>OY992513.1:25949168-28848101 GCA_963921215.1 Scoparia ambigualis | reverse complement strand
GAATCCAAAGTTTTGTGGAGGATCCGTTAGAATTTAGCTTCAGCAACAATTGATGTATTATTACATGCAAGAAAAGATAAACTTATTACCATAGAAAGTAAATTCTAATATGTACAGATATCTTAAAGAGTAGTTGTTAAGCTAATTGTATGTTTTTAACATTTGTGGAAACTTTTTTACTAACGAAATGTTTATTAACTTCTGTTTTTTAAGTGTATAATGTGCTGTATGTTCCCTTTAATAAATAAAAAATAAACATTTTAGAGTTAGCAGCAGTTCCATGCATTAAAATGTTTAGGTGAAGCAGTTAATAGCTGGGACTGCCTTTTATTATGTGTACTTTGTAGGAAACTTGACACATTTACTTATAGAGCCTTTCATTTAGACCGGGATCCAGAGTTGTTGCCAACAATGACCGAATTTATATCCTTTTTAGACAAGCGTGCCATGACGCTAGAGAATACTATACCCTAAGGTCAACTTTATGACACAAATTTAAGCCTGCAGTGCAGGTCACAAATATTTCTATGCAGTCCAATTCCAGTTTAGTGTGTTGTTATTGTAATAAAAAAGATCATGCCATTTTTAATTAGTCTAAATATTAATTATTCATGTTTGCACAAAAATGTTCAATTCACTGCCAATTGCAATGCAGTGAATACTATCACCACACCACAGCCACAACAAATTGTAGATGTTTTAAAATGTAATATTCCAAATAATATTCAATTGTCCGATAATTAATGTTACATTCCTTCTGAAATCTCATTTTTATTGAGAGCCAATATTTACTTTGACTCTTTGTTAAATGGTTGTGCTAAACTTCTAAAATGGTCCCGTATAAAAAATACTGTATTTGGTTATGTGGTTACTGGTAATGTATTTAATAATAATAGTTTAAGTTCAAATTTCTCGGAGCTTGATGGTGCGAGAAGCTCGAAGCGGCTATCGCGTTCGGCTTGCAATCTTAACCGTTAAGCAACATTTGCAATGCCGGGTCGCTGGATGGTTGATCAAATTTAAAACATCTCGAGGTTCTCCGTGCTTCGGAAGGCACGTTTAGTCGTTGGTCCCGGTTGTTGTCATAAGATGACAGTCATTAAAACCCACCAACCCTCATTGGGCCAGCGTGGTGGGTTATGGCCCAATATCCCCACTTGCTATTGTCCACGTGGGAGGCCTGTGCCCAGCAGTGGGACGTTTATAGGCTGATGATTATGATGATGAAGTTCAAATTTTGTAATTTTTGATGAATTTAACCAACCAACTCCAGCGAAGTATACTACATAACACCAGGTCACATCCTTATTGGCACGCTCTATGTAGTACCTAGTTAGTAGATTTATAAATATGGTTAATTTATATTTTGTATGTTTTGGATTGTTGTTAATTTATTCTTTTTAGGATTTCATATGTATTTAAAGAAAGGTTTTAGGCTAAGCTAGAATTAATTAATTGTAAATATTGTTTTTGCACTTATTTTGTTTTAGATTATTTAGGTTTATTATGGTATTATTGTGATGTCAATGACTTCTCTTATTTGGGCCATTATAATTTTTTATTGTTATATAATTTTTATACTTTGGTGTACATGTTGTGTTGATTGTCATCTTGCCCACCCAACTATGTCAGTAGGTACAACATGAACATGAATAGTAAACTTTGTATTTTAAGGCAATTTTATATTTTTACACTTAATAAATAAAATAAATAAATAAACTTTCCTACACTCGCAACACCCATTATCTAGCCCAAGAGAAACTTCGAAGAAACTCGTTTTATGGTTATTAGACAACAGATAAACATACTTATTATACATAGAAACACAACACAATTTAGACCCGAGACAATTTAGAAAAACAATAATTTCTAAATTGACCCGACCGGGGATCGAACCCGGGACCTCTTGTACTTGCTATAAGTATTTCATTTTTATATTATTAATTTATGCGTGTGGCATCACCATACTTGATTCTTTCTTCTTGACCGTGTCATCTAGCAAGTAAGATTGTTAAAATTTGTAACAATTTCATTGTTTTATTACAAACAATATAATAGTTACCTAAATAACTTTGAAATTAAAATGTATTTTTCCCGAAGTTTCTAAAGTTCATAGTACCTACCTAATTAATAGATTGAAAACAGTTCACGACAGTGCTGTGCCCACATCTTGTTTTACTAAATATTTATGGATTTAGATCTTTTAGAAGCACATAAACAAAAATTGTGCAGAGCGTTAACGGTTCATTTATTATTTTAGGAGGGTTTACGCATTTCGGCTTCCCATACAAACTTCCAAGTTTAACATTTTACAACTACTTAGATCTATTTAAGTAGGTAAGTATTCAACTTTAGCACGCAATTTCGTTAAAGTTGAACTTGGTAGTTTGTATGGGAAACCGAAATGCGAAAACTCTCCTAGGGAAAATTCAATGTGTGCAGCACTGCCGTATCTGCGCGTTAACTGCCCTTTATGACATTTTACTTAATTAAAATTTCGGTGAAAATGGATATTGTTCTTTTTAATGTGCTTTCCCTAAGTTACATATAATTAAAATTAACTAATATCAGACCAATTTTAACATTTATGATATATAATGGTATTATTGCCATTGTGTGTTGGTTGTTGGTTGGTTTATGGAAAGCACCAAAGTGTTAGGGACTTGTCTTTCCAGATATTCCAGATACTGACAGTAGGTATTTTGTATTTTTGCCTAGGTTTATAAGATTTTAATGAACTGTTTTTTTACAAAAAATTCTATAAGTATTGTTAGTATTACTTAATAAAATTGCCATGTATTGACGTGAGACGTGTTTCATTAGTGTTCCCCAATGATAATATCATTGATTTTCCCTAATCTGTCTTTTTTTTTTTTTTATACTAAGCCCGGCAAATGACCCCACTCCACCTGATGTTAAGTGGAAATGAGGTCCAGGCGCGAGGACAACTGGTGCAGCGTAAGAGACGTAGCATCAGTCATCCTCACTCTGCCGGCCCACAAAGTGCTTCTTCACGCCTCGTTTGAAGGACCCTATGTCATAGGTAGGAGGGAATACGTGTGCTGGTAGACTATTCCATCTTTTGGAAGTGCGGCAAAGAAACGAGTCACCAAATTTCTTTGTGCGAGATGGAATGTTAGAGACTAAATTGGTGACTCCGCAGAGCAGCACGCGTACTCCTATGAAGGAAGGGAGAAGGAGGGATGAGGTCATGGTATAAACAAAATCTTCTAAGTCTTTTTTATTTTATCACTTTAATTTAAGAGCACTACATAAAATGCCTAAACAAAACAGTAGATATCATTACTCTTTTATCGGTTGATTTAATATGGTACGAATATAACGAATTATTTACATACATATAATGACGAGTATTATCCCTAGGTGTCCCAGTGTTCAAAGAGAGCAAGTTCGGCAACCCGGTGATCGAAGTCGGCCCCTACCGGTACACGCGCCAGTGGGTCTCCGGCGACGGTCGCCGGCGCCGTTGGGCTTGCAACAAACGCCACGCCAGCGACTGCCGCGCCGCCATCACCACCCACGATGACGTCATCGTGAAGACCTTCAACGAGCACAAACACTGACATTGGATGATGGCGCCGGCGGCGGTGTCTAAATAATAAAGTTCTTGTAATTCTTGAACGATTTTTGCGAAAAAAGAATTTTTCGCAGTAATGGGTACAACGTATGTAATAATTGCAACTAGGTAATACAGATTTTACTATCTTATTATTAAATTAATTTTGAACCTAATAAGTATGTAGGTATGTAAGTTTTGGTCTCAAGAAGACTGATGGTTCAATATTTTTCTTGTTAATCTACTTCGACAAAGTTGCAAAGAACACTTAGTTCACACAAGTTCTCGTTCCATAGAATGATCAATAAAGCGACACGTAGATGGATTTGTGGCGGCAAGTCCTGTACAGCCGCGCTCCTCACCAAAAACGATGTCATTGTTGAAATATTTAATGAACATAACCATTAAACTTGGCTAATCTGTTATATTATGTACCTATCCATTTCGATAAATAAATACTTATATTGTATATTTCATTTAATTATGTATGATACTTGCTCGTATCCCGAACTTTGACTTCAATAAATCGTATGACGGTCAAAAAGTTAGGTAGGTATACTATCAGGATGTGCAAAAACCTGATTAATACAAATTGTTTAATATCTAATGTTGGTTTTTGATATGATATGATGTTCAAGTTTCTTATTAAATAGTTTATTTAACACCTCGGTAGGCAAGTGGTGAAGCGCCGGCTCGATATCCGGAGGTCCCGGGTTCAATCCCCAGGTCGGGCAAAGGTCGGTCGCCCGGGTTTGAGAACACCAACCCGCATTTGACAAGCGCGGTGATTCCGCCAATTTTCACAATTGTAGCGATGACTTCTGATGGGAGCCTTTGCCCTGCAGCGGGACAGTATACAGTATACAGGCTGTACTTTACTTGTACATTAGTTTATAATTTTGGTTATCATAGAAAAGTAAAGAAACGTGTTTGTGATAAGAATTGCAACTAATACAGATGTTAAGATTTTAATTGATAGTGTAGCTAGTTTTAATACCAAATTAAGGACCAAATATATGTAAGATTACTTTGTACATTAGTTAATTAACTTACAGGAAAGTTAACATGGTCCTATTTTTGTGCCCTAAGTATGTGCTGATAACTGATAAAGTTTAAAGTGCCAGTTTCACTAGTTCTCCGTCGTAATATCGGTGTATGAACTTGTAATACCTACCGCGTAAGTAGGTACCTAGTTATAAAAAGGCTAACTGACACTTACCATGACAATGATGTAGTGAAACTAGCAATACTTATTATGTTTTTGATGTGTTTTAGAAATATATTAAAACTAGATAAAAAGTTTATGTTAGATAACACTGTTTCTTTCTATACCTTGTTAGAATTCTTGTCAATTACCTACTTGTTAGAAGTGTCTAAGTAAGTATACTTTTAATATTTTGTTTCTGTAGGTAGGTAGGTACATCATTTATTCTGAGATTTAAAGGTTAATTTTCACAAAGTACGATAGTTCTAAAAGATTTGATTTATTGAAAACGTTTATGCATAAGAAATTGGTTGTAATAAGTTAAAAGGTTTGTTTATTTTTGGTTATTGCATTAATTCTTTAAATATGTCTAGATAGTTTATAAGAATTCCGTTATTTTATTATATCTTAACTGTGTTAAACATTGACTTTATAAAATTATATCTTATCGCATAAGGACATTGACATATATGTCAATGTCCGTATGTCTGTATTATTATTATCAGTAATATTATAATATAACTTAATTCTCTAATATCAGTGAAACTGTCATCCTTCTAATTAGTAATTTTACCTTAGTATTAAAAGTGATCAAATTTACAGTTATTTTTTTGTTCGTAGTTACCTAAAAAGGTACTTGGACTTACATGTCGAAATTAAGAACAGGCTGATTTTTTACATTATACTCTTTGGTGCAAATTAAAATGGCGTTTTACTTACCTACTAAGCATATAAGTCCGTTTCCGGAGGTGTAGGCAGAGAGCTGATATTATTGTGATAATTTTTTTTATAATTATTAATGTCTGATGATAAGCAAGATGACGAGATGTAAGATGAGATGTGGCACTTGCTAGCCTAGTAAATAATTACAAAAAATCCCGAAAGAAAAGTACAGTTAACTTGCTATACAACCTCAAACTAACAAATGTGCATGTGGATGTGAAGGATCTGGCTTAATGACGAAATGATGTAACTCCTGGGAGCCGTGTGCTATAGGGGCTCACTAACAACCCCTCTTTTCTTGGGTGTTGTAAAATGCAACTAACGGACTAAAGACTGCAATACATCTAACCGCACAGAGCGGCGATGGGCTTACCGCCTATCACGCTGAGCACATGTGCAGTCGTAATTTAGTGAAACGTGGACTATGGCAGTGGACTGCTGCGGTCCCATTGCGTAGTCTCTGACTTACCCTTTAGGGATAATATAGTCGTGAGTATAAGTATGTATACATGTATGTAAATACTTATACTTGTTTTGTGCTTTATCATGTGTCTCACACAGCTGTTTGTTTTCACAGTCATGTACAGGAAGGGTCGCAACGGCAGTAAGGTCCTGGTGATGGGTTACCTTACCACACATTCTACTTCCACCAGAGCAGTACGGTCACCACGAGATGGAGGTGCACACACAGAAGGTCCAGCTGCCGCGCCATGGTCACCACCATTGACCATACTATCGTCAAGTTCACCAATAGACATAACCACTGAACCTCCTTTTTGTACCGATGGATTATACCATTGCATTTAGTCAAGATGGCGAACCTTGGTGGCGTACGAACTAGCGTTGAAATATTTAAAATTTTAAACTCAGTAATAGTCCTGAAAAATAAATAAATATTGCCAATACGGTTAAGTTAGATGCGTTATCGTCAATAGCCTTATAACGAAGCTATGGGGATTGAACGACGATTCTCGCATTCAACCCCAGCGTCTATCCGCTCGGCTATCGACGAAGCGACGTTATATGACGATTAACGGTTTCTCGAAGTTATCTAATTGAATAGGCCTCTGCAAAATTCGTTTAGAAATCTGACAATTAAGTAAATTTACAGAAACGCACGATTTTGGTCAAATAACGATATTATACCGAAATATCGGCGGAAATATAGGCGATCGTTTTAGTGGTTACGCCAACGATAAATTATGAACTTTACTTAGGTATAAGTACCTACCTAATTATGATGCTAAACGGGGAGTTTTGATTCGCAATGTGATTGTAAAAACACTAACATACCTACCTACACTTACGATGATATTAGTTGATTGTTAGTAAGACATTACTAAATCAGTATTCTAAAAAATTACACGAATTAAACATAGGTACTTTATTTAATTGTTTTAATAATGTAAAGAAAACCAGAACTTTCAAAATAACATTTACCAACTTTCAAAATTAAATAAGTAAGTAGGTAAGTAATTAAGTAAATTTTTTTCGGAATTTCAAAACACCAAATACCTATACTAGTTACCTACTTACGTTTTTGGGCATATTTCTTAATTAATTATTATTTTACGATACTTACCTACGTAATTTGTTTTAATGTGTATTATGGCCACATAGGTACCACATTTAGAAAATTATCACGTGTATTTATTTTTTAGTCATACGCGCGATTTCTAAACCAAAAGCGACGTGTAGTGTGATCTTGACTCGCCGTAAAACAAAAACAACCTGCAACCTTTCCTGTCTAGACATTTTTTATCATGGTCCTTAATTTTCTGGAATAAAATTAGATTAAACTTTATACCTGTATTTAAAGATAATATTCTTAAAATTAAAAATAAAAAACCTTTTTAAAAAACAAGCTTTTATTTAAGTGTCTAAAAAGAAAAAAATAACAACTTATAGCGTCATTACACAATTTATATGATATACTTAAAAGTTTGTCGCGAGATTTAATAGTAAGTAGTAAGCTTGTAAAAAAATTATAAGATTTTTTGTAGGTACTAAAAATACACGTGATTTTGGGTGGGGGGGTTAGACATAAACCTCACCACATATCACCAAGGGGGAGGGGGGGTTCAAAAATGCTAAAAAAAAACATCACGTGATTAATGGACTGCCCCTTAGGTACCTCCTATCCACACGCGTTTCATACGACGTTTTTCAACACACTTGTAAGGAAAACACATTTTCTGAAAATGACTGCGTAATTTTGTTGCTAAGCCAACATATATTTTTGTTTGGGCTTAGATGCTAATAGTCTTTTTTTTTTTTTTTTTTTTTTATAAAAGAGGGAGGCAAACGAGCAGGCGGGTCACCTGATGGAGAGTAATCACCGCCGCCCATGGACACCCGCAAAACCAGAGGAATCGCAGACGCGTTACCGGCCTTTAAGGGAGGAATAGGTTTAAGGAAGGAATAGGAATTGGGAGGAGGGCGGGGGGGGGGGGGAAAGGGCCTCCGGAACCCTCACTGGTCGGACGAAACACAACAGCACCAAGTGCCATTATTTCACGCCGAATATTAGTGAGAGGGTGGTATTACGCCGGGCGAGCCGGCCCAATGTGTGCTGCAACGCAGCGTGGCTCTACCACTCAAATAACATTTTGTGCTTGACTTAATATTTCCGGTGGGTGGTGTAGACTGTAAATTTCGTTCTTCATTTAGTTCTAGTAAACTAGTCATAGACATTGTTATTTATTTTTAAACCTTCAAAATAATAAGTATTGAACAAGAAGCCGCTGAATGAATCGACAAAATATAGGTATGTGAAAGGTAGGAAGTCTTTCCATCTCTTCCCTTGGGTGTCGTAAAAGGCGACTAACGGACTAAAGACTGCACATACATCCTACAGCATAGAGCGGCGATGGGCTCATCAAAATAATACTACCAGCCCCTTTCTTCCCTTGGGTGTCGTAAAAGGCGACTAACGGACTAAAGACTGCACATACATCCAACAGCATAGAGCAGCGATGGGCTCATCAAAATATTATTACCAACCCCTCTCTTCCCTTCGGTGTCGTAAAAGGCGACTAACGGACTAAAGACTGCACATACATCCAACAACATAGAGCTGCGATGGGCTAATCAAAATAATACTACCAATCCTCTCTTATCTTCGGTGTCGTAAAAGGCGACTAACGGACTAAAGACTGCACAAACATCCAACAGCATAGGTAGAGTGGCGATGGGCTCATCAAAATAATACTACCAACCCCTCTCTTCCCTTCGGTTTAGTAAAAGGCGACTAACGGACTAAAGACTGCACATACATCCAACAACATAGAGCAACTCTTAAATTTCCTACTAGGAAATAACCGAAAACCACCTAATTCACAATATAAGGATTTCTAAAATTATAGAGAATAAATCCGAAAAAAATTTTGAAATTCGACCAAAAACAAGAAAAGTCAAAAAGACAAAAATTTCGACCAAAAACTTCAAAATTTAGATTTTTCCAAAACTTTACAGAATTATAATTTGAACCTAAAAATACATAAAAATTAACTTTACGCAAAAATCTTTTATTACAAAATTCTTCAAAAATGAACTTTAAAAATTTCTGTCTAACCTAACCTAACCCTAACCTAACCTAACTAAAATTTTTCTTTTGCACCAAAAACAAGATGGCAAGCACCACAATGGAGAGTACGCTTGCTATGTCGCCCATTGAGGAAGCCAAAGTCGTTTTGTTTGAGGACGTCGCTAATTGGAGTTTGTTCAACAAGGCGATTAATTATCAGATAGACCGTATTGGGTTTGTTTTACTCAAAGTAAGTCGGTGACAAGGCAGCAGAAATTGGATATCCATGATGCCAAGAACCGCCTCGGTGACCTTTGCATCATGAAGATACCGGAGCTGCTAAGGGAGTGCCTACCCTCCCAGATTACCGAGGACAGCTTTAGGGAGTTGGGGCATAAACTGGATAACAGTACAGAGGCCCTTATGACCGTCCAAAATGAGATGGCCATAGAAGTCCGCAAAGACATCGCGGACAAGGTCGACGAGCTGATAAGGCAGAATGAGCGGCTGGAGGATTTAGTTCGCCTTTCAGGCAATATGCTAACAGCCGCTCTCAAGGACCAACACCCCTTGGCCCACAGGTCGTTGACCGAACCGCCTCTCCAGCCTGCCCCAGCTCGCATTACCACCTACGCTGCCGTCGCTGCAAAGCATCCGCCACCGAAACCTAAAACACACCCAGCAGTCATAGTTTCGTCCTATGACTGCAGACTCAAGCCTCCGGAGGTGGTGTCCCTCTGGAAAGGCGAGATGTCCTTTCGGAGGTATAAATACGCTCCAATAAAAATTCAACCACTGCCCAAAGCCAAATTGAGGGTAGAGTTTGAGGACAGGAGGCAATGCTTGGAAACCATAGAACGTCACGCGGATAGCAATAAATTTGCCGCAGAACAGGCGAAGCTACGACCACCGCTGATCATCCTAAAGGGCATATCTAAGGATGTTGCCCGCGAGGAGTTGGCGGAGGTCCTAGTCGCACAAAATGACGTGGAGGTGACCCGCATATGCTTCCTGACCTCAAACCGCAACCCGGTACTGTACAATGCGGTTGTCGAGGTCACCCCCGAGATGCGAAATACCATCTTAGCTCTCGGGCAGCTCAACGTGGACCATAGTAGGGTCCACGTTGAGGACTTCAGCCGTTTTGTGCAGTGTCGGGAGTGCCTTCAGTACGGCCACACGAAGGCGAAGTGTAAGTCCGACAGGAAGCCCTGTGCCCATTGCGCCAGTCCGAGCCACCAAGTAGCACAATGCCCCAACAAGACCCAGGGGCCAAAGTGTTACAATTGCTCGGCCCATAACCTGCGCATGGGCACAAGGGTTGATACCGGCCACAACGCTACAAACGCCAGTGAGTACCCCTGTATTCGATCAATGGTCTTGCGCTTGCAGAGCCAGACCGATTACGGCAATTAGATCTTGCTCCACTTTAAACTAAATTAACTATAAATAAATAAGATTAAACTTAAAATTACTTAATATTAACTAAACTAAACAAATTAATCAATAACCAAACCATAATATTAAATAAATAACATAAATTAAACTATTTTAGAAAAGTATAATAATAAATTTAAAAACCAAATAATCATATTAAATAAATAAAAAGTAAAACTGATCTAAACACTTAAACCAAGCTGTTTAACTTAACCTAAACAAAAAAATTCAAACCTAACCTGACTAAACTTACCACAATTGAACCAGCATAAATAAACCATCATAAATTAAATAAAATAGAAATCGACAAATAACTAAAAAATCTAAAGTGGACAAGTCAAAATAAATAAAAGAAACTTTAACTGAACTTAAAAATACAACATAAGAATTTTAAATATAAAGAAAAACTTTTAAAATAAAACATAATACCTAGAAAAACATCTAAGAAATCACCCACAATAAGTAATACTAAAGTTTTTTAAAATAAAAACTATCCAGTGTTCAAAAATGACAAATATAGATATATAATTAAATAAAATAAGTAAATTCTAATTAGACAAAAATTTAAATTAAATTAAACTTCCCGTTCCCTAAAATCCTTTCAAACTTAAAACCCCCAAAATCCCTGAAATTTCTTCCTTCTCTACTGAAACCTTTCTCTTCCTCTTCTCCTTTCTCCTTATCTTCCCCCCCCTATGTGCCCCGCAATCCGTTAGAGGTGGACTTTCAGTCCACCTAAAGTAATAATAAAATTAGTAATAGTAAAATTAGATATAAGCTTAAGTAACCTAAAGTAATAGTAATTAGATATAATTTCTTAAGTAATAACATAGAGCGGCGATGGGCTCATCAAAATAATACTACCAACCCCTCTTCTCTTCGGTGTCGTAAAAGATGACTAACGGGCACATACATCCAACAGCTTAGAGCGGTGACGGGCTCATCAAAATAATACTACCAACCCCTCTCTTCCCTTGGGTTTTGTAAAAGCGACTAACGGGCTAAAGGCTCACCACCTAAGCTTATGTGCAACTGTGCAGTTGTTTTATGCTGAAGCGTGGACTGTGTGGGCGTGGTCTGTGTTGTCCATAGATTTAAATGATTACCTACTAATTTTACCATAAACTTTTATGGCAGCTCCACATTAGTGCCGTGAATTCACTGCAAAAGTCGTGCCCTCCATATTCACGGGATGCTCACAATCGTTCGTAAAACCCGACGCGAAATGGACGTAGAAGCTGCTGCTGCAATAACTTTGTTTGCTGTGACAACATACTATTTAGATGTCCAAAACATTATTAGAAAGCGTTGGAAAAATAGAAGATGGTGAATAACTGAAATCTAGGGGTTGCTGTCCCGGTACTGTGGAGAAAACGGGATTCCCGGTACTGCGCTATCTCTGGTACCGGGAAAACCAGGAATATTCGGTACTGAGATTTTTTTAACCCAGATGTTACTAACGTTTGATATAGGGATCATTGAGAAAATAAAATATTACACAAATTTTTTAAAATAAAAAAATTGTTTTGCTAATTGTTGTACTAGCTATAAAATCACTTTGTCGAATGGAATTGGTTAGAGGACATCCGAGTTATTAAAAGGGTCTATATACAATGGATTTTCATCATGAGTGTTTTAAGGTGAGTAAATAATATAAATTCGTCCAAACCGAGACCGCTTAAAGGGCGACAGACCCTTCTCCAACGGATCCCCTCGGTCTTCGAATGGCTTGGTTCATGCACAACTGACCACGCGGGTAGACCCGTTCATAACTTCGGTCTAGTGCGTCTTCCTTCGGGTACGCGTGCGTTCTGGTCTCTCGACAAAGCTATCTTATGGAATTTTTGTCAGCCGTCCCTACCACCATTGCACAAGACCGATGACTGCCTGGCCCATACTGCAAAGCAGAAAGCCGATCTCTTGGGCACTCTTTTCGCATCAAACTCGACCTTGGACGATGGGGAAAACTCTCCACCAATCATACCGCATTGCGCTTGTTCAATGCCAAACGTTCGGTTCCTACAAAGGTCAGTTCGTAAGGTTCTTTTTTCCCTTGATATGCATAAGTCGAGTGGGGCTGATGCAGTTCCTCCCATTGTGCTTCGGACGTGTGCGCCTGAGTTGGCGCTAGTTCTAACGCGCCTAATCCGGCTCTCTTACACTACTGGCGTTGCCCTGAGCCCTTGAAAGACAGCCCCTGTCCACCCGATTCTCAAAAAAGGCGATCGCTCAGATCCGTCCAACTAAGTAATGGTACCTAAAAGAAAACTAGCTACTAAGCGATCACCAGTATGGTTTTCGTCGCGGTCGTTCGGCTGGTGATCTTTTAGTGTACCTTACTCACTGATGAGCGGAAGCAGTCGAGAGCAACGCGGAGGCACTGCCAGTTAGCTTGGACGTAGCGAAAGCCTTTGACAGAGTATAGCACAGGGCTCTTCTATCTAAACTTCCATCATACGGGCTTCCTGATAAATTTTGTTCGTGGGTTGCCAGCTTTCTTTCTGGGCGTAGCATCAAAGTCGTAGTCGACAGTTCGTGTTCTGACATGTAGCCCGTGAATGCTGGAGTCCCACAGGGGGGTGTGTTAGCCCCTACTCTTTTTCTTTTGCATATAAATTACATGTTGCATAATAACAGCATTCATTGCTACGCGGACGACAGTACGGGAGTAACGCTCTACACCGGACGAGCTAATATTTCTCGGGAAAGCGTCATCGAGAGCCGGAATAAGCTTGTGACTGACACCGAGAACATTATAAGTCATGTCTTGAATTGGGTCCGAAATAACCTAGTCCACTTTAACCCTCCGAAACACAAGTTTGCGCATTTACCGCGGAAAAACATCCCTTCGTCGTACCTCTGATCTTTGTGGGAGCTCTCCTTGATACCAATCTGACTATTGGAATTCTGGGCGTCGATATTTCGAGTGACGTTCAGTTTCGAGGTCATTTATTTATTTATTTATTTATTTATTTATTGGGAAACAAACAGCATTTTGTATTACATGATAGTAACTTAAACTAGGTTTTACATTTGCCAAAAGAGTTTCCACTTATAGACATTAAAATACTTCAATAAATACATACACAACACAACACTTAATATTAAATTTGTTTAGTACAAACCACACTGAGCAACTAGTTAATCCGACCACAAACAATTTAATATTTTATATTTGTTTTAAGTTCAAATTTTAATTTTGATGGTTTTAGATTGAAGATATCGATGTGACTATATCTCTTATTGTAAGTATCCAAAGCTCTAGAAATAAATCTATTCTTAGCATAATTTGTGCGGGAAAATGGTACAGAAAATGTGTTACGCGAACGGCTGGTGGGTCTTGAGCATTTCAATGAAACTTTGCTTAATAAGTACGGTGAATCTACATAATTATTGACTATTTTGTATAGTAAAGTTATATCTCTGTGTTCTCTTCGCAAAGGACGAGACGGCATTAATACATGACAGGAAAAAAAGATCCCTAGAGGACGAGATGGCATTAATACATGCCATCGGTACGTCGACCGTTTTGTTGCCCTATTTCAAAAAGAATACGGGTTAGGTTCGTGAATAGTTAGCTTTATATCATAGACGAATAAATTCTACGTTCATTTAAAGCGTCAACAGTTTACATTCTATGGAAAATAATATTATAAAAAAATAATAACTGACGCGCCATTTGCGCGCCGTTCCGCGCCGTTGAAGTGCAGTGTCAAGTGCCGTGTGAGTGTTTATTTTACGAAAAGTTGTGCACTAAGGTGAGTTAAGTGTTGTTTTTATTATATTTTATAGTGTTTTAGCAGTAAATAACAAGAATCATTGCGTTTTCTGGTAGATTTTTCGTACAATCAGGATTTAAAATGTTGTGTGCCATTCCCGCGCGACTACCTAAACTTTGCGATGTTATTAGAACGAATAAATCTTTGAAAATAAATATGTGTTATATATCATTAGAAAGCTACATTTAAAAGGCATTTGTTTCTGCTTATAGTTTTTGATTTTCAGTAGGTTAGATATCAAATAATAGCCCTGAGAAACGGCGCGTGTTATGACTGTGAATTTCGCGCGAAAACCATGCTATCGCATATGATTATAAAGATAATTTATGTGGGAGTTCGTATTTGTAATCACTATTCTATTTTTGTTAATTATTTACATTATTTTACAAGAAATAAAAACACTTAAATTTGCGTAAGTGCACCCGATTTGGCACTCTAAAACTTGAGCGGTAGTGTTTATTTTCGCGACTGGAGTGTGCGCGACGCAAGTGGCCGTGACCTCTCGTGACCCCGCCGGCCGGCCGCGGCTCACGGTCAGCGGAGCGGCGGAAATTCGATATTTTAGATCATTTCAACTTATTTATTCGATGGTTATTGTAGAATACCTCTGTATGTGTTATATATCGTTAGAAAGGTAATTTTATATACTTTTCAATAAAAAACCTTAATTAATATTTTTGATAGTGAGAATTAAGTATTAGTCAAATCTAAGGCAACCGGTCCACTTTCCGAAAGATTCCGTAAATAATCTTATATGTAAAGAAATACTAGCTATAACATAAAAAAAATTATATACATTATTCTTGAATAATTAGCCCAAAAGTTAAAAATAAAATCATATTGATAGGAACAGTAGTTCGATCACAATATTTTTTTCAAAATCACGTCGTGCGTAATGTGGGCAAAAAATATGGGTTACTTCATACTTATGATTGTAAATTTTTCGATATACAGACATACGTTTATTATGCATGCATTCAAAAGGACTATTAGTGCAGATTCTAAATATATATAGTTCTATACCATTTCATGCCTTGTAAACGTATTACGAGCCTTTTGTTTCAAGCGAACATTTGTTTACTTTATCGTACTAACGCATCCGGTTTCAAACGACCCGATAAGAAAATAATAAGAATTATAAGCATTCCATTGTTTATAAGTTCTCAGTTCGTTTCAACACCTTCTTAGAAATGTAACTGGGGACGCTGTAAGTGTAAACATCTGGCCGTGAGAACAAAAACAAACTCGTAAGTGCTTATCTCGGCCATAAAAAAAGGGTCGGTGTCAAGTGGCAACGCTTATAGACCCCCCGCGCGCCGCGGGCCGCGCCGCCCCGAAAAGGTGGGTGATATCATCGGTTTTGAAATTTTTGAATTTATATTTAAGTCTTTTAATAAACTTGTTTTGAATTTTTTGAATGGAATCAATATATACAGCATACTGAGGGTTCCACACTGTCGATGCATACTCAAGCTGCGATCTAACAAAACAATTATAAAATAGAATAAGGGTTTTAGCATCTCGAAAATCAGTACCTTGTCGGAGAATAAAGCCCAGCATTTTGTACGCCTTACTCGTAACTTTATCTATATGAGAGGAAAGTAATAGTTCGCGATCCAGTGACACTCCCAGATCTCTAACCTCAGACACCCTAGTAACTCTTTTGTTATGAAGTTGATAATCGAAAATGATTGGGTTTTTTTTTCTGCTATAACTTATAGTGCAACATTTATTAATATTAAGGAAAAGCCTGTTAATATTACAATAATCACTTAGCCTATCTAGATCATCTTGTAACTTCATGCAGTCGTCAATAGATTTTACAACTGTAAAGACTTTTGTGTCATCAGCAAATAACAAAAATTTTGAATTTTTAAAACAATCAAAGACATCATTTATGAAAATGTTAAAAAGCAGGGGCCCAAGGTGAGAGCCCTGCGGAACACCAGATGCTATTGGTACAAAATTAGAAATAAAACCCTTGATGGTAACAGCTTGAGTTCTGTTCTGAAGGTACGATTCTAACCATCTCAGAAGGTCGCCGTGAACACCGACATGCTCCAATTTTTCAAGTAGTATGGAATGTGATATTTTATCAAAACACTTTGAGTAGTCGGTATACACAGCGTCCACCTGGAAACCCTTGTCCACGCCAACCAGAACCTCATCAACAAATTCGCACAAATTTGTCTCAGTCGACCGCCTGTCGATGAAACCATGCTGCTGTGTTATTAGTAATGGCCTTAACGCTAAAAATAACTCGTCGTATATAATTTTTTCGAAGAGTTTGGGGATAATAGAAAGTTTCGAAATGCCTCTGTAATTACGAACATTGTGCTTATCACCACTTTTGAAGATTGGCACAACCAGTGATTGTTTCCAAACAGATGGCATAGTTCCGCAGGCCAGAGAACGGCAAAACAAAGAGGAAATCGGCTCCGCTAACTGCTTGCAACATCTTTTTAATAAGAGCGGGTGACATCCATCGGGTCCAGAACCCTTGCTGGTGTCAATTCGTGATAGATATTTTTCAACTATTCGTGGCGTAATTTGCACTGAATTGATAATACAAGAGTTCGACTCACCGCCCGATTTGTAATCGGGGACAGGGATTGGTTCCTTTTCGAAAATTGATTTAAAAAAAGTATTGAAAAGATTAGCAATTGAGGGTCCGTCTGATTTAGTGGAATCATCTAGGTACAATGTGTCTGGAATAAATTTATCGGTTTTTTTGGATTTAATGAACGTCCAAAAATGTTTACTGTTTTTCTTGATGTTAAGCTCTGTTTTCGATATGAAAGAATTGTAACATGATTTTTGTTGTAATTGCATTTCCTTGCGTAATTCACTAAATTTATGATAATCACTTAATCTATTGTAAGTTTTCCATTTTTTGTAAACTTTGCATTTTTTTTTATATAGATGAATTAAGGACCGCGTATACCATACAGGAAAGGCACGTTCAGATACATTTTTTATTGGAACAAAGTTTTCTATTAACTGGTTTAAAATGTTATAAAAGCATTCCACAGCAGAGTTAATGTCACTATGATTGAGACGTCCGGTCCAGTTAACGTTGGCTAGTTCGTTACTAATGGCGTCGTAATCAGCAGCATGGAAACAGCGAACAGCGCGCGGCGGGGAACGAAGGCAAGGAACGTCGCCGGTAATGCTCTCTATAGCCAGCGCTGGGTGGTGCGCATCCTCGGGTAGCGACAATGGCTCGGTACGTGAGACCTTACATTTTAGGTTCGAAATTACAAGGTCAAGGCAACGGTTATTGTGGTTAAAAATATTGTTGAATTGTGACCAACCCGTGAAACATAAAAATGTGTGTAACTGTGAGGTAAGCATATTAGTAAATGGGTTGGATAAGTTTAAACCGGAATCCTGATCCCCACTCCAAATAGTGTCAGGAATATTGAAGTCACCTACTATAAAATATTTACTGTCGGGGTCATCCATTATTAAATTAGATATGTAATCAAAGAACTTTAGTTGAGATATAGGCTGGTGTACGCTTTGAAGAAAGTAACAGTAATATATGCATAATTTCCTGTGATTCTGCGCTCGGCCGAGTGTTATATTAATGCGTGTAATTTCTGTATCCAGGAGACTAGGCAGCATAGACAGCGACCGCACATCCGCGGGTATACCGCGACGCACCGCGATCAATGTACCTCCACCTCTAGTTGTTCCATGAGTAGCATAATCCCTGTCAGTCCGGCAAACCACATAACGTGAATCGAATAATTCCGCATCGTAAATATCGGGTAAAAGCCAAGTTTCCGTAAGGCAGATAATATCAAAATCGGTGTTTAGTAGGTTACTCATAAATAACTTAGTTTTACTTCTCAAACCTCGAACATTTTGATAGAATATTTTTAACGCCATTTAGATAGAAGATAATAAATATTAAATATGATTTGTACACTGTACATAATTGTTAGATTATTTAGATAATAATTAATGTTGAGGTTTGCGATCGAAATATCTACGTTAAAGTTAAGTTTATTTCTGCTACGAGTAAAACACCGAGCTATTAAAATACTAATAACAAATAAAAACTCAGACAAATACAGCCGCAAGTTATCTGACACGACGTTTAATTTTAAAATATTTTGGAGGTAAGTCGGAACCTCACTCATCGAACAATATACTGCTACATATAGAAAGCTAAACATATCCGCAATGAGACAAACACCACAAGTCACGCCCTGCATTACTTGTTGCGCAGGGGGGCTATACCCAACGCTCAATAGAGAATCAGCAATGGATAATAGAGGCGGCGTTGTTATAGAGAAGTAGTCGACGATACTTTTGCGTATGCATAAAAGGGGAGCAAAAAAGTGCGGTGTGCTAAACCTTTTGCAACAGTTATAACACTGAGAAAATATGACACATCGATATCTTAATCTTTCAGTTATTAATAGTAATCTAAGCTGGATAACGTAATAATTATAACAAAACAGTAATACAAAAAAAATTAAAACAATTAATGGGTTACAAGCAACAAAATAATAAGAACGTATAACACTTATGAGATCTTGTTTAAAGCTTCCTCGGATGTAATGTGTATTACGGGTGATTTTTCATTGCGCCGCACCATAATTGTACAGTTACGTACCCAACAGAACGAATAATTCTTTTCTTTAGCCTTAGCTTTTGCTTGCTGAAGGAGTCTCTTGTTTTTGGCCGACAGGTGATCATTGGCATAGATTCGATTATCTGATCCAGTGCCAGTGAATCCGATGTCACAAGCCTTAAGATTATTCGACCTTCGAAGAGCGGTTAAAAAGTCATCTTTTTTATATCTAGACTGTAGTTTTAATATAATTGGCTTTGATATTCTCTTGTCTAAGTCGCCTTTTACAGCGACTCGGGTTACAAAATCAATGTCCGTATTTACATTCAGAGGAAACGAGCACTGCTCCGCGAGTTGCTTCATACAGTTAATCAAATTTTCACCTGGTTTATACGGAATCCCATTTATCTGGATGTTGGAGCGACGCACCCACTGCTCGTTTCTATCACTCTCAGCCACTAAACCCTTAATCACATCTCGCATCTCCTCGACTTCACCATTCATTGTATCAAACCTAGATACTTGCGACTCGATGTCAGCTACTCGGTTAGATAGTACATCCATCCGCTTATCAAGTGTTGATTTGAGATCTGCAATATCCGTTTGTACCTGTTTTAAGTCAACTTTGATGGACTGAAACGTCGAAAATTCCGTTTGGAGTTCTGTGAGTTTTACCAGAATGTCATTAAGGGTAACGTTACTTGATGTCTCCGGCTGGTTTTCGAATAAAGGTGTACGTGGTCGCTCAAGCGGCAGCCCTGAAGACAATCTAGAGGTTGACGGAGTATTATTCAAGGCGGAAGAAGAGTTACCATCTCTCATTTGTGGCTCGTCGACATCGCGGCACGGGGGACATATCCAGGAACTTCTTCCATTTCCAAGTCTACTGAATCCTCGTTCGGTGGTACCGCAACATTTAAAGTGATATTTGAATTTACATACCGAACATTCAGGTCCGTGGCCTACCGTGTCTTTACAGTTTGCGCACTGGCTTGTGAACATGTTGAACACCCCTGACAATGATGTGACTCACAGTTTTAGACGAAGTGCGTGCGTGGGGGTGCATTCAATGAATGTTTGTGCCGTGCCGTATTTGGAAGGTAAAGCTAAATTAGCAAACATAAAAGAAATTATTTAAATGGAATTATCAAATCATTGGAGTGCGATGGCGATGAAACCGTACGATGTAGGGTACGGGTACATTAGTTACATTTTTTTCCCCAGTAAATAGCACCGGTGACGTCACGGTTGAGAACTCAGGAGATAAAAATTTGGTAACGCTATGAAATTTGCCTGGTTTGCAACTAAGAGCATAGGCCGAGGTTACCGGTAACGACTACTGCAAACGCGGAGCCTAATATTGGCGTAATTTTGAGTTTTAATAAAAGTCTCGAAATTACCGAATTTCCCGGGAAACGAATTCTCAGTACCGGTACTGCTTAAAAAGTCAATTTCCCGGCAAATACCGGGAAAAATCGGTACTGGAAATACCCGGGAGCATGCCCTATGAAATACGTCGTAACTGATCAAAGTATAGTCTGGAGTAAACTGATTAATTTCCTCTTTGGTCAACTGGCACGGGGGGGGCGTGAATGTTGATTTGTACGCGTGAACGTCACGTCCCTTTGTCGCGGGACAAAATACGCGCGGTATCACGTCTGTTCCCCGATCAGCCCCCTTACTCTTGAAACCGATCCCGATCGATTGAGATTGGTATTGTGAAGTTTCGTATTCATAACTTACGACACCGGAGCTAATATGGATTTAAATTGCGCGTGAAAAAAATATAAAACTCAATGCCATTGAGTTCACCCAATATCAATTTAAATTAACGCTGGTGTCATAACTTAAAAGTACGAAATTTCACAATACCAATCCGATCCAATGCAGATCGGTTTCAAGAGTAAGAGGGCAGATCGGGGAACAGACGTGAACGCGCGTGAACCCCGCGAAAACCGTCCACATTCACGTTCACGCCTGTTTACGGAGCTTTACGGCACAAGTCGTGCCCTCCACATTCACGGAATGCTCACAATCGTTCGTCAAACCCGCCGCGAAATGGACGTAGAAGCTGCTGCTGTAACAACTTTGTTTTCTGTGGCAACATGCTATTTTGACATCCAAAACATTATTAGAAAGCTTTGGAAAAAAAGAAAATGGTGGATAACTGAAATACATCATAACCGATCACAGTACTTATAGTTTGGAGTAAACTGATTAATTTCCTCTTTGGTAAACTGGCACGGGGTCGTGAATGTGGATTAGTACGCGTGAACACCGCGCTAACCCTTTGTCGCGGGACAAAATACACGCGCGGCGCGATCACAACCTCCACATTCACGTTCACACCTGTTAACGGAGCTTCACCGCACGAACGACACAAGCTGAGGCGGGGTCCTGATTGACAATTGTCTTTTTACAAACTTAAAATTTCAGACTGCGACACAAAGATAGACGAGGTGGACGAAATTAATTTTCTTGGAGTCACTATAGATGCTCATTTAAACTGGAAAGCACACGTATCTAAAATTAATAAAAAAATAACTAGTTATTGTTATGCTCTTTCTATACTGGCTGAGACAACTTCAGTAGATGTAACTAAATCTGCTTATTTTGGACAAGTTTATCCACTATTAACTTATGGCATTATATTTTGGGGAAACTCTGTTAATGTCCAGTCAACTTTTATTCTGCAAAAGAGATGCTTGCGTATTATATACAGCATGTATTCAGATGAATCCCTTAGAAGTGTTTTTAAGGAAAAAGTTTTTCTGACTCTGGCTAACATTTACCTACATCTTAGAAATATCAATTTTTGTTAAAAAAAAGTCCAGAATATTTCGAAAGCAACAATATGCGTCAAAATGTCCGCGATATATATAAGCACAATCTAAGTATTCCTAGGATAAATAATCACATGTTTTATAGGAGTGCTTTCAGTACCAGCATAAGAGTTTTTAACCATCTGCCATCTAATATCAAAGCCCTTGATCTACTAAAGTTTAAGTCATCTTTAAAAACCTGGCTTGTAAAGAATGTTTTTACACTTTAGATGAATACTTTCATACTAAAAATAATTAAGTTAAGTTGCTATTTAGCGTAATAATGTTGCATGCCCGTAATGGGCATTACTGTTGATTCCCATGTATTGTATTATCACCAGCAAAATGTACACAGTATCAGCAACAAATATATTTCTATTTCTAATGTGGAGCCGCCATTAAACCATTAAAAATAATTTCTCAAAAAAGTTGTTGATTTATGTAAACAGTTAGTAAGTCGAGTCTTTATTCTTGATCTACATAAAGACTGAACACTTTTTGTTTTTGTAGGCCCATTGTCATTTGACACACAAAAATTTAAAAAAAAAGACTTCTTCTAGTCGTCGAGATTCTATTTTTAAACTACATTACCACACTATGTAATAAGTTACATTACGATGCAGAAATCGGTGTAATAAGAGCCACTTTACGAGTAAGTGTGTTGAAAATCTTTATTTTTAAGTTGTTATCGACTTGCATCTTCATAATTCCATATAGGCGATAAAGCAAGGATATGTGATTCGTGTTTAACAAAGTTGCGGAAGGTGATGGCCCAGGAAGAAGCTCTGAAGAATGTTGAGATAATGTGAATAAATTTTCAGTAAATACCTACTGTTTAGTATTCTGTATAATGATTTAATGAATTGTTTTTTTTTGATTGTTTTCATCAATATGCTTTTCGTACTGTTTAGTATTCTGTAAGTATATTTGATGAAATAAAATGTGTAATAAGTGTTTTATTTCTTTGATTTATCTTTGAATGGCATTTTTCTCGAGGGATAAAAAGTGGGATACAGTTTTTCATATTGAAAAAAATTGGTAAACCTACTGTTTCTGCTCTTGGTGCGTATTTCCTACTGACGAACCGGGGCTCGCCATCGCTGCGGCTGGGCGGCTACCACTACAACCGGCACAGCTCCAGCCGCGGCGCCAAGAGCCGATGGAACTGCATCAAGGCCAAGTCCGGCTGCAGTGCCATCGTCATTATGATCGAGAACGTCATAGTCAAAATGATGAATGACCATAAACATTTAATTTTTTGTTCTATCTGCAAATTTTGACCTCTACCTACAATAGTGCTGCAAGCATAACATGTTAGGTCAACAAACCCATTTTATATTAGGTATGTATACCTCTAATGTGCATGCATGTGTTATGTAATCTTATTTTCCTAGGAGAAAGTATTTTTTCCTTTCTATATTACTATAATGTTAAATTCAAAAACGAAAACTTAGGTAAGTGGTTCTATTACTCTTTTAATATTTTCTTTGTACCTAATGTTCGATGTAATGATCAATATTGATTAATAAAAATAGAACTATAAAATGATGTTTTTGACCTGCATAATTAAACATCTTATTTAAAAAAAAAGAAAACTCATATCCAAATAAAATTGCAACATATTAAACAATGCTTCTTGAATTAGTATTCTTCTAAATATATTTACTTTTCCAATTCACGAGACGTACAGTCACCAGCATTAAGATGTGATGATGCAAAAATATCTGATCATTGGTGGAAGGCACATTATACTTAGTCATCCAAGTATATGCCTTCCACGAATGATCAGATATTTTTGCAGGCCGTCGATAGTCACATCTTAATGCTGGTGACTGTACCATGCGTCATTCTTCTACATTTTTATCGGCCTGTCTTTTATATTCTGAAAGAAACTCTACTAAAGCTTTTGTATCGTAAGTTGTTTGAGAACTAGTAACAAAAAGGACATGACATCAAAATTTTCAAGTTACTTACGGAAACGAATCCCAGTTAAACATTGTCACTGGTTTATTTCAGTGGCCAAGTTTTCGACGACCTGCTTCGGCAACCCCGTCATCACATACGGCCAGTATCGGTACAACAAGTGGAGTGGTAGCCGGGGCCCGCACATCCGGTGGACCTGCGTCAAGAACAAGCAAGGGTGTCGCGCCACCATCACCACCCTCGAAAACGTCATCATCAAGTCTAAGAATGAACATACACACCCGTGATGTTACTGCACCAAATTCATTCAGATCCGTCACTCGACAAGCAAAGTTTAACTTGTGAGAGTTTAAGAATTTTATGACTTTTTAGTAGGCATTTTTGCAGTCACTAAAAAAAGGCTGGAATAAAAAATAGTGTGAATGTGGCTGACTAGGAATATTAGTAAGTTCAGAAAAAAGTAGTATTAGAGTGTTAGTAGTAGAGATTGTGAAGAGTTGAATCTCCAAAATCGTTGTCAGCGCTAATCTTTTTAAGAACAGGGCGTTCTTAACATTTTATTTATTTAGCTTTAATAAATTACAGATTTTTTTTTATTTTTTTATTGTGGCACGCCATAATGGCTTCACTCTGCCTGATGAAAAGCAGCCAGTGAAGCCCAAGAAGTGAAAGCGTTCATCACAGCGCTACCACGCTATGCCGAACGCTCTCACTATGGCGGCCTGCATAAATGCTTTTTCACGCCCCGCTTAAATAACCCGGGAGAGAAAGAGGAAGGAAACACGTGTGCGGCAAGCGCATTCCACAAAACACACGGGCAGTTCGGCAAAAGAACGATTGTCCAAACTTTTTGGTACGTGTCTTGATGGTCAGCACGGTATGAGGGTGGCTTCTAAGACCTGCACGCGTCGATCTGGAAAGGAAAGGAGAGGGAGGGATGAGGTCAAAGAGCTCCTCAGAGCATTCACCGTGGTAAATGCGGTAGAAAGCACTAAGGGAAGCAATGTCCCTTCGTAGCTGTAACGGCTCCAGACTGGTCGTAACGTCATCGTTACCGATAATACGGACAGCACGTCTTTGCAACCTGTCAAGAGCTTCGAGCAAGTACTTGGCGGATCCGTCCCAAAGATGAGAGCAATACTCCACGCAGGAGCGCATCTGAGTCTTATACAAAAGACAACGTTGCTCCGGCGTGAAGAACCGCTTCACCTTGTTCAGGATTCCGAGTTTACGTGAGGCTGTGGTTATAATGCTCTCAATATAGCTCTTCGGGTTGAGGTCGCTGTGTATGTCCATACCTAAGAGACTGAGACCAGTCTGGATGGGTAATAGGTTGCTCTGGAAGGAGGGTTGGGGGAGAAATGCGGACTTTTTAGCAGTGACAGCGCATACCTGTGTTTTTTTGGCATTGAACTGGACCAGGTTATCAGAGCCCCATTTATAAATGCGGTCTAACTCCTCGTCCAGCTCAATGACAATCTTCCGTCTTGACTCCACTACATCGGCCTGCTTTGCCGCAGGGTGACCCAAATAACGCCGATGTACTGTACTGCCGTCTGCATAGCAATGAATGTTACCCAAGGATAACATATCATTGATATGCAGAAGGAACAGCGTGGGCGATATTATAGAACCCTGCGGCACTCCGGCATTCACCTGCAGAAACTATGAGGCACTGCTTTCGCAGAGTACGCGAATGCTGCGCTCATGCAGGAACCCGGCGACCCAATCGCATAGGCGAGGTGGCAAGCCGTATGACGAAAGCTTGGAGAGAAGCGAACGATGCCAAACTCGATCGAAAGCCTTAGAGATGTCCAGGCTAACAGCCAGTGCTTCTCCGTGCTTGTCCATTGCTTCACCCCACAGGTGTGTTATAAACGCCAGGAGATCACCCGTTGATCGTTTCGGTCTGAACCCGTATTGTCGATCATGAATCAGGGCACTCCCTGATCTTCTAGGTAGCGAATGAGTTGTCTGTTTATGATTCGCTCAAAAACCTTGCAAAGGACAGAGGTGACAGCAATAGGTCGATAGTTGGCTGGGTCAGACCTATCCCCTTTTTTGGGGACCGGCTGGACGTTCGCCTTTCTCTAAGCCTCCGGCACTATTCCAGTAGAGTACGAGAGGTGGTATAGGCGTGTCAGTACTGGAGACAACTCGGGAGCACATTTTTTAAGGACGACTGCCGGTATACCGTCAGGACCGCTAGCCTTCCGCACATCATGTGACTGCAGCATGGCACGGACGTCACGTTGTCTGATTTGGACGTCAGGCATTGAGGAACCACAGTGAGGGATGGTAGGTGGTTCCGCGCCGCAGTCATCGACACGCGAATTCGCCGCAAAGAGCTTCGCTAAGAGGTTAGCCTTGTCTAGCGGCCGATGGGCCAACGAGCCATCAGGGTACCGCAGTGGGGGCAGAGAAGGCGCGCAAAAGTTGGCTTGCACCGCTTTGGCCAGTCGCCATTAACTTCGGCTACCCGTTGGGTGCGACAACAGCTCTTGGCCAACGCGAGCAACGCGCTGGGCATTCGCTCTCGAGAGAGCTCTCTTGCAGACTTTGGTAGCCTTGTTGAAGACTACCTTGAGGAAAGAGATGTTACAATCGTTGAGCGTGCGAGCCTTGGTCCAAGCGCGATACGCCGCCTGTTTAAGTTCAACAACTTTGGCGCATTCGCGATTGAACCAAGGGCGCGCCTTACTTCCGCTGACGACATCAGTGTAGGGAATGTAATATTCCATCCCCAACATGATCTCGCCAGCGACAGCAGAGGCACTCTCCGATGGGTCCCTACCCAGAAAGCAGCGCTGGCCCCACGGGATGGACGCAAAATAGTCGCGCATACCATCCCAATCTGCCGACGAGTAGTGCCATAAACGCCGTTTAGACTCCACTGAGGGAGAGCTTTTACGGCGCAGTACGGTGGCACCAACCAGGCAATGGTCAGAAGTGCCCAACGGAGCACTTATCGACACTCTGTACCCGGCTGGTCGACTCGTCACCAGTAAGTCTAGCAGGGAAGGCGCTTGACCCGATATATCTGAAATCCTGGTGGGCTGGAGAACCAGTAGAGTCAGATCATGCGTGAGAGCGAATGCGTGGGCAGTTTGGCCTGCGTGATCTGTTTTGGAAGAGCCCAACCAGGTCTCATGGTAGGCATTAAAATCTCCCAAAAGTACCACATCGGCAGACGGAAACTGCTCCTGTACGTCGTCAACTGCTTGGCTCAGGTAGTCGAATAACCGAGTTGTCTCGTAGTCTCCGGAGTGGGAACGGTACAGGCAAGCGTAGACATGGCTCTCGGAACCAAGATCCACGTGTACCCATAGGATGGAGAAGGAGGGGTCCTCCAAGCAACGCAAACGTCGACAGCAAACGTCCGTCCTGACGAAAAGGCATACTCCGGCTTTCGCGAGGAAGCATTTGTGGGGAACTCACATTTCATTTGTATATAAATATTTATTTATCTACATATATACACAAACATACATTAGGTATATATACACACATAATACATAAATACATACATAAATAAATATAATATAAAATAAATGTTGGCACTTACATAAACATATTTATATTTACATATTATCATTAATACAATACAACTTTTATTTTATTATAATTATTCAAAATTACATAAACCAAACATCATGAAAATAAAATATTCTATGTCGCGATACCATAGTACCATACCGTTATGGAAACGCGCACCGCACTCAAGATGGTGGCCAAGTCTATTGTCTGTAGGAATGAACGGCGCAGAGGCCGAACGACCGGCGCATGCGCAGCGAGCGACTCGACTCACATCACACCAGTCACGAGCCTAACGTCTGACGTATACCCGTGCCGCTAACCTTATAGTTGCTTTCTTGTTAACATGTTTCTGTTATTTTTGTGAACTTTATCTTTTTCTGTGCTTTGCTTACGCTTAATACTTCTTGCTTAAACGCCTGTGACTGTCTATCGTGCTTGTGTTCTCCTTCTAATGTGATTTGTTGGATGTTTGTTTGTGCCAATATAAACCGTAAGTGTTAGACTTTATTATTTCACACAAACCTAAAGACATCTACAGTGGTGACCCCGATAGAACACTTAAGATATAAATGAGCAGTGAAGATAGTAATTCGGCAGACTCGTTAATAAGCGCACGAAGTACCCCAACTCGGCAAGAAAAAATGGAGCGCGTTTCCACTGCACCATCCGAATTTGAACCACCGATGCCGGAAGCTTTTCGTGTCGGCGTCCGTATACCGCCGTTTTGGCCCGAAAAACCCACAATATGGTTTTCGCAAATTGAAGGACAGTTCGCGATGGCCAGAATTAGTGATGACAATTTTACTACGTACTGTCTCACTTGGACCGCCAATACGCCGTAGAAGTGGAAGACGTCATTACTTCACCTCCTGCTACGGGCAAGTACGACAAACTAAAAAGCGAGTTGATCAAGAGGTTATCCGTATCTAGCGAACGAAAGGTGAAGCAGCTTTTGCAATCCGAAGAACTTGGAGATCGTAAACCATCTCAATTCTTACGTCACCTGCAGCACTTAGCCGGCCCAAACATTCCCGAAAATTTTCTACGAACCATTTGGACTAGCCGATTACCTAATAACCTGCAGACTGTTATCGCATCACAGATGAGCCTGTCACTGACCGAGCTAGCAGATTTAGCTGATAGAGTGCACGATATTGCACCCACGTCACCCCAGGTAGCAGCTACAACCAGTACATCGAGGGAATCTACTCTAGAAGCGATGGCTCGAAGCATAACAGAACTGAGCAAACAAGTAAGTGCACTGACTGCGCAAGTACATGGTCGTTCACGCCCACGTGACCGACAAATGACACACCAGCGACGACGAACTCCATCTTCTACGAGATCACAGTCAAACTACAGGAAGTTCCCGCAATGTTGGTACCATTTCAAATTCGGCAGCAACGCGAAGAAATGCATCCGTCCCTGTGACTACAAGTCGGGAAATGCACAGGGCAATCAGTGATGGCGACAGACGATTGCCCCACCTCTACTGGTCGCCTCTTCGTGACAGACCGCAGTTCGAAAGTACAATTTCTAGTTGAGACCGGAAGCGATTTATGCGTCTTCCCTCGATCTGTGCTCCGAGATCGCCGTGAGAAGACCAATTATCAACTATGTGCAGCAAACGGTTCTATTATTTCTACGTATGGCTATGTACAATTTAATATTAATTAAGGCTTACGTAGAGATTTTATTTGAAAATTCATTGTAGCAGATGTTACAAAAGCAATCATTGGCGTAGATTTTCTTTCTTACTACAATTTGTTAGTAGATGTTCGCAATAAGCGTATTATTGATGCTACAACTAAATTAGAGACAATTGCTTGTATTGCTATAAATAACTTCTCTATACCCAGCGTCAAGGTCGTCACTGGTGCTTCAAAATACCATAACCTGCTTTCTGAATTTCAGGAAATTACAAGACCTTCAGGCACACCATGTACACCGAAACACAACACTGTACATCATATTCGTACCACTCCAGGCCCTCCTGTATCATGTTCTCCCCGCAGACTGGCACCAGATAAGTTAAAAATTGCTAAAGCTGAGTTCGACGCGATGTTAGCATGCGGTACTGCTCGTCCATCTGAGTCGCCCTGGTCTTCGCCGTTACATTTAGCCCCGAAAAAGGACAACGGTTGGCGTCCTTGCGGAGACTACAGGTTATTGAACGCTAGAACAATCCCAGATAAGTACCCAATACGTCACATACATGATTTCGCTCATAACCTATCTGGTTGTAAAATATTTTCAACCCTCGATTTAGTCAAAGCCTATAATCAGATCCCAGTCTTTAAAGAGGATATCCGGAAGACAGCCATCACGACACCGTTCGGAATGTTCGAATTTCCATCTATGACGTTTGGTTTGCGAAATGCGGGACAAACTTTCCAGAGATTTGTTGACGAAATGACCCGCGGGCTAGACTTCTGTTTCCCGTATTTAGATGACTACCTTGTCTTCTCAAAATCAGAGCAAGAACATGAAGATCACCTTCGCCAACTTTTCACTAGGATGAAGGAATATGGAATGGTCATTAACACTTCAAAATGTGTCTTTGGTGAAACAGAAGTCACATTTCTAGGCTATCGCATATCGGAACACGGCACCAAACCTCTGGAAAGTAAGGTCCAGGCTATAAGGGAATTTCCTACACCCAAAACAGCCAAGCAGCTTAGGAGATTCCTAGGTATGGTAAACTTCTATAGAAGATTCATACCCCAAGCTGCTCAAATTCAGTCTCCCTTAAACGCCTTATTAACAGGTTCAATTAAAGCATCGCATCCCATCGTTATGGATGGAAACGCATTGAAGGCTTTCGAAGACTGTAAGGACAGTCTGTGTCGAGCGGCATTATTAGCTCATCCTGACTCCAATTCAAAGTTAGGCCTCGTCACAGACGCATCAGACCAGGCTATCGGAGCGGTACTACAGCAACTGGACGGTAATGATTGGCAACCGCTTGCCTTTTTCTCCCGTAAGTTGAGCCCGACACAAAAGAAATATTCACCCTACGACCGAGAACTCCTTGCAATATACGAAAGCTTAAAATACTTTTGTCATTGGTTGGAAGCTACACATTTTACAATCTATACTGATCATAAGCCACTATGTTATGCCTTTCACGAAAGAAAGAGTAACTGTAGTCCACGACAGTATAGACACCTAGATTTTATTTCTCAATTTTCGACGGACATACAGCATATATCGGGGAAGGATAACGTAGTGGCTGATACACTTTCCCGTGTAGAAGAACTGTCTAAACCGATTGACTTAGAGACTTTGGCGAAATCACAGGCGGAAGACCCAGAGCTTCAACGTTATTGTGAAGAGGAGACATCTTTGCGCATGAAGAAGATGGCAATTCCTGGAAGTCGTAATCAGATTTACTGCGATGTCAGTAAAACGACTCCCAGACCATTTATACCTACACCACTGCGCAAACAGGTATTTGACTCCCTACACACGTTAAGCCACCCTGGAGCCAACTCAAGTGCAGAACTCATAGCACAGCGTTACGTATGGCCGCAGATAAGAAAAGACTGTTGCGAATGGGCTAAGGCATGTTTAACCTGTCAGCGCACAAAGGTAAATCGACATGTAAAAGCACCTTACGGCACCCTCGATTTACCTGTAGCGAGATTTAAATATGTCCATTTAGACCTTATCGGACCATTACCTCCGTCTCGTGAGTATCGGTACTGTTTGACAGCAGTCGATCGTTTCACACGATGGGCTGAAGCTGTACCTATTACCGATATCACCGCAGAATCTGTGGCCAACGCATTTTTAATAGGATGGATAGCTCGATTCGGCTGTCCCACTGACGTTGTAACAGATCGAGGTAGGCAGTTCGAGAGCGCAACATTCCAACAGCTGTCAAAAACTATTGGGTTCAAACACCGAAGAACTACGGCGTACCATCCACAGAGCAACGGCCTCGTCGAAAGATTTCATAGGCAATTAAAAGCAGCCATTATGTATCACGCAGATGCTAGCTGGTCTGAAGCACTGCCATTAGTTCTTCAAGGCATTCGAAGTTCTTTCAAAAAAGATCTTCAAACGTCTTCAGCCGAGCTCGTATATGGGGAACCATTAAGACTTCCCGGTGAATTTTTCGGCCATAAAGTTGACAAATGTACTACTGACATAACTGAATTTTCAGCCCGTATCAGATCATTTGCCAACAATTTACAGCTAACCCCAACTTCAAATCACTCTAAAAACAAAATTTTTATATATAAAGACCTCACTTCTTATTACCACGTTTTTCTTCGGGTAGACTCACTTAAAGGTGCTTTACAACCTGCCTATACAGGCCCGCATGAAGTGATCGAGAGAGGTCCAAAAGTTTATAAACTTCGCGTAAAAGGTAAAGTCGTTACAGTATCCGTAGACCGTTTAAAGCCCGCCTACATACTGAACGAACATAGTAGCGCTAAAACCCCTTTAGCCAATAACCTGGCACCCTCCGATTCAAACAATACCCCAGTTTCAATCAGTACCCCAGTTGCTAAAACTACACGTTCGGGTCGTCAGGTTCGATTTCCGGATTTTTATCGTCCGTAGCCACGGCCTCTCGGGGGGAGTGATGTGGGGAACTCACATTTCATTTGTATATAAATATTTATTTATCTACATATATACACAAACATACATTAGGTATATATACACACATAATACATAAATACATACATAAATAAATATAATATAAAATAAATGTTGGCACTTACATAAACATATTTATATTTACATATTATCATTAATACAATACAACTTTTATTCTATTATAATTATTCAAAATTACATAAACCAAACATCATGAAAATAAAATATTCTATGTCGCGATACCATAGTACCATACCGTTATGGAAACGCGCACCGCACTCAAGATGGTGGCCAAGTCTATTGTCTGTAGGAATGAACGGCGCAGAGGCCGAACGACCGGCGCATGCGCAGCGAGCGACTCGACTCACATCACACCAGTCACGAGCCTAACGTCTGACGTATACCCGTGCCGCTAACCTTATAGTTGCTTTCTTGTTTACATGTTTCTGTTATTTTTGTGAACTTTATCTTTTTCTGTGCTTTGCTTACGCTTAATACTTCTTGCTTAAACGCCTGTGACTGTCTATCGTGCTTGTGTTCTCCTTCTAATGTGATTTGTTGGATGTTTGTTTGTGCCAATATAAACCGTAAGTGTTACATAGACTTTATTATTTCACACAAACCTAAAGACATCTACACATTCCTCAAGCACGTAGCCGGGGTAGTGCAGATATGCAATGTCGGCAGGACGGCGGATCTGTGTCTCCGTTAGAAAGAGCAATGCAGGCCGAGCCGTCTCAAGGTGTTGGTGGACGGCGTTGAGGTTTGAATGGAGTCCACGGATGTTAGTGAACTCCACCTCAAAAAGCGACTTGGTGGTGGGGAAGTGGGATGCCGCTGTCTGACCTGCATTGTTTTTAGACACTGACATGGTGGTTGGATGGGGGCGTAAGTAAAAGGAGATGCTGTGGCGGCAAGGGGGAAAAGACAAAGTGTTGGAGACTAACATGAACTGGTGCATGTAGTTGTTCGGTAAGACTTTAATCGACCCGCCGGACGGAAGGGCCCCCGTACCCCCCCGAAACTAGTCGCCGGGTCCCACCAATCCGGTCACCAACCGGCACGACGAGCCACTTCGGGATTATGCGCGACCTGGTGGAGCAGCCTCCTAGGGTGGTTAGCCCTAGTTGGGCTCCTGTACTATGCCGCGGGCGGCCAGCGGCACCACCGTTTCTACGGGTCTCCCTGGCCGGCGAATCGACCCAAGTCAACCGAACAATGCGTTCACAAAGACTCCCACCGGACCTTGACCCTGCGCCACCGCACCTCCCCAAGCTCCCGTATTACGGCTCTGAACCCGGAACGCGTCCTGTGTCGAGCACCGAACACTTGGCGGGTTTTACGAGTCCGCATGGTGGTAGCGCCGGACGAGCAAAGCTCTCCCACCAGCAAAATCCCTTTAGTCGCCTCTTACGACACCCGCTAAGATACAGGGGAGGGGGTGGTGCAATTCTGACCCGGCACCACACGGGGTTAATTACAGAATTGTTTAATGGTAGAGTTGGTCTTATTCTAAGTCCGCCTGGTTATCTCATTTTCTCATCAATCATATTCTTTAGTGGTTGAGGTGGTTATGGAAGTGCGTTTCCATCACTCACTTTACTTAGGTACACACCCGTGTACCAGAAATAAAAAGGGCTGCAAGATCATCATAATCACCATTAATAATATAGTTGTTATGGTAGCTCACGAACGTAACCATAATTAATAAAATTGAAATTGTGAAATTGTTTATTGTTTTAAATTTATACTTTAGTCACAGTATAATAAAATACCGTGCTTAAGTGATAAGTACGTAAGCGAAAAAATGGTGCGTTATTACATTTAATTGTTCGTGTATGGACCTCAGATGGACTTTTTGGTTAACGGAGAACTTAATAAGATTGCGGGAGATCAGGAGAATTATAAAATCGATAACTAATAATTCTGTTATAATTCAGAATTTATGTCCTAAAAATGTGTTTGCATGAAATAGTTAAATACTATACTTATAGTATTCCAATAAATAATGAATATTTCAAGGCAACAATTCCTTTAACTTCTCCCAAATGTTTCAGATTTTTTGGTTAACGGAGTCCTTAATCGTTATATAATCTTAATAAGATTGCGGGAGATCAGGAGAATTATAAAATCGATAACTAATAATTCTGTTATACTTCAGAATTTAAGTCCAAAAAATGTGTTCGCATGGAATAGTTAAATACTATACTTATAGTATTCCAATAAATAATGAATATTTTAAGGCAACAATTCCTTTAACTTCTCCCAAATGTTTCAGATTTTCACTTCATACCAATTTACACTCGGACAATTCATGGTGATCCAGTAATGCAGCTTGGCAATCATCGGCTTAACAAAATCGGTTTAACCGCAGCAAAGAGCCGAGAGCCAGATGGGTGTGCACTAAAAAGAAAACCGGTTGCAAGATCGCGGTGATTACTGTAAACGGCATTATTGTTAAGATCACAAACGAGCATAACCACTGCTAGGTAGATGCTGCGAAATCATTTAAGTATGCATTTCTTTTTTAAAACGAAGGGCGAACGCGGATTGCTTTTCGTGAATGAAGTTAGCTTGCTATCAAAATCGTTGATAACAAAAATTCAACTAGTATAACTAATTGGGTTATGTTTATAGAATATTTTAGAGCTGTGGTGGCGGCTTAATATTAAAAGAATGCTACCATTACATCTCTTTTCTTGGGTGTCGTAAAAGGTAAGTGAAGGACTAAAGACTGCACATAAATGTCCAACAGCATAGGGCAGCGATGAGCGATGATGATCAAGCTGGGGCCCAAGTCTGCTAATTTACGAATGGCATAATTGAATCCCAATTGGATCGCATTGTAATTGTTTGACACATTTGGTATTCTTAAATGAGTAAGAGAATACCAAATGTGTCAAACAATTACAATGCGATCCAATTGCGATTCAATTATGCCATTCGTAAATTAGCAGACTTGGGCCCCTGGTAAGCACATGTGCAATTGTTGCTCTGTGGCAGTGCGCTGCTGCTGCGGTCTCCATTGCCTATAGTCTCTGACTAACCCTTTGAGGGTGATAGTCGTGAGTGTGTGTGTATTTTATTTAAAACGTATTATCTATACGAGTTTGTATTATGAGCGATTAAAACCTAATAATTATAAGCAATGTCAGTAAAGTTTACAAACAAAACGAAATTGTATGATATAGAGAGTCTACATCATGACAACAATGCTGGGCCTATATAAAAGAAAAGATAACTTACATACTAGTCTTCCTTTGAGACACGCCGATACCACTTCCAGGTGGTATGGTGACCCGCCGCTCCCGGCTGCTGTCTCTGTGGTAGACCGCGATCCCGCGCGTCTTCTGGAGCTGGTGCTGATAAGGCCCTAACAACCCTTTGGCTACCCCAAGAGCTCTTAACCCCAGACAACTACACACCGTTCACGCCACGTGCCCACGTGTCGTACTCCAACCAAATAACTAGCCTTTAGCTAGACCACCCTGGTTTCAAACTTACACTTATGTTCTACACTGTTTCACTGTTTATTAATCACTACGGTCCGCCGATTTTACTGATTATGTGCCCTACATATCAAAATTACAAATACAAATTCAATACTCTCTACGCGACCCCGCGGTCAAGTAACAATTTGTTCCAACCGTGTGTACGTCACACTGACACTGACAGCCGTCTGTCCAATATTTTTAAAACTACAGCGGGGGCGCATAAAATGGCCGTTTTGTTCCATACAGAAATAAAAAGTAAAAGAAAGGGTGTATTCACTGATCACGAGTTGATCTTCGTTTTTGTTTTTGCCATTTTAATTTTTAAAAATTAAATAAGAACTTAGTTCAAGTTAGTATAAAAAATTGATATCCACAACGCCTTAATATGTATGAAATAATATGAATGCATGTCTTTGGGTACCTAAGTAGTTTTGACTACCAAGTACTCACTATGTTTTCTACCGAAGCCGATAGCTAGATGATAAGTCAAAGTTAAATTCAAAGTCAAAATATATTTATTCAATAAACTCAATTAATAAGCACCTACTTTGAATCGTCCAAATCTTTTTTAACCTACCACCCAATTATGACATCATTTTTTAACTGTAGCAAAGAACGGGCGCAAGAAACCACAGCGCACAGAAGCAACGACATTTACAAAAACGATAGATAGCTTTAATGATAAAAATAAATAACTTTAAACTAAATAAGTATTTTTTTAACGACATACATAGCTTGCCGAAGCCCACGATAATAGCAATACTATTATAATAATATTTTTTACTTTGAATATACTAAGTACTAACACTTTACAGTACTACTTTACTAAAACATGTGCAAAGTATCCCTGTTTTACGGTAAGTATTTATTATTATTTCAATTTGCAAACTAATGAAACTGCATTTATATTTTTGGAATAACTGCCTACTTTTCAAAACCATGAGTACGACAGTTTGTATTTTTGTAACGTTGCCATATTAAGGACATATTAAACTACATACTACTTATGCTTTGAAGGTCACAATGCGTCGTTTACCACGTCACGCTACGGCTAGCCAGTGTTGGAAAATTTCGATTCAAGAAGTACTACACAATCACTGTTTTTGCGTAATCTAATTGTGTTGACCACCTCGAGGTTTCGAGTGGTTTAACAAATCAGCAAGTGAACTTCCACCAAATGAATAAGTTGGCTATCGTCAGTGCCGTATAGTTCTGATTAATTTTATAAATACCTACTCGTGTTGATGTATGAGTATAAGAGTTTGTATATTGTAACGTATATTTAACTAAATACTTCTTGTGCTTTATAGGTCACAATGTCACGTTTACCACGTCACGCTACGGCAAGCCAGTGTTGCTACTTGGAAAATTTCGATTCAACAGATACTGCAGGAGCAACGGACCGATTGTGAGATGGGTGTGCACCAAATGCTCGCTCGGCTGTAATGCCCATGTAAAAACCGTCGAGGGTCAACCTATCATTATTAAGAACGTACATAACCATTCTTGATCTTTTTTCTCTTGAATTTACTCCACGCTCGGCTGCAAAGTCACTGTCAGAACCATCGACGGTCAACCTATCATTGTCTCTATAATTTACTGTATCAAATTAGAATGTTGAGAAGTTTTATGTAGCAAAAACCAACATTTGTTCTTCTCCATAGAGAAAACCTACTTTTTTTAAATTTAAACCTTTTGCTTATTATTTAAACCTTTTACTTTTACATTAAAAATAATGATTTGAAATTACAAAAGTGAGTGTAAATAATAATAAAAATTAATGTAAACCGAAACTATTATTAATCTCTGCGGCAAATGTAATAGCGGCGCGGTTTGTTGTTATGTTTGCCCGTCCTGGTTGCAACGCCGCCGTCATTACCGCTGGTGACGTCATTGTCAGGATCCACGATGTACATAATCATGTTTAAGCTGTTACAGGACTTTAAGATATTTTCAAAGTACTATGCAGTATACGTGTTTGGCCCCTTGTCTGCCGCGTTCGCTTTTAAAGCAATCTAACAATTGAATTTCTATTATCTTTGGTTTTACGACAGCAGCTGAGCTCTACCTATAGGATATTTTCAAAGTACTACGCAGTATACATGATTGTGTTTAGGCAATTTTACTCGTACTTATACGAACAGGAGCTATTATAGGAGTGTACTCGTAGAGAGAACCTCAAAAGGCAAGCGTCCGAACCGAACTAATTTGATAACCAGTGATCGTAGTAGGTAGACTATAACTTTTAGAGAAGGTCCATATTCGGAGTTGTTAAAACTTGACATTTTGAAGCTAGGTACTAAATAACTAAATAACCAAATGCTTATTGGTTGTTTTTTTTACTAAAGTAATACCTATTATCAATTTACAAAATATAATTGTAACTGATTCAGACAAACTCTAGACCTTCTGGATCAGGGGTTGCCTGAAGCTAGCTGCGCTACGCAGCGTCTAAGACTTATAAACTAAAATTAAATACTATGCTAAATAACACCTTATACTATGGACTTACCAAACTGGTCCGATGGTTAACCCGCCTTGCAACCTTAGGAGAGGACAGAGGTGATGGAGAAAACAGGATGGTCGCAGCCCTGCTGCCGTGGTGTGACTCCTGCCTCGGTGGCGTGCCTCGCCTGCCGACTCCTAGAGGCTCGTCCAAATCACCCCGTTTGACTTGCCCAGCAGTCGCCTCCTCTACGTTATCACAGGGAACCGACTCCCAAGCCAACCACGCGAGGTAATGTTCAGAATATACGCTGCCGTCAGCGTTCGTCCGTCCGATTAATCAATCGGTGTAATTACACACAGCAGCCTCCGATGGCTGTTATACTGATACAAGGAGATTATTAAGATTTAAACCGATTGACTATCATCTCACAATCTCACGCCCCGACGCGTGTGATGAGTTTCCAACTGAGCAAACCGAAAGCTCAACCTACGCGACACGAACCCTGCCGTCAGAATTACAAGCGCATAAGTCAAAGTCAAAGTCAATAAATATTTATTCAATAAACTCAATTAATAAGTAATCGTGGCGGTGGCTGTAAAAAGGTAAACACGTATTTGAAAGTGCTCAACCATTTTTAATCAAGAAGTATACATTTACTTACAGAATTTGCATAAATTGTGTACCAAAATATTCTATGATAAAAGTGCTACTTATCGATGCAAAAAAGTTAACGTGAAGTAATGTGCAACTGTGTTTATAATCACATTAGAATTACGAGTTGTTGAACGTTGTCTTGTGATTATTTGTTGCTCGATTCAGTTGAATGTCACCTTGAGTTACACCGAAGTAGCAGCGCGCAACATTGGATATCATTATTACGTCACTCAACTTATCGCCTGGTTGGCGTAGTGGTTCGCGCATTGGATTCACCCGTATGAGCGCCGTGGATCCTGAGATCAAATCCTACCACGAGTTGATTTTTTGTTCATCATAAATTTTTTATTTTTTAGTAGTATATTATTAAGAACACAGCTAAAAGTACACACACATTATGTCTCCTCCAGATAGTAAAACATGCGCTGGATGTGCAAACGCTATTAAAAAAAAGGAATTTTTGGAGTGCCGACACTGCAGGAAGCATTACGATTTGGTGTGTTCTGGTGTTACACCTAATCGGTTTCACGGTATGAGTGCACCGTGCAAAATGAATTGGAAGTGCCCGGAATGTATTGCAAAACAACCGAAAAAGGACAATACGAACACACCGGTGCATCAGCGTACTGCTTCTGCGTTGGGTCATCTATCAAATGCACCGTCTTCATGTTCCAGCATTAACACCTGCGACTCCCAAGATGCTAACGTCACATTAAGATCGACGCGACGACGACGCAGTGGTGGAAGTGATGATTCTGTACCGCAGACGGAAAGCCCGGATAAGCACTCTGGTTGCAAAACTACAGTCGAACCTGTTATTGGTGATATATCCGAGATCATCAGGAGAGAAGTGTCTGCGGCAATGCGTGCTCAACTGCCGTCATTGATGGAGACGTTGTTTGAGAGAAACTTCAACCCCATCAAGACGCAACTGGATGCCCTACAGGACTCTGTATCCTTTATGAGCAACCAATATGAAGACTTCAAGGACAGCATACACGCCATTGTTAATGAAAATAAGGCCCTGAAAGCTGAATGTACCTACCTTCGCGAGACGGTGACCAGCCTCACGGATCGGTTGAACATATTAGAACAGCATATGAGAGATTCAAATCTAGAAATTCAAGGAGTTCCTGAATTCAAGTCTGAGAATGTTGTTAACGTCGTTAAACAAATTGCCAAAGTTGTTTCAGCCAAGCTACTTGACGAGGATATACTAAGCTGCACTCGTGTAGCTGCTATGAATAAAAACGGACAAAGGCCTCGTGCAATTGTCGTTAAGCTAAAAAGCAGCCGCTGCCGCGATGAAGTGTATTCCGCTGTACAGAAATTCAACAAAGCTCATCTCAACGAGAAACTTAATTCATCACAACTGGGAATCGCGGGCGAGAAAACTAATATTTATGTATGTGAACATTTGTCTCCCGCAAATAAATCCTTACATGCTGCTGCTCGTATTAAGTCACGTGAACTCGGCTACAAATTTATATGGGTCAGGAATGGCCATATATTTGTACGGAAAGACGAAAACTCACGATTTATACATATAAAAAATCAGCAGACTGTGTCTTCCCTAGAGTAGTGTGCCACTTAATTGTACACACCTTGGTAATATTCTACTAACATTTTAGTTATAAAATACGCGTCTTTGAATTCTTTGTCGATTTACTATCAAAATGTCCGTGGAATAAAATCTAAGTTGTTAAATATATATAAGTCCATATTAGCTTGTAATTATGATGTTATATGCCTTTGCGAGACATGGCTTGATGAAACAGTCAACAGTGCAGAGTTTGCTGATGAACGTTATTTGGTTTACCGCAGGGACCGTCCTTATAATTTTTTATCGAAATATAGAAAAAAATACGGCGGTGGTGTTCTTATGGCCATAAAGACTGAAATTTTATCTGAGCATGAACCTGACTGGGAGACATTTGTGGAGGATATATGGGTACGTGTGAAAATACAGTGCGGTTGGCTGAATATTTGCACTGTTTATTTGCCGTCTTATTTGTCAATGGAAGATTATTTGAATTTCTTGAATAATTGCGATAATGTGATCTCCGTAGGTTCTAATGATAAATACCTCATTCTAGGTGACTTCAACTTGGGAGATATAGACTGGAATATTACAACAGGTTTACCACAAAATTCACTTGATGAAAAGTCAGTATCTTTAAGTGAATTTATGACGAGTGCAAATTTGCCTCAACTGAATTACGTCAATAACAAAAATGATAGGATATTGGATTTGGTAATGGCAAGTGCGGGACTGTCATGTTCTGTCAGCAGGTGCACTGAAATCAGTCGTATAGATGAGCATCACCCAGCCTTGGAGGTAACGATTTTGCATCAAAAAAGACATATTCTTAAACAAATTGCAGCATCTAGGTTTGTTCCACAAAACTAATTATGAATCTTGCAAAGCTGAGCTACTACAAATTAATTGGGAAAATTTTGTTGATTTAGGGTGCGATGATTTTCTTCAGCAATTTTATAACATTGTTTGGGAAACAATTATTAAACATACACCTAAAAGTAAATTAAGGAAATCTGAATATCCTGCATGGTTCAGTAACAGTTTAATTAACATGTTTAAAGAAAAAAAACATTATCATCAAAAGCATAAAAAGTACGGAAATCCTCGTGATTTCGACGTTTTCTCTATGTTACGTAAAAGATGCAAGGTAGCATTGGATAATTGTTTTGATTTATATATAGCACGGCTTGAGAAAAACATGACAAAAGATATTAAAGCTTTTTGGCGATACACAAAGACAAAAAGAGTAACCAATGATCTTCCCAGTCAGATGTACTACAGTGAGCATACTGCTCAATGTGGTCAAGATATTGCTAACCTATTTGCAAGGTTCTTTTCATCTGTATATAAGCATACTGATGCATCAACATATAAACCTGACTTTGAGCGATCAAATATAACTCTATCCACAATTTATATTGATGACAAATCCATCAAGACCTGTCTTGAATCAATTAATATCAAGAAGGGAGCTGGACTTGACGGAATCCCACCAATATTTGTAAAGCAATGTTCTTCTGCTTTAATTAAACCATTAGGCATTCTTTTCAATAAATCTTTGAGTAGTGGTTATTTTCCTGATATGTGGAAGATGGCTAAGATAGTTCCCATACACAAAACAGGAGATAAAAAATGTGTCACTAATTATAGGCCAATAAGCATACTTAATTGCTTTGCTAAAGTTTTTGAATGTCTGGTTTATGATCACATTTACTCACACCTGAAGTCCGTTATAAGCCCCCATCAGCATGGATTTGTCAAATCTCGATCAACTGCTACTAATCTTCTAAGTTACATGCATTATCTCAGCTCCACCTTTGATCAGTCAGGACAAGTAGATTCAGTTTATACTGACTTCGCCAAGGCGTTTGATCGCGTCGATCATACGATTCTGTGTATTAAAGCTGAGCATTTGGGTATCCACGGTTCGCTTCTGCGTTGGCTGCATTCATACTTGCTTAATCGCACGCAACTTGTGACAATCAGTGGTTATGAGTCTTCTCCATTTACCGCAAATTCTGGCGTTCCTCAGGGATCAAATCTAGGACCATTACTTTTTTTGATGTTCATAAACGACCTCTTGAATAAGCTCAAGTGCGAATGCTTGGCTTTTGCGGATGACATCAAAATTTATCGTAGAATTCATTCTACCGATGATTGTATCATTTCGCAATCCGATATCGATACCTTGACTTATTGGTGTGAAGAAAATAATATGAGCCTTAACGTTGAAAAATGTCAGGTTATCACTTTTACAAAAAAAAGGAGCTTCGTCCCGTCGTCGTATATGGTACAGGGAATTCAGCTAAATCGTGTAGATGTGGTGCGTGATCTGGGCGTTTGGTTTGACTCTAAACTTTCCTTTAGAGTACACTACGATACAATTATCTTAAAGGCAAAGCGAATGATGGGTTTTATATATAGAATTGGAAAACCATTTAAACAGACTGGTAGTATGATTATTTTGTATACTAGTTTGGTAAGAAGTATACTTGAATACGGCAGTGTAATATGGTCACCGTTCTATGCAAATCATATTAATAGGATAGAAGCGATGCAGAAGCGGTTTGTGCGAGGCCTTGCTTCAAAACTGGGGTTACGCAAAACATTGTTGAGTTATTCGGATAGGCTAGAGCATTTTAATTTGAATACACTATACGTGAGACGTCAGGTTAGTGACCTTCTAATATTATACAAAATGGTTAATTCCAAAATTGATACCACTGTTTTGAGCCATGTTTCGCTGAAGGTCACTAGTAGGTCTGATCGAAAGCAATATCTGTTTGTAGTACCTTCTGCAAAAAATAATGTGTCACAAAACAATCCACTAGTGCGCTTTTGTAGACAATATAATTTATTATGTAAAGAACTAGATATATTCTTCCAGAGTCCCAATGCATTTGTAAAAATTATTAAAGATCCGGATAATTTATGTGTGCTTGCAAATAACATAGATGTGTCCTAATGGTTCACAACACATTTGTTTAATATTTAGTTAACAATATTGTTATTTTGTGTCTTACTTTGTTACACTTAATAGGCCACACAATTTTTTTTTTTTTTTAAATTTCATTTGCATGTTGTGCATAGTTGTTATAGAGATGCAAATTAATCTATTTTATTTTTTAATTTATTTGTTTAACAAGTGTCGTGATTTGTATCTTGTAACTGTGCCAAATAAATAAATAAATAAATAAATAAATAAAGTACTTTGAATCGTCTAAATCTTTTTTAACCTACCACCCATTCAGGACATAATTTTTTGACTGTGGCAAAGAATGGGCGCAAGAAACCACAGCGCACAAAAGCAACGACATTTACAAACAAAAAAAAAAGAATATATCGTTACCAGGTCAATACAAAATATGAATTTAAAAAATAAAAAAGATGATGCAATACAAAATTACAATACAATGTAGTATCAATTAAATAAAGACAATTAGAAATAGCTGTTGCAGTGCTTGGAGCATTTCAGATCCAAGCTGTTTTATCTTCTGTGTAATCTGACACTTTATAATAAGCTTTTTTATAAAGCTTTTCTTTGATTTTGATTTTAAATTTATTAAGATCTAATTTCTGAATATCATTTGGTACTTTGTTGTAAAATCTTACACACAGACCCTTAAAAGAATTATTTATTTTATGGAGCCTAGTATAAGGTACTGCTAATTTGTTCTTACTTCCAGTGTTTACATTGTGAATATCACTGTTTTTTGAAAACATTTCAGTATTTTTATGAACATAAATCAAATTTTCATAAATGTATTGTGATGCAACTGTCATTATATTTATATTCTTAAATCTCTCTCTGAGAGAGTTGCCAGCCTTTGGGTTATAGATTGCTCGAATAGCCTTCTTCTGAAGCACAAAGATAGTTTGAATGTCGGCAGCATTTCCCCACAGTAAAATGCCGTACGACATTACACTATGAAAGTAACTGAAATAAACTAATCTAGATGTATCAACGTCAGTTAACTGACGGATCTTCATTACTGCATAAGCCGCAGAGCTAAGTCTATTCGACAATTTAGCTGTATGTGGGCCCCACTGAAGCTTGGCATCTAACGTGATGCCTAGAAACACAGTGGTGTCCACAGGATTCACATTCTTATCTTTAATTTGTACACTAGTTGTTACTTGCTTAACATTAGGCAATACAAATCTTACACATTTGGTTTTTCCCTCGTTTAATAGCAAGTTATTTACACTAAACCAGTGAACAATCTTTGAGATCGCATTATTCACATCGTCATAATTTGGGTGTCGTCGTTTCACTTTGAATAAAAGCGAAGTATCATCAGCAAACAATACTATCTCATAACTGTTTTTTACAAAATAAGGTAAGTCATTAATTTAAACCAAAAACAAGAATGGACCTAGTATTGAACCCTGCGGAACTCCCATTGTAACCACTGATCCCGGAGATCTTTTACTGTTAATGTCGACCTTCTGAATCCTGTTACTCAAGTATGAGATTAGAAGGCTCAAAGAAGCATCCCTAATTCCATAGTGGTTAAGCTTCCTGACCAAAGTTTCATGTAAAACACAATCGAAAGCCTTGGATAAATCACAAAATACCCCAAGGGCATCCTGTGATTCCTCCCAGGTATCAAATATTTGGATTAAAAGCTCAACACCGGCGTCAGTTGTTGAGCGACTCCTAGTAAAACCATACTATTAACAGTGTAAAAGTTTATTTCTATGAAAATGAATTTGAATTTGGTCTAGCATCAACTTTTCAAAAATTTTACTAAATGTGGGTAGCACAGAAATAGGTCTAATATTAGAGGGGTCAGAAGTGCTACCTGATTTAAACAATGGAATTATTTTACTATGTTTCATTAGGTCACGAAAAACACCACAGTCAATGCATTCGTTAAATATGCAAGCTAAAACTGGAGCTATTGTCATAATTACTGATTTAGCGACATCCACGGAATTACCCCACAGATCAGCAGTTTTCTTTTTATTGAGAGTGTTAAGAGCGTTTACGCCGAGCGCGAGACCTGAAGTTTAGGTTTTTAAGTCCAAATATCACGCACACAGAAGCGAGCTGTGAGCGCGCGCGACTGTGTGTGTACAATAGGCTAGTTCTGCTCACTATAGTCAAACTCACTCACTTTGATCCGTTAGATCGAATTTGCTTTTTCGTAATAGGTACTCGATTTTTTTTTAATATGGGCGTAAGTAATGCATGAAATGAAATAAGTATAATATTATATTGCATGTATTTTTATTAAACTTGCAATGTATGCTATGTATGTCTAGTTCGGGTGGAATTTTGCAACTCAATTTTGACCCACTTTCCGTTTACTGATTGAGCTGAAAATTTGCATACATGTGTAAATCGCGTGACAATGCAATTTTATGATTGACATGGTGCTGATCTGATGATGGAGATGGAAGGTGGCCATTGAAACTTTGCAATAAAATAGCACAACCTAATCGAGTTTGGGCTCGTTTGAATCGTCTTGACGAGTAGTTTGTCTTTCAATAGTAACCAGGGTCTGATGATGGAGCTGGATGGTGGTCATAGGAACTCTGTAATAAAACGACGCAACCCCATCAAGTTTCGGCTCGTCTCATTCGTCTTGACGAGTCCTTTGTTTTTAGATGGTTACTAAGGTCTGATCTGATGATGGAGCTGAAAGGTAGTCATAGGAACTCATTGAAAAAACGATGCAACCCCATCGAGTCGCGACTCGTTTGATTCATCTTGACGAGTACTTTGGTGCCAGATGGTAACCAGAGTCTGATGATGGAGCTGGAAGATGGCCATAGGAACTGAGTAATTAAACAACATAATAACCCCATCGAGTAAGGGCTCGTTTAATTCGTCTAGACAAATACTTTGCTGCTAGATGGTAACCAGGGCCTGATGATGGATCTGGAAGGTGGCCATAGGAACTCTGTAATAAAACGACGCAACCCCATCGAGTTTCGGCTCGTTTCATTCGTCTTGACACGTACTTTGTTTTTAGATGGTTACCAGGGTCTGATCTGATGATGGAGCTGAAAGGTGGCCATAGGAACTCATTAAAGAAACGACGCAACCTCATCGAGTCTCGGCTTGTTTGATTCGTCTTGACGAGTACTTTGGTGCTAGAAAGAAAGAACTTAACATGTATTTTCATTTCAGGTTATCGAAGATGAGGTTCCACAAACAACAAATAAGGTTGAAGGTCGAAGACTAGTAGATTTTCAATACTTTTTGGACCAAATTAAAATACTTAGTAACCACAATAGAGCCACAGGATGTACAATTAATAATTTACAAGTGATAAAAGAGCATAAAGTAGGCTTATTATCTACATTTTTAATGAAGTATAATATTTACCTTTAGATAAGTCTAAGAATCATGTAAAATCTTGTTTACATAAGAAAGGTCGAAGTATATTTAGTTGACAATACAGCCTGGTCATAATTATATTTTCACATTATAGTTTCTTAGTCAATTATTTTTATAACTAATTATAAGTATATAATAACAGTCATTTTATTACGGAGTTCCTATGGCCACTTTCCAGCTCCATCATCAGGCCCTGGTTACCATCTAGCAGTAAGTACTTGTCTAGACGAATTAAACGAGCCCTTACTCGATGGGGTTATTTGTTGTTTAATTACTCAGTTCCTATGGGCATCTTCCAGCTCCATCATCAGACTTTGGTTACCATCTAGCACCAAAGTTCTCGTCAAGATGAATCAAACGAGCCGCGACTCGATTAGGTTGTGTTATTTCATTGCGAAGTTCCAATGGCCACATTCCAGCTCCATCATCAGACCCTGGTTACCATTTAACAGCAAAGTACTCGGTTAGACGTTTTAAACGAGCCCTTACTCGATGGGGTTATGTTGTTTAATTACAGAGTTCCTATGACCACCATCCAGCTCCATCATCAGACCCAGGTTACTATCTAGCACCAAAGTACTCGTCAAGACGAATTAAACGAGCAGAGACTCGATGGGGTTGCGTCGTTTCTTTACTGAGTTACTATGACCACCTTTCAGCTCCATCATCAGATCAGACCCTGGTAACCATCTAAAACCAAAGTACTCGTCAAGACGAATGAAACGAGCCGAAACTCGATGGGGTTGCGTCATTTTATTACGGAGTTCCTATGGCCACCTACCAGCTCCATCATCAGGCCCTGGTTATCATCTAGCAGCAAAGTACTTGTCTAGACGAATTAAACGAGCCCTTACTCGATGGGGTTATTATGTTGTTTAATTACTCAGTTCCTATGGCCATCTTCCCCAGCTCCATCATCAGACTCTAGTTACCATCTAGCACCAAAGTACTCGTCAAGATGAATCAAACGAGCCGCGACTCGATGGGGTTGCGTCGTTTCTTTACTGAGTTTCTATGACCACCTTTCAGCTCCATCATCAGATCAGACCCTGGTAACCATCTAAAACCAAAGTACTCGTCAAGACGAATGAGACGAGCCGAAACTCGATGGGGTTGCGTCATTTTATTACGGAGTTCCTATGGCCACCTTCCAGCTCCATCATCAGATCAAACCCTGGTAACCATCTAAAAACAAAGGACTCGTCAAGACGAATGAGACGAGCTGAAACTCGATGGGGTTGCGTCGTTTTATTACAGAGTTCCTATGACCACCATCCAGCTCCATCATCAGACCCTGGTTACCATTGAAGGACAAACTACTCGTCAAGACGATTCAAACCAGCCCAAACTCGATTAGGTTGTGCTATTTTATTGCAAAGTTTCAATGGCCACCTTCCATCTCCATCATCAGATCAGCACCATGTCAATCATAAAATTGCATTGTCACGCGATTTACACATGTATGTAAATTTTTAGCTCAATCAGTAAACGGGAAGTGGGTCAAAATTGGGTTGCAAAACTCCACCCGAACAAGACATACATACATTGCAAGTTAAATAAAAGCTTGTAATAATTTACTTACCAAAGTACTAAGATTTGCAAATCAAGCTATAAATTTGCACTATCTTCGAACTTACGGAAAGGTCGACAACCGCGCCGGGCAGAGCGTCGAGCGACGTGACCACTCTCTCAGAGGCCTCGCGGCGGACTGATTTGAAGCGAGTGGAGCGCAGGGTTTTGAAGTAGTTTTAGAGCAGTTTTAAAATATTCATAGAAAAATTATAGAGCTTATTTAGTAAAAACAATTATGTGCAAAATTTAAAGAACACTTTTTTCTATAGTATAAAGCTTTTATCTTATAAAATATATTTAGTACATTAGAGAAAACAATTACTTTATCACCTATAATTTCTTTAAAAATTCACAGTGTTTGGAATTTTATAGTTTTTGTTAGTAACCAAAATCAAAAAATGTTTTCAACAAACTATTTTGCTGAGGATCTTTCAAATTGAAATAAAAATGTTGTTATTAGATTTGTTAGTAATTTAAACACATTTTTAAACTTCAAAGTTGACGCGGAAAGTCAAATTATGAAAACCTCTGTTTAGTTATCTTGTTATAAATTCCAAAATATCAATAAATTTAAAAATGTTTTCAACAAACAATTTCGACTACAAGATCGCCTAATGATATAAGTATTTAACATATTTGTAAAGTAAGTATTAACAGATATTAAGAGGTTTAAAAAGTACAGTTCTTGAGCAAAACGGCGCAAAAGGACGTAAACGCTCTTAAATGTTTTTAATATATCTATAACACAAATTAAAAAGTGAAATTACTTTCACAATCTTTAACATTCTCCTTCAAAACAGATTCAGCTACAGTGGGGGAGGAAATCAAGGCTTTTGTAGTTGAAACTGGAATGTCAGTAAAAAACCTCTCAAATGCTGCAGCAACATCAGCATCAGAAGTCAAGGTTTTATTATCACAATTTAAATTGTACTCATTATTACGACTTCTGACCTTTCCTGTTTCACTATTTATAATATTCCATGTCATTTTTATTTTGTCATTACTGTTCTTTGGCTAATCGGCATACTCTTTTAAATAACTTTGAATAATTTTTAACATATAATTTGAAGTCGTCGCTGGTGTTATAGTTGCGTTCACCATAAAGTTCATAAAGGCGTTTCCTACTTTTGTGAATACCAATTGTAGCCCATTCATTAAAAGATGCAGTACCACTAACCGAGATCTTTTTTTTAACTAAAGATTTATTAAATTTTGAACAATATATGTTAAAAAAATCATTATAAAAGACATCAGGGTTGTTATTGTATTCTAAATAATTTAATTTTGTATCTAGATTGCTTTTAAAGCGTTCCAGCCGACCTGCAGTTTTTGGCACAACAGTGATATTCTTTTTCATCACTTGCTTACTCTGGTGTGGAAAGCTGACCATTTGGCCACAATGATCAGAGTCCAGGTTATTAATAATTTGCTTAGCCAGTGGTTTTACATTTGTATATATGTTATCAATACAGGTGGCCGAAGTGGCAGTTATTCTTGTCGGCTCCAAAAATGAATTATTCAAATTGTATGATAGAAATAAGTTTTTAATTTTAGTTGACAATGTGGAGTTTTCTAGCAAATTTATATTAAAATCACCGCAAACAATTATTGTTTTACCTACATTGCGGACCTTACGCAATGTATCATCCATAACTTTTCCAAAAAAAATCATACAATGCTGAAGGAGGTCTGTATACACTTATCACAAGAAACTGCTCCAACTCCACACAAGCTATTTCTATTGTTCGGTCAACCGAGAGGCTCACTATGTCGTTGCGATACAAACCGCGGTTGGTTTTACACCATAATTATAATGAGGTCTGGGCTGTCCCGTTCCGTAGGAAATCAATATCAGCATACCGCCATTTCAATTTTCCGAAATCCGAATGCATAATGACTAATGACATTGTCTATTGTACCGACACGTTTTTTTCAATGTAATTTTCTATCCTTTGCTGAGGCAAAGAGACCACACCCATACGGCTTTAAGGCCGGGTTTCCACTGAGGCTGAGCTGAGCGGAGCGAAGCTGAATTGACCAATCACGATGGTCGAAATCTCTGCTCCACAAGATTTGGAGCTTCGTGATTGGCCAACTCAGCTCCGCTCCGCTCAGCTCCGCATCAGTGGAAACGCACCCTAACCGGTCAAGAATCATTCGACCGCCGGTGGTCAAACAATAGAATTTCAATTGTGTCTGTTTTTACGATCCTCAAGGGGTCAAATTGATTTTAAACAGTAACCGTATACGTTATTTTTTTATATCTAAAGTTGCTCTACTTATTCCGAAATACTCGTAAATATTATATAATAAACACTCCCTGTCATTACGGGATTCAACAAAAAACAAATAAATAAATGTGGTGTGTTTTACTTCACTATCTTACCAGCTGTAGTTATGTACCTAGTTATCTCAACTTTTTCCGACTATTGCTGTTGAAGCGATTACTTATTATTATTGTAATTGTTTAGTAATACTCAAATGTCTGTTTCAAATACAGTATTACAATATAATAAGAATGTATCTGTGCAGTATATTGATATATTGTAGTAAGTATTACAAATATGTAATAATTGTAATACTTTTTACGAGTAGATTCTTGTACAAGTCAATAAAATTGGATTTTATACATTTTTTACACAATTGGCACAAGAAATTTTGGTATTTCTGTCCTTTTAAGTACAAATACCGCAACGAACTTTTCGTCTACTTATTGGTTGACTTGGCTCTGGCGGTGGTTCGACTTGAGGTATTATGGCCCTGATTCGATTTTTTATGTGCTGTAGAATGCTTTAACCACCAGCCAATTATCATAGTTTTCTGTTGCCAGCTTTTGGCACATGAAACGCATCTACCTACCTCTTTTTATTGTAACATCATTAGCGAATAGTGTCAAAAAGACTATTAATCTTCGATCACATATAAAAGCTATGACAATTAACGCTCTCAAAACGTCCGCACAAAAAGCGTAGGTACTTATTTAGTGATCGCATTCTAGACATAACGCGAAACTTTTATATTTTAAAGTAAGCTGTGAACTCTGTTTTTTAAAGTACCTAGATATTTCTTAAATCACAATTTTGAGATCTGCCTATATTCTACTAAGAATGCGATTTGTTTAGGTACACATTTGTCAACTTAAGTCAACATGACAAGAGGTTCTTAGGAAATGGCTTTTATTGGTGCTACCTCAATGGTGTGGCCACTTTTCCGCTACGGTTTAGTATGTGTTCGCGCCACAGCGCGACGGATAACCGTCTCTGCGCCGGTCAATTAAGAATGTTACGGCGAAAGGCGTTCGCCGTAACAGTATGGGATTGTGTATATACACATAATTATAAAAACTAGATAGTTTTTATAATTATGTGGTCGAAGCTTACAATACAATTATATAAAAGAGGTATTAGTTTTAAAAAAGACGATTTAGTGACCATTAGCGATTAATAAAGTATTTTTTTTAATAAAGGTTGTGGAATAAACTATAAAAAGGTGTTTTTTTGTTATTTATAATAAACCTGACATATTTATCTGTTAATTTCATTATATTCATTATTCTTTACTATTGTTTTAGATAACGAAATTATTTTAACGGAATCAAGATATGGAAAACCTGTATTACAAATCGGACAGAGGAGGTACAACAAGATGTCACAATATAAGGAAAACAGCACGGCGAGATGGGTGTGCACGCGTGTCAGCTTGGGCTGCAAAGCGACAGTGTTTACAATAGATAACCAAATCGTTAAGTACAATAATAACCATAACCACAAATAGTAAGTCGGAGGGAAAACAGCTTTATGGATACTTATGAAATCTCAGAACGGTAGAATTTCAGACTTTAAAAAGTAATAATGTGTTTATATGTTTACATTTATTCATTTTTATCTAGAAATAAATGGAGATTAAGTATATAAGTTTAAACTTTTACTATGCATGTGCTGCTGCCGTGGCGCTCTGAAGCCATTTTTTAAAAACACATACGAAACAGTCGTGCAGCTCGCTGCACGTGCTGTCCGCAGTTGTAGTTTATTTTTAATGGCGCGCACGATTAGTGCTTTAGCCAAGGCAAAGGCAGTTGCAGTTATCAGCTTGGCTCGCATTAATGCCTTAACTTGGGTGCCTGAGGACGGGAGGCGTGGTTGGGGTCGACCGCGGAAGCGGCGAAACGAATTAAGACGATTTCAATATAAGTAAATTAAAATTAAATAAATAAATGAAAAATTAAATGCTTTTGTGGTAGACTGGTCGAAAACCGCCAAGGAAAAAGATGCGTGAAAGGGTCGGGGGAGGCCTTTGTTCAGCACTGTGGCACAAAACAGGTCGATTTTTTTATTTTAAATGATGCCAGTTGAAAAGGTGTGTGCATTATTTTGTATGGTTGATGTGTTTCAGCTTGCCAGCCCATATTTACTACATCGCGTTTTGGGAATCCAGTGCTACAATTGGGCAGACAAAGGTATAACAAGCACGTGCTATACAAAGGGCTAAAATTAAGATGGGTGTGCACGCGTATCAGCTCGGGCTGCAAAGCGACGGTGTTTACAATAAACAATGAAATCGTGAGACACAATAACAATCATAACCACAAATAGTAGGTCGGAGGGAAATCAGCTTAATGCGTTACCTATAAAATTTCAAATTTGAAAAGTAGGTAACTACATACCTAGTAACAAATTAACGTTGCATAATAGCTGAGTAAAGGTTCTAAACTTCCTGTTGGTTCTACCATATAATACATAACTTCTACAAAGTGGGTCGTATAAACGTAGTCGTAGACATTTATACAACGCGAAATAGGCCCAAATTAAACGACATTATTGTTATTTACAAGTTAAATAAAAGTCAGCCAAGAATTTTAAAATGTTAAATAAAACGTTTCGACCGACTGTTAGCGAACCACTGAAATCCTCTAACAGTTCATTCCATTCATTTGTTCCTGTGATGTTTGCTGGAAAAGTGTTATCAAAAACAAAATTGAAACGGTACCTAGAGTAGACCGGAGGCAAAAGTAACATATTTTATTTACGCCTTGATTAAAGATAAACATGACGTTTCCCTGAAAAGTGTTTCTGCATAAAAACAGTAACTATATCTGGGTTTAAAAGGATCTTATTCATGTTTCGATTAGAGTTATTATAATCAAGTTATTTTAGGTCAAAAACGACGAGGGAGAGTGTTACTATTGCCCCTTACTCTGGGACAAAAGTAACACCGGTTTAGAACTATAAAACTCAGTAAAATTCGCGAAAAATTATATTTTTATTATTATCTCAAGGTTTCTCATTTCAGTCTCGTTTCATTGAAAGAAAAGAAATACATATTCTTTGGAAATCAACAGCACAGCAACATAAAATAACAATCTCTGCTATAAATTAAAATAATGCTTGTTGCAGGCTCGAAGAATTATAATCATGTAATTAAATAAACAGTCATAAATCTATGCTAAAGAAAAACGAAATAAATGCCAGATTTGGTAATCAGAATGGAGTTTTAAATTTGTATGAAATCGTATTTTTACAACCGCCCCGGTGTAACTATTGCCCCCACATGCTTATCTAATAAATTATTAAAACATAGCCAGTCGTAGATATTTAAAAAAAATATATAAAGCATATCTTAGATATTTGCTAATATTTTCTGCAAATAGAGTTAATTCTAAAGTACAAAAATGAAATAAAATATGTAGTGTTAATTCCGCGAACTCACTAGTCTATCAGCATCCAAGCTTAATAGACTAGTAAGTTAGCGGAATTAACACTATATTTATTAAATACCACAAAGTACCACAGAACCGAAATAATCGACCTTGTTCATACTAAAGTAGTCTGTAAGTCTATAAAAAAAAAATACAAAGTCAAGTGGGAGAGAGCGGTCTCATGCGACCGCTTGGGGTTCTAGAGGAATTGTTAAATTTGTGATTTCTGATCAAAATGTTTTACCTCTAAGGTGTTTAATAGTTTCCTAAAAGGCTTAGGTTATATTTGCAATCAAATATGTGTGTATTTTACTATATTTTAGGATATAATGACATTTTTGTTCGAGATAACCTAAGGGCGCGATTGTAACATATTTTTCGGAGGCAATAGAAACGTTGCGATTGACCTCGTGTTACAATGGACCCGTGAAATTGTTATTAATCGGTTTTTTTAAAATAGGTAGTCTATAAAAATAATTAAAATATTAAAAGGTCCTATAAAAGGTTAAGGGAATAAGCAACAAAAAAGGAAAAAAAATAATCGGATAGTGATAGCGGAGACGAAAACAGAGAATGGTTTGTAAGTAATAGTAAAAATTAATAACGAATGGAATCAGGTGGTACTCTACGTAAATCCATGACATACAAAAATTTAATAAATATAGTGTTAATTCCGCTAACTTACTGGTCTACCGTATCGCACTGTGTGTACTGAAAACCCACGCACACGCTCTGCCTCACATCACCACCCTCGAAACTTGCAATCCGTTGTGACGTCACTCAAGAACAGAGCTTTTGATCTTTGTGACCCTGAGCATTTGGAGCGGGAGTCGGATTATGTTCAGGAGGCACTTAAGAAAAACGGATATCAAGTGAATCGATTACGGAAACCGATCAAACGCAACAAGCATCCCGCGGTTAGCAGGCAACCGGCCTACATGCCTTATGTCAAAGGAGTCACGGACAAGATCGGCCATATATTACGTGGATACTCCATACCGACCATATACACTCCAGGCATAAAGGTTAACAACATCGTGGGCACTCCGAATGATGTTTTGCCACTGCAAACACCCTGGTGTTTGCAGTGGCAGACGCCTGCGTCTACAAAATAGACTGCAGCTGTGGTAGTTTCTACATAGGCCAGAAAAAGCCGACAATTCATGAAAGGGTCTAAGAACATATCGCAGCTGTCAAAAACCGCCAGTCTAATAAATCAGCGATTGCAGAACATCTACTTGAATGAGGCGCAAATCACTGGATTGAATTTCATCGAACGCAAGTCCTATCCACAGATCGCCACTTTTATTCAAGGGTAGTTCGTGAAGCGATTGAAATCAAAAAGCATTCTTATAATTTCAATCGGGAAGACGGTCACAAACTATCTACAGCGTGAATCCAGTATTTGCAAAAAGAAAGAATAAAAGTTTATTTGGCATAAATATACAACAACTAGACAATACTCAGAATAAAAATACAGATATAAAAACATGCCAAATAGGTCCCCGCTCCGCCTAAGCCGAAGCACAAGTGCCACGACGCTGGTATTCTGCGGATACCATTTATAAAAATATAAAAAATAAACATATGGTGTCCGGCCATACACTCACAACAAATTGCTATCTTTTGTGCACACAGCTACACTAACAACATTAATGAATCGTAACAAAATAAATCAGATTAAAACCCTGCCATAGATGAGTAATACTTAGTAACAATAATTACCACTATAAAGAATGCAGTCCAAACATCCACAAAATTCACAACAACAACACAACACAATTATACATAAAAATCCAATATAATTAATAAAAACGCAACTTCGTTTTACTTCGCAATCGACTAACCACCAGAATAAGGCCGGTGTACGTAATGGGGACACCGTGAGTGTTGTGTGTGACGGTAGCTGGATAAAAAATGTGACGGTGGACGAAGACTCAGTCGCGCATACGGAGGCAGCACATCGCGACACCATAGGCCATGGGCCATGCACCTTCTTTATTGGACCTTCTGCTGACCTCGCACCCAGACGGCTATCAAGTTTCTGTTGATGCACCACTAGGCTCATCAGACCACTGTCTGATTCGCAGCACTGTGCCTCTCACAGAAACTTCAAAACCGCAACCAGCGGCTAGCCGTCGAGTCTGGCATTATAGGTCGGCGGACTGGGATGGGATGCGAGGCTTCTTTGCGTCCTACCCGTGGTGGCGAGTTTGCTTCTCGCTGGATGATCCTGATGTCGCCGCTGACTCTGTCGTGGATGTGATACTGCAGGGAATGGAACTTTTCATTCCAAACTCTGTGGTTCCTATTGGCGGCAAGTCCCAACCATGGTTTGGTCGTTGCTGCAAAATGGCGTCTCGCCAAAAGCGACAGCATTACCAAGCCTGGGCTAATGCGGTGTCATCAAAGGATCCAAACACCAGTGCGCTCAGAAAGAAGTACAACTTTGCCGCCAGATCCTTTAAGAAGGACATCGCCAAGGCGAAGTCATCATTCATAGGTAGAATTGGCGAGAGGCTAGTGCGTCTTCCTTCGGGGACGCGTGCGTTCTGGTCTCTCGCCAAAGCTATCTTAGGGAATTTTTGTCAGCCGTCCCTACCACCATTGCACAAGACCGATGACTGCCTGGCCTATACTGCAAAGGAGAAAGCCGATCTCTTGGGCTCTCTTTTCGCATCAAACTCGACCTTGGACGATGGGGAAAACTCTCCACCAACCATACCGCATTGCGCTTGTACAATGCCAAACGTTCAGTTCCTGCAAAGGTCAGTTCGTAAGGCTCTTTTTTCCCTTGATATCCATAAGGCGAGTGGGCCAGATGCAGTTCCACCCATTGTGCTTCGGACGTGTGCTCCTGAATTGGCACCAGTTCTAACGCGCCTTTTCCAGCTCTCTTACACCACTGGCGTCGTCCCGAGCTCTTGGAAGACAGCCCTTGTGCACCCGATTCCAAAAAAAGGCGATCGCTCAGATCCGTCTAACTACAGGCCAATAGCTATTACCTCTTTACTCTCCAAAGTAATGGAGTCCATTATAAACCGCCAGCTCTTAAGGTACCTAGAAGAAAACCAGCTACTAAGTGATCGCCAGTATGGTTTTCGTCGCGGTCGATCGGCTGGTGATCTTTTAGTGTACCTTACTCACCGATGGGCGGAGGCAGTCGAGAGTAAAGGGGAGGCACTGGCAGTTAGCTTGGACGTAGCGAAAGCTTTTGACAGGGTATGGCACAGGGCTTTTTTCTCTAAACTTCCATCATACGGGCTTCCTGAGAAATTGTGTTCATGGGTTGCCAGCTTTCTTAGTGGGCGTAGCATCAGAGTCGCAGTGACGGTTCGTGCTCCGACATGAAGCCCGTGAATGCTGGAGTCCCGCAGGGGTGTGTGTTGTCCCCTACTTTGTTTCTTCTGCATATCAATGACATGCTGCATAACAACAGCATTCATTGCTATGCGGATGACAGTACTGCGGATACGCTCTACACCGGGCGAGCTAATATTTCTCTGGAAAGCGTCATCGAGAGCCGGAATAAACTTGTGACTGACACCGAGAACATGTTAAGTCATGTCCCGGATTGGGGCCGACATAACCGAGTCCGCTTTAACCCCTCCAAAACACAAGTTTGCGCATTTACCGCGAAAAAACATCCCTTCGTCGTACCTCTGAACTTTGAGGGAGCTCCCCTTGATACCAATCCGATTATTGGAATCCTTGGCGTCGATATTTCGAGTGACGTTCAGTTTCGTGGTCATTTGGAAGGTAAAGCTAAATTAGCTTCGAAAAAGCTGTGTGTGCTTAATAGAGCGGGTCAGTATTTCACGCCGGCCCACCGTTTACAACTGTATAAAGCACAGGTCAGGCCGCATATGGAATACTGCTCCCATCTCTGGGCTGGAGCACCCCAATACCAACTCCTTCCATTTGACCGCATTCAACGCAGAGCTGCTCGAATTGTCGGCGACGTGGTTATTTCAGGTCGGCTCGATCCACTGGCTCTTCGGAGAGACGTTGCGTCTCTCTGTATATTGTACCGTATATATCATGGGGAGTGTTCTGAGGAATTGTTCGGCTTGATCCCTGCCGCTAATTTCCTTCACCGCACTACACGCAATCGACTGTCATTCCATCCACATCGCCTTGATGGATGGCGGTCTACTACTGTGCGTTTTTCAAGAAATTTCTTGCCTCGAACTACAGTGTTGTGGAACCAGCTCTCGGCGGCGGTATTTCCGGACCGTTACGACTTAGGGATCTTCAAGAAACGAGCCTATTCCTTCCTTAAAGGCCGGCAACGCGCCTGCGATTCCTCTGGTTTTGCGGGTGTCCATGGGCGGCGGTGATTACTTTCCATCAGGTGAACCGCTTGCTCGTTTGCCTCCTTCTGCTATAAAAAAAAAAAAAAAAAAACCTGTCAGTCCGCCCGTGACCACGACCAGTGCAACTCGGTCGAAACGTCGGGTATAAAAAGGTATGCGTAGTATGCCTATAATATGTAGTTAGCGTTAATCCCCGTCTACATGTGTAGTTGTATATAGTAGTCGCAGAATGGTCAACTCAATTTACATATAGACCTTTTAGTTATAGGACTACTTAAATCGTTGTAGGAATAACGGTTACAAAACGTTGTAGTTATCTAATAACATTATTTTAACAGCTATATACCTAACCGAAAGTAGCATAAGACACTTTTATATGACCAATTTGTTTGTTGGGATGATTGTCATTGTGCTTAAAACTTTATTCATTAATTTTTTATCTAGAAATAAATGAAGATTATATAACTTTAAACTTTTATTACATTAATTGCGTTACTTGACGGGAAATGCTGACTGGAGCAAACGAGCCAAGCTCAGATGCGACTGGGCGGGCCGTGTCAGCCGCATATACCCGAGAAATTCGCCGTACATTGCTGTGTTCTGCGTCAATTGCTAGTGAAAAATAATAAAGCACGCGCGCATTATTACGATGAAATACGAATAGACATTGAGAGCGTTTGTCTAGGCGCTCAGTGCTAGTGGTCGGCAGTCGCCGGCACCCTCGGAACAGTGCCTTGCCTTAACTTGGGTGCCTGAGGACCAGAGGCGTGGTTGGGGGACGACAGCGGAAGCGTTGGCGAGACGAATATAGACGATCTCAATGCTTTTGTGGTAGGCTGGTGGGACACCGCCAAGGATAGAAATGCGGGGAAGGGTTAGTTAAGGGGAGGCCTTTGTTCATCAGTGGCACAGAATAGGCCATTTATCTAGTATGTCGCCATAACAACGGTGTTTTAAGCCTTGTTGTGTTCCGACAGTTTAGAGTTATGATAGCCAGTTTCTCAGTGGTTGAGGGTTCCAGGTGAAGCGCGCTACCACCTTCGGCCTTATCGTCACTTTTCATTAGGTAAGATAAAGGCGCTTACCCGTTGAAAAAGAAAAAAAATAGGCGGAAAAAAGTATTTTCATTTTCAACGATGCCAGTTGAAAAGGTGTGTGCATTATTTTGTATGGCTGATGTGTTTCAGCTTGCCAGCTCCTGTTTACTACATCGCGTTATGGGAATCCAGTGCTACAATTGGGCAGACATAGGTATATCAAGCACATGCAATACAAAGGGCCTAGAGCGAAAGGGAATAGGAATTGTAAGGGGGGGGGGGGGGGAGGGTCCTCCGGAACTCTTACTGGCCGGATGAAACGCAACAGCACCAAGTGCCATTATTTCACGCCGGATATTTGTGAGAGGGTGGTATTAACCCGGGCGAGACGACCGAATGCGTGCTGCAACGCAGCGTGGCTCTACCACTCAGTTAATTCGTAATATTTCAGTATTTGCGTTAAATAACTCGAAGATAACAAATTCAACGCGTCGTTATTTAAAATTTAATATTTAATTTTCAGTAAACATTTGAGTACTTATAGATAAATAAAATGCTTTACAATAAAAGCATTTTCATCTTTTTCAGAGTCTTGCAATCGTGCTTCAGATGTCAGAGGTCGCTTATGTGATATAATTTATACATTGACCACATCTCGTTTCGGTAAACCTATTATGAAAATTGGTCCCTACAGGTTCAACAAAAAGTTTAGCACGGGGCCTAAGGGGCAGTGGGTCTGTACCAAGGTAGCTACTGGATGTAAAGCTGTTATTGTCACTTTAAATGATGAAATTGTTGCTTGTAATAAATCTCATAATCATGTGTAAGCGAATTCAAACAATAATATTATATTAAAACTGTTTTAATGCAATGCAACGCCATAGTTTAAAATAATATTATAAGCGCAGGCAAGACTTGCCTGCTCTAAATGTTACACAAGTATTCGATAGCAAGCAAATAGATTATTATGTTTGGGGGTATACAAAATAAATTAAAATATCTTTTATTAAGTACTTTGTATCATCGATGAAATAAAATGTATTAATACATTTATAAAAAATATGTGTTTTGTTGTTTTAAATAGCTCATAGTAACATAGTTAAACACTGAAAACGTACGTATATAAATATTAGCGATTAGCTGTGAATTTTTGTAAAGCGAATATATCAAAATTCTTAGCAAATCTTTCTGATGCTTAGCAGACGATCCTTCCTGTAATGGAGATTGCTTGAGAGAACAAATTTTAGATTAAAGAAAGTCGTTATAGCTGTTGTCTGATATTTTTGTATCGAAACATAATAGGTAATTAAAATGTTTCTGATATTTTTTTTTACAGAATTGCCAAAGTTCGTCATGTCATCACGAGGAAATCGAATGATCTGGATAGGCAAGTACCACTTCAGTCAGCACAAATGCTTCACTAAGGGTCCCAGGAGCAGGTGGGTCTGCTGCAGCACCGCGACACGTTGCCGGGCCTCCATCATGACGAACGATAACGTCATCATCAAATACAATAACTACCATAACCATTGAGGCTATTGAAAAGTGACCGGGTACTCTGTGCATGCGTGGAACATGTAAATGACGTGAACTGGTTGTGATATTAATAGTCGTGTATTTTAATAATAACCTATTCATGAAACGTATATCTCGGACACTATAGACACCCAGACACTATAGGAATCTGTTCATTGAGCACTGATTAGTGCGCGGCCGCAGTTAAAAGGGTAATGTCTATATGTACGAAGGACGGGACGGGACAATGTCTCCACAGGGTTTGAATCTCTAGGATGAACGGTGTTATTGAAACGGTGAAATCCTAGAGATTAAATACGGTGAAACGGTGGTCTTATACACAAAACGCATTGGAGTCTGCTTGAAACTCTTTCTCTTCGGTAAAGATTCATTCATACCAGGTTGACCAGGTTCATTCATCTTCACTAAGAAAAATCGCACTCGCGTTAATATTATCAATTTCGGGTGCCACCCGGCTGAATGCAAAAAGGAAAGTGCTGAATAAATTCCTGCACGTGGAAATTCTTTCAGCAAACTAAATTTTTTAATTAGTTGCAGAAAAATTTGGGCTCAAATTATAATAAACATTATAAATTTATTGTGTTCTAGAAATTAAATTTTGGTTTTAAAAATCAATTGCTACGAATGTTTGTACGCGCATCACTTCAGTACGGCGGCGGCACCTATTTGGCTAATTCTTTTTTTATGGTTTGTTTATTTGTCTTTCAGGTAAATGCAGTAAATGTAGGTATTTTCTGTAGTAAAATGTCATTTGTTTGCTATTCATCGTGGTGAAAAATACTTGTTGTATTGTTTGTTACCAAGCATTAGTAATAAAGCGAATTGTGTTTATTTTTTTATTTCATTTTTTCGTTTTTAATTAAATGTTGAATGAATAGGAGGTGTAACTTAAACAAGTGCATTGAAAAAGTGAAAAGTTATGTTATTATTTCTATATATAAGTAATGCGTTTTGGCAGACTGTTTCAACACTAAAAGATAAAGAAATAGACATCATTAAAAATAACTTAATTTAAAAAAGTTAAAAAGAAGTTAAGTATATTAAGTTTTAAGATAACGAAATAATTCATTGGGAGTAAAAAGGTGTGATGTTTAAAAGTCACTAGACTAAACTTTTTATTACTTGCAGGTTTAAGATATGTCTTTGTGCAATCAAATCGCGGAAACCCCATGATTGAAAGCGGAGGCCACCGATACAGCCTGAAGCATCAAAAAAATCCGTCCGACAGGAAACGATGGAGATGCACCAAGTGGCATAAAGGATGCAGATCCAGCATCCTGACCATCAACAATCAGATAATTACATGCAACTATGAACACAGGCATATTTGACATAGCAATGTTTAAAAAATTACGTCACTTGAAATTAGAAAATTGCGACTAATGGACTAAAGACTAGAAGAGATCCATCGATAGATACATCCAACAGCTTAGAGCGGCGATGGGCTCACCACCTGTCAAATTTTAAGTGCAAATATACTGAGAAGACAATAGCGTTAATAAAATAAAAAACCGGCCAAGTGCGAGTCGGACTCGCGCACGAAGGGTTCCGTACCATTATCTATACAACTATAGACACTATAATATTCTGTGAATATTTCAAACGTCTTACCTGTTGCCGTTATTGGTATCGAGCAAAAAACGGCAAAAAATCACGTTTATTGTATGGGAGCCTTCCTTAAATATTTATTTTATTCTGTTTTTAGTATTTGTAGTTATAGCGGCAACAGAAATTTATAGATAAAATTTAACTATCTAGCTACTTTCTACTACGGTTCTTAAGATACAGCCTGGTGACAGACAGACGTACAGACGGACAGTGCAGCCTTAGTAAGGGGTCCCGTTTTTACCCTTTGGGCACGGAACCCTAAACAGCATATTTTTAAAAATAAAAGAGGAATCGATTGTACTTTTGATTCTGAACAAACAAATTTCAGGTTTTGAGCGATTTAGTTAACACGTTGTATGTAGGAATATTTAATATTCCTTTTCAGGTTTTAATTTGTATTTTAATTTTCTTATACCAAATACAGTGTTTAAAAATTATAATTAAAGGTTTCCGATTTCCGAATAGACAATGGTTCCATGGGGGCCAGAAACTGTGCTTATTGAGGTGTCCGATGACAAGTAGGCTGGCAGCTACCTCTGCCAGCGTCTTAGCCAGGCAACCCAAAGAGGTAATGTGGCCACCAGCATTCTTGGCACCGCACCGTGCCCATGTAGGTACCGACATTTGGAGGAGATCTTTTATTTGTAGGTTTTTTTATTACGTAAGTTTAGGTAATTTTATTTAAGTAAGTAATAGTTGTATCGTTGTTTTTATTCTTAATTCCGATGCTGCATGTCGATATTGTAAATTATTGTTAATACCAATGAAGGTTCACATGTTCTTTTATTATGTAAGTTTAGGTTATTTTATTTAAGTAAATAATTTATAGTCGTAGAAATACGTTAATAATTTAAACTTTATTAACGTATTTCTACGACTCAATCCTATCGTTATACCGCGCCCCACCTCGACATCACAGCCAGTGTCCTGCCAGGCGGCGTAGTAAGTGACTGTGTACAAGCACTTAATTTTTGCCAGGTAACGTATATTTTTACATTCGTAAATTTTTGGTTAGCTTTACAATTATCGATTAATTGGAGCTTTCTGTATTTTATATAGTGTTAAAATTTATCTATTTATGTTGTTGTGTCACAGTTTTCGAGATTACTAGGTTGCTTAAATAGTTATCGTGATAAATATTAAAAACTATACCATGGGGTTAATTGTAACAAAATCTTGGGGTGTGTTGTAACATGATACAACTTGCGCCATATTCTTATATGTAACGGTTATTATTTGTAAAGTAATTTACCTATTTTGTTTTGTTTTAGAATGAGAAACTATAAAAGAAAGTCAACACAAAGCCAGGAGGTATATGAGTTGGCTGCAGCTAAAGTTTTGAAAAACAACTGTAGGTAGTATTCGGAGGGCGAGTAAGAATTTCGGTCTATGTCATGTATCGCTTTACAGATACATTAAGAAAAAGAAGAATAAAAAAAAATTGGTTACGTAAAGCCTACACAAGTATTCACAGCAGAAGAATAATGTAAAATGTCTTCAAATATCCTTAATTGCGCCGAAATATATTTTGGATTACTTCCTAAGGAAGTAAGAAAACTAGCTTACCAATGTGCTGTTCAACTTGGTGCTAAAAATATTCCCCTTTCTTGGCATCAAAATATAAGAGTGCTGGTCCTGACTGGTTCCAAAATTTCATACGCAATTAACTGAGATTAATTTAAAGATTTAAAATTTAACTTACTGTGATTTTAAAGTGCCATGTTGATATATAAGTACTTAAAGTACTATTTAAGTATAAAATAAGATACATACTTAAAAACTAAAATCTTTATTTTGTTAATTATATTAAAAGTATGTTACAGCTAATTATATGATGAAAAAATTGATATTATAGAATTACCTAGTTATTTTTGTTGAAAACAAACCAAAATGGGGCAAAGTGGGAAAATAAATACATGATTAATGGTGTTATATTCTCGTTTTCATTACTGTTACTATTTACCCCGATAGATGTTACAACAAACCCCAAGCATGGGGTAAGTTGTAACACCGCCTTATTTTACAAAAAAATGTAATTGTGGAAGAGTTACCTGAAGATTTGATATTTTTTCAATTTGACTTAATAGAAGAATAGTTAGAGTATCAATTAATGTTTAGTTGGTGGCAATTTAAACAATACATCTCAAGTTATATACATTCTTTTAAAAATTGTTACAACAAGCCCCTCGCTCCCCTACTAAAAGGAAAATGGTTCCTAACTTTTTGTAATGAGATGTCATGTCAAATAATTGATGATCATCTTGAATTTCAGCGATATGCCTGTCTCCATCCCTTAAGAGGAACCCAGTGCTGGAATTTAGAGACAACTGGTTTACCCAGCACCGGTGCAGTGGGCCCAAGACGGTGTGGCGGTGCAACAGGTGGTCCAAGGGCTGCCGGGCTTCGGTCACCACTATCGATGGAGACGTGGTCCTATTGATGAATCAACATTCTCATAATAAGCCATAGGTAAGAATAAGAATACACACAATTCTTCACAATCGTATATTATAATTACAATCAAGTATTTTACAACAATCACTAAAAGCGCGGTAGCTCAACTTCGCTCAACTGTCAAACTTCGGCAACACTTGCGGTACGGTGACATTAGGGATATGGTACGATTGGTCTAATCTTCATCTCACTGTAGCTAGCATACCTATGCTATAACGAGAGCCTCGTGATAGCCGAGAAGGACAAGCTTAGTAGCAGTGGGCCTTGACTTGGCTCACGGGGTCACCGCCATGTGGGATGTCGTATCAAACATTATTGTACCGATCATCGTTTTAGCAAACATTCTTATAGCTAAGAGCCTCGATAAACATCTAGAGAGGCTCTAGCTGAAAGGTTAGGTTACCTACCTAGGTAGCATAGCTCATAAAGGCAAATGACTCCGCTCCGCCTAATGTTAAGAAGAAATAAAGTCTATAGGTATGTGTAGTACTTTATTTTTGAACTAATAATAACGTTGATCTTTGAACATACTTACTATGTAATAAGACTGTAGTATGTAAAGATACTAAGTTAATTAATTTAAATTTAATTTATTTAAATTTTTTAAAAAGCAATCCTTAGTGGTATGCGACCGACGGTAAGGCCGTGTTCACGATGGAACAAATAAATTTGGATTTATACAAGTAAATCCACTTGTATAAATCCAAAAAGTGATTTTGGTTTTTCTCCGATTGGCTGAGTGGCTAGCGGTCACCCGAAGCGTTCTCTCGTAGTGAATTCTATTCTCTGCGTACGCGTTATCTGATGCGTTCACATTCTGTGAAATACAATAACTCGGCGTAGACAGGCCGCATAAAAGCGTATTTCAACTCGAATCCTCAACCTATGACGAACGGCCATCTAAGCTCTAACTTATAGCCAACCCGCAATGGACCAGCGTATATGGTGGGATTGGTCTATATGTCGTAGTGATATGATGAAAACAGAGATTTGGTCAATTCCCTAAGTGATTTGATCAAATCACGGAGGATGATAAAATAACAACACGATTTTATTATTTCCCTAAACAAATCTAGGGATTAGAACAAATACCGGAACTGGTTCCGTGAAATGACAAAAAAGCTTTTCTATGATATTTTAAACGTCGTTTATTTGTAATTACATGCATAATTATAATAATTATAAGTGTAGTATGTAAAATAGATCTCAAAAATCAGCACTAGATAATAAATTGCCCTACTCCTGTAGGTCACGTGATAGGTTAGAAATTTAAGACAATCGCGAAGCGCAGCGTAGCGATTATTTTAAATTACGACAAACAGTGTGGTGAAACCACTTTTTTACCTTATGTAGCTCCACGTCATCGTAGTCGGCCCCATTGGCGCAGCGGTAGTCTGACTGCCTTCTGAGCAAAAGGTCCTGGGTTCGAATCCCAATAGGCGGCAAATGAATGGTGCTGTGTGTCTGAATTATTAATCAAATTCATTAGAGCAACTGTTTGTCGGAAAACTTATTTTGTCGGACTAAAATGTCGTCGGTCAATAGTTCTGTCGACCAGTCGTTTGTCCGACAAACGTTCAGTAGGTCAAAAGTCAATCGGACAACTACTTTTCGGACTTAAGTTTCACACTCAGATAATCATGGTCTACGGCGGTGAGAGCCATACAGCCTCAAAAACGCTAACGACTACAGGAAGTCTTGGCGATGCATCAAATGGTCCAGTGGCTGCAGAGCTTCGCTCACTCGTAGACGAAATTGTCCGGTCCAGAAATATGCATCACCACGCTTAATTATTATATTAACGGTTTAAACAACGCTGCTTTAAGCCCGCGTTGCCCCCCGCGACCCCTCTGTGCCCGCGGTTCCGGTCCGTGCGGCCCTGTCCTGACCATATGTTGACGCAACAGTGATGAAGATGTATTTTCTCTTTTAAACTACACATCACACATCAGAATGTTGTTGTTTTAATGTAGTTAGCAACATATAGGTTTGGTTTGAATAAATGAATGGGTAGACCTTCGATCATATAAACAATGGTAGACATTCAGTATGTATTCAATATGATTAATCCGATACTAAGTAGAAGCCAAACAGGCTTAACCTATAATAATAATAAGCTATAATTATTATTCTATCTTTACTGATATTCAGTCATATTCTGCAGTATCTAGATTCATTGCAAGTGAATCTTTGTAGAGTTTAATTGTTGTTTTCATTACTTTTAGAGGTTGCTGCGTTGCGGCCCGCATTCATACAATCTTCGAGAGGCAAAACGAATATTGCAGTTGGAAAGTACAGGTTCTATCTGAACCGGACGCAGGGGCAGCGGGGCTACTGGTTCTGCGTGAAGTGGGGGAGCAGCTGCCGTTGTATGTTAGTCACTGAAGACAATGTCGTCGTCATGCTGAAGAATAGACATAACCACTGATGGGGAGAGCTGGAAGATCAGCCAAGTCCCAAGTTAATGTCAAAATGTTTTTATGCATAAACAAGTAATGTGCAGCATATAAATTATTCCACCGGTGAACAAATGTCTACATCATTGAGGCTAAGCGTATGCTGAGACGCAGGCGACGCAGTTCCGCGCAGCGCAGAGCAGAGTAGCGATGGGTAGCTCGCGAGCGAGTTGTTAAAAAACATAATGAGTATACGTGTAGAATATATGTATAGGATAAAATGTTTACTAGAAAAAAAATCAACCAGTCTCAGGAAGCTCGAATGGGATTCGAACCCATGACCTTTGGATTGCCGGTCCAATGCTCTCACCGCTAAGCTACCGAGACCCCTAGCACCTAGTAAACATTTTATCCTATATTTATATAGCATTGTGAATGCAAAATTTCAATAATAAAGATAAATATATTGTGTAGTCTCAAGCGTTTGTATTTCTGGACTATTTATAAAATAAGATATTAGGTAGGTACGAAAATCTCATATAAAAACATTTTTAAAAAGTAATTTGTAATAAGTATATTTAGTGTAAAGTAATATGAACATGTTTTTTGATGTTGGAATTGATGAATAATCCTTTTTACAAACAGATAAACAAAATGCTGAAACTATGCAAAAAAAAAAAATTAGGTACGAGTATGTAGGTACTATGCATCTGTAAGGTACTTACAGTGCTTTCGTTGCGTTGAGTATTACTCGTAAGTATATTAGTATCGTATATTAGGTAATTTACGAAATAGCGTCTTTTTTAAAGAAAATCTTGTAAACTGCCTATTAACGTTTTATAAACAAAAAAGCCTCTTCCTCGGACTTTGGCGTAAGTAAGTCAAATTATATCTGTGTTGCTATATTGCTATTTTGTTATATTTTCGTAATTTGTAAATTGTAAAACCTTTTTTAGGTCTTGTTTTCTCTCAGACGAAGAGCGGGAATCCGGCCAAACTTTACAGAGGTCACCGGTTCAACCAACACAGCAGCAGCAGGGGCGAAAGGGGTTTATACGTGTGCGTCAAGTGGTCGCAAGGGTGCTGCGCCTTCATAACCATAATACAGAACCAAGTAGAAAATTAAGGAAATCCACACTCATTTCTCGCACATCTTGAAATGTCGAGTTAGCATTATTTTACACAAGAAGAATAAAAAATGGGGTTGTTTGCAAATAAATTACTATTGGGAGTAAGGTTTGAAGGTTTGAAACAATTTATGCATGCGAGTGGTAATCGAACTCGCTTCAATCTGACATATAGAATTTAATAGTACAATAGTTGTTATCAAGGCACGATAGTATTGACATAAACTTACAATATTATATAAATTCCTGAAATAAATAGAAAAAGAATGTGGGCCTTACTCATAACACTACTTATGAATTGTTTAGTTTTGTCCCTTTTGCTTAAATTCAAAATGACGTTTGTGTGACTTAGAAAACGAATGTGTAAGCCGTATAGAGATATTCATGGTAACTATAGTTAAATTTTCTAAAAAGATAAATTATTTTCCTTTTTAAAAAAAATACGCCTGTCGCCGAGATAATGTATAATTTGGAAATATTTGTCTTAATTAGCATACACAATTACAGCTAAAGGTTGATTTGCACCTAAGCTTAAGCAGCGCACGCGCACGATCAGTGCGTACTAATTCGTCACCAACGGCCTGTCACTTGGTAACATATGAAAGTGTTCGCAAACGACAAATTTGTACAACTCGGGAATAAAAAATAATGACAATTTGCATCAAAATTGATCGCTAACAGCTGGCGAACATATCCAATTGTTCCTAGATGTTCGCGAACCGCACTGTTCGGATGTGAAAGCGCCTTTATGAGCCCTTTCACGTGCCTCCTGTCCCTTCATACTACAGCGGCAGCAACGAGGTTTAGGGCTCTTAGTAAGTGAAAACGGCAAAATTGGCTGTTTTCTATTAGCTGTTATTAAAAAAAAAAAAGATTATTCGCACTGAAATTTCCAATATGTACTTATTACAGAACGTATGTGTGATGGGAGGACTGATTCCAAAACACGATTGGAAAAATTTTGCTCGATAGAAATAAATCCTGAAGTTACTTCTAAAATTTCATATAAATGATGTTCAGAACGGCCACCCTTATCAAGTAAATAAGTCGTAAATAATATGTGTACCTATAATATGTTGATATGTTTATAAGTTTTTGTTGGTTAAAATGTAATGTCGTAGTAATAACGTAATGTGTGTATCTCTTTAATTTAAATGTTTAAAATTGTTAAGATAGCTAGTATGTATAACCTATGTAGGTATTGTTAATAAGTCTTACGAAATAAAAGTTCACTAATGTGTGTTTTTTTTATTGAACTGTAAGTATACCTAGCTTCTAGCTATACATAAATGAACATAGCTTTGTTAATTACGAGTACTAAGCTATATCAACGTACGATATACATTGGTATATATACATATATATATATATTATACATAATGATGTAGGTATTAGTGTAAGAGTCCTAAAGGTATACAATACTTGTATATAAGTAAGATAGTCTTTCACCTATGTAACATAAACTGTAATATCTATAATGAAAATAAACAATCGAAAAGGCCAGTTTTTAGGGGGCGTCTATACGGTATTGCCGCGTAGGCCCTACCTGCGCTTTTAGAAATTACGAATTAGGTCCTAGTTGCGCCTCAATAGCGATTCGGTGAACCAACAGCCGAATCGCTATCCACCAAATAACAACAGAAGACACCATCCACTTGCTATCCAACCAACCCATGCCCCCTAAGCCGCGGTCCGCTCGCTGGCGGCTCACCGGGCCTCGGCCAACGCCGTCTCACCCGGGGGGTTAGCCGCGCCGAGGACTGCGCAGGGGAAGGGAAGGAAGGGTAGCAAGACCGACGGGGGCGACAATGCCCCAGGTTGACAGGGAGCGATACAAACAAAAAAAAAAAAATAAGAAAATACAAAAAAAAAAAAAAAAAAATAACGCCCCTGCCAACCACCTCACTGACCAGGCCCGCCAGAAGGGCCTAGAAGAAGCCCGGGTAATGAGGCCCAGCCTCGAGGCCCGAACCAGCCCGCAAGGGCTGATGATATCTTGCTTGCTTGCTTGCTTACGAATTAGGTGTGTAGTCGTTCTGCAGCCGCCTCGCAACACGCGCGTGCTCTACTGAGGTGTCGAGCCGCCGTCGTACGTGCTGAGTTCGCTGTAGCCGATTACAGCTTCGCGTCGTTCTGGCAACTAGTGTGTGTTCCGCGAAAGCGTGAACGCCCGGTTAGCCGTCCGCGCGCAGCGTTTCCGCACAAAAATCGATCTCCGTGGTGTGGTCCCGGACTACCCACGTCGTAGACTTTTTTTTGTGCCCACCCTCGATTTTACGTGCCGATACCTCTTGCCGTGATACAGACGCAAGTGCAGTGTATGTAGTGTACTTAAAAAACGTTTTGCGCGACCACCCTCAATTTTTTGGATATAATTGGCGGGTCTAGCGCCCTCTAAGACTTTTAGATAGCCGGAGCTAGTTAGTTACTTGTGTTTTTTTTTCTGTGTTATTTTTTTATGTGCGTGTTTCGTCTCTTTGGACCTGACACATGACTTTAGTGCCGCGATGAGTGATCGCGAGATCCCAATCGTCCCAACCGGGACCGTCGGGTCGAGCGACCCCCGCGCCCCAGCGCAGCAGCCCAACCACGCAGGAGCCCCTGCCCGGTCCCTCATTTGCCTCGGCCGGCGGGATTCATGGCGAATCCCCAGCTACCGGTGGTTCACGGGGGAAGGACAAGGCGGCCCGTCACCGTAGCCCGGACGACGACTCGTACGGGAATGACGACAAGCGCCCCCGTACCGGCCCGTCGCCCCAATCACACAGCTGGACCTCGCCCAAGGAAGCGAGGCCCAGCCAATTGTATACATCACCACCCGCCTCACCCATAGAAGGAGGAGGACAGGCCGACGCCTCGGAGTTGGACGACCCGAGCCGGCCCATTTTTATACCGTTGACCACAGGCTCAACCGAATATGCTTCCCTAGCGCAGATGTCGGGAGCGATTGATGATGCGCCCCAGTCGGCCTCCTATGCCGACATGGCGCGGGCGCCGCCGTCGCCCCGACCGACCGCTAGCCCGACCGCAGATTCCCAAGCCCAGACGGCAGTGCAGCAGGCACCGCCGCGCACAAAGGGCTACCCGCCTATCGTTGTCGAAAACCTCCCGAATTGGACAGCCCACTTTCGGGAGTTGACGTTCAAAATAGGCTGCCCGCCGAATGCTCGGCCTTACCAGAGTGAGATACGATTTCTACCCCGTACGCCAGAAGAATTTCGCGCCATCCAGGTACACCTAACGGAGGCTTCGTTGCAAGACGCGTGAAATGGTTTTGTTTCACGCCAGCCAACGAGCGACCCACGCAAGTGGCACTTAGAGGCCTCCCGGCAGATACCTCGCTGACAGAGATAAAGTTGGCCCTTACAGGGTTAGGATTTCCGGTATCTTACGTAAGACACATACCAGCTAAAAAAGGCCGCCCCGGATGCCTTTTTTACATCCAAATAGACCACCTGGATTAACAAGAGCTAGCGAGGCTGTATGCGGTAAACTCGCTGTTATACATGCCGGGGGTGGTAATTGAGGCGTGGAGAGGCTGAGCAGGCCCCCCTCAATGCCACCGTTGCCAACAATTTGGGCATTCCTCGGCCTACTGTCACAGGCCGATTGCATGCCTACGTTGCGGGGAAGAGCACTTGGCCAGAGACTGCCCCCGCCCCCGAATAGAACCTGCCACCTGCGCTAACTGCGCAAAGGCTCACCCGGCGAACGACCGCCGCTGCCCGGCCTTCAAAAAGGCCGCTCGCGCAAGGGGGATGAAGGTGCCCCCCCTTTTCCTACCAAGCCAACACAGACTACAACGGCTGCGCGCAAGACTGCGCCTCCCGCACCGCCTCAATACTCAATACTCAATATTTTATTGCCTACAGCAAACATGCTCGACCTGCGGCGGGCTGACTTTGGCCCCACCGGCCAACCCGCCCACCGAGCACGGTGCGCCCCCCAAGGCGAGACGTCGCCGCCACGACGCCACACCGACTCCGACGTCTGCGCCCCTACCCTTCGTCGAGCCAGCACAACGGCTGCAGCCCGACGCAGCAGCAAAAACATCAACTTCATTGGATAAGGGGACAACCCCTATTCTTAGAAAAATTGTATTTAAAGAAAACTCCGTATAGACTCTAAGCAATGAAATATTTAAGTTCAATTATTTAGCAATGAAATACTTAAGTTAACTATGTAATTAATTATTTAAGTTTGAATTATTAGTATCATGTCAGTTATCATTTTTCTCGGCCGGCAGCATGTACGGTCATTCACCGCACATTAGGTATTTGCACATCAGCGTTTTTATAATTGTAGCAATAATTAATTTATAGTTTTTAGTGTGTAATCAAGTATCGCTGTCGATCGCGCGCTCGTTATCATCAGCAGTTTTACTAATAGCATTATTGTAGAATCGTAATAAACAAAGTATTTTTCCCTTTAAGTTTTATCATTCATAATAACAGCAACAGATTTCTATCATCAAACATTAAAGGTGTATATGTAATGGGTTTAGCAAGAACTCATACATCTTATTGGTCCTTCGAGAAGTTTTGTGTATCTTAGTGCAGAGCGAATCGGTTCATTCGGCCTCCCACCAGCGGGTCTCACCGAGTGTATTGAGAAGGCGCACACCTGTGCTTAGTTCACAAAAACAAGCAACCAGCGATCGCGATCATATCAAGTAACTATCAAACAACTATCAAGCATCTATCAAGTATCTATCAAACATTTATCAAGCATATATCAAGCAATTATAAGCACCCATGAAGCAAATATCAAGCAACTACCAATCTATCAAGCATTTACAAGGTAAACAAATAACAGTATTCTTTTACTTAATCATGACTTCTACAATAGAGCACCTATTAACTGCTCAGCAGCAAATTATTGAAGCTATTGACCAACTACTGGCCAACTTTAGAAAGGATGGTCGAGACAGGAAAACATCAGATTACATCAGCAGAAGATTGAACACTTTAGATGGCTATTGGAACGAATTTCATACCAATCATGTTCAGCTGTGTGCACAGCACGATAAGTCACATTCTTATTTTACCCAAGAAATGTACGAGCATACAAAGGATAAATACGAGAGCGTCAAGTCTTTAATCCAGTCATATGATCCCACGATGGAAACAAGACCATCTACACCGAAGCTAAGACCTGCTGTGCCAATTGCTGCGCCTTCGTTCTCAGGTACGCAGCCATCTGCTTTTTCGGAATCAAGAGGTTCTAACAGTAAAACTGATGAGATGTTCAAGAAACAAGCAAGCAACTTCAGAGCTCTAAAGAGGACTGTATCCAACATTGACCTTGACGCTGTGAACGAAAAATGGGAGTTTGAAGATTTACTTCGCTCTTTACAGTCACGATGGGCAGCCATAGACGGCCTTCACTGGGAAATCGACAGTGAACTTCAAGGTACAAATCAAGATTACGAGCAATCATTTTCATATCATGAACAAATGTTCAATAATATCAAACGATCCATTAATAACAAACTGTATTCGGTCTCCCATCGAGAAAAATCGACACCGCAAATGGATGTGCCTGTGTTCAACGGTAACTATCATCAGTGGGTTTCCTTTAAGGATCTGTTTACTGAGGCCATTCACAAAAATCCATCTATATCAAACGCTCAGAAGATGCAGTTTCTGAAAAGCAAGCTTCACCTTGCGGTGAAGCAGAGAGGCTCTTACGTCACCTACCTATAAGCTCAGATAACTTCAGTACTTGTTGGGAAATATTGAATCATCGCTATGACAACAAAAAGCTCATTTTCACATCTCATATTAACAGCCTCTTAACCCGTGGCGCGCCAGCCACCCTAAATCATTAAATGCTTTACGTGTCAGGCATTTTGCGATACATCACTTTTTTATTGTTTGATTAGGGAAAAATATTTATTGCGTAATAACTATACGAGATTATCGCGTGAATGAGGTGTCATTCTTTTCTGTATGAGTTTTTGTACGTAGTTAACTACTTAGAATGAACAATAAAGACTTACTTGTAGTGGCACTGGAACGATTTTCTTTTGTTTTCAATATTTCATAAAGGTAACCTTTGGTTTTACTGTTTGTTATAATAATTAACAAACGACACACAACACAATTGACATAATAACTTTTTAGTTTACATTACTATGCACCGGTCACATGAATCTTAAACACTTTGGCACTGAACTTCACTCACAAAACGATTTTTAACTAAGGAACCAAAATAAACAACCGCCGCCATTAAAAGTGGCCGGCCCGTGTACATGTGACCTAAAAGTACATATGCCTAACTGTAAATAAAAAAAGTTTGCTGATGAAATAATCTACAAACTGATTAATGTTTATAATCACTTTTATCAAAAAAAATCAAAACATGAAGGAAATTACAGAACTTTATAACACACAATGTTAGCCATAGTTGTTAGCAAAATCAAAATATCATAATTATACTTCTAGCTCTTCGTTTAATCTAAATTGCCACTATATCACACAACTATTGCACTGCACAAAATCTGTATTAAGTTTCCAGTAAATATAGATAAGAATCATACAAAAACTCATATTTTACGTCGAGATAACATCATAAAAACAAATCACAACAACACAACTTTTCACCAATATGGCTGACGTCCGCTCATAACTGCAGTAACATTTGGTTTTCTTTTTTTCTCGAAAATATTTCGTTTGGTCCGAATCCCACTAGATATGTTAATTTAATCTATAAGGACCATAGAAAATTCACTGATAGCCAAAACTTGTATACTACAACTCGGACCGGTTAAAATAAAACGACCAATCTGAGCCAAGTCTGTTGTACACCGGTAAGTACAAGAGACACGCATGACTCTCAACTATTTTGTACACCCATACGTACATATGACGCTCGACGGGTTAAATATTCCAAACATGCAACAGTTATCACTTATTCAAATCAAGCGTCTTCATGATCACGCCCTTGAAACTTTGAATGCAATCAAGAACTTAGGAGTAAAAAACTAGACAATGAGTCATTCAACCACTATAACGAGTCTCTAGAACATCCAAGGGAACTACCAACGTTAAAAGACTTTTTGGACTTTTTGGAAACAAAATTTACAATATTGGAGACTTCGCGCAGAAAGCAAGAAATACCTACGACAAAGTCACCTTCAAATCAAATACCATTGAGAAATATGCAACCAAGATATCAAGCTTTTACTAACAACAATGTTACAGAACAAACAAACATTAAAAGTAATCAAATAAGCTGCATTTTCTGTAACGGTGATCATGGGATTTATTACTGCCCCAAGTTTCTAGCATTGACACCACAACAAAAACGTAGTACAGTGACTAAACTCCGTATTTGTCCAAACTGCTTGTAGTCATCAAGGGAAAAATTGCATTTCTCCTAAGCGATGCCGTGAATGTCAAGGTTTCCACAACACTATTTTGCATGAAGCATATTCACATCATAATAATTACGTTCAGCATACAAGTTCAAGAGTAACAAACCAACCGAACACGTCAACGCCCGGCCCAAGTTATCAGAACCAGAGAAGCGCGAACGTGTCCCAGCAAAGGGACGCCGAAGTACTACCAGCCACGGCTATTATTAAGGTCAAGGCAGCTAACGGCCACTATTATGACTTTCGGGCGCTCCTGGATCAAGGATCGCAAACGTCAATTATCACCGAAAGGGCAGCTCAACTACTAGCTCTGCCCAGGCGTAGATGTAAAGGTGTAATATCAGGAGTCGGAGCAAAAGAAAATAGGTGTGAAGGAATCATGAACATAATTATCAAGTCAAACAACGGCGAATTTAAGTTAAATACAGACGTTCTCATTATGAAAACATTAATCAATAATTTACCCAGCTGCACAATATCAAAACCGTCGTGGTCATTCCTAGAACATATACAACTGGCTGATCCCGAGTTCTACATAAGTCGCCCGATAGATCTACTGTTAGGGGCGGAAGTATATTCAAACATAATTTTGGATGGCATTTGTAAAGAAAATCATCAAAGCCCGATTGCCCAACAAACACACTTTGGGTGGATATTAAGTGGAAGCGCTCACCAAACCACTCTACAATGTAACGTTGTACTAAACCATCTCGAAGACATCCAAAAATTTTGGGAAATAGAGGACATCACACAGGAACAAGCCCTATCATCAGAAGATCAAATATGCATGGAAATATACAAATCAACTACAGTTCGATGTGACGATGGCAGATATAAAGTGAAGCTTCCCCTTAAGTCAAATATCATTCAAGACTTAGGCACATCGAAACATAAAGCAGCGGCACAATTTACACAACTAGAACGGAAATTTATCAAGCAAAATAAAATAGCAGCCGATTACAAAGTCTTCATAAATGAATATTTACTATCCGGTCACATGAAACCAGCCATTGTCTGTAACAAGAAACCTGAATATTTTATGCCTCACCATTGTGTACTGCGGGCCGATTCTACGACTTCAGCACTTCGAGTCGTATTCAATGCGTCTAGTAAGACTTCATCTGGTAACAGTTTGAATGATCTTATGTACAGAGGTCCAAGTTTGCAACAAGACCTTCAAAACTTAATAATTAAATGGCGACAATACAGATATGCTTACACAGCAGATTTAGAAAAGATGTTCAGACAAATCTGGCTGTGTGAAGATCATCAGCATTACCAAAAAATTTTACGGCGAGACAGTCAATCAAAACCATTACAGGAATATCAACTAACAACAGTAACCTACGGCACCAAGGCCGCCCCATTCTTAGCCATGATGACACTTAAACAACTTGCTTGCAATGAACAACATAATTATGGCGGGGCGAAAGGTGACGTCATCACAACATTGCAAGAGAGCTTCTACATGGATGATTTGGTACATGGAAATCATACAGCATCCGCTGCGAAATTGTTACAAAAAGACCTTATGAAATTGTTGAAATCAGGAGGTTTCAATCTTAGAAAGTGGTCTTCTAACGTTCCAGAGCTATTAGAACAGGCTGGTCAAAACGAGACTTTTGATTTTCGGCAAGTAGAATCAACGAAGACATTGGGGTTGCGATGGATCCCTCAAGAAGATGTTATGACATTTCAATCCAAAATTGAATCAACAGAGCACAAAGTCACTAAACGAATACTGTTATCAGATATTTCTAAAATTTACGACCCTCTTGGTTGGCTATCACCCTTAACTACTAAGCTAAAACTATTATTTCAAGCAACATGGCTGACTAACATCAATTGGGATGATACCCTTCCAGATGACATCATTAAAGAGTGGCATAAAATCAAAGACGACATTCAAAACATAAATAAATTCAAAATTCCAAGATGGATCGGAACTCAAATGAATGATAACATTGAATTGCATGGGTTTTCGCTTCGATCAAAGCATGCGCATGCGTCATATATTGTAAAATAAAACGTGGGGATCAAAGTACAGTGGCGCTGGTCAGTGGCAAAACTAGGTTAATGCCTACAAATAAAAACATAACTTTACCAAGAATGGAGTTATGTGGCGCGGTTTTACTTGCCAAATTAATGAATAAAGTAAAACAATGCTTAAACAATTATCACATTAAGGATTATGGATGGACAGATTCAACAGCTGTTTTGGGATGGCTACAAGGAGATCCAAATAAGTGGAAGACTTTTGTAGCCAACAGAGTCAAACAAGTGACTGACGTAATACCCGGAGACAGCTGGCGCTACGTAAAGTCGCGAGACAACCCTGCCGATTGCGCGAGCAGAGGGTTAAGTGCCACCCAACTGGCAGATCACTCACTTTGGTGGCAAGGACCTAGTTGGTTATCATGTTACGAAAATCAACCGCAAGAAACAGTTTTTGACACAAAAGAAGAATTAAAATCTAAAAAACAAGTTTTAATTTCAATTTATCAAAATCCTGATAATATTATGAGTCAGATTATAAGAAAATATAGCTCGTTCAACAAGTTAATTTGCATTGTCGCATGGATACGCCGTTTTATTTTAAGAAGAAAGTTTGGAAATCTACCGATTTACCTAACCTTAGAAGAAATCAGAAATGCCAAGAAAACGATTTTAAAACATGTCCAGCACGTAGAACTTTTACAAGAAATAGAAGATCTAAAGAAAAATAACAGCGTCAACTTTAAAAGCAAATTATTAAATCTACATCCTTACTTAGATCAAGATGGCTTGGTAAGAGTCGGCGGAAGACTGAGGAATGCCGAAATAAATATTGAGATGAAACATACCATCATCATACCACATGATAGTCATATTATGAACCTGTTAATTGACGAAGCTCACATTCTTACCTTACACGGCGGAGTACGATTGGCAGCATCCTTTATTCGCCAGAGATACTGGATCATGGGAGGCAACAGGGCCGTGAAAAAACGTCTGCGTATATGTACAAAATGCAGACGATATGATATTAACACACAGCATCAAGTTATGGGAGACTTACCTCATGCCAGAAGTAACCCGTCACATCCATTTTGGTACACTGGACTAGATTTCAGCGGTTATTTTATGATAAAAAGCAGCAAGGGACGTGGTATCAAATGCACAAAGGGCTATGTGGCTGTCTTTGTGTGTATGGCTACCAAGGCCATTCACCTAGAATTAGTATCAGATTTAACATCGTCTTCATTTTTGGCCGCCTTGAGGAGGATGGCAGCCAGAAGAGGGATGCCTTGTCACATATACAGTGATAATGGCACAAACTTCATAGGAGCAAGCAGAGCTTTAAAACAAGAGTACGAAGAGCTCAAAACCATTATCAACAGCAACAATGAACCATTAATGAAGGAAGTCGTCGACATGAACATCCAGTGGCACTTTAACGCGCCCTCTTGGCCATCAGCAGGAGGACAGTGGGAGGCGGCAGTGAAAAGCTTAAAGTACCACCTTAAAAGAGTAGTCGGAGAGCAAAGGCTGACATATGAAGAGTTCTTCACTGTCTTATCACAGCTGGAAGCGTGTTTAAATGCAAGACCCCTGTGCCCTCTCACGGAAGACCCCGATGACCTTGACTATCTAACAGTGGCGAAGCGTGAAATATTGAGAGAGGTAAGCCGGAGCAAAAAAAAATGCTTATCTACTCCGAGCGCGGGCACGCAGTCTTGAGTCCTTACTGAAAATCTGTGATTGGCATCCTGGCTTCAGTCTTGTATAGGCAGATGTATCTTCAGTCCACTTTTACTATACGTGTAAGCACTGAGATATTGAAACAGTGTCTTGCAAGCATAATAGAAGTGGCTTTGATAAAAGCCGTTTGTGGTGAAATGCTGATATGATGTAAATTAAACAAAACTTAATCGACTAAGTACTAATAATACTACTTATACTCTAAAGCTATTCGTCTATTCTTTCTTACAAAGTGCGCTAAGACATTATCATAAAAGCCGGGAAGAATCTAAAGCTATTAATGACGACATCTTACAATTCTACCGATTACTTTGCAAATCTACTTACTCTAAATACGTAATTTCAACTTATTACAATATCTACTTACCGCAAATCTAAAGCTATTAATGACGACATCTTACAATTCTACCGATTACTTTGCAAATCTACTTACTCTAAATACGTAATTTCAACTTATTACAATATCTACTTACCGCAAATACCTAATTACAATGTACGTCTTCGTAACTACTTTCTACACACAACACAAATAAACAAAGTCCAACTACAATACTAATCATTCTAATAGGTGAAACAACTAACTAATAAATTCAAATACTAATAAAACACAGTCATGCATTCAATGATGAATTGCAATTACGTCAAATTATCTGTCAACAGAACACAAACCGAAAACGTTATTCCTCCGTCCCGCTCACTCGTACGCAAATTGTATAACTGTCTCTATCAAGTAACTCGGATAAAGACGGCTTACCGGCTGCTAATACGCGGGTGGGTTTATTGACCTTTATGTGACGTCATGACGTTTATTTTGTACAGAAGTTTAACTGCCTAGAAGCCGATCGCGCCTGCGGCTTATTTTAAAGCAATATGTTGTTAAAAAGCAAATTTTGTTGATTTAATGTCCATAGTGTAGGCAATTTGTAATGTTTCTTTTATATATTTACTTTTTTAATTACTGATTGTGCCATTTCTCAATTCAAGTAGAGAGTGGTTGTGTTCTAAACTTCTGAAGGGAAGCCGGTGGGAATCGAGTTGTATGGAACCTTCGTCACTGCTATCTAACTCCTTCACACTTTCTATCAAGCGGCCCAGTACTATCTATTTTCGATACAGAAAAAGATTTGAGAACAAGATGGTATCTTTGTCAAAAGATATTTAATGATATTTGGAAGAGATGGCGACTTGAATATCTAAGCATATTATCAATCCGTACCAAGTGGAATAAAGATCAGCAAGATATAGCTTTGGATGATGTCGTGATCATACATGAAGATAATCTGCCAGCAGGAAGGTGGGCTATGGGTCGCGTAGTGCAACTACATCCTGGATCCGATGGGCACGTGCGTGTGGTCACATTAAAAACCAAGAACGGTTACTTGAAACGCCCCATAGTAAAATTATCAATATTACCCGTTAGTAAACAATCAAATCAAACTGAGTAAAACACAGTATCGCCGTCTGATAACCTAAGGACGCAAGCGACACTTAATTCCGAGCAGGAATCAAATAACATACTCCATAAAATGCTAAATAATTCGTGCGCAGCGACCGAGCACTCGTAATCGGAAACCAGCAAGCAAGCAAAACACACTCGTTGCAATTACAATGGCTATATTTTATTTATTGATAATGATTTCTTCATGTTTATGTCAGAAGATCGTCCCTTTAAATGAGAATCAAGGTCTCTATTTTGATAAAGTGGCAAACATGCAGCTAATAAGAGACGAATGGAAGATCATTATATACTACGACATGGACCCCTATTGGGAAGGGACCAATGCCTACATAAAATATCAAGAACACTTAGCAGAAACCTGTCCGAAAATCAAAGAGAAATCGCATTGTGACGTCATTATGTTACAATTAAATCAAGTGTTCTCCGAACTCCAATACTATAACGGCCTTTTATTGAAGCAAGGACGCATCAGACAGAGGCGCGGCCTTATCAACGGAGTGGGCAGCATAGCCCGCAGTCTGTTCGGCGTACTCGATGAGCAATTCGCAGAACAATACACACATGACATCAGCCTTATCTACCAAAATGAAAACCACTTAGCAAGTCTTTGGAAGAATCAAACATCTATCATAGAAGCCGAGTACAACCTCTTGAAAAGATCTGAGTTAAACATACAAAAGCAGCATAAAATGTTTAACCAACACATAGTAACCCTCGAGAAAGCTTATAACACCATGGAAGCAGAAATCACGAAACTGGACTATGCAAATGAATTTATATTGTCGTCAATCTCAACGAACAACATGCTATATAGTCTGAAAAACATACAAGACACTTTACTCGAGCTGATAACCAACGTGTATAGCGGCAAGTTCAATGTTCATCTTATCACGCCACAGCAATTACAGAAGGAACTAAACATAATATCAGGACAACTTGCCAAAGATTTATCTCTACCCATCAACAATATACAAGCAGATCTACAAGGCATTTATCATCTTTTAAAAGTCAGAGCAAGGATGACTGAAGAATATTTATTATTCGAGATCAAGGTACCTCTAGTTAGCCGAGCCAACTATGACCTATATGACTTAATTGTCATCCCGAAGCAAGTGGGAGTCAATATGGTCACCCTACTACCCATCTCAGAGTATGTAGGCATGAATCTAAAGAAAGACTCATACTTACCTGTGAAGCAAGAAGATCTGGAAGCCTGCCTTATACACGATGAATCAACATTCTTCTGCCATCTAACAACACCTATATACAAGATGAAGTCGGATACAGATCTATATATGGGAAATTCAAAAAATCAATGTCAAACAAGAACTGAAATTTGCAAGAATAAATGGATAAACTTGTACAAGATTAACACATTTATTTATTTCTGTTGCAATCAATGCCAGCTGAGAAACATTTGTGGCGATCAAGTTACCGCAAGCCAGCTGACCGGCACAAACATTATGAGTTTAGCAGAGGAGTGCATCATAAAGACAAACAACTTCACTGTTTATACACATAAAAATTTAAAAAGCAACTTATCTCTGAAACCAGAACTACAACAGTTAGACGTACCGCGAATCAACAACATCATCAATGTCACGTTAAAATCTACTAGCATCGAGGACACTACAAATCGAGAAACGGAACAGCTTCTGAACGAATTGGGTTACAAAATAGAACAGCTCAAGGAAAGCGGCGTTCTAACAGAAAACATAACTTTCCATGACATCCGTCACTACGCATTGTATAATAGCAGTAGCAGTAGTAATGGGAGCCGGAGTGTTGTGGCGCCGCCGACTCAACCGCCAGCGAGCGGCCGCCGCCGCCGCCGGCGCCGCGGATGCAGAGGACGCCACACCGACTCCGACGTCTGCGCCCCTACCCTTCGTCGAGCCAGCACAACGGCTGCAGCCCGACGCAGCAGCAAAAACATCAACTTCATTGGATAAGGGGACAACCCCTATTCTTAGAAAAATTGTATTTAAAGAAAACTCCGTATAGACTCTAAGCAATGAAATATTTAAGTTCAATTATTTAGCAATGAAATATTTAAGTTAACTATGTAATTAATTATTTAAGTTTGAATTATTAGTATCATGTCAGTTATCATTTTTCTCGGCCGGCAGCATGTACGGTCATTCACCGCACATTAGGTATTTGCACATTAGCGTTTTTATAATTGTAGCAATAATTAATTTATAGTTTTTAGTGTGTAATCAAGTATCGCTGTCGATCGCGCGCTCGTTATCATCAGCAGTTTTACTAATAGCATTATTGTAGAATCGTAATAAACAAAGTATTTTTCCCTTTAAGTTTTATCATTCGTACAAACAGCAACAGATTTCTATCATCAAACATTCAAGGTGTATGGGTTTAGCAAGAACTCATACACACGCCCCTCCCGAAAGCGACGACATACGGAAGGGGCTTAGTTACGTCACAGAAATGCTCAACACGGCCTGCTCGATGATAGAGCATGGCGATATTGGCTGGTTGAGCATTCTAGCATCTCTGAATACCATACTAAAGGCATTACAGAACTTGGCCCAGTTGCAGGATATACATGTTATCCTCCTGGGTGAGACACTATTGCGGCCGGGGCAGCCCTTCAAGTTGCCAAATTATTTTGTTTACCGCCGGGACGAGACGTCCCCGAACGGGCGAGCCTGCAGAGGCGTGGCGGCGCTCGTTCTGAGAGACGTCATTCATGACGCCCTACCATTATTACATTTCAACACCATACGGTCGATCGGTGTCCGCGTTAACATTGCGGGCACTGAACACCTCCTCTACGCCGCCTACCGCCCACCTCAGACTAGAATAGTGCCTAGCTACCTTGCCGACTTATTTGCGAGCCCCGCTCCGACGCTGCTGGCAGGAGACCTGTACAAAGTAATGCCAAGCACCCGAGCTGGGGCTCCCACCTACACAACCCGGCGGGCTTCGCCTTATACCAGGTGGCAGAGGACATCGACATAGAGGTTGCGGGCCCTGACAGCCCTACCCACGTCCCCACCAACCCACTATACCGAGCTGATGTCCTAGACATAGTATTACACAAGGGCCTCTCTCACCCCTTGAGTGTGGAGGTGCTGTATGAATGCGACACACAGCACCTCCCCATTCTTATCACGGTGGGCGCTGGCGCCATCCAGGTGCCACCCCGCCCCCCCGCCCCCAAGGTGAACTGGGAGCACTTCACGGCCGCCCTTGAGAGTCTCACTCTCGGGGGCCCACTCAGCACGCCGGAGGACGTCGAGGCGGCCGCCGATCGCTTTACGGCGGCCTTACACCAAGCGAAGGAGGCGGCGAGCTCTCCTAATACTCGAACGCGCAAAAGGGATGAGCTGCCGCCCGCACTAGCCGCAATGCGCCTACGGAAACGCAGCCTAAGGCGCCTATGGGCGCAGACGCGCTGCCCTTCGGTAAAGGCGGACCTCAACCGAATCACCAACAAGTTGTCGGAGTCGGTCAAGGCATGGCGCGGGGACGGATGGGAGCGTTGCATAGACACAGCTTCCGGCGCCCCCGCTGACCTCTTCAAACTGACCCGACAACTCACCGCAACGCCTACGCCGGTTTACCCGCTTCTAGACAGCGCGGGCAGACGTATCTACGTCCCATCCCATCTGGGCGGCACAAGACCGTGCCGATATTTTAGCCGACCATTTGGAGCACCAGTTTACGCCACACCCCGCCGCCACAGGCCACGCCCCCGCCGCTCACTACGAGGAGGTGGGGCGTGGCGTCACTGACTTTTTAGCCACGCCCCCTTCGCCGCTACGCGGCGATGCATTCATTTCGCCGACGGAGACGGCCAAAGCGATCTGCCGCTTACCCAAGCGAATAGCCGCAGGGCCAGACAACATACCGGTAATGGCTATCGCCCGCCTGCCTTGGCGCGCGGTAGTAGCTCTTACCCGCCTCTTTAACGCGGTTCTACGAACGTCCCATTTCCCGCAGCAATGGAAGGAAGGGCGCATATTGCTTCTTCCTAAGCCCGGCAAGGAAAGCAGGTTGCCGGCAAACTACGGTCCCATTATACTGCTGTCACACACTGCCAAATTGTTCGAGCGCCTGCTGCTGCGACGGATCCGCCCCCACGCTCCCCCTAGGGTCGAGCAATTCGGGTTCCGCAGCGGCCACTCAACAACGCGTCCTCCACCACTTGGCAGTGGACATGAACAAGGGCCACCACTTCATCGGCGTGTTCCTTGACGTAGAGAAGGCCTTCGACAGGGTGTGGCACACAGGCCTTCTCTACAAACTCGCCAATAGCCATATCCCACCGGCCTACACGCACCTGTTGGTGGCCTTCCTATATTTAAAACGGAAGGAAGAAAAGAAAATTAAGAGCATAGCTGATATGACACCAAAACAAAAAGATATCAAAGAAAAAAATGGAATGAAAATCGTAAACGGTACATAGAAAAACAGAAAAAAATAAAAGAATACACCAATTGATGATTAAAACTTCCAGCTCGCTGTAAACACGAGGCGATTCGCGTCGAAATAGCACAATATGGGTATCTGCGGGACGTAAGCGGTTAGGGAGGGCAGGGCACACCCCCGCTCACCGCTGCGCTGTACGTGTACCTTGATTGTTATGCTGTGGCTGTACCGCGCTCGCCATGTCTTTTGTTTTGGTTTAGCAGTGGAAAGTACAGTCACATGTATAATTTATTTGGTCGCGTCGTGTTTATGTTATTGTTTGTTGTTACGTTAGTTTTAAAGTTGTCTATTTATAAAAGGTTTTAGTTTAGATTTTGAAAGGCTGTTAAAATGCCTTGACGTAATACCGTTTTACGTTGGCAAGTTAGAAAAAATATTTAGAACGTATCGGAGTTTATGAAGAAAGAAACTGACAAAGGTATACAAATTGACCTTAAACATGCACAAAAAGGAATTTCGGCTCCTACTGGATTCAGTATGGATGGTGCGCAGAATTAATGCCGAAGCAAATAAGTCGGATCCTTGTACAGTTTTCCGTACTCCCGATAAGAAAACACACAGTTTCCACAGCTTCTTAAAAATGTTTTTTTTAAGATATGTAAAAATGCTTAAAATTTAATTGTTGTTATTAATTTATACTGGTTAATTTTGGGTATAAAAAAGAAATAAAACGCCTAATTTATAAAATATCTTCTTATGTTATTTTATAATTATTATAACGCTCTAATTATAATGTTGCTAACTGTACACTTGCGCGTCGCAACTTCAGAGCGAGCTAGAAGTTTGGCACTCCCTATACAACACCATCAAGTGATCAGAAAGAAAACGCAGATGTTGTTCTTCAAGGGGATCTATTCGCAGGCCCATCTCATCAAATACAAGATACACCGAGTACAAAATATACACTTTGTCTAAAAAAGGATAAGAAATATCGTTAAAATTATATAAAGCAAATAGGAATATTAAAAAAAACAAAAAGAAGAAGTTGGAAAAGAGAGGGATGCAATAAAAAGAATTTTGAGTAAAATGATAAGGGCGAACCGAACGAATGCTACCAATGAACCTTCAACTGGAGAAAAAGTGGACAGATTAGTTGAAACAGTGGACAAGCGTGAAGAAGTTAAAAAAAAAAAAACTTGGCAAGACTATACCTAGAAACTTGTCAGAAAGATTCCGTGGCCCACAAAAGAAAGACAAACGTTTATTCAGTGACGACATTGTAAAAAACAAAGAAAACTTTAAGAAACATAAAATTCTAGGGAAGGTTAGCAACTTTTCAGTCAGAAATAAGAAACATTAACCGGTTTACTCCGAAGACATCAAGCATAATATCCAAAAACAAATCGAAGAGTTTTTTGAAGATGACAGCAACACAAAGATATCTCCGGAGCAATAGGAATTAATGACTCGCAATGGAGTTAGGAAACAGAAACGGTATTTAACAGCCACATTACATAACCTACATAAAAAGTTTATATTCCACGTATTGCAAGTATCGCCCGTTTTGGGTACTCACTCCAAAGGACTCTGATAGAAATACATGTGCCTGTAAAGTACAGTCCGTTTCAAATAGAATGGCGTCCGTGAAGTTAGTCACAAGTCGCGTCGCAGTAGCGAATTTTAGGTGTCACCCCCGCCCGCTAGCAGACCGCAACCCGCGGTGGCCCTCACGCCGCTCGGCACCTGCGCACTGCAGCACTCGCAGCTAAATTCACAACCGCCATCCTTATTGAATTCAACTGTACGTACGTACATGTTAATTTTGATCCACTTGTCAAAAGTCTAAACAAAAATAGATTAATCAAAGAAGCAAATGGAACTGCCATTCTTCAAAATGCTGTGATGTTTACAACAAAAATAGAATAAATAACTTTCAAGAGTTTAACATTAATGAAAAGATAAACTATTTTAAGTTGTGCGCAACTAAAGAAAAGTTTATTATGAAAGGAATAAAAAAAGTGAAATTATGTAAATAAAAACAAAAAACAAGACTTTCCAAAAAATATGATAGAGCAGATGCAAAATTCATTAAATTCATTTTAAACATTGTGCTAATATTGTTGAGCAATACAGACATGTCAAATCTCTAAAGGCGACAATCAGTTCCATAGAGGCTGTTGTACACCTAGACTTTTCTGAAAATTACTCAGTTTAATTCAATAAAGAGGTACAAAGCTTCCATTTTGGTGGTAGCCGAACGCTAATAACACACACACACACACATACAATAATATACTCTTGTACAATTAGTTAATTAATTTAGGTTCATGATACGTTATAACTATCAGAATTTATTATAATACATAAAGTTTTATATTTTCTAGTAAAGTTTTTTACAATTACTGATTAAAGAACATGTGGAGCAGACACATGCGCAGGTAAATGTCGATTTATACCTACATATACTTTTTTGTGAGTATCATTATTGTTAATTGTCAATTCTAATGATAAATAGAGAGATTGACGTAAAATTAAAGTATTCTTGTTAAAATAATAAGTGCTGAGGCTGATTAATGGATCTCGGTAGAGTTACTTAGGTACTTTCCTTGTAATTACGATATTATAAAATAATTGCATTATTCAGTCTTTTACTTAATCCTTCATTACCAACATCGCTTTTTCATTCCCATAACATTTCATATAATTACCATATTCCTTACCGTTCATTTTGGAAATTAAAAAATGCCCTTCTCTCAGTTAATTTAACGTATAATTTAGAATAAATTGCATTACAATGCTAGTTTTTCCTGTTTCATGCAATTGGCATGCAAAAAACAATAATAATAAGAATTTCTCCGAAATACAGCCGATTTGCACACACTGATAGAATCACCCATCAATACTTATCTTAATCTTTTGATTTGTATAACTTGAAAAATATAAATTATCTTTAAATTAATGTTTTTTAATCCGTTACCTCTTTGTTCATGCATAATTTAAACCGAGATCTAGGTACCTAATAATTGAAATAACAATACCAAAAAGTGCAACTGATTTTATAATTACCTATTAATTAGAACAGCGGACTTACGAAATAAGTAAAGACTACAAAAATAAACTAGGATGTAGAGCTAATGGATTGGTGCGTGTGCTGTGTGGCTGTCACATGTGAAGTGACACCAGCGCAACACCGGCATGACAGTCAGAACCCCATTACGTGCTACCCGCTCTTAATTAAAAATTACAACAATCGGTCGAAAATAATGTCATAAAAATCAATCGCGCGCTTTTATATCTATGTTAAAATGTTATATTTCCCGTTTTGTTTGGCCCGAAAATGAAGTTAATGGTAAGTTTAAATTATGATAGTTTTTGTTAAAAATTCCGTGTCCGTACCAAAGCCCCATTAAGTCCTTATACTATGTTGTTCTCAGCTCCAGTATGCACCAAGTCCCGATGCGGTAAGGAAATTCTTCTTATCGACGGCCAGCAATACGACCAGTACTCAAAAAAGGATGCCAGCCATCCTTTTTTGAGTACTGGCTAGTATGGAGGTGCGAGAAGTGGCGAAACGGGTGCATCAGCAGTATCGTTACAATTGACAAAGCGATTACCAACAATTCCATTCTGTCCACAATTTGGATGCTATTTTGGACCAGCCCCCTTTGAAAATAAATGAAACTCACAAAACGAAAATAGCGTATGTCCATTGCGACTGATAGGTATTGCTATCATGACAATGGATAGTAATTTATTTTTTTATTTATTCAAATAATATAAGATTTATTATGCTCGCAGTTATGGGTAAACAAATAAAAATAATTTGAATAATATTGAAAGAAATTCAAGATGATAAGCTTTTGCTTTAGTAAAATAAAGCCTATGTTTAGCAGTCATATTACAGCTATTATGAAAATGATAATAAAAGATATGTTCATAAGTATTGTTTTTCATTAAATAATTTATTATCTCAACTAGTTTATCAAGATAATTATCTAAAACGTCTTCACGTCACAATTTTAATGTTTTGTTCGGTAACAGAGCCCTGTGACGTCATATCTATTGTCATCAGCCCCTCCGTTTATCATTTCCCTATGTGGCAGGCCAGTACTCCTCATTGACTACAATCGCTACAACCTGTATACCGACAAGAGCAACAGGGCAGCCTGGTGATGCGTCAAGTGGCGTAACGGCTGCCGCAGTAGCATCATAACAATTGAAAATGTCATTATTAAGAGGCCGATTGAACTTTATTGTCATATGAAGAGGCGTGGTGCATGACATCACCATCAGTACATCGCTGACACCGCCCAATTATATTACATAATGGAACATCTCCTTTCACCATGCCGAATCATCATAATATGTTTTTAAAAGTACGTCAAATTATATTCATAAATCGGTATTTTTCAAACCCTTCAATTATCCTTCTGAAAATTCTTCGATTTTTTAAAAATTCTGCGAAGCTCACATTTAATTACGTCTTTGCGTTTAAAGTGGAGTCACAAAAAGAATGACAACCCGTCTCATATTAATGGTTTGTGATATCACGTCCTTTGTCCTCAGCCCCTATGTTCACCAAATCCCGATTCGGCAGGCCAGTGCTCCTTCTCGACCAGAATCGCTACAACCAGTACTCCGACAAGAACGGCAGGGCGTTCTGGCGATGCGTCAAGTGGTGCAACGGCTGTCGCAGCAGCATTATAACAATTAACAATGTCATTATTAAGAGGCCCAATATACATTCTTCTCATAGATTAGAACATCATAGTTATTAGCTTCTATTGGTGTGGTATGTTTTCTGCTGTTATGAATTAAAAAATAAGACATTTTTTATGGCTTTTTTGAAAGTTTCAAATGCAAATACCAAATTGATTGGGTATTTTTGAAGAAACTAATTAAAAAGAAAGAAGAAAATACATTTATTTATAAACGCGCTCGTACAATTCATAATAATACAAAAAGGACAAAAAAATAGTATTATAAAAGAACTACAACCAGATCACCGAAACGACAAGTGCAGCAAGGCAGTCTGGAGATGCTACAAGTGGCGCCACGGCTGCCGCAGCAGAATTATAACCATTGACAACGTCATTATTAAGATGTCCAATGTACATTCTTATCACACATTAGACTATTCTATTATTATATTATATTAAGCCGAAGCTTAAGAATAAGATTAGGGGCGCAGCCGTTGCGTTGAGCAGTGAACTGTATTTATATTATATTATATGTCGCAGCATCACTTCTAGGCTGTCGCGTTATTCTTCCAATTTATCACACTATTTATTGAGCTATGTCAGATTTAATTAAACGGAAACGGCAAGTGTCTAATAGACACTTGGGTAATTTTGATACAGCGGCGATGACATTGACATTTGTCTCTGGCTGACAAGTGACAGTGACTGATGAGTGGGGGTTGTGAATTCGAGATGACATTAGGTGCGACGGAGGAAACCGCCGTCATTCTTGTTACGGTCTTGTTCGGAGTCACTAAAAATGTTACAGAAGGCTTACGGTTAATCAACTTTATCAAAAACATGTGCTCATGAGTGGTACAAAGCGTTCAAAAACGGTCGAGATGTGATGGAAGATTTGCTTCGCTCTGGTAGGCCATCAACGTCTTCGACTGAAGTTAACATCGCAAAAGTGAAGGAAACTTTAAAGAAAATATTCAATAATCACTTGGGTATGGAACTGAAATGTTGCCGCTCGGCTAGTCCCAAAAGACCTAAACTTTCTCTAAAAACTGAATCGCATAAAAGTCGCTGAAGACATGCTACAACGAGTCAATTGCGACATGCAAACTATTCAACAAGCTTCGGAGTGGCGCCTTCTAAATGAACCGAAACCAAAAAAACCACGCCAAAGTCGATGAAAAGTCAAAATCATGTTGACTGTTTTTTTGACTATCGCGGTGTTGTGCACTCGGAATTCTTGCCGGAAGGTCAAACGGTAAATAACGAATTTAATTTGAGCGTTATGCTCACAGACATATAATAGAAGCAGACCAAACATTATTTCACAACTACATAGATGAGAATAAAACATTATTTCTACTTCTTTCTCTCCAACCACAAATTAATGAGAATATCTCGTTTCTTTTTAATGTCGCAACACTTCCACACACATAGACAAACTGGACCGTGAGGCAAAACGCCATCTTGACAAGCTACAAATAAGCTACACAAATGTCTTCCTAGACTTGTCAACAAAGGACGTACAGGAGATTGTTTTCGCATATTTTTTGTGATCTAATAAAGTTTATGAGCCAAAAGTACTAAAATGAAATGGTGAAGTATAGTGCGCCCTGGTGCGGCAACTCCTCATATAGAAAAACACCTGAAATTACGTTCCATTGGTAAGTTTTGTTGTGCCATCTAATCTCATAATGTTTTTTTTAGTCATTGTGTGATTATTATTAATCTTTCGGCATTCTAGAAGTAGTGAATAATTGTCATAAGTGCAAATCTCGTAAAATCTTAACGTAAAGTAGTTTCTGAAAGATTCTTGTGGTAACAATAATCAATTTTATAGTAACTTTGATCTCGTTTGACGTTTCATATACTTGTACAATTTTACGGGGCCGTATTTAGACTCCAGTTTTGTTTAATAGGTATATTTTTGAAGATTGATTAGATTTAAGTATGCAATATATTTTTTCATTAGGGATAAATTAAATATGAGTAAATTATTTTTATAATATTGTTAACTTAAACCCTATCCTATCCCTTTAACCCTATGGTAGTCGTAGGGATGTATTCTTGTATGAAAATGTGCATAAAATAATAACTTTTTACATTTGTTTTACAGAATTCATCTAAATCTTTACTAAAAAGTCCGGTAAGAAGCAATGCTAGTGGAGATCATGTTTTGAGAAATTTGCAAAATTTACAGCCGAGTATCTCAAGTGCTGTATTAACTACATTAAGTAAGTTATCGTAAGTATTATATTGTTGTACAGTATTCTAGGGTATAACATGAAGAAGATGGGTCTGAGCAGTCTCTCAATCTCAACTCTGTTACTTTAAAATATACAGAAAATGATAAATTTATTTGTTTTCAGAAACCTTCATTATTACTTCCTGAACAGACTCAGTAAAAAGTACCCCGGATATAATTTTTTCGGGTCTTGCAAAATATACAGTAACCCGCAGTCAGAGTCGCTGACTACTCGACCACCCGGCGGTCTTATCACTAGTTTTAAAAATTGAGACATTATTTATTGTAATTTTTATTTTTATTAAAAAAAATACCAGCAGAGTACCTATATATGTATGTTGTTTTTAATTACTTAATGCATTTTCTTTTATTTTACCTAACGATTCTACTACGAATTTTTTATGCAATTTATTAAGAGATCCATTACATCTCAAATGTGATTTTTGCGTAAAATGCGCATACAGTATTTCAATCTAGGAGTTCAAAAAAGTGCCTTCGCGCATTTTATGAAAACCTTCATCAATTTTGGGTTTCATAAAAAAGTTAAGCAAAATTTACATAAAGCGAGACCGCTACGCTACGAACTAGGCCAATAGCTATTCTACATTATTCAATAATTCAAAACTGGTGATGTATTTTTTTTCTTGGATCAAGAACACCAAAATTGGCCATTTTACGCAAAAATCACAGTCGAGATGTAATAGGCCTATTAAGTTAATGAGGTGGCGTCGCAGCCAGATACAGATACAGACATAGCCTGCCTGGCACTCAATGATAGATAACTTAGCATTCTACTGGTGATTTTTTCTAAAAATGAGTATCTTCAAATGTCTATAACATATAAAATTATCCTCTTTACGTAGGTATAACATTATTATAGATGTAGGTACTTGAGGTCCCTTGCGTGCCTGAGTTCAGCCCCTTTTATTGTAAATGTGTGCATGAAATTTGTCTGTAGGCGTAAGGGGCACGCTTTTTTGTTGTAATGTTTGGTCTGCTTCTATTATATGTGGTTATGCGGCGTTCAAGAGAGCAAATTCGACGAAAAAGGCCAAAATTCTTGGATTTTGCACCACGATAATGTGCCTTCGCAGGCCATCATTGTGGACGAATTTTTGACCAAAAACTCAACAAACATCATCGAACAACCACCTTGTTCATCAGTTCTCCAGCCGACTTCTTTGTTTTTCCTAAACTCAAATTACCACTTCGTGGCACCCGTTTTCATTCGGTAGAAGACATAAAGAAGAATTCGCGGCGAGAACTGATTTCAATTCCAAAAATAGCGTTTAAAAAATGTTTTGATGATTGGATTATTCGTTGGCGTAAGTGTATCGTTTCTGAAGGAGCATACTTTGAAGGAGATAAAATAAATTTGGATGAATAACTAACATTTTGTGTATTATTGATCTTTTCCAGGTACTTTATTGACAGAAGTAGTACGTTGGCGTTGGGGTACGACGGCGCTGGTACGGGGTGCTGGATTAGAAACAAACCGCTGGGTTCAGTTGCAAGGTCATCAGGCGTTGGTTCCAGTGAGCGTCTTCGTATGAAATATACTTACGTCTTATAGTTAGTGTCTAGCATCGTACGAAAAGTGAAAGTTATCGGTGCTTTCTAGTTGCGTAGGTATGGTACGCGGCAAAACCGTACAGACGTCCCCTAAAAACTCTCCTTTTCGACTGTTTATTTTTATTATATAAAGTACAGTTCAGGTTGTATAAGTGAAAGACTATGTTATTTACATGGTAGTTCATTATGGAAACACATTAGTTGAACTTTTATTTTGACATCGTAACGTATGACTTTTCTACAAATAGGTACTTAATTGTACATACTAGTAAACTTATACATATTTAACGATATAAAAACGAATTAAAATTAAAATAGTACTTAAATTACTATTTTCTACGATATTACATTTCAACACTTATTAAACTTACAAAACAAATCAATATTACGTATTATTACACACATATTATTTACGACTTATATTACTATATACTTGCTATGAGTGGCCGTTCTGAACATTTTATAACAATAATAATAATTTAAAAAAAACTTTTGTTAATGTCACAAAAATGCTACTGTTATCAATAAACAACACTGTACATAATTACAAATTATACATTTAAAAAAGGAGGTTTCAGAAATTTTAGGGCATAAGCTTTTGAAAACACTGAAGAAGAAGAATAGGTGTATTTTCTTTTGTTATTAATTAAATGATGAGATACTTACTTATATATTTATCCTTTTTATTTTATTTTATTTTAAAAGTTTTAAATGTACAAACTCCAATCGCATTGTGTATTTTTTAAAGATAGTAATTAGTTCTACGGAACTGCAATTCTAAAACGTCTTCATGTTTGTCCGTTCATTCTTCGTTCTTCGTTCTTCATTTTTAACTTGTACTCTCGAAAGTAAAGTCACAACAGAAATGAAAACTCTACCGATATTACAAATAAATCTTTTGCCCTCAGCCCCGATATTTGCCAAGTCCCGATTCGGCAAGCCCGTGCTCCTCGTCGACTACAATCGCTACAACCTGTACACCGACAAGGGCGGCGGCAGGGCGTTCTGGCGACGCGTCAAGTGGTGCAACGGCTGCCGAAGCACCATCATGACCATTAACAATTTTATTGTTAGGATGACACACGCACATTCACCTGGACACTCTTGTGTTACCTAGGATGAAGCTTCAACCGAAATAGACGTTATTTTTAATTCACTATTGCTTGTACCTAATGACAGTGTTAGACGAGTGCTTCATGTGAAACAGTAGGAGTTCACTATTTTGGCGTTTCAATTTACGGTTCCAAGTCCAATCCTAGATTTTACCTGAAGCAGTTGTTTTTAGAATAGAATACATTCATCATCGCAAAGATCGCAAGCCGAACGCGCTAGCCGCTGCGCCATCGAGCTCCTCACAGAATACATTACATTACTTAAATATATATTTAATTGCACACTACAAACTTTATTGTTCAATTTATGCCCTGGTTATGATTGATTCCATAGTCATAAATTTTTTATTTTACTTGTTGATAGATTACATTAGCATAAATCAAATAATAATAAATATATCAACAATGAGTAGTAAGTGCGATGCGTCAAGTGGTGCAATGGCTGCCAAAGCACCATCATGACTGTTGACCATTTTATTGTTAGAATGTCAAACGGACATTCTTGTCATGACCTGGACACGCTTGTGTTACCTAGGCTGAAGTGTCAACGGAAATACGCGTTGTATTTTTATATTGCTATTGCTGCTGTTATTTGATATTGCTTGTAATGATTGTAAGACGAGTGCTTCATGTGAAACAGAAGGACCTTTCGCAATTTCGGCGTTTTAATTTACGGTTCCAATTCCAATCCTAGAGTTCACATGAAGCAGTTGTTTTTTTAAGATAACATCAGATTGTTCAAAATATGTAATTACATACTACAAACGTTATTGTTCATTTTGAAATCATCCATCAAATTATGATATGTTTCCGTAGTAATGCAAAAAAAGTGTAGATTACATTAGCTTAAAGCGCATCAATTGTGGCGACGACTCGATTTCAATGTTGGCAGCCTTTGCCCTGCACTGAGACAGTCTACAGGCTGTACTTTAACTTAACTTTATTAACTTAACCTTCAAGAGCTCGATACATTTCTGTTCATAATATCGTTATTTCTTGTCGCATATATTTCCCATCCATAGTAGCTTAACATGATGTCATTGTGTACAAAAAACCTGTTTAAATCACTTTCTCGCGGCTTTTGGAGGGCATAGATTACATTTGTAATATTTGCAGTAGGCGTCTAAAATACTCCGCGCGCCTATCGATACGCGCGACGCTGAGCGTGAATAGTTTATTTGTTTTTTTTATATAAATAATACTCATCAAACGCTTACTGACGATGCAATTCTACAGAGGAAGCTTTTTTATGCCCAGTGAAAAAGGAGGCAATCGAAGACAAAGACGCGTATCTTGACGAAGGAACTGATTCTGAAAAGAAGACCCATGTTGATGATAAATATTTCCATTTTAATTAATTATTTGATCTCATGTAGCCTACCGATTTTGTTATTTTGATTGTTAGACGCCATATTTACTTAGAAAAATTAATAGAAAAAATGTAGGTATGTAACTGTATTATTTAGTTTTATATTTTTTTCATTTGTTTTAACGTTTTTTTCTCGACAAATTGTGTTCTGATAAAATAATATTGGGTAAATTAAAAGATTTTTTTTTAGACTCATTACGCGCGTGCTGCCGACCCTGAAGCTTTAGTAATTTCAGTGAATCTTGTATAGTAGTACCACAAAACAGTTGTTTTGTGGCAGTACCTTGCCGAAATAGGTAGGGAATTAGGTTAGGGTTGTCGCTATCCAGTTGTATCATGTATCGCACGGTGGGTGCGATGTCAAATGTAATGTGTTCGTATAAAAAAGGTACACAGACAGAATAGCGCAGATCATGATGTATTATAAAATTCTTTATATTATGATAGATTACACTAATAAGTGTAGGTACTCCATGAAATAGTGTACACAACATTCTAAAAAAAGTAAATGATAATGGACTTATTATAGTAAATAAAATAAACATAATAACACTCGGACAATAGAATGCATTAAAATATGGTTTTGAAATGAATGCACCCATAAAGTTCAAAATTTATTGTAGAAATTTGACATTTTGTGGTAGGTTGATCTGCTGACGTCTGTAATTACGCTAGTTTCCCAGAGTGGTAATAGGCGGAGACCACAGCTTTGTGTGTGTATGTTAGTATCATTAAGCGTAACACACACCAAATCCGCCACTAGTTAACGGCATATCACGCAATGCAATGCAAACCGTAAAACATATTGACTGCGGGTTGTGTAGGCGGCTATGTCGGCGGTTTGGGGCGGTTGGCGGCTTTAGTATGTGTTGCGCTTTAAATTAAAAAGTTAAATACATAATTATAATTATGGTTTTCTCACTCAGTTCCAACCTGCATAACCTGCTGACGGACGGCCACCGTTACAACTTGTACACGGACAAGCAGCGGCGGGCGGTATGGCGATGCGTAAAGTACCAGGATGGCTGCCGCAGCACGATAGTCACCTTCGACTGCGCCACCATCCGAATAGCGAATGAACACACGTTTCACAGAGAAATTATGCGCGAGCGGGATAGAGATACGAATTGACACGGTACTGATACAGTTCAAATCCTGCTTGTGGAAATTTTTTCTACATTTTCAAATCGTAATTTGTTCTCAACAAAATGTTAATTATATATAAAAATATTTATAAATAAATAATATATTTATTTATAAATTTGATACCATGTTTATGGATATTGTTTTGTTGTTGCGCCCGGTGGAATTTAATCTAGATGGGCAGAGAGAAAACTTATGAGTCGTCAGGCTCGTAGTCAATGGAAAGCTGTGGGTGCTATCTCTACCCCTCTGAAACGGAAACGGACGTGTTGCATGTATGTGAAGTCTACGTGCCTAACGATTCTTAGAAGAGCTTTTACTGTCGCGCCTAAAAAGATTTACACTTTCATTTTAATTCTAAATAAAAGACGATCGATTTTTTAGAACCCTTTGCCTTCCGAATAGGTTTTGCCGACGATAATCGTTCGACTTTTTACGCGCCGCGAAATATAACTTTTGGAAATAGCAGTCCAGGGTGTTCCATCCAGGTATTTGAGAAGATATACACTAGAGATATTCTTTTAATGTAAGAGTGGTGGTTGTTAAACTTACTAAAATAATTCTTTATATGCAAGATGATAGAAAAAATATTTTGTAAAATCGTCTCGTTTTATCATTAACGTTAACATTAACGAATAACGAACCAACGTTAGGGGTTGTGCGGTTTGTGTCGTATTATCTAAAACTTAAAATTGACATGTTCTGCGTTTACAGCTATTTAAATAACTTTTTGTACTAGTCACCCCATGTTTAAGCAAGTTTTTCAAAGCTTTGCTTACCAGTATACAGCTTGGCGGTGTCAATTAATTTAGGGATGCACTCTTATTTACTCTTATTTACTTTTGGAGCGGACGAGCATCTAATTGTACGCATAGTCGGTACTTTTATGACTGGGAATTGTGAGATACTTTGTTGTAGTGGTTGTTATTGTAGTATTTATAAAGCATTGTATGTAGCGCTATCTATCCTCCAAACCGGTTCCTCCTGAAAATCAGCGTCATGGCTCCGGCTGTGACATTAAGCTGAGGAGAAGCCGTTTTGGCATTTCATTTTTTTTGTGCGGTTTTATTTAGTTTAAATTTATTTTTTATTAATTTTGTGAAATGTCAAATAAACGTTTCTTTCTTTCTTTCATTACACTCATTCGTTTTCTATTTAGGAATAGTCATGACTGTTTCAAGGAAGGGAAAGCCGATATTGGCTATGGACAACTGTCGGTACTACCAACACAGCAATTACAAACAGGGTAACCTTAAGTGCCTGTGGGTGTGCGGGAAGTGGAGTACTGGCTGCCGAGGGTCCATCACCACTCTCGAAGACGAAGTTATTAAGATGAACAACACACATAATCACCAGTAATTAAATTCGCGTAGGATTTAGAAGTTGTGATATATAGTGCAATATATTAAGGTTAACCTTTAGAAAAAGGCAATTTTGATGAACATTGAACAAATTTTTTAGCGTTTGTAGAGTAGGTACGCGCATGGGACGTGGCGCGTGACGCACGGTAATGAAGTACTTATTTGTACTTAAGATTATCCAATGAATACTAATAAATGTTAATTTCAACATTTGTATTATCAAAACAAATCGATACTTTAGAGCACTTTACTAGTATCTGTGCCTACTGGATATTGGAGTTTGCTTTGTACTGATTACGTTCATTTGACATAGACATGTCTATGTATAGTTTCATGTAATGTGTATGTGTTTAATTTTAATTATATTAAAACGTATTTAAACATTTCTGATGAGTACAGTTAACGGTGGAAATAAACTAACTGAAAGGGAAAAATATACAATAGATTTGCACTAGCTCGAGCCAATTAGGCTGCAAGGCGTCACTGTACACAACAAAAGCCTGTAATTATTAAAAAATATATATTTTTCTTTTATTTCTCAGCTTCAAGCTGGTTATCCCTGTTATTACAGGTATATACCAAGTAATCACAGGGTGTGGTGTGAGGTTTTTGTAGTGTGGTTGTATTGTGATAGTATTTGTATCATACAACGAATACAATTTCCAGGGCCGGCGTTCATACAATCGAATCGCGGCACACCGATCCTCAAAATGGGCGAATACCGGTTCTATCGGCGGAACTGCTACAAGGGTCCGAAGATCCAGTGGCTCTGCAGCGCGTGGACCAAGCTGGGCTGCCGCTGCTCCGTGTTCACCTACTACGAGGAGATCCTCAAGGTTTCCGGCGAACACATTCATTGAGCAATGAGCGCTCTTTACAAATTTTTTCGTGTCGATGTGTAGTGTCTCCGTAAAGTTTGGAAAATAATAAATTTACTTACTTAGTTTTTGTCTTAATCCTGTCGGTTCTGAATTATTTATTTGCGGTATTTTAAAAAATGCCGTTTAAAATGTAAAGTAAAGTAGGTATAATTTAGATTTCCGATTTTAAAGATACTTTAAGATAATATTGTTTCAATATGCTTCCTTTTTATTTCTATTCACATCTTAGGGCGCTTTCCATTTAGGACGGTTGTTCCCTATCCTATCGTTAGATGACTCTTGTTATCATGACGACGAACCTCAACTGTCTGGAAATAACAAATCGTCCGTTAGCAGGACCGCAAACATACTGCAGCATTGCAACAACAGTTTTATATTTTTTTAAGGAGTAAGTTTACATACGGACGCATGCATGTATAAACTCACCGACTTCTCCTTTGCATGCAGAAATGTAGGCAGAATATCATAGACTGCAATTCATTTTTGATGAGATCAAGGCCAAACGCAACGTTGTTAAATCAAAGGCTATTATCTAAGTAAAGTAAAGTAAGATTAACATAAAACTTTTTTCCTCTAATATTATTTCAGTACCAATATATACTACATCGCGTCTCGGTAACCCGATCATCCAAATCGGTGTGTACCGTTTCAACCGGCGGAACCAACTAAAAGGACCAAAGATACAGTGGCTTTGTACCAGCTGGAGCAAACTCGGCTGCAGAGCATCACTGTACACGGTTGCAGACGAAATAATCTACAAAAAGAATCAACACAACCATTGATTTCGGAAATAATATCAAGAAGTGCTTGGCTTAAAGTCAGTTTTAGGTAAACTAGCTACCTTCCTCATTTATAGTTCATCTTTTTAATTAGTTTCTCACTGGCAACTATCAATTAGTTACATTATTTAAAATAAAAGACAACGAATACTTTCCGTCACTTATCTCAATGCAATCTAAACACTATCATTTTATTCATTTGAACGTAAGTTATATTCTTGTAAGGGAAATACTTAACGCCAAATATGCAAGTATACTCGTAATTGTAATTATGTCTCGATTTGTTTATTTTTTTAAATATTTGTCTGCACTTTTGTTGCTCCGACTTATACTTCAAGTTCCAATCAACCTCAAGTTGGAGGAAAAGATCTCTTAAAAATATAAGTCCACATCTGCTCGCTATTACATATTATTATTCTGTGTGTTTTTTGTGCAATAACGAGTATTAATATAAGAATTTGTTTGTGTCAATAAAATAATGTATTCTCCATCATCCGTTATCAATTTCTTTAGTGTAGGTACTCATCTTTCAGTTTGTTTATACAAAGATGATTTAAGTAACCTGCAAGAATAAAATACCTTCTTATAAAAATAATAGTGACTGAAGAGGATTCAAAATAGCACAGTAAATCTCTGGACCTAGAACGCTGAAATTTTGTTTTTCTGTCTTTCTCAATTTGCTAAAAGAAATTTATTGGAACTTAAAACACATGATGCGTATTCTAGATAAACACAGGATAATTAATGTATTTTGGGAAAAAAATACATGTTTTTATCAGGTATTTATCAGGTATTTAAAGATCCTTAAGGAACAAAACTACTAGGTAATAATTAGATTACGACCTATGCTTTAGGATTAATTAAAACGACTATATGTGATTGCGGTAAACCTTTTTTTCGACAGTTATTAAATATATTCAATGCCAAAAGAACTATTTAACTGTTTTACAAGAGCACAGTTCGAAATTTCAAGAAAAGGGAATCCTATTATCGTGTTTGGTGAACACCAGTTTTTTCGGGACCACCGGCGGAGGGGAGCGGTACTTACCCGGCCCTGCGCGCAAACGCGTTGTCGGGCCTCTGTTACCACTGCCGACAATATAATCGTGCGGACCAAAATTAATCATAATCATTAATTGTTTGTTTGCTACAGTTTGCTACAGTGTGTGCTACAGCGTACATTGTGTGCTACAGTTCAAACGAAATCGTTGTGTGTGTGTCGTTGTTGTTGGTATTTTTCACTAATATTTAAAAAAAAATCGCTAATGAAACAAATAGGACAGGAATTACATACTGCCCCACCTAATGGGTTCATAAGGTCTATGATTCTTTGCATTTTTATTCGAAAGGCATTATTACATTTCCAATATAAATTGCCACTAGCTTTTGACCTTCTATCTATATTCCTACCATTAACAAGCCGTCATGAATGGGAGCGCTTGCTACGTACCTGTTCCACGGTGAGGGGCGCTCTCATTATTATGGACTGCATCGGCTGCTTACCATCAGGTAGGATGTGGTCACTATGACGAGTTAAAAAATGAAAAATAACATAATCGGTTTGGCGGTTTAAGCGTGAAAGTGTAACAAACAAACTCACTTACGCATTTATATTGCGGTAGATCCCAATGGAAAATGGGACAAGCAATCCCAGATTATCCATCAATGGATATACACAATGGACAAACTGGGATTCACCCGGAAATAAGCGTTCAATCTCAGAAGATCCATTGGCCAGATCCATAATGGATCTAGTAAGGTTTTTTTTCGCATTGGATCTCCTGATTTCAAGGTGTTGATCTACTGAGATTTTTTTAAGTAGATAAATTTTTCTCCATTACCTTACTTAACTGTGATTGTTACAAATAATGCACAACCGCTGCGCTACCTACCTCCAAAAATTTAACTCATCATATTTAAATTAACAAAAAGGACTACCTACCTGAAGTGGTCTTTTTCAACTTTTCAATATCTTATTTGAGCGTTATTAGAATAGAATAAAGTAGAATAGAATTTGTTTATTCGCAGAAAACATGGTACAATTTTTGTTTTTGATAACATGATAGTGTAAAGTTCATGCATGTTTTACCGCTTTAGCGATATGCAAACATTTCAGTCGTCATGCATTATTACAATATATCCAACTATTATAAGAAATTAATACTTAATATAAAACAAAATTAAAATTAACAGTAAATAATACAAATTAAAATTCAAAATGTCCAGTCTTGTATAGAATAACAATGTCAAATACAAAAACAAAATGTCAAAACAATGTCCAAATAAGTACGTCAAAACAAAATATGGTAAGTTCAAATAAAATCTAACAGGGTCACTAATTAAAATGTCAAATTATAAAACGTGGAATACTACTTTACTATAATAGAAATTTCATACGAAAACAAATGTCAAAGATTAATTTTATTTAAAGTCCCATTACGACAAAAAATTGAGAATTCATTCAGGTCATAAAAGCAGTTCTTAACCAACACTCTAAACATTATCTTTTTAAACCGTACGATCGGAAGCTCGGACCAAATCCGAGATCGGAAGATTCTGACTATGGCTTGGGAGTAAACCCCCCCCCCCCCCCTCAAACCCCCAAGCGGTCGCATGAGACCGCACCTACAAAAACACACTTGACTTTGTACCGTGTTTTCATAGACTTACAGACTACTTTAGTATGAACAAGTTTGGTTATTTCGGTTCTGTGGTTCATCTTATGTATTTTTATCGCAAAATATCGCATAGTCTATGCTCGATTCTGTCAAATTCGACCTTGACAGTTACTGTCAAAAAAGTGTCAAAAAAATTCAAGAGTGAGGGTTTAAATATTTTAATACACATAGTGTTACTATTTCTTCTAAAACAGTTTGTCGTTGAAGGTATACATAACTTGTTTGGATATCTTTTTCGGAAATTGCACGTCTCGTGTTTCTTATTAAAGAGATGTAATTTTTTTTTGACAAATATCAATACCTCAAATAAGTATAGCGAAGGTAATGCAAGTATATTTAACTTTCTCAAAAGAGGTCTGCATGATTCAAGTTGTCCTACTCCGCAAATACTTTTATTACATTTTTTTTGCAATATGAAAGCACGGTTTATGTTCGTTGCATTTCCCCACAAGATCAGCCCATACCTGAGTATAGCACCCATATATGCGTGATATGCCATCAAAGCTATCTTTTGATTAGCTAATTATGTAAGACGATATAGAGCATAAATAAATCTGTTTATCCTCTGACACACCATATCAACATGAAGTTGCCAGGTTAGTTTTGAGTCTACCACAATGCCAAGAAAAGTAGCAGATGTAGCTTCCACAATAGGCTCACCGCGATGGTGGATGGACAATGATAAAGTAACACAGTTTTTATTACTAAATTGTACATATTTTGTCTTCGCAACATTAACACTTAAATTATTAATTTCTAACCAGTTTGCTATTTTATCTAGCTGTGTATTAATGTCATATTCATAATCAATGTTAATCTTTTTGTGTATAGCCACAGATATGTCATCAGCAAAGAGAGTGACTGGGTAATTAATACATTTTGGCAGGTCATTTATATATAAAATAAATAGTATTGGCCCCAATATGCTTCCTTGAGGAACTTATTTTCTGATTTATTAATTCTTGTAAAGTGTTCATCATTCAGTTTCGAGATTTCCATATATTTCATCCTATCATTAAGGTAACCCTTGATCTAATCATATGCTAGTCCTCGTATGCCGTACAGCTCGAGTTTAGCTAAAAGTATCGAATGGCTCACAAAGTCGAATGCCTTACTCATATCGTACAGTATTGCAGATACAGGGACTCTTCGGTTCATTAAAGTTGACACAGTTTTGACCAGAGAAAAACATGCAAGTGCAGTCGACCTTCCTTTCCGAAATCCGTACTGTTCCTTAGTGAGTATATTGTACTTTGTTAAAAATGACGTAAGTCTTGAATGCATGACCATTTCAAATATTTTCGCCAATATTGGAATGAGTGCTATTAGGTCTGTATATGTTTACTTCATGTCTATTTCCACGTTTGAATAGAGGCTTCACTATGGAAACTTTTAAAGCCGTTGGAAATTTACCTTCGATAAAGCATTTATTCACAAAATATACTAATAATGGAGCCAACTCCTTTGCACAAGACTTCAATACTCTAGTACAAATGTTATCGTACCCAGTTGAGTTCGTATTATTTAGAGATGCAATAACTTTAATTATCTCGTTTTCGTCCGTTGGTGTCAAAAATATTGATGTGGGAGTTCTTTGAAAAAAGTTCAGAGCTTTCGAATTCGCGGGGCTACTACTCATATTATCAGAATTATTTATAAAACAATCATTAAACAAATTTGCTATCTCTGAAGGTCTATCTATTATCTTATCTTTTGTTTTTAAATATTCTATGTTATGTCGATTATGTGAATCATCATTTTTATTTATAATTTTCCAAGCAGCTAAACACTTATTCTTGGCGCTATTTATATATTTCTCATTTTTAATTTTTTGTGATAATTGAATGCATCGTTACCCAATCTGATTTTGTGTGAGCTTTATTTAAACATTTAACTGTGTATTTAAAACATAAGTCATATAAAAGGATTAATTCTCTATGAAATGTTGTAAAATCAGAATCTACATTTCCACCGTCAAAAAGGTTTTTCCATGGATAATTTACCAAATAACTCCTGAACCTATAAATATTATTAGCACTGTAATCACGTTTTGTCTCAAACCAGTAATTTAGAGGCTTTTAACGGAATTTTAGAGGTACAGTCAAAATCTGAGCAGTATTATCCGACAAGTACAAGACCTTGGTTTCTCCTTTGACTTCTTTCATATTGCTCGCAAAATGATCGATACATGATTTCTGTCGTGTAGGTTCATTAATATGCAGGTCCAAATTATATCCTAGTAAAATGTCTTTGAGAGTTCTTGATATATTATTTTCTTTTAACGTATCAATGTTCCAGTCGCCTGTTAAAATTATGCATTTATTGAATTTCTGTAATTTGTCGAGAAGAGTATGTAGCTTATCAAAAAATATCTTAACATTCGCTGTCGGAGTTCTATAGATGCAAATTACAAATATTTTATAGTCTATTAGCTCCAACCCACAACACTCAAAAGCCAATTCACATGCCATATCTTTTATGAATAAAAGTTCCTTAACCTTAGTCGTGTCATTATGCAAAATACAAACTCCACTGCGCTTTTCTTTAGTCCTACAAAATGATGTCCCTAACCTAAAACTTTTTACCTGAATGTTTGATTCATTATGTTTTTTAATAAATGTTTCAGTCAGACAAATTAAGTCCGTTGGGTGTTTGTCTAACATTTCGTTGATTTCTATCTCTAAATATTCTCGTTTACTCAGGAAGCCAGCTATATTCTGATGCATGATACGCAGAACATCATTATCTATAAAAAAGAAACTGTATTGTTTTGCAAATTTTGTAAAAACGACGTATCATCTGCCATATCGCCACCCACTTCCAAATTTGGCGAACAATATAATTTTACGTCATCTGTGCCGTCTCGATTTTGAGAGTTTAAGGATGACTGTTTATGTGATATGTGTATTATATCTTGGAATATTACAAAAGTCAAATTTGATTTAAAATATCTAGAGCCTACAAAATATTTCTTGTAATTCATTTTTACAAAATTACAGTGACTAAAACCTTGACATATTAACTCTATATCCTTATTTATATAATTATTTAAATTAGCATTACATGGTAAGCCACATACAATAACATTAGTGTGAGCAACAAAAGACAACCATTTCAAAAGTTTGGTTTTCAATTCATTAACGTACATACATATAATCACGACTATTATCCCCGAAGGGTTAGTCAGAGACTAGGCAACGAGGACTGCAAAAGCAGTCCTCTACCATAGTTCACTTTTTACCAAATATCGACTGCACATTTGCTCAGCGTGACAATTGGTGAGCCCATCGCCGCTCTAAGCTGTTGGATGTATGTGCAGTCTTTAGTCCGTTACTCACCTTCTACGACACCCAAGGGAAGAGAGGGGGTTGTAAGTATTCTTTCACCTCTACGCGACACGGTTATAACGGAAAGAAATTATTAATATAGTGTAATCATAAGAGATTAATATAGTGTAATCATAAGAGATTAATATAGTGTAATCATAAGAGATTAATATAGTGTAATCATAAGAGATTAACAGGTGATACAAAATAAGTAAGTACCTACGTTATTTCATAACATAGTTTTATTTAAAGTTCCAATCAAAGTTTTGCTCGGAGCGAAACTGTGATTCCACTGGCGCACTACTAAACTGCTCGTTATCCCTATTCCCTAAAGATATGTTCGACAAGTTTGTGCACATGTCGACGATGGCGTAAGTAATATAATAGATATTGCATTACTTTCCCGACATGCATGCTTAACTTCTGTTTGCAAAGTCAAATATAAAAAAAAACAGTAAATGAGTAAACTCCCAGCAAAATTTTGGAGTCGGTCAATTTGATAAATAATTATTAAAAATAAATTTTGATTGCCCTGCCCACAAACAAATTAAATTGCAATATCTTTGGAACGAGTTTACGAGTGGGAAAAAACATGCCTATCCGATAAATAAAAATAAAATTGAGTTTGTTTGATAAGTTAAATTTCATGTTTTAAGTATTTTAAATTTATTTGATTATAATTATGCCAAGATACGCCTTTTCTCAATATTCACCCGGGAGCTAACACAAAAACTTACTCAGATAGGTAGGAGATAAGACAAAAAACAAGTTTGAAAACCAAAACCATTAGGCTGAATTTTGCTAAATATAGAAAGGAACAATCAATTTTATTCACAGAACTAACATCAGATCTAACATTCATCACTTCTCGCAGGGTTTTCCCGCCATCAGAATCGGCGACTACCGGTTCGTCCGGGACTACCGCAACAAAGGAGCGAAGCTTACTTGGCGCTGCGCATATCGAAAAAAGACGAGTTGTCGCGCTTTCTACACTGTCGACAATGTCATCATAAGCGCCAAAATGGATCATTATCATTAAAACGTTGAATTTATTTAATTGTTATTATTTTCATTTGTATCGGGGGTGCTGTTTTTTTTAAATATTTATTTGCGCTGAGTGTTTGGTCGTGGTAGGTGCATTGAATCGCTTGTATTATTTTTAAATTGTATGGAGTACTTTATGAGAGTAAGTGGTATGTGTGTATATATTACCGCGTTAAAACAAAGTGATTTCATAATTTTTATCACTGCACCTTCGCATAGTTTATACCGAACTGAATTTTAGTTGAAGTAACTCATTAAACTAAAATTCTTCATTTCTTTCCGTAAAAGATATGTCAGACTACTCATGCTGTAGCATGAAAACCATTAAGAATGGCGTACGGAGATTTTGGCAGAATATATGCTCCTAACAATAACATAATTCATTAACATAATTAATAACAGGCAACTCATTCGCTACCTAGAAGATCACTCCCTGATTCATGATCGACAATACGGGTTCAGACTGAAACGATCAACGGGTGATCTCCTGGCGTTCATAACACTCCTGTGGGGTGAAGCAATGGACAAGCACGGAGAAGCACTGGCTGTTAGCCTGGACATCTCCAAGGCTTTCGATCGAGTTTGGCATCGTTCGCTTCTCTCCAAGCTTTCGTCATACGGCTTGCCACCTCGCCTATGCGATTGGGTCGCCGGGTTCCTGCATGAGCGCAGCATTCGCGTACTCTGCGAAAGCAGTGCCTCACAGTTTCTGCAGGTGAACGCCGGAGTGCCGCAGGGTTCTATAATATCGCCCACGCTGTTCCTTCTGCATATCAATTATATGTTATCCTTGGGTAACATTCATTGCTATGCAGACGACAGTACAGTACATCGGCGTTATTTGGGTCACCCTGCGGCAAAGCAGGCCGATGTAGTGGAGTCGAGACGGAAGATTGTCATTGAGCTGGACGAGGAGTTAGACCGCATTTATAAATGGGGCTCTGATAACCTGGTCCAGTTCAATGCCAAAAAAACACAGGTCTGCGCTGTCACTGCTAAAAAATCCGCATTTCTCCCCCAACCCTCCTTCCAGAGCAACCTATTACCCATCCAGACTGGTCTCAGTCTCATAGGTATGGACATACACAGCGACCTCAACTCGAAGAGCTATATTGAGATCATTATAACCACAGCCTCACGTAAACTCGGAATCCTGAACAAGGTGAAGCGGTTCTTCACGCCGGAGCAACGTTGTCTTTTGTATAAGACTCAGGTGCGCTCCTGCGTGGAGTATTGCTCTCATCTTTGGGACGGATCCGCCAAGTACTTGCTCGAAGCTCTTGACAGGTTGCAAAGACGTGCTGTCCGTATTATCGGTAACGATGACGTTACGACCAGTCTGGAGCCGTTACAGCTACGTAGGGACATTGCTTCCCTTAGTGCTTTCTACCGCCTTTACCACGGTGAATGCTCTGAGGAGCTCTTTGACCTCATCCCTCCCTCTCCTTTCCTTTCCAGATCGACGCGTGCAGGTCTTAGAAGCCACCCTCATACCGTGCTGACCATCAAGACACGTACCAAAAAGTTTGGACAATCGTTCTTTTGCCGAACTGCCCGTCTGTTTTGTGGAATGCGCTTCCCGCACACGTGTTTCCTTCCTCTTTCTCTCCCTGGTTATTTAAGCGGGGCGTGAAAAAGCATTTATGCAGGCCGCCATAGTGAGAGCGTTCGGCATAGCGTGGTAGCGCTGTGATGAACGCTTTCACTTCTTGGGCTTCACTGGCTGCTTTTCATCAGGCAGAGTGTAGCCATTATGGCGTGCCACAATAAAAAAAATTGATAAGTTTGTAATTAGTTATCATCGGGATCGTCATTCGTGTAGTGCACTTCTGGATATGTCCAAAAGGCCTCACAGTCCAGAGGACTCCCTTAATCTTAGGTCCTCTTATCCAGTAGCTGCCGTTTCATTATGATCGAGTATAGGTTGAGAGTTATTTATTACGGTGCCGGCGCCGGTAGCCGTAGAGACGGTATTGACAGCCGCTCAGACCGGTCGGTGTTGTCTAAATATTTTTTTTATATTTACTGTGACATTTATTTGACTATTGTTTTTTTGATTTGTTGGATATTTTTAAAATTTAAAAATATTCAACGAATAAAAAAAACTATCTATTAAATTTAGATTAACCGATTTTAATTTATTTTTGTTATTTATGATTTTTTTCAGTTTTTATTTTATATATTTTTTCTGATTTATATTTTATTTTGTTAATGTGGTATTTTATTGTAATTTAGATTTTCTTAATTAAAATCAAAAAAGAAATTTAAAAATAACAAAAATAAATTAAAATCGGTTAATCTAAATTTAATAGATAGTTTTTTTTATTCGTTGAATATTTTTAAATTTTAAAAATATCCAACAAATCAAAAAAACAATAATCAAATAAATGTCACAGTAAATATAAAAAAAATATTTAGACAACACCGACCGGTCTGAGCGGCTGTCAATACCGTCTCTACGGCTACCGGCGCCGGCACCGTAATAAATAACTCTCAACCTATACTCGATCATAATGAAACGGCAGCTACTGGATAAGAGGACCTAAGATTAAGGGAGTCCTCTGGACTGTGAGGCCTTTTGGACATATCCAGAAGTGCACTACACGAATGACGATCCCGATGATAACTAATTACAAACTTATCAATTTTTTTTATTGTGGCACGCCATAATTGCTACACTCTGCCTGATGAAAAGCAGCCAGTGAAGCCCAAGAAGTGAAAGCGTTCATCACAGCGCTACCACGCTATGCCGAACGCTCTCACTATGGCGGCCTGCATAAATGCTTTTTCACGCCCCGCTTAAATAACCAGGGAGAGAAAGAGGAAGGAAACACGTGTGCGGGAAGCGCATTCCACAAAACAGACGGGCAGTTCGGCAAAAGAACGATTGTCCAAACTTTTTGGTACGTGTCTTGATGGTCAGCACGGTATGAGGGTGGCTTCTAAGACCTGCACGCGTCGATCTGGAAAGGAAAGGAGAGGGAGGGATGAGGTCAAAGAGCTCCTCAGAGCATTCACCGTGGTAAAGGCGGTAGAAAGCACTAAGGGAAGCAATGTCCCTACGTAGCTGTAACGGCTCCAGACTGGTCGTAACGTCATCGTTACCGATAATACGGACAGCACGTCTTTGCAACCTGTCAAGAGCTTCGAGCAAGTACTTGGCGGATCCGTCCCAAAGATGAGAGCAATACTCCACGCAGGAGCGCACCTGAGTCTTATACAAAAGACAACGTTGCTCCGGCGTGAAGAACCGCTTCACCTTGTTCAGGATTCCGAGTTTACGTGAGGCTGTGGTTATAATGATCTCAATATAGCTCTTCGAGTTGAGGTCGCTGTGTATGTCCATACCTATGAGACTGAGACCAGTCTGGATGGGTAATAGGTTGCTCTGGAAGGAGGGTTGGGGGAGAAATGCGGATTTTTTAGCAGTGACAGTTAATAACCTATTAATAAGTTACCTGAATAAATAAATGAATTATTATTATTATACTTAAATAATCAAATATAACAAAGATTGTTTTTAAATTTTTACTTTCAGTTGCGGAATTTGTGACATCAAATCGTGGCACAACCATAATTAGGAAGGGTCGGTACTGCTATTACAAGCGCTACTGCACCAAGGGCCCGAAGGTGCAGTGGCGCTGCAGCAAGTGGTCCCGGATGGGGTGCCGCGCCGCTGTCATCACGTACCATGATGAGATCCTCAACTTCGTCGGCTCCCACTGTCATTGAGCCGTTTCTGGTTTATTATAAAAAATAAATTAGCGGCACGCCAGCGGCGGCGACTTCGTCCTCGTGAACACCCCGTACCCCGTGACGACTGTTCTGAATCAAAGTCAAAGTCAAATTATTTATTCAATGTAAACCTTTACAGGCACTTATTGACGTCAATGCTAATAATAATAAAAAAAAACAGTTTACTAACTTGTAGCTAAGAGATAACAGCTAATGTAACGAACTATAGTCTGTGCCAGACAAACGCACATCGCTACCCCCAGTACCACTGCAAGTTCAAACAAGATCCCGTCGAACCGAAATATAAATATAACTAACTAACTTGGCGACAGAATTCTGTGTAAACAAACGTATCCTGGTACGAGACAAAAATGGCGGGCAAGTGTCTCTCCCTTACCGACACAAGTGGCTAAAACTTATAATTTATCGTTTTTTGTGATGATAGGTGCAGAAAGATAAATCATAATGAATTGTTAACTTAAGTTAACACTTTAAGGAATAAATGTGATTACCAATTATCCTATTGATACTGTGGTAATAGAAATTGGAAATAACTGAGTTTTTGAAGTAAAATAAAGTAACGGCTGATATGAGTTTTGGAAAACATTAGTAATAAGGTTGACATTTTTAACCATTCTAAATATCTTTTTTTTTAAAACATAAGTGTAAAAAACGTCAAAAATTGATACATTAATTTATGTGTAATAATTAATTGTTTAGTTTTTCATCTTGGTACAAGCACAGAATAACCAATAGTACTACCGTACAGAAGGTTTACTCTAACGACTTTCACGCGAAATTGAAACTTACTGTGTGACCCGAGCGTTCATATTCCGAAAAGCAACGCTGACTCGATATCGATTTGACGTCAGGAGCGCAGGGTTTACGCGCGCGCGCAGGGATTACGAGTTAAGGCTAGGTAGGGTCGCGCTTTGAGTTTTTTCAAACCATTTAAGACATAGAAAATGATGGTTTAAATTCTGGAAAAGAAGTATTTATTAGTTTAGGATCTAATCTAGTAAAAGTCGCATTCATTTATACGATCCAATGAACTTCACTCGATAGAAGAAAGTCCCAAAGTTACTCCTTCTTGTAATGATTTTTCAATATTATGACTAAACTACTGATAATTTACATTTAATTTTTGTACTCAACCAAAGACAAATATTTCGCAGATAAATTCGCAGAGTATTCTATAAAGTCTATACATATAGGCAATAAAACCTATAAAACGCGCCGCTTCTCTGTTATCGCAGCGGTACTCCCCTGGTACAAGTGGGGTAAATGACCCTTCATGCACATCTAGCTGGCACAGACCATAATGTACTCTACCTACGTAACTAAACTACCTACCTAACTAATCTACCACCAGTTCGGATTTTAGGAGAGCCTTCGACTGAGAAGAAACTCAGGAGGCCTTACTTTTTTCTCCCTCTAACAAAAGTTACATTACAGTGTCAAAGACCTTATTAAGTACAATTTATTAAACATAATTAAGTACAATTTGTACGCATCAATAAAATTGTATTACAAATTAATGATCATAAAATTAAATAATTTCAATAAAATACAATTCATAATAATTGAATGAAACGATAGTTAATAATATCTAGTCTAAAAATAATAATAATAAACACCAGTACAGAGTAGACTTATTTCCACGCTTTTTTGTCTGCAACATAGTCATTGATCTTATAATAAGCTTTCGAAATTAACACACGTCTAATGTGAGTTTTGAATTTGTTGTCAGTCAATGCAGTGATGTCATCAGGTATTTTATTATAAAACCGAATTGAGTTGCATTTATAAGATTTACTACTTTTGCTAAGTCTGAACTTCGAAGCACACAGTTTGTTTCTGTTCCTTGTGTTATATCCGTTAAACTCATTGTTCCTGGTAGGTATAAAGGTGTAGATTTTTACGAGCGTACATAATATTTACAAATATGTAGGTACAAGGACGGCAAAGTAATTATGTCTATATCTTTAAATATTTTCTTTAACGAATCACGTGCTTTTAACTGATATATGAACCGAACTGCTCTTTTCTGGAGAATGAAAATTCTACTTACGTCTGTTAAACATAATATTATATCCACATTATATTTGTTTAGCATTAATTCAACATGTAATATTTAGCCAGAGAAGCGATTTACATTTTGGTAAACTAAAGTAAATTTATTAATACACTTCTCCTTAGTCAACCTTACATTCCTAAAAAAGAGTTTGCCTCAGTGCCTTTAGTGGTACTACTATTGGTCACTGTCTTGTCATTGCATTCTATGTTGATATTATTTGCTAATAGAGTAGCTATATTATGTTTACATCGTCTAGACAGATCATCTTTAGTCAAGAAAAAGTTTTTAATAAATAGCTAGAAGTCACCACTGTGACGACTGATCATGTGATGTAACATATTGTTTAGTTTATAATTTTTATTATTTTGATTGTCATTCAATGACTTTGAATATGGAAACGTACACCATGTTAGTTTCTTACAGGCTTACGAGTATATCTGGTTTAATCTCGTTAATCTGTCAATAATATGTTTTGTTTGCATGATAAACTGTCCCCTACAAACAGAACTACTGATGTATTACTGTTTACATTTGCAAAACATACCTCTGTTACGATCTGTTGCAGCGTTGCCCCAGGCATACTTTTATTTAACACAGAGATTCTTGTATGGTTATTCAAGATAAAGTTAAAGTCCTTCCCAATCATGAGATTGGTGATAAGAAAATCTGCCCACACCCTAGTTTTCACTAATGATAGTGAAAACTAGGGTGTGGGCAGATTTTCTTATCTCTTCGTGGTATTGGGGCTGGTGAATAACAACCTTAGGCATCGCTATAACCGAACAGTTGAAGGTTAACTGAGAGTCCGATGTTGGGGCAGAGTGGTCAGGTGTATAAAAGTTGTCACAAGGACATGTCGAAGACTCAGATCTTCCTGTGCCGATTTCTTGCTTTTCTAATACCGGACCCCCAGTCACCCCAGTATTATGTTATGTTATTAGTGGCCAGCAACACAACAAGTACGCTTTTAATTTAGGGATTCAAATCGCTCAACATTATAGTTGCACATATCAACCATGTCATTTGCAGTAACAACCTGATAATTTAGGTGCTTATGTGACAGATCGTTTAGATTGTCATACATACTTTTCAGTGACCTTTCTATGTTATCAATTTTATTAATTATGATATGTGAGTCGCAGTCATGTTTATCATTTGTGCTATTTTTATATAATTTTAACTTATTTATTAATTGTATTCTTTCTTTTCTACGTGTCAAATGCTTTTGTAAATGATTTTGCCTAGTTTTTTGGTTTTAGAAATATACCTTTTAACTCGGATATTTTTTTTTTAATTTTTTCACACTACTAAAGTTCTGGGGGTTTTTACACAATTAATTATTTAAGGCTAAGTCCTTTTTACCTATCGGACTATCCATTACATTTAAACTGTAAGTTGATTTTTTAAAGTAACTTTGATTGTTAAATATAATATTACCATGACTCTGGTGTTCGATAATGTGAGAATGATACGCGAACAAACATTCTTGGCATTATAGATATGTATCAGTTATATGAATGTTTATTTACCATCATCGGCAGCCTATAAATTTCCCAGTGGTGTGCTCAGATATTTCCGTATGTATAGAACATGTTAAAATATTTATAAACAGATTTAAAATCTGATGTAAAGTGTGCAGCCTCATTTGTTTCTGTTTAAAATTTATACCGTTTCGAAACTAACATTTTATCCAATATTTCAGTGGCAAAATTTACGACTTCACGGTACGGAAAACCGGCAATACAATTGGGCAAGTACCGGTTCAACAAGAACAACCGGAGCACTGGGACTAAGGTGCTGTGGGTCTGCTGCAGGCAGTGGCGTGCCTAGGGCTTCAGATTGGGGCAAGCCACGAAACACGAAGTTCCTAATCTTGCTACCTAGGTACCTACAATGTTGGTGCCCATTTGGACATTAGCCACATTTTTTACTCAAATCGTCATAGGCCGTGGCATTCCAAACATTCTTGTCGTTTGTAAAAAAACAGCCTATTACCTTCTATTACATCTTGAATGTAATTTTTGTGAGAAATTTTTGAAAAAAATAATTACTGTGGCCAATTTTTGCGTTCTTTATCTCAGAAACAAAAATACATTAACAGTATTTACTTATTGAATAGTGTAGAATAGCTATTGGCATAGTACGTAGCGGCCTTGCTTTTTGTAAAGTTCGCTTAATTTTTTAATTAAACCCAAAATTGCAGAGAAAGATTTTCATAAATTGCGTGAGGGCACTTTTTTAAGCTCCTGGATTGAATGAACTACTGTTCTAAACAAATGAAATAAAAAAATTAGAATGTCAATAGAATGTTATCTCGTCGTATAATGCGTAGCGGACACGGAATTTTTAAATATTAATGATTTTATTGAAAAAATGTTATTCAAAACTACAACTAAGTACAAAATTACTACAAAATGCAATGCGCCGGCCGTCCGAACTCAGCTTTTCTCGCAGAGTGGAGATTCGTAATATTAAGCATGCATTTATTATCCTATTTCGATAAAAACGATAAATACAACTGGAAAATTACTACAAAATGCGAAAATAAGCATTTTAAGCGGGAATCACAGTCGATATGTATGCCTCTACACTTAATTTATTAAATAATACTTTATTATTTTGAATGGAAGCAACCAACAGTCCAAAGAGTTTTTTACATAGACCTATTATAATTAATGCCCTAGATGACTTTTAATAGTTTGCGAAATACATAAATCATGTGTGATGTTCAAAGAATTTATTTACCTCTGCCTTTCGTATGCCAATCATCAACACATCACATGCCCAACACATCTTAGTTCGTCACAGAGACCAATAAAGCGACGAACTGAACTCACTCAGAACACATTTTTTTATCACAAATTACGAAAACACTTGTTACTTAAAAACAATCGCTCAAACAAAGTGAAGTGTGACAATAACAAAGAATAAAAAATGGCTGGCTGCCTGTGGCTGCTGCACACAGCACAATCGCGTATTAACGCTCGCCTCTGATTGGTTCGCTCGGGCTCGAGCTGTCGTCGGTCGCCTCTGATTGGTTCGCCCGCGTTGAAGATTCGGTAGAAATAAAGCCTGATTTGGAGAAGGCCTTACTTGCGAACTTCATAACGCAAGCTGGCTTTGACGAAGAGTATGAATTTCTCATAGAATCTATACATACTTACACAGTATTATGTTTATAGAGTAGCAATTTTGTTAAAGTTAGAAGAGAGCGGATATACTTTAAATCCGAAGCCCGGTTGCAAGCAAACTTGTGCGAGAGAGATGTAAAGCATCGCACAATTTATAAGCAGCTTTATGCGATTTGTTTGGTGATTCTTAATATGAGAAATTTATAAAATTGATAATTTGAATGCTGATGAAAGAAAATTAACAATGGTAAAAAATATTAAGTGATATTAATAATTGCGTTTTACCAGAGTATTGATATTGAGTTTTTGTTAGGGCAAGCCGGGCTTTTCGGCTTGTATGAAGGTACCGCCACTGGCTGCAGGGCGAGCAAAGGGTGTCGGGCTACCATCACCACTTACGACGACATCATACTAAAGGAGAAAGCTGTCCATAACCATTGATATAGGGAAACCAGCTATTAGCTGTACCGGTTCAACCAGTTTCTTAGAGTACCAGCAAGCTGCTAGTGAACTACGGGCCGTTTTATAAAACTTTACTGACTACCCAAGTAACACATAAGCAAGATAACAGTACCTACACACTTAGAACTTTTAACAGTTCAAAGATGAATATGGTTTGTGTAAGAGCTTTGGGAATAGCCATATACTGAATAAGGTTGAGTACGGACCCTTAAAATACTTAACGCTTAATAAATTCTGTATTTCTGTCCTTTCCTTCTTTACGCTTAATAACCAATCTCCGTAAGATTATTAGACAGACGTTATTAAGCATTACGCATTCCAGGTGGCTTAAATCTGAAAAACAGTGCCTTCGGCAGCATTTATCTGAATAACAATAATCTTTACTGCTATTATTAAAGCAGTACTAAGCTTGTAGCGTTTAAAACAGTTGCTTGCTGAATAAAGTATCACCTTCTAAATAATATTGTTTACATAATTCTGGTATACAGCTTATTACTGAATAATTGTTTTTACTTTATGTTTAAACTGTATAAGATTCTATGTTTTACTAATTATTCAGCTGCTGAATAAACAATATTATTGGTGTTTTTAATAAGCTTATTTCAGTATAATAAAGAGTTACTAACTTATTCAAATTAAAGACCACATTTGTATTGATATAGCGCCCATAGCTTAATACCAGCAATTAGAATATTATTGTACGTATATATTTTATGCGTTGTTTGAATCATGGATCGAAAGTCGTGGTAAAAACTTAAAGAACCGGTCATATCGAAAGAAAATTGTTAAAAGAATATTTAAATATCAGCAGTAGGAACTGTCCAAGTGTCATCCATCAGCAGTAATGATCATGACAGGATTTGTGAAAATAGTTTAAGCAAAACTGAACCCGGTCCCAATCAGCAAGCGTGTTTTCTCTTTAATGATGATAGGTTCCGTCCCCAATAAAAATTATAACAGATTTTGGGATTGGAAAACCGAAAGATCTAAAAATTTAAGTATACAGAAAATTTCATTTCTGAAATGGTTATTTTATTAGCAGAAGGTATCGCACTACAAGAAAAAATTAACGTTGCGATAAAATGTTTTATTGGCGTTGTTTGTTTGTTTCATCGTAAGCCAATCTGCGCGAGGTTGGACACTGCTGTCTTTACTTAATTAATAAATCCGCATTATATCTTGGCCATCGAAGTTGTTCTTTGTTCTCCCATTGGGTCGGCACAGTACACAAATCTGAATGACCCTTACAACGTGTTGAAATTATTTTAAACGTCATTTTTCTGAAACGAAATGCAAATTATAAATAATAATATAATAATAAGTCCGATTTGTACATCCTATTGTTGTGCAATAAAGATTAAATAAACTAGGGCCCAGTGCACACCACACACACGAAACCTGCAATTTTTTTTAAACATAATAGATACTATTAATATAATAGTCTTTTTCACGAAAAAAAAAAATAACAAAGATGCTGTGATTTAAATGTAAGTAATCAATTTAGTGAAAGCCTGATGGGAAAGTTACACATTATAAAAGGTTTTTGTTTGTTCGATTAGAGAACCCTAAAAATGTGAGTAACTAATATAGAAATGTGGTCAACTATATAAATGTTATTCATAAGTAAGTGTAAAGAGACTACTCTTTTTCAAGTTATAGTTTAGTAACAAAACATGTGTGCACTTTTATTTAGCATTATGAAACAAAACATCGATCGCCATTGAAATCTTTGTTATTTATTCTTACAAGGAATTTACGAGATCACCAAATGCTTATTAATCTTACAACTACAACATTTCCAACTCAAATCATGTTATTTTGTTGGATAAAATTGCTATAATTAGATAATTCATCACAAGTACTTTTGTCAGACCTAGTATGTATGTATGAAAATACTATTTACAACTAATTATCTTGATTATTAGCGAAGCGCGTCATAAAAATAAAAACAAAACACGTACTATTCATGACAAAATTACTTGCGCACTAATAATTAACATGTAGCAGACCGCTAACTTGTAAATTAAAATTTACTTACCGAATAACTTAAAGTTATTCGGTATATAAAGTCATGTCAAATATAAGTATTGACATTAAATTATTGAACTCATTTATTTCTTCTTTTCCCTATTTCTATGAATATTGCTTGCATAAATGTCAACAATAAATTAAATGCTTAATAAATTCTGAATACTCTAACCAATTCGACGTAGCTGAATAACTGAGTTGTAAAAGCTTTATAAAAGCAATATGTGCAGTTATTCAAAAGTTATTAAGCTAATTGAAACATTATTAAGCTCCTACTCAATTGTTACTCAGATGTTATTCAGCGTTAAGCATTCAAAATTGGGGCCCTTTTTGCTTGAATAACAGCTGAATAGACGGTACTCAGGCGTTATTCAGCTTAGTATTCAGCTTATGCTCTTGATGAGTGCTCTTAATCAATCTTTATTCAGCACGTCTGTGTTACTTGGGTAAGCATGACCGTCATTGGACAGACTAATCGGCGCTGCCTAAGCGAAGCGCTTTTAAGCTAAAGCAGATGACTAGCAATGTATTCTGTTTTTTTATTTTACTTTAATAAGACGCTTGGCCTACATCTCACTGTATGGTAAGGAGCCAGCATTCTTCACCCCGGGATCCAAAACTGCCTCTAAAGTTAGTTAGTATCAAGATTTGAAATCTAAAGTAGTTTGAAGACGAGTCTCTTACTACTTCTTAGTTGAGGAAACCGGGTGAAGTGCGCTTCCACCACCGGCCTTATCATCACCTATAATCAGGGGAGGTTAAGGCCAAGTGCTCACCCGTACGGGATTAAGAAAACGTCTACTGGACTAATTACTCTATTAGTGCTAACAAGAATACTATCAAATGATTAACATGATTTTAAAGTAACAGACAAGATGATGGTAGACAGGACGAACCTATCAACAACATCAACCGTGGTCTCAGGTCCAAGTCTGATAACGTGCTTAAGGCTCCCTTTACTCGGTCAGGTTATTTCAAGGATTCGTTTACGGTCCAGGCTACTTTTCTTTGGAATAACCTACCCTTTGAGATCCGTCACTCCAAGTCACTGTCCATCTATAAGGCTAAACTCCACAAGCATCTTTTGGCTCTGTCATCTGCGAGTAACATGTTATAGTTTATTTATAATGTTTTATGATTATATAAGTAATGTGTATGTATGTATGTCTTATATATTTTGTATATATGTATGTTTATAAATATATATATGTATTCATTTACTGTCCATCCATTATACTTTATTATCTATTTATTAAACTTGCGCACTTCCTCTATCTCCTTCTCAGGTTCCGCTAACCAAAGGTTGTCTGGAAGAGATCGCTTTCAGCGATAAGACCGCCTTTGTGCATACTAATTTTAAGTTTATGTCACGTGTAACTGTTTCTTGTGTATGTGCAATAAAGTGTTTATCTATCTACCGAGGTACGCAATGTTGCCCCCGCTATGAATAGAACCCTGGAGATTGGCGGTTTTTTTAAAGAATTCAGTCTGTCTAATGAAGCTAAAGCTCAAAACAGTAAACTGAATATTACTCGCATGATTAAAAATGTGAGTTTTGGCAAACTACTCAAATGCCAATTATTTTATTAAGGTGATCCGGTACAAGCGCTTTTCAGGTAAGTAAATAGCACTACGATACTGAAACTACTACTATGTAATAAAACATAGTTAATTAAGCAATACTCCGTAAACAGTACCTATATTGTTTTTAAGTGAAATTATCATCTTGATAGAACCCCAAGTAACAAAATGTGGTCTTGTAGTGGTTCCGGAGCCAGGTCTATAACAGGCTAGTAAAAGTTTATAACCACGGAAAAGGGCCCATTTTATACGCGTACTTTTGCTAATAAAACACTCATATTAGACTTGGCGAGCACCACTTTTAGACCAATAATTTACTTATAGGTGGACTACGCAGAACCATTTGCTCCCGCGAAGCTCACTATGAGCATTTAATAGAACCAGGCAGGCTTGTAACGTATTCCGCGCTTCTAATATTAGCTACTTCAAACATTTGTGAATTGATGTTTTGTTGTGCGGTTGTGGAGAAAAATAAAAAAAAAGCTAACTTCATCTATTTTATATAAAATGTATTAACAAGTATTTCGCACAAAATATTATACGTGCATACATGTTTGCACGGCAAACGCGTATGTATTTTTGGTGAAGTATATTGTGTTTTACATCTCAATTTTTGTTCGCCTTTTGAACACGGCGTATTTACTAAGTTGTGTTTATAAATAATATTAGTCCTAACAGCATTGTCGCGCCATATTGTGACGAATTAGGGTTCCGCATACAAATGTCTTATGCTTAATTTTAATAACTAAGAGTTTATTATTTTTATGTTTTAGATGTGACTTTGATAGAACTATCATGGTCATATTTCCATTTGTTTATGTCCATTTTTGTAATAATTGAATAAAAACCCAATGACTCAAAAGAAATCAAAATGGCCGTGAAGATGAGATAAATATTAAAAGCAATTGTCTTCTTAAATGGACTTCACGAAGATATCTTTGGACAATAATAGTTTTACTAGAAACCTTTATAAAGAAATTAAGACTATAACAGCATTCGAGAGTCCACAATAATACCAAGTACACTTACTCTTAGAAGAAACCACTGTAGAACTAATTCACTTATAATTGGCACATTAAGTTGACTTATACACCCCTATAAGGGCAAGTAACAAGTGCAAATGGTTCTAAGTCTATAAATTACTATTACAGGCGTATGACACTTATAGCGGATTTATAATGACTTCTTGTAGGCGATTATAAGTGTAACTTACTAGAGCAAGTTTTCTCAAGTGTATTTACACCTATGCAACACTTTTATAGGCCATCTTAGCCTTTACTGCGCCTATAATTTCGTTCTATACACGACTATAAGTCAACTTATAAGAACAGGTGTACTATAAACCCAAACGAACTCCGTGTAACCTGTTATAAGCTTGGTAGTAAAACCTGGAACCACTAAAAGAGAGGTACTAGTGCTGTAGGCCTGTAAACTGTGCACTACAGGAGAACTTTGTTACTTGGGACATCACCAATACTTTATTTTGAATTATCTGTTTTGTTATGATAAGGATTGTCATCATAGTAGTATGTATATAGGTAAAACTAATAATCACACTGATAAAATTAGTTTGTTATTAAATAATATATATCAATTCTTGTATTTATCTACTTTAATCTATCAATATTTTTTCTTATTTTTCATCATTACAAACATACAGTTTGTTTATTTGCAAAATGCAACAAATATGTTTAAATTAACAATTATGTTTATATATTCCTACCAAGCTTTATATTTTACAATCAATAACTTTTAATAAAAAAAACCAATGTACGAAAAAATAAATATCATTACCCAATCATGTAAGTTATTATTTTTTCAATCTCTTTACCTTACCGACACCGGTAAAAGTTTACTATAAGTAAATCCAGTATTAGGCCTCCTGGTCATGAATTCAAGGGTTAAAGCAGCACATGCAGACGACAATTACCATGAATTATTTATTACTTAGCAGCTATGACTTGTCATTATAACATAGTCTCTAATAAAAAGGTCGCAAGCACTATTTATTAAAATAGAGGGTAATAAATAATTATTAACTTAAATAAGCAAGCGTTAGTGCGACAGTCACTGTTGTAGACTGATGAACTCAAACGCAAATTGCATTAGGATGATTTACACGTATTAAGTTGTTAAGTAGGCAACTAAATTTTAACTTAATGTTAAGTGATTTATTGCATGTAAACACAGGATTTATTAGCAAGTTGCAAGTTAAAATTTAGATAACACTTAAAATTAAGTTAAAGTTTATTTACGTAGTAACAACTTCATACGTGTAAATCAGCCTTAACATGATTATCCCCTTATCTGTCATGCAGACTCCAGAGGTTGCTAACATTTCAAATTCTATAGTGTCTGCGGTATTACGACAGCTAAGGCCTTAAGTGTTCTCAATCAAGTACTCTTTTTTAATAGGTCCGATTATGCTTCAGACGAGGAATGGAAAGCCACTGCTCCAAATAAATGGGTACAGGTATAACTGTAAGCGGTCAAGGGGGGCCAGGACCTTCTGGGCCTGCAACAAATCGCGCCTGGGCTGCCGGGCGTCCATAGTCACGTACGAAGACGTCATTGTCAAGACAAGAAATGAACACAATCACAATGTAGTGTAAATCATAGTCACGTACGAAGACCCCATCGTCAAATCAAGCCACGAACACCATGACTTAAAGTGAAAATCGTCAGCCACAAGCACAAACACATGTAGTGACAATCATAGTCAGCAACGAACTCAATCACATGTAGTGAAAATTATAATCACGTACAAAATCAAAATCAAAATTTCTTTATTCACTAAACTTAAAATAAGCATTTTGAATCGTCAAACTTACATTAATTACTTCTTTATTTGGATAGATGGGCACTCGAATTTTGGAAGTTTTGTAGCTGTGGAGAAGAACAGGCGCAAGACTCCACAGATTTATAATAATATCTATAGAACTAAATACAATTAACAAAACAATATGTGGTTACCTACCAAATTATACAATATACAAATTACTACTATGATATGCTCGTACATGCACTATGTCCATACATATTTGTCATTTACATAATCTTCCACTCTATAATAACCTTTACTCATGAGGGTTCTTTTAACATGGGCTTTAAATGTCTTACATACATTTCAGTAATATTAAGTGGAAGTTTGTTATAAAACGTTACACATTTACCCAAGAAAAAGTTACCTGTTTTATGAAGTCTAAAACTAGGGACGGCAAGCTTATTTTTCCTACGAGTGTTTGAGTTATGAAGATCACTATTTTTAACAAATGTGTTTTCATACTTCTTGACATACATAATGTTCATAATGTACCATCTCATTAATAAAAATGACCTACTGCTGTCTAAATCCGAACTTTCGATGACTAGTTAAATTCAGATTAGGCAAGTAGTAAGTTTAAAGGACATTGTTGAATTTAGCCTAAGAACCAACACAAACATGACATACCTACATGATAATTCTTAGCTTATTTTTTACGACAGATAACAGTATTTAGATATTCGCGGACACTTTAAGTTAAGTAACCAATAATAAAAATAACTTTTTGGACATTAATATTGAGTATCATTTTTATATTATGGGTTGGGTATTGAGAGTTCAGTGCATTCAGCCAGTGAATTAAAGGTTTGTGACCAAAATATTTATAATATGTACAAACAAACCTAACAATATTATGCATGCATGGCTGACTCGATATACTTAGTGCCAAATACTCCAAGCATCATTAGAATACGATACATCGCATTTTATTCCAAACTGTAAACGTTAGTCGACTTAAGTCGATCAATGAACTCTAATAATACGACTGAAGGACCATAGTCAAATAAAAAAAAGTTGACGTTCTAGACTTCTTGGCGGGAAAGTGAAACGTCATGTCTGCAGTTTTGTTTTATTTTTTTTAATTTGTGTTTTGTCGAATATTAATGTGAAATAATGATGGATTATTTATTTGTTTGTGAACGTGCATGAGTGTTGGCAAATAAAACAAAAGAGTGCAACATCACTTCTCAAATTCTGTAATTAAACATAACCTCAAGTTTTCCTGATATTTAGGTTCTCGGGAGTGTCCGTCAAAAATATTTGTTTTTACCGTTATTTACTTGCAATTTCGAACCTAGAAAAGAATATTTCATAATTGTTGGTTCTTAGGCTAACAATGTATGGACGCAGAACATTGTCCTTTGCATATTTATTAATAAACATGGAGTAAGCTTGGACTAACAAGTCATTCCTTACGCACGGATTAACGTGTTTTCAGTGGCAACTATTATAGCTTAGAAGGAAAAAAGAATGAGTTTTGAATGAACACGTTAATTGATATAATTTTGACATTTAGAGCAATAATTCTGCGTTGCCAAGACAACGGATGACCAGTACTCGCGGCTGAACTGTATGCTCTATGACAGCCGTCATAACAGTCGCCACCTGACAGTCCAATGTAAAATCAGTAATTTAAACAATTATTTATTTTAATTGTTTGAGCTGTTAGTTACGATTTTTACTAAGAATACAGGATTTTAACGAAAATTAAATTACAACTTAATCTCATTAACCACACCCACATCAACGGCAACAATAGAAAAATGACCGGCTACAAAATGTCAAACTACACCTTAATGACACTACTCAACCCTAACTCTTTCGTTAAATAGGGTACCGCCGAGGTTTAACTTTTAGGATAAATGTTTACTAGAAAAAAATCAACCAGTCTCAGGAAGCTCGAGTGGGATTCGAACCCACGACCTTTGGATTGCCGGTCCACTGCTCTAACCGCTGAGCTACCGAGACCCCAGAAGACTCGTTGAATTTTTCCTAGTAGTTTGATTTACGCTGCAAGCCAGCGGTATTACGTCACTGTGAAGTCTACCCTCACATTCGAAAGAAATACTATTGCAAGTATTTAACAATCGATAAAGACGTAATTGCTTATAAATATCTGATATACATATACAGTCGTGGTCAACTAATTAGGGACATTCAAGATAGTGAAGAGCAATAACCGGTTATGTACATATAAATATAAAACCCTATTGATTTTTCAGCACCTATTATTTGCATAATTTGGTCCGATTACTATACTATAAATGGCTGTAAATAAGAGAATAATTAAATAGAAAAAAGTATTTAATATCAAAGGTTGAACATGTATTAAATTTTAAGGTATAATTATGTAGCTGGACATTTAATTAAGGACAGTAAAGTATAATGATGAATAGAGTTAAACAAAACGAATAATCTCCAGTATTATAATATTTTTAAAAGCTCCATTTTATTACGTGTTTAATCAGTACCCAGTAGCAAAACCTTTGTTAGTAATTACCGCTTGACACCGATGTGGCATAGACATTATCAGTTTCTGACATGTTTCGATAGGAATGTTTGCCCATGCCTCACAAAAAGCTTGATTAAGTTGATCTAAAGTTGTGGTACGATAAGTTGAAACTTTTTTCTTGATTTCGTGCCAAAGGTGCTCAATTGGGTTGAGGTCCGGGCTATTTGCTGGCCAATCTAGCACCGATACTGACTGACTGGTAAGAAACGACTTGACTGAACGGGCGGTATGTTTCGGGTCGTTATCATGCTGAAACGTCCATATAATAGGGAGATGCTCCTCAGCATAGGGAAGCATAGTTTCCTCCAATATTGTTTTGTATTGATGTTGGTCTAAGTTACCCTGAACTTTTCTCACAGGTCCCACTCCACGTCCAGAAAATGAACCCCAAATTTTAATGTTTCCACCGCCATGTTTCACCTGCTTTTTTGTGAATCTTGGATTCATTTCCGCTTTTACAGGACGCCGTACGTATTGCCTTCCATCTGAAGAAATTAAATTAATCTTGGTCTCGTCAGAGAATAATACATGTTGCCATTGGGCGTAGGTCCAATGTCCATATTTACGTGCAAACGCCAAACGAGCATTTCTATGTTCTTTCTTCAACAACGGTACTTTGCGAGCCACTCTTCCGAACAACCCTGCTTCTACCAGACGTCGTCGAACGGTCCTCGCTGATACACCGGCTCTTTCGTCTGCCCCAAACACTTCGTGTTTAATTAAAATAGAGCCTAGAAACGGATCTTTCTTAGCTAACCTGGTTATCATTCTATCTTCTTGCGGAGTTGTTTTTCTCGATCTTTTTGTCCTGGGCACATTTAAAGCTGTGTTATTGCGCCTGAAATGTTGCACTGCATTGCATACCATAGTTTTTGAACAATTTAAATGTTCTGCTATCCCTCGGTATGACCAACCACGCTCGACAAACTTCATGATAATTGTTCGTAGTGTTGGATCGAAACTTTTATTTTTGCCCATATTTCTTCAAAATAATTCTAAAAACTTAAAATTAAAAATCTGGATTGCCGCCAAAACTACCACAAAACAATAAAAGAAGAAATAAAAAAGTATTGAGATTCAAATTTTGAAAATAGAACGCAATATCTCAGTGTCCCTAATTAAATGGCCAGCCAGCATTCTTTGAACAAATAGCACACTGATAATCTATCAGCTATACTGTAAAGAGGTTTAATGTTTAAGAAGTTGTTATTGTTTGTATAATCGGGCACATCAATGACTAATTATACTTACGTGTAAAAGATATGGAATATTGTTAAGACTCGTTGGAAAATAAAAAATAAATTCACAATTTGGCTTAACTAGAGATTGTCCCTAATTAGTTGACCACGACTGTATATATATCTATACCGCTGAGCTACCGAGACCCAGTGCAGTTAGAGCAGTGGACCGGCAATCCAAAGGTCGTGGGTTCGAATCCCACTCGAGCTTCCTGAGACTGGTTGATTTTTTTCTAGTAAACATTTTATCCTAGATCTACAACATGTCCCAAAATTCAAGGATAAGCTGGTACCAGAGGATGAACCTTTTCTTGACTATTAAAGAAAAAAAAAAGAAAAAAATAAATCTCAGCATTCTATGAAAATACAAAAAAAAAATTGAAATCCTTAGAAAATTTACACCCCTTAACATATTTTTAACTACTATAACCACAACTTTTCTAAAATTTCAGTTTTTTTTTGTATCGGCAACTTACATAGCACTGCTATACACCACAATCCTTAAAAATCCTAAAACTACAGTAATTTTTATTCAAAAATCAATCATAATATTTTATTTCCCTAAAAATTTGAAAGTTTTATACTTTCAGTCTACTTTCACTCTCCACGTAGCGTAAAAAAAACGTATGGTAACTACTATGGCAAGTTTTTTTAAAAATTAACGCAACTAACTATGATTCTAAAATGGTATAAGACTCTACGAAAACTAGCCACGAAAGAAAGTGCGTTCTATTTCTAAAGAAGAACCAAATTTAATGATTTTTTGCTGTTGATAGTAATCATTTTTAGTTAGGCCCAAAATAGGTTTCTAGTTGTTCAAAAATGTTGAATGAATTAAAACAAATAGTATCTAGAAACATTTTTACAATTATTTTATTAATTTATTGTTAACATCAGAGTACATGTTCAAATTGTTTGCCATCGGCATTAATACAGGCACGACATCGCCTTAAAAAGGATCGTTTTATTCGTCGTGCATATCTTCTACCGTTGATATGATCCACAGCCTCAGCGATTTTTGGGCGAAGCTCGTCCAATGTTGCAATGGGTTTTGAGTAGACCCTGTCTTTGAGACAACCCCAATAAAAAAAATCTAGGGGATTTAGATCGGGTGAACGTGGTGGCCATAAGATAGGACCAAGTCGCCCGATCCAACGTCCTGGATACTCTTGGTTTAAGTATTCTCGCACTGAATGAGCGTAGTGAGCTGGGCAACCATCATTTTGAAACCACATGTTTTGTAAATCATTTATGGGCACATCTTCTAATAAATCTGGCAAGTCATTTTGTAAAAAGTTTAAATAACTATTGCCATTTAAGTTTCCTTGTAACTCAAAGGGCCCAATCACTTTTCCATTTAATATGCCCGACCATAGGTTAACTTTAAATTGATATTGGGATTTGTCTTGTCTCATCAGGTGTGGATTCTCATTGCTCCAGCTATGTAAGTTGTGAAGATTTAAATAACCATCTTTCTTGCAGGTTGTTTCATCCGACCATAGAATTTTATCTAAAAATTGGGGATCTTCTCTGTGCTTTTGCAGCATTACACGGCAAAATGCAACACGTAGCGGATAGTCCCGCGGTAATAATGTCTGCACACGCCTGTAGTGATATGGGTGAAGCCTGTGACGTTTTAGAATTCGATGTGCAGAACTTTTGGGAATACCAGTTACCGCTTCTATGGCACGTACCGAGGTAGTTGAATCATCTTCTATTTCATTGAGAACTTCTTCATCGCGTTCCATTCTAGGTCTTCCAGCGTTTCTCCTGTCAGAAGGTAAACGACCCTCCGAAAACGCTTGATGCACATTAGTAAATACTCGGTAACCCGGGTATCTTTGAGCATTCGGGTACCTTTCTCGATACAATCTGCTAGCAGCGCTAGCATTGCATCGGCATTCTCCATAGATGAGGTGCATATTAGCGTATTCCAGCGGTGTGTATGGTAGCGGCATTATAAACACTAAATAGTCCACAATACGCCAAAAGTCCAATTCACAAAAGACACAATCACAGTCCAAAATAATGCCAGGTCAGTTTAATTAGTGGGTCACTTAATCGGGTCCAAAAAGCCAAGCCAAAAGTCGTTAGTACGAGAGCCACGTCAATTGAATACAGAATGGTGCACAGTAAACAAAGGAGTAAAGCGTACTGACTTGCTCTTGTTATTTAATAAGGAACATACCATCTAACTCTCTCTAACGCATAATCTCTCTCTATCTATCTCTCTCTGACGTCTAAATTTTATTGACACGCACGCGTCATATTCAAATTCCAAGAATTTGCAACAATAAACCTATCTTGGGCCCACACTAAAAATGATTACTAGCAACAACAACAATTTATTAAATTTGGTTATTCTTTAGAAATAGAACGCACTTTCTTTCTTTCTATAGCATTGTGAATGCAAAATTTCAATAATAAAAATATATTTATAAGCAATTACGTCACAAAGGTCACTTTTGATCGGAACATATTGGTCGTAGTTAGTGATGTACGTCTGGGAATATTGCCACTGCCGGGAACTTTCCACTCCCAATATGCCCGGAAGTTTTCCGGGCACGTTAAACGTAAACGTTATCTCATTTGACTTGGAATTAGCTCTCTGATCCGTCCTGTTAGTATATTACGTCCATGGCCGTATGTTCTCCTTTTGCCTATACCTATACATGTAAATAAAATTCCAACAATGACAAGGTGGATTGGCGATCTGTTAAAGTCGTTCATTATCATCATCGAAGGACGTCCACTGCTGGACAAAAGGCCTTCCCAAGGATCAAGACTTTAGATATATTTTGGATTTTTATATCTTTTTAAATTAGTATTAAAGCAAAAACAAATTCAAAAATAAATTTATGGATTTCCAATTAGCTTTAATTACTTATTACTTACAGAACTACTATAAGGGATGAATTGATATAATATTAGACCGGGCCGTGCACGGGGCGTGCCGTGTGCGTGGCCCGGACGGGGCACTGATTTGAGACGTTGCATACATTTTGTATGAAGCAGTTCATATTACACAGTGCATGATCCGTGTCCCGTCCGTTCCCGGTCTAATATAAATACAAAATGTACCTTATCCTTTACTTATAAGTAGGTACCTAGTTATTATAAAGAAAAATTAATAAAATATCTTTCTTATTTTCATATTTATTATATTCAAATCGTGCATGCTTATGTTAATTTTCTGTATACCAATAAAACTTTTTTAGATTAGTTCTTAGTATACATTATTAATTACTCTTAATTATTTTTCAGGTCAATATATAAAATTTTGTTTTAATAAAAAATATAAGTAGATAAACACTTATGTAAACTTTGTGTTTTAGAGGTAGATGTATTTTTAGTTAAAATAAATGAATAAAAAATGTATGACAGCTTATGTATCTATTTTTTCATTTGTGTAAATCAGAATGAATAAGCCAAAAAAATAATATTCTGAGTTTAATGGTTTTATGTGTTATGTGGCTTTATTTGGACAATTAATTGAACTTTTACAATTACCAAGATATGAAATGTTTGCCTTACGAGTATATTAGTTATTTCTCAAACCTAAGTCAAGTAATATTTTAAAGTATTAGTGCTATGGGTGCCACTCCCACCGCCGCCGCCGCCGCTTCCATTTTTACTTAAAAATACTAATAAATAACATAAATTATATAAATCGTTTATTATTTCTAGGACCCTCTTTCTCAACAACAAAACGCGGTAAACTTGTTGATGGACGGAGCGAGATTCAACCTTAACCACACATCGGGGATCAAGAGGTACTGGGTCTGCAACAAAGCCCCCCCCCCCTCCCCCAAAGTGGAAAATATGATAGCTAACATCAAGAACTCCCACTGTCATCGCAGCACGAAGGAATTCTAAAGCTTGACTCGCATTCCATGTAACATTGGTTCAAGCTTCTGATCTTGGAAATAAACGAGGACAAGAAATTTGAAAAAAAATCGATGTGACGTAAGCGTTTGTAGGCGAACTGGGGTTTTAGTGACTTAAAAGATTTTTAGATGTTACTCTTTATTTAAAGTTTAAAGTGTAATTAAGGTGCTTAATGTTGTGTGTAGTCTACCACACGAATACCATAATGAATACCATATGAATAAATTCATTTAATTGCTTTGAATAGTGTAATTTCTTTCACTGGACATTAATTGTCTCTATTTGTACAACGTCAGTCGGATAGGGGGTACTCAACCGAAACGAGGGTACAGTATACATGATACTAAATAACTTTTGGCTAAGAACTTTTCCTATAAAATTGATAATTATATACTAACAGTTGTAGTAAGATTTCATAAGAAATGACGCTGTGGTACGAGTATATGTAATGAATGTTTTTCGCAACGCATAAATTTGCAATATAACAGCTGATAGTAGCACTTTCAGTTGTCCGCGGCTTAGTACCCCCTTTCCGACTAACGTTGTATGTTAAATAATATTGGTCTTGTACTTGTAGTCCTCAAGTCAGCTGTTGACCTAATCAGAGCCTGAGAACAAGGGGTGGTGCAGTTTATGGTGCATTATAAATAGTATTATTATAAATAGGTAAAGTTTGTAAGTTTGGATGTACTTACGAAATAATCTCCGTAACACTTCCTACAGGCTGGACGTAGGCTGTATCATAAAATTGGTGACAGCTTCAGGCTGGCGAAACTGCGGTCCGAAGCTAATTATGGATAAAATACTTGATAAAAGCGGTTACTGTTAAATTTATTTTAAAATATATTTTAAAAGTGGTCCATGATCTAGGTATATTATGCACCGAAGAAATTAACAATCAACACATTGAAATCGCTATAACACGGCACTACTGTATGAAACCGCTATAACACGGCACTTCTGTATTTTAGCAACGTATGACTTAATTGAAGGTCGCCCCTATATTATGTACGAAGGTCACAGGTTCGCGAAAAACAAGGAGCGGGGCTACAAGAAATGGTGGCGATGCTACAGAAGGTCGGGTGGAGCGGCTTAGCCTCCACCATAACCATTAGAATCCTGAGAAAAAAATATGTTTAAGCAGCAGCTTTTTATGTTTTATTACGAATCTGATCAGTAGTAACTAATCTAAATCGACAATCTATAATAACTCACTCCGAGGGTTGTCGCGATTATGGTAACCCTATTATTTATTATATAATCGTCGTTGTCACACTTATATCGTCGCTTGCCTGGACCAAACTGGAATAAGACTTACTCCGAGATTAGTCTATACAAATTCGGCGTTTAATCTAGGTATAAGACCTTATTCCAGTTTGAAGTGACAAAAAAAATTATCGGTACCACAGAAAAAATAAACAAATAATTATGTTCATACATTATTACCTCGAAGTATAAAGATTTTTTTTTAATTTTAGCGGTATAGTTGACATACGAAGATCGATACTACTATTTTCGAAATAAGTTCTCCTTATTAATAATAATATTTGTTGTACGTTTCGCTTTTATGTCTCTTATTAACGCTAATTTTAAGTTTTACAATACGTATGTAAAGTGAAGCGGCTCTATGATATGAACAAATCGGCAACTATTTTTTGTAGCATCGCATCGTAAGGGTTGGTTAGTATAAAATTTACGGCCTCTATATTATTACATATTTTATTTACTCAAGATTGAGACATTTATACCGTATTGCCGTAAAGGCTAATTGCAAATGATCCTTATTTCCATAGAATTATATAATATCAGAATTTAATTACTTGTTTATCTCAGTGAACAGCGGATCACCAATAAAAGTAGGAGTTGTTGTTAAAAATCCAGAAGTCTCTGATCCTTGCCATTCCGTATTCCTTGGTTTGATTATCCTAATTTAAAAAGGAATTATGTTAAATTAGCATTAAGACTTCGTTCCGGACACAAGCCATCGGCAAAGTTTGCATTTCTAATTAAAAATCCACCGTCTGATAAATGTTTAGTATGTAATAAAGTTGAGGATGTACAACACTTGCTAATGGATTGTGTCAGAAACAAGGATGAGAGGGTTTTATTTATAAAAGAATTTAATTTAAATATTCTGGATGTAGGTTTAGTCCAAAGCATTTTGGCAAAACCGAAAACTGAGATAGCCAAAAAGTTATGCCAGCTAGTGTCGCTTTTGTATTGAAACTCTTTCATCAACTACTAATGTATAAGCACTAATATTATTATTACACTATTTCAAGAACATTATAAGTTCTACTTTAAGGAAGAAATATTGTAAAAAGGTACAATTTGGTCAACCCCATTGTATAGGGGTTTTTATCCATAAGGATATGTTGACATATCCCCCTTCCCCTTCCCCTTGACGTAAACCCCTTCAAAAATAGATTTAAAAAAATACAATTACCAAATCAATTATTTTTTTGTTACTAACTTTTAACTAACGAGCTAAGGACTGTAGTCCGAAATAAAAGTGTGTTATTTATTTAAATATTTTTTGTGCCATGTCATGTATTTATGTGTAATGTTTTATGAGATGAGTTTAACTATGAGTATAAAAAACGTCTTAACTTCCTTTGTTTTATACAAATTTGTGTCTTTTGTATTTATTGTAATAAATAAAATTACTCAACTGTTCAGTTTGCCATTATTAAAACAATTCTATTAAATTAAGGAGAGTTAAGAATATGACAGATTTAGAATAGAAAGATTTTATTATAAATAAGTTCATCCGTGCTTCGGAAGGCACGTTAAGCCGTTGGTCACGGTTGTTGTTGTAAGATGGCAGTCGTTAAAGCCCACCAACCCGCATTGATCCAGCGTGGTGTGTTATGGCCCAGTATCCCCACGTGCTATTGTCCACGTGCGTCGGAGGCCTGTGCCCAGCAGTGGGACGTTTATAGGCTGATGATGAATAAGTTACGATACAATCTTTTGTTAATTAAGGTTTTATATTTTAGCGTTTTATTAACGCTTAAATATACTTAAGTAAAATGTTTTTAAACACTGAATAAAGACGACAACCTCAGGCGGGAATCGAACCACGCACCTTCCACATTCCGGGCGGCTGCCTTAACCACTTGGCTACCGAGGTCTGGCTTTCAACCGTCGAAATTTGTCAGTGCTTGATGCTTATGTTTTTAGTCAACATTGCTTCATCAAATCTTAGAAGTTTTTGCCTCTGAGACTTTTTATTTAATCTTTTGTTAGCTATAATAAATGTACTAAAGCGACATTTGATCATTGCTTAAACTATTTTTCTTTTGTAGTTTAGTATGAATTTTCGTATGAACTGTGTTTTTTAAACTATTTTAAATTTAGTGCCTTTAGTTTTATATGTCTAACATAATTTGAATGAATATACTATTTAATCTCTGTTTTACTTACCGAATGTCTATATGCCGCTGAAATATAAGTTCGTATTGAAATAAATATACAACGTACCTAAATTATTGTTTTCTTTTAAATTACTGGCAAGTGCTCCCATCGGTTTTCAGCACTACTATATTCGAGGTAGGTATCTATGACGTTTAGGAAGCTTCACTGTGGATGTTGCAGTAGAGGGCTCTTCTGCGGCAGTAGCGGAATCTTAACCTTAGCTTAAAGCACTCTTTATATAAAAACAACAACTTATATTATTGCTTGTAATTAGTAATATTGCTCATCTTACGAGAAACAATGCATACGCCAGCAGGTCAACCTATCCAAAACTGTCAAATTTCTTCAATCGATATTGATCCTTAAAAATAAACATAGGTTGGTTGGTTGGTTGGTTGGTTGGTTGACCTGGGTTACGCTCAAATGACTAGGAAGATGATGGGGGACGGGGATGGTGGGAACATCTAAAACTTAAAGTTCAATTTTTTTTGTAGAAATTTGACATTTTCATGACATTAAAACCTTTGATCATTTAAACACTAGATACACAATACCATATAAAAATACGTTCAAAAAAAGTGGTCCTAACTATTAGGTACACTACACATTTTGACGTGACAACGTCTTAAATTAGGTTAGCTGGGAGACACTTATGAAAAAGTGTAACGCTCGTCGGGAACGTAACGATGAGTCACCGAACGAGAGAGAGGCCCGCCGAATGCCTTGCGTCTCTCTCCCACTAAATAGTTAAGTTTAAGTTTACATGTACAATGTTTTAGTAAACAAAATAAAACAAAATAAAATAAAATAAAATAAAAAAAAATAAAATAAAATAAAATAAAATAAAAAAAAATAAAAAAAAAAAAAATTAAAAAAAAAATAATTAAAAAAAAAAAAAAAACAAAAAAAAAATATATTTCTATAGTTAAAATTTGTGCAATTCTTATTTTCATTCAATTCCTTGTTCCTATTGTGCAATTTAATTATATTCATATCAATAAATATTCTACCGAGAAAAAGACGTTGTCACGTAAAATCTTCGCCCGTAAAACCGACTTTACAGGCAACCAATTTTTTTTTTTAAATTATCATAACTCGCACATTACTCGCACATAACTCGCAACGAAGACTCAATGTGGCGTCTCAGTAGTTCAGAGCCGAATGGAGGGCAAGAGATCCCGTGGTCGCTTGCAACCAGATGGGTAGACCTCATTAGATCCCTCACTCGATCTACCATGACCGGCTGCTCCCACAATGCCACTAATAAGAGCGGAATGGAGAGACGTAACGAGAGCCGTCATTCACCAAGACCCATGCACCCATAACCACGACCACCCTGTCAATAGTGCCCGAATATATAAGAAGAGTGATTCTTCTTATATATTCGGGCTAATAATAACTAATTCTGATACTCCGCCGTATCATCACCACAATAGGTATTAAATTGGGACGGCAATGTCAAATGACAACAAGAGAACAATCCAATGCCCACTCTTGGTTGGAGCATTAGTTCGAAGCGTCACTTTGAGAGCGCTAATGCTATATCTAGTGTTGAGGTGATCGAAGAAAAAGTGTAAAAAGGGGTTAGGTTCTGGGGAATTGAACCATTAATCACATCTGTGGTTTAGTGGCTAAGCCACCGGTTTCAGACCCAGAGGTGGGTTTGATTCTCATCGGGGGTTAGGTACATCTAATTAATTTGTGTGCTTGTGTTGGTGGTAGGGCTATTAAGTCTGCCTGGCTAGCTACCACCATCTTATCCAAGTCTGTCTCCATAACAACGATGTTTATAGTATTGTTGTGTTCCGACAGTTTGAGATTAGATAGCCAGTTCCTCAGTGGTTGAGGATTCCGAGTGAAGCGCACTTCCACGTTCGACCTTATCGTCACTTACCATCAGGTGAGATGAAGCCAAGCGCTTACCCGTTGTAGAATAAAAAAAAATAAACACATTATCCACCGTCCACTTCAGCTGCACTACATTTGCCGAGTCTCCACGATCTCCACTCCAGACTACTTTAAAAGAACAAAACAGCACCAGTTATATTTAATGTATACAACGTCAGTCGGAAAGGGGGTAATAAGTCGAAAGGAGGGTAAAGTATAATAGTAAATAACTTTTGTCTAAGAACTTTTCCTAAACAATGATAATTTTAGATAACAGCTGTTTTAAGATTTCATAATAAATGACACAGTGGTAGCCCTGGCGGTCAGCTGTTTTTAGAGAGAGACAGATTTGAGTTTATTGAGTTCATTGCCGGTGTTAACAAGTGGCGTTAGCCCCGCTCCTATTGGGTTATTCCCCGAGGATCACATTCCCCGAGGATCATGTCCCGGAGGATAACGATTTGTTTTTATCTTTATAAACATAATCAATGCTATGTTTAGCTTATAAGAACCGTCAGCAGAAAAAGTGGGCAATCAAATTTAATATACTTATAGTAATATTGAAAAAAATTAAAGTCTGCTATAGTAATCACAGATTGATTTACTATCACAATATTTATTGTTGCAATACAAAAAATACAATTGGTACTTTTTAAGAGGCCTATCAAATCTCGACTGTGAGATTTTTGCGTAAAATGGCCAACTTTGGTTTTCTTGATCTCAGAAACCAAAATACATTACCAGTTTTGACTTATTAAATAGTGTAGAATAGCTATTGGAATAGTTTGTAGCATCCTCGCTTTTTGTAAATTTTGCTTACCTTTTTAAATAAACCCAAAATTGCAAAAAATATTTTCATAAAATGCGTGAAGGCACGTTTTTGAGCTCCTACAGACAAATGAAATTAAAAAAATATGTATTATCTCTTATGAAGTCGTATAGTGCGTAGCGGCCTCGGAATTTTTAGATATCATTGATTTTAAATAGAAAAAAAATATTTATTCTCAACCAAAAAACTTCGAAAATAGCTTAAAGCTAACTGTGAATAACTGTTATCTACGATAATATTAGTGAGCAAAATTTATACCAGAATAAGTGTTACTTGAATTTTATAATGAATTTATTATCCTATTTCGATAAAAACGATAAATAGAACTGCAAAATTACTACAAAATGCAAATATTGGCATTTTACTGATGAGATAATCATAGGCCTCTTAATCAGTATGCTTTTGCGGAAATCCCCTAACAAATCCTAATTAGATACTAATATATAAATAAATATATTTTTTGTTAACGGTACAAGTTAAACACAATAGAAAAAATAACAAAAGTAAATGTAATCACATTTATCGCATTTGTGATCCTCCGGGACATGATCCTCGGGGAATGTGATCCTCGGGGAATAACCCCCCCTATTCAGGTTTGTACATTTTTTAAATATGAATGAAATATGAATTTTTTTTGCAAAGTTTATATTTGCAATATAACAGTTGATAACTTTCAGTTGTCCGCGGCTTAGTACCCCCATCCGACTAACGTTGTATAATTGTTTTTGTTGTTGAATGTGTGTGAATAAGATTGATCTGAGATGCAATTTTTGAATTCTAAAATTAAATGTGACAAAAGTATGCTATAAAGTTTAAAAATGTATAATTATTCATGTGTTCATTTGGGCAATGTTGAATTTTCAGTATTGAAATGGTCACCGATGACGTCATGTACAAATAAAGAGTAGAGTGCGTATATGTTCTAGTAGGTCCCTTTCTATATAAGCCCTGTAATGTTATGTTATGTTTCTCTATGGAAATGTTAAACTTCGTTCAATGTGACTCTTGAAAAAAAATGCTAATAAATAATAATTGTGTTTATGCAAAAACGACACGCCTGACGGTTTCTGAACTTATGTTAAACGCGCACTGCAGTAACTTACTGTAACTTACAGCATCGTTTTGCAACATGCTAACATAATGTACTTTTCTAAAATCTTTTGTGAACCAAAAAAAACCATACCAATCCAAACCTTAAAAAGTCAACATTAATGTAACGAAACGGTTATCTTAGAAAATAATATTTGTTAAAAAATTCATGATTTTAGGTCAGCTCTTACAACTCTTTCGATAATCTTTGTAGGCCACATTTAAGTATCTAAAAAAAGTTTTATGATTTTAATAAAGTTGTTTTGAGAAGTCAAAACTTTTAGTAGTTAGGTAACAAAAATTACAAAATTTAATAATAAATGTAAACTATTGTTTTAGTATTAATATAATTGTGACAATTATTAATTAGTAGGTGATATATCTACTCTAACACATTATCACATCTTTTATTAAATGAATAATTATTTGATAACATAGCATAAAAAAGGACACTGAAAGTCAATTTCACTAACTTCCAGGTAAGAGCAAAAATCATCCAAAAGTTTCACTTGTGTAATGTAATACTTACATCCTTAAATGCACTACATATATTTTTTGACTGACTATTTCAGTTTAGTGCTATTTTCAGTTTGGATGTAAATACAGCACTGTCAATGGAAGATAACGTAAAGAATGTTAATTTAAATATAAGTCATATTATGTTTTTGGTTATCCCTAAAATTGCTAACTTTATTCTTGTCCCGCAGATTTTACAGAAGTGTTCAGCTACAGTAAAGACGGCAAGCACCTATGGCATAATGGTTACAAATTCACCAAAAACTTTGTAACAGGAGTGAGGGCGCATTGGGTTTGCAGCCAAAGAAGGTCCATGATGTGCAAGGCATCTCTGGTCACCTACGCTGGAGAATTGATCAGGACCCATGAAACTCATACGCATCTATACAAATTTTATAGTACCTCCCTACCTACTATTGTTTGAACGAGTTGCGTTTATCAGTAATTTACCTTAAATTAGTAATATTGGTCCCAGTACTACTTAGGACTAATATTAATAACCCCAATATGAATGTTGGGACCAATATTACTATTTACATTTATCATTATACCTAAATACTTACAACGTTTTAATAAAATTGCGCAATTAATCTGAAATTAGTTCAGAATCGAGAATAGAATCGCTCATGTTGTCATATTTCTACAATCAATTTTGAACTTTATTGTTTGGTTCTAAGGATCAATATTGATTGAAGAAATTTGACAGTTTAGGGTAGGTTGATCTGACGCTGTGTGTACATCGCGCGTAATTACCATACAGTTTCTAATTTGCAAGGAATGCAAGAAAACAATAAAGCAAACTATCTTCATAAATAAAACTTACAAAAACTAATAATTTATTGAACTCTTTTATAATAAATATAAGTTGGGGTGTAGGTATACATACATGAGGCTTTGTGCTATTTACACTTTGTATAATTCGTGATGTAGTTCTAGTATAATGTTGTAATTAACTACTTTTTGTGTGAGTGTCGTTTTTGAGAACTAACTTTGCCTGTGGCATTAATTTTCATATCTGATCGAAGATTGAACCTCTATTAACATAATCAATATGTTAATATTGATCAATATTTATCATTAGGGCACAGATCTCTCTTTATAAAATTTATCATAACTATTAAAACTAGCTATTGATGAGTGGAATGTGGATAGGTATGTTTTATGAAACAACCTGCTCAAAATGCAAATAAATTTCTTATTACGTACTTGTTCTTTATTACCTTTATATACACTTATATATTCAATTATTTTAATATAGTACAAGAACTACAAGAACTTTCGTATACTCGTACCTAATAAAATGGCGACATTAGCCAATTTTGGCAAATTCTCCCGATATTTCTGCTTTTTTAGCACATTAAAAAAAATTAAATTAAAATTCAGTAAAGGCTGCAAAAGCCGCTAACAAATAAATTATAAGTACTTACCGACTCTCTCACTATAAAACGTCCTTAAAGCAAGATGATGATAAAAGATTATGTTATGAAATTTTTATTTTTGTTATAAACAATATAACTTTTCCATTATCGTACCAATTATCTATCCCAAGTTAAGCTTTTTTTGAATCTTGTTTCTATTAGTTAATAAAAACAAGATTCAAAAAAAGCTTAACTTAGGCTAGCTAGCTAGCTTATTAGCTAACGTGTCTTCATCATCATATTGTTTTAAATACGTTTGATAATGAGAGAGTATTTATAATTTAGTTTGTTAGCGGCTTTTGCAGCCTTCACTAATTTTAGGATCAGACGAATGTGCTAAAAAAACAGTAATATTTTGAGAATTTGCGAAATATAAGGGTGATGTCGTGATTTTAGTATACAATATACGAAACATACTTATCAGGGAGCTCAGAGATGTGATGATGCCCAGAACCGGCATGCTAACGATCGTCAATATTATTCAAGATTTAAAATTACTAATAAAACATGTACCTACATTTCTAGATATTAAATATACTATGTTTGTTTTAAATGTCACTTGTAATTACGTTAATTTGACTAAATCACAATCAACAGAGCCGCGTTACGGCGTGTCCAACAGAGGCACCGCCGTCATCTTAGTGGGCCGGTACCGGTTCAACAAGGAGAGAGAGCGTGGCCCCAAGACCCGGTGGACCTGCGTCAAGAGGAGGACCTTGAGATGCACCTCCTCTATCACGACAATCAACAAAGATTTCGTTAAAACTAGTGGACACCACAACCATGACTAGTCGCGCTTTTTTTATTTTGGGGCTATTAATTAGCTGACAGCGATAGAAGCGGGGAGTGATGGGAAGCGGCGGTGAGCGGTAGGTAGTGGCGGGTAGGGTAGTGGCGGGTAGTGGTGGGTAGTGGCGGGTAGTGGTGGGGAGTGGCGGGGAGTGGCGGGGTGTGGCGGGGAGTGCCGTTGAGTGCCGGGGAGTGGCGGGGAGCGGTGAGGAGCGGCGCGACGACTATTATGGTTCGTTCCTTACCGCTGGCTAATTTCGCCATGGCGCGCGATTTATCTGATCGTTGCGTTCTTTGTATTACCGTTAACACGTTGACTGCCGCAAAACCAGACACAATCGAAATTTAACTGTTTGTCGTTCACCCTCACGGCATTCAAAGTCTTAAATAAGATTGCCGCTGCCAACACGCTGTGAACTAGATTTGCATATGCCTCGTCTCGGGATGCTCGTGCTCTTGGAGGCTTTAAGTGCCTTAAGCTTTAAGTGTGTATTTCATGGCCCAAAAAATAATTGACTTCTGGAATAAATTTTGAGATAGCCAGGATCAGAAATATTTTATGAAATAATGACATTTAATATCTACTGAGATATCTTGCATTCATGTTGGGAGACATTGTATTACAACTGGCCTTGTTATTTTTTTAAAAGTAATTTGTAAAATAACAATTTACACTTGTAGGGACACATTACATTGTAAGTTGCGCTGAATTGCAATTATGAAATCACGAGGTAAGGCGCACGTTTACGTACGCCAGTCGTTCCCAGGCGCGCATCCGAACATTCGCGCCACACTTAGCTATAAGCTATAAGCTTACGCCTAGCTATATTTTTACCTGTACTGTACATAGGGAAGGATGTTATGTAGGGATACATTACATTGTAAGTTGCGCTGAATTGCAATTATGAAATCACGAGGTAAGGCGCACGGTCACGTACGCCAGTCGTTCCCAGGCGCGCATCCGAACAGTCGCGCCACAGTTAGCTATAAGCTTACGCCTAGCTATATACTTACCTGTACTGTACATAGGGAAGGATGTTATGTAGGGACACATTACATTGTAAGTTGCGCTAAATTGCAATTATGAAATCACGAGGTAAGGCGCACGGTCACGTACGCCAGTCGTTCCCAGGCGTGCATCCGAACAGTCGCGCCACAGTTAGCATAATATAAGCTTACGCCTAGCTATATCCTACTTATCTGTACTGTACATTTACAAGTGTAATACGAAATAAAGGCTTATTTGTTTGGTACCAATTCAGACTTTAATTGATTCACCTTCTGAACTTAACACACTGTTTTTGTGTGCCTTATTTACACTAAATTTCCATTTAAAACATAACAATACATTATTAATCGCGTATTGTTATGTTTTAAAATATTTTTCTGCGTGTTTTTTTCATCAACAAATGTGTATAGTGAGGTTAGTACCTACGACATTGTGTGTCCTTTCAAAGTTTCCACTACCACCACCAACTTTGTTACTTCTTGCGGCATTTTTTTTATCTTCTACGAGTAAGCACTTGCCTTCATCTCACTTGATGGAAAGTGACGATAAGGCTGAAGGTGGAATCGCGCTTTACCCAGTGTTTGGGATAAAACGACCATTTCTGGACGGCAACCCATTGTAGTTTTAATTTGTATTGACAGACCGGCTGTCAGTGTGACGTGTGTCACTGTGGTTGTACTTTTGCTAGGTTAGCATCATGGCGGGGTCGCGTAAAAAGTAATGAATTAATAATTTGGTTATGTGAGGGGCATATATTGTTTGGTTCGGGGGGCCCGTAACAATTAATAGATAAGAAGCAGTGTAGAACACTAGTTTAATTTGGAACCAGGGCGGGCTAGCTAAAAACTAGCTATTTTGATCGGAGTTCGACACGTGTACACGTGGCGTGGCGTCAACGGTGTTAAGTGGTACGGTGCGTTCTTGTCTGGGGTTTAAGAGCTCTTGCGGGTAGCCAAAGGGTAGTTAGGGCCTTATCACCACCACAGCAGCAGTCAGGGGCAGCCTTCAGAGCGGCGAGCCACCAGTAGCAGTGACAGCCGGCGGAGCGGCGTGCCACCAGGACCACGCGAGGAGGACGAGTGGAAAACTAGTTTGTAAGTAGGAATTTAAGTTGATTTAATAGTAGTAAGATAGCTTTAAGTCGAGAGGGTGCGGTCTGCAGGTTCACCGGAACAGGACCTCTGAACCATGCCTTCTCTGGTAGCAGAGTTGCTGTAGGGAAATCAGTCGATGACCTCTCTGGATCATACATTTTTTATTAGCAGAGTGTAGGTTAATCGATTGACCTCTCTATAGCATACACCCAGGATCCTCAACACTAAGGAACTGGCTATCCTCTATCTAAACTGTCAAAACACAACAATGCTTTTAACATTATTATTATGGCGCCAGAATTTAGCTAAGATGGTGGTAGCTACTAGCTAGCCTAATCTCGTCGCGTTGTCGTCTCGTAGCTAGCCTAATCATGTACCCGAACGGATGTATGTGGGTTGAATGTAGGGTTACCATCCGTCCAGATTAATCCGGACATGTCCGGACTTTTAGACTCTGGTCCGGACTTTGTCCGACCCTTCAAATTGTCCCGATTTTGGAATATGAGTAACAAAACTGCATTTTAAGTAATATCAAATAAGTCTTTTAATCTTTATTAACTTCTCATATATCTAAAAACAAAACATAAAAAGTGAGTAAGTAACGTGTCATTTTGTGACTAATGAGTCCGGACTTTTATCGAAATGTCAGGCTTTTTGTCAGGACTTTTCAAATACCTAGGTGGTAACCCTAGTTGAATGTGATAATTCGTGGTCCAATCCCTATTGATCCTGTAGACTACTAACTAACGTGAACACATACCTGACACAAGCTTGAGCTTTGCGATCTAGTTCACAGGATAGTTATGGATGTGTTATGAGCGCTTTTATAATAATCTTTAATACAATTTTAAAGCTGTGTGTTGGCGGCTCATCATCAAAAGCATACTACCAACCCATCCCTTCCCTTGGGTGTCGTAAAAGGCGGCCAAGTGATAAAGACTGCACATACATCCTACAGCATAGAGCGGCGATAGCCTCACCACCTTTGTACGCTGATCCCATGTGATGTGCAGTTGTTATTCGGCGTGCCGTGGCCTGCGGCAGTGCGCTGCTGCTGCGCTCTCATTGGCCAGTCTCTGACTAACCCTTCGGGGATATTTTCGTGAGTGTATGTATGTACATTTTTTTGAAGGGAAACTAACTTCGTCTATTGTTCTTAGGATTATAGTAATACCTAGGTATGTTAAAGTAGTGCTAATAGGGAACAAACGTTTTGTTTGACACAGTAATCAGACGATTTTTCAAATTCAGATTGCAACATAACTCTACCGATATTCTCGACGAATCGCTTCGGGAACCCGTCCATGATCATCGACTGCTACAGATACAACAAGCGCAGTGACAGCAAGGGCCCTCTCACCAACTGGGTTTGCACCAATAAGAAACGCCATTGCAGGGCCACGGCGATCATCGAGGGCACTAAGCTGTTGAAGCTGAAGAACGAACACAACCACTGAAAACTATATGTATATTGTAGGATCTTGTGTAGTCATTTCATTATCATTCGCCTAAAATTCCACTGCCAGGCATAGGCTTTCCTCCACGTGGACAACAGCACATGTGGAGATTGGGACACTCTGGCCCAATGCGGGTTGGGGCTGACTCGATCAGGGGCCCTACTGTCACCTCTTGGAGCAGTATTACTTTAACCTTACTTTACCATAGATTGCAGATTCGAGTCCCGTTCGAGGGAACTGGCTGATGTTCTGCTTTGTGTTTATTGAACCTAATCTCGCTGAAATCATCATCATCATCAGCCTATAACGTCCCACTACTGAGCACAGGCCTCCCACTTGGACAATAGCACGTGGGGATATTGGGCCATAACCCACCACGCTGGCCCAATGCGGGTTGGTGGGTTTTAACGACTGCCATCTTACGACAACAACCGGGACCAACGGTTTAACGTGCCTTCCGAAGCACGGAGGAGCTCGAGATGTTTTTAATTTGGTCACCCATCCAGCGACCTGGCATTGCGAAAATGGCTTAGCGAGCAAGATCGCAAGCCGAACGCGCTAGCCGCTGCGCCATCGAGCTCCTCAGCTGAAATGAGTTGTCAAAAATAATATTATACTTAGGACCGATTTTTCAATTGTCAGTTAAAACTTATTCGTTAAGTAGTTAAAAAGTATTACACAAACAATTTGAAAATGTATTGTCAAATCATGATTTTCCTCTTTTTACAAGTGACATTTCAGGTAGGTCGCCTAATTACTTTAGCAGACAGATAAGTTTTATCCGAGGGTGGAAAAAACCTCAAATTTGTTAAGTTTTACTTTTACTCTATAGTTATGTTGCTGTACCTATTTATGTTGTATGTTAAAGAAGACAAAATAGAGACAGGTATTTTTAGCTTGTGTGTTTATGTCGATAATGTTCTTTGGTATAGTTAAACTTACTATAATATTATTAGAAAGTTTTCATAGAATTTAATAAAACAATTTGTTTTTTTTAAATATATATATATATATATATATATATATATAAGAAGGAGGCAAACGAGCAGACGGGTCACCTGATGGAGAGCAATCACCGCCGCCCATGGATACCCGCAAAACCAGAGGAGTCGCAGATGCGTTGCCGACCTTTAAGAAAAGAATAGGGTTAAGGAAGGAATAGGAATTCTGAGGGGGGGAGGAGGGAGGGGGCCCTCGGAACTCTCACTGGCCGGACGAAACACAACAGCACCAAGTGCCATTATTTCACGCCGGATATTCGTGAGAGGGTGGTATTACCCCGTGCGAGTGCATTGCTGGCCCAATGCGTGCTGCAACGCAGCGTGGCTCACCAGTGGTTAGTGTGACTCATTTAGCACCACCCTGGGGTCACGTGCAGGAACTCAAGGGTAAACCTAGACGCGAGTAACTTTAACCCCCTAAAATGTTTGATTTTGCCGAAAGTTTTGTACTATCATTATCAGCCTATTACATCCCACTGCTGGGCATAGACGTACCCACATAAACAACAATATATGGAAAGATTGGGCCATCATAAACCACCATGCTGGCCCAATGCTGGTCTGTGTTTTTTTGTACATTATAAATAATGCTATAAATAAAATATATCAAATTCTAGTCATCTCACAAATAATGTTAATGTCAAATGATATTTATATTTTGTACTTATTACTTAGATTTATAAATTAAGTATTCTCCTCTCAGAACGTTTAGCACTCCCTAAGACTGTTCTAAACCAACCAACCCGCATTGGGCCAGCGTGGTGGGTTATGGCCCAATATCCCCACGTGCTATTGTCCACGTGGGAGGCCTGTGCCCAGTAGTGGGACGTTAATAGGCTGATGATGATGATGAAGACTGTTCTAATAAGGGTATCATAATTATAAAAACGACGCAAAAAATAACTATATTAAGTTATAACATACAAATAAGAGTCCTACATTCTAATTTTTGTAATTTAATAGACCTATCTATTGCAGAACAGTACGACAAAATAATAATAAAATAATATAGGTAATAAAATAACAAAAATATGTAGGCAAGTAACTAATAAAATAGCTATATGCCGATAATTATATATTTTATTAAACAATCTTTGACCTATTTTTGTACACTTTGCCTGGCGACATAATTGCAAACCTCGATTTTATTTTCGAAAACACTTTATTTTTCTTCTATTACATTTACACTGTTCAACCTATTTCAGAGCTTCGGTAAGTCCATATTCGGGAAGCCGGTGATCGAGTTGGGTGGACACAGGTACAACAAGAGGATGGAGCGGAACGGCGAGCGGGTCACGTGGCGGTGTGTCAAGCGACGGAGGTGGTCCTGCAACGCCCAGCTGGTGACCGTCAACAATGACGTAGTAGAAATAAGAAATTGCCATATTCATTCTTAGTATATGATAGTTTTGGTGTTATCTTCAATTTTAACTGTTTGTCTGTTGTTGGGCATATGTCTCCGCATGATGTCTTGACTACTTGATACTTGACCACTAGCCAAGGTATAGATCACTTACGACAAAACGATATTTAAGGAAAATAGTGAAATAGGTAACATCATTTTAACAGTGTAATTGCTAAAAGCCACAGTTTCAAAACAATAAAGTTACAAAAGACGGTGAACTGAAAACAATAATAGTGGTCAGTGTGCAACGGTCGAGTGTTTACAATTTGAGTGCAATTTCGAACCTTATCACACATCATCTCAGTAACACAACTCGTACTGCATATACTAAAGCTTATTTACGCCATTGTCGACACAGTGTCGGTGGTCTAGCGGCGCGCGCTTAGAGGTGTGCGCCCGCTTATTCGCTGAACGGGGTTCGAATCATCATGGAACCGCCACTGCATCTATCATCATTGTATTGTTTTTTTTTTTTTTTTTTTTATTATTATTTTATTTGTTTGTTGTTATTCGTATTTATTTATAGTCGTAAGTTAAAATATCGTCATTCGTCATACCAAGGATTTGTCTATGGTCATACCTACTTAGCATTTGCACTGTACTACTTAGTATTACTACTTAGTATTGACACTGTAAATATAAGTTTTTACTGAGCTACTATATTGTAAGTACATATTATTAAATTGAAAACGAATAGACAAAGCTGAAAATTTACTACACCACTTGTAACCTCACTTTGGTAATTCTCACATAGCTGCTTTGCTATCTATTTACCTCTTTTAAAATGAACACCCGCAAAGCAACTGCCCGTCAAGTGGAAGACCAGCTTGACAAGACGTTAAGAGAATTGAAGTCATCCAGGGCTGAATGTGAGCAATTGCTGCTAGAGAGAGATGACAGTGAGAGGGAAATGTTGGGTCTATTGGAAAAAAACAAAAAATTAAAAAGTGAGCTGGTAGAAATACACTCTGAAATGGTTGAAATTCAAAGTCAGAGAGACCAACTTCAGCGGGTGGTGGATGAGTTCGACCAAAGCAGCAGTGCGTTTGATGTTGCCCTTAAACGCATTTCTGATTTAGAGCAAGAGCTGCGTGATGCATACTTAGAAATAAGCATGCTACAATCAAAGCAAAACAACTTAAAAGACTCCCTCACTCAGTCTCTGTACCATGAGTTAATTAGTGAAACTTCAACTAATTGTTCTACCACCTCACCACATTGTTTAAACACTCCCATTGAGACTATAGATTTAACTTGTAACGATTCCTTATGTAACACTCCCTCTTTGCATACTGTAGGAACACTGTCAACTAGTAAAAACAAATTGAAAAAATATATTAAATTAACAAATACATTAAGTCCACACAAAAATTGATCAAAAGGAATCATAATTTCTGCAAGGATATGTATTTGAGAAAAGAAAGATCTGTATTATTAAATGAAATAAAATAATGTAACTTAGATTTAGATTTAAGTAAAGTAAGTTATGAATGTGAGACACAACGGCTGCAGTCTGAACTTGAAAGTTTAAATACAAAATTACATTTAATCAGTTCTAAATATGAGTTAGCGCAGAAGGAGATTGGGGAGCATACTTTGGCCACGGACGACCTTATTAAATCAAGTCAATACAACTATGAAAGATTTGAATCTCTAATGGCAAAGAACACCTTCAATTGTGAGTCACCTCCAATGGATTGCCAAACGCCAAAGGATGCATCTCTTACTCTGCAAGCGCAGAGCCCTTGTGTCTCTTTAGACTCTTCAAGCATTTCCTTCTCACATCAGTCAGTATTAAAAAATAGTCAAAAACATAATATTGTCATGTACAGTGATGAGATTGGAAAATCAATTAGTTTGCAATTAAACCTACTCTTTGGCCAGAATGTAGTAAACAACTGTATGCCTGGGGCCACATATTCTGATATATTGAAAAAAATAATTTCTACAGAATTCAGATTAAACACAACTTTAATCATTTTAATCGGTAGAAGAGGTAAAACAAATAATAAGGATATGATCAATTATTTTACACAATTAAGCAATTTAGTCAACATTAATAAAATCATTTTGTTTGCTGTACCGTTTAGTCAAAGTTTGCCAGAACGAGAAAATACTTTTAGGCACAAGTTAAACTTATATATGCATACTTTGACATGTCGTCATTCTTGTTTTCAATTTATGGACACCAATATATTTATTGGTAAATATTTTTATTTGACGAAAGATAATTATTATTATCTTTCCCGGTATATTATTCTACAATTAGCACATGTGCTAAATTACACTATTATTAACTTGTCCAGTCTAATGGACAACCTGACACCTGTTTCTATTGAGCAGGTTGATACCATGGGTATCACAACTGTGGAATATCTTCCAGTTAGTTTAAACTAGTTTGTAAGACAACTGAGAACAACTCCGGCAGTACTTTAAGCTTGAATAATATGAAATATAATAATTTAAAAATGAATAAAAGCCCTTTATCACTGTGTAAATATAATAACAAGAATAGTCCTCTCAACCTGGTGCACCAAAATATTCAGGGCATATCAAGTAAAACTTTGGAAATTGAGTTGTTCTTGAATAGTAATAGCATTGATATTTTGTGTATTACAGAACATTGGCTTAAGAGCCACCAGTTTATGATTAATTTTAGCAAGCATCAGGTTGCAAGTTCGTTCAGCAGACAAAAATCAATACATGGAGGCTCTTTGATAATTATTCTTAGTACGTTAAAATACAAGGATCGGTCTGATATTGTGAGCCTGTCTGTGGAGCGAACTATAGAAATGGCATGCATAGAGCTTGAGCGGCTTGTTGTAATAAGCGTATACAGACCCCCAGCATCATCATTTGATCTTTTTGAAAAAGTAATGGATCAAGCTTTGTTTAAAATTAGTAACAATAATAGTAAGAATATAATTGTGTGTGGAGATTTTAATACTAACTTGTTAGAAGAATCCAGTTTAAGCAATAGGCTAATAACCTTATTTCAGAGTTACAATTTAGTCAATTTATTTCTGGAGCCGACTAGGATCACAGCTACAACGTCAACCTGTCTTGACAACATTTTCACTAATGTTGTTCCACAGTCCAGTTCAATTATAAACAAATTAGATGCAGACCACTGTGGTCAGCAACTTATTTTTAATTTTAAGAGGAATAAATGTGAGAAATATAATATTAAATATGTACCTGTGAATGCTTGTCGACTTGATCAGTTTAGAATTAACACATTAATTAAGTTACCCAATTTATCCTATTGTGAGGACCCCAATGAACTTTATAATTCTGTTTTTAACTTAATTAAAAATGAATATGATTGTGTATTTAAATCAAAAAGTATAGAAATTAATAAAACCCTGGTGTTTAGTGATTGGGCAACAAAGGGAATACATATTAGTAGAACTAGATTATATTCACTTTACGAGGAAAGGTTGTATAACTGTACAGACAAATTTTCTAAATATGTAAAAAAATATTCTAAAATATTTAAACATACCTGTGCATTAGCAAAATCCATGTACATTAGCAATAAAATAAAAAATAGCTCTAATAAAATAAAATCTACCTGGCAAATGATCAATAGTGAAACTGGAAGAAAGAAACCTCACAATTTAAATTTTAGTTTAAAAATCAATAATCAAACATTGAATACTGACCAAAGTGTTGCTGATGCATTTGAAAAATTATTTTCTGATATTCCAGTTTCATCTACTAAGTGCCTTAATTCATCTCCCACATTTGCTGAATCAATAATTAAGTCTAATGTGAATGAATGTAAAATAAAATTTAACTTTGCTTATGTTACTTGTAATGATATAGTCAAAGCTTTTCAAGCTATAGAGAGAAAAAATGCTACTGATATCCATGGTTTCTCTGTAAAAATAATTAATTCTATAGTTGATTGTATTGCTCCATACTTGGTTGTAATATTTAATAAATGTATTGATACTGGTGTGTTTCCTGATCTTATGAAGAACAGTAAAGTTATTCCGTTATTCAAAGCCGGTAGTCCGTCCGACCCCACTAACTTTAGACCCATATCAATTCTACCAGTGCTTAGTAAGATTTTTGAAAAACTTATTTTGCAACAATTAGTGCATCATTTTTACTGTAATAACTTAATGAATGTAAATCAGTTTGGTTTTTCAAGGGGTCGCTCAACAACAGATGCTGGTGTTGAGCTTGTTCAGCAAATTTTCAGAGCCTGGGAGGTTTCACAGGATGCCATTGGGGTCTTCTGTGACTTATCCAAGGCATTTGACTGCGTCCAACACGACATCTTGATCAGGAAATTATACCATTATGGTGTCAGGGATGGAGCACTCAGCCTTCTGAATTCTTATTTGGGCAACAGGGTTCAGAGGGTTGAAGTTAATAGTAAGAGATCATCCGGGTCTGTTGTTAGCATGGGAGTGCCACAAGGCTCTATTCTCGGGCCATTTCTATTTCTAGTCTATATTAACGATTTGCCATACTTTGTAAAGGATAAACATGAAATTGTATTGTTTGCTGATGATACTTCATTGCTTTTTAAGTTATCTAGACAGCAAACTAATTTCGATGACATAAACAATGCCATATCTAAAGTTGTAGAATGGTTTTCTTCTAATAATCTTCTACTTAATGAGAAAAAAACAAAATGTATTAAATTTTCATTGCCTAATGTTAGACAGGTTGACACTAACATAGTAGTTAAGAATGAAGAAATGAAACCTGTGGACACAACCAAATTCTTAGGCATTACATTAGATACTAAACTTCAGTGGGGTCCTCATATCACTAGTTTGGCAAAAAGACTCAGCTCTGCAGCATATGCTGTTAAAAAATTCGACAACTTACTGATGAAAATACTGCGAGATTAGTATATTTTAGTTATTTTCATAGTCTTATGTCATATGGAATTTTACTTTGGGGACATGCAGCTGATGTAAATGCAATTTTTATTCTGCAGAAAAGAGCTATTCGTGCAATATATAAACTAGAACCAAGAATGTCGTTAAGAAATAAATTTAAGGAAATCAATGTTTTAACTTTGACATCTCAATATATTTATGAAAATCTTGTATATGTTAGGAAAAACATACATTTATTTAAAAAGAAAAGTGACACTCATAATGTAAATACTAGAAATAAGGAAAAACTTGCTGGTTATGTAAGTAGACTTCACAAAGTCACTAGTTCATTTAAGGGTCTGTTGTATACGTTTTTACAATAAGGTCCCAGTTGATATAACAAATTTACCTTTAAACAAATATAAATCTGTTTTAAAAAAGAAGTTGTACACAAAGGGCTACTATACAGTGTCCGAATATTTAGATGATAAAAACCCATGGGACTGACCTGCGCAGCTACATGCTAGCCAAATTTTATGTGTTAGTTAAATGCTTATTAAATATATTTTTAGTTATATGTCAATGTGATCAGAAATTGTTAATAGTTTATAAGAGCAACCCCTGAGTTTCTTGCTCGTTCTTCTCCGTGGAAATCGGCCTTACGAACGAGCTGTAGCTTTAAAAATTGACATATTTCAAGTGTAAATAATTTACCTACGAAATAAAATATTTTGATTTTGATTTTTGATAGATAGATAGATAAAACGCTTTATTGTACACACAAAAATACAGAAAAATAAAATAAGCATATTAAAACTAATGTGGGCAAAGGCGGTCTTATCGCTTGAAGCGATCTCTTCCAGACAACCTTTGCGTTATAGGACAATAGAAAAAGTACGACAAGCAGTGCACCAGAAACAAGCAAATATGAAATAATAAAATAGAATTAAAATAATTAATATAAAAATAAATTTAATAAACTTACAATACTATATATACTCACCTACTATAAAATATTATTAAAATAAATAAATAATATAATATTTATGTAATTATACTAGTAATATAATAAAATACTTAAAATAGAATAATATTTGTTGCAAACTAGGACCTAGTCAGTTTGGCTTTGAAAGAAGCAGGTGACTTTGAGTGACGAACTTCAGATGGGAGTTTGTTTCAATTTCTAAAGGCTGCCAGCTTTAACTGAGAAGGAGTCTCTGAAGTATTCAGAACGAGTCAAGCGTTGTTTTAGTAGGTTGTCAGCCTTAGACCTGTATACACATACATATATACATATAATCACGACTATTATCCCCGAAGGGTTAGTCAGAGACTAGGCAATGAGGACCGCGAAAGCAGTCCGAAACCCAACGGGTTTCGGACTGCATCCATCGCTCCTTTTGAATGTGCTCCTTGAGCAATTAGTGAAGTAGCGGGATTAACACTATATATTTTTATTATATTTTAGTATATGATGGATTTCCGCAAAGTAACGCCTGATTCCATTAACCACCTCTATATAAGATAAGATATATATATATATATATATGGATAGGTACTTATAAATCGTTTTATAAAATAAATGGTTAATATTGTTTTTACGATTTGTAACAAATATGTGCAAGAGAATCTGTTAAAATACTTTATCTTTAAAAAAACGAATCTGGATCACTTTTTACAATTACTGGTTTCTACATTTGAATGTCCTAATGCCGTTTAAGCATATTTTTGCAAATAATCGAGATTAATTTAATAGAATAATTTATTTCTAATTTTTATTGTACGCTCGTTTGTATATACTCGTAGGCTATAACTTACCGTTTTTCTTAGTAAAATTTAAATTTTAATTGTAAAATGCGTTTGTAAATGTTTTAATATAATTTGTGAGATTTACAACTACTGATAGTTTAGGTTTGGGCATAAATGGGTTAAACCTACCTACCTTCTTTTTCTGACATTGTTTCTGATATTGCATATTATTTTTCTTATTTTAATGTAATTTTATAACTATAAATTATTAACCCAGATTCCCCTACGGGGCTTTTAAACGCCCAAAAAAAGAGTATTAATTCAATACTCAATTAAATGTTGTTTTTGTGTAGTGTGATCTACTTTTTCTTCAATATAGATTACAGATGCTACGGGACTTTGTTTGAGTAAGTAGTAGAAATTAAAAAAATAGATTATTGTTGTTTCTTTGGTTTTAAAGTTAAGTGAGAATTTAAGGTGGCACCATGGCTCCGAAAAGGTAAGTATCTATCAATATTTTGCTTTAAAATTTTACAATACCTATTTTTAATTCATCTATAACCACTACCTAGTACGTAAATAGAAAATGAAACTTTAGCATTGAGTTTTAATTAACAATATCCGTCTCTAAAGTTTATGACCGTTTAAACGCCCTGTAGGGGAATCAACGTCTGTCATATTTTTCAGACCTTCACATAGATAATCGTCAAAACTTTCTAAATTGATTGAAAAACTGGAATACTTTGACACCGATGATCATTCACGTGTGGCGTAGCAATTTTGCCTTAAGAAAATGTGAACACAGAAATCACAGACGAGGGATCTGGTGACAAAGAAGTTGTAGCAGGCTCGCAACTGGGGGCTCAAGCGTTTATAATATTTACTGGCTGGCATGTGCTGGCTGAATTAGCGAAGAGAAGATGTAAATCATATACACCTGTGGATCAAAATGCGAGTATGACCGAGGGCACTCATGCCCTCGGTCACAATTGCAGTAGTTGATATCAGCTTGCAACTGTCTCCATCCATGAGGTTGTATTTGCTCTGAGTGTGCCATGTAATCAGAAGAACTATTATAATCCAAGATAACGAATATTATAATCCACTTGAGCTTTAGCATTGGCAAAAGCACGGCACAAAAAAATTATATGTCCGCCGCTGACAATGCGTGATAGTCTGTTTATAAAGGGTGACGAGCCCTCGTTACTCTCTAGACTAGAATACCACCATCTTACCGCAGAGTAGTAGCAAGAGGTTTGCTAGAAATGAACAAAAGAGCATCAGAGCGTGTGCAAGTCAGACTGCCGTAAAACTACCTGATTTGATAAGTTCAGTCATATGGGTGAAAACAGAAAAGTTTATGTACTCGTATTTATGGAGAAAACAAATTTATTTAGTAACAAATGTACTATGAAACTACGTTTTGTTGTTTGAATTTTTATTTATTTTTTTCATCTATTTTATTTTAGTTCAATATTTATACCAAATAAAGTTTGTTTTATGACACATTTGGCCTTTTAATGCAGTAATACATAGGTACCTTTCATACTTTATGTTAGTAGTAGATTCCCCTACGGGGCGTTTAAACACCCATCGCTTTTCCGCTTTTCCAGTTAAGCTAGATTTTTTCCAGTATTTTTTCAAGTCAATGGAACCCTAACTACGCTCATATTAAAATATTATAAACTTTGGAGACCACAAATAATTTCAGGGTAATCTGGGTTAATTCTGTTAATTAGGGACATGTAAAGTTTTATAAATAAATTATAATGTTGTTTGTTATCCGTTAATAAAACATGGAGATATTATTACTCTGACTTTATTTTGTAGTTTTGTTTTGTTCAAACCATGCGTTTATTACTATCTGTGGCAGTATTAGGTATGTACTCGTATGTTTTATCTTTTCTACCATAATCTATTTGGCAGGCGATTACTCAAAAAGTTTAATGATTTCAAACAATTAAGAATATTTTAAGTAAGTAGACATCTTTTATTCATGTTGCTTTGAAACTTGATGTTATATCTATTTAGTATCTTGTCACGTCTTTTTGATTCTTGTGGCAGAGCCGTGACATCGTCTCTGTTTTGTTTCCAGAAGCCGTACTCATCCCCACTTCGCGAGGCACCATGACGCTCCATTTTGAGAATCACACTTTCTTAAGAAATAAGACTTGGAGGGACGGCAAAAGCACCCACTGGGTCTGCAGCAAGAAGAGGAATGGCTGCAAGGTTACAGTCCTCACATATGATAAGAGTGTCCTCAAGCTCACAGGAACGCATTGCAACCACGACGACTCTGATGACGAGTAGCTTAGGTGCGATTTTAATTTGTAAACTATTTAAATGAAATATATTAAAATCTTTAAAGCTATTTACTGATAATCTGGTTAAGGTGGTTTCTTATAGAGCTCAAACGCAGGTCACCCTGACATGACCCTGACCCTAGTTACATGCAGCATGCAAGCAGGCATGCATACAAGCATGCAGTATTCCAAAAAACCTGCAACATGCATTTATTATACTCGGATTTCGTCCTCAAGATTAACATAAATACACATGTAGTTTCACTTATCTTGTAGCCAGTATACACATAAGTTTAGATATTTAATTTGGATATAATTTCTTTTTTACTAGTCGCTCAATCTGTCATTCACCTGTTCCCGCGTTCACCGCTAGATTTCATTCACTTTTTCGTGCTCCGCCAATGCACACGCGTCGCCTTCGTTAAATACATTATTTTTCAGCAATACTATAAAATGGGTAAAAGGAAAAGTTCTGATCACGAAGAGTACGATTTTATTATAAAGAAAATAAAAAAATGGCGAAAAAGTTAAAACGGCCAAAAAGAAAAAGACGTCATTCTTTAACATCAAATGATTCTAGCGAAATTGATACTTCGCCGAAAAACAATGAAGGTTAGTGTCATAACGCTTACCTAATGCATACAGAAATTATGCATTATGTAAGCGTTATTACACTAACGCTAACGCTAATTGATTTTATGTAAGCATACGCTTACATAAAATCAATTAGCGAACGTTTAAGGGCGGTATCTATACATAATTCTGAACACAATGACAAAAAAAATGGGCTCCAGTTTTATAGTGATTTTCAAAGTTATGTTTTCTAACAAACTAAATCAATTAAAATTATGCACATCATCAAACATGCTGTGCTTATCTTTACTAACACGCACGCAAGCGTCAATAAAAAGATAGCTCAGTGTGCTCCGAGTTTAGTGTGCGTGTTCGGCTATCTTGGTGTGCCTATAGCACACCAAGATAGCCGAACACGCACAACACGCACGTACAGCTTTACGGGTTTGGAAAGCGTGTATATTTTGTTGAATTATGTTAATGTTTTATTGATTATCTCGGTAACGAGCCTGTAGTTTTGAACCAAATTTGCTGAGCATGCCCAGTGTGATGTATAGATGCTCCTCTTCAACGTTCGCTTATTGATATTGTTAGACCCTTTATATCCGTTCAAGAAAGTTAGCCCTTCACACCAAAATTTCTATGTAGCAATTTGCAATAATATAAAAATATAAATACGTATTTTGCTACCCGAGTAGGACAGAGAATATAAATGATAAAAATTATTTCACTTGTGGACCACCGCCTGCTACTTCAACTGCCTGAACATCCTGTGTCTTGTATAAAAAATCCACCAAATAGGTGCAGCCGCTCTGAAGTGATGCGCGTACAAACATAGTATTACCTCCTCTTAGGTGGCAGAAAGTACAAGAACTTTCGTATATTTTATAGGTACCTACTAAAATGGCGAGATTAGCCATTTTTCGCAAATTCTTCCGATATTTCTGCTTTTTTAGCACATCCGTCTGACTTTAAAATTCCGTTAAGGCTGCAAAAGCCGCTAACAAATTAATTATAAGTACTTACCTACGCACTCACTACCAAACGTCTTAAAAACAAGATGATGATAAAAGATATGTTATGAAATTTTTATTTTTTTTTATAAACAATATAACTTTTCCATTAGCGTACCAATTATCTAGCCCAAGTTAAGCTTTTTATTGAATCTTGTTTTTATTAGCTAATAAAAACAAGATTACTAGCTAACGTGTCTTCATCATCATATTGTTTTAATTACGTTTGATAGTGAGAGAGTACTTATAATTTAGTTTGTTAGCGGCTTTTGCAGCCTTTACTAATTTTAGGATCAGACGAATGTGCTAAAATTCAGAAATATTTTGTGAATTTGCGAAAAATAAGGCTGATGTCGTGATTTTAGTATAAAAAATACGAAACATACTTATCAGGGACCTCAGAGATGGCGACGCCTGAACCGGCATGCTCGTCAATATTATTCATGATTTAAAATTACTAATAAAACATGTACAGTCACGAGCACCAATATGTATACACTTTGAGTCTTATTCCATTGCATTAAATTACAATTGCTTACATATTTTTGCTCGTGACTGTACATTTCCAGATATTAATAATATGTTTTTTTATATGTCACTTGTCATTACGTTAATTTGACTAAATTACAATCAACAGAGCCGCGTTACGGCGTGTCCAACAGAGGCACCACCGTCATCTTAGTGGGCCGGTACCGGTTCAACAAGGAGAGTGAGCGTGGCCCTAAGACCCGGTGGACCTGCGTCAAGAGGAGGACCCTGAGATGTACCTCCTCTATCACGACAATCAACAAAGATTTCGTTAAAACTAATGGATACCACAACCATGACTAGTCACGCTTTTTTATTTTGGGGCTATCAATTAGATGGCAGCGATAGAAGCGGGGACTGATGGAGAGCGGCGGTGAGCGGTAGGTAGTGGCGGGTAGGGTAGTGGTGGGCAGTGGCGGGTAGTGCGGGGAGTGGCTGGGAGTGGCGGGGTGTGGCGGGGAGTGGCGGGGAGCGGCGCGACGACTATTATGGTTCGTTCCTTACCGCTCGGCTAAGACCACTGGATAATTGGGCCATGGCGCGCGATTTATCTGATCGTTGCGTTCTTTGTATTACCGTTAACACGTTGACTACAACCGCCCGGCAACAGGTACATTCGAAATAATGTACATGTTACTCGCGTACTCTGGCTCTGGAGGCTCTGGGGGGGGGGGGGGGGGGGATCGGAGACTCGCTTGCGGCAAGATGCCATCCCCCACCGGAATCCCTCTGAGGATTTTCGACCAATCACGGCTTGAGGAACGCTTTAAGTTTCTTGCCGCCCCCAAACAAGCCCGGTAACGCTGTAAAGGTCATCTGCGACAGACAGCACGCACACTCAAACAAAAAACTTGCTATTTCGAACCTAGAAAATAATATTTCATAATTGTTGGTTCTAAGGCTAACAATGTATGGGCGCAGAACATTGTCCCTTAACCGTTTGTCGTTAACCCCCACGGCGCTCAAAGTCTTAAATAAGACTGCCGTTGCCAACGCGCTGTGAACTAGAATTGTCTCGAGATGCTCGTGCACTTGGAGGCTTTAAGTGCCGCTTCCTGGCGCTCTACAGTCACTGTCATTCATTATTTCACGGCCTAAAAAAGGAATTGGCTTAAGTGTCTGACTGGAATATATTTTGAGATAGCTAGGATCAGAAATATTTTATAAAATAATAACATTTAATGTCTACTGAGATATCTTGCATTCATGTTGGGAGACATTGTATTAAAACAAGCCTTGTTATTTTTAAACTAATTTATATAATAATATTTTACACTTGTAAGGACACATTACATTGTAAGTTGCGCTGAATTGCAATTATGAAATCACGAGGTAAGGCGCACGGTCACGTACGCCAGTCGTTCCCAGGCGCGCATCCGAACAGTCTTGCCACACTTAGCATAATTATAAGCTTACGCCTAGCTAATATACCTACTTATCTTTACTGTACATTTACAAGTGTAATACGTAATAAAGGCTTATTTATTTAGTACCAATTCAGACTTTAATTGATTCACCTTCTGAACTTAACACACTGTTTTTGTGTGCCCTTTTTACACTACATATCCATTTAAAACATAACAATTGATTAATACAATCGTTGGTTGAATGCTCTAAGACAATCGCGTATTGTTATGTTTTAAAATATTTTTCTGCGTGTTTTTCATTTCATCATTAAATGTGTATAGTGAGGTTAGTACCTACGACATTGTGTGTCCTTTCAAAGTTTCCACTACCACTACCAACTTTGTAACTTTTTGCGGATTTTTTAAAAATCTTTTACGAGTAAGCACTTACCTTCATCTCACTTGATGGAAAGAGACGATAAGGCTGAAGATGAAATCGCGCTTCACCCAGAATCCTCAACACTTAGGAACTGGCTATCCTCTATCTAAACTGTCGAAACACAATGCTTTTAACATTATTATTATGGCGCCAAAATTTAGATAAGATGGTGGTAGCTACTAGCTAGCCTAATCTCGTCGCGTTGTTATGTACCCGAACGGATGTATGTTGGTTGAATGTGATAATTCGTGGTCCAATCCCTATTGATCCTGTAGACTACTAACTAACGTGAACACATACCTGACACAAGCTTGAGCTTTGCGATCTAGTTCACTATAGTTATGGATGTGTTGTTATGAGCGCTTTTATAATAATCTTTAATACAATTTTAAAGCTGTGTGGTGGCGGCTCATTATCAAAAGCATACTACCAACCCATCCCTTCCCTTGGGTGTCGTAAAAGGCGGCTAAGGGATAAAGACTGCACATACATCCTCATACAGCAAAGAGCGGCGATAGCCTCACCACTTGTACGCTGATCCCATGTGATGTGCAGTTGTTATTCGGCGTGCCGTGGCCTGCGGCAGTGCGCTGCTGCTGCGCTCCTCATTGGCCAGTCTCTGACTAACCCTTCGGGGATATACTCGTGGGTGTATGTATGTACATTTTTTTGAAAGGAAACTAACTTCGTCTATTATTATTAAAATTATTGTAATACCTAAGTATGTTAAAGTAGTGCTAATAGAGAACAAACGTTTTGTTCGACACAGTAATCAGACGATTTTTCAAATTCAGATTGCAACATAACCCTACCGATATTCTTGACGAATCGCTTCGGGAACCCGTCCATGATCATCGACTGCTACAGATACAACAAGCGCAGTGACAGCAAGGGCCCTCTCACCAACTGGGTTTGCACCAATAAAAACCGCTATTGCAGGGCCACGGCGATCACCGAGGGCACTAAGCTGTTGAGGCTGAAGAACAAACACAACCACTGAAAACTATATGTATATTGTAGGATCTTGTGTCGTCATTTCATCATCATTCGCCTAGAAAAGTTCCACTGCTAGGCACAGGCTTTTCCCCACGTGGACAACAGCACATGTGGATATTGGGACGCTCTGGCCCAATGAGGGTTGGTGGCTGACTCGATCAGGGGCCGTACCGTCACCTCTTGGAGCAGTATTACTTTGTCCTTATTAAGCAAAATTTGTATATCTGTAGTTTGGTCCGTCATAAAGTGCAGATTCGAGTCCCGTTCGAGGGAACTGGCTGTTGTGTCTTTCTTAAACGCAATCTCGCTGAAATGAGTTGTCAAATCTAATATCCTCAATTATATTAAATTTAATTTTACTCTATAGTTAGTTATGTTGTTGTATTTATATTGTATATTAAAAGATAAAATAGAGACTGGTATTTTTAGCTTGTGTGTTTATGTAGATAATGTTCTTTGGTATCTAGATATACTTACTATCATATTATTATAATGTTTTCATAGAATTTAATAAAACAATTTGTTTGTTTTTGTCGAGGTTTTTTTATATTATCTGTATGATAAAGAGGTCTACATCAACTCTGCTACCTTTTTACTTAAAACTAACGCCTAATTATAAGAAATATAAACTAACTTACGTACTAGTAGACGGTGTGCCACACCCTTGAGATACGCCGCTTCGTCTCCTCGAGCTCCTCAGCTCGGCTGCAGTCCGCCGCGCCGACTGGCTTCGGGCTGCTGTGGTGGTGGTGGTAGCTCGCCTCCCCGGCGACTGTCTCTGGCTGCTGCTGTGGTATGGAAAGGCCCTAGGCGTCCCGTCTACCCCTCAGCGCTGAACCCAGACAAATATATACCACTTGCACCAATCACTTAGCCCGCCACGACACGTGTGCCGGTCAACCAACAATTCACTGATTTTAATCAGGCCGCCCTGGTTTCAAACTAAACTTATGGTTTTCACTGTTTCACTGTTTATTGTGATTACGGTCCGCCGAATTTACTGTTTATGTGCCCTACATCAAATCACTAATACAAAGTACAAATTAATTTCACACTACCCCGCGTTCAAGGTTCCTAACCTAATTCCAATGTGAGTGTGTGTCACTTTTACATTGACAGCCGTCTGTCAAATACGAATTAAAACTAACACAAAAGGTTGCCAGCCGTAAGTGGCCATTTTGTTCCGAACATTATCATTATCACCCTTTTAACGTCCCACTGCTGGGCATAGATGTACCCACATAAAAAACAACATATGGAAAGATTGGGCCATCATAACCCACCATGCTGGCCTAATGCTGGTCTGCGGTTTTTTGTACATTATAAGTAATGCATATAAATAAAATATATAAAATTCTAGTCATCTCAAAAAAAATGTTTAATGGTATTTATATTTTGTACTTAGGTATTACTTAGATAATCAATATAATGTCATATTAAGATTTTGATAAACAGTGTCAATAGGTGTAAAAAACCGAATCGATTAGGGTTAGTACTCGTATTGTAATGTTGACTATTATTCCCATTTTAATAAATTATTACTAAAGCTATTAAAATAAATTCAGATTAATAAAATAAGTATTCTCCTCTGAGAACGTTTGGCACTCCCTAAGACTGTTCTAATAAGGGTATCACAATTATAAAAACGACGCAAAAAATAACTATAATAAGTTCTAACAAAAAAAATTAAATAAGAGTTCTACATTCTGATTTATGTGATTTAATAGACCTATTTATTGCAGAATAGTACGACAAAAAAGTAATAGAATAATATAGGTAATAAAAATAACAAAAATATGTAGGTCCTAATAAAATAGTTCTATGCCGGTAATTTTATATTTCATTAAACAATCCTTTCCCTATTTTTGTACACTTTCCCTGGCGACATCCTTTGCAAACTCTCTTGCAAACCTCAATTTATTTATTTTATAAACGTTTATTTTTCTTGTATTACATTTACACCGTTTACATTCGGGAAGCCGGTGATCGAGTTGGGCGGACACAGGTACAACAAGAGGATGGAGCGGAACGGCGAGCGGGTCACGTGGCGGTGTGTCAAGCGACGGAGGTGGTCCTGCAACGCCCAGCTGGTGACTGTCAACAATGATGTAGTAGAAATATGACATTGCCATAACCATTCTTATTAAGATAGTTTTGGTATTATCAACTTCAACTGTTTGTCTGTTGTTGGGCATATGTCTCCCCATGATGTCTTGACAGCTTGACAACAAAAGAAGAAAACAGTGTCTGTCAAATCTGTCAACAAATCATCGACTATAATATAATCAACATGTTCGCCGACGTCGTCGTGTAGCGGTGATAGAATACTACCATCCCCTCTCTTCCCTTGGGTGTTGTAAAAGGCTACTAACGGACTAAAGACTGCATTTACATCCAACAAAGAGCGGTGATGGGCTCACCACCTGACACGCTGAGCATGTGTGCAGTCGCTATTTGGTGAAAAGTGGACTATGGTAGAGGACTTCTTTTGCAGTTCTCATTACCTAGTCTCTGACTAACCCTTCGGGGATAATAGCAATTGTGATTAATGTATATGTATGTATGTTCACCGACGTCTTGTCTATGTATTTTAAATGATCAATGTTGAGTTTAGCCATACAAGGACCTTCGGTCCTGTATCGGCCTCATTTCAGCTATTTCAAATCGTCAACAGTTTTTTTTTTTTTTTTTTTTTTTATAGCAGAAGGAGGCAAACGAGCAAGCGGGTCACCTGATGGAAAGTAATCACCGCCGCCCATGGACACCCGCAAAACCAGAGGAATCGCAGGCGCGTTGCCGGCCTTTAAGGAAGGAATAGGCTCGTTTCTTGAAGATCCCTAAGTCGTAACTGTCCGGAAATACCGCCGCCGAGAGCTGGTTCCACAACACTGTAGTTCGAGGCAAGAAATTTCTTGAAAAACGCACAGTAGTAGACCGCCATCCATCAAGGTGATGTGGATGGAATGACAGTCGATTGCGTGTAGTGCGGTGAAGGAAATTAGCGGCAGGGATCAAGCCGAACAATTCCTCAGAACACTCCCCATGATATATACGGTACAATATACAGAGAGACGCAACGTCTCTCCGAAGAGCCAGTGGATCGAGCCGACCTGAAATAACCACGTCGCCGACAATTCGAGCAGCTCTGCGTTGAATGCGGTCAGTTCAGGAGTTGTGTCTCAGCTAGCCTGCTTCCTTGATATTATTTTCTTAAGTCCAAATATCAAAATCAGGCTACTGAGGGACGATTTACATTTAAAAATAGCAGAACTGTTGTTACCCAGTTATTTTGTTGTTGACTAAATTATTTGTTTTTAAAATTCCACGATACATGTGATATTTTATTTTACATAGTTAAGATTAGGTTTTATTGATTAAAAATAGTACGATACTTACCTACGTTTAACGTAGAAGATAATGATTCTGTTGAGTTTTTAAATTTTATTTCTTTAATTAATTATTAACATTTAGAGGCTTGCTGTTGTTTAGTTTTGAACTGCTAAAGCATGTTTTGATTCATGTATTAAATACAAAATACCTATTTGAGATAATAATGGTTTCTTATATTTAACTTCATATTTAAAATAATGTATTCGTTTCTTTACAAACATAATTGATATGGTTTTACCTTCTGTTATGTGTTTCATATCTAGTATCTACTGCGAATTTGTGTCACTGTCAAACATTTTTTGTAGGTACTTTCTGTTACGAGTATGACTGTCCCTTGTCAGAAATATAAAATACCTAATAGCAGGTTACCTTAGAAGGACAATTAAAAGGTAATAATTTCAGTTATTTGATGATAAACACAAATTCTTTTTTAGTCAATTTTAAGATTTAGGAACTTTGTTAAATGAGTGTTTGTTTATGTTTAAAATAACTCGTTTCATATTTCAAAAATTTTTAATAAATAATTGAACGCAATTCTTATTGCGGATAAATTGCAAAAAAAATAAATATGTTTTTAACATATTCCAATTTGATTTTAAATATTTTTGAAGTTGTCTAGGGCAGTAACAATACACTCCACTATTTCTACATTCTGACTTGTGATATACATAAGTTGTAAAGTACAATTGTTGAATGAGGTGACGGCAAAGTATAAGTGTGTAGCAAAAGGAGAGATTGAACCACGCTGCCCTTATGTGGTCGCCACATACATAATAGAGTAAATTTTTCAAATAAAGCCGTTTTAATTAAACTACTTACCTACTTAAAATTTAAATTATTGTGCTGCTGACGAAATTAACTATAAATCTATATTTATGCAATTTATAGATTTATTCCAAGAATTTAGCGGTTCATCAAACTTGAAGAGTGACATGATTGTGCCTTATCTTTATTTTATGTTATACTAGCAGCCCGCCATCGACTTCGTCCACGTGAACACCCTGTACCCCGTGACAAATTTCCAAAAAAATCACACACCTTGTCCTGACAATTATTAATTATAAACAACAAAAAAAGAATCAGACAAGTCGGTTGAGCCGTTCTGAAAAGATGCGCGTACAAACATTTCGGCAATTGATTTTTATAATGTAGTTATGCAGAATTGTAGATATGTCAATTATAATGAAACAAACTTTTTATTTTCCTAGTAAGTCATCATCAGCCTATAAACTTTCCACTGCTGGGCACATGCCTTTTCACATGGACAACGGCGCAAATTGGGCCATAATCCCACCACGTTGGCCCAATGAGGGCTAGTGGGTTTTAACGACTCACGAGTTTCCGGAGCCTGGAGGAGCTAGAGATGCTTTTAATTTGGTCACCCGTGCACTGACCAAGCATTGCAAAAATTACTTAACTGGCAAATTCGGACTCCGAACGCTAAAGCCGCTGCGCCATCAAGCTCCTGGCAAGTTTGTATAAAACTATAAAAAGCACATGTCCACTCGCTATTTATTGGTGAAAAATGGACTGTGGCTATTTTGCGGTCCTCATTACTTAGTCTCTGACTTATCCTTCGGGGATAACATTCGTGATTATTCTATGTATGACTATAGGTTGCACATCCAACAGTAAGAATCCGCGATGGCTACACACCACCTGTCACGCTGAGCACATGTGCAGTTGTTATTTGGTTGAACATGGACTGTGGTACTGCACTGCTTTCGCTGCCCTCGTTGCCTAGTGTCTAGGGGATGGACAATAGTCGTGAGCGTATGTACGTATGTACAAAAGACGTTAATTTTAAAATTTCAGGAGCAGTTTTCTACACTAACAATCGCGGGAGTTTAGGTTTGTGCCTGGCAGGACATCGGTTCAGTATGAGCGACGTCAGGAATGGCAAGATCAGATGGCGATGCATCAAGCGTAATGGAGGCTGCAAGGCAAGCGCTATCACTATTGACGAGAAAGTTATTGAGGGAAAACCACATAACCATTTGTAAAGACAAATAAATAATAAAACCACAGTAATCGCGCGATACGACAGACTTCACGCAAATTTACAAAAATCATTGCAAATTATAGATTATTTTATTAAATTTGCACAATTGTATAAACCTTCCAGAGGTAAATGACAGATGTTACCTTTTGTTTCTAAGATGCAATTTAAATCTGTGGTAGGTGGACTGTGCCAGTGGACTGCTTTTGCGGGCCTCATTGCCTATTCTCTGACTAACCCCTCGAGGATAATACCTAGTCGCGATTGTATGTACTTATGAATATAAATCCTATTGATTATCTATTATTATTACATTAAAATAATTGTGTTCGACTTGTTTTATCTTTGCCTGTCTAAATAGATCTTAAAAAGTGTACTTACAGTTTGATACTCGTAGTTACACAGTCGTGATACGAACACACGCCTATTTTTATTACCTTGATATTAGCTGTCGTGGTTATTATGTGTGTATAACAGTCCTAGTATCTATACTGAATCGAACAATTTTGTCTACGAAAATTAAAGGCTCCACATAAAATTTTGTATGCATCTTCGATATTTCTCTTGTCATATTTAGTCCTAGTTTGTTGAGTAAAATGGTTTAGTTCAGTTTAAAGACATATCGCATCACTGAAATATAGGATATGTATGATCACAATTTTTTTTTAAAATTGTTTCAATATTTTAGGTGCGGTTTACGCTACCGGTAATTGCGGAAGACCAGCTCTGTTGTGGGCAGGCCATCGGTTTAGCAGAGACTATGTTAGAAACACCAGGATTAGGTGGCGATGCATCAAGCGCAGGCTGTAAAGCGAGCGTAATCACGATAGACTACAAAATTTACAAATCCAGCATGCATAACCATGTTTAAATTCGGAAATTTTCAAATTAACTTTAGGAAATGCTGTTGAAAGACGATTTATTATTATAATATAGATACATACTTGTCTTTTTATCTTTGAACATATGTTTAGATGATTGGAGTTGTTAATTAATAAAATGTAGAACTTAGTCATTGCAAAATTTTATTTTAAATAATATCAGAGTTGAATTCAATCAAGAAACTACTTTTGTGAATGCTCTATGCCTTCATTAAGTAACATTTCTACGGATCAACTTGCATTTTTTTTACATATTTTTTTTCTGCCGCAAGACGTTTTATTTATTTTTTTATTGAAAAACTCTACAAGAGTTTTTCAATTTACAATACAGCTATGTGATTAATATATGGTTTAATATGATGTAGATCGTCATCTTATATCAACCACTGATAATTATCGTGTAGTCATGCAATTTTTTTAATAATGTACTAAAATAATCTTTAATTATTTTAGAAATCATTTTCTTGACTGGCACTCACGGGAGCCCAGTGATGTTGCTGGACGGGAAGCGATTCGGTGTCAACTACAGCAGAAATGGCAGAACCAGGTGGCAATGTACCAGGAGGAACCAAGGCTGCAAGTCAAACGCTATGACGATCGAGGGACAACTTGTCAAATTTAAACCACATAATCATTATTAAAGCCTCTTGGAATGAAGTCAACAGATTTTTATTAATTTCTTTATTATTTAAGAAAATGCAGTATAAAAATATTATTTCGTTACTTAAATACAAATATCGGGGTCCATATTGGATTGCATAAATTAAAGAGGCATATTTTAAGGCTGCATAACCTTTTTTAGCATTCTCTTCGTTTCGCATAACGTTCATTTAGAATAAATCATTAGGCATACTTTATTTCCCCATAACTTCTTTTATAATAATGATACATCAGCAAAAAATGTTCATGCAAAAATGATTTTACAATAACGATTACTAATCATAACATTTGTTGGCATTTCACCCTTTGGCATACAGATTACCTACAAGTCTTACATAGAGAATACTGTTATAAAGCATTTGTAAATGTCCATAATTTTATTTTCTATTATTACTATACTAGATGGCGCAGCGGGTAGCGCGTTCGGCTTGCGATCGTGCCCGCTAAGCAACTTTCTGCAATGCCAGGTCGCTGGATGGGTGACCAAATTTAAAACATCTCAAGCTCTTCCGGGCTTCAGAAGGCACGTAAAGCCGTTGGTCCCGGTTGTTGTCGTAAGATGACTGTCGTTGTAACCGACCAACCCGCATTGGGCCAGCATGGTGGGTTATGGGTCCAATATCCCCAGGTGCTATTGTCCACGTGGGAGGCCTGTGCCCAGCAGTGGGACATTTATAGGCTAATAATAATGATTATTACTATGATGCATACTCATAGTAATAATAGAAAATAAATTTATGGACATTTACAATTATGCTTTATAAAACTATGACTTTTGTTCGGAACAAAATGGCCACTTACGGCTGGCAACCTTTTTTGTAGTTTTAATTTGTATTTGACAGACGACTGTCAATGTCAGTGTCAGTGTGACACACACACTCGTTGGATTTTGGGTTAGGTTAGGAACCTTGAACGCGGGGTCGTGTGAAATTAATTTGAACTTTGGTGTAATTTAATATGTGGGGCACATAGGTTCATTCGGGGGTCCGTAATAATTAAGTACAGTGTAGAACACATAAGTTTAGTTTGTAACCAGGGCGGCCTGAGTAAAATCAGTGATTTGTTGGTTGACCCGCACACGTGTCGTGGCGGGCTAAGTGATTGGTGCGCAGTGGTACGTATTTCTCTGGGGTTTGAGAGCTCTCTTGAGGTAGCCAACGGGAAGTTAGGGCCTTTCCACCACCACAGCAGCCAGAGCAGTCGCCGGGGAGGCGAGCTACGTTCACCACTGCAGCCGGCGGCCGGCGAGTCCTCGGGACCTCCGCGAACAGCGCGGCGGACGAGAGGAAGACTAGTACGTAAGTTAGTTTATATTTCTTATAATTAGGCGTTAGTTTTAAGTAAAAAGGTAGCAGAGTTGATGTAGACTATCTATAGCAAACAATTTTTTGGTAAACCAGAGCGTGGTTTTGTCTACGGACCTCAAGTAATTAGTTATTAGTTTTAGTTTTAAGATTGTTTGCTATCGCATATTAAATTGCATTCAGAATGCAATGTTAATAGGTAGGTTTTGTTATAGTTCATGGTGATCATAGCAAGTTCATAATTGATTTGGTTTTGTCTCGCATTTGGAATGCGTTGAGTAGGTAAGAAGTTCATTGCGGAAAGTCATTGCAAGTGCAATTGTCATGACCTAACTTGCTATAATTACTTGCTTAATAGTGCAATGTAAACATTTGTTTTTTGGTTACACATTTAGAATGTATTTATTTGAGTTAGGATATGTATAGTCAATTGTTGAAAACCTAATTTAGAATTAGTCTTGGTATAACAAATAAATATTTTGATGTTAATTGTTGCATTTGTTTGCAAACGGAATTTTAAGATTCTAGCGGTTTGCAAATAATTAAACATTTTGTTTGTTCCTTGATTGTTTGAAAACTTAATTTAGAATTTAAAGTTAAAGCATTGAAAATTGTGGTACCTTTGATTTGGTTTGTTGTTTTCATTTTGAAAACATATTTAAATATTGTAGGCATTTGATTCACAATATTTGTAGTTTGGTTGTCTAGCGATTGCAAAGCTGTAGACACAATATCAATATTGCAGTTATGTTACATTATAAATTGATTAACATTTTGTTTATTGTAGTTTTTTTTGGGAAATCAATTTGAGTTCCATTTATTTGTAACATTTGTTTGGTAAATGACTTGTTTACCTAGTGGCGTATGTAATAATAATATCAAGGAACATTTTTATTTAAATTTTTCTTTGGAAATCAATTTGTTTACATAGTAATTTTTAATTGAACATTCAATGTTTATTGTAGCTGCTTCAGAATCAACTAGGGTTGATTTATTGCTTTGTTTTGATTGCAGGGCAGTCTGTGCAATACTTGTTATTGCATTTCATTTGGTATAATCATATTGTAGTCACATATCAATGTTGTAGTTGCATTAAACATTGTGTGTTAACATAGTTGTGTACCTACGTAGTATTAAGGAACATTTCTATTTTATTTTTATTTTTGTTTTTTCTTTGGGAATCAATTCAAGCCTGATTACTGGTTCATCCTTGTGTGATGTTAGTTAAACATTCATTTTGTTTACTCTGGTTCTTTGGGACCGAATAGATTTGTTTTGTTCTACACAGCGGCATATGTGAAATTTGGTTGGATTATTATATAACGGTTTATACAATAATAATACAACATTTTGTTTTGTTTGTGCCTTCATTTTTAAAACCAATTTTAAAATTTATTTTGATTATTACATTGGTTTAAATTGGTTGATTTATGCATAGGGACTATGTAATAATAATAATTGCACATTATTTGTTAGAGCGCTTCTTGTTGCAAACCCGTTTAAGTTTATTTATGTATATATTAATTTTGGTTGTGGCTACATTGTAATTAAAAGGCTACATTAGTAGGGAACATTGCCCTGTCTTTGTGCTATTGTTGGACATAGAATCTAATTCCTCGTTATTTGTTTTTTGTTGACAACGCGATGGCGGAGACAGTCTTTGCAACGCAGCTGCGCTGGTTCGTGCATACGCAGGATCTGCTGTCTCGGAGAGACTGCGATGATGACATCCTCGAGCGAGCCAGGCAGTTAAGGCAGCGGGTGTCTTCGGTTGAGACCGCCATGGTGGTGTTGTCGGAGACTGCTCCAACGTCCAACAAAAAGGTATGGTCGGCATACGAGGATGATTTCGACCAAATCATGGAGATTAATGATAATGTCGTCCAGGCGGCCTGCGACATTAAAAGGCGACGGATAGGGGATGTCCAGCCATCCACACCGCCACCAATGGGAGGGCCCAGGATACCTGATAGGCCTCCTACCCATAAGTTAGGAAGTTTGGGTGGCGAAGTGGAAGAAGGGTCATTGGTAGACGCACACGCGCGCCAATTGTTGTCGCTACCTAAGGTAGCCAATCGGGCGGACTTAACGACGCAGCTGTTGACGCCAGTCACAGTTGCGTGTACTGCGTTGCGAAATTTAGGGTTGCCAGTAGCCGAGTGTTCGCTGCTACTGGTACACATTGTGTTGGACAAGATGCCAACGGACGTTCGTTCTCGGTTTGAGCGGGAAACGGCAGAGAAAGGGGGGCTACTCTGCCGGGATTGGAGGAACCTCTAAAGTTCCTTGGCGATGAGGCGGGAGTCGTAGCGACCTCCCAGCCTGACCTGCCGCTATCAGAGGCGCAGGCTTCAATAGGACGCCAGGCGAATCCCACTGTACAGCTGCAGCCAGGACACACTACGTCGCGGCGGGCGGCGCTGACTGCAGCGGCCGGCATGGACCCGGCTTGTACACAGTGTGGCCAAACGGGTCATACTACGACGCGGTGCCAGGACCGACGAGGGCTGCGTGTAATGACGAGGCGGCGCATAGCAAGGCGCAGCGGCCTTTGCTTTGGCTATAGGCCTCAACGCCGCAGTGCATTTGGTGCACCACAGCTTTTATTATTGTTGGGTGTTCACAGGTCGGGAGCGGCTTCACCGACCACACAACAGCGGTGGCAGCGTTACACGGGCAGGGGTGCTCCAGCGCGGAGCACACACCTACCAGCGGACTGGAGGCCCAGTCATGCGCGAGGCGCGCCCCCACACCGGAAGGTGAACCATGCGCAGGCGCGCAAACCCGCGCCTGCAGGTTCCCATGCCGCCGGCCCGAGTGCGATTTGGGTATCACACGGGCGGGGGCCCCGACGGTGTCACGAAGGAGGGACCCCTCCCTGCAACTAGCTCTGTGCGCGCCAGCGTGCAGCCGCGATCGAGCTATGCCGCAGCGGCCCCCCCTTTGCGAGAGCAAAACCACGGACGGTTTTGCTTTCTACTACGGCGGCCGCGTTTGAAAGATTTGAAAGAAATCTTAGATTTGAAATTTTAATTTTGTGCGACATTGTTTGGTGGCATGTTTACCGGGAGTTTGACGGGGTTAACACAAGTCACCCTCTCCTCGGTACATGCATCTGTGTGAGAATGTCAATTTCGGTAACGGTAATGAAATTCGCCCGCAGGTATAACGGCACAGACATTGGTCTAGATCGGGCAGACCCACACTTTGTCACCTGGCCCAATTGACCTACTCTTGGGCTCGGGTGTACTAGGACGGGTCCTACTAGGCACCCAGATAGCTCTGGGTCGCTCTACACTGCTGGCAGTGCCAATTATTTTTTTTTGTTTCTATTATGTACACAGTTTGACGACTCGACTCCGCATAGTCTAGAGTCAGTGTGTTTGTGTACCATTTCCATAACTATGCACAAGTTTGTGAAATTGAGAAACCTCCAATGGTCTACATGGTAGCCCATGCCCATGAGGATTGTGAAGCCTTTCAATAAGCCAGTACGTCACGGTTGACGTCTGTTGGATGTGTAACGTAATTTGTAATTTTGAATATTGTTTGTCCAAAGAGCTTTATTTGTGTAGTGCTCTTTCGGTGTTTATTTTGTCACAGTGGACGTCTTCACCCGTGCAGCCGCAGACGGGGGGTCTGCCTTCGGACCGAGTCACTCAGTCTCGTCCGTTCTTGGGGGTCGCACGCAACGGGTTCTGCTGGACCTTTCTCGGTAAAACCGATCAACTGCGCAACGCTGGGGTTGTAGGTAATTATTTTGTGTTTTTTTTGTGCCTGGCTACTAAGGCCGTCCTCTTAGGAGTCTCTTCGTTGTCCACGGAAGCCTTCGTCGTCGCGTTGGATCGTTTCGTGTCGCGTAAGGGTCTACATTCACTTATTCGCTCCGACAATGGCACAAAATGGCAAGGGCACGGGTGTAACTAAATAATGTTTGTAAATTTTTAGAAAATAAGCTTTGGTAAATAAGATAATTTAATATTATTTTAATTTGGCTAATTAGATTTAGTATGTTGTTGAAGGAGAATGACTTGCTCTCCTTGCTTGTAGCTAGGGCATCATTGTAAAGTTGTTTGTTGGCGAGCATGGGACTGCGGTTCGATTCCGCGATGAGCCACAGCAGCTGTCTCTCCTTGCCCGATGGATTGAGCTAACGATCGGAGCCTTCCGATCGGGGCAGGGGTCTGTTCGGAACAAAATGGCCACTTACGGCTGGCAACCTTTTTTGTAGTTTTAATTTGTATTTGACAGACGACTGTCAATGTCAGTTTCAGTGTGACACACACACGTTGGATTTTGGGTTAGGTTAGGAACCTTGAACGCGGGGTCGTGTGAAATTAATTTGTACTTAGGTGTAATTTAATATGTGGGGTAGACATGGGCGCCGCCGTGGCTCGCCGCCGCCGTTTAGATATGGCGCGCCGCCGCCGCCGCCGACTGTTTAAAATTTCGCGCCGACTAGACTGTTCCAATATGTTGGCTCTTGTAACATTATCTCAGTATATTCTTTACTCATGTGGGCCGTGCGGGCGCCGCGCGGGGGTGTCAGCTCAGGTGCTCGATGAGGGCGAAGACGATCCTATTTCCGATCAAGAGGGAGAAGAATCAGAAGAACGCCCTTTGTTTAGGGACTACGCGAACGTGTCTAGCGTTAAGACATCCACATCAACGCGTTGGCATAGTATCTTAGGAATGTTGGGGCGTATGGCAGACTGCTGTAACTGTAACCGCAACCCCGTCAGCTTTCTTAGCCTGGGCTGATGCTCGAGAGCGCAAATCGTCGGGTACCCAGACCCTGAGAAAGCCCCAGTTAAAGAACATTACATAACATTACAAAAGGCACGATTCCATCACATCGGCCCCATCGGTTGTAAAACATGCTTCGCACCCACTTGGAAATACCTTTATTTCCACGGAGAGCTTTGAGTATCTCCCCGCCGCAGAATTTAAGCTCCTCCGGCTCGGCTATAGGTAATACAAATGGGTGCTAAACTTTAGGAAATACCTTTATTTCCATCGCTGATAAAGCCTGACGGCTCACTTGCCCACACTGCAGCTAAGAAGACAAACTTGTTTGCCACTCTTTTTACAAAGAACTCACGTCTGGAAGTCGCTAGCAAGGTGCCACCTAAGTTGCCTATGGCCGACCTCTCCATGGGAGAACCTCACATCCGCAGCAAAGAGGTCCTCAAAGCTCTCCGTACTCTAACGTGAATAAGACTAGTGGTCCTGATAGAATCCCGGCCATTGTCCAACGTAACTGTGCACCTAATTTGTCTACTGTTCTAACACGCCTGTATCGTCTCTCACTTGAGACTGGTCTAGTTCCTCAGTCGTGGAAGCTGGCTAATGTGCAGCCTGTGCCCAGTGGCGTATTTACCATAGGGCCAAAAGGGCCACGGCCCGAGGCGGCAGGCTGCGAGGGGCGGCGCAAGCCGCACCTCGCGCTCAGCTTTGTGCGCTTTTTTATATGCCTGAAGAAATTTAAAAAAGCTTACCTAAATAACAATAACTAAAACTCAACGGTTGTAAGTTTCAAGATTCGTTCATTTACATAGCGAAACTAACTCCGTAAACATGGCGCTGGCGGTGTTGGTGGTCGATGAATCGGTCTTAGTTCCAAGTTCCAACTGTTACTTTTGTTCATCGGACACGTCAGCTCAAATATGTTTAGTTCTATTGGCGTTCCCGGTTTTAACGGTTACTCTCTTCTATGGGCCTTAACTCCATAGCTGTTCGTATCCAAAATGATGACGCAAAGCGCTTTGTGCGTATAGGTGGTATGTTGAAGGAGAAGGTGGAATCAGCTCGCGTAGTTCCAGCGCACACTCGCCAAAGTGCATTCGATCAAAAAACCGAAAGATTGGCAACCTTGCGTCGATGTTCAAGACTCTGCAGCTTGGATTCGACGTGTTTAGAGTCGCCAATGACCCTCTTAGCGCGCTTATCAATAGAGTCTAAAGCGGCTAACTGATACTTGGCAGATCCATCCCAGAGGTGGCAGCAGTATTCTATACAGGATCGGACTTGTGCTTGGTAAATCTTAAGCAGCTGCCCCAGTGTAAAATACCGCCTTACCTTGGAAAGGATGCCAAGTTCTTAAGATGCGGTTTTTGCCATGGACTCTATGTAGTGGCCGAAGTTTAGGTTTGCAGAGCTGGGCATACCTAGTAGGCTAAGATGGTCAGATATCAGCACAGATAAATCACGGAAAGTCGGAGCGAGTAGAAAGGGACTCTGTTTGGCAGTGAATAAACACGCCTGTGTTTTGGTGGCGTTGAAGTCGACCAGGTTAGCATCACCGCTTCTTGAGCAGTGTCCAAACGCTCAACCATGGTCTCTCGACAAACCCTTGGCCTTTGCAATTGAGAAATATCTGTCGTTTCGATCGCTAATGTGTAGCATGAATATGGTTGCAGACAGAACTGATCCCTGAAGAATCAATAGCCTATAGATCAGACGTGCAGCCATCTAAGACTTCACGTATCGATCGCTCCATGAGGGTACCCATATGACGGAAGCTTGTTTATAAGGCTAGCGTGCCAAACCCTGTCAAAGGCCTTAGAGATGTCAAGAGACACTGCAAAAGCCTCACCGTGTTTCTCTATAGCCTCACTCCATAGATGAGTGGCATACACAAGAAGATCTCCTGTATACCGCCCTCGGCGAAACCCATATTTGCGGTCACTTTAGAGGTCATTATTTTCTTCAAGGTATGCCAGGAGTCGGTTATTGAGTACACGCTCCATAGTCTTACAGAGTATGGTGGTGACTGATATTGGTCAGCAGTTGGCAGGATCGGATTTACTACCTTTTTTCGGAACAGGTTGTACGTTCGCAAGTTTCTAAGATTTGTGAACGAGCTCAGTCTTCAGTGAGAGATGAAACAGGCGATTAAGGATTGGAGACAACTCAGGCGCGCAGTTGCGAAGGACTATTGCTGGAATACCATCAGGGCCAATCGCCTTATTCACGTCCAAGGTTCGCAGGATTTTCAATACCTCTTTTTGGCGTATGTGGACAGCTGCCAACGTCATGAGGTATGTTAGGCGGTGATTTCGCTGCGACATCTAGACGCGAACTTTGCGCAAAGAAAGAAATGAACAAGTTCGCCTTCTCAGCCGCAGTATAGTCATGTGAGCCATCTGGTTTTAACAAAACAGCAGTGGTGTGGAGGGCTGGCAGAAATTACCTACTTTCAACCGCTTTGGCAAGGGACGAGAATGCTCGGATTTCAGCCGGGTGAGATGCCAACTTGGACCCAATCTTGTTAATGTGACGAAATCTCGCCCTGCGCAATACCCTCTTGCAGGACTTGGCAGCTCCATAATAGGCTTTCTTCAGATAGTGAATGTTTACATGCCTTAGCACGAGCACAGACGACGTTAAACCATGGGCGAGCTCTGCTAGCTCGCTTATTTATTAAAGCATTATTTTTTTACTATGAATGGGTCTGCTCTTGATCGAAATCAAGCCCAGGGGCTAAGACAGAATCCACGATGGAGCGAGCTAACCCAGAAGGTGCCTATTCACTCTTGCTTTGAAGATAGACGGGTTATAAGTACTCGGAAACCGACGCAGGGAGGGAGTTCCACTCCTTTGCTGTGCGCAGTATAAGAGATGTTGAGTAGCACTTTGTGCGACATTTAGGAATATCCACCAAGAAAGGGTGGTAGCCCGCACTGCGTCTGGATGTCCGATTGAGGAAGGGGATGGCGGTATGAGCTCATGCAGCTCCTGAGCACACTCTCCGATGTACAGTCTGTAAAATATCGACAGACAGGCAACTTTGCGGCGGTGAGCTAGGGTGTGTAACTTGCTCTTCACCAGTTCCTTGTCGCCAATTAGCCTCTCAGCTGTGCGTTGAATCGTGTCCAGAGCAGCTAGTTGGTATTTCGCTGAGCCGTCCCATAGGTGACTGCAATATTCCATGCAAGATCGGACTTAAACTTTATAGAGAGTTGAAAACTGTCCCGGCGTGAAATATCGCTTGACCTTATAGGACGCCCAGCTTTTGGCTGCAGTTTGAGCCTTGGACTTGATGCTGGTGACGAAGTTGATGTCTGAAGCCAACTCCATGCTCAGAAAGACGAGACTGTCGGTAACAGGCACAGATGCACGCGGAAAGAAGTGTCAGGTTAAGGGGACTCCTTTTGAAAAAAATATTTAAAGGAAGCATTTCCATTGACTGAAATAGCATTGCGCATACTTCTGTGCCGGTGGCCTTCAGGAGCCGGTGGAGGCAGATCATCCGCTCCAGATGCAACCTTGATGCTGACCACGATCCTCAGACATGAAGGACCGACATAGATGGATGGATACTTCCGTGCACTGCAATGACAAATTGCACGTTAGCTTTTCGTACTTAAAAGAATAAAAAATTATCTACGTTACCGTTTAAGCGAAGAACGTTTAAACAGTTTAGTCATTGAAGAATTTGTTAACCAATCTGTCCATCGAAAAAAATGTAAATAAATAAATGGTGTTTATTTCATTGCCTTTGCCTTTTTAGTTTTTCATTTATTAACGTCATTCACAGTGGATTTATTTTCTAAATAAATGTTTTTACTTTTTTCCGTTAATCTAAGGGGCGGCAAACCTTACAGGCCCAGGGCGCAGAATCTTATAATACGCCACTGCCTGTGCCCAAAAAATGTAGCCGTGCCGATCCATCTTACTGTAAGACGATTTCAGTCAAGTCCATACTCTGTAAGATTGTGGAACGTGTACTGAACTTTCTACTGCTGGCATCTTGAGACCAATGATCTCCTCAGTGACTGCCAGTTTGGATTTGGCCTATTAAAAGACTGGGAAGTTGGAACTCACTGGCGCATTGGACCTAGAAATAGTGGACAACTTTTAACAAAAATCTGGAGTGATCGCAATATTTCCTTAAAAACCAAAACCAGACTGCTACAGACTTTTGTCATCTCGATCTTTTATACGGCGTTGAGACTTGGACACTAAAAGCAGCAGACCGCAAACGCATTGACGCTTTTGAGATGTGGTGCTGGAGAAAGATGCTCCGTATTCCTTGGAAAGTATTTCGGACTAACGTCTCTATATTGCGAGAACTCAAAATCTCCTCGCGGCTGTCATCCTCGGATGTCTACGAAGAATTCTCGAATACTTCGGTCACATAGCAAGGAAAGACGGTGACAACCTCGAGAAGCTCATCGCGACCGGCAAAGTAGACGGGAAACGGCCTCGAGGGCGCAGCCCAATACGTTGGTCTGACCAGATCTGCACCACTCTTAACTCTTTAGTTCACAGCGCCATAGACACCGCCAGAGACAGAAACAGATGAAGGAAAACCATAAGAGAGAAAGTGATGCAGAAGGGAGGTCATCACGACGAACACGACGCAAGGAGAAACCCCATTATCAATTTTAATTACTTAGTGACTTTTCGCTCTACGGCGACGATATAATGTTTTGTTGTTGAAATCTTTGTGAAGTGTTGGTTTTATTTATCACTCTTATTTCTACCTTTAACTACATAACCAAAAACAACTTCGAAAATCCCACGCCGCCGGCGTCACGCCGCCGCCGAGCATATTTTTAAGGCGCGCCGCCGCTGGTTTTCTTTTATTCGGCGCCCATGTCTAATGTGGGGTACATAGGTTCATTCGGGGGTCCGTAATAATTAAGTACAGTGTAGAACACATAAGTTTAGTTTGTAACCAGGGCGGCCTGAGTAAAATCAGTGATTTGTTGGTTGACCCGCACACGTGTCGTGGCGGGCTAAGTGATTGGTGCAGTGGTACGTACTTCTCTGGGGTTTGAGAGCTCTCTTGGGGTAGCCAACGGGAAGTTAGGGCCTTTCCACCACCACAGCAGCCAGAGCAGTCGCCGGGGAGGCGAACTACGTTCACCACTGCAGCCGGCGGCCGGCGAGTCCCCTGGACCTCCGCGAACAGCGCGGCGGACGAGAGGAAGACTAGTACGTAAGTTAGTTTATATTTCTTATAATTAGGCGTTAGTTTTAAGTAAAAAGGTAGCAGAGTTGATGTAGACTACCTATATCAAACAATTTTTATGAATTATACTTTGTAAGAGAGATATATTTTTTTATTTTTTTTTCTTTCTTTTGGTTTCTAAATTATATATTCATATAGATGAGAGAGAACCTACTGTTTACTTAGTTAGCTTAGTTAAGCTTAAACCTAAGTTGTAAGTTAAGATCATAGGATTACAAATAAGCACACAAGTGTCTATATGCGAAAACAAATTAATTGTGTATATTTTTATTATGTTAGATATGCTCTTAGTTATACGCATACTGTATGTTTTCCAAATAAAATAAAATAAAAATAAAATATCTAACAAAATTATGAATAATACAATTATGCGTTTTAAAGTATTATATACATTTTTAAACGAATACTTTATTTATGTTCCTATAATTTATTATTAGATGAATTTTGTGATCTCCTTTTTTAGTTGCAGTAAATTTCAGAATAGCATTTTTTAGCGAAAGCTTTTTTATGTTTCCATAATTTATTATTATGAATTTCACGCATTATACACTTATGTTATGTATAAGTGTCATAAGTGTATAAATATATTACGTATATTTATACACTTATGATTAAGAAAAAGGGGGGTATGATTTTTTTTACTCTTGTTTTTTACGCTTAATTAATGCGATCCCGAAATCCGCTGCAACTAAATAAAGCGTTAGCAAAATATATCCAACATGAAATATTGATTCACTAAAAAAGCGATTCTAAAATTCGCTGCAGCTGAAAAATGTGCTCGTGTAATTCCCCTAACAAAACCTTAATTGCAATGAGATTGCGATAAACTTCAAAAGGAGGAGAATATCAGTAACTATCCTAGTTATAAATAATAGCTTAGGTAAATGTAAAAAAAACCAATAATATGTGTTACACACATACGTCTGAATTTGTGTTACAGTTTGTATGATTCCAAGTCGATACGGAAAGAACGACTTAATGATGATCAAAGGGTTAATTTACTCGCAGTACTCCTCTGGGTTTTGGTATTGCACCAAGAAAAAACAGGGTTGCCTTTCTAAGGCACGTACAAATAGTGATGGTGCCCTAAGCTACATGCAAGGGAACTACAACCATACACCGCCTCAGTATCGTCAGGCCAGGAACGGACATTTTGTTAAGTTGAACTAAAAAGTTGAACTAAAGTAATCTTGATCGAGAATACAGCAGTATCGAAACATCGACAGCACCAATTAAAATTTTTAATTCTACGAGTGTGCTTGAAGCATTAAGCATTATGGTTATGGCTTATGGGGTAAAACGAAAACGGTACGAGGACGCCATAGTATTAAATTTAAAAAGATTTGTCTGTAATGTAACAGTTCAGGTTCGAGCAATACCTACATGAGTGATTGAGAGGAACGGAGCATTACAGTCAGCAGTCTATAAATAAATATATAAGGTGACTGCTAGTAACCGCAAGAAACTTCAAGGGCTGGTCAGGTCAAGTGTTTTAAACATGACAAAAATGACGAAAAAGGAATTCGTGTTTTTTCATTTTTAATGAAATAATTCATTTTTTGAATTTTAATTGAATAGTATTTGAGTATCTAATTTATTTTAAAGCATACGGCCGTCTGTTGACCCGTCTGCGTCAGCTGGGCGATAAGTACCTAAGTCGACGGGTCAACAGACGGCCGACCGGCCGGCCGTTGCCCCCGTCAGCTGGGCGATAAGTACCTACGAAAAAACACGAATTAATTTTTTTGACATTTTTGTCATGTAGAAAACACTTGACCTGACCAGCCCTTGAAGTTTCTTGCGGTTTCTAGCAGTCATCTTATATAGATAAATAGAAGTAAAATATTATATTGATTCTCTTGATGATTGATCTTCTCTAATATATTGATGATCTTCTTTTGTGTTAAATATTATACTTATTGTTAATGAAAATTAGTTCTTTATTTTCCCCATCTTACCTTTAAAAAGTAAGTTTAATTAAATTCGATTGAAGCCTACATAATAGATACAATTAATAAAAACCGTGTTATGTATCAAGAGTATTTTTTTATTCCGCTTTCAGACATAGTTACTGCCATACTCCGCGAGCGCTTTGCCCGAGAATCTACCAATATCTACATAGGCGGTCTCAAGTACTTCAGGCATTCGCGATCCTTCATCGGCGACAAGATCCGGTGGACGTGCTCCAAGAAGCACAAGCACAAATGCAAAGCCTCCGCGGTCACCATCGACGGCGTTGTGGTCTCCACAAAGGGTCTACACTCCCACTCGTAATACTGTTCGTTTGGTTTCAACTTCGATCACTTATAGAAACGTTTTTATATTATGTGATCAACAGGTTTCAATTAGGAAAATAGGTAGGGTTATTTTAAAAATGTGTTTTGAGTGTTCACTTTTTGTTAAATTTGCCTTATTTTATAAAGATTTTGATAAATATCAAAAGGTTAGTTATTTTTATTCTTTATAGTTATTTGTGCAATCTTCAGGTTTTTTTTACATACAATTTAATCGTGTCTATAACACGAAACGATTGAATTATTTCAATCGTTATTTAAATCAAAGAATTCATTGTAACGGTTTTTTATTATTTTTTACTGTACAGGCGGGCACCTGCTTTTTGCGACGCCCACTGTTTAAATTTTTATCACAGATGGATGACTCTTTCAATAAATTAATATATTTAAAAGTATTAAAATGTTTAGATAAATGTTTATTGTGTTAAGTTTTCTTAGTTAATGATTATACCTTATTATATTACCTTTGTATTAAATTTTAATATATTTTTATACTATAAATATAATGTTAATTGTATTGTTCAATAATATTATTATTAAGACATTCCACGGGATGCTTAAACCCTATATTATTAGGGTCTTATCAGTTATTTAGTTGAATGGACAAGGCCAATACCTTATTTTTATTCTTTATAGTTATTTGTGCAATCTTCAGGTTTTTTACATACAATGTAATCGTGTCTATAACACGAAACGATTGAATTATTTCAATCGTTATTTAAATCAAAGAATTCATTGTAACGGTTTTTTATTATTTTTTACTGAACAGGCGGGCACCTGCTTTTTGCGACGCCCACGTTTAAATTTTTATCACAGATGGATGACTCTTTCAATAAATTAATATATTTAAAAGTATTAAAATGTTTAGATAAATGTTTATTGTGTTAAGTTTTCTTAGTTAATGATTATACCTTATTATATTACCTTTTTATTAAATTTTAATATATTTTTATACTATAAATATAATGTTAATTGTATTGTTCAATAATATTATTATTAAGACATTCCACGGGATGCTTAAACCCTATATTATTAGGGTCTTATCAGTTATTTAGTTGACTGGACAAGGCCAATGTATTTTTTTATTGTTAATTAAAATGAAAGAAATTTGTTGTGGTAAATTTTATAATGTTGCCTACCAAAGGACGTTCTTTCTATTAATTTTTAAATTAAATAATATAATAAGGTGGTTTAGAAACAATTTTGGAACGAAATGTGATCAAAATCTTAAATATTACAGTTTTGATTATAAACGTAGTTCAAAAGACAATATTATTGATAATATTAAAAATGTTCTCACCTACATAATGCTTTTTCACAATTTTTCGACTCTTTACACTACCTAGGTACAGGTAATGAATGAATTGGTAGAGCCAAAATATTTATAGTTTTATTAAATTGATAAAGTTCTCTATGCCTTCATTAAGTAACATTTATTCGGATCAATTTGCATTTTTTTTACATATTTTTTTTCTGCCGCAAGACGTTTTATTTATTTTTTTATTGAAAAACTCTTGTAACAATACAGCTATGTGATTAATATATGGTTTAATATGATGTAGATCGTCATCTTATATCAACCACTGATAATTATCGTGTAGTCATGCAATTTTTTTAATAATGTACTAAAATAATCTTTAATTATTTTAGAAATCATTTTCTTGACTGGCACTCACGGGAGCCCAGTGATGTTGCTGGACGGGAAGCGATTCGGTGTCAACTACAGCAGAAATGGCAGAACCAGGTGGCAATGTACCAGGAGGAACCAAGGCTGCAAGTCAAACGCTATGACGATCGAGGGACAACTTGTCAAATTTAAACCACATAATCATTATTAAAGCCTCTTGGAATGAAGTCAACAGATTTTTATTAATTTCTTTATTATTTAAGAAAATGCAGTATAAAAATATTATTTCGTTACTTAAATACAAATATCGGGGTCCATATTGGATTGCATAAATTAAAGAGGCATATTTTAAGGCTGCATAACCTTTTTTAGCATTCTCTTCGTTTCGCATAACGTTCATTTAGAATAAATCATTAGGCATACTTTATTTCCCCATAACTTCTTTTATAATAATGATACATCAGCAAAAAATGTTCATGCAAAAATGATTTTACAATAACGATTACTAATCATAACATTTGTTGGCATTTCACCCTTTGGCATACAGATTACCTACAAGTCTTACATAGAGAATACAGTTATAAAGCATTTGTAAATGTCCATAATTTTATTTTCTATTATTACTATACTAGATGGCGCAGCGGGTAGCGCGTTCGGCTTGCGATCGTGCCCGCTAAGCAACTTTCTGCAATGCCAGGTCGCTGGATGGGTGACCAAATTTAAAACATCTCAAGCTCTTCCGGGCTTCAGAAGGCACGTAAAGCCGTTGGTCCCGGTTGTTGTCGTAAGATGACTGTCGTTGTAACCGACCAACCCGCATTGGGCCAGCATGGTGGGTTATGGGTCCAATATCCCCAGGTGCTATTGTCCACGTGGGAGGCCTGTGCCCAGCAGTGGGACGTTTATAGGCTGATAATAATGATTATTACTATGATGCATAGGTACTCATATAAATTTATGGACATTTACGATTATGCTTTATAAAACTATGACTTTTATGAATTATGCTTTGTAAGAGTACCTATGTCTAACAAAATTATGAATAATACAATTATGCGTGAGAGATGAATTTTGTGATCTCCTTTTTTAGTTGCAGTAAATTTCAGAGTAGCATTTTTTAGCGAAAGCTTTTTTTATGTTTCCATAATTTATTATTTTTAGTTGCAGTAAATTTCAGAGTAGATAGCATTTTTAGCGAAAGCTTGTTTTCAATACATTAAACACTTATGATTAAGAAAAAGGGGGGTATGTTTGTTACTCATTTTTTTACACTTAAATAATCCGATCCTGAAATCCGCTGCAACTAAATAAAGCGTTAGCAAAATATATCCAACATGAAATATTGATTCACTAAAAAAGCGATTCTAAAATTCGCTGCAGCTGAAAAATGCGTTCGCGAAATTCCCCTAACAAAACCTTAATTGCAATGAGATTGCGATAAACTTCAAAAGGAGGAGAATATCAGTAACTATCCTAGTTTTTAATAATAGCTTAGGTAAATGTTTTACATTTACCTAACCAACAATAATATGTATTACACACATACGTCTTAATTTGTGTTACAATTCGTATGATTCCATTTTTATTTTTTTTATTAATCCTTTATTGCACATATAAAACACATTGAAAAAGACGTTACAAAAGACATATACAAAGGTGAGCTTATCTCTAGAAGAGATCTCTTCCAGCCAACCCTAGCTGTGGTGTGGAAAGAGAGTCTACGGGACTAATGATACTTACAAATACATATACCTACTTATAACATTCCTAAACATACACATACATACCTACTTAAACAAACTACCTATATTGTATATATATATACATAGACATACATATTAATATATAATATAATCAAAATGAATAACTACATAGTTATGTTACAACATTGCTAACTACTGTTGTTGTTGGATAGGTAGTGCTCTTTTAATTTATGTTTGAAAGATGACACCGATGGACTCTCACGAATGTCGGCTGGCAGCTTATTCCACAAAATGGCTGCGTGAACGGTGTAAGAGCGATGGAAATATTTGGAGTTGGATTGAGGAAATAGAAGGGTTCTTGTGTCACAAGAACGTTTGGGGCGGGAAGTAGCAGGTATGAGCGTAAAACGGGAGCGAAGGTAATGAGGGAGCTGAGGGTAGTGGAGGATTTTGTAAAGGAGGCAAAGGATGTGCATATCTCGGCGACGTCGAATAGGGAGCCATCTTAATTTTGAACGGTATTCCGAAATATGGTCATATTTGCGGAGGCTGAATATGAACCGAATGGCCAGATTTTGTAGACGCTCCAGTTTGTTCAGCAGCTTTTCAGTAGCATCCAAGTAACACACATCGGCATAGTCGAGAAGAGGGAGCAGAAGCGACTGAGCAAGCATAATTTTGGTATTATAGGGCAAGAAGAAATGAAGTCGCTTGAGAGAATGATAAGAGTAGTGCATGCGCCGGCTCACTTCATTCACCTGTGATCTCCAAGACAAAGTACGGTCAATAATGAGGCCTAGATTTTTGGTCTTGTCTGCATATGCAAGATGCACTCCATCATATGTAACCTTTGGGAGGCTATTCATGTCTAGTTTATCGTAAAGTCTGCTGCTACCTACTATTATTGTTTGTGACTTAGTAGGGTTCACAAGCAATCCAAACGCGTTTGCCCATGCCTTTACCGCGAGGAGATCTTTATTAAGGGCTTCAATAGCCGAGTTAATATTGGCTGCATCAGAATGCTTGTACAGCTGCAAGTCATCAGCATACAAGTGGTACGGACAAGAAAGTACTTTACCGAGCTCGTTAATAAATAGTGAAAAGAGGAGAGGTGAAAGTACCCCACCCTGTGGCACACCTGCAGTAAGGGGAGCCCAATCCGAGAACAAGTCTTCACTCTTAATTCTCTGGTGCCGACTGCAAAGATAATCCGAAAACCATGAGACCACGGCAGGGGCAAGGTTAAGCGAGTGGAGGATGGCAAGGAGGATGTCATAGTTAACGGAGTTGAAAGCGCTGCTGAAGTCCAATAGAACAAGAACCGTAAACATCTGGCTATCCATCGCGTGGCGGATATCGTCTGTCACATTTAAGAGGGCAGTTACTGTGCTATGGCCAGGACGAAAACCAGATTGATACGGACTTATTAAATTGTTATGGGAAACAAAAGAGAACAATTGTTTGTGAACAGCGCTTTCCAGGACCTTGGACAGGAATGGTAGGATAGAGATAGGACGGTATTGAGAGAAAGCGGTAGTGGAAGAGGACTTTGGGATGGGAATGACATGGGCTAATTTCCAGTCAGAAGGGAAGACGTTGGTTGCCAAAGAGTGATTTAGAATGTGTGTGATAATAGGCACAACGTCATCCAAGATAGGCATCAGCATGTCACGGCAAATGCCATCCACACCCGCAGCCCTGGAAGTAATGGATAAGATACTCTTTTTAACCTCCCCCACAGTGATCTCACGAAATTCAAAAGGCTCACAGTCAGGACGGGCCACTGTGTCTAAAAAAGTAAGTGTGGCTGCCTTGGTGGTATCAGTAACAGTAACCGGTGACGTGGTAAAATGCCTATTAAGGTGATTAAGATCAGGTAATTCACCAGTACTGCCGCTGTCTTTACCCACACCGAGGGATCTTAAAAACTTCCAGACTTTACCTGGGGGTAAGCTTTCCACCGCGGAATGAACATGCCGACGTTTGGCATCCCGGCAGAGACGATTGCAGTAATTGCGCAGCCGTTTATAGGAGTTCAGATTATCGTCATTCGGGAATCTCTTAAGCAATGATTTGGCTTTATCTCTACGTTGCATGGACTTCCTAATCACTGGTGTAAGCCAAGGCGCAGGTAGGTGTTTAACACGCACTGGTCTTAGAGGGGCATGTGAGTCAAAGAGTTGTATTAATAGTGTACTAAAAAATTTTACCTTCTCATTTGCCGTGTCGGCTGCGAACAAGGTAGACCAGTTCACCCTAGAAAAGTCATCCCTCAAGCGATCCACACAAATACCACCAAAATTACGCTGAAAAATGACTTTGGTTTTGGGTTTGGGGGTGCGTACACGATAAGATAAATATAAGAGGTCTTGATACGAGAATGGGGCAGTAGTTTGTCCATGTAATAAGACTGAATCAGGTTTAGAGACTATCTGCACGTCCAAAAGAGAGGGATGACTGTTAGGAGAATGATGGGTGGCAGAGAGTGGAAGCAATTCAAAGTTGACAGATGTTACAATAGAGTTAAGACGTGAGGACCGAGAGTTATTCTTCAGAAGACAAGTATTAAGATCACCCATCAAAATTACATGATCGTAAGAAGAGCTAAGGGATTCAAGGGTTGTCTCAAATGAATCAAAATAGTTTACGCTGATACTTGGGCTGTATGTAGCTCCAACTAAAATACTAGAGTGGCGGATGTTAAGCCTTAAGAATAGATACTCCAAGGATCCTGTATAAGTACTAGGAGACTGACTGACGACAGAGCATTGGATGTGGTCCTTGATGTAAATACATACACCACCACCACGAGCACCAACTCTGTCGTTTCGAAACAATGTATAGCCATTAAGTGTAAAAAGAGGGGACGGCAGAGACGGTTTGAGCCAAGATTCGGAAATTAATATTCCATCGACTAGCCCGCTGTTAAATGATACATTTAAGTCGTGGATATGAGCAGGGACACTCTGTGCGTTGATATGCACTAGGTTAAGGTATTGAGATTTATTATGGAATATAGACTGCAGCTTGACATCCAGAGAGAGAGCATCAGAATCAGAAGAGTTTGAAATATCACTACAAGCACTTTCATATTCGTCAGATGAACAATCAGTAAAGCAGTCAGCGTATAAAGACATAAAATAATACTAATACTACTAATAAATAATATAAATACAAAATAAATATAAATTACAATAAGGAACACCATCCAGTGAGAGTTGGCAAAACGCATACAACATAAAATAATCGCTGATTTAGTTACAAAATAACGGTACACACAAACACTACTAGTTTCTGAACGGTACGTCACATTGACATTTGACACTGACACTGACATTTCTGACAAACGTAAAATAATACGAGAATAAACACCCTGAAGCAAAATTAAAATACACAGGATACCCTAAATAAAAAGTTTAAGTTAACGGGGTGGTATTAGCACAAATTTATATCTCAAGTACCAGCATCCATTATTGTTTCGAGATTAACTCGTGTACAAAAGTGAAGTACCTCATATGAACCAAGTGAAGTGTTAAGATGAGTACCTACATAATATGATAACTTAGCTGCCTGTCGTGGACGGAAATCTGGCCTGTAGATGTTGTAGCTCATCATATGAAGTTATCTTGTGTCTACTCTTGTCCGGCAGCTGCACTACTATGGTGCCATCCGACGTCCAACAATTTTTGAGACTGAAATGCTTACGGGCAGCAGAAAAAATGTTTTGCCTTGACTTCGTTAAAAATTCCGACAATGAAATTCTTGTACCCTTCAAGGCTGTCTTCGAATTCCAGACAGTAGCTCGGTGTCTATATGTAGTGAAGCGTATTAACACAGGGCGAGTTCGGTCGTTTTTGGTAGCCCCGAGACGGTGGCAAGTCTCAATGCAGTCTGGATGAAATTGTGTAAGCTTCATTTTTTTAAAGACTTCGTGCACTTTGGTAGCAGCATTCTCCTTGGAGTCCTCGGGCAAGCCATGAAGCAGTAATACCTTACGCCGGGAGTGGGTTTCAAGCCGATCCATGCCATTATTGAGTTGATCCAGCTGCATCTTAAGCGCACTAATAGCCTTTACAACAAAAGATTTGAATTGCTGGTAATCAGCAGACAAAGCCTTCACTGTTTGTAGCTGCGCTCCAGGAACTGATGTCACGGTGTGCTGATGCAAAGCTTTCTCAAACTCTTCCATGCGCGAGTGAAATAAAGTTGAGAGGTCCTGGATAGTTTCATTGACATTACCAGTGTCCATGATCAGCAAGCAATTGGCTCTTCAGTGACAAGTGACCGTAGGCAATGCGAAGTGGCAGTGATGGTAGCGATCAGATTAAAAGTGATAAAATTAGTTAATGCCAACACTTACTGGAACATTACTAATACATCTAATCAATATTAAAACAGTAAGCACTCATTTACTAATTAAATAGATTAAATTTTGAAGAGCAGTTTCAAAGGCGTCAATCTAACTCAAAGTACCCGCCGATTTTTATAGTAGAAGGAGGCAAACGAGCAGGCGTGTCACCTGATGGAGAGTAATCACCGCCGCCCATGGACACCCGCGTAACCAGAGGAATCGTAGGCGCGTTGCCGGCCTTTAAGGAAGGAATAGGGTTAAGGAAGGAATAGGAATTCTGAGGAGGGGGAGAGGGATGGGCCTCCGGAACCCTCACTGGCCGGACGAAACACAACAGCACCAAGTGCCGTTATTTCACGCTGGATATTCGTGAGAGGGGGTGGTATTACGCCGAGCGAGCCGGCCCAATGCGTGCTGCAACGCAGCGTGGCTCTATAACTCAGTATTGGTCTTCTTGCTAATAGCTCTTTTCCAGACAACTCTTACTGAAAAAAAATAAGAAGGAGATATAGGATGTTTGGTTAAGTGTTAATAATATCTAACACGTTGTATTATTTGGTTGTTAAAGCTTGCAAACTAATTATGATGATGAACGGCGCCAAAGTCCTCATTTGGAAGGAGTATTCGTACAACCGCCAGCAGCCTAGCAGAGTGGGGCTGCGTTGGTACTGCATCCGTTACCACCGAGGTTGCAAGGCTTCACTGATCACGAGCAATGAGCTCGTCGCCATCGCAGCCGATGGGGTGCACGACCATGAGCCACAAACCTACCACCAGGGTGGAAATGGACGATACTTCAGAATCAACTAGTAAACAATGTGTTCCAGTACTTTTAGCATTGACGAATAAAATTTTTTTGATTTGGTTAGTGATAAGGTGCAGTTCAGTGAAAGTTTACATTTCCTGTTTCTCCTATCCTCGTAAAGTCCTACAGTGTAAATTAAATAAAGAAATAATTAATAATGCGTATATTGCTCTTCACAATCGGTGTCTTTTACTGTTTTTGAATATAATTAGATGTAGTAAACGAGTACGTTTTATATTAATTTAATATGTTTATTATTCATATTTTAAATGACCTGTTTTGCAATGTTCGATAAGCCAGTGAGTTAAAATTACAGTTTTGATTGAACTATCGGCCAAGTAAGAAAGTTTTTAATTGTCATATAAAACGTCTCTATTTACAGATGACATTGATCGACTAAATTAAACGTTTTCCTTATTCTCTGATACAGGTGTGCTGATTCCAATGAGCAGAGGAAGGCAGGCTTTGAATCTTGGTGGCTATACTTACAACCGTCAGCAGGCGGGCAAGAACAACACCTTGCGATTTCACTGCGCCTGGTACCACATACACAGGACCTTTCGTGGTCTCCACCAAGGATTACACTGCTGTAGAATACCTCTTTGTCCACCATCATGACCCGCCACAACTTACAAAGTTATGCACAGGCGGTTTCTTCTACTCAAAAACTTAGTATCGAAGAGCTTTATTATCGAGATGTGTGGTCTCACAAAAAGATGAACGATAAACTTATGGGAAAGAAAGATATAAATGTGGAGTGTTGACGCATATTACACGTTCTTAAAAGAATTGTATTATAAAAACATTCGTTTAAAATTTTGACATGCGTTTTTGTGATTTTCCTTTACAAAAACAAAACACATTATCGATCCATTGACATCACATGATTATTCATCACGATTACATTACTATCAGTTTAAAATATTTAAAAAAAATTTTTCAATATAAAATCATAGACCTGTTGATTCAGACAGACCCTGGAGCTTCTGGTCTCCCATCAGGGTTTGCCTTAGCAGCTGCGATTCGCAGCGTTGAAGACTTATAAACTGAACTTAACCTAGGGTACTTACCAATTGCTTGACTTACGACCCTAGGAAGGGAGTGGTAAGTGGGAGGCACAGGATAGGATTAGTCGCTGCCCAGCTGCCGTGGTGTGACGCCTTGCCTCTGGTAGCGTTACCACGTCTGCCGAACCCAAAAGGCTCGTCCAAATCACACCGTCCGACCCGCTGAGCAGGCACTTCCTCCACGTTATCACAGGTAACCGATTCCCACTAGCTTACAAGCAATGTCTTCCCGCGACACTAGCAGTGCCTGCCAAACGCGAGGTAATGTTCAGAATATACGCTGCCGTCAGCGTTAGTCCGTCCAATTAATTACACACAATAGCCTCCGGTGGCTGTTTACTAAGAGATTAACCAGATATTATGCGATTTCTTGTTATTATTTCACAAGCTAATGCACGCGGCCATGTACCGGATCGAACAAAGTCAATCAACGCGAGCGCGTATCTTGCTGACAGCAATGATATTTTAGGTTTAGATACGTTGCCTGGCCTCCGTAGTGGCAAGGACAAATCAAGGTAATTGCCTGAACTTCACTCAGTCACACGTCAGTCAGTGTCACGTCATTACGTTTGTAAATGCCTTCCTGTGTATACAGAAATTGCAAAAACTATACTGCAACAGTACGAGACAAGAAAAGTGTTTAATTTCATTTGTAAGTATTGTAAATATGAATTTAAAATAGAAAATTTTCATTTAGTTATGACATTTGCGCTGTTGCCAATTCGATATGCGTGAGCGAGAAGCGTGTACTATGTTTTCTGTAAGAGTGAAAGAGAGAAAACAATGGCGGCCGAGATAGCTGTGCAAAGGGGAATGCGCTGTTTGTTGCCAATTGGTCGACTACAATAAATAGTTTTTATCTCTTTTTAACAATAGGGTTGACATGATTGTATTTATTTTCTTTCCCTTTCGACGTGTATTACGTCACAGAAACAATTTCGCCATTTTTTAAATGCATTTCGTTCACGTATGACTAGTCTAGACTACTGTTTGCGCCACAGCGCAACGGCCATTCAAAGCATACCGCCAGCTGTAAGGTGGTTGACTCAGCGGTTGTTGACGGCCGCGTCCGCCTGTCTGCCGCGGCGCCACCGCTGCGCGACCCGCCGCCGCTAGCTTCGTGAGCCGACCGCGCGACTCGTCTGTCTGTTAACTACCGCGAGACGCCCACAGATATACGCGCCCTGGACGCCGTGATAGTGACTCTGTGCCCTTAATGATACTGCCTGTGAAGATAGTGCCTGTGTGCTGTGCCGTGATCGTGAAGTCCACTTCATCGCCCTGCCCGTGCTTTGCCCAGTTCGCCCAGTTCGTCTCCCGGTACATGCGATCCCGTCCAGCCTGTTCCCGGTAAGTCCCTTCTCTGCTGTATTTGGCGGTGTCCTCTGACCCGCGAATACATTTTGGTCATCTTCGAGCCGGTAATATTAATACCGGCGACCTTCCCGTAACCAGAACCTAACTTTCGTTTAATTTTCAATTTAAATACATTCCGCTAAAGATAATCATTTCCGCCCGTATTCTTATTCTGTGTCTAAATATTATCCCTAATTCGTGCCATCATTTCTAAATTCATTTGTTCACATAACTTTACCCTGTCCCAATAAAAATCTCGTCAGGTAGTTATGAATCGATTGTGTTAGGATCGCGACCACACAACATCCGAATTATTTTAACGCAATTATTTCTGCATGTTGCTTTGATATTGATCTCGTGTATGCATCCGATTGTCTGATCACAGATCTATGTGTAGGAACCTATACGATCGTTGTCTAATATTACATTGTTTGGTAACTTAGTAGTTAAATTATTACGTTACGTAGGGTATTATAACGAGAGAAGGTTTGAAGGTTTCCCGTTTTATTACGTTGCGTGTGGTATTATGACGAGAGATTTATTTTCCCGTTTTATTTTTTAATGAATTTTTTATGTTCGTGTCGTGTTAAATCGGCTCAGAACTCGTGCATGCTCAACACGCGTGACAAGTAGCGTGCTTTATTTTTTCGCTCGTGTTAATTTTATATTTTTTTTGTTTTTAATTTTTGCCTTGGCAATCGGCTCATTCTTGTGCGTGCTCACCACAAGAGCATAGCACTTCTACACACGTTTGCCCACTTGTGGGACACAGACAGAGTGTCCCAACCTTTTTAATTAAGTTTTTATTATTCGTTTATTTTTATTTTTTTGCTTGCGACTGACTCATTCTTCGCGCTAGTGTTCGCTACAGGTCTGCCCGACTGTGAGCGCCTTGCCCAGTAGTGGGCTACGGATAACGTAATTTTTTTTTATTTTGTTTTTGTTTTGTTTGTTTTTTGTTTTGCGGTCGGCTAATGTTACGTACGCGCGTTCAATAAACACAGACATACACATCCATGTGCGTTTGCCCACCCGTGGGCCATATACAAGGCGTCCCAACTTAGTTTTGCTTTCTTTATTGTTGCGTTAATTTTAGCCCATTTGCCATTACCTTAGTAAACAAATACGTCCAGCCCAACTATAGAATATATACAGGGTGTTGTTCTTTTTACTGCCTTTAAATTTGTTTATTTTTTTTATATTTTTTATTATTTTTTTTTGTCTCCTTTTATTCATCGCGATGCCGACCAAGTCACAAGCCGCGATATTTAGGGAGGCCGCCAAAGCTTTACACCAGCTCCTAGAGGTGGGATCAAAGATCATTGCAGGCGACACCAAACATTCCATAACGGAATTTAACGTGCGTTTCGCACAGGTACAGGGTATTAAGAAGAAGCTGGATTCAGTATATTACAGCATTCTTGACGAGGAGAACTTAGACGAGGGGGTTGAGAGGACATACACTGAGAACCACACAAAGGCCTCCGGGGCATACCTGGGGATACTTGTGGCTAGGGAGGAAATCTTACCCTCTTCCACGTCGTCCCCAACCCATAACGCTCAGCCCAGTCTCGGCGTCAATACGCCTACAGCCGTCCTCCCCAAGATAGCGCTGCCCAGGTTCAGCTCAAAGGTGGAGGACTGGCCCTCCTTTATTGCACTGTTCAGGAGTTTGACTGACGACATGGCGACCTTGTCGGAAGCAGTCAAGCTCCACTATCTCTTCTCAAGTCTCAGCGGTGAGGCATTAAGCATGGTGTCCCACCTAAAGGTCACCAATGAAAATTTTGCCGTGGCCATGGACATCCTTACCAAGCGGTACGAGAACCGCCGGGTTCTCATCGATAGTTTCGTCGACATAATCCTGGGGCTGCCGAGCATCCACACGCGCTCTAACATACGCACACTTTTCCTCACTCCGCTGGTGTCCGCGCAGTGTGCCCTTAGTAATTTGGATCTGCCCATAGGAGACGACTACGTGTTTGTGTCGATAGTGGTGCGAAAGCTTAAGGGTGAGCTCCGCACGTTATTTGAACGCAGACACGGGTCTAGCAGCACCCTGCCCACGTTGAGTGACCTCATCTCCTACCTCGAGGAGCACGCGCGCTGTGTGGAGACAGAGTTCTCCAACATAGCCCAGCCGCAGCCCATTCACGCCCTGCCCGGCTCTTCTCGTAGCCGCGCGCCTCCACAGTTGCCCCATCGCACTTATGCTCAGATGGCTCAGCAACAGCCCGACCATTACCGTGGCCGCTCCTCAGCTCCATCGCCTCACCGCGCCTATGATCAGCCTACTCACCAACCGTCACGCCCAGCGCAGCAAATGCGTCACCGCCCATCCACCTCCCCGGCTCGCAGTCAGCCCTTCCCCGTCTACTCGGCCTTCCAGCAAAGCTGCTCCTCATCATCGTCCTCGTCCTCATCCTCACGCTCGACGTCCTACTGTCCCTATTGTGCCACTAGGGGACATACGCTCATGACGTGCAGATGGTACAATGCCCAGCCAACTTGTACAGGCACGCGAGCGCTGCCAGCGTTGTCTCGGCCGTCACTACGAGAGCGAGTGCAGGTCAAGGGGGGCATGCAAGGACTGTGGGAGCTCCAACCACCACACGTCCCTACATCGACCAGACGGCCCAACGCACTCAGCTCACTCGTCGTCTGTACATATACCCCCACCACAGCTGACAGAGCACTCGAGGGAGCGTCCCAGACACAGCAGGCGGCACGAACCCGCACAGGCTAAACAGGTGCGACCCAGCTCTGCTCACAGAGCCAGCCCGCCCAGGTCCGGTTCGCCAGGTAGGCCCCGCGAACGCCGCCAGCACTTATGACTCCCAACTATCACAGAGCACCCTAGCGAAGAGGTAAATTTAGCCCATGCCCAGTCAACCCATGCCCACACAGCTGATACATACTCAGCTCATACAATTTCAGCTGATACTCAATCAGCTCACTCACCTTCTGTGCCCACTGGCACACCCATTTTGTTGCCAACCGTCTCACTAAGAGTCGCGGACGTACATGGCCATCTTCACACAGCTAGAGCTTTATTGGACTGTGGCAGTATGCTGACATTAATAACGTCACGCATGGCACGACTTTTGAACCTGCCATCAAAACCCACTTCTTTAAAAATTACAGGAGTTGGGAATCAGGACAAACATGAGTCAAAGGCGGCAATAACAATAGTATGCCGACCCACTCACAATGATACTCCTACAATAACTGCCACAGCTCACATTTTAAAAAACGTCACTGGCTACCTTCCCTTAGAGAAGGTACCAAACATTTCCCACGTACTAGGCCAGCCACCCGTGCCATTGGCTGACCAGCTTTACTACACACCAGCCCCGATCGACCTCTTATTGGGGTCGGACGTTCTTGGCCAGGTGTTGGACGGGACTAAGGTCTCGTTGGGCCCGGGCAAGCCCATAGCCTTCGGCACGATTTTCGACTTCGCGTTGATAGGACCCATTGAGGACTTGTATGCGCAGCCGGCGCAGCAGGTTAACTCAGCTCACGTCGTCAGCTCACAACCAGACTCAGCTGAATCAGACATACGTCAGAGTCTGGAAAGGTTCTGGGAGTCTGAGGAGCCCCTCCCTCAATCTCACACTCATAATGATCCCCTGGAGGAACAATGCGAGGAAATCTTCCGCTCTACCACTACACGCGATCCCTCAGGCAGATATACGGTCGCTCTGCCCTTTCTAAAGGACGCCCCTCAAATAGGTAAAACTCACCCTATCGCATTACGCAGATTCCTCAATATTGAGAAGAAGCTAATGGCGAACCCGTCTCTGCGTTCTAAATACGTCAACTTCATGGCCGAATACATCGACTTAGGGCACATGGCTCCCTGTCACCCAAATACATTCGCCCATAAACCTCACTTCTACATCCCTCACCATGGCGTATTTAAGTCAGGGTCGGACAAGCTGCGCATTGTTTTTGATGGTAGCTGCAAAAGCTCTAATGGTGTCAGCATAAATGAATGCCTACACACAGGCCCCGCCCTTCAACAGGACATTGTGGACATCATCATGTCCTTCAGAACGCATCCAGTCGTTTTCAGCACTGACATCCAGAGGATGTTCAGAAATGTGCTGGTTGCCCCAGACCAGAGACGGTATCAGCTGATACTATGGCGGTCCTCACCAGATCACCCTCTGCTCACCTACGCCCTCAATACAGTCACCTACGGCTTAAGATCAAGCCCATACCATGCAATCCGCACTCTGCTTCAGCTGGCTGATGATGAAGGCCATCGCTACCCTGGAGCCGCTCAGGTTCTTCGCAAGTCTATCTTCGTTGATGACATCTTGTGTGGTCATGACACAGTTGAATCCGCCCAAGCACTTCAGGACGAGTTGATAAGTCTGCTAGACCTAGGCGGCTTTCAGCTCAGTAAGTGGACATCTAACTCGCCTAAGCTGCTCGAGAGATTTCCCGACAACCAATGCGACATGCCCAAGGACTTCGACATGAACCCAGAGTCCACGTCCATTAAGGTCTTGGGTATACTGTGGAGCCCTCAGTCAGACGAGTTCACCTACCGCATCTCTCTACCCCCCCATCACACATGTCACAAAGCGGTCTATTTTAAGCACCGTAGCCTCACTTTATGACCCAAACGGCTGGGTTTCTCCCTTTATCTTCCGCGCAAAGCTGCTGCTTCAGCAATTGTGGCTACTGAAGCTGGAATGGGATGAGCCCACTCCCTCTGAAGTACAAACGGAGTGGCACCACATCTCAGAGGATCTGCCGCTGTTGTCTAGCATTCGCTTCCCTCGGCACATTTGTGCAAACAAAAGCTCAGCTGCATACTCGCTTCACGGGTTTGCCGCCGTTGTTTACCTCCATGAGCTCGATGCCTCCGGAGATACTTTGGTACACTTGATTGTCGCCAAGTCGCGAGTCGCACCAATCAAGAATCGCCTCACAATCCCCAAGTTAGAGTTGTCAGCCGCCACTCTACTCTCCCAGCTCATGATCCGTGTGTCAGTTCAGTTATCGGCCCATATCAGTATACAACAACACATATGTTGGTCAGACAGTACGATAGTCCTGGCCTGGCTCAATACACCGCCTCACCGTCTTCAACCCTTTGAAGCCAACAGGGTAGTCAAAATCAGCTCAGGCTCACCAGAATGTACCTGGCGACACGTACCTTCCGAGCTCAACCCGGCAGATTGCGCAAGCAGAGGGATGTCTGCGCAATCCCTGTCAGCCCACGACCTATGGTGGTCTCCCACGTGGCTTGGACAGCCTTGTGAGTCTTGGCCTGCGATGCCCTTAGCTCTGGGCCATCACGCCCTGCCCGGCCTTAAGCCCAAACACGTCCCGTCACTGGTCACAGTGCCCGGTCTTGACTTTGACCTGCTCACTCGGTTCAGTTCACTAGACAAGCTCGTCGGAGTGACAGCTTGTCTAAAACGCTTTCTGCACAACTGCAGACACCACCCAGATTCGCGACGCTCGGGCCCCTTGTACGTCAGTGAACGAAGAGGCCCTACTTTACTGGGTGCGCAGTGTTCAGCACAATGAGTTTGCAGAGGACATCCACCGCCTTCAAACTGGCAAAATCTGCTCCGTCAGACTCCAGCGGCTGTCACCTCTCATTAAAGATGAGCTCCTTAGAGTTGGTGGACGACTGTCCCATGCGTCTATCCGATATGACGCGCAGCATCCGCTCATACTTCCCAGCTCTAGCCTACTTGTAGACCTGATCATTGACCACTACCACAAAATACACTGCCACCCTGGCGCTGACACCTTACACGCAATCCTACGCCAACAATTTTGGATATTGTCCGCGCGCCGTATTATTAGACACCGAGTCTTTAAATGCATTAGATGCTTTCGATGCCGGGCCCAGCCGCAAGCGCCCTTCATGGCCGACCTGCCAGCCGATAGAGTTACGCCTCAGCCAGTATTTAGTCAAGTCACGACCGATTTTGCCGGACCATTCCTCGTTAAATCTAGTACCCTACGTAATGTTAAACTCTTAAAAGCGTACTTTTGTATATTCGTGTGCATCTCGACTAAGGCGGTTCATTTGGAACCGGTCTCGGACCTCAGCACGGAAGCGTTCCTCGCGGCATTACAGCGTTTTATAGCATGCCGCGGAGCCCCGGTTCTCATCCGCTCGGACTGCGGTACAAATTATGTAGGCGCTAAAAATCAGCTCATCGAAGTACAAAACTTTCTTGCCTTGAACAATGACACGATTGCGCACAAGCTCGCTGGTCAGCACATTACTTGGTTGTTGAACGTCCCATAAGGGACCATGGTTCGGTGCGTTACATGAGATCAACGTAAAATCAACAAAGCAACTTTTATATCGCGTAATTGGCGAACAACACCTCACATTTGAGGAATTCTCCACACTTTTAGCTCGAATTGAAGCGGTCCTTAACTTAAGACCTCTCTGCCCACTTTCGTCTGATCCTTCAGACTTTGAGCCGCTTACAGCCGGACACTTCCTTATAGGCCGCCCACTAACGGCCCTTCCCGAACTATCCGTGGAAGATAGGCCGATCTCCACACGTAGGCGATTCCAGATGGTACAGGCCCTTTCCCAGCGCTTCTGGACGCTGTGGACCCAGTCCTACCTTCATACCCTTCAAACCCGCTCCAAATGGTTGTCCCCATCCTCCCCTCCCCGAGTTGGCGAGCTCGTCCTCATCAAGGAGGACAACCTGCCTGCCCTCCAATGGAGACTGGGGCGCATTGCTCGCACCCTGCCTGGGAAGGATGGCGTCGTGCGGGTGGTAGACCTGGACACCGCGAACGGACATCTTCGGAGGCCTGTATTCCGGATCGCCAGGCTCCCATTGGATGAGCCCACCCTGGGCCCCGGGAAGATGTTTGCGCCACAGCGCAACGGCCATTCAAAGCATACCGCCAGCTGTAAGGTGGTTGACTCAGCGGTTGTTGACGGCCGCGTCCGCCTGTCTGCCGCGGCGCCACCGCTGCGCGACCCGCCGCCGCTAGCTTCGTGAGCCGACCGCGCGACTCGTCTGTCTGTTAACTACCGCGAGACGCCCACAGATATACGCGCCCTGGACGCCGTGATAGTGACTCTGTGCCCTTAATGATACTGCCTGTGAAGATAGTGCCTGTGTGCTGTGCCGTGATCGTGAAGTCCACTTCATCGCCCTGCCCGTGCTTTGCCCAGTTAGCCCAGTTCGTCTACCGGTACATGCGATCCCGTCCAGCCTGTTCCCGGTAAGTCCCTTCTCTGCTGTATTTGGCGGTGTCCTCTGACCCGCGAATACAACTACAATGCGCGCACCATAATCGCGGTTATTTTTACACCATATTATAAGCTCTGGCGCTGTTCCATCGATGGAAACGAAATCAGCAAACCGTAAATAGACCGACCGCCATAACCCCTTTTTCCGAAACCGAATAGAATGCCGAGTGCCGACATGAAATTTTTTCGTTTTATTTTAATGTCAAGACCGTACATGACATTGACACCTAGCAGTCATTTTCTTGGAAGGCAAAGTACCACACCCATACAGCCTTAATTGATTTTTAACACCTGTCGTTATATTAAAATTATTATCATTGTTGTATTTTAATGATAAAAGTTTACCCAAGGTTAGGTACGTATCCCAATATAGAATGATGATGATGATAATATCAAGATTTTCGCAGAATACTGAACAGTTCCCTAATGCCCTAATAACTATTTTCACCAACAGCTTCAATTTTTAGGTAACCCCTAAGCAATATTAGGTGACAGTTTTACTTTTAGGTTTTAACATGGCCTAAAAGATCGTTGTCTGGTCTTCTGACTACTATTTAGTTCATTACAATTCGTGAGAGATTCTATTCTATTATTTATAACTCTCTAATCTCTTCTCTAAGAGGGATCTTGGTATTTATCACTTGACCGATTTACATTCTCGTTAAAAATAACTTACTTGTATACTTTGCTGTTGAGATTGTGTTTCCTTTGCAGAGGCAATTTTTCTTAAGACTAGTCGGGGTCATGTCATCCTAATGGGCGGATTCAGGTTCATGAAAGATTACACGTACGGCGTCAAGACAAGATGGCGATGTGTGAAAAAGAACAAACTTTGTTCTACTTTAGCCTTTAAGGATGCCACGCCTCCATCATCACAAAAGATAATGTTATAATATTCATATTCCTAATAATATAATTTTTGCAACGGTAACGGTAACGCAGTCATCATCATCAATTTGAGTAATTCTTATATGACCGTATCGCGTAGCCGTGAAATAATGCTACACCTCCTTCCCTTGGGTGTTGTAGAAGGCAACTAACGGACTAAAGACTGCACAGTGCACATACATCCAACAGCATAGAGCGGCGATGGGCTCATATCTATCTTTATCTCGTATCTATCTCTATGTTATTGTCTTAATCATTATCTATATTCTCCCCCCCCCCCCCCTAACAATTCCTATTCCTTCTTTAACTCTATTCCTTTCTTAAAGGGCGGCAACGCATCTGCGACTCCTCTGGTTTTGGTTTTGGTCCATGGGCGGCGGTGATTGCTCTCCATCAGGTCTGATCGTTTGCCTCCTTCTTACATAAAAAAAATACTAAAGGCAACAAAATGATCCCGTTAATGTAATACATACATACATACATATAATCACAACTATTGTCCCCGAAAGCAGTCATCTGCCATAGTTCACTTTTCACCAAATACCGACTGCACATGTGCTTAGCGTGACAGGTGGTGAGCCCTATCGCCGTATTTAATGCTCTTATTATTTGCTGTTTTCGACACATTTTAATGAATACTTGTTAATGCATAAAAATACTGATCGTTTATTTAATGTGTATTGTGTCTGTTGATGCGATAAATGGGGTTAGTCAATTTGTTATACCATATACCTCCTACACAAATATTTTATGAAATCATACTGTCCATGACACGCTTAGAAGGCGCTCTCTGTGGGCTTTGCGCCAAACATTTATCACTACTCACGACATTTAGAGCGACCTTAATTTGTAGGTGATCGAAAATGGGCCGACGAAGTAACTTTTTCTTACTACGATTACGTTCAATAAAAATGTTGTGTTACATTTGTGTGTATGTATTTATAAATATAATGTTTTTTTTATTTTTTTTATTGGTTAGTTGTCATTGCAAAACGAAAACTATTTGTCAAAATGATCTAGTAGAGTATTATGCCTACAAATAAAATAACTTGTCATTGTGTGGTCGACATAACACAAATTAGAAATATTGCTGTTTACTACGTTTTTCTATATCGACTACCCAAGCAACTACACAAGCTTGTCCCTACACCTACACCTATTATTACTTTTCACACCACCTGCTCGACAATGTCAAATTATATGTCATGCAAACCTAACCTAAAGTAAGTCATTAAAGACCTGAGGTCTAGGCATTATATATCGCTGGGTCTAGCATGGCATTAATATTGAACTGAATTTCATTATGACCCGCTAATCATTAATGTGATTTGAATTTGGAACATAAATATAAATCGCATACGAACATTTACTATATTAGTAGTGGTCTTGTGGTAGGTGTGCAGTCTTTAGTCCGTATACGCCTTTTACGACACCCAAGGGACGAAAAGGGGTTGGTAGTATTATTTTGATGATCCCATAGCCGCTCTATGCTGTTGGATGTATGTGCAGTCTTTAGTCCGTTAGTCGCCTTTTACGACACCCAAGGGAAGGGAGGGGTTGGTAGTATTATTTTGATGAGCCCATCGCCGCTCTATGCTGTTGAATGTATGTGCAGTATTTATTTAGTCCTTTAGTCGCCTTTTACGAAACTGAAGAGAAGATAGGGGTTGGTAGTATTATTTTGATGAGCCCATCGCCGCTCTATGCGGTTGGATGTATGTGCAGTATTTAGTCCGTTATCGCCTTTTACGACACCGAAGGAAAGAGAGGGGCTGGTAGTATCATTTTGATGAGCCCATCACCGCTCTATGCTGTAGGATGTATGTGCAGTCTTTAGTCCGTTAGTCGCCTTTAACATCACCTAAGGGAAGAAAGGGGTTGGTAGTATTATTTTGATGAGCCCATCGCCGGTCTATGCTGTAGGATGCGTATGTACGTGCAGTCTTTAGTCCGTTTGGGTCATTTTAGCTCCTTGTATAATAATCTACTATTGATTTACTATTATAGCCTTTTATGTCTCATAGATGGTGTGAAAAGTGGAGTATACTCTTCGGGGATAAATGTGCCTTCGTCTTGGGCGACCTTAAATCCCACGCTGTACTCAGGATTCTTGTCTTAAATCCCGAGCAAAGCGAGGGAGTTAACGCTAGAATCCTTCGTTTTGCTCGGGATTCAATACAGGGCGCCCGCTACGTAAGACACTACTTTATCCCCTTGGTGCATAATCTACTATTAAGCATAAGCGATTTGTTACACACAAAATAACGTAAACTAACACAAATGTGAAAAACTTCATTACTCTATCATTCATAAGTAAGGTTTGATCATGTCATTAACTAACATCCCTTTCTTGTTCCTTGCAGTATTGTTTGTACGGAATCAATCGGGAAAAGCGCTGGCAGTTGTCGGCGGGTACACTTACTACTGCAACGTCAGAGGCACCAAGAAGAACATATGGCGGTGCACTAGATGGGGCAACTGCAAAGCCAGATTCATCATGTCGGTGGTCGGGGAGCTGGTCGACGGCTACTTCGAGCATATCCACAAACCACCTTTGTTCATCATACGCAACGGGATTTACTCCAAGATTTAATATATCTGTGTTAACAGATTCACTTTAGTGCACGCTTGTTAGAATTTTAGGAACGACTGCTCAAATAAGAAAGTTCACCGAATATATGAAATACCCGTAACAAAGTCCATATTAGCAAGCAGTTAGCACCAGATGATGGAGCTAAATCCAATCTCGTGCAAACAGTTTCTCTATTCACTAAATATGAAGCACGCTACCAACCCCTCTAGACAACTGGCATCCTTATCTTATCGTTTGTCAATAGTCAATTTGTAGACATGTTAAGATACTTGGCGAATGCTGACTATGTCCGATCGCGACCACAGAATATATAATCGAATGAAGATTATATAAATCATATAAATTTACTCTATACAGTTATAAAATTACCTATTTAGCGTTAGCTAAATGACGAGGGTTGACATACGTGAAATCCCATACATTCATCAATCTATTTCTTATGCCACTATGTCACTTGGCTAGGCCCTCTGTTAACGTCTTAAAGGTTTTGTGTCATTCGTCAATGTAATATTTTCGTTTGCGATCCTAACCAAGTTAGATGACAATCGTTGAATTAATGATACCTACGTGTATGTTTGCATTGATTTCAGAGAGGCTATTAAAAATTAGATAGTAGTCTCTACATCTTTGTAGAGTATGAGTCACAAAAGCAGCTCTTAAACGTGGGTTAACAGGCCGTGATGATAAGCCCTTATCTCGTTTTTAACAAGTTTTACCTGTAGTTAGACAAGCGCGTAAGAAGGCCCACATTCACAAATAAGAAATAGCATATTTATGGTGTAATATTATTGTAAGTAGTAATGGCTTTCAAACCTGAGATAAAAGTTCTAAGTCTGGCTTGTAATTGCCATTTTGAAAACTTGTAAGGAAAAGTCATAAAATTATACTTTCTTTAACATGGATAAGTTTTATCTGAGAATTGAAATACCTGCCCTATGAAGATTTTATATTCGGCTGTCGTATGCCGACTTTTCGTTATAAAGAGGTGTTTATTTGCCTTACACACAAATTATACTAAGAACAAATTTATTGTTATAGTTATTACTTGCTTTATTATTGTAATATTCATATTTTTAATGTAAGTATCCCTTACTTATTTCAGGTAAAAAATTAATTAAATAGATATATAAAATAATAAACTTCTACTTAGTAATGTATTAGAATGTTTTATCAATAATTTATTATAATCGTAATTTATCTTATTTTTTTTTTGCATATTAATGTAACCGTTTTGCGCAGCGGTGAAGGAATATTACCAACCCCCCTCTCTTCCCTTGGGTGTCGTAAGAGGCGACTAACGGATTAAAGGCTACACATACATTCAACAGCATAGAACGGCGATTAGCTCACCACCTGTCACGCTGAGCACATTTGCAGTCGCTATTTGGCGAAAAGTGGACTATGGTAGAGGACTGCTTTTGCTGTCCTCGTTGCCTGTCTCTGACTAATCCTTCTTTGTCAATATAAGTGATTCTAATTATAATTTAACTATACTATAAGTCTGAAGACTAATACCGTAACTACTTATACATTGCCACATGATCAGTCTTTTTAGATATTTAGCTTTAATTCTTTTGAACTCTTACTATTTGGTCTAATAATAATGTATATCTCTTTCTCTTACTAATAATAATAATAATGCTGCTGCTGCATGCATCAAATATATTTTTAATGTATGGTAATATGACTAATTCAACTTTTTTACTTGATAAAAATAGGAATCGAACACCTCTGTGCTCCGCCCGATAACCGGAGGTCCAGGGTTCAATTTCCAGATCGAGTGTGTTTCGGTTTTTTCGATGCTGCGCCCGGGTTTGTGATCACCAACCCGCATCAGGCGTGGTGGTTAAGTCAATACCCATCAATTGTAACAAAAACTTCATTACAATGATGGTGACTTTTGCCCAACAGTGGGACGACATTTATGTGCTATACTTAACCTTACATTTACTTGAGACAACATGTGACATTCTTTTTTCACTACCAATTGTTTATTAAACTACAAATTGTTTTTTTTTTCAGTGTATACAGTAACATATATAACACCCGTAAAGAAAAAACGTGGCGCAACGTGGTCTCAACCTGATTTACAGAACGCTCTAGATGATATAAAGCAATGCAAAATTTCTCAGCGAGCAGCTTCAATTAAATATAATATACCACGATGGACCCTGAGGGGCCACGTGAAGACTGGAAGCGACGTTAAGAGAATGGGAAGAAATAAAATTTTCTCCAAGGAACAAGAATGTGACTTTGTAGTAACGTTAAAAAGCAATTTACAAATACAAGGAATGGTTATGACACATCAATTTATACGTGAACAAGCGTACTTGTATTGTGAGAAACATAAAATACAGAACAATTTTTGTAGAGAAAAATGCGTAGCTGGCAGGCGTTGGCTGGAGAACTTCCTGAAAAGTAACAAAGACATTGCAAATTATTTGTAAATATTATTAACTATAATAAGCGCTCACCTCGACATCCGGAGTACTTGGATTCAATACCCAGGCCGGGAAAGTAAGACTCAGTGTTTTGGAGTTTGCCAACCCACATGTGGCAAGAAATACTCATCAATTATTGTAGTGACGACTTGATTCTAACGATGGATGCCTTTGCTCAGCAAATCTATGTTAATGAACACTTCATAGAGATGAATAAAATTGTTCTTTAATAACAAAGTCGACTTTTATCCCCATGTCTGTCACAAAAACTCCTAGAGTTTTCTAACTTTTGAATCTCTATTGTGTCTGATATTACGACTGCTGAGCTCATAAATGAATAATTATTGTATGTAATATTAAAATTTTGTTGAAAGATCAGGCATGTAGTTCCACTCGCGTATTTTATCTTTATTTTTAAAGCTTTATCAGACTTGACAATGTCGCTTCGCATAATATTTTCCAAGTATAGTCTCTTCTGGTTAAAAGACTGCATTCTAAGGTCAACACGATTATTTGAAAATGCTTCTTTGAGTGTGTCTTCTTAAAAATATTTTTTACTTTGCAGTACTATAGGCTGTTAATGTCAAAGGCAAAGAGGTAGTGGTTGTAAACGGATACAGTTATACTATTGCCAACGGAAATTCTCCCAGACTGATCACTACGCTTGCACCAAAGGGTCTCCATGCATGGCACGAGTCATTTTCACTAAAACAAAGGAACTAGTTAGGTTCGGCTCCGGACTTGTCTTTTACATTTGTTATTAAAAACTCCGTGTTCTTTAAACTAAAATTAGGGTGTGAGTTTTGTTTTATGTAATGTCAGAAGTTGTAAAACATTTGAATATATTGCAACTTTTATTATGATATTTTTATTATCACTGTGAATAAATAATCAGCTTCTATCAGCTGTACGCGTGTCTTAAACCTCTTGTCTGTCACGAAGACCCCTAGTAGTAGGCCGGCCATGGGCAGAAAATACAAAATCTCGTATGGAAGTTTTGTAAATACCTACAACAGGTATGGATGTGTTCAGGGTGTCCTCCAGATATCCAAACTGCTTGTTTTATAGTTCTAAAGTGGTGGAAGGGGCAGCAGTGACGTCATAAAGATGGCCGCCGACGGTTTTGTTTTTCTTCAATTGTGGCGCACTTATGCGGTCAATTTGCTTGTACAAGGTGTTATTTGAAAGCGCATTAAATGTACTTTATTCACTTTATAGACATTTATAACAAAAACATGGTATTTACAAAAAAAAATGAACTAATTGAATTTTTGCTACCCACCATGAACTGTTTTTTTCATTTTTCGCGGAAACGAGTAACTTTTTATGTATAATATTGTTTTCTAAAACATGCAGAATTTCATGAGCTATCGACAAATTTAAGGTTCATTAAAATACGAAAACAAACGACTGCGCTGTGTCCAATAATCTGGAGCGAGGAGCACTATCACGACGAGTCCAAGCGTGCGTGCGTGCGTCGGCGGGGGTTGTGCGGCGGGCTGCAAAGTCACATGACAGTGTGTCAGCCAAGATCACATCACCCTTAGCAATTCTCTCGTTCATACAGTCAACCATACAGAAAAAAGATGCCTTGGAAAGTTATTCATCAAAAACATATAAGTAAAAAACATACCAAGTACTCGTGATACTTCTTCAGTGATCTTTAAAAAAATAATGAAATCTGAGAATTATGAACATAAGCCAAGTACAGTTAATGAAAAGGGAATGGATCCCCCTAGCATTATATTAAATGTATGTATGGTAAGGGCGTCCCGTCCGTTCACTCTGCAGATGACTCACTTAACATAGCAAGTTTTCAGAGATCCAAGCTTTCATAGCCTATATCGTATTTTGATGAAACTCCTATCTCGGAAAGTATTCTCTCAGAACTGCAAAACGTTCCATACTTAGTGCTTTTCATTCGGTGACCTTAAACTTCATGTAAACATTAGTCAATACAGTTGAAATAGTTCGTGAAAACATTGCACACAGTTTGCTCAGTATGTTAGAAGTTGACACGGCACACTCCGTGCGATGAATAAGCCCCTTCGTACACAAGGCTAGGCAAATCTTCGATACTCGACGATTTTAGTCTCCAAGCGACTATCGCCATACAAATCCATTGAGGTTCGTACGCGAGTCGCGTCGCCGACATTTGTTTCGCGGCTCCACTTTGTATGACGGTTTGAGTAGCCTTGTGTACGAAGGGGCTAAAGATTCTTAGATGAATAAATGCTGGATGAAAACGCTTTTTTTACAATATACACTAGGCTGTCTGGTACTTGACTGCCAGCCACCTGACCTGATGGGAAGTGACGATACGGCCGAAGGTGGAGCATGCCTGTCTACTTAGAAACAGCTTTTTAAATATGGCCTTGAAGGATACCTACTGTTAGGGGAACATACTAGCAGGCAAAGCGTTTTATTCCATAGGCATTAGAAAGATCAAGCCAAAGCGGTTTGTGCGGATAGCTGGTATATATATTATGTAGGTAAGGGTGGAAGGCCTGCCCGCCTCTTGTGCCCCAAAGGCGGAAAGGGAATCTAAAACAATTTAATAGTTTTATCAATATTTATTCTTGCAAACTCTTTTAACAAACACTTGTTAGTTGCATGCTAAGTTAAATTAAAAGAGTTCATGGGGATCACCAAATTATACAACTTACTATTCAACAAGCAGTTTCGATATCTGGAGAACACCCCGAACACATCCATACCTGTTGTAGGTATTTACAAAACTTACATACGAGATTTGGTTTAGAGACGACTGTTTGGCCCTTGGCCGGCCTACTATAGAGTTTCCTAACAATGAAGTTCTATTGTGTCTGGTATTACGTCAGTTGAGCTCTTAATTAAAATTGAAGCTGCGATGCCCCTTGCAAAATACGAAGTTGTAAATATTTGTAATCTCTTTACCAACTTGAATAAATTATACAATTGCTATTTATTTGCAGTAAAATGGGATGTTAGTGTCAGAGGCAAGAAGGTGGTGGTGGTGATTGGGTACAGCTACTATAGCAAAGAGAAATACTTCCAGGCAGATCATTCCCAAGTAACACAGACGTGCTGAATAAAGATTGATTAAGAGCACTCATCAAGAGCATAAGCTGAATACTAAGCTGAATAACGCCTGTGTACCGTCTATTCAGCTGTTATTCAAGCAAAAAGGGCCCCAATTTTGAATGCTTAACGCTGAATAACATCTGAGTAACAATTGAGTAGGAGCTTAATAATGTTTCAATTAGCTTAATAACTTTTGAATAACTGCACACATTGCTTTTATAAAGCTTTTACAACTCAGTTATTCAGCTACGTTGAATTGGTTAGAGTATTCAGAATTTATTAAGCATTTAATTTATTGTTGACATTTATGCAAGCAATATTCATAGAAATTGGGAAAAGAAGAAATAAATTGGGTTCAATAATAATGTCGATACCTTTATTTGACATGACGTGAACTTTAAGTTATTCGGTAAGTAAATTTTAATTTACAAGTTAGCGGTGTGCTACATGTTAATTATTAGTGCGCAAGTAATTTTGTCGTGAATAGTACGTGTTTTGTTTTCATTTTTATGACGCGCCTCGCTAATAATCAAGATAATTAGTTATAAATAGTATTTTCATACATACATACTAGGTCTGACAAAAGTACTTGTGATGAATTATCTAATTCTAGCAATTTTATCCAACAAAATAACATGACTTGAGTTGGAAATGTTGTAGTTGTAAGATTAATAAGCATTTTGGTGATCTCGTAAATTCCTCGTAAGAATTAATTACAAAGATTTCAATGGCGATCGATGATTTGTTTCATAATGATAAATAAAAGTGCACACATGTTTTGTTACTAAACTATAACTTGAAAAAGAGTAGTCTCTTTACACTTACTTATGAATAACATTTATATAGTTGACCACATTTCTATATTAGTTACTCACATTTTTAGGGTACTCTAATCGAACGAACAAAAACCTTTAATAATGTGTAACTTTCCCATCAGGCTTTCACTAAATTGATTACTTACATTTAAAATCACAGCATCTTTGTTATTTTTTTTTCGTGAAAAAGACTATTATATTAATAGTATCTATTATGTTTAAAAAAAATTGCAGGTTTCGTGTGTGTGGTGTGCACTGGGCCCTAGTTTATTTAATCTTTATTGCACAACAATAGGATGTACAAATGGCGGACTTATTATTATATTATTAATTATAATTTATATTTCGTTTCAGAAAAATGACGTTTAAAATAATTTCAACACGTTGTAAGGGTCATTCAGATTTGTGTACTGTGCCGACCCAATGGAAGAACAAAGAACAACTTCGATGGCCAAGATATAATGCGGATTTATTAATTAAGTAAAGACAGCAGTGTCCAACCTCGCGCAGATTGGCTTACGATGAAACAAACAAGCAGCGCAAATAAAACATTTTATCGCAACGTTAATTTTATTTTCTTGTATTGTGATACCTTCTGCTAATAAAATAACCATTTCAGATTTTTAGATCTTTTGGTTTTCCAATCCCGAAATCTGTTATATTTTTTTTTGAGGACGGAACCCTTAGCATTAAAGGGAAAACACGCTTGCTGATTGGGACCGGGTTCAGTTTTGTTTAAACTATTTTCACAAATCCTGTCATGATCATTATCTACTGCTGATGACAGTTGGACAATTACTACTGCTGATATTTAAATATTCTTTTAACAATTTTCTTTCGATATGACCGGTTCTTTACGCTTTTGCCACGACTTTTGATCCATGATTTAAACAACGCATAAAATAAATGCGTACAATAATATTCTAATTGCTGGTATTAAGCTGTGGGCGCTATATCAATACAAATGTGGTCTTTAATTTGAATAAGTTAGTTGAAACTCTTTATTGTACTGAAATAAGCTTATTAAAAACACAAATAATATTGTTTATTCAGCAGCTGAATAATTAGTAAAACATAGAATCTTATACAGTTTAAAGATAAAGTAAAAACAATTATTCAGTATCAAGCTGAATACCAGAGTTATGTAAACAATATTATTCAGAAGGTGATACTTTATTCAGCAATTAGCTGTTTCTAACGCTACAAGCTTAGTACTGCTTTAATAATAGCTGTATAGATTATTGTTAATCAGATAAATGCTGCCGAAGGCACTGTTTTTCAGATTTAGGCCACCTGGAATGCGTAATGCTTAATAACGTCTGTCTAATAATCTTACGGAGATTAGTTATTAAGCGTAGAGAAGGAAAGGATAGAAATACAGAATTTATTAAGCGTTAAGTATTTTAAGGGTCCGTACTCAACCTTATTCAGTATATGGCTATTCCCAAAGCTCTTACACAAACCATATTCATCTTTGAACTGTTAAAAGTTCTAAGTGTGTACTGTTATCTAGCTTATGTGTTACTTGGGTTACGCTTACACCAAAGGGCCTCCATGCAAGGCACGGGTCATCTTTACCAAAACAAAGGAGCTTATCGAGTTCTGCGTTTAACATTGTCATCCGCCTTCTAAATTCATTATTAAAGACTCCGTATTCAAAAGAATCTGATTTTGATGTTAGTGCTTTATTGTGTAGCCAAACATTGAAATAAATAGTGTGGATCAGTGTAAACTCTAGATGAGATTGAATATAATTCTACTAAAACCTCTATCGAAGTTATTATCCTCTATTGACATCAGTTCACTGAATAAGTGTGTTTAATTAGGGAACATACCTACTTTAAAAAAAGATACCCAAGAATTGAGAACCTCTTCCTTATTTTGAAGACGGTTACAAATAAATTTAGTCGTGTTATTTGTGTAAGTTAAGTGAAACATAATAAACCATAGACCCAATTTAAATGTTGTCGCTAGAATGTCGCTATGTCGCTAGGTTGCTACTCGCTCTATTAAAAACCGGCTAAGTGCGAGTCGGACTCGCCCATGAAGGGTTCCGTAGCAGCCAGTAACATCATATAAAAGTTCTTGTAGTTCGTTGTAACTTTGATCGATGTTTTAATAATAGTGTATTTTTTTTAAAGAATTATTTTATGACGTATTAAAAAAACTACTTAATAGATCTCGTTCAAACCAATTTTCAGTGGCAGTTTGCATGGTAATGTACCTACATCATATATTTTGTTTAGTTTTATCTTTCTCTTATTTTAGAAGTAACAAAGGGGACACACATTTTACGGCTTTGGAAGTGTCTCTCGCGCAAACTATTCAGTTTAGAAAAAAAATGATATTAGAAACCTCTCGTGTTGCAAACGTCTGTTATAGGCTACGGTGGCATCAGACGGGCCGTACGCCTGATTTCTACCTTTTACCACATAAAAAGGGCTATTTCCTTACAGCACTAAACTGACAATGTAATCCACGATCTGGTATTTTTCAGACACAGGCGTTTTATCAAATGATCTGTTTCTTGGCCGACTGTACTTGCTGCATCAGTGTCGACTTCTTGATTTAAATCAGACATTACATTAACTATTATGCTTTTAGTGACATGGGTGCGGCATCGGAATGGCAAACAGGCAGTCATCGTCAACGGTTTCAACTACTACTGTAACAAGCAAGGCCACAAAACAAATATATGGCGGTGCACCAACGGGTCTAGCTGCAGAGCAAGATTTACCATGTCCAAAACCGACTGGAGGATTGTCAGGGGCAGGCTGGAACATGACCATAAGCCGCCCAATTTCGTCGTTCAAGATGGTGTATATTTCAGGATATGAAAACTTTTTACTTTGGGAGGTTTTCATTTAGAACAGATGATAATAGTTGAAGTGAAAATCTTTATAGAAAGCACTGAACAAAAACCCGGATCATCAGTTGAATCATATTTTATGATCATAGTTAAACTGATAACAACGTTTTGTTGTTTCTCGAGCATTGTTTTGAGGTTGGAATTGTGATCTTAATGACGTCCTATATTCCTAGAAAGTCCATTGACATTAAAGCGTAAAGAAAATGTGGTTTGGGCAACATTAATAGAGGCTTTTTCTCACTATAGCTTCGTTAGAAAACTTTGTACTGTGAAGAACCGACAAGAAAGTCAGCAAGGACATTTATTTTCTGCATTTCTTTTATATTATCAAGTTTTGGAAAATGTCTTCTTCATAGAAGGACACTTTTTATTACAAATAAATCAGCCATTGCTCGTTCAATCATATTTTAGGGAGCGATCCGACACACACTATACCACAGCAGAGATAAAGATATACAAACTAATACATTTGCAATAGAGAGAGTATGTACAACACACTCAAGGTATTCCAAATAATGCAATAAAGTTGATGAACTTTAATACGCAACATATTTCACTCTTTATTTTGTTTGTTTTATCTGTTCTCTGCTCTGCTGATATATGGCGGTCATTTCATATTTTACACTGAAATGTCGAAGATAGGTGAATTTCCCGAGACCAAAAATTGCGAGTCATCGATGAAATCGGTACTAAAACACATAGTTATAATGTTCTAACATTTTTTTCTGGTTAGGTGAAATAGTAATGTATGTGTAGCACTAAATATTTTATTAATATGTTTAATAGGTTCTCCAAAGAATAAATTAAACCTCGAAATCTTTCATTTCCGTGTTTGTCCACACGTCAACTTGATGTGTATTGTACATCATTGATAAAAATCTACTAGTTTTTTATTAAAACCCAGTTTTATTTGATACGTTAATAGTTAAAGTATTGTTACGGAATACATTTATTTAAATATTTAAACAATACAATGAATAGTAATAAAAATTCATTTGTCCCAGAACTACCTTTAATCGCCGTGTCCTAAACATGTTTAAGAATATTGTTATATCTAACGAATTGCGTCCTCCCCCCTGTGCGCTAAACGTTGCTTAACATTAACAGTGCCACCTAAGTGCTCGACGCGGAAGGACGTACATACGCGCCTGCGTTTTCGCGCCATAAATGTAAGTATTCCATTTATTTGTTACTGGACATTTTCTCTTTCATCGCCGTGGATAGGTATAACTTCTATATGAATAAGTTTGTCTTCTTGATTAAGCATTTCTCTTATGTTTGTTTGTGAACTGTTTATAACTTCGAATAATTAATAGTTTTTTGTTTTTTTATATATATTTGCCTTGATTTTAATCGCCGTGCTTTTATTCCCGTGGTTTCCGTGGCTAAAATTTGCTATGGCAATGAAAAAAAGACACGGAAATGAAAAAAAAATCATTTCCATGCCTTGTAAAACCGTTTAGTTTCATTACCGTGGCCAGGTGTTTCATTTCCGTGACTTATGTTTTCATCGCCATGTTTTCATAACATATTATACTTTTCAAACAACACAACAGAATAAAAGGTAGTACGAAATGTTGCCATTCAAGCTCATTCTTGGTAATGTCTATAATCAGTTTCTTGGGCGAGGTCGACTCGCGGTAAAAAGCTCGCATTGCTCAAAGGTTTCCCCTACTACCTGCAAACTCAGAGAAATAGGAGCGAGCTGTGGAAATTCACCAGAGGGAATTGCAAAGCTCGTTTTTTCACCACACACAGCGGCGAGATGTACCGAGGTCACTTGGAACATCTGCACAGCGCTCTTAATTATGTCATACGCAATAGTGTTTTCATTAGAGTGTAATATTGTCACTTAGGGTATGCTAATGATAGAGTACTATTAGAGTAAGTGGAAGTTAGAGTAAATGTTAAGGTCAGTTCTAGAAAAGGAACTAACTTAGCGGAGAAATAAATGTTAAGAACGCGATACAAAATCTTCGTTGGATAAAGAATTTAAATGATGTTCTCGCCTTTTATCACTATAGGCCAGGGAATAATGAGTATAATGGACTCATCGTGTACAATCTTACGAAAAGTTCATGGCAGGTAGGTTATCGAAGAGGATTCTTGTCGACAGGCTCTTGCATAACAAAAGACAATGCCCACAGCCCATACATTTGAAAACCTGACAATGAGTTTGCTTGTATAAAATGATCTTGGTAGCAAAATGTAGGTAGTAAAAATATTATACTAGTATTACTGTTTATTGGTCTAAACTCAGATATTTTATTAAAAGCCAGAGTTATGTGAGAGAAAGTTTAAAAATAACAATTTTATGTTTGTGTTTTGACATTGTTTTTTTTTAGTTTTTCGGCAACATACAATCATAGCTTAACCTGTTTTATACTACTTTTGTTTCAATTAATCATCTACAACAAATATTACAAATTTTATTATTAAAGAAGCCATAATTAAGGCTGTAAATGAGTTTCATTAAACTAAAATTAACGAATCGTACCACCACATAAAACAGTGATAGAAAGAGCTGTCAACTGACAAGTCAAAAATGCGTGTAGGGATCCTACATGTTATATTTATATTTACATTTATATATAAATATATTATTTACATTTGATATTAAAGTTATTTATTTATATTTAATAATACAAAACTTAACATTAACTTAATTACTTAAATATATTACATTAAAACTAAAATCTATTTGCAAGAAAACAACACTAAATTACATATAATAATAACAACAAATATTTACATATGATAAATACACAAAATACAATTTTACTAAAAACATTTTTGTTAATCAACATTAAATCGACACGCATCTTGGGTCGTACACAATGGAGAAGCGCAATGCAAAAAAACGTTATATTGTTTGCAATCATCTGGTCGGCGCCTGCGCAGGACGATGCGGCCGCGCCGGCAGTCGTGAATTCATTGGCAAACGTGGAACCCGTGTCGCTCGACTACCTACCGCTCGCTTACTTAGCTCGCGTAACTAATTTGTGTTGCTTGTTTAATGTTTGTATGTGATCTATCGCTATTGACTATTGCTTGTTTCTTCATCTTTTATCTATCACTCCTTCTATAATATTTGGTGTTGTGTGCTGTGTGTAAAAACTGTAATCTGTGCCCTACAAATAAACTGTTTCCTGCATATGTGAGTTTGAACCTTATTTGTACCACAACAACGTCTATCAACAACCACACACCTCACCCCCATAACTGGTGACCCCTGGAACATGAAGAAGACTCAAAGATGAGTACAAATAGTGACAGTGATAGTGCTAGAACCGCCATTGCACACGACGACGGCAGCAACGTCACCAAACGGCACAAGCAAAAAGTGCGCCTTTCCACTGTTTCCGACACACCGACTGAATTAAAGCAGACAAATTTAAGAGTGCTTCCGTTTTCTCCCGAGGAACCGGAGATTTGGTTTGCTCTTCTCGAAGGTCAGTTCGAAAGTAATTTAATTACAAGTGATTTGGTGAAATTTACGAATGTCATAAACAACTTGGACATACAACATTCCAAAGCCGTGAAGGACATTATACTCAATCCACCGACTGAGAATCGTTATAAAAAGATTAAATCCGAGCTAATCAAGCGCCTGTCTGCTTCTCGAGAAAAGAAAGTGCGTCAGCTACTGGTCCACGAGGAACTTGGTGACCGTAAGCCGTCCCAATTCCTTCGTCATCTACAAGATTTGGCCGGCCCTTCTGTTCCGGAAGACTTCATCAAGACGATCTGGTGTAACCGGTTGCCTAATAACATCCAAACCGTATTGGCATCACAGACCTCTCAGACCTTGGAACAGCTTTCTGACCTCAGTGACCGAATTCAAGAAATTACTTCGCCATGCAACGTCGCAGCTGTAGCAACATCGTCTCATGCCACGCGTGCTCCGTCCAGCGAAATAGCAGAGCTGAAGAAGATGGTGGAGCGTCTCACGCTGAAGCTTGATGAGCATACTCGCGGATCACAATGTTCCAGCATCTGATCCAGACCTCAGCGACGTACCTCAACTGCACGCCAAAGGTCCAGATCCAACTCCAGCTACCGCAAGTACCCTTTATGCTGGTACTATGCCCAGTTCGGAGCGCAAGCTCGTAGCTGCATCAAGCCATGCGACTTTCACAAGGCGGGAAACTCTGCAGGCAGTCGCTGATGGCGACTAGTAGTTGCCTCGCCTCTTCAGGTCGCCTCTTCGTCACCGACCACAGCTCGAAGACTCAGTATCTCGTCGATACTGGTAGTGACCTTTGCGTCTACCCTCGATCTGTGCTTCGCGAACGACGAGTAAAAACAGACTTTTAATTAAGTGCAGCTATTGGTAGTGCTATAGACACTTATGGCTTTATTGAGTTAAATTTAAATTTAGGCTTAAGGCGTAATTTTCCGTGGCGGTTTACTGTGGCTAATGTAACGAAACCGATCATCGGCGTAGACTTTCTAAGCTTTTATAATTTAGTAGTCGATTGTCGCAATCAGCGCTTACTTGATAACACTACTGCTTTATATTCCAATGCTTGTATTGCTAATGCTATTGATATTTTTTCTATCAAGGTCTCGTCTGGCAACACCAGGTACCACGAAATTCTTTCAGAGTTCCCTGAAATTACCCGCCCATTTCACACACCAAAGCACAGCACCGTCCACTACATACGCACAAGCTTATCAGGAGCTAATCTGCGGGGAGTAGATGAAATGGGAGGGCAATTTCATCTACTCCCCGCAGATTAGCTCCTGATAAGCTTAAGATCGCTAAGCAGGAGTTCCAGCTTATGCTTAACAGCGGCGTCGCGCGTCCTTCTGACAGCCCTTGGTCTTCGGCATTACATCTAGCACCCAAAAAAGATAACAGCTGGCGGCCCTGTGGCGACTACAGATTGCTTAATTCGCGTACAATCCCAGACCGTTATCCTATTAGGCACATCCATGACTTCGCTCAGAGCATATCAGGATGTAAAGTCTTTTCCACCATAGACTTAGTTAAGGCTTATTATCAGATCCCGGTCTTTAAGGACGATTATGAAGACTGCCATCACAACCTCCTTTGGTTTATACGAATTTCCGTATATGACCTTTGGCTTGCGAAATGCTGGACAAACCTTTCAAAGGTTTGTCGACGAAATGACCAGAGGCCTTGATTTCTGTTACTGCTATCTCGATGACTTTCTGGTGTTCTCAAGGACACCAGTAGATCACGTGACTCACCTACGGCAGCTTTTCACTCGCATGAAGGAATACGGCATCCTCGTCAACACCTCTAAATGTGTCTTTGGTGTTAGCGAGGTAACGTTTTTAAGATACAGCTTTCTGAAGCAGGCACAAAACCGCTGAACCCCAAGGTGCAGGCGATCAATGACTTCCCAGCACCAAAAACAGTGAAGCAGCTACGTAGGTTTCTAGGGATGCTGAATTTTTATAGGCGATTTCTACCGCACGCCGCTAAAATTCAAGCACCACTGAATTCTTTGCTTGCAGGTTCAGTTAAGGCATCCCATCCCGTCGATCTGACTGGCAATACACTACTTGCATTTGAACAATGCAAGGAGAGCTTATCCAATGCAGCTTTACTTGCGCACCCCGACGGCGAAGCCCAGCTTGCTCTGGTGACAGACGCATCGGACCTTGCCATGGGTGCATGGCAAGTATTGCAGCAGCTAAAGGATGACGAATGGCAGCCCCTCACCTTCTTTTCTCGTAGGCTGAGCCCTGCCCAACAAAAGTACTCGCCGTATGATCGCGAACTGCTGGCCATCTACGAGAGCATGAAATATTTTCGCCACATGCTAGAAGCGCGACACTTCGTGGTATACACCGACCACAAGCCGCTCAGTTACGCTTTTCATGAAAGAAAAAGTAACTGTTCGCCTCGTCAGTATCGCCACCTCGATTACATATCACAGTTCACGACCGACATCAGACACATTTCGGGCAAAGACAATGTCGTTGCTGATACATTGTCTCGCGTCGATGAACTGTCGATACCAATCGATTTTGGTCTTCTTGCTTCGTCCCAAACAGCAGACCAAGAACTGGCCCAACTGGTTACCAATTCCCAACTGCGACACAGTTATCTACTGTGACGTCAGCACTCCTTTACCAAGACCCTTCAAAACGAAGCCATTGCGAAAGCAAGTTTTCGACACTCTTCATAGCCTCAGCTTCCCAGGTGCTAACGCAACCTCTAAATTGGTTTCCGAGCGATTTGTTTGGCCTGGCGTGCGCAAAGACTGTCGTGAATGGTCTCGTAAGTGTTTGGCGTGTCAACGCGCCAAGGTAAACCGTCACGTGTCGTCTCCTCTTGCCACGTTCGATTTACCTCGCGCTAGGTTTGCGTTCATCCATGTGGACATAGTCGGCCCTCTCTCTCCATCTCAAGGTTATAGATATTGCCTCACTGTTGTGGATCGTTTCACACGCTGGCCGGAAGTTACACCGATGACGGATATGACTGCTGAAACTGTTGGTAAGGCGTTAATATCATGGGTATCCAGATTTGGATGTCCAACTGATATTGTCACTGATCGCGGTCGACAGTTTGAATCCACACTTTTCCAATATCTTGGAAAAATGATCGGATTCAAACATCGCAAGACAACCGCGTATCATCCAGCGTGTAACGGGCTAGTGGAACGATTCCACCGACAATTAAAAGCTGCAATAATGTGTCATGCTGACTGTAACTGGGTAGAGTTATTACCGTTAGTACTTCTTGAGATACGCAGTGCTTTTAAAGAAGAGCTAAATGCTTCATCGGCCGAATTGGTTTATGGCGAGCCACTACGTCTGCCTGGCGAATTCTTCCATGCAGCTACGTCTGGTTCCACCGACATTTCGAATTTTTACCACTCGCCTACGTCATTTTGCCATGAAGCTTAACCCGTCTCCCGCTGCACGTCATAAAAAAGACAAAATCTTTATTTATAAAGATTTGACATCATCTAGCCACGTATTTTTAAGGGACGATGCATTGCGAGGTTCTTTACAACCTCCATACACCGGCCCGTACGAGGTTCTTAAACGGAATGATAAAACTTTTAAAATTTTGTTTAAGGGTGAAATTGTCACTGTATCTATAGACCGCCTTAAGCCGGCCTACATACTAGCTGACCCAATCCCCACTCCGATTCCTATTACTCCCAATCCTTTTCCACCTCCTACTCCAACCCCTGTAACAATTCCTCATTCCTTACAACACCAGCACAGGAAAATCTTAGCAAAACTAAATCAGGTCGCGTAGTACGTTTTCCCAATTACTATCGCCCGTAGTGACGGTCTCTGGGGGGGAGTGATGTAGGGATCCTACATGTTATATTTATATTTACATTTATATATAAATATATTATTTACATTTGATATTAAAGTTATTTATTTATATTTAATAATACAAAACTTAACATTAACTTAATTACTTAAATATGTTACATTAAAACTAAAATTTATTTGCAAGAACACAACACTAAATTACATATAATAATAACAACAAATATTTACATATGATAAATACACAAAATACAATTTTACTCAAAACATTTTTGTTAATCAACATTAAATCGACACGCATCTTGGGTCGTACACAATGGAGAAGCGCAATGCAAAAAAAACGTTTTATTGTTTGCAATCATCTTGTCGGCGCCTGCGCACTGCGCAGTACGATGCGGCCGCGCCGGCAGTCGTGAATTCATTGGCAAACGTGGAACCCGTGTCGCTCGACTACCTACCGCTCGCTTACGTAGCTCGCGTAACTAATTTGTGTTGCTTGTTTAATGTTTGTATGTGATCTATCGCTATTGACTATTGCTTGTTTCTTCATCTTTCATCTATCACTCCTTCTATAATATTTGGTGTTGTGTGCTGTGTGTAAAAACTGTAATCTGTGCCGTACAAATAAACTGTTTCCTGCATATGTGAGTTTGAACCTTATTTGTACCACAACAACGTCCATCAACAACCACACACCTCACCCCCATATGCGTTTCGTTTTACCCTTGATAAGTATAGCCGTTCCAGCAATTCTTTTTTTTTAATGTTACACGTCATAGTGCCCACATCCTGCCTGATGGTAAGTAGTCCAAAATAACGAGAATGCTCCTCACCGTGGAACAAGCTCGGTAATAAGCGCAACTATTCACGACGGTAATGGTAAATTATTTTGTTAATAATTATTCATAAATCGTTACGCCTATTAAATTTAATTCCATGGTAACAATTCTTAAAAAGGAGAACTAGAATGTTATTTTAGTTTTTTAAACATCAAATTAATTATATATTTAACGTTAACAGTTAAGAGGCGAAACTACGCTTTGAGTGTGGCAGAGTACGTTTAAAAACCTGGAATTGGTTCCTACCATCGGAAAACAAAACTTAGTATTGTATTTTTTCCTGACTTTAAAGGAAAACTATGAACGCATGGTTTTTTTGTGAATTTTAAGCTATTTGATTTATTTCATACGTCCCTCCTTTTCCCTTCCTCCATAGAAGTACGCGTGCTGCTCCCCGGAGTCACCAATTTACAGTCTCTAATATTCCATCACGCACAAAGAAATTTGGTGACTCGTTTCTTTGTCGCACTTCCAAAAGATGGAATAGTCTACCAGCACACGTATTCCCTTCTACCTATGACATAGCGTCCTTCAAACGAGGCTTGAAGAGGCACTTTGTGGACCGGCAGAGTGAGGGTGACTGGTCTCTTACGCTGCACCAGTTGTCCTCGCGCCTGGACTTCATTTCCACTTAACATCAGGTGGAGTGGGGTCATTTGCCTGGCTTAGTAAAAAAAAACTCAAAATAAAACAGGTCCAACATGGGCATTGTCTTTTGTCATCTGTTAGAGACTATCTTTAGCTTGCTGCTTAACTAGAAGCGTGACAAAAAACCCTTGAAAACAATGTCTTTGTCAAAATTGTAATCATTCTTCTATTATTGCTGCTCTAAGTATCGAATAGTGTAAATGGTTCTTAGTGAAACATGTTTTTAATTTAAACATGAACTTATTTAACCATTCCGTCCGCCCATGTAATATGTCTGACTGCATTTTTTTATTATTTCTATCACTAAGGTTAAGGATTAGTATGAGCCATTTGCTCGCCTGATTTTAAGTAGTTACCGTTTTCTATGGAATTTGCTTTGATGCCATTTTTTGATCTAGCTCTTCTCGCATGCCTGTGAGAATATTATATAATTGCGATAAAAGGTTTCCTCCTCTCCTCCTCTTCCTCACTCCTATAGTATAAAACCTATTGAACTTGCGGGAGTTTCAACTACTTATAGCTGTGTAAAAAATCACGTTTATTTGTTTTTTTCCAGAATTTTGCTATAAAATAAGGACATACAAATTAACACATTTAGAAAGAATTCCTTAAATAACTTGGTGAACCTACTGACATCAATGTTTTTACAGTTCAATGGGTCAGAAAACAGTGTGGCAAAGAATTAGTCATCGTCAACGGGTACACTTTCTACTGTCACAAGAGGAACGCCAGGACCAACATTTGGAGCTGTACCAACAACAAGTGCAACTGCCGCCTAATCATCACCACTGACAACCGATATTTCCTCAAGGCATCTTTGATCCATCCCCATTTTCCACCCAGTTACTACATTGATAAAGGCGTGTTCCGCAAAGTTTGAAGGAGACTATTACCCCCCTGTCTGTCACGAAGACTCCTAAAGATTGATAACAATTGAAATTCTATTGTGTCTGGTATTACGACAGCTGAGCTCATAAAAAGCTTTGTGCGACTGAGCTAAGCATCCATACATTTTCGTCTTAGATTATCTTTGTACTTATTAATTATAACCATTTATAACTGTCTTAGAAAATCACGTGCGTCTTTTTATTTTATTTTATAACATTTTAGATTTTGCGTGATGATCTACTCAGGCCTAGTAAACCCTTCAACCTCGAAGATATTTCTGGATAGGAAAACATTATTATTATTTATTTATGTGTAAATAATATTTACAAAAAGACATTTGTACCTTTCTGTAAAAGAGCAAACCGCTAGACGGCTAGAGGAAACAATCAGTAGTTGTGGCATCTGCTTTATGATAACCAATGTATCTTGTAGCCCAAATTGAGTTTAATGCTCCCATCTGCGCCCTTATTAAAATATAATATACCTACTGTGACGATGTTACGTTCATTATTATATTTGTTGGTGGTGGGTACTTCGAACATTTTAATAAACAGTCTGTTGCTAAGCCGTGCCTTTCATTGACGTCTCACTGGCGACGAGGATGGGATTTCAATACATACTTACATATATTTTCTTTAAAGTTTTTTAGTATTTTTTTTTGTGTGTTCCGCGGATTACGAAAATGCCAATCGGTAAAATTGAACCATTTAACCTGAATTCAAAACAGTGGCCGGCGTACATACGTCGCGTAAAACAATACATATTATTGAACCAAATAACGGATGAGTTAAAAGTGGCTATGTTAATAACAGTGGTAGGGGAGGAGACATATGCGTTAATGTGCGATCTGTGTTCACCTGATTTACCAGAAAATAAATCATTCGACGCGTTAGTGCAACTCGTATCAGAACATTTGGAACCGCAACGCTCAGAGATAGCAGAGCGCCACGTGTTCCGCTTGCGCAGGCAGCAGGTCGGCGAGCCCCTCGCGGATTATTTACAAGCGTTAAAACACCTCGCTGCTACTTGTAATTTCGGGAAATGCAAGTCGTGTGCTACTCTCGAAGAGAATTTAAGAGACCAATTCGTATCGGGACTAACGTACGACGCCATGCGGTCGAGGATTTTTGCGGAGAAAACGATTCAGTACAAAGAGGCGGTGGAGCTGGCGTTGGCTTTGGAAGCAGCGGAAAAGCACGCCGAGGTGAGCGGCTCCACGACAGCGGCGACGGCTAACACAGGCTCATCAGGAACGTTGGCTGGCGAGGCGGGCGAGGGCCTGCATTACGCGCGGGGCGCGCGCGCCGGCCAGCGCGGACGCGGCCCGAGGGGGGCCGACGGCGGCGGTGGCGGCGGCCGCGGGCCGGCTACCGAGGCCGCGCGCGCTTGCTGGCGCTGCGGCAGGCCGCACGCACACGAAAGGTGTAGATTTAAAAGTTATAATTGTGACGAGTGTGGTCAATGGGGCCACCTAAAAGTGATGTGCAAAAGAGTGCGCGATAGTGGCAAGGCAGGTCGGCAAAATTATGTTAGTGAAGACTCTGAGGATGATGGTATGTTCAACATCGCAGTGACCGCGCAAGGTAACAAACCTTATTTTCTTAAGTTATTAATTGACAATAATTTGATCGAATGTGAAGTAGATACCGGTAGTCGTATATCGGCAATTAACGAAAAATTGTACAAGTCTTTATTTTCACATAAAAGAATTGAAAACGATAATTTAATTTTAAGAGGTTATTCGGAAACTCGTATTAAGTCACTTGGTTACATTGAGGTCGATGTTTGCTTAGAAAGCGTTATAAGACATTCCTTACATTTATACATCATTGCAGACGGTGCGCGACCGTTAGTAGGCCGAGAATGGATGCGAGCCTTAGAAATTAAACAGATAAACCTCAATGAAATCTCGGACGATGGTTTTGTGAACATGTTATGTAAGGAATTCCCGCAAGTTTTGTGTGAGAAACTCGGTACTTGTAAGCGGCCGATTCGACTACAGCTGACTGATAACGAACCGGTGTACGTGCGCGCGCGGCCCGTGCCGCTGACTCTGCGCGCGCGGGTCGAGCGCGAGCTGGCACGTCTCGAGGCCGACGGCTCCATTTACCGCGTAGACTATTCGGACTACGGGACCCCGATAGTCCCGGTAGTTAAAAGTAGTGGCGATATACGGATATGTGGAGATTACAAAATCACGATTAACCCTAAACTCAAAAGAGATTACTATCCGCTACCGCGTATAGAAGAGTTATTTGCAAACCTAACAGGCGGGGAGAAATATACCAAAATAGACCTTAGACACGCGTACGAACAGTGTATTTTATCCGAGGACTCACAACCGTATACCGCTATCACCACACACATGGGTACATTTGCATATCGGCGTACCCCTTATGGTTTGTCATGTATACCCGAAAAATTTCAAAAAATGATGGAGGAGACGCTTCGGGGCGTGCCGGGATACGTAGTTTTCTTAGACGATATTTGCGTGACCGGGTTAAATGATACTGACCATATAAAGAATCTCAGGGCTGTTTTCGAAAGGTTGAGTAATATGGGTCTCACTGTAAAATTAAGTAAATGTCGGTTTTTACAGAATAGCGTTAAGTATTTAGGATTTATAATAAATAAAGATGGCTTAAGGCCGGACCCCGAAAAGTTGGAGGCCATTTCCAATGCTCCTACACCTAAAAATGTAACCCAACTTAAAAGTTTCCTAGGAATGCTTAATTATTACGGAAAATTTATTCCTAGATTAAGCACAATGTTGCACCCGTTGCATAATTTACTAAAGAAAAATATGGATTGGAAATGGAACTCTAATTGTGAAGAGGCTTTCACGCAGGCAAAGCGATGTCTTACGAGCGAGCGTGTACTAGCACACTACGAGGAGGGACGCGAATTAGTGCTGTCGGTGGATAGCAGCGCGTACGGGCTGGGCGCGGTGCTCGCGCACCGGTACGCGGGCGGCGCAGAGCGGCCAATCAGCTGCGTGCCGCGGACGCTTAGCGCGCCCGAGCGCAACTATAGCCAACTCGATAAGGAGGCCCTGGCTATCTTGTTTGGCGTTATTAAACACCATCAATACTTGTTCGGTAGACGTTTCACTCTACGTACGGACCACCAACCGCTAACGCATATTTTTGGGGATAAGGGCGGGATTCCACAGACGGCAGCTAGCCGCCTTCAAAGGTGGGCGGCCCGGCTGGCTGCATACGATTTTGCAATTGAGTTCGTAAAATCGGCGGATAACGGTCCGGCTGACGCGTTGTCCCGATTGCCTTTGCCACGTGAAGGCCGCTCCACGGACTCGGTAGACTTTTTAAATTTAGTGGAGGAGTCATTACCTATTTGTCATAAAGATGTAGCGAAAGAAACCGAGCGTGATAAATTTTTGTGTAAAATTAAAGGTTATATTTTATTTGGGTGGCCTTCGGTCCCGAGTTGCGATGAAGAAAAGCCATTTTTTGCTAGAAAAGACGATTTTGCAGTACTTCAGGGGTGTGTTGTTTATAAATATAGAATTGTCGTTCCGTACATTTTGCAAAAGAAAGTTTTGAAAGAAATACACGAGGGCCATTTAGGGATGAATAAAATGAAAAATTTGGCACGTAACTATATTTATTGGTCAACTTTGGATAGCGATATAGAGGAAGTATGTAGGACTTGCACAGCGTGCCGGGCCGTGCGGGACGCGCCGCCGCGGGCCCAGCTGCACCCCTGGGAGTTTCCATTGCACCCGTGGCAACGTCTACATGCCGACTTCGCGGACTGTGGGGGAGTACGATACCTAGTTATCGTGGACGCTCACTCCAAGTGGATCGAGACCGTGCCGATGCGAACCACTACTGCAGAGTCGACTATTAAGTTTTAAGGAGCCTTTTTGCTCGTTTCGGATTACCATCGCAGCTCGTAACCGACAACGGCCCACCGTTTTCATCCCTAGAATTTAAAAATTATTGTGAAAAGAATTGTATTAAACATACAACTTCGGCTCCGTACAGACCCCAGGGGAACGGTGCAGCGGAAAACGCCGTCAAAACTATAAAGAAAACGATTAAAAAGGCATTACTCGAGAGGGAAGACGCAAACACGGCATTGAGTAAATTTCTTTTACAATATAGAAACAGTGACCACACTACCACTGGGGTGTCACCGGCCGTGGCGCTCCAGGGTCGTCGGCTCCGAAGCCGTCTGGATGCGTTGCGTCCGGATGTGGCAGCTGCTGTGCGCGACCGGCAGGAACGACGGGCATCACAGACGCCTCGCGCGCATCGGGAGTTTCACGTGGGGGACGCGGTGTTAGCTAGGGACTACACGGCTAAGGGAGACAAATGGGCCGAAGCGACAATTACTGTGGCGATATAATTATATAGCCTATATAAATGTATGTAAATTGTAATTTTAGTTTTACATACTATATACATACATACATAATAAAATAATAATATATACGCACATTATATATATATGTACTTAATATAAATACTTTGTATTGTTAAATATAATTTAGTGATGTAATTTTAAATTGTAAATGTCATGCACGGACAAACAGATTTTATGTGTTATACGTAGTTCTGTGGAATGCGCGCGGGCAGGTGCAGGGAACCGGTTGGCGGCCGGCTCACCCGCCGCCGTCCTGCGCGCCCCTTCCCCCGCTCGAGCGCGGAGCTCACTCGACAAGCGATCGCAAGGCAGTCACGATTAACTCGCTTGACGCACAGCCGTACCGCTTTAACGCTCGCTTCCCACTGCTTACGCGCCTACAATATTAGCTTTAGAATATCGCTCGCTGATAAACCTTTTGTGTGTTTTTGTCTTTCCGCCTTCTATAGCTATAAACTTCTGTGCCGTGCCTTCTTTCTGTTTGTACTCCTTCTATCGTGTGTGTGTGAATAAACTATACAGTGTCGTAAACGGACTAATCATTGAACTCCAGTTACCCACCGTAAGTCAACATCTGTTACACCACACTGGTGACCCCGCTTCGAACATGAGTCAAGCTGGAAAGATTCCAAGTAGCAACGTGGATGGTAGCCCACCAAGCGACGTACATCGAGTTGGCGTGAGGGTACCCCCATTTTACCCAGAAAAACCGGCGCTATGGTTTGCGCAGCTGGAAAGCCAATTTTTCCTGGCGAATATCACAACAGACGCAACGAAATATCATTACGCCATTAGTCAGTTGGATTCAGCCTACGCGTCAGAGGTCGAGGACATTATATCGGCACCACCAGGACCCAACAAGTACGAGCGACTAAAATCGGAGCTTATCAAAAGGTTGTCTGCATCCAGGGAAAAGAAGGTGAAGCAGCTCCTGATCCACGAAGAACTAGGTGACAGGAAACCTTCACAATTCCTTCGACACCTGCAGCACCTAGCAGGCCCCGCTGTACCAGAAGAGTTTCTGAAGACCATCTGGACCAGTCGATTACCCAGCAGTACGCAGTCGATCATAGCATCCCAGTCGAAGGCGTCATTGGAGGAAGTCGCAGAGCTGGCGGACAAAATCCATGATGTTGTCCCACCAAGCCCGCAAGTAGCAGCAGCAGCAGCAGCAGTCGTTCCCGTGCCCGGAAGTTCTACCGCCATGACAAGCCAAATTGCGGAGCTCACGCGGCAAATTCAATATTTGAAGACGAGGGTAGAAAGGATGTCACGACCGCGAGGAAGATCTGACTCCAGAGGCCGCTCCCGTGAAAGTTCGCGTTCCAATCGTTCCCAATCGAATTACCGGAAGTTTCCACTTTGTTGGTACCACGCGAAATTCGGTAGTCAAGCTAACAAATGTGTTAAACCGTGTGACTTTTCGGGAAAAGTGTAGGGCAGAATGTTATGGCGACCGACGCCTGTCCTAATACCGGTCGCTTATTTGTAACAGACCAGCGAACTAAAATACAGTTTTTAATTGATACTGGTAGTGATATATGTGTTTTCCCCAAATCATTAATCGCCGAGCATCGTCACAAAACAAATTATGAATTGTGCGCCGCTAACGGCTCGATTATTAACACGTACGGGTACGTTCATTTTGTGCTCAATATAGGTTTGCGCCGTGACTATGCTTGGCGATTTATCGTTGCAGATGTTACGCGGGCGATAGTAGGGGTGGATTTTTTATCCTATTATAATTTAATCGTAGATGTTCGTAATCAACGCTTAGTAGATGCTAATACTACGCTTTGCACCGCGGCTTTGCTTGCAAAAAATTTAAATGTCTGTTCGGTCAAGGTAATGTCTGGCGACATGGTTAATCATCGCATACTAGCTGCATACCCTGACATCACTCGCCCTTCTGGCTTACACAGCACAATTAAACACAGCACAGTACACCATATACGGACTACACCTGGACCACCAGTAGCTTCCTCACCCCGTAGATTGGCACCGGATAGGCTTAAAATTGCTAAGGCCGAATTTGAGGCCATGTTGCAGATCGGTACCTGTCGGCCGTCGGAATCATCATGGTCTTCTCCACTTCATCTGGCACCGAAGAAGGATAGTGGCTGGCGTCCTTGTGGTGACTACCGCATGCTGAACGCAAGGACTATCCCAGACAGGTATTCAATACGCCACATACAGGACTTCGATTATAACCTGTGTGGCTGTACAGTCTTCTCTACAATAGACCTGGTAAAGGCTTTCAACCAGATCCCTATTAATCCTGAGGATATTGAGAAGACCGCCATCACAACGCCGTTCGGCTTATACGAATTTCCATTCATGACGTTTGGACTTCGTAATGCCGGACAGACGTTCCAACGCTTTGTCGATGAAATGCTTCGGGGGCTTGATTTCACCTACTCCTACGTTGATGATATTCTGGTCTACTCGAAAGACCAGAAGACCCATGAGACCCACTTACACCAGGTATTTACTAGGTTGAAGGAATATGGTATGGTGATCAACACCGCTAAGTGTGTGTTTGCAGCTCCAGAAGTGACGTTCCTAGGCTACCATGTCTCAGCCGAAGGCGTCAAACCACCACCGGAGAAGGTAGAAGCCATTAAAAGCTTCCCTGCTCCAAAAACCGTTCGAGAGCTGCGCAGATTCCTCGGAATGGTAAATTTTTACCGCCGGTTTATCCCTCATGCTGCGCAACATCAGGCACCTCTGAATGCACTGTTAGTGGGTTCAGTAAAGGGATCTCATCCCATTAACCTCTCTACTGATGAACTAGCCGCCTTTGAAGCTTGCAAAGAAGACCTGTGTATGGCTACAATGCTGATACATCCTGACAGCAATGCTCAATTGGCCTTGGTGACGGATGCTTCAGATACCGCTATCGGCGCGGTCTTGCAGCAACTGAAGGGTGGTATCTGGCAACCCTTGGGTTTCTTTTCTAGAAAATTGAGTCCAGCTCAGGTCAAGTATTCTCCTTACGATCGCGAACTTCTCGCCATTTATGAGGCAATCAAGCACTTTCGTCACATGATAGAAGCGCGCAATTTTGTGATTTATACCGATCACAAGCCTCTGACATTTGCATTTCATTCTAGAAAAGAGAACTGCTCACCCAGGCAGTTTCGACATCTTGACGTAATATCGCAATTTTGTACAGATATAAGGCATATTTCTGGCAAAAACAACGTTGTCGCCGACACTCTGTCGCGCGTGAACGAAGTCGTTCAGCCGATAGACCTATCGAAATTAGCCACAGTACAAAATACTGACAAAGAGTTAAAACATCTTTTGTACTCCGATACTTCACTCTGTCTCAAGAAAATGAAACTGCCCGGAGCTGATGTCAGTATATTCTGCGATGTCAGAGGTGACATTATACGTCCTTTCGTCCCCACAGAAATGCGCCGTCAAGTGTTTGAGAGTTTACACTCACTAAGCCACCCAGGCACAAGTGCAACGGTCAAGCTTATCAGTGATCGCTTCGTATGGCCCGGTATTCGCCGTGACTGTAGGGAGTGGGCTCGTGCCTGTATAGCCTGTCAGAGATCCAAGGTCACTCGTCATGTGTCTGCACCTATCGGAACATATAATCTTCCATCAGCCAGGTTCAGGGACCTCCATATCGATTTGATTGGACCACTTCCCTTATCTCAAGGTTATCGATATTGCCTCACCGCCGTCGACCGCTTTACGCGATGGTCTGAGGCAATACCGTTGCAGGACATCACAGCAGAGACAGTGGCAAAAGCCCTGCTCAGCGGATGGATAGCACGTTTCGGGTGTCCCACAAAAATCGTCACTGACCGTGGAAGGCAGTTTGAGTCTGCATTATTTAAATGTCTTTCCCAGATTTGCGGCTTCCAACACAGACGAACCACTGCATATCATCCATCATGCAATGGATTAGTGGAAAGGTTCCACCGGCAACTGAAAGCTGCCATAACCTGCCACGCTGATAGCAGTTGGGTAGAATCTCTCCCTCTCGTGTTGCTCGGGATTCGTAGCACCTACAAAGAAGATTTAAAATCTTCTGCGGCGGAGCTGGTATATGGCGAACCATTGCGCTTGCCAGGTGATTTTTTTCAATCAGACGACGATGAAACGGTTGACATGACAGATTATGTCGCCCGTCTACGCAATTTTGCAAATAAGCTGCAACCTTCCCCAGCATCACGTCATGGCGCGCAACGATCACCATTTATTTTTAAGAACCTAGCCACGGCTTCTCACGTCTTCCTGCGTGATGACGCAGGAGCCGGCTCCTTCAAACCAGCTTATACCGGACCCCATGAGGTTTTACAACGGGACAGTAAGGTTTTCAAACTGGCAGTTAACGGTAAGTTTATCACGGTGTCAATCGACAGATTGAAACCTGCCTACATACTGCGTGAGTCAGACACAATTCCTCCCACACCTCAACCATCAACTCACACTCACCACCACTCGCCCACACACTCAACAACAGTATGCAATGACGCACCTGTTTCCAATGACCTTCCAAGCAAAACATCTCGGTCAGGTCGAAGAGTAAGATTTCCGGACTATTATCGCCCGTAGGACGGTCTCTGGAGGGGGGTGATGTGGCGATATAATTATATAGCCTATATAAATGTATGTAAATTGTAATTTTAGTTTTACATACTATATACATACATACATAATAAAATAATAATATATACGCACATTATATATATATGTACTTAATATAAATACTTTGTATTGTTAAATATAATTTAGTGATGTAATTTTAAATTGTAAATGTCATGCACGGACAAACAGATTTTATGTGTTATACGTAGTTCTGTGGAATGCGCGCGGGCAGGTGCAGGGAACCGGTTGGCGGCCGGCTCACCCGCCGCCGTCCTGCGCGCCCCTTCCCCCGCTCGAGCGCGGAGCTCACTCGACAAGCGATCGCAAGGCAGTCACGATTAACTCGCTTGACGCACAGCCGTACCGCTTTAACGCTCGCTTCCCACTGCTTACGCGCCTACAATATTAGCTTTAGAATATCGCTCGCTGATAAACCTTTTGTGTGTTTTTGTCTTTCCGCCTTCTATAGCTATAAACTTCTGTGCCGTGCCTTCTTTCTGTTTGTACTCCTTCTATCGTGTGTGTGTGAATAAACTATACAGTGTCGTAAACGGACTAATCATTGAACTCCAGTTACCCACCGTAAGTCAACATCTGTTACACCACAATTACAAAAAAAACCGGGCCAGTGTCTTATAAAGTAGGGGTAGGTAATGGGGTCGAGTGGCGTAGACATGTTGACCAATTAGTGCCTGGCGGTGGCAGTACCAATGACCGTTTTTCGTTATCGCGAATGAGCGGTGTGGTCGGCACGAAAGAGGTAACTTCCGATCGCGATAAAGAGGCATCAATCGTCCCAGAGGTGGAAAACGGAGCCGAGGATGTATTTGAGGATGCGTCAGGGGGTAACGGAGAGGCACCCGAGGCGACGCCGGTGGAGAATCTAGCGCGTGACTCCCCATCGACACCGCCGGCACCACCAGGCGCATTTGCTCGAGCACTGCGTGCTGTCAATCGAGCTATGCGAGTACTTAGGTAGGTAGACACTAGATAGCCCAAACTTAAGTAGGTTAAGTAGTAAGCACATCTGTATTTTTATATATACCTACTAGCGTAGTTTGTAACTTAGTGGGGAGAAATGTGACGATGTTACGTTCATTATTATATTTGTTGGTGGTGGGTACTTCGAACATTTTAATAAACAGTCTGTTGCTAAGCCGTGCCTTTCATTGACGTCTCACCTACTACAATCAAAAAATTAAATAACATTAAGTATGTATATACAATCTGTAGTACGTATGTCTATTTTTGTTTTCTGTGATTACTCGAAATTGTAACGCTGCACCTGCCTGTCGCGTACTTGCATTTCAATGTGGCGTATCACCTAAGTTTGTCATTTACAATATGTTATTGCTTATTAGTTATTAAAATAAAAGAACACCTCTTTGATGGTAGCACTTTTATTTTCTGCATCATATTGCTTTATATTAACAAAAGAGTTTACATAGATAACAGTTAAGAATTCACTTAAACTTGCTTACTTATTACTAACGTTGTAAAATTTTGTTGACAGTCAACTGGGTTCGCAAGGCGTGTGGCAAGGAGCTTGCTATGGTCAACGGATTCACGTTCTACTTACACCATGTTAACTTTAAGACCAACATCTGGAGGTGTACCAACAGCAAGTGCAAAGGCCGATTGACGATCACCAACGACATGTACCGGTCCCTCGTCCGATCGTGTTTAATACATAACCATCAACCGCCTAAATACGTCATGGATAAAGGGCGCTACAGAAAATGCTAGAATATTGCCAGTCCCTTATAGCGCAGGCTACACTGAGAGCGAAGATTAGGTCGTTACACTTCGCTCGAAGTATGAAAAAGACGCGGCAGCGACATGAGCGAAGCCTAACCAAGTTATCTTTGCTTCGCTTCGCTCCCAGTGTGTTAGGTCATACGCTTAACGTACAAACAATTTGTCTACATGTTAGAAAATATGTAAAATTTATTTAATAAATTAATGTTGGCTGCCTCTGATCACGGATAACACTAAATAGGAATTAAAGCTGACATGTGCTTTTCGTTTTGCACTAAAACATATTATTATATAAGATGTTATTGTAGGTAGGTATTTGATTTAATTCTTTTTTGTTCAAACTACACGGGAGGGGTGGTCACTAAAGTAAATTATAGAACTATAACATACATTATATAACATTTATAATATATAAAAATAGAAAGTTTCAACAAAGGTGTCGAATATCAGATGATGTACAGATTACTCTATATATAAATTGAAACTACGTCATATCTGTGTTAATACTTTTTAAAGTTTATTACTTTGAAAGTTATTAATTTGTTTAGCATTTTTGAAAATTATGAGTGTAGATAATAATTATGTATAAGATAATGACGCTGACTTTAGTAGCCCCCCAGAACGGAGTGTAGTTGGAAACGTATCGGTTTATTGCAAATGAATCTAAGCATTAGCATGTGTTTTGTATATAACAATAATTTTCTACACATTAAGGATTTGCCAATTTCTGAATATAAAAAAAACCTTTCGTATATATTTATTTTGACAAAGTAATGCACATAGAATGTATGCTAGTAGGTGTGCTTGTGCTAAGTAGTAGCTTACTGCTAATAACAAAAACATTTATATTTACAAAAAAGCGACTTGAGAAAAGAGTGAGATATTTAATACTTATTTTATACAAATAACATGTAAATAGTAGGAAATCAGAAATATCAAGCAGATAGATAGCAAAAAAACAAAAAAAAACTACGAAATGAGCAAAGGGCTCAAGTAATTAATTTTAACAATATTTTTTCAAAAACAAAATAGTTTCACTAAAATGAATTCGTTAATAGTGTGTATTTTATTTTAAGGAGTATTGTTATACATTGTAATATTAAAATTTTTGCCTAATTAAAGAATTGTTGAAAAAATTATACTTATGATTTACAGACCTGTTCATAGTGGTTTCATTTATTTACTTTTGTTGACTGTACAATATTTAAAGAGCAGATGTTTATATGACGAAACGACCACCAAATATGTTTACATTATTTAATTAATGACGGAACGACACTACATTTATGAAAGTTAAAAACAAAGATGAAACGACACCATGACTAAACACCTCTAACCCGGCAAGTGACCTTTCAACATGTAGGTACAACATCCCTCGGGGGAGATCGGGTATAACCCACCACGCTGCCCAACGCGGGTTGGTTTAGATATAAGCATTACACATTCGTTAATTTTTTTATGTAAACATTTTCATTTGAAACAGACATTGCGGTTATGTAGATCTGTGAAGTTATTTTTTTAATTTATGATGCTCTATTTCTTTTGAAAAAGATATTAAACTAAAGAAGGATTACCGCTTCATAAAAAATTTCCATATAATTCAAATAAATATTAAAATTTGGTTTTATTATCGATACACATATTGAATAGTACAATAACAAATTAAAATTGGCTAAAGTATTTTCATTGCCCCCCCATCGTGATTATTTTAGTTAGCGAAGGTGTATTATTTTAGTTATAAGTAACATCAAATTTATTTGTATCTACTTAATTACTCTTTTATTATAATTTTTATTGTAATTTTTTATTTTTAAATAAATCCTTTAGCTATTAATTGTGTTTTCAATCCTCAGCAGAGATTTTTTCAAAACCTTTTTTATTTGGTTTACATAACTGAATACAATCCGTTAATAGGTACGAGGTATTCAAGGTAAGTTCTAAAAATGTCACATTGTTTTTATTCTACTATAAACAGACACAGCATGCAATATTTCTATATTAGGTGAACTAAACTTAAATAAATACAAATACTAGAAAAATATATATACAGGGTTAAAGGTTAAGTCGAGCTATATCCTTTAGGGTGGATTCGACCAAACTGGAATAAGTCTTACCCCGAGATTAGCTATACAAATTCGGCGTTTAATCTACGTATAAGACCATAATAAAGTTTGGTCGAAAAATCCCGTGAGCGCGATATCGCGCTAGACACAATTAAAATTCTATTGTGTCTGGATTCCCGGGATTCAACAGGTTAAGGGAATGTAGTTTCCATCATTTCTGACTGATTTGACTACAAAACACTATAACCCAAACTTAACCGTTCTCAAGTTTTAGTACTTTCAAATTTTATTATAAAAATTGCCTTTTTTTTTGTCTATTGTCCTCTTTTTTTGTGTTTTGTGCCACTAATTTATTTAGTTTTAGTATTTTTGTGTAGAAGATTAGTTGCTTAATTATTCTGAATACTTACTAAAACTGCAAGTAGTTGAACCAACTGAGTCGTCGCGTAGTAGACGATGAACAGTATAAAAAAGAAATAAATTCAGAAAAAAAGTTATTACTTTCGTCGATATTAAAAAAAGTCTACGACAGTTGTGCCGCAGATATTTGTAAAAATATCTACGGTTCCTTAGTTTTCTATCAAGGTATACCAAGCTAGGGTATTATCAGGATTCCCGGAAAAAACTTCGATGAAAGACTCCCAGAAACTTACTACAAAGGTAAATGTTGTGCTTGTTTCCAGATGAGTTTGTGCCTCTACACAGCGGCGGCCATTTGCTGCGTAGGTATCGGCGATCACACGTTCTACACAAACATGAAGTGCTTCGTAGGTTGCACCACTTGGTACTGCCCGAAGCGAGTCAGCAAGAAATGCCATGTACGCGTCAAGATGTGTCAGAGGAAAGTTATGTCTATTAACGGCTAACACACGCATTGGGTGGATTCCTCGAAGGGCGTTCCTTGCCTGTGGAGTATAGTTTATTTGGGACCACCGATAGCTACCCCTGTCATTAATAAAAGTCGATTAAAGTTACACTTAGGATTAATTTGACGCTGTCTCTATCTGTCTTCTTTAACAAAAACGAGACAGCGTCACTTTAAACCGAGGTGTAACATTTGGCCATTTTTATTTATAAGACGGTATGAGTATATGATTTCCAAATACAAGTTCGAGATCACACATCCGTGGTGTGCATTAAAACATCCGGAATACACTTTTCCTGACTTGGCAATTGAGCCCGGAACCCTTTACGGAGAACTTTAAAACTTGATCACCGCAGCGTATAAGTCACGGTTAGCCACAGAAGCCTCACACATACACTTCAGTCCTATGTCATTCATCACAATGGTTCCTAGAGCACGATCAATCCGTGTGTGTTAGTGTGACATAGAACTAAATAAAAGTGTTAATCAAATTCTAAACCCAACCGCGACCGTACATGTGTACAAGCAATCAATCAAGTTTAAGGCTCTTCAATTTGGTTAGTAAATATACAAGACATCTTAGAGCACCGGTTATCTACACTGTTTGTTGACCAATGAATTTTTTTATTTTTTTATTTATTTATATTCAGGTAACGCAGGCCCATAGATAAATACCTGACAGACTATCATACATATAATTTATATTAAAAAACCTTATCACTATTTTACACGTAGACACGGCGACGTGTGACGCAACGCGGTGTCCGGTAGCCGTCCACGGAAATGATTCGGGCGGTTCATCCATTTCAACCTGTACCTATTGATACACTAAAATGATGTATCTTAATACCACTGCATTGCTTCGCTACTTCTATTGCTGCGTACCTTGAATCAACAGTGGTGACCGCATATTAATGTTTTTTCCAACTTAAATTTTGACGTCTATAATTGTCTGTTAATATGCGAAACAATTATCATATAAAAGTTGCAACTCTCAACTGGCAGGGTTCGCGCGCGCCCTTGCCCACGTCTGTCCACCTCACCGCTGGGCCTCTCGCGGGTTGGGAACAGATGCATTCTTTTGGAGATTACTCGATAATTTGTTAGAAAATTTACCAACTTCTATATATATTTGGATTCTACATAATATTTCCCATAATATAGCATATAAACCCATTCATAATTAGTAAAAACATTGCGTAGTTTCTAGCGTATATTTAAAGAAAGTAAAAAAATAAGGTGCAGTTGGGTAATATCAGGTATATTTTTTAACTAGAACAATTTGAACAGATACTTTTTGTCCTATTTTAATCTTAGACGTATTATCTACAACTTAAAACTATAAAAAAACATGCTTCCAAACACATTTCGTTCGATATTTAATATTTAGTATTTAAAATAATAACTCACGGCAAAAAAAATAACAAATGTCAATTTTAGCTCTTATTGTTACCGAGATAAGAGCTAACAAATCCGCGATCCCGAATCGGGTCGCCATTCGACTACGTATTTTAGATTGACGAAATATTGAAAAAAACACACACAGAACAACAAACAAAAAGTATTGAGAGGTAGATTACTTACTGAGTCATCGTAGTTTAATGAATTATGAGATTCAAACACTTTAATCACTGCAAAATTACACAAAACACACCCACGAATTGTCGTTACTGACTGACTGGCGCGACGCTCACGCGGCGCTAACGCGAACTGACTTCAATATCGAATTTGAATGATAATGATAAATGTTACTAAACTTGGTCGTATTATACGCTTGAATGCTAGCCTACTCTATCTTTTTTAAGATTACATAGGTGCGACAAGGATAAAAAAGAGTGCAACCGCTCGTTTGACGCTAAAATGACCATTCCGATTTGGGTCGCTTGGCGTCCCGATTCGGGTCACGTGCCTTACTTGACGCGTCCCGAATCGGGACGCTTGCCAGTTGAGGGGCTGATCTCAATCAAGAAGTTTAAAAATTAAACAAAGCACAATCTTTCTTTGTTTTAATTATTAAATTATCTAATATTTTGATATTTATTTTTACGAAAAGTTTAAAATAAAACAAATAAGCTGTTACCTATGTAAAATATCAAATGTTTGCACTAAAAAGCAACTTTAGAGCGCCGCTGTCACATATAGCTACTTTGGCGTTTTAGTCGCGCGACTGCAGCGCGTCTTTGAAGCATACCTACATACTTACATATAATCACGACTGTTATCCCCGAAGAGTTAGTCAGAGACTAGGCAATGAGGACAGCAAAAGCAGTCCTCTAGCATAGTCCAGTTTTCACCAAATAGTGACTGCACATGGGCTCAGCGTGACAGGTGGTGAGCCCATCGCCGCTTTAAGCTGTTGGATGTATGTACAGTCTGTAGTCCGTTAGTCGCCTTTAACGACACCCAAGGGAAGAGAGGGGGTGGTAGTATTCTTTCACCGCTACCCGACACAGTTACTTTGAAGCATATTTATTCATACATATTCAAATAACGCGGCTATATCCGCGACTGTAAAACGCCTAAAAGTGCAAGGGCTCTTAGCTTTTATATATGGTTTAGCAATTGTATGTTTTTTCAGTGGAAATGATTGCGCTACCTAGCGGCGGCTATTTGCTATGTGTCGGAAACCACTCGTTCTCGTCCCTAAAAAAAGTCAGCAGTGTGGAAGGCCGCTGCACTTGGCGCTGCTCGAAACGGCTCAGAAGGCACTGCCCGGTGCAAGTCAAGACTATGGACAGAGAGATTCTGGCCATCATTGGGACGCATACACATGGATGAATCTCCAAAGAACCCCGCGCGCCACCCGTTTGTATTAGATGTAATGTAACTAGACAGTTCCGTTAGTCGCCTTTTACGATACCCAGGGGAAGAAAGGGGGAGGTAGTATTCTTTAATGAGCCGTTACGCGAATAGTTATCTTATAAAAGTTGCTAGTAGTAATTGTGATCTCAATAAACAAGTTTAGAATACGTTCTTTGATAAACAAAGCACACTCTTCATTTGATTTTACTATTAAGTTTCCCAATATACTTACTTATTATTTTATAGCTAAAAAGACTGTCGGTCACTTAGTACTGTGCATGTGCTATTTTTATCCGTAAAGTTATATCAGTGGTCATCAGTAGTAGCGGCACACAATCATTATAAAAAAATTGTTAACGCGGAAGACCCGCTTCCACGCTGCCTACAACAAATCTGTTATTTAATTTTATTTAATTTATTTATTCAACAACGTTTCAACAGCATATAACCGATATAACTGAACACAAGGTACAGAAGATGTTTCTTAAACATAAGCCAACTGAAGAAACGCATTATGCTACTAAAAATGTTAACACAATTAATTAACGTAGGTAGGTAGTCTAAAAAAGGATAGGTACTTAAGTAAATGAATTTTGTCGATTGATAACTTACAGATTAGGTGTGAATCTGATTGTGTTGTGTCGATGTGTGTAAGTGCGTGTGAGTGTAATATCGTGGTTGGTTTACATGGGTGCTCGAATTGATTATGGCCGTTGGTTATTAATTGTAGTATATACCTAGTATATACCTTAAAGATTCAATTTAAAACATACTTTTAACTTAACTTAAGCTTATGAACTGCAGTTTTGAACATAGTTTTGGATGTTGTAAATTTATCAATATAGGTATCTGAATTAAACTTATTGTGCGTTTTTAGTAATCTAATAGATATATCATTAGCCCCATAGTTTGTGCGCGCTAACGGTATATAAAAAAGATGGGTGTGACGAGTTCTTTTATTTTATTAAACATATTTTTCAATATGACCGACATTGTTTTTCTTTGACCTTCCAGTTTTACCGAATGTTTTAATAAAAACTGGATAAGCTGTGTTGTAAACCTACCTATGTTTGTAGTATAAAGCAACTTAAGAGCTCTAAGCCTATCTATAGGCGTTTTAGTCGCGCGACTTATAAACGCTGCTGTCGTGCGACATACATGTAGCGCGATTTATAGACGCGGCAGTAAAACGCCTATATTGTGTAAGTGCTCTAAGCTTTTATGTAAGAGATTTGGGTTTTAAGGCATTGTATGTTTTTTCAGTGCGGATAATTGCGCTACCTACCGGCGGCTATTTGCTGTGTGTCGGAAACCACTCATTCTCGTCCAAATTGAAAGTCAGCAGTGTGGAAGGTCGCTGCACTTGGCGCTGCTCTAAACGGATCAGCAGGCACTGCCCGGTGCAGGTCAAGACTATGGACGGGGAGATTCTGAAGATCATCGGGGCACATACACATTTATAAATCTCCTAGATCCCCGCGCGCTACACGTTTGTATTAGATAGAATAAGATAGAATGTAACTATTTTTATGAAAACATGGGATTTTTACCATGTTTGAGTTGTTGACTTTGAGTCCCCGATATTTCGGCGATATTTCAATCAATTTACAGGAAACCTACACACACTGATCGATATCTCAACGCGGCTTCACGTCACCACCCAAGACATCTTGTCTCTGTAGTGACATCTTTAACCAATCGAGCATATGACTAGTGTGATGACGACCATCTAAACAAGGAGTTAGCGCATGTGCGGCATGTCCTGAAGAGGAACGGGTACAAGAGAAAGGTATTACCACCCAGACACACAACAAAACAGTACAGGTGCAAGGTGAACAGACATCCGGTGTTTTTCATAAAAGGAGTCACAGATAAGATCTCCAGATCATACTAAATAAGTACTCAATCAACACTATCTTCACTCCTCTAAAGAAAGTTTCCCAATGCCTGCGTTCACCAAAAGACAGTTTTCCCATAGAAAAACCTGGCGTGTACAAAATTGACTGCAGTTGTAGTAGCTCTGATATAGGCCAAACAAAACGTACAGTAGCCTGTCGCGTAAAGGAGCACATTAAAGCAGTCAAGAATAACGACACTCAGAGATCAGCCATTCCTGAACATTTTATTGACTCGGGCCTGAATCGCTGGATGGAGTTTTATAACCATAACACTTTGCAAGCTGGGCATTTTATTACGCGCATCCCCCAGTGAGCCGGCCTTTTTCGTAATTATTGTAAATTCTATAGAAAAAGAACAATAATAGAAATGAATTTAATTCTTTTTGTATAAGTTATAGTAACTTATGTTTAAAGTTATAAAAGAAAATAATATATACATATATTAAATGTCATTTATGTGGGATGTGGGTTCGCAAATAAAATCGATATTCCAGTTCAGTCTTTTATTTTAAATATTCACCAGTACAACACAGCGCGCAGACAGACATAGCAAAAAGATCCTACCGCCCGACCGACGCCATAGCAATAGGCCGAGCCCCCTCTCTCGTATTCTTACTCCCTCACGCAATCACCCTATCCCTTTCTTTCTGCTTCGTTCAACAACACCTTTTTTTTTTCTTTTTTTTTTTTCCAGGGGAACTCGTTACGAGTACCGGGGCCTTGAAGAGGCACCCGGTTATGTGGGACTCGCCCGTCCGCCTTTCCACACCCACTGACAAGGAGAGAGGCTCCAGGTCAGCTGACAGGACATTAAGTCCCGGCTGGGGGGGCGAGACGGAGGGGAATACCCATTAAACCCCTGGGGGCCCAACAATCCGAAGCTGACAGCTGAGGTGGATGTCGCGGTACATGCCACTAGGGATTAACCCGCGACGGTCACCCCGTCGCCCGTGTGCCAACCGATGACCGCACGCGGTCACGCGCTGACACACGGGCAACCTCGCGCACGGCACAACACAAAACAGCGTGCCCACCCTCTATGGGCACGCACTCCTCCAAAAACAAGGACAGTCCTCCGCCCATTGAGCTTTCGGGGTGGTATATTCGTTCAACAACACCTTGCCTCAATCGTCATTCTATTACACAACTCGTTCAGAAATCCTACAACTCGGCCATCCTACAAGAGTCTGTCCTCAGACTCAATCTTTCATACTACAATTCATTTCTAACACTCTCCAATTAAACAATTCACAACTCCACACAAACTAATAAACACCTTTCATGCTGACTCTACATAATAGTATAACTTAGTACAAAAGATAGCAGTTCGACACTACTTCAACAATACATCTTGCTAGGTAGGTAACAATTAAAATTTAGCATCTAAGTATTATATTCAATGCTATGTAACAGTATTATTTCTAAGCAGCATAGAATATCAAAATTCATTATAAAAACATAACAAAAAGTCTTTGTTGTAATTGTAAGTATTGTAAACTCTTACTTATATGGTTAAACACAACAATCTTATTAGTAGTAACAGTATTACTTCTAAGCAACATAGGATATCAAAATTCACTATAAAACATTACCAAAAAATCTTTTCTGTATGGTAAACTTTCACTTATATGGTTAAATATGAAATCTTATTATAAGGTACAAAAATGAGTAAATGCAATGCCCCACAATACTGTAACCATTCTGAAAACAAGGTAAGTTATTATGTAAGTAAACATAATTTCAGGAACTAAACTCTGGCCATCTTTTCATGTAGTCTGCTGATGTGGATGTTCTCACCGGCCCTTCAGAAGTAGCATCAGCCTTCATGACATCATACCGATCCATTCCTTTAAGGCTCATCCGTCGTAAAATACCGCGAAACTAAGTAACTTTGTAACCATTTTCTTCCTAAAATATGGTACTTTCGGAAACAAAAAAAATACACATTAATTACCAAGATATGATTAGTAATTTGGTTTTTCTCTTTTTCAATTTTAACCAGAAAAAATAAATAAAAAAAATATCTGAAGTTACCCCTATTTTTCCAGTTGTAACCATTTTACTGCTTCAATTTCAATCACAAACGTATGAAAATTTATATTCTATTATATAAACCAACAAGAAATAACATGGTTTTCTTAATTTTTTAAAATCCAATAAATATTATGTTATTTGTCAAAAATTCCGACTAAGTTCCTACTGTCACCCCGCTCTCGTCCAAGCAGTCAGTGCGGGGCGAGACGTGTTGAACCTGTGCTGCGTTGCGTGTGAGAGCAGGCAAAATTTCTATTTCGAAATAGTATTTGATATTTAGTTTGGACAGTGATCGGACGGCGTGTTTCATGAGTAATACTAGAGTGGTCATTTGACTGGAGAGCGTGTTTTAAAAATAATTTTTATAATAAGTAATTTTTTTTGCAAATAGTATTTTGCAAACTCGTAGGTGCTTATAGTTTTCCGTGACCAAAGTCATAGTTTGTGCAAGATGGGAAAAAAGCCGAGGCGACAAAAAAGGAATCTCAAGAAACATTACAAAAAAAGGACATAATATCGATACTTGCTACTACTCTTTTAGTCTAGTTTGTTATTTTAGAAAATGGATGTGCCTTACATCTAAGAAAAGTCATTAAAATGTTCTGTATGACCATTTTTATATATGGTTGGACTTTTACGAGTAAGTATAACGAAATAAGATTTTGACGTTTTTTACGTTAAGCATTAATTTATGAACATCACATGACATGCTACCTAAAAATGTATAATTTGACATTGTAAACGTTCTTTAAGTCTCATTTTCAATGTGTCTAAAATAGTTAGGTACCTAGGTATTATTGGCCGAATTGCTACATGGATTAGACAGAAAAAAAGAGAATAAAAAATAAAGTAAGACGGCATTCATAGCTCGTTTTGGCCAAAATGTGCTTTACGACAATTTAAATTGCAGGTATCGACACAGAATAAATAATAGTACTACGTATCGATAATATTCATAGGTATGTTTTCAATCTAGGTACCTACCTAGGTATACATATTTATGCATGTATTTGATCCAGTATTTTCCTTTGTTAAGAGTACCTATTGTTTTATTGACGAGTGTCTGTCTATAAAATGATTGTAAAACAGATGGGTTACGCTCTTAATTCATACCTACGAGTTCAATTCCCACAGAAATTCAGTTAATTGTTTAGCGTGATTATTAGTGTCGTATTCACTGTAAATCAAATTGAATCTTACAGCCTTAAGTAACACGCTAAGCGTTAACGAGATAACACTGTGTTAATTTGCTCCGCAAATAAATTATCATAATCAGTTGCTAAAGTGGTTTTTTAAACTTGTGTTAGGAAGAATTTTAAAGTATTTAATCTCACGTTTCTGGTGGTGTAATTTAAATAACATTCCAACAAGTAGTTCCGGAGATTTATGCAAAAACACTTTAAAAATTTTGCAAAATTGTTTCGATCGCTGACCTACCCTCCGGCAAGACGCCGATCGCCCGCTGCTGCTGTGAATCATCGCGCGCGCCCGCCGCCGGCCGCCAGTCAACGCTGCGCGCGGCTTGAAGTACTGTGGACCGCAGCGCAAAGATGTCACCGAGGAAAGCGTCTTGTGCGGGATGTAACGCGGTAGTAAGTGAAGACGGCGCTTATATGAGATGCATGAGATGTAGGCAGATATATGATTTGATTTGTGCTAATGTCAGTGCAGATATGTTTGGTAAGTTTTCTCCTGATTTTAAGAAATCTTGGGTGTGTGAGGAATGTCGCTGCAAACTACCTAAAGGAGATAATTCGCACACCCCAGTGCGCCAACAACATGTCCAAGACCTGAGTATGACTAGTGATTGCCCTGATATTTCTATGCACAGTCCTGAATTTGTTACATTAGGGACGGGGGAGCGATTAGCTCAAGCTTCCAGCCAAAATCTTGCGCAGGAAAGTGCCCTACATGATATCAGGGAATCTGTTATAAATGAATTGAAAAAAATGCAGGTCGATTTTGAAGCGCAGCTTATCAATAAAATTAATAATTTGACAGCCGAACACTTCGTTTCGTTTAAAACGGAATTTTTTGATAAAATCAACCTAATGACGAGCAAAGTTCTGCAGTTAGAAGAACAACTTAAAGTTCGAGCTGGCAATGACATTGCTAATAAACCTACGCAGACCAAGGGAAACTTAAACAGCATAGTTCCAACTACTGAAGATAAAGCTTTGAAAAGTAAACCTCAAGCGAAACCCAAGCCTGTCGTAGCTAAAGGGAAGCCTATTGGTTCGTCAGTGGCATCTGCCTCTTATGCCAAAAAAACTGTACAGGCGGAATTGCCAGCCAAGGACCAAGGTTCAGATAAAGACGGCTGGGAGGAGGTAAGGCGCAAACGGTCACGTGTCTCACTTCCCGGCGTACTAAGGGGTACCGCGGCACCTGGGTCTACGCTACTACAAGCTTCGGAGCGGTGGAGTTATTTACACCTTTTTTATGTCCAAGAAGGCACCTCTATTGAACAAGACCGTAACCAACTGAAATCCATTTGTGGAAAGGACGTGTGTACGGTAGAGGAGCTGAAATCTCGTGGACGCTACGCATCGTTCAAGCTAGGAGTTCCATCGAAAAATGTTGAAAGTATCATGTTATCTGAAAACTGGGCAGAAGACATATGTGTAAAGCCATGGCGGCAGAACTTTCGTGCTAAAGCCAAAAGCACATCGTCCCCGATTACGTGACGTGAATGTATTTTATCAGAATGTTCGCGGGCTACGCTCCAAAACTCATACATTTCTCAATAACGTTACACAAAATGGCCACGATATAATAGCATTAACCGAGACTTTTCTTAATAGTTCTGTTACGAATGGGGAGCTCTTTCCTCCTGGATATACTGTCATGCGAAAGGATAGAACTGGTGACGTTGGTTGGGGAGGAGTATTGCTCGCTGTTCGAGATTGTTATAATGTCCGTATAGTTAAAGACGTTCTTAATATGACTGTTGACAAAGAGATATTTTTTGCTATTGTGACTTGTAAACGTGTAAAAATTCTGTGTTGTGTTGTGTATCTACCTCCAAATTATAGTGACGATCAATATCTTAATGTTTTGACGTGTATAGAGAATGTAATCTGTTCTCACTCTGACATGAATGTATTAATTATAGGCGACTTTAATTTGAATTCGTGTAGTGTCAACGTGAGAACCCATTTAGATTTTTTTTGTGATTTCTGTTCGCTTTGATTAACACTGTTCCTAATGATCATGGGGGCATATTAGATCTAGTGCTGAGTAATTTCGAACTTGAGCAGTTAGCGGTAACTAAGAGTGTGGATCCCCTGGTGCAGATTGATCCCTATCACCCTGCGCTTGATGTGATGATCAAGCTTCCATACACTGAGGTAACTGCTAAATCTTCATTATCGCAGCAACCTTCTCTACACCAAGGAGCCAGTCCCGATTGGAACTGGCGGAGGGCGGATTTCCAGGGATTGTACGCTGCCCTATTTGATATGGACTGGTCCGATGTGCTATCAGCTACTGACATCGATTGTGCTATACAGTTATTCTACGACAAACTACGACTGCTTTAGAATTTTTGTACCCGTTAAAAAGTCCTTCTTTGCATAGTCAGAAGTATGTATATCCTAAATGGTACACCGCTGAAATAATAAAAAATATTAAAATCAAATTCTTTCATCACAAGCGGTTTAAAAAAGAAGGCAAAGAATTTAATAAGGAGATGTTCATCTATTATAGAGAACGGGTTAAAAAGCTGATTGACCATGAATATCGGCAATATGTTGAATTGGTGCAGCGAAAAATCATTGATGATCCGGCTGAGTTCTGGAAGTACATTAAAGATAAAAAGAATGATAGAAGGCGTGTAGACAGTTACACATATATGAATACTGAGATAGAAGGTCAGGCCGCAGCTGACGCCTTTGCACGTTATTTTGCCTCTGTGTTTCACGTGGACATACCTTTGTTGGACCCTGCCCAGGCAGCCCAGACTGCGCATGTATGTCTTGACGCAACCTCGGTCTCTATTGAGGCAGTCGAAGAGACACATATAAAGAAGGCTGTCAGACGCCTTAAACCTCGGTCATCTGGCGGGCCTGATAACATTCCAGTGTTTCTGGCTAAGGATTGTATATCGGCTCTAGTTGCGCCCCTCTTATACCTCTTTAATTTGTCTCTAGCTCAATCTAGATATCCCAAAAGCTGGAAACTATCTAGGGTCACCCCCGTCCCGAAAGGAGATGGAGGAACGGACGTTTCGTCTTTTAGACCGATCGCAGTATTATCAGTTTTTGCCAAGATTTTTGAGGCAATCCTGAATAATCATTTATATAACCAAATTGGTCATCTGTTGCACAATAGCCAACATGGATTTCGGCGAGCCCGTTCTTCTACCACAAATTTAGTTACGCATGTGGACTATATCCACTCTCAAATGGATAATGGTAGGCAAGTGGATGCAGCCTACTTCGATTTTAAAAAGGCTTTCGATCTGGTTGACAATGACAAACTTTTACAGAAATTAGCAACAATTGGTTTCACGCCAACACTCCTTAAATTTTTTTCATGCTACCTTAGTAATCGCTGTCAATACGTTCGTCTGAAGGGGTATGATTCGGGTGACTACTTCACGAGGTCAGGAATAAGTCAGGGTAGTACGTTAGGACCGACTCTTTTCGTCATATTTATTAACGATTTGCCGGGAATGGTATCTGCCTCTGAATGTCTTCTTTTCGCTGATGACCTAAAGTTGAGTCTGGGTATTGAAACTGTAGCAGATGTAGTACTTTTGCAGAGGGATATTGATGCCGTGTCTCAATGGAGCCAAGACAACAATCTCCCTTTTAATAGTGACAAATGTAGAATAATAACTTTTTCGCGCAAGTTGCGACCAATAATCTATAATTATAATTTATCTGACGCTCCACTGGAAAGAATATGTGACATTAAAGACTTAGGATTAATATTAGATTCTAAACTAGATTTTTACAAGCACATAATAAATATTTGCAAGAGGGCACACAGGATGTTAGGTTTTGTTATAAGAATAGCATCACAATTTGAATCTGCGACAGTAGCAAAGGTACTGTATGCTGCATACGTCCGCAGCAAGCTTGAATACGCTGCAGCTGTTTGGAATCCCTATGAGAAAAAATATGTACTGATGCTCGAGAAAATATAACGCAAGTTTGCTCGATGGCTCTATAAAAAACTCTACGGATACTATCCCTTTTTATATCCATCTTTATTCGTTTCCGGTATGACTGAAATGGAGACTCTGAAACTTAGAAGAGTCATGTTTTTGATAGTACATTATCTCTCGATACTGCACCAGAGGATCGACAATCCACAAATACTAGAAAGATTCTATATTTTGGTTCCTACAAACATCTCTTGGGACGCGGCGGGTCTGGTGGCGCCGCGCCGCCGACAGCGCCTCCTGGCGCTGCCTGCCGCTCGGACAGAGTATGGTAGGCACTCGCCTACTAATCGTGCACTGCGTACTATCGGGGACATACTTGCTCAGCACTACGAAATTGACTTGTTTGCCGATGGTCTAGGACAGCTTTTGTAATCAATTTCGGAAAATTTTATCTGACATTACTTAATTCCAATTGCAATTTTTGCTTAATTATAATTATTTTAATTTACTTATATTAAAAGTAAGTTTATTGTTTATTTGACCTAGCTAGACATTTGCTTGAATTATTTTTTATATTTTTTTATGTGATTGGACTTTATTGATATTATTTTATTTTTTGTACTCATGCGTAGTTTCTGAAATTTTTTTTGACATTTATTCATGTTTGACATAATGTAATCATTAAAATTTTATAAATTCATACTATTGACTTGAATTACTAATTACTTATTACTATTAAATGTTATTGTTGGTTATCCGTAAGTGTTCAGTTAAGAATTTAAATAAGACATTGTTTTGTAAATTATCTAACCTTATAAGCGCTTTGGACTTAAAATTCTGTTAGCTTTTAAGGCATGTTGAATAAATAAATAAATAAACACATTACATTACGCAGCCCTTATTAGTGCCTAATGTCTGATACAAAGTTTTTACAAAGGGCCGTTAAAAAAAGTTACTACCTACCTAATCTCATGCAGAAACAAAAGCAAACCCAAAGGATGTTGGGCAAAATACTCCCCCAGATCCGAAAGCCACTGAATAAGTGTGACTCAAAACACCAACCTAAAATGACCATTTTAAATTATGACGCCTTTACAAAATATCCCCGAGGTCATGAGCTAAAACTGTAAAAGCAAAAAAATACATTTTACTCACCAGATAACGTGATATAATATTATTATTTAAAGCCTGACCAGAAAAATAAAAAACCTGGTCTAGGGGCGCCTCAAATCCTTTTTTTATTGCAACACTAAGTAAAGTCATACCCATGTGAATTGGCAAGCGTTAAAATTTTTTCATACTATTAGACATAGTACCTATCATTAATTTGTTTATTATGGTGTCATTGGAAATCCAAAAAAGAACATTTCTGATTCTGGATTGATGTAATCTAACGTGCTCCTGTAGATATGCCTACATAACAAAGTCAAGGGTCAAAGAAATAAAATTATCAAAGCCAGATTTTTAATACCTATCATTAATCAAAATCAGTACCTATCTAGATAGGTATTCAACTATATCATACGACATTTCATGTTCATCATTATCAGATTGCACCAATGGTTGGATTTCAGATATATCAGACTCATTGTAACTTCCATTGCATAATGAATCACTTTCACCGCCACCCACATAAATCACTCGGTACTTCTTTACGAACTGGATAAAATTCATAAACTTTATGAATAATTGCACACTTCAAAATCATCTAGTTTAATTTTCTTTTTTGGTTTTTGTTTTATTTTTCTTAGGCGTAGAAAATACAGCTGACGTATGTCCTTCTCTTTTTAATTTCATTACAAAAGAACGAGACACACCTAAAAAACATAAATTACTTAAAACTTGAATAAAATAGGTAAAAATGTACAAACGCGTCTCCTAAATTGGGGATCGGGATTTTGTTAACAATTTATTAAAATAAAAAACTTATTGCCTTTTTTGAACACAACTAACAAGTACAATAAAAATCGAGGCCAATCATTCATCTAAGCCTTGAACTTTCTCTCCAACAAATATCTATACATTGTAAACTACTTTTCTCTCACGACTATATGAATAGTTTTCAGCATTATAACGCTTAAAAATAAAACTAATAACAACATATCAAATATTAACAAAATTAACGATAAATAGTCCGTGCTGACACTTTGACAGCAATGAACAGATGACCATGATGTCATGATAATGACGTTTTATAGTTACTGTTGCCAGTAAAGGAAATTAGTGTCATTAGTTTTCCGCATCATGACCTGCGGGTCTATCGGCAAAAAATATGAATATGGACATCATGGGCTTCATTTGACATTTGAAGCCCATATTTTGTCCTTATATGGGCATATTATGGGCTTCAAATGTCAAATGAAGCCCATGTCCATATTCATATTTTTTAGCCGATAGGGTAGCAAGCAGGTTTTCTATTTTTCTGGTCAGGCTATACAATGAATATGTGAGGTTTTATTTATGAAACATTATTGTTGTTAAAACAATAATGAGCAAAACACGACAAAGGCTGGCTGCGACAAAATGCGTTGCACAGAATTGCACTTAATTTGATCGGTTAATTATTAACGGTTTACATTTTTAATATTTACGTCGTACAACTTAATATTTAATTTTTGTTTAAATGACAACGAAACACGTTGACAACAAATTATGTTAACAACGAAAAACGTATTAAGCAGGTAGGTATGCTAACACTCACAGCTTTACTTTTTTCGTTTCAACACAACATAGCCAGCTTTTTGTAAGTAATAAGCAAAAAAGAATATTTTATAAGCATGCTTTTTGAAAATCGTACAACGCATAAAGGTTAAAAAAATGAGCACATTTTTTAATCTCTAGTAGTAATAGCAAACCTAGAGTTGAACATTGATACCTCTTGGCGCGTGCGATGTTTATCAGCGGGTAGTGCGGGGGTGAAGTATAAGCTCCGCCCGTACGCTCAAGGTCGTTGGCGACGGTAGGAGCCTTAACCTTAACAATTTCGTAGGGGCCTAAATATTTCTGTTTTAACTTCATGCTAGTACCAAATTGGGTTCTCTTAATAGCCACATAGTCACCAACACTGTACTTAATACTTTCTTAACGCTTCTTGTTAAAATTTCGCCTATTTTCATATTGTACTTTTAATATCTGTATTTTAGCCTGTTCTCTTATTTCATCTCGGTTTGTCATAAACTCATTTCTGCTTTCTTCTTATAATAAATGCAAAATTTCTAAATCTTCCTTTTGTTTCATTTTTATCCCCATCATTAACTCGTAAGGTCTGATTCCAATACTTCTTTGATAGGTGCTGTTTAAAGCTCTTTGAACTTTGCTGACATGTTTATACCAATGGCTTTCTTCCTCTATGCAAAGTTTTGTTAGGACAGATATCAGAACTCGATGGATCCTTTCTACCTGGCCATTTCCTCGCGGTACTCCAGTGGTAATAACAACATGTTGTATATTCTCCTGCTTGCAGTAATCTTCAAACTCTTTACATGTAAATGCTGTCTCTCTATCCGATATAATGCGATTCGGATTGCCAAAGGTCTGCTGATGGATAAGTAATTTTTGTATTGTCTCCTTAGACGTAGTACTCTTTACTGGGAAAAGCCAAACAAATTTTGAAAATGCATCTACAACCGTTAAAATGTAATTATATAATTTCGTTGTTTCAGAGAGTGGGCCTATATGATCAATATGCAATGTACTTAGTGGCACATTTCCCTTATCTATAGCATTCAAAAAACCTTCCTGTTTGCCTTCTTTTTTCATCGCTAACAAGCATGGTATGCATGTAACAAGGAAATTGTCTATTTTTGTAGATAAATCTTTTATGTAATAATCTCTTCTTAAATTTTCTATCATTTTCTTTTTTCCAAAATGTCCATTTGAATGTACTTCTTTAATTATTTCCGTTTCTAAACCTTAAGGTATCAATAGTTGACCTTAATCTCCTTTATATATCAATCCATTCTGTTCATAATAGTCTTTATAAGACCTTTCTTTAATAATATCTGAAATTGCCCTTATGCCTTCATCTACTTCTTGTGCTCTTTCGATCATGTCATGGAGTCCTCTAGTAACGACTGTAACATAAGGATTGCGACTGAGACCGTCTACGTGTCTCATTTAAGTACCTTTCCTATGCTCTACGCGATAGTCATACTCTTGCAATAATAAAATCCATCTTGCAACCCTCGTAGCCAAGTCTTTCTTTTTTAGTGTCATTTCAAATGCTAAACAGCAGAGCAGTATTCCATATGCGGCCTGACTTGTGCTTTATACAGTTGTAAACGGTGGGCCGGCGTGAAATACTGACCCGCTCTATTAAGCACACCCAGCTTTTTCGAAGCTAATTTAACTTTACCTTCCAAATGACCACGAAACTGAACGTCACTCGAAATATCGACGCCAAGGATTCCAATAGTCGGATTGGTATCAAGGGGAGCTCCTTCAAAGTTCAGAGGTACGACGAAGGGATGTTTTTTCGCGGTAAATGCGCAAACTTATGTTTTGGAGGGGGTCAAATATTTGTAAAAATATTTCTTTCGGATCTCAGAGGTGAAAACTTCTAAGATTTGATGAAGGAATGTTGACTAAAAACATAAGCATCAAGCACTGACAAATTTCGACGGTTGACAGCCAGACCTCGGTAGCCAAGTGGTTAAGGCAGCCGCCTGGAATGCGGAAGGTGAAGGCGAGCCAACACGGGTTCCAGATGTGGAGGGCCATGCACCTTCTTTATTGGACCTTCTGCTGACCTCGCACCCAGACGGCTATCAAGTTCTGTTGATGCACCACTAGGCTCATCAGACCACTGTCTGATTCGCAGCACTGTGCCTCTCACAGAAACTTCAAAACCCCACCAGCGGCTAGCCGTCGATTCTGGCATTACAGGTCAGCGGACTGGGATGGGATGCGAAGTTTCTTTGCGTCCTACCCGTGGTGGCGAGTTTGCTTCTCGCTGAATGATCCTGATGTCGCCGCTGACTCTGTTGTTGATGTGATACTGCAGGGAATGGAACTTTTTATTCCAAACTTTGTGGTTCCCATTGGCGGCAAGTCCCAACCATGGTTTGGTCGTTGCTGCAAAATGGCGTCTCGCCAAAAGCGACAACATTACCAAGCCTGGGCTAATGCGGTGTCATCAAAGGATCCAAACACCAGTGCGCTCAGAAAGAAGTACAACTTTGCCGCCAGATCCTTTAAGAAGGACATTGCCAAGGCGAAGTCATCATTCATAGGTAGAATCGGCGAGAGGCTAGTGCGTCTTCCTTCGGGGACGCGTGCGTTCTGGTCTCTCGCCAAAGCTATCCTAAGGATTTTTTGTCAGCCGTCCTTACCACCATTGCACAAGACCGATGACTGCCTGGCCTATACTGTAAAGGAGAAAGCCGATCTCTTGGGCTCTCTTTTCGCATCAAACTCGACCTTGGACGATGAGGAAAACTCTCCACCAACCATACTGCATTGCGCTTGTACAATGCCAAACTTTCAGTTCCTGCAAAGGTCAGTTCGTAAGGCTCTTGAACTTACAGCTAAACCAAAACATTCACAACTGGCAATTTACCTATACAAAAAAACAATTTCCAATAAATGCAACTAATAGGGTCAGCATGGATGTCGGCGTCTTGGACACATTGCAAGAAACGGTTAATAAGAGCTATAGCCCTAGAGTGGGCGCATTACGAGCTTGCCGCGTGCGCGACGTCGTAGACCAACACGCGGAACGTAGTAGCCAATAGAATTTAGCATTGTGGGGTTGTCTACCTTATTTCGCAGCAAAAAACAATAATGCATTGCAAGCAAGAGTTTACGTCTGACTTCTAAAGTTACAAGGCCTACCATGCCTGTTACAAATAATGACGGGAAAAGGAAGGGGTAGTAACCAAAGGATCTTTTATAAAGGTACCTAGCAAACTTTCTCTGTACTCTTTCAACCATGAGAGTATAATACTTCTTGGTTCTAGGATCCCAGATAATTGCACCTAATTCCAGCACACTGCGAACGTATGCATTATAAAGCATAACAGTGACGCCCAAATTACAAAACTGAGCAGCGGACCTACAAATAAACCCAAGGATCTTGTTTGCTTTCTTACAAATGGTCTCGATATGCTCTCGGAAGCTAAGCTGACTGTATATTATAACACCAAGATCTCGAATTGTGTCAACTTTCCCTAAGACATTTTTATCCAAAGTATACTTATAAGTAATAGGTGTCGGAGACCTAGAATAGGTGACCGTTTTACATTTTGAGACATTAAAGTTCAAATTGTTCGTCATCACCCATTGCAAAACTGCATCAATATCACGCTGGAAGTCTATACAGTCTGAGATGTTACCTATTCTGTGAAATAACTTCATGTCATCAGCAAACATTAAACATTTAACAGTGCTTAGCACGGTCGGAAGATCGTTAATCATTATTGAGAACAGGGTAGGCCCCAAAATCGACCCTTGACTAACACCAGACCTCGTGTAGTAGTCATCCGAAACGTAACTGCCCAATTTGACATATTGCCTACGGTTTCATAAATAGTCCGCAAGAAATTTAAGGAGCCTGGGAGAGAAACCAAGACAAGAAAGCTTAGTGAGAAGAACATCGTTATCAACCACGTCGAACGCTTTCCTTAGGTCGAAATAGGCAGCGTCAACTTGGTAGCCCATGTCCATCTGAGTCGTGACGTAGTCCACAAACACAATCTGATTCGTAATAGTGGAGCGGGCCTTACGAAATCCATGTTGCGAGTCATCAATAAGATGGCTAGTTTGGTTCGTAATGCTTATAGTAATGATCGTTTCGAAAACTTTTGAAAAGGTACATAGCACGGCAATAGGCCTCTGACAAGTTACGTCTGCTGAAGAGCCACTCTTAGGGACCGGAGTTACACTTGTTACTTTCCATTTAGTGGGATATACGCAACTTTGCAAGCACAATTTGTAGATATATAGAAGGGGAGATTCTATTGCACTAAGGCAGTCTTTGACTAAAAATCCTGGTATGCCATCAGGACCGACGGCTGAAAAAGGTTTGAGTCTTTTAACAGCTTTGCGTATATCAGAAACAGTGACTCGGTCAAGTTTTACACATGTTGCAGTTAAAGGATGAGAATGAGTCGCACACTCAGCAGCTTGAACGTCTAGTTGAGGGACATCGCTTAAAAATACAGAACTGTAATAGTTCGCAAAAGCAAAAGCGGCTTCTTGACCCGCTACACTTGTACCGTTATATGTGTATTCACGTGGTTGCATTGTGCTCTTACGCTTATTCTTGATATGGGCCCAGAATTTGGAAGGATTATGGTAAATATCACGTTCAATAGATTGCAGATACTGGTTATAAGCAACGTCTATTAAATCTTTAACCTTGGTCCTATAGTATTTAAACATTTCACGATTACATTCGAGCCTATTTGCCTTATAGCGTTTAAGATGAAAATATTTAGTTTCAATACAACGAATGATTTCCGAAGTAAACCAAATAGGATAACTATAATTTGCTCTTTTATTATTATTAAAGTTTAGTCTTTTTAAAGGAACATATTCACTAATAATTGAATTTTATTTAGAATAAAATAAAGCTACAGCTACATCTACACAACCTTCATTGAATACGTCAGTCCAATCTACATTAGAAATCGCTGAATATAAACCATAAAAATCAGCTTTTTTAAAATTACAACTAGGGATATCCAACCTGTCAAGGGCGTTAATGTCGAATTGAGATAGTCGTTGGTGATTAGGAAAAGATCCACAAGGCCTGGATAAAGCTACTGCCAACGCAGGATGGTAAGCATCGATCGGCACGAGCGGCTCAAAACTTTCACTTACGCATACTGTATCATCTTTAATATTTGATAACACTAAATCGAAAAGACCTCCACGCCCATTACTGACCCCATTGCATTGAATCAAGTTACAAAATTTAATAAAACAATCAAATTAATTTTTAACACTCATATTGCAAGAATTGAGATTAAAATCTCCAATAATAACAATATCTAGAGACGAATATTAACAAACAGCGTTCTCAAGGCAAGCTAAGACATGAACAACAAACAAACTAAGCACGGACCACCACAAAACCTGAAGGAAAAAGTTCAGAGTCACTTACTGAGCTGTCTAAAAACGTTTCAGTCAAGGCAGTAAAGTCAGATGGACAAGAACTGGACACATTATTAAAAAATTCTGTAGTTTTGCTTTTTAAACCTCGAACGTTTTGATAGTATAAATCAATAACTTTTGGGTCTCTATGCTTTTTCCTTGTGGCTACTTTTGGGAAAATTCTGGGTGCTTGAACGAAACTTCTGCCTCCAAGGTTTTCTCTAGTCGAGAGTAAAGGGGAGGCACTGCCAGTTAGCTTGGACGTAGCGAAAGCTTTTGACGGGGTATGGCACAGGGCTTTTCTCTCTAAACTTCCATCCTACGGGCTTCCTGAGAAATTGTGTTCATGGGTTGCCAGCTTTCTTACTGGGCGTAGCGTCAGAGTTGCAGTCGACGGTTCGTGCTCCGACATGAAGCCCGTGAATGCTGGAGTCCCGCAGGGGTGTGTTGTCCCCTACTCTGTTTCTTCTGCATATCAATGACATGCTGGATAACAACAGCATTCATTGCTATGCAGACGACAGTACTGGGGATACGCTTTACACCGGGCGAGCTAATATTTCTCTGGAAAGCGTCATCGAGAGCCGGAATAAACTTGTGACTGACACTGAGAACATGTTAAGTCATGTCTCGGATTGGGGCCGACATAACCTAGTCCGCTTTAACCCCTCCAAAACACAAGTTTGCGCATTTACCGCGAAAAAACATCCCTTCGTCGTACCTCTGAACTTTGAGGGAGCTCCCCTTGATACCAATCCGACTATTGGAATCCTTGGCGTCGATATTTCGAGTGACGTTCAGTTTCGTGGTCATTTGGAAGGTAAAGTTAAATTAGCTACGAAAAAGCTGGGTGTGCTTAATAGAGCGGGTCAGTATTTCACGCCGGCCCACCGTTTACAACTGTATAAAGCACAAGTCAGGCCGCATATGGAATACTGCTCCCATCTCTGGGCTGGAGCACCCCAATACCAACTCCTTCCATTTGACCGCATTCAACGCAGAGCTGCTCGAATTGTCGACGACGTGGTTATTTCAGGTGGGCTCGATCCACTGGCTCTTCGGAGAGACGTTGCGTCTCTCTGTATATTGTACCGTATATATCATGGGGAGTGTTCTGAGGAATTGTTCGGCTTGATCCCTGCCGCTGATTTCCTTCACCGCACTACACGCAATCGACTGTCATTCCATACACATCACCTTGATGGATGGCGGTCTACTACTGTGCGTTTTTCAACAAATTTTTTGCCTTGAACTACAGTGGCGGCGGTATTTCCGGACCGTTACGACTTAGGGATCTTCAAGAAACGAGCCTATTCCTTCATTAAAAGCCGGCAACGCGCCTGCGATTCCTCTGGTTTTGCGGGGGTGTCCATAGGCGGCGGTGATTACTTTCCATCAGGTGACCTGCTTGCTTGTTTGCCTCATTCTGCTATAAAAAAAAAATCGATTTCCGCATGAGGTTGTCGTCTTTTTTCAGTGTTTAAAATTTAACTTAAGTATATTTAAGCGTTAATAAAACGCTAAATTATAAAACATTAATCTATAAACGCAGCTTCATCTTAACCGAACATTCAAATATTTGTAAAAATATTTCTTTTGGATCTCAGAGGTGAAAACTTCTAAGATTTGATGAAGCAATGTTGACTAAAAACATAAGCATCAAGCACTGACAAATTTCGACGGTTGAAAGCCAGACCTCGGTAGCCAAGTGGTTAAGGCAGCCGTCCGGAATGCGGAAGGTGCGTGGTTCGATTCCCGCCTGAGGTTGTTGTCTTTTTTCAGTGTTTAAAATTTTACTTAAGTATATTTAAGCGTTAATAAAACGCTAAAATATAAAACATTAATATTAAAGATAAAGATAAAGATAAGATAAAAAGTCATTTATTCAATAAGAACCATAAGGAACACTTTGACACGTAAATTTTATTGATTTACACCAATTCGTAACGCGACCAGACAGAGAAGAATTGGCAAGAAACTCTGCTTGGCTTATATTCTTTTGAACGTCTTTGTTACAATTATTATTCTTAACTATTACATTGTTTTTGTGGGAGTTGGAGATAGTTTCATCTCAAGCTTTTTTGTCGTTTAAATAATCAGAAACTTTATAATAAGCTTTATTACAGAGATTGCGTTTAACTACATTTTTGAATTTTTTGACAGATAAATTTAACATGTCACTTGGGATTTTGTTATAAAAGCGCACACATTGCTCTTTAAAAGATTGACTAACTTTATGGAGCCTTACAATGGGAACAGTGAGTTTGTCTTTATTTCTAGTGTTAACATTATGTTTATCGCTATTTTTCTTAAATAAATTAATGTTTTTTCGGATATACATTAGGTTTTCATATATATATTGAAATGGAACTGTCAAAACATTCACGAGCTTTAACCTGGTTCGAAGCGATTCTCTGGGGCCCATATTATAAATTGCACGAACAGCCCTCCTCTGCAGCACAAAAATAGTGTTAATATCTGCAGCATTCCCCCACAACAAAATGCCGTAGGACATGATGCTGTGGAAGTAGCTGAAATAAACTAGTCTAGCCGTTTTTACGTCAGTAAGTTCGCGGATCCTTTTGACTGCGTATGCTGCAGAACTAAGTCCAATATTTTAGTTGGCCAATCACTAAAATTAACATTATATTTATCGTTGTAAACAATGGTACATATTATTTATACTATTTTTTAGCGATGAAACTGAAATGGGCTGCGTAATTAATGTGAATTAGTAATTTTATCAAAACTTAAAATAGGAACAAATTAAACAGCTGTTTTCATCGGTCAAAAAAAATAAACTTCAAATTAAACTTCAAAAATAAAGTTCATATTTAATACGTGCCGCGAGCGTAACACTCAAACGTTAAGTTAATTGAAACGGTTACATTCGCGCACTGCCTATACAACGCACAGACGCTCTTCAGAAACGGAACGCCGATCTTCGATTATCGCACGTAAACACAGGTGCGAAGGACGTCTCATCTGTGGCAGGGACGCTGTTGATTGGGGTTAGCGACTGCGCAGGTAGCCGGCAAAGATACGATGGGCAAGACAGTGCTCGTACAGTAGACAGGCCGACAAATTGTGAGCGTCAAGTTGGCAGGCACGCCACGGAATTAGAGGGTTTTGACTATGTCAAAAAATTGTGTATAAATAGTGATAAATAGTGACGTATAGGATATAAATAGTGATACTATAGTTCAAAAGATATTTGAGTATCTTGGTGTGCCTGCTAACTTGACGTCAAGATAGCAGGCACCTTATGAAATACAGTTCGTATCAATGTGATTTATATGTCAAAAAACTGTGTATAAATAGTGAATCGTATACGCAAAATTTCAACAATTGTACTTTAATACTAACCGAGATATTACGGTCTCTAAGTGGGCTGCCAACTTGACGATTCTTGCGATGGCGATTTCAGAGAAACGGGTTGAAGTTTTAAACAAATAAATACATGAAAAAATTGTGTGTGAAATTGTGAATCTTTCAATATCAATAAAAAAAGAATTCTTCTTTGCTATTTTCCAAAAATCTAATGTAAACTTCTACCATATATTCGATTTTAAGTACAATCGTGCACAATTTTATTTATTGACTTAAGATACTGACATAAAGTCTAATTATTTTTAATTCAAGTCATAAAATTACACTTAAATCTACCGTTGTAATGTCAGTTTCACGTTATTTCTATGGAAACTTATGTCAAGCAATTTGTAATTTTAGTGACTCGAATTAAAAGTCTCGGATAGTGATGGACGAGTGAGTGTCGCGAACGACCGAGAGATGGCGTGATTTTGTTTGCGTGCGGTGAGCCGGTGATACGAGAATGTTGCGCGAAAAGTTTTATTTGTTTGTGTTGAAATTTGTAAGCAGTGAGTACATTTGCATCAGAAGTGACAGTGTTTAAATCGTTTAATAACAACCTACATTTTTATAGGTAAGCAGCTTATTTTCTATCATGGTATTTACAAAAAAGATATACCTAGGTACGGTCGGGTGTCGCCGTCGCTTTACCACTTTGCAGCGATTTTCGTGTGAAGCGCACCGACCGCCCGGGTACCTACGTGCCCGGACCAAATAGACGACGCGGTGTGCAAGGGATTTTGACCTTTAGACCGGTAAAGCGACGGAGTCCGCCATTGTACCTAATGTGAGGTAGATATTTTCTCAGTCATTCAAAACTTTTCATAGTTACTACTCGACCAACATAATTAATCACATTAAAGCTAGACGTTTATCATAACTATTCAATGATTAACAATCTAAATATATTGCACTTCAATTAGTTTGCACATGCTGAGTGGTCAGATTTTAAAATGGAATATCGAAGAAGATAAGTTTAGTTTGTAAATTATTGAACAACTGTGATAAACGTCTAGCTGACATGCGCCTAATTATGTTGGTCGACTAATACGTATTACTTCATAGTAGGTACTTACCAAGCTAATCTTTCGTAAAGTTATCTAGGGTCAAGTATATTCCTAGTGCATTAAATGTTACAGTTACCTGCCTAGTCTTTTATGACTAATAAACAAAGAATAAGCTACGAAAAGTTATTCCGTGTTTTGTTCCTGTCATTTAAACGTAATTTTTAATTAGCTATTCGTAGCTCATTCTTTGTTTATTAGTCATAAAAGACTAGGCAGGTAACATTAGCACTAGGAATATACTTAACCCTAGTTAACTTTACGAAAGATTAGCTAGGTAAGTACCTACTTATAAAGTTATACGTATTACTCGACCAACACAATTAGATGCATGTCAGCTAGACGTTTATCACAGTTGTTCAATAATTTACAAACTAAACGTATCTTCTACGATATTACATTTTAAAATCTGACCACTCAGCATGTGCAAACTAATGGGCGATTTTCTGACAGCCCAAATTAAAAAGTAAAAATTAGTTCAAAAACCGATAGATAGATAGATGATAGATGTCGTTTTATAAAAGCCGTACCTACCTAAGAGCTGTAATAAATTCTACACTTTTACTTGTCTACCAAAAGAATAAAAAAATATTAAGTCCTTAGGTACCTATTTATATTCAGGACATCCAGAACCTATTTATATTTTGGAATAGAATAAATATTACGCAGCCATACACGTGCTCTTCATGAACCCGCCTTTTACCATGCGCCATACTAATTTATGCTAAGCGCCATCTATAAAGTCATTTACGAAACAATTTCTTTTTTTTTTTGATCTCGGAAAATCGCCCCTTAGACTTTGTCAGTATCTTAAAAGTCAATAAATAAAATTGTGAACGATTGTACTTAAAATCGAATGTATGGTAGAAGTTTACATAAGATTTTTGGAAAATAGCAAAGAAGAATTCTTTTTTTATTGATATTGAAAGATTCACAATTTCACACACAATTTTTTCATGTATTTATTTGTTTAAAACTTCAACACGTTTCTCTGGAATCGCCATCGCAAGAATCGTCAAGTTGGCAGCCCACTTAGAGACCGTAATATCTCGGTTTGTATTAAAGTACAATTGTTGAAATTCTGCGTATACGATTCACTATTTATACACAGTTTTTTGACATATAAATCACATTGATACGAACTGTATTTCTTATGGTGCCTGCTATCTTGACGTCAAGTTAGCAGGCACACCAAGATACTCAAATATCTTTTGAACCATAGTATCACTATTTATATGCTATACGTCACTATTTATCACTATTTATACACAATTTTTTGACATAGTCAAAACCGTCTAATTCCGTGGTGTGCCTGCCAACTTGACGCTCACGACAAATTACGATTACTCATAAGCTATTGAATGCTTTTATGTAAACTGATTACTGCTTAACAATCCTTGCAACATAAGCCTCACTTTGCTTTAAAATACGGCACCAAATTAGCACTTTTTGCCGAACTTTTGCAATTAAATATACGGAGAACTGGATGTCAAAAAAAAAAAAACCTTTAACCTGGATTCGAATAATAGTTAACCAAGTTAAGAGTAAAATTGTAACATTTAAATTTCAAAATTCAAATTCATCAGTAAGTAAGTACATCAGTAAGTAACTATTATTGTTAAAAAAATCAAAATGCTGCTAAATATTGGTGATAAAGACTATAGAGCCATATTTACCTTTTTTTTATACTAAGCCCGGCAAATGACCCCACTTCACCTGATGTTAAGTGGAAATGAGGTCCAGGCGCGAGGACAACTGGTGCAGCGTAAGAGACGTAGCATTTGTCATCCTCACTCTGCCGGCCCACAAAGTGCTTCTTCACGCCTCGTTTGAAGGACCCTATGTCATAGGTAGGAGGGAATACGTGTGCTGGTAGACTATTCCATCTTTTGGAAGTGCGGCAAAGAAACGAGTCACCAAATTTCTTTGTGCGAGATGGAATGTTAGAGACTGTAAATTGGTGACTCCGGAGAGCAGCACGCGTACTCCTATGGAGGAAGGGAGAAGGAGGGATGAGGTCAAAGAGTTCTTCAGAGCACTCGCCATGGTATAAACGGTAAAAGACGCTGAGTGACGCAATATCTCTACGCAATTGCAAAGGCTCGAGAGTTTTAGTGACCTCTGCTTTGCCGATAATGCGCACAGCGCGGCGCTGCAATCTGTCCAAGGCATCGAGAATGTACTTTGCGGAGCCGTCCCAAAGGTGAGAGCAATACTCCACGCAAGACCGCACCTGTGTCTTGTATAATAGACACAACTGATCAGGCGTGAAGAATCGCCGCACCTTGTTCAGGACACCGAGTTTACGTGAGGCATTTTTAATCACGGTTTCGATGTAGTCCTTTTGGTTCAAATCGCAGCAGATATCCATACCGAGCATGTTAATACTGCTCTGCAGGCCTAGAGATGTACCCTGAAGAGAGGGAAGGGGAAGGAATGGCGACTTTTTCGCTGTGAACGCGCACACCTGTGTTTTCTTGGCATTGAACTCCACCTGATTATCGGAGCCTCATTTAGAAATGAGGTCCAACATCCGATCGAGCTCAATGACAAGATTTGCTCGCTTCATTTCGGTGTCTACCCGCCCAGCCGTTGGGTGCCCGTTAGATCCCCCATGCACTGTGCTATCATCTGCATAGCAATGAATGTTTCCAAGAGGAAGCATGTCATTGATATGCAGAAGGAACAGCGTGGGGGATAGAACGGAGCCTTGAGGAACACCAGCGTTCACTGACATGAACCGCGAAGCGCATCCATCCGAAAGGACACGGATTCTACGCTCATGCAGGAAGCTGGCAATCCAGGTACAGAACTGAGCGGGCAAACCGTATGCCGGGAGCTTGGAGAGAAGAGCTTTGTGCCAGACCCGATCAAAAGCCTTGGCTATGTCAAGGCTAACTGCCAGTGACTCGCCACGCTTGTCAATAGCCTCACCCCAGAGATGTGTGACGTACGCTAGAAGATCACCCGTTGACCGTTTTGGCCGAAACCCATATTGGCGATCGTGAATTAGGGAGTGATCTTCTAGGTATCGAATAAGCTGTTTGTTCAATATTCGTTCTAGGATCTTACACAACACTGAAGTTACGGCTATAGGGCGGTAATTAGTCGGATCTGACCGATCTCCTTTTTTAGGGATCGGTTGCACATTAGCTTCTCTCCAAGATTCCGGCACACAACCCGAAGAGAGCGAGAGACGGTACAGACGCGTTAACACAGGGGACAACTCCGCTGCACACATTTTCAGGACTATTGCTGGGATGCCATCAGGACCGTTAGCTTTCCGGACATCGATTGACTGCATTTCCGCACGGACATCACACTGCCTGATTTTAATATCAGACATTGTGTGGCCACAGTGAGGAATTGAGGGTGGCTGTGCATCACAGTCATCGATCCGGGAGTTAGCCGCAAAGAGTTTGGCCAGGAGATCGACCTTTTCCTGCGGCTTGTGAGCTAAAGTTCCGTCAAGACATCTCAGTGGTGGCAGCGAGGGTTGGCTGAAGTTGGATTGCACGGCTTTGGCCAGACGCCAGTAGCTACGGCTGCCCGTAGGATGCGTCAGGAGTTCTTGGCCTACTCGTGCAACGCGCTGGGCATCCGCTCTAATGTAGGCCCTCTTACACGACTTGGTGGCATTATTATAGGCTGCTTTTAGCGAGCGAGTTTCGGGAGCCCCATGAGCTTTACCTCTGATCCAAGCGCGGTATGCCGTCTGTTTGCTCTCAACAGCGCTGGCAAACTCGCGATTGAACCAGCGGTTGCGTCTTCCTTTGCTGATGACATAGGAGTGTGGAATATAGTATTCCATTCCTAATACTATCTCATCAGCAACGGCAGTGGCGCTAGCGGTCGGGTCCTTCCCACTAAAGCAGCGCTGCCTCCAAGGGACGGATGCAAAATACTCCCGCATCCCGTCCCAGTCTGCCGACGCGTAGTGCCAAATCTGGCGTTTCGAAACCGCTGTTGGCGGGCGCGATGCCAAGGGCACTGTGCTGGATATCAAGCAGTGATCCGAGGAACCTAAAGGAGCTCGAATCTCCACCCGGTATCCAGCTGGGCGACTCGTCAGCAGAAGGTCGAGTAAGGAGGGCGCATGGCCAACTATGTCTGGGATCATGGTGGGCTGGTTCACCAGTTGCGTCAGGTCATGCGTGAGAGCGAATGCGTGGGCAGTTCTACCAGCATGGTCTGTTTTGGAGGAACCTAACCACAACTCATGGTGGGCGTTGAAGTCCCCCAAAAACACCAGTTCCGCCGATGGAAACCGCTCCTGCGCATCATCTGCTACCCGACTAAGATGTTCAATTAGTCGAGTTGTCTCCATGTCGCCGTTATGGGATCGGTAGACGCAGACGTAGACACGGCAATGAGAGCCTAAGTCGACGTGTACCACTAGGAGGGAGAAGGAAGGGTCCTCCAGACAGCGCAGACGGCGACAGCAAACATCCGCCCGAACGAATAAGCAAACTCCGGCTTTGGCTTTGAAGGATTCTTCAAGCACAAAGCCGGGATAGTTCAGGTAGGTGGTGTCAGCTGGGCGGATTATTTGCGTCTCCGTCAGGAACAACATTACTGGCCGTGCCGTCTCAAGATGGTGGTGGACGGCATTGAGGTTTGCATGGAGTCCGCGGATGTTAGCGAACTCCACCTCAAACGGTAAGGTTGTGGTGGGGGTGTGCACCGCTGTAGAACCAGTTTTGTTGTTAGGCGCTGTCATTTTAGGAGTGGAAAGAGAGAGGCGTGAATCGAGAAAATGATGCCGCGATGCGAATGGTCAAAGTGTGGTGGCCTGTTTCCCCAGGAATTTGCCCACAGACGAGTATTATTAACCTGCCGAACGTTAGGGCCCCCGAAACCCCCGGGAATGGCCGCCGGGACCCCACCTTCCGGTCACCAACCGGCACGACGGACTACCCCGAGATTATGCGTGGCAAGGTGAGGCAGCCTCACGAGCTGGTTAGGCTCGCTTGGGCCCCTGTACTGTGCCACGGGCGGCCAGCGGGATAACCGTTTCTACGGGTCTCCCTGGTCGGCAGGTTAACGAAGTCCTCCTGGCACTGGTTTGACAGAAGCCTCCACAGACCAAATACATCGCAGCATCATCCTCTCGAGCTCTGGTTATACGCTGGCTGATCCCGAAACGCGACCGACAAGCAGTCACTTGACGGGTTTTACACCATGCGTACGGTGGTCACCAACCAGACGGGTCAAGCCCTACCACCAGTGGAGCAGATCATCGCTCGAAAGAGTCCGTTAGTCGCTTCTTACGACACCCACCGGACGGAGAGAGGGGCGGCGATTGGTATTCTTTCTCCGTCACCGCACGGATAAAACTGATGTGATAAATTAGACAGGAGCAGCACACTGCATCACTGGCAACGCGCCTTCACCCCACCCTTCTCGACTTACCGTAGACTGGGGCATCCTGCAGCAGCACTCTCCACTGGCACTTGCAAGATCTGACGCACTGACTGCTGAGCACACTAACTGACATTGACTTCTGGTCTCAGGGGGGCGCCACCTACCTGCATAACGCAGCACATAGTTCGACACGAAGCAACGTAGTACCAACCGTGTCAACAGATGGTGCCACAAAAACCAACTCAGCGTCATCTCCATACTACGAAAGGAAATAGTATGGGAAGCCTGCATCGCGGTAGCGAAGTTACACCACCTCCTTCGCTATATATAGCACCTTCAACTACCATCCGTTGGACCTCCGTCCCCGAGCTATACCACCCAGCTCGGAGGAAGATCTTCCATTTTCCTTCCTCAAAGTTGCATCCATCTTACCTACCACGGCTTCTCTAAAGTGGTGACCCCGACGTGATCCTGCATACACACCTTCGGCTTCCCTACACAACCATGGTCAGAGTTAATGCTAATCATAATCATAAAATTAATTGAGGAACTCTATGGGCGAAGGCGTTCAGTTTGCAGTGTTGCCAGTAAAGCGTCATTCGCAATACCGAAAAAAAAAACATCTTGAACTCCTTGAAGACTCCTCGAACTTCGGATGACACGTAAAGCCAGTTCTCAATTGTTGTCGTAAGATGGCAGTCGATAAAAACCCACCAGGGATGGGTCAGCGTGGTGGGTCGCAAATTTCTTTACATGCTGTTGTCCTTGGAAGGCCTGTGCCCAGCAACAGTTTATAGGCTGATGATGATGATTTGTTTACTTGTATTTATTGTTATTCTTGCCATATACTTAGTCGATTCGAACCGATTGTAGTATCAGTGGTGGCAAACATTTTGTAGATTGAGGTCATAAAAGTAGTTACAAGCTACAGTCGACTTTATCAGTCGTGTGTGTTTTGTTTTCTGAAATATTAATTATTAGTGAATTTTGATGTTGCCTTTTTATTTACTCTTAACAATTTTTATGCTTCCTTGCGCTATAGAAATGGTCGAGTTATTAAGAATTTCATACATACATAGCATAGACGCAGTGTAGGCAGGCTTCTAAAAAAAGTTGACTGACGAGATCGACGGTCGTGGGGTAGCCGCTGGATGCGAGCAGCACAAGACCAGTCGTGGTGTTCTCCTTGGCGAGAGGCTTATGTCCAACATTGGACTTCCTTCGACTGAAGATACACAAACATAATAGATACAAATCCACAAACCAATGAGTTAATTTTAATGAAACTTTGCATACTAAAGTAAAATACGGAGATCTTAATAGTTTGTTGAAGAAAATTAAATAAAAACGTTTATTGAGCTGAGTTATTGCGATTCATTACAATTGTCTCATTTTTTACGGGAAACCGAAATGCGTCAACCCTCTTAAGTTATTTAGTGCTTCGAAAGGCAGTCCTAGCTGATGTTGTAAAAAGCTTTCATTTCGATTTTTTTTGCAGAATGCGCAATGCTGAGGTCTCAACAAGCAGACCGATAATTTGCTACGAAGGCTACAGATTCTATCAAAAGGTGCTAAAAACCTTAAGGGCTTGCTCTACGCATCACCCAAAGGGGTGTAGGGCCGCCATACACACTATTATTTTAACCGCCTCTGTAGCTAAGCCGCCAATTTCTGACCCAGAGGTCCTGGGTTCGATTTCCAGCGGAGGGTACATCTTTGTGTGCTCGGTTAGGGCTGATAAGTCTGCCTAGCTAGCTACCACCATTTTATGTAAGTCTGTCGCCGAACGACCGAACGCCGAACGACCGCGACGAAAACCGTACAGGCGATCACTTAGTAGCTGGTTCTTATCTAGGTACCTTAAGAGCTAGCGGTTTGTAATGGAGTCCATTACTTTGTGGAGCAAAGAGGTAATGGCTACTGGCCTGTAGTTCGACGAATCTGAGCGATCGCCTTTTGTGGGAATCGGGTGGACAAGGGCTGTCTTCCAAGAGCCCGGGATAACGCCAGTAGTGTAAGAGAGCCGGAAAAGGGGCGTTAGAACCGGCGCGAACTCAGGAGCACACGTCCGAAGCACAATGGGAGGAACTGCATCAGATCCACTCGACATATGGATATTAAGGGAAAAAAGGGCCGTACGAACTGACCTTTGTAGGAACCGAACGTTTGGCATTGAACAAGCGCAATGCGGTATGGTTGGTGAAGAGTTTTCCTAATTGTCCAAGGTCGAGTTTTATGCGAAAAGAGTGCCTAGGAGATCGGCTTTCTCCTTTGCAGTATGGGCCAGACAGTCATCGGTCGGACAATGTTAAACTTAAAGCTGATCATAAACATTAAAATAATACTAATGAGGCTGATGTAAATTCTTCTTTTTTGTCTTAATGAAATTAAAGTAAACTACAACAAATAAAATTATGTATCTATTATAAAGCAAACTGATTACGCTATAACTGATTACGCTATAGTTTGTATTTATCGACCACCTTCCTTCTATAATATTGACAATGGACAAAATCTTAACTAACTTAAAGAACTTTAAGAATATCATAATATTGGGAGATATGAATGTTGATATTAAAATTGGTAACGGCGATAGTAGATCATCTGAATATCTGGACTCAATGGCTTATCATGGTCTACTACCGACACACCTACTCCCCACACGTGATAAAAATTGTTTAGATCACTGTTTCATAAAAACCAAATGCTCTGTTACAACCGTCGTCTGTAACTCGACAGTATCTGACCATAGTAGTGTATTACTTTCATTACATAAAAAAATACATTGCATGAAAGATAAATGTAATCTTATAACAAAAATTTATTATGACAAAGCTACAGAATGTCTGAGTTTAATAGATTGGAACCAAATCCTACCAGCTCATGACCCAGATTCGTCACTTAACATTCTCACCTCTAAAATTAAACAAGCGATTGATAATAATACTATTACTGTGAAAATATCACACAGGAAACAAAATATTAAACCATGGGTAACATCTGGTCTTATAAGATGTTTACGTAATAGGAATAGGCTATATAGAAATTTTAAAAAAGAACCTCAAAACGATATACTTAGAATTATATACATTAGATACCGAAACACATGCAATGATTTATTAAAAAAACTTAAAGGGAATTTTACAAAAATGAATTGAACAAATCTAATAACAATCTTAAAAAACAGTGGTCTATAATAAAAAAATATATGCTATCTAAATAAAAGTAAAAATAATTCATCTGAGCTCCTTCACTTAAAGAAAACACCTCAGGAGTCTGTCAACTATGTCAATAGTTACTTTTCCAATATAGGTAAAAGTCTTGCAACGACTATAATGGAAAGACTGGATATTGACAACAGTGTAGGATCTCAAACCTTAGAACCATTGAATCTGTTTGTGTACCAATTGAACTAAATAAATAAATAAATCCTAACCCAGTTAACTCATTTGTTCTACTACCAACTGATGAAGAAGAAGTAATCAATATCATAAAAAAATCAAATCAAGCACATCAACTGGACATGATGGAATTTCATCATCCTTTCTTAAACGGGCATGTTATGTTCTGGCTAAACCAATTGCTTTAATAAGCAACATCTGTTTCTCACATGGAATATTTCCAAACTCGTTAAAAAAAGCTACAGTTATACCCATTTATAAAAGCAGTGAAACTGATAATGTCTCCAACTACAGATCCATTTCACTTTTTCCTAATATTTCCAAAATTATTGAGAAACTCATTAACCATAGACTTAAAAGCTATTTAGAAATATATGAATTGTTGTCTCCGAATCAATACGGCTTTTGGTCCAAAAAATCAACGGTTAACGCAGTACAACATTTATTTACACAAGTGGTGTCTAATTTAGACTCTAATAAAAAATGTATAGGCATATTCCTCGATTTAAAAAAGGCCTTCGATACCGTGTCTATCCCCTTGTTACTAAGTAAAATCGAAAATAAGGGTATTAGAGGCCTGCCTCTTCAACTTTTGCGAAATTACTTAGATGGTAGAAAACAGGTAGTAAAAATTGACAACTACACAAGTGTAGAGGAAACTATCAGTTTCGGCGTTCCACAAGGGAGCGTTCTGGGTCCAACCCTTTTTTTGATTTATATTGATGAACTGTGTAGAATTAAGCGGACAGGGATGGAGTTGGTCTCATTTGCAGATGATACAGTGGTTTTGTGCACGGGCAAAGATTGGAGTGCACTGGGTAAAGAGGCAGATACTAACTTTCGAATAATTACGAGATGGCTCGGCTATAATCTGTTGACACTAAATGAAACAAAAACCAACTATATGTCTTTTAGTATGCGCAGGAATACCCAACCGACTGACGGGTCTATTGTAATTAAATGCCACAAATACAACAGTTCACAAAATTGTAATTGCTACTTACTTACTGGCACATCTTCTGTCCGTTATCTTGGTGTGATACTGAATAATCGATTAACATGGGAAGATCATGTCGTGACTACTACTGGTAGGGTTAGAAAACTAATATACATTCTTAAAAACATTAGGCACAACTGCGATAAACGCTTATTAAACATAATTTATACATCACTCTGCCAATCAATTTTAAATTACTGTATTCTCATTTGGGGAGGATGTCCTATAACGCACTTATTAAAATTGGAAAAAGCCCAAAGAGCTATCCTAAAAATTATGATGTTTAAACCCAACAAATACTCAACACAAAGCTTGTACAAGGAAGCTAAAGCACTTACAGTCAGACAACTATACATAAAAAACCTAATATTATACCAACACAAATTCCCAAGATCAACTATTGCAACTAATACGAGAAGAAAGGATAAAATATTTAATTTACCTAAAATTAGAACAACCTTTGCTCGTAATCAATTTTCTTATTTGGGCCCGTTCATATATAACAAAATCTCTAAAATCATTAACATTTATAATCTTTCGTCATATTCATGTAAGAATGTTTTAAATGAATACTTGTTGGAACTTGATTATAATGACACTGAAGATCTTCTGAGATATATTATTTAAAGGTATAGTAATTATATATGACTATATATTCACATAGTATAGGGTCTTCCAATAGGCATGTCCGAACTTTGACAGTTGGTAGCGGCCATCTTGTTGAAGCTACATCTGTCAAATTGGTTGTCATTTATTCATTCTGTTTTGCCAAATCATCATGGATACGTACGAGCTATACATTCAACAACACGTGCAAATTATAAAATTGTTTCATCAAAATGAGTGTTCTGTTGGGCAACGCACCGCGCGCTTCGCCCATTTTACGGTCGCCATAATCGTCATACCGAGAGAACTATTCGTCGTGTGGTGGATAAATTTGAGTCCACTGGTTCGGTAAATGATCGACCAACACCCGTACGTCAACGAAACGCAAGGTCTGCCGAAAACATCGCCGCTGTCCGTGAGAGTGTGCAGGAGAATCCGAGGCAGTCTGCGAAATCGACTGCCTCGGATTCTCGTTGCCCGAACAGAACACTCATTTTAATAAAACAATTTTATTATTTGCACGTGTTGTTGAATGCTATAGCTATCCATGATGATTTGGCAAAACAGAATGAATAAATGACAACCAATTTGACAGATGTAGCTTCAACAAGATGGCCGCTACCAACTGTCAAAGTTCGGACATGCCTATTGGAAGACCCTTTATAACATATTATATGTACTCTTTTGTTAATATTTACATGCTTAAATTTATACTATTTAGATATACTTACCTAAGATATATTTAATAATCAATAGCAGTTAGTTGAACAATTACATGTTAGGTATATTAATAAACTGATTAACTGAATTAGTATGTAGAAATAGATAAAAGCCATTTCCAATGATGTAGCAACATAGGATTTATTTATCTTATTTTGTTTCTTTTGTTTTTTTTTGTTTCATCTTTCAAACAAATATACTTGTTAGATTGATAATATCTAATGTTAATTAAACAACTTATCTCGCCGCTTTACTTATACTGCACAAAATTATCAATGCCTCTGTACAACATTACTTTTAATCTGGATCAAAGCCAAATGACCGTTATTTTGCATGTCATAAAGATACTATAAACAAAGTCATTAGCGGTTATCTTTGTAAAGTTTACCGACATGGCTAGTTTAACTTTGTTTACGATACCTGGAAAACCATTACATTTTGACTCCTATTGCTTGAGAATAAGTAACATCTGATTTTTATGCTAATACTCGGTTATTATTTGTAAAACTATCTGAGTGCGGGGAATGAATATCCTACCGTTGCCCAGTAAAAATATTACTAATACGGAGGGTACATATTTCATACTCAGTGGTTCTTCTTACAATCTGTTTGTGGTTTGAAAGACATTGTTAAATATGAGTTTATAAGTGTTATGTAGTAAGTGGAAATGTAGTGAACTTCAAAATTAATGTTAGTAGGTAACCTATTTAAGTAACTACAAATTGTTGTAAAGAACCATTGTACAAGCTTTTGAAGGAATAAAGGAATAAAGAACAAGCAAAAGAAAAAAAGAAAAAAGGTAGGTTGAATATTGCGGTAAGGATCGCGCTTTTAAAGCGTTGGTTGACCAAGTTTGAAACAACGGAAGGCTGTTACAGACGATGATCAATGCTTTTATCGTAAGATTGTTGTTAACTCCTTCGAATCTTGCTTTGAGAGCAATTTAACAGCCGATCATGTACCGGGTACGGGTGGGTGAGATCGTCTCAGGACGCTGATCACGTCCTTTGTACGGCATTGAGTTTCTTAGCGTTTGTTTTAGATTGTGGTGAGCAGCTGCTAGAAACTGCACCAGCTGCTGAACGAGGATCCTCACATGGTCCACACTATGTAGGCAACAGCACAAGACTGGTGGGAAGGCACTTTATGGAAAGGATACCAAGCTCCGAAAAGAAAGCAAAGGTGGCAAGAGTATGCAAAGTTTGTGCTGATATTTCAAAAAAAAGAATCGGCAAACGAGGACGCAAGGAGACAATATTTTACTGTCCAGACTGTAACGTGCCTTTGTGTTACTATCCCTGTTTCAAATTATTCCATACACGTAAGGATTATACGTGCTAAAAAATATATTGCGCTATAAATGATAAAAAATGTACTTACATGTTTGAGATTTTTGTTTCACTTTCCTACCATTTTTCGTTTGAGATTTAAATAAAAATACTTAAATAAAATACTTATGTTTTTAATACTATTCCAAAAATATATAAGACCATTGTATAAGTAAAAAATATATAGATGTAAGTATTACAAATAGTTTTATTTTATAAATCTTTCAAAATCGGCAAAAATTGCCGGCGTACTAGGAAAGGCGTGTTTTAAAATAGTCGGCTGTTAAAGTGCCCTCTCGAGCGTGTCGTCCTGCCGACTACAACGAGACAATGAGGTGGCTCTGCTCCACACATGGGGTGCAGTGCCAAAACCTGGACCATACAGAAAAATCGTTGTTAAAACAGCGTACATAAATTGTTCCTTTGCTTTGCTCACAAAGGCCTCTATCATTGAAATTAAATCACCGACATTTGATGGATATTGGCAAAATCACCACCCTTGCCCTTTGGGTGTCTTATTTAAACTATTAGTCATGACAAATTTAGCTCTTTGAAGAGATAACAGCAGCTACGTAGCTCTTGACCCAGTCAAGAACTATATAGGTCTTCTAGCTCAGTAGCTCATTCAGCTCAGTGTAGTTCATGAAGATAGAAGGCTCTTGCTTAAGTCGTTGTGTACTATTTAGGAAATAGCGCATATAAATAAAATTAAAACTATTTACGACTAACATGTATACATACATACATACCAATATCCATCCTCACAAACATTCGCATTTGTAATATTAATAAGATAATGCAGAATGGTTATATTATTTTGTATACTACCCACATAATAAGTTTCAAATTCTATACTTTTAATTTTAACACAAGATGTACGAATAGGTAATTTAAGTAAAATTATAGTATATAAACAGTTTATGAAAATATATTGAAATGACTACGTTTATAGATTTTTAACCTTAAGAAACAATTCAAAATATATTCTTAAAATTAATATGGAAGCAAAATCCGTTTATTAACTCAAATAATCAAATATTACGAATTGTATTAGGTTATCAATAAAAATGCCGTTTAGTATAAAATAAATTAAAGTATTATTTTTTCTATATTTTTATTTATACTAATCAAAATAATCAACGATGAAATCGATGCTGGCAAAGATTGGCAGCGCAGTGGCAGTTTATCGATGATCTACTTGCACCTACCTCTTGGCTACCCAAGAGGCAGTACAAAATGCATTTGAAGAGTTTGTTGCATTTGATTTTTATTCCCGCCAAAAATCCAATTTCTGGAAACAGTCTTCAAGATCAAGGTCTAGTGAGTAAGGCAGACGACGATGGAGAGTTTTCAATCCCAGATCATGGTAGCCGACCTTGTAGTAGACCGTCTGTTGTGCAGTATGGGGTCGCGTATTGTCGTGCAGGAGCAACGGAGATTTGAGATTGGCCTAAGCTGGTTTCTGATGTGCGAGCTTCTACATCACTTCGTTCAGTTTTTTACAGTACACATCTGCAATAACTCTATCCCGTTTGGTAAAAAGCTGTGTTGAATCACACCGGCACTAAACTACCAAACAGTGACCATCACCTTTCTAGCGGTAATTTTTTGTTAAGGGTATTGGGACCTGGGAAGGAACCCTAGGAACCTGGATCTAACCAACTTTGCTGCGATTGTCAAACAGAAAAAATACAAAAATTGTAATCAAAGACGGTGTAATAATATTCATTATAATAGAGTTTAATGCTCAAAGAATTTATAAAATATGAGCGTACCTGTGTGTAAAGCCCTGTTTAAATATTTTGCTGTTTATAATAGTACAGGAAAGTTAAAAAATATATTTATTTCTGTTCCTTTGAAAACACAACCTCAATAGAATAATAAAGTTGCCTTCTTACAGAATATACAATGGTGACGTCCGTGAGAGGCAGGCCATTACTTATATACGAGGGGTATAAATTTTATAGGAAGAGAATAATGAATCGCAAGACTTTGTGGGAATGCTCTACACACAACAGCAAGGGATGTAGGGCCAAGTTATACACTATTGACTCGATAATTACAAATGTCAATAGTGATCATAATCATCAAAATTTTGACTAAACCCTAATAAAAAAATTATTATCCTGTCTAAAAGTAGATTCAGTTTTACAGAATGAACAATGCTATAAGTACCTATAACAGTTTTTGCTTATCAACGTTTGTTTTTTAAATGTTTACTTCAATTTTATACAACTATTTTGTTATTTTATTAAGCTATATTATCTGTAATTACGAGTAATTGTGATATGTGAATGTTGTACACGCCTATCATTGGTGTTCGCATCAGATACATTTTTGCAACTTTTTCTCTGTAATTTATTTAATGTGTTCACTGTTTGGTGTGTCATAATAAATAAATACCTATATAATACGAGTATGTAAGTAATATGTTGAAATGGACATTTTTACGGATAAAACTAAAACAGAAATCCAAATACTAAAACAAGTAGAAGACTGCCAGGTGAGTGAGTTAGCGATCATTAAGTTCGTGGGGCACCCATTAGTTATGATTTTTACCAGTTGGATGCAAAAGTTCCAATAAGTATTGTTTTGATGCTGACGTCGAAAACTGCTGCTAATTCAGCCGTAGATTGAGTATCAACGGCTTCTACAGTCGTATTTAATTCGTCACTGTCGACCAAAGTGTTCGGACGATCGCGGGTTCCATATTTAATAGTAAGTAATCTACTTAGTAAAAGATGATGAAAGAACAAAGTCCTGAATATGATAAGTGAGAGGATGGACTCCACTCTACTCAGTCGGTTTCTCAAACTACATGTTTGGTGAACTGGCTGAGTGGGGGCGTAGTTTATTCTATTGCTTATAAATTAAATAAATAAAACATAAATTAAAAAAATATATATAAGTACCTAAGTATAAATTTCTTTAAATTCTAATTTTTAAAAATAATGTTATATTTTTTTAAAATAATTGTAATGTTATATTACTTATTGCTTTTGCTAACTATTATAATTAAGTATGTTGCTATGGGTTAATGTAGCGTGAGAATAAATGTTTTTTATTAAATTGGTCAAAATTAATGAGACAGTTCGAAAGAGAAGACATCGGCGAATGTAGGTACTCCGAATATATCGGAGACGTTCTCGTCAAAGTTTAGGTCAAGAATACCCTTAAACGACGCTTCATACATGAAGAAAGTTACGAAGGTACATTCAGCAAAAGCGTGTCATTATCATCGAAAATAGGAAGCTGCTGTGGTCTTTGCTTACCCTTTATGGCATTATACATGTACGTGAAAATTATGCATCCTAATGGGTTGAAGAAATTGGTTATTCATTCATTCATTTTTTAGCACTTAACATGTGACAATAAACTAGTGAAACCAAGATGACTTTTATCTAACTCTCCGCTACAACATCCCGAAAGACTCTACATAATACATAGCGACCCTGCAACTGAACTATGGAACCCTAGAGAATGAAAGATTATTAATACCAAGACAGAAGAACAATAACTATTTTGAAGAGAGGAGCATTACCTACCTTATAGAAGAATGATCATAGCCACTATAGAAAATTCTGCGGTGAAGAAGAAAGACGCGTAAGGGTCAAGGATGGTGTCCAGGGTATAGCCCGGCCCAGTTGGTGGTGTCCAGGAATTTCCCGGCCTAATCAACGAGCGGTACCAGTTTGCTGCAACCAGCTTCGTGTCATGCGGCCACTACATCGCTACATAGGATGAGCAGTACGAAGACCACGTCCGCCGAAGCATCTTCTACGCAACGCGCCACGCGCTCACGTCATGTCACGGTTGTTAACCTCATTTCATCGCGTGCTAATATCATTTGCTACAAGTACTTATTGTCTTATTTTTATCGAATCGCGGATAAGAGTTATTAAGTTATTAATATTTTTTAATATGAAACACTGAGTCTTCAAAAGGCAGACATGTTACTTTAAAAATGTCTTACAATGCTGCATAATTCATAATTCTTTTGCTTTTAAAAAAGTGAAATGTCAACAATGCCGTCAAGTCATGTTTGATTTGACAGCTAGCTGCTGTACAACTGTCAGTTGTTGACAGATATTGTCAGATAGATAATGAATTACAGATTAAAAAATTAAAAAAGTATACAACTTAAGCATAAAACGCCGGGTCTCCTGTATTGTAACCAAAACATCTTCCAAAAGAAAAATTTGCTAATAGTTTTTCTGGAAAGTTAAACGTACGTATGTAATGATAAGTTTATGGATTAACAAAATTATGTAAAAGCAACAATCTGGTATTTAAAACTTCGTCATACCGTTTTCAAACAATTGAAATTCGTACAGGATAGGTTACCATTCCCAGAATAATAACTAAATATTCTATGTTACCATTTAACGAATATATTAGGGGCGTTTTAGTGTGGGAACAAGAGCAGACCAAAATCTAAACGGGAAATTGTCATTTCTTTATTTTTATAAAAGTGTTAATTAGTGAACAGAAATTAAAACATTTAAAAAATTGATTGATTATGAAATAATTTATTGATGATACTGTCTGGGTTTTTAATTGGCTATCTCTTAACTTGCTTTTGGATATCTATATAGTTATTTTAGACTGTATTTAGTTTAAAATAACATAATATCGTATTTCGACCGCCCATGTGGTCTAGTGGTTAGACCACCGGTTTCAGACTCAGAGGTCCCGGGTTCGATTCCCAGCGATCATACATGTTTGTACTCAGTTGGTGGTAATTTTTATTTTAAGAACGCCTGGCTAGCTATCGCCATCTTATCGATATAATGCCCCCATAACTACATCAAAGTTACTAGCTTACAGAAAAAAAGAAAGTTAAATATTATTTACACAGTGTAACTATAAAACAAAAAAAAACTGTATAAGTTAACGTAACGGGAACTAGGCAGATTTTCTCTGTTTGTTACTTAATAATTATAAATATTGTAGATAAATTAAATTACTGTCTAATGGTTGTTTTATTGATACTTAGTTATATAACCTTACCAAGACCGCTACAACATTTTGTAATTCAGTTACCAAACGAGATTTATCTGATTCAACAGGTGAGTTTATGCGAGAACTATCTCAAAATAAAACAGCATTCCGTATGATGACATCGCAAAGAGGCAAAAATCTATTCCGCGCTGGCTACAAATATGGCCTGAAAAGAAAAAACAAGGACGGCTCAACGGTCTGGCGCTGTGTAAAAAGAAGAATCTGCCAGGCGAACTTAATAATAACGTGTAGTAATATCATCGAAAGAGAAGATAGTCATGACTGTGTACTGGAAAATAGACAACGGAATTAGGGTCTAGCTATTAGGGGTAGACAGGGTATTTCAGGAGCAACCGTTTAATTTGAGGACCTCGATGGCGCTGCTGCTAGCGCGTTCGGCTTGCGATCTTGCCCGCTAAGCAACTTTCGCAATGCGGAGTAGCTGATGGGTGATCAAATTGAAAACATCTCGAGTTCCTCCGTGCGCTTCGGAAGGCACATAATGCCGTTTTTCCCGGATGTCGTCGATAGATGGCAATCGTTAAAACCCAATCCGTATTGGGCCAGCGTGGTGGGTTATGGCCCAACTTACCCATGTGATGTTGTCCATGTGGGAAGGCCTGTGCCCAGCTGTAGGCTGTTTATAGGCTAATGATTTGATTTTTCTACCGTTTAATTTCTGCAGTAGCGGTTTCTGCGTGAGGATCTTTATATCTTAAAATATTAATTTAATAAATTATGTAATTCTTTTATAATAAAGATAACCTACAGTGAGACGTTTATGCATGTAGGCTGATGATTATAATAAAAACAAGTTATGGTGTCTGTCGATTTTTGTTGGTTTTTAGCCATTTAATTAACATGTTGGGATTTTTTATTATTTCATGTTTTTACTTGTTTGATCATTATTTAGTTTTATAGTGTTTATATACAGTGTCTACATAATCTACGTACGTACATCCAGTTTCTCTTGGGTAAGGGTGAACTGGTTTTGCGGCCGAAATTAAGTATATTGTATTCGTTCTAAAGTTAGAAATTATTGAAATTGAAAAAGACATTGTTGAAAATATTTCCAGAAAAGGATTTAAACCTGCACTCTTCTGCTAATTCGGGGCAGGTGCTCTTTCCAGTTAAGCTATCGTGGACCTATCCATCCCGCCAAAAGTCAACACTGTCTTTTCAATTTGTAATTTGTTTGCAACAAAATTAGCATTAAAATTACATAAACATCCATGAATGACACAGCAGCGTATGCTGAGACAGGGCCCTTTAACTTCACACTCTTCATTTTATTTTTTATAAACAATAACATTTGAAATTTTACTTAATCTCCATACAAATTATGTCAAATTTCTAAATCTATATAAGAAAAATAAGAAATACATTGATTTTTCACTTCGGTCGTTAGCTCTTTACTTCATCATCAATCAGCCCGCAACCACCCACTGCATGTAAAATAATGACCAAACGCTTCACCGTTGTTAAAAAAATAAAACAATTTACAAAATCGTAATAAAAAAACAGTTCATTATCTTGACAAATACATAGAAGTAATGGATGTTTTTTTTTTTTTTTTAGTATATTTTACGCAGAGTCAACGCGGTAAACCTTTGCTGAAATACGAAGGTTTTACATTCTATTCTCAAAGGTTGCAAGGGCTGAAGACCAGATGGATTTGTTCCAAGCAGACCAGCAAGAACTGCCGAGCCTTCATGTATACTGTAGGTGAAGAATTGATTAGGATCAACAATAATCATACTCATTAAAAAATAAATATCTGATCACGTTTTCTCGTATTTCAGCCGATCGAGGCAGTTTACTATGTGATAAAAGTATTAAATTAAAATAAATACATGAAAATTAAGATTAATAATCGTCTAAAAGTTGTGAAAATAATGTTGTCAACAATACATTAAACATACAAAACACGCAGACTTTTTATTTATGATATGGCACCGTACCGATGGCATAATGACATTCATAAGTGCTGTAGGTAACCTAAATAGGGCCTAACCTGAATAAATGATATTAATTCTTGTTTCTTCTTGAGTTTAAGGTATCGATCCCTTGATTTGGAAAATCTTGAAAAATGTCCACGATCAGGGGCCTTATCATCAACGCTTAGAGCAGAGCGATTTTTTCATTGGGATCTAAGACGTAACATTAGGGCCAAGGAACCGGATCGTTTTTCAACATTTTCTAAGAAAAGTCAGGTCAAAAATCCTTTATTCAATTAAACATTTTTAAAAGTACTTTTTTTGAATTGTCTTAACAGTACCTATTCTGTCTACTAACTAATTAAAAGAGAATTAATTGTTGTCATCACTAATTTTAATTTTAGCGTATGTCGGGAAATCTCGTAGAGGTAAACCGATGCTGAACTACGAAGGCCACAAGTTCAACTATCAAAGGAGCCAGGGTTTCAAGTTCCGGTGGGTGTGCTCTGAAAGCAAACGAAAACGCTGTAAGGCGTTCATATACACCGTGGATGGCGAAATCATATACACGAACAAGAATCATTCACATTAATTTAAAAAAAAAAAACAAAACATTAAAGCCAACGGTAGAAGAAGTTGTTTTGTTTTTTTGTTTTTATTTTAATTTATCACTTTCTTTATGTTAGTTGTTGATTTGTTTTTATTAAGGTGAGTATATTAACATAGATGAGTATACCCATACTATTTATTGACAATTGGTCTTGTTTACAATTACCCAATTGTAAACAAGACCAATTGTTACTATTAACAATTGCTAAGCCGTACAATTGTATGTGGTACCTATGTACCATATACAATTGTACGGCTTAGCTATGTTTAATTGTTCACACAAAAAACATAAATTGCTCCTAACCTAACTGTTGCATTGGTGCAAAATTTGCTTTTTCTGATAAACTTTATTGTATTCTATCTAATGTTGGTACACCCATGTTTTTCTATGAGAGATAGATAGATAAACAACTGCCCAGCCCTATTTAAATCTAAAGATTTAAAAAAAAAACAGTAATTCTAAGCATATGCTGAGACCCAGGCTATGCAGTACCGCGCAGCGCAGAACAGACGACGGCCTATTCTCTTTCTCCGAAACGAAATAGCAAACAAAATACGAGTATATATAATAATTATGACCACGAAACTTTTAAATGAAGAAACATTTATTAAATAGGTATGAATAAGAGATGTCCTTGTCACATGGGACCGTCCCAAGAATGCTGGCAACATTACCTCTTTGGATGCCAAGCTAATACACTATTTTATTATTATTCAGCCTGGCTTGTCCCATTGATGGGCAAAATCCGCTCTACTCTCTTTCCACTCTACACGTTTTAGGGTTGTAACTATAGCCAGTCCTTCCTTTGGAAATCCAGCCAATACACTGTTTTGGTTACAAATATCTATATAATTACATATTTATTATATAAATAAAAATCAATTGCAGAATTATTTGTAGACAAATTAGAGCAGTTAATAAGCAAATATCTGCACAAGCACCATAAACAGAGGATAGTTATAGCAGGGGACATAAACATTAACACTGTATAAAATAATGCGTCTCTTAGATATATTAAGCAATTATATATAATCTGGTTCAACACATATCTCAGCCAACAAGAGGTTTATCGTGCATCGATCACATATTTAGTAATGTGAACGGGCACTATCCTCCCATTATGGTTATCGGACCATGATATGATACTGCACAGATATTAATTTTTGAAACTAAAACAAAGCCTAAAACAGTTAAACAAATACACACATTTAAGAAATGTTACTCTGAAGAGAATATTTTGAAGTTTAAAAATTATTTGGCAAGTCTCTCTTTTACAGAGGTTTACAGTGAGAATGATCCTAATGAAGCATTTAATTTATTTCATGATTGGTTCTGTCTATTATACAAATTGTGCTTTCCTGTTTGTAGGGTGACATTAAATACTAAATCGAGCTTGCATTGGATCTCAAAAGGGATAAAAAAGAGTCAAAAAGTACAGCTCTTACAGCATACTTTGCCTACGTTGAGTCTGTTCTACGGTACGGTCTTATCATATGGGGAAATAGTACAGATATGACTAAAGCATTTATAGCACAAAAAAAAATTATAAGGTCAATCTGTGGTGCTGCACCTGATGAACCATGTGCGCCTCTGTTTAAGTCTCTAAAGGTATTATCTCTTCCATGTCTTTACATCTTTGAAATTGCCAAATTTGTCAAACATAATACTCACTATTTCAAAAAAGCAAAAGAAATCTTTTCACATAATACAAGAGATGGAAATAGGTTGGTGTCGGCCATTGTTCCAAGGAGTGCGCGAATTCAGAAAAACTGCTTATGGATGTGCATGGTGATATACATATAATCAGCTACCTGAAAAAATCAAAGAACTTACGATTAAGAAATTCCATAGTGCCTTATATAGATGGCTAATCGCACACGTCTTTTACTCTGTGCAAGAATATCTAAAACACAAATGCTGTAATTCGTGTACCTTGTGTTGTGATGCCTTAAGTTCTTTGCATTGATATTCGATTTCGTTGTTGTACCAAATTGTTTACTGATTTGTGCGCATTGACATTCTATTTTCTAATTTAAATTGTTTAACGACTGTGATTTTATTTTTGACTTGATATTTAATTCTATTATAAATTAGGGTTTGACATTTAATGCATTTAATTATTATTTTTTTGTTAGATAAGCTCTGTATGACTTTTTTTTTGAACTGTTATAACATATCCTCATGTTTTAAAAATCATTAGTTTTTTTTTGTTTGTCCTTGAACTCTTGAACAAATAAGGCAGAGGAGCTGCACCATGCAGCCTCAAAGTGGTTTCTTTGGTTAATTGTGTTTATATTTTATTAGTTTATTTGTTTTAGGTTATTTCCATTTATGTATTTAATTTTATTGTATTTTGTTGTATTCAATTTTAATTGCATTGAATTGATTTTTAATTTTAAAGTCCCTACCCATTTTTGCATGCTACCGTGGTTGGCTGAATGGGATGAGCGCAAAAATGTAACAACTGTAACAACATCTCCCCCATGTACCCCATTCATACGCAAATAAAAAAAATTTCATTTCAACTTCATTTCATTTCATTTCATTTGAACGCGCATCACTTTAAAACGACTGCATCTATTTGGCTAATTCTTTTTGTTGTGTTTGTAATTGTCAGGATAAAGTTTGATTGAAACAAAATTTTAATAACTTCGTCACGTGGTACAGGGTCCACGCGGACGTAGTCGCGGGCGGGCCGCTACTAAATAATAATAAAACCGCAGCACGATTTTGAACCGCTGCTGTGGTCTAGTGTCTAAGCCACCGGTCTTAAACTCCCAGGGTTCAATTCCCAGCGAGGTGTACATCTTTGTGTACTTGGTTTGGTTAGTGGTAGGGCGAAGTCCGCCTGGCTAGCTACTACTATCTTATCTAGAGATTGGCGCCCTACCAACAATGTAAATAGCATTGTTGTGTTTCGACAGTTTAGACTTTAGAGATAAGATAGCCAGTTCCGAGTTATTCGTCAGCTCGCACACTTGTGCGAGATGGCACCATTTGATTTTACCTATTATTTGTGTCGTCAACTCGCACAACAGTTAAAATCCTCTGTAGTTGAGGATTCCGGGTTCGTGCGCTTCCACCAGCCTTACCGTCACTTACCATCAGTGAGACGAAAGCCTAAGTGCTTACCCGTAGCACATGAGTAAAAAAATAGCATGTGCCCGTAGCGAACTTTAAAAAAAAGCTTTTTACGTAAACGCGTTGTATTTGACTACCTACTTAAAGCATTTTGCTAGACTATTCTAAATCACTATAACTCGCGAGAATATTCATCGCTACTATTTGAGAGAGACAGAAACATAATATTTATACGTCGCTCACGTACAGTCACACGTCATAGACAGCAGTAGCCTATGCCCAGCAGTGGGTCGAGAAAGACTGGAAATAGTGATGATGACGATACATGATAGACACAACAATTCACTCACACAACAGGTCACTGTACGAAGTTAGTCCTGCTTTAAATTTCAGTGTCTATCGGGAGAAGTCAATACGGTAAAAAGTTGCTCACTTACTACGGCTACACGATCCAGTGCCAGAGGCTGCAAGGCATCAAGACCAGGTAGGTGGAAATAAAAATGAAATGAAAAGCTTTTACTTAATTGTCAAGTCATCAATGTGATCAAGTAACAATATATTTTATTTTTAGATGACATGTTTCGATATATTACCTAGTAACTTAATAATAAATTTTGTAAAATTATATGTTGAGCGATGTTGACGTTAATAAAGTAAACAAATGCAGTTTAAATTATTATGCAGTGTTTTTTTCGCAAATTTAGACGAACTAAGACTGAAATAACGGATGTAAGAATGGAGGAAGGAAGCGGACAAGGACTGTAACCCACTGTAACGCAATTCACATACAACAACAACCCGGTCCTACGGCGTTAGGGCACAATCTCCAAATCGTGACTTTGTTCATGTTAGAAAACCTGCGCCCAGCAGTGGTACATATAATTATATAAACCTATCATCCCCGAAGGGTTAGTCAGAGACTAGGCAATGTGGACAGCAAAAGCAGTCCTCTACCATAGTCCACTAATCACCAAATAGCGACTGCACATAGCACATGTGACAGCATGACAGGTGGTGAGCCCATCGCCGCTCTATGCTGTTGGATATATGTGTTATATAAGTCTTTAATTCATTAGTCGCCTTTTACGGCACCCAAGGGAAGAGAGGGGGTGGTACCTAGTATTCTTTCACCTTGTAAAAAGTTGCTCAAGTACAAAGGCGGCACCTTCCGATTTTAAAGGTTCCAAGGCTTCAAGATAAGGTGGGCTTGTTCCAAACGTAAAAACTGTAAAGCCTTCATTTACACTGTGGACGACCAGTTTGTCAAGATCCACAACCCTTACAGTTCACAGCCATTATGAGAGATAAACATCACTAATGATGACTTTATTGGTCACTCCGTTTTTTATAATACTTCTGTTTTCAGAGGAAATGATTTGTTATTGCGCCTAAAGCAAGTAGACATAGTTCTTCAATCGTCAATCAAATGATCTTCAATCAAATCCCTACTGAATATAAGTATGTCGTAGCATCAGCACAGTGCTACCATCTATAACGCCCGAAGGACATATTTTTTTTACTATGGGGCTTGGTACTAAATTCCAAAGTCTTTTAACTTGACGCCAATGTATAAATACTTGAAGAATACATTATTATCAACATATTTATGACCGTATTATTAATTTAAATACCTCCGTTTTTTATATAAATTAAAAACCAACATTGATTTCTACTCGTAAATGGCAACATTATAGTAGGATTCTGACACTTTATGTTATTAAAAATGAAAAAGTGACGCTTGTCCGACGTTTTATTATGCATCGTAGACATAATACGCATCGTAGACAGATGTCAGACTGTCAGCCGCCAGACGATTCCCGGCCGCGCTTTCGTTGTGTTAGTTGTGCTAAATACTTTAAGTGCGAAAAAGATAACTGCGTTATCGATATCCGTTTCTACATTACCATAGACCTCATAGACTTACCTACTAATAACCCTGCGTTCGTTAACATTTAAAAAAACCGGAATTTTCGTTCAGAAACGTACAAAACTTATCAAAATACAGTATTATTTAACGGAGGTAATTAAAAATCTAAAAAATATACAGAATTATAGCATTTAGTGTCTTGGACAAGGAAGTATATGAATTGTACCAGTTAATTTTTCTTTTATTTTAGTACCAAAAAAAATTATGTCCTTTACTACTTTTTTAATATAAGCCTAACGCCATCTATCGAGTTAAGTTGTAATCTAAACGGAAACGTCAAATGATAAATACACTTTAGGGGCTAAGGTCGAGACAGCGGCGATGACATTGACAGCTGTCGCAAACTGACAAGTGACAGTGAATAATGAGTGGAGGGTGTCAATTTGAGATGACATTAGGTGCGACGGGGCAGTCTGCCATCAATCAATCTTGTTACGGGAGTGCTCACGAACGGTTCTGAGTTTGGGTCTGCGTCGCTGTATTGAACTTGCCGCGTTTCCTAAAAGTAATCTCTCTCTTTCTGCTCAATTCTTAATTTTGCCAAATGCCAAATTGTGTTGCATTGTGAAAATAGATGCCTGTACTCTATTTCGAATTCAACGCCATGTAAGACTCTCCTGACATCAAGCCTAGCCAGCCTATTGTAAGACAAAGAGTGGATTGATTAGAAGAGTGTTCGTGATCACATTTTGAGTTTATTTTGGGGAAATATCCTCAACTATCCAAGATAGCGAATGACGACTATTTAGCCCCACTTACGCTCGCTCGCTCCGCCCGTCGTCTCTCTCCACTCCGACAAGTAATTAGGTTTCTCGAAAGTCATTTTGAGATCAATAGGTACGTGCAAGTGTTTTATCATTGTGCCAGAGTTTTACAATAGCCTCAGGGGCCTTTCCATCAACTCTTTGAGCATTATTACTTAAATCTTACTTTATGCAAATTAATTCCCATACGAATTTTGCGTATCTATTAAGATTTAAAAATACTGCTTTGAGGTGTCAGAAGGGCCCCAGATCATTGACATAGCTTGTTTCTACGACTACTGCAGCCAGTTCTAACGACTGCGACTTTACGTGCAATCCGAAACAGAGGGCCTACTCTCTTTCTCTAAAGCGAAAATTCGGCCGATTTTCGTTTGCTATTTACAGCGCTTATCATTATTTTTGAAATTTCAAACAAATTTCCAAACATTAATCATCTAAATGCCAAACCTACTTATTATGAACGACATTTCGGAGGGAATAGAAATCGCTGTAAATAGCAAACGAAAATCGGCCGAAATTTCGTTTCGGATACAGAGCCTTCTGGACCCAAAAATAATAAAGCTATAAAAAGCCAATAACGTAATAGATACAACGCCGAATGTAATGTTTATAGTAGCACTTTAAATCCTAATAGTTAACCTTTAAAACAATATAAACGTCGACTTTTTATAATTCGTTTAATGTAAAAAGTGTTATTACAGGATTGCTTTAATAATTTGGTCCGTGAATCTATCATCAATATTATGAGTAAGATAATTATTGTAATGGTAATTGTATGGAACAAAACGGCCATTTCGTGCGCGTAAAAATATTGGACAGACGGCTGTCAGTGTCAGTGTGACACACAGATGTTGGTTAGAAAATTGTTAGGTTAGGAACAGACTTCGCGAGGCCGTGGAAAAAGTATTGTACTTCGTTGTAATTTTGATGTGTAGGGCACATATTGTTAAAATCGGCGGACCGTAGTGTTAATAAATTAGTACTAGGGCGGGCTAGTTAAAATCAGTGATTTGTTTGGTTGACACGTACACGTGTCGTGGCGTGAACGGTGCATATCGGTACGTATTTGTCTTGGGTAAAGAGCTCTGGGGGTAGTCAAAGGGAAGTTTAGGGACACCTAGGGCCATCAGCACCAGGAGACGCGCAGGGGCGCGACCCACCACAGCAGCGGCCTGGGGCGGCCGGCTGAGCGGCGAGTCACCATACCACCTGGAAGTGGTATCGGCGTGTTTCAAAAGAAGACTAGTATGTAAGTCATTTTTGTTTATAATAATTAAGTAGTAATTAAAATGGTATCAGAGTTGCTGTAGGGAAGTCAGTCAATGTCCTCACACATTTAGGTACCCAGAGCCCGGTTGGTTTATTGATTCCTCTATATCAAACAGTGATCTTTATTTGCAGTGTCTTTTGGGAAAACTCGACAAGGTAAAACGCTGATGAATTATGATGGCTATGGGTTTCGGGTCCATAGGACGCGAGGCATTGTAATCCCATGGGTTTGCAGATACAAACGCTGCAAAGCTTTCATATACACCGTGCAAAAAAAAAACGTTAAATTGAACAATTTTCATTGCCACTAAGAAAGAATAACTGACAATTACAATTGAAATGAACTTACATTTTTAATTCTATGTTATTTGATCAAATATTGCCTTCGTATTTTATCTTCTGTATAAGTAAATTTATCTATTCTGTTACCTGTTTAGTTTTGTTAATTTTGTTGTTGAAAAATACTTTTATATAACCCCTGGCAAACTGTTCACAGTTTACTTTTGTATGTAGTTTACTTTTGTATGTAGTTTACTTTTGTATGTAGGGAAACCGTGTCGCGTAGTGGTGAAAGAATACTACCACCCCCTCTCTTCCCTTGGATGTCGTAAAAGGCGACTAACGGTCTAAAGACTGCACATATCCAATCTGCGTTGAGCTCTAGTCGATATTTGAGGAAAAGTGGACTATGGCAGATGACTGCTTTTGCGGTCCTAATTGCCTAGTCTCTAACTTACCCTTCGGGGATAATCGTCGTGATTAAGTATATGTATGTATGTACAATGGCAGACTCCGTCGCTTTACCAGTCTAAAGGTCAAAATTCCTTGCACACCGCGTCGTCTATTTTGTACGGGCACGTACCCGGGCGGTCGGTGCGCTTCATACGAAAATCGCTGCAAAGTGGTAAAGCGACGGTGACCCCGACCGTACGTATGATGTAATTTTTGTATTGGTCAAATGAAAATGTGCTATTTAAATATATTACAATTTTGATTATGTTTTTTCGACTTTGAATAGAGTATTTGCCCTACAGTGAGATGGTTAAATTGGTTAAGGATGGGTTATATATAAATATGATAATGTTATTTTAAGAAAATAAAAAATATTGATTGTTGCTCCTTTAAAAATAGTTTTTTATTTTTGTTCCCTTCATCATCATCAGCCTATAAACGTCCCACTGATGGGCACAGGCCTCCCACGTGAACAATAAATAGCACGTGGGGATATTAAGCCATAACCCACCACGCTGGCCCAATGCGGGATGGTGGGTTTTAACGACTGCCATCTTACGACAAGAACCGTGCCTTCCGAAGCACGGAGGAGCTCGAGATGTTTTTAATTGGTCACCCATCCAGGCGACCCGGCATCGCGGCATTGCGAAAGTTGCTTAGCGGGCAAGATCGCAAGCCAAACGCACGCTGCGCCATCGAAGTACTCTTTATTCCCTTCATTCCTGGTCAATTCTCTTTCGGTGTCAGAAAAACAAATATTGTTGGTCTCCCGTGTATGCAATAAAATATTTTTTGTGTATTCTGTGTTTGTCTGTATAATTTAGGATAATTGTTTGGAACAAAATGGCCACTTACGGCTGGCAACTTTTGTCGTCATAATTTGTAGTGACAGACGACTGTCAGTGTCAGTGTGACACACACTCACGTTGAAATTTTGGTTAGGTTAGGACGGAACCGCGGGGACGCGTGAAGAATATTGACTTTTGTAGTTGTGATTTGATGTGGGGGGCACATATTGTTTGATTCGGGGGGGGGGGGGGGGGGGTAATAACTAATAAACAGTGAACATAAGTTTAGTTGGAAACCAGGGCGGCCTAACTAAAATCAGTTTTGGTTGAAGTACCAACACGTGGAGTGATTTGTGCAAGTGGTACGTATTTGTCTGGGGATTGAGAGCTCTCAGGGGTAGCCACGGGACGCTTAGGGCCTTTCCACCACCACAGCAGCCATAGCAGTCGCCGGGGAGGCGAGCTACCTTCACCAACACAGCAGCGGCTTGGGCGCGGCGGACTGCACCGAGCTGAGCGGCGTGTCTCAAGGGAAGAATAGTACGTAACGTACGTACGTTAGTTTATATTTCTTATAATTAGACGTTAGTTTTAAGTAAAAAGGTAGCAGAGCAACTATATTTAGGGAGGTCAATGACTTCTCTGGACCACACAGTTTGAGGTTAGCAGAGCGCAGGGACATTGATTGACCTCTCTAAATCAAACAATAATAATATCTAAAACTCCTGAACAGTATCTTTATGTCGAGAGGCGAAAGCATGAAACAACCGCGAATAAACTTTAGTAATGTTTTTACAGTTTGGATGAATACTTTGATAAATTAATGTTTTATATTTTAGCGTTTTATTAACGCTTAAATATACTTAAGTAAAATTTTAAACACTGAAAAAAGACGACAACCTCAGGCGGGAATCGAACCACGCACTTTCCGCATTCCGGGCGGCTGCCTTAACCACTTGGCTACCGAGGTCTGGCTTTCAACCGTCGAAATTTGTCAGTGCTTGATGCTTATGTTTTTAATCAACATTGTTTCATCAAATCTTAGAAGTTTTCATCTCTGAGATCCAAAAGAAATATTTTTACAAATATTTGAACATTCGGTTAAGATGAAGCTGCGTTTATAGATAATGTTTTATATTTTAGCGTTTTATTAACGCTTAAATATACTTAAGTAAAATTTTAAACACTGAAAAAATAGACGACAACCTCAGGCGGGAATCGAACCACGCAACTTCCGCATTCCGGGTGGCTGCCTTAACCACTTGGCTACCGAGGTCTGGCTTTCGAACGTCGAAATTTGTCAGTGCTTGATGCTTATGTTTTTAGTCAACATTGCTTCATCAAATCTTAGAAGTTTTCACCTCTGAGATCCGAAAGAAATATTTTTACAAATATTTGAACATTCGGTTAAGATAAAGCTGCGTTAATAGATTAATGTTTTATATTTTAGCGTTTTATTAACGCTTAAATATACTTAAGTAAAATTTTAAACACTGAAAAAAGACGACAACCTCAGGCGGGAATCGAACCACGCATCTTAACCGAATGTTCAAATATTTGTAAAAATATTTCTTTCGGATCTCATCTCTCTTTTACTTTGATAAATACAATATTTCTTTTACTTTGATAAATACAATATTTTTTTATAAAAATATTTCATGACAGTAATTTGTGTAATAGTTGTTACCTATATATTCAACTTGCTTTTCCCACGGCTTCGCTCGCGTTAAGTTTTTGTGAAAAAAGTAGCCTTTAACCGTCTCCAGGGCCCCATCAAAATCGGTAACGGAAGCGGTCACCGAACCCTTTGCACGATGATTGCAACGCCAGAGGTGTCACTGTTAACCGTGTTAAAACCTATTTGCGCACTTTTTGAATACATCATACATCACATGTGCGCAGCGTGACAGGTGGTGAGCCCATCGCCGCTCTATGCTGTTGGATGTATGTGCAGTCTTTAGTCCGTTAGTCGCCTTTTACGACACCCAAGGGAAGAGAGGGGGTGGTAGTATTCTACCACCGCTACGCGACACGGTACTTTTTAAAGAACTTTATATTTTTTTTTTTTTATAGCAGAAGGAGGCAAACGAGCAAGCGGGTTACCTGATGGAAAGTAATCACCGCCGCCCATGGACACCCGCAAAACCAGAGGAATCGCAGGCGCGTTGCCGGCCTTTAAGGAAGGAATAGGCTCGTTTCTTGAAGATCCCTTAGTCGTAACGGTCTGGAAATACCGCCGCCGAGAGCTGGTTCCACAACACTGTAGTTCGAGGCAAGAAATTTCTTGAAAATCGCACAGTAGTAGACCGCCATCCATCAAGGTGATGTGGATGGAATGACAGTCGGTTGCGTGTAGTGCGGTGAAGGAAATTAGCGGCAGGGATCAAGCCGAACAATTCCTCAGAACACTCCCCATGATATATACGGTACAATATACAGAGAGACGCAACGTCTCTCCGAAGAGCCAGTGGATCGAGCCGACCTGAAATAACCACGTCGCCGACAATTCGAGCAGCCCTACGTTGAATGCGGTCAAATGGAAGGAGTTGGTATTGGGGTGCTCCAGCCCAGAAATGGGAGCAGTATTCCATATGCGACCTGACCTGTGCTTTATACAGTTGTAAACGGTGGGCCGGCGTGAAATACTGACCCGCTCTATTAAGCACACCCAGCTTTTTCGAAGCTAATTTAGCTTTACCTTCTAAATGACCACGAAACTGAACGTCACTCGAAATATCGACGCCAAGGATTCCAATAATCGGATTGGTATCAAGGGGAGCTCCCTCAAAGTTCAGAGGTACGACGAAGGGATGTTTTTTCGCAGTAAATGCGCAAACTTGTGTTTTGGAGGGATTTGATAATACTACACAATGGGATCCTGAAGATGGCCGACGCCGCCGAGGTCGGCCCAGAAAGGGGTGGCGAGATGATCAAGACGCACAGCACACTGACTGGCATGAGATGGCGCAGGATAGATATAGATGGAGGGACTCGGGTGCGGCCTTTGCCCAGCAGTGGGACAGTATAGGCAAGCAAAAAAATATATAATACTTACTCATTTGAGAATATCTCGGCCATTATTGTACTTTATTGATAATCTTAATTTATTTTTTTTTATAAAAGAGGGAGGCAAACGAGCAGGCGGGTCACCTGACGGAGAGTAATCACCGCCGCCCATGGACACCCGCAAAACCAGAGGAATCGCAGGCGCGTTGCCAGCCTTTAAGGGATGAATAGGTTTAAGGAAGGAATAGGAATGGGAGGAGGGGAGGGGGGGCCTCCGGAACCCTCACTGGTCGGACGAAACACAACAGCACCAAGTGCCATTATTTCACGCCGAATATTCGTGAGAGGGTGGTATTATGCCGGGCGAGCCGGCCCAATGCGTGCTGCAACGCAGCGTGGCTCTACCACTCAGTCTTAATATCTTAATGTTTTTCAGAACTCACAACCTGGAATTGTCTAGTGAAAGGATGTAAGGCTTCGGTCACAACATGCAAAGATGAAGGCATTGAAATACAAGATAAACGTAGTCATTAAATGTACCTACTGCTTATTACCACAGCTGCCGGCATAACGGGATTCAACAAAATAATTTATATATAATTATGATGATTTAATCAGCTGAGCTGCGTGGTGGCGGCACAGTAATAGAATACCACCAACCCATCCAGGGCCGTCTTTGACCTATTGGAGGCCCTAGGCATATTAGGATAATGGGGCCCCTATGAATTTGACAGAACACTACTTTGTTAGAATAGACAAAGAAAGTGGATAAAAAATGTTAAATATTTTTTTTTTTTAACAATCACATGAAACGAATACATAAATGTAATATAGTCCACAAAAGTAACTCTTTTAGCATTTACAGGTTAGTGCTTTAAAATCTATGTTATTTGAAGAGGAACCCTTCTAGATTTCAGATGGGCAAAATCGTTAATTACTTCTTCAAAATCTATGTTTTTTAGCACATCAGATTCTATAGACATCAGCGATAAACTGGTTAGTCTTTCTTGAAACATTGTACTTCTCAATTAATTTTTAATTCTTTATAATTTGGAGAAGGAGCGTTCCCCACTGCAGTTACTTACCATCATGCTTAAAAAGATTCTCAATGCGATTTCTACATTTGGAAATGTGTCTTCAATTTTGTTTTCTTTTAAATGTTGATATATGTTTGATATACAATCCTTATTTTCACTGTCAACAATTTTAAAGTATTCTGTTAAATGCAAAATATTCTATTTCTAACTCTTTCTCATTAACATCTTCATAATAAATTTCGGCAAATTCTTTGCATTTTTGCCTCAACTCATCAGAATTCAGAGTTTTCAAGCGAAAAAATAAATCAAAACGTTTACTGATATTCTTATACGAACTTAATCGCTGTGTTAAATTAACACTGAGGGCATCAATTATGGGAAGGAAGGTTTCTATTTTAAATGTCTCTCTTCCATTCAGTTGAACTGACGGCGCAGAGCCATCAGAAAAGCTCTGGCGAGAACTTCTGCGTTTTGTTCTTTGAGATAGGTCCTTGTAGTCAGATTCCGGGTTCTTTCTTTGGCAGACGATTCAAAGTAATCAAATTTATCCCTGAGGTTAATGATAAAATCATCAAGTGAAGTAAACATATTAGTTGCAACGTCCAGTGTTATTGTTTTTTTCTGAAGATAATTATTTATTTTGTCTATTCTTTCCAATATACAGTTCCAAATTTCTGTTAGTATAATATATTCTAGTTTTTCCATTTTTCTGGACAGACTAAGGGCTTTGTCTCTAGTTTCTCGTGCCTGTTCTGTATATGTTGCGATGGATATCAAAGCGTCTATAGCTTGTTCATGACCTTCATGCAAGGCGCTTACTGCATCTGCTCGGGCTGACCATCTGGTTTGTGAAAGACTTTTAACAACTTTTTTTGAACTTAAATGTTCTGTCAATATATTCCATCGACGAGTAGAGCCCGAAAAAATGTTGTACACTTTCTGAACTATTTCAAAAAACTTTTTTGCCTCCAATACACACCCAGCAGCATGTACACCTACTAAGTTTAATGAATGTCCCGCACATGGTACAAAGGTGGCAAATTCACATTTCTCCTTGATTCTTGATTGTAGACCAGTATACTTCCCCGACATATTTGAAGCATTGTCGTAGCTTTGTCCTCTGCAATCTTTTATGGGAATATCATGGTTATCTAAAAAATTCAAGATGGTTTCCGCTAAATATCCAGATTTATGCTCTTTAATAGGTACTTCAGAAACCTTTCAACAGGAACACTGTCATTCACGTATCGATTTATAAAAGTTAGCTGGTCAACATAAGACAGATCGGGCGTACTATCAACGCTAATGGAAAAATATTTAGCTAATTTAACCTCATTTATAATTTTTTTAGAACCTGTTTTCCCATTACGTCAATAAACTCGTTACAAATATTCGCTGATAAATAAGAAATGTTACACCTTTTCCAGGATTCCCAAATTTTTTAAGTGATCTGCTATAAATGGATCGAATTCACTCAATAATTCTTCACATCCCAGATAATTTCCATTATTATTAGATCCTAGGATTTCGTTGTCACCGCCACACGAAAGCCCTCTCGATGTTAATAATTTTACAACAGCTACAATCCGTTTAAGTACATTTCTCCAATAATCCACTTCTTTTTGATGTTGAGATAATAAGTCAATATCTACTCTACCAACCGCTTTACTTCGTGCTAGATAAGTCATCATAGATTGCCTGTGTGCTGGGCTATTTTCATGTGCTAAAATTATGTGATTAATGTGCTTCCAATCATTACATCCACTCGAAGAGCATAGATTTACATCAGAAGGGTTAAACAAAGAGCATGAAAAACAAAATACAGACTTTTGGATGGCGAGTACAACAACCATTTTCTTTTGACGCTTTCATTGTTCTTCAATTTGCGAATAAATAATGCTTTGTTGAAATACCTAGTTACTGATTTATTACCATCTTTGATGGTTTTGGATGTATCGGAAAAGTCAGAATCTTTATTTTGAATATATGCAGATCCCTTACGAATCAATATTTCGCGATTTTATTCTGTAAAATTTTCATGAAAATAATCTGCGAGATCGTGTGATATTTCTTCCGGGTTGAAAAATTGTTATTGTTCTACTGACACAGTTGAGACAGTGGTCGCTATTTGTGAAATCACCGAATTTGTTGCTCTTTCGTCATAGGGACGGTCGCTTCTGATTTAATGTCTTTTCCAAAGTTGGTGGAAATTGTTGAAGAACATGAGGAATTAGAAATTCTCGCAATTTGTGAACGACACGACTCATCATGTGGAAGAGTTTTGGTTTGGTTGCTACTTACAGAAGTTTCTCCAGTAGTAGTAGTAAAATATGATGTTAATTTTGGTAACTTTTCAATTACTTCCTTCTCATGTACAGCATTTTTCCTTTATTCAGATCCACTAGGATATGACTGTTTCGTCATTATATTATAATTCAGCAGGTCATTATTTTTACACCGAAACTACCGAAACCGAAATAGTCGCTAACACAAAAAGAAACAAGCAAACGATGATTGAATTAAAGAATACCTCAAAAACAATCAATAACAACTACAAACAAAACAAACGTCACAATACCACATACAAATACAGGGGAATTCCCGACCACCGAGTCGGTCGGTCACGTTCAGTTTTACGTCGTTCGTTGCAGGGATTCCGCGAGTGTCGAAAAATTACTTTAACAAATATTTTATTAAATTTAATTTATAAAAAATTACAATTAAGTAATAAATTAATATTGTTGCATTAGAGATTGCACTAAAGATAAAAACATATTCATATATTTAATTGTATTTAACAAAATTGACAGAAAAACTTTACTGTGGTTTTTAAACGCACTCGTATACGAGTCGTACGATGGTTACGTTTCATGTTACGCTAGTGAAGACAAATGTCATAGTTATCATAAAAGAAAATGCAGCGTTTACACAGATATGATTGTAGTATTTGCGGTTTTTAATATGTTAGAGTAGTTTTACTCTAAAATACTTCGTAAAATACGTATTTCCCATCATACCATACTTATTTGTTAAGTACCAAAGACATTAAACTACTTATTTTTAATCTCTTTGTTAAGTAAGTACGAAAATAATCGTAATGTTGCGAATGCCTTCTCTGTCTATGTTGCAAATGGATATTTGACAAATTATTGTTCTTATCTAAAATATACGGAAGTAATAATAAAAAGTCTTCATTTATATTTAAAAAAACCTCAGTGTGAACCGAAGTTCTCAAAAAAAAATCTATCAGATCACAAATTCCATTGTTTTATTAAAACTCATTGTAAATAAATAAAATATGTACCTTTATAAGCATTTATACACCTAACTAATGTGGCATAACTTATTCTTGGACTTCGATATTCAAACCAGGGCCAAACTTGTATGGGATTCCATTCCACCATCTCCTAGTCAAATTATGTTTCAATTTTCTATGTAATTTCTCAATGAAATTAATTGATTAATTCAAACTTGGAGCTTCATGATACGCTTTGTTCGCTTAATTTAAATGGAGTGAGTCACACTGATGAGTGTACTACTGATGATTTTTCTTTTAAATGTGCATGTGCTTAGAATAAGTACCATTATATATTTAAATTATTTAAGCATGCTGAAGTCGGAATGCCTAATTTTTGGGCGAGAGTAGAATAGCTTCGCGCATGTAAAAGCTAGTAAGTTGGTATTGCAGTCAGTAATTGAGGTTCGATTTCTTGGAATTATACAATATGGTTTTTTGTAATAAATATTGGTTATCGTTTGGTGATCTGACAGGAACTAGGGACTTTGTATTTGATCTGAAGGGGGCCCCTATCGATCGCGGGGCCCTGGGCACTTGCCTAAAGTGCCCACTGGGAAAGAGGGGTCTGAACCCATCTCTTACCTTGGGTGTCGTCAGAGGCGGCTAAAGGACTAAAGGCTCCACATACATTTTTTTTTTTTTATAAAAGAGGGAGGCAAACGAGCAGGCGGGTCACGATGGAAAGTAATCACCGCCGCCCATGGACACCCGCAAAACCAGAGGAATCGCAGATGCGTTGCCGGCCTTTAAGGGAGGAATAGGTTTAAGGAATAGGAGGAATAGGAATAGGTTTAAGGAAGGAATAGGAATTGGGTGGGGGCGGGGAAGGGGCCTCCGGAACCCTCACTGGTCGGACGAAACACAACAGCACCAAGTGCCGTTATTTCACGCCGAATATTCGTGAGAGGGTGGTATTACGCCGGGCGAGCCGGCCCAATGCGTGCTGCAACGCAGCGTGGCTCTACCACTCAGTCAGTGTTACTCATTTAGCACCACCCAGGGATCACGTGTAGGGTCTCAAGGGTAAACCTACGGACGCGAGCAACTTTAACCCCCAAAAATCCAACATCAAAAGCGGCGACGGCGGGTTCGCCACCTGTCACGCTGAGCACATGTGCGGTTGTAGTTTGGTGAAACGTGGAGTGTGGCAGGGGACTGCTTGCGCGGCCCTCATTGCCTCGGCTCTGACTAACCCTTTGGGGATAATAGTCGTGAATCTATGCACGTGTGTTATACCTAACTCACTCACTAACTAGTCATTTATACTCTTGTTCCTATTACTTATTATTTCCATTAAAGCAAGTAAGTACATAAGCAATTTTTATCTATTTCAGTTGAGTTTGTTTTATCGAGTCGCGGCAAGACTCTTCTTCAATTCGAGGGCAACACTTACAGGAAGGCATATAGACAGTGCGGTGACAGAACGAGATGGGTTTGCTCCAAAAGACAAAACTGCCCCGCAAGAGTTTACACTACTGATGAAGACACAGTTGATTGCTATGGAATACACGACCATAAATCATCGAAATAGTTTTAAAAAACAAAAAAAATAATTCTTTAATATTTTTGTTGTAGCGAAATTAGGTGCCCATTTTTTCACTTAACTTTTTGATTCCTATTTGATTATTTTTATCAGGGCATTGGCGGTGAGGGGGAATGTGTTGGTGCACAGGTTTGCAAGGTGTACAGCACTAGTTAAACTTACACTATTCAGGGCATACTGCCAAAACTTCTATACAAGCTGCCTGTGGTATAACTTTACTCAGAATGCCTATATACAATGCCCTGCGGATTCTGTGTAACAAAATGTTCAGGGCACTGTTTAGGTTGCCTCGACACTGTAGTGCGTCTGGCATGTTCGCTGATGCGAGCATAGAGGACTTCTATGCAATAATGCGCAAAAAGGTAGCATCACTAGTTCATCGAGTGCGAGATAGCCGGAACAGTGTCCTGAATATGATAGGTGAGAGGATGGACTCCGCTCTACTCGGTCTGTTTCTCAAACTACACATGTTTGGTGAACTGGCTGTGTGAGACGTATTTTATTCTATTCTATTGCTTATAAATAATAATAATATAATATAATTTTTTATTAAATTCTAATATATATTTTTTTAATAATAATAATAATTGTAATGTTATATGATATTATTTGATAATAATTATAATTTGTTACGTTGCTATAGTTAATGTAGCCTGATAATAAATGATTTATATTTTTATGTCGTACACATTTTTTTTAATTGTCTAAAAACCTAGGATGACATTGTATACTACACAGTATAAAAATGTGTAAATTTTTATTTTAAACTAGCAACCCGCTCGCGATTTGATCTGTGTAAACGCCTCCTATTCTATGACAGAATTTTCGATTTTTTTAAAACAAACTTAGACCTGGCCTTTACAAACACAATATAAAAATTTGCCAAATAGGTGCAGCCGTTCTAAAGTTATGCGCGAACATATATTCGTGACAATTGAAATTTGTTTATTTATAGATAAACTAACGGCCTGCCCGCGACCTTGTCTGCGTGAACACCCCGTATCACGTACCGAAAAACCAAAAAAATATTTACTTATATAAAACTTGACCATTACATACACAACAAAAAAGCAGTCAAATCGGTCGAGCCATTCTAGAGTTTTGAATAACAATTCATTTTTATTTATATAAAACTAGCGGCGGATATTGTTATCCTGTTGTTATTTTGTTAATGAGTTCAATTTGAATTTTTTTATATAAGTATGTTATTACTGGTAATGTGCTGTATTGTGTAAATCTGTGTGTGAGCGCCAATAAAAAAGTTTTTCTTTTATCTTATCTTAGCGGCCCTCCCGCGACTTCGTCCGCGTGGACCCCGTATCCCGTGACGGATTTTCACAAAAATTACTATATACAAACAATGTCCTGACAATTACAAACACAACAATAAAATAATAAGCCGAATCGGTCGAGTCGTTCTGAAATGATGCGCGTACACAACAAACATTTCGGCAATTAAATTTAAATTATTTAAATACATGGCTTTCGTACTCAGATTTTAAACATTACGTTTTTTTACAAACTTCTATTAAAGGGCAGAGCGAATAAGAAAGCGCCAAAACAGAGATGATAAATAAAGAACGAGACCGCTATGCTAGAATCAAAAGTGATCCGACAAAGTTAGCTGCTTATGAGGAGAGAAAGAAACAAAAATATTTAAATGATAGGTTACAGGTGTAAGAAAGACAATTAATGAAATGACAGAACGTGAAAAAAGTCAATGCAGGAAACTATGGTAGGAAAGATCTAGTAAATATAAGAAAAAGCGCGCTGCATCTGGTATCTGATGATTTTGACGTGACAACGTCTTATAAATTGGTTTGCCGGGTGACACTTCAAGAAACTGCGTTACGCTCCGCTCACGTTATGCGCTCACAATGAGAGCGAGTGAGAGGCACGCGTCCCTTCCACTCGGGCATGGTTAGCCCGCCTAAGAGCGAGAGAGACAGACATAAAAAGTGAAAGGCACGCGTCCCTTTCCTATTTCATCCTTCTTCCTACTATACGAATGAATATTCACATTAAAATTATTTTACCACTCAAAGTCGTTGTCACGTAAAACTTTCGCCCGTATACCGACTTTACAGGCAACCAATTTTTTTTTTTTATATAGGAAGTAGGAGTCAAACGAGCAGGCGGGTGGGTCACCTGATGGAGAGCAATCACCGCCGCCCATGGACACCCGCAAAACCAGAGGAGTCGCAGGTGCGTTGCCGACCTTTAAGAAAGGAATAGGGTTAAGGAAGAAATAGGAATTGTGAGGGGGGGGGGGGGGGGGAGGGGAAGGGGCCTCCGGAACTCTCACTGGCCGGACGAAACACAACAGCACCAACAGTGCGAGCACGGATCTTTTATCGACCGATAAAGTGACAACAGACGTCGACAAATTGACATCTACAGTACTTGAACTGTCAAATTTTAACGTCTAATGTCACTTTACCGGTCGATAAAAGATCCGTGCTCAGGGGGCAAGTGCCATTATTTCACGCCGGATATTCGTGAGAGGGTGGTATTACCCCGGGCGAGCCGGACCAATGCGTGCTGCAACGCAGCGTGGCCACAGTATAAATATATTTATATTTATACTGTGGCGTGGCTCTACCACTCAGTCAGTGTCACTCATTTAGCACCACCCAGGGGTCACGTGTAGAGTCTCAGGAGTAAACCTACAGACGCGAGTAACTTTAACCCCCAAAAAGAGAGAAGAGAGAGCTTCAATAAAGAGAGAAGCTAATATACGTCAAGTATGTGTAATGAAGTTTGTGAGGTTAGACGAAACTCTCCAACACCGATTCCATCACTCTTACTCCATCTTAAAATATATCTGCCTGTAAAGACTCCTAGATTACTTAGGTAGACAAAAGTTAATAATGCAAAGACCAAAAGTTTGTTACTTTTACGCTTTTAAGGTACAATTACTGATCCCAGCAATTAAAAGGGTGATCGTACAGTGATCAAAATAGAAGGAAAACACTTCAAAAACTTCAGCTCGTGATCTAGGAGCAAATTCGAGGAAAAATGTTAGCAAACAAATTACATATCACGATTCGTTGTGCATAAATCTAGGGCACTCGTATTGTTTCTGTTACTTGAGAGAAAGACACTTTTAGTGGATTTGTCGTTTCTCTGGTTCTGTCAGAAAAAGCGTATCGAGATCTTTTCGAAAGCGAAAAGATCTCGATACACTTTTTCCGACAGACACTTTTCCCCAGTACTAATATGATATTTTTTTATAAGTACGTAATACATTTTCAATATTAAGTCTATGCAACTTTTGTTTTCATTTTCATTTCCCTGTTCATATTCTCATAGGACCAGGCAATTTATCATTACTTTGTCTGTTTAGATTCTTGTCACTTATTATACGAAATATCATATAAAAAATGTGACTCGAAAATGTTTATATTTTTAGAAAAAGCACTAGCCATATACTTCTATGAAACTTTTCTCGCGTAATATGTTACGGAAAAAGTAGCCTTAAATAATCTTCTCCAGATCCCTATAGCTATCTTTGTACCTTTCATTTTATTAAAATTTATTTGTCTTATAAAAAAAAAAAAAAGAAAGTAATGGCATGCGATGCATTTAAAAAACCACTAAGGTTTAAACTTATGCTATCGCGAGTTTACAATTTAAATTGGTATAGCGGTTTATGCGTGAAAGCTTATCAAAACACAACAAACAAACAAACTCCCTTTCGCATTGACAATATTAGTTAGGATAAGGATATGTCATACAGTTGTATTGTGATGTAGCAATGAATACTTTCTTGCTATTTCAGCTACACATAAAGTTACTAGGTATAGTAACTTTATGCAGCTACATCGAATTGACGTTTTCTATTGTCTTGTACATTGACGTCTGATAAACGTGTTTCATTTCCAGTCATCTACTCGCTGTCACGGTTCGGCAATCCGCTGCTCACATACAAAGGCTACACATATAGGAGGCACCAAGGTACAGGATGGGGCATACGATGGGCCTGCTCCAGCCACAAACAATGCAGCGCCTGCATTTACACCAGGGATGACGTCATCTACAAAGAGAAGGTCCAACACTGTCACTAGATCGATACCAAGTCGCGAGTGAAAAATTCCACTGTCAGCCATACAGAAATGGCTAAGTACTAGACTGAATATAAAGCAATGTAGCGCCTGAATTTACAAAAATTCTGCATTTAAATTTGTGACGTAGGTGTTATATGATAAAATAATACAACCCACTTACGAACATATAAATTTATTTTATCTTGGTCTCAGGGCGTGGATTACGTAAAGGCCTAGCTGGGTAGTTTGCTCTCGTCCCTGACTTAGCTTGGGGAAGCGCCAAGGTGTTGGGAGTCGCGTCGCTGTACAGGAGCTGCGAGCTGCGTGGTGTGTTCACAAAATGGCGTCCGCGTCGAAATGCGAAGACGGTCGCGTAGAAATCTTCTAAACTCCGGACGTAGAACGTGGAACTTCAGTCCAAGCGTAGAACTTCAGTCCAAGCGTAGAACCCTGGAACACAACGCAGCGTGAGCCGGTTTGTCCAGCAGCCGCCGATTGTGATAGCCACCTCACCCCCAGCCAATCCAAAAAAAGTCAGATGAGAAGAGACTGTAGTGTGAGGTGGGAAGCGATCACAATCAGAGCGGAGTGCACATAACTTTATGTGAGCCTTGTAAGCCGCCGATTGCGATGGTCCCCCTCACGCCAGCCAATCCGAAAAAGTCGGATGTGAAGAGGCTGTAGGTGTAGTGGGAAACGACCACAATCGGAACGGGATGCACATAATTACGAAATCTAAAACCTAGCTAAAAAGCATTGCGAGAAGCGCTAACAACTAAATCATGTTCCAAAGAAAACAAATTAAAATTAAATTATTTAAGTGCGGGTTCGGATCCCGGTCGAGTGTACTTTTAAAACATTTGGTTCACATCCAGTAATTTAAAATTAAACTAAATACGAGATTGACCGTAGTAGTACCGGTCTCAATAATAATTAAATAAATTAAAAGCAAATTACATAATTATGTGCGAGTTCGAGTCCCGGTCGAGGTTACATGTAAAATATTTGATTCCTCTCCGTAATTTAAAGTTAAACTAAATAAGAGATCGACCGTATTAATACCGGTCTGAACAGAAATTAAATAATTGACAATCTCTAGAAGTCTTCCTGACAGACAAGGAAACAAATAGCAATTAGCAAACGAGTTGCACAACTAAAAATTTACATTATACAATGACGGGCACCCTTTAACGGTTACATGTTATAACACTTTTGAAAATCACCGTTACATGTTTAAATCTTTGATTTGAAATTATAAACAAACCTTCGCACGCTTAGTAATGCTATCTACACGCACTGCATAAGCGAGCTAAGGCTAAAACAAGGGAAACACACATCTAAATACTTACTAGCTAATAACTACTCCAATTTTAAAACATTTCAACACTTACCCTAACGGGGAATAAATAGCACAATTATCGTAGAATGACGATAAGGCTGGATACTTTATAAAAATAATAGCTTTGGTCAAATACGTGACCTATTAATTAAAGCTCATCCGTCGTAAAATACCGCGAAACTAAGTAACTTTGTAACCATTTTCTTCCTAAAATATGGTACTTTCGGAAACAAAAAAAATACACAGTAATTACCAAGATATGATTAGTGATTTGGTTTTTCTCTTTTTCAATTTTAACCAGAAAAAATAAATAAAAAAAATATCTGAAGTTACCCCTATTTTTCCAGTTGTAACCATTTTACTGCTTCAATTTCAATCACAAACGTATGAAAATTTATATTCTATTATATAAACCAACAAGAAATAACATGGTTTTTTTAATTTTTTAAAATCCAATATATATTATGTTATTTCTCAAAAATTCCGACTAAGTTCCTACTGTCACCTCGCTCTCGTCCAAGCAGTCAGTGCGGGGCGAGACGTGTTGCTAGACGAACCTGTGCTGCGTTGCGTGTGAGAGCAGGCAAAATTCTATTTCGAAATAGTATTTGATATTTAGTTTGGACAGTGATCGGACGGCGTGTTTCATGAGTAATACTAGAGTGGTCATTTGACTGGAGAGCGTATTTAAAAATTATTTTTATGTAATTTTTTTTTGCAAATAGTATTTTGCAAACTCGTACTTATAGTTTTCCGTGACCAAAGTCATAGTTTGTGTAAGATGTCTCTTTTTCAATGTGTCTAAAATAGTTAGGTAGGTATTATTGGCCGTATTGCTACATGGATTAGACAGAAAAAAAGAGAATAAAAAATAAAGTAAGACGGCATTCATAGCTTGTTTTGGCCAAAATGTGCTTTACGTCAATTTAAATTACAGGTATCGACACAGAATAAATAATAGTACTAGGTACGTATCGATAATATTCATAGGTATGTTTTCAATCTAGGTACCTACCTAGGAATACATATGTATGCATATATTTGATCCAGTATTTTTCTTTGTTAAGAGTACCTATTGTTTTATTGACGAGTGTCTGTCTATAAAATGATTGTAAAACAGATGGGTTACGCTCTTCATTCATTCAATTGTTTAGCGTGATAATTAGTGTCGTATTCACTGTAAATCAAATTGAATCTTACAGCCTTATAGTAACACATTACATTACGCAGCCCTTATTAGTACCTACCTAATGTCTGATACAAAGTTTTTACAAAGGGCCGTTAAAAAAAGTTACTACCTACCTAATCTCATGCAGAAACAAAAGCAAACCCAAAGGATGTTGGGCAAAATACTCCCCCAGATCCGAAAGCCACTGAATAAGTGTGACTTAAAACACCAACCTAAAATGACCATTTTAAATTATGACGCCTTTACAAAATATCCCAGAGGTCATGAGCTAAAACTGTAAAAGCAAAAAAAAACATTTCACTCACCAGATACCGTGATATAATATTATTATTTAAAGCCTGACCAGAAAAATAAAAAACCTGGTCTAGGGGCGCCTCAAATCCTTTTTTTATTGCAACACTAAGTAAAGTAATACCTATAATAAATAATAATATATGTGAATTGGCAAGCGTTCAAATTTTTTTATTATGGAGTCATTGGAAATCCAAAAAAAAACATTTCTGATTCTGGATTGATGTAATCTAACGTGCTCCTGTAGATATGCCTACATAACAAAGTCAAGGGTCAAAGAAATAAAATTATCAAAGCCAGATTTTTAATACCTATCATTAATCAAAATCAGTACCTATCTAAATAGGTATTCAACTATATCATACGACATTTCATGTTCATCATTATCAGATTGCACCAATGGTTGGATTTCAGATATATCAGACTCATTGTAACTTCCATTGCATAATGAATCACTTTCACCGCCACCAACATAAATCACTCGGTACTTCTTTACGAACTGGATAAAATTCATAAACTTTATGAATAATTGCACACTTCAAAATCATCTAGTTTATTTTCTATTTTGGTTTTGGTTTATTTTTCTTAGGCGTAGAAAACACAGCTGACTTATGTCCTTCTCTTTTTAATTTCATTACAAAAGAACGAGAAACACCTAAAAAACATAAATTACTTAAAACTTAAATAAAATATTTAAAAATGTACAAACGCGTCTCCTAAATTGGGGGTCAGGTCGGTCGGGTGTGGGGGGAGGGAGGTTAACAATTTATTAAAATAAAAAACTTATTGCCTTTTTTGAACACAACTAACAAGTACAATAAAAATCGAGGCCAATCATTCATCTAAGCCTTGAGCTTTCTCTCCAACAAATATTTATACATTTTAAACTATTTTTCTCTTACGACTATATGAATAGTTTTCAGCATTATAACGCTTAAAAATAAAACTAATAACAACATATCAAATAATAACAAAATTAACGATAAATAGTCCGTGCTGACACTTTGACAGAAATGAACAGATGACAATGATGTCATGATAATGACGTTTTATAGTTACTGTTGCCAGTAAAGGAAATTACAAATTAGTGTCATTAGTTTTCCGCATCATGACCTGCGGGTCTATCGGCAAAAAAATGTGAATATGGACATCATGGGCTTCATTTGACATTTTAGTGGTGGGTAGCAGGTTTTCTATTTTTCTGGTCAGGCTATACAATGAATATGTGAGGTTTTATTTATGAAACATTATTGTTGTTAAAACAATAATGAGCAAAACACGACAAAGGCTGGCTGCGACAAAATGCATTGCACAGAATTGCACTTAATTTGATCGGTTAACGGTTTTGTTTACATATTTAATATTTACGTCGCCGCAGGGCCTGGACGGGGAGGCGGGAGTTGGGGGGAGAGTCCCACATAACTCGGGGTGTCCCCATGCCCCGGGTATTCGTAAAGAATTGCCTCCAGTATAAGGAAAAAAAAAAAAAAAAAAGGGTAGTGCGGGGGTGAAGTATAAGCTCCGCCCGTACGCTCAAGGTCGTTGGCGACGGTAGGAGCCTTGCTAGCGATGACAAAAGCAACGTCTGTGTCGGCTCGCTGGCTCTGAGGCGTGTGAGACGATGTGAGGTGGTCGCGCGCAAGTAATTTTTAACTTACCTACTTACATCAAAATATAAAAATACAAAAGGTATTTCAGGGTACCGTGCGCGCAACGATTAAACCATATGAAATAAAATACGTTTGTTTTGCAGTTATTAAAACTATTAAGATTTTATTTCTTTGTAGTTATTAGATAAGTAGGTAATTTACTTTAAAGTAACATTTAGAATTAAGTTAATTAGGATAAGATAATCTAAGTTCGTTTATTTATAAATTAAAATTTTATATAAGGATTTAATAGCTATACGTTTATAACGTTACAAATTAAAGAATTATTTTATGCCCGGATATTATTGTTTGTATTACATTGTCAGTCAGTATAGAGTAAGAGATTAAGGTTGTAAAAAGAATGATTGTGAAATTTTTTTAAAGTAGGTAAATGTTTTCTGTTGGATAAAATGTTTACTATTGCCGGTCCACTGCTTCACTGCTGGACCGGCAATCCAAAGGTCATGGGTTCGAACCCCACTCGAGCTTCCTGAGACTGAATGATTTTTTTACTAGTAAACATTTTATCCTATATCTATATAGCATTGTGAATGCAAAATTTCAATAATAAAGATGTTTTCTGCTATTGTCAATATACATTTCCATTGCTTTAATTTTTTAGTTATAACTTGATAGGTATTTTTAAATTAAATGTTATAGTAATTGTAAGTTTAAAATGTACCTTCATATATTTGCAATCAAAGTATTACATTTATTGTACACTTTGTTTAATTAATCCAAAGCCATGCCTCACCGTTGTCCTTTCATCTGTGCCTTTCTTCTTTCCCAGTCTGATAACCTAGTTAAAGTACTTGGCCTATATAGACATGTTTTCTATGACCAGTGTTTAATAAGTATCTAAAATTATATTATACTATTATGTGTAGGTTATTCGTGTTAAACATAGTAAGTAATATTTGTCATTTAAAAATAGTTCTTCCAATTTCATTAAATGTCTGTTAATTCGATACAAAATTCGAACAATTATAGAAATATATGCAATATATCTACAAAGGTAATGTGTAAGCCGAAAAGCAACGTTTACTTGAATTTCACATTAACTTACTTCAATAAGAAATATTTTTTATAAGTATTCCAATTTAATTTACTTAATAATATATCTATTCACGATCCCTGATCGTAGTTAAAAGGTATTTTTGTTTTTATTTATCATTCTATAATCTGATTAACAAATGAATTTCCAATCCTCTTATTATATTTATTAATCTAGTATCGTCTGACACAACCGGCTATTATAAAAGGGATTAAGTATGACATTCGTGTCTTTGTTACGTTTTTTTTAACTTTAATTATTAACATTTTATCAGAAACAGGAAGCGGCGAAGACATTGTCCCCGAGAACACGACCTATGCATCCTTTGCTTATGTCATTAAGGGATCTGCCTGCATTTCAGCGTTACCCATTTTATTATATTTAGATTATGTTTTTTGGCATGTGCGATGTGTATCGCTCTTCAGCCAGTCAGGCCTTTAACAGGCGACTAAAAAATGAATCCTTAGACATATAAATAAACCGATGAGATCGTCGAATCTGGCAAATCTCCGTTTCTGTAGCTTGCAACAACCGTATGAACAGCGTAAATAGCTTAATTAATTGTTCGTTGGATTTCAATCTCCAACTCAAGGTGGCATTTATCTTGTCATAAACCATTGCCTTCAGTGCTTAAAGTAGTCAAAGTAACATAGACACGTATAGCTGGTTAACAACCGGGCGTGTCGCAAAATGGCAGTCGTTAAAACCCACCAACCCCTGTTGTGTGCTGTTTTCCATGGGGAAATCGTGTGCCTAGCAGTGGGACGATTATAGGCTGATGATGAAACCATTGCCAGTCTACAATGGACTTCTCGTCTTGAATTGTTCCTCTGCATTTTACGGCTTCTAACATTTCATTAGAAAAATATATGAAATACATATATAACATTTTATTTTTATTTCAAGCAAAGTTCAAATTGTCGCGACGAGGCAAACCGCTTCTCATATACAAGGGTTACACATACCGGAGGCATGTAATAACGAGAAAGAGCATCAGATGGGCTTGCTCCAACCACAGCACCGCCTGCCTCCACACGAAAGACGGCATCATCCTCAGGGTTAACTTAAACCACTTTCACTAGACCGCCTACCAACCAAACAATAATAACAATATCTTTATTAACATTATTAGTAGTATTTACAAAAAAGTTACAACTAAGCCAGCCCAAAACTAAGGGCCACAGAAGGGCTGTAGTACAGATTATGAACATCGTTAATATGTCACTAGATTGTTAAATAATGTTAGATGAACTTCTGTATTTCAAAGATTACACAAAGTGAGAATATCACAGCGATATTAAAGCAATTTTAAAACGTACTGTTTTACTTAGTTTTAATCAGTAAACAAACATTCGGTAAAGATGCCTTCGTTGAGGAAAATATGTGAAGTGGACTTGAGCGGTAGATTGAGGATTGTTGTGTCGTGAAAGGTGCGGTCTGAAAGATGATACAAGGATTGAGAAAGGAATGCTCGCGGTGGTTTGGTCACTTAGAGAGAATGAGTAAAAGTCGAATCATAAAAAATGTTTAATATAACGTTATAATGTGGAAGGAACGATATTGCGCAATGGCGTCCCAGAAAAACCTCCATGGTCCAGTTAGGGGTTTTGAAGAAGTGCGCAAGGACCGTAGCAGATGGCGATCCAGTCTCTGCCTACCCTTAGTAGAAAAAGGCGTGAGTGTGTTGATTGATTGACTGAACGAAAAAGCTGTTCTTCTCAGTAAATAGTTATAAGAAATATTGTAAATAAAGTCCTCGCAAACCTGATTCGGTAATTACATTAATTATATTTCTGTTTTGTCTGTTTCAAACGGACAAATAACTTGCGTTTCCACGTTACGGTATTATCCCACAGGAACTTCAATATTACCCATGTCGCGTAGCCGTGAAAGATTACTACTACCCCCTCTCTTCCCTTGGGTGTCGTAAAAAGCGACTAACGGACTAAATACTTACTGCATATACATCTTGCAGCGTAGAGCGGCGATGGGCTCACCACCTTTCACGCTGAGCACATGTGCAGTCGCTATTTGGTGAAAAGTGGGCTATGGTAGAGGGCTGATATTTTATATCTTTTATTAAGTCCTGGGGAGCAAATAATAATAATAATTAAACGTATGTAGATCAAGTTTTATCAGTTATGTTTTTTTACATTATACTGTGACTGACTAAGTGTAATTAATAACTGATATTAATTCGATTAATATCAGAATAATGGAGGTAAAGAGGTTATTTAACCGTCGCCTCCATATAATATTGCTATGTTCTACATTTATAGAACGTTTTTATAAAAAAATAAAAATATATATAATTTTACGGTTATCATTGTAATATGTTTTCATGGTATGTTAATAAACAAATAAAATATTGTTTTTGTTTAATTAATTACCTATTTAAATTTTCATTTTTGCTTGTAATAATATTGACCTCTACCATATATACCGCATACCGTAATCCTTCGTAGTCTTGGAGATTCAGATAAAAAATAGAGATTTAAAACGTTAGTTGTATTTGTATTCCAGCACCTGTGGATTTCGTAAAATTGGAGCCACAGTTCACCCTATCCAAAAACGGCAATCCAGTCTTGAATCTTGGGGAATACAAATACTACGCTACTTCCAGTAAGAAGGATGAGAAGCAATGGATATGCCTCAAAGGCTTAGGGAAACGGTGCAAAGCCAACGTGGTCACCTACAAAGGGGAAGTCGTCGCTTGCATCAATGACCACAACCACGACCCTTAGATATTCCGCGAACACGCAGGCAGCTATCCGTCCGACGCCGTAAGCGTAGGATAGGACCTCTTCGAAAGTCTTCGTCTGCGATGCTACTTTGAGATCACCCAAAGTAGTATCGCAAACGAAGGAGAACGAAGAACGAGGACGCTCAACGAAGAAGAAGAGGCTGTGACCTCGTACGCGTAAACACTAATATGGCATGATAGCGAAAGAATTTTTGAAAATGCTGTGTGTATTTTTGTTACGCCTTTGTAAGAAACGTGCCTGTAAAATTTCAGCATTCTACTCGTAGGTGCAAACACCCGTAGGCTGATATCGCGAGGTAATGTTGGACAGTACCGTCTTAGCACTATTCTGCATTTTTATTTGCTTTCTAGGACTAACATGGGCTGTGCGAAGTTTATCTTTCTTCAGTAGGGACTACTATTTGTGAATATAGACTAGAGCATATACTTATAACAAAAAACGAGCTCTATGATAATGTTCTATTGTATCACTTTTCCATGAACCAAACGCCGAGCACGCTCACCGTTTTGTTACAACCTAATTGAACAATACATAACCGTGTCGCATAGCGCTGAAAGAATACTTCCACCCTCTCTCTTGCCTTGGGTGTCCTAAAAGGCGACTAACGGACTAAAGACTGCACGTACATCCAACAGCTTTGAGCGCCTAGCCTACCTATCACGCTGAGCACATGCAGTCGCAATTTGGTGAAAAATGGACTATGGCAGCGAGAACTGCTTTTGCCAGCCTCATTGCCTAGTCCCTAAAGGGTTAGCCCTTCGGGGATAATAGTCGTGATTATATGTATGTATGTAATTGTACAAACCAAAGTGCTTATGGGTGTAACATTTCGTCGAGCCTTTGCACGAGCGCGGGTTCATCAAGATAAACGCAGCACACGCAACTTGTAGGTCCGACATTTAAGGAAGAGTGAACGCAAGGTACAAATGTTACGAGTAAATGCACATTACAATTAAGAAGTAATCATTTAAAAATAATACTCGTACACTAAGTAAGAATTGTCTTGAATTTATTATAATGACAATATTTTGCAAGAAAACACACTTCTAAAGAAGTTTTAGTACACCTTTTAAGTATTTTTTAACAATAAATTTTAGTACACCTTTTAAGTATTTTTTAACAATTAACAATTATTATGATGCACTGAATCATATCAATGTTTAAGTGGGAAAGTTTAGAACTGTTAATCAAAAATTTAAAAATAAATTTTAATCTAGTCGTGTATTAATACTGTCTCATTTTGCTTAATAAAGACAGACAGAGACAGCATCAGCTTATACCAGGTTTAGATAATTTGTTTTTTTAGCATTAGGTTTAGTTTATTTATAAGAAAGTGGACATTTCAGATATGTGTGACACAATTATTATATTTAAGATTTTACCCATTATTACGAAGTTGACTTAGGGCTAATTTTTCAATCGTCGGATAAAACTTAACCGTCTGATAAAGTATGACGCGATCAATTTAAAATGTCACTTAAAAAAAGAAAAGACGTTATTTGACAATACATTTCAAATTGGTTGTGTAATACTATAACAAACGAATAAGTTTTATCTGACAATTCAAAAATCGGCCTTTAGTGTAAGTAGGTACTTTCTATTGTTAATTTTTTTATTTGTTATCATGACATGGTGTTGTTTTGTTACAAAGGGTGCATTACGGACTAAATGAACCAACATACCCTTTCATTACATTTTGTTTTACATAGGTAGGAATACCGTTCTGTGGGAATACCTACCTATGGCGATCATGACCAGTCAATTCGGTTTGAACTTAAAGCCTCTTCATTTCAAACGTACTTAGAATAAAATTAACCCCTCTCTTCCGTTGGGTGTCGTAATAGGCGACTAACTGACAATACACATAATTTTACAACTCGGTGAATAAGAATATGAAAAATGTTATTGACAGTGCTTAAACATCTACTATAAAATTTTATTAGTACCGACAATTTTTGTATTAAAAGCTTCTAAGTATTACAGTTGTTTCATTTATAAGGTACTTAAATTTTTTATTTGCAGTATTCAAATCTACACTTTCCGAAATTCCAGATATGAGCCATGATGGCATAATTGGTGAATGTAGAAACGGATAATCCTGGTAGTGGACATTAATACAAAATTTTACCAATAATTTGTTCGCAACGAAATTGGCGTTACATTATAAATATTTTTCTGTAGATTTTTTATTGTGTCTTGTAATATACTTAATTGAATTTAATTGAATCACCTTAAAACCATAAATATCGCTACACCTATTTCTGACTACACTTTATAGAGGTAAAAAGTCCTCCTGAAATATTTTTTTTATGGTTTAATGTTAACTGAACAAAAAAGTCCGTAAGTATTTTTATATGTTCACAATAAAGGCGGCGTAAAAGAGTAAGTACTTATACAAATAATAAAAAAACTAGGAACTAAAAGTATAAATTTTCCTTACCAGTGACATAGATGAAAACAAAAAAGGGTACGAAAAACATAAAAGTAAGTGAATACATGTTCTATCTGAAACCGGAAAATTTGAAGGCAGCAAAGAAGAGGTGATCCTGCACTCAAAACAAGTACTGCCGGGCGTGCCTCCATGTGGTCGAAACAAGATTATTGCCATTTACAACGAGCATAACCATGAGAAGAAATAATTTGATTGTCTACGTAAATGTATTTTTCAAGCTTTCAAACGAGGCGTGAAGAGGCAACTTGTTGGCCGGCGGGGTGAGGGCGACTGATGTTGCGTCATTTTAACGCTGCACCAGTAGTCTTCGCGCTTGGACTCCATTACCATTCAGCATCAGGTGGGGTGACGTCAGGACTGATTATGTATTAAAAATCATAAAATATTAGTTACAACAATTCGAAAAATTCAAAACTTTACAAGATAGCATTTAAAAGTATTCAGAAATCACTTTTTACTAATTTCATCGATTTTTAATAGTAAGCCGTTTTCTGCTATTTAGTGGCTTAAATAACTGAAAATTGTGATATATATTTTAATAAATTATAGAATTAAAGTAAACAAATATTTTTAAAAACAAATGAAGACGAATGTGCGGTGTGGTGGCGGCTCATCAATAGAATACTGCGAACCTATCTCTTCCCTTGGGTGTCGTTAAGGCGACTAACAGACTAAAGACTGCACATACAGCATAGAGAGGCGATGGGCTCATCGCCTGTCACGCTCAGCACATGTGCAGTTCTTATTTGGTGTGCCGTGGAGTGTGGCAGTGAACTGTTTTTGCGGTCATCATTGCCTGTTTCCTGTCTAACCCTACTTGGGGATAATAATCGTTTTTGTTGTTTTGTTTTCTAAGCTATAAGTGCGTGTAAAACTGAATTCCAAGTGCGTTTCGATCTTAGGTCTTTTTACTATTACTTTTTTCTTGTTATTATTAACTAAGCCATTGCCTATTACAGCGATAACTTGATATCAGTGATGGAGGCCTTTGCCCTGCCCTAGGGCAGTATACAGGCTGCACAATATTTATTATTGTTACTTTTACTTACTATTACTTTCTCACGGAAATGAAAAGATGACATTATTTTATAACATCCAAATAATGATTCACTTATTTTATATTGGTCAGCTACCTTCATTACGTCAAAAAAGGAAACAGAAATATAATTCTGAACGGATATAAGTTTTACCAAAAGATCGACTCCAGAAGACCGACGTATAATCATAAACCGTGAGAAGTAAAATCAAATTATCTTACAAATTAAATTGATGTTGAACCTGATTGTGCTTTTAATATCGTTTTATTTTTCACAATACAGCTAAAAAGATACTTAACTTGATGTTTGTTAAATAATAAATAAATACTGAACTTCATTGCAATGTAATTTAACCGTGTCGCGGACCGGTGAACCGTGAAAGAATACCACCACCCCCTCTCTTCCCTTGGGTGTCGAAAAAGGCGACTAACGGACTGAAGACTGCACATACTTCTAATAACGTAGAGTGGCGATGGGCTCACAACCTGTCTCGTTAATCACATGCGCTGTCGCTATTTGGTGGAGAGTGGACTCTGTCCTCATTGCCTAGCCTCAGACTAGCCCTTCGAGGATATTAGTCGTGATTATATTAGGGATGTATGTATTGCAAGTTATTTTAAGTTTTGATTTGTATACTCGCTTTCTTACAGTACCAGTTTTCGTGAAATCACGACAAGGGAATCTGATGTTAAGCCTAGGAGGCTTCACTTTTACGCATCATAAACGACCAGGAGGCAGTCTACGTTCGTCTATAAAAAAAAGATGGGTGTGTAGCACTAACTTCTGCAAAGGATGCAAAGCTGTCATATACACTATCGATAATGTCATGGTTACTGCAAAGACCGATCATAACCACAACCCGAAGATAACGATACGTTGAATAAATATCTACTTCAGGTGGGAATCGAATCCACGTCCTCCGCAATCCGGGCGGCTGCGTTAACCACTCCATCGCCAAAGTATTGGTTATACCTGACGAAATTTTTTAACGCTTTTGACTTTGTTTTTATAGCAACAGTGTCTCAAACCTCTTAGAATTTACATCCTGAGAGAGATTTGCGATTGCGGAAGACGTGGGTTCGATTCCCACGTGAGGTAGACTTTTTTTTTCAACGTTTCTTTATCTTCCATTTTATTTGAGCGTTATTATAGAAAATAATCAAATGTAACGATTAACCACAACCCTTTACCCAAAAATCCTAGAAATATTTCTTATAATAATGGCCTTTTAAGTCGGAAATATTCTCAGACCAAATAAAATTGGTCTGAGGAAATATTATCTACTTAGCAAAAGGCCAAATTCTCTGATTCTAAGTTTAATTGTAAATTATTTATATAACTATAACGAGTATAGATAAGAAACGTTTTAATATAAGTTCTGGCCCAATATTTTGTTGTTGTTTATTTTCCAAATAATTATTTCTGTTTTCCCATTTCCCTATATTTATTTAAGATACAGATTTGTCTGTCAAACCTGTAACTGAGATTGCATTTTGTGTATTAAATTGCTGACCGTTAAAATTCTATCATTTTTCGTCTGTATTATGAAGACCTTTTAGATTTTAATAACCAGTATAAAATGTTGTTGTCAATAACTTATTCCTATTGTTCGCAGGAAAATTGGCTGTTTATATACCGTCTCAGCGTAAGAACAAAATGATTTTGTTGGACGGTCACACTTTTACACTCGTAAGGCAGAAAAACCAGGATCGATTGAGGTGGATATGTTCCAATCGTACGAAATCTAGATGCAAAGCAAGATTGTTTACCGTCAATGATGTTATAGTTACTGTTATTGATGAACATAACCATCTACCACCAAGCCGACCCGATATCTGTATTTCGATAGACCCGATATAGATTGATTGATGGAATCGCGGATTGATGTGTCTGTTGGATCATACATAATTATAATGTGTTACAGTTCAAACCCGTTAAAGTTAACAAGTACTTACTAATTAGATAAAAATGTTTGGGGGAATAAATCCATTGTCATTTTAAAAGAAGCAGTTTTATGTGGATAATTTAGACCCAAAAAAGCGTTTTGTCTCGTTAGAACTACTTTGTAACAGATTTTTAGTTTTAAGCAGCAGCAAATTCTAGTTGTAACAAATTCATTTAGAAAAAAATAATTTTAACTAGAGAAAACGCGTTAAGTAGGTATATTAAAACGGGTTTTAACTGTGACAACTAAATTATATAATATTTCATACACGGATTCTATTTCTGCCCAATCATTCATACGATAATTAAGTAATTGAATTTTTCGACACATTGTCCTACTAACGCGCTCAAGTGACGAAAATAGTAATGTTAGGGAATATTAATTAAGTGTTTTAACAATGAAAAACTTGCTTTTTTGATTGTCATCAGCTCAGGTTTGTTAGATTGTTGTCAGTAACTTCAAAATGGCCAATACGATGGAGGTGATCGATATTATTATCTGAATATCTAGAGAGTCCTGACAATCCTAACCTTACTAGGTTCTCTATTTTCTGTAACTTAAGTATAAACATAAAAATATTGTCGATGTATCACTAAAATTTCAATACGGATTCATTTTGACACATTGGGCCACGTTTGCCCCAAAAGAATTACGTATTGGTTACTAAATATTTTAAGAATACTTGCTTGCATTAACGGACAAGTTAAGCATTAAATTAGTTAATATTTTCTATATTTTTCCACCATACGAAATCCAGAGGGAATCGTATTTTTCTCGTCCCGGAATACCGATTCTCCATGATGCGTTGGAGGTATTCTACCCACAATTGGCAACACAGGTACGACTTAAAAACGAGCATAACCATAAACCAACGAATCCTAATGTACCAAAATTTTGTAAATAAGTCGAGGTCCTCCGTTTCACCTTGACTTAGTTAAAAATTTTGATCACAAATTCTTTGCTTTTTATTTTTGTCTTTTATTATCCTTAATTATTTTTTTCGCAACATGCTCAGTACATATTGCTTTTCACTAGTTTTATATAACTTTTAGATTGTAAGTTTGTAGTGGAAAGTGTCCTATTATGTTATGAAGGCATATTTTCTATATGGAACGTCATAATTTGTCTAGTAATACCAATAAAAACGAACAAAAATGTTTGCTCGCGATTTTATAATTATTTTTCGTACCAGTGGCAGTGTAACGATAAAGTTGTAGAAGTCTTATCAAGTTCAGCTTGAAAAGATAAGGAGACGTAATGAGCATTATTTGTACATTCCCTATTAAATACAATATTACAAAATCTGGATAGTGCACTTTTGCACAAATGAGCCATTTTCAATATTTTTCTGTAATTGTTCTGCGGCTACTAAACATTCTATTGTTAAAAAGTACGTGAGATACCTGATGAGACGTGGCACCTCAATAAAAATATAATAAGTACCTATAGATTTAAGAATGACAAGGGTTTTAAATACTTCTTTGTACACCTTTTCTCGAATTGCATGTTTTTTTAATTTTAATTTTTAAAAAATAAATAGACACTATAATTTCCTGTCTTTAATTTTACCTCTCTTTTTATTATTTCGGGTGAAGCAAATTTGTTTACATGTATTGTTTCTTACAAACAGAAAGCTTACATAATCAAAATGTTTTCCAGGTATCACATTTGAGTTTGTGAAGAATAAGAAAGGCAACCGAGCACTCGTTGTGAACGGCTTTAGATTCTCGAAATCAGCACGCTATGAAAATGGAAAAGTTAGATGGAGGTGTTCCACTCATCATGCTAAAGGATGCCACAGCATCGTCCACACCTTCGAAGACAAGATAATAAAGTTTATTAGTGTGCATAATCACGAGGCGAAACGGTATGCAGTTAACTTATAACATTCCTAGTATTATTCTAGTATTTTAGTCTCTTTTACCAAAACATAAATCTTTCTGTGATGTTAACCTCTCAGTACACTTGGACTCGGCTGTATTAGATCCACTGGAAATTAATAAACCATTAAGATTTTGCCACTACCACCGTGTTTATTGCGTTATATCTATTTTATAAACCTTTCTATTGCCGATGACTAAGACACGTAGTAGAACACGCAACGAACTGGAAATCACGAACTCACGAACGTGCTAAAACCTATCAGTTCTGTTATTTTTTAATCTATAAATATAATAGAAATATAAAATTGAAATACATAAAATGTGTGCCCTATTTTATTTTAATATACCTGAGATTTTGCACTCATGAACAGTTCCATTAATTTTAATTCAATTCTCATTTTAGTGCTAAAGCATGGTTTTTAGTAGATATCAGTGGAATGGTTAGAGCTACCCATACTTCAACCTTTCTTCTTCAAGAAATCCAATAGCAAATCTGCTAAATGAGATTGATGTTTTTCACCAGATCTGCTTTAAAGAATTCGCTAGTCACAGTAGTTTCAAGGTTAAGTAAATTTGCATTCCTTTAGGGCAGTTTTAACATTCAGTTTTTGTTTCAGGTATCCGTTATGAGTTCACCGAATCCTTGAGGGGCGCTCGCATAATTCTGATTGAGGGTTACCGTTTCTCGATCAAGAATATAAACAAAGCCAACGCACTGTTTAAGAAGATTCAATGGAACTGCTCAACGCATGGCAAGCAGGGATGTAAGGCCGCCATCTTCACTTCCAGGGACGAGATCATATATCTTGACAACTTTCACACTCATCCACCACAAACGGATGAGAAATCGCAGAACAAATTCTTTCTGCCGATTTCCAGGGTCAAGATGTTCTATCGTCAACCTGACTACAACTAAACGCGATTCGCGCAAGATTGTCTATGGCCTGGACAACGCAGTCTTTGTATATAGAAATAGTACTTGGATAATATGAAGAAGTTAAAGATTCTAAGAGGTTTCAAGCGCCCCTTAACTTATAAATAATAATGTTCAGTTTGATTTTCAAGTAATTACTGTAGAGGTTAATGACTTTCCAAAGAATGTTCGAACGCGTTATAAACAGTATATTGTTCCTGGGTTACACGTTTTACTGACAATATGTGTACAGAAACTGAAAAAATCATACTGAACATAAGTACTTTATCGATCGAGTTGTGTGTGGAACGAAAAGTCTATATATTTCGGTGAAAGTAATTCATCAATTCTATTAAGTAAGTACCATTTCTGAATACTCTGATAAATTAATCATTCGGCTAATTCTTACGTCATTTAAACAGTAGCTGTATGTTTAATTCATGTACCTACGTGTCGTTCGTGTACGTTATATAACAATAGAATTAGTAATTAAGAATGTGAGCTTCTAAATTCTACTTGATTATAAAAAAAATTCTAATGTCCTGAGTCTTGTTATGTTTCTGGACTTTACAATTTTTACAAACCTATGGGCTCAGCGATGAAGAAGGGTATATATATTCTTATTTTGTTTTTTGAAAAGAGTTCGATTCTAGTCAACCACCAAATTAGTGGTGTTAGTTAATCAAGTATTATTATTTTTCAAGTGTAATTATTAGTTTAAATAAAAAAGCCTTGCGACTTGCTCTAAAGGCTGACGTAGAACTAAATTGTCTAAATTGGCTTGGAAGGGGAAAAGGTTAAGTGAAATTTTGTGGTGCTATATTGTTGGCGTCAACTAATTGGCAGCTTCTTTATAAGGGAATTGATATTCAAAATAAATCTAGTCCAAGTTGAGAGTTAAGACGTGACGTATAAATACCATATAATGTGATAATAAAACATTTATACAATATTATCTTTTTTGTTTTTTTATACCTTTAGTAGAAATGTGTACTTATTGAGAGAGTATACAAAAAAATAACGTTTATGGCGAATAACCTGTTGAGAAATCTAGAAGTCGATCACTATTAGATTTATTTTTATTTAGGTCATCCTTTTTCGTAATCACACATAAAATTACTGTCTATAATATCTATTTTTACAAAATTGATTTTTAGAAAGTAAGGGCATTTATCGAATTTGCATATTTAATCAATATCGTTAATTATTTAGCGTCTTAGTAGCCTAAACGATAGGTGCTTGTGTTGTTTGTGGTAATCGTGGTCAATCCTCGCAGCTTCGTTAAACTACTGACGTGAACCCATTCCTTACACAAGCAAAGCTTTCCGGATGGGCTAACGGGCTGATAATAATAGCGCATTAGTAATAATCTTTAAAATAAATTTAAAAAAAGAAATAAAAAATCATAAAAAAACAAGTGGCAACAATTTTAACCAATATGAATGTTAGCAATCATTTATTTATTATCATAAACATGAATTTTAGCAGGTAAACGTTACCGTTACGTAATACAGATTGTGTATTCAAGTATTTCAATTTAATGTTATTCTGAGTGTTATAGTCAAGTAGAGGTAGTAATTATATTTTGGAATCTCGATGTTGTTTGATAAGCAGTAGGTTCATTTTAGGTAATTATTCAATTTATCATACAAAGGTAAATTCTGGACAGGTTCTATGCCCATGATAAATAAACTCTTGATATTTGATATGGGATAAATAAGATTCAACATGGAGTCAATTTAGGTCGAGAAGAATAAGAAGTAAAAAGATTCCTAATGCATATGAAAGCTTGCATTGGTGGCAATTATACTGAGGTACTCCGCAGCTACGATACTTTGGCCATAGTCTCCATGCAAGCTTGCATTGGTGGCAATGATACTGAGGTACTTCGCAACGACAATACTTTGGGCATAGTCTCTGTGGAATAAATGCGTATAAAACATCCTAATCTCATACTAGAATGTAATTCGAAATTATGATAAAATATATACCCACACGTTAAGAATAGAACCACTAAATTCGTATGACTAATTTTTTTATCATTACGCGTTGGTAGCCGAACGAATACATTGCTCAGGTCGAATGCGAAAATACAAACAAACAAAATGAAGCCGCAATATAACACGAGTTACCACTGCATGACGGAGAATGACAGAGAATAAAGTCGTATTAATTGAGTAGTTGGATGGATAAGATAGAAAATTAATGTTTTAGATGTTGTATTGTAGAAGAGTGTCATATTAAAATAAGTTTAATAGTTACTTATTAATTTGAAGATCACGGAGTTTTACTAAGTTTATTTGAAATAAGTTATAACTTTTTATTACCTACTTTTAATGACTTTTTAATTATGTTTACAAGGTGAAAAATGTTGTATTTATTACTTTTAAAATGAATACTAGCAATATCAGTAATATAATCACAGTAGATGTAATCGTTTAATGTTTTACCTTACTAAATGTATTAAATATCAGTAGAGATTTCAGATTCAATATAGATATTGTATTCAGTAGTTCGCTGTCTGTATCTTTCAATAAATTCAATAAAGGTCATGCAATGTGTCTTATTGATGTGGGCCTGATATATTGATGTAAGGGTAAAATTTACGATAAGTACATTTTTTTTCTATTTATTTTACATAAAAACAGTTTCCCCAATTTACATAAAAATTTTACAATGACCCACCAACAACAATAACCATATTATTATACTTATTATTTTATTCAAATAGTCTGGGAGAAATTGTTTTACTAATAGTTCCACTATCAATGACGTAAAGGGCATCTTTCTATGCAGGCTTGTAGAAAGATGTGCAAAAAGGGAGAAAACTTTTTGGCCTGCAATAGGATAAATTCAGCTAATATTAGTGAAATTAGTGTGTTTAACGCTTCCGTTCTTCCCAGGTCGGGTAAAGTGTGTTTTCAGATTTTCCGATGCATATCCCGAGTTTGTGATCACCATTCCAAATGCGGGTTGCATTTTACAAGCGTGGTGATTAAGTCAATACCCTTCAATTGTGGCGAAGACTTGATTCCAATGATGGAGGCCTTTGCCTTTCAGTGGGACAGTATACAGGCTGTACTTTAAGTATGTTAACGCAAACTGCGTGAGGTATCCTGAATAAATATGATTTTTCATATTAATAAACCACTGTAAGGCCTGTAAAGCCTTGACACGTAAAACAACAGCACATTGTGTACGCGCCAACACGACGAATGAGGTCCAAGAAGTTAGCGGCTGACGCGTCGCCACCTTTGCGTTCGTTCATTAGCGTACATGATCGATGCATCCGTTCAGCGCAGTGACGCTTCCTCAGCGCCCGTACCGCCAGAGTGAAACTAGTGAAGTTTGAGTGCATACAAGTGCAGCAAACAAGACTAACAGCGAGAATCCTGCCCTTTGTGCCAACAGGCAACAGCCTGCCAGCGGGCCTCCCGATCAGCTCATCCAAGTAAGCCTACCTACCCCCTATTTCTCGTCATCCACTTCCCAAAACGTTGATGTATCGGCGTTCCATACTATCGCCGATACACATTGGATGATCGGGGACATTATGTCATAAGATGATCGTCGTTAAAACCCACCAACCCGCAATTGTTGTTCCTAGGAAGCGTTTGGCCATCGAACTTCAATATTGCTCTGGCATAAGTATTGACTACTCTTATTTTTCAGATATACCAGAATATGAGTTTGATCAGACCGACAAGGGGATTTCGTAGCTCACAGTCGCCGGTTACAGGTTCACCATGAAGATTTACCGGAAGAATCGTGGCAAAGTCCTATGGAAGTGCTCTCACAACAGCAGGGCTTGCAAAGCCCGTGTGCACACGGTGGAAAACCAGATAGTGTTGCTGGATAACAACCATTCTCACCAACAACACAGCGAACTGACTTCTATCGTGCTAATACATAGAGCTTAGGTTTTAAAAAGAGACCACGAGGCCGGTCACCGACTCGTAGGATCGACCTTATCAAGAAGACTACGCAGTCGACCGCAGTTTCACGGTAGTGTATATATTCTCTGCCGCAGTACAGTGTACTCGCAACGCGGAATATCGACAGAAGACATCGCGCGACATGCGGGTTCCCACTCTGCCAGTAGTGTCCGACTAAGAAGAAGAGGTTTTAAAAAGCTGCTTATGGTGTTCCCGGATCACCCTGGCGGCGCGAGGCGTGAGGGAAAGTGCAGAAAATTTAGGTGGTAGATCCCCCATCGGGGATCAGTATCATATAAACATCTACGTCTCCCCGGGCCGGACCTCTGCAGTACGCGTAATGCATTTATATCTGTATATTAAAAAGGTTTTAAGAATCTGAAGAAGAAGGTGTTGAAAGTCTTTTTCCTTTAGCTTATCGTGTTCTTGCTTCGGAAGGTACGTAAAATCATTGGTCCCGGTGTATGTCGTAAGACGGCAGTCGTTAAATGTCAGCCAGCGTGGTGGTTTATCGCCCAATCTCCCCCATGTGCTTTGCCCATGTGGTATGCTAAGTGATAGTATGGAATGGCCTTTAACATAATGTGGTGGTTGCTAATCGGACTAAGACTATTACGAATCTTGGCAACTACCAATACTACCATTATTATGTAACTCCGCTGGTATTACGCCTCTGTCTAGTACTGTATAAAAAAGGTTGTATGTATGTAGCAATTTTAAAAATAACATGTGTTAATCAAGCCTGAGCACCATATCGAATAAACTAAGCAAGGGGACGAATTAGTTGAATTATCAAAATACAGTACTTAACTATTAATTTATTTATTTATTTATTTCTTTATTTCTTTTAGGAAAGCTTACAGACAAATATCCTTATAGATTAACAACTTAATTTCTATATTGCTAATTACAAGCCTTCACATTTTTTTCAATTAATCAACGTGTACATAACATGATGATTTTAGGGTAAATCTCTAACCTGCAATAATCTAGATGCATATAATGCCAAAACAACATTAACAAAATAATCATTTAGAACATATTTGTGAAAATGTATACTTTTAAGTATACATTTAGTACTTTTAATACTTAGTTAAGTTCTTTGATTATTATAATCAGTGGTTAAGTTATAAAATTGACTTGTTTAACATAATTGTTTTACAAACCTTTGATAATATAATATTTTGAAGATTTAAGTTGATATCTTTTAAATAATACATACAAATCATGACTAGTATCTCCGAAGGGTTAGTCAGAGACTAGGCAATGAGATTCGCAAAAGCAGTCCTCTGCCATAGTCCACTTTTTACCAAATAGCAAGTGCATATGTGCTCAGCGTGACAGGTGATGAGCCCATCGCCCCTCTAAGCTGTTGGAAGTATGTGCAGTCTTTAGTCCTTTAATCGCCTTTTACGACCCCCAAGGGAAGAGAGGGGGTGCTAGTATTCTTTCACCGTTACGCGACACGGTCCATAATAATAAATTATTTTATAAACGAAAATGTTGTGTTAAACAGCGGAGTTATTTTGTGCCGTGGCGATTCATGTGTGAAATACTAATAGTAGAGGATCCGAGTGTACAACGACCTTCACCGAGCGGTTAATGGATGAAAAGTATATCAAATTTAATGTGTAAAAAATATATTGCGAGTGGGTTGGCTGAAAAATTTCAGTGCAGTTTAAGATTAATTAAATATTTAAAAAGGTTTTTTTTAAATGTTGCACTTGTTTTGATAATAGATAAATTACATAGTACCAATCGAAAGTATGAAGCCTATAGAATATTCAAATGTTAGGTTGACTATTTTTTTCCTGTCATAACATTGGGTAGGCAGGCGTAAACAGGCAAGTCAATATTAGTAATTTGCAACCGTCTGGTTAAATAAATAAAATTTATGTTTATATAACGATATGTTCAATTTAAACACACGCACACCAAGCCAGTGCAATGTAATTTTTTATTTTTTAATATTAAATTAATTATTAAAGGTACTGGACTGAAATTTTTCAGCCAACCCACTCGCGATTTATTATGTAACATATTAAATTTGATATAAGATACTTTTCATCCATTAACCTTCCCGGTGAAGGTCGTTCTATACTCGGATCTTAGACTATAACAAAATTAGTAGAAGATTATAGTGTAGTTAGAATCAAAAAGCGTTTTAATCGTTTAGTCCACTCTCGTCCCCTCGACCCCCAATAAATAATGTGTCCACTGGACCCCTAACTACAGTGTATTCTAGAATACAGTGTATTCTACAATAAAATTTACTTTCGACCCCCGAGGGTCTAGACCCTCGGGGGTCGAAAGTAAATTTTATTTTCCAGCCAAATTTAAGTTTCTTCTCGACCCCTAAAATACAGTTGCGATAATAAATGATAAACGAAACGTTTAAAAAAAATTCTAACTCAGGTGGGAATTGAACCCACGTCCTCCGCACGACGACGTGCGGTCGTGTTTCATTATATTAAATTTTATTTGAGCGTTTTAACTCAAATATTAAATAATAATAATATCAAATAAAGAGTTTAAGTATGTTATATTATATTACTTTTTGTTTTTTTTAGCTATTTTTAATCGACTTTAAAAAAGGAGGAGGTTCTCAATTCGTCGGGAGCTTTTTTATGTATGTTCCCTGATTTGTCAAAGACGGTTGGACCGATACGGATAATTCTTTTTTTTATTTGAAATGATGTTCTATCTTGTTGGTCGAATTTTCATCAGGTCAGGATATGATGACAGGACCCTAGAAAATTGAGGGAAATCTTCGAATATTATTGGCATAGTTACCTAAAGCGATTTATGTATTATTTGCAATAAACTGGGCATTTGTCTTCGGAAAGCATCATTTAGTTAAGTGGAACTGATAATGAAGACCACAGACGGCCACCGGAATTACGAAATAATAAATATTTTAATTGTTTGCTATACGATTACAAACTTTAATATAGTTTAGTAACCATCAAGAGAGTATAAAGGCAACCATCAAGTATAAAGGCAGAGGCATGGTATATTTCTAGGCTTGGCGCCGACTTCAAAAGTATGTGTATCCGCGGGTCAGAGGGCACCGCCAAATACAGCAGAGAAGGGACAAGGGACTTACCGGGAGCAGGCTGGACGGGATCGCATCATACCGGGAGACGAGCTGGGCAAAGCACGGGCAGGGCGATGAAGTGGACTTCACGATCACGGCACAGCACACAGTCACTTCACAAATTGTTCTTAGGGGTCGCCAATGTTCAACGCGGCCGAAAGGGCGCCTCGGTTGTAACGGGTGTGATGTCACACGCGCGCGCGCTAAGCGGGGAATAATGTCTCGTCACGTCAGCGACCACAGGCCCTCGGTCGACACGGCGCGGGGTGACGTTCGCGCGCCGGCTTCGGTTGCCGTATCGAACCGCTAGAGGGCGCCGGTAGTGTCTTCAATCGTCGGCCAGTTGGCTCGAACATCCACCGGGGCCCAGGGTGGGCTCATCCAGAGGTAGCCTGGCAATCTTGAACACAGGCCTCCGGAGGTGTCCATTGGCGGTGTTCGGTGCAAAACCGAACACTTAGGTTTTCTATATACCTACCTACATCGTCACCGGCGCCGCGTGCCTTAAACTCGGTCATTGGCCGCGGTCGCCGTGTATGTATTGTCATCAAAATAACAATTTAATAATTTAGTGTCTATTTCACCGTTATTGCAATCGGATGCACTCATCAACATTCATTATCATCTAACATTATCATTGTCTTTTAAGAACATTTTTGTAAACATTTAATAAATCAGTAGTTTCGTCAACATTTTATCATTTCAACAATTCCACCAAGCTCAGGCTCCAACATATGGTCCTTCGAGCGACACCTCGCGCGCGTTAATTTTGTGATTTTGAGGTGATAGAACAGTGAATAGTGGAAAACAGTGGTGCGTGAATTTGGTGGACTATCAGAGCTACTGGACCTGTTTGTTAGCGATCGCTGCAAAAGGATTAGTAGCCCACTTTTAACAACAACAACTTGGCTTGGTAGCCGGGTGACTTCAGCTTTAACATCTTACAAGTAAGGTCGTTTATTTTTATTAATCATCATGGAAGACTACACCGCAATCATCGAAACCCAAAGCGACATCATAAGCTCTTTGCAAAAGTTATTAACAAATTTCAAAAAAGATTCATCAGAACGGAAGTCGCCCGTTTACATCAAGAGGCGGCTGGAAACTCTTGACCAGTACTGGTCAGAATTTCAAGATAATCATGTTAAGTTGGACAAAGTTACTGACAAATTATCGTATTCTTATTTTACTGAGGGCTATCATGAACAAACAAAGAAATTTTATATTGACACTAAGGCCTATATCGAAAACTTTTCTTCAATGTTAAGCAATTTAGAGAACCCAATACAGCCAAGTACAAGTAAAGCTACAGAGCCAAAACCGGAAGTTAGGAGCTCTACGCCGGTTTGTGTAGAAATGCAATCTGCGCCGACTATTAACAATAACATGTTACTTATGCTAAGAAAACAGGAAGCGAACTTTAAAGCTTTTCAAAGAACAGTAGGGCTCATTGACGTCGAATCCATAACAGAAAAATGGGAGTTTGAAGACGCTTTAAAGTCTTTACAAACACGTTGGTCTGTGGTAGATAATTTACACTGGGAAATAGTTTATGAAGCGGGTGAAGAAAACATTCAATATGAGAAAAAATTTGACTTTTATGAAAAACAATTTAACAACTTGAAAAAAGCCCTTAATACTAAAATGTGGTCAGTGGCACATCGCGAGAAATCTACTCCACAATTAGATATCCCTATCTTCAGCGGTCATTACAACCAGTGGGTCTCGTTTAAGGATTTATTTACGGAGGCCATACATAGCAACCCTTGTCTGTCGAGCGCTCAGAAGATGCAGTTCTTAAAAGGCAAAGTACGTGGCGAGGCAGAAAGGTTGATACAACATCTTACTATCAGTGCCGACAACTATACAGCTTGTTGGAATATTTTAAGCAACCGCTACAACAATAAAAAACTTATCTTCACATCGTATATGAATACTCTGTTAGGGCTGCCCAACATGCAACAACAATCGGCGAATCAAATAAAGAAAATGCATGACATAGCTATTGAAACATTCAACGCCATAAAAAATCTAGAGGTCGATATTACAACATGGGATCCAATTTTGGTCCATTTACTAGCTCAAAAGTTGGATTCGGAAACACATGCAGATTACATCGAGTCATTGAAAAATCCAAGAGAACTGCCGGTATTACAGGAACTATTGGACTTTCTCGAAGGAAAGTTCACGGCGATGGAATCATCTCGGCGCAAGCAAGAAACTAATCAACAGAGATCGAGTAACATTGAAAAGGACGCTCGCCAAAAACCATTTTTTCAAAGTCCTAGATATCATCAAGCTTTAGTTTCAAAGGCATTACACTCAGATAAAACAGCTAACACAAACAATTATCACCATAAAAACACTAAACCGTTTAGTAAATCACAACATATTTCAATGAGCTTTAAATGTCCTCTGTGTAATCAAGATCATGGTATTTATAACTGTAAGAGCTTTCTAGAGATGACTAATGATCAGAAACTAAAAACAGTTCATAAATTAAATCTTTGTGCTAATTGTCTTTTTAATCACAATGGAAACCCATGCATTTCAACTCGAACATGTCGCAAATGCCCGGATCAGCACAATACATTATTGCATGACGCATACGGCCAAGCGATGCCTACTGTAATGCCGAAGTCATTAACCGCGAAAAGGCAAAATGAAACCAGTTCACACGTGTCTCAAAATGACTGCTCTGAAATTTTATTGGCAACAGCTGTCCTTAAGGTAAAAGCTGTAGATGGAACTCCTCTCCAGATGCGAGCTTTGATTGATCAGGGCTCCCAAATTTCATTAATAACCGAAAATGCAGCACAGCGATTAGGTTTAAAAAGACAAAAATGTAAGGGAACCATTTTTGGAGTAGGCCAGCAGGAAAATTCATGTAAGGGCGTCATAAACATCGAATGTGCCTCGCTATACAGTGAATTTACTTTCAATGCGGAGGTCCTTATTATGAACAATTTAATAAAAAATTTGCCAAACAAAACATTCAAAAGGCCATCATGGAGTTTCTTAGCAAACATAAACTTAGCTGATCCGAACTTCTATACGAGTCGCCCAGTAGATATCCTGCTGGGAGCAGACGTCTACTCTAAAATCCTTTTGAGTGGAATTATAAAGGTGGAAGACGAAGCTGTACCAATTGCTCAACAGACCGAGCTGGGATGGTTGCTATGCGGGCATGCGAAAACACATTATCACTGTAACGTAATTATAAACAACACTGAAAACATTGAACGGTTTTGGGAGATTGAAGAGATAACGGAATCCGCGAGTCTTTCGGTGGAAGATCAGGAATGCATAAATTTCTTTAACAAAACAACAGTAAGAAAGGAAGATGGCCGCTACGAAGTCCGGTTACCCCTTAAACCAAATATTCAGGAAAAACTGGGTGCGTCAAAACAAATGGCAATAGCTCAATTCAGAAACTTAGAAAAAAGGTTTGAGAAACATCAACAATTAGAACAGGATTACAAGGAATTTATGCGCCAATACGAAACATTAGAACACATGAAACCTGACTCTGATACCGATTCCAGCTTAGAGTGTTATTTGCCGCACCATGGAGTTCATCGATTAGAGTCAAGCACAACAAAATACAGAGTAGTGTTCAATGCATCTGCTCCAACAACTAGTGGCTACAGTCTTAACGACTTAATGTACGCAGGCCCTAACCTCCAACAAGATTTACAAACATTATTAATAAAATGGAGACAATATCAGTATGCATTTACTGCTGATATAGAGAAAATGTTTCGCCAATTAGGTATATATAAACAAGATCAGAGTCTACAAAAAATAATATGGCGCGAGTCCCCTCAACAAACATTAAAGTCTTATAAGTTAGCAACAGTTACTTACGGCACCAAGGCCGCTCCCTATTTAGCAATGATGGCATTACGAAGATTAGCCGCCGACGAACAAGAAAATTTTCCTACAGCATCAAAGGTGCTAGCATCAGCATTTTACATGGATGACCTTGTCCATGGCTCATTTTCTATATCCGAAGGTCAACAACTTATTTCCGACCTTATTGTTCTATTAAAAAAGGGCGGAATGAACTTGAGAAAATGGGCGGCAAATAACAACAATTTATTATCACATGTGGAAAAAGAAATAAGCAAAGGTGAAAACACCGTATTTAATTTCAAAACTGATGACACATCTAAGACATTGGGATTATGCTGGAATTCATCAGCTGATCAATTTACATTTAATTATCAAGTCGCTAAAGAAAACATTAAACCTACAAAACGCAGTTTATTGTCCGATATATCTAAGTTATTTGATCCGCTAGGTTGGCTCGCTCCACTATCAACAAAACTCAAATTACTTTTTCAATCCTTGTGGAAATTAAATTTAAAGTGGGATGATGTGGTTCCGGATGACATCTACAAGGAATGGTCAAAAGTAAAAGCTGATTTACATTTAATAAGTAATTTTAAAATACCAAGATGGTTATCATGCGGCCCGACTGACGTCATACAATTACATGGCTTTTGTGACGCGTCAGAAAAAGCTTATGCTTGTGTTGTTTACGCGCGGGTCAACAATAATGAGAGATATGTTATAGTGGCCGCCAAAGGCAAGCTCGTACCGCACAAGAAAGCCTTATCATTACCAAAATTAGAACTTAGCGGAGCTTTATTGTTATCGAAGTTAATAGATAAAATTCAATCAGCGTTAAACCAACATAAAATTGAACTCCATTGCTGGACTGACTCCATGGCAGTATTGGGTTGGATCCAAGGAGAACCGAGCCGTTGGAAACCATTCGTCGCGAACAGAGTTGAGAAAATAGCCAACATTATATCTATTAACAGGTGGCGTTACGTGAAGTCGAGTGACAACCCAGCAGATGCAGCTAGTAGAGGACTCTACGCATCTCAATTAAGAGATAATTTGCTGTGGTGGGAGGGACCCTCCTGGCTTCCAAATCATGACCTATGCCAATTAGAGCCAAGAAAATATGATACGAATTTAGAAACCAGATCTAAAAACATTAAACAAACAAACATCGTGCAAAAAGAAAATAAAAACGATTTAATTGATATTATGTTAAATAACTACAGTAACATAACAAAAATCATACGTATCATTGCATGGCTTCAGCGAGCATTGAACCCGCAGCGTAAGCAAATGCCACAATATATCACATTGCAAGAGTTGAATAAAGCTAAATTAACAATAATTAAATATATACAGGGAAACGAATTTATTGAGGACATTGAACAGTTACGTAAACATTCTGTGGTGAAATCAAAATCAAATCTTATGAACTTAAATACATTTATTGATTCGGACAACATCTTACGAGTGGGTGGCCGCTTAAGACACGGAGATTTGAGTTTGAACAATAAACATCCCATTATTATTCCTGCGAACAGTCGCCTAGCTAGTCTACTGATTGGACAAGCTCACCTACTAACATTCCACGGCGGGCCGTCGCTCACCTTAGCACATCTGAGGAAACAATATTGGATAACAGGCGGACTTCGTGTTATCAAAAAACATTTAAAGGACTGCGTTACGTGCCAAAGAATTCTCTCATTAAAGCAACATCAAATAATGGGTGACCTTCCAGAAGCAAGAGTGAACCCAGCTCCACCTTTTCATCACACTGGAGTGGACTACAGTGGGTTTATGGAAGTGAAGCTTAACAAAGGCCGCGGGGCGAGAACTACAAAGGGTTACGTAGCCGTTTTCATCTGCATGGTTACGAAAGCTGTGCATTTAGAGATCGTGTCCGACCTCACCAGCTCTGCTTTTCTCGCAGCCCTTCGGAGGATGGCTGCCAGGCGTGGAACACCAGCCCATATCTATAGTGATAACGGCACTAATTTCCACGGAGCAAATAACATCTTAAAACAACAATATCAGCAAATTATAAAAACATTTAACAACAGCCTTTTAACAGAAGTAGCCGAAATGGGTATCGAGTGGCACTTCAATGCGCCATCGTGGCCAAGTGCAGGTGGTATATGGGAACGTGCCGTACGCAGCCTTAAACATCATTTAAAGCGCGTGGTGGGAGAGCAGAAGCTCACGTTTGAGGAGTTTGGTACCATCCTGTCACAAGTGGAAGCCTGTCTAAACAGCAGGCCCCTTTGCGCTCTAACGGAAGATACGGAGAGTTTAGATGTGTTAACGCCGGCCCATTTCTTAACAGGAAGGCCGGGAGGTACCATCTTAGAAACCACCGAAGATGCAAGGAGTAGGTGGTACTTAACAAACAAAATTTTCCAAGAAATTTGGAAGAAATGGAAGGCAGAGTACCTATCTCAATTACAAGCACGAAGAAAGTGGACAAGTCCTCAACAAAATTTAAAATTGAATGATATTGTGGCGATTCACGAGGATAACTTACCTGCTGGAAAATGGGCAATCGGGCGAATAATTGAAACCCACCCGGGATCAGATGGCTACGTGCGCGTAGTGACTTTGAAAACTCAAAACGGTCATATCAAGAGGCCCGTAGTAAAATTAAGTCTTCTACCAATCGCCAACAAAACAAACATAGAATCAAAAACAAATGTACAAAAGCCAACCCAGCAAGTCAAACAAAAACGAACGACTCGTAACCTGGGGGTAACGTTATCCAATGTGGTCATGACACTCTTCTATTTTCTAACATTATTTACACACATATTTGGAGCCACCACTATCACGGAGCTGCGACAAAATCAAACATTATATTTTGATCATAGATCAAAATTACAACTAAGCAGAGACCAGTGGACCCTCGTAGCGTACTATAACATGGACCCCTATTGGGAAGGCAACACAGCATTTGAAAAAATATACAAAAATTTAGAAAATTTATGCACTCCTACAAATGGAAACGATCAATGTGAAATTATAATGAATCATCTCAATCACCAGTTCTTAGAAGTAAAATACTACAATCAACTATTGTTAACTCAGCTTTTCCACGGTCACTCCAGACAGCGTCGGGGCGTTATCGACGGGGTTGGCTATCTAGCGAATAGCCTTTTCGGCGTCCTAGACGAGCGATTTGCTGCACAATATTCTAAGGATATAAGTAAAATAAAACAAGATCAAACTCATCTATTCAATCTTTGGAAAAATCAAACCTCGCTTGTTGAGTCAGAATATAATTTATTAAAAAGGACAGAGAACATCATATCGAAACATCATAAAGTTATCAACAAACAATTCAACAACATTGAGAAAGCTCTCACGAATGTAGAAAAACAAGTAACGGGACAAGCGCTATCAATCAACTTTGTTTTATCAGCCATAACTGCACAAAACATGTTGCAAACATTAAAGGATATTCAAGAGACGTTATTGGACACCGCAACCGATTTGTATCAAGGACATTTCAACCTGCATCTATTAACACCTGAACAGTTGAAAAAGGAACTTAACTCTATCTCTGGACTATTGGCTGCTGACGTCACTCTACCCATTCAAAACATACAATCAGATATGGGAGAATTATATAAGTTGTTAAGAGTAAAGGCACGAATGACGAAAGAATACTTTATATTTGAAATAAAAATCCCGCTAATCAGTAGAGACACATATGACTTATATCAAGTTATTCCGATCCCACAGCGGATGGAAAACTATACTATCAACATTATACCTATATCAAGTTTAATCGCCATCAGCTTACAAAAGGACTCATTTATTCCAGTGTCTCAGGACGATTTCACAGACTGTTTACCTAGAGACAGATTAACTGTCATCTGTATCCTTCAGAGCCCCGTTTATAAAATGAAAAATGATTTGGATCTTTGTATGAAAAATGAAGAAAGAATAAATGAGTGCAAAACAAACAAAGTAACTTGTCAAAACAATTGGTATAGTTTAGCAACAGTGAATACCTACTTGTACTTGTGTTGCGGCCAGTGTCAAATTCGAACGATATGTAAGGATCTGATTACTGCCTACCAACTGTCTAGCCCAAGTCTAATAAATGCAGATAGTAATTGCATTATGAAAACAGATAATTTTACCGTATTTACACACTTAAGCCACAGAAGTGCACTTAACATCAAAGAAAAAATTGAAACAAATTATATCGCTCCAATTAACCATATAATTAACATCAGTTTGGAACAATTCACTACGGAAAAATTGGACATAGATGACACATTATCAAAACAGATTGAACAAAAGATAAAATCTTTGAAGGAAGCAGAATTCTCAGTAGAGACTAATGATATGTCACTAAATGATATCCACCATTATAGTTTAATATATATCATAATAGCAGTCATCTTATTAGTCGGCATTGTGTTATTGTGCCGACGCGTACGACGCAGCAGGAACGAGGCCGCAGCGGCAGCGGTGACGTCATCACCGGGTACCCCGGAGGCGCCGTCGGCGGACTCGGAGCCCGGGACGGCTGCACAGCCCGCCGCCCGCGCCTCCCGCTCCATCAGCATGTGCCAAGTGAATGATATCAGTGAATGTGGCAGTGCGCGAGTGCGTAAGTTTAATAGTGAAACAGAGCTTAAGGTGTTAAAGCCGGGTTATGTGCCGAAAAAATTAGTGTTTAGTGAAGACTGACTATAAAAACTATTTTTGGTTAGAAAAGTATAGAATAGTAATTCATCAATTTATCATTGTTTTAACCCAACATTAGTATAATTATTATATTGTATCATCTTGTCTCATCAACATAAGTAACCCACATCTATTGTATCACTATTTGTTTTTATTTTTCTCGCCCGGGAATATGTTCGGTGCAAAACCGAACACTTAGGTTTTCTATATACCTACCTACATCGTCACCGGCGCCGCGTGCCTTAAACTCGGTCATTGGCCGCGGTCGCCGTGTATGTATTGTCATCAAAATAACAATTTAATAATTTAGTGTCTATTTCACCGTTATTGCAATCGGATGCACTCATCAACATTCATTATCATCTAACATTATCATTGTCTTTTAAGAACATTTTTGTAAACATTTAATAAATCAGTAGTTTCGTCAACATTTTATCATTTCAACAATTCCACCAAGCTCAGGCTCCAACAGGCGGTGTCCAGGTCCACCACCCGCACGACGCCATCCTTCCCAGGCAAGGTGCGAGTAATGCGCCCCAGTCTCCATTGAAGGGCAGGCAGGTTGTCCTCCTTGATGAGGACGAGCTCGCCAACTCGGGGAGGGGAGGATAGGGACAACCATTTGGAGCGGGTTTGGAGTGTGTGGAGGTAGGACTGGGCCTGTACCATCTGGAATCGCCTACGTGTGAAGATTGGCCTATCTTCCACGGATAGTTCGGGAAGGGCCGTTAGTGGGCGGCCTATAATAAAATGTCCGGCTGTGAGCGGCTCGAAGTCTGACGGATCAGACGAAAGTGGGCAGAGAGGTCTGGAGTTAAGTACAGCCTCGATTCGTGCTAAAAGTGTGGAGAATTCCTCGAATGTGAGGTGTTGTTCGCCAATGACGCGATATAAAAGTTGCTTTGTTAATTTTACGTTGATCTCATGTAACGCACCGAACCATGGGTGAAGTAATGTGCTGACCAGCAAGCTTGTGCAATTGTGTCATTATTCGCGCTCGTTTCCGCTACAGGTCTGCCCAACTGTGGGCTACGTACAACGTATCCCACACTTTATTTTTATTAGATTTTTTTTTCCTTTCCATTTCCTAACGCTTTCCCGACTGATTGGATGATCCGCCATCACTTAAGCATACGCTTGCCCACTAGTGGGCTACGGATGACGTGATTTTTTTTGTCTTTTCCTTTTTGCGGTTGGCTAATCTTACGTACGCGCGTCCAATAAACACAAGCATACACATACACATGCGTTTGCCAACCCGTGAGCCATATACAAAGCGTCTTAAATAAGTTTTTTTTTTTTTTGTTTAGTGTTGCATTAATCTTAGCCCATTTGCCATTACCTTGGTATACAAATACGTCCAGTCCAACTGTAGAATATATACAGGTGTTGTTCTTTTTTACTGCCTTTGGAATTTGTTTACTTTTGTTTATTTTTTGGTTGTCTTGTTTTTAACACATCGCGATGCCGACCAAGTCACAAGCCGCTATTTTTAGGGAGGCAGTTAAGGCCATACTTCAGCTCCTTGATATAGGGTCACAAATTATTGCTGGCGGCACCACACATTCCACATTGGAGTTTAACGTGCGTTTCGCACAGATACAAGGCGTGAAAGACAGGATGGACGCAGTGTATTATAGCATTCTTGAAAAGGAGGACCTGGACGAGAAGACCGAGAAGACATACACTGAGAACCACACAAAAGCCTCCGGGGCGTACCTGGGGATACTTATGGCTAGGGAGGAAATCTCACCCTCTTCCACGTCATCCCCAACCCATAGCGCTCAGCCCAGTTTCGGCGTCAATACGCCCACAGCCGTCCTTCCCAAGATAGCGCTGCCCAGGTTCAGCTCAAAAGTGGAGGACTGGCCTTCCTTCATTGCGCTGTTTAGGAGTCTGACTGACGACATGGCGACCCTGTCGGACGCAGTCAAGCTCCACTACCTATTCTCATGTCTCAGCGGTGAGGCATTAAATATGGTGTCCCACTTATAGGTCACCAATGAGAATTTTGCCGTGGCCATGGACATCCTCACCAAGCGGTACGAGAACCGCCGGGTTCTCATTGATAGTTTTGTGGACATCATCCTGGGGCTGCCAAGCATCCATACGCGCTCGAACATCCGCACACTGTTCCTCACGCCGCTCATATCGGCTCAGTGTGCCCTCAACAATGTAGATTTGCCCATAGGAGACGATTACGTGTTTGTGTCAATAGTGGTGCGGAAGCTCAAGGGCGAGCTCCGCACGCTATTTGAACGCAGGCCCGGGTCTAGTAACACCCTGCCCACGTTAAGGGACCTTATCTCCTACCTCGAGTAGCACGCGCGCTGTGTGGAGACAGAGTTCTCCAACATAGCCATGGCTCAACCCATTCAGCCCCAGCCCGGCCCTTCTTGTAGCCGCGCGCCTCCTCAGTTGACCCATCGCACTTATGCTCAGATGGCTCAGCAACAACCCGACCATTACCGTGGCCGTTCCTCAGCTCCATCGCCGCACCGCGCCTATGATCAGCCTACTCACCAACCGTCACGCCCAGCGCAGCAAATGCGTCACCGCCCATCCACCTCCCCGGCTCGCAGTCAGCCCTTCCCCGTCTACTCGGCCTTCCAGCAAAGCTGCTCCTCATCATCGTCCTCGTCCTCTTCCTCACGCTCGACGTCCTACTGTCCCTATTGTGCCACTAGGGGACATAGGCTCATGACGTGCAGATGGTACAATGCCCAGCCAACACAGGGCCGTTGGGACTTTGTACAGGCACGCGAGCGCTGCCAGCGTTGTCTCGGCCCTCACTACGAGAGCGAGTGCAAGTCAACGGGGTCATGCAAGGACTTTGGGAGCTCCAACCACCACACGTCCCTACATCGACCAGACGACCCAACGCACTCAGCTCATTCGTCGTCAGTACATATACCCCCACCACAGCTAAGAGAGCACTCTAGGGAGCGTCCCAGAAACAGCAGGCGGCACGAACCCGCACATGCTAAACAAGTGCAACCCAGCTCTTCTCACAGAGCCAGCCCGCCCAGGTCCGGTTTGCCAGGTAGGCCCCGCGAACGCCGCCAGCAATTATGACTCCCAACTATCACGGAGCACCCTAGCGAAGAGGTAGATCAAGACCATGCCCATTCAGACCATGCCCATTCAGACCATGCCCATTTAGCCCATGTCCCTTTAGCCCATGCCCAGTCAACCCATGCCCACACAGCTGATACATATTAAGCTCATACAATTTCGGCTGATACTCAATCAGCTCACTCACCTTCTGTGCCCACTGGCACACCCATCTTGTTGCCAACCGTCTCACTAAGAGTCACGGACGTACATGGCCATCTTCACACAGCCAGAGCTTTATTGGACTGTGGCAGTATGCTGACATTAATAACGTCACGTATGGCACGACTTTTGAACTTGCCATTAAAACCCACTTCTTTTAAAATTACAGGAGTTGGGAATCAGCACACAAACATGAGTCAAAAGCGGCAATAACAATAGTATGACGACCCACTCACAATAATACTCCTACAATCACCGCCACAGCTCATATTTTAAAAAAGTCACTAGCTACCTTCCTTTAGAGAAGGTACCAAACATTTCCCACATACTAGGCCAGCCACCCGTGCCATTGACTGATCAGCTTTATCACACACCAGCCCCGATCGACCTCTTATTGGGGTCGGACGTTCTTGGCCAGGTGTTGGACGGGACTAAGGTCTCGTTGGGCCCGGGCAAGCCCATAGCCTTCAGCACGATTTTTGACTTCGCGTTGATAGGACCCATTGAGGACTTGTATGCGCAGCCGGCGCAGCAGGTTAACTCAGCTCACGTCGTCAGCTCACAACCAGACTCAGCTGAATCAGCCCAGAGTCAGAGTCTGGAAAGGTTCTGGGAGTCTGAGGTTGAGGCAGGCTCAACCTCACACTCATAATGATCCCCTGGAGGAACAATGCGAGGAAATCTTCCGCTCTACCACTACACGCGATCCCTCAGGCAGATATACGGTCGCTCTGCCCTTTCTAAAGGACGCCCCTCAACTAGGTAAAACTCACCCTATCGCATTACGCAGATTCCTCAATATTGAGAAGAAGCTAATGGCGAACCCGTCTCTGCGTTCTAAATACGTCGACTTTATGGCCGAATACATCGACTTAGGGCACATGGCTCCCTGTCACCCAAATACATTCGCCCATAAACCTCACTTCTATATCCCTCACCATGGCGTATTTAAGTCAGGATCGGACAAGCTGCGCATTGTTTTTGATGGTAGCTGTAAAAGCTCCAATGGTGTCAGCGTAAATGAATGCCTACACACAGGCCCCGCCCTTCAACAGGACATTGTGGACATCATCATGTCCTTCAGAACGTATCCAGTCGTTTTCAGCACTGACATCCAGAGGATGTTCAGAAATGTGCTGGTTGCCCCAGACCAGAGACGGTATCAGCTGATACTGTGGTGGTCCTCACCAGATCACCCTCTGCTCACCTACGCCCTCAATACAGTCACCTACGGCTTAAGATCAAGCCCATACCATGCAATCCGCACTCTGCTTCAGCTAGCTGAAGATGAAGGTCATCGCTACCCTGGAGCCGCTCAGGTTCTTCGCAAGTCTATCTTCGTTGATGACATCTTGTGTGGTCATGACACAGTTGAATCCGCCCAAGCACTCCAGGACGAGTTAATAAGTCTTCTAGACCTAGGCGGCTTTCAGCTCAGTAAATGGACATCTAACTCGCCTAAGCTGCTCGAGAGATTTCCCGACAACCAATGCGACATGCCCAAGGACATCGACATGAACCCAGACTCCACGTCCATTAAGGTCTTGGGTATACAGTGGAGCCCTCAGTCAGACGAGTTCACCTACCGCATCTCTCCGCCCCCCATCACATATGTCACAAAGCGGTCTATTTTAAGCACTGTAGCCTCACTTTATGACCCAAACGGCTGGGTTTCTCCCGTTATCTTCCGCGCAAAGCTGCTGCTTCAGCAATTGTGGCTACTGAAGCTGGAATGGGATGAGCCCACTCCCTCTGAAGTACAAACGGAGTGGCACCACATCTCAGAGGATCTGCCGCTGTTGTCTAGCATTCGCTTCCCTCGGCACATTTGTGCAAACAAAGGCTCAGCTGCATACTCGCTTCACGGGTTTGCAGATGCCTCTGAAGCCGGGTTTGCCGCCGTTGTTTATCTCCATGAGCTCGATGCCTCCGGAGATACTTTGGTACACTTGATTGTCGCCAAGTCGCGAGTCGCACCAATCAAGAATCGCCTCACAATCCCCAAGTTAGAGTTGTCGGCCGCCACCCTACTCTCCCAGCTCATGATCCGTGTGTCAGTTCAGTTATCCGCCCATATCAGTATACAACAACACATATGTTGGTCAGACAGTACGATAGTCCTGGCCTGGCTCAACACACCGCCTCACCGTCTTCAACCCTTTGAAGCCAACAGGGTAGTCAAAATCAGCTCAGGCTCGCCAGAATGTACCTGGCGACACGTACCTTCCGAGCTCAACCCAGCAGATTGCGCAAGCAGAGGGATGTCTGCGCAATCTCTGTCAGCTCACGACCTATGGTGGTCTCCCACGTGGCTTAGACAGCCTTGTGAGTCTTGGCCTGCGGTGCCCTTAGCTCTGGGCCATCACGCCCTGCCCGGCCTTAAGCCCAAACACATCCCGTCACTGGTCACAGTGCCCGGTCTTGATTTTGACCTGCTCACTCGGTTCAGTTCACTAGACAAGCTCGTCGGAGTGACAGCTTGTCTAAAACGCTTTCTGCACAACTGCAGACACCACTCAGATTCGCGACGCTCAGGCCCCTTGTACGTCAGTGAACGAAGAGAGGCCCTACTTTACTGGGTGCGCAGTGTTCAGCACAATGAGTTTGCAGAGGACATCCACCGCCTTCAAACTGGCAAAATCTGCTCCGTCAGACTCCAGCGACTGTCACCTCTTATTAAAGATGAGCTCCTTAGAGTTGACGGACGACTGTCCCATGCGTCTATCCGATATAACGCGCAGCATCCGCTCATACTCCCTAGCTCTAGCCCACTTGTAGACCTCATCATTGACCACTACCACAAAATACACTGCCACCCTGGCGCTGACAATTTACTCACTATCCTACGCCAATAATTTTGGATATTGTCCGCGCGCCGTATTATTAGATACCGAGTCTTTAAATGCATTAGATGCTTTCGATGCCGGGCCCAGCCGCAAGCGCCCTTCATGGCCGAACTGCCCGCCGATAGAGTTACGCCTCAGCCAGTATTTAGTCAAGTCACGACCGATTTTGCCGGCCCATTCCTCGTTAAATCTAGTACCCTACGTAATGTTAAACTCTTAAAAGCGTACTTTTGTATATTCGTGTGCCTCTCCACTAAGGCGGTTCATTTGGAACCGGTCTCGGACCTCAGCACGGAAGCATTCCTCGCGGCATTACAGCGTTTTATAGCACGCCGCGGTGCCCCAGTTCTCATCCGCTCGGACTGCGGTACAAATTATGTAGGCGCTAGAAATCAGCTCATTGAAGTACAACACTTTCTTGCCTCGAATAATAACACGATTGGGCACAAGCTCGCTGGTCAGCACATTACTTGGTTGTTGAACGTCCCTAAGGGACCATGGTTCGGTGCGTTACATGAGATCAACGTAAAATCAACAAAGCAACTTTTATATCGCGTCATTGGCGAACAACACCTCACATTCGAGGAATTCTCCACACTTTTAGCACGAATCGAGGCTGTACTTAACTCCAGACCTCTCTGCCCACTTTCGTCTGATCCGTCAAACTTCGAGCCGCTCACAGCCGGACATTTTATTATAGGCCGCCCACTAACGGCCCTTCCCGAACTATCCGTGGAAGATAGGCCAATCTTCACACGTAGGCGATTCCAGATGGTACAGGCCCAGTCCTACCTCCACACACTCCAAACCCGCTCCAAATGGTTGTCCCCATCCTCCCCTCCCCGAGTTGGCAAGCTCGTCCTCATCAAGGAGGACAACCTGCCTGCCCTTCAATGGAGACTGGGGCGCATTACTCGCACCTTGCCTGGGAAGGATGGCGTCGTGCGGGTGGTGGACCTGGACACCGCCAATGGACACCTCCGGAGGCCTGTGTTCAAGATTGCCAGGCTCCCTCTAGATGAGCCCACCCTGGGCCCCGGTGGACGTTCGAGCCAACTGGCCGACGATTGAAGACACTACCGGCGCCCTCTAGCGGTTCGATACGGCAACCGAAGCCGGCGCGCGAACGTCACCGCGCGCCGTGTCGACCGAGGGCCTGTGGTCGCTGACGTGACGAGACATTATTCCCCGCTTAGCGCGCGCGCGTGTGACATCACACCCGTTACAACCGAGGCGCCATTTCGGCCGCATTGAACATTGGCGACCCCTAAGAACAATTTGTGAAGTGACTGTGTGCTGTGCCGTGATCGTGAAGTCCACTTCATCGCCCTGCCCGTGCTTTGCCCAGCTCGTCTCCCGGTACATGCGATCCCGTCCAGCCTGCTCCCGGTAAGTCCCTTGTCCCTTCTCTGCTGTATTTGGCGGTGTCCTCTGACCCGCGGATACAGTATGTAAGTTTAATTTAACAGTTATCTGTAGGGATTAAATTTAGTTATTGAAGACAACACTATTATTTTGTTCTTTTCATTTATTTTATATTTTTGAAGTTGGTTCTTTTTTATATTTTATAATTTTTGATATTTTATGTCTTATATACAAGACATAAAATATCAAAAAATGGTATATATACCATTACATTATAAAAAGTCTAATTTAGACCTTAGCTAGGAGTCACCTGGATAGCGAAATTTCCTAAGTTCGAACGCCAGCTGAGGGCTAAATGAGACTCGGTGTTATTTTTTTTTTTAAAGTAATGTTATTTTTAATTATTTTTTAAGTATTCTTTAATCATTATCACCATCATCATCAGTTTATGAAAGTCCCACTGCTGGGCACAGGCCTCCCACGAGGACAATAGCACGTGGGGATATTGGGCCATATCCCACCACGCTGGCCCAATGCGGGTTGGTAGGTTTTAACGAATGTCATCTTACGACCAACGGCTTAACGTGCTTTCCGAAGCACGGAGGAGCTCGAGATGTTTTAAATTGGTTACCCATCCAGCGACCCGCCATTGCGAAAGTGGCTTAGCGAGCAAGACCGCAAGCCGAACGCGCCATCGCGTTCATCTTCTTTTTTTAATATTGTCGTTTATTTGCTGTTGGGTGGGACAATATATCTAACAAAATAATTAAGCAATTCAGGCATATTTTGACACCTCCCTTAACATATATCTTTCAATTAAGTCTGTCTACCGGCATTTTTCCAAAATGTTTAAAAAAAGCCATTGTTAAACCTATTTATAAAAATGGCGATAAAAGTCAAATATCAAATTACAGATCTATATCGTTATTACCATCCTTGTCAAAAATATTAGAAAAAATTATTAATTCGAGATTAGTAATTTTTTTGGAAAACAATTCTATTTTGTCTAATTTTCAGTTTGGTTTTAGGCCAAAAATGTCTACTGCTAATGCTGTACACCACCTGACTGAATATATTGTACAAAATCTTAATATAAGTAAGCATACTGTTGGTATCTTCCTCGATCTCGCGAAAGCATTCGATGCAGTTTCCATTCCTATCCTTTTACGCAAGCTTGAAGCTACAGGTGTAAGAGGCACCCAGTTAGACCTTTTTACGAGTTATCTAAAAGAACGAACGCAATGTGTGAGAATTGACAGTGTCCTTAGTGATGAGCAGGATAACACATCCTTTGGAATTCCTCAAGGAAGTATTTTAGGACCCACCCTGTTCTCAATTTACATTAATGACCTGTGTAATATCCAGCTAGATCATGGAAAAATCATTTCCTACGCTGATGACACCGCCCTTGTTTTTGTGGCTGACTCGGAAGAAGATGTTTATATGTATGCGCAAAGCGGTTTCAATGTTGTAAATAACTGGCTTCATAAAAATATACTAACACTAAATGCCGAAAAAACTAAATATATTAAGTTCTGTATAAGTAAAAATCGGTGTTGATGTCGGTTTCAACACTTCATGCTCATTATTGTAAAGGGCCAATACAAAACCCTTGTGAGTGCCCTGAAATTAAGCAAACGGAAACTATAAAATATCCGGGCATTTTAATAGATGAAACACTTTCTTACAAACTACATATTATTGCTTTAAATAACAGGTTGCGTAAGTTAATATTTGTTTTCAAAAAGATACGACATATTGCAGATTCAGCTATAATAAAACAAGTTTATTTTGCTCTTTGTGAATCAATATTAACCTACTGCATTACTACTTGGGGTGGTGTAAATAAAACCTTATTACTAACAACAGAAAGAGCTCAGCGAGCGATCCTCAAGGTGTCGACTTGCCGTACCTATCTCTTTCCTACTAACCTCTTATATAAGTCCTGCAACTTATTGACAGTTCGACAATTATTTATAATGCACATAGTTTTAAAACAGCACGCAGCCCTTCCATTTAGCACTGAATTAACAATAAAAAGACGGAAAGATATCGTATGTAGGTACTCAAAAAGTACGCATCAAATATTCTATTACAGAAAGGTTCTATTTTTTCCTAGGTCCTTTTCTCTACAACCGATTAAATAAAATCGGTGACATATTTCCTCTCACTTATACCAACTGTAAGAACAAAGTGAAAAATATTTTGCAACCCATGTCCTATGAAGATACAGAGAAGTTACTTGTGGTATTAAAATAAGGTTTCTAATTTAAAATTATTTTATATAAGTTGGGCTAGAATTAGGTACTATTATAGTTTATAAAGCTTTTGTAAATCCATTTAAATTGTTAAAACTTTAATTAGACACATACTATGTGGATTTAATTTTAAGTGATGAATTGTGTTTTTATTTATTTAAATTTATTTTTTTCTTTCAATATAAGTACTTACTAGCATTATGGTCGCCTGATATACAGGATTTTCCTAGTTCGAGCTAAAATTTAATATGTTTTATCTAAAAGAATATATCTGTTCTGTTTATATGTGTGATTTTATATGAAAAATAAATAAATATGAATATGAAATATATATAAATATTTTATTTTTTATACTTATCAAATTCCTGCCTTTATTCTTTTTTGCTTCTATTCTGTACCTTACTGTACTAAAATATTAATTTTAGGTACTTACCGAACTAGGGGTTGATAGTGGACAAGGTATGAATGTCCTTAGTATGAAAATTCAGTCTCGCCCCTTGGGGGTCGAGCGTGAACTTTGTTTGAGGGTTGAGAGGAAACAAATGAACAAATCTTTTTTTAGGGGTCGAGGGGACGAGAGTGGACTAAACGGTTTTAATACTACTAGTCTGCGGGCACGAGACTGGCGACGGCCGAGCGATAGCGATGCGACGCGACGGCGACGTGACGGCGGAGCGGGGCGACGAGGCGCGATATCTCGCGTGGGCACGAAACTTGTTGCTCCATGTCGTTCTAGAGGTAGTGTTGTGAACAACAGTCACGTCATCATAACACAAGTTTACGTCAAAGAGAAAAGTTGAAGCCAAGTCTATTAATGAGAACGGAGTTATTATTACCTAGTGATGGTGTTCATCCAATAAATGAAAGAAGAAGTACTTTTGGCGAATTTTCTACCCTTTTTACGAGCTAAGGTCGCCTTAGCAACGAAATTTTGCAACTATACCAGAGTGAGTTTACACACATTTGATTACATTTTAGAGAAAATAGAACTTATTTACAATCTTTTTGTTTTTATGGTGAACATTTTTACTGTTCCATAGAGCAGGTTTTGACCAAAATACACGAGATACCCAAATTCTTTAATATCAATTTCAATTACCATTAGGTAGGAGGTTACTTTAATATTTTTCAACACAACACTACTGTAATCGCGAGCGACCTAATCAAACTAGTTTGTTCATTTGTTCTCGTCGCTTCCGCGCCGCCGCCGTCGCTCCCGTCCCGAGTCGCCCCCGTGCATCGCTCGATCGCATCGCCCCGCCATCGCTCGTTTCGCGCGCGTCACCATAGGTGTCCATGTTGTTGTATGCATCGCCGTCGCGTCGCTGTCGCTAATCTCGTGCCCGCAGACTTACTGCTGCTATAAAGCTGCAAACTGGACCGCGGTCGCCACCTCGCCCGCACCCGCGGTCGTCCAGTTTGCAGCCTAAAAGAAACATCAACGAATACGAACGGTTACTTAGCTCTTATAATTTGTATTGTGAAACGGTCTCTACTTTTATTATGTTAAACACTGTTTTGGATTGAAAAATATTAGTAGGTATAGAAAGTTGACGTTATATTTCAAGTTTGTAATTATTCGCGTGTTTTCGCTCAAATATAATTAAGATTGGTAATGAAACGTTGACATAAAAACGACAAGTCGTTTTTTTTCATCATTTTTACTTTTTAAATTAGGTAATAAAAAATATTCGCAGTAGCACGTCGACCGATTAGGATCTTTTGTGCAATAAGAAGTATGCTTAGGTACTAATTATACTTTGCGCCTCGTCCTTCGAGATTATATTATTGTTACATGTAGTACCGCATATTATGTGGCCAATCGTGTACTAGTTTAGAGTATTTCTTTGTAATTTTTATAATGTGGGTAGTCCTCTTGCTACGTGGTGACCGCCATTACGCTCCTTCGTCATTCGCATTTTAGTGCTCGGCCAGTCAAGACACAAAAATGTCAAAAGGCTTAAGTTTTAAAGTAAAAGTGATAATTTAATTATTTTGTCGTGAATACCAACAAAACGCTATCGAATCTGCCATTAAGGCTTTATCACAGCAATTGAAATGTGACGGTTAGCCTTCTAACCTGAACAAAATAACGTTGGTCATTCATACTATTCAAGACACATAGTTGCCGAAAAGAAATGTTTTAAAGTGAAACTGATAATTTTAAATTATTTTGTCGTGAATACCAACAAAACGCTATCGAATCTACCTTGGGGGTTTTTTCACAGCAATTGAAACGTGACGGTTAGCCAGAAGGTTAGAAAACCTAAACAAAGTAACGTTTGTTATCCAGACACAAGTGCCGCAACAAAAGTTTAAAAGTGATAGTGATCATTTTAAATTATTGTCGTAGATACCAACAAAATGCTTTCGAATCTACCATTGGGGTTTTTTCACAGCAATTGAAACGTGACGGTTAGCCTTCTAACCTAAACAAAGTAACGTTTGTTATCCAGGCACAGGTGCCGCAACAAAAGTTTAAAAGTGATAGTGATCATTTTAAATTATTGTCGTAGATACCAACAAAATGCTTTCGAATCTACCATTGGGGTTTTTTCACAGCAATTGAAACGTGACGGTTAGCCTTCTAACCTGAACAACATTACGTTGGTTATCCAAGATGCGCAAAACTAGTAGTTCCAATAAATTTTAATCAACTAAGAAAAAAATAGTATTTAAAAAAAAAAACTGCGTATTCTTATTAATTCAATTTGTTGCGATGATAATTAAGTACTAATAGTAAAGTATAAAGTAAGTGATAATTAACTTACAAAAAAGGACTGCACAGTCTTCTCTTTGATTGATGGTTATAAAATCCACCTAGCCAAAAAACTTTTTTAAGTCCTATAATGCAATAGGTCTTAATACATGTTTTAACCATGTATCGCAGGGCTAGTTTACATGAAATACTGGTCCCCAAAGATACTGATTTTATTTAATATAAAAAATAAAAAAACTTTTTAGCTTGGTTTAACAATGAATGAAGATACAAGCCTCTGTGTACCTTGCAGGCTATGTAAATGTCTGGGCATGGTCATTACTCACACAAGAGAAAACCATTACCTTAACCTAAACAAAAAAAATAAAAGGTCACCAAGGTCCTTTCAATCACAAGATATTCATCACTCATCCCTAGGTAGTCTGTGCATCACTTAACTAAGCTGATGAGTGTGTACATGTGTAAGAATGTTTATAACACATTTGCTCGTAAAGAAGCTCTTATTACACCGATTTCAGTATCGTAATGTAATAAGTTTCGCACTAGTGCGGTAATGTAATTTAAAAATTAGTAATCATTTGAATCTATGGACAACATAGGCCTTTACCCCGTTAGTAGCTTTTACGACACCCACGGGAAGAGAGGGGTTGGTAGTATTATTTTGATGAGCCCATCGCCGCTCTATGCTGTTGGATGTATGTGCAGTCTTTAGTCCGTTAGTCTCCTTTTACGACACCCAAGGGAAGAGAGGGGTTGGTAGTATTATTTTGATGAGCCCATCGCCGCTCTATGCTGTTGGATGTATATGCAGTCTTTAGTCCGTTAGTCGCCTTTTACGACAACCAAGGGAAGAGAGGGGTTGGTAGTATTATTTTGATGAGCCCATCGCCGCTCTATGCTGTTGGATGTATGTGCAGTCTTTAGTCCGTTAGTCGCCTTTTACGACACCCAAGGGAAGAGAGTGGTTGGTGGTATTATTTTGATGAGCCCATCTACGCTCTATGCTGTTGGACAAAGAAAAATATATGTTGGCTTACCAAAGATTCATGCACTAGAAAAACAACAAAAAAACGCAGTCATTTCGGAATTTTTTTTTCCTCACAAATATGTTATAAAACGTCGTATGGCATACGTGCGCTTTGATAATTACAGCCTCTGCTTTCTTGTAGCCCTCGCCTACGGCTCGGGCTGGCAATATCGCCTCGGCTGTAATTTTCATCTTACCGCACTAATATCATAATGTACTATTATCAAACTTCTTTAAAGCGTAAGACTAATCTCGTAACAAGACTGATTATAGTGGTTACTCTAAAAACATGATGTTTTAAAAATTTAATCATTTAGTCTACGACAAAATCCCGCACTACCATGAAATTTATTAAGGGGATTACCGGTGTCAGCTTGCCTTGCAATAGAATACTGGCTTCTCCACAGCAAAAATATCCTCAGATCACTGCGGATGGCTTTGCAATGGTAGAATTCAGTGAGTCGCATATGAAATGACGACTTTCGAAAATGTCTCTCAACGATTGGGGGCAGCTTATCTGGACAGGGAGGCTAGTGGAAGATCGTCAAACGAAAAGCGAAAAAAGCACATCAGCTATTTTAAATAATAATATTTTATTATTATTCTTTTTTTTTCGCAAAATGTTTTGCAATAGCTGCTAACAGGTGTTAGACTGCCAGATTCTGTTGCGTGTAGATAGATCAATTGCAGTTTCCTACTTCAACTAAATACAATTTACTCATTAGTGTTTAAATTGGTTATTGTTATTGCTTGTAAATGTCTTATTCTATTGTCAACCCTTTCTGTTTTTTTGGGGGCGGACGTTGTTATCTGCGATACCGCTTTTTAAACTTAAGCTTTGTAAAGCTTAGCTTAGAAAGATATTATCGTTTTTTACTATTATAATTACTAAATTATAAATGTAGCCCTTATTTTTCTTGAAATAACATTCACCTTACAATTATTATTATCATTATTATCAACTAAATAGGTGGCCTTACGTACTAAAACCTAACTCATTTTTATTTAGGTCCCCTGAGCTGGATCTTTTTGCAATCCGCATCAATAAATAGTGTGAAGCCTGCTACATCTCGTGCCATAGAGATCATGATGCAGCTGCGCTGTCGACACCTTCATACTTCCAGTATTCAAGGCTAATACGCCTTTATGCTTTTCTTCCTTTCTCGGGAATTTTGAAAGTTTTCGCAGAAAAATCATTTTAATTTTAATAAATTAAAGTAAGGTCGATTTGAAGGTATCTTACATTTCCCCACGTCTCACTTAGACTTGACCTACCTATTCTTCAAGACAACAACTACAACAGCCTCAATTTTTTTACGTTTCCAGTTTCAACATATGAACGCGTCTATTGTAGGTGTAGGTATGGCAGAGACCAAACAATTGAAAAAAAAAAAAAGTTCACCAATATGTTCATTGGTGCCCGTTCCTACTGTCAAACAAAATTTTTAACTGGACTTTGAACAGGGCGCCCAATATATCAATATTTAGTACTCCTTGCACTTCTATTAGGACCTACATCCAAGGACTATAGAATACAGAGATTCTTTATAGGCGTGTTTTATCTTCGACAGCTACATTATTAAAGTATAGCTACACATGGAACACAAATTACCACCACCACTTATGTCAGTGGTAACTCTACCTAAGTTATCGTTCGACAAAGGAACTATGAAATCTCTCATTAAACTACTGGCACTTACCGTGGCCTACATAATAGATTGCAGACAATATTGCTATTTATTTTTGTTAAGTTTAACAACAGTTAAGTGAAAATTATATGCATGCACTTAATAAAAACTTCTAAAGCAGGTTAAAACAATCAACCCTTTACATTCCATTTTTTTTCCCTAACTTGCAATGTACATATAATATGTAGGTACATAGTTCCTAATAGAACAAATACTTCACTTCATAGGATAAATTGAATACTAATCGATAAACTCGTCATATAGATATATTAAAAGAAGTTTAAGTATAAGATTGGTCACGCAGGTCCTTGTACGCAACGCAACGCAAGAAAAAAAATACATAAAATAATAGGCACCTTTAGTTTCTTACATTGTAAAAAACAATTTTATGTTTAATGAACTAGCGGCTCACCCGCGACTTAGCCCGCGTGACAGATGGGAAATTCTCAAAAAATGTCTTAAATACTTCGACAATAACAAACACACACAAAAAAAAAAGTAGGTATTAGCCACCATGATACAGACACAGGTGCGTTCTAAAGTGATGCTCGAACATACATTCGTGGCGATTGAAATTTATTTGTATAGATCACAAATTCTTCAGTTTAATTAAATATTAGTTAACTTTTTATTATCCGTACGAATACGTTACGTTACGTGTTAAAGTGCTGGATAGGAAAACATATAAGTACTTACATTTTATGCAGTACCAATGAAATTACGACTTCGTTGTTTACCTTAGTTTTTAATCGAATTAACAATTTGAAATCCTACCAGCTCTAGGATGCTTGTTTTCGTGATGCTCTTTTTTCAAATAAGTACTATACAAATGTCGGCGCGGGCCGGAATTAGAATTAGAATTCATTCTATCACCGATTTGAGTTGCTTCTAATCCTGATGGGGCCTGCAGAGGTGCAGCAGCATGTCGACCCATTTTGATATTTTGTGCAATAAGATCAGAGTTGTTTAAAATCGTGGACATATTACTTATAAATATGTCCATGCTTAAAATTCAGTGCAAAGTAATTTGTATTACATTTCCTGATAGAATGCAGTAATATTAACAGTTCGGAACTCACTAGAGAGAAGTTACTACATGAGAGTAGATAAAATTAAAAAACATACATATTTACTTACTTACTTACTTAATATATTGACCTGACCAGTATTGGACGGTGAATTACTAAATAAACCACCGTGAAATTAAAAACGAAAACTTTTTTATTTAAGTAGTCAAGGGGAATAGTAACGAAATTGGGGGTTAATAAATTAAATTAACTATTCTATTCGCGCTAATCATACATAATTACTTCCTGAATATATTGTGTTTCTTCGATACAGAAGTAACTATTACAATACAAACAAGAAGTAGGTAGACACATAATATTTACCTTTCTCTCTTAACCTTTGGTTATTTGAAAAAAGATAAAACTATTATTTTATGATATTGGTTACTTAAGTTACACTATTTTGACAGCCGTCTACATTACAATAAGCATGAGACTTAGACTTAGCCATATGAAAAATAAATTATGTTGTGTTTGTTTCACGTCGTGATGCGCGGCACGAGTGCGTAGCATTACCCTGGTAGCACCCACCCAACTGTTGTGTAGGTATAAAAAGCAAACCTTAGCCGCTGGATAAAACAACTACATCAAGTGAGTGCGGGATCGACACGTCCGTGTCCTCGGCGCACAGCACAGGCACATGAATTGACTCATGTGGCACAGGACAAGTAAGCGTCGGCGGCGATGCAATCCAGTATTTATTATAATCATTTTAAATAATATTGTGATGATCACACACCACACCACATCAACATCAACGACACACCAAGCTAAAGATGTATCCTTAGCTCATTCAATAACCAATTATTCGAAGGTTTAAATGCACAGAGTAGACATTCATGTTCTTTATTTATGAGAAGTACATTAAGTTTAACAAATATAACAAATTCGTTATTTTTAACGTTAAGTGATTGTTATTTAGTCATCGTATTAAATGAGTTGATGAAACAATGTTAAATTAAGATCAAGATGAGTAAATACATTAAGTTGCAAAAAAAAAAAAATACTTGCATAAGGATATAAGTATATATTTTATTATTATTTAATACGTAGGTGGTATCATTGATACAATTTCCGTCACATACTCTCAAAGTCTACATGTAACAATAATATAATCTCGAAGGACGAGGCGCAAAGTATAATAGATGATTAAACGAACTTACCTGTAAGTAAAGTTCTATCATAATTATACGAAGCGCCTCGTCCGAAGAGATTAGTAACAACCCACCCACCCTAACGATCCCGCTACTAATCTCTTAGGAAATGTATATCAATGATTTCAGGATCTTACTCTAAACTACATGACGAAGGAGCGTAATGGCGGTCACCACGTAGCAAGAGGACTAACCACATTATAAAAATTACAAAGAAATACTCTAAACTAGTGCACGATTGGCCACATAATATGCGGTACTACATGTAACAATAATATAATCTCTTCGGACGAGGCGCTTCGTATAATTATGATAGAACTTCACTTACAGGTAAGTTCGTTTAATCATCAATTATATTTTATATTTTGCAGATGGCTTTTGCTATAGCAAATCCCGTTGAGGAACACGCTTACTCTACTACGCTGGTTACACCTACGGGGTCAAGTCCACCAATGGCGCCAAAAAATCTGCAGGTGCTCCACCCATAACTCCCGAGGGTGTAACTCCTTCATATACACTGTGGGTGACAAAATTGTAAAGATCGTAAACTCCCATACTCATTGTGGATGTTATGGGCCGTGAGCAGTGAAAATGCGGTTCGAACTTCAACACTATATTGGCACAAATAATACGTAAAAGCAATTAGGTAACAATTCGTTTTTAAATAATATTTAAACGCTGCACATGACTGCTGACCGACATCAGCCGTAGACGACAAACTCCCGGCGGGGGGATAGCCTACCCACAATATTTGACATTTATATAGTAATGTACTAAACTACCTACCAACATATTATTGTACAAGAAAAATACACTACTTATTTGAGATAAATTTACAAATTTTAATGAGCGCGTCGCTAACATTCCCCACCCCGTGCTAATTCAGCACTCAATACCGAGTGAGACACGAGCGACGCGGGCAGCCGATCGCTTCCAAATGCCTGTTTTAGTCTTCACGTCGACTAATCTGACACGACCATCCTTCCCTGGATACACTTCCTGAATGATACCCCTTGGCCAAGCGTTCCGTGGACTATCAGGATCGGCCACGAGAACCAGATCTCCCACCCGTAAAGGTTGTGTTTCCTTGTTCCATTTCCTTCTAGGCAGCAAGTCGGGCAGAATTTCTTTAAGCCATCGGCGCCAGAACATATCCGCTAGCCTTTGCGCCTTGCGCCAATGCTTCCGCAAGTACATATCTGAATCGTCGAAAAAACCAATGACAGGTAAGTTAGACGAACCACCTAGAAGGAAGTGGTTAGGAGTTAGCGATTCTGAACTGTCAGGATCGACCGAAACATACGCCAATGGGCGACTGTTAACCATACCTTCCACTTCTGCCATCAGGGTACACAACACTTCTTCCCTTGGTGCGCGTTCTTTCATTATAACTCGAAGCGATGTTTTGACGCTGCGAATTAACCTCTCCCATGCCCCACCCCAGTGTGGGCTGCTGGGTGGAATGAAGTGCCAGGTCATCGCATTGTTGACGCCAGCGGTCTTAAGTATGTCCACATCGAGTTCCCGTACGGCTTGTTGCAGCTCTTTGTCTGCGCCCCTTAGGTTGGTTCCGTTATCCGAGTATAGGTGGCAGGGCCAGCCACGTCGAGCCGCCATACGTCGTAACGCCATTATGAGGGAGTCAGCTGTAAGCGATGCAACCAACTCGATATGAATGGCTCGTACCGTGAGGCAAGTAAAAAGGACACCATATCTCTTCTGTCGTCCTCTACCAACCGTCACTTCCATGGGTCCAAACAGATCGAGTCCACAGAAGGTGAAGGGCCTCTGATGATGTGCTACGCGAGCTTGTGGTAAGTCACCCATTCTTGGGATTTGTGGTTTACATTTTCTTATGCGGCAAAGCATGCAGCTTGTAACAACCTGTTTGACTGTAGGTCTCATTCTAAGGACCCAATATTTCTGTTTCAGGTTATTTATCACCATTTCCTGGTTCCCGTGAGCTGCTTTAATGTGGTAGTGCGTGACAAGAAGCTTCGTTACCGGGTGTTTCCCATCCAATATAATCGGTCTTTTTGATTCCAGGTCCAGATCAACTGCGGCATCAATGCGGCCACCGAGTCTCAACAAAACGTTTTCGTCAAGGTAAGGTGACAATGTAAGTAACTTGCTGTCACGTGATACACATTCACCCCTTTTTACTGCAGATATCTCGCTAGGAAAGGAGTCCAACTGCGCGTATTTCAGCAGCAGGTTTTCAGCTCTCGACATCGCGTTGCAGTCCACTTCACCGGAAAGCCCTCTGCATTTATCAATAAACTTCAGCATAACAGCCGTAGAACGCAGCAGGCGGAGCCAGAAGGAGAATCGTTGTGGGTCTGGGATCGCTAAGTTATTTGATAAGTCGCGTATAGTAGCTACACACTCGGTATATATTACCTTAGCAGTGTTAACAACATCCGCCGGCCACGTCGATTCTTCAGAATATAAGAACTCCGGCCCCGTAAACCATCTTCCGTGAAACAGCGTCATATCAAAATTTTCACGAGTCGCTAAATCAGCCGCATTTAATTTTGTAGGTACATATCGCCATTCGTGTACCTGTGTGAGCTCATCGATTTCGCCTAATCGGTTAGCCTCGAATACTTTGAACGAACGTGTATTATTTCTGATCCATTGCAGAACAGTGGTGGAGTCGCACCAGAAGAAACGTTTCTCGGGAGTCATTCTGTGTTCTTTCAGTATGGTGTCCGCAAGACGCGCCGCCAGTAAGGCCGCCTGCAGTTCAGCGCGGGGAACGGTAATAGGCTTGACCGGCACAACGCGGCATTTACTCGCTATAAATGCGACGTGTACCGTCCCGTCGTCCGCTGTCCAACGCCAATACGCTACAGCGCACATAGCTTTGGCAGATGCATCGCTGAATATATGCAACTGCAAACATTTATAATTGTTAGTTACTACTGTAGCACGCGTTGCAGGCGGCTTACGATTTTCTGTAACCGGCGCAGGCGCAGCGGGGAGTGTAGGTGACAACAAAGGAGATGCTACGGACTCAACTAGTTTTGCTTGGTCTCGGCTATTATTGAGGTAACACCTAGGTATGCGTATGTGTTTTATATCTTTAAGTAATGTAACCCATGTGCACCATTTCTCGTATACGCCATCAGGTATGACGTCATCCCAGCCTATCGTAAGACGCCAGGTATCCTGTAGCATTATTTTGCCCTGGATGGTAAATGGTGCAAGGAAACCAAATATATCGAAAATCGACATAACGATACGGAGCATAATTCGCTTGGTAGGCCTCTCCTTCCCTTGAATAATGCCTTCGGGTATACGTTTCAGTGACGTATCGAATCCTAGCTCATCGACGTCGTTTGGATACCAAATTAGGCCTAAGGTTCGTTCCCCTTGGTATTGTTGGTCGATTTTAAACCTTATAGCGGCATTACCTAAAGTCTCTTTTGGTACGCTATTTAAGACTTTTAAACTATTGCTCGTCCAGTTACGAATCTCAAAGCCACCGCTTTTATGAATTTCAGAAATATTTTTTACCATTTCTACCGCTGTCGACTCATCTGGTAGACTATCTATGTAGTCATCTATATAATGAGACTTATATATAGCATTGACAGCTGTCGCCATTGAAGACTCAAATCGACGTGCATTTAAGTTTTTTACAAACTGGGCCACGAATGGTGAACAATTAGCCCCAAATATAAGAGAAGACATTACATACGTGTCCACCGGTTCCGTAGGGTTGTCCCGCCACAGGAAACGAAGTGCCTGTTGGTCTTCTTGGCGGATCTTCACCCTTAAGAACATATCCTTTATGTCACCAGTTACTGCTACTTTATTTTCTCTAAAGCGCAGCATGATTCCAAACAGCGATGACAACAAGTCCGGCCCTGTAAGCAAGTAGTCGTTTAGACACATTCCATCCACGGGATCTGCGGCATCAAATACCAATCTAAGTTTCTCTTTATTAGGGTTGTCCACCCCGAAATAGGGTAGGTACCATGCCCTGGGCGAAGGTTGAGCATTTACAATTTTTTTGGCATAATTGTTTTCTAATAAATGTGAAATCCTCTCTCTAAACTTGTTAGCGAACCCTACATCTCGACACATTTTCCTTTCTATACTTTTTAGCCTATTAAATGCATTATTGTAGGAATCAGGCATAGAAAAAATATCATTCTTCCACGGCAAACCAACATGCCAGCGGCCAGAGTGAAGTTCAGCTGTATTCTCCAATTGAGTGATGGCACGCACATTGTTAATGTTTTCACGAGGCTTACCTGATATGCCAATGGAATCGATGGTAAACGAACGCTGTACCTCCTCATGAAGTTCCCGCAGAGAACGCTCGCCCGAAACGTCTGAGGGCGGGAGGGGGGAGGGTCGGCCGCTCGCGCTCACCAGCAGCATCGCCGCGGCGTGCGCCGGCACCGAACTGCGCGAGCGCGCGCGCCGCGCGGGCCCCGCCGCCGGGCGCATCATTCCATGCATGCACCAGCCCAGGGAAGTTAATGTAGCGGACGGCTCATTTGGTTTTCCCAACCTAGCTTCAATTGGTAATAACAAATGATAGTTATCTTGACCTATCAATATTTCCGGTTTAACATCAACGGTACACAATTTATCTTTTATATCTAACAAGTTGTTGTAATTATTACAATTCACTAAAGAAAAATATTGAATAGGTAAACTTAGTTTATCAATACAACGCAGCCTTATGCTATGCACCTTATTGTCTATACCGGAAAGGTTCACTTTAGCGACAACCGATTCACAAACTAGTTCGTTATCAGACCACGCGCCGCACACTCGCATTGTCTCGGAGCGGCCACTGAGTCCCGCTAGCTGAGCCAATCTCGCACTTATTAATGAGACAGTTGACCCATCGTCGAGTAACGCGTTTGCACTAAATACACCGTTATCAGTGTGTATGCGCACGGGCACGACTTTAAGTAGTACTTTACACTCATTCGCGTTAATGTTTGTCACTGTTTGAATACTATCACTAGGGGGCTCCCTAGTCGTGCTCGACGTCGTCGTTGGCGCCAGGATCGATTCCCGGTTATGGCGGTTATGCGTTTCTGAGTTGTCACTCGGCTTGTTGATGTTATAGTGTAATAGATAATGATGTGCCTGACCGCAGCTATCCTTATCACACACAGGTGCTGTACATATATCTCGGTCATGACGCGATAGTAAGCATTTAAAACAAATTCTGTTGCGCTTAACAAATTGCCATCTCGTTTTACGTAGCGCTTTTTTAAATTGTTTACATTCGGTCAGCTTATGTATCGATGCGCGACAAAATTGGCACTTATTATCTTGTTCCGTTTGTAATAAAATCGTTTGCGTGCGATTTACGGCGACATCACATGTTCTATTTTTATATTGATCCGTGCGTGCACTTACTAAATAAATATTAGTTGTAGTGGATATCTTTAGGGCTTCTTCGTTCAAAAAATCTGATAGAATAACCATTCGTGGTTTTTGTCCTGCCGTTATTAACGAGAAACTGTAATCGGACCATTTAGATAACAATATAGTAGGGAGCTTAGACAGTATGATTGAAGTAATGCTCATACCTTGTAAATATTCCTCGCGTCCTACAGCTCGCACGGCTTCTATCAAATTTTGCACTTTCACTGAAAACAGCACGATTTCTTTGTGATAGTCCTGTGAAAGTGGATGTAATCTTTTGATATCTTGCATTATTTTGGATACGATCAGATCGGGATTACCAAAGCGTAACTCCAATGTTGACATGATTTTGTTAGGTGGACTCGCAGTAATAAGTAAAGCTGACACGGATTCCTTTGCTGCTCCTCGGAGACCCTTTCTTAATCGCCACAAGTTTTCTTGAGGGGTGAAATTGCACAGCTGGGTGGACTCCTCATAGGCTTGCTTAAATTGTAACCATTCTAGCGGGTCCCCTGAGAATTCCGGTAGCTCTTTAGGTGTACACAATCGTGTTAAAAGTTTGTCATTCGGTGCACTTGTACACGCCAGGTCCTTTATTGTGCTTGCTAGCATCTGAATAGTCGCATGGATGCCGGCGGCCTCCTGTGGCGTATGTGGCATATGATGCTGCGACTCCATCGGCAGATGTGGCACTGCAGGTCCTAAAGACGTTATGGCGGGCATTGTGTTGGCTGGGGCTTCCTTTGGCTGACACAGCTGGTCCGTGGGTTGCCCATTGTTAGGAGCTGACTGTATCGGATCGAGGTGACTCCGCTCTAACCATTCTTCCACGCCTCGGGTGCGATCTTCATCGTGTGGACTGTACTTTGCTTCGTCTTGTAAGTCGGTTAAGTCGGCTTCCAATTGTTTGTCTATTAAATCAAATTGGATCTGTGCCTTTTTCTTCGCAGCTTCCAAAAGCAGTTGCGCCCTTCTTGCTTTTACAGATGACGTGACGCTGTGACCATTTGACCTTGGCGTCGCTTCACTTTTTATACTGAACGAGGCCGCAGGTGTTTTAAACTGAGTGTTTTGATTCCCTGCTGTAGCTGTCGAAATACATTCGTCCTTATCAGCGGGATTTTGTTGCCCGAGCTCACTTTGTTCACGTTCGCGGCGCGCATTGCTACGTGTGCCGACCATCTTGCGCGGCGCCGTTGGTGTACGAGACATGTACATCCGGCTCGAATGACCACTTGTGGATGTTATGGGCCGTGAGCAGTGAAAATGCGGTTCGAACTTCAACACTATATTGGCACAAATAATACGTAAAAGCAATTAGGTAACAATTCGTTTTTAAATAATATTTAAACGCTGCACATGACTGCTGACCGACATCAGCCGTAGACGACAAACTCCCGGCGGGGGGATAGCCTACCCACAATATTTGACATTTATATAGTAATGTACTAAACTACCTACCAACATATTATTGTACAAGAAAAATACACTACTTATTTGAGATAAATTTACAAATTTTAATGAGCGCGTCGCTAACACTCATTCACCAACTTACATACAGGCTACTTGGTAATCATTTCTATCTGAGACCTTTGTTATTATGCAAATCCCAATTTTACATAGTAAGATTAAAGTAATACTACTCTAAAAGGTTTCAGTTGTACCACAGACCACAGTCTGTGGTATTTTTACTCAAAAATGCGAAAAGAAAACCGCTGACAAACGGCCCAGTTGCGTTATTACGAGCTACATATACACCTATTACGGAATACCTGTATACATAGATACATACCTCCGTTCTTTTTCCGGATTGGTATAGGAAGAGACCATGCATAGATTAACATTTGCTACGATCCTGATACCTTTCTTTGGCTTCTGTCGAGCATGATGTTAATGATTCAACCGTTTGAAAAATGCTGAATGTTAAAACAGTCTGTTTGGTTTTCTTATTCGTTGTGGCCGCAGATAGCCTTTGCCTAATCTTTCTGTACTTAATTTGGGGTTTGACGCAATGTCTTCCTTGGTCAGATGTCAACTCAACTTTAACTCATTACTCTGCCATACTATCATTTCACTTCAATTCCATTCAAATTAAATCACTGGGTCCATTTAGTTTTCTTCGGTCTTCCTATCCCCATGTAGCCGTCAATCTCAAATAACCTTTCTTGTCACATGCTGCGTGCACAAACCAATTCTTTATAATATTACCAAAAGGTCTTTCATGAACATTATGTTCGAACTTCTGATTAGTGATGTACAAGGCTCGAGGCGTCGAGTCCTATTTTTGAAGCCTCGAGGCGAAATGGCAAGACTCAGTGAGCTCGGTAGGCTCGGAGTCCCGAGCCTAGCCGAGTCGCGAGCTCTCTGAGCCATGCCTCGAGGCTTTAAAAGAGTTCGAGCCTTTAAAAGAGCTTAAACCTATCAAAAGAGCTCGAACCTTCAAAAGCCGTAAAAAAGAGCTCGAGTCTTAAAATAAACGCAAGCCTTCAATAAAATGTCAAGTTTATGTTTATGACTTTAATATCTCTGTGTTTTCTATGCGTAATAACTATAGACCGGATAAGATGAATAAAAATATGTACCCTCAATCTTCAAGATGAAATCAATATTGTGGCAATTCATCGCATAAAATTACGAAACTGTACTGCGAGCATGTGGCCGTAGAAATCACATGAAAAAGGACTGCCGTTTTTTTCAAGATGTTGTCGTACAGGGAAACCGAGGGCAGTATTGCTTTTATGATTTCAAATTATTGTGAGTTATGAAACAAAACAAGTAATTCTACAAATCATGTTTCTTTTCTTTTAGATTCTGGAGCTACCGATTACAAGTTAATTGACGAGATTATTTTTCTTCACATACCAAACTACCCTGTCCTATGAAGATTGGCGTAGCTAAAAAAGGAATTTCAATTTTGACTCATGGAAAAGGACAAATCTGGAGTTCAAGGTACAATCGACGATTCGAGGATCGTTTCATTTTTCCCCCAAAGTTTCTCTTAATTGACTGTCCGTAAGTCAAATGCAGCAAGCAAGCAAGTCCAATGATTGCTATTTATTTGATTCAAATGGTGTTCATATCTATAAAAATAACAAATTGCATTATGCAATACTGTAGCAACAACCTTTGTAAAATTGAATTTTAAATGAATTTACTTTAACTTATTTAAATTCGCTATTTGGTGAAAAGTGGACTATGGCAGATGGCTGCAGTCTTGCTATCCTCATTGCCTAGTCTCTGACTAACCCTTCGGGGATGATAGTCGTGATGTGTATGTAATTTAATTATCTCATGCTTCGAAATCTTTTGAATTATGGCATAAACGCTTAGAACATGTAAAGGAGCAAAAAAAAACATTATAATTCTTAAAATTTAGTTGATCATAAATTAATGATTCGTTACATTAATCTACTGACGGCATATTATTATCTGAGCCATGCATAATAGGTAATCAGTCGCGAGATCGCGACTTCTTTTTGCAACAGAAAAAGGAAAGTCTGTTCAAAATAGACCATTTTTATCATTTATTCGGATTCATGCGGTCCGATCAGCCCGACTACCGGCGACGACAAACATTATTTTGTTACCTTTTTTGACCATTTTACCCACTATACTTTCACATATTTGATGAATTTTAAAGTGGAAGTCTTAAAATGTTTTATTGATTTTGTTACTAAAAAGTGAAAATTTATTTAATGCAAAGTTTGTTAATTTACACTTATTGAGAAAATGGTTGAGAATATATTTATAATGAATTTAAGCAGTTTTGTGTTTCTAAGGGAATAAGTTGCCATTTGACAATACCGTACACTCCACAACAAAATGGTTTCTCAGTGCGCATGAATCGTACATTGACCGAAATGGCACGAACCATGGTCGCAAGTGCGAAGTTAGATAAAATATTTTAGGGTGAATCCGTTTTAACGGCTACTTAATATCTAACAAAATAGCTACTCACTAAAGCGCTGCTAAATAATAATAATAATAAATAAAATTTCTTTATTATTCCTTCACAACAATACAAATTTACATAAAGACTTTTCTATAAAGTAGGTAACCTAAAATTGTGAAGGACTGGTGCCTGAAACGGGTTTGTAACAAACCTATACCACAGGTCACCAGGCCCCACCCGCAGAAAGGATACAGATTAATTTATGACAAGAGTTATAAATTTAAAATGCAAAATACAATTAATCAGAAATAATGTAGCTTAAAGTTAAACAATAAAACAAAGTAGCATAGAGTTATACAATAAATCTAACTAAACTAGACTAGTCGAGCTATAGAGTAATAATAATACGTGCGCGTTTGTGTAAGTCTATTGAGTAAGAGGTGTGAGTGTGAGTGTGAGTGAACGCTTAGATGTGTGTGTTGCGTTTGTGTATTAGTGTGCGTGTGGGAGTGTTGGTGGGTGTGTGTATTTTTAACGTTGCGTTGGAGGATGAGAGCAGTTGTCCATGAAGAAATTTTGTTAACACTATAGTTTACGAGAAAAAATGATTATGAGAGGGGAGAAAGAAATTTTTGTGTAGTTGCATAGTCCATGGACTTAAGAAATTTGGTGGTAGACTGTTTACAACTGTATTTTGTGAGCGGGTAGATGTAAAGGGAGCTGTTTATTTTGTTATAAAGATAACTTCCAAGAAAGCCGTAGAAGTTATGCGAGAAGGCGGTTTTCAGAGCAGGTATGGTGCATACAGTGCCTATGCGACGTTTCCCTTTAGTTTTTTCAGGGTCGTAAAATTCTTCTGTGTGCTTCTTCAAAATTATTTTTAGAATGAATGTTTGCCTAACTGATAGTAAGTCCCATTTTTTGTAAAGCTCAGTAGTGGGAAAACGATAAGGCAAACCCATTCCAACCTTGAGAAGAAGACGCTGGGCCCGTTCTAAACACAGCATGTTCGTTTTGGCCGTTCCACCCCAAGCTGAGATACAATACTCCAGAAGAGAGTGGCAAAGAGCATAGTAGACCATTCGAATAACCTTGTGATCAGCGATGTGCTTGAGGTTTTTGAAGATGTACGTGAGCTTCCTTAACCTAGAGGTGAGCGTATTGATATGTTCTTTGAAGTTAAGACACTGATCTATTATTACTCCTAAGTATTTGATTGAGCTCGTTCTTTCAAGGGTCGGACAATCGCAGGAGATTCTGGATGGCTGAGTGAGGCACTTATGGACGGTGAGATTGTATGATTGCGATGGAAGTTGATAAGTTCTAATAGTGAAAGCTATATATTTTGTTTTTGTAACATTAAGTGTCAGAACGCTGCTTTTCAACCATTTGGTGACCTCGTTAAGACCCATTTGGGCATTTTCAAATACACTATCCCAGGAGTCCCCAGTGAAGAATAAAGCTGTATCATCAGCGAATGCGAAAATCTTTCCTTCCGGGAGTTGTAAGTTACAGAGGCTATTAATGTAGGCCAAAAATAAGGTAGGTCCAAGTATGCTGCCCTGCGGCACGCCATACGTGACATTAGCCTCCTCACTCATCCATTGGTCCACTTTAGTTCGTTGGGTTCGATTAGCCAAATAGTCCTCGAAGAGTTGTAAAGGTATTCCTCTCACACCGAGGCTCTCCAATCTGGTCAATAGGCGTGGGATCGAGACCGTATCGAACGCTTTGGCCATGTCAAGGAATACTACTACACATTTCATTTTTTTGTCAAGGGCAGAGATAATAGAATGGACCAAGTCGTTTACAGCATCGTTAGTAGACCTTCCACCTCGGAACCCGTATTGCGAAGGTGAAAGAAGGTTATTAGTCTCGAGGTATTTAACTAATCTCTCATTGATGAGGCGTTCTAAAATTTTGGAAAAGGTGGGCAGAATGGTAATGGGCCTGTAATTATCAAACCGGTCCCGGTCACCGCCCTTGTGTATGGGTCTGATCAACCCAACCTTAAATGCTGATGGGAAGGCCCCGTTCGAGATAGATAAATTACAGATGTGCGTTAAGGGAGCCACTAAAAGTGGTGCATATCTTTTCAGCACTTGACTTGATATTTGATCAATCCCCATCGCACATCTGTCCTTAAGTCGGTTGATAACTCTGGCTACTTCTAACTCATCAGTTGGCGCCATAGCAAATGAACCCAATACTAGCGATTTTGGCTGGGAGCCACAAACAGCTGAGCAACTCTCCCGTTCAATCTCGTCTGCAAGTTTCCTGCCGATGGTCGCGAAAAAGTTGTTAGCTTCATTGATTCTCTGTTGTGGATCATGTGAGGAAGCAAGAGGGATAGAACAGTCAGATATCCCCTTAGAACCACTAATTGTCTTTATCACCTCCCAAAGTTGTTTTTTATTATTGCCAGCTTTTTCAATCTCTTGCCTGTCATACATTCGCTTAGCTTTTTTTAGAATAGAGGAACAAAAGTTTCTATACCGTTTATAAGTAGTCTTAAGTATGCCAAATAAAAACCATACGAATGTGGCATGGTACGAACCCTAAAATTAATCACTTAAAAATATTTGGCTCTGCTTATGTAACTATGTACATGATTAAAAAAAAAACAACTAGTCGATATTGTCGGTTATAGCAAAAATGGATACAAATTGTTTAATGTCGAAAATAAGCAATTTTTTCCTTGCAAGAGATGTAATATTTGACTAATGTAATTTTTGAAAATTCTTGGCCAATATTTAAAAGTGATGAGCAATATCAAGTATAAATTCCCGCCAAAATTAGTCAGTCCGTTGAGGTCTCTGAACAACTAATAGGCAAGAAACACAAAATTCCAACCGACGAGACAATAGTAATTTACGATACTCAGTCAATTAAAATTGTCAGACGTAGCGAATAGATTAGCAATCTAACCCCGAAAATTTATAAGAAAGTGACTGACCCCGATTTGTATTTCTCTTTTGAATACTTCTCATTCCTTACCACTATGTTACAGTGGTGTTTTTAATGGTGTGATACTGATAAATGGTTTTCCGCCATACATTGTGAAATCGAATCTCTAAACAATAATCAGACATGGACATTTGTTGATAGACCTAAAAATATGAATATTGTCAGTAGTATAAATGGGTTTTTAAAGTAAACAATAACGGAAACTGGGAACCGGTGCGATAAAAGGCCCGTCTAGTGTCCGTTTTTTTTTACCCAAACATACTTACAAGATTAGGACGAAACGTTTGCACCTGTTGCGCGAATTAATTATTACTAGTATCATTACTTTTAGATTTATTCTAACTTTTGCTATTCAGTTTGACCTCTAAGTCCATCACGTGGACGTAAAAAATGCTTTTCTTTTAAATGGCGTAGTTAAAGAGGATATTTGTATGAAAATACCTGAAAGTATTACCTATTGTTAGTATACCAAACCAAGTTTGTTAATTAAGCAAAACATTATATTGACTGAAGCAATCCTCGCGATGTTGGTATGAATGTTTTCGATCGTAACCTTAAAGGTATGAGTTTTCATAATTCTGAGATCCATGTCTTTATTGACTAGATAAAAATTCTATACATAACAACGTACATAGTATAGCACCTAGTGCTATATGTTGATGGTTTAGTGATTTGACACACAAAATGAACAAACCTTACAATTTTATTAAAATTGTTAATGAGTTATTAAAACTGACATGATTCAGACATGACTGATTTATTTAAATAAAGTAAAATAAGGTATTAAAATTTAAAGAACAAGAACACAATAACTTTAGATCAATTTATTTATTTACCAAATGTTTTACAAAAGCAAAATACCTATCCATGAAAGATTACAATTCTTCAAAATCATCATTTCCTTCTACATTAAATTACTTAGATTTTAACTCCGACGAATATTGTGATGCACCTTGTCATATTGTAATAGATTGTGCTATGCTTTGTACACGACTGAAATAGACGAGACATCTGTGCAGCTATCAGTATTTGAAATTGTTTTTTTAAAGTAAAATTAATGAGGAGGAAATGTTTAAAGCAGTAAAGGAACTATACATTTAAAATAGTATTATGATCACAATAACAAAACCGATATTAATATTTCAATATAATAACGGTTTCATCAGCATTGCTAACAATAACACAGATCATAAAAAGTCTAAACAGATAGAAATTAGAGGTACCACTCAAGAGAGCAAATTACTTACAAAGTAATAAAGCTTGAATATTATCTCCACAGGAGACCAACAAGCCGACATTTTCTCGAAAGTGATGCCCTCTACAAAGTTCCAGGAATTGAGAAATAAATTAATATTCTTTGATTCCTAATTGGTGCAAAAATCTTAAACTTTAAACAATAAGATTTTAATATAACAAAGAATATATTAAATAACTTATTTAGTTTAACATACATAACATAAGATGTTGATAGCACACATGTAATAACATGTGATGTACCTACTTAACATAAGATGTTGATAACATGTAATAACTTATGATGTACCTACATAACATACGAGTAAGATGTTAATTTATCAAAGAATGTATTAAATTACTTATTAAATTGAACATACAAAACTTATGATTTATGATGTTAATAACATGTAATAACTTATGATGTACCTACATAACATATGATGTTAATTTAACAAAGAATGCATTAAATTATTTATTAAGTTGAATATTATTTTATGTTACATTGTAATTAGTATGGAAAGAGTACCTCAGTAACTATTTTAAGCAGCTATTTGCTATTTTTGTTAAAGTAAGTATATCCTATTTTCGAGGGGGACTGTTGGAATATACGAAAATACTCTATTCAATTGCAAAAGCACGTTTTATGAATAAGCGTGATAAAAGGGTTGTATTAGATGTTTATTTTTTTTTCAAAAAAATGTAAACCTTCATTTCTTACCATACGATTACTTTGTGTAACATCACTATTTTTGTATTAGTCACTCAAACGACGTTCATTATAAAACCGTTGTGCCAACGGAGCGACATTCACTTTAATAAAAGCATTCGTTCAGACAACTACGAAGTTTTACTTTGCCGTCACTGCGTCCCTGCCATCATACCTATGTCTGAAAGAGCTAACTGAATAAGCTTTGACAAAATAACTATGGGGCAATTGAAAAGAGTAACCTAACTATCGAGTTTCTTGACGGTTCTTCTCGGTATATGCATTTCTAATACGGTGGTAGCTTTTGTTTACAAATATAATTTCATATTGACGATTTATAGTGAGATTTAAATGCGAAAGTGTAATCATCCCATGTCAAATTCCATCGAACAAGTGAAATCAAGGTTGCGTAAGTAATGAAAATATTTTTTTGACGAACATTTTCTTTAAAAGCAATCATTCGAGTAATACTTTTTAGGTTTACAATTATATAGCCTATATCATCATATTTTTTATTCGCCAAAAATCCACGTGGTATCGCTGTAGTAAAGCATTAAAAAAAATTTTTTTTTTTATTTCGTTTTTGTTAATATTTCTATTTCTTTTTTTTTACTATGACGGGTTAAAAAGTTTGTTCCTGAAATCCATCTTTAAATTACACGAAAACGATACCAAACTTGCCCTAGTAGCTATAAGTGCAGAGGAACTATGCACCGACTGCAACGCGGGAGACAAATAATTCCCCCCCCCCCCCCCCCCCCCTGGTGCCCACCAGCAGTGGGCAATTCCGTGGCTACCGGGCTAAATCAGCTCAAAATGACCTAGAGAACAATCGTGCCAAGTGGCGTCTTCCGAGACAAAAGTGCAAGGTTTAGTCGCTTATTTCCCCTACTACATCGTGTCCTGCAAGAGTGAACACAACCATTTGTCAGAATTGGAATGTTGACAACTGACAACGGATTGATTTTCAAACATTATTTATGTTAATGTAATATTAATAATTATGACATTAATATAACATTAATAAAGTGTTAATATAACATAATATTTGCCTGTTAGATAAACGAATTCAAAACAAAACAGTTCTTGCGAATGTATCAGTGACACATGAAGCCAACCGTCTTAGAGCGTTAAAAACTTTACGCAATGACACATTTCGAATTGTGATCTATAATAGTTAATAACCATATCTATCGCAATCGTTGTGCGCACATGCACAACCAATGGTTATTTGCAGATGTGGACATTTAGCATGTAAAACCTACAGTTTGTACTAATTATTATGTTAGCGTCCTCTCTTTTTGACGACCTCCTTAGTCGAGTGGTTTGTACACCAGTTTTCATGGTGTCGCCATCTCTAAGGTCCCGGATTCGATCCCCGGTCGGGTCAATTTAGAAATTATTAATATTCTAAATTGTCTCGGGTCTGGGTGTTTTCTATGTATAATAAGTATGTATTTAAGTATTTTAAGTATGTTTATCCGTTGTCTAGTGACCATTTGACGAGTTTCTTCGAAGCTTCTCTTGGGCTGGATAATTGGTGTGAGTGTAGGAAAGATTTTAATTTTTTATTTTTTTTGTACCTATTTAGTTTTTAGGTGTACACATACTTTGAATTACGATCTAGAGTACAACCACTATTTTTATTGTATAACTTTGTAAAAATTGTAATTTGTCTTGTGTATGTAAAATATAATAAAATAAATCTAGGTATGCGTTCTAAGTAAGCTGCCCAGACCGTAAAATGGTAAAAAATACTACTTACATGTAAAACCCACTTAATTTTTATGGAATATTCAATAAAGGTTTATTAAATAATATTCTAAAACAGCAGTTGTTGTTTCTACTTTCAGTGACGTATGTGCTCTCGCAGCGAGGCAGAAAGATGATCAGACTCAATGGGTACACCTTCTTCTCAGCGGACGCCAAGGGAAAGAAGGTCCGCTGGAGGTGTTCCACCCACTCCTACGTCGGCTGTCACGCGGTCATCCACACCATTGACGACGCCATAGTTTCGATAAAAAGTGATCACATCCACCCACCTCCGAAGTATAAGGTCGTGGAGTACGACTCAATAGGTCCGCTTTGATCTCGAATTTATGTTGAAACCTTTCGTTGCTTGACGGCGCGGCTAAGCCGTTTGTTTCGCGACTACATACCTACATACAGGATTTTTTTTTAAATGTGCATATAATGTTTTATATCTTTTAGTAACGTTAATAGACATCATTTTTTTTTTTTTTTATTTATTTAATTTTCTTTATTTATTTCATTTGTCCGGCACAATAAAAAATAACTCGTAGATAACGAGCGAACGAAGGTCACGTGTCGGTGCAAGTGCATTGACCCACCCGGCCGCCTGGCCCACAGTATAAATATGAGCTAAAGCAGTAAGGAAGCTACGTACAAACGCTCGAAATGACGCACGCCCACAGACGCACGTCTTTACAGGGCCCCTAAGCGGACATCGCAGTGCTCTCAGTAGCGCGTATCGCGTCGAGACGAGATGTACTTCGTGCCCTGTGCGCGCGATTTTTAAAAATCCGCGAGTGTGTGTATTGCGTAGTATTCGGCTACTTGAACTCGGCTTCTTCAAAACCGGAGCTTTCGTTTTATTAACTTCCTGCTGATGTTGAAAGGTAAGAATGATTTATTATTACTAAATAAAAAGCTTTTTCTTTTAAATAAATCGTTTGGTTGTTTAGGATTTTTTGAGCGCGCGTTATTTTAATGGTGAAAAGTAATAAGAATTGATACTACGAAACTTAATCGTTAATAAACTTTGCTTTAAAAATCGATATCTGAGGATCTGTGTAGTTTCTGACAATGAACCCGTAATTAGAATGAGAAAAAGTAGCCGCCAAATTGAACTTTTTAGTTATTTAACCGATTGCTTTGTAAATCGATATCTGGGGATCTGTGTGGTTTCTGACAACGACTCCGTTATTAGTATGAGACAAAATAGCCTCCATCTTGAACTTTTTAGTTATTCGACCGATTGCTTTAAAAATCGATATCAGGGGATCTGTGGGGTTTCCGACAATAAATCCGATAATAGAATGAGGAAATTAGCCGTCATATTTAACTTATTAGTTTTTAATTTAAAAAAATTAAAAGTGACAACCCTTATGCTTTGCTAGTTATATCAAAAAGCGCTAACTAGCTGAGATACAGCGCTAACTAAACAAAAACTTTTTCAGTATTACAAAAATAAGAGGACAACCGTAACGCTCAATTGGCGCGTAGTTATATAAAACAAGAAAAGGGCCAAGCTTCCGTACTGCTTTAGCTTATATTTATACTGTGCCTGGCCACATGAGTAAGCCTGGCATCGTAATGTGTCAGAGTTCAATTTCGCGGTCCCGGTCGATTGACTAATGATCAACGGTATTTTTGTGGATATGTTTAATCAATTTTAGTTGATGACAATTATTTTATTGTTTACTTAAAAAAATTAAAATTAAATCTGTAGCCCTAGATAAAGTTACTCTATAATTTAAAAATTATATGCACTGTTAAAAAAAATTCTGTATAATCACGACTATTATCCCCAAAGGGTTGGTGAGAGACTAAGTAAAGTTGAGGACAGCAAAAGCAATCCTCTGCCATAGTCCACTTTTCACCAAATAGCGACTGCACATGTGCTCAGCGTGACAGGCGGTGAGCCTTTTAAAAGGCTTTAAAACATAAATTGCTAGTAAAGGTAAACATAAGTCAGCCACACACACTTAAGTAAGCATTTTAAAATGATATTGTTTGGTTACGTTTTGTTTTATAGTCTTTATTAACAAATACGTGATAGCGTCAGTTTAAACTCAGATATAAGTTTAGGTTGCGTTTATTAAGAACAGGGATAATACTAATAATGTATCCACTTCTTCACTAACACTCAACCGATCATAACTTTGTAAACTCATTAAAAACTCCTTAATAAATTTTCCCTTAGCTCTTTAATTTAACCGCCCATAAGTCTACTTTGTTTTATTTTAAATACCAAAAACATTTAAAAACCTAACATTCATTAAAAACAAGATTTTAACCGATAAACAATTCAAGTATTATTCACGTATTAAAATATATTCGAATTATTTGTTTTATAGTTTTCCTTGTAACATTAATACAGCACAAATAACAAAACACTTTGAAAACAAAACACTTAACCGAAAAAAACTGACAATTTACATATTTTTTTTTCAGTAGTCCCTTACGATTTTGTGTTATCGCAAAAAGGGAAAGACCTGGTTCTAGTCGGTGGTTACACTTTCTGCAAGAGAGATGGGGGGCACGTGTGGGTGTGCTCCACCCGCCGATCAACCTGCAAAGCACAGTTGACGATGAAGAACGGCGTCATTGAGAAGTTGTTCAACTACCACTGTCACGCGCCTAAGAAATACTTCACGGCCAAGGACGGATCGCTCATTCGTATTTAAATAATAATTGTCACAATGTCTCAATTAGTATACGCGTTGATGTTAATTGCGCTATCGTTATGTTCCCTCACAATACTGTTGCTAACAATAACACAATAATGCACGCTGCAAAAGGTTTACAACGTCTGAAACAGTGTACGTGACTAGAGATGTTCAATATGTTTTAATGAGCGTCACGCCAACTTTAGAAAAAAGGGTTAAATTATTAGTTAAATCATAATTTATTTTTATATTGTGCTATGGCAAGAAGAAGGTACCTAGGTATCATAGGTTTTTGTAACTAATATTGCTAATTGTATAATTAACCATATTAACTTGTCACAGCGCTCCATACGAATTGTAAGACTGTTTTTTTTATTTTTGCCACAATACATTAAGATTATAAATTCTTATTTTGCACACAGACACTCAAGATTATTTTAGTAAAATAAGCTATCATTACTGAACGCCAAGTTCCAGGCTGATTCGTTAATTAGACATTGATCCCATTTATTAAATTAACATATTTATACAGTATTTAATTATTATTAAAGTAATAAATGTGTCAACCGTTTTAGAACTACCGATCGTTATAACGATCAAAAAAGTACATACATACAATGATCACGACTATTCCCCGCAGGGTTAGTCAGAGTCCACTTTTCACCAAATAGCGACTGCACATATGCTCAGCGTGGCAGGTGGTGAGCCCATCGCCGCTTTATGTCGTTGGATGTATGTGTAGTCTTTAGGTAGCATCGCCTTTTACGACACCCAAGAGAAGGGAGTGGTAGTATTCTTTCACCGGTACGCGACATGGTTAAAAAAATATGTTACTTAAAAAACATTAATTTTATTGCTACACGTGACAGTCCCATGCTCTTCGGGGCGGGGTGCGGAAGATTGCGGAGGCAGGAAAGAAGAGCGCGGCTGGCGGGGCCGCGTAGTAGGAACGTCGTCAGCGATATGATATGTCGCCCCTCCCCCGCGGCTTGCAGACCATGGGCCTGTCAGTGTCATCACGTACGAATTTGCCAGCCTATAGCGACGAAGCGGCGACGGCGAACGCCTAATATTAATACTGTTTATAACGTGGTTGTAGTTAATTAATCTTTTACTGTAATGCTTAAAGTACTATCAGATGAAATAAGTAAATAGAAATGGTGGATGCTTTGGGGTTATTATATTGGTGTGATACTATGAATCTCTAAGGGTCCGTCCCGTGTCCCCCATTAATCGCGTGAGGGAGGGGGTGTAGTTAGTTAATCACGCCTATTTCGTTGAACGCGTTTTCAATATGTAAGAGTATTATTTATAAATATATTAGTTTATATTCATAATCATCATAGTATCTTTATTTGCGAAAATACAGATATAGGTACAGTTCTTATTATTATTACATTTGAGCCAATGCATTCTACCAGTTTATTGGAGTGCAAATATTAAAAAATGTGATTTTACAAAACTAATAAGAAATAGTCTCTTGTAAAGCGATTACTAAGTAAAAATTATAAAAAAACAACAAATGTCACAAAAAAAAAACATCTAAAGAACGAATTTAAGCAAAAAAATAATCAATAAGACAATCACAATAATATTGAAATAGTACATTACACAATTATATTAATTAAATCATACCGCATCTATAATATTGAATCACATTATTAATTTTTATTAATGTCCATTAATCCGTAATATGTTTATAATTATTAAATTCATTCATACTATAAAAACAATTTTCAAGGAGCCATTTGGACAATTTATTTTTAAAAGTAACAAGAGGTAAGTCCTTAAATGTATTTGGTAGCTTATTATTATTATTATTATTATTATTTTTATAAAAGAGGGAGGCAAACGAGCAGGCGGGTCACCTGATGGAGAGTAATCACCGCCGCCCATGGACACCCGCAAAACCAGAGGAATCGCAGGCGCGTTGCCGGCCTTTAAGGGAGGAATAGGTTTAAGGAAGGAATAGGAATGGGAGGAAGAGGGGGGGGCGCCGGAACCCTCACTGGTCGGACGAAACACAACAGCACCAAGTGCCATTATTTCACGCCGAATATTCGTGAGAGGGTGGTATTACGCCGGGCGAGCCGGCCCAATGCGTGCTGCAACGAAACGTGGCTCTACCACTCAGTCAGTTTCACTCATTTAGCACCACCCAGGGATCACGTGTAGGGTCTCAAGGGTAAACCTACGGACGCGAGCAACTTTGACCCCCAAACTAACCCGAAAATTATAAACATGAATAGCCATATGGTAAGCATTTCTTTTATATATCTCGGATTTACATGCAGGTTGTAGTGTAATGAAAGCCACGAGTTTGGATTTAAACTGATTTATTATTTGTCTACCCACAACATCTCCCCCTTTTACAAATAAATGTTCCATTTATTAATAATACTAATCTGGTAAAAAGTTAAGATAAGTAAGCTCATAATAATCCAAAACACAAGTAAAAACTAAATACCTACTTACTAAAACTAATTCAATTAATAAGTATAATATACTTATATAACTTATTTTAGCTTTGCTTTACTTCGAGTCAGAGGAGGAGAAAAGGTTTTACTTATTTCTCTACTCGGCTCATAGCTCTCATCCTCCTCCCCGGAAATAAAGTCATCTTCATCCGGCAATGTGGTATCAGATACCACAACAGGTTTAGCTACAATGCTACCAGCATCACTGTTTCTATCTGGCTTCTTATATTGACCTCACCTTATTAAATGTCGGCGATTACGACGGTAAATACCTAATTTATTTTTTACGGTATAGGACCGCGGAGTTAACGCCTTACCCATGAACGTGCCACGGATACGCTTGTTATTACTTTCTAACATGATGACGTCATCGCCAACATTCAACTTGGGCAGTTGTTTACTGCCTCGATCGTAATACATTTTATTTTTCTCTTGTTTTTTCAACAATATCTTATGCTGTTTATCATTGTCAATATAAGTACTCTGTTTTAACAAGTCTGGATGAACTGGTAAACGACATTTTAACCTACGACCCATCATTAATTGCGCTGGAGAATTCAAATTATCTCGTGGAGTGTTTCTATAACTTAAAATATTTAAATAAAAAACAGTATTACTTTCTATAGACTTCTTTAATTTTTTTTTTATAGTTTGCACGGCCCTTTCGCTTTTCCCATTAGATTGAGCATAATATGGTGATGAAGTTATACGTTGAAACCCCCCATTCCTTTGCAAATATCTGAAAGTTCTTGCAGAAATATTGTGGCCCGTTATCACTTATTACTGTTTCAGGTATACCGTATCGTGCAAAATTAGCTTTCATTACATTAATGATTGAATTTGAAGAAGTATTTCGTAACTTTTCAACTTCAATATAACTAGAAAAATAATCAATAAGAATTGAATAACTTTTCTTCCCATATTCAAAAATATCTGTCCCCACTTTATTCCAACTCGTGTCTGGAATTGAAACCGGAATCATTGGCTCTTTACTTAGTTTGTTTGAATTCTCCTGGCACACTTTGCATTTGTTAACAAATTCCTCAAAATCTTTTGTTATTCCTGGCCAAAACAAAACTTCACGTGCGCGTTTTTTACAACGATCAATTGTTCGTGTGCCCGTCATGAATGAGATTTAACATTATACTTTTAAGCGAATGAGGTATTAATACATGCTTATTTCTAAAAATTACACCGTCTACAGAATATAATTCACATCTTATTGACCAATAATATCTTAAGTCATTTTGTAAATTATTTTTATGGTTAGGCCACCCTTCGTTAATATACACAAGCAATTGATTCAAAACTTTGTCCTTCACAGTTTCTTGTTTGACTAAAGTTAGTTTACTTGAAGACATTGGCACAGTACCTATTACCATTTTAAGCTGGTCCAATATGGCTCAAGTTATCTTATCGTCATATAAGTCTGGAAGAGGCGCACGTGAAAATGTATCCGGAATATACCTGAATTTTCCTGGCTTATACACTATTGTTAAATTAGATAAAACATTGATATCCGCCCCACTGTCTAATTTAAATTTTTCACAATCATGTTCACCGCTGCGAACTTCATACCAGTCCTCAGAGGAGGAGTTAATCTCGGACACATTAAACAATGTAGATACATAAAACGACTCACAGTCATCGTCGTCGTCGCCTTTTTCATCACGTAATCCAATCTCGTACATTTTCTTGACGTTCTTCTTTAACTTACACATCCTAGCAAAATGACCATGATTTTCATATACATAACACTACACAAAACTAGCACACTTGACACTGCGACTGTGACTGCGACTGCGTTGACACTGCGTTCACTTGAACCGGTAATATATCACCGCCCCGCCTCTCCAACAAACGATTACTATCGCTTGATTTTTCGTCCACTTGACATATTTTTATGGCTACATCCAATGTCAAATCTTCAATTCTTAGTAAGCGATCTCGCACTACCGTATTTTTTATGCCGCATACGATACGATCTCGGATAAGTTTCAATTCATTTCCAACGATTTGAATTCACAGTTTTTGCTCAATAACTTCAATGCAGTGACGTATTGGTTGATGGATTCCCCTGTCTCTTGGTTTCTTGTAAAGAAAGGTGATTAGGCTTAACACCGAAATATTCATCGAACTTTTTAAAGAATTTCGTAACGTCATCTCTTTCACTGTCTTGTTCAAATGTAAAAGTTTCATATACGTCGAATCCTTCAGGCCCGATGAGATTGATCAGTAAGCTAGCCTGCACACCACCTTTTTCTTTATGCACCCCCGATGCTTTTAGAAACAAATTGAATTGCGTCTTCCAACGCTTCCACGCGTCAGCCCGGCCGACGGAGCTGCCTTCCAAACTCAATTCTGGCGGTGGTCGAGCGTATTCCATAATAAAAAACAATACACCACACTTCCTCAACACTGTGCGTCGTTAAAACTACAAAAAACAATTACACTTTCGCGATAATCCAATTTAATCACCGCAGCCACCATGTAGTGTAATGAAAGCCACGAGTTGGTTTTACAACTGATTTATTATTTGTCTACCCACAACAATTACAGTTTATGTCTTGTGTTCCTGGAAATGGCTTCGGACTGTTTTTTAAAATAATTTGGATGTAGTTTTACAAATATACACAATTCCTTGACATACATGCAAGTCAACGGAAGTATCTTTAGTCTTTTAAACAATGACCTACAACTTTCCATGAACCATGCACCACATATGGCTCTGACGCATTTCTTTTGAACCATAAAAACTTTATTTGCTTCGACTGAATTGCCCCATAGCAATAATCCATACGCAAGCACAGATGAGACATAACCATGATATGCGCTGAGTGCCACTTCGGCAGAAACGGTAATTTTGAATTTGTTTAATTTGTCACAGGTATGCTCAACATGCGCTTTCCAATCACAGTGTTCATCCATAATTATACCTAAGAATTTATTAGTTTTCACTTGTTCAATTGTATTGCTGCCGTATTTTTTTTATAGTTTAATTTTTTTACTTTATTAGTTTGAAATTGAATCAGTTTTGTTTTATTTACATTAATTTTTAAATTATTAGCATTTAGCCATTTAACGACACTATTTAAAGCATTATTTATGTCATTCTCATAATCATATCTCGAATTGCATTTTATAAGTAATGTTGTATCATCAGCGAATAATATAGTTCATAAAAACAAGAATGGACCTAGTACGCTTCCTTGTGGTACACCAAAAAAGTTTTGTTTATTTCACGATCGAATGGTAGTTTTTTTACCACTAACAATTTTTGTATCTCTGTACATTGCTTTCGATCTTTTAAATAGTTATAAAGCCACATATGAGCGATTACTCTTATGCCATATTTTTCCAATTTATATAATAGAAGCTTGTGGTCCACAAAATCAAATGCCTTGCTCATGTAATGACCCTTACTAAATTAAAACAAGCAAGAGATGTAGTGCTATTTTCACGAAATCCATACTGCTCATGCTGAAGTAAATCATGTTTTTTTACAAAATTCCATAGTCTTTTTCGAATAGCCTTTTCAAATATTTTAGCTATAACTGGGATAAGAGTTACAGGCCGATAGTTGTGGATATAGCACTGTATGAAATTAATAATTCATATAGAATTTATTACAATGTTAAATTCTTAGATTAAAACAAAAAGGGAATGAGTGACACTGACTGAGTGGTAGAGCCACGCTGCGTTGCAGCACGCATTGGGCCGGCTAGCCCGGCGTAATACCACCCTCTCACGAATATTCGGCGTGAAATAATGGCACTTGGTGCTGTTGTGTTTCGTCCGACCAGTGAGGGTACCGGAGGCCCCTTCCCCCCCCCCCCCCCAAAGCAGTTCAATTCCAAAGTTTCGGAGCTAAATCCGGACTTAGTCTTTTCAAAGTAAAAAAAAACTAACGATATATTTTGTTTAAAATCAGTTTTACAAATCTTTGGTATAAAATCAACCAATATTAAATCACATCTGTAACAAACTAATTGAACAAAAATAATAAACAATCAGTCTCACAATACATTCTGTTAAAAAAAATTTCGGGAACGGATGATTTGTTTATGATTCCAATTTCAATTTTTCAATTTTTTTTGTTATTAGATTGGCACAACTGTTATACATTTTGGCGCGGAGTTTGAGTTGCATCTGTTATTTAGATTACATACAGTGCTGTTTTTAGTTAGTTTATATCTAGTGCGTATTGCGAATTTCATAATGGATAAAAACATCGAACAAAGAGTTTGTCTTAAATTTTGCGTCGCCACTAGAATTTCGTGTTCGGAGTCACTGAAAATGTTACAGAAGGCTTACTGTGAATCGACTTTATCAACAACACGTGCTTATGAGTGGTACAAAGTGTTCAAAAGCGGCTGAGATGTGATAGAAGATTTGCTTCGCTCTGGTAGGCCATCAACGTCTTCAACTGAAGTTAACATCGCAAAAGTGAAGGAAATGGTGACTGAAAATCTTCATTCAAGTTTGAGAGAGATAGCCGCTGAACTTTCTGTGTCTCACGAGTCGATCCGTACCATTTATGAAACCATGTTGCCGCTCGGCTAGTCAGCCGTGGTTTCAACATGGTTTCATCATGGTTGGAATTTTCTCCAAAAACTCAATCGCATAAGAGTCGCTGAGAACATGCTAGAACGAGTCAATTCCGACCCAACATTCATGCAATGCATTATTACTGGTGACGAGACGTGCGTTTACGAGTATTACATGCAAACTAGTCAACAAGCTTCGGAGTGCCGCCTTCCGACTGAACCGAAACCGAAAAAACCACGCCAAAGTCGATCAAAAGTTAAAGTCATGTTGACTGTTTTCTTTGACTATCGCGGTGTTGTGCACTCGGAATTCTTGCCGGAAGGTCAAACGGTAACTAAAGAATATTATTTGAGCAATTTGCGGAGTTTAAGAGAGCAAATTCGATGAATAAGGCCAATCCAAGATCCGATTCTTGGATTTTGCACCACGATAATGTGCCTTCGCACAAGTCCATCATTGGGAACGAATTTTTGACCAAAATCTCAACAAATACCATCGAGCAACCACCTTATTCACCATATATGTCTTTAGCCGACTTCTTTCTTTTTCCTTAACTTAAATTACCACTTCGTGGCACTCGTTTTCATTCGGTAGAAGACATAAAGGAGAATTCGCGGCGAGAACTGAACTCAATTCCGGAAAAAGCGTTAATGTTCTGATGATTGGATTATTCGTTGGCATAATAAGTGTATCGTTTTTGAAGGAGCATAATTTAAAGGCGATAAAATAAATTTGGATGAATAACTAACATTTTGTGTATTATTGATCTTTTCCCGGTACTTTCTTGACAGAGTAGTAAAAGTAATAACATTTTTAAAGTTAAAATATAAAATTAAGAGAGATATTCTTTTCCATTTACTTGGCAAATGCAATCAAATTCTTAAATTCACAGGTAATGTAACCTATCATTTTTCGATTATTGTTCTCCTTCTTCTTGAAAATGCGTTTTTAAGAAAATAAGAGCATCAAGCGTTTTGTCAGAGAGTGAGCTACGTATTTTATATTAAATAGTCAAAAATTATAAACCAGTCTCTTTCACTAAATGCCGAGAGTTGGAATAGGTATAGTTCATTGGCGAGACGGATGTTGCTGCGCTCTGTAGGTTTCAAACTAGGAATACAGAACTCCGGAGTTGCGATGTTGAAGCCTCCAACACAGGATTTAAAATACCGGAAAAAATAGCCCGGAACTCCGGAGTTACGAAACTCCGAAACTCCGGAGTACATGCCCTAGTCTCGGTCGACCTACTACGGCTGATTCCGACGCCACTGCGGAGTAGCGTCTTTCTCTTTTTCACACAGCTGAATATCCGCAATAGTGCGATTTAGCCTGTTCACTCGGCAAATTGCGACTGAAGTGAAATTGTGCCTTTAGGCCTAATTTTTTCGGCTCACTCACGAGACGCTCATGCCGTATCATCTCTTTTTGTTTTAATATAAGGTTAAATTGTCCTCTGAGGTAGCAAGCGATCACATTATGACTGCTGTCAAAATACCCCAGGGTGGCAAGCAGTCATAATATGACTGCTCCTGGGTGGGCTGTTTTTTGTTTACGTTATCGTTAAGTGCATACGAAGCAGGACTAGGGAGCGCGCTACAAAACAAGCTGTGTTAAACAACGATAGCAATACAATTGAACTGTGTTATACCACAGTATAAATATAAGGTAATATTTATACTGTGGTTATACGAGAGAATGTTTACATTAACAAGTCGACCCTTTTTTGCCGCCTTATCGACCCGCCGATTTCAAGGTCAAGAGTTCTTAGACTCAGTGTGTAAATAAAATGTATGAAGACTAGTAATATTCTAATTAGATTATTGTAATTAATGTGTAATGTTATAAATAAAACAAATACTTCTTTGAAAAATGGTTTTATTTATACTTTCTTGGGGTTTTCAATTAAAAACTAGAAAAAATAAAATAAAAAAACCTTATTCTTCAATATTGAAAATAAAAACAATAATATCAATTGTAAATATTATTAATCAAGCAGTAAGCTTATTTCATTACGAATACGTAGACTTATTATAAGTACATGCATATTCCCTTCCTAACTTCTGAGAAATGACTCATAGTCATAACGTAACCCGACACCCAAAACACACTAAAAAAATGGCGGGGGGCGTGCCACTTGACGCCATCTTGGTTTCAAGTGTCCAGCACTTGCCACCTCGGAGGAGAAAACTCTGTATACATAAGTAGTGACAGATGTAAATTACACTAAATAATGGCGCATCTTTGCACTTGTAAGCAAGTTTTAAAGATTAAAAAACTATTTTCACTGTAAATAAGTCATTTTAATCAACCTTGCTTTTTTTTAAAAATGACATGGGAGACTTTTTGGTCTACCTTATGTGAGTTTATTTCGATCAGATAAACTAATAAATAAATTAGATTATATTTTTATTTATACGTCTATGTCACGACGTTATAAAAACTTTGTATTGTGTATCAGTGATCTTATTTTGACATTTGACTATGGGAATAATGTCAAAATCAGGCAATAATGTAAACACAATTGCAGACGTTTTATTTATGCATAATCGGCTTATACTCAGCAGTGGGTAGATACAGGCTGATTAGGTAGATAGACATAAATGCTACTTAAGAACTACTTAACAACCCGACCGTGCAAGCATCTGCACCGTCGAGCTCTATAACTCCTTCTCTGTCACGAAGACTTCTAGAAGTTGAATCCTCCTACACCTGAATTCTGAGCACAGTACAATTGAAATATCTTTTAAGTCACTTTTCATTACTTTTGTCAATTATACTGGAATCCGTAAATCACTATAATTTCTCAACTATCACTCCAAAAGCGCTAGCCGCTGCCCATTTATGCTTCTCCAGTTTTCTTTACTCCATTTTACCATTTCAGAATTCCCATATGAGATGATGAAGTCGCAACGCGGCAAGGACCTCGTCCACATAGGAGGCTACACGTTTAGCCTGAAGCAGAAGGGCAGTAACAGCTGGGTATGCTCTATAGGAAGACCGGTGTGTAAGGCACAGCTGCTGATGAGGGAGGGAGTCATACAGAGGCTCAATAACGAGCACAATCATCAGCCAAGGAAGCTAATGAAATTGTCCAACGGGAAATATCTTCGGATGTAAATGGGTATATACTCGTACATCTTTTTAACATCTCTGGTCCGCTAAGCAGTGAAGGGTATAGGGTCGGTACTGTAATGGAATACTTTTAGTATTTACAACATTTTTGTACAATCACGAGCACCAATATGTATACACTTTGACTCTTATTCCAGTGTATAGAGAGAGTTACAATTGTTTACATATTTTTGCTCGTGACTACATTACAATTACAAAAGTGGACTATAGCACAGGACTGCTTTTGCGGTTCTCATTGCCTAGTCTCTGGCTAACTGCCTTTGGTGATAATAGTCGTGAATTTATGTATGTACCTACCTATACTCTGATGTTTTTTTTTGTTTTTTTTATTTGAATTAAAATCCAGATTAAAGTAAATAAGCATGTTCCTTTTCGATAAAAACCTGTCATTTTAGATTAACAGGGTGGGTAACAGGTCTATTATTAATGTGTTAAACGCACATTAACAATAATCTTTAAAAAAAACCATATCTACGGAATCACAAATCTGACCGTTTTTTAAATAAAAAATAGGTACTAGAAAGAATTCAACGAGTCTTCTGGGGTATCGGTAGCTCAGCGATTAGAGCAGTGGACCGGCAATCCAAAGGTCGTGGGTTCGAATCCCATTCGAGCTTCCTGAGACTGGTTGATTTTTTTCTAGTAAACATTTTATTTTATATTTATATTATAGCATTGTGAATGCAGAAATTTCAATAATAAAGATATGTGTGTATGTAACTAACTCAATGTAACTTTTGTAATTTCAATTTCAGCTGAGTTCATCCGATCGCGGAAAGGGAGGCGATTGATCAGACTCAACGGGTATACTTACTGTGCATTGCCATCTAAGACAAATAAAATTAGATGGGTGTGCTCAACGCAACGTAACAAGAAATGTCGAGCCATTCTGTTCACCATAGATGATGAGATAGCATTAGTCAAAGACGACCACTGCCATCCGCCGCCACCACCACCTGCGCCATTTAAACGGAGTTTACCGCAAACTAATTAATTAACTTATTCCTTATTTTAATTCTATTTCGTTTCCTAATGTTGAGGTTTTTTTTTTGATAGCGTCGGCTCTCACTCTTACTATCTAGCCCAAGATAAGCTTCTTGTTTGTTTTTATTGGTTTAGATTACGGATAATCAACTCTTACTATCTAGCCCAAGATAAGCTTCTTGTTTGTTTTTATTGGTTTAGATTACGGATAATCATCCTTGTTATACAAAGAAAACTTTGACCCATCGGGCCATAACCCACCATACTGGCCCAATATGGGTTGGTAGATTAACAACTAATTAATAATGTGTTAACAGGACATTATAATAATTTAAAAATGTATAGTACACGTAAATTGTTATAATATACTTATTTTTATATAATACTTTTAATTTTTATAATATACTTTACACGTAAATTGTTATAATATACTTTCTTTCGGCGGTAGGTGTCAAAAACGAAAGCAGTGCTCTCCTATCTTTTAATTTAATTTAATTAATAACAGTGGATTTTATAGTACTTTTTGTGTTTATTCGGGTGCATATCCATTGAAACAAATCTACTTACGTTTGTATCATATTTAATGTGATAATAGTGCACATAAAACACCACCTGCCAGCACATCATTGCCACTTGTTAACAACAACACTATCCGCATTGAACATCACTATGTCACAGCTGTCCGACATTGTGTCTGCACAGAAGAGTTTGGAGGAGTGCTTCACCTTGACGATGAAGAACCTTGAGGCACAGATCCAGGGTGCAGGGCCTGGCAAAGAGACTGTTGCAAAGGTTGCTGAGGAGTTCCGGGCCTTCAGGGAGCTCATGTTCAGCATGTTCGGGTTGCTTCGAAAGCAGATAAATGAGTGTGCTTCTCAGATTGATGCAATCGAGACAAGACACCGTCGCAAAGCGTTGGTCTTCATGGGTCTTGCCGAGTCTGAGAAGGAGGACTGCAGAGACTTGATTTTGGGCACACTACAGTCCAAGTTAGGTCTTAAAGACACCACAAAGGCCTCCATAGCAGTTTGTCACAGATTAGGATCTCCCAGTGGCAGTGACCGAGATCAGCAGCGGCCTATTCTTGTGAGGTTCTCACAATATGACACGAGGGCTGCAGTCTGGAGGGCGAAAACTGGCTTAAAGGGGACCAGCATTTCAGTGAAGGAGTTCCTGACAAGGTCAAGGCAGACTGTCTTCAATAAAGCTCGGCTGCATTTTGGTGTTCGGTCTTGCTGGACACAGGATGGTGTCATACTTGTCAAGACTTCTGATAGTAAGCGCCATAAGATTATCACAGCTGAAGATCTGCAGTCCATCATTGCTGGGTATCCTGGTGCGTCGTCGTCGGTCGCTGCAAATCGTCGCGTTGACCTGCCATTCGAAACAAGTAACAATGTTATTTTATCGTTGTTCGCGTGTCACACTTAAATCGAAATGGTGATTGAATCCAAAAGTGTTAAAACTGTTTACTTACCATTGCATTTTGCTTTTCTTTAATTTTCATGTGCAATGTCTCAGTAGGTAATAAGTCATACCTACTAATTTATTACTTGACTTTTCGACATATCGCAAGGCTCAACACATTTAAGTGTAGTGGGTAGAATAATATCAATGTCGAATCTCTGTTTTGTCCTGTTATTCGCGTTTCTTTTTTCTATGTAGCTAACCATTCATTTTAATTATTTGTTCCGTCCGTGTAATATTGTAGCCCTAGAGCTCGTCTTGATTGAAATCCAAAACCAACACCAACCAACCTTTTGTTTTTGTTTGTTATTATATGAGATGTTTTGACAGTTCCATTTTCAGCCTATTTTAACGTCTGTCATTTATATTTAGTTTTTTTTGGTAATGTGCTTTGTAACTTGTACGGCTGAACTGATTGATGCCTTTGTCTTAAAATCTCACTTTTATGTATATTACTGACCTCAATTTATTGAGGTCTGTGATTTAGGAGTCTTACTTTAATTAATATAATGCATTTTATTTTGTTTATGAAGATTTAATTTCGTCTTTTTAATTTTTAAATTTTTAATATTAGTTTTAAGTGCCTTGTTTGTTACTTTGTTCTAACGTCTCCGAACTGATATCACTTTTTATTAATTGATTGTTTCATCTTATAATCACACACAACACAATGGATGTGATTATGTTCTAGTTATTATAAGGTATTGTTTTAGTTGAAATCATGTGAGCGTGTAATAAGCTAATTATATTGGTATAAGGTCTTGTTCGCACTAGGCGAATCACTCGGCCGGTGTAATGCGGGTGCATTGCTGGCCGATTAGTTTATTATTTTTGTTTTAATGTGCTCTCGCTTCGGCTAGTTAGCTGCCTGATGCGAACAGGGCTTTAGCGCGATGGCTTGTTAGTTGTTATGGCTGTTGACAGCCTTTTGCTATTTTTTATTGTGGTTTATGTGAAGCTGGCGGGTGGTGTGGAGATACGTACAAGGCGTAAAAAACCACGCACAATCTATTTTTTTTACTTTAGTATTTATTTATACCTATATATTATTATTGTTATGCTGTTGGACGATTGCTCGTATTATTCAGCTAATGAATCTGTATCTGCTTCTAGTGATGAAAGTTTTTGTTCTGCTGCCGACCCCCTTGGTGACTTTCTGAGTCAAACTTTTTTCCAACCTTCCAATTCCCTGAACGTGTGTCACATCAACGCACAAAGTGTACCGAGCCATTACAACGAATTACTTAATGTATTCTCTGGGCGTAATGTACATGCTGTTTTAATCTCCGAAACCTGGTTAAAACCACATCTTCTGTCTTCTGCCTTCTCTCTTCCCGACTATAATCTCATCCGAAATGATCGTGTTGCTAGGGGCGGGGGTGGCGTGGCTATCTATCTTCGCAGCGCAATATCTTACAAAATAGTAGCTTGGTCCAGTCCTGATTCATATGCTGATTACCTCTTTCTGGAGGTTGGTTCGGGTTGTGCGAAGGCAATCCTTGGTGTGGTATACTGTCCCCCCTCTGTTGACTATTTCACTGATTTTGAATCGGTTTTAGAATCTTTGGGTTCTGAGTACTCACATCACATCATCATGGGTGATTTTAATACAAACCTCCTATTGCCTAACTCCTCTCGGTCCTGTAAGCTCCGTCACATTATTGAGTCAGCCAATCTTCATGTGTTACCCCTACAGCCAACTCACCTTAACATTAATGGCGATGATACATGGCTCGACTTAATACTCACCTCGAATCCTTCCCATAGCCTGTCACATGGGCAACATATCGCTCCTGGTTTTTCCCATCACGACCTAATTTATCTGTCCTATAGACTTAAGCCCCCAAAACCCGTTTCTAAGGTACTGTACAGGCGTTGCTTTGCTCGTATTGATGTTGACAAGATACAGAGTGAAGCATCTAAAATCAACTGGGACTCTTTAATTCATGCACCCTCTGTCGATGAACAAGTTCATATTTTTAACGAAACAGTGATTGCCTTGTACGATCGTCATGCTCCTATCAGGAAGATCAGGGTAAAGCGGCCACCGGTGCCTTGGATGACTAAGGGCATTCTAATGGCAATGAGGCGTAGGGACCGGGCATTTCGTAAGTTTAAAAAAGATCGTATTGAAGAACTTTGGAACATTTTTAAGACGGCAAGAAATCGGTGTAACCAGATGATACGCAATGCAAAACGTCACCATATTCTCAATAACATCTCGTCTTCTTCTTCTGCCGACATCTGGAAGTTTCTGGGAACCCTAGGTATCGGCAAACCGCGACATTTGGACCTACCTAACACTATTGGACTAAACGACTTAAATCACCATTTTACTGTCACAACAAAACTAGATCCGAGGTCTATTACACGTACCGTCGGCTCTATAACTGGTCTAACGCCTCCCAACATAGTCCCGTTTCATTTTTCTCCAACCAGTGAGGAAGAGATCAAAAACATTATCCTTTCCATTAAATCCAATGCTGTAGGATGTGATAACATCAGTCGCCGTATGATAGTCACTGTATTGGATCATCTTCTCCCAGCTATCACCCACATCATTACTTCCTCCTTTGATTCCGCAGTTTTCCCTGCCCTATGGCGTAAGGCATATGTCCGTCCCCTTCCTAAAGTTTCAAATCCAACGCTCCCCAATCATTTTCGACCCATTTCCATTCTTCCCTTTATATCCAAGGTGCTCGAGGCCTGTGTCCATAAGCAATTTTCCCAGTTTGTTTATCACAACTTTCACCTTGACCCTTTGCAATCTGGGTTCAGACCAGGTCATAGCACCGTAACTGCCCTCCTTAAAGTGACTGGTGATATTAGGGCAGGAATTGAGGACGGAAAAGTAACCATTTTGGTTCTTATCGACTTCTCGAATGCTTTTAATACCATCATTCACGACATCCTTCTTTCCATATTGTCCCATCTTATGGTATCTGACGAAGTGGTGGAATGGTTTTCATCTTATCTTCGGGAACGTCAGCAGTCGGTCCAATCAGGGGAATCATCCTCAACCTGGCTTAATTTAGAAACTGGCGTTCCTCAAGGCGGCATTCTTTCTCCTCTTCTTTTCTCAATTTTTATAAATTTTATCACTCAACAGCTTCTGTGTTCGTATCATCTGTACGCTGACGATTTGCAGTTATATGCCCAAGCAAGTGTAGATAGGTTGAATGACGCAGTTGATGCTCTGAACAAGGACCTAAGCAGCATTAAGTCCTGGTCTGACAATTTTGGTGTTGCTGTCAACCCCGCGAAATGCCAAGCTGTCATGGTAGGGAGTCCTCGGATGATGTCCAGAGTAATCTGCAGCGGTCTTAAGTCCATTATCTTTGATGCCACTCCAATTCCTCTTAGCCAAAATGTTAAGAATCTGGGCTTATATATTGACTCCAAGTTTAATTGGCAGGCTCAAGTAGCTAATACTTGTCGGAAAGTCACCGGAGTGCTTCGTTGTCTTTACCGACTCAAAAACTTTTTGCCCGTTAACGTCAAAGCTATGCTTGTGCAGACTTTAATTTTCCCTATAATTGACTATGGTGATGTGTGTTATCTCGACCTGAATGCAGATCTACTTAATAAGCTCGACCGTCTTCTGAATAACTGCATTCGATTCGTTTTTAATCTACGTAAGTATGATCATGTGTCCGCATGTCGATCACAGCTCAAATGGTTGCCCATTCGGCTGCGCAGAGATATGCGGGCCTTGACCACTCTTTTTTCCGTAATAAGTTCTCCTAATTCTCCTCCTTACCTTTCTTCCCACTTTCAATACTTATGTACTAGTCACAATAAAAACCTCCTTTCTTCTTTTAACCGTTTACTCATCTGTCCCTCTTACCACTCCGATATCATTCACTCCTCCTTTTTCATAAAGCCAATTCTCCTTTGGAATGCCCTCCCTCTGAATATCAGTAGGTATGCTTTCAAAACTAAGTTACGCAGATTTCTCACAGATCAAGGTGAACAGTAATCGTCGTATAGACATATGATATTTATGTAAGTATTTAATTATTATTTATATATCAGTATGTATATAAAACTGTACATATCTAAATATTATGTTTATGTATATATTTTGTATACTTATTTGTTTGTATTTTCATTTTAGTGTGCACCCTACCTTATGTTTGTCTCTGCACCACCCAACGGTTGACTGGTAGAAAATGCCTAAGGCATTAAGTCCGCCTTTGTACAAACGTGCATAAAGTGATAAATAAATAAATAAATACTTAAAATATACTATATTGTGTTCATTTCTGTTTCGTCCCATTTTTTGTTACTGGTTTATCGTACAATGTAGTAAATTTTTTTGTACGGTGCAACTTTTTAGCCACAACTAATTCATGGCACCTAATTTTCATTATTTCAATTGCAGTCGAATTCGTCACGTCGCGAAAAGGAAAGAAAATGATCAAACTCAAGGGGTATACATATAATGCGATGCCGTCTAAAACGATAAGAGTCAGATGGGTGTGTTCAACGCAACGCAAGAAGGGCTGTCGAGCTTCGCTGACCACCATAGATGATGAGTTAGCAATAGTCATAGACGACCACTGCCATCCGCCGCCGCCACCACCGCATGCGCCATTTAAACGGAGGCGCAAACTAATTAACTGATTTATTGCTTATTTTAATTCTACTTCGTTTCGTAATGTTGAAGTATTTTAATTTTTTTTGATAGCTTCGCTCTCACTCTTAGGTACCTACAATCTTTTTTTTATAATAGAAGGAGGCAAACGAGCAGGTGGGTCACCTGATGGAGAGTAATATCCACCGCCCATGGACACCCGCAACACCATAGGAATCGCAGATGCGTTGCCAGCCTTTAAATCTCTAGCCTCCTCAATCTATCTACCCTAAGTTAAGCTTCTTGTTTGTTTTTATTGGATCAGATAACGGAAAAACATCCTCATTGTACAAAGAAAACTTTGGTCCATCGGCGTATAACCCTCCACACAAGTATGGCTTAAACTCTCTCGCGTTATTTTAGTTGTACAAACGCCAGCAAATTATCCTACCACAAAATTTCAAACGCCTACAATACGTTTCAACTTTATAGTTTTGTTTTAAGGATCAAAAGATTGGAGAAATTCATCAGTTTTGGATTGGTTGTTCTGTTGGCGTGTATACTTTAGTAATTCACTAAAACTTTATTTTCTGTTTTCTGCGTCCGAATAGTGATCCTCATAACCCGAAAAAAACCGTTTACTCACTTACATCCTCTTCATCCGTTTCTCATACTTTTTCTTCCGCATCCTTTTTCAAATCATTGATTCCTCATCGACCCTTAATAAAACATATTTTAATGAAAAAAAATATTTTTCTTCACGGACCCATAATATGGTTCGAATTTCCGGCTCAAAATAAATAAATGCTAGAGATCAGCCAATAGTGTTTTATTTCATGTACTTATACTGTTCGTGTTAGGCTTCAAAATTAATAAATTAAAAGTAATGGTAAACTAAAATGTGTTTTGGAATAAATCTATATACCTATTTTTTAATGTGAATGTTGTGACTAAAAAAGACTTAGATCATCTATCTAGGCGGGTACAGACTGCTGTACGCACGAACCAAGCATGTAGGTACACAGACACACACAACCCGTCCACATTGGTGCTCTGCGCACACTGCGCGCTAGGGCCTGGATACCGGTTTACCGGTACACCGATTTTTTTTTTCGGTATTTTCATACCGGTATTTGAGGATAAAATATCGTTATTTCGGTATTTCGAAAAAGTTATCTATTTTTGCAAGGGTGTTTAAAGACTATACAGGACGCTCGATTTCTATAATTCATAGTGTTGTTCATACTGCAGATGAGTTTTTATATAAGTACCTCCCACAAGCGTTGAATCAGAAAGGGCCTACTATGTAGTACTAGGGTTACTAATGTAATTTTCAGCTGCAAGTTACATTAGTAACAAAATAAGATCAACGCTCAACGACGCAAGTTTTCACGCGTTGTGTTTTCTTCGTTCGATTTTCCAACAAACGCGATTTGTCTGATTGACGGACTTGACCTGCGCCTATGTTTTGGTTTATAACAAAGTAGTTATTTTTTACGATAATACTGATTTTAATACATATTTGATTGTGATATCGTGCCAATGAAACAATATAAATAATTATTGGATCAAATAACATAATATTTTCTTTAATGTTCTTAATTAACTACCTACTTAATAACTCATTTTGTGGTCTCTGGGGAGTTGATAAATAGTTTGAGTGTGTTTTGTAGAAAACTGCTTCAATGCGGAGAGTGCGCATACGAGACTTACTAATCGTTCTTGGAATCATTTAAACAGTAACTAGCAGTATTTAAGAAAATACCGAAAAAATACCGAAATTTCGGTATACCGGTATTTGAAATTTCAATGCCGTTCGTAAGTCTGTACCCGTCTTAGGGATGTAAATTCTAAGAGGTTTAATAAGACACTTTTGCTATAAAACGTAAAGTCAAAAGCGTTGAAAAATTTGGTCAGGTCTAACTAATACCTTGGTGGCGGAGTGGTCAAAGCAGCCGCCCGGATTGCGGAGGACGCGGGGTCGATTCCCGCCTGAGGTAGAAATTTTTTCAACGTTTCGTTATCTTCGTGTTTATTTGAGCGTTTTTAACGCAAATAATCAAACAATACAAATTATTTTTTTATTTATAGAACGAATCGAAACTGAATCGACTGGAGTAAAGGTGGTAAAAATAATGAGAAACTGGAGCGAAGGCAGCAGCAGTTCGGAGCCTTCCGCAAGTTTTGCCGCCGGCCATTGGCCAACGCGTACTCAAAGTAACAATTACACTAAGAGATTTGCCTTCCTGAAATGCTGTGTCTGTCAACAGAAAAATAAACGCCGTGAAACTAGCTACAGGTGCAAGGGATGTCCCCAAATGCCGCCTATATGTCCGGAGTGTTTCGAAGAGTGGCATCAAACTATTAAATAACCTTTAAAACGTACTCTACAAAATACGTTTGCATTTTTTTCCTTAAGGCTCATCCGTCGTAAAATACCGCGAAACTAAGTAACTTTGTAACCATTTTCTTCCTAAAATATAGTACTTTCAGAAACAAAAAAAATACACAGTAATTACCAAGATATGATTAGTAATTTGGTTTTTCTCTTTTTTAATTTTAACAAGAAAAAAAAAATAAAAAAAATATCTGAAGTTACCCCTATTTTTCCAGTTGTAACCATTTTACTGCTTCAATTTCAATCACAAACGTATGAAAATTTATATTCTATTATATAAACCATCAAGAAATAACATGGTTTTCTTAATTTTTTAAAATCCAATAAATATTATTGTTATTTCTCAAAAATTCCGACTAAGTTCCTACTGTCACCCCGCTCTCGTCCAAGCAGTCAGTGCGGGGCGAGACGTGTTGCTAGACGAACCTGTGCTGCGTTGCGTGTGCGAGCAGGCAAAATTTCTAATTCGAAATAGTATTTGATATTTAGTTTGGACAGTGATCGGACGGCGTGTTTCATGAGTAATACTAGAGTGGTCATTTGACTGGAGAGCGTGTTTTAAAAATATTTTTTATAATAAGTATTTTTTTTTGCATATAGTATTTTGCAAACTCGTACTTATAGTTTTCCGTGACCAAAGTCATAGTTTGTGCAAGATGGAAAAAAAGCAGAGGCGACAAAAAAGGAATCTCAAGAAATATTACAAAAAAAGGACATAATATCGATACTTGCTACTACTCTTTTAATCTAGTTTGTTAATTTAGAAAATGGATGTGCCTTACATCTAAGAAAAGTCATTAAAATGTTCTCTATGACCATTTTTAGATGGAGTAAATCTCGGACCAAATATTTGGTCCGAGGAGTAAATGGTTGGGCTTTTACGAGTATAACGAAATAAGATTTTGACGTTTTTTACGTTAAGCATTAATTTATGAACATCACATGACATGTCACCTAAAAATGTATAATTTGACATTGAAAACGTTCTGTAAGTCTCATTTTCAATGTGTCTAAAATAGTTAGGTAGGTATTATTGGCCGTATTGCTACATAGATTAGACAGAAAAAAGAGAATAAAAAATAAAGTAAGACGGCATTCTTATTTCGTTTTGGCCAAAATGTGCTTTACGTCAATTTTATACATATTTATACATATATTTGATCCAGTATTTTTCTTTGTTAAGAGTACCTATGGTTTTATTGACGAGTGTCTGTCTATAAAATGATTGTAAAACAGATGGGTTACGCTCTTCATTCATACCTACGAGTTCAATTCCCACAGAAATTCAGTTAATTGTTTAGCGTGATTATTAGTGTCGTATTCACTGTAAATCAAATTGAATCTTACAGCCTTATAGTAACACATTACATTACGCAGCCCTCATTAGTACCTAATGTCTGATACAAAGTTGTTACAAAGGGCCGTTAAAAAAAGTTAGTACCTACCTAATCTCATGCAGAAACAAAAGCAAACCCAAAAGATGTTGGGCAAAATACTCCCCCAGATCCGAAAGCCATTGAATAAGTGTGACTCAAAACACCAACCTAAAATGACCATTTTAAATTATGACGCATTTACGAAATATCCCAAAGGTCATGAGCTAAAACTGTAAAAGCAAAAAAAAACATTTTACTCACCAGATACCGTGATATAATATTATTATTTAAAGCCTGACCAGAAAAATAAAAACCTGGTCTAGGGGCGCCTCAAATCCTTTTTTTATTGCAACACTACGTAAAGTCCTACCCATGTGAATTGGCAAGCGTTAAATTTTTTTCATACTATTAGACATAGTACCTACCTGTCATTAATTTATTTATTATTGTGTCATTGGAAATCCAAAAAAGAACATTTCTGATTCTGGATTGATGTAATCTAACGTGCTCCTGTAGATATGCCTATGCCTACATAACAAAGTCAAGGGTCAAAGAAATAAAATGATCAAATCCAGATTTTTAATACCTTTCATTAATCAAAATCAGTACCTATCTAAATAGGTATTCAACTATATTATACGACATTTCATGTTCATCATTATCAGATTGCACCAATGGTTGGATTTCAAATATATCAGACTCATTGTAACTTCCATTGCATAATGAATCACTTTCACCGCCACCAACATAAATCACTCGGTACTTCTTTACGAACTGGACAAAATTCATAAACTTTATGAATAATTGCACACTTCAAAATCATCTAGTTTAATTTTCTTTTTTGGTTTTGGTTTATTTTTCTTAGGCGTAGAAAATACAGCTGACGTATGTCCTTCTCTTTTTAATTTTATTACAAAAGAACGAGGCACACCTAAAAACATAAATTCTTACCTAAAAACTTAAAACTTGAATAAAATAGGTAAAAATGTACAAACGCGTCTCCTAAATTGGGGGTCGGGGGGTGTGGGGGGAGGGAGGTTAAGAATTTATTAAAATAAAAAACTTATTGCCTTTTTTGAACACAACTAACAAGTACAATAAAAATCGAGGCCAATCATTCATATAAGCCTTGAGCTTTCTCTCCAACAAATGTTTATACATTGTAAACTACTTTTCTCTCACGACTATATGAATAGTTTTCAGCATTATAACGCTTAAAAATAAAACTAATAACAACATATCAAATAATAACAAAATTAACGAAAAATAGTCCGTGCTGACACTTTGACAGCAATGAACAGATGACAATGATGTCATGATAATGACGTTTTATAGTTACTGTTGCCAGTAAAGGAAATTAGTGTCATTAGTTTTCCGCATCATGACCTGCGGGTCTATCGGCTAAAAAATATGAATATGGACATCATGGGCTTCATTTGATATTTGAAGCCCATATTTTGTCCTTAAATGGGCATATTATGGGCTTCAAATGTCAAATGAAGCCCATGTCCATATTCATATTTTTTTGCCGATAGGGTAGCAGGTTTTCTATTTTTCTGGTCAGGCTATACAATGAATATGTGAGGTTTTATTTATGAAACATTATTGTTGTTAAAACAATAATGAGCAAAACACGACAAAGGCTGGCTGCGACAAAATGCATTGCACAGAATTGCACTTAAATTGATCGGTTAATTATTAACGGTTTTGTTTACCTATTTAATATTTACGTCGTACAACTTAATATTTAATTTTTGTTTAAATGACAACGAAACACGTTGACAACAATTTATGTTAACAACGAAAAACGTATTAAGCAGGTGGGTATGCTAACACTCACAGCTTTACTTTTTTCGTTTCAACACAACATAGCCAGCTTTTTGTAAGTAATAAGCAAAAAAGAATTTTTATAAGCATGCTTTTTGAAAATCGTACAACGCATAAAGGTTAAAAAAATAAGCACTTTTCCATCTCTAGTAGTAATAGCAAACCTATAGTTGAACATTGATACCTTTTGGCGCGCGCGATGTTTATCAGCGGGTAGTGCGGGGGTGAAGTATAAGCTCCGCCCGTACGCTCAAGGTCGTTGGCGACGGTAGGAGCCTTAAGAACATGAATAATAACTTTTGTTAGGACAGTTAGGTGCTTATCGGGTGCTATTTGATGAGATGTGTACGTACATACATACATAATATAATCATGACTATTACATTATATATATCAGGCAATGAGGCAGCAAAAGCATTCCTCTTTTCACCAAATAGCGACTGCACATGTGCTCAGCGTGAGCCTATCGCTGCTCTATGCTGTTGGATGATTGTGCAGTCTATAGTCCGTTAGTCGCCTTTTACGACACCCAAGGAAAGAGAGGGGTGGAAGTTCCGCTACGCGACACGATAAAGATACCTGTAGATGCTAGCAGTAATTGGATGAAATCGGGCTTCGGAAGCATGCATAAAGGCCTATTCAAACCTGAGCGGTATTCGCTGCCGCTGTACTATACCCATAGCACATACAGCGCTGGTTTCGTTTAGGTATTTAGTATCAAGTTTCGCGGTCACATGGACCTGAGCGGTATTCGCTGCCGCTCTACCCACAGCGGCAGCAAATACCGCTCAGGTTTGAATAGGCCTTTAGGTGATGCCTATGTTCAGCAGTGAAATGAAATGTTTAGCTACGGTAACCGTTAAACATCAGGCTGGCCTTTTGCCTGCCTCACCAATTACCCTAAAGTAATAACGTTTCGTAACCATAACAAAATGAATAAATAATTCTTAAAATATTAGAATACGTCTTTTTATTAATCCGCCTTTGGTCTCGTAAGAATTTTCCAATAGCTGCCTATAAAGTTAAAGTTCGTTTTCTTTTCAGTTGAATTCTTAAGGTAGAAAGGCAAAACACTGCTGGTCATGCAGGGGTTCACGTACTGCGCCAAGTCTTACAATAGGGACAAGACCAAAGTTCGATGGGAATGCTTTACACACCATAACAGGGACTGCCGCGCCTACATACATATGTGCGAAGGCAAATTTTACTTCAGGCAGTCTGAACACTGGCATTAAGTTTACAAGATACACTTTTGAACTTTCGGGTTCCATTATGTGCACATATTTAAGGGGGTGCCGCGCGATCGCAATAACTGACATAAGTGTCTTAATGAACTTCAAAGCAAAATCAATCTTATTGATGTTTAAAATTAGAACAATTCTGCTTTGAAGTGTCAGACCCAGTAATTTGATTATAGCAATGTTTTTATTCTGTGAAATGTTCAAAACCATTGTTTAAAATCGATTAAGGTCTTACGGGTGTGGTACTTTGCCTACCAAAATTGACGGACATAGAAAAAAAACAGGTCGGTAAATTTGACATTCGTCGTATGTCATTCACTTCAGTAATGGTTCGTTTTTGGAAATGGCGGACGGCGGTCGGCTTACGGTACGCTAGTTGAATTCGGTCGGTGGAATAGCGTCGAATCTTCGAAAATCGATTAGAAAACCCCGCGAGAATTGGTTGCGTATGAAGTCCTGACGGCAGGACCCGCGCTCGCGTTTATTGTAGATACGATGTGTTTACCTGGGAAATCTCACCACATGTTTCGGGCGTGAGTTGTGCGGATAAGAAAATCGAATAATATCGTACTAATCGCCTTGCAAACAGCCATTGGAGGCTCCTGTGTGTAATTGGTCGGGGTGTAACGGATGTGTGCATGTGTGATTTGGACCGGCCTTCGAGGAGTCGGCAGGCGAGGCACGCCACCACGAGGCAGGCGTCACACCGCTTCACAACAGCTGGGCTGCAACCTTCCTTTCCTACCCATACCACCTCCACATCCTCAGGTTGCAAGGCGAGTTAACCTTCGCATCTTTTGGCGAGTATTTAATTTAGTCATAAATTTTAGTTAGTAAGATCAACGCTGCGTATCACAGCTAGCTTCAACCAAGCCCTGATCGGAGACCAAGGGTCCAGGGTCTGGTTGAATCAACCATCACGCGCTCGGTTTAAAAATTAAAGTTTTTTAAGTTGGGGGTGAATTGCGGAATATTGATACAAATATTTTCATGTAAGAATTATTGTTTCATGCGTAAAATTAAAAAAGATGACAAAAAAAAAAAAAGTTTTTAGGAGTCATTCGATTTATGAATTATTATTGTTTGTTATTGTTTAAAGAATTTGTTTCAAATTTCAACAAGGCTACGACCTTGTGCAAAGATCAGGCTAAGTTACGTCAGTTCTTTTAATGTATTTAACTAATTCAGCGCATAGTACAAGTAACTTAAAAATACGTATATTTTCACAATTTCGTGCAGGATCCCCTTAAGTCGTGCTGCACTGAATTGACGAGTAATTTAATTGACATAGTAGCTACCTTTTGATATCTTTTTACTTTTTTACATGTTGAACATTTAGCGAAACATGTTGATCGTTTTAATTTATTTTCCAACTGACACGTACTGTAATTCGATCTAAATAAATGATTCTTATTCCATTCTACCATGGTTTTCTTTTTAAACCCTTACTTTTAGTAATAGGGGACTTCTTATTTCGTGCCAAGCCACTTCTCCAGATGGGTACTATTTGAAAGAATAGTACCCACCTGGGGAATGCTTGGTACATAGAAAAAACCTAATATCCTTAGACAGTTTTTGAATTTACGCGCTATAATGGTTTACTAGGGTCTACCAGAGATGGCGCTGGCGAGCATTTCTGTCGCCTTAGAATTTGTATGAAGTTGCTATTCTTCTCCGCTAGGAGTAATAGTGTTCTGTGATCAGTATTGCGGGCGGCGGACGTTCCGGTTCTCAGCAGTATTCCGCGCGCAATGTGGCGGAGCTAGAAAAATGGCTGATTGGTCTGACGATACAACTCTATCCTTTCTGGAAGCATACCATAATGAGCAATACATTTGATATACTAAAGATGCCAATCATAAAAATAGGCAGAAGGTGACCGATGAGTTGGACGCGCCTTAGTTTTATTGTTATTATGAACAAAAATATAAAGGAAATAAAATATAAAAATAAAAAGGAAATATTAATATTATTTTATTGATACTTGATATAAGTAAATATTTTTGACTAAAAAACTTATGCATTAAGCACTGACAAATTTCGACGGGTGAAAACCAGACAAGCCAAGCCAAGTGGTTAAGGCAGCCGCCCCGAATGCGGTAGGTGCGTGGTTCGATTCCCGCCTGAGTTTGTCGTCTAATTTGTAATAAATACACATTTAATTAATTTAAAATTAAAATAGGTCAACCCGAAACTAATAGCTGCCACAAGTTCGTCGTCCGTCATGTTTGCCGATCCGGAATATACTAGCACGTTCGCCAAACATGAGGATGCCTGTTTGTGTTGGGTGTTTGTGGTTGATGTTTGCGTCTTTGTTTGTAATGATCGGTGTTTGCGGCAGCAAGCGTCTGGAGCCGGCTTGAAACTTTACATTGTACATACACATTCAACCTAAATAAAAAAGTCTGTATAATTAGCTAGCTAATAGAACCCTAATGCAGAAAGAAACGTAAAGCCGTTTGGTCCCGGTTGTAATTGGCGTAAGATGGCAGGTTATAAAACCCACCAACCCTCATTGGGCCAGCGTTGAATGGGGAATTCCCAATCTCCCCATGTGCCATTTGGGAAAGCCTGTGCCCAGCTGTAGGACGTTTATAGGCTGGTGATGATAGCGATGACGATGTTAATGACAATAATACAGTTGCCACCATTTTCTTCTGATACCTGATACCTCTGGAGTTGTAAACGTCCATAGACTACGAACCGTACATCTAGCGGGCCGGATACCTAATTGGTATAAAAGCCACCTAGTTGGTATAATAGCCACCTTATTGGTAAAAAAGACACCTTAATGGTATAAAAATACTGTGACGAAATTGTGGTACATAAGACGGTACATAACAGACAAATTATGAGCGATATGGAGGACGCAAAACTAAACATAAATAATTGCAAATTTTCAGCAGATTGTGTTAATTTTTTTATTGTTAATTAATAACTATGTTAAAAAATGTTTTTTTTTTTATGTCGCAACGATATTTTATGATATTAGGAAATAAACGTTAATTTGGATCTGTTTAACTTAATTTTTATTGATCAGGCGATTCAACCACTTCTCAAAATGTATGAGTAGTAAACTCACATATTCCGACTCAGCTACCGAGTGGAACTACCATTGACAATCAAGGTCTGTAGTAAACTCACGCATGTGTGGGATTCTTAGTATGTGAGTTGACTCCTAAGCCATTTGATTTACGCACTTTTAAACATTTTACCTAATTTGTAAAATTTAAACCTGGTTTAACGCCCAACTACTTAGTAAATGTATTACGTAAAATATCCTTGTATTACGGGCTTACTGACCGGTTTAAATTGGTCAAAACGTCGGCGTCGGATATGAAAAGGCATTTACTATAAGTGGTTGTTAAACCCCGTGTCTTATATTATAATATAGGTCACCACATCTATGTTTGTTGGCACAATGAAAAAAAACTAGAAGATGGAAGTATACGTTCAAAAAAAATGCTGTGAAAAAGTGTCTATAAATATGTAAACATTTTGTTTTTATTATTTGAATATCCTATCGATACAATAATATCAACATTGAAAGTAATATTATTTACGGACCTGTGACCACGGACCCTTTAAAGGGATAGAATTGTCAATATAAAATAATAAGTAGACAATAAACGCAAGTTTTGTTTGACTATCAATATTTTATTTGAAAAGCCCAGCCTACCACAATTATGTCTGATTTTTTGAACTTCGTCTCTATTGAGTTACCCCTTGTATGTCACGAAAACTCCTAGACATTGCTAACTATTGAATGTTTATTATGTCTGGCATTACGACAGCTGAGCAATTAAGGATTAATATCGATTGGAGAAATTTGACACTTTTGGATAGGTTGTACAAGTGTGAGTACCAAAAACAAAGGAACTTCAACATGTTTGTTTTTTTTGTTTCAGTGGAGTTCGTTATCTCCCGACAGGGGAAGAGGATGGTCATGCTAGATGGGTTCACGTACCGCAGTACCCCAAGCAGTTGCCCCGGCAAGGTGAGGTGGGTCTGCTCCACCCACCAGCACGCACGCTGCCGGGCCTTCGTCACCATGTTCGACGACTGCATCGTTAAAAGATGTACCGTGCATAAACATTAAAATAAAAAATGGTTTTTTTTAATTGCCTTTATACTTAATCTACACTAGCGGATAAAATGGTTTGGTAATGAAGAGAGGATGGATGAAAAAAGAATTAAATAATAGAAGTAAATAATAATAATAGTTTTAAATAACTAAACTAGCGAAGCAATGTACCTACTTCTACATTTTTTACAAATTAACCAGATAATACTATTTAAATTAGTAAAATATTGCAGCCAAGGCTTATGAAAATGTTATTGGTAGCTTATTCTCAATTTCAGATCAGCGTGTAACTTCTTGGATAAAAACTCATAACCTTCAGAAAAGTGACGTGAGAAAAAAATGTGCAGGCTGCTTAGAATAATAACGCTATAGAAAACAAGTTCGCGCGCCTATTTTGAAGCACATTAATTGGAGCCAGAAATGGCACCAAACGCCGGACCGCTCCGTAGTGTTCAATGTCACAGCGCGCCGAACGTGTCTCGCGAAAACAAAAAAAAATGACGGTTTGTGCAGTTCAATTGTGTCACAACACATCTGAAAAACAAAAGAAGTGTAATAACATCACTTTTCACAGGTAAGCTTTCAGTATTTTATAGTATCTTGTAGTTAATTAGGTCAAAATATAAACGTACTGCAGTGTGATTCTCTAAGTTAAAGCATCGGTAGCAGCGGCTGCCGCAGTGCTGTCTCTTTCATATTCATAGAATTGGAAAGAGACAGCAGATCACGGCCATGCGCGCACGTCACGCGTGTGTGAATCGGTTTAGTGCTTCATTTTTGACTTTTGACAGATCGCTTGTATGAAGACTATCTTTCTATAGCGTTATTATTCTAAGGCAGGCTGTTACAAAAAATTAAGAAAAATTTTAAACAGCAGAAATGCAAGTAATGCAACTAAAAAAATTAAAACGCGTTGCTTCAAATGCGAAAAACAATACCGGTAGAACGGGGCTTTTTGGTAACCGTGGGGCTTTTTGGTAAAAAATAATATTTTTGAACGAACGCTTCTTTATCTGTTAAAAAATTTACGTTAACGCAACCTTTTTAATCTCTAACATTTGGTAACTCCGTTATCTGTCAATCTCGACCAATCAGAGAAAAGAACACCGCGCGTGTGATGTTAAAAACTACATTTAGCGAGAGTCTGTCAGTTTTGTTCCAAATTAGTTTTTAATTAAAAATGTTAAATTATTTAGTGTTGACTTTTGCATTATTTGTAAATTTTTAAATGTATGTTACCAAATATCGCCGTCCGTGTTTATATTGAAATAAAAACAGTTTTTAAAGATATTTTGTATGGATACCAAATAGGGGGTTATTTGGAAAGGCACCTTCTTTTTTAAAATAAACCTTACTGTTTGTTCATTCTATGTTTTTATTTTTGTATTTTTATAGAGTTATATCTGTATTAAGCAACACATACTCTTTATCTGTTAAAAATTAAAGAAAAAGAAATATTCAAATTTTATCCCTACTTTTTTACCAAATAGCCCTAATAATAATACGGTACTGTTTAAATTGTTGTAACTATTATCATATGCAATTCAATCGGATATGAAAAATAGAGTTTCAGAACTTACGTAACATTATTTTATTATTGAGGAAATATGCTGTATAATACATCGTCTCGAGATTTTTCAATAATCTGCCGATAATGGCTTGCCGCCCCTACGCTACGTAAAACATCATGGATTTCTTAATATTACCTACCGTTGTATTTGCCACTCAGTTATAATAGCGTCTTCTACAGTTTATACCATGGCGAGTGCTCTAAAGAACTCTTTGACCTCATCCCTCCTTCTCCCTTCCTCAAATAGGAGTACGGAATCACCAATTAAAAGTCTCTAACTTTCATCCATCCATCACGCACAATGAAATTTAGTGACTCGTTTCTTTGTCGCATCTCCAAAAGATGAATTAGTCTACCAGCACACGTATTCCCTCCTACCTATGACATAGGTTCCTTCAAACGAGGCGTGAACAGGCATTATGCTATTAGGGCCAGCAGAGTGAGAGTGACTGATGTATAACCCGCGCCAATCATCTAGCTCGCTGCGAACACGAGGCGAGTAGCGTCGCAATAGCACAATATAAGTATCGGCGGGACGTAAGCGGTTAGGGGGGGGGGCGGGGCACACCCCCGCGCACCAATGCGCATGCGCGCTCGACATTAGACATGGGCTGTAACAGGGTAGATTGTCTACCTGTTACACCTGTTCCTGTTCCAGAAAAATAACAGTTCCAAAAACCTGTTATAAAAATAACAGCCCTTTCGACGACCAATCCTGTTTTTCTTTGCTGAGGTTTAACAATATAAAGAAAATAATAGAATAGATGTTTCAATGATAATTATTTAATTCAAATTTAACTGAAGAACTAAAGCTGCAAGGCTTTAAATTAATAAACATAAAAGTAGTTAAGTTTAGTTATTTTGTTAAAAGAATCTAATTTAAAATTCTACTTGTTACTTAGATTAGTCATCAAATTTATACAACAAATTAAAATCTAAACAGTGAAAGAAAGCTTCTACACAAATAACAAGATAAAAAGAGAAGAAGAAGTGGACAAAGACCTCAGTACAATAAGATAACCACTGAATAGACTTACATTCACATTTTAGTTTATCCTGTGTGATAGCTTTTTTAAACAGTTTAATATTTATAAATAAGTAGTTGATAAAGTATTCCATAACACAGTCATTCTTTGCGAAATTGATAATATCTTAGAGCTCCATCTCATATCAACCTTTCACCTACGCAATTATGGAGTAAATATGTAATAATAATTGTTCTATTGCTTATTGAATTGGAGCACTTCACTTTACACTTCACCTGTACTTCTCGACTTCATCAATAAATCATTAATTACCTATCATTTTACATTAACATTTTCAATAAAATAAGTCAGTTTAACTTATAAACCAGATTGCAACTTTAGAAATCAAATCACAACAAACAAACAGCAGGAATAGTGTGCATTTTTGACATGACATTGCTTGACATTTGGTTTGAGACAATGTACCTACATTCTATTATCTTTGGACAAGACGATTATCTAAAGCGTCCCATTCACGGCAGTCCGTTTTGTCGTCCGCGGCTTTATGCAGGATTGTGATTGTAAATGTTTTCGCAGTGTGCATAAAGCTGTTAAGTTAGAAATTAAATTGTATAAATAAAATATACAACAAAATAAAGTCTTAATGAAAAATCTGTTTTTGTCGTTAATAAAATTCGTGCATATACCTAATGTAAATTACAATGAATAAGTCTCATTGTGTAATGTGAATGTATCCTGCCGTTCGCAGGATGATTCCTGGGTATAATATATTTATAAATAAATTAATACTGAAAAAATTCTTACAGTTTATCTAAAATAGACTTATTTTGCGCGCACTCTAATGATATGCTTATTATTCTGAGATGTGCTAAGCGCGAAAAGTCACAATAGGAAGACATAAAATGACGCTACCCGCGCGTTGAAAATGGAGGAGTGAAAAATGCTTCGCTGAATATATTTTTTAGCATTGTATCTGAAGTTGGTAGATATACCTACATACTCGTACACACGGCGTCAGATCAACCTACTTAAAACTGTCAAATTTCTACAATCAATTTTAAACTTTTTCGGTTGGTTTTAAGGATCAATATTCATTGGAGAAATTTGACAGTTTAGGGTAGGTTGATCTGACGCCGTGGGTACATACATATCACGCACGCCTGCTTCGCAGAGGGGTAGACAGAGACCACAGATTTCCATTTGCTACGATCCTGACACCATAAAGTTATAGAGAAAACTAGAGGCCAAACTCCTCCATACCTACTTGAAGCAAAAAAAAATGACCTTGACTGCAATCTATCTCGCTCCGTAGCATAGAATACATAATAGTCCGTAGGTCCCCCTCCTCTCTTTCTAAATTAGAAATAGACATCCGCCATATTGACACATGCGATGTTTGTTACCATTGTTTGAGAATGCCGGTTACCACAACAACGGGGAAATTCAGAAAAATATTGAGATGATTTAATTAAGGAAATTGTTTAAAAAAAGGAAATATAATTTTACAAATTACTATTAGGTTTTGATAATAATTCACCAACTTTAATAACAAATTATGGAATATTGAACAATGTAATTGAAATGACTGAGTAAAAATTTACGAATTTCTATTTATTTGCAGCTAATGTGTCTGCCTGCAGCCTGCATTTTATAATAATTTAGGCGTAATATTTTTTACTTAAGGTTTTATTCAATTGTAGTGGTTGGTGGTTGGATCAGATGTCAGAGTAGATTTAACGTACAAACTCCCTAATTCTTAAATAAACTTTCAAGTCTAATGATATTAGTGACGTCAAAGAGTCCTTTATTATTTACTGTTATGTGTTTGTGAACGTGCATGAGTTTTGCAAATAAAACAAAACAGTGCAACATCACTTTTCAAATTCTCTCAAGAAGCCGTGTGAGATCTCAATAAAGTCAAGGGATTTGGGGGATAATCATTTATCATTAAACGTTAATTATCACTCACTATCATCTACTTTATGCAAAGAAAATATAGTCTCTATAAAAAAAAATCATGGAAATCGTCATTAGACCTAGACCGCATATAGACAATAATATTACGTGACACGGGCTAAATGAGCTTACCGCGCGAAGCCATTATAATATGAGAAAAAAAAACTGCCAGGAACAGGAACAGTTAACACGAATAATTTACGAGGTCGAATTTATTAATGTTCTACAATAGACTAAAATGTAGTTTTAATATGGTCGGTTTATATAACAGGTAAAATAACAAGCTTTGACTCTTTTCTTTATATATGTAGCCCATAAGTTAGAGCAAAGAAGCGCTTGTTCCAAGAACAGGCGTGACAGACATACGGCGTAACTATGGTAACAGGTTGTTATTGCTCGGTACAGTTCCTCCGATAACAGTAGGAACAGTGAAGACGACGAGAACAGTCTCTGTTTCGCCTGTTCATTTGAGGAACAGTTACTCCGTACTGCTCGTAACAGGGCACAACAGTTACATTCAATTATCTGTTATTTTTAACTGTTACGATAAATACGCCTCACCGCTACTCGACATGTGTATTCGTTTGTTTTGCTTTAGCAGTGGAAAGTACAGTCACGTGTACATTTTATTTGACCGCGTCGCGATATTAGGTATCTATTGTTTGTTGTTATTACGTTACTGTTTTAAGTTGTTGATTTATTTTTTTTGTTACTTACATACTGTTATTGTATTAGGAGTACTGTTTTGAAAGGCTGTTAAAATGTCTAGACGTAATACAGTTACGTCGGCAAGCAAGAAAGATTATTTACAACGTAACTATCGGAGTTTATGAAGAAAGAAACACAGAAATCTGTAATTTGACGATGATGAAAGCGAAGTCTTGCCGTGCTCAAGCAGATCATTAACAGACTATATAAAAGGTGTAAAGCCACTGTAATGTAATTTAATGTTTCCACAGCTTCATAAAAATTATAATTTTTTTTAAATATATGTATGCTTATAATTTAATTGTTGTTATTATAATTTATCCTGCTTAATTTTGGGTATTAAAAGATAAAAAATCGCTTAATTTATAAATTGTCATGTTATTTATGTTATTTTATAATTATAACGCTCTAATGATAATGTTGCTAACTGTACACCTGCGCGTCGCAACTTCAGAGCGAGCTAGAAGTTTGGCACGAACTATACATCTACGTCTCTTACGCTGCACCTGTATTAGTTGTCCAGTGTCCTCGCGCCTGGACTCCACTTAACATAAGGTGGAGTGGAGTCATTCGCCGCGCTTAGTATAAAAAACCTTTAATTTAATCTGACTGACTTTTTGTAGAACCGACTGTGTGTTGGCGAATTGGTTTGTAAAATATTGAACTTGGAAGTTTGTATGGGAAACCGAAATGCGCAAACCCTTTTTCGAGAAAAGCGCATGATCAAACTGGCCGGATTCACTTATTCATGCAAACCACATGGTTGTTAGCATAAATATTACATGAGCTTGCTTCATATAGATTAGATTATTTTTATTTTTGACGTGACAACGTCTTAAATTAGGTTAGCTGGGAGACACTTATGAAAAAGTGTAACGCTCGTCGGGAACGTAACGATGAGTCACCGAACGAGAGAGAGGCCCGCCGAATGCCTTGCGTCTCTCTCCCACTAAATAGTTAAGTTTAAGTTTACATGTACAATGTTTTAGTAAACAAAATAAAACAAAATAAAACAAAATAAAATAAAATAAAATAAAATAAAATAAAATAAAATAAAATAAAATAAAATAAAATAAAATAAAATAAAATAAAATAAAATAAAATAAATATAAAAAAAAATAAAAAAAAAATAAAAAAAAAATAATAAAAAAAAAATAAAAAAAAAATAAAAAAACAAAAAAAAAATATATTTCTATAGTTAAAATTTGTGCAATTCTTATTTTCATTCAATTCCTTGTTCCTATTGTGCAATTTAATTATATTCATATCAATAAATATTCTACCGAGAAAAAGACGTTGTCACGTAAAATCTTCGCCCGTAAAACCGACTTTACAGGCAACCAATTTTTTATGTTTTGCTTTTATTTTATGAAGTATGCCTTTGTATCCTAGTTAATTTTGTACTTTGTCTTTATTTTGTTATTGTTTCTATTATTGTGAAGTTAATAAATGTTTTTTCTTTCTTTTTTTTCTTCACTTACCAATGGATTCCAGGCCGGGTCGGCTGTCGTGCTAGTGCGCAAAATACTGTGCTAATGTAGGACACTATAATTCTGTTGCCGACACGGGACACCATCCTACAGAAACGCGATTTGTAGTGTGTTCAGTTGCCGTTACCGAACACTGCAAACGCGTTTTTGTTTAATAGTTTCCCGTCAGCAACAAAAAGTATGCAGATGCCTACTTATGCGGAACGCCTTAACTTTTAAGGAAAGCACATCTTGAACATACGTACATTCCGCCTAGTCTCTGACAAACATTGTAGGGATGACTTTATTTTAATTATTTTTATTCGTCATTACTTTTCTAATAAAACACAAAAACTCATAGAAACCAGGAAAAAAGTCCAATACTTACATACATACGTCATAATTATAATCACGACTATTATCCCCGAAGGGTTAGTCAGAGACTAGTCCACTAGTACTTTTCATCAAATATCGACTGCACATGTACTCAGCGTGACAGGGGGTGAGCCCATCGCCGCTCTATGCTGTTGAATGTATGTGCAGTCCTTAGTCCGTTAGTCGCCTTTTACGACACCCAAGGGAGAAGATTGGGTGGTATTATCTTTCACCGCTACGCGACACGGTTAAATTGAACTCCCAAAAGAAATATTTGTAAAATTATTTTACTGCGAAAGATTATGCGGTCGAGTTTCTTCTGATACTCTCAGACTTTACATTGTACTTATATACAATGTAAAGTCTTGTCATTTATGTAAAGCTTTAACATAAACTTGTTCATTTCAGCGACTTATATTGTCTCCAGAAAAGGAAATAGAAACCTGAAACATAAAGGGTATACTTACTATGCTGCTGTGCTTCATGGGGCCAAGACTAGATGGCGCTGCTCGACCTCCACACATCGTTGCAATGCTTTCATAGTCACCGTGGATGATACGATTGCCAAAGAAGGAGGCGCCCATCGACATTCACCGCCATATGACATTTAGAATCGAAATCTCTGTGCGAAATAAGCCATCATGAGAAAGAAAACATCGACCTTGATGAACAGGTTGCGTGGGAGCTCATATTGGGTTGCGTGCACAGGTTGCGTGGCATTATAATGCCTTCATAATACCGTTGGAGCTCCCACGCAACCTGTTCATCAAGGTCGATGTTTTCTTTCTCATGATGAACCTGTAAAATGAATATCCGTTTGTTAAAGCATTGGGTGCACATTCACATTTAAACACGAAGTTCAAGACCGCTGGGTTCGCTGTATTATTATCCAACCCTAAATTAAAAATAATAATGTTAATTCTAATAATTTAATAATATAAATCTTTTTTTCAATCGCCAATAAGTGCCTCGAGTTTGGGTATTTCCCGAAAAAGTGGAAGAGAGCGGTAGTGGTGATTCTGCGCAAACTCGGGAAAAAAGACTATACCGAGGTCAAGTCGTATAGACCCATTGGACTTCTCCCGGTGTTGGGCAAAATCTTTGAGAAGCTCCTCATGTATAGGGTGAGGAGGTATTTGGTCCCTAAATTCAGCCCAAGGCAGTGCGGGTTCATGCCCTAGAAAAGCACCGAAGACTCCTTCTATGTACTAATGAAATATATTAAAAGCAACTTAAAGCATAAAAAGATTATCACCATCATATCACTGGACATAAAGGGAGAATTCGATTCAGCCTGGTGGCCCAAAATTAGAACTAGGCTGGCAAAGGAGAGCTGCCCCGTCAACTTGAGAAGAGTAGTAGATAGCTACCTGGAAGATAGAACGGTAGAAGTAAGTATGCAGAAGAGGAACACAAAAGGGATGCGTGCAAAGGTCAATAGGAGGACCGATCCTCTGGAACCTGCTGCTGGATCCACTATTATGGCAACCCAGCCGGAAGAGACACCACGTGCAGGCATTCACGGATGATGTGGTGATGGTGTTTGTGGGGGACTCAGGACTGGCTGTCTGAATGAAGGCTAATGGTGCGCTCTCAGATGTTTGGAAGTTTTCAAACTAAAGTTCGCGACCAACAAAACGGTCGCAATAACAGTTGGGGCCTGAATCCCGAGGTGACAAGGCATATATATACCATGGCTGTAGAGCCCATAATTACATACGCAGCTGCGGCATGGGCCCCTGCGGCCCAGAAGATAGGGACTAGGAAAGAGTTGGCGGCTGTGCAGCGAGGGTTCGCACAGTAGCTCTGTGGCGCGTACCGCACAGTCTCCATGAATTTAGCACTTTTGCTGTCCGGGATACTGCCTCTCGATCTCCGCATTCTGGAGGCTTCGGCCTTGTATGACGCGAGGAGAGGCATATCACGGGTATTGACGGACGAGATGAGGGAGATGGAGGCGCCTGTTGATTTCGCAGAGATCCCGCACCCCGCCCTGAATGTGGGGAGTGAGTTTGTGGCCCTCGGGGACCAAGAGGCTCTCGATAGGTATGCTGTGCAAGAAGTTAAGATCAATTGCACAGTATACCAAGCCGAACTCCTTACCATATTTAGGGCGACTGCGGAGATCTTGAAAAGGGGTGAAGCGAGCTACGGTATCTACAGCGACTCCAGGTCTGCACTGGAAACTGTAACAAACCGTAGCTCGCTCCGCCGCTTAGCACTCGACTCGCGGACAAACCTGCAGAAGGCCTCCACGCAGGGCAAACCTGTTAGTTTGTTCTGGGGAAGCTCATGCTTGGTTGCCCGGGAACGAGTGTGCGGACGAGGTCGCGAAGAAGGCTGCAACTTCGTCACGGAGGAAGCCGGACTGCGATCGATGGCCGATCTCATTCGCCAGACGTTTCATTCGTGATGAGACGATTTTCGAATGGGCTCGGAGATATGATGCGGGAACGATGGCCTCCGTGACGAAGGTGTTCTTCCTGGACGCGGTAGCGGCATATAGACTGGTAAGAATAATTAAGCCGACCGGGATAACAACCAGGTGATGACGGGGCACTGTAAATCTCCTCATACTTGTACCGTTTCAAGTGCCAGAAGAATCCATCGTATCGTGCATCTGTGACCCCGAGCAGGAGGAGTCTGCTTTACATATTATTACAGAATGCCCCGCAAATGAATATGACAGAATGAAGTTGGAAAAAATGATAGGGATGAAAGCTGACAAACACACACGGTCAACATTTTTAGAATTTTGCAGTAATATGGCCAAGCCAGTTATCAGAAGGAATAAGAAGTAGGCAAAATTATGTTTTCACCAGTATAATGTGTATACTCGGATTAACATAATAAAAATAGCTTGTAATTATTATACTAAGTAAAAACTGAAAGATTGTAGATAGAAATAGTAGGTATAGACTAAGTTAGAATATAAGTTAGTATATAAGATGTAGTGCAAAATGCAATAAAAATGGAAACCGAGTAGTTGGGCAGTAAGTTATATAAGAATAGAATAGAATAAAAACAGAGCATCATAGGATGTAGCAAAAATGTATTAGAATACGTAGAAAATAAGTAAAGTAGATAGGGCACAAAACGTGCCAGGAAAATGTAGTAAATGTAGACTAACAACTTCTCCGACATGACCCACGTCGGGGGACAAAAAAAAAACTATTTTTTATTTTATACATTTTAAACTTTGAAATTTTCAATATTGACATAATTTTAATTTGGTATTTTAAATTTTTGTTTCCAATTTTTTATTTTTATTTTTATTTGATGTTAGAATTTAATTTGTTGTTTTACTTATAAACTGTAATGTCATTTTAATATTTTATTTTGCATCCATGACATATTTTACTTACATAGTTTTAAGCAATTTTTGCAAATAACACATTATGGGTGTATAACAAAAATAAATAATTTGAACTGAATTGAAGTAGTTGCCATGACATGTAGAGAATCGAAACTCTGTGCAAAGTGGTTCCAAGTAGTTGAAATGAGAATTTAGTTTTGCTGATTTAAAAACATTCTGTTTTGTTCTATGATGATTAATTGATGATAATTTGTAAAAAGTTAAAATTGCATGTTTTTGATATTATTTGAATGTGAAATAAACAGGCGATTGAAGATAAATATTACGTTAATAAAGTTTAATAAAGGTTTCATTAATCTTAAAGCTCTTAATTTATAACCGTTCCGTGTCGTGTAGCGGTAAAAGAATACTACCACCCCCCTCTTCACTTGGTAGTCGTAAAAGGCGACTAACGGACTGAAGACTGCACATACATCTAACAGCATAGAGCGGCGATGGGCTCACCACCTGTCACGCTGTCCGTTCAGTCGCTATTTGGTGAAAAGTGGATTATGGCAGAGAACGCTTTTGCGGTCCTCATTGTCTAGTCCCTGATAATCTGATAATCTATAAAGCAAAGGATATGTCAGGATTGTAGCAAATGGTAAGCGGCGGTCTCTGCCTACCCTCCGGAAGCGGCGTGATGCATGTATGTATACCCGCGACTTCGTCCGTGTGAACCCCCGTTCCCGTATCCCGTGACGAATTATCTAAAATTATCTCTCAAATAAATTATCAATACTCATTACAAACACAACAAAGAAGAATAAGTTAAATCAGGGTTGGCTGATTTAAATCAGGTGATTTTTTAAATAAAAATAATTGATTTAAATCAATTTAAAATGTTATATTATCCTTAATGAAAATTACAATAAATAAGTATTTATGTTTTATATTTTAGCGTTTTATTAACGCTTAAATATACTTAAGTAAAATTTTAAACACTGAAAAAAGACGACAACCTCAGGCGGGAATCGAACCACGCACCTTCCGCATTCCGGGCGGCTGCCTTAACCACTTGGCTACCGAGGTATGGCTTTCAACCGTCGAAATTTGTCAGTGCTTGATGCTTATGTTTTTAGTCAACATTGCTTCATCAAATCTTAGAAGTTTTCACCTCTGAGATCCGAAAGAAATATTTTTACAAATATTTGAACATTCGGTTATGATGAAGCTGCGTTTATATATTTATGTTTTATATTTTAGCGTTTTATTAACGCTTAAATCTTAGAATAATAACGCTATAGAAACCAAGTTCGCGCGCCTATTTTGAAGCACATTAATTGGAGCCAGAAATGGCACCAAACGCCGGACCGCTCCGTAGTGTTCAATGTCATAGCGCGCCGAACGTGTCTCGCGAAAATAAAAAAAAATGACGGTTTGTGCAGTTAAATTGTGTCACAACACATCTGAAAAACAAAAGAAGTGTAATAACATCACTTTTCACGGGTAAGCTTTCAGTATTTCATAGTATCTTGTAGTTAATTAGGTCAAAATATAAACGTACTGCAGTGTGATTCTCTAAGTTAAAGCATCGGTAGCAGCGGCTGCCGCAGTGCTGTCTCTTTCATATTCATAGAATTGGAAAGAGACAGCAGATCACGGCCATGCGCGCACGTCACGCGTGTGTGAATCGGTTTAGTGCTTCATTTTTGACAGAGCGCTTGTATGAAGACTATCTTTCTATAGCGTTATTATTCTAAGGCTTAAATATACTTAAGTAAAATTTTAAACACTGAAAAAAGACGACAACCTCAGGCGGGAATCGAACCACGCACCTTCCGCATTCCGGGCGGCTGCCTTAACCACTTGGCTACCAAGGTCTGGCTTTCAACCGTCGAAATTTGTCAGTGCTTGATGCTTATGTTTTTAGTCAACAGATTTAGATTCCCGCCTGAGGTTGTCGTCTTTTTTCAGTGTTTAAAATTTTACATAAATAAGTATACTTAGTAGTTACTAACAATAAAATACTGTCAAAGGGCTTCCACAGAATTAGCAGTCACAGAAAATAAAAAGACTTGCATGCATACCTACGTGAAATTTGTCTTCATCTGTAGCAAAACAAATCAGAAATCAGTCTTGTAAAGTTGGATACTAACAATAATTGGTCAAGATTTATCTATATAAATTTTTAAGTAATTAAAAATAATTATAATTTTTTTTAAATAATTTTAAAACTATTTATGTCATACAGCTTATTTAATTGTCAGTTAGTACGAATAACAGTGTATTTGGTTTTGTCACATATAAAAATCAAAAAAAATAAAAAAATAAAATAAAAAAAAACTTTATTTTTTTTAAACAAGTAAATCAAAAAAATCTACTTTTAAAAAAAATCATGATTTTTTCCAACCCTGAGTTAAATATACTAGTAGGTGCAACCTTACTGAAGTGACACGCGAACATATATTTGTGGTAATTGATTTTTATTTACCTGTCAGGCTGAGCACATGTGTAGTCTTTATTTGGCGAAAAGTGGGCTATGATAGAGGACTGCTTTTGTTGTCCTTATGGTCAGTCTCTGACTAACCCTTCGGGGATAATAGTCGTGATTATTTATATTATGTATGTATTATAACGATTTACCTATATCTATTGTTTCAGTGGAATTTGTTCGATCCCAAAGGGGCAAAAGGATGATTAAGTTAGACCGTTTTACGTATCGTCAAGCGTACACCAGCAGGGCCAACAGACTAGTGAGATGGGTCTGTTCCACCCACCAGCAGACCGGGTGGCCGCGCCTTCATTGTTACTTACCATGACGACATTGGGAAACTTCGCATTGTACATACACATTCAACCTAAATAAAAAAGTCTATTTATATAGACTTTTTAGCAGCTAGCTAATAGAATCCTAATGCAGAAAGAAACGTAAAGCCGTTGCGTCCCGAATGTAATTGGTGTAAGAGGGCAGGATATGACGGTGATAATGACAATAATAGAGTTGCCACCTCTTTCTTCTGCTCCGTGCTGATACCTCTGGAGTTACGTCCATAGACTACGAACCGTACATCTAGCGGGCCGGATAACTAATTGGTATAAAAGTCACATAATTGGTATAAAAGCCACCTCTAATGGTAAAAGCCACCTTGGTGTTATAAAAAAATCTGTGACGAAATTGTGGTATTAAGACGTGCATAACAGACCACTTATGAGCGATATGGAGGACGCATTTTGATTTTACGCACTTTTAAACATTTGCGTGCCATTATTAAGTAAGTGTTTAAACTTAATTTGGATATTTAAATTTGGCTTAACGCCCAACTACTTAGTAAATGTATCCTTGTATTACGGGCTGACTGGCCGGTGCAAATTGGTGTCGGGTATAAAAAGGTAGGCGTATAATATATTTACTAAGTGGGTTTTAAACCGCGTGTCAAATATTAAAATATTAGGTCACCAAATCTATGTTTGTTGGCACAATGAAAAAAAAAACTAGAACATAGAAGTACGTTCAATAAGAAATATGCAATTAAAAAGTGTCTTTAAATATGAAAACATTTGGTTTTTATTATTTGAATATCCTATCAATACATTAATATCAACATTGAATGTAACATTATTTGTGGACCGTGACCACGGACCCTGTAAAGGGTTTGAATTGTCAAAATAAGATATTAGGCAGACAATAAACGCAAGTTTTGTTTGAATATCAATATTTTGTTTTAAAAGCCAACACTTCAACATACCTACCACAATTATGTCTGATTTTTTAAATATTTTTTGTACTTTGCCTCTATCGAGTTAAAGATTAATACCGATTTGAGAAATTTGACCTTTTTGGATAGGTTGTGCCAGTGTGAGTACCGAAAACAAAGAAACTTCAACATATTTGTTTTTTTTTGTTTCAGTAGAGTTCGTTATATCCCAACAGGGGAAGCGGATGGTCAAGCTAGATGGCTTCACGTACCGCAGGACCCCAAGCAGTTGCCCCGGCAAGGTGAGGTGGGTCTGCTCCACCCACCAGACAGCATCACGCTGCCGGGCCTTCGTCACCACGTTCGAAGACTGCATCATTAAGAGTTGTACCGTGCATAAACATTAAAATAAAATAAAAAATATTTTAATTGCTTTTATACTAAACCTACACTAGAGGATAAAATGGTTTGGTCATGTAGAAAGGATGGATGAAAAAAGAATTTAGTATGAAATACCTAACCAAACTAGCGAAGCAATGTACTTCTACTTGAAAGCGATTGCGATGATGTTGAAGTTAGACAATTACATTTTATATTATTAAGTACCCTAAACCGACGCGCATGTATTGAGAACGTTATGAGAGAAAGTGAAGCAAAGGAAGTGTGCCAGAATTGTAGCAAACGGTAAGCTGTGGTCTCTGCCCACCCTCCGGAAGCGGCCGTGATACATGTATGTATACTAGCAAATGGTAAGCTGTGGTCTCTGCCCACCCTCCGGAAGCGGCCGTGATGCATGTATGTATACTAGCAAATGGTAAGCTGTGGTCTCTGCCCACCCTCCGGAAGCGGCCGTGATGCATGTATGTATACTAGCAAATGGTAAGCTGTGGTCTCTGCCCACCCTCCGGAAGCGGCCGTGATGCATGTATGTATACTAGCAAATGGTAAGCTGTGGTCTCTGCCCACCCTCCGGAAGCGGCCGTGATGCATGTATGTATACTAGCAAATGGTAAGCTGTGGTCTCTGCCCACCCTCCGGAAGCGGCCGTGATGCATGTATGTATCCAGCGACCTTCGACTTCGTCCGCGTGAGCTCCCGTTCTCGTATCCCGTGAGATTATCAAAATTTTCTATCATACCATCGTCCCGAAATTCTTGCGAGTTTTCAATAATCATGGATTTGTTAATATTACCTACCTAACGTTGTATTTGCCACATAGATATAATAGCGTCTTCTACCGTTTATACCATGGCGAGTGCTCTGAAGAACTCTTTGACCTTATCCCTCCTTCTCCCTTCCTCCATTCTTATGGAGGAAGAGAGAAGGAGGGATGGAGAGGGAGAGGTACTCCTGTACGGAATAACCAATCAATAGTCTCTAATATTCCATCACGCACAACGAATTTTTGTCGCACCTCCAAAAGATAAGAATAGTCTACCAGCACACGTATTCCCTCCCACCTATCACATAGGTTCCTTCAAACGAGGCGTGAGGCACTTGGGCCGGCAGAGTGAGGGTGACTGATGCTAGTACGTCTCTATTATGCTGCACCAGTTTTCCTCGCACCTGGACTCCACTTTCACTTAACTTCAGGTGCAGTGGAGTCATTCGCCAGGCTTCATATAAAAAAATCCTTTCATTTTATCTGACTAAATTTTTGTAGAACCCACACTTTGGGTTGGCTTGAAAAATATTGAAATCGGAAAAATGGCCGGATTCACTTATCACTGCCACAGGGTTGTTGGCATAAATATTACATGGACTTCCTTCATTTAAGTTAGATTATTTTTATACTTAGTTATAATTTTGTTTTATTTTTTGAAGTACTTATCCCTTTATGTTCTAGTTAATTTTGTACTTTGTCTTTATTTTATTATTGTTTCTATTATTGTGAAGTCAATAAATGTTTTTTCTTCAACACTATTCTGTTGCCATGTAGTGTGTTCAATTGCCGTTACCGAACACTACAACCGCGTTTTTATATGATAGTTTCCCGTCAGCAACAAAAAGTATGCATACAACAAACAATTTAATCATGGTCATGTAATGAAACAGTTACAGGACTTTAAGGTACCTATTTATAAGTTATATTACAGTAATTTGTTCCACTTTTTTTTGTCGTGTACAGGTGCGCACCTGTATCAACCTAATTAGTTATATATTATTATTATTATTAGAGTGCTTATTTTAAGGTGTCAAGCCGATGCCTGGTAATAGGGGACTGTCATACCTATCTATTGAACCCCCATGTATGAGAAAGCGATTTTTGGTAGTTTATGAGCTATATGTTTTTTTCTTTTCTAAGTATTTTAAATTACGACGTCAGTTTCAATTATTTTTTTAACTTGTATTGATATTAGGAAGATGATTACTTAGTTAAAGAATAAAAGTGCGCATAAAAAAAAAGATAAAAAATAAAGTCATTCATCATAAAATACTTAGAAACGAAAAAAATATATAGCTCGAAAACTACCATTAATCGCTGAACATACATGGGGGTTTAATGGATAGGTATGGCAGTCCCCTATCACCAATTTGGCTTGATACATTATAAGAAACATCTTGTATATATACTTATTGCTATATAATATGGTCCTATAGACGTAATAACAACAATTTTATGAAACAGTTACATAGTTTTAGTTATGAAGCCTTTTATAAAACTTATCTGTATAACTTTTTAGTCGTAAGAACGTTATGGGCATATAATAGTGTCGGATGTGTTAATGACGTCATGTAATTACTTGTTAGTTGTTTAAACGTCGTAATAGTAATCATTAAAATATAATTGTGGAAAAGAGTGCCCAGCACAAGCTGTATACGGAACATAAATATCACAATACGACCGTTATTTAACTAATGTTCACGTACAGGTTTTAAAATAAACTTGTATACAACTTGTAACAAAAATAACATACTATCCTTAAAATAGTATGATAATAATCGGCTACTGAATCGATTCCCATCATAAAAAATATAGGTAATTTGAACTTATTAAAATTACAGTTACTCTTTCGATAAACAGTCGAAACAGACTATAATAAAACTTAACGCAAGGCAACAAGGCTTTTTAAAATGCATTCCTCCACAAAATCAGTCGATCATCATATAAACTAATAATAATGAGTTCTATTCCTATCATTTTAAAGTTCTTTTGCATTAAATCGACGTACACGAATGCACACAGTAACAAAATACACACGTGCCTATAAACCATCAATATGTCTTGTCTCACTTTTTTCGTCAAGTTCAAAAACCATATGAATAAGCGAGACGTAATTACATCCCGCTGCACCCCGACGACTGACGAGCCACGCCGCCCGAGACAGGCCGGAACCAGAACCAGCGTTGCCAGACGTGCGATAATTATCGTAGATCCACGATAATTTGGAGGGGCATGCGATAAAAAATTATAATTAAGTATCGCACGATAATTTGTATAATTCGTCGACTTTCCACGATATTTTTTGTCAGTTCTACGATAATTTTGTGACAAACCTGGTTTAGCATCAGTTGTTCAGTCACAGTTTAGAAATAACGAAATTTAAGGTACCACAGTCAGTCCTTTTTCTAGGTGATGACCTTTTTTTTTTTTTAGCTCGTGACGTCGGATGTTACCATATTTGGAGTGCCCAGTCGTATAAATTCTGTCTTTTTGAATGCGATAAAAACACGATAATTTTGCAGTAAATCTAGGATAGTTTTGACCTACGGATCTGGCAACACTGACCAAAAATAAAAAAATCAAAATCAAAATCAATATCTCTTTATTCAGTAAACTTAGAATAAGCATTTTGAATCGTCAAAAGTTAAAGGATGGACGGGCACCCGCCCACCCACCCCGCCCATTCAGGAAGTCTTTTAACTGTGGAGAAGAACGGGCGCAAGAAACTCCACAGGTTTATAATAATATAGAAGTAACGACATTTACAAAACAATATGTCGTTACCAAATCATACAACATACAATTAAACAAATTATGAGCGTCAATACAAGTTGGAACATGCCCTCCCTGTCATAGAAGGACATTTTCCATTACAACAAAAAAAAACATTTGATACGATTACAAAAAACAGGTATTGCTCGATTTTAAATAAAACGAACAACGTCTTACAGTATCTTTGAAATAAAAAGAAAAACTATTAAATACTACCAATAAAAAAAAATAAGATTGCAAGAGCAGACCAGTCTCCACAGGCGGCACCCGTTCACGAGTATGACATGTGAATCAGCCATCGCTTCGCTCAACCATGTTTTAGGGAACGTAACGACCCGACGCACATGCCACCACCGCAGAGACACTTTAAGAGAGCATGACACACTCGAGCAACTCCAACGAAAGCAAGAGAACAATAAGACAACTTTAAACGCAACATAAATTTTGAGTGGGTACCTTTGTCTGTAAGACACTGCTGTTAAAGGCTATCATAACAGCGTAAAATTAATTATTAAAAAAAAAATTGCTAAGAAAATAAAATGTGTAAATATTATTATAACCAGGCTGTTTTGTCTTCTAAATATTCTTTGACTGTATAATAACCTTTCTTATAAAAACAAGATTTTACATAATTCTTAAACTTATCTAAAGGTAAATCTTGTACAGTACTTGGTATTTTATTATAATAGTGTATACCTTGCCCCAAGAAAGAGCCAAGAACCTTTTGTAACCTAAACAGTGGCATTACTAGTTTTGACTTACTTCTAGTATTGAAATTGTGTACATCACCGTGTTTAGAAAAAGAGTTAATATTGCACCGCACAAAAACTATACAATTATAAATATATTGCGATGCAACAGTAAGAACACCAACTTCCTTAAAAATATTTCTCAGAGAAGTTTGTGATCCCAGTCTATAAATGGTTCTTATTGCCCGTTTCTGTAAAATAAATATAGTTTTAATATCAGCCGCTGTTCCCCACAAAAGGACGCCATACGACATGACACTGTGAAAATAACTAGTAAACAGTCCTAGCAGTTTCAACATCTGTTAATTGTCTAATTTTTCTAATGGCGTAAGCTGCTGAACTGAGTTTGCCGGCCAAATTTGATATATGCGGATTCCATTGGAGTTTTGAGTCCAGGGTTATCCCTAGGAAAACTGTCGAATCTACCAAATCTAATTTATCACCATTCATTCTAACATCGGTTTGTTCGGTCTTGACATTTGGTAGTGCAAATTTAATACATTTCGTTTTTTTAGCGTTTAGCTGTAAATTGTTAGCAGTAAACCAACTGAGTACCTCTGAGAGAGCATTGTTAACATCGTCATAATTATTCTTACATCTAGTCACATTAAAAATGAGTGAAGTATCATCTGCAAACAATACAATATCACAGAAGTTTTCTACAAAGAATGGCAAGTCATTGATATATATCAAAAATAAAAAAGGCCAAGAATTGACCCTTGCGGAATTCCAATTTTTACATGAGAACCAGATGACTTAGTTCCATTAACGTCGACAGTTTATGTTCTAGAACTAAGATACGAGTGTATCAAATTACGCGCAAGACCTTTGAGACCATAGTAATTTAACTTCATCACCAGTGTCCGGTGCTCAACGCAATCGAAAGCCTTGGACAAGTCGCAAAAAACTCCAAAAGCGTTCTGAGACTTCTCCCAGGCATCAAATATATGTTTTATTAGAGCTACACCTGCGTCAGTAGTAGAACGACCCTTAGTAAAACCGAATTGCTTACTATGTAAAAGATTATTTAGGTTCAAGTATTCCACTAACTGTTCGAGAATAATTTTTTCATAAATTTTACTAAGTGCTGGTAGTATTGAAATTGGTCGATAGTTACTGGGGTCTTCTTTATTCCCGATTTAAATAAAGGTATAACCTTACTAAACTTCATAAGATCAGGAAAGATTCCCTTATCAATACAGTTATTAAATATGTCAGCAAGATAGGGTGAAATAGAATATATAATATTCTTAATTATCTTTATAGACATGCCCCACAAATCACCTGTGTTTTTCATTTTTAGTGATTTGAAACTTTTAATAATATTATTAGAGTTAATATATTGAAAATTAAAAGAAAAATTACATTTGGGTACATGTTCTTCGAGAAAAGATTGTGCCGCCACTGGTGATGAATTCAAATTAGAGGTTGTTACCACAGGTATATTTATGAAGAAATCATCAAAAATATTAGCAATTTGTGCATCCGAATTGACAAGGTTGTCATTAACTTTTAGAGTAAAAGTGTTGTCCCGTGGTTTTAATTTACCAGTTTCACGGTTGATGATATCCCAAGTGGCTTTTATTTTATTATTAGACTTTTTAATTTTATCTTTAATGAAATTTGATTTTGCTAGTATGCACACTTTCTTAAACAATTTAGAGTATTTTTTTACATATTCTGTAAAATTTAAATTATGGTTATATTGTCTTAGATTATATAGCTCAAACAGTTTATTTCTACTTTTATAAATACCAGGCGTGGCCCAGTCCCAGAACTTAAGTTTTTGTGAAAACTTTATTGTTTTAGAGGTAAACACCTGGTTGTATTCTGTCTTTATTAAATCAAAGAGATTACTATATACTTGATCCGGATCATCTTGTACAAAGAGCAAAGTATTAATTTTACAAGCTACATTGTTTTTAAAATACTCCATTCGCTTTTTTGTAACTGGTTTACATGTTACAGTTTTAGGCTCCTCCTTAACATCAATATCATAGCTCACCTTCAAACCGCAATGGTCAGATGTAAGACTACTAATAACTGACTTAGATACAGGGTCATAGTCTGTAAAAATATTATCGAGACAAGTGGCCGAATGTGAAGTTATTCTAGTGGGTTCAAGAAATAGATTTATTAAATTAAAACATTTAAATAAAGCTAGAAGACTAACACTCACTGAAGTGTTTTCTAAAATATTTACATTAAAATCCCCACATACTAAAACAAATTTATTTTTTAATTTTATTTTGTTATGTACATCTTCCATTACTGATTCAAAAACATCGAAATTGCCCGAGGGGGGTCGGTATACACACACTATTATAAACCTATTTAACTCTACGCATGATAGCTCAATATTACGCTCCTTTGAAAGACATACAATATCATTTCGCTCTTTGTATTTAATATTATTACTAACAAGTATTAAAGAACCGCCGTGAATAGCTGTGCTTCGTACGTACGCACTTGCTAGTTGGAAATTATTTACATGGAAAGACGTGTCATGTGTTTTTAGCCAATGCTCAGTTATACAAAATATATGAATAGCCTGACTTTTTGCAATTAATTCTAATTCTAAGTCCTTGCCAGCCAAACCCTGAATGTTTTGATTTATAATATTAATGGATGTGGACTTGGCTTTTGTCTTAGACCTCAGTTTAAACTAGAGGTAGTCACCTTAGTACTAGTTATAAAAGATGCATTAGTAGAACTACTAATGATGACATTATTATAAATAGACTTTGTTATACCAGGTATAACTGGGTCTTGTATATTATAAGCTAATAAATTAGCTATCTGGGTCTTATATTTCTTTGGCAAATACATAGTATCTGAAGGCAAAATAAAATTATTAATAAATTTATTAATGTCAAAAAATAAAATATTGTCACTATGACGCCATAATAAATTATATAATAATAAATTTAAGTCAAAAATACGTTTGTTTTGTTCCCAGGTTAAGTTTTTACAGTAGGGAAAAGCACTAACAATTAACCTGCAATTTGTATTCGCTTGAAATTGTAACAAATAAGTTATGTTTTCTATTATGTCACGTTTCTTAATTTGTGAACTGTCACCACATAAAATAATTACATTAGTGGAACTGCTCAATGACTGCTGAGATATGCTACGTACTATAAGCATTCATTGATAAACCTGGGGCACAGATATTCGTTACTTGTTGATTTAAACTTCCATTCAAAAGCAACCCCAACCCCTGACCCAGTCTATCAGAGAACATAACTGTTTTTCTTTTTAATTCATTAGCATTGTTTATGATCAAGCTATTTAAATCATAAGTAGGTATAATTTCTGTACAGGCCGTTAACGGACTGGGATCCATGACAGACAAGTTAGTCGACTGAATACTTGAGTTTGATAATAAAGGACTTTCACATCTGTTTATCTCATTATTAACTAAAGAGTCGTACCGATCAGCATTGTATTTGCATAAATCAATCAACTCTGTAGCTGATTGTATATGCTCTTCGATTTCCTTTTGTGCCAGACCAGAACAAACATTAGTAATGCGCCGGCGTTTTTTGGCGATGGTTCTTTCGTACGTTTACGCAAATTAAGTGACTACTTTCGCGCGCGATGTCTTGTCGTTATAATAACATTCAACACACCGTTTTGGCAATGTGTGGTGGTGATAATAAATAAATAAATAAATCTTTCCTACAATCACACCAACTATCTAGCCCAAGAGAAGCTTCAAAGAAACTCGTAAAATGATTACAAGACAACGGATAAACATACTTAAAATACTTAAATACATACTTATTATACATAGAAAACACCCAGATCCGAGACAATTTAGAAAAACAATAATTTCTAAATTGACCCGACCGGGGATCGAACCCGGGACCTCAGAGATGGCGACACCATGAAAACCGGTGTACAAACCGCTCGACCAAGGAGGTCGTGCGTCTAGCGTGCAGAACGTTCAAAAATAGGTACGGTACTAATGTATTCCCGTAGGACTATGATTGCCGCTACTCATTGGCTCCGAGACCACGGAACCTCTCCTGGTTTGACGCCTCTTGAATTTTTTTGTGGGACGTATCAAGCCATTAATTCATTTTATTGAGACAACTTGTTGTGCTAGTAACCGCCTTTGAAACAGTGAAAAGTGATACGTCACGCGCACGCATTTAAAACAACAATTACCTACGTAAACGGACCTTAAAGTGCATTGAACAAGTAGGTAGGTAGTTGGTGGAAACTTTGAAAACGTTAACGACACGTAGGCTTACGAGTGATAGCTAACCATGAGTATTGCTATTTCATTGAGGTACAATTCAATGTGCTATTTACAGTCGACAGTCGAAAGTATAAAAAGTAGGATAGGTACCTAAAAAAGAATCGTTATTTATTTACTAGATGTAAACAAGTCAGGCCTTCGCTCAGCAGTGGGGCAGTACGGGCTAATACATAAAAGTCAACTGCTAACTAATACGATTCGTATTTTGTGTAGCCGTGTAGGTATGTGCCTGCGTTGTCGGCGACAAGTCAGCAACTTTGTCGGGTCTTTTCGGCGCTAAGCGGCGTTAGTGAGCGTAGGTAGGTAATATGCCCATACTGTTTGCTACCGATGAGGATAACTAATATGTTAAATAAACCTTACTTAATTCAATAAAAATAAAATTATTTAGCTTGTTTTATAATTAAAACAAAATATTCTAATTGGGGTGTCTGAGGATAAACGTTAATTCTGTTACATGTTAAGTCTGGCTAATGAAAGCTGTCCCTGAGAAACGGCAGCAATTTCAAAAAGTCTGTTGCTGGTAATACTGGCTATACTATACAATAAATGAACGAAGATGATACTATTATTTTTACATCTGAAATCAAAATTAAATCAATTTCATTTTTAAAAAGTTGCGATCTACATGTCTATTATAGGTTAAGACGCAATAATAATTCAATAATTGTCGCATTAATATTGTTCGTAATTTGTTAAGACACAGTTTGGTAAGAAAAAAATATGAAGGGAAGATCAGAGATTGCGTCCGTGCGAAGCTGGGGCGAATCGCAGGTTTTTTTTATTAATTATAAAAACCAAGTAGGTATCAAGAATTGCGTCACAATACCTAAGAAATCAAGCACTATACGTTAACAATCTTGTTTTTGATTGAATGCGGCGTCTCCCTCCTGCCCCCTTACTCTCGAAACCGATCGCTATTGGATCGAATTGGTATTGTGAATTTTCGTACTCTTGAGTTTCGACACTAGCGATAAAATGGATTCATGTCGCGCGGATATTGCGTGAACTAAATGACATTAAGTTTTGTTGAAATTCGTACCCTGGACGCTATTTTGACAGTTAAATTTGGTATTCTGATGGTGTTTAGATTGGCTGTCAATTGACATTGTCACAATAACTAAAGTGGTACTTTATGTGTATTGAATTTACGTATTTTTCGGTAAATAGGTACTCATTTTTAAGCAGCTGTGTCGCGTAGCGGTGTAAGAATACTACCACCCCCTCTCTTCCCTTGGGTGTCGTAAAAGGCGACTAACTGACTAAAGATTATTAATGTGTGAAATGTGATAAGACTTGTTACCTACTTAAATAAATGATTTATAAGACTGCACATCTTAGATTAAAACAATGTTTTAATCTAAGCTGCACATACATCAAACAGCATAGAGCGGCGATGGGCTTACCACCTGTCACGCTGACCACATGTGCAGTCGCTATTTGGTGAAAAGTGGACTATGGTAGAGGACTGCTTTTGCGGTCCTCATTGCCTAGTCTCTGAAGTCTCTGACTAATCTTTCGGGGATAATAGTCGTGATTATATGTATGTATATTACATATAATCATATTATGTATATACGAGTATGTACCTACTTATTTGTAAGTACTATGATAGCGCGTTTGGCTCTTTCTTTTCTTATTTTAAGAAACGCTCTAAGAACCGAGCTAAAATTAAGCAGAAACGTTAACGTTGCTTATTGGGGAACTGGGTGCCTCATATAAATTTTAAATAAAGTTTCTTTGGTAAATTAAATTAAGTTTCTTTAACTCTCAGTATCTTTACAAAACAAATAAGTACTCTTTTAATAAAACAATAATAATATTCAGCAAAATTTATTGCCTAACACACAATTGTTTTTGCAATTGTTCACAATTGCACAAACCTACTGCTTGCTTACAATTATTTAATCCAGATAACAAAAAAATACACATGTCTTCATTAGCTTCATTATTTTATTTATTTGCTGCTTGTTGGAGAGCATTGGCAACCTCACGTCCGTGCCTCAAAAATATCAAGATATAGCATCTAGCACAAGTGCTAGATGCTCTACTGCATCTGAGACGGTCCAACCACTTTCCTTACGGCTTTTACCCGTTTGCCTCATTCATCAAAACCGAATACTGAGCTTTTAGTGGTCTTTTTTTGAGCCCAATACTATAAAATAAAGATGAACAATGAATGTTATGATATTTGATTCGATAATCCCAAATATTTTTCAAGACGTTACGAAAGCTTGAAATGTTCACTGTCACTTTAATTGACTATTGGTGGAATGAGTAAAACTTAGGTCTTCGGTCAATTATAGCAAGTGTAATATTAATCTTTACTTTCACAACAAACAAATTTATTAGATCTTACATCGCAGAAACTTAACAGGTAATAATTTATTGTCCTTCATGACAGAAAGTGATGTTGTCAAATCAAAGACAGACAAACAACGCCACAGAGAGACTTTTTATTTTTTAATACCATTTCAAGGCGAAGGCAGCGCTTCATACGTCCTAAAATGTTGATGTCGCTTTAAATAATGCAATATTGTTTTGTAAATTCTGCTTAACATTGAAGGATTTATTGATATAAAGTGAGTTATAACTTCATTAATTAGATACAGCTATAATTTTAGATATTAACGTGGATTTTTATTATGCATTACATTTATCGATACGTCAAAAACACAAAAGGTTCTCACTATCGACGACATTATTGGCAGCAAACTTCATACTTATCTTTCCGATATGAACATGATTTCGATTTCAATCTGATCCCGAATTTAAGCGCGTCAAGTGTACGCACTTATTATTGTATTGTTATTTGACGGCTTTGATATCGACATTGAGATTAGATTCGAGAGTTTTCTTAAAACTTTGAAATCATACAAAGCAACATTTTCTGCACTCCGCTTTAAATAGTTTTATTTATTTTTACACCCGTAAATCGATAAAACAAGATCACATAAAACTACTGACGACCAACTGACAACTAGGGAAATTGATGTTGACATTTGCATTTAGCATTACCATGTAAAAAGTTTGCTATAATATCCAGGGACTCTTTTGATAGCCAGACTCTAACTGAAGCCCTTCACTCATCTGGTTTAACTTTTTCACAAGCTGGAAGAGAGGAATATCAAGATGGTTCCGTAGTAAAAAAATATCCAAAAAAACTGTTACTGCAGATATTCTTTTAAATAAAATTCCGGAAATTACGGAGACTATCAATTTAAGTCTCAGTAACTGTAGTTCAATTTCAGAATGTGAATGTATTACTGAGAAGGACATACAGAATATAGATATCCCGAGCAAAACGAAGGATTCTAGCGTTAACTCCAGAGCGCAGCGAGGGAGTTTAGAGTTAACTCCCGAGCAAAGCGAGGGAGTTAAGACAAGAAACCTGAGTGCAGCGTGGGATTCAAGGTCGCCCAAGACTATATCCCCGAGGAGAATACTCTACTTTTCACACCATCTATGAGACAATAAAAAGCAAATTTTCAAAATTCGCGCATCTTTAGTGTTCTATTTTTCTTTTATTTTTAATCTACTCGTGGTGGCTAGTTCGATTTTTAAACAATTTATTTTATAGTGCAGATCTTAGTGGTGAATGCATAAAATTAGTATGTACCTTTCTACTTTATGTTCCAAATTCAAATCATATTAATGACCAGCGGGCCATAATGAAATTCAGTACAATATTAATGCCCTGCTAAACCTCCGGTCTTAAATGACTTACTTTAGGTTAGGTTTGCATGACATATAATTTGACATTGTAGAGCAGGTGGTGTGAAGAATATTTTACTGCTTAAGATTGTGTGGTCGACTCTTTGTAGTACCTATTTGATTGTGTGTTTTACTTCTGGTACTCTCAGACTTTACATTGTACTTATATTATAATAGCTTTAACATAAGCTTGTTGATTTCAGCGATTTATACTGTCTCCAGACAAGGAAAAAGAAACCTAAAACATAATGGGTATACTTACTATGCTGCTGTGCTTCGTGGGGCCAAGATTAGATGGCGCTGCTCGAACTCAAGACATCGGTGCACAGCTTTCATCGTCACCGTGGATGATACGATTGTCAAAGATGGAGGCGACCATCAACATTCACCGCCATATGACATTTAAAAAATAGAAAACTCTATGTGTAGTATTTGAATGGAGAATTTAATTTAACTTAAGCTAATAAAAAAAAAACTGTTTCGTTTTATGATGATGATAAGTAATAAATTAAAATTGCATGTTTTTGATATTTGAATGTGAAACAAACAGGTGATTGAAGCTAAATATTACGTTAATAAAGTTTAAGTTGCATTTATCTAAAAGCTCTTATTACATAACCGTATAACCGTGTCACGTAGCGTTAAGAGAATACTACCATCCCCCTCTTCCCTTGGGGGTCGTAAAAAGCGACTAACGGACTAAAAACTGCACATACCTACATCCAATAGAGTGCATAGAGCGGCGACGGGCTCGACACATGTCACGATGAGCACAGGTGCAGTCGCTGTTTGGTGAAAAGTGGACTATGGTAGAGGACTGCTAGTCTCTGACTATCTATGGCTATCCTCATTGCCTAGTCTTTGACTGACCCTGCGGGGATATCAGCCGTGATTATATGTATGTATGTCTTATTTCATCAAAAATCAAAAAATCTCATCAAAAAAATTCAAAAATATTTCAAAAAATGTCAAGTACTTATGGACTTACATACTTACACCACGCCCGCTTCCCGGAGGGGCCGTTAAAGACCACAGCCATTTGTTATGATCCTGACACATCCTTTGTTTTACTCATACTCTCATAACGATTTTCATACATAAGGATTTACGATTATAATATTGCTTATATTATATTCTCCCTCATTTTTCAATGATCCTACCTCAAAAATTGTATTGCGGTTCATTTATTTTCTACATGAAGGCTGCCGTGCCTACATAGTTACATACAACGACGAAATCATCTCCGAGCAGCAGACTCACACACATCCCAAATAAGTATGAAAACTTTGTATATATATATATATATTAATGAATTTTTTAATTTTACTTTAGCATGCAAAGTTTCATTAGTATCATAATGCAAGTCATTTTGTTTCAGATAAATATGTAACACATGTTTAGAGGGGATTTAACGCAAAACTACTTAGTAAAGGCATTCTACGCATACCTTTTATACCCGACGGTCAACAACAATGTGGACTCCCCGAAAGATGTATTGCCACTTCAAACACCAGGCGTATACAAGATAGACTGCAGCTGTGGCAGTTCCTACATAGGCCAGACAAAACGGACTATCCATGAGAGGGTCAAGGAACATATTGTGGCTGTGAAAAACCGCCAGTCTAACTAATCAGCCATTGCGGAGCATTTACTTGAAAGAGGCGCAAATCACTGGATCGAATTTCATCTTAAGCAAGTCCTCTCAACAGATCGCCACTTTTATTCAAGCAAGAGTAGTGCGTGAAGCGATTGAAATTAAGAAACATCCGAACAATTTCAATGGGGAAGATGGTTACAAACTATCATCAGCATTGAATTCAGTGTTTGCTAAAACGCCACTTCGCTTTAGTCCGCAATCGGCTAACTACCAGAATAAGGCTTGTATACGGAATAGGGACACCGTTAGTGTTGTGTGTGACAGTAGTTGGATAAATAATGTGATGGTGGATGAAGACTCAGCGACGCAAACGGAGGCGATACACCGCGACAGTAGTCAGCCCGTGACCACGGCCGGTGCAACTCGGTCGAAACGTCGGGTATAAAAGGTATGCGTAGAATGCTTTTAAAAAGTAGTTTTGCGTTAAATCCCGTCTAACAGAGATGAACGAATGTAGGTACGTTCTCCCGCAACAGAAGTGCAAATTGCGGTAGTGTTTCTCAAAAAACAATCGCCGTAAAGCCGCCCCGTACAAACTACTGGACTATCGATGACGTCATTGTTTTCATCATTTATAAAAACAACCGTTGCGGAAATTAGTTTTATTCGTTTTGTTTTTATCAAAATAATAGATATTGATTGTTAAGCCTTCTTGACGGGAAAATGAGGAGTCATGGATGCAGTTTTGTTTGTTTGTTACGTAAAAACAGGCACTTTATAATAACTAAGCTTTTTTATAGAACTATTGATTTTAGACAAAAAAATCGTATTGACAGTTTTCACGAACGCTTTCTCTAACTGTATCATTGTATATTATGGGTGCTTGAACATAAACTTTTCTATTTCAGCAATGTATATAAACTCCAGAAGAGGGAATCGCCTCCTGAAATTCAAAGGGTATACTTACTACCCTGCCAAGGTGCAGCGATGCGGCAAGACAAGATGGCACTGCTCCACCTCCAAATATGGCTGCTTGGCTTTCGTCTTCACCGTGAACGATAACATTGTGCAAGAGGGAAGAGACCATAACCATTTACCACATTATGTGGAGAATCGCAAAGACTGAGGGTGGTGATGTAATTTGTGGGATGTCGATGGTCTGATATCAGCTGTAAGGCATAGGGGTAAGGAGTCGAAAGCAAGTAAAGTCTAAGTATGGAGCGTTACTAAGAATAACTGAGTATAGCACAAACGACTGATCGTCGACCAATCAACGGCAGTCTTCTTGGACACTCTAAGCCTGGATTGCACAGGGCGAATAATTCAGTCGAGTAGCGGTACATCGCTTCGCTAGTTTGGTTGTTTTTAAATTCTTTTTAAATAAGCAAAGTGGCGAAACAATGTATTTCGCTACTATAATAAGATACTAGCCCAATGCGTGCCAGGTTTAACGCTTGTACAAACGCACGGCTTTACCCGCTTTAGACTTGCCTGTCCACTGGAGCGGAAAAGAAAGAAAAGGCACTGTGCCGATCACAGTTAAAGATTTACATAGATAACGCAAGTATCACGGTTTGTATTGAAACCAAGCGTGCAGACTTTTTAACACATACAGTGACGTCACAGCTGAAATTTAGTGACGGGAAATCCAAAACGATTCAAAGACACCGATGCCGAGTAGTTTCAAAGTGAGTAGTCGGGCTTTTGAGCGGAGACTGCCTGTCCACCGGAGCGGAAAAGAAAGAAAAGCCATTGTGCCGATATAAACAAATAGAATCTGTCGATTGAAGCGGAGCTTTCTTTTGGTTAATATTATCATAGCCTCTACTCTCTTCTTCGACCTAGTGGCCAAGCAGCTTTGGGCGGGATAACCGCTTTACGGTTTGGTGAGTCTTGTGAAGCTTCCTTCGGATTTCTAGATCGTTGCTCATTATATTCTTACTTACTTAATTACTTACTTACTCCGCTAACTAATCGACCCGCAGTGGATCTTGGCCTCCGACACGAGACGACGCCACTGCTCTCTGTTTTATGCAGCCTCTTCAGCAGTCTCAGTCAACTGTAATAGAAAGAACGTAACGAACGGATGATCCGCTCGCCGCTTCGCGAATCGCCTGCGGTCGGGGCCAGACCTTTTTTCCCATAATTTGAGTGACAGAAAAAAACCAAATTGTAAAATGTGTGTCGTTGTAATTGCAATTTGTGACAGTCTTAACGTTTAATAACGGAATTATGTACCATTGTTATGTGTCTGTTAGTAGGTAGGTACATCTGTGGCTGTGGTAATTTCTGATCAGGACGTCCTCAGTCGTGGTAAATTTAAAAATAACTGTTTTTTATAGCTAATTTTAGACAAGTAAGTAGGTATTACCTGTAGATAAGTAAGTTTATTCTTGGTACCTAAATGAAATAGTCATTAATTTTAGTATTTAAACTAACCATGTAGCAAGTTAAACGATTTGTAATAGAATCTGCTTTTATTTTCATAACTAATATCTCTTTTCTCACTTATTCGCATTAGGCCAACATGGTGGGAAACTCCTCATTATGCCATTGTCTATGAGGAAAGGCCTGTGGCCTTCTAAACACAACAAAAGTTATATTCATTGAGCACTGATCAGTGCGCGGCCGCAGTTGAAAGGTTATCTGAAAACCAAACAAGCGTTGGCAGGGCAAAAACTTTCAAATTATTTTATAAAAGTTCCCTGTTTGAATTTGGCGAGATAGTGTTTCATTTGTGACGTAACTATAAGACTAATAAGTTCGACCTTCCGACGCATTGCCACGTCTTCTTAGACATATTTTTCATAATTTTCTTATATTTTTTTTCACACTTCTATTTTTTACTTGTTTGGCGATTATCTTGTAAGCATGATGGTCGAACTTCGCAAGTAATTTTGGTAAGTTATATTTTTACTAATTCACTAACACTTTATACTGCCTTAAAGCAAAAAAACACATTCCAACAGTGCAACTTCAGCCACTTTATCTTATACGTTTTATTTATATTTTACACTCCAACTAACCAATAAATGTCTTTCGCAGGTGCCTTAGAATACGTATACTCGAAGAGAGGCAACCCTATGCTTCTCCTATCAGGGTATACGTTCTACCGCCAGACCGTGTATAGAAACTCCAAGATCCGCTGGCTCTGTGCCACGCATAACTCTAAAGGCTGCAAAGCTTCCGCCTACACTTACAAAGATGAAACTCTTCTGAGAACTAGAAATGAACACAACCATCTACCTTCGAGAAGGTTCAATTAGATTATAAGTTATATGGCAGTTTACAGCAAAAGAAGTTCAAAACTAAAATACCATTGTCTTCTATCCATATAGCATGTCTCAAAAAATGGGATCAAGCGGAAGTCCAGAAGTAGAGCAGCCCTACAGGCACCCATACATACCTACATACCAGTGGCGAAGCGTGAAATATTGAGAGAGGTAAGCCGGAGCAAAAAAAAATGCTTACCTACTCCAAGCGCGGGCACGCAGTCTTGAGTCCTTACCGAAAATCTGTGATTGGCATCCTGGCTTCAGTCTTGTATAGGCAGATGTATCTTCAGTGCACTTTTTCTATACGTGTAAGCACTGAGATATTGAAACAGTGTCTTGCAAGCATAATAGAAGTGGCTTTGATAAAAGCCGTTTGTGGTGAAATGATGATATGATGTAAATTAAACAAAACTTAATCGACTAAGTACTAATAATACTACTTATACTCTAAAGCTATTCGTCTATTCTTTCTAACAAAGTGCGCTAAGACATTATCATAAAAGCCGGGAAGAATCTAAAGCTATTAATGCCGACATCTTACAATTCTACCGATTACTTTGCAAATCTACTTACTCTAAATACGTAATTTCAACTTATTACAATATCTACTTACCGCAAATACCTAATTACAACGTACGTCTTCGTAACTACTTTCTACACACAACACAAATAAACAAAGTCCAACTACAATACTAATCATTATAATAGGTGAAACTAACTAATAAATTCAAATACTAATAAAACACAGTCATGCATTCAATGATGAATTGCAATTACGTCAAATTATCTGTCAACAGAACACAAACCGAAAGCGATATTCCTCCGTCCCGCTCACGCGTACGCAAATTGTATAACTGTCTCTATCAAGTAACTCGGATAAAGACGGCTTACCGGCTGCTAATACGCGGGTGGGTTTATTGACCTTTATGTGACGTCATGACGTTTATTTTGTATGGAAGTTTAACTGCCTAAAAGCCGATCGCGCCTGCGGCTTATTTTAAAGCAATATGTTGTTAAAAAGCAAATTTTGTTGATTTAATGTCCATAGTGTAGGCAATTTGTAATGTTTCTTTTATATATTTACTTTTTTAATCACTGATTGTGCCATTTCTCAATTCAAGTAGAGAGTGGTTGTGTTCTAAACTTCTGAAGGGAAGCCGGTGGGAATCGAGTTGTATGGAACCTTCGTCACTGCTACATACATACATATAATCACGACTATTATCCCCGAAGAGTTAGAGACTATAGGCAATGAGGATTGAGGACCGTAAAAGCAGTCCTCTGCCAAATTCCACTTTTCACTAAATAGCGACTGCACATGTGCTCAGCGTGACAGGTGGTGAGCCCATCGCCGCTCTATGCTGTTGGATGTATGCGCAGTCTTTAGTCCGTTAGTCACCTTTTACAACACCCAAGGGAAGAGAGGGGTTGGTAGTATTCTTTCACCGCTGCGCGACACGGATAGGTATAAATGCACCCAAATCCGCCCCATGTATGTTCCGCGATTTTCAATAGTTTTAGATCTATGATTTTTTGAAAAACTTGGGACTCTGTGTGTAAATAAAAATTGAATCTCCAATTGTGTTACTAAGCGCAAAACTCGAGAACGGCTCGACCGATTTGACAAAATTTTGTCATAATGTAGGTACCTCTATTTTGTAAATTAAACAATGGGTCATAATAAAGTTTATTATTACATTTACAAATTAAGTTTTATTTTATTTCAGCATTGGACTTCTTTCGACTGATGACGAATGTTGATAATTATGATGAATGTTGGCTTTAATAATAATCTATAGAACTACTTCACATCCATTTTCTATTTGCTACGACCCTAGCAAACTACTTCTGTTTAGTCTATTCCTATTCATAATAACTACATACATACATAAAATCACGACTATTATCCCCGAAGCGTTAGTCAGAGACTAATAGGTAATAAAGACCGCAAAGCAGTCGTCTACCCATAGTCTACTTTTCACCAAATACTGACTGCACATATGCTCAGCGTGACAGGTGGTGAGCCCATAGCCGCTCTATGATGTTGGATGTATGTGCAGTATTTAGTCCGTTAGTCAGACGACTGCCTTTTACGACACCAATGGAAGAGAGGGGGTGGTAGTATTCTTTCGCCGCTGCGCGACGCGGTTTATTTCTTACTTACTTACTTACTAGTCGTAATTTATACTTACTAGTGGTATATAAGTCGTATTATATTACTCTCGAACCATACAACATGCTTAACTAACCTAAACTTATATAATGTAAAGTAAATCGATAGCTGTTATTTTAAGTATTATTTGCAGGATAATTTTTAAAATAAGTCATGAAATATAATTTGAATGAAATATTGCCGATAAATATTAGGTTTGTCATTGGTAACAGGTACTTTACATACTTACTGACGTACATAGCATGTTGATTAGGTACCTACAGCTTTCAGGCATATACTGATTACGTAAATTAAAAATAATTAAGTAAATCAACCAAAACCTAATTTATTACAGAAACTAAGTTACCGTTTAAAGTTTTCAATATCGTCAAAAGATACGGACAATCATATCATGTTTCTATAAACCTTAAACGACATGTACTTAGTTACTTACATTTTTATTAACAAAAAGAGAAAAAATATTAACAAACGAAAAATTAACCAATTTATTTTTATTCTAATATACTCTTACGGTTCGGCCACTTAGTTCATTGCGTCCTTTCTAAGACCATTGAATAAGACTTTCGTGCTATAACTACCTGTAACGCGCAATTATTATAGTCAAAGAACCCGCTCGCTGCTCCGCTTACAGCGCCAAGTTCATGGCCGGGCCGTGAGCGCTGAACCATACAAAAACGCTATTTGCAGTGCGTTCAGTTGCCGCTATACCGGGCACTTCAATTACGTTTTCGTAATGTGGTGTTTCTTGTCGACACACCAGAAAGTGATCTGGTATCGATCTACGTTTACGCAGCGCCAAGTTTCATTTTGTCTGCCAATTATGTGGGCGTTGCTTTCGCTCCCGTTGACCTTACAAGCCACCTAAGAAAATGTCAAATGAACTTTTATAAATTTAAGAGGCCTATGATGATGAAGTCTCATTTATATAATGATTCTCTGTCTTCGTCTCAAGGTGACATTAAATTGTAATTGTGCTTCCAGGTTTGCAGTTCATAACGTCGAAGAGAGGTACAGCTCTACTATGGTACCTAAACTACACGTACCATCTGAAAGTGGTGAGAAACGCGAAGAGGGTTTGGCGGTGTACCCAGCACTGCTCACTCCACTGCAAAGCTACCCTCACTACACTGCCGTACTTAAGCAAGAAAAGGGTTGAGGCCTATTACATCTCGAATGTGATTTTTGCGTAACATGCCCATTTTCGCATTTTGTAGTAATTTTGCAGTTGTATTTATCGTTTTTATCGAAACAGGCTAATAAATGTGCATAATATTACAAATCTCAATTCTGTGAGCATAAGTTGAATTCGGACGGCCGGCGCATCACATTTTGTAGTAATTTTGCAGTTGTATTTATCGTTTTTATCGAAATAGGATAATAAATTCATTATAAAATCTTTATTCCTATTGAAGTAACAACTACTCTGGTATAAATTTTGCTCAATAATATTATCGTAGATAGGAGATATTCACAGTTAACTTATAGCGATTTTCGAAGTTTTTTGGTTTAGAATAAGATTTTTTTCCTATATAAAATCAATGATATCTAAAAATTCCGAGGCCGCTACGCACTATTCGACTATATAAGAGATAACATTATATTTTTTTTAATTCACTTGTTTAGAAACAGTAGTTCAATCGATGAGCTCAAAAAAGTGCCTTCGCGCACTTTATGAAAATCTTTCTCTGCAATTTTGGGTTTAATTAAAAAATTAAGCAAAATTCACAAAAAGCGAGGCCACTACGCACTATTCCAATAGCTGTTCTACACTATTCAATAAGTCATTATTGTTAATGTATTTTTGTTTCTGAGATCCATAACGCCAAAATTGGCCATTTTACGCAAAAATCACAGTCGAGATGTAATAGGCCTAGTCGATTTTGAGATATCGTCAAAAAACGTGGGAAATGATGTCTCTTAAAAACTATATTAGAAAGAGAAAACGTTTTTCTATACAAAAATAGGTCATATTGTTTTCTACCTTAGAGTATTATTCCCATTTTAAAATATTGACAGTAAAATCCCAAAAAATGATTTTTTTAAATTAAGCTAAGTATTTTTCTCTAAAGTTAAAATAATTACGGCACTAAAACAGGGTTAACCATACCGTAACTGACTTTTAGCGTAGTAATTTCGGGTAAATGTCACAATCAATAATTTACTTCAAAGTTATTTAGAAATGCTTAGCTATAAGAAAGCTAAGCTTCTTAACTAGTTTATAACTAAGCTTTCTACATGAAAAACAGCAGCACAATCCTTAATAAGATAATGTCTAAGGTATTGTAACCTTTAAACCTATAACTAAGAAAAGGAAATATTTTAAAAAGTATAGCAAGAATTTACAAGACATTACTTAGCTAAAATAAAGTTATGTATATATTATTCGTGGTTAACCCTGTTATAGTTTAGCAAAGATCATTGATAAGTTGAAAAAATAAAACCATTAATTCAAAGAAAATGTGTAATAAAACCATAACACTTAAATTAAAAAAAATAAAAGCTCTCTTCAAGCAAATTAAACAACATCATAAAATTTTACCTTATCGTAGTTACATCGTATCTTCCACGTCGTATTTTAAAACTATTAAAATTCTCGAAAACGTTTAACATGAGATCACTAAAATTTTGCAAAAGCTTAAATTAATTCTGTTTTAAAATTGTTTCAATTATACACTATAAAATTAAAAATCTGTAAGTACTTAGCATAATAATTTAACAAAATTAGATCCATAAAATTGAACGTAATCACACAACATTACATACTAAATACTTCTGAGCATGAAAAGCATAAGGTCGTATCCAGAAAAAGTCAGGGTTTCAAGAGAGCCAAAAAAATGTTGAGATATTTTTGTAAAATTTTAATACAAAATCAATTATATTTAACAGTTTTTTGAGTTTTACTTATGGTAACCATTCTTACCTTTAATATTTTAAATCTTTAAATAATAAATCTAAATCCGACTTGATATCTCAAATAATATAGTTTATGAAGTAGGTACTTTGTTTACGTTATATTATTGTACGATTAATGCTGACAATGTATATGACTGCACTGTAATTTTATGTTTCAATGCAGCTTGGTTTTAACTTCTTAACGATGGTAAACGTCGTATAAGTATGTTGTTGGTGACTTAAAAGTAAATTATGCATGAACAATGAGCTTTGAGCATACGACTCCCTACGTCATCAGGTTTCTTTTTGGCCATTGTAGAATGATACGGAGATCCTTGCAATCTCGCTAACTTGCTTAAGTTTCTTTTCCATTTAGCTGGAGTCACAACTTTCTTTTATACTTTTTGCGACATTTCTGACTCATAGCTGTTATTTGTACCTGTCTCCTGAGTGTTATTGCTGTTTATTGAATTTGGCAAATTAATTGTCCCATTAAGCCATGATACCAAAAGTAGGTATATTTGAATCGCGATTCAAGCTGTCAACTCCCCTCGAATCAACAACATTTTTGGGTGAAGCATCAAATATTAGGCACAGTTATTTGGTTTATTGACAACTATAGTTTCGCAATATTTTGATTGTTGTGGTAAGATAAAACTTTCTTCGTTATCAGAATCACTGCTCGAATAACCTTTTGCAATTACATTGACGCTAACAACAGTCTCCAGACATGGCTTCTTTGTAGGAGGTAGAAAGTAATTAGCACTGTCTGATGATTTATTTGTAGGACCTATAAGTCTCTTCTAATGTTCTCTCTTATAATGTTACTAATTCAGTCATTATCTAAATTTACTGGACCTTCGTTCTCAGATAGTGAGGATATGTGACGTTTCACAGGTAATTGCCATTTTTTTTTAAAGAAGTGTCTGAAGTTTTTCTGTAGAAAATATGCATCTTTTCACTTGATATACACGATTAGATGTTGTTTGTTCTGATAAATTGCTTATTTCACTACAGCTTGAATCATAGTTGTCTTCATTAGGTTCATAATTTTTGTCCTTAACATAATCGTCGCTATTGTAGTCAAGATTAACTTCCGATTCATCATTAACAGTCTCATGAAGGGTTTTCTTAAACGTATTTTCCAAAGACCAATTAGAAAGTTCTTCCATCAAGTCATCTAAAAGAAAAAAAAAACGTTTCATGTTTAAGTATAGGTAAAGGTAGGTATTTTAGTTATTGTGAAAATCCTCCATTCATGTTATTAATAAAAAGATAAATAAAACTTGTCAAACCACGTATGACTTCTTCAATACTATTCTGCCGTTATAATTTAAAAGGGCCACATCTAACATTTTGCAAATCGGGAGAAAAACGGGTTTGAAAAATTTTATTGTTTTTGGCGAATAAATTTGATATCCTGTTTGTCGGAAATGCCTGAATGAAAATAGTAGCATAAATGTGAGTTTTACAAGATTATTTTATTACAAGTTTGTATTTTAATGTCATTTATTTATTAATCTACATTTTCCTTTTCAACGTAACAGAAAAAATTGAGTAATAACATTAATATTACATATAAAAGGCATAATTAACTAAATGCGACTTTTCATTCTAACATTTAGTGAAAATAAAATAAAATATTACAATACAAAGGCACATTTATACAATTGAGCCTTCTCTTTCTAGCTTAAACAAGTTATAGTTGCTACATATACTACTCAGCTGAAAAATATAAAACTTTTATTTAAAACCGGACAAAAAAATTGTATATTTATTATTTATTATAGTTAGTTAATGTTACTATCACATTATTATGGAACTTGTTACAAACATAATACACCAAAGTACTCGTCAAGACGAATCATACGAGCCCAAACTCGATGGGGTTGAGTCGTTTAATCACCGAGGTCCTATGGCCATCTTCCAGCTCCATCATCAGACCCTGGTTACAATCTAGAACCAAAGTACTCGTCAAGACGGATCAAACGAGTCCAAACTCGATGGGGTTGTGTCGTTTAACTTCAGAGTTTCTATGGTCACCTTCCGGTTCCAACGTCAGATCAGCTCCATGTAATAATAATTTTGCATTGTTATTCGATTTACACATGCATGCAAAATTTCAGCTCAATCAGTAACCAGGAAGTGGATCAAAGAAGAATGGGCGTTTTTGTATGAAACCCGTCCCCTAGTAAGTTCCCACATGGTTAGTTTCGAAATAAATAGTGTATTTTGTTGTAAGGACAGCAAATACGGACGAGCGAATGAATCAATGGAAAAAAAAGAAAAAAAGAGAAAAAGAAAAAATATGTTTTTTTTTTTTTCATTTTATACTACTCATATAAATCAAAGCAATCTGTAAGGGAGGATTTTAATTCAAGAATAAATCTTGACTTCAATTTTATATTAACATTTATTATTTTAATTTTCTTCTTCTCAATAACTTTTTTTCCCATACCTGACAGATTTGCTGTCATACAATAAAATGCTTCACTTTTCAAGTACTTTTAATTGATGCATAGATGTAAGTGTTACAAGGAGGGGGACGTTTTGCCCATTCTTCTTTAACTTGCAAGATTTGATTACAGACCAAATCGGGACAGGTGAAACTAAATAAAAGCTTGTAATAATAAATATTTTCGTACAAATACCTAATACCTATTTGTCTTGAGCGGAGATCGAACCCGCAGCCATTGGGTAGTAATATCTAGCACTGCACCAAAATGGTCGCCAAAGCACATTTCAATAATGAACCACACATTTAAGTAGATAGGAAGTTTCTCGTATGCCTACGTATGGGGCCACAAAGTCAAAATCACGCGTGCTCATAAAAATATATATAATACAAAATTATTTTTTTTACTAACAATCTTTATTGTTTTTGTTATTAACATAGGTTTAAGGTTTTTGTGTACTAACTGTTACATTTGAGATTTTGTCCCTTTTGGGGAAAAGGAAGAAAATCCCAAACGCAAGCGTCAGTGGGATGTTATCAAATAAAACCATAAAATGTTCAACAGCTAGGCAGTATATTGTAAAAGTACACACTAAAATTTTGTCCAACAACAATAAAATAAAAATATAAATTTTATTTCACTCTTATTATTTAAAAGAGGGGGTTAGTCACAATTTTTTCTTATATTAGGTTAGATACTAATCATCTACGTTACTCCTTTTAATTTATTGAGCCGAAAATAACAAAAAAAAAACTATCAGTCGATATTGACCCTAGGGTCAATCTCAAATGAAAGTCCAACAAACTTTCTATTCATTTTGCCAACTATAATTTACTGTTTAAAGTACTCTAAACCTTATTATCAAGCTATATCATCCCCTAAAACACACTAAATTCCTAAGAGTCAAAAGTGACCAAGCGGGTCGGTGATTATTTTAATTTAAAATAAATTTTATAATACTGTTCCTACTACTGCCTAACCAGCCAGCTAATATTTCAGTCGTACGAGCTATGGTCGTGGGGGGGGGGGGGGGGTCGGGATAAAGCCAATACCGTTCGGAGTATGAAGTTGAAATTAAAATTAAATTACTCCGTCTATAAAAATATTAAATTAAATGTTCTAATCCGTTTAACCGTATCAAAACTCTCACACGTTTAAAGCCGATACACTAGAGAACCGTGGGGTTATACCGATATAAAATTAATAATTATGGACGCCAGGATCGTATAGTCGATCCGAATCTGGAGACGATGTCACCATACAACTACACCCAAGTCGAACTCGCAGTTCTTCAAATGTTTCACAACTTCAGCAACGCTTGGTGTAGTTGGATATAAAAGAAAATACTAGGTTAAGGTTTCGAAACCCTAATGTAAAAATATGTTCCTGAATAAAGAACAATTAAACCCAGAGTAGGGGGTACAAAAACCGTCAACGCCTGCTCATCCGCTAGGCGGCGACAGCTCGACTGGCAGCAGGTGGCAGCTGGTACCCCGACGAAGCAGGTCTCGCGTCCAGGCTTTAGGGCCCAGCTCTAAATCCTGGCGGCGAGACGGGCCTCTCGAAGCATCTGAAATTATCAACACGGGGCCTATTTATAACACTACACGCCTAGTTCAGATCTGTTACATAAATTGGGGTCCCGCAGTCTGCTATCTGTGTATCTAGGGCTGCAAACTATCATAATCAGGGACTCGCAGCGCTAAGGGTTATCAAAAGCTTCCCAACGCTGTTGCACAACTATAAACTCACACTGCAACACTAACATTTAACACCATGTTTTAATATTAGTGTTGTTTCACATTTAACTAGTACCCAAGGCACTACACGGCTACGATATTCCAATAAACATAACTAAACAATGCCAGACTGTTGTTGGATGATGCAATATCCACTTAATAATGGGGTTTGACACGTCTGCCACATGGCCAAGAGCCTTGCGTCGCCTGGCGACAAGGCAGGATTCAGACACCATGAAATATCGATTTGCTTTCCTAGGATGACGGCTTATTATACTTAAACAATGATATTGGGATACTTACGCGCTGGGAGATTTTATCTGTGCGCGTGGCTGCCAGCGACCGGAACTTCGTTTCGGGCACGGATCCCTTTGTAAATTGATCTCAACACATCACACCACGTCACGCCAGAGATTGAAATCGTTTCCACGTCTTCAGACCCGGCACTCCTCTTCACCGGAAACACTCAAACCGGAATGCCATCTTATGAAATCTACTCTCAAAGTCGGGTAATATTTAACTACGCAGTTCCTTTAGAATTTTCCTTCATACTATCAAAACGTCAAATATGACGTTTTCATCTCTCGTTCTGACACTGAAAGAATCTGTCAATTAGAAAACTACTTGAACTAGAGACAAGTTAACGTTTAGCAATCTGAATTTCGTCCTTTTTTAAATTTGGAAATCAATTCCACTCGAGTTAATACCCTGTCTAAATATTAGGGAGTATTAGTTTCCTCTCTGGTAACCCCTACGGGCAGAGACAATATCCATATAAAAAATATTTGTCCCGTTCGAATGTTCTAGATAAAAGTCCTTATAGAAAAAATAATTCTATTTCCGGATTTGCTTGAATTAAATTTAATTATTTAAAGTAATTATTATACATATTAATTTATTACGTAATTTATTATTGGAACTGTTTCGGCTATTTTTAGAATTGCATCTTTTATGTGAAACTTAAAAGCTGACAGCTACTTCGCCCCGCTACCGCTAGGCGTCGCTACGGTGGCTGTCATTTTGTCTATGGTGTTATGTCAAATACAAAACGTAATCAAAGGAACTTAATTTTCTTCAAATCTAACGCAAAGTCTTGCTAAAACTGATTTAGAAATGTTTTAATTGAAAATGCAAGAAAAGTGTGTCTTGTAATGTGTCAGCCAAGGCTCCATGTCTTTAATGTGAAGAAAAATGGATTTAATTCAAACAAGCTACAAGGACTAATGTTTTTTGGACATCTGATCATTCAAAAACAATGATTTCAGGTAAGTACTATTCAACCATTGCGAACCCCTTCTGTAGATTAGTAAAGGCAGACAGGGCCCTGAATTTACAACGTAACATCTACGTAACGTAACGTAACATAACAACAACGTAAAATCTATGGACTCCTTGGTCTGAAAACAAACGAATTTAATTTTATTTTATTTTTATTTATTTATTTTTGAAATACTTAAACAATGGAGAGGTAACTTTTTAAGCACTAACATTAAATCGTAGAAATGAGTACATTTATAACGGGATTTCTACGAAATACTAATAATACGTTAGCTAGTTAGTACGTAAATCAAAATTAAGGAGGTAAGTACAATGAAGTATTTTCATAGTAAATCACAACTAAACCATCAAATATTTCGAAGATTACAAGTCAGCAAAGCAAAAAAGGCACAACTGACGCGATTTGCTTCGTAACTAGGCCCCCCCCCCTCACCTCTGTTCAAAAATGTTTGGTAGCAAAGGCATAAGTGCCAGTTGTGACTTTTCTTTTAAATTAAATATTATGTTAAAGAATCAGTAAATAATTTAATAATTTTTGCCACATATGCCGTTACAATTTGAAGTTGGTCAAATATGCCTTTACTATTTATAAATCTTTATCCATTTGTGACCTTTTGACGTGATGTAAGCTAAATGTGCTTTTTCTACGTACTATCACAAAAAAATGGCTTAGTTGTGCCCTTTTTGCTTTACGTACTTTTGGTATATCGTGCTTCTAAAATTTCCAAAAAATATGAGCAGATAGGCCTTTTTCTCCTGATTCCAAATATGTATATAACTCAAATTTAAAAAAAATGTTAGTTGTGCCCTTTTTCTTTATGACGGCAGTATTATTACTTTCCTTGGGATTTTAAGATGTTTTTAAAATCGAAATGTTAGAATTTTGTTGTTCTCTTTTGCCATGGCTTTTGTTCACTAAAACATTATTATTTATTTCAAATGGAATTCATAATAAAATCAATCAACAATCATAATTTAAGTTGTACAGTCACGAGCAAAAATATCTAAACAATTGTAACTCTTAATACAATGGAATAAGAGTAAAAATGTATACATATTGGTGCTCGTGACTATACATCAATTCCAACGAAGATCGTTTTACAAAAACTGCTTCGATGTAGTAACCGTTACGACTTCTAATTTCCATTCCCTTGCTGATATATTCTATTATTTGCGTGTTTTTTTAAATAATCCAACACTACACCCGCATGAGAGTCATCTCTGAAGTTGTAATTAAAATCTCCACATAGAACGACAGGATACCAATATAAATCTCCGCGACTACAAGATTGCAACTCCATAGCACCTCGAGTAAATCGCCTCGTGGCGTGCTTCTAAGAAACGCGCTGCCCACAATTACGTCACACACAGGGCACCTGCCTGACTAGACCGTAAAAGATAGAGAAGGCTGGTTTTTTTATAAAAGTGGCTGAACTTAATACCCCGAGGGTATTGTTTCATTTTTCTATATCGGTATTAGTTCTCGAGATATAAGCGATTTGGCATTAGCCAAAATACCATGAAAAAATGCGGATAATTTTGATATTACGTTCGCAATTTAAACAAAAAGTTTTTGACTTTTACTAAAAGTTATTTTATACCATCTTATAGTCCTTGACTAGACACATTTTTTGAGACATCAACCACTTTCGTAGCCTTAGAACTCAAACATGCAACCTCTAGGAGTCTTCGTGGCAGACAAGGGGTAAAGACGTTTTACCCACCACACCGGTATGACTGATATAATATTAACAACTTAAAGGAATATATTATGTTAGCACAATTAAGTGGCGTTGTTTGTTGAGTTTTTTCTATTAATAAAATATATTGTTTTTTAGCTTTTAGTACATAATACGATTTATTTACTCACCAAGGGTTTTAAATAAAATAATTTTGAACTATTCAAAAGTGCTGTCTAATTAAATCTTCATTGAATAAAATTATTTGATCTTGAATACAAACTGACGCTTTGTTCATAGGTTAATTAGTATAGCCGACATGCCCGACTAAAACAAAAGTAATGTTTAAAAAAATGTAAAGTAAAAAAACGTCTTTCCGTATACGAAGCTGATGATGTTCCTTGACTGAAACCGTTTGAAAATATTATGATGATACAAAGATGATTAAAATACCTTTAAACTGACCTTGCTATTTTCAGATCCCTTATTCACGAAGTCGAAATGGGGAAATATGCTGTTGTCTATAGGCGGCTTCACATTCTGCAAACACCAGACAAGATCCTGCAAAACTAGATGGGCTTGCTCCTTCAAAAGTAGAAACAAGTGCAAAGCGTTCGTCTACACATTGGAAGACACCAAAGAAATCATTAAATGCGTAAATGAACATAACCACCCAAAACCTTATAAAAAGTGTGCTAAAATAAATATTAATAAAACTTGATTTAAATAAAAATAATATAAAACTATTTCATTGAATCAATAACAAAAAAGAACAGAAAAACATTTATGTACTTTTTAACATACAACTTAAAACTAAAGAAAATTGGGTACGTTGCGGAAATAATGTTAGTATTCTCCATAAAGGGTTGACGCATTTCGGTTTTCCATACAAACTTCCAAGTCGACATTTTTAAAAACCAATAAGCTAATTTTGATGACACTTTGCATGCTAAAGTGAAATACAGGAATCTAAATAGTTTGTTGAAAACATTTTTAAAAAACGTTTTTGTAGCTGCGTTTTTGCGATTTAGTCCATTATAAAAAGTTAAAAATCGCAATAACTCAGTTAAATAAACATTTTTTTTATATGTTTCAACAAACTATTTAGATCCCTGTGTTTTACTTCAGCATGTAAAGTTTCATCAAATTTGGCTTATTGGTTTTAAAAAAATTCTACTTGGAAGTTTGTATGGGAAACCGAAATGCGTAAACCCTCTTAGAAGTATGATAACTTAAAATCATACTTTTCCCACCGTATCTTGCTCAATTCTTCCTCCAGTACGCCAACCTGCTCTAGTTAAATAAATAAAATTTATGTATATACAAAGATAAGCTCATTACAAACACACACATACTAAACCAATGCAATGCAAAAAAAATTTTTTTTTAAAATATATATTAAATTAATCATTAAAAATTCAAAATTCAAATTCAAATAATTTATTCGTAATAAATGCGGTACATTATAGTGATGGTAAGTGTGAGGTTGAGAATCGCACATTTAGCTAACATGTTAGCATACAAATAGTAAATTAAATTAAATTAAATATAAATAAATTGAAATTAGAATTAATTAAGTATACATGTCACAAGATTATTTTCAAGCATTACATTTGTTATTTATAAATTCATCAATAGTATAAAATGTATTTTGTATTAAACATTTTCGAAATGTCAACTTAAATCTAGTATATGGGAGTTCTTTTATATGTACTGGTATTTTATTATAAATTTTTATGCACATTGCGTAACAATTATTCTGAAAACATGCGGTTCTAGGAGTACTGTCTAATATGAGTCTATGTGGGTTTCTGGAATTAGTCCTATAATGGTACTTTGCTTCAGTAAACAACTTAAAATTCAGTTTCACAAATTTTCCTATCTCCATTAAATAAATGGAAGCTAATGTTAATATGCCTATCGTCATAAAATACGGTCTGCATGATGTATCAGGAGCAATGCCACATAATGCTCTAATACATCGCTTCTGAGCAATGAAAACTTTTTTAACACCAACACTATTTCCCCATAATATGACACCGTATCGAAGTATCGATTCTACGTATGCATAGTATGCAACTATGGATGTTTCCTTGCTAGCAACTTTCCTCAATTTATACAAGGCGTATGAAAACGAATTTACTTTATTGCGCACTTTATCTGTGTGCGTGTGCCAGTTCAATTTTGAGTCTAGTGTGATTCCTAAGAAGAGAACCTCATTTTTACAAGTAATTAATTGATAATTGTAAATTATACTAACATGTCTGTGTTTAAAGTTATTAAAATTAATTAAATTTGTTTTAGTGAGATTCATTTCTAAATTATTATTTGTCAACCAACTATTTAGCAATGTCAGTGTGTTATAAATATCAATATTATGTATGTCAAGAGTACATTTTTTGTCAGTAAAGGTACTGGACTGAAATTTTTCAGCCTACCCACTCGCAGTATATTATTAACACATTAAATTTGATATAAAATACTTTTCATCCAATATGTACATCCAATATGCTCGGATCCTCTACTAAAATGCGTGGTGGGAATTGAACCCAGGACCTTCGGGTGGCCGACTATATGACAAAAATGCTGTAAGTAGCTCCGGATTACCACTTTGCGATAACTACTGCCAGTTTGCAACATGTTACATGACACACAATTTCTCTATAAATATTATTAGTTCAAGGTTTAATATAATTTATTCAGTTTACAGGCTACATAAATACAGCATGCATCTGTTATATAAACTACTCACACTAGTAAACTGTTATGTAACATTACAAAGTAAATACCATAAGTTTAAAAGTCATAATAAAATAATATGCTTATAATTTATTTGTTTGTTTCAATAAAGAAGTACCTAATAAAAGAAACCACATTCTAAAACTTCCCAGAACAGAAAAAAATCACAATCATACATAGTTTTATCGACCACAAAATGTAAATTCTTAATTCTAAATTCGTAAATACCTATTATTTACGAAAATCTCTGTCTAGTCGCGGAGGGCCAATAATTTCCATAGACGGTTTCCGGCTCAGCAGACACCGGCAGAGCTTCATCAAAATTCGGTGGTTTAGTTCGAATCACCACCACAGAGGATGCAAAGCCTACGTCCACAATCTGGACTCTGCAATGATGAGATCATAAAATGCAAGAACGTGCACAATCATCCAAGGCATTATTGAGTTCCTAGATTCTCGTCCGTTATGTAACAATAAAGTTTTAATAAAGTTTCACATTTATTTATAGTGCATGTTTGATATAGAGGTCTACATCAACTCTGCTACCTTTTTACTTAAAAGAAACGCCTAATTATAAGACATATAAACTAACTTACGTACTAGTAGACGGTGTGCCACACCCTTGAGATACGCCGCTTCGTCTCCTCGAGGTCCTCAGCTCGGCCGCAGTCCGCCGCGCCGACTGGCTTCGGGCTGCTGTGGTGGTGGTGGTAGCTCGCCTCCCCGGCGACTGTCTCTGGCTGCTGCTGTGGTATGGAAAGGCCCTAGGCGTCCCGTCTACCCCTCAGCGCTGAACCCAGACAAATATATACCACTTGCACCAATCACTTAGCCCGCCACGACACGTGTGCCGGTCAACCAACAATTCACTGATTTGAATCAGGCCGCCCTGGTTTCAAACTAAACTTATGGTTTTCACTGTTTCACTGTTTATTGTGATTACAGTCCGCCGAATTTACTGTTTATGTGCCCTACATCAAATCACCAATACAAAGTAGAAATTAATTTCACACGACCCCGCGTTCAAGGTTCCTAACCTAATTCCAATGTGAGTGTGTGTCACACTACACTGACAGTCGTCTGTCCAATACAAATTAAAACTACAAAAAAGGTTGCCAGCCGTAAGTGGCCATTTTGTTCCGAACAGTGCACATAATTATTATATTACATTTAATTACATAACTAAGACAACTAGAAAATTCTGAAGAACAGTTTTTTTATTATAATGAAAATGAAGTATTTTTTTTTAACTCTTGGTACTAATATACAATAACTAGGTTAATTGGAACAGTAATGAGTGTAAAGTAAAATGCGTAAAGTGAAAATAAAATCACCGTCATCATCATCGCGTATAATAATTGTCCACTTGTAACGGTACAGAATAAATGGTATCCGTCCGTTAGTAAGGAATGTGTGGGAGTAGCATTAAAATAAATATTAATGCGTAGCACCATTAATATAATAAGCATGAAAAAGGGAATAATAAACTAGTTCAGAATAATGGTCAATGGTCTAGCGCTTTATCTTTAGTTTGAATTTCGCGGGGACTGCTCTGCGCGTCCCTTGCGACATAGGCGGCGTCTAGCGGAAGTTATTTACGTAAGCTTCGCATAAGGTTGCTAGTTTGACTTCTTTATTTTGAATTTCGCGGGGACTGCTCTGCGCGTCCCTTGCGACATAGGCGGCGTCTAGCGGAAGTCATTTATTTGGGCTTCGCGTAAGGTTGCTAGGTTGACTAGGACTTTATTTTTATTTTGAATTTCGCGGGGCTTTGGGGGTCGGCAAAGTGGTTCACCTACGGGCGGACGCCATCTATGGTCGGAATACGGAACTTTTGATAATTTCCCAAAATATAGGATTATTGGCTTAAGTGGAGGATTTATTAAGAGGGAATTGTTAATAGAAGGCTACATTTAGATATTCAAAGATGAAATATTGGCTGTCGGACGAGATTTGGTTAGATTATGGAAAAATTTTAGAATTGCGCGGCGAAAGCGGCAATGAGCGAGCGAGAGGTTGAGAAAAAGACAGAAAGAGAGGTCGGATGATAGCTCCACGTGGCGCGACGCGAAGGCGGGGGGGCATCGGGGAAACGGCTAGCGATTGGTTGAAGGGAAGAAAAGCGGACTCGCGCGGGCAAATTTTAGGCGCGCGTGGCGGGAAAGTTAAGATGCTTGGGAAAATTAGCGGACATTCAATTTTGGGACATCGGCGTTGCGGTCCAACTTAAGAGTGCGGTACTACTCATACGGGGAAAATAGTGTCCGAGCTTTGATAGTGCGCTAAGTGATATTCGAGCTGCGATATTAATTAAGATTTGTGAAATTGAAAGTGATTAATAAAGTAAAACTATTGCGGTCGCAACTCGAATCCGTTAACGGAATGAAGTATTCCGGGGTACATCGGCGGAAACGAATCACGGTGGCAACAAAAACCTATGTACCTTTCAACAGACTTCGGTCTGGATGATCTTTGATTGTATTTAATAAGATCGGCGTTTTATATCATTACGCTAAACAATACACTATCTTCGACGGAGTAATGGGGGAGAGACAGTTGTCTCCCTAGTGAAAGTTGAAGATAGGTCAGACACCATTTAGCTGGAGGTAGACACGTATGACCCAGTCCAATCTCGAGTCTACCTCCGTACATACAGTGTAGTGATAGGAAAATAACACACTGAGTATACTGGCTCGACTGATAGAACATTTAGGAGTTAGTTGCTTTCAGGGGCAATGCGACTCTCACCACACACCACGAATTTAAATTAAATGAGGCTTGGCCTAGTTTGCAAGGTACACAACAGGGACTGTTAGTTCGACAAAATATAGGCATGTTCAAGTGAGGAAAGTTGTAGGAATCTATAGGTAGGCGGATATATATATGGTTAGTTATTAATTCAGACTAATAAGGTAGGGATAATTAAGTTAAGGCGCTAAATAAAATTATGATGAAGTGATGTGGGTCCTAGCTAGGCAAGTAATCTGTTACCGCAGGCCGGTAAAATTCTAATTGTTTTCCTAAAGTTGTTACCAATTAATTATTCATTTTAAATAATTAACAGAAGTATGATAATATTGTACCATCATTACTTGGAATACCTAAAAGTCTAGACTGGTTTCCTATTACAAGAAAAATACTAAAAAGTTATAGCAAATAAGCTTAGCCGTACTGTGATGTTTGATTTCTAATGCTGAAATGACCAAACAGGCATTTTTTAGCTTTCCCTGGGATGCAATACGATCTCATATCGCTACACTCTTCAAGGTGTTAAAGTTTTACATCCGATACCTTAGCAAAAATAAGCTGATACAAACTGAACAACTAAAACCAGTTTAGAACCTAGGATAAGTCGTTGAAAGAAGACATTGCAAGCTATGAGCTTCTAATAATCTGAAACATAGAAATAATTGATTGATAACAACCAGCTAATTAGCCTGACAATGGTCTACTAATACCATTTGAATAGACCTCTTAAGATATGTAAGTACTTACTTCTAATAATATGAAACATAGAAATATTTGATGGGAACAATCTAATCAATCAGACTAATACCTAGTACAGTCTAATTTATACTTATTAAAGTGAGTAAAAGATAACTTCTAAATGTAATTTATTTAATGATTAACAGTGATAATTAACTACCTACTAAAGGTATACTAGCTGTGATTTGGTAGTCTATCAAATTAACCACTCAGTCTGAGAGACAGAGGGTGTAAGTTAATGGGAAAATAATTAACTACATTCACTCTCTAAAAGTCAGGGATGTTGAATGAATTAAACATCTTTCAATAAACTTGAGATGTATTTATACTTTATAAGATTTGTATAATGAACACTAAGAGTAACCCAAAGTAATTTACTTCAAATGATAGTATTCTATTTCAGTTCACTTCCTAAAGTCAAGGATATTGAATGAATTAAACATCCTTTAATAAACTTAAGATGTAATAATCTGCCAATGCAGCAATCCAATGTAGTTATATTGGAACTTTACAAGACCTGTATAATAAATACTAAGAGTAAATAAAAGTAGTTTTACCTGAATTAATAGCATTCTACTTTAGCCACCGCCTGAAGTGGCGTTTTATTAAATTATCCACCCTTTACGGAACTGAATATAAGTTATTGCATTGAATAATTAAGTTCTTAATGTGAGAAGGATATTTGGATGATAGCCAGCCTTGAGATAGACTCTATTGATTTATGTGGAATAATAAGAATTTAAATTGCTAACACATGGTTCATAATGTAAAATGAAATTAAATTTGAGGAGAGATGTAAATTCTCAGTTTGAAAGAATTAAAGCTACAAGCTAATAATTAATGTTAAAGCCAAAGTGGACGGGGCCATAATTAAACAATGAGATGTAATGGCACGCTATGGAGCGGCGGTTGGAGCTCATAAACTTCCACAAGACTTATATTTCCACAAGACTTTTAAACTTCCACAAGACTTATATTTCCACAAGACTTTTAAACTTCCACAAGACTTATATTTCCACAAGACTTTTAAACTTCCACAAGACTCTTATATTTCCACAAGACTTTTAAACTTCCACAAGACTCTTATATTTCCACAAGACTTTTATATTTCCACAAGACTCTTATAATTCCACAAGACCTTTATATAAATTGCACCAGGCTTCTTATGTATCATGCTACTGATAATAAATAATAATACCTACAAGCTAAGCTATCATCTGATTACCTTTGAGTGGTTACAAATCTTCCCCGCAGCTGCAGTGAAGGATTTAGGTCACAGTTCAGACGGAGTCATTGCTAGGCTACACATATTTATGTTAGGATTTATAGACTGGTAGGTAATTAGGTCAGGAGAAAATAATTTAACACAGGGATAAGCCAATTACTAAACTTTCACGAAAGAACTTGAGTTACTTAAATGCGGTTAACAACGGAGGGTTCACTAGACGATCTGGCCAAAATAGTAGTTATTATAATATTACATTGCTTGACTGAAATTCACTGCAAATAGAATTAAGCTATGCTAAGGTTCTATCTTCATACAAACGCTACACACTCTACAAAACTCCAGACACAACCATTAGATTGTAGATAAATTAGGTTAATTAGTTTTAAGAATTAGATAATAATTTAAGTTAAGGTAAAGCGGCGAGGATGTGTGTATGTATTATAAGCTAGCTAGGCATATAGGTGTGAAAGGCATTAGATTTAGGTTTAGATTAGGTATAGAGAATTTATAGATTTAGGTGTAGCAAATTAATAGAGGGGAGGGAGGTTACAATTTGGTAAGCCATGACCAGGATCAGAAAGTTAAGTTATAAATTATCATTATTATAGTTGTATTGGATTTCAGTCAAGCGGTAATACTTTAATTTAGAAGTGGGATTTTTTTTCCCACAAATTGTTGTCGTGTTGCGATGCGTGAGTTTAGAATTGGCTTAATAGGGAATAATTCAATGAAGATTAATTAATTCAGAGATAGTGGGTGAATTATAATTTGACACTTTTCACAATAAACGTTGTTATCTTCTAAAGTTGATTCATACACTTTGTATTACGGGCTCTTGATAGTGGGTGAATTATAATTTGACACTTTTCACAATAAACGTTGTTATCTTCTAAAGTTGATTCATACACTTTGTATTACGGGTTCGACCAATATTGTAGACAGTCGCAATGAGAGCTGGAGCTAAATTTTGTTGTACGAAATCTGTAACAAAAAGATTCTCAGGTTAGGTTAAAGGTCAAAGGAGATAAAACTATAAAACAATAATGTAATGAGTATTATTTGAAATACAATACCTTTCAGTTATTATCTTTTCCTTCTTTATTTAATGGTGGATTTCGCCAGCATCAGGTACCGTGCGGCTGTTAGACGTTGTTGTTTTCCCAAAGGATCATAAGTGCACGAAGTACATAGATATAGTTATTATCCGGGGGTCTGGAGTATTAAATTTTAAAATTGTTGAGTTATCTGTGAATACTGAAACCTTTAGTAATTGTTTTCTTGAATACTGAAACCAGTTAACCAATTTTTGTTGTTGACGTTAGGAGCTATGGTAACTGTAGTTTTGTTTCTATTCCTGGTGATAGATTTCATATAGGCATAGGCAACTGGTTCATACAGCCTTGTGTTGAGTTATTTTTAGGATCGTAAAAAGTCGATGGGGTGACATAGTTCAACATTTATTGATTTAGAAAGATTTGTAGAATAGGGGGCGGTTTAATTATTATTGCTGTCGGATGGAAAGGCAAGGGGGCGAGATTGGACAGAATTAACCAACTAAGTTATTGCTGGATTCAATTTATATTATAGGACGGCGATATGCTGTACAATATTATAAAGTTATGACGCTAACAGCATAATATAAAACTAATAATAATTATATTTTGACTAATAATCGTTGAGCGATTGCGGTTTTTAGTTGATGTGCTATTCCACGTATTATAATTTATTTTGTTGGTTATGTTAGAGAAAAAAAAATTATAATAGTGTACTTGAGTCTCACATCTGAAATCCATAGAGTAGTTTAGGCTAGTCAAGGACTATAACGTTCTTTGTCTATGGTTGGACCATAGAGACAAATGATTTAGCGAGACCATAAACAATCTAGAATTAGGAATGATTATAAAACATGACGTCATAAAACCAATCGGAGAGGAAACTTCCTTATCGCGTAATCATGTGATTTTGTTATAGCAAGTGGAATCACCTGTTATTTTCCATACCTGTTATTTTTAATACCTGCGATTTTTACATTGAAAGAGATTTTCCTAATACTTATCACGTAGTAGATTAGAATGCAATGACATGGGAAATGCCGCTTCATTTTGTTAGTTCGCTAAAATCCTAGGAAAAGTAACATAAAATAGTATTACGGTTCAAAATACACGCGTTGATGAGGAATCGCGATTATAAGTAATAACAAGTAGCAGGGATGTCATGTAGGGGATAGAATCATATGACTATTCATTGCTAGTAGGAATTTTGGTTTAAAAGCAACGTAGTTTGGGACGCATAATATAAACGGATAAATACGTCTAGTAGGCGATAAAAGTCGTTACCGTCTGGAAACAACTATCTAATATCTACTCTGTTGTGGGGAGGTTACCTATTAGCGAGGCTAGATGGCGTTGGATTACCAATAAAAGATTTTATTTTGGATGATGGTAAAAGGGTGCGGTCTCATAATAATATGTATAATTGAAATACTCTTGCAGCGTTGTAAGTAGTCGTTACCGGTAATCATTGCTTCTTACCGAATAGTTGAAATCGTGATAAATAGTTAATTATGAAGATTTATAAAGGATAATTATTAGCTTAAGATGAGGTTAACGTACGCAGAAGTAAAGCTCGCTGGGCACAGCTTACTATACCTACTTACCTAATATTATCAGTTGTGAGTTACCTAGAGATATCTAAGTCGGGAGAGCGGTGAAAAGAAAAGACCTTACTACATGACTAATTAGTTAGGATAGGTAGAGATAGATAAATCATTAAATTCACTGGGTTGGATTAGCCTATTAAGAAGGGTACCTTTCACAATTGTCTATCTCCGTTGAACGATTAAGATGTTGAAAAAAAAAAATAGTAGAAAAAAAAATATATAGTTGACTGGCTTGAAGTCGAGATTTAACTGCAAAATTAACGAGTTATAGCACTGATACGCTATAGGGATAACAATAGCGTATGTTATCACATCAATTATAAAGGCGAGTTGCGGGCGGATGTCATGTCATAATCAATAGTTAACTCGTTTTATTATTTTAAAAGTTAACGCAAGCTACTTATAAAACAGTGATCGATTTTATATACCACAATTTTAAGTTGTAGGATAAATTTAAACTCATAGTCCGCAGAAACATTCAAGCCGGAAATAAAGCGATGATATTGCGAGCTGAGAATAAATTTCTTAGTGTAAACTTTATTAATAAGTAAATCCCTGATATTGCGTTATCGAGATTACAATACAAAATTAACTATCACAATTCGAATCATCCAAAGTAATTATTTAGATGTTGTCTCGCGTCGACAGGTACAAATTTTAATTTAGATGGGTAAAGACATTAGAACTGAAATGGGTTTCGGATGTGTGACGTTCTTAGGACACGTACTGTTTAGTAGCATAATTTAAATTTAGTAAAATCGGCCGTATTGGACATATTTCGTTTTGCGGATATATATATTTAACCGAGGTTATCGTGGAGGTAGCCATAGTTCAAAGTTTACTAAACCCGACCTAGAGTCATAGCCTACCTTTGTATGTCAGAAGAAAATAATAAATTTATAAGTAGTAGATTTTAAAGTCAATAGTAAATTTATTTTCCCGAGGTGCGACCTGAAACCTAGTTCGCACTAGGCCATTCAAATACTTTAACCGGTAATGTTGATTATAATAAATAAAGATGTTCGGGATTTATAATAATATTCTAATACTGCTATATTAAAATTGTTATTATGAAATTAAATAGGTTTGCTTAACAATTGGCAAATAATTATTAACTCAAGAATTTGTTTAGTACAAAGTAAATGTCTACAGGTTTAGAAATGATAGGACGAACGAAACGCGGTTTTGACTTGTGGGAAGGTCAGCGCAGACTGTCACAGCGGGATGATCTTGTTGGTTATTGATTAGAATTGCTAGAATTCTTAAATAATCTAGATTATTGGCATCTAATATGTACGTGATATAATTGTAGATGATTAAAATTAGTGCTAAGGTAGGTTATTGTCGAAGTTATGGCACAACCTTAAAATTGTTAGTTAATGTGAACTGCATGTTGCATCTAGATTGTTTTATACAAACTAATTGATTGGGAGTTTTCACATATGTAGGCCGGGACATTGAGTTGATGAAATAGTGTTATCAAAATATTATTCATCACGGAAAGATAAAGATATTTTATTTGCAAGTGTGAATACAAAAGTTTACTTCGGTTAGTATTATTCGGTTCTAGTCTAGTTTTGTGGTAGCGTTTTACCTAGGGTTGTTCTAAATTATAAGTAATTAAATATTAATTGTCTGTTGCTGTCTTCTACGTTAGAGAAGGAACGGAGAAAGATAAGGGGGACTCATTTTGTTATAGTCAGCTGTATGATAGATAATCCTCCTAGTAAATATTTCTTGTGATTGCGGTAGCAACATAGAGTGTTTATAGGATGTTTTGTTCATTAACTAATTATCTTCACCGCAGCTGTGGATAGGGATGGCTAAAGTATGTGAACAGGGGTGGAGAAGATAGGTCATTATAAATTAAAATAAATACTTGAATTGCAATATGCCTGACTAAATAGTGCGAAGAGATGGAGTAACTATGTTAGAGAAATTCTCTATTGCATAATATTCGAACTTTTGACATTTTCAATTGTAACTTTAGAATTTTGATTAGAGTATTTAACTAAGCGGGTCCAACGAAGAAGGCATGCTGAAAGCGAGGTCTTTGGTCGTCTATGCACACAATAAAATTATAGATGACACAAGGGAGCATTCTTAATTGGCACTGTTAAATTAGTAAAAGTAGCTTGTTTAGGGTGTTCGAATATTTTTAGTCGCACTGGGCACAAATAGAACTTAGTTAAGCGTGTAGGGTTTATTTTGATTTACCTGGTGAAGTAATTGAATCGAAGTTTCGGAACTGTGCTGTAGAAGTGGGAATTACTCAGCACACAATAAAATTAAGTGGTTTCCATTTAGCTTCATTTCCTAAACTAGCCTTTCTTAAAGTTGCGGAAATTCTGCTGTAAGGTGGTTCCTTTGGGGGCGTCTTGTGAAGTCTAAATCAGGACAATTATACTTGACTAACCTATAGAGAGATAATGTCTTAGGCTGCAGAAACAGAGGCCATTGATGGCATTTCATTTTGGCGTGGTCAGGGGATCTCGTGTTGCTGGGGAATTTTACCATCTGGACGGAAGGCTGAAAAGTAAAGTAGAATGCATAATGAGTAACCAATTAGAGTTACAAACATTCGGGAGATTACCATCTTAATAATGTGTCTTGTGCGAGTATAAAATTTAAAACATCTAATAAAAAAAAAAAAAAAAAAAAAAAGAAACTAGCACTATTGAATCACGCAGTTTGGAATTCAGTAAATACGAGAAAGAACTCACGATATTAATTACCATGAATACTAAAACGAAGTGTCACCTTTAATGACTTATTATTTACCGATTTGACCGATTATTAGTAATATAAAAGGTAGGAAGTTAAGTGGAGTTGTGGGGGCGGATAAGATAGTTACCGGTCTGTTTATTTTAATAGGAAAATGATATTTTTCAAAGGTATAGGAAAGTAAGGGGATATTGACGTATTATATATTAGCAAATGAGACTAAATGTTGTCTTTCGTACATAGTAATAACTAGGGGTGAGAAATAGTTACTAGATAGGTTTTGGCATAAGTATTTGCTTATACGTATAAGCTCAGTACTTGTCAATTAGTATACAATGTCCAACGCGTACCGGGGTATTAACAAGTACTTATCGATGACGCATACATTGACAGTTAGATATACATAGCACACAAACTTCTAATAGATCTGAACTACGGGGTAACTAGTTCAAAACTCAAGGACGTGTTTCGAGATGCGTACCCCCTTAGAGTGAATGAGTTTTTCCTAAGTATTTACGATCGACAACCTTATTGTAAGGCGTTAAGACCTCTATTTGTATGCACGGTGAGTGGGTGTCACTGCGTACCGGACAGAAGCGAGTCTAGTATTCTATCTCGGTTATTTGCAGGATTAGACATTAGATGTATCTCATCTAAAATAAAGTTATAACTCTTGGGCGATGATGGTATGCCTACTGGTTTTGGTTGTTATGGGGGGGGTTTGGTTAAGATTTCTTATCCGCGGAGAGGAAAATAGGTTTCGGTTGAAAGAAGTAGCTAATTAGGGATTGTGGAGGACGCGGGTTCGATCCCTGCCTGAGGTAGACAATTGTTCCGACGTTTCGTTATCTTAGGTAATTATATAAGTTAAGATGAGATTGGTAGCGTTGAAGTATGAAGGAAAGTTTTAATTTAAATTATTAATAATTATTCATTAGCCTAGTTGGAACTAAAACCATGACGGCGAAGTGGTTGATGCTTCACCCACGAAAGATCCCAGGTTCGATCCCTAGGTTGCAACATTTAGATGCGAAACAAGTTGTAAGAAAAGACGTAAGTTAAAAGAAGGCCATGATGACAGATGTACTTGAAATTATTCTAGGGAAATAATTTAAAGAATAGAATAATTGAATGGTTCGGAAGATGTTATAAACTTTACGTCGGAATCGTCATAGAGTTGAAGAGTTTCGCTAGGGGGCGTTAGTAGACAGCGCAAGAGACTGTTATATTGATTTATATTATATTATGATTTGTTGTTATGATGGTAAACAAAAGGCAGATCATTATTCGGAGGTTGTGTATGATTAAAGAAATGGTAGATGTCTAAGTTATTGGGAAATATTTACCGAGACTAAGTTTACTGGGATTTCGTTTCGAACACGAGAACTGGGTATGCGATTATGATTTTGTGTCAGTTGAATAGAATGAGGGGTGTGGGCTATTTTGCAATAAGAAAGCTTATGGAGGAAGGAGTCATTAGGGATTTGGGGAGGAACTATAAATAGTAGGAATGTCTTTGAGGAAGAGGGCTAGGATGACAATGGGGTTAGCAAGGAAGGACGTGCTATTTTGTACTTAATTAAGTACAGGGTTTAGATATAATTCGCCGCAGATAAGAGTGGTACTTTATCTGCTTAAATTCTATCGGGGGCGGCTGTAACGGTACAGAATAAATGGTATCCGTCCGTTAGTAAGGAATGTGTGGGAGTAGCATTAAAATAAATATTAATGCGTAGCACCATTAATATAATAAGCATGAAAAAGGGAATAATAAACTAGTTCAGAATAATGGTCAATGGTCTAGCGCTTTATCTTTAGTTTGAATTTCGCGGGGACTGCTCTGCGCGTCCCTTGCGACATAGGCGGCGTCTAGCGGAAGTTATTTACGTAAGCTTCGCATAAGGTTGCTAGTTTGACTTCTTTATTTTGAATTTCGCGGGGACTGCTCTGCGCGTCCCTTGCGACATAGGCGGCGTCTAGCGGAAGTCATTTATTTGGGCTTCGCGTAAGGTTGCTAGGTTGACTAGGACTTTATTTTTATTTTGAATTTCGCGGGGCTTTGGGGGTCGGCAAAGTGGTTCACCTACGGGCGGACGCCATCTATGGTCGGAATACGGAACTTTTGATAATTTCCCAAAATATAGGATTATTGGCTTAAGTGGAGGATTTATTAAGAGGGAATTGTTAATAGAAGGCTACATTTAGATATTCAAAGATGAAATATTGGCTGTCGGACGAGATTTGGTTAGATTATGGAAAAATTTTAGAATTGCGCGGCGAAAGCGGCAATGAGCGAGCGAGAGGTTGAGAAAAAGACAGAAAGAGAGGTCGGATGATAGCTCCACGTGGCGCGACGCGAAGGCGGGGGGGCATCGGGGAAACGGCTAGCGATTGGTTGAAGGGAAGAAAAGCGGACTCGCGCGGGCAAATTTTAGGCGCGCGTGGCGGGAAAGTTAAGATGCTTGGGAAAATTAGCGGACATTCAATTTTGGGACATCGGCGTTGCGGTCCAACTTAAGAGTGCGGTACTACTCATACGGGGAAAATAGTGTCCGAGCTTTGATAGTGCGCTAAGTGATATTCGAGCTGCGATATTAATTAAGATTTGTGAAATTGAAAGTGATTAATAAAGTAAAACTATTGCGGTCGCAACTCGAATCCGTTAACGGAATGAAGTATTCCGGGGTACATCGGCGGAAACGAATCACGGTGGCAACAAAAACCTATGTACCTTTCAACAGACTTCGGTCTTGATGATCTTTGATTGTATTTAATAAGATCGGCGTTTTATATCATTACGCTAAACAATACACTATCTTCGACGGAGTAATGGGGGAGAGACAGTTGTCTCCCTAGTGAAAGTTGAAGATAGGTCAGACACCATTTAGCTGGAGGTAGACACGTATGACCCAGTCCAATCTCGAGTCTACCTCCGTACATACAGTGTAGTGATAGGAAAATAACACACTGAGTATACTGGCTCGACTGATAGAACATTTAGGAGTTAGTTGCTTTCAGGGGCAATGCGACTCTCACCACACACCACGAATTTAAATTAAATGAGGCTTGGCCTAGTTTGCAAGGTACACAACAGGGACTGTTAGTTCGACAAAATATAGGCATGTTCAAGTGAGGAAAGTTGTAGGAATCTATAGGTAGGCGGATATATATATGGTTAGTTATTAATTCAGACTAATAAGGTAGGGATAATTAAGTTAAGGCGCTAAATAAAATTATGATGAAGTGATGTGGGTCCTAGCTAGGCAAGTAATCTGTTACCGCAGGCCGGTAAAATTCTAATTGTTTTCCTAAAGTTGTTACCAATTAATTATTCATTTTAAATAATTAACAGAAGTATGATAATATTGTACCATCATTACTTGGAATACCTAAAAGTCTAGACTGGTTTCCTATTACAAGAAAAATACTAAAAAGTTATAGCAAATAAGCTTAGCCGTACTGTGATGTTTGATTTCTAATGCTGAAATGACCAAACAGGCATTTTTTAGCTTTCCCTGGGATGCAATACGATCTCATATCGCTACACTCTTCAAGGTGTTAAAGTTTTACATCCGATACCTTAGCAAAAATAAGCTGATACAAACTGAACAACTAAAACCAGTTTAGAACCTAGGATAAGTCGTTGAAAGAAGACATTGCAAGCTATGAGCTTCTAATAATCTGAAACATAGAAATAATTGATTGATAACAACCAGCTAATTAGCCTGACAATGGTCTACTAATACCATTTGAATAGACCTCTTAAGATATGTAAGTACTTACTTCTAATAATATGAAACATAGAAATATTTGATGGGAACAATCTAATCAATCAGACTAATACCTAGTACAGTCTAATTTATACTTATTAAAGTGAGTAAAAGATAACTTCTAAATGTAATTTATTTAATGATTAACAGTGATAATTAACTACCTACTAAAGGTATACTAGCTGTGATTTGGTAGTCTATCAAATTAACCACTCAGTCTGAGAGACAGAGGGTGTAAGTTAATGGGAAAATAATTAACTACATTCACTCTCTAAAAGTCAGGGATGTTGAATGAATTAAACATCTTTCAATAAACTTGAGATGTATTTATACTTTATAAGATTTGTATAATGAACACTAAGAGTAACCCAAAGTAATTTACTTCAAATGATAGTATTCTATTTCAGTTCACTTCCTAAAGTCAAGGATATTGAATGAATTAAACATCCTTTAATAAACTTAAGATGTAATAATCTGCCAATGCAGCAATCCAATGTAGTTATATTGGAACTTTACAAGACCTGTATAATAAATACTAAGAGTAAATAAAAGTAGTTTTACCTGAATTAATAGCATTCTACTTTAGCCACCGCCTGAAGTGGCGTTTTATTAAATTATCCACCCTTTACGGAACTGAATATAAGTTATTGCATTGAATAATTAAGTTCTTAATGTGAGAAGGATATTTGGATGATAGCCAGCCTTGAGATAGACTCTATTGATTTATGTGGAATAATAAGAATTTAAATTGCTAACACATGGTTCATAATGTAAAATGAAATTAAATTTGAGGAGAGATGTAAATTCTCAGTTTGAAAGAATTAAAGCTACAAGCTAATAATTAATGTTAAAGCCAAAGTGGACGGGGCCATAATTAAACAATGAGATGTAATGGCACGCTATGGAGCGGCGGTTGGAGCTCATAAACTTCCACAAGACTTATATTTCCACAAGACTTTTAAACTTCCACAAGACTTATATTTCCACAAGACTTTTAAACTTCCACAAGACTTATATTTCCACAAGACTTTTAAACTTCCACAAGACTCTTATATTTCCACAAGACTTTTAAACTTCCACAAGACTCTTATATTTCCACAAGACTTTTATATTTCCACAAGACTCTTATAATTCCACAAGACCTTTATATAAATTGCACCAGGCTTCTTATGTATCATGCTACTGATAATAAATAATAATACCTACAAGCTAAGCTATCATCTGATTACCTTTGAGTGGTTACAAATCTTCCCCGCAGCTGCAGTGAAGGATTTAGGTCACAGTTCAGACGGAGTCATTGCTAGGCTACACATATTTATGTTAGGATTTATAGACTGGTAGGTAATTAGGTCAGGAGAAAATAATTTAACACAGGGATAAGCCAATTACTAAACTTTCACGAAAGAACTTGAGTTACTTAAATGCGGTTAACAACGGAGGGTTCACTAGACGATCTGGCCAAAATAGTAGTTATTATAATATTACATTGCTTGACTGAAATTCACTGCAAATAGAATTAAGCTATGCTAAGGTTCCATCTTCATACAAACGCTACACACTCTACAAAACTCCAGACACAACCATTAGATTGTAGATAAATTAGGTTAATTAGTTTTAAGAATTAGATAATAATTTAAGTTAAGGTAAAGCGGCGAGGATGTGTGTATGTATTATAAGCTAGCTAGGCATATAGGTGTGAAAGGCATTAGATTTAGGTTTAGATAGGTGTAGCAATTTATAAGAGTAGGGAGGGAGGTTACACACTGCCGCACACAGGCCTCTCCAAGCGCACGCCACGAGCACGATCTGCGGCCACTCTCTTCCAGCTCTTGCCAGCCACCTTGCAAATTGCTCTCAAGATTGGATTGAAGTTCGTAAATTAATTACTACTTAACTTATAGCCTAGCGGTGCCGTTTGGCACCCAATTTAATGCGTTCATATTTTTGCGCCACTAGCGCGTCTCAGGCGATGAAGGCCGGTTGTTGTCCATCGATGCGATGCTACAGGCAGATAGCTAATAGTTTCATCACTTTATTTCAACCTGTGCACTTGTTGCCACGAGCATTAGCGTTAATAAGTTAGTTATTGTAAAATTATTCGCAAAAATGGATTTCACTCTCAAGTATTTTATTTATTTTGTGTAATTTAACAATGAATGCACTTCATTTATTTTGTTGTTATATTAAGATATGATCACGCGCGTAATGGCAAGCGCTGTGCTTAAGCCAATAGGTACCCATCATTATAGAGATGACTCTTTTATTATATTTATTAGGCATTCCCTTTCTAGTAAAACATAAAAACTCATAAAAACCAGGAAAAAATCCAATACTTACATACATACACATAATCACGACTATTATCTCCGAAGGGTTAGTCAGAGACTAGGCAATGAGGACAGCAATAGCAGTCCTCTGCCATAGTCCACTTTTCACCAAATAGCGACTACACTGTGTTGAGCGTGACAGATGTCGAGCCCATCGCCGCTCTAAGCAGTTGGATGTACGTGCAGTCTTTTTTCCGTTAGCCGCCTTTTACGACCCCCAAGGGAAGAAGGTTCAGGAAGAAGTATCCATTCGCAGTTACGCAACACGGTTCCAGTTCGGTATTTGTCAGACAGACTTCCCTATTACTAAGGCCCATGAATGCGCAAGTAAGCATGTATTCAAGGTTTTCAACACTTTCCTAGAGCCAGTGTTCAAGGTATCTTCTAAAGGCAACCCCATAATATCTCGGTGGAGTACCACCGAGTCTTAAATCTGTAGTCTAATTAGAGCACTAGCTCTACCCACCACAATAGCTGCCGAGCACCCTCGGCAGATATTTAAACCCTGGACAATATTGAGATCGTTAGGTGCAAGAATGTGCACAGCCATCCTTGGATTCCACACTAATTTGATAAATGGTATAAATGTTAGTATACAAGTAAGAAACTGTTTTTTTATATAATTTAGATAAAATTCTTACGACTTATCTTATAACCGATTTCTAATAATAAAAGAAAGTCTTAAAGTCCTTATAATAAAATAAAGTCTTAAAGTACTCATGCCCCCCTAAATTTGTTCGCATCCGTAGGTTTACCCTTGAGATCCTACACGTGACTCCTGGGTTGTGCTAAATGAGTGACAATGTTGATGGTAGAGCCACGCTCAAGGCCGACTACGCATCTGCGTGTCCTCTGGTTTAGCGGGTGGCCATGGGCGACGGTGATTACTTTCCACCAGGTGACCTGTCTGCTCGTTTGCCACCTTTTCACATAAAAAGTCCGTCCACTAATTGTGAGGTATTTATAGCCAGCTGCTGGTGGTGGTGATCTGATGATTACTCATTTCCGTTTTTTACTGTTCTAGCAACTAAACCGGTTGTGTTCGAGTTATCATGTCGAGGGAAGCCCATAATATTTCTGGACGGATATCGGTTCAGCATGCAACGGCGAAATAACTTCACGACTCGATGGCATTGCTCTACCCACCACAGTAAGAAGTGCCTTGCCGTCGTATACACTAAGGATACTGATGAAATAATCAAATGCAACAATGTGCATAATCATTCGAGAGTGGCAGGCGGAATCAATTAATGTTAAATGTTAAACATTTATTCTATAGCACTGTAGTAATTGAATTTAAAAATTGTATACGCAATACGTATGCCTAGTAAAAAATTTATTCTATAGGATGTTAGACTTTGTTACATTCGAGATTTTGTCCCTCTTGGGGAAAAGGAAGAAAATCCCAAACGCAAGCTTCAGTGGGTTGTTTGTCAAATAAAACCATAAAATGTTCAACGGCTAGGTAGTATACCATTTTTTTAATTTTTTACCCGGTGTAATCCCTGCTTATGGATTCCAGCCTCCAGATATGAATGGTTAATTAAACATTTAAAAAAAGCTTTTATTGAGAGACAATGTCAAATATTATTTTTGTGGATCAAGTACATAATATTAGGAGTTTCTCACGTGTTCTTTTAGCAACATGTGTTGTGAGACTCAATTTTATCTCAATCTACCGTACAATTCCTTAGTATTGTGTACTTTAAACATATATACCACTTGAAATTGGCTTAATGCTAAACGCGAGGCCATTAATTAAGTTATAATAATAACTAATATATTACTGTAATACTGGTAACACTGCCGGCAATAGATGAGCGAGCAACAGGAAGAGAGTGACAAATTGTAGTCAGTACTAAACAGCGTCTCCGCTTATTATCGGTCAACTATTTTTAAATGCATCTGTTTTCGTAAAAAGTATTACATTTGCAGTCTTCTTGAACAAGGAAATCATGCATCGCCTCTAGCTCTTTAGCTGTATGTAGGACAATGCCAAATTGTGCCAAAAGACTAGTGATAATGTACCAAATAACGTTTATCCTGATCATCATTAACTAAAAATTACTGTAGATGCGAAAGTGTTTTATTTGGTCCTTCGTTCACATCAAAACATAGCAATGGTTCAACGTGTTTTATTTTATTGTTCTCGAAAGCGAAGTCGTGATCATAGACTAACAACAAAATTAAATTGTAACGGCTTAAAACTTATTTATTTCAGGACAAAAAGTATATTGCCAAGTTTCTCATCGTGGACAGCATTTAATTTCCATACAAGGTTATGCCTTTTTATACCATAGGAGCTGTGGTTTGAGAACTAGATGGCGCTGTACTAGACACCGGAAAGGTTGCAGGGCAGCCATCACTACCATTGAAAATACCATCATGAAGTCCAATCTTCAACATTCACATGCCGATTAATAGGTTAAGAATAGTAATAATGGAATCAGTAAACTTATAGGTGTCGATATAAAACTTTTTTTGATTTGTACATGTTAATTTAATTCCTTTCCTTTTTGTAATTATTTCTTAATTATCATGTAGTCGTTATATAAAAGCAATTCATTCGATTGTGTAAGCTCCATTGAAAGAGAAAACTCATCATCGGTTTCGTAATATTTGATTCTTTGCGTTATTTACGTTACTTCCTACGCAATCATTATTTTTTTCAACGTCTCGTTACCTTCTAGTTGTTTTTAACGAAATCGATCAAAAATTATTAATCTGTAAAGTAGTCTTATATTAACAGAATGTTTAAAATATCGTAAAATATTTTCATTCAGATCTCTAAAGATGAAATTCTAAGAGGTTTAAAAAGGCATTGTTGCTATAAAAACACAATCACAAGCGTTGAAAAATTTCGTCAGGTCAACCAATACCTCGGTGGCGAAATGGTCAACGCAGCCGCATGGATTGCGTAGGACGTGGGTTCCATTCCTCCCTGAGATGGACATTTTTTCAACGTTTCGTTATCTTCGAGTTTATCATTCTATTTATCAGTCCCACTTCTGGACTATGGTCTTCCCATAATAATATGCAAGTATTATGCGTGTTGTATGCTTTCGTTCGCTTGACAATTGTTTTATGCATTTCAGAGGCGGTCTTCGAGACGACATCAAGAGGGACTACCGTTATATACCTCGCTGGGTACAGGTTCCGCCGACACATGCAAATCGGCTGCAAGACCCGCTGGTACTGTGCCAGCCACTGTCATAAAGGCTGCCGCGCTGTCATCCATACTATATATGACCGCACTATCCTTAAATGCAATAACAGGCACAATCATATCGATTGAATATCTGGTTGATGAATTGCGGGATACAAATTCAGTTAACTTAATGCTGCTCTGTGTATGGACGTAAAACAAAAAATTAAATTGTCAGGATTGTCAGAAACTAAAGAAAATTGTTGTATAATATTCGATGATAGTTTGTTTGCAATGCTATCTTTAGATGGATATCCAGAAAAGAGATTTTTAACCGACTTCAGAAAAAGGAGGAGGTTCTCAATTCGTTGTATGTTTTTTTTATGTTTGTTGCCTCAGAACTCCGTCACTTATACACCGATTTATTCAGAAAGTAATTTGAATCTCCTACTATGAAAGCGCGTACGCGGTGCGATACAGAGAATCTCTTTTAGTTTTAGATGCGTTCACGTCCATAGTGGAAGCGCAAGCGCGATTACATTTTAACCTGATGGAGTTGAAACTTATTGTTTTTCACACAGACGCTACATAAAGCAGTAGGTTTTATATCAGCCCTCTCAGATACATCTTCATAATTCACACGCTAAGTACATATACAATTTTAGTAGAATATACATTAAAAAAACAACGTCTTGTGTATTTGTGTTTTTATTTACAAACTATAAAATCAACTAAATCATTTTTAAAACACCCATTTTTATTTACTAAAATAAGCTTCCAGGAGCAAACTATAAGCATTGAAATGAAATAAACTCTCAAGTCCCGATGAACCAGGAATATCGTCCTTATTTTCACTGCCTGTCAAACAGCTTGTTGTATCTGGTTGACAGTTGGGTTAACGACTTTGATATCTAACTCGTCAATTTCTTTCAGGTTTCAGTTTCGAGTATATAGAGTCTCCACAGCACAAGATGCCTCTGTTGATTTGTCAAGATTTAGCGTGGAAATCGTTACTTACTGATAAATATCGATAAATAATCTGAATAATACATTTATTTACATGTTATATCATTGTCAATTAAGATATCTATTTAGATCTATAACGAGCTTCCTAATAATATATTGTAATCGTAAATGTTTAACCCGTTTCGTGAGTTTATATTGCTTTGCGTTGTTCATATTGTTTTTATTCCCTTCACAACGACGCTAGTAGGTAGTATTTCCTTTTTGTTGTTAATAATAAAAAAACATTTATATGAAACAAATTTTCAATATTTTGTTTGCTTGGAAAAAAATGTGTAAATAAATTGTGTTACGGATTAGATTCTTGCTATAAAATATCTAAAAACTAAAGCGAAACGTGCAATAATCTTAAGCTAAGTCAATATAATTAGTAGTTTTAGATCATTATTTAAAATCAATTTGACCCCTTGAGGATCGTAAAACCAGACACAATTGAAATTCTATTTTTTCGTGACCGCCGGGGGTCGAATGATCCTTGACCGGTTAAAGCGGGATGGGTGTGGTCTCTTTGCCTCGGCAAATGATAGAAAATTACATAGAAAAAAACTTGTCGGTACAACAGACAATGTCAGTATTCATTCGGATTTCGGAAAAATTTAAATGGCGTAGATATCTGTGAGAACCTACGCTGGTTGATTCCATCGGTAGAACAGGATCAGATCTTATTATACGGTGTAAAAACCACCGCAGTTTGTATGCGCATTATTGTAGTCCTGTCGGCTGGACACGCGTTCGCGTTGATTGAGTTTTTCGTTTCGGGACATGGCCGCGTGCCTTAACTTGTGAGTCAAGGAGAAATCGTATAATATCTCAATAATCTCCTTGTAAACAGCCACCGGAGGCTGTATTGTGTAATTAATCGGACGGACGAACGCTGACGGCGGCGTATATTGTCTGAGGACTGGGAGTGTACGGATCGGTGGAACGGAGTGTGTGTGGGCGATTGGGACGAGCCTCTTGGAGTCGGCAGGCGAGGCACGCCACCGAGGCAGGCGTCACACCACGGCCGCTGGGCTGCGACCATCCTGTTTCCTTTCACCACCACTACCTATCCTATCCTAGGGTTACAAGGCAAGCTGACATCGAACAAGTCGGTAAGTCCATATCATATAAGCATAGTATTTAATTTTAGTTTATAAGTCTTGAACGCTGCGTAGCGCAGCAAACTTCAGACACCCATGATCGGAGGCTTTAGAAGTCCCAGGGTCTGTTTGAAAAATCATTATAACATATTGTAACATATTATTTATATGTACTATCATCATATTTTTATTATAAATGTGTTTACGTAGATTTAAAAGGTTTGCTTTTGTCTGTAATAAATAAATTAAAATGTTCTGGTCTTGTTTTATTTCATTTTAAATGAGTTGATGAACATATATTGCACATTGTTTGAAATTCAGTCTAGTTAAAACAGTGGTCAAGACACAACTTCTTATGTAACATTCGAGTTTATAATAGTGCGACGGCGCGCCACGCGCCGCGCAAGGAAAGACACACACACCGGGCACACAGCGTGACGTCACAGCCGCGAGCCTTAAGCTGGCCACTGACGATCAGTTTTGCGCGTCAGTCCAGGCGTAAAACTGTGGCGTCACTGAAAATGGTTTTACGCCAAACAGATTTCCCCATTCACTGGCGTCATGCCGGCTCGTCAGTCTCGACCGGCCGGTACAATCAATTTTGAACTTTAATGTTTGGCTCTAAGGATCAATATTCATTGGAGAAGTTCGAACTGACGCGAAACAATCAATTTTGAACTTTATTGTATGGTGCTAAGGATCAATATATTCATTGGAGAAATTCGAACCGACTCGATTGGAGTGACGATCACACACTCACGGTCAGTTTGGCGCGACGCGCCGGCTTTACGTGTCGCGCCGTCAGTTAAAACTCTGGAGTGACGATTTGACAATCACGATCAAATTTTGGACTGACGTCAGTTCAACTGATGGGAAAAACTGATCGTCAGTGGCCACCTTTATAAAAAGCGCCCGCGCACAGAGCTCGCCATCAGTCGCTGCCTCGGCGCCGTCGCCGAAGCATCGCCTGAGCCGACCTAGGCTGCGCGGTACGGGCTTTTACCGTATGTGCGCGTCTGGCCCGATAGGGATCTCGGGTTGTAGCGGTACGGGCTTTCACCGTATCTTTGCTCACCTGGCCTCCGTCCTCAGGGACGTTTGAGTCTACTCGCGACCAGTCGTTGCCTCGACGCCGTCGTCGACGCATCACCTGACCCGACCTAGGCTGCGCGGTACGGGCTTTCACCGTATGTGCGCGTCTGGGCCGATAGGGATTTCGGGTTGTAGCGGTACGGGCTTTCACCGTATCTTTGCTCACCCGGCCTCTGTCCTTAGTAGGGATGGAAATGATTGCTATTTAGAAATCATAATCATATGATCATATGATTTTTTTTATCACAGTGATTTGACCTGCTATTTTTCACACCTGCTATTTTTCATTGAGAGTGATTTTCCTACTATTTATCATTGCAAATATTGAAATGAAATGACATGGTAATTGAATAATGATTATGATGTAACATGACATGAATATATGTCACACAACAACGCGCACGTGCTTATGACTGACGAGGACGACCGCCCGCACATGTGAAATGTCATTTCATTTTAAACTGCGACTGCGACTGCGACCCGGGTCGCAGGTCAATCGGACGCACTACTCGCACGCAGGGATTGCTTCAGTAGATGCGTCCCGCTCACACCTCGCTCGTATGATTGTCGTGCATGCTCGCCGCGGTCGCTCCGCGCGATTTCATTCGATCATTCATACACGCACGCACTAGTGAGAAATCATAATCGCTGCGATTGCGAATGACAATAGCAGTTATGTCATATGAAAAACTAAATCATATGATTTTTCACTGCTATCAATGATTTGTTCCATCTTTAGTCCTTAGGGACGTTTGAGTCGATCCGCGGTAGTCGTAGATCCCGTAGCCGGGCGTGATTTAGTGGATGTGGGTACATTATATCGGTATAGACAGGTATCCTCAGGTTGGAGCAGTGCGGGCTCCACCGAGAGCTGCTCACCTGAGTTTCCCTGTCTGTAGATTAGTGGAGTGTTCTCTTACCGTAGCTGTGACCGTGCGGGCATGCCCCGCACTCGCTCGTCTGAGACCTCCGTTCCCCTGGAACTGTTCACGTAAGGCCGTATTCCGTTTCCGTAGAAACCCCACGATCACTCTCGTCACGCCACCGTAGACGTAGCTTAGTACTTATTTTCAATAAAGGGGCGTAAAAGACCCGTCCGTACGATAATTGTATACCTGTGTTTATTTGTCGCATACCCGTGGCTAACCCTTCTAACGCTGAGCTAGCTAGGAAACCTTCTAAGCCCCTCCGGCGGAAGGAAATGTAGGATTCACTCTCGGCGTGCTCCCGCCACGAGAGTCCGGGGTTCGACTCCCCGCCAGCAATCCATTACAATAGTAAGGATATTGCCTAATTGAACAATCAAACAAACTTACCAAGTGCAGTTCGATTGAAATTATGCTCCTTGTTGTCTCGTCCGAAGATGATGGAAATACTACTTGTTAGTATCGAGTCTTAGCACTCGCCGACGCCACATAAGTTTAAAGTATCTGAAAATAAAATATTTCCGAACGCAGCCGCACGTCACTAGACTAGCCCGCGTTTTGAACTGTCATTTAGTTTTAAGTTGTGTATTTATTTATGAAACTGATTCTACAACCCCAGGGAATAGGTATCAAACCTGTGAGGGTGGGTGGGACTCATCATCTTCGGACGAGACAACAAGGAGCATAATTTCAATCGAACTGCACTTGGTAAGTTTGTTTGATCGTTCAATTATGCTCCTTGTTGTCTCGTCCTCTATGATGGAAATACTACTTGTTAGATGTTCAAAGTTCTGTTGTAGAATCATAAAGTTTATTATTGTTAACAAATATATCCCAGATATTATGTTTCAACAGCATAATCAGTCTTACACTTCTTAAAGATAATTGGTAATTTCCAAGAGAATCTTATTAAACAAAAAAAAACAAACTTAAATGTGTCCTCAGCCTTAAATAAATCTTTGGTATGATTATAGCAATATACTTTTAATATTATTATTACAATATAATCGCTTCAGCGAAATTCGGACGGTTGTAAAACTTTGCAAAGTTGTCGATGAGTCAGTCCAACCAGCCGTTCTATGTATCTCATCAATGCTAACGCCTTTCATAATGGCAGCTGATGTCGTAGCGTGCCTGGTACTATGAGTAGAAAAAATGGAAGTATCGATCCCTCTTGCAGCCAGGACCGTCAATCCAACAGTTGAGTGTACTGACCGATACCGCCAAATGTGGTTTCTTGATAGATATAAATAAATTTGGACATTTTCCTAATTTCGGAGGTAGTTCTTTTATAATTATTTAAACAATTGGCTGATGGCGATTAGGTGCTGAGGTCTTAATTATTTTTTTTTTTTTTTTTTTTTTTTTATAGTAACAATTTTATTATCAATTATTTTAATCTGGTCAGTAACAATAGAAACTAGGGCTTTGTAATCTTTGCCCTGTAGGTAAAGTTAATAAAGTAACTGTGTTTAATGAACATTAATGTAAGTTGTTTGAGTCATTGTAATTTGACTCTAAAAAATTAAGCACTATAGAAACATTCCAGGTATACTTATATTTGAGTTTACTTGATCGTAGGCGAAAGAATCCTTTAAATAAAATTTTAATCTTTTCGTCTGCTCCCACCCTATCACACTAGTGGCAGCGAGGACCTTATGCAATTCAAGGTGCCATAAGATGCACCACTGTGGAACTTATTTGTGAGATAAGTAATTATGTCTGTCATCTGTGCTTTAGTAGCATTTAGTTGTTTGGTGTGGCAGTAAGAAAACCAAATACAAAGTAAGTATCGCTTATAGGTGTTACTTGATATGGAAGATATCATTATTTCAGCTGCCTGTACGTCGATGCCAGGCTTTAAGAATGTCTACCGGACAATCTCCCTGCCAGTAGTGATAGGTTGCGGTGTAGAGGGTGTGGTGAGTTGGAATTACATAAAACCAGTAAGTTATTACTTGGTTCAAATACAATGGGTTCTGTCACCAATAGTTTTTTGAATAAGCGAAACCAAGGTTGGGTGTCCCAGAAGAGAACTACAAGGATCCATGTTGCTTCATTGGACACGATTATTTCTATACATTTTAAAATCATAGAAAATGGTGGAAAAGCATAAAAGAAACCCCTTTGCAAGACATTGTAAAGGCATCCACTTTATAAGCTGAAGGATCTGGATGCCATGAAACAAATTTCCTGCATTTTGTGTTTGTTCTAAATGCAAATAAATCTATGACAGGGTTACCAAATGCTTGTACTATTTTATTAAAATTATTAATATTTAATTCCCATTCTGTATGACCTAACTGTTTTCTAGATTCAAAATCTGTCACTTTGTTGTCCTTTGTGTTAATGTATGATGCAAATACAAAAATATTCCTCTCTTCACACCACTGCCAAATAGCTTTTGCAATCACATGTAAGTGAGAGTACTGTATGCCACCAAAGCGGTTTATATATGGTATAGCTGTGGTATTGTCACTTCGTAATAATATTTCACAATTTGAAGAATTATTAGCAAGGCTTTTGAGACCACACATAGTAGCTTTTATTTCTAAAGTATTAACGTGAATTGTTGATTCTTTTCCTCTCCATACACCAGTGGCTGTATGTTTGTCACAAGAAGCACCCCACCCCGATAGTGAGACATCTGTATTTATTTCTAGAATATATTTATATTTTCTTATCTAAGAAATTGATTTAGGCAAGTACATGTTTTATCCACCATTCAAGATCTGGTTAGCAATGTTTGGGCAAGGAAGTAAATGCTTCATAATTATTATTACTTTTTAAAAGAGCTAAATATTTATGTCTTTTTAGTGCTTTAGTATACAGTAACCCATATTGATTAGCTGGACAAACAGACACTAGAGTTCCCAGTACGTTTGACAAAAAATCTGATGGAAGAGGTACTTAAAAATTTGACCGCTGTGGTGGTCACTTATGACTGACAAACAATTAAATTTCTATTGTGTCTGGTTTCGTGGCAGGCAACGTGTTAAGGCATCTTTTATTTTTATCAGAATCGATTGAATAGTCATGGTGTTTGTATTAAACAATAGGCTAAGAAACTTACATTCCTTTGATGGAATAAGTTGACATAATTATTTTTATTGATGATGAAGCCTAACTGAGTAAGAAGACCTATGGTCTGGTTAACACTATTAAGACACTCAATTTGATCACTACCAATATACTGCTAGCTACAAGCATCGATATACTGTACTTACAGGCTGTAAACCTCTAAGTTTTGTTATGGGTTTAATTATGTGACCATGTATGGAGCCGTGCAAAGGCCAAATGGAAGAATGTTAAATTGATATATTTTTCCATCAAATATAAACCTTAGATATTTTCTGTAATCTGCATTAATGTTACACATGTAATAAGAATCCATTTTGTCAATTGTTGCCATAATACAGTCTTTCATAAGACTTTGAGTTGTAGTAATAAAACTATTACATTTTTTTATGTTTAAAATAAATCTATACTCTCCATTTGGTTTCTATACCAAGAAAATAGGTGAACAAAATTGTCCATCTGTTTCGTGACATATTTTGTCTATAACATGTGACTGAATAAGTTTATTAATATCAATTTGAACTTGACAGAATTCTACTTGTAAATGAGTTATTCATAGGCAAGTAAGATTGAAATGGTATCTCACTAAAAGGGATTTCATACCCAGATACCCATTTCAGAATAGTAGGATCACTGGTTATTTTTTTCCAATTATTTATAAAAAAAAAGGAAGTCTGCATACCTGAACTTCTAACTTTGCAGCTTCGTAGCTTTGCAGGTTGGTTGGATCTCGCTCCTGTCCCTGTCCGGGCACTTGGACGAGGAGGGCCCCTCCAGTTTAAAGATTTGGTTTTATTTGGGGGTTTTTGAATGAAGCTTGTGTTCTTCAGGTCTTTAACAGATTTTTGAACAGCCTTTGTAACCTAGATCTTTTCAGAAAGGTTACTTAAAAAAAATGCATCTGCTCCCGCTGTGAGGGAATCTTTCATATCTTTTTTATTAATAGATCAAATATCATGAGACCGCCGGCAGTCGCGAAACAATTGATTTTCAATTGTCTGGTTTTATGGTGCTCAAGGGGTTAATGACGGTTGGTATTAGCGACCTTCTACGATTTGTATCTATGTGCACAGCGTCACACAGTATTTTGGCAGCATCATTGATGTGTTTAATTATTTAATTAATAATTTCAATTCTGTCACCTTTTAGGAGAAATAAATGGAGTGATTGGCCCAGGGCTGATAGTGCAGCAACCATTTGTTTTTGCCTGTCAGCAATTATCAAATCTCTTTTCTTAACCAGGTCAGAGACAGCCAGGTATTTCAGGGTTGAGCTTTGGGAGCAACGTTGGGATATTTTCATATGGGATGTATTTTTTCATAAGTTCTGGTTTAGTTTCTTTTTGCAATCCTTTTGTGAGAATAGGAGTCTACCTCTGTGCAATTTCATCATGAGCAATTGGTCCCTTAAGCACCTCCTCAATTTCCCCCAAAGCAAATAACAATTCTACGTCTATGGCAGGTGTCTCGGTCTCCGGGTCTGTACACTGGGTTTTTTCGACAGGTAAGGCCTCTACTACACTGTATTGGCACGGGCAGTGCCTCCTCCTCCACAGAACTTGAAGTAGTAGCCGGATCCAGGGCCATCATTGACACATTAGGAATATCAGACATAGTCATGCAGATCTAGGCCCAAATGGCAAAGCAAACTGCAGTAAATGTAAGACCCTGATATTCCTTGCGAATACCCAGGGTGGTAAAAACTCGGCTTTGCAGTAAGTACGAGTTATTGTGCCCGTTTTAAGTTTTGAATGTTTCAACACCGCCTCATCCCAAAGATGGGCCTGAGTGCACATTTCAAAACCCAGAAAATCATTTTTATTTTTCACGTCTCTTTCTTTTACTCATAATAACAGTTTATTTATCATAATTAAACTGACTAAAACTATTAAAAAGATTATTTCACAAAAAAGTAAGAGAAAAAAGTGGCGCCGGTACAGTGACATAAAAAACGAATGGCAGTTCAAAACGCGGGCTAGTCTAGTGACGTGCGGCTGCGTTCGGAAATATTTTATTTTCAGATACTTTAAACTTATGTGGCGTCGGCGAGTGCTAAGACTCGATACTAACAAGTAGTATTTCCATCATAGAGGACGAGACAACAAGGAGCATAATAAGTATGATGTAAAATGCAAAGTTTTTGAAAAATTTTTTGTTCTTTTTAAAAATCACGTGATTTTCAATGGCAGACAAAATTATCGGTGTTCACGACGCGCGACGATGCTTCTTCATATATTATGTGCATCAGACATGCGATGCGGCGATGGGCTCACCACCTGTCACGCTGAGCACATTTGCAGTCGCTATTTTTTGAAAAGTGGACTATGGTAGAGGACAGCATTTACTGTCCTCTTTGCCTAGTCTCTGACTAACCCTTCGGGGATAATTGATAGTCTTGATTATATGTATGTATGTATGCATTAGACACCTCCAGACAATCTCTACAAATGTTTATTTTATCAATTATTATTTAGCTCCTCATGCTGTAACATCATTTTGCTTTCAGGGTTCGTTTGAACAGCGAGGTCACGTGATGTCCGCATAAGTACAATTGAAGAACTCCAAATACCGTCTCGTCAAAAACGCATAGAAGAAATTGTACTGCAACAGTTTACTACTTATTTTGTAGTTACAACTAAAAAACGAGGACGAATAAAAAAATCTAAAAAAATAGGGGAAAAAATGTATCATAAATACGTTCCTTTTTTATGATGCACCAGGTTTAATTAAATTATGCTCTTCTTTCTTAATATTTTATGGTACTGATTGTATGTTCTGTTTTCAGGTATTACATCGCTGGTGGCAGGTGCGTATAAAGTTTTTTTGTCCTTATTCAATAGCGAGTATTAGGATCCGAGTATACAATGACCTTCACCGGGCCCGTTAAATAATGAAAAGTATTTTATATCAAATTTAATATGTTTAAAAATATATTGCCATTGGGTTGGCTGAAAAATTTCAGTCCTGTATAATTATGATTTGTTAAAAATTTAAAAAAAAATTAACATTGCACTGTCTAGGATAATAGATAAATTTCATAAGTACCAATCGAAAGTATGAAGCCTATTATCTATATCTACTAGCATATATAGATTATGCAAACGTTAGGTTGACTTTTTTTTCCCGTCATAACATTGGGTAGGCAGGTGTAAACAGTTAGGTCAATATTAGTAATTTGCAAGCGTCTGGATAAATAAATAAAATTTATGTTTATATAAAGATAATCTCATTACAAACACATACAAACCAAACCATTAATCATTATAGATACTGGACTGAAATTTGATATAAAATACTTTTCATCCATTAACCGGCCCGGTGATGGTCGTTCTATACTCGGATCTTAGACTACTCGTATATCGTCGATGTACTTTTTTAGGCACTTATAGGCACTTTTTAACCTTCAAATAGCCTATAATTGTTTTTACACAGCCGTTTTGTAAATGACTTGTCATAACATAACTAGTCGTTCCTTAAAATTGCAGATAATTTTTTTATCGGATATACTAGTTTTATTAGAGTATTGCAACATTTTCGCTCACTTGAATAAAATTGGATATTTGACTCGGATATTTCCGTGCTTTTGAAGGCACGTAAAGATGATGGTCTCATCAAAATAATACTATCAACCCCTCTCTTCTCTTCGGTGTCGTAAAAGGCGACTAATGGACTAAAGACTGCACATACATCTAACAGCATAGAGCGGCCATGGGCTCATCAAAATAATACTACCAACCCTTCTCTTCCCTTGGGTGTCGTTAAAGCAACTAACGGGTTAATTTTTATAAAAAAAACCAATTCATATTGTATTGGATTGTTTTATTTTCTTGCATTCGTAGTGAAATCAGAGTGTAACACACGGCGCTAAAACCCATTAAAACTCGGTTTCTATTTACTCCCTCGCTAAAGCTCGGGAGTAAAACTACTTCGTGTATGATGGGTCATTTTAGCCCCTTGTATAACAATGTACAACTTGTAAATACTTAAATATAACGCTGTCGTACTCTTAAACTGAGGCGAGGGAACGACTTCGGTTTGCGTGAGAACAGTAACTACCTAACGAAAAATACTTAATAAGAAGCTCTACCTTTACTTTCGATGGCGGAGCACAACGATGCTACTGACATGAACATGTTATCAGCGCCTAAGAGTCGATTCATGGTCACATTTAGTGAGTGTTGTCAACTTAGAAAGGAACTGGCTTTTGTAACACAAATATTTTTTTCAAAAGCCAGGCTACTTTTATATATAAATTGGTGATTGTTGCAATAAACATTTTTTTATTTTCATTTTTCATAGTCGGCGTCCCGCTCTCAGCACCGCGACACTGCCCTGCCGCTGCCGGTCTCATCTAATTTATTGTTTGTTTCTGCTACCGAAAGGTACAATCATCAATTCTTATTATTTCTCTCTTGTGAACAATCACTATGTATAGTTTCATTACTAATGTCACTATTATGAATGAATGAATGATAAATATTTATTCGGAGCTTAAATATGACAAATTAACTTAACAGACAAAACATGTATTTACCTAAATATTATGCAGCCGTAATGGTCGCCACTCAGCTTGTGCCGTGACATTTACATGCCATGGCGCTGGTATTCTGTGGAACCAGTACGAGGGAGGCGCAGATATCACTATTATGTTTACCAAACGTAACGTAATGTCACTATTATGTTTACTAATTTTATTTTTCTGTGTCACAGCGCTTAGTTTCAATACGCTGTGGTCATTTTAATGGTTACCAATATTTTACATTTCCCTTTCAATTTTAACCATACTTAGTTTTTATCGGGATTTTATTCAAACTACGAAGGTACTAGTCTGTTGAAAACTTTGTTAAAAACAACTAACTACGTATTTCTTTAATAAACTCAGCTGATTCGAATTCGCATAAGACGTATCCTTGTTCTAGTGCCATACTTTGTGAAGGGCTCGCGCGGTGCCAGGGTGATCTACTGTGCCGGCTACAAGTTCTACCGCCAGCGGTGCAGCGCTAACGGCAGCAACACCTGCTGGTATGTTGGATCAGAAGGTTGGGCGTGGTTGGGATCTGACATCCTGGGTGTCGTGCGTAGTTAAACTTCGGTTTGCAGAACGAAAGATAGTTTTGTTTCGGGTTCACAGTACTTATTTTAATCACACTCTAAGCAAAAGAAATCTTCTTGACTTATACGCGATAGGAACGCTAGGATAGTTCATCCGAGATGTGCACTCGATCGCTGCTCGATCAATAATGAATTCCCGTGCAAACCCCGAGAGCCGGTCCAAACACCGTCCTTCTGTTACAGAGCTCCGCCATTTTTTTTGTGACGTAACTCCGCTAGATGGCGCTTGCGTTCCGATCAAATTGTAGGTTCGTATTCATGACTTCCTCCGACACGGCCATCCTGCGTGACACGCGTCCTCGTGTGTTATTCTGAAACAAAGTTCTCACACAGTATCTTCTGTCTTGAGGCATCCTGATTTTTACAGCTAAGTAATTAGTTTTTCGTCAATGTTATTCAATAAAGAAACTAAAATAAAATCTTTTAACTTTAATCAAATTATTGCGATAATTAACTCTAGACATAACTTTCTTTTACATGGTTCATTAACAAAAATTACTACAAATACTTTATGTTTACAATGTTCAAAGAAAGCAATAACGCGTTGAGGCGTAAGAGATCATTGAACCGCATCAATACAGAATTCCAAATAAATTAGCTCAAAATCACTGAGATACTGAATTGCAATACATAGGCATCGATTGCCACCCACCAATACGCGCATCACCAACCTGTGATCGCCGGGTCCACACCAGACCCAACGGTTTCCTCCAGAAACCCGACCTCCGCCGGAGTTGACCGCCTACCGCCTACTCACGGACTACACAAGGCAGACACCGAATTCTCTCGAGCTACGGCTACGGCTCAACTCCAGTACGGTCAAAACAATTCACTCCTCACTCTACATCTGGCAATAAGCCTTCATTTACGCTATTGGTTTCCTCAATGATCTCTCCTGCCTCCGGCATCTTTCTAAGCCTATCGTGGGCATACTTGTATGTTCGCTTAGAATTTAATGCTCGGAGAGTAAACCGATCTCCGTCTAAAACTTCAATAATCTGGAAAGGACCCCTGAACTTTGGATCCAACTTTGTTTGGTTCCTTTCCTCATTAGCAAGCAAAACAAAAGCGACTACGGAAAATTTATTGAGTCGAGCCTTCGTCTTATCAAATCTATCCTTTTCATATAGAGTACACTTCTCTATACTACGGGCAGCATCTTACCTAACAGTTGGAAGATCTACTTCTTGCTCATCGTCACCTTGTGCCATCAGCGAGAGTGGTTTCGCCACTTTCCCTATCATGAGCTCTAAAGGGGAAGCTTTTGTGGTCCGATTAACCGTACAGTTAATGGCCAACTGAATTTCTCCTAACGCATCCTGCCACGATTTATCTTTAGAGGTCTCTACTGCTGTCAGCATTGACTTCAGCACGCTCATTACGCGCTCTACTTGGCCGTTTGCGCGAGAGGATCCCGTCGCTATCAAATGAAGATCAATATTAAAGCTGTTACAGAAATCCTTAAATTCTTTGCAGGCAAAACAACGACCTTGGTCGGCAATTATCCTGACAGGAGACCCAAATAAGGCAACACACTCTTTTACAGCTCTAATACTACTCTTTGCATCAATGTTGGCAGTATGTGAGAGAAACACGAATTTCGTAAAAGCGTCAATCAAGACGAAAACATATTCCTTCGAATCACTTTTGCCACTCAACTTGCCTGTAGCATCTATATGCACAGTGTGCCAAGGAGTCTTAACTTTTGGAATCGGACGAAGCTCGGCTTGAATTTTCCCAGAGTGTGACTTAGCAACTTTACACGTGACACAGTTATTAACGAACTTTTTCACATATCGCGACATACTATCAAACCAATAGTAATCATAGAGCTTTTCGAGAGTTTTCTCCCACCCCAAATGAACTATCGATTCATGCACATTACTAACAACCGACCATTTGAGAGCTCGCGGTACAATAGGCAAACATTTAGTACGACCGTTTCTCTGTACCTTGCGGTGTAATACTCCAGAGCGAATCTCGTAAGTTTTCATTACGTCCCTATCTAACTGATCGTTAGTAAACTTTTCCACAATACTTTTGATTTCGTCATCGCGCTGCTGTTCAGCGAGTAGCCAATTGGGAGAAAGTTCAGTCAAATTAACGCGTTTCTGCTCTATCTTCGTCTCTACTGTTTCTTTTGGCAAAATACGTGGCAGAAAATCTACGTGAGCCATATCTCGGCCAGCTTGATACATGACTCCGAAATCAAAAGATTGCAAAAAGGCCCACCAACGATGGACACGTGGTGTTAAATCGATTTTCTTACTAGAGCATTTTAAGGAGTTGCAGTCTGTTACTACCTTAAATTATCTGCCGTGCGAGTAATGGCGAAAATGTTTTATCGCGTTAACGACAGCGAGCGTCTCCAGCTCATACGAGTGATAGTGAGACTCGGCTGGGGAGGTACGTTTGCTAAAGTATGCTACTACACGTCGCTTGCCCTCAACCAATTGGAACAAAATAGCACCATAGCCCTCGCAACTTGCGTCAGTATGCAGCTCTACAGGATATTGGGGATCAAATATCATGAGAATGGGTTCCTTGGTCAGGAAGGAGATCACCTCTTGACCGATCTCTTCGTGACGGGCATTCCATTCGAAAAAAACCTTATCAGATGTCAATCTATAGAGCGGCCCCAAGAGGCGAGAAAATTTAGGTACGAATTGACGAAAGTAGGTGGCAAGGCCGATAAATTGTCTTAATTGGGAAATCGTTTTAGGGGGCGGCAGAACCGTAAGTGCCTCTATTTTGCGGCGGTTAGGTCTAATTTTACCCGCTTGAACTTCATAACCCAGAAATGCTTAGTTTTCATAAAAGAGCACTTTTTCACGTTTAAAGAGAATCCCGCTTTTGTGAGTTTTTCTAACGTCATACGTAAGCGCTGTAGCCCTTGTTCAACGGTTTCTGCTAGAATCAAAAGATCATCAGCGTACACGATCACAAAAGAGTGAGCAAGATCGCCTAGTGCCTTAATAATCGCCCTTTGGAACACCGACATCGCGTTGCGAAGCCCGAACGGCATGGACAAATACTCGTATTGGCCTTCCACAGTAATAAATGAGGTACGTTCAATTGATTCTTGAGACTTTATTGGTATCAAGTGAAAGCCACTAGCGCAGTCAAATTTTGTGAAATAGTTAGCGCCATGTAAACGAGAAATTTGGTCAGCTATAAGTGGCAAGGGATATCGGTCGGGTACCGTGTTCCTATTCAGTTCGCGGTAATCGATACACATGCGATCGGATCCGTCTTGTTTTTTAACTAAGAGGGCCGGACTCGCAAATGGAGAACAGCTGGGCCTAATAATATTCGTACTAAGCAGCTCCTTCACCTTACTACGCATAACCGCACGCTCTTCTGGACTTAACCTATAAGGCACAGTCTTATTTGGGTCAATCAATCGAATTTGGAGTTCACTTGTAGTTACACGTGTTTTTGGCAACCCTCTAGTGAAATAATCAGAATATTCTTTCAAAATAGCCAATAGATCCGTTTTTCTAGAGGAGGGTATATCCGTCTCAATATTGCTAAAATCTTTATTCCAACTTAGGTCATCCGAAACGTCACAATTAAGAACTGCCAAGCTACTAAGTTTTGAAATGGCAAAATGATTAGCAGAAAGATTAATAACGAAGCCTTGACTCAATATTTCGCGACCTAACATGATATCACTGCGCATATACACATCAAGCAATACATGAAGCAAAAGTTCTAAATTTAAATCACAAAGGAGATGTTTAATTTTATGCCAAGACCATGTACACCTACTCAAAAAATAGTATAAAATACATGTATTTAGTTGGTAAAAGTAATATTCCGATAAGCTTTACCATTTTCGTGTAGAAAAATAAAAATGAAAACATAATTTTCAATAACCTGGCAACTCGATATGCCTTCCCGAGTTAAAATCAAGTGTCCAAAGCTGTAAAGAAGGTAATAAAAAGTGTAACTGTCACCATGGTTTAAAAAAATAGACCGGCGTTTTTTTTTCATTCCGGTTTTTTGGTGGTGGATCAAAAAGTAAATTAAATAAACCAATGGGTGGATTCTGAGTAGTTGTGGTGTGGTTTTGTGCTGTGCTGTTTTTCTATGCTGATTTCATTGAGGTATTTCTGATTTGGAGCGATTACCTGATAACCTGATATATAACCGTTTACTGCCTCACTTCTTGACTTCTGCCTGCTATCCTGGACTTTCGTTTGCTGCCTCACTTGTTGACTTCGGCCTGCTATCCTGGACCTGGCCTGGACTTGGATTTGCATTTGATTGACCTGTTAAATTGTTGATACCATTGTTGCTACTACCTAGGTACATTCGTTGTTTTCAGGTGAGTTTTTCTTATTTTAATTAGGCATTTACGAGAGAATTAATAAAATACTTATTATCACTCCTTTACAAGGAAATAGATTCCGAACACGGCTCTATTGAAATAACAGTAACTATAATCAAAGTGAAATACATTAAACTAAATATAATATCTATTTCAGGCAGCAAACAATGTCTTCTTTGTGTGTGATGGACAGGATGTGTTCGGTAGACCATTATCTGGCATCTAATCTGGGGATAGAATTACTAGGTACCAACTAATCTTGGAACAACATGTTGGACATGAGGTTAGTAGTGCATGTTGTATTTATGAAAAACTATTTTTATTGCATTTTTATTTTATTATTATTTAGAACCTAACACATTCCTCACAAGACAAAATAAATAGTAGTTTATTAACAAACTTCTGAATTTTAGGTTGACACTGATGAAATAGTTTGTCATCCATGTTTCTCAGGACTAGGCGTAGGAACGTCATTAACTGAAAATGAAGCTTCTAGCCATCAAGAACATGTTTGCGTTTGGTGCAGATCAGCATTGTTAAACACAAAGACAAACACATTCTGTCTCAGAAGGACCTTAGAGAGAACTGATTGCTGCTAGAATTTATTCTAGACAGGTATTGATTAACTTTTTTAATACATAATATAAATTCATGTTCAAATAATAATAATAGAAGTACCTAGATTTTTTTATGAATTACTTATTTAAATTATGGTCTTTTTTGTAGATTCCTGAAGGAGGATTAGTACGTTATTCATGCTGGGTCTACTTTAGGGGCTCATTAGTCAAAATCCCAGGCCTCCTAGAACTTTGGCATCACAGGACTCAAATGTCTGTGTATGGTGCAGAAGATCACATGCATTGCTAGAAGGCCCCGATAGAAATAAACTCGCAGAAAGAATTAGTCCAAAACAGGTATCTTTTCATAGTTTTATTTTCAAGAGATACAAGTGAGTGATCTAATGTAAAAAAATTACTTTACATTCCTCACATTTTATAATTTCTTTGTTTACAGATACCTAATAGTGGACGTGTTTGCTATGCTTGTTGGGTGGCTGCTCAGCGAAATATTCGCAGACAAGCTGCAAACAATGCTGTGAGGCAAATAGAGAATGTAATTGTTGAGAGGAACGAGGATCAAGCAATCACGTATGATAGAAAGGTTTGCTTGGGGTGCAGATCCTCTTTGCTCCACAGACGGACACATATGTAGGGAGATGGTCCTGAGAGAAATATAATGTCAGAAATAATGTTTTCAAGAGAAGTAAGTAGTCTTATTTATCAAAAATCTTTTTATATAATTGCCCTGAAACACTATGCCCCATATCTTCGTTCTACTGTACGGGGGGATGACAAAAAAATTGTTTTGAGCTCACAATTCACTAAATAGTCGATCTCATTTAGTTTTTTAAAAATATCTTCAGTGTTTTATAATAGTATAGATAGATGTGTTAACAATTTTGTGTTTTCAGCTTCCAGCGGATGCATTAGTATGTATGGGATGCTGGAGAATGGTCCAGGAGTTACGAGAGAACCCCAATATTATCGCAGCACCAGAAACAAGTTTGCAAATAAAATAAACATTAATTATGCTTCTTATATTGTAAAAATGTTTTATTTCATTACTACCAGTTACCTACTTAGGTGTGTTACTTTAACTAGGTATTATTCACTGCATATTAGTACATACACTAGGACTAGTACCATGTTCTCATATGGTTATGTTCTTTAATGTATGTTAGATTTGATTTGATGTAAGGGTTGAGGTGCTGCTCTTCTGTTATGTGTAGGTGCAGCAGTAGGTAATAAAACGCTGAAATCTAGCAGTCAATTACAATAAACAGCTTAAGTATAACTCTACCTACATGTTATGAAACTAATAGAAGATATAATTGTTATTATTATTATTAGCCGCAATTGTCCCACTGCAGGGCAAAGGCCACCCTTCCCTTCTTCCATTCCTCCCTACTAGCAGCGATCTGAGACCAATCCTTTTAGGAAAAGGAAAATTATTTTAAGTACCTATAAAAACATGCTCATTTGGGTAATCTCCTAGTGCCCAGTTATAGGCAGCCAAATAAAGATAAACAATGTTCCTCATGTTTGTTGTACTCGTTTGTTACCCTAGGCACTACTAGTAGTGTCATATGCCTACTCCAATAAGAAAACAATAGGTCTACCTTAGATTAAAACAAAAAGGGAAGATACGGCATGCGCCTACTTGTAGTCGATCAAAATATAGTCCTACTCAATTACTTAACTGGCGCGCCTTGCCGTCTCTCGTCTCTCTCGTACGTACACGACCGATTCCGACTGAAGTAAAATTGTGTCTTTAGGTCTCTAAGCATTGCTCTAAGCCTAATTCTAGCGGCTCACTTACTAGACGCTGTATCTTCCCTTTTTGTTTTAATCTTAGAGGTCTACAGATGGAATGGATGCCTCAGAAAACTGCATTGTTGTGCAGAGCAGCAGGCAGATGTATGTTTGTCTATTTCTCTTTTACACTTACACCAATAGAAATTGCTTTGCTAGTAAAAATACCTCGATTTGACCTGGCCAAGAGTAAGTTAATTTATAAGTAACATTAACAATGTCAGTATTGGAATATAGAGTAATAGGACCAAAATCACAGAAAACAAATAATAAAGACCAAAATGCTGTACGTAGGTAGGTAGGTACTACGCTAAAGAAAAGTACTTTTGTTTTGACAGCTACTTGACATGTCACATGACGTTGACAGATTACCGCCTGCAATCACGAAAGTTGCTATTATTTGTTAACTAAAATAAATTCTACATGAAAACTATTCATTTATTTGAAGAAAATCATTTCGAATAAGCTTATTCCATTAATTAGCTACATTTTGGTATTGTGTACATGGTGTTGGCATTTTCTCCATACAAAATTAAACATCTCCTTTCAACATTAGACAGTATTTGCTGGGTGCAGAATACACTTGATTGACCAATTCCCGTTAGGGATACAGTTTTAATGATTCGTTTGCCATCAAACCTTGCTAAAACGCTTTCTTTTATAAGTGAGCATTCAGCACCCGAATCGAAGTGAAAATCAAAGAATGTACCTTGATTACGTAGAGTCCCGGTATCCACGATACACACGTCGACTCGTCGCTCGGCCTGCCCGGCGCCGCGGCTGCTAGCACCACTGCCGCTGGAGTCTCCATTGCCTGGGCACCGATTGGCGATGTGGCCCGCTATGCCACATTTGAAGCAGACGATCTTCGAGAATGTCGCCTGTTGTGGTACATTCTTTTTAATCGTAGCCATCTGCTGTGGCATCTGTGCCTTATTTTTCGTATCTGGATTCTTCATTCGGCATTCTGATTGCTTATGGCCCATCTTTGCGCAAAAGAAGCACTTCAATAGGGTAGTAGTGGCGAATTTCCCTCTTTTACTGACAAATGTGTTATTTTTCGCATCATGGGATGTATCCGCTTTCCTTTTCAAAAACGAAAATGCCTAAAGCTCTTAAATTATTCGTTGCCGCGTGGCAATTTCAGTGGTATTTGCAAGATGTTGGAGCCGGGAATCGAATTTGGACACGTGAGCAAAAACAGTTGAAACCGCAATTTCTTCCACCGTGGTATTTTTCCACTTGCTCGTCAGAGATGTCATAAGGCGGCTTGCATACGCGGCAAAAGTTTCGCCCTCTTTTGGTTTGTCGTTATTCAAATTGATCAGGGTGGCTGCCGCCGTTTCCATGCATTCAAACCGGGCGGTAAATAACAATTTGAAATCGGCCCACGTCATACCTTGATATGAAACTTGCGACAACTGTACAGAGCAAAGTACAATGTGTTTAACTAGGTTAAATTAGTTCGTATAAGCATTTTCACGTCAGCGCTCTCTGACCTACAAAACCGTGTTAAGTATAATTTTATTGTAATAAATCAGTGTCAAAACAGCGCTCATTGGGTTTGGTGATTTTCTACGTTTCCCTATCCCTATCGATATAACTGTACCACTACAGTTTTTGGTCCTTCGAGAAAACAGGACATCGCGTGCGCGTCGCGGTTGTGCTGTTAATTTACCAGTGACTATCGAAATTGTGACAGACAGTCATATTTTCTCTCACAAACAGTGAACTTTTACATACAGTAATTTTACTTTGTGCAACACAAATTGAACTTTAAATACTTTTTCTTCTTTTATTTAACGTACTTTCATTGTGAAACAAAGTTTGTTCGAGATTGGCGTACATACAACCTACAGCAGCAGTTCCTGAATCTAAGTATCCTGTTATCAAGTAAGATCTAACAATTATATCATATAGCAGCAGTATGGATACACTCATTCAGTGCCAAGGAGGCATCCTGGAGTCGATCAAGCAGATCGAACGTAACTTCGGGAAGGACTCAGCGAGTCGTAAGACACGCGAGTACATTGAAGATCGCTTAGACAAGCTAGATAAGACCTGTAGGGCAAGCACGAACAATTTGCGAAAAAGTATTCGTATCGTCATCGTCAACAATTTGTATGAGAATTGAGCAGCGCCCCTACCGGACGTAAAATTAACTAAATTTGGAAGCACGAACGCTAAGGTATCGTAAGCGTATCGCCTTCGTATCGTTACACAAACGTTACTTGATATGTTTATATGAAAATTAGCGATCACGAACTTAGTTTTGACGTAAGGTATCGTGGATGACGAAGGCTGGCTAGCGTGAACTAACGAATGTTTCTACACGGAGAATTTGTCGGTGAAAAAAGTATCGCTGTGACTTTAAAATCATTTAAAAAATATTTTTTGGTTGTTTCTATGGCCAAAGTGCACTTTCTAGGCATATTTTTCAATAAAATGAAGTAGGCGATGACTTAGTGAGGGGAAGAGCAATATAAAACATTCTAGTAGAGATAATTAATATCATACTTAATTAATACATTTTATTACTTTGTCTACAATTTTTTTATTTTCTTTTATTTCTTATCTATATTATAATTTATTCAAAAGTACATCCTAATTTACAAAGTACCTATACTTTAATTGTTTATTTATCTTTATTGATACAGAGCAACACAGCAAGGTGAACTTAATGCCAAAAGGTGCCTTTTGCTGTGTATATAACATATATAACATAATAGTCATAGTCAATTGTCGTTCTCTGCTAGATAGACAAGTAAAATCGGCGCAATAAAACAATTAAATGAAACAAAATTAAATTTATTACATTTATTTAATTATTTTTTATTGTTCAAAACATTTTAAATACAATTTTTACAACATCAATCCTCAGCAAAAACCTCGTGGGTTTATGTGCCTTCCCCTTTCAAAGTACCTAGTTAGTTCCCTAACAAACATACATTCATAGCTTCTTTCATGAACTCTAACCATTGCTCCTCCAGGTTAAAAACTATTGATACTACTGGGAAACTATAGTAGGCTGCTCGTCTGCTGGAACAGCTACAGTAGGTTGGTTGCTAGTTCCAGGAGTATTTCAATCACCTGTAATATAAATAAAATTCCTGTTAATAATTAGGACAAAATCTAACATAAAAATATTTATTTCGCGGCCTTGATGCATGAACTTTATATAAATTAAGACTAATTTAAATAGAGGCCTATTAACGAAGAGCATGAGAGAGGCCTATTTACAATGCACGCACCGATAATTTCATTTCGTATGTTAAAAACATAACAAAATCAATGGGTCAATCTTTGTTAAAGTTTACCTTACCTGTGCCTTCCTCCTGCGATGGAAAAGAACCTCAGAATTTGACTCCTCGGGTTGAAATTAAGGTGTGGAAAGCGGTGCGTCTTGACCCTGAAAAATATTTTATATGATTTTTATTATTGGTATTAATATTGTTAGTTTAAAGTTTACTAAATACAGATTCCACTTAGAAATAAGGTCGCCATTGGATACGCCACGTATAGGTACATTGCATAATAAAGTCTGTATGTATTAATGTGTTGTTAATAGGTCAAGGATCATAAGACCGCCGGCGGTCGCGAAACAATTGATTTTCAATGTGTTTCATTTTACGGTGCTCAAGGGGTTAATGTGAAATGATAAAGCAGTGGAACCAGCTTCCACAACCACCATCCCGGTAGCAGCTTGTACTCAAGTAGGTATTCGTATACTGCTGACCCTGGTTCTCTAGGTCAGTCAAAGATAATTGAAGTGCTGGACTTCCACCGGTGCCACTAGCAGCCCTATGAATTTGACCCACTTCTTTTTCGTACTACTTTTTAAACCACTAAACCTTCACCATTTGACAAAACCAAATACTATTTATGTAGTGTAGTTATATAAAAAATACAAAAAATAATGTTGCTATTGATCAATAATTTTGATTTGTGATGAGTTAGTGTTAGGTCGCGCACTTATGAAGTTAAAGAAGGTACTAACTTGAAACTATTTCCTTGCGTAGTGTATATTTTCTTTGACATTGCGCCACTTTTTTTCTGGCAGTGTCCTGTCTATCCCATTGATATTTATTTTAGCGTAAGCCCCTTCCATTTCATATGAATAAAATGGCGACCTCGCAGGCTTCCAGAGGGTTCAGATAAATCTCCATTTCTATAAATAAAATAATAATCACACATCTTAACCATCGAACTTGTAACAATCATACATAAAGTCACAAACAACAAAGTAGTATGCTTATCTTTCCATAAACACTACCATCATTGCGTATTGTGCATGGCTTGTCCTCATTTTGATCAATTTAAAACAATTAAATTTACTTTTCATAAGACGTAACACTAATAAATTCACCTTAGAAATTGTTTGTGAACTGCTAATAAAGTAAACAAAGTTGGCTTTGCCGCGAAAGCAATTCTATGTGATGTCGTACAGAAATCAAAACAGAGTCAAAATATTTCATTAGAATTTTAAGAACATTTATTAATTTTTAATTATATTTATACACTAATAACAAGTTAAGTAAACTTTCCTAATTATTATGTAGCATTTGACTCTAATATACACATATAATTGTTGTGTAACTTTTTCAAAACCACTTCATCTAATTTTTGAACGTATCCATTCGTTCAATGTGCTGCGATTGTTCATTCACCGGGCACATCTCTGCTTACGTTATGATGACGTCACCTTCGTCGTCGCATCGAGCTTGCGATACGATTACGGAACTCTTCGTGCTTAGAACTAGCGTTGTACTACGTTTTCGTATCGTGAACTCGATACGTTTACGTTACGAATACTTTAAAAGTTCGTGCTTGCCCTACTGGACTGAATTTAAATCGATTAATGATAAGTTGTTAGCATATGAAAGCTCTGATCATCCATATTTTTGTGATAATCAATTTGAGATAACTAGGAGGTACTACGAGTCTGTTAGACAGAAAATTGCATCTCAGGTACTGTCGGCAACCGCGGAGAACACCGCTGAGAGCAAGTTCCCAGGGCCGTCGAAGATGATGCATCCACAGCGCTTCGATCCTGAGGAGGCTGAGCCACCGGCCGCACCTATGCCCTCGCCAAGACAGGCAGGCGAGGCTACTGAGTTACTAACGAGACAGCGTACTAACTTTAGAGCATTTAATCGGTTGATTCGGAGTATTAAGGTAGATGAGATTAATGTTAAATGGGAGTTAGAGGATGAACTTAGAAATATACAATTGCGTTGGAATGCCATAGATTCCTCACACTTACAAATAGATAATATTTTACAAGGTTCAGACACTTTATACGAAAATGAATTTTGTTAATATGAGGATACATTTAAATCTACGAAAAGAGCTCTTAATCAAAAACTAGCTTCCACAGCTCATCTGCAGCAGTCCACACCTCAGCTTGAGGTGCCAGTATTTACAGGCAGGTACGTAAATTGGCCTACATTTTATGACTTATTCTCTGAGAGTATACACAATAATAATTTTATTTATTTTTTATTTTATTTTATTTTATTTGGAAAACAATACAGTAACGAAAAACACAGATAGACCTAAAAAAACATAACAGAGTACACAATTACAATGTTTTCACATATAGAAACTTACTTAGCTCGTTTGAAAATTATGTGTAAACAAAAAAAATAAAAATAGAAAACTAGAAATATTAAACGTAAATATTTGACACTACTACAATCACTATTGAGGTCCACAATACAATTCGACATCGATATCGACAGTCGACAGTCAAGGAATCACATTGAACCAATGTTTTGCAAGAATTTGTTTAACACTATTAGGTTTGCTAAAGAAGAGATCTAAATCGGAAGCTTCTGCTAGATTATTAAAAGAATTTGCTGATCGAATAAAAAAAGAATTTTGTCTATAGTTGGTGGCACTAGAGGGTACAGAAAGAGTGATCGGTCGTCTCAGCTTTCTGTTAGGAACTCGTAGTTTTACCATAGAAAGAAGATGAGGGGAGTCTATTAATGACTGGGCTATTTTTAATAAGAGGACTATGTCTGCTATTTTGCGTCTTTCTCGAAGAGGCAATAAAAGGTGCCTTCGACACCTCGCATCATAACCATTCTCGTAGGTCGAACACTTAAATTGTAAGAACCTTGTGAACTTACGTTGAATGGATTCTAACCTATCAATGTAAATACCATACTGAGTATTCCAAATCGGCGAACAATACTCGAGGATGCTACGCACATATGAGCAATACAAAATTTTAATAACTTTTACACCTGAGAACTGAGAACATGATCGAATGACAAAACCAAGATTCCTGCTGGCTTTTTTGGCGACATGATCTACGTGTTTTTCATATGTAAGTTTTGAGTCATGTATGACACCCAAGTCCCGTATCTCGTTGACTCTATCAAGCATCCGTCCCTTAAGTTCATATGGATAATTAATTATTACAGGTTTACGACTAAACGATATAATGCTACATTTGGAAACGTTTAGGTCCAATCTATTCTGTTCACAATATCTTTCAAATCTGCTAAGATCCTGTTGCAGATAAGAACAATCGTCTAAACTTTCAATTTGCTTAAAAATTTTCATGTCATCTGCATATAGCAGAAAATTTGAGTGAATAAAACAAGATGAAATGTCATTTATAAAAATCACAAAAAGCAATGGTCCAATTAAGGAACCTTGAGGAACACCGGAAGGAACAGAATACCATTTAGAAGAGTAGCCATTTACCGCCACAGCCTGGGTTCGATTCTCAATATATGTATGTATAATGTTTTAACTAAAAGCCAAAAAATGCAACATTTGAAGGGTAAGCTGCGGGGGGAAGCAGAGCGTCTCATTCAACACTTACATATATCAGCAGAAAACTATGATACTGCATGGGAGCTATTGAATCATAGGTACAATAACCCACAAGTTTTATTTACTCAACACAATGAGATTTTATTAAATCAATCTAATCTAAGCAGACAGGCTGCAAACGAGATTAAACGTCTTTATGATACGACAATGGATAGTATACACGCTATACAAAATCTAGGTATAGATACCTTCAGTTGGGACCCTATTTTGGTTCATCTTTGACGACCTCCTTGGTCGAGTGGTTTGTACACCGGTTTTCATGGTGTCGCCATCTCTGAGGTCCCGGGTTCGATCCCCGGTCGGGTAAATTTAGAAATTATTGTTTTCTAAATTGTCTCGGGTCTGGGTGTTTTCTATGTATAATAAGTATGTATTTAAGTATTTTAAGTATGTTTATCCGTTGTCTAGTAACCATTCAACGAGTTTCTTCGAAGCTTCTCTTGGGCTAGATAATTGGTGTGAGTGTAGGAAAGTTTTTTTTTTTTTTTTTTTTTTATCTTATTTGTAAAAAACTTGATCACGAGACATACAGTGACTACAAGGAGGCTCGTAAGTCACCACGAGACCTACCATCATTATCTGAATTAATGAACTTTTTAGAAAGTAAATTTACTGCTCTTGAGCCAATAAATAAAAAAGAAAGAGAGTCTCTAACACCGTCAAACAGACAAAACTATTTTCATTCGAAAGGTCATACACCCGTAAAGCGAAATTACCATAAACATAATTTTTCCAACACGGGAAAAATACCCAACCATCATAAACGAGAATATCAAGCCATAGCAACATCATCTTACACATGGTCTTGTCCTTATTGCAATCTTAGTCACGTATTATACAAATGCAGCAAATTTCTAAGACTGAAGCCCGAGGCCAAATTGAGGACAGTGACGAAACTGCAAATCTGTCAAAACTGTCTTTACAAGCATTACGATAATAAATGCAACTCTAATAAAACGTGCAAAATCTGTCAATCTGATCATAACACCATTTTGCATGACGCACTTGCATCGACCGATTCGGTACCTTTGCCCCCGGTCCAGCCATTTGCTTCCACGTCACGAGAAGGCGCTTCCACGTCTCATGTTTATCACCCATCATCGGTAGAGAAGGAACATAGCGTGAATCATGTCGCCACAGATGATGAAGAAATTCTTCTCACAACTTTATCTGTTAAAATACGGGCAGCGGATGGTACCTTTGTTACATTAAGAGCTTTATTGGACCAGGGATCGCAAATTTCGTTGATATCAGAAAACGCGGTACAACTGCTTGGGTTACCCAGACAGCGGTATCATGCTTCGGTTTCCGGTATAGGTAACGGATCAAAACCAATTAAAGGCATTGTCACATTAGGCATAACATCCATTTATGATGACTATAACTTTAATACACAAGCATTAGTCATCCCGCGGGTCATAAATAATTTGCCCAATATTTCATTCAAAAAGCAACAGTGGTCGCATTTACAACATATGCAACTTTCGGACCCTGAATATAATGTGTCAAGGTCCATTGACCTATTATTAGACGCTAGTGTCTATTCTAATATTATAATGAGCGGGCTAATTAAAGGGCCTAACATGGCGCCGATAGCTCAACAAACAAAGCTAGGCTGGCTATTATCCGGTAATGTTAAAACCTTTAACTGTCATGTGGTTTTAAACAACTTAGCTGACATTTCTCAATACTGGGAAATAGAAGAAATAAGTAACACCACTTCTTCATTATCTGTGGAAGATAGCTACTGTGAGGAGCTATATAAGTCTACCACCCGACGTTTGGAGTGCGGGAGGTACGAGGTAGCGATACCAATGAAGCCAAATTTTGAACAAAAATTAGGGCTGTCAAAAGGAAAGGCTATCGCGCAATTTCACAACTTAAAAAATAAAATGATAAAAAATGACGTACGCTATACCAAATAGCACTTCTTAGTGAAACTTAGGTTTATATACTTACTCGTAATGCTACTTATTATCGATCGATCTTATTAGAATAGTAGTAATGGAAAGCGGTGGTCTCTGCTTTCCCCTCCGGGAGCGGCCGCGTATGTTTGGATTAGGATCAAGTTGCGAGTAGCTTACTCATTACTTTATCTTGACGTTTTAATTTTATCAGTAACACCTTCTAATAAAATTATATAAAAATGCCCGAAAGTCAAAAATATGTAAATGATGAGTCAGGATTAAATCCACTGCTGGACCAAGATATTTTTCATATACCTACTCAGGAATTTTTAACTGCTCATGTTGAGTTTTGCTATTCGTGCCAAACGATTTACTAGAGAAATATGTTTTAAGTAGAATTTACTATGTAATCCAAATTAGGTGAATAAACTGACGTATAATGTCTTCTGCCATATTTATTTTAAATATACTAACGATGCTTGAGATTTATATTTACAGACAATTAAATAGACTACAAAACATACTAATGATGATTATTCTAAGAAAATTTGATTGAAAATCTAACTAATTATCTATGTAATTTATAAATTTAAGTATATTTATGTATATTTGCAACAATAAAATCATTATTTCCCTTGACCTAGAGTCGGACCAACAAGATGTAACGTTTGTTACTACATTACAACTTCTTTTGCGCGGACGCGACGCAGTATGAAAACCTAAGCATTTACCGTGAAGGCGGCTTTATGCGCGAGCGAGAACTAAAACTCCTTGCGCCCTCTTAATCCATTGATATATATACACTAGATTAGCAATTACCGCGCGAAAGCGTTGCCACCTCACATATGGCCACAGCCATATGCCTAGCTAATGTCAGTTCAGTCCTCAGTGTGACGCCGGCTAGGTTGAACCGGACGGAAAATGGGTAAATGCATAGTGAAAGAATGCGATTAAAGGTCACAGAACCATCATAACTCAAGCGGAATTACTTTCCATACGTATGCACATTGTAAATGTATTGATATTGACGTAAAAACACACACAAAAATAATTAATTAACAAATATTGTGATTTATGTTCAGTGTTGCCATTAAAAACCTCGTTTTGGTTTCCCACTTTAATGGGAGAAACAAATTAATCAATGGATAAAGTTGTAACCTCCGATTTTAAATAATAATATGTAATTATATTTTAAGTTTCGTTGAAAACATTAATGCAATCTTATTAATTTGTAGTATATTTAATCAATTAATAATCATATTATATTTTATATTAAATACGATCAATTTCGCAGGGTGCCTAAAGATGCAGGACGCCGTAAGAAGAAATATTTAAAACAAGATTATAGCATGAAAACATACAAAAAAGAGACTAAACACAAAACTGATGCTTCATAGCGGAGTTTGATTACTGTTTGTATAAATAAAGTACCATTATGGCTAGTGATGGATTTACGCCCGGGCGTTTTGGGTGCATTGGATAAATGCCCGATAAATGTATATGCAGAATAAATGTCCATTCACTGGGCAAAAACTATAAGAGAACATTTATAATTTTTTTTCATTAAAATAGTGACATTTTATCATGCAGCATGAGTAAATACCTACATAAAATTAGATTATGACTATATTATTGACATATAAATTATTTAACTTATCAAAATGAAAAAAAAATATTATGTTTAGTAATTCAGAACACATTAATAATACTAGCTGTTCCTCGCAACTTTATCTTCGTAAAGTAAATAATAAATAAATAAATATATTTCAACAATCACACCAATGAGCTAGCCCCAAACTAAGCCGAAGCTTGTACTATGGCGGCTAGTTAACGGATATCCATACTTAAATACATATAAACATCATATTCAAACTATGTCAACGGGATAAATCGCGATATACATTGCAAGCAAATGCCTACTTAGTACTGCTTGACATTTCGGCCGCAGCACAGCAAGCAGTAAGTAAGCATTCACTCAGAAAACGGATCGCGTCTCTGTCCTGCTAACATAGTTTCAATTATGTTAAAATAGTAGCATATTAATGGTCAAAAATAATATTAAAATCGATTCAGTAGTTCCCGAGTTTATCGGCTACATGCAAACAAACAAACAAATTATTCCTCTTTATAATAATAGTATTATTTAAATTCATGTATTTTATAAACAATTGCTTTCAAAAATATTCTATTTTTTTCTTATTTTGGGGTAAAATTCATATGGCAGGCAACACTGGCCCGCCAGCGTATGACTATGTATCTGTCTTTGTCTAATTTTAGTGAGAGCATGGTTCTTGCGACTTGTGTAGATGAGACAGTTATATGTTTACATTAAAATGTTTATTGGTTTTAAAGCTACGTTGTCGCGGTTAAATAGTGGTTACATTTTTTAGGACGCGCGGTAATGAGGTTTGCTCCTCTATTAGTTTATCTCAATGTCTTAATCCGTCCTCCATGCGTCACATAAAAAAATACTCTTTGTCACTTTTGGCGGCCAAGAAAAATTAACTGCCTCAACCTACCTTTTATTTATATTGTTGGCCTCAACGAAATCACATGTGCAAACCGTTACGGTATTTACTCCTTTAAATTATTGATTCTTTATAACTTACTTACGATAACCTTGATTACCTAAAGTTTTCCTTGTCCTAGTAAATAAGATATACTTACTAGACTAAACTGCGTTACAGTTAAATCGGTTCAGCAGTTATTTACGATTATAGTGCCTGATTAAAATCCCTTAGTAGGTAAGTTGTGCATTTAATAATTATGTTAAAAAGTTCAGGTAATATAAACTAGAGAAGATGTCACATACAATAAAATGGGCTTAGCTAGATGACAGCCCGGGCATCACGTGGGGCGGCGTTGGGTGGGGGCTTAGTTGTCATAGAAATGTCCGAGCGCTCAGATGCGACACACCGAAAATACGTATTGTTAGTTTTTATATTTTATTGAATGTTGTTCATTGTAGATATTATTTGAAAATAAATAAAAAAATTGATAAAATTAAAAAAAAAACTAAAAAATCTATACTTAGCTAAAACATAGCTAAAACCTTTGATTATATAATGTCTAGATAGAGTCTCTACCGCGAGCCGGCGTCCAAAAAAATATCAGCCAACTGTTGGCCGCTAAGCTCAAACCTATCGCTCAGTGCCATTTGTGTCGCCGCAGAAGATGCACATCTTTTGCACGCCTTTTAATTTTACTAAAAATGACGGTTTGCGCTATAAAAATATGCAGAAATTATAAAGGTCGACATAAAACAATTAGAACAATCACCTACCATCGGTAAGTAAACATTGAATTGTCATAATGTAGTTTTATCGTTAATTTTGAGCGAAGCGTATTTTGCCGTAATTCGTAGCCCGCCATTTTTCTGTGTTGCCTGCCCTAGGGCACGCAAAATTCCCGAGTTAGTATTAAATTTGAATAAATATTTATTGAGTAGATGACATTTGAAATGTGCGTATGGCGTATACTGATAATGACTATAAAAGTATGAAATGGTCAATGCTTTAAAAATATAATAATGTATTTGCAGTCTTTAGTCCATTAGTCGCCTTTTACAACGCCGAAGAGAAGAGAAGGGTTGGTAGTATTATTTTGATGAGCGCATCGCCGCTCTATGCTGTTGGTTGTATGTGCAGTCTTTAGTCCGTTAGTCGCCTTTTACGACACCGAAGAGAAGAGAGGGATTGGTAGTATAATTTTGATGATCCCTTCGCCGCTCTATGCTGTTGAATGTACCTATGTGCAGTCTTTAGTCCGTTAGTCGCCTTTTACGACACCGAAGAGAAGAGAGGGGTTGGTAGTATTTTTTTGATAAGCCCATCGCCGCTCTATGCTGTTGAATGTATGTGCAGTCTTTAGTCCGTTAGTCGCCTTTTACGACACCGAAGTGAGGGGTTGGTACTATTATTTTGATGAGCCCATCGCCGCTCTATGCTGTAGGATGTATGTGCAGGCTTTAGTCCGTTAGTCGCCTTTACGACACCCAAGGGAAGAGATGGGTTGTTAGTATTAGTTAAATTAAATTAGTTATTATAAAAGATGAAGGTGGGTTGATTTATGTCTCATCTGACGTCTATTCTGTTTGAAAACCACTGAAACAGTTATTCGTCAGTTTATTTAACAGGACTATATAATGACAAGCACTAATTATATATTATAGTATCCACTGTGATGAAAAAAATTTTTGGAGATGTGAATCTTTTTCCAGTAGACACCGATCATATCTGCGGCATGTTTCACCAATTTAATTTAATAAGATTGGTTGTAGAAAAGTACTTGTCAGTGAGGTATTATTATAAATTAAAATTGGACAATGTGAATAGCAACGCAAAATCTAAAAGAAAATTATTCAAAATCAAATACAGAGAGGGATGTCATTGATTTTTTTTAACGTGATACGAATAAATACACAGGTATTCACTGGATATCGAATAATCGAATGCATTAAACTTAATTATTCGCTAACATATTATTTTAATTTAAAAAAAAATATTAGAAATTCGGGTAGGCTGATAATGTTGGTTCATCACGAGAAAGTACATTTCTTCTTATTCCGGAATTTTTATCCGCAAATACCTAGGTAAGTATGCATCCCGTTCCTTTCTTGCCACTGTAATACTGATACTTATACATTGCGATTTTTTGCAGCCATACAAACGCGCGTTTGACAGTCGTGCGACTGCATCGCGATTGTGTCGCTACTTTTATTAAGGCGGTACAAGGATTTGCGACTGTATCGATGCTGCACCGCGATTGTATCGATGCTAAATCGCGACTGAATCACATTTGTAGCCCGTCTTTTCTCTTTTCTCCAATTTTTTATCTTTTCACGGTTCTACCAATTGAATTTGGCAACTTTCTGACTCAAACCAGCAAGGAAAGAGGTTGCGAGTTCGAATCATAAATTATAAATATACCTATATAGTATAATATGTATTTGTATAGTTATATATATTTTGTGTATAATTTATGTATGTATATTTAGGCTAGTTAAGTTAAGTGTTTCTTTTTTTTTCCTTATTTAAATTGTTATTCTCTAAATTTTAATGTCACCGCCTACAAAAATTTATGTACATCTTCACTGGTTGACTGTTAGAGAATGCCTTATGGCATTAAGTCCGCCGTTTGCTGTATTATTGGCAATAATTATAATTACAATAATTACTCTGTAAATTTCATTTTAAAATAATGTGATTTTAGTGTATATAATGATTTTACGTAGTGTGCATGAGCAATGTAACTGTAGCCAGTCTGTGCATACATATTTAAGTGTATCAATCTAGCACAAAAATGTTTTAATTGATGTTCTAAATGCCTTTTCGATTGATGTCTGTTGTGATGCCTTATTAAATAAATAAATAAATAAATAATAAAGTTTAAATAAATAAATAAATAAATCATTTATTTGCGAAATATCATGTACACAACATTGAGATGTAAGACAAGGATTTAAGGTATCAACAATATTCTTCCTTATGTATGTACCCCCGCGCTAGGGCTGTATCCGCCTGTGTACGTAAATTGGAGGAAGAATATTTGTAAAAAATTCGCCCTTCAAATAAGTTACCATATCATTTAAGAGATTTTTTAGTAATAATACTCGTAATATCGATTTTGAACATAATGGGATCACAAACCAAGAAATTTAAAACGGCAGTCACTTTTTCTAATTATATCTTCGGAATCGTGTTTAGAGACCTTTTAGATCCCCAGATATCGATTTTTAACATGATCGGAGCATAAACATAGAAATTCAAAGTGGCAGCCACTTTTTTTAATTCTATCTTCAGAATCGTGTTTAGAGACCTTTTAGACCCCCAGATATCGATTTTGAACGTAATTGAAGCACAAACCAAGAAATTCAAAATGGCGGCCACTTTTTCCATTTCTATCTTCAGAATCGTGTTTAGAGACCTCTTAGGCTCCCAGATATCGATTTCGATCATAATCGGAGCATAAACACAGAAATTCAAAATGGCGGCCAATTTTTTCAATTCTGACCTCGGAATCATGTTTAGAGATCTGTTAGACCCCCAGATATCGATTTTGAACCTAATTGGCGGCCACTTTTTCCAACTCTATCTTCAGAATCGTGTTTAGAGACCTTTTAGACCTCCCCGATATGTATTTTGAACCTAATCGACGCACAAACCAATAAATTCAAAATGGCAGCCACTTTTATCAATTCTATCTTCAGAATCGTGTTTAGAGATCTTTTAGATCCCGATATCGATTTTGAACCTAATCGGAATACAAACCAATAAATTCAAATTATTCAGAATCGTGTTTAGAGACTTATTAGACCCCCAGATATCGATTTCGATCATAATCGAAGCATATACACAGATATTCAAAATGGCGGCCAGTTTTTTCAATTCTGGCCTCGAAATCATGTTTAGAGACTTATTAGACCCCCAGATAATGGTTTTACACGCAATCGGAGCACAAACCAAAAAAATTCAAAATGGCGAAGGCACAGGCAAAGAAAATAATCCCTAGTTCCCTACACTCTCATGGACTTACATACTCGTACACTCTACACCAATCGTTTTAATTTCCTCACACACAATATTTTATAATAATAAATACCTACCTACATGTGATTACACGGCTTCAAATAACTTACTAAACTTTATTAAACTAGCCTGCACGAGCCCGACCTGAAAAATACTCCCATTTCAAGGGGTATTTCTAAGAAACTGACATCCCCGTCTCACGCACACTACGATAGCAGCGCGTCTATTAGATAGAAACGGTACGCACACTAGCCTATAAAACCCGGCACGTTGACAATCGCGTAAATGCAGCGGAAGGCTCCATCTAGACATTATATAATCAAAGGCTAAAACATTTCTAATTAATAGTTATGAAATCGATTTCTTTTATTTTTGAAATATATTTATTTACGTGTAAAAATATTAATAAGTGAACGGGTGTTCAAATTTTTCAATCATTATTTAGATGACATTAAAAATTGGATTTGACTCCCGCTTTATCTAAATTATTAAGAAATTATAATAATTTTACGAATATTATTATATTTTATTATAACTGCTACTTCAAACCAAAACAGTTTAGAATATCTAGGTCACTCCTTCACTCCGTGGACTTACTATTGATTTAAGACAGACCACATAACCAAATAAGACACCGCGAAGCAAGTTTGTGTGCACTCAGGTGCAGCCCATGCTGCACTCGGCTGCACTGCCCTGCACCTTGTTAAGCCTTGTTTAGTCACTTCCAAGCGATTAACATGACATGCTATGTCACCCATGACATAAACGTCTCAAGACACAGTTCCACATTCGCGCGAGTCGCGAGTCGAATGGCGAAGCGAGGTGCGTGCGCGATTGTGTGAACGCACGCTCGTCACTCGCCTCGCGACTCGTCTCGCCGCTCGTGACGTTCGCGTTCCGAGCGGTTTTTTGGACGCGAGTCAAAGGGCACGAATGACGAGACGAACTTAGTGTTTACACATTCGCTCTCTCGCTCATTGTATTTTTATTGTTAATCAAGCAACATATACTGTATATTAAAAATGGATTAAAGTAACGACAGAGTTCTAACGTTTTTGGAACTTTACCAAGCTCAACCAGTTATTTGGTTTGGTTTTCAAAACATGATCGACACAAAATTAAGCAAAAAATTATTTATTAATAATCATTGACACGCGGATGCTGCTAAAACGAAGACGTCGTCCATTCTTGCAAGTTGAAGTAGAAAAGAATACACGCGAATGTGTAAACAGTCACTCGTCTCTGTATAAGGAAGGCGAATGATTCGTCGAACATATCGTCGAATGGCGAAGCGAGTAGCGAGCACGCATGTGGAACTGTAGTATCACATAATAAAAAATGCCTTCTTGTTCACAGAAAAGTTGTTTTCAATCACTCCAGAAACATAAAAAAGTGTAGGTAGGTGTAAAAGTTTAATAGTAAAACCGCACATATGAATTACCGGCTATTATGCCTAACTCGGTTTGTAGTAGCCATTAGTATGTATATGGGATTGGTCTGTGCTTTAAGATTACCTACTGGAAATGAGAGTAGAAGCAGTATCCGACTTCGTCGTTCTGAGTATTATTTAGAACCATTGACTTGTTTTTTTATACTTTTTTATATTTAGATTGATCTCAGTTCACCTTGGACATCCTGTGCCTGCTGGACCTGGAGTGAACCTTTCTATTAGCGAAAGATTGTTACAATCACTTTATATAGTTCAGGTTCAGGTTCATTACCCTTCATTTAAACTTACAAAAAATCTGTTTATAATATCGTCGTATCCCACGTAAAAGGGGCGTAATTGCAAAACAACAACTTTTCAGGAGAAGCTTTTTTGTGTTTATTAAATAATGTAATAAAGATATTAATATTTTTTTATGACAATAACATGTGTTAGCATCCTGTAGTTGGTCTAGAACATTTTTTGAATAATAATAATTATATCTTTAATAGTTATGTCCCTTAATTCCTTATTCTGCGTTGTATTCTGTGTTGTTTTCCATTAGAAAGCACCAAAATACGGTCCTAAGGAACATTAAGACCTTTTTCGTCAGAAATGTATAAGCCACAATCGCCGTTAAGCCCTTTCTAAATTTGAATTAGCTGGTTAATAATTTATATTTCTCAAGAAACTTATCATTTTAAAGAAATAAATTATTATAAATTAAAAAGTTAATAATTCGGTAGGTATAAAATCAAATAAAAGTTAATTTTAAGGTAAGTAGGTATCTACTTATAAGATTTTTTTACATTTTAAACTTTCATGGTCACTACGATAACTTTTAGGAAAAACGGAATTTTTACCATGTTTATGTTGTTGAGGAGCTCGATGTCGCAGCGGCTAGCGCGTTCGGCTTGCGTTCTTGCTCGCTAAGCCACTTTCGCAATGCCGGGACGCTGGATGGGTGACCAAATTAAAAACATCTCGAGCACCTCCGTGCTTCGGAAGGCACGTTAAGCTGTTGGTCCCGGTTGTTGTCGTAGGATGACAGTCGTTAAAACCCACCAACCCGCATTGGGTCAGCGTGGTGGGTTATGGCCCAATATTCCCACGTGTTATTGTCCACGTGGGAGGCCTGTGCCCAGCAGTGGGACGTTTATGGGCTGATGATGATGATTATGTTGTTGGTTTTGAGGCCCCGATATTTTGGCGCAGTTGCATGCACCATGATCACGGAGTAACCGCAGTTCATGCGGGTGGATGTTAGGTGCAGCCGAAACGGTCTACCCTCATTATTGTTCGTTTACTGCGCTCGACACTACTGTTCTTGATCGCACTACAAACTCGAACTTGTTCACGACACAGATAACTCACAGTATCACTCCGGGAACTGTTCAGATTACATAACAATATCACGGTATTCCAGACATTTGACCTTTTAAACCCGTCTTCACGATTGGAAATATTTTGCGTTTTTTTATTTCAATAGCTTCTCTGACCAGACTTGGTACATAGTTTCGTTCTGTCGAAATAATCTGAAGGTTATAAAACTCAATCCAGTGATACAGGCTCGAGTAAATAAGAGGTTCTGCAATGGCTGATTTCAAAGTGTCGTTATTCTTGACAGCTTTAATGTGCTCCAATGCGACAGGTTTTGTTTTGTTTGACCTACATAAAATCTACCACAGCTGCAGCAGCTGCAGCCACTTTAGTACCTGCCAGGTTACAATGAAATGCTTCTTTCTTCTTCAATCTCATAGATGAAGTTAATTTTAGGATGGATGTCATTTAAATTGGCCAAATTATCTTCAATGTGCTTCCTGCCACGATAAAGTATGCAGGAAACATCGTCAACGTACCTTTTCCAGAGTTTGATTGGTGTAGGTGCAGTGGTGATGGCTAGCTCTTCGAAACACTCCATCCGCACTGTTTTTTCGGTCTCTATGTGTAGTCCCTGACTAACCCTTTGGGGATAATAATCTCACGACTTTTTGTATTTATAAATGTAATTTATAAGACTTGTCTAAAATAATAATAAAAATAAAAAAATAGCCTCTACGGACTTTAGGTCTCATATAATTTAAATATCATAACGTTTAAATTGTATCAAATTTAATGAAAACACATCACTTTAGATTGTGGTGTAACATAACTTTCGTTTACTTTGTAAAATACACCAATTAATTTAATATATTATACCAAAACTCATTAATTAGGCCAAAAAATATATTTTGACGTAGAATAAAGACACAAATGGCATTAAGGCCACCTCTTCCATACATTTGTTTTTTTTCAATTCTGCAGAAAAAGGCCACAAACAACATTAGGGCCTTGTTAAGGTGGCCCTAACGGCGATAGTGGCTTTTTTTTACGTAAAACTTTGCGCCACGTAATTGTGGCCTTTTTATAAACTTGAATATCAAGAAAAATATTGAACTTTTTAAGACAATTTTTAGACTGAATTATGCCTAAATAAACGTAGAATTTAAATATGAAATAAAAGAAAAAAGCCATTGTGGCCGTAGGGGCAGTTTTCGTGGGGTACGACGATATTATTATAGATTCCTTCTTTCCAGGGCCAATATTCACAAAGACTCCCAAAGAGAAAGAACCTGAGGGGGGGGGGGGGGGGGGGGAAATGTAGGTGGAGATGTCGGTCCAGGAGATAGAATAGAATAGAATATAACATAATATTTAATGCTTAAAGGGGCTGCAAAGTTGTAGTATTCACAATCGAGCAGCAAGTCGTCACGGAGCGGTGGAAACATGACCATCAATCACCCCCCGATTCAGACATTGGAGTATTGAAGAAAGACCAAGAATTCTATATTTTAACGCCTTTAACAGTATCGAAGTTTTTTATTCTTAACATTTGATTATTTGCGTTAATAACGCTTAAATTAACTCGAAGATAACGAAAAATTGTAAAAAAACATGTCTCCCTCAGGTGGGTATCGCACCTACGTCCTCCGCAATCAGGGCGGCTGCGTTGACCACTCTGCCACCGAGGTATTTAGTTAGACCTGACCATATTTTTCAACACTTGTTTGACTTTATGTTTTTATAGTAACAGTGTCATAAGAAATTTTTTATTTTCACATTTTCATCGCATTTTTACCTCCCGTACTTTCATTCTTCATATTAAGTAACTATTTCAGGATCACATTTTACACTTTTGCGGTTACCAAGTAATTTGTTGGCTTGGAGTGTGTCTTCTCTGTTTAAGGATGAGATAGGTACGCTTTATCCCTCCTTCCTCTTGAATTGCTTGATAGGATCCATAATTTGGTCTCAATGTATCTGAATTAAAGACGAACTCAGGTACTTTTACCGTTTTATTTTATCGCAATTTTCTTGAGTTTGCCATTCGTCGTACTATAAAGGAGTGTTGTTTGATCATTATCATTGTTTCTTATGATGTGAATGGAAAGCCTATGAGTATGTGATTTCTTGTTTATTCTGAACTGTTTTTACGATTATTTTTCTTTCTTTTGTTATTTTTATTCTCTATGAGCTAGTACTACTCTGATTTTCTACGGAGTTCTACTTTAAATTCTATTGACGACGAAAAACACTTATTTTTGTACATTCGTATTATCTATTAGACTATTTCTGTAGAAATACTTATAATAATTGTAATTATGTTATGATTCGTAAAATACATACACATACATACATAGAATCACGACTATTATACCCGAAGCAGAAGAAACAGTCCTCTACCATAGTCCACTTTTTACCAAATAGCGACTGCACATGTGCTTAGCGTGACAGGTGGTGATCCCATCGCCGCTCTATGCTATTGGACGTTGTCCAGTCTTTAGGCCGTTAGTCGCCTTTTACGACACCCAAGGGAAGAGAGGGGGTGGTAGAAATCTTTCACCGCGCAACACGATTAATTCGTAAAATATATAAATAAAATATTCAGTAGTGAGGATTCAGGGTGAAGTGTGCCTTCAGCCATATGTCAGCCATATGTCCTTAACTAGTACTAACACTTACCTAGAAAAGTTTACATTCCCTGTGTGGCGGCGCGGCGGCGGCTCACCACCTATCACGCTGAGTTCATAATGCAGTTGTTTTTTGGTGAAGCGTGGACTGTGAAAGTGCACTAGGTACTTTTGGTCCCCATTGCTTGCTCTCTCTGGCTAACCTTTTAGGGATACTAATCGTGAGTGTAAGTATGCATGTGTAATACAATGTATATATTTGTTTTTCAACAGATGGAGTGTTCTCGAAGACGTCCAGGGGTTCTACAATGCTTACAGTGCGTGGATATGAGTACCTGCAACACACTTCCAGCGGCAGTGGTAGCAAGACGAGATGGTGGTGTCGATCAAGAGGCTGCAGAGCTGTGGTGTTCACAGTGGAAGACAGAGTAGTTTTGAAAAGGAACGAACATGATCACCCTATACCTAAACGAATTATCGGGAATTAGTGTGTTACAAACTAATAATGATTATTAATCAACCTATTAGTATTACAGCCCGTGTGTGTGTGCTCGTCAACCATAGCTATCACCTCCCGGTCTATCATCTTGACACGCACCGGACACCTTTTGATGAGTCGCTTCGAGCAATACCAGTTGAGTCGACTATCCAAACTCTCAACTTTGCCCATCGTAGAGTACGTGTGATTCCCAACGAGCAGCAGGTGACCACCGCGCGGAATGGGCATTAGATGAACTGAAAATAAACACAGATGATTATCTATTAATTGTATTTTAACATTATTGAATCTCTTATTACTACTATTATTACTCTTATTACACTTTAGGAAGGTGAAGGAATTCAAAAAATAACAAAATCGTTATGATAATTATGTCTTTATTGTTTATTTACGGCTAACTATGCTGGGGAGTTACAGCTGATTGATACATTGTTTCTATCTGCTCGTATAATGATAATACGTGAGTATTTCTACTCTTCACATATGGCCACCTCTCCTGTACTTTAGTTATGAACATTAAATCATAAACTAGCGACCCGCCTGCGACCAGGGACCAGACGAGCGGATTAATATCTAAAACCCCTTGAAGGGGTTTCCCTTTCGATCGGCTAACGCAATATTTGGTAACCCTTTTGGATTGCTTACCAAATTATAAGGGAAACCCATTCGATTAGGAAACCCTAGCACTATCGAAAGGGTAAGCGCTAACCGAGTATTTTATTGGGTAACCTAACTTTTTAATGTTTTCCACTTAATTAAAGGGTTTTCCTCCACCTCCCGCCCGCGGCCGCCCGAGCAGGGCGGGCCGTCCCGCGCTACTCATGTCTTCATAAAAATGTGCTTCACGCTTCACGCTTCGTCTGCATAAAAACTCCGTAAAATTGTTTTTATACAAATCTTGTCCTGACCATCACAAACACAACACAAAAAGGAACAAGTCAAATCGCGGACGAGCTGTTTTGCCGTGTTTTGCTCCTAACAACATATTTATTCATTTTTATTTGGATAGTCTATGTAGTACAACTGGTTTAAGTTACGTTCCATTTTGCATCACAGCGATTATACATAGTTATAAACTATTCTCTACTATCAACCCAGTATATTTTTATTATGTGATTAACAGCTGATCTTTGTTTTATTCATTACTTTTAAGCAAATATTTGTGCATACTGTTACATTTGAGATTTTGTCCCTTTTGGGGAAAAGGAAGAAAATCCCAAACGCAAGTTTCAGTGGGTTGTTATCAAATAAAACCATAAAATGTTCAACAGCTAGGCAGTATATTGTAAAAGAACACACACAAAAATTTTGTCCAACAACAATAAAATAAAATTATAAATTTTATTTCACTCATGTTATTTAAAAGAGGGGGTTAGTCACAATTTTTCCTTATATTATGTTAGGTACTAATCATCATCTACGTTACTCCTTTTAATTTATAAAGCCGAAAATAACAAAAAAAAACTATCAGTCGAAATTGACCCTAGGGTCAATCTCAAATGAAAGTCCAACAAACTTTCTATTAATTTTGCCAACTATAATTTACTGTTTAAAGTACTCTAAACCTTATTACCAAGCTATATCACTCCCTAAAACACAATAAATTTCAAGAGTCAAAAGTGACCAAGCGGGTCGGTGATAATTTTAATTTCAAAAAAATTTTATAATACTGTTCCTACTACTACCTAACCAGCCAGCTAATATTTCAGTGGTACGAGCTATGGTCGTGGGGGGTTGGGATAAAACCAGTACCGTTCGGAGTATGAAGTTGAAATTAAAATTAAATTACTCCGTCTATAAAAACATTAAAATAAATGTTCTAATCCGTTTAACCGTATCAAAACTATCACACGTTTAAAGCCAATACACTAGAGAACCGTGGGGTTACACCGATATAAAATTAATATTAAAGGGCGCCAGGGTCTAGATGTAGACCCGAATCTGGAGACGATGTCACCATACAACTTCACACAGGTCGAACTCGCAGATCCTCAAATGTTTCACAACTTCCCCAACGCTGGGGGTCGTTGGATGTAAAAAGAAAATAATGGTTAAGGTGTCGAAACCTTAATTTAAAACATGTTACCAAAAAAACAAGTATCCCAGAGTACTGGGTAACAAAAAAAAACCGTCAACGCCTGCTCATCCGCTAGGCGGCGACAGCTCGACTGGCAGCAGGTGGCCGCTGGTACCCCGAAGAGGCAGGTCTCGCGTCCAGGCTTTAGGGCCCAGCTCTAAATCCTGGCGGCGAGACGGGCCTCTCAAAGCATGCGCTGGGAGATTTTATCTGTGCGCGTGGCTGCCAGCGACTGGAACTTCGTTTCGGGCACGGATCCCTCAGTGAATTGATCTCAACACATCACCCACCACTTCACGCCAGAGATTGAAATCATTTCGACGTCATCAGACCCGGCACTCCAATTCGCCGGAAACACTCAAACCAGAATGCCATCTTATGAAATCTACTCTCAAAGTCGGGTAATCTATAACAACTCAGTTCCTTTAGAATTTTTCCTTCAAACTATCAAAACGTCAAATATGACGTCTGTCACAACTCGCCCTCTGCTAACAGAATTTGCCAACAATTACAACACAAGACCAAAAAAAAAATTAACGTTTAGCAATGTGAAATGCGATTTTCTTTAATTTAAAATTAATTTTTGTGATTAATGTTTTATATTTTAGCGTTTTATTAACGCTTAAATATACTTAAGTAAAATTTTAAGACTAAAAACATAAGCATCAAGCACTGACAAATTTCGACGGTTGAAAGCCAGACCTCGGTAGCCAAGTGGTTAAGGCAGCCGCCCGGAATGCGGAAGGTGCGTGGTTCGATTCCCGCCTGAGGTTGTCGTCTTTTTTCAGTGTTTAAAATTTTACTTAATTTTTGTGATATTTAATTCACTAATTACCCTATCTTAATATTAAGGAGTATTAGTTTCCTCTCTGGTAACCCCTACTGGCAGAGACAATATCCATATAAAAAATATTTCTCCCGTTCGAATGTTCTAGATAAAAGTCCTTATAGAAAAAATAGTTCCATTTCCGGATTTGCTTGAATTAAATTTAATTACTTAAAGTAATTATTATACATATTAATTTATTATGTAATTTATTATTGGAACTGTTTCGGCTATTTTTTAAAATTGAATCTTTTATGTGAAATTAATAGATGACAGCCACTTCGCCCCGCTACCGCTAGGCGTCGCTACGGTGGCTGTCATTTTGTCTATGGTGTTATGTCAAATACAAAACGTAAACAAACTTAATTTTTTCCACATCTAATGCAAAGTCTTGCTAAAACTTATTTAGAAAGGTGTAATAATTGAAAATGCAAGAAAAGTGGGTCTTGTAATGTGTCAGCCAAGGCTCCATGTCTTTAATGTGAAGAAAAATGGATTTATATATCCGTGCGGTGACGGAGAAAGAATACCAATCGCCACCCCTCTCTCCGTCCGGTGGGTGTCGTAAAAAGCGACTAACGGACTCTTTCGAGCGATGATCTGCTCCACTGGTGGTAGGGCTTGACCCGTCTGGTTGGTGACCACCGTACGCATGGTGTAAAACCCGTCAAGTGACTGCTTGTCGGTCGCGTTTCGGGATCAGCCAGCGTATAACCAGAGCTCGAGAGGATGATGCTGCGATGTATTTGGTCTGTGGAGGCTTCCGTCAAACCAGTGCCAGGAGGACTTCGTTAACCTGCCGACCAGGGAGACCCGTAGAAACGGTTGTCCCGCTGGCCGCCCGTGGCACAGTACAGGGGCCCAAGCGAGCCTAACCAGCTCGTGAGGCTGCCTCACCATGCCACGCATAATCTCGGGGTGGTCCGTCGTGCCGGTTGGTAACCGGAAGGTGGGGTCCCGGCGGCCATTCCTGGGGGGGTTCGGGGGCCCTTCCGTTCGGCAGGTTAATAATACTCGTCTGTGGGCAAATTCCTGGGGAAACAGGCCACCACACTTTGACCATTCGCATCGCGGCATCATTTTCTCGATTCACGCCTCTCTCTTTCTACTCCTAAAATGACAGCGCTTAACAACAAAACTGGTACTACAGCGGTGCACACCCCCACCACAACCTTACCGTTTGAGGTGGAGTTCGCTAACATCCGCGGACTCCATGCAAACCTCAATGCCGTCCACCACCATCTCGAGACGGCACGGCCAGCAATGTTGTTCCTGACGGAGACGCAAATAATCCGCCCAGCTGACACCACCTACCTGAACTATCCCGGCTTTGTGCTTGAAGAATTCTTCAAAGCCAAAGCCGGAGTTTGCTTATTCGTTCGGGCGGATGTTTGCTGTCGCCGTCTGCGCTGTCTGGAGGACCCTTCCTTCTCCCTCCTAGTGGTACACGTCGACTTAGGCTCTCATTGCCGTATCTACGTCTGCGTCTACCGATCCCATAACGGCGACATGGAGACAACTCGACTAATTGAACATCTTAGTCGGGTAGCAGATGATGCGCAGGAGCGGTTTCCATCGGCGGAACTGGTGTTTTTGGGCTGGTGGAACTGGTGTGCCAGCGCTGTTGAAAGCAAACAGACGGCATACCGCGCTTGGATCAGAGGTAAAGCTCATGGGGATCCCGAAACTCGCTCGCTAAAAGCAGCCTATAATAATGCCACCAAGTCGTGTAAGAGGGCCTACATTAGAGCGGATGCCCAGCGCGTTGCACGAGTAGGCCAAGAACTCCTGACGCATCCTACGGGCAGCCGTAGCTACTGGCGTCTGGCCAAAGCCGTGCAATCCAACTTCTGCCAACCCTCGCTGCCACCACTGAGATGTCTTGACGGAACTTTAGCTCACAAGCCGCAGGAAAAGGTCGATCTCCTGGCCAAACTCTTTGCGGCTAACTCCCGGATCGATGACTGTGATGCACAGCCACCCTCAGTTCCTCACTGTGGCCACACAATGTCTGATATTAAAATCAGGCAGTGTGATGTCCGTGCGGAGCTGCAGTCAATCGATGTCCGGAAAGCTAACGGTCCTGATGGCATCCCAGCAATAGTTCTGAAAATGTGTGCAGCGGAGTTGTCCCCTGTGTTAACGCGTCTGTACCGTCTCTCGCTCTCTTCGGGTTGTGTGCCGGAATCTTGGAGAGAAGCTAATGTGCAACCGATCCCTAAAAAAGGAGATCGGTCAGATCCGACTAATTACCGCTCTATAGCCGTAACTTCAGTGTTGTGTAAGATCCTAGAACGAATATTGAACAAACAGCTTATTCGATACCTAGAAGATCACTCCCTAATTCACGATCGTCAATATGGGTTTCGGCCAAAACGGTCAACGGGTGATCTTCTAGCGTACGTCACACATCTCTGGGGTGAGGCTATTGACAAGCGTGGCGAGTCACTGGCAGTTAGCCTTGACATAGCCAAGGCTTTTGATCGGGTCTGGCACAAAGCTCTTCTCTCCAAGCTCCCGGCATACGGTTTGCCCGCTCAGTTCTGTACCTGGATTGCCAGCTTCCTGCATGAGCGTAGAATCCGTGTCCTTTCGGATGGATGCGCTTCGCGGTTCATGTCAGTGAACGCTGGTGTTCCTCAGGGCTCCGTTCTATCCCCCACGCTGTTCCTTCTGCATATCAATGACATGCTTCCTCTTGGAAACATTCATTGCTATGCAGATGATAGCACAGTGCATGGGGGATATAACGGTCACCCAACGGCTGGGCGGGTAGACACCGAAATGAAGCGAGCAAATCTAGTCATTGAGCTCGATCGGGTGTTGGATCTCATTTCTAAATGGGGCTCCGATAATCTAGTGGAGTTCAATGCCAAGAAAACACAGGTGTGCGCGTTCACAGCGAAAAAGTCGCCATTCCTTCCCCTTCCTTCTCTTCAGGGTACATCTCTAGGCCTGCAGAGCAGTATTAACATGCTCGGTATGAATATCCGCTGCGATCTGAACCAAAAGGACTACATCGAAACCGTGATTAAAAATGCCTCACGTAAACTCGGTGTCCTGAACAAGGTGCGGCGATTCTTCACGCCTGATCAGTTGTGTCTATTATACAAGACACAGGTGCGGTCTTGCGTGGAGTATTGCTCTCACCTTTAGGACGGCTCCGCAAAGTACCTTCTCGATGCCTTGGACAGATTGCAGCGCCGCGCTGTGCGCATTATCGGCAATGCGGAGGTCACTAAAACTCTCGAGCCTTTGCAATTGCGTAGAGATATTGCGTCACTCAGCGTCTTTTACCGTTTATACCATGGCGAGTGCTCTGAAGAACTCTTTGACCTCATCCCTCCTTCTCCCTTCCTCCATAGGAGTACGCGTGCTGCTCTCCGGAGTCACCAATTTACAGTCTCTAACATTCCATCACGCACAAAGAAATTTGGTGACTCGTTTCTTTGCCGCACTTCCAAAAGATGGAATAGTCTACCAGCACACGTATTTCCTCCTACCTATGACATAGGGTCTTTCAAACGAGGCGTGAAGAAGCACTTTGTGGGCCGGCAGAGTGAGGATGACTAATGCTACGTCTCTTAAAAAAATTAAAAAATGTTTTTTTTCATTAACAAACCAGGTGCTACGGCGAAAGGCGATTCGCCGTAACAGCGACGGAATATGGGTTAGGCAGGAGGTAAGGGAATTTCTGGGGCTTACCTGGTTGGGGCTGGAGCTGGCTGGAGCTGAAGGCGGGCGCGGGGGCGCAGGGGGCGCGGGCTTGAAGGCAGCAACACACAACACAAGTCACTCCACTAGGCACTGATCGGAGGCCTTTTAAGGATAGTTGAGCTGGTACCAAGCGCTCTTAATTCACAAACACTGTAGTCGTGGTTGTTAACGGGCTGAATTCTTGCGCGGGCGCGCGTGGATTCACACGGAAGGCTCGAAGCACACTGCGTGGGCGACCGCGTCATCCCGCGGTCCAGGAGGTTCGTCGAGTATAATTGTCAACTCGCGGTGATTGGCCGATCATTCGTTGCGCCAGTCGTTGCACCAATATGCATCTTAATTGACCGGCGCAGAGACGGTTATCCGTCGCGCTGTGGCGCGAACACCAGGTGTTTACAATGTTGTGGTGACTTTCCTGTTAAGTATAATATACCTGTATAAGGGAGTCACCGCTCTTCCAATTTGTCATAGCTTACAGGTATGTGACATTTTAATAAAACAAGGACAAAAGGGAAATTAAAATAAACAACTTTTACAAAAATAGTAAAGATAAATGTGTGTGTGCGCGCGTTTGTGTTTGTGTGTGTTTGAGTGTGTGTGTGAGTGTGTTTGTTTTAAGTACCATACGAGGACGTGGGCCTGAATACACAAGGCACATCCGAGGACGTTTTCAATCCGAGGACTTTTTCGTGGGTCCTCGGTTTGACTTGACTACGGCATTGTACTCTACGTGCGATTGTGAACCTTCCTGTATACTTAATAAGGAAAAGTCAAGGAATCCTCGGATTGGTCTTGAAAATTTCGGTTCACACACCGACAGAGTGTGAACACTAGGCGGCGCCACTATCGATTTGTACACACTCGCTATTACACTCGACTCATGTTTGTTGTACTGTGTGAGGACTTAAGTGTAAATTTTACACTCAAGACCTCGTATTGGTGCCAGTACCTGACAGTGTGTATTAAGTGTTGTTTTTCCGTCTTTGTTTTGTAAAAACGTAAGCAAAGTAAGTATTTTCACAAGCTTTTATTTAGTTTCACCTGTCCGTTTGCAAATTAAATTTCATCCACTTCCCGGTTACCGATAGAGCTGAAATTTTGCATACATGTGTAAATCGCGTGACAATGCAATATTATGATGACATGGTGCTGATCTGATGATGGAGCTGGAAGGTGGCCATAGGAACTTTGCAAAGAAACGACGCAACCCCATCGAGTTTCGGCTCGTTTCATTCGGCTTCATGAGTACTTGGTTTTTCGATTGTTACCAGGGTCTGATCTGATGATTGAGCTGGAAGATAGTCATAGGAACTCAGTAAAGAAACGACGCAACCTCATCAAGTCTCGGCTCGTTTGATTCGTCTTGACGAGTACTTTTGTGCTAGATGGTAACCAGGGTCTGATGATAGAGCTGGAAGGTGGCCATAGCAACTCATTAATTAAACAACATAACCCCATCGAGTATGGGCTCGTTTGAATCGTCTTGACGAGTACTTTTGTGCTAGTATAAGTTTAATAATAACTAATAATAGGTAATGTACCTATCTCACGATATGGGATTATTGTGACGTAGACGAATATGGTTAATTATCGTTAATGATTGCAATGTAGGTACTTAAACAATGATATTTTTCTTAACAGGTTTAAATAATTATTTTATAAAAATATTTTTTTCTTTAATTTTAAACGGTTTATTTAGCTTGCCCTGTTTATTTCTTTGGGTCAAATCTAGTAATTAAAATTAGACCCACTTCCTGTTGACGGATTGATCTGAAATTTGGTACGCACTTTTAGTTCTACTAAGAATATAATTTAATTCATTTGGTTTTATTGTAAATCCAAGATAGCCGCCGCTACAAAATGGCGGATTACATATTTTATCACTACATCCTCAATAGGGGTATCAAATGAAAGAGCTTGATTAGTAGAACAGAGTTCTCTATGAAATAAAATGAGAATCCAATATGGCCGCTAAAAAAATAGCAGGTTCATTTTTCTTATGACAACCCCTTCAATATGGGTATTATATAAAAGGTTGCCTAGTAGAATAGATTACACTATGAAAAAAAATAAATTCCAATTTGGCCGCCAACAAAATGGCAGGCAAATTTTTTTTTCACTACCCCTTCAATATGGATATCAAATGAAAGGGCTTGAGTAATAGAATACTGTTTAAAAGTTTTGATATATTTTTAAATCTAAGATGGCTGCCGGAAATGCCAGATTTCATATTTGTTTCAATATGGGTGATGGATATCAAATGAAAGGGCAAGTTGAATGAATTAAAAAGAATGAGAAGTATGATATACTTCTCATTCTTTTTAAATCGTTGTAACAAAATTAAAATTAAAAATAAAGATTAAAATGATGTAGACAATGTTCTAAAAGCTAAAACATAATTCTGTATGTCCTAGGTACCAGTCATCAAACCACTCTCCTCATCAATCTAGGGCATTGAACAGACAAAAAAATAAAATCGTTGGGCGTGTAAAATTTCTATCAAGTGAACGATTTTTTTTTGTCTGATCACTGCCCTTGAATGCCCTAGATTGATGAGGAGAGTGGTGTGATGACTGGTACCTAGGACCTACCGAATGCTTTTTTAGCTTTTCGTACATTGTCAATTTGTCAACATCATCTTAATCTTTATTTTCAATAATAACTTAAAAAAATTCTATACTATTATTTTTTAAATAGACTTCAGATCATAACTTTTAGTTCAATCTTCATTATTGACGACCGCTCTAGTCGAGTGGCTCGCACGCCGGCGGACTCTTATGTCGCCATCTCTGAGGTCCCAGGTTCGATTCCCGGCTGGGTTAATACAGAATCAGAGAAATGTATGTGATGTTGTCTAATATTTTTAACGGACTTCTGAAAGGAGTAGGTTATCAATTCGGTTGTATATACTACGTTTCTTTAATGTATTTTCAGGTTACACTGATTTGGATGATTTTTTTGTATCGATAGGTTTTAATCGTTACATTTAAAATATGGCGAAGATATGATAAAGACCCTAGGCGACAGGCAACAAAACTCCTTAATGACGAATGATCAAGTTGTGATTGGTTATTGTATTAAATACAAAGAAAGTAGCTGGTACCTATGAGTAGACAAAGGATCACAGACTTCGTAGATACCTTATGGAACTTCTTAATAACCGACAGTACATGTATTGTGATTGATTATTATGTTGAGTACTAAGAAAAGTAGCTGATTACCTAATCAGCTACTTTTCTTTTACTATCAACGAGCTAAGTATCCATATGGAACTTCTCAATGACCAACAGTACACATATTGTGATTGGTTATCATGTTGAGTACGAGGAGTAGTAGCTGGTTAGGTAACTATCAATGAGCAAAGGATCTCCGACTTCACAGATACCATATGAAACTCCTCAATTACCGACAGTACACATATTGTGATTGGTTATCATGTTGAGTACGAAGAAAAGTAGCTAATTAAGTAACTATCAATGAGCAAAGGATCACAGACTTCACAGATACTCTATAGAACTCCTCAATGACCGACAGTACACATATTGTAATTTATTATAATGTTGAATACGAAGAAAAGTAGCTGGTTAAGTAACTATCAATGAGCAAAGGATCACAGACTTCAGAGATACCCTATAGAACTCCTCAATGACCAATAGTACACATATTGTGATTGAATATTATGTTGAGTACGAAGACAAGTAGCTGCTTATGTAACTATCAATGCGCAAAGGATCACAGACTTCAGAGATACCCTATAGAACTCCTCAAAGACCAACATTACACATATTATAATTGGTTATTATGTTGAATACAAAGAAAAGTAGCTGGTTAGGTAACATTCAACGAGCAAAGGATACCAGACATCAGAGATAGCATATGGAACTCCTCAATGACCGACAGTAGACATATTTGGATTTATTATTATGTTGGATACTAAAATAAGGAGGTGGTTAGGTAACTATCAATAAGCAAAAGATCCCAGACTTCACAGATACCATATGGAACTCCTCAATCACCAACAGTACACATATTGTGATTGGTTATCATGTTAAGTTCGAAGAGAAGAAGCTAATTAAGTAACTATCAATGAGCAAAATATCCCAGACTTCACAGATACCATATGGAAGTCCTCAATCACCAACAGTACATATATTGTGATTGATTATTATGTTGAATACGAAGAAAAGTAGCTGCTTATGTAACTATTAATGAGCAAAGGATCACATACTTCAGAGATACCCTATGGAACTCCTCAAAGACCAACAGTACAGATATTGTATTGATAATTAGTTATTATGTTGAATACGAAAAAAAGTAGCTGGTTAGGTAACTTTCAACGACCAAGGGATCCCAGATTTCAAAGATACCATATGGAACTCCTCAATGACCAACAGTACACATATCGTCATGGGTAATCATGTTAAGCACGAAGAGAAGTAAATGGTTAGGTAACTATTAATGAGCAAAAGATCTCAGACTTTACAGATACCATATAGAACTCCTCAATGACCGACAGTACACTTATTGTGATTGATTATTATGTTGAGTACGAAGAAAAGTAGTTGGTTAAGTAACTATCAAAGAGCAAAGGATCACAGACTTCAGAGATACCCTATAGAACTCCTCAAAGACCAACATTACACATATTATAATTGGTTATTATGTTGAATACAAAGAAAAGTAGCTGGTTAGGTAACATTCAACGAGCAAAGGATACCAGACATCAGAGATAGCATATGGAACTCCTCAATGACCGACAGTAGACATATTTGGATTTATTATTATGTTGGATACTAAAATAAGGAGGTGGTTAGGTAACTATCAATAAGCAAAAGATCCCAGACTTCACAGATACCATATGGAACTCCTCAATCACCAACAGTACACATATTGTGATTGGTTATCATGTTAAGTTCGAAGAGAAGAAGCTAATTAAGTAACTATCAATGAGCAAAATATCCCAGACTTCACAGATACCATATGGAAGTCCTCAATCACCAACAGTACATATATTGTGATTGATTATTATGTTGAATACGAAGAAAAGTAGCTGCTTATGTAACTATTAATGAGCAAAGGATCACATACTTCAGAGATACCCTATGGAACTCCTCAAAGACCAACAGTACAGATATTGTAATTAGTTATTATGTTGAATACAAAAAAAAGTAGCTGGTTAGGTAACTTTCAACGACCAAGGGATCCCAGATTTCAAAGATACCATATGGAACTCCTCAATGACCAACAGTACACATATCGTCATGGGTAATCATGTTAAGCACGAAGAGAAGTAAATGGTTAGGTAACTATTAATGAGCAAAAGATCTCAGACTTTACAGATACCATATAGAACTCCTCAATGACCGACAGTACACTTATTGTGATTGATTATTATGTTGAGTACGAAGAAAAGTAGTTGGTTAAGTAACTATCAAAGAGCAAAGGATCACAGACTTCACAGATACCTTATGAAACTCCTTAATGACCAACAGTCCACATATTGTGATTGGTTATCATGTTGAGTACGAAGAAAAGTAGCTAGTTAAGTAACTATCAATGAGCAAAGGGTCACAGACTTCACAGATACCCTATGAAACTCCTCAATGACCGACAGTACACATATTGTGATGATTATTATGTTAAGTACGAAGAAAAGTAGCAAGTTTTCGTACCTATCATTGGACAAAAGATTATAAAGTCATAGTCAAAATATGTTTATTTAATAAACTCAATTAATAATTACTATTAATTGTATAAATCTTTTAAACCTACCACCAATTCAGGACAACATTTTTTAACTGTTTCAAAGAACGGGCGAAAAAACCATAGCGCACAGAAGTAACGACATTTACAAAAAAAGTCGTTACCAGGTCATAAAATACAATACATACTCATCATATACCAGGTCATATAATATATATATATAGATACAAAATACAATAAGTACTTCAATGGTAACTTATGGAACCAAATAATTGGCTATTGTACAAAATATATAACAACGTCGGTGGTTAGGTACCTAGCCGTAGTCAACTAACAATCACTACGACGAAAGCATATGCATAAGTTCGCAATGTAGAAAACAACAATGCTGATAACATAGTCGTCATGGCGACATAATTAGATAAGATGGTAGCGGTAAAACTGGTGTTAAAATGTCATAGCCTGTCATAAAAAATATCAACATTTTTAGTAATTTTAACCGCCTCTGTGGTCTAGCGGTAAGACCTTAAGCCGTGAGGTCCCGGGTTCTATTCCCAGTGGGGGTACTATCTGTGCTCGGTTTGGTTAGTGGTAGGTGTGGCGGTCTGCGTCGCCACAAAATTTATTATCCTCACGTATAGTTAAACAGTTTGTTAGCGCATTCCTAAACGCGTGTTGATCCGATAAAGATAAGACGGCATCCTCCCTCCAACATCTACGTAGTATAAATCGTCTTGTATGTTTTAGAGACAATAAGTTAGTTAGAATGTAGTCACTATAAATATACAACATCACATAAAGAGACGCAGTCGTTATTAACCATTACCGTGGAACCTTCCATCATCACAACCTCCTATAACTCGCCAGACGGAACAGTAGGCCTTGTTCGAAGTCCGCCTGGCTATAGCTACCACCAACTTATCTTAGTATGTCGCGTCGCCATAACAACAATGTTATCGGCAGTTCGAGGTAAGATAGCCAGTTTCTTAGTCGTTAAGGATACCGGGAATAACGCGATTTCACATACCTTATCATCACACACGTTGGCTGCGGCGCCTCCAAAAGCGTCTTAAACCCGGGTGCGGCTCGCTACGCGCTAGGTGTGTGGGCCGCACTGTCGTTACGAAATTTTTCGGACGCTACGCCAGTGCGGCCCCACACGCATGCGTGTGAGCGCCGGCCCCACGGCAGTGCGGCCTCACACGCATACGTGTGAGCGCCGGCCCCACGCCAGTGCGGCCCCACACGCATACGTGTGAGCGCCGGCCCCACGGCAGTGCGGCCCCACACGCGTCGCGTGTGAGTGCCGGCCCTACGCCAGTGTGTCCCCACACGCGTGGCGCCGGCCCTTCTCCCTTGCGCTATATTTATATATTTATTTTGGAAAAATAATAAATTTTCCACACTTAAGTCACAAAACAGAAAAGTACAGAAATCAATCACATGTATGTCCTTCACTTTACATAACTACGCGGGCGAGTATGCGCGGCGGTCTCGATATGGTTGCGCGCGCAACTGAGGGGGCTACTCTAAGCCCGCAGTATAGCCCGCACAGCAAAAAAAACTTTTCCTACAATATACATACTATTACAACAGGTACCTACTTCTGTATTACGTTAAAACGAACCATCGAAATGCAAACAAAGACCTACTTACCTCTCTGAACTTAAGCTACCAGAGCTTAAAAAACGACAATTCACCGTTTTATTTTGTGCTTAAGTCGATTTGTCATTGTAATATATATTTATTATTTTCAATGACAACGAATAGGTAGGTCATAACCTTGTCTCTAGATTAAAAGTAGTACTCCGTTCCGTTTATGTACCGACTGATGGCCTAAACCACAGGCTGGTAACTCAAATTTGCAGTGAACATGATAAAAGAAAATATGATAAATAAGACTTTTTTATTATTATGTTAATATATATATGTATGTATACCTATGTAATATTTTTTGGTATACATCGTTGTGTAAAAAAATCTTGTCAGCGCAATTCAGAATAATGTATTAAAATATATAGAGCCAATTAGCGGGCGGAGGTCGATACGAAATTCAACACTTTTTTTTTAAATTTAAGGGCTCGGTGCGGTGTGCCAAGCGATACTTTAAGACTTTCAGTAGCAAAAGCATAGTTAAACATTTTCTTAGTTTAATAATAGATGATAATGAGTAATAATATGATACTTAATGGAACTCTTCTAGCCAGACAAGCAACCGGTAATCACGGTAATTTTACACAGCTTCAAGTGCCACACGAAATGTTTCGTAAAATGAAAGATAAACAACAGTACGAACTAAATGCGAGAGAATCAGAAGAAGGTACTAGAAACTATTCAAAACCTATATGGTGAAGAATAAAATGAGTAGTTAACAAGTAGTACACGCATAGCAGTATATATCACTTGTATTTTTTTTATTATCAACTTATAACGTCGTTACACAATTTATATGATTTAAAAGGTTGTCGCGAGATTATGTAAGTACCTACTCGTATTTAACTAAGTATACTTAGATTGAACATTTTAATCAATCACATCAAGTTATTTAATTTACTTTTTTATTTACACAAGTAAATCTCGCGAAAACCTTTTATATCATATAAATTGTGTAATGACGTTATTAGTTGATAGTAAAAGTCTATATTTTTTTCTTTTCAGCGCATTTAAATAAAAGCTTGTTTTTTAAAAAGGTTATTAGTTTTTAGTTTTTAGTATTAAATTTAGAGTCATCTAGCACTAAAGTGCTCGATAACAGAAATCCAACGAACCCAAACTCGATGAGTTTCCGCCGTTTCGTTTAGGAGTGCCTATGGCTACCTCCTGACTCCATCATCAGGACCCTGGACATCATCTAGCACTAAAGTGCTCGAAAACACAAATCCAACGAACCCAAACTCGATGCGATTCCGCCGTTTCGTTCAGGAGTTCCTATGGCCACCTCCAGACTTCATCATCGGACCAGCTCAATGGTACCATAACATTGCATTGTCATAGTACTTACATAAGCATACCAAATTTCAGCTCAATCAGTTGAGGAGAACTGGTCTTAAATTCAGTTGCAAGATTTGTCCCACACATACTAACAAACAGGGAGTCAAATAAAAGCTAGTAAAAAAGTCTTTAATTAGCCTTTCAGTAACAAAAGCATAGTTAAACATTTTCTTGGTTTAATAATAGATGATAATGATTAATAATATGATACCTAACGGTTAATAACCCACTATTATTTCACGTAAATATTGGATAGAACTAATTTTAGAAATTATCATCAGCCTATAAACGTCCCACTGCTGGGCACAGGCCTCCCACGTGGACAATAGCACGTGGGGATATTAGGCCACAACACACCACACTGGCCCATTGCAATGCGAAACAAAACAGTGCAACATCACTTCAAATTCTCTCAAAAAGTGCGTGTGAGACCTCAGTAAAGTCCCACATCTTTACTGAGGACTCAAGGGGTTTGGGGAAAATCATTTATCATTCATCATCATAATCACCACTCATTATCATCTAGGGAAAAAGAAATAAAAAAAATAATGACTAGGCAGTATGGTCTCTGACCTTAGCCTGTTGCTTCACGGAACAAAATATAAATAATAAAAAAAAGCGGTCGGTCGGTCTCGGTCACAGACATATAAGGTCTGTGGTCTCGGTAGTCGGTACCTACCTACATAAAGTGAAAACATTAAAATTTTACGAAAGGCGGTACCTACGTAGAATGGAGTCTGAAAGGTTAGTACTAACAAGTTATGTAACTTACCTATAAGAACCCGGTAAGTATACGTTGATGTGATAAAACTTTGATTACATGTAAGCCAATTATTGAAATACCTGTTTCTCCAGATCTCATCGGAAACCGGCAACTATCTTACTGGTAATACCTACTGTTAGAATTTAAATAACTTTGGATAAGGATTGTTTATATGCACATTATTGAAAGCTATGGCAGCAATTTATTTGTTTGCGTTCTTGCAAAGTACCTACTGTAGCAACTAACATTTGTTTTTTTCTATTTTGATCGGCTAAGCTAAATGTTTGAGGTTAACACTTGCCTGCTTGTTTGTGGAGAGGAACATAACATCGTAATAATTATAGCATGATATTGATTGTTTATAAGTTGCACGTTTGTTTATTACTTTTAGGGAACCGCTGCTAACGCCGCCGGAGCGCGGCAGCGAAAGGTGTCCGGGATGGAGGTGGTGGTCGCAGTAAGTTTGCTATAAAAATAACTCTTATTAATCTATAGGTTGTTTAATGGTTAGCAATAGTTTTTTTTTAAAATTATATTTGAAAGTGGCACATAGCAGGTACCTACCTAGCATTTTATATGTTTAATAGACATTTTATTACTTGATGTTAATCTTTAGATAGGTACAAGAAATGAAGTACGTAAAGGTACATAATGTTGTAACTTTTTTTAAATTTCATTATGAGAGCAGCGGAAGAATTGGTGTAAGAAAGCCATGAGACGACATACAAGTGCCTAGCTAGCTAGGTTTTATAGGTTTACTAATGCACTCAAGCATTTCTAAATTCATATGTAGGTAATAATCTTCTATATTATGTTAATTATATATACCTATATAACCTACCTGTTTGTTCAGCTCGCAATGGAAAGAGTCAGCCGCCATCTTACAGGTGATGTAATTAAAAGTAAGATATAAGATTTATCAAGGATTGGGATTATTATTTATATGCGCACTTTTGAAAACTAACACAGCATAATTATGTTTCATGTCTTTGCATACCGTGTTCAAACTGCTAATGTAACAATACTAACAACGAACATGTTGTTCTATCTATTTTGATCAGCTGTGCTAATGTTTGGGTTCGCAATTTTACTTTCCTGCTTGTTTGTGATTTGGTGGGGAAAACATTATCACAGTTATTGTTATGTTGATGTTTAATAACTTGATTGTTTTACTTTTGTTTGCATGTTTATATTATTTTTCTAGTGTGGGACCTGAGGCTAGTGGCAGTGGCTGTAGTTGGCTTTGGTGTTGCTGGCGGCGCAAGTAAGTGCCTCTTTGCTGTTAAAACAACTGAAATGGTGTTAGTTCACCTACTGGTAAAGAACTAGTCCCGGTTTCAAATCTCGGTGAAAGTTTATTTTATTTTGCATTATGAGAAACATACAGCACATAATAATTTATGTTAACAGAACATCAAACCCAATAGTTTGGTACAAATTATACATACACCTTCAGATTTGAATAATGTGTTTAATGGAATATTTATAACCTGAGTTATGGATGTTAGTCAGTTACCTGATATCTTATTTTTAAATATTTACTACTTACAAAATTATTTATACTTCTTAAAAAAAAATAGGTAGTTGCGATTAAAAGTTATAAGATTTTCACTATCTTAGCAATATTTTGACATCAACCGAAAGTTGTTTTCAACAAATATTTATTTTGTTATTAGATCCGCGACGCCGACGCCACAAGTGGTGGTGGTGGAGGAGCCGGCGGCGGAGGAGGCAACTGTGGCGCCGAACGAGCACGCTCGTGCCGAGTTGCGCCGCAGCCACGCGCGCCTCTTCCGTCGCCTAGCCATCCCCGAGGCCGAAGAGCAGCCACGCGCCCCGGCCACTGCCGTGGAGCTGGCTGCCATGCGAGCCAGATGGGCGGCAGCCGCCATCGCCGGTCGCGCCGCTCGCGCGGCGAGGCGCGCGTTACGCGACGAATATTAGAATAGGGGAGCTCTAGCTGATAGAGCTCCCCTTAATTATTATTATACAATGAATTTTTTGTAGTTGTTTTATTTTCTAAAATGTGTGCTACCCTCTCATCATCATCATCATCACTCTCTAGGAATAGTATAATATACTATTGTATATATTATGAAAAATTGCAATTCAAGAGAGATTTGCCTAAGCTGTTAATAAGTAGGTAGGTGCTTACCTAGTTATTCTTAGACTTTAATATAAACTTATGTCTTAATTTAAAACATCCATCATTATTTATATATAAATAAACCTACTAAATTGTATTGTTTGTCGGTCGCCGGTGACCACCATAAGTTTAATACCTACTTGATAAGATTGTAAATAGAAAAAAAAAGCCGACAAGAGCAAGACTTTCGGCTTCTCCATCGCCTTTGTTCTTGTATTTATCTTGTAATAAATACAAGAACAAAGGCCTTTTGTGATCAAGAAAATAAGTCAAGAATAATATATTTTGTTTTTTGGCAAGGCGGTGCAATAATGGTACATAATGGTGTACCATTATTGCACCGTCGTGAAACAATATCGAGTAAGGTACACCTTCACACGTCCGTCCATAAATGTCGCTGAACGTTTCTGAATCGCGGAAATGTTTACTCCAGTCAACATTTTGGTAAGGTATTAGGTAACAATTTAATACATACTTTCTAATACATATACACTTTTATAATGAATTTATTTATTTTGGTTAATTTTTCTTACCCGTTGGTTCCTTGGTTGTTTTATTTTACGCTATCAACTGGTATTAATTCATATTTCTTTCCGTAAAATAAAAAACTAGTCTGAGCTAGTCAGTCAGAGGACTTCAGACTGGTATACTAAACAGTGAGATATAAAACATTACAATTTACTATTTATCGTTATACAATGTTCTGTCGACTTCTTTATCGGGCGTGGTATAAACCCAATAAATAAAAAATAGAATTATTTTTAAAAACAAAAGTAGGATTGGCATGTAATTTTATTTATTAACTTTGTAAATACGACAAAAATTAAAAACACGCTTCGCGTGTAGCCCGCACAGGCGTAGCGTCGGCGCTTCACACGCCGTGCGTGTTTTGCCGCACAGCTAGCATAGAAAATATTCGAACACGCAACCGTGTAGCGCCGCACTGGCGTAGCGTCAGCGCTCACACGCCGTTCGTGTTGTACCGCACAGCTGCCATAGAAAAATCTCGCACACGTCTGGCGTGTGTGGCCCGCACTGACGTCGCGTCGGAAAAAACACATAGGGTGTGATTTCAGCAGCCAACGTGTTAACATAAATCAGGTCCGGTCAAGTAAAGAGCTTATGTACATCAGGGCCACATCGAATGTTAATTACAAAATAAATGTTCTCGAATGGTACTTAAAACATGTTATGTTTACATATTTTGGTCCTCGCTTTGTACATGCGGGACTCGGAAAAACGTCCTCATATTGTTTCTGTACAGTCAAACACGCGGTCCTCGAATTGTATTGGATTCAAGAGAAAGTGTGTGAAAATGAGTCCCCGGATTGCCATGTGTAGTCAGGCGATTGGGTCCTCGAAAGGTACACACAGACGTCCTCGGAAAGATGTCTCCACAAGCGTTGGCAGTGTATAATAAGTCCACGCATTGGTCAAGAAAATTTAATAAATAAAATGCTGCAATAACGTTAGAGAAATAGACCTGATCATTAACAAAGTGTTTTCTGTTTCTTTCTATCGTTCTAAAGTAACAATACAAGGTCATTAACATGGTTTTTGAGAGAGTCCTCGGATGGGTCATATAAAACCATAGTCCTCGAAAGGCCGTCTGTACAAACAGGGGTGTGTGTGTGTGTGTGTGTGTGGGTGTGTGTGGGGGTGTGTGTGTGCGTGTGTGAGTGTGTGTGTGTGTAATGTGAGTTTTGAAATACTCAAAAGTTTAAAAAGATTCATGCCAGAGTAATACATATTGTCATAGTTAAATATTTAAATAATAATAAATAATATTCATTATTATACACATTATTATATCAAATATACTACATACTAATAAAACTCCAACAACAACCAACACAATTCACTATAATAAACATAATTTTAGTTTGTAGTTTCAGTCTTTTGCGTTGAATCCTGCTTAAATGTTATGTGTGTTTATATATCCGGAATTAGTAAATTTTCAGTATCTGTATAACTAATCGATTTTAGCCAGACCATTACAGCTTTCTTACAGTTATAATGATTTAATGGGTAAATATTTAGTTTTTTATTAAGTTTGTTATATAGGTGGGTAACTTGGACGTAATATTGTTTAGCAGCAAAGGATGTTTTGACTGGTTTAATGCGGTAAACTATATCCTTTCTTCTTCTATTTATTATATTTTTATCATAATCTGTAGATTTGTGTTTTTTAAGTATAGAATGTAGTATATAAAGTTTTCTAACGGACAGAAGATCTCCATATGTATAAAGTAAATTTGTAGGAGATCTATATGGTAGAAAGTACATCACCTTGAGCAACGCTCTTTGAGTTCTTTCTATTTCCAGAAATTTTGTTTTGTTAGCCCCACCCCAAACAGGAATACAGTAAGTTAGTACGGATTGAGCCAGAGAAACATATATTTTATTTAACAACTCTCTGTTCACAACATGCCTCAACTTTTTGAAAATCCACACAAGCTTTCTAATTCTATCCATAATCATTTCAATATGTAAATGCCATGAGAGGCGTTGATCAACTATGACTCCCAGATATTTCGTTGAATTAACTTTATCAATTAATTGGCAAGAACATGTTAAGTTATTGGGGTTTTCGCAGCAATGTATTTTAATTCGAAAATCAGGACTAGGTTGTTTTCTTTTATCTATAGAGAAGCAAATGTAGTTAGTCTTCGAAATGTTCAAGGTAAGAAGGTTCTTGTTTAACCATTTAGCCACAGTATATAATCCGCTTTCTGCCGTCTTTCGCACACCCTCCCAGGAGTCTCCATAGAATACAATGGCTGTATCATCAGCATAACAAACCGTTTTTGCATTGTTCAGTTTTAAGGCACATAGCTCATTTATATACATTAAAATAATGTAGGGCCCAGTACACTTCCTTGTGGTACTCCATAGGATATGTCAACTAGATCACTAATGGTGTTCCCTATCTTAACACGTTGCTTTCTACCTTGCAAGTAGTTAGTCAAAAGTGCAAGAGGAACACCTCTGATACCATATTGCTCCAGCTTGTGTACAAGAATGGGAACAGAGACAGTATCAAATGCCTTTTTTAGGTCTAAAAATACTGTTAGACATTTTTTACCGCTATCTACATGCTCAACTATTACGGACGTTAGAGATGTAACTGCATCCTCAGTCGAAAGTCCATGTCGGAAACCATATTGCCAACTAGATAGGATGTTAAAACTTTTAAAATAGTTGACCAATCGAGTATTTATTAGTTTTTCCAAAACTTTTGAAATAGACGTTAAAACAGATATTGGGCGGTAGTTGCTGGCACTGTTTCTATCACCACTCTTATAAACTGGAGTTATTATTGCCTGTTTTTGAGCTACAGGAAAAATACCCAATTGAAAGCAGAGATTAGTCAAGTGGCAGATGATTGGTACGAGCAGCTTGTGCGCAAGTTTTAAGAACCTCGAGGGTATGTTATCCCAACCAGGTGCGCTGTCAGTTTTGAGGCTCATAAGCGCATTGTACACCTCTCTGTGATCCGTTTCAAGTAGTGCAAAGGAAGTTACCTGAGAAGAAGTACTTGTAAGGTTTTCTTTAGCGAAGTGGGATTGCGAACAGGTATTATTAGAATTTCTTAGGTCAAGTACAGAAGAAGACAACATGATTTTCTCAGCCAGATCTTTCCCTACATTACAAAAGTAATTGTTAACTTTGTTGCTTGCTTCACGAGCAGTGGGTTTTATATTAAGCAATTCAGTATTTGGAATTCTTCTTGCTTTAAAATTAGCTACATTATTAATAGAATTCCATAACATTCTAGGTTTATTGTTTGATTTTTCAATTTGCTCCTTCTCGTAATTGCGTTTTAACTTTTTGATTAAATTGTTTATATAATTGCGATATCTTTTGTATGTTATTTTTAAAATTTCATTTGTTGAGTCAGATCGTAATTGTTTCTGTAACCTATTTCTGTTTTTAATGCACCTTAGAATGCCCGGTGTAATCCATGGCTTACTAATACGTTTGCTTCTACTTATATTAATTATCTTTGTACTCATTTCAATTGACTCTTTTATAATATTAATTAGTGTATCATTAAGTTTATTTGGATCATTACATTCTAGCAAGGCAATAAGATCCTTCTGTTCTAAATTTTTAAGAGCTAGGTCATAATCTATGATTGTTTTAGTTTTTTTATACGTGTTATTTGAATCAATTACGTTAGAAAGTTTAAGCAGTATCATAGAATAGTCTGTAACAGTAGTGTCAAGCACGTTAATGTAGGCTGTATTTTTTTTGTCATATCAAGCTTCAGCATGACATGATCGAGGCAGGATGATTCTCTAGTAGGTAATAAGTGTCCAGGTAGAATTCCGTGCATGGTTAGCATATTAAGATAATTTATTCGATTATTACGTTCTTGAGACGGTTCATTATGTCTAAGTATTAAGTTTATATTTATATCACCAGCCCCCTGAGCACGGATCTTTTAACGACCGATAAAGTGACATTAGACGATAAAATTTGACAGTTCAAGTACTGCCGATGTCAATTTGTCGACGTCTAATGTCACTTTATCGGTCGATAAAAGATCCGTGCTCGCACTACAGTAACAACAATATTTCGATAGGAGTGTATAGTATCCAAGTGCTCGTTTAAAGAGTTTATAAATATGTCAGCGTTTAAGTTAGATGGAGAGCGATATATACCCAAAATAACAAAGTTGTCAAAAGCAATCTGCAGGCATGAGGCATGTTTTAAGCTAATTTCTGTAACGCTAGCTTTGTAATGAGTTTTGATATATACAACCACTCCATCACTTTGATTTATATGTTTAGTTGTTGCAAAAGCGTTATAGTTCGTAATGTTAGGGATATGCTTATATGAATTCAATCGGCATTCAGTTAATATTAATATATCAGTATCAAAATTAAGTGATTTTAATGTTATTAGAAGGTCATCCAAATTGCTATAAACGCTTCTAATATTCTGTGTTACTATTGATATATCAAAACTCTTCATATTTATATATTTTGATACGACCGTTATTACACATTGTATAGATTGTGCAATTTCGAAACTATCTATTTCTTTTTGATTTATAAGTGTACTATCCATTAAAAACAAAATATATTATCAAAAATGTAAAATCCAAAATCGGGCTACGTGCGTTACTAATACCAGTTGCATACACAAAGATCTTAGTAAGTATATGTATTAATTTAAACATATATTTATTAAATTCATTTAGAATTGAATTGCAGTTGGCATGAACGTTTTGTGTAATTGTAAGAGTGTGTAAAAGTGTGGTTAATATTAAAATATGTGTGCGTGCAATACTAGCTATAGCAAAGCAGTTATAAAAAGTATAATTACATATCAGAGACAACATAAAACTACAAAGAAAATTTACTAGTCAGGATCCCTGTAGAAGTCGATGGACTTGTGCTTCATTCCTGATTAAAATTATCGGCGCATTTTCCTCTTTTCTAACGTAGACCTTTCCAAAACTAGTCCAGCAGAACTTATACGACCTTGATTTGGCTAAGTCTCTAGCCAAGAAAAATAATCGGGAGCCTTTAGTGGTAAGCTGCTCTGCTATAAATACAGGCGTATCTTCATTTTTGGTGAAGCCCAGGTGTTTAGCGCATAGTTTCTCCCTGCGTTTTGAATTAAAAGACTTACACAATTTTAAGAAGTCATTCTTCAGGAGCGCCGACGATGTTTCAACCACAATAGGAGTGTTATTGATACCCTCCTTCGTTTTCTTCACTCTAAAAATGTCCTTTATGTCACTCTGGGACATAGTGCAGCCAACGTTTTTAGATAATGTCAAAACCATGTTTATTAAACTGCTTTTCGATTCATCTTTTGCTTTAGGGACGTTTTTAAACTCCAGATTATTTTTTCTATTTTCTCTTTGCAACTCTTCCACCCTATCCTCCAAAACTGTAATAACTTCCCGATCCTTTTTGGCCTGTACTTCAAATTGTTCAATTTTCTTTTGAAGTTCAGCGTTTTGACTCGTGAGGAAAGTGATAGAATTTTCAATATTTTTATTTGTTTGCTGAATTTCAGCTAAAGTTGGATAAATCTTCTTTAGTTCACTACCTTGTGACACCATAATGGACTAAATCATTGATTTTAGTTCCTCCTTAAACGAGTCCATTTCTTCTTTATAATCACTTTCTCTTTTTCTCTTAGATATACGCTGAGACACAAAGTTAGGAGGCGGCGTACTTTCTGAACTAGTATTTCCAATCAGATTCACGTTTGGCTCGGAAAAAGATTTATCCATCATGCCTTCCATGTTACTAGGGATGTATGAATGTGCAGGAGATCAATTTGACAAAGCCGTCAATGAACGATAAAACAGCAATGTACTCGCAACAACTCAAAGTTAGTCAGTAATGGCGTCTGTTTAGTATGCGTGATTGGCAGCAGCCGGTGACAGGGCGGGCGCGTCTTTCTCCAATTAGCGTAAGGTAGGTATGTGCGCGTGCGCCAGTTGGGTGATATGTAGTGAGCAGTACCAGGGCAACAGTGATTAAAAGGTACTCACGGATGTCTTGAGTATGTTATTGAGCTCTTCAGATTTAGGCGGTCCTATTTTCTTGTGCTGATTAAACTGTTTTAATTTTTATTTATATTTTGCTAATAAATAATAACAGTGACCAAGAAGCGTTCACCTCAGGCGGTGGTCCGGGGGGAAGAGCTGAAGTCTCTTACGCTGCACCAGTTGTCCTCGCGCCTGGACCTCATTTCCACATAACATCAGGTGGAGTGGGGTCATTTGCCGGGCTTGGTATAAAAAAAAATAAAAAAAAAATTAATTCAAACAAGCTACAATGACTAATGTTTTTGGACATCTGATGTTTTATCTACAATGATTTCAGGTAACTATTACTCAATTATTGCGATCCTTTTGTAGATTAGTAAAGGCAGACAGGGCCCTGTATTTACAACGTAACAATACTTAGCAGATTTCTTGTTTGTGTCGTGTGTGTGTTTTCCAAAAATAGGTAATATCTGCCCGTTATGTGTATTGACCCGCACTGGGCATTTCTTGCTGACTCGCTTCGAGCAGTACCAGGAGTGGCAACCCTCCAAACTTTTAACTTTCACGTGTGTTGAAAAACTGTGATTTCCGATACGCAGTAAATAACCGCCGCTTGATAGAGGCACCAGCTCAACTTAAAATAAGCGCAAAAGTTTCATGTCAGTAAAGTGATTACTTACACGTCATTTGGTTTCGACAATCGGACAACTGATGAACTCATGGCAGCTCTGCGGCTGCCATGAGTTCGCAGCCAGATGTATCGCTGCGTCTGTACGCAGTACTGGGCCAATCATATTAATTTGTATGTTTGTTGTCATACGAACCAACGATACGAAATAAGAAGAAAAATGGGACAACAAACGCCTGTTGCAATGAAAAAAATATTGTATGACGAAATTAGATCAATGGATTAGCACATCCCTAATGTGACCGTACCACAGCACTAGTTGCCGCGAAGTTTGACCTTTGAGCTACCCGCATTTGGCAGTTGTTGTAAAATAATTTATTGTAATTTATGGTTATTGTGAAGAACACACGCCAGGTTTTTATAGGAGAAAACTGTATTTTGGTGAACGCAGGCATTGGGCAACTTTCTTTAGAGGAGTGAAGATAGTGTTGATTGAGTACTTATTTAGTATGTTGGAGATTTTATCTGTCACTCCTTTTATGAAAGGCAAAATCACCAGATGTCTGTTTACCTTGCACCTGTACTGTTTTGTTGCGTGTCTGGGTGGTAGTACATTTCCCTTGTACCCGTTCCTCTACAGGACATGCCGCACATGAGCTAACTCCTTATTTAGATGGTCGTCATCACACAAGGCATATGCTCGATTGGTTAAAGACGTCACAACAGAGTCAAGATGTCTTGGGTGGGGATGTGAAGTCGTGTTGAGATATCGATCATGTGTGTAGGTTTCCTGTACACTAAGTGAAATACCTATCGCCGAAATATCGGGGGCTCAAAAACAACAACTCAAACATGGTAAAAATCCCGATTTTTCATAAAAATAGTTACATTATATCTAATACAAACGGGTAGCGCGCAGGGTTCTTCGGAGATTTATAAATGTGTATGTGTCCCGATGATCTTCAGAATCTCCCCGTCCATAGTCTTGACCTGCACCGGGCAGTGTCTGCTGATCCGTTTCGAGCAGCGCCAAGTGCAGCGACCTTCCACACTGCTAACTTTCAATTTGGACGAGAATGAGTGGTTTCCGACACACAGCAAATAGCCGCCGCTAGATAGCGCAATTATCCGCACTGAAAAAACATACAATTCCTTAAAAGTTCAAAGTTCAAAGTTGTTTATTGCATTCATGTACAGTAAGTTACAGGTGGTATTTATAACAAAGTAGTGCAGACATGACACGCATCAGGGTATAGCAAAGCTTATAAATAATGTTACAATGTTTTACAATACATTTTGAATTATTATTATAAATTGCATTTTAATATTATTATTATAGAATGTTATTATTATTATTATTGTAAGTTAATATTGTTAGTAATTTTACTGCGGCATGTTATAAGACAAATGAATGATTTCATTATTATTATTATTATTCGAGTAATAAATATTATTACTCGAATAATAATAACAGCGTATGTTATTATTATTTATATAGATGTATGAAAATTTGTGAATGAATGTGTAGTGGACTTAAAATATGTCATTGTAGAATTCAGATAAATTATAATATGTTTTAATCGATAATAGTTCTTTTAATTTTTTGTTAAATTTATTGGTGTTCTGTTCGCCTCGTAGCTCATTTGGTAGATTATTAAATATTTTTATTGCCGAGACATAAGGGCTTGAGCCATGCATTGCCATTCTACTGCCAGGTATGGCAAATTTATTTTTATTGTTTATTCTTGGTGTATGTCTGCTTTTTTTATTATTTTTAAATATATCTTGATTTTTCCGAACGAATTTACACATTTCTAGGATGTACATACAAGTAAGAGTCAAAATTCCTAGTTGAGCAAAGTGGGGTCTGCATGAGGTCATGCTGTCGATATTGACTAGAATACGTATACACTTTTTTTGTAAGATGAATACATCGTTCATGTCCGTACTATTTCCCCATAATATGAGGCCGTATGTAAGCCATGCGTGTGCATACGCGTAATAGGCTGCTAAAACAGTTTTTTTTTTATCTGTACTCAGTTTAAGGTGATGCAGTGCATAAGTAAATCTGGAGAGTTTAGATTTTACTTTCTCTATGTGCATTTTTCAGTTTAGGTGCGAATCAATTTCTATGCCTAGTAATGAGCAAGTACCTATTAACTTCTTCCAGAGTAGAATTATTTTTTGATAGTTCAACATTTAACGGCGCTTTTTGATGTGGTATGAATTCTATTAACCCTTAATTACTCGCGCCTAAAAACCTACGCAATCGTTTTTTTCTGGAAAATAAGTTTGTATTAAAGTCTGCAGTACACTATTAAAAATGATATAATTCTTATTTATACATTTTGTTTAAACCCAAATCTCTTACATAAAAGCTTAGAGCACTTACACAATATAGGCGTTTTACTGCCGCGTCTATAAATCGCGCTACATGTATGTCGCACGACAGCAGCGTTTATAAGTCGCGCGACTAAAACGCCTATAGATACGCTTAGAGAAACATTAGGTAGGTATATGATATTTTACAACACAGCTTATCCAGTTTTTATTATAACATTCGGTAAAACTGGAAGGTCAAGGAAAAACAATGTCGGTCATATTGAAAAATATGTTTAATAAAATAAAAGAACTCGTCACACCCATCTTTTTCATATACCGTTAGCGCGCACAAACTATGGGGCTTATGATATGTCTATTAGATTACTAAAAACGTACAATAAGTTTTATTCAGATATATTTGATATATTTACAACATCCAAAACTATGTTCAAAAATGCAGTTCATAAGCTTAAGTTAAGTTAAAAGTATGTTTTAAATTGAATCTTTAAAATATTTTAATGCAGGTATACAACAATTAATAACCAACGGTCATAATCAATTCGAGCGCCCATGTAAACCAACCACGATATTACACTCACACGCACTTATACACATCGACACAACACAAACAGATTCACATTTAATATGTAAGTTATCAATCGACAAAATTCATTTACTTAAGTACCTATTCTTTTTTAGACTACCTACCTACGTTAATTAATTGTGTTAACATTTTTTAGTAGCATAATGTGTTTTTTTAATTGGCTTATGTTAACATCTTCTGTACCGTTCAGTTATATGCTGTTGAAACATTGTTGAATAAATAAATAAATTTAAATTATATAACAGATTTGTCGTAGGCTGCGTGGAAGATAGCAGAATCTTTTTAAAATTATTGTCGTGTGCCACTATTACTAGATGACCACTGAAATAACTTTACGGATAAAAAGAGCACATACACAGTACTAAGTGACCAACAGTCTTTCTTACAATAAAATAATAAGTACTTTTGGGAAACTTAATATTAAAAACAAAGGAAGATTGTGCTTTGTTTATCAATGAACGTATTCTAAACTTGTTTATTGAGATGTCAATTACTAGCAACTTCTATAAGATAACTTATTCGCGTAGTGGCTTAATAAAGAATACTACCTCCCCTTTCTTCCCTTGGGTATCGTAAAAGGCGACTAACGGAACTGTCTAGTTACATTACATCTAATACAAACGGGTGGCGCGCGGGGTTCTTTGGAGATTCATCCATGTGTATGCGTCCCAATGATGGCCAGAATCTCTCTGTCCATAGTCTTGACTTGCACCGGGCAGTGCCTTCTGAGCCGTTTCGAGCAGCGCCTAGTGCAGCGGCCTTCCACACTGCTGACTTTTTTTAGGGACGAGAACGAGTGGTTTCCGACACATAGCAAATAGCCGCCGCTTGGTAGCGCAATCATTTCCACTGAAAAAACATACAATTGCTAAACCATATATAAAAGCTAAGAGCGCTTTCACTTTTAGGCGTTTTACAGTCGCGGATATAGCCGCGTTACTTGAATATGTATGAATAATACGACCTCCTCGAATGGTTTGTACACCGGTTTTCATAATGTCGCCATCTCTGAGGTCCCGGGTTCGATCCCCGGTCGGGTCAATTTAGAAATTATTGTTTTTCTAAATTAAATTATTTATTTATTTATTCTTTATTGCAAAATTACAGCAAAAGGCGGACTTAACGCCCTGAGGCATTCTCTGCCAGTCGACCAGTAAGGGGTGTCTAGAGAAAAACAAGCTTGCAAAAAAAGACTAGACTAAAAACCTAATTATTTGTAGACTAGAGTAATAATACATAATTAAGACATAAGTAGATAAAATTCTATGGTCGGATGAAACAACCTGCAAGAAAGATGGTTATTTAAATCTTCACAACTTACATAGCTGGAGCAATGAGAATCCACACCTGATGAGACAAGACAAATCCCAATATCAATTTAAAGTTAACCTATGGTCGGGCATATTAAATGGAAAAGTGATTGGGCCCTTTGAGTTACAAGGAAACTTAAATGGCAATAGTTATTTAAACTTTTTACAAAATGACTTGCCAGATTTATTAGAAGATGTGCCCATAAATGATTTACAAAACATGTGGTTTCAAAATGATGGTTGCCCAGCTCACTACGCTCATTCAGTGCGAGAATACTTAAACCAAGAGTATCCAGGACGTTGGATCGGGCGACTTGGTCCTATCTTATGGCCACCACGTTCACCCGATCTAAATCCCCTAGATTTTTTTTATTGGGGTTGTCTCAAAGACAGGGTCTACTCAAAACCCATTGCAACATTGGACGAGCTTCGCCAAAAAATCGCTGAGGCTGTGGATCATATCAACGGTAGAAGATATGCACGACGAATAAAACGATCCTTTTTAAGGCGATGTCGTGCCTGTATTAATGCCGGTGGCAAACAATTTGAACATGTACTCTGATGTTAACTATAAATTAATAAAATAATTGTAAAAATGTTTCTACTATTTGTTTTAATTCATTCAACATTTTTGAACAACTAGAAACCTATTTTGGGCCTAACTAAAAATGATTACTATCAACAGCAAAAAATCATTAAATTTGGTTCTTCTTTAGAAATAGAACGCACTTTCTTTCGTGGCTAGTTTTCGTAGAGTCTTATACCATTTTAGAATCATAGTTAGTTGCGTTAATTTTTAAAAAAACTTGCCATAGTAGTTACCATACGTTTTTTTTACGCTACGAGGAGTGAAAGTAGACTGAAAGTATAAAACTTTCAAATTTTTAGGGAAATAAAATATTATGATTGATTTTTGAATAAAAATTACTGTAGTTTTAGGATTTTTAAGGATTGTGGTGTATAGCAGTGCTATGTAAGTTGCCGATACAAAAAAAAAACTGAAATTTTAGAAAAGTTGTGGTTATGGTAGTTAAAAATATGTTAAGGGGTGTAAATTTTCTAAGGATTTCAATTTTTTTTTGTATTTTCATAGAATGTTGAGATTTATTTTTTCTTTTTTTTTCTTTAATAGTCAAGAAAAGGTTCATCCTCTGGTACCAGCTTATCCTTGAATTTTGGGACATGTTGTATATATAGATTAGATCCAACAGCTTAAAGCGACGTTGGGCTCACCACCGGTCACGCTAAGCACATGTACAGTCGCTATTTGGTGAAAACTGGACTATGGCAGAGGACTGCTTTTGCTGTCCTCATTGCCTAGTCTCTGACTAACCCTTCGGGGCTAATAGTCGTGATTATATGTATGTATGTAGGCATGCTTCAAAGATGCGCTGCAGTCGCGCGACTAAAACGCCAAAGTAGCTATATGTGACAGCCGCGTAACTTTTCGTAAAAATAAATAACAAAATATTAGATAATTTAATAATTAAAATAAAGGAAGACTGTGCTTTGTTTAATTTTTAAACTTCTCGTTTAAGATCATTATTTAGTAGCAACCTTTATAAGATAATTGTTTTACATATTAACAGACAATTATTGACGTCAAAATTTAAGTTAGAAAAAACATTAATATGCGGTCACCACTGTTGATTCAAGGTACGCAGAAATAGCAGTAGCGAAGCAGTGCAGTGGTATTAAGATTCAGCATTTTAGTGTATCAATACCAGGTTGAAATGGATGAATCGCCCGAATCATTTCATTGGTCAACAAACAGTGTAGATAACCCGTGCTCTAAGATGTCTTGAATATTTGCTAACCAAATTGAAGAGCCTTAAACTTGATTGATTATATATGTACGGTCGCGGTTGGGCAAATTAGATTAACACTTTTATTTAGTACTATGTCACACTAACTCACACGGATTGATCGTGCTCCAGGAACCATTGTGATGAATGACATAGTACTGAAGTGTATGTGTGAGGCTTCTGTGGCTAACCGTGACTTATACGCTGCGGTGATCAAGTTTTAAAGTTCTCCTTAAAGGGTTCCGGGCTCAATTGCCAAGTCAGGAAAAGTGTATTCCGGATGTTTTAATGCACACCACGGATCCTGAATTAGTATTTGGAAATCATATACCTACTCATACCGTCTTATGAATAAAAATGGCCAAATGTTACACCTCGGTTTAAAGTGACGCTGTCTGACAGCGTCAAATTAATCCTAAGTGTAACTTTAATCGACTTTTATTACTGACAGGGGTAGCTATCGGTGGTCCCAAATAAACTATACTCCACAGGCAAGGAACGCCCTTCGAGGAATCCACCCCATGCGTGTGTTAGCCGTTAATAGACATAACTTTCCACTGACACATCTTGACGCGTACATGGCATTTCTTGCTGACTCGCTTCGAGCAGTACCAAGTGGTGCAACCTACGAAGCACTTTAAGTTTGTGTAGAACGTGTGATCGCCGATACGCAGCAAATGGCCGCCGCTGTGTAGAGGCACAAACTCATCTGGAAACAAGCACAACATTTACCTTTGTAGGAAGTTTCTGGGAGTCTTTCATCGAAGTTTTTTCCGGGAATCCTGATAATACCCTAGCTTGGTATACCTTGATAGAAAACTAAGGAACCGTAGATATTTTACAAATATCTGCGGCACAACTGTCGTAGACCTTTTTAATATCAACGAAAGAAATAACATAATAATCAATAGGAATATCAATAGGAAATAAATAGGAATAATAATCTTTTTTATACTGTTCATCGTCTACTACGCGACGACTCAGTTGGTTCAACTACTTGCAGTTTTAGTAAGTATTCAGAATAATTAAGCAACTAATCTTCTACACAAAAATACTAAAACTAAATAAATTAGTGGCACAAAACACAAAAAAAGAGGACAATAGACAAAAAAATAGGCAATTTTTATAATAAAATTTGAAAGTACTATAACTTGAGAACGGTTAAGTTTGGGTTATAGTGTTTTGTAGTCAAATCAGTCAGAAATGATGGAAACTGCATTCCCTTAACCTGTTGAATCCCGGGAATCCAGACACAATACAATTTTAATTGTGTGTAGCGCGATATCGCGCTCACGGGATTTTTCGACCAAACTTTATTATGGTCTTATACGTAGATTAAACGCCGAATTTGTATAGCTAATCTCGGGGTAAGTCTTATTCCAGTTTGGTCGAATCCACCCTAAAGGATATAGGTCGACTTAACCTTTAACCCTGTATATATATTTTTCTAGTATTTGTATTTATTTAAGTTTAGTTCACCTAATATAGAAATATTGCATGCTGTGTCTGTTTATAGTAGAATAAAAACAATGTGACATTTTTAGAACTTACCTTGAATACCTCGTACATATTAACGGATTGTATTCAGTTAAGTAAACCAAATTAAAAAAGGTTACGAAAAAATCTCTGCTGGGGATTGAAAACACAATTAATAGCTAAAGGATTTATTAAACAATAAAAAATTACAATAAAAATTATAATAAAAGAGTAATTAAGTACAAATAGATTTGATGTTACTTATAACTAAAATAATACACCTTCGCTAACTAAAATAATCACGATGGGGGGGCAATGAAAATACTTTAGCCAATTTTAATTTGTTATTGTACTATTCAAAATGTGTATCGATAATAAAACCAAATTTTAATGTTTATTTGAATTATATGGAAAATTTGTATGAAGCGGTAATCCTTCTTTAGTTTATTATCTTTTTCAAAAGAAATAAAGCATCATAAATTAAAAAAATAACTTCACAGATCTACATAACCGTAATGTCTGTTTCAAATGAAAATGTTTACATAAAAAAATTAACGAATGTGTAATGCTTATATCTAAACCAACCCGCGTTGGGCAGCGTGGTGGGATATACCCGATCTCCCCCGAGGGATGTTGTACATGTTGAAAGGTCTGTTGCCGGGTTAGAGGTGTTTAGTCATGGTGTCGTTTGCATCTTTGTTTTTAACTTTCAAAGATGTAGTGTCGTTCCGTCATTAATAAAATAATGTAAAAAATATTTGGTGGTCGTTTCGTCATATAAACATCTGCTCTTAAAATATTGTACAGTCAACAAAAGTAAATAAATGAAACCACTATGAACAGGTCTGTAAATCATAAGTATATTTTTTACAACAATTCTTTAATTAGGCAATAATTTTAATTTAACAATGTATAACACTACTCCTTAAAATAAAATACGCACTATTAACAAATTCATTTTAGTGAAACTATTTTGTTTTTGTAAAAATATTGTTAAAATTAATTACTTGAGCCCTTTACTCATTTCGTAGTTTTTTTGTTTTTTGCTCTCTATCTGCTTGATATTTCTGATTTCCTACTATTTACATGTTATTTGTACAAAATAAGTATCAAATATCTCACTCTTTTCTCAAGTCGGTTTTTTGTGAATATAAATGTTTTTGTTATTAGCAATAAGGTACTACTTAGCACAAGCAAACCTACTAGCATACATTCTATGTGCATTACTTTGTCAAAATAAATACTTACGAAAGTATTTTATATATTCAGAAATTGGCAAATCCTTAATGTGTAGAAAATTATTGTTATATACAAAACACATGCTAATGATTAGATTCATTTGCAATAAACCGATACGTTTCCAACTACACTCCGTTCTGGGGGGCTACTAAAGTCGCGTCATTATCTTATACATAATTATTATCTACACTCATAATTTTCAAAAATGCTAAACAAATTAATAACTTTCAAAGTAATAAACTTTAAAAAGTATTAACACAGATATGACGTCGTTTCAATTTATATATAGATTTAGCCGAAGAATAGGCTTCGGTAGGCGTGGCCTAAGTGTGACGTCATAGGCAGCCATTACACGGTCAATCCAGATCGCGATCTAGCCAGCCTGATCGCGATCACAGATTGATGGATTGCCCTACAACATTACACGTTCAATCTGGATTTCGTCAGTCTGCGTATCCTTCGCCGCGTGATCACACGTGTTGTCATGGATCTACATAAAGTTAAAACTACATTATCCCTTGTATTAGCCCTAACTTTAAAGAAAAGGATTCGAAAAAGGCGCTGGGTTAAACAGTAGTTACAGAAAAGAGAAATGTATACCCATTTAAATCTTCTTAAAGAAATACAACTAACTGCTGAAGATGATGATTACAAAAACTAGGAAAATGTTTAAGTACTAGAAAAAAAATCAACCAGTCTCAGGAAGCTCGAATGGGATTCGAACCCACGACCTTTGAATTGCCGGTCCACCGCTGTAATACTTGGCTTGGCTTGCAATGTAAATCCAACTACCTAATAGGAAAAATTCAGCGAGTCTTCTAGAGTCTCGGTAGCTCAGGGGTTAGAGCAGTGGACCGGCAATCCAAAGGTCGTGGGTTCGAATCCCATTCGAGCTTCCTGAGACTGGTTGATTTTTACTAGAAAACATTTTTTCCAATATTCATATAGCATTGTGAATGCAAAATTTCAATAATAAAGATATTTAAGTTTAAGCAATTACGTCTTTATCGATTGTTAAATACTTGCAATAGTATTGTTTTCGACTGTGAGGGTAGACTTCACAGTGACGTAATACCGCTGGCTTGCAGCGTAAATCAAACTACTAGGAAAAATTCACCGAGTCTTCTGGGGTCTCGGTAGCTCAGCGGTTAGATCAGTGGACCGGCAATCCAAAGGTCGTGGGTTCGAATCCCATTCGAGCTACCTGAGACTGGTTGATTATTTTTGTAGTAAACATTTCATCCTATATTTATATAGCATTGTGAATGCAAAATTTCAATAATAAAGATACAAAAACTACTTCAGGATGGATGAAAAATCTTTTAACGAGTTACTAAAAATGATAACTCCATAAATAAATATATTTTTTAAATATATCTAGCAGTTTTTTTTATCGAACATCTCGTTTGTATTTATTTTTGTAGTGCTGATGCTGGGCATTCCACAATACTGGTAATGTTTCCAATATTATAATAAAATCTTTATCAACTTGAGGAAGAGAAGGTGAATTTGGCGAGTTGAGTTCAACCGGCGACAGCGGCGAGCGAGAGCGCGTGTCACCGACGTCCATCTTGCATAGCGCGTAGCGTAGACTGACGCGATCCTGCGTTTACACGTTCAATCTAGATCGTGATCTCGGATCGCGATCCAGATTTCAAAATTTCTAGATATTTTGTGATCTGGATCGCGATCTGTCAATCTACACGTTACACAGTCAATCTGGATCGCGATCACTGATCACGATCATGGATCGCGATCTGGATTGACCGTGTAATGGCTGCCATAGTCACGCGATGGTGGTGCGAGGTGTAAGAGGGGCGCGCATCGCCCACTTTTGCTGCCGATTTCGGATCGGACGGACGTTCATCTAATCATTATATTTTAGTTCTCAATAATTAAATCTGTATTTGTTAAACTAATTTTTTTTATATAAAAATCGGACTAAAACGCTAAATTCAGAAGTGGGATAGTAGCCACGTCTTCGTTGTTTTTTGGACGGTTAAAAGTTTAAATTTTATCAATTAGTTATAAAATTACTATTCGCAATGCCTAAAGAAACGAATAATAAATCTCGAAAACGCCCAAGTAACACACATAGGCTGAATACTAGATGAATAATGGATTATTGTGTACTTAGCGCTGAATAAAATTACTGAATAAAAGCAGAGTAGCATGCTATTCAGCCACTACACTGCTTAAATGGGCACAAATTATTCAGCTTTAGTTCGCAATTGTTGAGTAATATCATTATAGTAACGTTATTATCGCAGTATAAGGTGTAACAGGTGGTAACAAGGCAAAATACTAGCAAATTAAGGAAACACTAGTTACCCTTTATGTAGACAATTGTCGTCTATGTACGCTTTTATATTTATAGTAATTAAGTTAAAGGTTCACGATTTGTTCCGTAAGAACGTCTATTAATACTTTTAGTGACAGATGATTCATATTTATGACAGTGAGAGAAGATAAGTTTTTAAAATGAATGTATGATATCGGTATATGTTCCTTTTGTTAATAACTTCATTATTTTTCGTGAAAGCTAGTGGGAATTCAAAATTACTGTTAGAGCATACATATATTTCTAAGAAAATTTTCAAGCGCCAGTGCATAAATAAGTTTTTACTACAAATTATACTAAAATAAACACATTTAATCGAAAACATTTCAGGTAAAAATTTATTAATTGTGTCATTATTCTAGTCTGTCACCAATAATCTTATTAAAATATTCATTTGTAATTCCTTACTTTACTAAGTTCGTGTTAAATAAATAAAATTATGTATACCAGTGTAGATATTTAAGGTTATGCAGAATAAAAAATGGTGGTGAAATTAAAGAGCGATGTGAACCGGTATACTTCAACATTACTGCCGTAGCCCGCGTAATGGGGCACATATGTCTGCTTATTCAAACTTAGCCGTAATAAAGTCTTACATATGAATCCATATACGGCAATACACTGATTACTGGCTGAATATTCGTTCGAACTAGCATCGATAAAATGTGTGATAAAATACACTTTTAAGCGTCCGCATAATATAGACTGATCCATTTTAGGGACTTTTACGTAAATGAATTGATCCGTGACAAGATTCACGGGGATATACTCATTCAGTCATCACCAGATTAAATCAACTGATGTGAACCTCTATTAAGCAATATACGTTATAAAATACTCAAAGTGCTCTCCAAGAGTAATAAGAACGTTCAGATAAACTTGTAAACAGCCACTATTCAGTCGTAAATAATAGCAGTATAGATACGGATAAACAGGGAAATTTTACACCATTTACTGAATAACACACAAAATGTACTCCTTTAAATATCTTAAATCTGTGTAACAGTACACATGTACTCCCTTTAGAAGGCAGCGTTTAAACGCTGCCGGCGCCGCTGCCGCCGGCAGAGCAAGGGCGGTGTTTGTCGGCAACTTTGCGAATAGATCTGATCCATGTAGCTTCTGTAAAAAGACGGGGCATAAAGTTGAGGATTGTTTCGCAAAACAGCGTGCTGAATATCGTAGCAAATCTAATGTTAACTTTTGCCGTGAGAGTTTTGACGAATACAAGCAGAACGACATTGCAGCTGCGGTGATTCAAGGGGTACCTGTAGATATCCTTATAGATAGCAGCTCGCAACTTTCCTTAATAGCAGAATCTGTGGTGAAACATTTTCAGTGCACTCAAACACCGTCTTTCTGTACATTGCGTAGCATCGGAAGCCAAGAAGTTGAGTCCAGCTTTTCTACTACTTTAACTGTTGAGTTCCCTAAAATCTCTCTCGAAGTTGATTATCATGTGGTCCCTGACTGATATTTAAATACCCCGGTTATACTAGGTACAGATGTACTCAATAGGGATGGTGTGATCTATACACGAACTCGAGGCGCACAACGCTTGACACGTTCAAATACGGTTCTCAGTGTGCGGTCGAACATGCATGAGCAAATAAATACGACTGTTGACGGCGATAATAAAAAATATTTGTTACGTATTCTTGATGATTTTTCGGACTTTCTCGTTACCGGTACGGCTACAACGACTGTTAATACCGGTTCAATGCACATTCAATTGCATAATGAGACCCCTGTTGTGTATAGACCATACAAAATGTCATATCATGAGAAGATCCGCGTACGGGACATTATTAGGGATTTACTCGATAAAGGGATAATTAGGGAATCAGAATCAGAGTTTTCGAGTCCTATTTTATTGGTGAAGAAAAAATACGGTAGCGACAGGATGTGTGTGGATTTTTGGGCGTTAAACGCGAACACCGCGAAGGATCGCTATCCATTGCCGCTTATTGAGGATCACATTGACCGTCTAGGCAAAGCCAAGTTTTTTACTAGTCTGGACATGGCGACCGGCTTCCACCAGATCCCAATGGACAGTGATTCTATACATCGCACTGGCTTTGTGACGCCCGAGGGTCACTTCGAGTACCTTAAAATGTCGTATGGACTCGCCAACGCACCTGTAGTTTACAAACGTATCATATCCGATACCTTACGTCTTTTTGTCGATGCTGATAGAGCTTTAGTTTATGTCGACGACGTCCTGATACCGAGTAAAACCATCGACGACGGTCTGCAGACGCTTCGCGAGGTGTTACGGACTTTGACCACTGCAGGTTTTTCAACTAATTTAAAGAAATGTACATTTCTTGCTAAAGAGGTTGAATACTTGGGGCGTACAATAAGCCATGGTTAGGTTAGGCCGAGTCAGTATAAAATTAATGCTTTGGTCGTGGCCCGAACACCTAGCAGTGTGAAAGAAGTAAGACAGTTCCTTGGTCTCGCTGGGTATTTTCGGCGATATATCCCCGGCTATTCTCTTAAAACAGCTTGCATTGCTAACCTACTTCGCAAAGGTGTGCAATTTCAGAAGACCGACGAGCACGAACAAGTTCATAAAGATATTATTGACCGGTTAACTAACGAATCAGTGCTCGCTATTTACGATCCTTTGTTGGCCACAGAGGTGCATACTGATGCGTCGTCGCGGGGTTACGGTGCTGTCTTATTGCAAACTGACGTTGAAGGACGTAAACGACCTGTTGCGTACTTCAGCAAGGTTACTCAGGGTGCTGAGCCCCGTTACCACTCTTACGAGTTGGAAACGCTGGCTGTGCTTAAGGCGCTGCAACACTTTAGGCATTATTTAGTCTGAAACAAGTTTAAAGTAATTACGGATTGCAACGCCTTAAAACTTACCCAACACAAAAAATATCTCCTGCCTAGAATAGCTCGGTGGTGGATGTACTTGCAGGATTATGACTTTGACCTGGAGTATCGTAAGGGAACTGCGCTATCACACGCGGATTACTTAAGTCGCAATGCAATTAATATGTGTCAAATAGCGAGGCCGCATAACTGGGCCCAGATAGCGCAGGCCGCTGACGAAGAAACCCAGTCGCTGCTGCAGAAACTTAATGACGGTGCGCTTGATGCGGGAAGTTATGTAAAACGTAATGATGTGCTATATTATAAGCTCAATAAGACCGGAGAACGGCACCGCTATTTATGCTTTATTCCTAAAGGTCATCGTCTAAGTTTACTGCGAATTTTCCACGATGAACACCAACATATCGGTGCAGAGAAAACAACCGACTTGATTCTCTACCACTTTTGGTTTCCTGGACTTAGACAATTCGTGAGAAAATATATTCAACATTGTATTGTTTGCTTAGCTCATAAAAAGGTACCACGTCAACCCTTACAGCCGATCCAGTCGTGGGACAAGCCTGGCACTCCTTTTGATACAGTGCATACAGATGTTTTGGGCCCTCTTCCCGACTCGAGCGGCTATAAGTTTGTTATTTTAATCATAGATGCTTTTACAAAGTATTGTTTATTGTATCCAATTTTTAGACAAGATACTAACGAATTAAAACGTGTGTTTGACAATGATATCTCTTTATTTGGTACACCTCGTTTAATTGTAACTGACCAAGGACGAATGTACGAGAGTTATTTATTTTGCAAATGGGTAAGGGACCTAGGTAATGAGATTCATTTTATAACTGCAGAAATGCACCAAAGTAATGGACAGGTTGAGCGGTACTGTCGAACAGTTATGAATATGATTCGTGTGCAAACAAACTTTCGCCAAGGAAGTTGGTCTAAAATTCTTTGGAAACTACAGCTCAACCTGAACATTACAGTGCAAAAATCTACTCAATGTTCACCTTTGAATTTATTAATCGGCAGTGATGGTGTAACGCCTGTCATACGATCCGTGGTTCGCGATATCGCGATCGAAGCATCCAGCCCTAACCGAGAGTCTCTGCGCGAACTGGCGCGGCAGCGCGCAAGCGAGCTGCTGGATAAAAACCGAGCACAACAAGACGCTCGTGTGAACGAGCGCCGTAGAGTGCCGCGGTCTTTCCAGCTTAATGACCTTGTTTTCGTGCGCAAATTACGAAGATACTGCCACACGGCCGATACGAACTCCAACTTATCAGTGGCTCGTATGGTAAGACTACGCGAGCTGCGGCCGAATATATGATTTTGTGGCGAGGAGAGTAGACCACGGACGTTTGCACGGCATTCTTCGAATGTGAGGGCTCTGCGCGTATTAATTAATAACCCTCTGATGGCTCAGTTGTATTGCCGCTCGTCGCTACGATGTTATGATGGCACCCTGAGGGCTCTGCCTGTTGTATATTCCTGAGGGCTCTGTACGTGGTGAAACCTGGTACCCTGAGGGCTCTGCCAGTCATGCAGTGTGAAGGATCTGTATGCGATTAGAGTGGTAACCTGAGGGCTCTGCCACTCGTACAACCTGAGGGCTCTGTACGGTATCTAGTAACCCGAGGGCTCTGCTAGTAGTGTGGATATTCTTATGTCCTAGGCCCCGTCTAACATAAAAATAAACGCAAAAGAAAAATTGCTGGTTGTTTACTTAAAGCTTATATAAAATAAGCTAATGTTACTTTACTTTGGATATTATGTACTAATGAAATCAATATTGTTTGTAGATAACAATGACGAGACGAAGACCGATAACTCGGATGCCGTAGAAAGTGTGGAAGGAAACCTACAAGAGGTAGAAGCGGAGGTCCATGCTCAACCATCGCGACCACGCCAGGTGCTGTCTGATGAAGCTGCGGTCGAGGACGAACCGCCTTCAGGAACGGCCGATTTAGCCGAAGAATAGGCTTCGGTAGGCGTGGCCTAAGTGTGACGTCATAGTCACGCGATGGTGGTGCGAGATGTAAGAGGGGCGCGCAGGCAGCCGGCTGAGCGGCGAGCATCGCCCACTTTTGATGCGGATTTCGGATCGGACGGACGTTCATCTAATTATTATATTTTTGTTCTTAATAATTAAATCTGTATTTGTTAAACTAATATATATAAAAATCGGACTAAAACGCTAAATATAGAGTATCTGTACATCATCTAATATTCGACACCTTTGTTGAAACTTTCTATTTTTATATATTATAAATGTTATATAATGTATGTTATAGTTCTATACAGAATTTCAATTGTTATCAATATTTAGGAGTCTTCGTGACAGACAGGGGGGTAATAGTCTCCTTCAAACTTTGCGGAACACGCCTTTATCAATGTAGTAACTGGGTGGAAAATGGGGATGGATCAAAGATGCCTTGAGGAAATATCGGTTGTCAGTGGTGATGATTAGGCGGCAGTTGCACTTGTTGTTGGTACAGCTCCAAATGTTGGTCCTGGCGTTCCTCTTGTGACAGTAGAAAGTGTACCCGTTGACGATGACTAATTCTTTGCCACACTGTTTTCTGACCCATTGAACTGTAAAAACATTGATGTCAGTAGGTTCACCAAGTTATTTAAGGAATTCTTTCTAAATGTGTTAATTTGTATGTCCTTATTTTATAGCAAAATTCTGGAAAAAAACAAATAGACGTGATTTTTTACACAGCTATAAGTAGTTGAAAGTCCCGCAAGTTCTATAGGTTTTATACTGTAGGACTGAGGAAGAGGAGGAGAGGAGGAAACCTTTTATCGCAATTATATAATATTCTCACAGGCATGCGAGAAGAGCTAGATCAAAAAATGGCATCAAAGCAAATTCCATAGAAAAAGATAACTACTTAAAATCAGGCGAGCAAATGGCTCATGCTAATCCTTAACCTTAGTGATAGAAATAATAAAAAAATGCAGTCAGACATATTACATGGGCGGACGGAATGGTTAAATAAGTTCGTGGATAAATTAAAAACATGTTTCACTAAGAACCATTTACACTATTCGATACTTAGAGCAGCAATAATAGAAGAATGATTACAATTTTGACAAAGACATTGTTTTCAAGGGTTTTTTGTCACGCTTCTAGTTAAGCAGCAAGCTAAAGATAGTCTCTAACAGATGACAAAGGACAATGCCCATGTTGGACCTGTTTTATTTTGAGAATTTTTTTTTACTAAGCCCGGCAAATGACCCCACTCCACCTGATGTTAAGTGGAAATGAAGTCCTGGCGCGAGGACAACTGGTGAAGCGTAAAAGACGTAGCATCAGTCACCCTCACTCTGCCGGCCCACAAAGTGCCTCTTCACGCCTCGTTTGAAGGACCCTATGTTATAGGTAGGAGGGAATACGTGTGCTGGTAGACTATTCCATCTTTTGGAAGTGCGACAAAGAAACGAGTCACCAAATTTCTTTGTGCGTGATGGAATATTAGAGACTAAATTGGTGACTCCGGTGAGCAGCACGCGTACTTCTATGGAGGAAGGGAGAAGGAGGGACGTATGAATATAAATCAAATAGCTCAAAATTCACTAAAAATAACCATGCTATCATAGTTTTCCTTTAAAGTCAGGAAAAATACAATACTAAGTTTTGTTTTTCGATGGTAGGAACCAATTCCAGGTTTTTAAACGTACTCTGCCACACTCAAAGCGTAGTTTCGCCTCTTAACTGTTAACGTTAAATATATAATTAATTTGATGTTTAAAAAACCAAAATAACATTCTAGTTCTCCTTTTTATGAATTGTTACCATGGAATTAAATTTAATACGCGTAACGATTTATGAATAATTATTAACAAAATAATTTACCATTACCGTCATGAATGGTTGCGCTTGTTACCGAGCTTGTTCCACGGTGAGGAGCGTCCTCGTTATTTTGGACTACTTACCATCAGGCAGGATGTAAGCACTATGACGTGTAACATTAAAAAAAAAGAATTGCTGGAACGGCTAGACTTATCAAGGGTATAACGAAACGCATTTTTGACTTGTCAGTTGACAGCTCTTTCTATCACTGTTTTATGTGGTGGTACGATTCGTTAATTTTAGTTTAATGAAACTCATTTACAGTCTTGATTATGGCTTCTTTAATAATAAAATTTGTAATATTTGTTGTAGATGATTAATTGAAACAAAAGTAGCATAAAACCGGTTTAGCTATGATTGTATGTTGCCGAAAAACTAAAAAAAAAACAATGTCAAAACACAAACATAAAATTGTTATTTTTAAACTTTCTCTCACATAACTCTGGCTTTTAATAAAATATCTGAGTTTAGACCAATAAACAGTAATACTCGTATAATATTTTTACTACCTACATTTTGCTACCAAGATCATTTTATACAAGCAAACTCATTGTCAGGTTTTCAAATGTATGGGCTGTGGGCATTGTCTTTTGTTATGCAAGAGCCTGTCGACAAGAATCCTCTTCGATAACCTACCTGCTATGAACTTTTCGTAAGATTGTACACGATGAGTCCATTATACTCATTATTCCCCTGGCCTATAGTGATAAAAGGCGAGAACATCATTTAAAGTCTTTATCCAACAAAGATTTTGTATCGCGTTCTTAACATTTATTTCTCCGCTAAGTTAGTTCCCTTTCTAAAACTGACCTTAACATTTACTCCAACTTCCACTTACTCTAATAATACTCTATGATTAGCATACCCTAAGTGACACTATTACACTCTAATGAAAACACTATTGCGTATGACATAATTAGGAGCGCTGTGCAGATGTTCCAAGTGAGCTCGGTACATCTCGCCGCTGTGTGGTGAAAAAGGAGCTTTACAATTCCTTCTGGTGCACTTCCACAGCTCGCTCCTATTTCTCTGGGTTTGCAGGAAGTAGGGAAAACCTTTGAGCAATCCGATCTTGTTACCGCGAGTCATCCTCACCCAGGAAACTGTAAAAAATTATAGACGTTACCAAGAATGAGCTTGAATGGCAACATTTCGTAACTACCCTTTATTCTGTTTTGTTGTTTGAAATATACAATATGTTACCGGCAAAGTATATAATGCAGTCATTGTACAGAATAGTAATACCTAGTGTTTCTAAGCAATGTCACGGTCGTTAGGTTATTGTATAGTATATTTTATTAATCATTTATCATTTGTTAGAAATTAACAAATTAACAACACAAACATTGCTTTATTTTTATATAACGATTTGAAAATATTTATACAAAATGGATAAAATTCTTCGTTTAATAGTTACTTTATCTATCATCCAACAACATATAATTCAATACACAGGTTGTTGAGAAAGGGATATAAGCGTAAGCATGCCAAAAATGGTGAATAGTGACTTGAACAGGTAAGTTCCTATAATATTATCTTTACAACTTAGACTCTTACTTATTAAGGATTTTTGTAACTTTTGTAAAATTCACAAGCAGTATAAAGTAAATTTTAACAAATTTACTTTTAAAACAAGGTTAAAATATGTACGACATGATAGTTAAACGAAGTAGTGATTAATATAATTCGCCATGAATTATTAGAATCTAAAGACATCGTGTTTGATTTTTTAGTTAATTAATTTAAAGATAACAAAACGTTGAAAAAAATGCCTACTTCAGGTGGGAATGGAACCTACGTCCTCCGCAATCATTAATAAATTACTTTAGTCATTATTCTTTTCACAGCGTAACAGGATGATAATGTTGAGATTATAAAATAAAATAAAATAATAAATAACTTTTGTCCTCTACTTGTTTGTTAGCTGTCACTTACAAATGTTTGTAAGTGACAGCTAACAAACAAGTAGAGGACAAAAGTTATTTGTTTCAAACCGCCTCTGTGGTCTAGTGGCTAAGCTACCTGTTTCAGACCCAGAGGTCCCGGGTTCGATTCCTAGCGGGGGGTACATCTTTGTGTGCTCGGTTTGGTTGGTGGTAGGGCTGTTAAGTCCGCCTGGCTAGCTACCACCATCTTGTCTAAGTCTGTCGCCATAACAACGATGTTTATAGCATTGTGGTGTTCCGGCAGTTTGACATAAGATAGCCAGTTCCTCAGTGGTTGAGGATTCCGGGTGAAGCGCGCTTCCACCTTCGGCTTTATCGTCACTTACCATCAGGTGAGATGAAGGCCAAGCGCTTACCCGTTGGCAATAAAAAAAAATTAAAAAAAAACGATCTTATATTGTTTACATGTGAATTCATTGCTTAACCGTTTCATATAAATAAAGTAAGGAATGTTTTTGTCACAAATAAACACACTTCAACAAGTAAAAGCAAATGTCAAAGAAAGCTAACATTATCTTTCATTCAATGAAGCTTTTATCAAAAATCACATAGTGTTTTTGTAATATTTTTAAAATGTAGTCGACTTTTTAGTATTGCTTTAGTGCAAAGAGATTTAAATAGTAATAGAGCGGCTATTGGTCACTATTTCATACAAAAACTTTGAGCTGGTGCTCAAGTTACGCCATCTAACGTTGAAAAGCAAAACCTTATATCAAGAATAATAAGAAGTACACTATGAACAATTAGAATAAGTCTCACCTACCCCACGGTAGGTGTCGCCCTGAAGTAGGGATGTTCCGTTAAAAATTCGACGTACCTATCGATAAGTTTGATGAAGATTAACTAAAATCGGTATAATATACAACATTGGAACAAGCAAGTGACAATTAGGGAAGGAAATGAAAATTCGGGTGTTTCAAATGAGTATTTACTAAGTTATAAAGTGTAAAGTTATTAAAAATTCAACATACTTAACTAATTATAAACAAAGAATGAATGAATGAAATAACATAAGCACCTAGCTAGTACCTACGAACAGCATACTAACAACACTCATTTTTGAAGTAAACCCACCCCCGCGATCACTCATCATAAGTAAGGATTATTATACACTCCCGTATACCAAAATCAAGTCAACTTCAAAACAAATGTAACATGGTTGTGTGATTGGATTAACGAATCAATTCATAGGAATGATAAGGTAAAATGGCTGACTTTAAAAGATTAACACGAGTTGATCCATATAGTGATTCATTTTAAAATACCTAAGTTTACATAGATATTATAGACCACATTGCGTGTTAATGACAACTCGCAATCGCAAGTACAACCACGAGCAAAAATATGTAAACAATTGTAACTCTTAAAACAATGGAATAAGAGTCAAAGTGTATACATATTGGTGCTCGTGACTGTACCTATCAAATTATTTTTGTCGATCTTAATTGCTTTTTCGGGCATTAATTATGCAACTTTTAAATACACGGCATTGTGAACGTAATTACATTGGCCGTGTTTCAAGCAAAGTAACAAAATAAGAGCTCACTTGTTAAGTGCGCTGTTATTTAACGAGCCGCGCCGCGCTCCGACCTGACATCTAGTTGGTATTGTTGATCGAAGAGTTTAAAATAAGTAGTAATATTCTAATTTATTAAACGATCATCGCACGATACTGTTACACTGCATAACATTGCGTTAGGGACGCAATGATCATTGAGTCAGAATATTACTACTTATATAAAACTTAAACTTACGATATAAAAATATTATCTACTTATAATATTATTCGATAAGTAAAACGACATCACTTGAACACCACTAAATCATCTACTTCCGCTTCGACAAGTGTGGTGGCATCCTAAAAGTAGATACTTTTGCTTTTCACCACTAGAGGTCAGCATAGGGCAACGGTAAATGTTCTAGAATAATTTATTAGAAATTATGATTATAGTCTGATTATGGGGTAAATATACAAAATATTTACGAAAATAAGCTGTAATCACATTCAGCCTTTTTTCCATATCGGGATTTGCAGTATCGCAATACGCAATTTGGTATATTTTCTATTGTTTAAGTCAAATTTGTTCACGCACAAACACGACTGCACTAGAGGGCGCATAACATCATACTAAGCGACTTGTTACCACTTGGTAATAAGTTGTGGATTAAAGTTTTGATCGCTATGTCCTGTCTATTAGTAATAGTTTAATGTCTTTGCTTTAGTGTCACTGGCACCGCACCGATAATACGTGCTACTGCAGAAGAGTCACTTAAAATCAATGACTACATACTTAGCATCTGGGTGAATTTCAGTAGGTCCATTAAAATATTCATTTCCGTGGATTTTTTATCTTTGAGTTTTTTGAAAAATATTTTCGCGTTTATTAAAGTTTTTGATAATATATGTATTCTTGCTTAATATCTGGCAGATAACTTAAAAAACTAACAAGATATACAAGTTTAAAAATTTCGTGCTACGGCGATGAAACATGCATGCCGGAAATGAAACAAGCGTCCACGGCAATGAAAGAACTGTGCCACGGGAATGAAAGAATCAATCCACGGAAATGAAAATCCGTAAAACATAATATTTTATATACTTATTACCTGAGGATTATACTTACATACAATAGATACACGCCTGTCTCCGAGAGGGAACTGCATACCCAGACTGTGTCTCTCTATCGGATCCTATAAATTCATCCCATACCACAAACAATGTCTTAGTTCCACCCAAAATTTGTGTAAGATTTGGATACATATTACAAAGGGAGTAGAATAACGAATGAAAGACTGTAGTATTGAGGTCTCTTAGAAGTGTTGCGTGTCAACAGTCCACAGTCTTTTCTTTACATAGTCTATTTAATTTTACTTACTTATTCTACTCCTATTCTTCTTTTGTGATTTCTCCCTACTAAAATTTTACTCCCATATAAGTGTTGGCACCAAGACCTCCCATGGGCAGTTATTTTTAATGTCTTTTAGACACACATTAAATCTTGCTACTTATTACTACCTACTTATTACAGAATGCAGGGGCTCATTAACTTGATTCTCTATGATTCTCTATTTTTACTCTCTTCCTAATATCTTCCTCGCATCGGCCAACACAATCTCGTATCACAGACAAGTGTCAACAATAGCTGTTGATAGGGAGTCTTGGTTCCATCTAACGTTTGTGTGTGAGAGTAAGATTTGGATAGATATTGCAAAAGGAAGAATCGGTAGTAGAAAAATCTGTAGTCTGACAATATTAGACGTCGACAGAGTAAACACAGCTCAGGCAAATAACGGCTAATTTATCCATTTATATAAAAAATCGCCAGACAAAAACGATCAAATTTGTTAAACGATGTTACGCTTGCTAAATATTATTAAACACGTTTAATTGGTTTTTTCATTTACGCACTGGAGCAAGTCCACAGATGATTTATTCTGCCAAAGTATTTCAAATTCTCTGACGTCACTACGACCGCACCCCCCACGCACCGCAACCGCACCCTGTCTGTGTCTGTGCCTGCGCGCCCGCAATTTTTATATTGCAGCTTTTGAGAACTGGTCGCGCGCAAAAACATTGTTTCAAGAATTTCTGTTTTGCAGTGGACGCTGCGGTGCAACGCGTTTGGATTTATACCTACTCGTGTAGTAAACAACCATGTCATCGTTTTTTAATTAAAATGAAAATTTACATGTAAATAGGTTTAGCTTGAAAGTAATTTCTGCACACAAACTAAATCTTTAAAAACAATAATAGGAATAAAATTGTTGTGTTGAACCCTGCTGTGATACCTATCTATTGAGATTCTAATATTTTTACCTGATCAAACGAAGTGAATGACCTGAAGTGAAGTTTGATAATAATTGTTTTGTCTTCGACGAAGTGGGTAAATAAAAAATATATTTACGGTTTGTTTAAATTTTGGAATCCACAATAATAATTAATCATGACATGATACCTAACCTACTTGAAATTGCACAGGTATAATAGCATAACATAACTTAATAAAGGGCGCAACAACAAGTAGATTTACATCTCGACTGTGATTTTTGCGTAAAATGGACAATTTTGGCGTTATGGATCTCAGAAACCAAATTATATTAACAATTTTGACTTATTGAATAGTGTAGAATAGCTATTAGAATAGTGCGTAGCAGCCTCGCTTTTTGTAAATTTTGCTTAACTTTTTAATTAAACCCAAAATTGCAGAGAAAGATTTTCATAAAATGCGCCAAGGCACTTTTTTGAGCTCCTAGATTGAACTACTGTTATAACAAATGAAATAAAAAAATTAGAATGTTATCTCTTATATAGTCGTATAGTGCGTAGCGGCCTCGGAGTTTTTAAATATCATTGATTTTATATAGAAAAAAAATCTTATTTTAAACCACAAAACTTCGAAAATCGCATTAAGTTACCTGTGAATTTCTCCTATCTACGATAATATTATTGAGCAAAATGTATACCAGAATAATCGTTACTTCATGATGAATAAAGATTTTATAATAAATTTACTATCCTATTTCGATAAAAACTTGATAAAACCGATAAATACAACTGCAAAAATACCTCAAAATGCGATGCGCCGGCCGTCTGAACACAGCTCGCCACGACATTTGTAATAATATTATTAAGCATGATTTTATTATCCAATTTCGATAATAACGATAAATACAACTGCAAAATTACAACAAAATGCGAAAATGGACATTTTACTCAAAAATCACAGTCGAGATGTAGGTAACAGGCCTCTAAACGGGTTTTCTAAATACTTACAAAAAATCGTCGACATAATTTTCTTCTTTGCCGCTGGGTTAGCACCACTTGCCATCTTTATTTCCATAACACTAAGGTTGTTTATGCAACATTTTTCGTTTATGAAAAAAAATGTTGAACAAACAACCAATAGGTTATTTTTATTATTGAAATTTTTGCGTTCACAATGCTATATAGGATAAAAAAAGCAACAAGTCTTTCTGGGGTCTCGGTAGCTTAGCGGCTAGAGCAGTGGACCGGCAATCCAAAGGTCAGGGGTTCGAATCCCATTCGAGCTTTCCTGAGACTGGTTATTTTTTCTAGTAATTCAATAATAATGATATTTATAAGCAATTGTTTACGTCTTTATAGATTGTTAAATACTTGCATTATGTAGTATTTCCTTCGACTGTGAAGGTAAACTTCACAGCTTGACGTAATACCGGTGGCTTGCAGCGTAAATATCAAACTACTAGAAAAAGATTTCTTTCGACTGTGAGGGTAAACTTCACAGTGACGTAATACCGCTGGCTTGCAGCGTAAATATCAAAGTACTAGAAAAAGTTCAAAACGTTTTTTGGGGTCTCGCTAGATTAGCGGTTAGAGCAGTGTACCGGCAATCCAAACGGTCATGAATTCGAATGCCATTTGGGCTTTTCTGAGACTGGTTGTTTTTTAAATAAAAAGTTGCAATCACAAACTTGTTGCTAGATAAATGGAATTCTACTGATTTCAGTGGAAAGCGGCACATTTGAGTAGGTATTTCTAAGAAATCTCATCCTCGCGAGTAGTTAGGTAAATTCAGACTGACTTTTTTTGCCGATTCTGACTTTAGCCTGTTCCTTCAAGGAAAAAAATATTACCAAAAAGAAATCGAGTTATAATTATCATATTGAGTGGAAAAAGAAACAGTTTTCTAGGTAGGTACGAAAAGTTTTTATTTACTTACGATAAAAATGTTTTAACAACTTACTTAAAATAATCTAAACAAACTATTAACACTTAAACCAAATAGATAGATAGATAGATAAATTCTTTATTGCACATACATGTAGAACAATTTTACAATATAAAACTTAAATCTAGTATGAGCAAAGGCGGTCTTATCGCTGAAAGCGATCTCTTCCAGACAACCTTTGGTTTTAGGACCCAAGAAAGAGAAAGAGGAAGTGCGCAAGTACAATTAAACAGAATTACACGATAGTTAATTAATAAAAACAGGTATTATAATTATATACTTATAAATATATTTAAAATTAGACGTACATATATATATACAACGATATAAGTATCATACATACTCACATACATACATATATATTAAATAAACTATTACATGTTACTAGCAGATGACTTAGCTAATAGATGCTTGTGTAGCATAGATTTGAAGATAGAAAGTGTCTTGGAGTGTCGGATTTCGTAGGGTAAGTTATTCCAAAGAAAAGTAGACTGGACTGTGAACGAATCCTTAAAATAACCTGACCGGGTAAAGGGAGCCTTTAGTACATTATCCGATTTTGACCTGAGACCACGGTTGTGATCCTCCCCTAGAAACCGGAAACATCCTTTAAGGTAGGAAGGAGTACGAGGATCATACAGTACGTTAAAAACGAGAGTGAGGATATGCTCCTCACGGCGCAACCTAATAGGTAGCCATTCAAGCCTATGCCTGTATTCAGACACATGGTCGAACTTACGCAAACCGAAGATAAACCTGACGCAGAGATTTTGAAGGCGTTGTACCTTATTAAGCAAGTCCTCATTAAGATCAACAAGGCAGACATCGGCGTAGTCTAAGATCGGTAGAAGGAGAGATTGCGCAAGCTCGACCTTGGTCTTCACAGGAAGCAAGTTCCTCCACTTCCTAAGCGAACCAGAGGCAGCAAACACCTTACGACTCATCTCTGCTACTTGTGGAGCCCAGCAGAGGGTACAGTCGAAAAGGACCCCTAGATTCTTTACAACATCGCAGTAGTTTATTGAGATACCGTCAAAGAAGAGCGAAGGGACAGATAAATTGTTTAACTTGGCTGTTTGTTTTGAGCCCCCGATGATGATAGCTTGCGATTTATTAGGATTGACCGTTAAGCCATGGGTTCGACTCCATTCAAGAATAGTCGCAAGGTCAGCGTTAAGGCTGGCGATCAACCTCTCAATATCATCAACGGGGGCCTGAGAATAAATTTGCAGGTCGTCGGCATACAAGTGAAATTGACAGGATAGGAGTGGTGTGAGAAAGTTAATAAAAATCGAAAACAGGAAAGGAGAAAGGACGCCGCCCTGGGGCACACCGGCAGTGACGTCGCTAGCACTAGAAAGTTTGTCATCGGCGCGGACGAATTGCCGTCTGCCGAAAAGGTAACTACGAAACCAATTAAGCGCCGTATCCGAGACTAGGAGAGATTTCAGCATAGCCAGAAGGATGTCGAAGTCAACAGTGCCGAAAGCATTTGAAAAGTCCAATAGTACCAACACCGTCAACCGCTGATCGGACATTCCCAGGCGTATGTCATCGGATACTTTGGTCAGAGCTGAGGTAGTACTATGTCCCGGGCGGAATCCAGATTGGAAAGGACTAAGGAAGTTAATTGAGTTTACAAAGACACTGATTTGGTTGAGGACAAGGCGTTCAAGGATTTTTGAAAGGAAGGGAAGAATGGATATTGGTCTAAAATGAGAGGGCAAGGAAGGGTTCGAAGTTTTAGGAACAGGTATGACGACTGCTTGACGCCAGCAGCTAGGAAAGCTGCCGGTATCAAGCGAGAAGTTAAAAATATGGCAGAGGATAGGGACCAGAATATCAAATCCTAAGAGGATCATCCGCCGGCCAATCCCATCCATGCCCTCGGCATTAGACTTAACTGCTCGGATGTTGTCTTCAACTTCGCGCTCAGAGACCGACCGAAAGGCAAATACAGGATGCTGTGGATAAGGAGAGGAAGACAGTGATAGCAGTGTGCTTTGTTTCAAATTATGAGGGATACATGAAGGAGCAGAAAAGTGTTGGTTTAAGGAGGACAAATCAAGATTTTTAGGAATGGAGGTCTTAGACTTACCAATACCCAAGGAATTTAAAAATGACCAAACCTTAGCAGGGTCACCGTTAGATACGGAAGAGTGAATGTGACGACGTTGCGCATCCCTACACAGCCTACTACAGCGATTACGAGCTCCCTATATTTGCCACGATTAATGTCAGATGGATCCTTCTTAAATCGAACCTTAGCAGCATTACGCCTGGCCATAATGACTTTAATGTCATTAGTTAGCCAGGGAGCGGGGAGATGTTTGAGCCGGACCGGTCGAAGAGGGGCATGGATGTCAAATATTTCGATCAAGTTCGAGTTGAAGATTTCCATCTTTAGATCGATAGTAGGGGCATCAAACACCGCATCCCAGTCAATACTGCTAAGGTCAGACATAAAGCTAACAGTGTCAACATTGTTGAAGTTACGTTGCAAGATCACTCGCGGTTTAGGTTTAGGACAACGGATCTTATAGGATAGGAAAAGGAGATCATGATAGGAAAAGGCTTCAGCAGAAAGTTGCCCGTGGGAACTCACGTGATCAGGAGAGGAAACAATTGCAAGATCCAACAAGGAGGGCTGGCAGCCAGGAAAATGGTGTGTAGCAGTTGAAGGGAGAATGTTAAGGCTAGTGGATTCCACAATTGAACAAAGGTGTGTCGACCGTGAATCCCGCTTGAGTAAGCAGGTGTTGAAGTCACCCATAATAATAATATGGTCAGCTGTTGGTACCAGTGTTTCTAATACGGCTTCAAATTTATCAAAGTAGTCTATGTGTAGATTGGGGCTATAGAACACGCCTAGGAGAATCTTCGAGTGACCGAGAAGAACTTCTATAAAAAGGTACTCAGAAGATTCAGAGTAGGCAGATGGAGATTTACTTATGATATTAAAAGGCAGGTGGCCTCTGAGGAAAATGGCAACACCACCACCCCCCTTGCCAGTCCTGTCATTGCGAATGAGGTGAAATCCGGGAAGAGAGTAGGAGGTGGAAGGGAGACAAGGTTTTAAGAACGTTTCCGATATAAGGATGGCGTGAATATTTCGGTTACCAGAGAAGGTGGTCAGCAAATCTGGGTAATGCGCGGGGATGCTTTGGGCATTTATATGCACGACATTAAAATTTTTGGAGAAAGGTGCAAAGTTAGCATCAAGTAATGAGTCCAGAGGTTGAGGCAAACTTTGGAAACTACAGTCTGATAAAGAAGAAGCAGAAAGATAGTCCGACCTGTCATCCGAATCAATATTATTGTCATCATTAAAAATCGCTTGTAACATAATAAGTAAGTATATAAATACTATATAATATAAGATAAAATATATTAAAAAAAAATGTAATATAAAAACTAAATAAAAAATTAAATAGGTATAGGTATACCACCCGCCAGCAGTATGGAAGAGAATCGCCTACCTACTAGGTACATTCATTCACTAAAAACACAACTAAATGATTTACTAAACTATACAGCAAATAAAAAGTTAAACAAAGGAAAAACAAACAAAATTAGGTTTAGAATAATCAAAATTAGAAAAAGAAAACCCTAGGCCGTATAGACCAGATCCCTTAGTCATGTCCAAGAGTGAATTATTGTACTGACACATTCATCCGTCAGTGTCAGTCTGACACCTGACAGTAGGTAATGTAAACAAACGAGATCACGACGAGTTCGACGAGAAAAAAAAAGGTTAAATACAGTGCAACTACACTCCAACCCTATAACATTTTAGAGTACATAAAAACTGATTATTATGTGGGTTAAAGTTTAAGTGGCTGAAAACCGGTTGCTAACATTTACTCGGTGTTGACGAGGTACCCGCAGCAATACGGAGAAACTCGGCCATGGACTCAAACCTGTGCCTGTTTCCGTCAGGAGTCTTAATGAAGATCACCCCTTCCGCAGTCCAGCAGTTAGAAATGCCGAATTTGTTTCTTGCAGCCATAAACACGTCATGCCGCGTCTTTGTTAGAAATTCGGATAGCGTGACTTTGGAACCTTTAAGGGCAACTTTGCCTCTCCACAAAGCCGCGCGCACCGCAGTATCAGAGAATTTTACAACAATGGGCCGCGGTTTGTTGTTATTGGGAGCCAGTTTGCCCATGCGATAACTTGCGGTAATGCTGCTACCCGAGAAACCTTGTACCTTGCATTTCGATGTGAGTGTGGCGACAACTTTAGAGCAAGTATCTTCACCTTTCTGCTCCGCGATACCGTGTACCAGCAACATCTTACTTCGGAAACGCGTCTCAATCCTGTCCATGCCTCTTCGCAAGTCATCCATTTCTGAGCGAAGTACAGCCAGTCCGTTACAGACAAAAGCCTTGAAGGCGAGAAATTCGGAATTGAGCCCAGCAATTGTATTTGGATTCTTACGTGAAGATGCCTGGTTGAGCTCAGCCTGGAACTCTGCCATTTTGGTCTGGAACATCTTGGCCATGTTGTTCATGTTGTCTTCCAGTCTTGAGTGATCCATGTTTAGTGATGTGTGGAGAGTTTTAAAAGGAGAAGTTAAACTGCAGGCGAGTAGAACTACTTTATGCTATCAGGATTTGCATAAAAAATCTGATAAAAAACTTAATTAAATATTTTTAAAGAAATAAAATAAGAGAGCAACAAATTTAGGTGTTTACTTGGCAACTACCCTCGGCCGAAAAAAAAACTAGTTTACTAGTTTACTCTACTTATCACATGTAAGCAATCACTAACTCCTACATCGTTTCCCAGGTGGTAAATACGAGCTCCACACTATGACGGATTCGGCAGAAGCTTGGCCACAGAATAATATTACTAGGCTTGGCTGAGGAGTCTATAATGCCGGCTCCACATGCTTGACAAACCCCAACAAGCAACAAGCCGTCACAAATTCATACGTGTGGATAGAGCGTTTGGCTTGGTTTGCAAGCGCTTGTATTGTAGCGTAGCCGATCCGTCGAACAAATCGCGGCGCACAAGCACAAGCGTGGTCGCGGCATAAAAGAAGACAATTAATGATCCACGGAGGATCAATTTTGCCATACGCAATAATAATAAGTTTACTAGCATACACGAGTGATACAAAGGTAAAGCAAAAATTGGTGTGTGTAAAAATTAGACAACTGTAATATTTTTATAAGAATACAATTTCAAATTCAGCACTTAATTAATATATTTTTATCTATATTTTTTAACTAATGTTTCTCATCATCAGATAAAAATAAAAATCTGAAGAGTTTTAATAAATATTATAAACTATTTAACAACAATAAATTAAATAAAGTATAAGTACGTTTATACTTAAGCATTCGTACAAATTACCTTTCTCAACATTTAAAAATCTTAAATATTATGTGTTTACATCAAGTAGGTATTAAGCTTCAATAGGAATATTTGTCAAATCACAAATATTTTTATTGAAGCTTCTTACTACTTGATAAATGCATAAATAGATGCAAATCAACACTTCAAAAAAAAATATCTGAAGACTGTGGGACATATCAATTTTTTTGGCTGGAACTCTCGTCCTCAGCCCGCCATCCTTTCAGCCTTCGACGTATCGTTGAGGTTGATACCTGAGACAAAACACCTAGTTTGTAATTTCTTAAAATATTTTAGTAACATAATACAATACCTAATAGGCATTTTAACCGTCGAATTCATTAAGTTGGTATACAGATAGGTAGTTACTTATTAATTTTTATTTAAAATAGATTAATAAATATAAATATATCCAGAAAAATACTACTCTCCGCTCTGTTTCATAGATTAGCATTTTTTAATTATCCGCATGATGAGTAATGAAATGACCTCAACGCCAAACGCTTCAGTTTTAGCTTTTGCTAAACTAATTTGAGAGTAAAGTAGGATATTAACCTGAAAAAGCGCAGCGCGAAGACGCTGACATAAGATAATATGTTTATCTTATTAAAAAAAAACATTTTTCAGCTATTGGTGAAAAACGTTTTTTTTTACCACGCTCTTCCTTCTCCCCGTGCGCGCGCCTTTAGCGCCTGTGCGCCCTAATGCTGGGCACAGGCCTCCCACGTGGACAACAGCACAGGGGATAACGGACCCTAACCCACCACGCTGGCTGGGTTTTAACGACTGTCATCTTATGACAACAACCAACAACCGAGACCAACGGCTTAACGTGCCTTCCGAAGCACGGAGGATCTCGAGATGTTATTAATTTGGTCACCCATCCAGCGACCCGGCATTGCGAAAGTTGCTTAGCGGGCAAGATCGCAAGCCGAACGCGCTAGCCGCTGCGCCATCGAGCTCCCTAATGGCCCACAAACCTACCTAATATTTGAATTCACCGCCCGAGTTTAAAAAGTTCTCTTCTCAACAAACTCTTCAACCTATACAATAATATTAATAATATTATTTACGCGAATATCTGTCTGTGATCCTAGACAGGATCCAAGAGTCGGACATAAGAAAATACTTACCTACAAGCAAAATGCGAACGAAATTTTATTATTCACTTATGCAATTCAGTTTGTTTTAGCATGCAATTTACTTTTTTGCTGATAATAATAATATATCTAAAGAAACTATTTTATTATGCTGGGGCCACATTAGCTCTTCTTTAATCTGTGACATTAGCGCGCTAAAATTGTCGCGCTAAAAAACTTCGTGTTCCATTGTCGCTTTACTACGCGACATAGTAGCGCGTTAACGCGATGATGCATCGCGCTAAGACAAAGTGTTCGGCCAGACGTGTCGAATTAGCGCGCCAGCGCGATAGGGGTGGCCCCAGCGTTAGTAAAATATAGGTAAGGAATAATTAACTTACATTATAAGCTGAGGCTGTTGATTGGGTGTTTAGGAATGGCTCATTATTATGGGCCGCAGTAATCGCGGCATCCTGTGCCGCGGTAGTAGCCCGCTGCTAGAGCTGCCGACTGTGCCTCGACAGGCCACCTCCAGTCTCCTCGTTGCGTCGCAACCAATAATTGATTGTCTTTCTCTAAAACAAATTTGTTAAATTAAGCACAGTTAGGTAAGATACATTGCGCGACGATCTGGATCACCAGGTTTGAGACTTGCCAGCACGGCCATGTTTTGGAATCACTAGAAGGAAGAAAAGAAGAGACCTTTTCCCTATAGTGGGATCTTACAGTCTAGCTAGACAAAAAAGTGGATAGGTAGGTATTTATTCTTATGAAACAGAAATCAAAAACAATTTATTTACTAAAAAACATGGTAACAAAATACAAAATATATAGAAAAACAAATAAATAGAAAAATTAAATAAAATTTTGTGCTCCTCTATTCGCACGTTATGGTAAAAAAAATATATTAAACGTTACTGTAGGTAATATGAAATTCGTTACAAAAGCTACCTTAACCTCATAAAAATAAAGATCCACTAAAATGTGCTGCAAACAGAAAGGGAAAAGAACTATGAGATGAAAAGGTCTCTACTTTAAACATCGTTTTTATAAATGACACTATAAATTTAGTGTCAAAAATATAGAGAAATTCAATTCGATTCAAGCGTAGACAGAGAAACCTGATTCGAGAATTACGAAACTTTTACTATGACCTGTAATTATTACCTAACTATACCTACTTACCTGCCTACCTACTTTGTCCTACAAATAAGACAAATAAAGAAATAATAAAAATCCTATAATAAACACCTAAAAACATGAAAGCAATACTCACTGTTAACACAGTCCTTCAATCTATTTCTATTATACCTTAGCCGGCTTCTCTCAACACCACAATGAGTTGCCGCTGCTCAGGAGTTAGTTGTGGCGCCATAATCACAATCACCAACTGATAATAGAGCCTCGCACTTTGTGAATCACGGCACGCAAAAATAATAGCAGACCGAAGCGTCAACACCAATTAGATGATATTCGGCTACTGGCCTCACTCCGCCAAGCGAAATATGCGAAAAAAGTGCACTAGAAACGATTGAAAAAACATCTGTGTGCGTGCGCAAATGCACCGTGTAAAACCGTAGTGAAAATACACCCTATTCCAATGCGTTAAAGATCATTCAAAAACCATTCCATCCCTTATTCTTATTGTGTTGAAATAAGGTCCATAATTCGTAAAATCAAAACAAAGCTTTGTACGCGTTTGTTACTACTACAAGCGCAAGCGCATCGTGATTGGCCAACATGCCGCATCCAAGTCCTTTTCCAACATTCTCTATGTCGTGTGTAGCGTAGCTAAAGGAACTTGCTCAAAAAAGCTTTTTTCATCTCTACAGAATTTCCCCATATTAAGAGCCCATAACTTAAGACTGAAGAAACATAGCCATAATAAGCTGTAATCGCTACTTCTACGGAAGTAATATTACTAAATCGTCTAAGAGCAAACACAAATTTATCGATTCTGGTGCCAGTGGCAAAATGAGTCTAAATGTATACCCAAAAAAGTAGTTGATTGGACCGCTTCTATTTTTTCGTTGTTATATCTAACATCCAACTCTATTTCATTTGCTTGATATGTTTTAAATTGCATCATTTTAGTCTTCTTAATATTTATTTGTAAATTATTATTGTTAATCCAGTAAATTATTTCATTTATTGCCATATTAATGTCCTTGTTAAAATTCGCCATTTCGTTAGCCTTTATTAGTAACGTCGTGTCGTCAGCATACATTATACAGTCGTGCTTAATCGCATTAGGAAGGTCATTTATATATAGTAAAAAGAGTATCGGCCCTAAGATACTGCCTTGTTGGACTCCGCAATTATTAAGTTTAAATTCAGATTGATGGGTTAATTGTACTTTATTTAAAATTGTTTGAATTTCTGTGCACTGGGTTCTATTGTACAAGTAGCTTTGTATCCAATCATATGCTTTACCTCTTATGCCATACCTACTTGTCTAATTTACGAAGCAGGTTATTATGGATAGAGCAGTGGACCGGCAATCCAAAGGTCGTGGGTTCGAATCCCACTCGAGCTTCCTGAGACTGGTTGATTTTTTTCTAGTAAACATTTTATCCGTTATCTATATAGCATTGTAAATGCAAAATTTCAACAATAAAGAAGCTTTTTAACGTTTTTACAAAGTCACATTCTTGTTCCTTGGAGAAAAAATTATTTCTTCCCATTCTCTTAACGTCGCTTCCAGTCTTCACGTGGCCCCTCAGGGTCCATCGTGGTATATTATATTTATATGAAGCTGCTTGCTGAGAAAGTTTGCATTGCTTTATATCATCTAGAGCGTTCTGTAAATCAGGTTGAGACCACGTTACGCCACGTTTTTTCTTTACGGGTGTTATATATGTTACTGTATATACTGAAAAAAAAAACAATTTGTAGATTAATAAACAATTGGTAGTGAAAAAAGAATGTCACATGTTGCCTCAAGTAAATGTAAGGTTAAGCACAAAATAATGTATTGTCCCACTGCTGGGCAAAGGCCACAATCATTAAAATGAAGTCTTCGCTACCATAGATGGGTATTGGCTTAATCACCGCGCCTGATGCGGGTTGGTGATCACAAACCCGGGCGCAGCATCGAATCATCCGAAGCACACTCGATCTGGAAATTAAACCCTGGACCTCCGGTCTTCGGGCGGAGCACAGAGGTGTTCGATTCCTATTTATATCAAGTATAAAAGTTGAATTAGTCACATTACCATACATTAAAAATATATTTGATGCATGCAGCAGCAGCATTATTATTATAATTAGTAAGAGAAATAGATATACATTAGTATTAGACCAAATAGTAAGAGTTCAAAATAATTAATGCTAAATATCTAAATACTGATCATTTGGCACTGTATAAGTAGTTACTGTATTAGTCTTCAGACTTATTGTATAGTTAAATTACATTTAATTAGGTATGTACTTAGAATCACTTATATTATCAACCAAGAGTTAGTTAGAGACTAGGCAATTAGGATAACAAAGGCAGTCCTCTACCATAGTCCACTTTTCGCCAAATAGCGACTGCACATGTGCTCAGCGTGACAGGTGGTGAGCCAATCGCCGTTCTATGCTGTTGAATGTATGTGTAGCCTTTAGTCCGTTAGTCGCCTTTTACGACACCTAAGGGAAGAGAGGGGGGTTAGTAGTATTCTTTCACCGCTGTACGACACGTTTACATTAATATGCAAAAAATAAATAACATAAATTACGATTATAATCAATTATTGATAAAACATTCTAACACATTACTAAGTAGTAGTTTATTATTTTATATGTCTATTTAATTAAATTTTTACCTAAACTAAGTAAGGGATACATTAAAAATATGAATATTAAAATATTAAATCAAGTAATAACTATAACAATAAATTTGTTCTTAGTATAATTTGTGTGTAAGGCAAATAAATACCACTTTATAACGAAAAGTCGGCATACGACAGCCGAATATAAAATCGTTATAAGGCAGGTATTTCAATCCTCAGATGAAACTTATCCATGTTTAAGAAAGCATAATTTTATGACTTTTCCTTCCCATGAGTTTACAAGTTTTCAAAATGGCAATTACAAGCCAGACTTAGAACTTTTATCTGAGGTTTGAAAAAAGCCATTACTACTTACAATAATATTACACCATAAAAATGCTAGTTCTTATTTGTGAATGTCTTCTGAATGTGAATGAATTCTTAGGCGTTTGTCTAACTACAGGTAAAACTTGTTAAAAACGAGATAAGAGCTTATTATCACGGCCTGTTAACCCACGTTTAAGAGCTGCTTTTGTGACTCATACTCTACAAAGATGTAGAGACTACTATCTTATTTTAATAGCCTCTGTGAAATCAATGCAAACATACACGTATCATTAATTCAACGATTGGCATCTAACTTGGTTAGGATCGCAAACGAAAATATTACGTTGACGAATAACACAAAACCTTAAAGACGATATCAGAGGTAATAGGTAATTTTATAACTGCATAGAGTAAATTTATATGATTTATATAATTTTCATTCGATTATATATTCTGTGGTCGCGATCGGACATAGTCAGAATTCGCCAAGTATCTTGACTTGTCTACAAATTGACTATTGACAAACGATAAGGATGCCAGTTGTCTAGAGAGGTTGGTAGCGTGCTTCATATTTAGTTAATAGAGAAACTGTTTGCACGAGATTGGATTTAGTTCCATCGTCTGGTGCTAACTGCTTGCTAATATGGACTTTGTTACGGGTATTTCATATATTCGGTGAACTTTCTTATTTGAGCAGTCGTTCCCAAAATTCTAACAAGCGTGCACTAAAGTGAATCTGTTAACACAGATATATTAAATCTTGGAGTAAATGCCGTTGCGTATGATGAACAAAGGTGGTTTGTGGATATGCTCGAAGTAGCCGTCGACCAGCTCCCCGACCACCGACATGATGAATCTGGCTTTGCAGTTGCCCCATCTAGTGCACCGCCATATGTTCTTCTTGGTGCCTCTGACGTTGCAGTAGTAAGTGTACCCGCCGACAACTGCCAGCGCTTTTCCCGATTGATTCCGTACAAACAATACTGCAAGGAACAAGAAAGTGATGTTAGTTTATGACATGATAAAACCTTACTTATGAATGATAGAGTACTGAAGCTTTCACATTTGTGTCAGTTTACGTTATTTTGTGTGTAACAAATGTAGATTATGCACCAAGGGGATAAAGTATAGTGTCTTATGTAGCGGGCGCCCCGAGCAAAACGAAGGATTGTAGCGTTAACTCCCGAGCGTAGCGAGGGTGTTTTTAAGACAAGAATCCTGAGTGCAACGTGGGATTCAAGGTCGCCCAAGACGAAGGCACCTTTATCCCTGAGGAGTATACTCTACTTTTCACACCATCTATGAGACATAAAAGGCAATAGTAAAACAATATTATTAAACAAGATTGTTAAACAAGGAGCTAAAATGACCCAAACGGACTAAAGACTGCACATACATCCTACAGTATAGAGTGGCGATGGGCTCATCGTAATAATACTACCAACCCCTTTCTTCCCTTGGGTGTCGTAAAAGGCGACTAACGGACTAAAGACCTGCATATACATCCAACAGCCAACAGCATAGAGCGGCGATGGGCTCATCAAAATAATACTACAAACCTCTCTTTTCCCTTCGGTGCCGTAAAAGGCCACTAACGGACTAAATACTGCACATACATCCAACAGCATAGAGCGGCGATGGGCTCATCAAAATAATACTACCAACCCCACTCTTCTTTTCGGTGTCGTAAAAGGCGACTAACGGACTAAATAAAAACTGCACTTACATCCAAAAGCATAGAGCGGCGATAAACTCATCAAAATAATACTACCAACCCCTCCCTTCCCTTGGGTGTCATAAAAGGCGACTAACGTACTAAAGACTACACATACATCCAACGATAGCTTCCGCCTCTGCACACTGTCCTTCAGGAAGATCACCGAAGCTAAGTCTTGAGTTTTTGTAAATTATTTTCTAAAAGATTAAGAATAAACTTTGTAACCTATTCACTGATTTCATTCCTATTCTGAGGCAGGGTCTAAACCGCTACATACTAATTGTAGGAGGTTTAGCCCTTTAAATCGTTTTATCGCCTTCTAAGCGTGTCTTGGACAGTATGATTTCATAAAATATTTGTGTAGGAGGTATATAGGTATAACAAATTGACTAACCCCATTTATCGCATCAACAGACGCAATACACATTAAATAAACGATCTGTATTTTTATGCATTAACAAGTATTCATTAAAATGTGTCGAAAACAGCAAATATTAAGAGCATTACATACGGCGATAGGGCTCACCACCTGTCACGCTAAGCACATGTGCAGTCGCTATTTGGTGAAAAGTGAACTATGGCAGATGACTGCGTTTGGGGACAATAGTCGTGATTATGTATGTATGTATGTATTACATTGACGGGATCATTTTGTTGCCTTTAGTATTTTTTTTTTTATATAAGAAGGAGGCAACCACGAGCAGGCGGGCAGACCTGATGGAGAGCAATCACCGCCGCCCGTGGACCAAAACCAAAACCAGAGTAGTCGCAGATGCGTTGCCGCCCTTTAAGAAAGGAATAGAGTTAAGGAAGGAATAGGAATTGTTGGGGGGGGGGGGGGGGGGGGGTAGAATATAGAAAATGATTAAGACAATAACATAGAGATATTTACGAGATAAAGATAGATATGAGCCCATCGCCGCTCTATGGTGTTGGATGTATGTGCAGTCTTTAGTCCGTTAGTTGCCTTCTACAACACCCAAGGGAAGGAGGTGTAGCATTCTTTCACCGCTACGCGAAACGGTGATTTATAAGAATCACTATAATTGATGATGATGATTGCGTGACCGTTACCGTTGAAAAAATTATAATATTAAAAATATGAATATTATAACTTTATCTATTGTGATGATGAAGTCGTAGCAGCCTTAAAGGCTAAAGAAGAACAAAGTTTGTTCTTCTCCACACATCGCCATCTTGTCTTGACGCAGTACGTGTAATCCTTCATGAACCTGAATCCGGCCATTAGGATGACATGACCCCGACTAGTCTTGAAACAAATTGCCTCTGCAAAGGAAACAATCTCAAGAGCAAAGTGTACAAAGTAGCAAGATACTTGAGGATGCCTAGAAAACTACAGTGTCTTCTGTAATATTTATACAACACAAAGATTGTTTTTATTTTTAACGGGAATGTTAATCGGTCAGGTGATAAATACCAAGATCCCTTTTAAAGAAGAGATTAGAGAGATATAATTCATAGAATAGAATCTCTCACGAATTGTAATAAACTAAATAGTAGTCAGAAGACCAGACTACGATCTTTTAGGCCATGTTAAAACCTAAAAGTAAAACTGTCACCTAATATTGCTTAGGGGTTAACTAAAAATTGAGGCTGTTGGTGAAAATAGTTATTAAGGCATTAGGGAACTGTTCAGTATTCTGCTAAAATCTTGATATTATCATCATCATCATTCTATATTTGGATACGTACCTAACCTTGGGTAAACTTTTTTCATTAAAATACAACAACGATGTTAATTTTAAAATAACGACAGGTGTTTAAAATCAATTAAGGCCGTATGGGTGTGGTACTTTGCCTACCAAGAAAATGACTGCCAGGTGTCAATGTCATGTACGGTCTTGACATTAAAATAAAACGGAAAAATGTCATGTCGGCACTCGGCCTTCTATTCGGTTTCGGAAAAAGGGGTTATGGCGGTCGGTCTGTTTACGGTTTGCTGATTTCGTTTCCATCGTTGAAACAGCGCCAGAGCTTATTATATGGTGTAAAAACAACCGCGATTATGGTGCGCGCATTGTAGTCCTGTCAGCAGGATACGCGCTCGCGTTGATTGACTTTGTTCGATCCGGTACATGGCCGCGTGCATTAGCTTGTGAAATAATAACAAGAAATCGCATTATATCTGGTCAATCCCTTTGTAAACAGCCACCGGAGGCTATTGTGTGTAATTAATTGGACGGACTAACGCTGACGGCAGCGTATATTCTGAACATTACCTCGCGTTTGGAGGCAGTGCTAGTCTCGCGGGAAGACATTGCTTGTAAGCTAGTGGGAATCGGATACCTGTGATAACGTGGAGGAAGTGCCTGCTCGGCGGGTCGGACGGTGTGATTTGGACGAGCCTTTTGGCTTCGGCAGACGTGGTAACGCTACCAGAGGCAAGGCGTCACACCACGGCAGCTGGCCAGCGACTAATCCTATCCTGTTCGTCCCACTTACCCCTCCATTCCTAGGGTCGTAAGGCAAGCTGACATCGGACCAATTGGTAAGTACCCTAGGTTAAGTTCAGTTTATAAGTCTTCAACGCTGCGAATCGCAGCTGCTAAGGCAAACCCTGATGGGAGACCAGAAGCTCCAGGGTCTGTCTGAATCAACAGGTCTATGATTTTATATTGAAACAATATTTTTAAATATTTTAAACTGATATTAACGTAATCGTGATAAATAATCATGTGATGTCAATGGATCGATAATGTGTTTTGTTTTTGTTTAGGAAAATCACAAAAACGCACGTCAAAATTTTAAACGAATGTCTTTATATTACAATTCTTTTAACAACGTGTGATATGCGTCAATACTCCACATTTATATCTTTCTTTCCCATTATTTTTTCGGTTATCTTTTTGTGAGACCACACATCTCGATAATAAAGCTCTTCGATACTAAGTTTTTGAGTAGAAGAAACCGCCTGTCATAACTTTGTAAGTTTTGGCGGGTCATGATGGTGTACAAAGAGGTATTCTACAGCAGTGTAATCCTTGGTGGAGACCACAAAAGGGCCTGTGTATGTGGTACCAGGCGCAGTGAAATCGCCAGGTATTGTTCTTGTCCGCCTGCCGACGGTTGTAAGTATAGCCACGAAGATTCAAAGCCTGCCCTCCTGCTCCTCTGCTCATTGGAATCAGCACATCTGTATCAGAGAATAAGGAAAACATCTTAACTGAATGTAGTCGATCAATGTCATCTGTAAATAGAGACGTTACGTTTTATATGACAATTAAAAACTTACTTACTTGGCCGATAGTTCAATCAAATCTGTAATTTTAACTGACTGGCCTAATCGAACATTGCAAAACAGGTTCTTTAAAATATGAATAACAAACATATTAAATTAATATAAAACGTATTCGTTTACTACATCTAAATATATTCAAAAACAGTAAAAGACACCGATTGTGAAGAGCAATAGACGCATTATTAATTATTTCTTTATTTAATTTACACTGTAGGACTTTACGAGGATAGGAGAAACAGGAAATGTAAACTTTCACTAAACTACTAAGTTATATTTTTGGCCTTCACTACCTGCACCTTATCACTAACCAAATCAAAACAATTTTATTCGTCAATGCCAAAAGTACTGAAACACATTGTTCACTAGTTGATTCTGACGTATCGTCCATTTCCACCCTGATGGTAGGTTTGTGGCTCATGGTCGTGCACCCCATCGGCTGCGATGGCGACGAGCTCATTGCTCGTGATCAGTGAAGCCTTGCAACCTCGGTGGTAACGGATGCAGTACCTACCAACGCAGCCCCACTCTGCTAGGCTGCTGCCGGTTGTACGAATACTCTTTCCAAATGAGGACTTTGGCGCCGTTTATCGTCATAATTAGTTTGCAAGCTTTAACAACCAAATAATACAACGTGTTAGATATTATTAACACTTACCCAAACATCCTGTATCTCGCTGTCTTATTTTTTTTCAGTAAGAGTTGTCTGGAAAAGAGCTGTTAGCGAGAAGACCACCTCTGCCCGTTCTAGCTTTAATACTGAGTGATAGAGCCACGCTGCGTTGCAGCACGCATTGGGCCAGCTCGCCCGGCGTAATACCACCCCTTCTCACAAATATCCGGCGTGAAATAACGGCACTTGGTGCTGTTGTGTTTCGTCCGGCCAGTGAGGGTTCCGGAGGTCCAGCCCCCTCTCCCCTCCTCACAATTCCTATTCCTTCCTTAACCCTATTCCTTCCTTAAAGGCCGGCAACGCGCCTACGACTCCTCTGGTTTTGCGGGTGGGTGTCCATGGGCGGCGGTGATTACTCTCCATCAGGTGACCCGCCTGCTTGTTTGCCTCCTTCTACTATAAAAAAAATTAAAAAATATTACGTCATGTGTAGCTATTTGTATTAAGAATGTGCTTGTAAGTACCGTCTCTTGTAAGAATTTATGAGGGACCTTACCTATATCCTACACAAGTTCTAAGAATAATATCGATGCAAGCAAGCACGGATGCTTAGAAAAGAGACAGCTCAATACAGATTAAGGATCCATTTCACACGCGTCCTCGTTTCGTTAACTTATATAAAAATCGCCAATCCTTTATACAGATGTAAACAATTAAATGTCATAATTTTTTTTTTTTAATTTTCAAAAGGCACAAAGTCGAAATTTATCAATTTAATAAAACTATAAATATTTTGGCTCTATTAATTCATTCATTACCAGTACCTAGGTAGTGTAAAGAGTCGAAAAATTGTGAAAAAGCATTATTTAGGTGAGAACATTTTTAAGGCCCCTCAGGCCCCAAGCGGTCGCATGAGACCGCGGTCTCCACTTAACATTGTTTCGTGTTTTCACAGACTTACAGACTACTTGTGTATGAACAAGTTCGATAATTTCGGTTCTCTGGTAAATTTTACGTATCGAGATAGCAACACATCGCGTAGTCTATGCTCGATTCTGTCATTTTCGACGTTGACAGTTGCGCCAATTTCTGTGACAGAGTTAATCAGTGGCTGTGAATAAAGTGATATTTCTATTGGATTTATTGAATGTAAGTACTGTTTCTTATTAGAAAATGATTATTGAGACTATAATGATCCTATTGAGATAATAAGTTGTATCTACTACTACTACTACTACTAACTACTAAATAAAACACGTTGAAACCGGTGAAATCCGTTAGCTTTTTTCTAATTTCCGAGTGAATTGTTACAATGTTTGTTGGCAAATACTACAAGAACATTATAAAAAGTAATTTGAAACACGTTTACACAATAAATAACAACGTATTTATACAGTTTTATTACAATGAAAATTGTATACTTGACATTGTACGAATGTACGCACAATTACGTTGCATCAGCGCGAGCCATATTGGTCTTTATTTGTATAGGACTAAGTAGATAGTTTGCCGCTAGCCGATACCGAAAACACGATTGTCTGTCGTATTGCCTAGGGAGACGGTATGATCGGTAGCGCGTCGGCAGTTTTACGATAAAATTTGTTTTTATCGATAGTGTAATGGTAAATTGTAATGATTTCATATTTACTCTTACATGATAACTTTATTATTTATAAACGGTTTTAGCATGTTTGTTGTTGTTTTTATTGAATGTTGTTGATGTTGGGTCAAATTGAGATCTATGACACACTCATCAAAACTGTATATTGGTCAAGCGATGCTAAACTCTTATTTTTACTGTTTACTCGTCAAGTCCTTATTTCTGTGTACTCGTCAAAACTGGATGTTGGGTTTTTAGCATGTTTGTTGTTGTTTTTGTTGAATATTGTTGATGTTGGGTCAAATTAAGATCTATGACACACTCATCAAAACTGTATATTGGTCAAACAATGCCAAACTCTTATTTTTACTGTCTACACGTCAAGTCCTTATTTCTGCGTACTCGTCAAAACTGGATGTTGGTCTAACTTTTAAAATAGTCGATTAGAGATGAAATATTTCAAGAAATAAAACAATAATATTAGCATAATGTGTGTATTAAAACAAAATAACACTTTTTGTCTACTCGTCAAGTTTTTATTTCTACATACTCGCTGAAATTGCTTATTGGTCTAATTTTTAGAATAGTAGATTAGAGTTGAAATATTTCAATAAATAAAACTATAGCATTAGCTTAATTTATTCTATGTGGCCAGTTTTAAGTAAAAAACGAGGGAATTCAAAGCAAAGAGGTTTTAACTCTAATCAACGATTCTATAAGTTAGACCAATATGCAGTTTTGACAAGTACGCAGAAATAAGATTTTGACGAGTACCTAGACAGCAAAACTGAGAGTTTAGCATCGCTTGACCAATATGCAGTTTTGACGAGTGTGTCGTAGATCCAATGGATTTACTGGCCACATAGAATAAAAAGAAGATAATACTATAGTTTTATTTATTGCAAAGTGTGTCGTAGAACCATGTTTAGTACTTAAAATTTTGCCTCCTGGACCTGACCTGACCGATTGATTTGAAATTTGGTACACACCTTTAGTTCTGATGACAATACAATTATGTATATTCAGTATCATTGTAAATCCAAAATGGCCGCCTCCACAAAATTGTGGATTACGTTTTTTTGTTTAACCACGTCAATATGGGTATCAAATGAAAGGGCTTGATTAGTAGTATACAGTACATTATATTAAAAAAAAGTAAAAATGGCCGCTTTCACAAAATTATGGATTATATATTTTTTTGTTTAACCACCTCAATATGGATACCAACTGAAAAGGCTTGACTAGTAGTTTACAGTACATTATAGAAGAAAAAAACTTAAAATGGCCGCCTCCACAAAATTGTAGATTACATTTTTTTGTTTAACTACCTCAATATGGGTATCAAATGAAAGGGCTTGACTAGTAGTATACAGTACATTATATAAAAAAAAAAACTTAAAATGGCCGCCTTTACAAAATTGTGGATTATATATTTTTTTGTTTAACCACCTCAATATGGGTACCAACTAAAAAGGCTTGACTAGTAGTATACAGTACATTATAGAAGAAAAAAACTTAAAATGGCCGCCTTCACAAAATTGTAGATTACATTTTTGTCGTTTTACTACCTCAATATGGGTATCAAATGAAAGAGCTTGATTAGTAGTATACAGTACATTATATTAAAAAAAAAGTAAAAATGGCCGCTTTCACAAAATTATGGATTATATATTTTTTTGTTTAACCACCTCAATATGGATACCAACTGAAAAGGCTTGACTAGTAGTATACAGTACATTATAGAAGAAAAAAACTTAAAATGGCCGCCTCCACAAAATTGTAGATTACATTTTTTTGTTTAACTACCTCAATATGGGTATCAAATGAAAGAGCTTGACTAGTAGTACAGTATATTATAGAAAAAAATATTTACAAATAAAAAGGGTATAAAATATTTAAAAATTAATTAAAACATTAACGATTTTAGAATTAATTTTTAATTATTTAGTAGTTTTATTTAAGTACTATAACGATGGTAGTTGTCTCTTTTTTGTTGTAGGTATAGCATGTCAAATAATCAAAAATTAATTAAAAATATAAACGATTTTACAATTGATTTTTAATTATTTAGTAGCTTTATATGTACTATAACAATAGTTGTATCTTTTTTGTTTATAGCATGTCAAACTGGCGAGTCAATGAGGAGCCGCCTGAAGACTTCCTCCAGCTTTTATATGATGATGAGGGTAGCAATGAGAGAGAGAGAGTGACTTCGAATCCGAAATTGAAGAGGTGGGTTTGCCTAATAATTTGTTTGCCTTGTGGTACTGGTTACTTATTTATTCTTGTTTGATATATTACTTCATTTACTACTACTTATTGTGTGGATAGTCAAGCACTTGTGTCAGAGTTTCTAATCATGGTGATGGCGGTTATTCCATTGGGGGTGTTTTTTTATGTCATTTTTCATGTTTAAGGATGAAGCGAGTAATCGCGGGGTCTATCGGCCAGACTCGCCGGAACGCTGGGAGAGCCCGCCGCCATTGGTAATGCGTTTATTATATTTCTCGGTGAGATGCTGTATTTATAGCTTATGGTGTACAGTACATGTTTTTTTTTGTGTGTTTTAGATCGGTCCCGATCGTTCACCTGTGGCTCCACGCTACTTTTCTCTCACGTCCCCAGCGCGCAGTCCTGAGTGGTTGCCGGTAATGGTAATGCATTCATTATTGTGTAAAGTATACGGTATTGTTATATTGGGTTGTAATGATAATAATTTGATTCACATTTGTTTTGTATGTTTTAGGTATCTTTAGAAGAAGAAGAAGCGCCTCCAGACCTCGACAGGTCCCGGTCGCCTATTTATTTCAATGATTTGTCTTCGTCGGACAAGTAAGTTACATTTCTGCTGATATTCTTTACTAGCGGTCGCTTGCGGGTTCACCCGCGTGGTTCCCGTTCCCGTGGGAATATCGGAATAAAAAGTATCCTATGTGTTAATCCAGGTTATAAACAATCCGTATGCCGAATTTTATCCAAATCCATTGAGTAGTTTTTACGTGTAAGAGTAACAAACATACACACTCACAAACTTTCGCCTTTATAATATTAATGTGATAATAATTTAATTCACATTTGTTTTGTATGTTTTAGGTATTTTTAGAAGAAGAAGAAGCGCCTCCAGACCTCGACAGGTCCCGGTCGCCTATTTATTTCAATGATTCGTCTTCGTCGGCCAAGTAAGTTACATTTCTGCTGATGTTCTTTACTAGCGGTCGCTCGCGGTTACACCCGCGTGGTTCCCGTTCCCGTGGGAATATCGGGATAAAAAGTATTCTATGTGTTAATCCAGGTTATAAACAATCCGTATGCCGAATTTTATCCAAATCCATTTAGTAGTTTTTGTAACAAACATACACGCTCACAAACTTTCGCCTTTTTAATATTAGTGTGATAGTGTGATGAATAAATAGGTATAAATATGTAATTTTCCTTATCTTTACGATATGATCGTATATTGAATAAATGTAATCGTCGTTATTTAATGCTCAGTCACAGGCCTTACCTTAGGCGAGGATTCACGGATGACTGACTGGTCAAACAATCATATTGTTTTGTAAATGTCGTTACTTCTTTTTTATAAAGCTGTTTAATTTTACAGGTAATACTACAAGGCGCGTATCGCAGACGCGCGAGTACCTTAGACGAGGATTCACGGATGACTAACTGGTCAAGCAATCATATTGTTTTGTAAATGTCGTTAAATTCTTTATAAAACTGTTAATTTTATTACTTTTTATTGAAAATAAAACAAAATATTGAATGATAGTTTTTTTATTGAAAATAAAACAAAATATTGAATTATGTCGTATTTTAATTTACTCATACTAAACAGCTTACAAAAATAAGAACTATAGATACTATCGATAAAATTACAAAAGGAGAAGGAACATCACTAGCTGTTTTTATGTTTCGTCGCGTTGAGTTTCAATTGATGTTATTGTAAAAAAACAAGTAGTCCTCTTAAAACTGTTTACATAGTTAGATAGCAAAGGCCCCTGTTGTGTTGGTATCGTTTGAGTATTCATTTATTTCTTGTTATCCAGCCCGCAACATTGTTTCCAAATTTTGAACGTGAAGTACCAATTAACTGTTGCATGATTACACTTTATTTTGATACCTGATGGATAGGAAATATATCAGTTAGTACATTGTCGTTTACAGAACGACAAAATATGGTTTGATTGTAGAGTAATATGTTTTTTTTGTAAAAGGGGGCATTTGTGACGTCATCCGTAATACAAAAAAATTATGGCGCACCTGCTGTCATTATTTTTGACATATAATTTCCAAGACTGTGGGGTTAATATTATCAATAATATTGTCTTATGAACTAAGTTTATAATCAAAACTGTAATATTTAAGATTTTATACACATTTCGTTCCAAAACTGTTTCCAAACCACCTTATATTATTTAATTTAAAAATTAATAGGTAGAACGTCCTTTGGTAGGCAACATTATAAAATTTACCACAACAAATTTCTTTCATTTTAATTAACAATAAAAAAATACATTGGCCTTGTCCAGTCAACTAAATGACCGATAAGACCCTAATAATATAGGGTTTAAGCATCCCGTGGAATGTCTTAATAATAATATTATTGAACAATACAATTAACATTATATTTATAGTATAAAAATATATTAAAATTCAATACAAAAGTATCACCATAATTATTAACTAAGAAAACTTAACACAATAAACATTTATCTAATCATTTTAATACTTTTAAATATATTCATATTGAAAAGAATAAATGAAAGAGATGCTCTTTCTGTCCGCCAAACAAGAACGAGAGCGAAGACTTACAAGTATGTTCTAAGTGTAGACTGCCTATTTGCATGACATGTGCAAAAGTGATAATTATGCAATTCATGCTTAAAATTTAGATAACAGTTTATGACGTCAATTTTTTTTTGAAAGATGTTTTTTCCACTTTGTTTTAACTCTTATAAAAAGTGTTATTTTTTGTGCATAAAACGAGTTGAATTAAGTTTTTTATTGTGTTTTATTTTTTATTTTGTGTGATTTTATTTGGAAACCATGTTTTTATGACAAGTAAATAACGACTGATTAAAAAAGTACCATATTAGATAATTAAGAATAAAAGTTTCTATTGTTGATTTTGGTTAATACAAATAAAAAATGTGTAAAATTCATACTTATTTATGTTTTATTTTAAATTGAATAAAAGGGACCCACGACTATAGAAGTGTGACTGTTTTTCACTACTACAGTTAAGGGTTAAGTTTCTTAAGACGAACACATTAATCAAATGCTGAATAATGGTTTTTTCACATAGATGGTTGCAGTAAGCATGGGACTTACCCTTCACCTCACCTGATGTTAAATGATGATTAGGCATAAGGTGAAGTGCGCTTCCACTTTATCCGGAATCCATAACTACTGGGGAACTGGAGATCTTTTTCACTCTCGCAATACAAAAAAGCCACCTATTAATGTTATGTCGACATAAGATTATTATCGACTACGCATGCGCTTTCCCACTAGTGGGCTACGCATGACGTGAATTTTTTTTGTTGTTTTTTCCTTTTGCGGTCGGCTAATATTACGTACGCGCGTTCAATAAACACAGACATACATATACACATGCGTTTGCCCACCCGTGGGCCATATACAAAGCGTCCCAAATAAGTTTTTTTTTTGTTTATTGTTGCATTAATCTTAGCCCATTTGCCCTTACCTTGGTAAACAAATACGTCAAGCCCAACTGTAGAATATATATAGGATGTTGTTCTTTTTTTTACTGCCTTTGAATTTGTTTACTTTTGTTTATTTTTTGGTTGTCTTATTTTTAACACATCGTGATGCCGACCAAGTCACAAGCCGCTATTTTTAGGGAGGCAGTTAAGGCCATACTTCAGCTCCTTGAGATAGGGTCACAAATTATTGCTGGCGGCACCACACATTTCATAATGGAATTTAACGTACGTTTCAAACAGATACAAGGCGTGAAAGACAAGATGGACGCAGTGTATTATAACATTCTTGACGAGGAGGACCTGGACGAGAAGACCGAGAGGACATACACTGAGAACCACACAAAAGCCTCCGGAGCGTACCTGGGGATACTTATGGCTAGGGAGAAAATCTCAACCTCTTCCACGTCATCCCCAACCCATAGCGCTCAGCCCAGTTTCGGCGTCAATACGCCCACAGCCGTCCTCCCCAAGATAGCGCTGCCCAGGTTCAGCTCAAAAGTGGAGGACTGGCCTTCCTTCATTGCGCTGTTTAGGAGTCTGACTGACGACATGGCGACCCTGTCGGACGCAGTCAAGCTCCACTACCTATTCTCAAGTCTCAGCGGTGAGGCATTAAGCATGTTGTCCCACCTAAAGGTCACCAATGAAAATTTTGCCGTGGCCATGGACATCCTTACCAAGCGGTACGAGAACCGCCGGGTTCTCATAGATAGTTTCGTCGACATAATCCTGGGGCTGCCAAGCATCCACACGCGCTCTAACATAGGCACACTTTTCCTCACTCCGCTCGTGTCCGCCCAGTGTGCCCTTAGTAATTTGGATCTGCCCATAGGAGAAGACTACGTGTTTGTGTCGATAGTGGTGCGAAAGCTTAAGGGTGAGCTCCGCACGTTATTTGAACGCAGACACGGGTCTAGCAGCACCCTGCCCACGTTGAGCGACCTCATATCCTACCTCGAGGAGCACACGCGCTGTGTGGAGACAGAGTTCTCCAACATAGCCCAGCCGCAACCCATTCACGCCCTGCCCGGCCCTTCTCGTAGCCGCGCGCCTCCACAGTTGCCCCATCGCACTTATGCTCAGATGGCTCAGCAACAACCCGACCATTACCGTGGCCGCTCCTCAGCTCCATCGCCTCACCGCGCCCATGATCAGCCTACTCACCAACCGTTCCGCCCAGCGCAGCAAATGCGTCACCGCCCATCCACCTCCCCAGCTCGCAGTCAGCCCTTCCCCGTCTACTCGGCCTTCCAGCAAAGCTGCTCCTCATCATCGTCCTCGTCCTCTTCCTCACGCTCGACGTCCTACTGTCCCTATTGTGCCACTAGGGGACATAGGCTCATGACGTGCAGATGGTACAATGCCTAGCCAACACAGGGCCGTTGGGACTTTGTACAGGCACGCGAGCGCTGCCAGCGTTGTCTCGGCCCTCACTACGAGAGCGAGTGCAGGTCAAGGGGGGCATGCAAGGACTGTGGGAGCTCCAACCACCACACGTCCCTACATCGACCAGACGACCCAACGCACTCGGCTCATTCGTCGTCTGTACATATACCCCCACCACAGCTAAGAGAGCACTCGAGGGAGCGTCCCAGAAACAGCAGGCGGCACGAACCCGCACATGCTAAACAGGTGCAACCCAGCTCTGCTTACAGAGCCAGCCCGCCTAGGTCCAGTGCGCCAGGTAGGCCCCGCGAACGCCGCCAGCAATTATGACTCCCAACTATCACGGAGCACCCTAGCGAAAAGGTAGATCAAGACCATGCCCATTCAGACCATGCCCATTTAGCCCATGTCCCTTTGGCCCATGCCCAGTCAACCCATGCCCACACAGCTGATACACACTAGTATATATAGTAACAATAGTATGCCGACCCACTCACAATGATACTCCTACAATCACTGCCACAGCTCATATTTTAAAAAACGTCACTGGCTACCTTCCCTTAGAGAAGGTACCAAACATTTCCCACGTACTAGGCCAGCCACCCGTGCCATTGGCTGACCAGCTTTACCACACACCAGCCCCGATCGACCTCTTATTGGGGTCGGACGTTCTTGGCCAGGTGTTGGACGGGACTAAGGTCTCGTTGGGCCCGGGCAAGCCCATAGCCTTCGGCACGATTTTCGACTTCGCGTTGATAGGACCCATTGAGGACTTGTATGCGCAGCCGGCGCAGCAGGTTAACTCAGCTCACGTCGTTAGCTCATAACCAGACTTAGCTGAATCAGCCCAGGACATACGTCAGAGTCTGGAAAGGTTCTGGGAGTCTGAGGAGCCCCTGCCTCAATCTCACACTCATAATGATCCCCTGGAGGAACAATGCGAGGAAATCTTCCGCTCTACCACTACACGCGATCCCTCAGGCAGATATACGGTCGCTCTGCCCTTTCTAAAGGATGCCCCTCAACTAGGTAAAACTCACCCTATCGCATTACGCAGATTCCTCAATATTGAGAAGAAGCTAATGGCGAACCCGTCTCTGCGCCTAAATACGTCGACTTTATGGCCGAATACATCGACTTAGGACACATGGCTCCCTGTCACCCAAATGCATTCGCCCATAAACCTCACTTCTACATCCCTGACCATGGCGTATTTAAGTCAGGGTCGGACAAGCTGCGCATTGTTTTTGATGGTAGCTGCAAAAGCTCCAATGGTGTCAGCATATATGAATACCTATACACAGGCCCCGCCCTTCAACAGGACATTGTGGACATCATCATGTCCTTCAGAACGCATCCAGTCGTTTTCAGCACTGACATCCAGAGGGTGTTCAGAAATGTGCTGGTTGCCCCAGACCAGAGACGGTATCAGCTGATACTATGGCGGTCCTCACCAGATCACCCTCTGCTCGCCTACGCCCTCAATACAGTCACGTACGGCTTAAGATCAAGCCCATACCATGCAATCCGCACTCTGCTTCAGCTAGCTGATGATGAAGGCCATCGCTACCCTGGAGCCGCTCAGGTTCTTCGCAAGTCTATCTTCGTTGATGACATCTTGTGTGGTCATGACACAGTTGAATCCGCCCAAGCACTCCAGGACGAGTTGATAAGTCTGCTAGACCTAGGCGGCTTTCAGCTCAGTAAGTGGACATCCAACTCGCCTAAGCTGCTCGAGAGATTTCCCGACAACCAATGCGACATGCCCAAGGACTTCGACATGAACCCAGAGTCCACGTCCATTAAGGTCTTGGGTATACAGTGGAGCCCTCAGTCAGACGAATTCACCTACCGCATCTCTCTGCTCCCCATCACACATGTCACAAAGCGGTCTATTTTAAGAACCGTAGCCTCATTTTACGACCCAAACGGCTGGGTTTCTCCCGTTATCTTCCGCACAAAGGTGCTGCTTCAGCAATTATGGCTACTGAAGCTGGAATGGGATGAGCCCACTCCCCCTGAAGTACAAACGGAGTGGCACCACATCTCAGAGGATCTGCCGCTGTTGTCTAGCATTCGCTTCCCTCGGCACGTTTGTGCAAACAAAGGCTCAGCTGCATACTCGCTTCACGGGTTTGCAGATGCCTCTGAAGCCGGGTTTGCCGCCGTTGTTTATCTCCATGAGCTCGATGCCTCCGGAGATACTTTGGTACACTTGATTGTCGCCAAGTCGCGAGTCGCACCAATCAAGAATCGCCTCACAATCCCCAAGTTAGAGTTGTCGGCCGCCACCCTACTCTCCCAGCTCATGATCCGTGTGTCGGTTCAGTTATCGGCCCATATCAGTATACAACAACACATATGTTGGTCAGACAGTACGATAGTCCTGGCCTGGCTCAATACACCGCCTCACCGTCTTCAACCCTTTGAAGCCAACAGGGTAGTCAAAATCAGCTCAGGCTCACCCGAATGTACCTGGCGACACGTACCTTCCGAGCTCAACCCGGCAGATTGCGCAAGCAGAGGGATGTCTGCGCAATCCCTATCAGCCCACGACCTATGGTGGTCTCCCATGTGGCTTGGACAGCCTTGTGAGTCTTGGCCTGCGATGCCCTTAGCTCTGGGCCATCACGCCCTGCCCGGCCTTAAGCCCAAACACGTCCCGTCACTGGTCAGGCCCCTTGTATGTCAGTGAACGAAGAGAGGCCCTACTTTACTGGGTGCGCAGTGTTCAGCACAATGAGTTTGCAGAGGACATCCACCGCCTTCAAACTGGCAAAATCAGCTCCGTCAGACTCCAGCGGCTGTCATCTCTCATTAAAGATGAGCTCCTTAGAGTTGGTGGACGACTGTCCCATGCGTCTATCCGATATGACGCGCAGCATCCGCTCATACTTCCCAGCTCTAGCCCACTTGTAGACCTCATCATTGACCACTACCACAAAATACACTGCCACCCTGGCGCTGACACCTTACACGCAATCTTACGCCAACAATTTTGGATATTGTCCGCGCGCCGTATTATTAGACACCGAGTCTTTAAATGCATTAGATGCTTTCGATGCCGGGCCCAGCCGCAAACGCCCTTCATGGCCGACCTGCCAGCTGATAGAGTTACTCCTCAGCCAGTATTTAGTCAAGTCACGACCGATTTTGCCGGCCCATTCCTCGTTAAATCTAGTACCCTACGTAATGTTAAACTCTTAAAAGCGTACTTTTGTATATTCGTGTGCCTCTCCACTAAGGCGGTTCATTTGGAATCGGTCTCGGACCTCAGCACGGAAGCGTTCCTCGCGGCGTTACAGCGTTTTATAGCACGCCGCGGTGCCCCGGTTCTCATGTGGGCTTCTCCCACATTAGTCAAATAATATATTATATACTTATATTTTATATAACATAAAATATTATATAATATCAATTTCATAATTTGTACTTTATTTCATATAGTTATTATATACATAAAATAAACCTTTACTATATTTACATATTTACAAAATGATATTTACATTAACATACTATTTTATTATCTTATAACATTTACTTATTTACACATTTCCATACAAATAAAAAACTCGTCCGGCATTATTCAGTACCAGCTGATTGCCGTCCCATGGAATGGAGTCGCGCACACACCGAGCGAACCCATTGTTCTATAATCTGGTCGGCGCACGCGCAGACCGCGTGCCGCCTCGATAACCAGTCAGAATCTATGATTAACGCCGTACGCACGTTCGATTGCCTCCCGCTATTTTCCGACGCGCTCGCTTGTAACTGCTTCCTTATATATTTATGTGCTTCACTATTCTGCTTGTGCTTAATTGAATATCTATCTGCTGTGCTCTGTACTCCTTCTGTCTGTGTCTGTGCTAAGTAAACGTGTTGTGACTGTCAAGTGCTGGACTTATTATTTCACCGCCCACAAAACAGGTAAGTACCCTAGCATAGAACACTTATTATTTAGCGATACAAACATACACGCTAAAGTGGTGACCCCGTACGAACATTTTTATTATCAAAAATGAGTGACAGCAGTGATACCGCCACCTCACAAAAGCGCGGGGACGACAACGTCACCCGCCGAGCAAAAAAACCGGAGCGCGTTTCCACTGTCGAGTCGTCCGATTTTAAACCACATAATTTGAAGGTTCCAACATTTTCGCCGGACGACCCAGAAATTTGGTTCGCACTTTTAGAAGGGCAGTTTGAGGCTTACGGCATAAGAGACGATGCAGCTAAATTTACCAGCGTCATCACTAACCTGGACATGACCAAAGCCGTAAAAGCCGTAAAAGATATAATCGTTGATCCTCCACCTAGTCAGCGTTATAAGACGATTAAAAATGAATTGATCAAGCGACTGACCGCCTCCCACGAGAAGAAGGTCAGGCAGCTCTTGACCCATGAGGAGCTTGGAGACCGGAAGGCATCACAATTTCTCCGGCATTTGCAAGATCTGGCCGGACCTAATGTGCCGAAGGAGTTCATCCAATCCATCTGGACCAGTCGCCTCCCTCAAAACATCCAGACGGTGCTCGCTTCCCAGCCTTCACATTCCCTGCAGCAGCTCGCCGACCTAGCAGACCGTATCCAGGAGATTACCGCACCTGTACAAGTCGCGGAAACATCATCCGGCAGCGGCACAACATTCGGCAGCAACTGTATTGCGAGCGAGATAAGCGAGCTTCGACAGATGGTGAAGCGCCTTGAGGCCAAACTTGACGAGCGCACTCGATCTTCGCGCAACTTCAACCGCTCTAGGTCTCACCAGCGTCGTGCTTCGTCGCGTTCAGGGTCAAGATCGTCTTCTTGCTACCGCCGGTACCCCATCTGCTGGTACCACTCAAAGTTCGGGACCGATGCAAAGAAATGCGTGAAGCCATGCGACTATGGCAAGTCGTCGTCGTCGGGAAACGCCGCAGGCAGTCGGTAATGGCGGCTGACGACTGCCCCACTTCACCAGGTCGCCTCTTCGTCACAGACCGCGTTACGAAAACACTATTTTTGGTCGACACAGGCAGCGACCTTTGTGTCTTCCCACGCAGCCAGCTACGAGAGCGCCGCGCAGCTACGAGCTACCAACTCACCGCTGCCAATGGGTCTACGATCTCCACCTACGGATTTGTACATTTTGATCTAGACTTTGGTTTACGCCGCATATATCCTTGGCGTTTTGTGGTAGCTGACGTCACTAAGCCCATTATAGGTGTAGATTTTTTATGTAATTATAATATAATTGTGGACTGTAAATGTAAAAAGCTCATAGATAACACTACAACTGTATCTGTTCCAGCTTCTCTGGCTTATAATTGTAATAACGTTCTTTCTGTGAAGGTTCTGGCTGGCGAATCGCATTATCACCAATTACTGTCGCGTAAGTTTTCAGAAATTACGCGACCAGCTGGTTCTCAACGTACTATACCGCACAATACACTCCACCACATCCGCACTACATCAGGTCCTCCAGTGTCATCAGCACCCAGACGCTTGGCTCCAGACAAGCTCAAAATCGCGAAGGTTGAGTTCGATGCCATGTTAGCTAATGGCACAGCTAGACCTTCTGAGAGCTCCTGGTCGTCCCCACTTCACCTGGCGCCGAAAAAGGACAACGGCTGGCGCCCCTGCGGCGACTACAGGCAACTCAACGCCCGGACCTTGCCTGACAGGTACCCAATCCGTCATATTCATGACTTTACGCATAATATCTCGGGCTGCAAGGTCTTCCGCGTTCCGTCTTCAAGGAAGACCGCGATCACCACACCCTTCGGAATGTTCGAATTCCTTTTTATGACGTTTGGCTTGCGTAATGCAGGCCAAACATTTCAACGGTTTATCGACGAGGTGACACGCGGGCTTGATTTTGTCTACTGCTACTTAGATGATATTCTGATATTCAGCCGTGACCATCAGCAGCACGAAGACCACCTCAGGCAGGTATTTACCAGGCTCCGGCACTATGGTTTGGTCATCAACGTGTCTAAGTGCGTTTTTGGGGCTCCCCAGTTAACTTTTCTAGGTTATCGCATCTCGGAGAGCGGAACCAAACCACTGGATAAAAAAGTCCAAGCCATACGCGAGTTCCCCCCACCCAAGGACGTCAGGTCGCTCAGGCGATTTTTGGGCATGGCCAATTTTTATAGGCGATTTTTGCCTAATGCCGCCCTAATCCAAGCGCCTCTAAACGCCTTGCTCATGGGGACAGTAAAGGGGTCCACACCAATCACCCTAGCCGGTGATGCTCTGAAGGCTTTCTCAGAGACCAAAGAAAGCCTCTCCAACGCAGCTCTTTTGGCACATCCGGATTGCCGAGCCAAGCTGGCGTTGGTTACAGATGCATCAGACCTCGCTATTGGTGCCGTTCTCCAACAGCTAAAGGACGACGTGTGGGAACCCTTAGCGTTTTTCTCCCGGAAGCTCAGCCCGTCCCAACAAAAGTACTCACCGTACGATCGTGAGCTTCTTGCGATCTACGAGGCAATAAAGTACTTCCGTTACATGCTTGAGGCGAGGCATTTCACGATCTATACGGATCACAAGCCGATTAGTTTCGCCTTCTGTGAACAGAAGCAAAACTGTTCGCCTCGACAGTTCCGACATCTGGACTATATATCCCAGTTCACGACCGACATAAGGCACATTGCTGGCAAAGACAATGTCGTAGCCGACACCTTATCTCGCGTCGATGAGGTGGGCGCTCCAGTATGTCTCACCAGCCTCGCCCAAGCCCAAGAGACTGACGCTGAATTGGCCCAGTATCTCTCTGAGCCTCAACATCACTCCGTCTTAAAAAGATGAACTTTCCTGGAAGTCGGACGCCTTTGTACTGCGACGTCAGCACACCGACTCCCAGGCCATTCGTCACCACAAGCTTTCGTAGGCAGGTGTTTCAAAGCCTACACTCACTAAGCCATCCCGGTGCCGCAGCCACCGCACAACTCATTGCGGAAAGGTTTGTTTGGCCTGGAGTACGGAAAGACTGCCGCGAATGGGCTCGATCGTGCTTATCGTGTCAACGTGCGAAGGTCAGTCGTCATGTATCCGCTCCCTTGGGTACGTTCGACTTGCCTCGCTCCCGTTTTCATAACGTTAATATTGACCTCGTCGGCCCCTTACCGGTCTGTCAAGGCTACAGGTACTGTCTGACAGCTGTTGACCGCTTCACACGATGGCCCGAGGTCATGCCGTTGCCCGACATACGCGCGGAAACAGTCGCAAAGGCATTAATCGCTGGGTGGATATCTCGTTTTGGTTGCCCGACAGATATTGTGACAGACCGCGGCGCGCAGTTTGAGTCCGCACTGTTCCAATATCTAGCAAAGACCATCGGATTCAACCACAAACGCACAACAGCCTATCATCCGGCGTGCAACGGACTTGTTGAGCGGTTTCATCGCCAGCTCAAGGCCTCCATCACCTGCCACGCTCAGCAAAATTGGATCGACGTACTACCTTTTGTATTGTTAGGGATACGCAGCGCCTACAAAGACGACCTTCAGTCGTCTTCAGCTGCTGTATGGTGAGCCTTTAAGGCTCCCCGGCGAATTTTTCAATCCGATCACACCCTGTACTACTGACATGTCAGACTTTACAGCGCGCTTACGCTCGTTCGCTGAGACCCTCAAGCCAGTTCCAGCTTCTCGCCACAGCAAACAAAGCGTTTTCGTATTCAAGGAACTAGCCACTAGCGAACACGTCTTCCTTCGTGAGGATGCTTCGCGTGTGACCTTTCAACCAGCATATTATGGCCCTCACAAGGTGTTGGAGAGAAGTAACAAGGTTTTTAAACTCCTGATCAAAGGAAAACCTGTCACAGTGAGTATCGACCGTCTAAAGCCTGCATTCACACTTACAAACGAGGAGGACCTACGTAACACTCACACTTACACACCTCCAAACACTCACACTTACACACCTCCAAACACCCACACTCATACACCTCTAAACACACTCACAAACATGCCTTCATCAGTTCAATCTCACAAAACAACTCGTTCTGGGAGACATGTTCGGTTCCCGGACTATTATCGACCCTAACCAGATCTCTGGGGGGGAGTGATGTGGGCTTCTCCCACATTAGTCAAATAATATATTATATACTTATATTTTATATAACATAAAATATTATATAATATCAATTTCATAATTTGTACTTTATTTCATATAGTTATTATATACTTAAAATAAACCTTTACTATATTTACATATTTACAAAATGATATTTACATTAACATACTATTTTATTATCTTATAACATTTACTTATTTACACATTTCCATACAAATAAAAAACTCGTCCGGCATTATTCAGTACCAGCTGATTGCCGTCCCATGGAATGGAGTCGCGCACACACCGAGCGAACCTATTGTTCTATAATCTGGTCGGCGCACGCGCAGACCGCGTGCCGCCTCGATAACCAGTCAGAATCTATGCTTAACGCCGTACGCACGTTCGATTGCCTCCCGCTAATTTCCGACGCGCTCGCTTGTAACTGCTTGCTTATATATTTATGTGCTTCACTATTCTGCTTGTGCTTAATTGAATATCTATCTGCTGTGCTCTGTACTCCTTCTGTCTGTGTCTGTGCTAAGTAAACGTGTTGTGACTGTCAAGTGCTGGACTTATTATTTCACCGCCCACAAAACAGCTAAGTACCCTAGCATAGAACACTTATTATTTAGCGATACACTCATACTCGCTAAACTCATCCGCTCGGACTGCGGTACAAATTATGTAGGCGCTAGAAATCAGCTCATTGAAGTACAAAACTTCCTTGCCTCGAATAATGACACGATTGCGCACAAGCTCGCTGGTCAGCACATTACTTGGTTATTAAACGTCCCTAAGCAACTTTTAACGTCCCTTCCCGAACTATCCGTGGAAGATAGGCCGATCTCCACACGTAGGCGATTCCAGATGGTACAGGCCCTTTCCCAGCGCTTCTGGACGCTGTGGACCCAGTCCTACCTCCACACACTCCAAACCCGCTCCAAATGGTTGTCCCCATCCTCCCCTCCCCGAGTTGGCGAGCTCGTCCTCATCAAGGAGGACAACCTGCCTGCCCTTCATTAGTCGCACCCTGCCTGGGAAGGATGGCGTCGTGCGGGTGGTGGACCTGGACACCGCCAATGGACACCTCCGGAGGCCTGTGTTCAAGATTGCCAGGCTCCCTCTGGATGAGCCCACCCTGGGCCCCGGAGGATGTACTCGCCACGGGCGAGACGCCTTGTTATAAGCGTATTAAGATACGCCTAGCGCCATCTAGCGTTGTATCGCGAAGTTGGCGCGCGGAGTGTGAAACCGGACGCGCGCCCGCGTCAGTCTGTCTGCTAGCTACCGCGAGACGCCCAAAGATATACGCGCCCTGATATTGCCGTAGACTGCTTATATATAGTGACTCTGTGACCTTATTGATAGTGACCCTGGATGATAGTGCCTGTGATCAGGTGAAGTGACTTTGTGCTGTGCCGTGACCATCACATCGCCTTTAATCGCCGCCCGTCAGCTCGTGTCCCGGTGCCAGCGACCTCGTAAAGCCTGCTCCCGGTAAGCTCCTTTCTACCTCCCGCCTAACCACGTCGTATGTTAGTGCCTCTCGCACCAACAAAATATATGCATAACCATGACTTACAAGCGAAGCCTTGAACTGCGATCTTTTAGAAATAAAACAACTTAATTGTACTATCGTTTTTTCATCAATGTTTAAAACATTTACGCAGACATTAAACATTCGATCACGAAAATATGAATTAATGTAAGGGAAAATTTCCCGAAAATGAGTTATACCTTTACACCGTTGGATTCGGAATTTTACGCGCCATCGAATGGTATACTTGAAATGTTGATATCTTGAAAAAAGAACTAGTTTATGCCCCTTACATTACACATTTTAGGAGGTCGTAAACAAATCTTTATCACAAATTTTTACGTATCATGCACTTGTACAAAATGTTATTTTAATTTTAAGGTATGTCTCATAGTAAATTATATTATGCCTTTATAGGGTAAACCCAAATCAAGTTTTTCTTTTCCTAAACCTAACTAAATAATACTTACCGTATATTTCTACCGTGTATGAATCTAAAACGCAAAAAAGACACATGGGGAGAGGCAGATGGTAAACGTGGGCGTGGTTATTGCGAAATTGCCACATGCCTTTTACGCACAGAGAGCCTAGTCAACTGGCAAACGCTCGACCGGTGACAGCGTCAAAATCGCTCATCAAATTCGCTACGATAAATCGATATCGATAAGCTAAGGGATATAGAACATACAGGCTTGTCTTAGTAATTTTTTGTTTGATGATAATCTAACGCATATGTAAGATTAATAAATAGGTACCTAGTAACCACATCGATCACCAAACCTTTTTAGTGAATTGAATGTCACTTTACTAAGAAATTCCGGTAGACTCCTTGAGACAATTTGAGAAGTGAATCGCTTTTTTTCGCCTTAAGTTCGCCAGGCAAGCACGTTTGTAAATAAGTAGGTACTTATTTGATGATGAGTGACTGACCTATCATAATACGACATTTATATGAGACCAAACCCATTTTTCAGCTTAGAATATAAATAAATTAAGACTGAAGACCACAAGCAAACGCTTACTGCCAAGCATTTCTCATAAATATTATCAACTTGACGTCTGTAATGAAATAAGTGATAACACTAAATGTTACAAACCGCGCGAACATTTATACAGTTTGATCTAAGATGCGAGTACCCACTAGGTACAGTGATTAAAACGTTTGCAACTTGTATGAGTACATCGCCTAAAGTAACTCTATGGCGTAGCGGCTAAGGCTTTCGGGTTTAATTATCTAACTACAACACCTATCACATTACTTGTGTGTGTGAGCCGTTACTTGCCCACACATGAAATGTCAGAATAGTTACGACGTCACGGGAAGAGTTACGAGAGTCTTGTCAAATAAAAAATACGGCGATACTAATTGAATGCCTTTAATGCACTGTTACATACGAGCTAATACATTGTCCATAACCAAAGTAGGTCGGTTGTGTTCAACGCAAATATGAATTAACAATAGTTATTATATTAAAATAACAATGGCTTGTACATATTGCCAACAACAACAAAAGATATGCATAAAAAACAAAAAAAAAGGAAAGTTTGTCAAGTTGATAACCTTGTAAGGACATTGTTTAGTTACACTAAGGTTTTGGCAAATTATCAAATTTTATTGTTCTGTTCCTTGTTGGGGATGTAGCCCTGTCCACACTTGCTCTGGAACCACTCACTTCGCGGAACCTAGACATAGAGGTGTGTCGCGCACTCACACCACCTTCATTCACTGCACTCACCACACTGTCACGACTCCGACCTAGTTCCAAGTCAGAGACTTGGGCTGGCTGCTGCTGCTGCGTTCCGCTGACGCATCTTGCTGTCAAACATCTTCCGAATCTGAATACTACATAAGCCATAAGAAGCAAGACCAACGGGATTAAAATGGAATAGATAATCGTGTAATGAGTAGAGTCGGTCAAATCAATTGGTTGCAAATTTTGCGTTTTCAATTCTTCTATTTGCTGTTTTATTGACTTATACGCTTGATCATGGTTTTCTACCTCGTTTTCTTGTGGAGTATGAAAAGATGAAGAATTAATAATATCATTCAAAGCGGACATCGGCTGTATTGTGGGGATCTCAATATGTTGTTGTAAAAATAGTTGATTGTTATAATCATGATGGGCTTGTATAGTAAATGTGTCACCCTTTATGAGACAGCCTTGACCTATATTAATGAGGCCATTGCCCTGCAATTGTTTTGTATCCAGTCCAGCTGGGCATAAAACGCGAACTCTGCACTCCCAGCAGCATGAGTACAACCAAGCGCCGGGCGATTGTAATTTGACCCAGTTATCGGAACATTGTCTGAGCTCTGCCCGACAAAAGGTGTCATTGTTATTATTATATACAGTAATTGCACATATTGACTTATCAAAGTGGACATTAAGTATGGGAATACTTTCGTAGCATAAAACGCTATTTTGATATCTTTTGCACGTTTGTATGTCACTTTCTGTCATTGGTATAATCATATCTTTTTTCATGTTGACTGCGATGTAGGGAGTGATGGGAATATTATACATCATTTTGTCATTATTTTTCGATGGTAAAGAAATTGTTTTGCTAAGTTCAAACTGACTTTGACTTAGTAGCGGAATTCTAATTTCTATAATTAAATAAGCTTTTGTCACTTTGGCGCGGATTCGTAGCAATTGATATAACTCTCTTACATTATTCGTCGGTACTACTAATTCACCTTGTAGTCGTCCAGATATGAGATTGAGTTGATTTTGCAATTCAGTAGGCGAAATTAGGTGTATGTCAAGTCGCCCGTGATGAATGTTTGTAATGGTGTCAATTAACGTTCCTTGAACTCTTCTTAAATTTGATAAAATAACATCGACGGAGAGCGCCGTTGTTAACACAGAGAGAGCTTGCATTTGATGGTCTGCAGATTGCCGCACCTCATTAATAGCCAACGTCATATTCTTTAGATGTTCGTTAATAAAGTGAAAGTGGCTATTCATAATAGCTTCATTACGTTTTAAGATGTTGTTTTCGGCCTCCAGAATAGACGTTTGATTTCGTATCATATTTAATAAATGGCTTTCATTGTTTTTAATCGATATGATATCTTTTTCATATTTTGCAGCAAATTTGTCATCTAACACGCCAAATAAAGAGTTAGCAATGTTTCCTATGCCATTAATTAATCCTCTTTTCACTCTTATTTCATTTTTGGTTTGAAATAATTCATTGTAGTAGTTTATTTCATTTAATTCGTGATCAAACTGGGATATAATTGGTCTAAATGTCATTTCGGTCTTGTCTAAAGTTTTCAGATGATTAACATAGTTTTGAATGTCAGCCATGTTCTGCCAATATTTGGTCATATTATAGTACACTACCAATTTCCATTGGTCTTGCACAATTCTCATGTCAGCGATTTTGTCAAAGTAAAGTGTGTTTGTTGTATTAAATCGGGTAATATTAAAACTTTGTTGTAGTGTAGGCGTTATCAATGTCATAAGTAGCGTTAGCACAGCGACGAAATAGCTAGGTTGTTTTCGATTTCTGGCGCTACGTTTGGGATTTTGTGAAGGTTTATCCTCATTTTTCTCGTCGTCATCTTTTGAAAGGGTGCTGTTTTCTTCATTAACCAGGACAATGTCATTAATTTTTAAGTTGGGTTTGCTGTGATGCCATTTACTGCGTGTTTGTAAGCGATGGAGATATTCTTTAGACCATTTATTCCAAAATGATTGATGCATTTTCTGTACTAATTGCCAACGCGTCTGTGAGCTCTTAAGTTCCTCTGGGTCTTCTAGAGGAGTAGATAACAATGGACCTCCAACCAAAAAATGTCCAGGTGTCAACACATCCTCTTCTGCATTCTCTGTCAACGCATATAGTGGCCTTGAGTTAACGCAAGCTTCTATTTGAGCTAACAACGTGTAGAACTCGTCAAATGTTAACTTTTGTTCCCCAATTATGCGTTTGAGATGATGTTTGACGCTTTTTACGGCGGCCTCCCAAAGACCACCTGCATTTGGCCATGCTGGAGCATTAAAGTGCCACGTGACGCCCATGGTGCTGATGTCATTCAAAAAGTCGGGGTTAATAACTTCCAAAGCCTCATTGTATTGTTTATTTAAAATTTTCGCTGCACCAACAAAATTAGTACCATTGTCTGAATATATATGTTTGGGTACTCCGCGGCGTGCACACATGCGTTTAAACGCAGCTAAAAATGATGCACTACTCAGATCGGTCACAAGCTCCAAATGTATAGCTTTCGTGGCAAAACACACGAATACGGCTATGTAACCTTTTAAGGTCTTTATGCCCCTACCTTTGTTAGCCTTTATGTCAACAAAACCACTAAAATCCACACCTGCATGAGTAAACGGGCGTGATGGTGTCACTCTTGGCTCCGGAAGATTAGACATTATTTGTTGTGGATTTTGTGGATTATGACGCCTGCACTTCATACATTGGCGGATTCTTTTCTTGACCGCTCTGTTGCCAGATATAATCCAATACTTATAACGAGTATACGCTAATGTCAGGGTGGCGCCTCCATGCAGAGTACCTTGATGAGCTTCGTCAATGATAAGTCGCGTTAAATGAGCGTCATGTGGCAATATAATTGGATGTTTTCTGTCATATGTCAAGTGAGAATACTGCAACCTCCCACCAACTCTTAAAATTCCATATTTATCTACAAACGGATTTAATGTCAATAGTGAGTTTTTAGATGAAATAGGTTTATTCTTCATGAAACTAGTTATAGTGTCACTAAAATGTTGCGCTTGTACCGCTTTAATTACTGTTTGTAACGCCGTTCGTATTTCGCTTGCAGTTAAATGATTATGTAATTCATTGTTATTGTTTCGTCGCGTGCGCTGTATGAAACGTGATATCCAACATATGATCCGGACTACTCGAGTTATCTTGCTACTTTTGTTTATCAATTCAATAATAACAGAAGGCGTAATTAATTGTATTGCACATGATGATTTTATATTCTTTTGTTCTAACTTAGGAGCTTCATATTGTGGTATATCTGTCGGTATGCTATCGTCTTTAAGCCATGACGGTCCATTCCACCACAACTTGTTATCTATTAGCTGTGATGGATGTAGCCCCCTGGTAGCGCAATCTGCTACATTTTCCTCTGACTTCACATGTCTCCACTGAGAAGCGGGCATTATGTTAATTATTTCACGCACACGGTTAGCGACAAAGGTTTTCCACCTTGACTGGTCACCTTGAAGCCACCCCAGCACCACCATGGAATCTGTCCATCCAAAAATTTCTGTCACGTTTTCCTGTACGGATGCTCTTATTTTATTTATTAGTTTTGTCAATAACACTGCAGCGCATAGCTCTAAACGCGGTAATGTCACAGGCTTTTTTGCGGGCGCGAGTTTGGTTTTAGCGGCAAGTAATGTCAGTCTTATTTTACCGTTGTCCTCAATAGTTCTGACGTAAACGGCACATGCCATTGCCTTCTCTGAAGCGTCCGAAAAACCATGCAACTGTATAAGCCTTTCAGTATTTCCAATCCATCTAGGTATACGAAACTTATCAATATTCTTCAAATCGTCCCGTAATCTGATCCATTCTTGCCTGACGTCCTGAGGAATCTGATCATCCCAGCTTATTCCTTTATACCAAAGCTTTCGAAATAAAATTTTTGCTTTTATTGTAATAGGTGCTAACCAACCTAACGGGTCAAATAACTTAAACATATCTGATAGCATCATCCGCTTTGTGTATTTGTCATCCGTATTATAATTTATTTTATTTTCGAACATGAATGAGTCAGATGTCGGTTCCCACTTAAGTCCGAGTGTTTTTGTTGACTCTGCACATTTAAAGTCGAGTTAAATGATTTAGTAATTCAGGCGTGTTGCTGGACCATTTACGTAGATTGATGCCTGCTCTTTTTAGCATGCCAATTAATTGAATTTGTGTCTGCTTAGCGACGTCAGCACTATTATTTCCCGCCAGCAAATCGTCGACGTATAGATTTTTTAATATAACTTTCGTTGCTAAAGGATAACTTTCTTTCTCATCGTCTGCTATTTGTTTTAAAGTTCTTAACGCTAGAAAGGGTGCCGCCTTAGTGCCATATGTCAATGTGCATAACTGATATTCTTCTATGGCGGTCCCATTTCTCCATACTATTTTCTGCAGGTGCTGGTCATCTTCGTGCACAAGGATCATTCGATACATTTTTTCACAGTCTGCAACGTAAACATGTCTAAAAGTACGCCAATTGATCAATAATCCTTGGATGTCATTATGCAACTTCGGGCCACACTCCATCAGGTCATTGAGACTATACCCTGATTTCGTTTTGGACGAAGCATTGAAGACCACGCGCAGTTTAGTTGTCGTGGATTCTTCTTTATGTATATCATGGTGAGGTAGGAAGCAATGAGGATCTTTTTTCTCCACGCATCTTTTCATTTGACCCAGGACTATATACTCGTTCATAAACTTGCAATAGTTGTCATGCAGTTTGTCATCCTTGACTAACCTAGTTTCCAGGTGTTTCAACTGAGCCACGGCTCTTGGTTTGGATGGACCAAGATGCTGTTCAAAGTGCTCTATCATTGGCATACGCACTTCGTACCTCCCGTTAGCTAATCTTCTAGTAGTCGACACGTAAAAGTCTTCACACCACTGCTCTCTTTCTGTCAATGCATTCTTTTCGGCCACCTCTTCCATCTCCCAAAATCTAGACAAATCTTCTTCATTACTCACAACCACGTGACAGTTAAAACTTGGATAATTTATGCTCCCAGACAAAATCCAACCCAGTTTCGTTTGCTGAGCGATAGCCTGCTGTGATGACCCTCGCAATAATCCATTCATAATTATCTCTGAGTACACTTTTACGTCAAGTAAAATGTCAATAGGACTCGAAATATGATACTCGGGATCTGCTAACTGAATGTTTAATAGGTGTGAATAATTTTTCTTTGCGAATGACGTGTTGGGTAGGTTATTAATAACTTTAGTCATAATGAGCGCTTCTGTTTCAAACTCAAAATCATCATAGATTGATTTACAATTAAGTGCCATTTTGCCCTTGCCCTTTCTGGGGGCGACGCCTACTCCACATACTGATGCATTGATATGCTGACGACGAAGGCCTAATAGTTGCGCTGCATTTTCTGTGATGAGCGTGATTTGTGACCCTTGATCCAGAAGGGCACGGAATGTCATATACGTGCCATCTGCTGCTCTCACTTTAATCTTTACGGTTGTCAATAACATTTCATCGTTATCGCTGTCAACATGGTTTGAATTTTTATTTACGGTGTGCGGTGATGATTTAGAGGTCGATGACATCGGTTGGTCGCCAAGCGCTTCATGTAGCAACGAATTGTGTGCTTTATTGCAACTTTTGCAGCGTTTGTTAGAATTGCAAATACCTTTTTCGTGGCGATAAAGGCAATTCTGGCAAATATTATTTTTTGCAATAGCATCTAACTTCATTTCTGGCGACATACTTACAAACCGTTTGCACTGATGCAATGCATGCTCGAAATTACACAATGGACATTTGTTACGTTTAAAAATAGTATAGTATGCCCGGGAAAAGTTATATTTTTGACCTGAATTATAATATTTTTTGTCACTTTTGTTGTCATAATTTGTCAGAGGTTTGTGAACCTTTTGCAAAGTAGAGTCGTCTCTCTTGCGAATGGGCTCTAAAGCCGTAAATTTGACCTCTAAAAATGAGAAAAACTCTTCGATCTTCCCTAACTCTCGCGGATTTTTTCGTTGCTCTTGATAATCCTTATAGGTTTCGCTATCCAGCTTCTTAGATAAAAGATGTACCAAAAGTGGACCCCATGTGGTCGTGTCAACTCCAAGATTTTGTATGGCGTGCACGCATTCTTTACTTATGTCATGCAACTTTCTAATCTCAAAAGATGTCTGTTTTTGAATACTATGCTGATTAAGAAACACCTCTATCTGTTTGGTGAAAAGCAGTTGTTTATTATTATATCTTTGGCATAAGATATCCCACGCTGTGTCGTAGTTATCCGCCGAAATATGGAGATGCTGAATAAGTCTTTCCGCTTCCCCTTTCAACTTACTCTTTAAATGTTGCATCTTCTGAGACTTAGAAAGTGTGGGATTTTGGTGAATAGTCTCTTTGTAAAGGTCAATAAATGTTGGCCAGTCAGTATAATTCCCCGAAAATACAGGTATGTTCATCTTAGGTGTTGACTCCTTGAGATGCGCTGTAGATGATAACTTGCGATTTAAGATTTTCTTAATCTCCCTGTATTTTAACTCATGCTCATTATACTCATCTTCATATACATTGTCTGACTCCTTCAACAAATTGTCGATTTGCCAATGCAACTTGTCAATACACTCCCAACGTGCTTGTATGCTACGAAGTTCATCTTCTAGCTCCCATTTTTCCTCTATCTCATCCACATCACAATAATGAATTTGCCTGATAAATGCTTTAAAGTTTGTCTGCTGCTGACTTATCAAATTGTTCAGTTTCAACACATCTTCCCCCTCTTTTCCGATCTCCTTGCTGTCAGACGGTTGGGACATGTTGAATTTCGCAATCATAAGTCTAGTCAATTAATAATATTTTAGTGTTTGTCCATACATATCCCTTACAAAATATTCATGCGAATCGTCCTTAAATGTCAACAACTGATCGTGGTTAAATTGGAAATTATCCCAAAATTGATCTAATCTCTCTAGCTTCTTGCTAATATAATCTGCCGTCTTCCTGCTAGACGGATCTTTCTTGAAATTGGTATTCTCCCGTTCTAAACTCTTGATAATGGCCTGTTGGTTATTAAAAATAGCCTCCATGTTTGTCAATTGTTAAGTAGTAAAAATGTATAATGGAACAGTCTTACTTGGTTACAACTGCCACCTACGTTGTCACCTTGGGCTCGGAACGACAAGCCAAGCCTCGCCTTGTCACAATGCAATGTTGTCAGGTTCAAATCCCGGCGATGATGTCTCTTCTGTCAGGTAATCACGCAATAGTCGCGTGATGAATATGCTCGTACGACGTACTGCACTTATTCCTCACAAAGGAAATGTCACACTAACTTTTGTCAGAACTTTGTCAAATTATTGTCACTAGAAAATAGTTAATACTGCAAAATATTGTCACTGTACTTTATTAAATTAATGTCACTGTTTTATAATTATTGTCACTTGTCACTATGCCTCATCACATGAGCAATGTACTGTATTTTTTACTGTCACTGATAAATCTTTCCTAAACCACACGAATCTCGCGACGGAAAGTCCAGGAAAGACCGCTCGAAGGACCAAACTGTGTGAGCCGTTACTTGCCCACACAAGAAATGTCAGAATAGTTACGACGTCACGGGAAGAGTTACGAGAGTCTTGTCAAATAAAAAATACGTCGATACTAATTGAATGCCTTTAATGCACTGTTACATACGAGCTAATACATTGTCCATAACCAAAGTAGGTCGGTTGTGCAATATAACGCGACAACGCAAATATGAATTAACAATAGTTATTATATTAAAATAACAATGGCTTGTACATTGTGTAATTGATTATTGTCCTAAATAAAATAAAATTAAAAACCTTTCAAGTAGGTACCTACATTGTTTTGCTAGTTAGCTTAAAACTAATTTTAAAATATGCAAACTAGCGAAGCAATGTACTTACTGTTACTTGAAAGGTAATGCTATAGGTTCAACTTATGCAAAAAGTCCCCGCCCGCGCCGCCCCAGTTGTGATCTAGCCAGTTACGCAACTTTCACATTACCGAGTTAAAGGATGGGTAACCAAATAAAAAGCGTCTCGAGCTCCTCCGTGCTTCCGATGGCACGTAAAGCACACTGCGGTTATATTAGCTCAGGGCGTAGCTTGTTATAGCCCAGTCTCCTTTAGTGCTGTCGTTCATGTGGGAACGTTCAGGACGTTCATAGGATGACGATGATGACAACATCGCCTTAATATAGGATTGCTTCATTGTTACTTATTTATAGCGGTAGGTACCGAAAATAATTGAAAATAAAAGTCAAATCATTTATTAAATATACGCCTTCACAGACACAATGACATGATGGTGGTCTCTACGCGACAAGTTGAAATATTTATTTATTTCACTGCCATTAATTATAAGTTGGTTGATAATGTTATGAAATAAAACATAGGATTATTGATATATTTAGTTACCCAAAATAATTTTAAAACAATTAATTTTATATAATTACCCTAGTATAATCAATTCAATAGCTCTAGTAGAAATTGATAATACTTAAACATTTTCTATAGGTACTTCTTAGAGGTACTTACTGCAAGTAAAATTAAATATCAAGTAAAAATAACATTATTGTTGTATTTCTTAATACATTCTTATTTCTTTACCTAGCTCTCTCAAAGTCAAAGTTTATTAAATATAAGGCTTCACTTTCTCTTATTGACATTAAAACTATATGTAACCATAAAAATAAATGCCAATTGTGTGTACAAGAAAGTAGGTACTGTTTTTTTAGTACCTAGGTAAATCTTTTTAATAAAGTACAATAAACTTAGAACTAAATTAACTTTATACTTAATTTGTCCCCATCATATAAACCAAATCACTATTTTATGGGTTAAATATATTTATGGCACACTGTTTCTTTTTGTAGAATAAAAATGTTGTCAACTATGTTGTTGCTGTTTTTTGTACCTAAGTAAATCTTTTAAATAAAGCACAATAAACTTAGAGCTAAATTAACTTTATACTTAATTTTTCCCTATCATATTTATAAACCAAATTACTTATGGCACAGACTGCTCCTTTTTGTAGAATAAAAACGTTGTCAACATTAAAGCTCCACAAAATAAAATCATGTAAATAACTAAATTCAACTATGCCAAAGCCATTTGTTGGATACGTACGACATGTGGTACACATCCCTTCTTTCTTGCGAGCCTGATGCAGCATTAAATATTGGTGTTATTATGATTAACCATGCTTTTTGAAGGTATCCAGGATCTTCTAAGAAATTAGAACAATATACTTACTTATAGAAAAATGTCATAGATAAAAAGTTAGTAGGTAGTATATATTTACCAAAAATAATTTAAAAACAATTATTTTTATTTATTTATTTTATACTCACAGGTGAATCGACAGTTCTATAAAAAGTATAACACTGAAAATGTGAAACAGCAAACCATTTACAGATTCACACAAATAAAAATGTGATAGTAACATTACAAACTCAAGCAACAAATACAATCGATTACTTCACAATCGCCAAATTGATAATAACTAAACTATAACAGAGTATGCTAGATATGGAACTTAATTTGTATTATATGTATAACAAGCCACCTTATGTTAAGCCACCTATTTAAAGAAAAAACAATATTATAACAAACACAATAGAACCCACCAGATTTAATAATCGGATAGTATTAATGCAAGTATAAACATATATTTACCTTTGTATGTTGATAATGAATCAAGTACCTACAACTTCAATAGCTTAATGTTATCACTAGTAGAAATTGATATAAGTACTTAAACATTTTCTATAGGTACCTACTGCAAGTAAAATTAAATATCAAGTAAAAAATAACATTAATGTTGTATTTCTTAATATATTCTTATTTCCTTACCTAACTCTCTCAAAGTCAAAGTTTATTAAATATGAGGCTTCACTTTCTCTTATTGACATTATTTATTTATTTATTTAAAACTTTATGCACATAAAGTACAGAGGCGGACTTAATGCCTAAGGCATTCTCTCCCAGTCAACCATCGGGTGGTGCAGAGACAAAAATGGTAGAGTGCACAAATTAAAAGAAAATATATTCATATACATACATACATATACATATATACCTACACAATAGATACATATACATTCTATTACATATATAATTAAAATTAAAACTATATGTAACTATAAAAATAAATGCCAATTGTGTGTATAAGAAGGTACTGTTTTTTAGTACCTACCGAAGTAAATCTTTTTAATAAAGTACAATAAACTTAGAACTAAATTAACTTTATACTTAATTTTTCCCCATCATATAAACCAAATTACTATTTTATGGGTTAAATATATTTATGGCACACTGTTCCTTTTCTTAAAATAAAAATGTTGTCAACGAAGTTACTGTTTATTTGTACATAAGTAAATCTCTTTAAATAAAGCACAATAAACTTAGAACTAAATTAACTTTATACTTAATTTTTCCCCATCTTATAGGTAATCCAAATTACTATTTTATGGATTAAATATATTTATGGCACAGACTGCTCCTTTTTGTAGAATAAAAATGTTGTCAACATTAGAGCTCCACAAAAAAAATCATGCACATAACTAAATTCAACGATGCCAAATCCATGTTCAATGCAGTTTCATTGTTGGATATGACATGTTTTACACACCCCTCCTTTCTTGTGAGCCTAATGCAGCATTAAATATTGTTGTTATTATCATTAACCATGCTTTTTGAAGGTATCCAGAATCTCCTAAGAAATTAGAACAATATACTTACTTATAGAAAATTGTCATAGATAAAAAGTTAGTAGGTAAGTACCTATGTATTATACAAAATTGCTTGATATTATTTTTACCAAATAACCATGTTTGTTCACCATTCTTAGGAAGTCCATCCTCCAAATTATAAGGTAACATTTAAGATTTTTGAATCGTCATCTCAAATCTGCAAAACCACATAAAATAGTTTTATCTTTATGTCAATACTCTTTAGTCTAGCAATTATAACAAAACTGACATTTCCTGGTAAATCCCAGGTGTTTTCAATTTCAATTTCAAAAAAAAATATTATGTAAGTAATAATTTATTTATTAAAACTTACCGTTTAAACATAAGGACTGATATCTTTTCCTATTATGAAAGATGCTTGTCTGTATAAGATTTATAGGGTACAGTCAATAGGTACACCTTACTACACTTAGAGCGTTGGTTTAATACTCTAAGCTACCTGGCAAATTAAATCTTCATTGGAACCTGTAAAACAAATAGGCAATCTAAGTTATAAATTGATAAATGGACATTATTGATAGGTTACATTAAATATTTATACAGAAAGTCCCTTACTGTTGTCTTATTCTTGACCTTTCTTGTCATGATTAAAGGTACTTAGGTGGATTTATTTGGCCAAAATGTTTGTATGGTTTGAGAGCCTCCACAAATTGTTATGCAGCGACTTGCTCTTCGTTGCGGAAAATGTTGCATGGCATGACACACATTTATTTGGTCACTCACATCGCAACAACTATATCAGCACGCAATTCCCGGCAGACCATAGTTAGATTTTGAAAGTTCGTAAACGAGAACTCCGAGAACTATTCACAAGTACAACAAACTCGGGATTTCGTTAATTTGCTCCAAGCAACGTAGGGAAACATTTCTTTCTTAGCGCCTGAGCACCATTCTTTGATTATTGCAGTCCACAATAGCCCTAAAAAGAGCATTTTAAACAAAACTTTCAACACAACACAACTCTTCCTTCATCAGCTGATCAAACAATCGCCATTTTGTGTGAATTTTTATCTTCAATGTTTAGACCGATAGCGCTAGGTTTTGAGGTTTCAAAAATATTAAAGTTGTTTGTGTTTCACATATAGTTTCCGGACCTTTTGCTCAACCTAATATATTAGTTTGTGTCATCCTAGGTACTTGCATAGGTAGAAATTTAGGTATTTGTCGCTTCGATCAGTAATGGACGAAAAGAATATTAGAGATGAAAATTTTAGTGTCATGATATTAACGAAGTAGTAACTGATGTACATAGGCAATTTGTGTCATTTCTGTCCACGAAAATCCTGATATTTAACCAGTACTTATCACGTCGCCCAACTAGCTCTGAAAGAATATTACAATAGGTTAAATAGGTGTTACGCGTTTTAGAGTACTGATATCTGTTGTTCAAAATATTTTGTGTCGAATTCATCCACGACATTTATAGATATTTCATTTTTTTATTACAAAACCCTGTAAAAGCCACAAAAGAAAGTGCAAGTTATTAGAGTTTAAGTGTTTTTGATTATTATGGTGTAACAAAACACTATTCATAATTTGTGTCGTTTTTATCCACGAATTCTTATTATTTTAATAAAATCAGACTTCTAAGCACGTGTAGGGCGAGCGCGGCGAAGAGCGCGGGCGCGGGCGGCGTCGCCGCCGGCGCGCGACGGGAAAAAGTCGAAGCGAATCGAAGCGTCATGCTCGCGTCAGGGCCCTAAGCCAAAATGTATAATACTAATACAAAATATATGCAACGTCTCAAATCAGTTCCCCTTCCAGGCCACGCATACGGCACGCCCCGTGCACAGCCCGGTCTAATATAATTCATCCCTCAATCTAAAATAATATTGACCCTTATGCTACGGCCACACTATCATGCTAGTGCGAAGATTCGCGTTATCGCGACACGTCTGGCCAAACACTTCGTCATAATAACGCGTTGCATCATCGCGTTATGCTACGGCCACACTATCGCGGTAAAATTCTTGTTCCGTTGTCGCGGTAAAAACTTCATGTTCCGTTGTCGCGATAAAGCTTGGCCACATCATAAAAAACTCCGCGACGACGTCGCGATAATTGTGAACTTTGTCGTGATAGTGCATTTCAACTAGTGGTGGGTAATATATTCGAAACTATATATCGATATTTGATATCGGATTCCTAAACTATAGCTGACATATATTTTAATATCGGTGATATCGGTATCGACCATTTCTACGGACTATTAAAAATTCATGCAATATTGTGTTTTTTCCACTATATAGTTTCAGAACGCATCGTATCGATATCGGATTTTGATGCAATATAGGTACTTATAAGTTTCTTTTCAATAAATTTAGATGACTCAGTCAGTTTACCTTGTTCTAAAAGAGTGAGTGCCTATTAATTAAGTGATAAGGATTTAGTTAAGTAAGTTGAATTTTTCTAATATAAATTTATGTACCTCTAATAATTTTATTCATAAAACTTTTACAAGCACATTAGTTTGTTAAAAACTACCGATCAATGATAATTCAATAAACATCAGCGATACGGTACAATATTCTTGAATCAGATCACGTACAATATAGATTAGTGATCTCAACGCACACCGCATTTCTGACGCGATACTTAGTGTTTTCCAAAATATATAGTTTCAGCTATGCGATTCTCTAAGCGACACATAGACTCGTCATGTCCATGTCCCAACTCGGGACACCGACCACCGTCTCCAGAGAAAGACAGCCTGATCTGGTACACCGACGGATCCAAAATGGAGTCAGGCACTGGAGCAGGTATCTTTAGCAATGACTTTAAGCACAGTCACAGTATGGAAAAGTTCGCTTCTTTTTCAGGCAGAAACTTTCGCAATTCTCCTGTGCGTTAAGAAGAATCTAAAACTCGCTCCCAAGAAGGGAGCGAGTTTCATCCTGAGCGACGGCCAAGCCGCGCCCAAGTCACTTATATCGCCTCGAATCTACTCCAGCCTTGTGAGGGTCCAACAGGGTGAGGTTGACCTGGGTCAGTTGATTTTAACGTACCACATGGGAATCCAAGGCAATGAAATGGCCGATGCACCTGCTAGGGAGGGCTCAGGGACCCCATATATTGGTCCTGAGCCGTTTGTGGCACTAGCATCGAGTACCATCAACAAAGCCTTCAAGGACCACAACCAAAACAGGCATAGAACCAAATGGAAAGAACTACCCGGCATAAGACACACAAAATCCTTCATAGGCAAAGGCGCCCTAGGACGAAGTAAGATCCTATGCGGAGGGGAGACAGCAGAAGGCAGGCCCGATTAATCACCGGTGCCCTGACTGGGCACTGTGCCATAAAACAAATGCTCCACAAAATTCAACTAGCAACAGACAACCTGTGCAGGGCAGGGCATGTGGAGGGGAAACGGAGTCCATGCAGCACCTACTGTGTGACTGCGACTCTTTTGCCAGGAAAAGAGTGAATCTTCTGGAATCGGTCTACCCGAAACTAGAAGATTTTAGGCTCTTCGCCCTCAAGGACATTGCCAAGCTTATGGCAATTATCTTTACTGAGGAGGCAGAGTGATAGGACGGGATTGCACAAATAGGCGGTTTGACGGCCGGGTGGTTTAGTAGTCAGCGACAAATGTCTGTGTGGTGAGCACGAGCATTTTGTGAGTGAGCCATGGATGATTATTAGTATTTATGTATGTTTGTGTATCCGTTATTCAGTCACCATAGTTCGGGTTATGCTTAGTTTGGGGCTGAATGATTGGTTTGACAGTTGTAATTTTTTTTGTGATTTGTGTCTTGGGGGTAAAATAAAACTGGTTCTTATTCGTAATATTTTATTACTTCTAATACTTTATCGTTACTCCAATCCATAATGGTCGACACAGAATAATTTCGATAGTCGTATTTGCAACACGTTTACAGAGTTCACACCTCTAGTTGTCTCGCAGTCAACTCCTCTTAGGTCAACTAAAGTGTGCGAATAAAGTTTAGCTGCACGAACTTTATCGCGACAAAATTCTTTGATGAGCGGCAATTTACCGACATCAGCGCGTTAACGCAATGATGCATCGCGCTAAGACGAAGTGTTGGGCCAGACGTGTTGCGACAAAGCGAATCTTCGCGTTAGGGCGATAGTGTGGCCGTAGCATTAACGCGCCGCTGCCGGTTAATTGCCGCACATCAAAGGATTTTGTCGCGATAAATTTCGTGCGGTTATACTTCCTTCGCACACTTTAGTTGACTGCGAGACAACTAGAGGTGTGAACGTGTTGCAAATACGACTATCGAAATTATTCGGTTTCGATAATTTATTGATTGATTTAGATTCGATAAAGTATTAGAAGTAATACAATATTACGAATTAGAACCGGTTTTATAGAACCCCCAAGACCCAAATCACAAAAAAAATCACAACTGTCACACCAATCATTCAGCCCCAAACTAAGCATAACCCGAACTATGGTGACTGAATAACGAATAAACAAACATACATAAATACTAATAAACATCCAAGTCTCGGTCACACATGCTCGTGCTCACCCACACAAGCATTTGTGGCTGACCGCTAGACCACCCGGCCATCAAACCGCCTTTTAAATATTAACTTTTTAATATTTTATCAATTTAAATAAAATAAAAATAAAGCAAATGAATTCTCCGAAGAATTAAGTGGTAATAATAATTTTAAAATGAACAAAAGTTAATTATCACGAACCAATCCTTAGAATACATTACGTTTTTAACGCAAATAATCAAATATTACAATTAAACTTGTATTAAAAACTAGCCAACTTAAGCAAAGTTAAACAATATAAAAGTACTAACTTTGTCCGATTTTTGTGTATAGATAGATAACATCCACCATCGTCTTTTATTTTCACACTTGTATTTATTTTGTTCAAATAACAAAGATGCAGTAAATAATTATTTGCCGACATGTAATAAAACGCAACCGCCTCTTCCATTTTTTCCGTTGAAATTAGAAGTGGGCGATACAAATCGTATAAAGTTACTAAAACTTATAATTATTGCATCAATTTCGTCAAATCCGATATCGATGCGTTCTGATTCTATATATTTTGGAAAACACTATATCGCGTCAGGAATGCGGTGTGCGTTGAGATCACTATATTGTACGTGATCCGATTAAAGATTATTGTACCGTATCGCTTATATTTATTAAAATTATCATTGATCGGTAGTTTTTAACAAATAACTGTGCTTGTAAATGTTTAATGAAATAAAATTATTACAGGTACCTACTTACCTACATTTTATTTTAGAAAAATTCAACTTACTTAACTAAATCATTATCTCTTAATTAATAGGCACTCACTCACTTAGAACGTGGGTAAACTGACTGAGTCGTCTAAATCTATCGAAAAGAAACTTATAAGTACCTTTATTGCATCAAAATCCGATATCGATTCGATGCGTTCTGAAATTAGATAGTGGAAAAAATACGATATTGTATGAATTTTTAATAGTCCGTAGATATGGTGGATACCGATATTAAAATATAATTACATAATGTACCATAGTTCAATAATCCGATATCAAATATCGATATATGGTTCTGAATATATTACCCACCACTAGGTAGTTAAATTGCATTATCGCCACAAAGTTCAAGATTATCGCGACGTTGCGAAGTTTTTTTTGATGTGACTAAGCTTAATCGCGACAACGGAACACGAAGTTTTTATCGCGAAAACGGAACCAGTATTTTCGCCGTATAGTGTGGCCGTAGCATTAGATTAAAGTATTGACCACATTGACCATTGCCATTCGTAGGGAAGCGAAGCTTCGAACGAAGCGCGTCTGCAATCCCGTTAGGATTGCAGACGCGCTTCGTTCAAAATTAGCACGTCATTATTGTAATCTCTATAGGTACACATTTGTTAATTACGTAGCCGAGATAAATAACAGTCAATCAATACTTAATATGATAGGTATGTAATTTATATGAAAGAAATCGTACCGAACGAACGTGTGTGCGTGCGTATGCCCTCCCGCCCGCTGTCGCCTGCCCGCGTCCGCCCGCGTCAGCCCGCGTTCGCCCGCTTAGACCGCAACAATTGCTTTTGTGTTTTATTAATTTAAATATCGTGGATGAAAATGACACAAATTAACAAAGTCGATTTTTCATGCATTTATGATATTGAATATGTGAACTCTAATCATTGTAATATTTTTTTATGTGTTTGTAGCTTGAAAAAACAAAATAATAAAAAATCTTAAAATTGCGTGGCCTAATTTGGCACAAAATTATTAAATGGGCATATAAAAGTGATCGGAGAAAGGAAATAGTTATTTTATCACTTGTAATTTTTTATTTGCACTGTTTTTACATACTGACCCAAAGTCAGTTTGCACTGGACGAAAAACTGTGTTTGCACACTCCGCAGGCTATCATAGATATGATACCATAATTATTTTAAACTTTAAATTAATTTTGCCACTTCTGCTTTGAATAAAAAGAATCAACCACAAAATATCGAATTGCTGAAAATGCAAGTGACAGATGTGACACAAAACGCAATAATAAGCTTCTTAGGTACGACTGTATCGACAAGCAAAAAAAAAGTAACTTTAGAATTTTTTAAACTTATGACCCCAAAATAGCCTAGCGCTATCGGTCTAGTTTGAGTGATCGCTAGATTAGCGATTCTTGGCTTGTCAAACTGTCAATTAGGTCTATTTTAGCGTAAATTTTACGTCGTAGGTAACTTTTGCATATGTCAATCCCATACATTCTGTTTATCGTAGCGATGATTTCGTAGCGTTTAATTTGTTTGCCAATTGACTAGGCCCTCAGACCACTTATCTTTTACGCTATCTCAAAGAAATTGATGGTAGCGGGGTAAATACATTGTTACTAGAAGTACTGTAAAGTACAGTGCAAGATTATTTTGATGGTCTGCCCTTACTTTACAAAAAAACTTATCACAAGGATTACTTAAGTATTCCTTATGAAAATAAAATTACAGACACTTTAAATGACTTTGATGAGGAATACCCTAGTAGGGAATAAGTTCCACTTAATTAAATGTTTATGATTTTCATTCTTATTATTAATCGCATCGCAAAAATACAAGCAATTATTAAAAATAAAATTTGTTTTTTGCTTCTCCTGAAAAGTAAACCTTTGTACCTTACATTAATTCATATTTCCGTGATCGATTTTAGTTCTCGCCAGTATTTGTAGCTTTACATATAATCTTAAAATTGTACAATATCTTATTTACACAGACATCATCTTTTCAATAAAGCATGTGTTTTATGTGAAGGTGTACCTAGGTACTTGTATATACGTCTCACAGCCATCTTCATTTGGTTTGGTGCGTATGTTTTTCTATGAACTTCACTATTGTATCATCGATTGTCCATACCCTGGACTTACAACCAGAGTTCTTTTTGGTGCATCGCCACACGACCTTGAGACCAGTACCGCCATGTTTGTTATACCTCTCGCGACGGCGAGTAGACGTACTATGAGGATTTTACTGCTTTCTCTGTTGAACACGTAGCAAGTTGAAACAGATTAAATGCAAATAATTGGTTTACTTCCTTATCTAGTCTAATTGTATAATGTCTATACTATGTAAATACAATTAATCTACCTTACACCTTAAGTAGCTACCTTAATATTTAAGCTTAATATAGAGAAAAGTTGAGCAATGGACGCAACAAACTTCTTTTCAGTCATACAGAATGGGGTTCCTCAGATCAGTTCTTCAAAGCAGAAAAAAATTCTTAAGATATCCTCAAACCTATCCTCATGCCTCATACCAAGTAGAAGCCACAAGAATCTCGGAAAAGGTAGGTATTTCTGCTTCTGAGACCTTGCCACTTCCATTGTATCTTTAAGAAAGTCTATGGGACTTTATTGCTTAGTAATTTTGACAAAGTTCGATAGACCAAACATAATATCCAAAAAAAAAACATTTAAATACCTTTAAACCATTTCTTTATTCGTTTAATAAATGGTTATGCGGATTGACTTTGATGATTTTGTTGTTTATCGCGATAACACTGGATCAGCAGCCTCTAGCTTTCTTGACAAATCGCCACGTCACCCTGCCGTTTCTAGAGTAGTCTTGGCTAAACCGTTTCCCCTCTATCAGCAACGCTGGATTCCCGCGATTGCCCGTTCAGAAAACTGCATTTACAATTTTATGCCATTTGAAAATAATGCACAAACATATAAAAATATATATATATATATTTAAGCAACATGCGGTCAAATGTAATGTTTTCTTTAATGACGCTCCCTGCCTATTCCAAAACGCGGAATGGAGTAAAACCTGGATTAAAAACTAATTCTATCTCTATCTGTGTTTTAAACATATAACATATTTATGAGACCGCATCCTGTTATAAGCCAGCATTAACTTTAGTCCACGTTATAGAAAGACATGGTTTGTGATCTTTATTGTACAAGATTTTACGAATGTACTACTTTACTTAATGCACTAAGCTTACTTAGCTTCCAGGTCTTGCGATGTTTAGGGAGCCCTTTCGGTCGCATAGTCTCTTTCGGCATAATGTGGTTTGGCATAACAGTTGCAGCATAAAGTTTTCTCGATTAAATTATGATACTCCTCCGTGCTTCGTTTTTTTCATTGCTGAGGGTCGTGACCTCCTTCATCATATATGCGACGCTTGATGATTGAGCGCCATCTGGACCGGTTGCCGGCAACGTGTAGTGCATCGTGCATAGAGGTGTCCAGCGCGGTACGGATCTGGTCGGACCAACGCATCGGGCTGCGGCCGCGAGCTCTTTTTCCTTCTACCTTCCCCGTGACAATTAACTTCTCTAAATTATCACCACTTCTTCTGGCAATGTGACCGAAGTACTCTAGGATTCTCAAGAGGCATATGGATGAGAGCCTGGATTTGATTTTCAGTTGCTTGAGAATCGACACGTTGGTCCGATGAGCTGTCCAAGGAATCCGCAGCATTCTTCTCCAGCACCACATTTCAAAGGCATCAATGCGGTTTCGGTCCGATGCTTTTAGCGTCCACGTCTCAGCACCGTATAATAAAATCGAGAACACGAGAGCACGCACTAGTCTGACCGTAGTACTCAGTGAAACGCTACGGTCTTTCCAAGTCTTGTGGAGTTGGGACATAGCGTTCCTGGCCATTCCTATGCGCCGCCGTACTTCAGCTTCGCTGGAACCATTATTGCTTATGCTTGATCCCAGGTATATGAAGTTGTCAACGACTTCCAATTGTAAGGTACCACTGAGATCCAGCTTTTTCGCGCGGTCCACCACCATAATTTTTGTCTTGGATCTGTTGACAATTAGGCCAAGCTCATTGCTAACAGTCTCCATCCTGCTCAATAAAGCGACCATTTCAGCTTCAGTTGCAGCTAAGAGAGTCTTGTCATCGGCATAGCGGAGGTTGGTGATTTTCACTCCGCCAATGCACACTCCTCCATCCCAGTCGTCGCAAGTTCGCCTCATGATGTATTCTCCGTACGCATTAAATATAACAGGAGATAAAATACAGCCCTGCCGAACGCCTTTTTCAAATTTGAAGGATTTTGAGGTTACCCCAGCCACCCTGACCACTCCCCGACTCTGAGAGTACATACTTTCAAGAAGTGCAGTAAGGTGGTCGGGGACACCAAGCTCCTTAAATTATGATAAGCAGAGTGTTATAAACCCATAATGGTTTCATCGGCATAATTGTAATTTACTATAATTTAATCATATCTACTAAATTTTAATCAGCATATATGTAAAGAACATGATTGCTACGTCTAAATTTAATTTATTATAAAATACGAGACGCATAATGGATGTATCCATTACATTTTAAAAGAAGTTATGGGGAAATAAAGCATGCCTAATGATTTATTCTGAATGAACGTTATGCGAAACGAAGAGAATGCCAAAAACGTTATGCAGCCTTAAAATATGTCTCTTTTATTTATGCAACCCAATATGGACCCCGATATATTTAAGTAACGAAATAATATTACACTGCATTTTCTTAAATAATAAAGAAGTTTTAATAATGATTATGTGGTTTAAATTTGACAAGTTGTCCCTCGATCGTCATAGCGTTTGACTTGCAGCCTTGGTTCCTCCTGGTACATTGCCACCTGGTTCTGCCATTTCTGCTGTAGTTGACACCGAACCGCTTCCCGTCCAGCAATATCACTGGGCTCCCGTGAGTGCCAGTCAAGAAAATGATCTCTAAAATAATTAAAGATTATTATTTTACTACATTATTTAAAAAAAATTCATGACTACACGATAATTATCAGGGGCTGATATGAGATGACGATCTTTATCATATTAAACCATATATTAACTACATAGCTGTATTGTTACAAGAGTTATTCAATAAAAAAATAAATAAAACTTGATTTTGACTTGAACTTGAAAAAATGCAAGTTGATCCGTATGTATTATGTAGAGTCTTGAGGGATGTTGTTGTGGAGAGTTAGATAAAAGTCATCTTGGTTTCACAAGTTTATTGTCACACGTGAAGTGCTAAATAATGAATGCGTCGCTCTCTGCTAATACAATATAACTTATTATAAGTAAATACGGGTCAACCAATGTGCGTCACTATGTCGCAGCGCGTAACGTGTTGTCACAGTGCAAGTGTTGATAAATGCATATACTACACCTCCTCCTTAAGTCCGTCACACCCCCCGGCTAACAAAAGAAAAAAAAATGTATAACGCAGATCGATTGACCACTAACTAAACTAAAATACATTTTTTTTTTTTTTAATTTAATTACTCATCTCCGTCTAAACAGTGTCTAACTTATTAGCTATTAAACAACTTTGTCATATTCTTATGTACTAAATATTCTTTATTATCCTTAACAATCTTAACATTAGGTGTACATTCTTCAATTACAACATAGGGTCCTGTATAAATTCTATCTAACTTATTGCCTATTTGATTTTTTAATAAAATCATGTCTCCTGGTTTATACGATACAGGACGAGATTTCTTATCATAACTTATTTTTCTAAGATTTTTACTTTCTAATAAGTTGTTGCGAGCATCACACTGAGCTCTTTGAAGCCTATATTTTAATTGCAATGGATAGTTATCATCATTGTATAACGGTTCAACGGAGCCTTGTAAGTTACTAGGTAAGTTACACATTTTTCCAAAGACTAATTCAAAGGGAGTATATTGTGTCTCTGAGTGTACCGTGGTGTTAAAAGAAAAACACCAATAAGGTAACCAACTACTCCAATCGGTCTTATTATTCTCGCATTGAATTCTAAGATAGGCTCCTAGACTTTTATGTGTATTTTCTAAACCACCGAGAGTTTCATGGTGATATGCAGTTGAGTTAAGTTTATTGATATTTAGAAGTTTGCATACTTCACTCATGACGAAAGACATAAATTCCGTTCCGCGATCAGTCAACATTTCTTTAGGAACTCCATAGCGTAAAATAAAATTATTTACAAATGATCTAGCTACAGATTCCGTATCTTTCTTTTCTAAGGGGTACGCTTCAACATATTTCGTAAGATCGCACTGTAATGTTAAAATGTACTTATAATTATAATTATCCGTATCTAAGTGGCCCATTAAATCTAAACTAACTCTTTCGAACGCTGTAGTAGCCGTCGACGTCACTACTAAGGGTTCTCTAACATTTCTATTTGAATGTTTCTGAATTTGACAAGGTTTACATTTTTTAACATATTCTATTACGTCATTGCTCATACCTGGCCAAAAATAATATTTTTTAATGTTATTTAACATTCTATTTACCCCGGCATGGCCACTAGAAGGTAAAAGATGGAAGTCATTTAGTATCACTATCATAGTTTCCCTGTCGGTTACTCTCTCTACGTCTTTGATTACAAGTAACCGTGGAATCGAACCTTTTAACTTTTTCATTTCGCTTATTAAAGTTTCTATAATATATTCACGATTTTTCTTCTTTATAATAACGAGCTCGTTTACATTTACTTCTATGCAAAATGACTGTAATTCTCTCGCTAACACACTTACGGTCGATAGCGATCGAGATATTACATACATAGTTAACATATGTGGCACATAAATTATATTTCCTTGATGACTAATTAAGCTATCACTTTTCAACTCATTGTACTGTGTACATAATTTTAATTCTACGCTGTCTTTTGGTCGTTTTAGAATCTCTACAACTTTAGGTTGATCAGGCCTAAAATTAGCAGGGGTTCCAGACGTCAAGTCAGTGCAGGTGTCTTTATTTTTATCGAATTGCTTACGAACTTGGGCTCTGGTCATGACCGATACTACATGTTCTCTCATTTCTTTTAAATCTGAAGAAGACAACGGTAAACGACTTAATGCGTCTGCAGCTGCATTATGCCGTCCCGGGACGTACTCTATGTCGAAGTCATATTCTTCTAAATAAAGTCTGAATTTTGTTAATCGACTTGAAGGATCAGTCATACCAAATAAATAAATTAGCGGCTTATGGTCGGTTTTAATTATAAATTTATTTCCATACAGATAAGGTCTAAAATGTCTTATCGCCCATACTATTGCCAACAGCTCCAACTCAATAACAGGGTATCTTGTTTCGGCCGGCTTCAAGTTACGACTCGCATAAGCTACTACTTTACCATTACTATTAGACAATACGGCGCCAAGCCCTATCTTTGAAGCGTCCGTACTAAGTATAAAAGTGTTGTTAGGAGAAAAGTCGGGATAATCTAAAACTGGTGGGTTTATGAGATGATTTTTAAGAGTTTGAAACGCTAATTGGCATTCTGATGTCCATACGAAAGGAATATCTTTTTTTGAAAGTTCGTTTAATGGATAGGCTATATCTGCAAATCTAGATATAAAACGCCTATAATAATTAGCAAATGCTACAAATCTCTTTACTTCGTCAGCGTTAGTTGGTTTGGGGTATGTTTTGATTTTGTCTATTTTTGATGGATCAGGATAAATTCCATTGGAAGTAATTTTATGACCGAGATACATAATTTCTTTGCGTAAAAACTCACATTTTAAAGGATTTAGTTTTAAATTTACTTCTCGAAACCGTTCTAAGATGCTAATTAGGTTTTTATTATGGTTTTCCATAGAATTTCCTATTGCTATACAGTCATCTAAATAAATAAAACATTTTTTATAGTTAAGACCCGCCATAGCGATTGTCATTAACCTTGAAAATACACTAGGTGACGTCTTCAGTCCCATTGGACAACGTTTTAATTGATACATTTTGTCAACCGTAAACGCAGTGTACTTTCTCGATTTCTTATCTAATGCCAACTGGTAATAACTTTGGGACAAATCTAACTTAGAAAAATAGATGTTACCAGCAAGTGATTCTAATATTTCTGAGATATTTGGCAATGGAAACTTGTCGTCCTGAACCCTATTGTTTAATTGACGATAATCGATGACGAGTCTCCATTTTTTATTGCCGGTTTTATCTGCCTTCTTAGGGACTAGCAAGACAGGACTCGACCACTCCGACGTGGTCTCCTCAATGATGTCATTTTCAAGCATTTCTTGGATTTGCTTATTTACCTCACTACGTAATGCTTGAGGCGTGCGATAAGGTTTGACATACACTGGGCTAGAGTCACTCTTTAATTTAATTGAATGTTCCATTAAGTTTGTCGTTGAAAGTTTATCTCCCGGTAGATGAAATACATCGGCGTACTTTGCGCATATGTTTTCTATGCTGATCTGTTCCTCTTTATTTAAGTAGGATGTAAGATCTAGTAAATTAAATAAAGTTTTTACTCTATCCGTAGAAATATCACGTCTTTCAAAGGAACACAAGTCAAATTGATTTAACTGATAAATTTCTATATCGGACGAGTTAATGTCAACTGCCGTGTCACTAGTGTTCAATATTCTAATTTTAATTAATCCGTTTGCCGGTCTTGAAACTACTCCAGCTAAAAAAACTCCTTGAGATATCTCACTGGCCAAAATAACACAGTCTTCACAGAGCGTAGTGGGAATGTGTTTGATAACTTCGCACCGTGGTGGAATAGTAAAACAATATTTATCTACACCCTGTATATCTATTACTACCGATTTACCTTGGTAATCTAAACTTAAAGTAGCATTTTTATAGTTGATGATCGCGTTGTACCTATTGAAAAAATTTTGGCCTAATATGCCTTCAGCGGTACACGACAAATTTTTAAATACATAAAACTTCTGATTAAATACTACTCCATTCAGAAATAAATTTAAATAAATGTATCCCTCAGATTCTAACATTCCGCTAACACCTTTGATAGTAATAACGTGCTTATGAATGTTATTCAATAATTCGGTATTTTTAACTAACCATTCGTATTTTACTACACATAAACTAGCTCCACTATCTACTAATAATCTAATTTCTCTACTATTATCTACCTTACAATTAACTACACAGTAATTATTATAACTATAAATAGAATGACGCAATTTAGGATCGAAAAAACTGATTTTCATTGAAGTGACTACGTGAAGTGGACATTATACCTGAACTTGGTTCACCGCGCTCGGCGCCCGCGGCATGCTGAACGCGCGGTGCGCGTGAGCGCGTCGGGGTCAGGGCACTCGAATGCTGAAAATGCACATTCTTTCTATGTGCAGAATTAACCATTGAAGTTGGTTGGCCTTTATTTACGTTATTTTGTACATTATCATGATATCTATTTTGATGCGATCGATTAAAGTTAAACTTATGTTTTTGATTTGAGTAACAATAATTTGATTTTTGAAAATTGTTATTTCTGTTGTTATTTGTATAGTACCTACCTGTTGGTCTTAGATGCATCGCTTGCTCCTGAGACTGGGATGCTGACACCTGTTCGTCTACTGCTGTCCTGATTGCTTCAGGCAGTGATGTGAACTGTCGTGAGGCTATAATAGTACTTAGCCTTGGGTTTGTCAAGCCATCGGCGAAACGTTTAATGGCAGACTTCTCGTTCATTGGACGCAGAACCTCAAATTTGGAATCGTCCTCATCAGCTTGAGCTAAAGTTAGGTTAACAAACAGCTCCTCTAACTCAGAACCAAAATTTTCTATTGACCTACGCCCTTGCTTAGCATTATACAACTGATATTGGATAGCATCAGCTGACCTTTTGGGAAGTAAATATTTTTTAATGTCGCACACTAAGGTCTCTACATCAGTGTAATTTGACTTTAACCTTAGCTTGGCACTAGCAGAAAGCCTAGTTTTTAATACAAATTGTATTAATTGGCCTTGAGTGTCGGATGAAATCATAGAACTATATAGTAAAATACTATCTATCAACTGTTTCGTAATTTGTTCCTGGCCTGTCATAACAGGTAACAGGGAAATCGCAGTTTTCAAATCGAAATCGTTAGCCATTTTTAAAGAAATATTAGTGCTACACTTTGTTACCAATTCAGTAATTTTGCGATAATAACTATGTATTTCTTCTACTAAATTATTTAATAAATCTACCGTTTTGGAACCTGTCTTAGAAAGCTTTATTTCACTATTTACCTGAGACACAATATACTCCAAATTAATGTACAAAGACTTGGCTTCTTCTAACTTAGCGTGAGCATTTTCTTTTTGCCTTCTTTCGTGTCCGATTTTAACAAGATAATCTCTTATATATTTTAACTTATCCCGTAATTCTATTAATGCTTGCGGCATAATACAAAATAAATTATATTCTAAATTATATTCTAATTAATATTCTCACTTACTGCACGCGATGAAATGTGGTTAACAACCGTGAAATGACCTGAGCGCGTGGCGCGTCGCGTAGAGGATGCTTCGGTGGACGTGGTCTTCGTACTGCTCATCCTATTGTATCGATGTAGTGGCCGCATGACACGAAGCTGGTTGCAGCAAACTGGAACCGCTCGTTAGCCCGGGAAATCCCTGGACACCGCCAACTGGGCCGTGCTATACTCTGGACACCATCCTTGACCCGTACGCTTCTCTCTTCTTCACTGCAGAATTTTCTATAGTAGTTATGATCATTCTTCTATAAGGTATTGCTTCTCTCTTCAAAATAGTTATTGTTCTTCTGTTTTGGTATTAGTAATCTTCAAAAAAAAATTTATCTTCATTCTTCAGGGTTCCATAGTTCGGTGGCAGGGTCGCCATGTATTATGTAGAGTCTTGAGGGATGTTGTTGTGGAGAATTAGATAAAAGTCATCTTGGTTTCACAAGTTTATTGTCACACGTGAAGTGCTAAATAATGAATGCGTCGCTCTCTGCTAATACAATATAACTTATTATAAGTAAATACGGGTCAACCAATGTGCGTCACTATGTCGCAGCGCGTAACGTGTTGTCACAGTGCAAGTGTTGATAAATGCATATACTACACGTATAAATGTTACTGAAGGCATAGAGAAATATAGCATTCACAAAAATAGTTTATTGATTGAATTCAACTCTGATATTATGTACAATTAAATTTTGCAATGACTATAAGTTCTACTTTTTATTAATTAGCAACTTCAATCATCTAAACATAATGTTCAAAGATAAAAAGTACGAGTATGTATTTATATTAAAATAATAAATCGTCTTTCAAAAGCATTTCCTAAAGTTTATTTGAAAATTTCACAATTTAAACATGGTTATGCATGCTGGCTTTGTAAATTTTGTAGTCTATCGTGATTACGCTCGCTTTGCAGCCTTTACTGCGCTTGATGCATCGCCACCTAATCCTGGTGTTTCTAACATAGTCTCTGCTAAACTGATGGCCTGCCCACAACAGAGCTGGTCTTCCGCAATTACCAGTAGCGTAAACCGCACCTAAAATATTTAAACAATTTTTAAAAATTTATGTGATCATACATATACTATGTTTCAGTGATGCGATATGTCGTCTTTAAACTGAACTAAACCACTTTACCCAACAAACTAAGACTAAATATGACAAGAGAAATATCGAACTTGTTTACAAAATTTTTGTGGAGCCTTTATTTTCGTAGACAAAATTGTTCGCTTCAGTATAGATACACACATTATAACCACGACAGCTAATATCATGGTAATAAAAATAGGCGTGTAAATGGTCACGACTGCATAACTACGAATATCAAACTATTAGTACACTTTTTAAGATCTATTTAGACAGGCAAAGATAAAACAAGTCCAACACACTTATTTTATTGTATAGTAGACAATCAAAATATTCATAAGTACATACAATCGCGACTAAGTATTATCCTCGAGGGGTTAGTCAGAGAATAGGCAATGAGGCCCGCAAAAGCAGTCCACTGCCACAGTCCACCTACCACATATTTATATTGCATCTAAGAAATAAAAGGTAACATCTGTCATAATTACCTCTAGAAGGTTTATACAATTATACAAATTTTATAAAAGAATCTAAAATTTACAACGATTTTTCTAAATTTGCGTAACGTCTGTCGTATCGCGCGATTTCTGTGGTTTTATTATTTAGTCTTGTCTTCACCAATGGTTGTGTGGTTTTCCCTCAATAACTTTCTCGTCAATAGTGATAGCGCTTGCCTTGCAGCCTCCATTACGCTTGATGCATCGCCATCTGATCTTGCCATTCCTGACGTCGCTCATACTGAACCGATGTCCTGCCAGGCACAAACCTAGACTCCCGCGATTGTTAGTGAAGAAAACTGCCTCTGAAATTTTTAAATTAACGTCTATTGTACATACATACGCTCACGGCTATTATCTCCTAGACACTAGGTAACGAGGACGGCGAAAGCAGTGCAGTACCACAGACTATAATAGCTCGTTAGATTAGTTATTAAGTCTTAACTATAAGTTAGTTAACTGTTTTTTTATTATTATTAGTATTGACGTCAATAAGTGCCTGTAAAGGTTTACATTGAATAAATAATTTGACTTTGACTTTGACTTTGAGTCCATATTTAACCAAATGACAACTGCACATGTGCTCAGCGTGACAGGTGGTGCGACCCCGTTGCTGGTTTTTGCTGTTAGATATGCAAACTATAGTCTAATACATACATATAATCAAGACTGTTATCCCCGAAGGATAAGTCAGAGACTAGGCAATGAGGACCGCAAAATAGCCGTAGTCCATTTTTCACCAAATAACGACTGCAAATGTGCTTTTTGTATGTCCAAACAAGCCACACAAGGGCAGCGTGGTTCAATCTCTCCTTGTGCTACACACTTATACTTTACCGCCCCCTCATTCGATATTATGTAAGTATATCACAAGTCAGAATGTAGAAGTAGTAGCGTGTATTGTCACTACCGAATACAACTTCAAAAATATAAATCAATTTGGAAAATGTTGAAAAAAAAATATGGTTTTTTTGTAATTTATCCGCAATAAGATTTGAAATATGAAACGAGTTATTTTAAATACCTCTATTAATAGAATAGGTAGGTACCTCTGATAATTCAGAATTGACCTAGACAATTACCTACTTATTGCAATAAAACTGTTTTAACGGGACTAAACACGATTAGTTTTGTAAGTAAGTACATATCTACTACATTTATTGCAATAAGTAAGTATTAAAGTTTTGAGCAGCAAGTTGGCTATTACAATAATAAAAATGCAATATTTATATAACGACGTATTTTATATTAATAAGATCAAGGCAGCAACGACTCAAAACAAAAAGAATTAATGTACCACTCATGTGCCTGCTACTTCCCAATAAGTAAGTATTTTAAGCGTAATTGGCTGTAAAGATATTATTAATAACATTTTTGTAAGTTAAATTATACGAGCTGCAGTTAATAATGTAACACATTTATTGGACTAACCCCAATTAATAAAGAAAAGTCATGTGAAACATAGGTAGATTATTTATTTATTTATTTAATCTTCTTTGCAAAACAAAACTGCAAAAGGCGGACTTAACGCCACATGGCATTCTCTACCAGTCAACCGGTAAGGATGTGGGAGACTAGAAGTAAGGCGATGGTACAGAACAGTTAAAGTAATAAAATTAGATAAGTAATTTCTTAATACAAAACTAACTAAATACAACATATATTATAAACTACTTATATAAATATGATACATAAATATTAAGCATAAATAAATACATATTTATACATATATAAATACAACAAATCAGATACTTTGTGTGACAATTTAGATCGCGTTAAAATAATGCTCACGCACTAGTCTTTTGAACTCCATTTTACTCTTGGCACGACGAATGTGCAATAATTTGCCAAATTGGAATATTAAGAAAGTGTTAAAAATACTGAGAGCGGTAATTACTACCGTTGGTACCCTTCTATTCCGTTAGCACATGGCCCTTATTTCATTAAAGGCGCCAGTTCTTAAACAGCTCGTAAAAATATTTTAAAGCGTTTCTCCTTATTCGGAATTAATGGTTATGTAAACTATTGTAGCGCTGGATTTGTTTGTAAAAGGTAACTATGAACTATGGATGTTACTATGAAAGTTTCTAACTGTTAAAATAGACTAAAAAAGAATTTGTGTTCATCATCCAATAACCGAAATTATTACATTTTAGTTGTCCTTTCAAGGTAAACTATAGGTATGTACAAAAAATGTATGACAGAGACACAAATTCGTAGTAGCTATGAAACACTTATCAGAAAGTATAACCAAAAAAATTTTATTTGTAAAGAAATGAATGCATTAATTTAATTATAAAGTTAAGTTTTAAAAAAATGTTTTTTTTTTCAAATAGGTATTTTGTATTTAATACATGAAACAAAACATGCTATAGCATTTCAAAACTAAACAACAGCAAGCCTCTAAATGTTACAAATTAATTAAATATCTAATATTTAAAAACTCAACAGAATCATTATCTTCCAGGCTGTACGTTATACGTAAGTAAGTATCGTACTATTTTTTTATCAATAAAAACTAATAATTTAACTAATTAAAATAAAATTCACACCTATCGTGGAATTTTAAAAACAAATAATTTGGTCAACAACAATATAACTGGGTAACAACAATTGTGCTATTTTTAAATGTAAATCGTTCGTCAGTAGCCTGATTTTGATATTTGCACTTGGGAAAAAATATCAATGGGGCAGGTTAGCTGAGACACGACTGTTGACGATTTGAAATAGCTGAAATGAGGCCGGGACACGACCGAAGGTCCCTGTATGGCTAAACTCAACATTGATAATTAAAATACTTAGATAGACAAGATGTCGGCGAACATACATACATACATCTATCATAATAGTTGTGATTATTCACGACTATTATCCCCGAAGGGTTAGTCACGAGACAGGCAAACGCACAAGGAGTCCTCTACCATAGTCCACTTTTCACCAAGCAGCTACCTGCACATGTGCTCAGCGTGAAAGGTGGTGAGCCCATAAGTTATACTCGTATAGGTACTGTCTTGATTTTTTTCTTATTTTCTTCTTTTGTTGTCAAGCTGTCAAGACATCATGGGGAGACATATGCCCAACAACAGACAAACAGTTGAAGTTGATAACACCAAAACTATCATAAACTAAGAATAGTTATGGCAATTTCTTATTTCTAGTACGTCATTGTTGGCAGTCACCAGGTGGGCGTTGCAGTACCACCTCCGTCGCTTGACACACCGCCACGTGACCCGCTCGCCGTTCCGCTCCATCCTCTTTAGACCGATAGCGCTAGGTTTTAAGGTTTCAAAAATATTAAAGTTGTTTATGTTTCACATATAGTTTCCGGACCTTTTGCCCAACCTAATATATTAGTTTGTGTCACCCTAGGTACTTGCATAGGTAGAAATTTAGGTATTTGTCGCTTCGATCAGTATTGGACGAAAAGAAAATTAGAGATGAAAATTTTACTGTCATGATAATAACGAAGTAGTAACTGATGTACATAGGCAATTTGTGTCATTTCTGTCCACGAGAATCCTGATATTTAACCAGTTCTTATCACGTCGCCCAACTAGCTCTGAAAGAATATTACAATAGGTTAAATAGGTGTTACGCGTTTTAGAGTACTGATATCTGTTGTTCAAAATATTTTGTGTCGAATTCATCCACGATATTTATAGATATTTCATTTTTTTATTACAAAACCCTGTAAAAGCCACAAAAGAAAGTGCAAGTTATTAGAGTTTAAGTGTTTATGATTATTATGTTGTAACAAAACACTATTCATAATTTGTGTCGTTTTTATCCACGAATTCTTATTATTTTAATAAAAATAGACTTCCAAGCACGTGAAGGGCGAGCGCGGGGAAAAGCGCGGGCGCGGGCGGCGGCGCCGGCGCGCGGCGGGCAAAATTCGAAGCGAATCGAAGCGTCATGCTCGCGTCAGGGCCCTAAGCATAATTTAAAAACAAAATTTATGCTGTATGCAACGTCTCAAATCAGTTCCCCGTCCAGGCCACGCATACGGCACGCCCCGTGCACGGCCCGGTGTAATATAATTTATCCCTCAATCTAAAATAATATTGACCCTTATGCTACGGCCACACTATCGCGCTAGTGCAAAGATTCGCGTTGTTGTGACACGTCTGGCCAAACACTTCGTCATAATAACGCAATGCATAATTGCGTTATGCTACGGCCACACTATCGCGGTAAAATTCTTGTTCCGTTGTCGCTGTAAAAACTTCATGTTCCGTTGTCGCGATAAAGCATGGCCACATCATAAAAATCTTCGCGACGACGTCGCGATAATTGTGAACTTTGTCGCGATAGTGCATTTCAACTAGTGGTGGATAATATATTCGAAACTATATATCGATATTTGATATCGGATTCCTAAACTATAGCTAACATATATTTTAATATCTTTGATATAGGTATCGATCATTTCTACGGACTATTAAAAATTCATATTAAAAACCCTGTTGTGCCTACCTTAGCTTGTTTAAGGCTTTCGTGGTTTCAAGCTCAAGGCTGGAGTAGATTCGAGGCGATATAAGTGACTTGGGCGCGGCTTGGCTGTCGCTCAGGATGAATATGTTACGCTTCTTGGGAGCGAGTTCTAGATTCTTTTTAACGCACAGGAGAATTACGAAAGTTTCTGCCTGAAAAGCAGAAGCGAACTTTCCCTTACTCTGACTGTGCTTAAAGTCATTAAAGATACCTGCTCCAGTGCCTGACTCCATTTTGGATCCATCGGTGTATGTACCAGATCAGGCTGTCTTTCTCTGGAGACGGTGGTCGGTGTCCTGAGTTGGGACATGTATTCTGAATTTAGCTTTTTATGACTCTGTCACTTTCATATCGCAGTCATGCGCGCAGCGTCTATGTGTCGCTTAGAGAATCGCATACCTGAAACTATATTTTTGGAAAACACTAAGTATCGTGTCAGAAATGCGGTGTGCGTTGAGATCACTAATCTATATTGTACGTGATTCGATTCAAGAATATTGTACCGTATCGCTAATGTTTATTGAATTATCATTGATCGGTAGTTTTTAACAAACAAATGTGCTTGTAAAAGTTTAATGAATAAAATTATTAGAGGTACATAAATTTATTTTAGAAAAATTTAACTTACTTAACTAAATCCTTATCACTTAATTAATAGGCACTCCACTCACTCACTTAGATCAAGGTAAACTGACTGAGTCATCTAAATCTATTGAAAAGAAACATAAAAGTACCTATATTGCATCAAAATTCAATATCGATTCGAAGCGTTCTGAAACTAAATAGTAGAAAAAACACGATATTGCATGAAGTTTTAATAGTCCATAGAAATGGTCGATACCGATATTAAAATAAATTTATGTACCATAGTTTAATATTCCGATATCAAATATCGATATATGGTTTTGAATATATTACCCACAACTAGGTAGTTAAATTGCATTATCGCGACAAAGTTTAAGATAATCGCAACGTCGCGAAGTTTTTTTTGATGTGGCTTAGCTTTATCGCGACAACGGAACACGAAGTTTTTATCGCGAAAACGGAACCAGTATTTTCGCCGTCTAGTGTGGCCGTAGCATTAGAGCAAAGTATTGACCACATTGACCATTGCCATTCGTAGGTAATGGGATTGCAGACGCGCTTCGTTCAAAATTAGCACGTCATTATTGTAATCTCTATAGGTAGGTACACATTTGTTATTTACTTACGTAGCGGAGATAAATAATACTTAATACGATAGGTATGTAATTTATATGAAAGAAATCGTACCGAACGAACGTGTGTGCGTGTGTATGCCCCCTCCCCCCCCCGTCCGCTGTCACCTGCCCGCGTCCGCCCGCCAGACCGCAACAATTTGCTTTTGTGTTTTATTCATTTAAATATCGTGCATGAAAATGACACAAATTTACAAAGTCGATTTTTCATGCATTTATGATATTGAATATGTGATCTCTAATTATTGTAATATTTTTTTATGTGTTTGTAGCTTGAAAAAACAAAATAATAAAAAATCTTAAAATTGCGTGGCCTAATTTGGCACAAAATTATTTAATGGGCTTATGAAAGTGATCTGAGATAGGAAATAGTTATTTTATCAATTGTATTTTTTTATTTCCACTGTTTTTACATACTGACCCTAAGTAAGTTTGCACTGGACGAAGATGACACAAACTGTGTTTGCACACTCCGCTGGCTATCATAGATATGATACCATAATTATTTGAAACTTTAAATTAATTTTGCCACTTCTACTTTGAATAAAAAGAATCAACCACAAAACATCGAATTGCTGAAAATGCAAGTGACAGATGTGACACAAAACGCAATAATAAGCTTCTTAGGTACGACTGTATCGACAAGCAAGAAAAAAAGTAACTTTAGAATTTTTTAAACTTATGACCCCAAAAAGCCTAGCGCTATCGGTCTACTTGTTGTACCTGTGTCCACCCAACTCGATCACCAGCTTCCCGAATATGGACTTACCGAATGTAGGCTTAAGCTCTGAAATAGTTTGAACAGCGTAAATGTAATAGAAGAAAAAGAAACTGTTTTCGAAAATAAAATTGTGGTTTGCAATTATGTCGCCAGGCAAAGTGAACAAAAATAGAGAAGGGATTGTTTAATAAAATATAAAATAATAGGCATATAGCTATTTTATTAGTACTTATTATATTACCTATATTATTGTATTATTATTTTGTCGTACTATTCTGCAATAGTTAGGTCTATTAAATTACATAAATTAGAATGTAGGACTCGTATTTGGGGTTGTTGTACATTCGCCACAAAGTTGATTTGCCACGTTTTTGTAACTCCATACATTGAAAGTTAATTCGCCACAGGTAGGTAATCGTTATTGTACATTCGCCACAAGTCTTCCTAGTACATCATTTTTGCATAAAGTACCGGTAGCAAGGAAAGTTCGTTTTGAGCGCTCGAAATGAAAGGTAGGTATTTTATTCTAAAATTATTGATGTAATCAATCAATCAAAATATCTTTATTCAGTAAGCCTAAAATAAGCATTTAGAATCGTCTAAAATTTTTTTTTATGGATGGATGGATAGGCGCAGGAAGTATATAGATAACCTACGAAAAATAATTAGAACTAAGTAACCATAAACTAACAGAAAATATCAATAACGAATAACGTACGTTTATTTTTAGAGTATCTACCTCTTTTCATTTATGTCACCCTGGTACTTTTAGCACAGAATAAGTAATAGTACTACCGTACTTTTAGTTCAAAGTAACTGTCATGATTCAATTTACTATTGACATAGTAAGTTGCAGCACCTAGTCCTACTCGTTTATTTCTCTTTTCCTGATAGTTAAAGGTAAGTAAGATCGCTAAGGCGCCTATCTACCTCTTTTCATTTATGTCTCCCTGGTACTTTTAGATCAGCATGACTGTCATGATTCAATTTATTATTGACGTAGTAAGTTACATAAGCACCTAGACCTAGTTTCTATCGACATCAATATTACGAATCTTTTAAGGTCCTCTCTATTTTTTTACGGTAGGTGCGCTTCGAAGAATAAAAATATAATATTTTAATTACCTATTCTGAAGCGCAGCCAACGGGTGCGCTTAGAGGAATAGTTTAGGTGCGCTTGGTCTGGTGCGCTTCAAAATGGGTGCGCTTCGAGGAATACCCCAAGCTCTGGTGAGCATGGTGTAAGTATTTTTTATAATTATTACTATTATTTTGTTAACTTACTATCTAAAAAATAATAAATAACGTTTTTACTTCACTTATTGTTTGATTTTTCTGCTGTCTGTGTCGAAAATAAAAGTGTGGCGAATCAACTTTACAAAAATAGAACTGTGGCAAATGTACACATACTTTTTTCTGTGGCAAATCAACTTTGTGTCGAATGTACAACAACCCCTTATTTGTATGTTATATCTTAATACAGTTATTTTTTTGCGTCGTTTTTATAATTGTGGTACCATTATTAGAACAGTCTTAGGGAGTGCCAAACGTTCTCAGAGAAGAATACTTAATTTATAAATCTAAGTAATAGGTACAAAATATAAATACCATTTTGACAATAACATTATTTTTGAGATGACTAGAATTTGATATATTTTTTTATATGCATTATTTATAATGTACAAAAAACCACAGACCAGCATTGGGCCAGCATGGTGGGTTAAGATGGCCCAATCTTTCCATATATTGTTGTTTATGTGGGTACGTCTATGCTCAGCAGTGGGACGTTAATAGGCTGATAATGATAGTACAAAAAACCTCGACAAAAACAAACATTTTAGGGGGTTAAAGTTGATCGCGTCTAGGTTTACCCTTGAGACCCGAAGTAGTGCTAAATGAGTGACTCTGACTGAGTGGTAGAGCCACGCTGCGTTGCAGCACGCATTGGGCCGGCTCGCACGGGGTAATACCCTCTCACGAATATCCGGTGTGAAATAATGGCACTTGGTGCTGTTGTGTTTCGTCCGGCCAGTGAGAGTTCCGGAGGACCCCTCCATCCTCCCCCCCCCCCCCCCCCCCGCACAATTCCTATTCCTTCCTTAACTCTATTCCTTTCTTAAAGGTCGGCAACGCATCTGCGACTCCTCTGGTTTTGCGGGTGTCCATGGGCGGCGGTGATTGCTCTCCATCAGGTGACCCGCCTGCTCGTTTGCCTCCTTCTTATATATAAAAAAAAACTAATTGTTTTATCAAATTATATGAAATTTGAATAATAATATGATAGTAAGTATAACTAGATACCAAAGAACATTATCGACAAAAACACACAAGCTAAAAATACCTGTCTCTATTTTATCTTTTTTAACATACAACATAAATACAGAAACATTACTATAGAGTAAAAGTAAAATTTAATATATTTGAAGTTATTAAGGGCTGGTTTTTCCATCCTCGGATAAAACTTATCCGTCTACCCTACCTGAAATGTCACTAGTAAAAAGAGAAAAATCATGATTTGACAATACATTTTCAAATTGGTTGTGTAATATTTTTTAACTACTATACGAATAAGTTTTAACTGACAATTGAAAAATCGGTCCTAAGTATAATATTACATTTGACAACTCATTTCAGCGAGATTAGGTTCAATAAACACACAGCAGAACATCAGCCAGTTCCCTCGAACGGGACTCGAATCTGCAATCTTTGGTAAAGTAAAGTTAAAGTAATACTGCTCCAAGAGGTGACAGTAGGGCCCCTGATCGAGTCAGCCCCAACCCGCATTGGGCCAGAGCGTCCCAATCTCCACATGTGCTGTTGTCCACGTGGCTAAAAGCCTATGCCTGGCAGTGGAACTTTAGGCGAATGATGATGAAATGACGACACAAGATCCTACAATATACATATATTTTTCAGTGGTTGTGTTCGTTTTTCAGCCTCAACAGCTTAGTGCCCTCGGTGATCGCCGTGGCCCTGCAATAGCGGTTCTTATTGGTGCAAACCCAGTTGGTGAGAGGGCCCTTGCTGTCACTGCGCTTGTTGTATCTGTAGCAGTCGATGATCATGGACGGGTTCCCGAAGCGATTCGTCGAGAATATCGGTAGGGTTATGTTGCAATCTGAATTTGAAAAATCGTCTGATTACTGTGTCGAACAAAACGTTTGTTCTCTTTTAGCACTACTTTAACTTTTTTTTTATAGCAGAAGGCGGCAAACGAGCAAGCGGGTCACCTGATGGAAAGTAATCACCGCCGCCCATGGACACCCGCAAAACCAAAGGAATAGCAGACGCGTTGCCGGCCTTTAAGGAAGGAATAGGCTCGTTTCTTAAAGATCATTAAGTCGTAACGGTCCGGAAATACCGCCGCCGAGAGCGGCGGTTCCACAACACTGTAGATCGATGCAAGAAATTTCTTGAAAAACGCACAGTAGTAGACTGCTATCCATCAAGGTGATGTAGATGGAATGACAGTCGATTGCGTGTAGTGCGGTGAAGGAAATCAGCGGCAGGGATCAAGCCGAACATACCTAGGTATTACAATAATCTTAATAATAATAGACGAAGTTAGTTTCCCTTAAAAAAAATGTACATACATACACCCACGTGTATATCCCCGAAGGGTTTGTCAGAGACTGGCCAATGAGGAGCGCAGCAGCAGCGCACTGCCGCAGTTCACGGCACGCCGAGTAACAACTGCACATCACATGGGATCAGCGTACAAGTGGTGAGGCTGTCGCCGCTCTATGCTGTAGGATGTATGTGCAGTCTTTATCCCTTGGCCGCCTTTTACGACTCCCAAGGGAAGAGATGGGTTGGTAGTATGCTTTTGATAATGAGCCGCCACCACACAGCTTTAAAATTGTATTAAAGATTATTATAAAAGCGCTCATAACAACACATCCATAACTATCCTGTGAACTAGATCGCAAAGCTCAAGCTTGTGTCAGGTATGTGTTCACATCTAAATTCTGGCGCCATAATAATAATGTTAAAAGCATTGTGTTTCGACAGTTTAGATAGAGGATAGCCAGTTCCTAAGTGTTGAGGATTCTGGGTGAAGGCGATTTCACCTTCAGCCTTATCGTCTCTTTCCATCAAGTGAGATGAAGGTAAGTGCTTACTCGTAAAAGATTTAAAAAAAAATCCGCAAAAAGTAACAAAGTTGGTGGTGGTAGTGGAAACTTTGAAAAGACACACAATGTCGTAGGTACTAACCTCACTATTTTATTTATTTTTTATTTATTTATTCCGGGACAACAAACAGTTATAACATATTATATAAACATAAAATCTTATATATCTGGTGTAATACACCACATCAACAAACACAATATTGTAACCAACGACATTACCCACATATTAATAAAGAAAAAGTGTGCTACTGTGGATTCTGCGCCACTGCAAGTGCTTATGAAAACAATACAATTTTATATTTTAATTTGAAACATTGAATAATTCTGAATTAAACAAAAGTAAAAGATTTGAAAATGCTGTACCTATTGTGAGTTTACAAAATATACCTTAGCCAAATTCAATTATTTTATTGTAAGTTTACAAAATATTGCAAGAATAAGAAAAGAAAACAGAACAACAAAACCCTGCTAACACCCCCCAACCATTTCCCTCTCTTGCCTTTTTCTATACAAAAACTTAAGGGAGTCTGATTTAAATTTCCATTTCGAAGTAGAGAAAATATCAATGGTTATAAAAGTGACGTTATAGGACTCAGCCATTCTACGCATAAGACAACTCAATCCAGTATTTGTACGACAAGTGTTAATGGCAAATAAACTTTTACCACGGACCCTGCGTTTGTTAGCAGATCGTGGAACAGTATAATGTATCCCATCAGTTAGATCAATACGTCAAATTGGTTATTAACAATACCATACAATAAGTTAACTTCCAGATATTTACGTCTGTCCTCTAAGGACAACATATTATATTTGCTTAGCAACTGTGAATACGATAAATAATGCCTGCAGCACCTATAGTGCATTGAACGCATAAATTTATGTTGGACCTTCTCAATCGCATCTCCATATTTATGGTAAAAAGGGTTCTAAACTACAACCGCATATACGAGCTGTGCACGAATGAGAGCTTTAAATAAATAAAGGTAGATTGAAGCTCGTTTAAACTCCGTTGAGGATCTCATCACGAAACCGTATATTTTAAATGCCTTATTAACTATACTCTGAATATGTCGATCCATTATCAGTTTACTATCAAACGTTACGCCGAGATCTTTAACTGTTACAACGTTATTCAATTCAGTATTACAAAGCTGGTAGTTATAGTGAATAATGTTAATATTTTTTGTAAAGTGAATGTAGTTACACTTCGGAATACTGAACTGAAGTTTGTTACGAACACAGTAGGTAGTAAGTCTATCAAGGTCCTCCTGGAACAACTGACTGTCTTCAGATGTGTTTATGCACTTGTAGATTTTCAAATCATCAGCGTACATAAGAAAAGAAGAGTTCTGGAAGCAGGCTGCAATGTCGTTGACATAAAGAACAAACAACAGTGGTCCCAATATAGAGCCTTGTGGTACTCCAGATGTTATGTACATGTTTTCCGATTGATAGCCGTTTACAACCACTATCTGTGTTCTATTTTGAATATAGGAGCTAAACCATCGGAGCAAATTTCAACGGATGTCGTTAAAAGCAATTTTATTAAGAAGTATTTCATGATCTACCTTGTCAAAGGCCTTTTTGAAGTCTGTGTACACCGCATCAACTTGTACACGGTTATCAACATTCTTAAAAAGATAACTTGCAAATACTAGTAAATTTGAAGTAGTAGAACGACATCTTTATTATTAAAATTTTACATTCACAATGCTATATAGAATTAGGATAAAATGTTTACTAGAAAAAAAATTTTTTTTTTTTCTATTAAACATTTTATAGTAGAACGACGTTTGACAAACCCGTGTTGTTGAGCTATTATATTTTGATGCAACATGGGGTAAATTTCGTTATGCACCAGTCTTTCAAAAAGCTTCGACAAGGCTGAAAGAATAGAGATAGGCCGATACTGCTCAACGTCGTGTCTCGATCCTCCCTTGTGCACCGGCACGATATTAGCGCGTTTCCACAATTTCGGGAATACACCATAATGAAGGCATTTGTTATATATGATGTAAAGCGGCTTACCAATGCCTTCGGCAGTGTGCTTAAAGAAAGCTGATGGATAACCATCAAGACCTGCCCCTTTGGAAGGTCCAAGCTGTAAAAACTATTTCAATAAGGACACTGGCTGTTTTATAGTGTTGTCATGTAAGTATTTGAATGTTGATAGACTCTTATTTTGACACACTGTTGTCACAAACTTTTGCTACGACTGTTCATCTCTGTCTATTTAAATATATATTTATTTCCACCAATCTGCGTTTTTACTGCAGGTTATGGGCCCAGGCCTTTAACCTTACAGGTCAAAAGTATCTCACGCAAAAATGAGTGAGCCACCTACAGCTGAAGATCGCCCTCGTGCGCAGGGTGATATCCGTTATGCCTCTGTTCCTGCTCAAGCTGGACCAGCGGTCATTGCCAGCGGTGTGCCACCTATCCCAAAGTTGGAAGGACGGTCCAATTACGGGTCCTGGAGTTTCGGAATGAAAATGTTCCTGGTCGATTGTGGCTTATGGAAGTGCGTCGAATCACCAGAAATATTTGCAGCAGAGAGACAAGACTAGAAAAGGTTGGATGAACAGACTAGAGCGAAAATCTGTCTAAGCGTAGCTCCACGTATCTACTCAACGGTCAAGTCTGCAAAGACAGCAAAACAAACGTGGACTAAACTGCAGTGCCAGTATGCCGACGGAGGTCTCGACCGAAAACTAACTTTGCTCAGGCAGTTATTCAACACGAAGATGACAAACTTTGGTGACATGGAAAGCTATGTTAACTACATCAGGGATTTACAAGAGAAGTTACTGGAGATAGATGCTGGGTTGAGTGATGAGTTTGTGGGCGTGATAATGTTAACGGGATTAACAGAAGAATACAAACCCTTGATTATGGCGATAGAAAATTCCGGTGTTGATATTTCTTCCGACTCAGTGGCCACGCGCCTTCTGAAAGAAGATCTGAAATTTCACCGCGAAGAATCTTCCCAAAAAAGAAACATAAATTTGGCATGAACGACGCCATTCCTGTCTCAACACCTCTTGAACCTGGACTCAAGCTGATTTTACCTGACAAAGAAGCCGAACGCCCAGATCTTCCATACCAGCAGCTCATCGGCTCCCTAATGTATGTTGCTATAGGCACGAGACCTGATATAGCTCATGCTGTGTCACTTCTCAGCCAATTCAACACACATTACGGGGAGGTGCACTGGCGAGCCGCTAAGCGGGTCGTTCGCTATCTTAAAGCGACAAAATCAATGGGTCTACGATTTCAAGACGACAAAACATCGAGCCTCAACATTGCGGGCTACGCGGATGCCGATTACGGGTCGTGTCTCGTAGATCGTCGGTCGTACACAGGGTACGTATTTACGTTCAGTGGAGCACCCATATCTTGGGAGTCCCGCAAACAGCGTACGGTTGCTCTCTCGACGACGGAAGCCGAATACATGTCACTGAGCGATGCATGTAAAGAGGCTATCTACATAAAGTCCATTGTAAATAATCTCATGAACACAGTCACACCCATAAAACTGTTCTGTGATAATCAAAGTGCTCTAAAGCTATCTCACAGCAACAGTTATCATTCTCGATCCAAACACATTGACATTAGGTATCATTTCATACGCACTTGTTTGGACGACACACTCATCTCATTACATTACATCCCCACAAATCACATGCCTGCTGATGTTTTGACAAAACCTCTGCCCAAAATCAAACATCAGAAGTGCATAAAATTGTTAGGGTTAAGTTAGTTTTGTTTGTAATGTTACTTTATTTGTGCCGTCATTTGTTTGTATTACGTGTTGTATGTAGTTATCAATTTGTTTTAAAAATGTCTTGTGTTTATAGTTTTAAGGTGTGTATAGTATTGTGTTTGTTAGTTTTATTTACTTAGATACATGGTGTCCTTATTACGGGAAGGTGTAAAAACTATTTCAATAAGGACACTGGCTGTTTTATAGTGTTGTCATGTAAGTATCTGAATGTTGATAGACTCTTATTTTGACACACTGTTGTCACAAACTTTTGCTACGACTGTTCATCTCTGTCTATTTAAATATATATTTATTTCCACCAATCTGCGTTTTTACTGCACAAGCAAGGTAAGCTCCTTCACAATTTCCTTTTCATCAATAGACAGGTTTGCCACTAGGCTGGTGTTAGTATCATTAAAATGTACCGGTTCTCTCCAAGTTGGCAAAGTTGGAGACGCAGGTTCAAACACCGATACGAAGAAATCATAAAACATTTTGCATACCACCTTTGGATCATTAGATTTACCATTCTGATATTGCATTAATGATGGAATTCCAGATCTGCACTTACGATTAGAGACATATGTTTAGAAGTGTTTGATATTACTTGTGAGGTTGTCCTCAACAGAATTAATATACGAGGAATAACAGGTGCTACAAAGATTCTTGAATGACAAGCGATACTTAGAAAATTCTTGATAGTCTTTAATGCTGCCAAACTTCTTTCACCTAATCCAGGACTTAGTCTTCTTTTTATGAATTTTGATAAGAGGTTGAGTAAAAAAGATTTGATAATCCGAAAATCGAGAATTGGCAAGAGGTATATGGGGTCGGATTATCTCGTCTAATTTGTTGTAGAAAGTGTCTAAGGCTGCCTCAGGTGATAAGTGATCGAGTAACTCATACCAATCAACTACCCCAATATTCTTATTTATAGAACCATAGTCGGCCTTGCGGAAATTGTATTTGGTAAGTTTTTTTTGTTTCATATTCTTAAAAGTAACGCTAGCCAATGCATTAATGATAAAAGGTGGATGGTGAGGGTCGATTGGAAGTAATGAGTCCTTTAACTGATTTACTGTACAGGAGTTGTTTGATATGAATAAATCTAGTATATTCCCTGCGCCATTAAGTACATTATTATACTGATAAGCATCAAGTACAGACATTAATTGATGGAGTTGAGAGCACACAGGGGATGACCCAGTACATATCATTTCAGATGCATTGATCGAGGGTGGAGGCTGAGGGACAGCCCAAGCTACATCGGGTAGGTTATAATCACCAACAATAATTACACTCACAATTTTAGAGTTACATAAAATGTCTTGAAGTAATTCAAGGTGATTTATATATACATTAGTGGAGACTCTGGGTGGTATGTATGCAGCACTAAAAACATGCACTCCTGACTTGTCTCCACTTGGGATGCTTACCATCAGATGTTCTATGTTTGTCGGAGGAGAATTGTGAGCATTATTTGACCAATTAAATAGGGTAGCACAGCACAGCGATGAGCACACCGCCACCATCACACTTTTGGGAGGATTCCCGATCCCTGTCGCATCTGTACACCACTCTGTACACCACATAGCGACCATCTATAAATTCATTGTTGCTTATATCTGGTACCAACCAAGTTTCCGTTAATATGATAACATCATATGAGAACGTTAAGATGTTCATATAAAGTGTTTGCAGTTTAGTTCTTACGCCTCTACAGTTTTGATAATATATCACTAAGCTTCCTGAGTTATCCATATTCGAAAAACATATATATTGCAAATTCATACAAAACTAAAAGTATTTCGGAATAAAGCGATGGATGTATTAAGCGTGGAGTGAGAACCTGAGTATATGGAACCAATTTTAATGGGAGTTGATCGAGATCGAGATCACTATACACATTTAATGATGAAAAAAAACACGCAGAAAAATATTTTAAAACATAACAATACGCGATTGTATTAATCATGTATTGTTATGTTTTAAATGGAAATGTAGTGTAAAAAGGGCACACAAAAACAGTGTGTTAAGTTCAGAAGGTGAATCAATTAAAGTCTGAATTGGTAACAAATAAATAAGCCTTTATTTCGTATTACACTTGTAAATGTACAGTACAGATAAGTAGGTATATTAGCTAGGCGTAAGCTTATATTATGCTAAGTGTGGCGCGACTGTTCGGATGCGCGCCTGGGAACGACTGGCGTACGTGACCGTGCGCCTTACCTCGTGATTTCATAATTGCAATTCAGCGCAACTTACAATGTAATGTGTCCTTACAAGTGTAAAATATTATTATATAAATTACTTTAAAAATAACAAGGCTTGTTTTAATACAATGTCTTACAACATGAATGCAAGATATCTCAGTAGATATTAAATGTTATTATTTTATAAAATATTTCTGATCCCTGCTATCTCAAAATATATTCCAGTCAGACACTTAAGCCAATTAATGTTTTATATTTTAGCGTTTTCATAACGCTTAAATATACTTAAGTAAAATTTTAAACACTGAAAAAAAGACGACAACCTCAGGCGGGAATCGAACCACGCACCTTCCGCATTCCGGGCGGCTGCCTTAACCACTTGGCTACCGAGGTCTGGCTTTCAACCGTCGAAATTTGTCAGTGCTTGATGCTTATGTTTTTAGTCAACATTGCTTCATCAAATCTTAGAAGTTTCCACCTCTGAGATCCGAAAGAAATATTTTTACAAATATTTAACATTCGGTTAAGATGAAGCTGCGTTTATAGATTAATGTTTTATATTTTAGCGTTTTCATAACGCTTAAATATACTTAAGTAAAATTTTAAACACTGAAAAAAGACGACAACCTCAGGCGGGAATCGAACCACGCACCTTCCGCATTCCGGGCGGCTGCCTTAACCACTTGGCTACCGAGGTCTGGCTTTCAACCGTCGAAATTTGTCAGTGCTTGATGCTTATGTTTTTAGTCAACATTGCTTCATCAAATCTTAGAATTTTCCACCTCTGAGATCCGAAAGAAATATTTTTACAAATATTTAACATTCGGTTAAGATGAAGCTGCGTTTATAGATTAATGTTTTATATTTTAGCGTTTTCATAACGCTTAAATATACTTAAGTAAAATTTTAAACACTGAAAAAAGACGACAACCTCAGGCGGGAATCGAACCACGCACCTTCCGCATTCCGGGCGGCTGCCTTAACCACTTGGCTACCGAGGTCAGGCTTTCAACCGTCGAAATTTGTCAGTGCTTGATGCTTATGTTTTTAGTCAACATTGCTTCATCAAATCTTAGAAGTTTCCACCTCTGAGATCCGAAAGAAATATTTTTACAAATATTTAACATTCGGTTAAGATGAAGCTGCGTTTATAGATTAATGTTTTATATTTTAGCGTTTTCATAACGCTTAAATATACTTAAGTAAAATTTTAAACACTGAAAAAAGACGACAACCTCAGGCGGGAATCGAACCACGCACCTTCCGCATTCCGGGCGGCTGCCTTAACCACTTGGCTACCGAGGTCTGGCTTTCAACCGTCGAAATTTGTCAGTGCTTGATGCTTATGTTTTTAGTCAACATTGCTTCATCAAATCTTAGAAGTTTCCACCTCTGAGATCCGAAAGAAATATTTTTACAAATATTTAACATTCGGTTAAGATGAAGCTGCGTTTATAGATTAATGTTTTATATTTTAGCGTTTTCATAACGCTTAAATATACTTAAGTAAAATTTTAAACACTGAAAAAAGACGACAACCTCAGGCGGGAATCGAACCACGCACCTTCCGCATTCCGGGCGGCTGCCTTAACCACTTGGCTACCGAGGTCTGGCTTTCAACCGTCGAAATTTGTCAGTGCTTGATGCTTATGTTTTTAGTCAACATTGCTTCATCAAATCTTAGAAGTTTCCACCTCTGAGATCCGAAAGAAATATTTTTACAAATATTTAACATTCGGTTAAGATGAAGCTGCGTTTATAGATTAATGTTTTATATTTTAGCGTTTTCATAACGCTTAAATATACTTAAGTAAAATTTTAAACACTGAAAAAAGACGACAACCTCAGGCGGGAATCGAACCACGCACCTTCCGCATTCCGGGCGGCTGCCTTAACCACTTGGCTACCGAGGTCTGGCTTTCAACCGTCGAAATTTGTCAGTGCTTGATGCTTATGTTTTTAGTCAACATTGCTTCATCAAATCTTAGAAGTTTCCACCTCTGAGATCCGAAAGAAATATTTTTACAAATATTTAACATTCGGTTAAGATGAAGCTGCGTTTATAGATTAATGTTTTATATTTTAGCGTTTTCATAACGCTTAAATATACTTAAGTAAAATTTTAAACACTGAAAAAAGACGACAACCTCAGGCGGGAATCGAACCACGCACCTTCCGCATTCCGGGCGGCTGCCTTAACCACTTGGCTACCGAGGTCTGGCTTTCAACCGTCGAAATTTGTCAGTGCTTGATGCTTATGTTTTTAGTCAACATTGCTTCATCAAATCTTAGAAGTTTCCACCTCTGAGATCCGAAAGAAATATTTTTACAAATATTTAACATTCGGTTAAGATGAAGCTGCGTTTATAGATTAATGTTTTATATTTTAGCGTTTTCATAACGCTTAAATATACTTAAGTAAAATTTTAAACACTGAAAAAAGACGACAACCTCAGGCGGGAATCGAACCACGCACCTTCCGCATTCCGGGCGGCTGCCTTAACCACTTGGCTACCGAGGTCTGGCTTTCAACCGTCGAAATTTGTCAGTGCTTGATGCTTATGTTTTTAGTCAACATTGCTTCATCAAATCTTAGAAGTTTCCACCTCTGAGATCAAAAAATTTTACTTAAATTTTACTTAAGCCAATTACTTTTTTAGGATGTGAAATAATGGATGACAGTGACTGTAGAGCGTCAGGAAGCGGCACTTAAAGCCTCCAAGAGCACGAGCATCTCGAGACGAGGCATATGCAATTCTAGTTCACAGCGCGTTGGCAACGGCAGTCTTATTTAAGACTTTCAACGCCATGCGGGTGACCGACAAACAGTTAAATTTCAATTGTGTCTGGTTTTGCGGCAGTCAACGTGTTAACGGTAATACAAAGAATGCAACGATCAGATAAATCGCGCGCCATGGCGCAATTATCCAGTGGTCTTAGCCGAGCGGTAAGGAACGAACCATAATAGTCGTCGCGCCGCTCCTCACCGCTCCCCGCCACTCCCCGTCACTCCCCGCTACTCCCCGCCACCCCCCGCCACTCCCCGCCACTCCCCGCCACTCCCCGCCACTCCCCGCCACTCCCCGCCACTACCCGCCACTATCCACCACTACCCTACAAGCCACTACCTACCGCTCACCGCCGCTCCCCATCAGTCCCCGCTTCTATCGCTGCCATCTAATTAATAGCTATAAAATAAAAAAGCGTGACTAGTCATGGTTGTGGTATCCATCAGTTTTAACGAAATCTTTGTTGATTGTCGTGATAGAGGAGGTGCATCTCAGGGTCTTCCTCTTGACGCAGGTCCACCGGGTCTTGGGGCCACGCTCACTCTCCTTGTTGAACCGGTACCGGCCCACTAAGATGACGGTGGTGCCTCTCTTGGACACGCCGTAACGCGGCTCTGGTGATTGTAATTTAGTCAAATTAACGTAATGACAAAGGACAATTCAAAAACATATATTTAATATCTGGAAATGTATACAGTCACGAGCAAAAATATGTAAGCAATTGTAACTCTTAATGCAATGGAATAAGACTCAAAGTGTATACATATTGGTGCTCGTGACTGTACATGTTTTATTAGTAATTTTAAATCATGAATAATATTGACGATCGTTAGCATGCCGGTTCTGGCGTCGCCATCTCTGGGGTCCCTGATAAGTATATTTCGTATATTTTATACTTAAATCACGACAGCAGCCTTATTTTTCGCAAATTCTCAAAATATTTCTGATTTTTAGCACATTCGTCTTATCCTTAAATTAGTAAAGGCTGCAAAAGCCGCTAACAAACTAAATTATATGTACTCTCTCACTATCAAACGTAATTAAAACAATATGATGATGAAGACACGTTAGCTAATAAGCTAGCTAGCCCAAGTTAAGTTTTTTTTTTATCATCTTGTTTTAAAGACGTACGACGGTAGTAAGAGCGTAGGTAAGTACTTATAATTAATTTGTTAGCGGCTTTTGCAGCCTTTACGGAATTTTAAGTCAGACGAGTTTTAGGTCAGACGGATGTGCTAAAAAAGCAGAAATATCGGGAGAATTTGCGAAAAATGACTAATCTCGCCATTTTAGTAAGTACCTTTAAAATATACGAAGGTTCTTGTACTTTCTGCCACCTAAGAGGAGGTAATGCTATGTTTGCACGCGCATCACTTCAGAGCGGCTGCACCTATTTGGTTTGATGTGTTTGTTATCGTCAGGACTAGGTTTGAGTAATTTTTTTTGGAAATGCTTCACGGGATACAGGTTGTTCAGGCAGTCGAAGTAGCGGGCGGTGATCCACAAGTGAAATAATTTTTTTTCTTAATAATAAACCTTAAAAAACATCATTTATATTCTCTGTCCTACTTGGGTAGCAAAGTACATAATAATAATACGTATTTATATTTTTATATTATTGCAAATTGCTACATAGAAATTTTGGTGTGAAGGGCTAACTTTCTTGAACGGATATAAAGGGTCTAAAAATATCAATAAGCGAACGTTGAAGAGGAGCATCTATACATCATCACACTGGGCATGCTCAGCAAATTTGGTTCAAAACTACAGGCTCGTTACCGAGATAATCAATAAAACATTATCATAATTCACCAAAATATACACGCTTTCTAAACACGTACAGCTGTACTATAGGCACACCAAGATAACCGAACACGCACACTAAACTCGGAGCACACTGAGCTATTTTTTTATTGACGCTTGTGTGCATGTTAGTAAAGATAAGTACAGCATGTTTCATGATGTGCATTATTTTAATTGATTTAGTTTGTTAGAAAACATAACTTTCAAAATCACTATTAAACTTGGAGCCCATGTTTTTGCCATTGCGTTCAGAATTATCTATAGATACCGCCCTTAAACGTTTGCTAATTGATTTTATGTAAGCGTATGCTTACATAAAATCAATTAGCGTTAGTGTAATAACGCTTACATAATGCATATTTTCTGTATGCATTATGTAAGCGTAATTACGCTAACCTTAATTGTTTTTCGGCGAAGAATCAATTTCGCTAGAATCATTTGATGTTAAAGAATGACGTCTTTTTCTTTTTGACCGTTTTAACTTTTTTGCCAATTTTTTTATTTTCTTCATAGGTAATAAAATCGTACACTTCGTGATCAGAACTTTTCCTTTTACCCATTTTACAGTGTTGTTGAAAAATAATGTATTTAACGGAGGCGACGCGTGTGCACTGGCGGAGCACGAAAAAGTGAATGATATCTAGCGGTGAACGCGGGAACACTTTTTTCCACCGGGGTACACCGTACTGCGGCGAGACCGAGCTGGCGACGCCGGCTGGGGAGGCGTATTGTTGGCCGTGCGTGACATCTACCCTGTGCGGCGGATACTTGACATTGATGGTTATGCGGACGATATTGAAGTTGTTATAGGTTTAATTACATTTAAGTTTATGAAAATAATTTGTTGTGTTGTCTATATTCCGCCGAATTCTGATGAGAACAAATACGTGAGAACTTTTACTGTTTTAGAAAATGTAGTAGCTAAATATTCGAAACTTGATGTTTTATTAGTTGGAGATTTTAATTTGAATTCCTGTAGTCAAAATGTGGGTCTACAATTTGAGTGTTTGTTAAGTTTCTGTAAATTAAAACAGTATAATGTAATACGTAATAAGTTTGATGGAATGTTGGATCTGGTGCTGAGCGATCTGAGCGAGGGGTCGATCAAAGTAAGTGGTGATGCTGAAGCTTTGGTTTCGGCTGACGACTACCACCCACCATTTTCGGTTACCATACGATGCGCGCGCCCAGTGCGGGCGGCGGCGCCGGCGGTTCAAACGGCGTGGGTGCTTCCGCTTCAACAGGTTGGTGAAGCGCCGCGAAAGTGGAACTTCCGTAAGGCTAACTATCATTTGTTATACGCTACCGTGGCGTCTCTGGATTGGGATGAGATTTTTTCCTGTACTGATGTAAATATAGCTGTCGACGTGCTCTATAATTTATTAAATTCCTGTTTTGATAGCTGTGTGCCCGTAAAACGCCACAGTTGCCCCAATTCACGTTATCAATATCCAGTTTGGTTTACATCAGTATTAATTAATACTATTAAAAATAAGTATTTTCATTTGAAAAAGTTTAAACACCATCAGAACAATTTTAACAAAGAAATGTTCAGATTTTATAGAGAAAGAGTCAAACAACTTATCGATGAAGCTTATAATGAGTATATTAGACAGACAGAATCGGACATAAGACGGAATCCTCGTAGGTTTTGGAAGTTTGTAAAGGAGCAGCAGTCCTCGCGACAGGCTTGTGATGTTTTCGAACATGACGGAAAACTGGTAACCGGTCGTGACGCAGCGAACGCATTTGCAAATTACTTCGAATCCGTGTTTCTGTCTGATGACCCCGTTTTGTCAGCTGAGGATGCCGAGCATGAGGCGGCCAATTTCTTATGCTCCGCTCGTGTAGCAGTAGATAACATTAGCTTAAAGGATGTCCAATGGGCAGCTCGTCGAATAAAAGCCCATTCGGCTGTTGGTCCCGACGGCATACCCTCTTTCATTCTGAAGGACTGTTTTGAAATCTTAAAGCTCCCCCTTTTGCACATCTCCAATCTAGCTATAAGCACTGATACTTATCCATCAAAATGGAAAGTCTCAAGAGTGACTCCGGTTCCAAAAGGCAATAGGTCACCGAAGATTGAAAACTTTAGGCCGATAGCTATCTTGTCGGCTTTCGGTAAGGTCTTTGAGTCTATACTTAACCATCATATCACCCGGCAGATAAGTACACGCTTATTAGACGCTCAGCACGGGTTCAGGGCTGGTAGGTCTACAGCTACTAACCAAGTTAACTTTACAGACTATGCCGTTACACAAATGGACTTACATAAGCAGGTAGATGTTACCTATTTCGATTTTAAAAAGGCATTTGATCGCGTTCATAATGATATATTGTTAAAAAAATTCTCAACATTCGGCTTTACACCTAAATTATTAAAATTGTTTTGTAGCTATTTTCGTAACCGTACGCAATATGTTCAGCTCTTTGGCTACAGATCGGACTCGTATGCTATTCGCTCTGGGGTGAGTCAGGGAAGCACACTTGGACCCACCCAGTTTCTCATAATGATCAATGACCTGCCTAATGTCGTCAGGACGGCTAAGTGTCTCATGTTTGCTGACGATGTAAAACTGTTTCTAGGTGTCAAGGGTGTCAGTGAGTGTGAAGCTCTTCAGAGAGACATTGATGATGTGGTAGTGTGGAGTGAGCGTAACCAACTTGAATTCAACACATCAAAATGTAAAAGCATTACGTTTTCTCGATCTCGCTCACCAATTACTTACCCTTACTATATTCTCGGTGAACCACTTGAGCGCGTCCCACTCATTAGGGACCTAGGCTTGACCCTAGATCCGGAATTGACATTCAATGTCCATATAACACACACGTGTGGTCGTGCGTATAAAGCCTTGGGTTTTGTGATGCGACAAACTGCTCGGTTTCATGATAGAGCAACCATTCTCACCCTTTATTACGCATACGTAAGAAGCAAATTAGAGTATAATTCTTTAATTTGGGATCCCCATGAAGCCAAATATAAGCTTATGGTGGAAAAAGTACAAAAGAAGTTTGCGCGTTATATTTACAAAAAGATGTTTGGATATTACCCATATCTATATCCATCCCTTTTCATAGCCGGCATGGTGGGTATTAACACTTTAGAGCTCCGGCGAAAATGTGCTCTTCTTTTACATTATTTTCTACTTTTTAATAATAAGATTGATAATCCTGAAGCCTTGTCGAAGTGTTCGTTTTTCGTTCCAAATAAGTTGGCGCGGCTGCGCACGCGGCGTCTATTTACAGCCCCGTTGGTTCGCACACAGACGGCAAAATATGCACCTACTGCGCAAGCTTTGGATCTACTCAACGCTCTGATCGTTCAGCAACCGGATGTTGATGTATTTTGTGTACCTATGCATAGATTTGTTAATAGTGTTGTACGTTTTTTAGAAATTTAGTAGTTAAGTGTATACTATATCTACACAAAATGTAACTGGCCTCTGCACGCTTTGGTTTAACTGTAAGTGTAGTGAGCAAATTAAATTTAAATAAATAAATAAACAGGTGACCGACGGATTGAGCGACTTGTAAAAAAGAAATTATATCCAAATTATATGTCTAAACTAAATGTGTATGCTGGCGACAAGATAAGTGAAACTATATGTGTATTTACGTTAATCTTGAGGACGAAATCCGAGTATAATAATTGCATGTTGAATGCATGTTGCAGGTTTTTTTGTAATACTGCATGCTTGTATGCATGCCTGCTTGCATGCAGCATGTAACTAGGGTCAGGGTCATGTCAGGGTGACCAGCGTTTGAGCTCTATAAGAAACCACCTAAACAAGATTATCAGTAAAAAGCTTTAAAGATTTTAATATATTTCATTTAAATAGTTTACAAATTAAAATCGCACCTAAGTCGTCATCAGAGTTTTTGTGGTTGCAATGCGTTCCTGTGAGCTTGAGGACACTTATCATATGTGAGGACTGTAACCTTGCAGCCATTCCTCTTCTTGCTGCAGACCCAGTGGGTGCTTTTGCCGTCCTCGCCTTCAAGTCTTATTTCTGATGAAAGTGTGATTCTCAAAATGGAGCGTCATGCTGCGTCGCGAAGTGGGGATGAGTATGGCTTCGAAAAAAAAACAGAGACGATGTCACGGCTCTGCCACAAGAATCAAAAAGACGTGACGTGATACTAAATAGATATGGCATCACGTTTCAAAGCAACATGAATAAAATATGTCTACTTACTTAAAATATTCTTAATTGTTTGAATTCATTAAACTTTTTGAGTAATCGCCTGCCAAATAGATTATGGTAGAAAAGATAAAACATATACGAGTACATACCTAATACTGCCACAGATAGTAATAAACGCAAGGTTTAAACAAAAAAAACTACAAAATAAAGTCCGAATAATAATATCTCAATGTTTTATTAACGGATAACAAACAACATTACAATTTATTTATAAAACTTTACATGTCCCTAATAAACAGAATTAATAATTTATAGTTATGAAATTACATTAAAATAAGAAAAATAATATGCAATATCAGAAACAATGTCAGAAAAACCAGGTAGGTAGGTTTAACCCATTTATGCCCAAACTTAAACTATCAGTAGTTGTAAATCTCACAAATTATGTAAATCATTTACAAACGCATTTTGCAATTAAATTTAAATTTTACTAAGTAACACGGTAAGTTATAGCCTACGAGTATATACAAACGAGCGTAAAATAAAAATTAGAAATAAATTATTCTATTAATTAAATACTTACCTCATTAGAAGCTTATAATATTGAGATAGGCATATCCGTTTCCCGTCGTATTTTCCTTCTCTTTCTTCCGGTATATCGCTGTCTCTCTCGCTCATCCCACTCAGTGGCGTCACCAGGTGGCGCGGTGGGGGAACCAGGAGATTTCACCCCCGTGCCCATTTGTTCATCATTGCGTCGAAATATACATTAAGCACCAGGCGGAAATAAAAATTAAGCTTCTAATGAGGTAAGTATTTAATATGCGTTTTATTTCAGGTAAAACGCGTCTATTAAACACTTGACCGTCATTAGAAGCTTATAATATTGAGACCTGTTTGGTATCGCCTGGTGAAAACGCCAATGTGAGAAATAAATTAAACTATAAGTGCGAGAGAGTTTATCATATGATTATGGTTTAAACAAAAAGTTATAATAAGAGATTTAATTAAGTACTCATTATTTACAATTTAAGTCATGTAAGAAAATAATTGGCCAGTCTTTGATGAAAAATCAAATAATTTAGCTTGTAAACCATGTAAACATTATTATTATTAGGAAATAAATATTGTTTACTATTTGATTTCAAGAACTTTAGAGGGTAAAAATAAAAAATGAAAAACTTCGTGACGCCTGAATCAATAGTTCACGACAATAAACCTTGTGAAAAGTATTAACTAATCTCCAATTAGCAATAGTTAGTATATCCTCAATGGGTAAATCATATCAATCTAGTTTGTAGATGCTACAGCGGAGCAAAACACAACCAGGTGTGGCTGTAATATCCATCTATAGCTACCACAGTGCTTGAAACAGGTGTAGGTGAACCACTCGAAGTTTTAAATAAATTAGTTTAGCCATTTTGTACAATATTTATTGATCCTTTTAACCAGTAGCAATTTCCAGCGTGTTTGTCTGTAGTCCCTACAGTAAATCTTTGACCCAAACTGTAGCCTTAATATTACTGCATTGTCCTGAACAAAATAATGTTTGGTGTCCACAGCAAGGTAACAAAGGAGCAATGCGACAATAATATTGCAGTGTTACGAACTGTTTGAAATCTAGTTGATCCTAGGTTTGAAATACATTACAAAGGTCTACAGACTAATATTACTAAAACCTGGAAAAAGGAGGTTTTGTTGTTTTTAAATGTTTAATTGAGATTGATTTTAAAACATATTTAACTATTACCTCGTCACTAAGATTCCCATACAATTGTGCGCTGCATAAAGTAGACACGACAATTTATGGTAGTGTATAGTATTGTAAGAAAGATTTAAAATATTAAGTGTAAATCTGCCAAAAACTGGACTGACTGGACCCATTTGGTAAGCGTTCCGCGTGTGGATGGCGCCGCTGCTGCTGCTAACGCCCTTCCTGTACTACTGGACCAAGCACAAGTGCTCATATGGTTTTATAATAACCGGACGCTTGAGTAGGGAAATTTGCTTGTGGTTTCATAACGATATATCATTTAAGCACACCCAATTTCAACGTCATGTCTTGAACCTTGGGGGTTGGCAGGCCAGTAGTTATGTCTACCAGGCGTCTACGTTTCGAATTCCATACTGTGAATGAGGCAGCAAGGGGTACCACAATCAGATAAATTCCTGTTGAGGTGTGCTAGCACCCGGGGGATGAGCGAAGGTGGTGCAAATTTCCAAGCCAGAGGGAAGCGTTCTACTTCAGGCTGAAAGCATTGTGAAACATCGATTCGTAATCATTGAGATAAATCTGCATAGTTTACCCACTACTCGAGCGTTCTTGGATACAAACAGGTGAATTACTGGCCAGGCCCACTTCGCGAATATCGTTTGTGTGAATTCTGGCAGTAGATGCCACTCTAGAGCTTGGCTATGTCGAGACAGTTCATCTGCATGGCTGTTCAATTTCCCTGGAATGTAATGAATTTTGACCACAATTTGGTTGGTGGTCATTTGTTGGTTGGCAATTTGGAGGATTAAAATAAAATTGTCGCAGGCTTCGTGTTCGATGCTTGTAATTCTAAGACTTAGAACAGCCCGCTTTTCTTTTTGATTGCAGTGCAGCTTTTGTTCGGATGCACTCCACCTTCCCGATAGGGCAGAATTGTTGAGTTGTGACCCCCCAATCCTGAAGCAACGGTTGTCAAAAAGAATGTTGGTGGAGGTATATGTATTGGTGTTTCTGATAATTTTTAGCTACCAATACATTTAACTACATCGTAAGGTAGAGTCTATTTTACCGCCCAATTTCTTCTCTTAGGTATCGTAAAAGGCGACTAACGGACCATAGATTGCACATACATCCAACAGTATAGAGCGGCGATAGGCTCATCACTTGTCACGTACATGTGCAGTTATCATTTGGTGAAACGTAGACTATGGCAGAGGACTGCTTTTGCGGTCCTCATTGCTTGGTCTCTGACTAACCCTTCGGGGATAACAGTCGTGAGTATATGTAGGTATGTATGGACGCTTGTGATTCCTCCATGTATCCTAGTATGTCCTTGCGGAAGACCTTGATTTTGGTAAGCGCCCTGCGAGGGCGGTCAAACAGACTTTTTGAAGTTTATGTGGACACCAAAATAAGTAAGTGTTTCTATTACAATGTTGGCATGTCTGGACAGAACCATCTGGTCTTTATGTCTATAAGATAATAGTCTAAGAAAAAATTGCCGTGCTCATCTCAAATGGAAGGCATATAATTTTTAGTAATTCGCCTTTGTAGAACAGACGAAGAAACCATTGTGGGATTTGGCTATAGTCAGATGGTAGTACCTAGGTCTGAGAAAAGTAATTTGTACATCTCGTCTCTTGGCCATACACAGTCCAGAATTCATATAATAATTTAACGACTTCAGGTTAAAAATTTGGACGGAGTGACCTTTCTTGAGTGCTCTTTGGTACTAAGAACTGGGTTAAAACGAAGTCTGGAAAAGAAAACTTACTGTTTCTAGAAACCTGTTCCTTCATCTGTGTCAGCATTGCAGACATTTTGTCCGATACAAGCGTGTAACAACTGTCGATTGTAACGTTTGGAACCTTGAGCGATGGCTTCAGATAAAACGGTATTCGATACCTTTGTGTTATGATAGAAAACTTGGAGCACCTACTATTTAGTCCCAACGGTGTCGATAAAATGCAAATTGACCGGCTCGAAATTTCGGAGCGTCATTGTCTACGTCTTTTGTTACCTCTGTTAGCAGAGAAGATGGACGTTTTTGTCCTGATTGATAGAGCTGCCAAGTCTATGATCCTGGGGATCGAAAGTAAGAACAGCCTCCGTTATTTATATTATAGCTACGATGTGGTTCGTGGCTGGCATAAGTATGTCCTTGCGGAGGACATTGTTTTTGTTAAGAGCCCTGCGAGGGCGGTTCATAGCCATGATGTGGTTCGTGGCTGGCATAAGCATGTCCTTACGGAGGACATTGATTTTGGTAAGCGCCCTGCGAGGGCGGTTCATAGCCACGATGTGGTTTGTGGCTGGCATAAGCATGTCCTTGCGGAATACATTGTTTTTGGTAAGCGCCCTGCGAGGGCGGTCCATAGCCACAATGTGGTTCGTGGTTGGCATAAGCATGTCCTTACGGAGGACATTGTTTTTGGTAAGCGCCCTGCGAGAGCGGTTCATAGCCACAATGTGGTTTGTGGCTGGCATAAGCCTGCCCTTGCGGAGGACATTTATTATTTAATTTAATTAAAAACGGTTACATAACCATTTACAACAATTAAACGTATTATTCAAATCTAAATAAAATAAGGTACATTTAGCATTATATTAACATATATGCATCTTCTCGCAAAACCGCGAACACTCATGTAATAACCATTGATTTTGGTAAGCGCCCTGCGAGGGCGGGTAGATTATTGCCACGATATGGTTCGTGGCTGCCATAAGTATGTCCTTGCGAAGGACATTGATTTTGGTAAGCGACCTGCGAGGGCGGGCAGATTATAGCCACGATATGGTTCGTGGCTGCCATAAGTATGTCCTTGCGGAGGACATTAATTTTGGTAAGCGCCCTGCGAGGGCGGTTCACAGCATGCTGTGCGTGTGTCTGTCCCATGAACCAGAAGAACAACGCAATGGTACACTATAAGAAGTTTGCCCTTGCGAAAGGTAACCGTTTGTTGTTAGTACAGGTTTTGCTTGCGAGGCATTCCCAGTACTAGTATTTAATAAGAATAAGAATAGTTTATTAAGAATAGTTTATTTCATTAAAAAGATATGTTTTACAAATATTAGTGGCCGGAGTCAACTTTTAAGCAAATATTGCCTGTACCAGATGACTCCGCTCTTCCATTACATTTATCATTGTGTATTTTAAGACTATTAATTAGAAACTTAACAAACAAAAATTTCTACTACTCTACTTAATTCTAAGTTTACATAGATTTATTTTATGTCTCAATTTTTGTGGGTGTAAACGATATGAAGTGATGAGGTATGTGTGTGTGAGTGTGTGTGTGTGTGTGTGTGTGTATGAGTGTGTGTGTATGTTAGTGTGTGTGAGGGGTGTTAGTGAGTGTGAGTGTGTACGTGTGTGTGTGACTGTGCGTGTGTGGAAGTCTGTGCGTATGTTGTGTTTTATTTAGTTTGATGTAAAAGCAACTCTATCTGTTCATATTTTTGAAATTCTAACCATGTGTGAACATCCTTTTTACATTCATTGTATAGTTTATCATATATGTTTATTTCTTTGTTAACTATATTGTATATTCGAGCTGAACGACTATTGTACTGAGAACTTGCAAACATAGTTTTGTTTTGAGGAACTTTAGCTACATTATGTTTCCTTCTTTTTCCTTTATTATTGTTAATGTATGGTAAAGTCTTATGTGTTTTTAATATAATATTTTTCAAATACAGTTTTCTTACCGAAAGCAATCCACAGTCTAGATAAAGTTGTTCTGTAGAATATCTTATGTTTTTAAAGAACATTACTTTTATCAAGGCACGTTGCGATCGCTCAACGTCTATAAATTTTGTTTTGGCTGCACCTCCCCAGACAGATATGCAATATACCAAAACTGATTGAACTAGGGCAGTGTATATTGTATTTATTAGATTAGTTGAGGAGTCTTGGTTCTTAACAGGCTTGCCTTTCCTTGGAAGTACATATCTTAATGATCGAAAGACCCATATAAGCTTTCTGACTCTTCCAGCCACTTGTTCAAGATGGGGATACCAGGACAGTCTTTGATCCAGAACAACGCCAAGATACTTCGTGTGGGTGGCTTTACTAATGGTTGGGCAGTCACAGCTTTCATTATTAAGGAGATCGCAGTCGTGAATTTTTATACTAAAGTTTTCAGCGGGTTGGTTATTATTATAAATACTAAAACATATATAGTTAGTTTTAGATGTGTTTAGTGATAATACGTTATGTTTCAACCAAGTAGATATTTGGGTTATGCCCAATTCAGCACTATTTTTTACTTCTAACCAGGATTTTCCAGAGAAGACAACAGCTGTATCATCGGCATAGGAGAAAATTTTGGCACTATTGACTTTTAGGTTACACAGATCGTTGATATAAATTAGGAACAAAGTAGGACCTAATACGCTTCCCTGAGGAACACCGAATGATACTTCTGCATCCTCACTAGAATATTGTTCCAATTTGACTCTTTGCCTCCTGTTAGAGAGGTAACTTTTAAAAAGAGTTAGTGGAGTACCCCTGATTCCAAATTTTTCTAGCTTGTTAATGAGGATAGGGACAGAGACGGTGTCAAAGGCTTTTTTGATATCAAGGAACACTGTTATGCATTTGTTCTTTTTGTCCAATTCTTCTGTTATTAGTGAGCTTAAGGCAGTTACTGCATCTACTGTAGACTTTCCAATTCTAAAGCCAAATTGGGTAGGAGACAATGCATTATTTATGTTTAAAAAATTGAGCAGCCGAGTATTTATTAACTTTTCTAAAATTTTTGATAAACTGGGTAAAACTGATATTGGTCTGTAATTATTAACGTCCTCTCTGGCCCCACCCTTGTGTACTGGAGTGATGATAGCTAGTTTGAGCGGAGCAGGGAAAATTCCCTTATCGAAACAGAGGTTGGCAAGATGGGATATGACAGGAACGACTTCATTTCTCACAAATTTTAAAAACTTTGTTGTAATTCCATCCCAACCAGGCGCACTGTTTGATTTTAGGCCCATTAGAACACTGTCCACTTCCCCCTCGTCTGTGTTGAGAAGAACAAACGAATTTAACTGTGTTGGTAGTAAAGCAAGAGACGATACCGGTTTAATTTGTTGACTAAGCTGTTTACCAATATTTACAAAAAATTCATTAACAAAATTTGCAGCTTCGGTAGGAGAAGTTTTAGCATTTATAAGTTCTGTATTTTGTTTTTTGGTTTGGTTTGTGTATGTTACTTTTTTTATATTTTTCCATAGTAATTTATTATCAGAAACCGATTTAGCAATGAGTTCACTTTCATATTTTCTTTTTAATTTTTTGATCAGATTATTACAATAATTTCTATATCTTTTGTAAGTTATTTTTAATATTTCGTTATGAGGGTCACTTTTTAGATTTTTTTGTAATTTATTTCTGTTGTGTATACATTTAAGTATACCAGTTGTAATCCACGGTTTTAGAATTCGTTTATTTTTTGGAATTTTGATAGTAATAATATTATTTCTTATAGAATCTGTTAAATTTTGCAAAATTAAATCAATCAATGCATCAGGGTCGCTAATGGATAGTAATTGGGATAGATCTTTTTGCCTTAAGTATTCTCGAGCTTTTTCAAAGTCTATTTTAGTTGTTATTTTTTTAGAAGATATACTATTTTTAATTTTTGACAAGCATAGGAATGTGGTAGAATGATCTGTAATAGTTGTATGTAAAATCGCAACGAATGCCGAAGTTATTCTTTTATTTGTTTTTAACATAAAGTGATCCAAACATGCTCGTTCTCGTGTGGGTAGCGTATGCCCAGGAAGTATACCAAATTCTGCAAGCATGTTAAGATAGGACACTCTATTTTTGTATTCTTGAGCTAGCTCCACATTTTTAGGTATAAGATTAATATTTATGTCTCCAGCTATTATAATGTTCTTATTTGTCGGAATTGTTTCAAGATGTGTATTAAGAGAAGTTAAGAAGTTTTCTATATTCGTATTTGACGGAGAGCGATATACACATACAATGATATTATTTAAAATGTCAACTTGAATACATGATGCCTGTGCCAGTTTTATCTCCCTTATTTTAGCTTTTAGTGAGTTTTTTATATAAACAGTTACTCCATCGTTCTGATTTAGCTGGACTGTAGTGAAATAAGAATTGTAATTAGTTAGTTGTGGAATGGGCTTGTTACTATCGAGTCTGCACTCTGTTAGTATTATTATGTCTACACAAAAAACAAGGCTAGACAAAGTAATTATAAAGTCATCGAAGTTACAATAAATGCTTCTTATATTTTGTGAGATTATAGTGAGGTCATTTTGTTTTATATTAATATGTTTAGCTAAATTCATAGTATCGCATTCAACAGCTCTTGATATTTCTAAGTTGTCTATTTCTTCTATAGTTTGTAAGGTTTCACTCATTTAGTATTCTATTTGAAGTAGATGTCACTGCAAATGCTAGAAAAAACTTGAGAGAGCAGCAAAGCAGATTCGTCGTCCTGCTTGTATACTTAATATATGGATGTGTTAAGTTATCTTTCAATGTATTTGTTAAAATATGTGTGTCTTGTGACTTCACAATACTGTTTGTGTCTAGTTGAATGTTGAGTGAGAAAGTGAAACAAGCATGTGTGTTTTTGTTAAAAAAAGCAAACAGATTACATTTTGAAAAAGCCAAGCAGAGATAAAATAACAATAAAATTTTACAATGGATTTTACGAATCAGCAATAAACAAAATAAGCAAAGTAAATAAACTAAATACTTCAAAGTCAGATGAGGTAAGCAAAGTTCATGGATGGCTAGTCATGGATTATTTAAAAGAAGTTGATGTACCTGTTCTTCGCATCTGATGGTGACAATTGGTGAGTGCTCATCTTTCCTTACATAGACCTTACCGTAGGCAGTCCAGCAGAACTTATAGGCTTTACACTTAGCCAGGTCTCTGGCAAGGAAATATAGACGTGACGCCTTAAGTGTCAGATGCTCTGATAGAAAAACAGGTGTGTCTTCCTGCACTTTAAAGCCCAGGTGTTTAGCACACAGCTTACTCTTATTTTTTATATTAAAAGCCTTACCCATCTTTAAAATATCAGTTTTAATCAGCGTAGAACCGGTTTCCACTATAATTGGTGTATTTTGTTTTTCAGAAATCTTTCCTCGTACTCTATAAATGTCTTTTATATCAGATTTTTCCACTTTACAACTTAAATTACGTGACAGATTCATAACCATTTCAATTAAGTCTTCCTTGGTTTCGTTACTTTTCTTTGGAACATTTTTTATTTCTATATTACTTTTACGGCTTCCCATTTGAATATCTTCAATTTTATTTTCTAATATTGCAATATATTTCCTGTCTTCTTTTACCTGGTTTTCTAACTGATTTATTTTCTTTTGAAATTCTTCATTTTGGGCCGCTAAAAAAGAAACTGAGCTCTCTATGTTATTGTTTGTAGCTTGAATTTCCTTCAGAGTTGAGTTAAGTAGCTGAAATTCATTTTCTTGTTTGGATGTAAAGAGTGTCATCATTTTTTTCATTTCCTCTCTAAAATCAGCGAACTGTCTAGTAATGGAGTCATCCATGTCCTCTCTCGTTCTCCTTGTTCGCTTGATTACGTAGTTCGGCGGTGTCTTGTTGCTAGAGGCAAGCATGTTAATTTCCGTATCTGATACAGATTTATTCATCACCGAATCCATTATTATATAATGTAATCTTAGATACAATTTCTGAGCAGTAGAATAATTATCTTAACTTGGACCAACACAGTGTAGCCGCGATCGCTACCGCTTATGAGCTACGGCAAGCGACAGAATGCGTGACGTACGATGGCCGAAGCGATGAATGAATGTTAATGTTACCGTAACGGCGCGGCGCGCGGCGCGGCGCAGTAGTGTCGCGTGCGCAGCGTAGCTCGCAGACTATTGCCGTCGCAGTAGCGTTGTCTCGTTCTTTGCGTCGGTACTCGTCTCGGTCGGAAACGATTGACTACTTCTCGCGTGTTATGGGCGCCTGGTATTCCGGCGGAGTTTCTTAATTGTTTATTAAATAAATTAAAAGAAATTGAATATTTTTTCGAAAAAACACTTGCACAGAAACACACGTCCAAACGCTTGCGCGGTCCGGGGGGAAGAGGACTTTAATAACTGGCCAAAAAGTTTTCTAACAGGACAATTTTTTTTTTTTTTAATGCAACTGTAATCTGTTCAGAATTAAACAAATGTGTGTTTGAAGGTAGAATCTTATTCAAAGTAGCAAGCATTAGAGGGTATTTTACATTTTTATGAGCACCTATCCTCTTTTCATATATTTATAGTTTCAGTCTACAACCTAATCACCACTGAAAATAAGACCTTTATGAGGGGCATCAGATGTTTGCGACCAACTAGTAAACTGCGCAGACAATTATTGAAAATATCTTTTTAGTTTTAAAATACCAAAAGTTATTGTTAGTGCACCAATTTATCAGAATATTGGTGCTTAAGGCCTAGCTGGCTCATTTAGTTTACTTTTAAAATCAAAAATCAAATCTAGATCACTACACGGAATATTTAAATTGTTTTACTGTTTTAGTCAGTATTGGTAACACCTGCGAGGTGCAACAATCGTTGTAAGATTTCCTCTAATGTCCGATAAAGCAGACACATTGTCGTTATCGTCATGAAAGGCGGGTAGGTACGATGACCATGCTTCTTTGAACGATGACGACTAACTCGAACTCAACCTTCGCCGATGCGATCGGGATTGTTAGAAGGACTAGCTATAGCCGCTTAGCTACAATTCATTTTTCTCATTATCTAATGTAAGCACTAATTATCGGTTTCTTATCTAAAATAAAAAGAAAAAGTGCCTGGAGGGTAGATACCACGTATTAAACACAAAAAACACTTTTAAAAATACTATCTTTACTCGAATGCTTTCTTATCTTAAAAGAAAAGGTGTATCTACATCTCTGGCGGGTAAAATAAAAAGTTTGATATACCAGATAAGTTTAAATTATAAATTCAGCGAACGGTAACACCGTTAAGTTAAGAAACTATTCGAAGTACTCACGTGTATTGTAGAAACTCACGAGAACTGTGTTGCAGTTTAAATAAAAATAATTCTATTTCTTTGTCACTTGATCACTATGTAGTGCACAAGTTACGCCGACGGGAAATTTCACGCCAATGATGAACAAATGGGCACGGGGGTGAAATCTCCTGGTTCCCCCACCGCGCCACCTGGTGACGCCACTGAGTGGGATGAGCGAGAGAGACAGCGATATACCGGAAGAAAGAGAAGGAAAATACGACGGGAAACGGATATGCCTATCTCAATATTATAAGCTTCTAATGATGGTCAAGTGTTTAATCCACAATTTTGTGAAGGCGGCCATTTTAAGTTTTTTTTTATATAATGTACTGTATACTACTAGTCAAGCCCTTTCATTTGATACCCATATTGACGTGGTTAAACAAAAAAATGTAATCCACAATGTGATGTATGGAGTTAGTATGTAAGACTATCTATTTAAAAGGCATGTATCAATAAATTATATTCAGTATTTATCCAGCACTCATGTGTATTATTTCACTCCCGGCTCACGACCTTACATGGCGACCCTGCCAACAGTAGCGACACGCGCGCGAGGATCCTGACACCGCCCGGCGCCCGCCGCCGCTGCGCCGCCGCCGGCGCCGGCCGTAAAAGGACTAGTTTCTGTAAATATCGGCCTCTCGGTGTGTTTCAATCATGGATGAAACAATTCATTTTAAAACTTTCAAGTGTGACAGTTGTGTATCGCAAACTTTAAAATGGGAAAGCAGCAGTCAAAAGAAGAAAATATTGTAATAGCCCAAAACGCAGCTGGGGGCCAAAATAGTGCGCCAATCGACGAGATTCGGTTCCATTTGTCCACCACAAATATTCTGATGCTGATCGTCGTGCTCTGCGTGCTTCTTGGGGTACTGTTCTGGATATTCCGTATATATCGGAAGTGTCACTTGCGGTGGATTCGACAAGAGGTCGAGCAGAATGGAAACAATAGAGGGCAGCGATTATCCTTTCGACGGCGATTCAACATGTACCCGGATTTAAACGTGGAAGATAGTAAAGTTTGAAAGTGCGGTTTCTTATACGTATCTATTCATGTGTGGTGCGTAAAATTGTGCAGTGCGGTTTGTGCGGTATATTATAATATTTTTACGTACTACGCGTAGGCGCGACATTCTACTACGAGTATAATAAAATAAATAATAATGGACACTATTTAATGGACACTATTTAGAAAATATGTTTAACCTGTCATAGAAATTAAAATTGTATTAATCTTTATACCTAATAATTAATGTTGTAAGCGAGCAAAGGTACTAATATTTTACATATTACAGCTAAATACAATGAAGTTCTACGTCTTGACAATGATAAAGGTGCGTATTTTTAATGCTATGTTATTATAACTATTGTATTTAAATTTAATTCTTAAATTCCTCTATTCGTAATATTTTTTTTGTTAATAATTATTAAATTCCTATGGCCACATATATAAAGGAATTGTATGAAGAGTTATCTGTAATAAGACAGTATTTAATTAAAATTGGCCCATCTAGACGACAGGGTAATATTTTACAGAAAAAGCTTAGTGAAGCCAAGTTAATCGGTGGCCAATATAATACTTATATAGAAAATATTAATAAAGTAGGCCGGTTAGATGAAAAGGAGAATATTCTAATAAAAAAGTGTTGCGAGGATTTTAATAATTTATTTAAGGAAATTACTAAATTGTGTGAATATTCCGAGTCTTTAGATTACGTAACCAAAATGGACAAATTCGATCTGAAAGTGGCTTTGACCTTATTACCGGTTATGAATGACGAAATTTCTAATACAAAACAGCTGATGGACGGTATAGAATATTACAGTTCAGTCATTAATGCTGAATCACAGTCGCAATTAATTTCTTTTATTCTTAAGAGTAGGCTGTCACAGTCTGCCAAGTTAAAGTTAGGAACAAACTATGATACTGTTCCTAATGTAATAAATGACATGAGAAAATTATTATTACCTAAAAAATCAGCCAGCGCATTGCAAAAGCAATTTTTAAACTGCAAACAAAATAATTTGTCAATTGATGCTTTTGGAAAAATGTTGTCCGAAATGTTAGTTGAACTTACCGTTTCCCAGTCCGACGGAGATAGTGGAAAATTTAACGTTTTGAAGTCAATAAATGAGAAACAGGCAATTAGACAATTTAGTGACGGATTGAGAAACCGTAGGATCGGTACTATTATAACTGCACAAAATTTTGATAATTTAAAAGATGCAATTCAGGCCGGGGTAGACGAGGATGTTTCAGGTTCAGATAATATGGCTGAAGTCATGGCATTTAGACGTAATAATAATAGAAATTTTAAAAACAATTCCAGGCAGCCTCAATACCAGAACTACCAAAGAGGTACGTACAACGCGGGTCGCGGCCGTGGTTCCAGCAATTGGCATCAACCTCGAGGGGGTGCCAGGCAGTGGTTCCAGCAGCCGCCGTCACGGGGACATACGTCCCGAGGCAGACATGCGTATCGAGGTAATAGTTCCAATAATAATTATAGAGCTCAGAGACAGTTTAGAGAACAGATAAGGTTAGTAAATGATGATTCACAGTCGCAACCCCAGGCTAGTACGTCGACACAGATTAGAGAAGCTGAAAGTGAGTTTTTTCGTGCCTAAATGTTATAGTATTCTAGCTAGTGACAGTAGTTATTGTGTCGATTTATTTTATAAAGACATTTATGCGTTTAGTTGGCTCATTGATACGGGGGCTTCAATTTCGACAATAAAATACAAATGTGTTCTTGATTTTAATATTCCACTTTACAAAGAGAACATAATTATAAACGGTATAGGTGGCAAAGTGCCGGCAATCGGATATGTATGTTTACCGTTGTCAATACATGGCCATAGTATTAATCATAAGTTTTATGTATTTGATACTCTGCCGTGTAAGTCGCATGGTATTCTAGGACAGGACTTTTTAGGAAGGTATGGATCGGTTATCGACATGAGGCATAACACTTTAACGTTATGGCCCGATAAAAGTAAACAGATTGTTTTAAAATTAATGAGATCATCTAACAAGTTAATGTCATTGCCCCCTAGGTCAGAATCTATACATTATATTAACACTAACTTAGTAGAAGATTGCGTAATTTGTACAAAAGAAATATGTGAAGGAGTGTTTGTTGCCAGTATGTTAGTTAGCCCCACTAATGGTAAAATACCAGTGCGAATTTTGAACACAACCACAAAAGAATTAAATTTATCAGAAATAAAGCTTGATATTCAAAGTATAAGGGAATATTCTATTTGTAATTTTGAGGAAAATGAGAAAAATGCAGTCCGAGTTAAAAGTTTGTTTTCAAAGTTAGATTTAAGAAATTTAAATAAGGAAGAAAAAATAAGTATAGAAAGTTTATGTGCAAAATATTCCGACATTTTTTATTTGGAAGGGGATAAGTTGTCAACCACTGATATTTATCAACATACTATTAAATTAAAACCTGACACACAGCCAATTTATTCAAAACCGTATAGATTACCGCATGCTTTAAAACAGGAAATAAAAAATCAGATTGACCATATGCTGAAAGAAAAAATTATTGAGCCTTGTCAAAGCGAATGGTCTAGCCCTATTTTGCTAGTGCCAAAGAAAAGTGACCAAAACGGAAACAAAAAATGGCGTTTGGTTGTTGATTATAGAAAATTAAACAATAACATTCATGATGACAAGTTTCCACTTCCAAATATAACGGAAATATTAGATTCTTTGTCCGGTTGCATGTATTTTTCTCATTTGGATTTACATCAAGGATATTATAATGTTAGTTTAGACCCAGACAGTCGCAAGTACACTGCTTTTTGTTCGGGACAGTTTCAGATGACGAGGATGCCCATGGGTCTAAAAACTAGCCCAAGTTCGTTTGCTCGCATGATGACGATGGCAATGACTGGATTAACATATGAAAAATGTCTAGTGTACCAAGACGATTTGATCTGTTTTAGTAGAGACTTATCGAGTCATATTAGTAACTTACAACATATTTTCGAGAGATTACGTAAAGTAAATTTAAAATTAAACCCTCAAAAATGTTCCTTTTTACAGAAAGAACTGCTTTATTTGGGTCATATTGTCTCAGCTGACGGCGTCATACCCGATACCGAAAAAATAAAGGTTGTTCAGAATTATCCGGTTCCTAAAAAAGTAGACGAGGTCAAACGATTTGTAGCTTTTGTAAATTACTACAGAAAGTTCATTCCAAATTTTGCTACAAAAGCGCATGCATTAAATAATTTATGTAGAAAAAATGTAGTTTTCAATTGGGATGAGAAGTGCCAAAAGTCTTTTGAGTTAATGAAAGAAAATATAATATCTCACCCTGTGTTACAATATCCTGACTTCTCAGAGCAAAATCAATTTATTTTACAAACTGATGCATCGGGGTATGGCGTTGGAGCAGTTTTATGCAATGGTGATGGAAGGCCTGTAGCATACGCTAGTCGAAGTCTTAACAGAGCAGAAAAAAGGTATCCGACTATTGAAAAAGAATTACTTGCGATTGTGTGGGCCGTAATGCATTTTCGACCATATCTGTATGGCAGGACGTTCAAAATTCAAACTGACCATAAACCACTTATTTATTTATTTGGAATGAGAGATCCATCCAGTCGGTTAATGAAATTTAGATTAAGATTAGAGGAATATAATTTTATATTAGAATATTTGAGAGGCAAAAATAATGTCGCTGCTGACGCTCTATCTCGTTTGCAAATAACGTCGGAAGAGTTAAAAGAAATGAATCATGCGTTAATTAATGTAATGACGCGAGGGCAAAGAGCTAGACAAGCACGGGATGCGATTGCTTCTAATAACGATTGGATTGATCACCCAAAAGTTATAGAAGTACATAGCAAACCGAAATATTTCACGGAGTTACGTTTCATAAGCGCTTATGAATTGAATCGATATCGTAAATTAAAAGAGATTAGTCACGAGAGTACGTGTTTGAGTTATGCGCCCTTATTGAATACAATTTTTTTAGATTTAGCTTCTCGATCACAACTGACGCCAGGCGAATTTGTGAGAGAGCTGAATATATTTTGTGGGCAAATCGATATAAAAGAAGTATACTTCATTAAAAATGATAATAATAATATTTTTGTCGAAAAGTTAATCAAGGAGATAAAGAGTATAAGTGATTGGTCCGGACCACGAGTGTGTATTTTAAACGACACAAAAAGAATAGTTGATAAAGACGATCAACGTGTAATCTTGAATGACTTCCACCTTTTGCCCACTAGTGGCCACGCGGGCATAAGGCGGATGGTGAATACTATTAAAAAATATTATTTTTGGCCGAAGCTTGAAATAGATGTTACTGAATTTGTGAAACGATGTGACAAGTGTCAAAAACAAAAACACTCATCACATCACACTAAGGAGCCGATGACGATTAGTTCTACAGCAAATTCGGCTTTAGAGAAAATCTATTTAGATATAGTAGGACCTTTAGATAGTGATTGCAATGGTTATAAATATATTCTAACTATACAATGTGAGTTGAGCAAATACGTCGAGGCCTATCCATTAGAATCAAAAAGTTCGAATGAGGTAGCTAGGAATTTTGTTAATAATTGGATTCTTAGGTATGGTGTTCCGAACGAAATCGCTACAGACAGAGGTACAGAGTTTCTGTCAACTACAATGAAGGAGGTTTGTAAACTTTTACATATTAACCAATTACAGTCTACCGCGTACCACCATCAAAGTATCGGTGCTTTAGAGAATTCACACAAACACATGGGAAACTATTTACGCATCCAAACAGGTAATCACCCAGAGGCATGGAGTACTTGGCTTCCCTTTTGGTGTTTTTCCTATAACACTTCTGTTCATACGGAGACTAAGTTTACTCCCTTTGAGTTAATATTTGGTAAAAAATGTACATTACCGTCTAATCTAAATTCAAGAATGATTGATCCTCTGTACAACTTTGATAACTATCCCTTAGAATTAAAGTTTAGAATTCAAACTTCACAAAAAGAAGCACGTGACAATTTAATAGCTAGTAAATTAAATAGAAAGGCTAGGTACGATCGTAATGTTAATCCTGTATCATATAAAGTAAATGATTTGATTTTATTAAAGAATGAAACTGGAAATAAGTTTCAAAGCCTATATTCTGGTCCGTATAAAGTGTTAAAAGAATGTCCACCAAATGTTGTAATTATAAAAGACAATAAAAGATATGTTGTTCATAAAAATAGGACAAAACGTTATTATTCAACAGTAGAATGATTTTATATTAAGATATAATTTAAAGATATGTATATTATCCTATGTACCTACTAAAGACTTTATTAAAAATATATATGTTTTAGACAGTACCTAATATAAGTACTAGAATGTTTAATATTTGATGTATTGTAGAAAAACCGTTATCATTGTATCGTTAATACGTTTAAAATAAAATAAAATGTATCCTTTTATTTTATTTTCTGTATGGGAAGGAGGTGTGATGTATGGAGTTAGTATGTAAGACTATCTATTTAAAAGGCATGTATCAATAAATTATATTCAGTATTTATCCAGCACTCATGTGTATTATTTCACTCCCGGCTCACGACCTTACAACAATTTTGTGGAGGCGGCCATTTTGGATTAACAATGATACTGAATATACATAATTGTGTTGTCATCAGAACTAAAGGTGTGTACCAAATTTCAAATCAATCGGTCAGGTCAGGTCCAGGAGGCAAAATTTTAAGTACTAAACATGGTTCTACGACACACTTTGCAATAAATAAAACTATAGTATTATCTTCTTTTTATTCTATGTGGCCAGTAAATCCATTGGATCTACGACACACTTGTCAAAACTGCATATTGCAGCGATGCCAAACTCTCATTTTTACTGTCTAGGTACTCGTCAAAATCTTATTTCTGCGTACTCGTCAAAACTGCATATTGGTCTAACTTATAGAATCGTCGATTAGAGATGAAATATTTCAAGAAATAAAACAATATATATAAAATATTACACATACTTATTCAAAAATAATCTTTATAGTTGGTTACATGAGAATAATTTCTATGATCTAAAGGATTTTTTCTGTTTTGATAGCAATAACTAATAATGGATTGTGATCGTTACAATGATTTTATTTAATTAATTAGTTTTTACATAAATGTTTAAAAATTTGCATGCAATATTAATTCGCAATTTGTTTTATTTGTCGCGATTTGGGGCGGGCCTGAGAGGTTAATCTCGATTATTTGCAAAAATATGCTTAAACGACATTAGGACATTCAAATGTAGAAACCAATAATTGTAAAAAGTGATCCAGATTCGGTTTTATTATAGATAAAGTATTTTAACAGATTCTCTTGTACCTATTTGTTACAAATCGTAAAAACAATATTAACCATTTATTTTATAAAACGATTTATAAGTACCTATCCATAAACAAGTATATATCTTATCTTATATAGAGGTAATTAATGGAATCAGGCGTTACTTTGCGGAAATCCATGATATACTAAAATGGAATAAAAATATATCGAGGAGCTCGATGGCACAGCGGCACAGAATAAATAATAGTACTACGACAGCGGCTAGCGCGTTCGGCTTGCGATCTTGCTCGCTAAGCCACTTTCGCAATACCGGGTCGCTGAATGGGTGACCAAATTAAAAACATCTCGAGCTCCTCCGTGCTTCGGAAGGCATGTTAAGCCGTTGGTCCCGGTTGTTGTTGTAAGAAGACAGTCGTTAAAACCCACCAACCCGCATTGAACAGTGTAAATGTAATAGAAGAAAAATAAACAGTTTTCGAAAATAAAATTGAGGTTTGTAATTATGTCGCCAGGCAAAGGCGCCAGTGTACAAAAATAGGGAAGGGATTGTTTAATAAAATATAACATTATCGGCACATAGCTATTTTATTAGTACTTACCTACATATTTTTGTTATTTTATTACCTATATTATTTTATTATTATTTTGTCGTACTTTTCTGCAATAGTTAGGTCTATTAAATTACATAAATTTGAATGTAGGACTGTTATTTGTATGTTATAACTTAATATAGTTATTTTTTGCGTCGTTTTTATAATTCTGATACCCTTATCTTAGGAAGTGGCAAACGTTCTCAGAAGAGAATACTTAATTTATAAATCTACGTAATAAGTGCAAAATATACTTAAATACCATTTGACGTTAACATTATTTTTGAGATGACTAGAATTTGATATATTTTATTTATTTGCATTATTTATAATGTACAAAAAAACCACAGACCAGCATTGGACCAGCATGGTAGGTTATGATGGCCCAATCCTTCCATATGTTGTTGTTTATGTGGGTACGTCTATGCCCAGCTGTGGGACGTTAATAGGCTGATAATGATAGTACAAAAACCTCGGCAAAATCAAACATTTTAGGGGGTTAAAGTTACTCTCGTCTAGGTTTACCCTTGAGACCCTACACGTGACCCCTGGGTGGTGCTAAATGAGTGACACTGACAGAGTGGTAGAGCCACGCTGCGTTGCAGCACGCATTGGGCCGGCTCGCACGGGGTAAGACCACCCTCTCACGAATATCCGGCGTGAAATAATGACACTTGGTGCTGTTGAGTTTTGTCCGGCCATGAGAGTGCCGGAGGCCCCTCCCTCCTCCCCCCCTCACAATTCCTATACCTTCCTTAACCCTATTCCTTTCTTAATCGCAACGCATCTGCAACTCCTCTGGTTTTGCGGATGTCCATGGGCGGCGGTGATTGCTCTCCATCAGGTGACCCGCCTGCTCGTTTGCCTCCTTCTTGTATATATATAAAAAAAAACAAATTGTTTTATTACATTCTATGAAAACTTTATAATAATATGATAGTAAGTATAACTAGATTCCAAAGAACATTATCGACATAAACACACAAGCTAAAAATACCTGCCTCTTTTTATCTTCATTAACATACAACATAAATACAGCAACATAACTATAGAGTAAAAGTAAAATTTAATATATTTGAGGTTATTAAAGGCTGATTTTTCCATCCTCGGATAAAACTTATCTGTTTGCTAAAGTAATTAGGCGAGCTACCTGAAATGTCACTTGTAAAAAGTTAAAAATCATGGTTTGACAAAGCATTTTGAAATTTGTTGTGTACTACTTTTTAACTACTTAATGAATAAGTAAGTTTTAACTGACAATTGAAAAATCGGTCCTAAGTATAATTTTATATTTGACAACTCATTTCAGCGAGATTAAGTTCAATAAACACACAGCAGAACATCAGGCAGTTCCCTCGAACAGGACTCCAATCTGCAATCTATGGTAAAGTAAGGTTAAAGTAATACTGCTCCAAAAGGTTACAGTAGGGCCCCTGATCGAGTCAGCCACCAACCCTCATTGGGCCAGAGCGTCCCAATCTCCACATGTGCTGTTGTCCACGTGGGGAAAAGCATGGGCCTGGCAGTGGAACTTTTCTAGGCGAATGATGATGAAATGACGACACAAGATCCTACAATATACATATTATAGTTTTCAGTGGTTGTGTTCGTTCTTCAGCCTCAACAGCTTAGTGCCCTCGGTGATCGCCGTGGCCCTGCAATAGCGGTTCTTATTGGTGCAAACCCAGTTGGTGAGAGGGCCCTTGCTGTCACTGCGCTTGTTGTATCTGTAGCAGTCGATGATCATGGACGGGTTCCCGAAGCGATTCGTCAAGAATATCGGTAGGGTTATGTTGCAATCTGAATTTGAAAAATCGTCTGATTACTGTGTCATACAAAACGTTTGTTCTCTATTAGCACTACTTTAACATATCTAGGTATTACAATAATCTTAATAATAATAGACGAAGTTAGTTTCCCTTCAAAAAATGTACATACAGACACTCACGTGCAGTCTTTAATCCCTTAGCCGCCTTTTACGACACGCAAGAGAAGGGATGGGTTTGTAGTATGCTTTTGATAATAACCCGCCGCCACGCAGCTTTAAAATTGTATTAAAGATGATTATAAAAGCGCTGATAACATAACCATAACTGTCCTGTGAACTAAATCGGAAATCTCAAGCTTGTGTCAGGTATGTGTTCACGTTACTAGTCTACCGGATCAATAGGGATTGGACCACGATTTATCACATTCAACCCACATACATCTGTTCGGGTACATAACAACGCGACGAGATTAGGATAGCTAGTAGCTACCATCATCTTAACCAAATTCTGGCGCTATAACAACAATGTTAAAAACATTGTTTTGTTTTGACAGTGAAGATAGAGGATAGACAGTTCCTAAGTGTTGTGGATTCTGGGTGAAGGGCGATTCCACCTTCAGCCTTATCGTCACTTTCCATCACGTGAGATGAAGGCAAGTGCTGACTCGTAGAAGATAAAAAAAATGCCGCAAAAAGTAACAAAGTTGGTGGTGTTAGTGGAAACTTTGAAAGGACACATAATGTCGTAGGTACTAACTCCACTATTACACATTTGATGATGTAAAAAAACACGCAGAAAAATATTTTAAAACATAACAATACATGATTGTAATAATCATTTAATAATAATACGTAATTTAAAAAAATACATTTATAGCAATTCTATTATTACTCATTAGACACACAAATCAATTTCAAATAGCATAATTGGAAATGTAGTGTAAATAAGGCACACAAAAACAGCGTAAAATATTATTATAAAAATTACTTTAAAAAAATAACAAGGCTAGTTTTATTACAATGTCTCCCAACATTAATGCAAGATATCTCAGTAGATATTAAATGTTATTATTTTATAAAATATTTCCGACCCTCGCTATCTCAAAATATATTCCACTCAGACACCTAAGCCAATACCTTTTTTATGCCATGAAATAATGGATGACAGTGACAGTAGAGCGTCAGGAAGCGGCACTTAAAGCCTCCAAGAGCACGAGCATCTCGAGACGAGGCATATGCAATTCTGGTTCACAGCGCGTTGCCAACGGCAGTCTTATTTAAGACTTTGAGCGCCGTGGGGGTGAACGAGAATCAGTTTAATTTCAATTGTGTCTGGTTTTGCGGCAGTCAACGTGTTAACGGTAATACAAAGAACGCAACGATCAGATAAATCGCGCGCCATGGCGCAATTATCCAGTGGTCTTAGCCGAGCGGTAAGGAACGAACCATAATAGTCGTCGCGCCGCTCCTCACCGCTCCCCGCCACCCCTCGCCACTCCCTGCCACTCCCTGACACTACCCGCCACTACCCACCACTACCCTACCCGCCACTACCTACCGTTCACCGCCGCTCCCCATCACTCCCCGCTTCTATCGCTGTCATCTAATTAATAGCCCCTAAATAAAAAAGCGCGACTAGTCATGGTTGTGGTATCCACTAGTTTTAACGAAATCTTTGTTGATTGTCGTGATAGAGGAGGTGCATCTCAGGGTCCTCCTCTTGACGCAGGTCCACCGGGTCTTGGGGCCACGCTCTCTCTCCTTGTTGAACCGGTACCGGCCCACTAAGATGACGGTGGTGCCTCTGTTGGACACGCCGTAACGCGGCTCTGTTGATTGTGATTTAGTCAAATTAACGTAATTACAAGTGACATATAAAACAAACATATATTTAATATCTGGAAATGTACATGTTTTATTAGTAATTTTAAATCATGAATAATATTGACGATCGTTAGCGTGCCGGTTCTGGGCATCATCTCATCTCTGAGCTCCCTGATAAGTATGTTTCGTATATTTTATCCTAAAATCACGACATCAGCCTTATTTTTCGCAAATTCTCAAAATATTACTGCTTTTTTAGCACATTCGTCTGATCCAAAAATTAGTAAAGGCTGCAAAAGCCGCTAACAAACTAAATTATAAGTACTCTCTCACTATCAAACGTATTTAAAACAATATGATGATGAAGACACGTTAGCTAATAAGCTAGCTAGCTAGCCCAAGTTAAGCTTTTTTTTAATCATGTTTTTACTATCTAATAAAAAAAAAGATTCAAAAAAAGCTTAACTTGGGCTAGATAATTGGTACGAAAATGGAAAAGTTAAATTGTTTATAACAAAAATAAAAATTTCATTATATATCTTTTATCATCATCTTGTTTTAAAGACGTTTGGTAGTGAGAGAGTACTTATAATTAATTTGTTAGCGGCTTCTGCAGCCTTTACTGAATTTTAGGGTCAGACGGATGTGTTAAAAAAGCAGAAATATCGAGAGATGGATGGAGGATATTCCCAGCTAGAAAAAACCCTTAGAAACGAAAGCTTTTAAGAGCTATGTCCTTAAATAAATTTTATATACGTTCTGGTTAAGATAGAGACCCTAATAATGGCATATCATAAGTCTTTTTAAGCTATAAGAGCATATAATATACTTGTAAAAAATACTTTTAGAAGTATACAAGAAAAAGATAAATGACATCAAAAAGAACAAAAGTGTTATAAACGCACTCTGTAAGCCTAATTCTTATTTAGCACTTATACATGCACTATGTAAGTCCACTCAATCTTAGAAGTGACTTATCTAAGTATTTTATTAGATATCGGCTGTTATACATACACATTACAACATTACAATATATTCCATTTAAAGAGTTTACAAATGAAAATCGCACCTAAGCTATCACTCATCATCAGAGTCGTCGTGGTTGCTATGCGTTCCTGTGAGCTTGAGGACACTCTTATCGTGTGTGAGGACTGTAACCATGCAGCCATTCCTCTTCTTGCTGCAGACCCAGTGGGTGCTTTTCCCGTCTCTCCAAGTCTTATTTCTGATGAAAGTGATTCTCAAAATGGAGCGTCATGCTGCCTCGCGATGTGGGGATGATTCTGGAAACAAAACAGAGACGATGTCACGGCTCTGCCACAAGAATAAAAAGACGTGACGTGATAGGTACTAAAAAGATATGACGTCACGTTTCAAAGCAACATGAATAAAAGATTTGTCTACTTACTTATAATATTTTTAATTGTTTAGAAACATTAAACTTTTTGAGTAATCGCCTGCCAAATAGATTATGGTAAAAAAAGATAAAACTACGAGTACATACCTAATACTGCCACAGGTAGTAATACACATTAAGCAAAGGAAGGTTTGAACAAAACAAAACTACAAAATAAAGTCCGAATTTCAAATTGTATTAAATCTCATTTTTTTTATTAACGGATAACAAACAGCATTATTATTCATTTATAAAACTTTACATGTACCTAATCGATAGAATAAATAATTTATAGTATGAAATTACATTAAAAATAATAAAACTAATATGCAACATCAGAAACAATGTTAAAAATCAAGGTAGGTAACAACCTACCTGGTTTAAAGTTGTAATCTCACATGTACAACATTTACAAACGCATTTTGCAATTGAATGTAAATTTTACTAAGAAACAAAGTAAGTTATGGCTTACGAGTATATACAAACGAGCGTGAAATAAAAAGTAGAAATAAATTAATTATTCTATTACAATCAGGGAGGGATACCGTTATTTATTTTATACCGGTAATGTACCAAAAAATTCTGTTCCGTTTTTGTTCTGTTACAAATTACCGGTATTTATAACGTTACCAATAACGTTATTATCGCGACGTTGCCAAGTCGCTTACACGCGGCAAGTTGGCAACAGTGTAGCGCCGAGTGCCGACCGACAGACTACACTTGTTTGTTTTGATTTTGTTGCGATATTACTCTAGCGCTCTAAGTTATTAAACGTATTATTTATTACTTGTGCATTGTACAATAATGGGACGTAAAAAAGAAAATAAGGTGTACAAAAATTAATAAAGAAAAACTTAATTCAAAGTGCTCTATATGAAATAGAACATTAAATGTAAATATTTTCATTTCTAGGTACTTGTTATCGAATCTTTTGCCATTACCTAAACTACCTATTTATTACCTACATATTTGTGTATTGGTTATGAGCTGTAGTTGGGCGTTTTCGCGCGAAGATGTCTCGGTTACAAAGTGGATGTCATTTTAGTTTAAGTTATAAAATTATGTTATTTAGATGTAAAAATGTTCCTTATATTTCAAGCTACCGATTGAACATAAAAGTTTCTTAGAAAAAACATAAGAAACGTGTGAAAAACGGATTCAAATTTGGTACAACACCATTTTGACTTCCAGTTTGTAACCATACTGTTTTCTAATTAACAAGAAAACTATAGTGTTGAGATTTGCATTTTTACTGCATTACATTAGTTACGCATAGCTTGATAAACTAGACAAAAACAGAAGCGCTAACAGCTATAGTTATAATTTTATGGGTGAAATAAGATCCACTTTTCACTTAGTGGTCCATAATGGACACTGATTTTCTTTGTCATTGTACTCAGCACGTTCAATATAACTAAATAAGTATTATATAGTCTACTATATAATACTTATTTAGTTATATTACTTACTTAGTTATACTTGTTTAGCATCTACTTTTGCCTTAGCATAAAACAATTAAAACAACATAGTAATATTTTTAGGAAATTTTTAGTTTTAGGGTATTTGAAAAATGGGACAGAGTACAAAATTGAATATGAAGCTACAAAATGGAAATAGTTATAAAGTCACAATCACAATGCAAATAATTATTCGAAGCATTTGTTACAAGTGTCGTGTAACAACATTCAAAATTCAATTCAACACAATATGATATATGTGTTTATTGAATGTTGCAAATACAATGGGCGATTTTCTGACAGCCCAAATTAAAAAATAAAAATAAATTAAAAAATACTCGATAGATGGCGTTTTATGAAAGCCGACCCGTTCCAACAAAAAAATAAAAAATAGTACTTACAAATTTTTATTCAGGATCTGCAGGACCTACGTATGTCTATTTTGGAATGGAATAAATATTACGTAGCCATACACGTGTTCTTCATGGACTCGCCTTTTACTAAGCGCCATACTAATCTATGCTAAGCGCCATCTATGAAGTCATTTACGAACCAATTTCTTTTTTTTTTATCTCGGAAAATCGCCCATTGTTTCAAATGTGTGTCTTATAAACAAAAAACTATATACAAACACATAAATAGGTATTTTGCTAATATTTTGTTAAAAAACTATGATGAAAATTTCTGAATCAGCTGAATTGTTAAAAATAAAGTAATATAAAATTGTTATCAGCTGATTCAGCCATTTTTGGAGTCGGTGCCAGCCAAGGTAATCATAAACATTAAAAGACATACTATATTATTATTATATTAGCCCATGTTGTCCCATTGCTGGGCAAAGACCCCCCCCCCCCCCCCCCCTTCCAGTATTCGCGGTCTTTTGCGTGTGTTGGCCAATCCTTCGCGTAAGCATCAAGCTCATCTCTCCACCTCCGTTATGTTTAATTAGCCTTTAACAGTTGTCGTGTTCATTGGTAAATAGATTTTATTAGGTATTGCTACATTGTCGTATTAAGCTGGCACCGACTCAAACATATTTTTTAAGATTATAAAATTGAATAAAATAAAGGTTAATATTGCAAGTAAATTGAACAAACTAAACTACGCAATTATTTTTTACGTTTTAGTGCATTTATTTCAGTTAAATTTTTTGGAGTCGGTTTTTTTTTTGTTAAATTTTTTGTTTATTTCTCGCTTTTAAGTGAATCGTTCCAATCTATTTATCGAAAGCGAATATTGGTAAACCTACAAAACGCGCTACTTGTATGAGACAGCGCTTTAAATGCGACAAGCGAAGAAAACGAGAAACGGCTATCACAAAGTAGGAAATCAACATCCAAAACAGACGGCAAGTTACCCGGATTTACTCGTGAACGCTGTATTGTATAGACCCTCCTACGATGATGACTTGCGAGTTACTTGGGTTCACCGTTAGGCAAACTAGAGGGACGTTTTTGACTTGCTCCAGTCGTAGATCGTAGCCAAGTCACCATTGATCTGCTCAATCGCTTCTGAGAGGTTCTCAGCCGAAGCCTGAAACTAAATTTTTAAGTCATCGGCATAAAGATGTTAAGAAGAATTTAGACAAGAAGTGACAGAAATAATAGTGTGAATAGTGTATTTTTAAATCCTAATAGAAATGTTTCGGAAGGAGTGATAAAAAGTGGCCTATGTCACTATTGTTCTTCAGCTATCTATGTGCAAAATCAGGTCGATGCGCAAGTGAGAGACGGACAAACAAACAAACACGCTTTCGCATTTACAATATTAGTTAGGAAGGATTTATTGCCGGAGTGGATCTCATTTGACCTATGGCTGAAAATACCAAAATCGCTATAGGTTTCCACAATCAGAACTGAGTTCCGGTACCTGCCTTCTTTTAATTCGTCATAGTCGCTTAACTATCTTAATCGAGATATCTTATCGCCACCCTTGAAATACTTATAATTGAGGAGTTCCAATGGCATTCTGTGGTCTTCTTCATTAGTTCTACTTCATCAAATGATACTTTCTGAATGCAAATTCTTGACTTATTGCTGAAAATATCAAAATCGCTATAGGTATGCCTACAATATTTGAGGAGTTCCCTCAATTCCTGAGGATTCCATGATCAGAACTGGATTTTGATAAAATGGTTCCCTTTCTTTATCTGGAAGTATATTCTTTCAAATAAAAAAGAATTTTCTAAATCGGTGTATAAATGACTAAGTTGGTTCTAAGGTAACAGACATAAAAAACATACAACCGAATTGAGAACCTCCTCCTTTTTTGAAGTCGGTTAAAAATAAAGTAATGTAAAATTGTAAAGTAAGGCCACTTAAAAGTGTAAGTATGATTAATGAAACTAAATCAGTACTTATACCCACTGACACCACACACATCACCGAGACAAAGTAGGTGTGCAAAGCCAAATGCATGAAATTAAAACAATTGTCTTTTACAACACCAACTGTTATTATTTTTACAGTACCTGGTTTGCGAAACATTTATTTTTAAAATAAAATACAACATGTGAATTCGACTTTATGTTTCCACTTTGTAACTTCTATTCCATCCAGAGGTTCCATCCTATATGTAACCAAACAAAGTGGAAGTAACGCTCCTCCATTTCGGCCGCTAAAAACTGTAATATCTCGTAAAGTGCGAACCCAATGGTTTTAAATGTATTTGTATGCATTGTAGTATAATCAAACTTGCCTTTCAAAATAGGCCTTAACAGCAATTCCTTGAATAACTTTTATTTTAACGGTTACAAAGCAAAGCCAACTTTTTGTACCTCTCTCAACGAAACCTGAACCGACAAAACATGATTCTTGCCAATCCAAGTAAAATATGTTTGCCGGAATTAATTTAGTTTTACTAAACCGTAAAAAGTGACATTCATTGGTAGTTTTTATACAATTTCTTTGCAAAAAGGCGGTTACAGAATTGAATTCCATGTCAGCACCAAATCCGACACGAGTAATTAAATGAGTTTTAAAAATAATGTACTTGTATTTTCAATAATTTACACTCCATTTCTATAAATTCATTATTATATGCATCAAGTAAAATACTTCGCGACTGCATAGAGCTAACAATAAATGAACAATAATGTACTAAACTTCATCTTGTTAGTATGGGACATGCAAAAAATTATTATCATTTTAAGTTAAAAAACTTAACCAAAACACACTGTGTACGTTACACTGTTAAGTACGCTATGAAAGAATTGCGAATATTGAGTGTGTAAACGCGAGCAATCGCAAATTGAAAAGAGAAAGAACTATTGGTAACGTTATAATAACGTTAATTTTTAACGGTACTAATAACGATACAAATTTTGGGTATAACGTTACATTAACGTTATATTAGTAACGTTATATGAAAAATACCGGTAATCCGGTCCCTGATTACAATATTGCTTAAACGGCTTTAGGACATTCAAATGTAGAAACCAGTCATTGTAAAAAGTGATCCAGATTTAGTTTTATTAAAGATAAAGTATTTTAAAGATCCTATTGTACATATTTGTTATGATTTATAACAAATATGTACAAGAGGATCTGTTAAAGTACTACTATACTAAATAGTAAACACAATATTAACCATTTATTTTATAAAACGATTTATAAGTACCTATATATATAAATCTTATCTTATACATAGGTGATTTTTATTAACTGTTACGTATAGGTAAACCTTAAAGGCCCTAGTGTGTATTCAGCTATAACGGTAGCACTATCAGTTTATTCTGTGCTATAACTTTGAAATTGAATGATCGTCAGGTCAGGCGTTGAATGCCCTAAGGGTCAGGGCCAATTGACGTCATCACAAAGTGAAACCACGTGAAAGGGAGGTGTGAAAAACAGGCGCTTTTCACACCTCAATAATAATATGGCAGATATATTCTAGGGTAGGATACCTTGTGGGCGATTGGCTCACCACCTGTCACGCTGAGCACATGTGCAGTTGCTATTTGGTGAAACGTGAACTATGGCAGAGGACTGCTTTCGCGGTCCTCATTGCCTAGTCTCTGACTAACCCTTCGGGGATAATAGTCGTGTCGTGATTATATGTATATATGTATGTGTATTACCTTGGCTAGTCGTCAAGTGTCAAGACATCATGCGGAGACTTATGCCCAACAACAGACAAACAGTTAAAGTTGAAGATAACACCAAAACTATCATATACTAAGAATGGTTATGGCAATTTCTTATTTCTACTACGTCATTATTGACGGTCACCAGCTGGGCGTTGCAGGACCACCTCCGTCGCTTGACACACCGCCACGTGACCCGCTCGCCGTTCCGCTCCATCCTCTTGTTGTACCTGTGTCCACCCAACTCGATTACCGGCTTCCCAAATATGGACTTACCGAATGTAGGCTTAAGCTCTGAAATAGTTTGAACAGTGTAAATGTAATAGAAGAAAAATAAACTGTTTTCGAAAATAAAATTGAGGTTTGCAAATATGTCGCCAGGCAAAGTGTACAAAAATAGGGAAGGGATTGTTAATAAAATATAAAATTATCGGCATATAGCTATTTTATTAGTACTTACCTACATATTTTTGTTATTTTATTACCTATATTATTTTATTATTATTTTGTCGTACTATTCTGCTGTTAGGTCTATTAAATTACATAAATTAGAATGTATGACTGTTATTTGTATGTTATAACTTAATATAGTTATTTTTTGCGTCGTTTTTATAATTGTGATACCCTTATTAGAACAGTCTTAGGGAGTGCCAAACGTTCTCAGAAGAGAATACTTAATTTATAAATCTATATATAAGTACAAAATATAAATACCATTTGACGTTAACATTATTTTTGAGATGACTATAATTTGATATAATTTATTTATATGCATTATTTATAATGTACAAAAAACCAGCAATGCTGGTCTGTGGTTTTTTTTTGCCAGTATGGTGGGTTATGATGGCCCAATCTTTCCATATGTAGTTGTTTATGTGGATACGTCTATGCCCAGCAGTGGGACATTAATAGGCTGATAATGATAGTACTAAAACCTCGGCAAAATCAAACATTTTAGGGAGTTAAAGTTACTCGCGTCTAGGTGTACTCTTGAGACCTCACACGTGACCCCTGGGTGGTGCTAAATGAGAGACATTGACTGAGTGGTAGAGCCACGCTGCGTTGCAGCACACATTGGGCCGGCTCTCACGAATATCCGACGTGAAATAATGGCACTTGGTGCTGTTGTGTTTCGTCCGGCCAGTGAGAGTTCCGGAGGCCCCTCCCTCCTCCCCCCTCTCACAATTCCTATTCCTTCTTTAACCCTATTCCTTTCTTAAATGTCGGCAACGCATCTGCGGCTCCTCTGGTTTTGCGGGTGTCCATGGGTGGCAGTGATTGCTCTCCATCAGGTGACCCGCCTGCTCGTTTGCCTCCTTCATATAATATATTAAAAAAAAACAAATTGTTTTATTAAATTCTATGAAAACTTTATAATAATGAATATGATAGTAAGTATAACTATCTAGTTACCAAAGAACATTATCGACATAAACACACAAGCTAAAAATACCAGTCTCTATTTTATCTTCTTTAACATACAACATAAATACAGCAACATAACCATAAAGTAAAAGTAAAATTTAATATATTTGAAGTTATTAAGGGCTGATTTTTCTATCCTCGGATAAAACTTATCTTGCTAAAGTAATAAGGCGACCTAACTGAAATGTCACTTGTGAAAAAAAATCATGATTTGACAATACATTTTCAAATTGGTTGTCTACTATTTAACTACTAAACGAATAAGTTACAACTGACAATTGAAAAATCGGTCCTAAGTATAATATTATATTTGACAACTCATTTCAGCGAGATTAGGTTCAATAAACACACAGCAGAACATCAGCCAGTTCCCTCGAACGGGACTCGAATCTGCAATCTATGGTAAAGTAAGGTTAAAGTAATACTGCTCCAAGAGGTGATAGTAGGGCCCCTGATCGATTCAGCCACCAACCCTCATTGGGCCAGAGCGTCCCAATCTCCACATGTGCTGTTGTCCACGTGGGGAAAAGCCTATGCCTGGCAGTGGAGTTTTAGGCGAATGATGATGAAATGACGACACAAGATCCTACAATATACATATAGTTTTCAGTGGTTGTGTTCGTTCTTCAGCCCCAACAGCTTACCCAAGTAACAAATTATCGTTGCATAATAGTTGAGAAAATGTTTTACATTTCCTTTTCGTTCTATAAAGTGGGTCATATAAACGTGTCGTATACATTTATACAACGCAAAGTAGGTCCCCATAATAAACGACATTATTGTTATTTACAAGTTAAATAAACGTCAGTCAAGAACATTTAAATGTTACATAAAAGTTTTCGACCGACTGTTATCGAACCACTGAAGTCCTATAACAATTGCATAGACATTAGAAGATGACTGTAATGTCGGTTAAGTGTTTAACATCGACTTTTATTGTACACATTCAGTTCATTCCATTCATTCGTTCCTGTAATGTTTGCTGGAAAAGTGCGTGTTATCCAATACAAAATTTAAACGGTATATAAGTTATAATTTACTTAACTAGTTGTTACTGCGTTAGGCGCAGTAACATGCGACGTTATAAGGAGGGAGGCAGGAAAGACTTACCTGGGGTACCCGGGAGATCTGGTCCGATTTGTGGTCGCAATCTGTGTGTCGCGGTAGGCCCGGGCGAATAGGCAAGGGCAATAGGCATGAGCGATAGGCACAAGCGATAGGCAGTAGCTCTGATCGTGGGTAGCACACTTCGTCACTTCACTTAAGGGTTCACGTAAGGGCGCGTGTAGCAAAGGGCTGAGTTCGAGGCGCGGTTCGGAGACGCGGGACGCGTGGGTTCACTCCAAGGCTTTATGGCACACTGCTCGGCGCCCGCGGCGGTCACCCGCGGGCAAAAAAACGTCGTCCGGTAGTCCGTCGCAGTGTCCGTGCGACGAAGATAACGCACTCTAAATGGCCGGCGGAGGAGCGGCCACGATTGGTCGTTGCGTTGTGGCGCAAACATCTTCCGGGCCCCAGGGGGTAGGAGGGGGGGGGGGGGGGGGAGGAACGGAAGTAAAAGGAGACTACAGCCTTGACTTGATTCGCATGCACCGACAAGCGCGGGGGCGCAAAGCGCAGGAGTGCAAAGCGCAAAGGCGTGAGGTTAAGGCATGCACCGTACAGGCGCGGGGGCGCAAAGCGCAAAGGCGTGAGTTGAAGGCAGGCACCGTATAGGCGCGGAGACGCAAAGCGCAAGGGCGCAGAGCGCAAAGGCGTGAGCTGAAGGCAGGCACCATATAGGCGCGGAGGCGCAAAGCGCAGGGGCGCAAAGCGCAAAGGCGTGAGCTGAAGGCAGGCACCATATAGGCGCGGTGGCGCAAAGCGCAGGAGCGCAAAGCGCAAAGGCGTGAGCTGAAGGCAGGCACCATATAGGCGCGGAGGCGCAAAGCGCAGGGGCGCAAAGCGCAAAGGCGTGAACTGAAGGCAGGGCACCATATAGGCGCGGAGGCGCAAAGCGCAAAGGCGTGAGCTGAAGGCAGGCACCATATAGGCGCGGAGGCGCAAAGTGCAGGGACGCAAAGCGCAAAGGCGTGAGCTGAAGGCAGGCACCAAATAGGCACGGAGGCGCAAAGCGCATGGGCGCAAAGGGCAAAGGCGTGAGCTGAAGGCAGGCACCATATAGGCGCGGAGGCGCAAAGCGCGGAGGGCGCAAAGCGCGGAGGGCGCAAAGCGCAAAGGCGTGAGTGTGTGGTACGAGTTTGTATGGGCTAAATGTGTGGTGTACGTGTGAGTGTGCTGATTGTATACGAGCTGTTGTGCTACTGCGCCGCCGAGTGTGGCTGGCACTGCTGAGTCGTGTCGTCCGGTCGGTGAAGGGACGTGTGGTGCTCGACGCGTCCACACACCTTACATGCCTTCACCGACTTGCACTCGACCTCATAGTGCGGTCCGAGGCAACGAGGGCACGAAATCCCAGCGGCCCTGTGTCGGATGGGCATGATAGCGCGCGCACGTTATCAATTTGTGCCCCCTAGCCCTGCAATAGGGGCAGTAAGGCGCATTCGAGCTGGGCCCGGCTTGCGGTTGCATCGTGTATGCGTGCCTAAAACTAGTGTGAAGTGTGAAGGTGAAGTACTGTTTGTGTAAGGTAGGTACTATAGGCGTAGCACGAGTCGAGGCAAAGCTTACAAGATATTAAGTGTGGCGGGTAGAATTTAAATTAGTGGACTGTTTTACTGAGGTCGCTGGAGGTGGGATATCCGGCTCGAAAGACCAAATATGTTACTGCGTGAGGCGCAATAACATGCGACGTTATAAGGAGGGAGGCGGGAAAGACTTACCTGGGGTACCCGGGAGATCTGGTCCGATTTGTGGTCGCGATCTGTGTGTCGCGGTAGGCCCGGGCGAATAGGCAAGGGCGATAGGCACGAGCGATAGGCACAAGCGATAGGCAGTAGCTCTGATCGCAGGTAGCACATTTCGTCACTTCACTTAAGGGTTCACGTAAGGGCGCGTGTAGCAAATGGCTGATTTCGAGGCGCGGTTCGGAGGCGCGGGACACGTGGGTTTACTCCAAGGCTTTATGGCACACTGCTCGGCGCCCGCGGCGGTCGCCCGCGGGCCAAAAAACCTTGTCCGGTACATACGTCGCAGTGCCCGTGCGACGAAGATAACGCACTCTAATTGGCCGACGGAGGGGCGGCCACGATTGGTCGTTGCGTTTTGGCGCAAACACTAGTTTTACATTTACTTTAACAATATTATACACGAACAGAGTGTTGGATAAATGTGTGCAGTGCACCTAGTTCTTATGGGACGTTTAGTTTTGTGGTGAAATATAGGTGTGTTGTTGTGAAATTTTTTACGCCCCCTTCGAATTTCTTGAAATTAAATTATTGTAGACTATTGCTTAAAAGTTGTTTACATACTAAAGTAGCAGCCATCTTGTCTAAGTTAAGAAACGACTTCTATACATCAATTATAGAATGAAAAGGTCGCATAATGCGGTTTTTTGCGACCAAGATGGTCGGCCATGATAAATTATTTTAGAGTTCCGTGAGATAATAAACATGAACAGATAACCTTTAATTTAAATAAAACCTTTATACATGGTGTCATATTTTTTTTATTTATCCGACCTACAACCTGGCTTCATAATACGACGATATAATAAAGCAGTCGTAAAAACGTTCACGTAACCTATACTCTAACACCACTATTCGACGTTGTATGAATTAGTCGTAAAAAGGTCTACCTAATCTATACACAGGTACCACTATTCGACGTTGTATGAATCAGTCGTAAAAACGTCTACTTAACCTATACACAGGCACCACTATACGACGTTGTAGGAATCAGTCGTAAAAAGGTCTACCTAATCTAAACACAGGTACCACTATTCGACGTTGTATGAATCAGTCGCAAAAACGTCTACTTAACATATACAAAGGCACCACTATACGACGTTGTTTTAATCAGTCGTAAAAACGTCTACCTAACCTATACACAGGCACCACTATACAACGTTGTATAATACAGTCGTAAAAACGTTTACATAACCTATATTTTTGTACCATTATACGACGTAGTATAAAGTAGTCGTAAAAACGTTTACTCAACTTATTTAGTTACGGGACTAAATCGTTGTAGGAATAACGGTTACACAACGTTGTAGTTGTCTAATAACATCAATTCAACAGTTATATAACCGAAAGTCGCATAGCACAGTTTTTATATGAACAATTTGCTAGTTGGGTAGTGCCCTCGGTGACCGCCGTGGCCCTGCAATGGCGGTTTTTATTGTTGCAAACCCAGCTGGTGAGAGGGCCCTTGCTGTCACTGCGCTTGTTGTATCTGTAGCAGTCGATGATCATGGACGGGTTCCCGAAGTGAGTCGTCGAGAATTTCGGTATGCGTATGGGGTAATCTGAATTTTAAAAATAGTCTAATTACTGTGTCGAACAAACGTTTGTTCTCTATTAGCACTACTTTAACATACCTAGGTATTACAATAATCTTAATAATAATAGACGAGGTTAGTTTCCCTTAAAAAAAATGTACATACATACACCCACGAGTATATCCACGAAGGGTTAGTCAGAGACTGGCCAATGAGGAGCGCAGCAGCAGCGCACTGCCGCAGTCCACGGCACGCCGAATAACAACTGCACATCACATGGGATCAGCGTACAAGTGGTGAGGCTGTCGCCGCTCTATGCTGTAGGATGTATGTGCAGTCTTTAATCCCTTGGCCGCCTTTTACGACACCCAAGGGAAGGGATGGGTTGGTTGCTTTTAATAATGAACCGCCAACACACACCTTTATAATCGTATTAAATATTATTATAAAAGCGCCCATAACACATCCATAACAGAACTATCCTGCGAACTAAATCGGAAAGCTTAATATGCTTGTGAAGCATATATACCTACCTGAGGTATGTGTTCACATTAGTAGTCCAGCGGATCAATATATAAGGATTGTACCACGAATTATTACATTCAACCCACATACCACCACCGTCACTTTCCATCAAGTGAGATGAAGGCAAGTGCTTACCGGTAGTAGATAAAAAAAAATACCGCAAAAAGTAACAAAGTTGGTGGTGGTAGTGGAAACTTTGAGAGGACACACAATGTCGTACTAACTTCATTATATTTGATGATGTAAAAAAACACGCAGAAAAATATTGCAAAACACAACAATACGTAATTGTAATAATCATTTAATAATGATAAATAATTTAATGGTACCTAAGTGATGATGACGTGTTAACAAAAATACATTTAAGTATAGCAATTCTATTAGGTACCTACTCATTGGACACACAAATCAAATTTCAGATAGCATAATTATTGGAAATGTAGTGTTTTAGGCACACAAAAACAGTGTTAATTATTATTTTATAAACTACTTTACAAAAATAACAAGGCTACACTTGATACCATACAATGTATCCCAACATGAATACAAGATATGAGATATTAATTGTTATTATTTTTTATAAGATATTTCCGATCCTCGCATATTATCTCAAAATCTATTCGACTCAAAAACTTATGCCAATTTTTTTAGGCCGAGAAATGGATGACAGTAGAGCGTCAGGATCAGAAAGCGGCACTAAAGCCTCCAAGAGCAAGAGCATCTCGAGACGAGGCATATGCATTTCTAGTTCATAGCGCGTTGGCTACGGCAGTCTTATTTAACGGTAATACAAAGAACGCAACGATCAGATAAATCGTGTGCCGTGCCGCAATTGGCCAGTGGTTCTTTACTCATGTGTCAGTGGACTTAGCCGAGCGGTAGGAGAACGGACCATAGTCAACCATAGTTGTCGCGCCCCACCTCACTGCGCCCCGCCAGTCTCAGCCACTACGCACAGCTCCCCGCCGCTCGGCTCCCCCGTCACTCCCCGCTTCTATCGCTGTCATCTAGTTCTTTATAGACTCAAAATAAAAAAGCACAACTGTTACTAGTCATGGTTATGGTATCCATTAGTTTTAACGATATTATTGTCGATTGTCATGATGGAGGAGGTGCACCTCAGGGTCCCCTTCTTGACGCAGGCCCACCGGATCCTTGGGCCACGCTCTCTCTCCTTGTTGAACCGGTACCGGCCCACTAAGATGACGGTGGTGCCTCTGTTGGACACGCCGTAACGCGGCTCTGTTGATTGTAATTTAGCCAAATTAACGTAATTACAAGTGACATAGTAAAAAAACATATATTTATTGTCTGGAAATGTACATGTTTTATTAGTAATTTTAACTCATGAACAATACTTGAAGATCGAATGGATAGCAGGCCGGTTCGGTTCTGGCCATCTTTGAGGTCCCTGATAAGTATGTTTATCCCTTTCCTAACCAATAAAAACAAGTTTTAAAAAAGCTTAACTAGGGTAAGATAATTGGTATGAGAATGGAAAAGTTATATTGTTTATAACAAAACTAAAAACTTTATTTCATATCTTTATCATCGTATTGTTTTAAAACAGTGAGAACAGCTATTTTGAGCTACAGATAAAAATGTTTTTTGGTGAAATATAAAGATTGAACTCTGACGCATTACGCAACCACAGGATACCTATGTTAGATTACCTTTACGTTACACGTGACCTTTCGTTCGCCCGGTATCCACGAGTTATTTTTTATTGTGCCGGACAAATTAAATAAATAATGAATAATAAACAATATATTTAATATAAAAAAAATGAAAATGGTGTCTATTAAATTAACGTTACTGATTGATATAAAAACAATGTGCGCATATAAAAATAATTTCCTTTATAAATGATAGCGTTGATGTATCATTTATATTTTCTGTCCTGCTCGGGTAGCAAAGTACACAATAATTATAGTTATATTTTTATATTATTGCAAATTACTACATAGAAATGTTGGTGTGAAGGGCTAACTTTCATGAACGGATATATGTTCGGGCTAAATGCCAGAAAGAGTGAGCAGCGATGGGTTCACCACGCTGAGCACATGTGCAGTCGCTATTTGGTAAAAAGTGAACTATGATGGAGGACTGCTTTTGCTGTCCTCATTGCCTAGTCTAGTCTTTGACTAACCCCTCGGGGATTATAGTCGTGATCATATTATATTCTTTATTGCACAGAAACACTGTAACGAAATTGACAAGAGACATTGTATGCAAAGGTGGATTTATCTCTAAAAGAGATCTCTTCCAGTCAACCCAGAGAGTGTACGAGAAAAATATGTTACGTTATGTTATGTTCTTTTTTCCGCCACTCCTATTAAAATAATTAAATATGTAAGTGTATATAAAGGTAATAAATAACATAAGTACATAAGTAGAAATCTATTTGCATTTGTGCACGTTTTCATAAAACATATCCACAACCCACTCGTCAATAGCTAGTTTTATGGTAATAGTTATGATAAGTTTTATAAAGAGAAATCTGTGTCCTACTGATAAATAAATATTGATCAATAAATCAATATGTTAACAGAGGTCTAATCTTCGATCACATAATATTATTATAAAAACGAATGCTACAGTCAAAGTTAGTTCTCAAAAACTACACACGATTCTGAACTAATTTAAGGTTTTGCGCAATTTAATAAAACATTGTATATAGGTATAATGTTAAGGAAAACAGTAGTATTGGTCCCAACATTAATATTGGGGTTATTAATATTAGTCCTAATTAATACTGGGACCAATATTACTAATTTAAAGTAAATTACTGACTAACGCAACTCGTTGAAACCATAGTAGGTAGATACTATTAAAATTTGTATACATGCGTATGAGTTTCATGGGTTCTGATCAATTTCCCAGCGTAGGTGACCAAAGATGCCTTGCACCTCATAGACCTTGTTTGGCTGCAAACCCAATGCGCCCTCACTCCCGTTACGACGTGTTTGGTGAATTTGTAACCATTGTGCCATAGGTGCTTGCCGTCTTTAGTGTAGCTGAACACTTCTGTAAAATTGATCACATCTGAGGGAAAAGAATGAAGTTAACAACTATTAGGGATTACCAAAAATATAATGTCTTTTATTTAAATTAACATTCTTTACGATATCTTCCATTCACAGTGCTGTATTTACATCCAAACTGAAAATAGCACTAAACTGAAAAAGTCAGTCAAAAAATATAATGTACGAGGGGCGTTCAAAATATTCTCGGTATTGATACGTTACAACCTCTTTTATATATATATTTGTTACTGGCCGCTAAGATTCATCCATTGACATTAAAAAAAAGTAAAATTGGAACCGAGATGTTCTTTTGTTTTTCTGCAATTGCCGAACAAACATGAACACCATGAGCGAATTAACAATTTTAACGAAATTAGAGCACCGATCCATCATAAAATTCTTGACAAAACGGGGTAAAAATCAAAAAACCATAAAAGAGGAAATGGATTGTGTTTACCGTGAGTCTGCTCCTTCTTTATCTACTATTCAAAAATGGTCAAGCGAATTTAAGCGTGGAAGGGAGAGTATTGAAGATGACCCTAGACCTGGCCGGCCTGTAGTGGCTACCTCACAAGAAAATATTGATAAAGTGGAAAAACTTATATTGGAAGACGGCCGAGTGAAGGTAAAATCTATAGCTCAAGTAACCAATCTCTCTATTGGTACCGTACATGACATTATACATGACCATCTTAATATGTCAAAAGTAAGTGCAAGATGGGTTCCGCGAATGCTGACGCTTCTTCAAAAGGATATGCGTGTGGCTTGCTGTTCAGATTTTATCGACCTGTGTGGTGAAAATCCCGATGAGGTGCTGCAAAAAATAGTTACTGGAGATGAAACCTGGGTTCATCATTATGACCCAGAGAGCAAACAGGAGTCCATGCAGTGGCACATCAAGGGTTCAGCTCATCCCAAGAAGTTCAAGGTAATCCCGTCAGCTGGCAAGGTCATGGCCACAATATTTTGGGATTGTGAAGGAGTTTTGCTTATCGATTATAAAGAAAAAGGTGTAAATATCACAGGGCAGTACTACGCTAACGTTATACGTCAATTAAGAGATGCGATCAAAGAAAAGAGGCGAGGAAAGTTAACCAAAGGTGTTCTGCTTCTGCATGACAACGCCCCTGTCCATACTGCTCATATTGCCAAGGCAGCTATTGTTGAATGTGGGTTTGAAACTGTTACTCATCCACCCTATAGTCCGGACTTAGCCCCAAGCGACTTCTTTTTGTTCCCCAATCTTAAAAAGGATCTGCGTGGAAATAAATTTTCTGACGATGAAGCGTTGAAGACGGCCGTGGAGGAGCATTTTTACACGAAAGATAAAAAATATTTTTATGAGGGATTAAAAAAAATAATTGATCGATCTTATAAGTGTATGAACATAGGGGGGGAGTATATTGAAAAATAAAAATATCAAACTTTTCGTACTTGTTTGTTTTTATCCACATACCGAGAATATTTTGAACGCCCCTCGTAGTACTTACACATTACGCAAGTGAAACTTTTGGATGATTTTTGCTTTTACTGAAAGTTAATGAATTCGACCTTCAGTGTCCTTTTTATGCTCTATTATAAAATAATAATTCATTTAATAAAAGATGTGATAAAGATATAGACATACTTACCTACTAATTAAATATCCTGTCAGAATTATATAAGTAATAAAACAATATTAAATTAAACAAAAATTACAAATGTTTGTAATATAGTGTATATTATTGTTACTTACTAAAAGTTTTGACATCTCAAAACATCTGTATTAAAATCGTAAAACTTTTTTCTAGATATATAATGTGGCCTGCAAAGATTACCGAAAGAGTATATGGTAGGGTGGGTCAAAAATTTGTGTTTATGTCCCAGCTGACATAAACACAAATTTATTAAGTAGAATTTTTTTTCAAGAGTTACTTTGGACGAAGTTTAACAATTCCATAAAGAAACATAACATAACTTTACAGGGTTTATATAGAAAGAGACCTACTAAAACATATTATACACACTCTACTCTTTATTTGTACACGACGTCACCGGTAACAATTTCAATACTGAAAATTCTACATTGACAAATATTGACAGGTTCAAAACTAAAGGAGATTACGATTTGATTATGTTTCTGACGAATAAATAAATAAAACAAAACTTTTATGCCCATAACATACAACATAAAAACGCAAGTTTTTACAATGATTGTGTAAAAGTATATAATAATTTTCTATAGATATTAGTAGTACATTCTTAAGTGCTCATTTATTGTAAAATAAACTTAATAAATTAAGTTGAATCTTGAAACGGCCCTACTTAAATCACCGATATTCTACGAAGGCGTTAAAGACGCTTCAATTCCGCTTAATGGCTTTTACATAAATATTCATTATTTTTAGGAACCCTTCACAGACGAACAAAGTAGATTAAAGCGATAGGAAAGCGAGACAGTCACCGTGGTGGACTTTGACCCGGTAGTATACTCGAATGGTAGAGACGCCAGCACTTCAAACATACATACTTCAAACAAACATATAATCACGACTAGGTATTATCCCCGAGTGGTTAGTCAAAGATAAGGCAATGAAGACAGCAAGAGCTGCAGTCCTCTACCATAGTCCACTTTTCACCAAATAGCGACTGCACATGAGCTCAGCGTAACAGGTGATGAGTCCATCGCCGCTCTATGCTGTTGGAAGTATGTGCAGTCTTTAGTCCGTTAGTCGCCTTTTGTATCACCCAAAGGGAGAAAGGGGTGGTAGTACCTATTCGTTCACCGCTACGCGAAATGGTTTATCAAATAAAAAAAATTACACAAGTAATTTTATTTTTAAATGTAATAACTCTAAGTTAAGTTACATTGAAACTAATGGTTACTTTAATGGTTTAATGGTAAGATTACGGATAAAACTTATTAGGTATAATGTGATTTTGCAAATGCACATTTGCTATACATATATAGAGAACAACAATACAATACATGAGACAGTTCAATAATTCCGGTATTTCTAAATTGATCCGACCAAGAATTAAACTCGAGACCTTAGAGATGGTTACACCAGAACCGGCCGGCTGGCGCGGCGTACTGGCCACTCGGCCACGGGAGTCGGCAAACAATACAACATACATAGATGTCGAGGGTAGGGCTCATGGCAGAACCACGACGTCAGTGCTCCGCCAATAAGTATGAACAAAACACGAATGCAACTTATACCCCCTCGACCGGAGATTTATTTATTTGACTCACAAAACATCTATGTACACAATAGTCAATACACAATATATAACAAGGTTACACGCACATAAGGTAATACACACACACACACACACAGTAGGTAATACACATATGGTCATGCACACACAATACACGTAAGGTCCATGCAAATTAAAGTCAGGCACAAAAGTTATACGCACAAGGTTATATACACGCACACACACACACAGGTACATAAATGGTCAAATCCAAGTTAGTAATTACACGTTAGTCAGATATACAAAGCACAATTTATACAGTGTTTATAAAGTTTCCCAAAATACTCAACTTCCCACACTGGCTCTAAACTTTACTAGGTATATCTAATACTTCTTCAGTTTTCTGATTTTCCATAAGTTTCTGGTTCATTAGCTACTATAAGCTACTCGGATTGCTGCTTGAAGTGAACACACACAAAGCACAATTTATACAGTGTTTATAAAGTTTCCCTAAATACTCAACTTTCACACTGGCTCTAAACTGCTCTAGGTATATCTCAATTACTTCTTCAGTTTTCTGATTTTCCAAAGGTTCCAGCTAGTTGCTGCTCGGTTGACTGCTTGAAGTGAACATGAAGACCGAAATCCCGCTCGGCCCTTTTATACAAAAAAGCTTCTAGAAGATTTGAATTATTCTAGCCAATTAGAGAGCAGAGAAGTAGAGGTAGTCGCCCCTTTTTAATTACAAAAATATTCTGAATGCACATTCAGATCCACTATGAACTGACACTTTAAAATCGACTAAAATTCCATTTATATCCAAACGCTCTGATTCTAAGTTATACAACAAAATATAAGTCTAGACCTATCTTAAAATATATTTGCGTATGCGATTCGTTATAACACATCTAAGCAATTGCATATCTTAGAGCGCTAGTCTAGTTTTTGCGAGAATTATTCCTAAACAATGCTACGTGCAGATTACAATAATTCCGCGCGGCTAATTTTGACTTCACCACCACGTCGGGCGTTATGTCTACCATAATTCTAGATAAACGCCATTCACGTGGGCTTAGCCGTTTCGGAGGAACAATACAATACGTTGTCCGACCATAAAACATTTACAAGTTTACCACGATCGCCATGTTAGTTTTATCTCCTATTGTTATTCCGTTAGTACTATGCTTACATTGTATGACTAATTATCATTTAAAGAGGCTACTTGTTAAGCTGCCCATCAATAACAATCGATAACAATCAAATTCGTGACAATTATTAAAACTTTCAAATTACGTAAATAGCAGCTTCATCTACTCATCAAGAGAGGGAGCTGTAGCAAACATGCAAATTTCTAGATGGCGATGGTAACTTTTTTAACCGCTACGTAAATACGACGGCAAAAATTTTCTAAGTTTTTCTTTTATTCGTATACAATCACACGCAAACGGCTATGCTTACATGGTATGAATATCTATCCTCTACAGAAGCTACTTGTTAATTTAAACATCAATACCAATCAATTTCGTAACAATAAGTAAAACTTCATAATTACGTAAATAGCAGCTTCAGTTTTTTATCAAGAGAGGGCGCTGTAGCAAACGTGCAAATTTCTAGAAGGCGATGGTAACATTTTTTATTCGTTACATAAGTACTGCGGCTAAAGTTTGCTAAGATTTATTTTATTCACATTGTATGCGTATACAATCAAACGCAAGCGGATGCGATGCGGTATCGCCCTATTGTTTATCAAATCAATCATCATACAAATTCCAATCCCTAATTGATTCCGAACCTAATAGTTACATTAACTTGTTCGTTCTCTACGTACCTAACCATTAATTTGATCACCGATTAATCTGTCCGTTACAATAGAACCGCTCTACGCTGCTAAATGTATGTGAAGTTTTTACTCAGTTAATCGCCTTTTACGACACCCAAGGGAAGAGATGGGGCGGTAGTATTCCATAAATGAACCGCTATAGCACAGCACTACAGCAAGACGCGACACAGTTTAGTAAAACAGTTTCTAAATTGATTCGAACAGGAATTGAAACGGGGGCCTTAGATAATATCTAGATGCTACATCGAGAGTGTTATTTTAACTGCCTCCCGTAAGTTGGGTATTCTCAATAAGGTGAGGCGGTTTTTCACTCCCGAGCAGCGCTGTTTGCTGTACAAGACTCAGGTGCGATCGAGTATGGAGTATTGTTCCCATCTATGGGACGGCTCCGCTAAATACCTCCTCGATGCACTTGATAGACTGCAAAGGCGAGCGGTACGCATTATTGAAGATGCTGAGGTTACAGCCTCTCTTGAGGACCTCCAGCTGCGTAGAGACATTGCTTCTCTCAGTGTCTTATACCGAAATTACTACGGAGAGTGTTCTGAAGAACTTTTTGAACTAATCCCGCCCTCTACTTTCCTGTCCCGGACTACACGTGCTGGTCTTAGGAACCACCATCATACTGTGCAGAATATCAGCACTCGTACCAAAAAATTTGGCAAGTCATTTCTCTGTAAGACCACTCGGCTTTGGAATTCTCTGCCGGCGCATGTGTTTCCCAGTTCGTATAATCCCGGGCCTTTTAAACAGGGCGTGAAAAGGCATTTATGCAGGCATGAATGGGTGCGCTTGTTACCGTGCTTGTTCCACAGTGGTGAGCGCTCTCATTATTTTGGACTACATCGGCTGCTTACCATCAGGCAGGATGGAGTCACTATGACGTGTCACATTAAAAAAAAAAGAAGAAGTGACACCAGAACCGGCCGGCGCGGCGTACTGGCCACTCGCCCACGGGAGTCGGGAAAAATGTTTAATAACTTTTTCAGCTTTTCGGGTGCACGTGGACGTTCCTTCGAGTGATGATGACATTGCCAGCTGTGGTGACGGAGGCTCTGCAGCCGACGTGCGCGCGGTTGCAGGACCAGTACACGGTGGAGTCGGTGCGGTGCTTCAGGTTGTAGCGGTGGCCGCCCGCCTCGAGTACGGGCAAACCTGACCTTGTCTTCAGGATTTGTACTGCTGACAGAAAACATCACCGTCAGCATATAAACGTCATGCTCATGCCTTCCAACATGGACACAAGGACAGCAGCATATGAGTAGGGTGGGTCAAAACTCACTACGCTGGCCCAATGAGGGTCAAGAGAAACATAATTGTATCAATTCTTTTTTATCTGTCATCCAGGCATTGCTTGGTTATCTAACCAAACTTTGTTCTAAGTAAGTTCTAAGTAAAAAAGAGTTTTTTGATCTCACATAAATTCTTTTTTATTTAAGTACTTAGAACAGCGGGTCAAGAGAAACATAATTGTGTCAATTCAGTATTTTTTTTATCTGTCATCCAGGTATTGCTTGGTTATTTATTATCTGCTTGGTTATCAGACCAAGCAATGCCTGGATTGACACAATTATGTTTCTCTTGACCCGCTGTTCTAAGTAAAAAATAATTTATGTGAGATCACATAAACTCTTTTTACTTAGAATTTACTTAGAACAATTACAAGCAATAATAATAATAGCAATAATAATAGAATTCTATAATTCTAATTCTTAAAATATAGGTAAAGTTTACAAGTTTTATAAAAACCTTTTTATACTTATTACAAATTGAAAAAGACAGTGTCGAAAAAATGTTTTCGACGAGCAGGATTTGAAACCGCCTTTGGCTAACATAGTAAAAAAATAAAGATGACGTTGTTTAGTTTCGGCGGGCTGGATAAGTTCCACGGTAGCTCAACTTGAAAGAGCACCGGGCCCGGATTGCCAGAAGAATGCTGGTTCGAATCCTGCTCGTTGCTCGAATTTTTTTCGACACTGTCTTTTCAATTTGTAATTTTTTCGCAACACAATTTGCGTAAAAATTATATAAACAATAACATTATACTTTTTTATACTTTTTCTTCGATCACCTAAACACCAGAGCTTTAGCGCTCTTAAAGTGACGCCTCGAATTAATGCTCCAACCAAGAGTGAGCATAGAATTGCTCTAAGTTGTCATTTGACATTGCCGTCCAAATTTAATACCTATTGTGGTGATGATGCGGCCGAGTACCAGAATTAGTTGTGATTCTTCTCAGTCGGGCACTCTTGACAGAGTGGTCGTGGTTATGGGTGCATGGGTCTTGGTGAATGACGGCTCTTCGTTACGCCTCTCCATTCCGCTCTATTAGTGGCATTGTAGGAGCAGTCGGTCATGGTAGATTGAGCGAGGGATCTAATGATGTCTACCCATCTGGTTAGAGAGCGACCACGGGATCTCTTGCCCTCATTCGGCTCTGAACTACGAGACGCCCCCTTGAGTCTTCGTTGCGAGTTATGTGCAAGTAATGTGCGAGTTGTGATTATTAAAAAAAATGTGTAGTAATAGTTAGAACCACTTTTTCAAACGTATTTTATATGGGATTGTGTATCTAGTGTTTAAATGATCGAAGGTTTTAATAAAAGATCATAAGCGGTTTCTCTGGGTGCACGTGGGCGTTCCTCTGCTTGATGATGACATTGTCGTAGGTGGTGACGGAGGCTTTGCAGCCGACGTGCGCGCGGTTGCAGGCCCAGTACACGGTGCTGCTGGAGCGGTACTTCAGGTTGTAGCGGTGGCCGCCCGCTTGCAGGACAGGTATATATATATAAGGAGGGGTCCTTTATATAAGGAGGGGTCCTTGTCTCTAAAAATTGTACCGCTGAAAGTGAACACGATTGCATCAATTCAGTTTTGGATCTGTATACTACGCGTTGCTTGTGTATTGTAGAGTTTATACCATGTTAGGGTTCTGGCAGATTTTACGTTGTAGTAATTTATAAATAAAACGTAATTTAAAATGACAAGATGTCAAACGGGGAATGGGGATCGATTTGAGGTGCCAACATGGGTAGACTTGACCTCAGAACAATAACAAGTTATTGTTCTGAGGACTTGACCATGTTATTTTTATATTTTAACAATGTAATATATATAACCTTGTAAAGAAATATAAAGCCATAAATTAAGAAAGGGACAGTTTATTTCAACATTATTAAAATATAAAAATAACATGGTCAAGTCTACCCATGTTGGCACTTCAGATAGATCCCCTTTAATTCCCCGTTTGACATCTTGTCATTTCAAATTACGTTTTATTGAAAATTTTAAATTACCACGCCGCAGGTCGCACGCAGGTCAATCTACCACAAAATGTCAAATTTCGACAAAAAAATGATTTTAAGTTTTAGAGGTTTCTACAACGTCCCCCACCATCTTCCTAGAGTCATTTGTACCATACCAAGCCGACTATTGGAATCCTCGGCGTCGATATTTCGAGTGACGTTCAGTTTCGAGGTCATTTGGAAGGTAAAGCTAAATTAGCTTCGAAAAAGCTGGGTGGGCTTAATAGAGCGGGTCAGTATCCACAGCTTACCACTGTATAAATCACAGGTCAGGCCGCATATGGAATACTGCTCCCATCTTTGGGCTGGAGCACCCCAATACCAACTCCTTCCTTTTGACCGCATTCAACGCAGAGCTGCTCGAATTGTGGACGTCGTGGTTATTTCAGATCGGCTCGATCCATTGGCTCTTCGGAGAGACGTTGCGTCTCTCTGTATATTGTACCGCATATATCATAGGGAGTGTTCTGGAAATCGACTGTCATTCCACCCACATCACCTTGATGAATGGCCGTCTACTACTGTGCGTTTTTCCACGAAACTTTTAAGGAAACAATAATTTAGGTACGTTGTATATTTATTTTAATACGAACTTATATTTCAGCGGCATATAGACAATTCGGTAAGTAAAACAGAGATTAAATAGTATATTCATTCAATTTATGTAAGACATATAAAACTTAAGGCACTAAATTAAAATAGTTAAAAAAACACAGTTTATACTAAAATTCATACTAAACTACAAAAGAAAAAAAATGTCGCTTTAGTACATTTATTATAGCTAACAAAAGATGGTATCGTAACTTATTCATCATCAGCCTATAAACATCCCACTGCTGGGACAGTTCTCTGATGTGGACAATAAATAGCACGTGGGGATATTGGGCCATAACCCACCACGCTGGCCCAATGCGGGTTGGTGGGTTTTAACGACTGCCATCTTACAACAACAACCGTGACCGACGGCTTAACGTGCCTGCCGAAGCACGGATGAACTTATTTATAATAAAATCTTTCTATTCTAAATCTGCCATATTCTTAACTCTCCTTAATTTAATAGATTCGTTTTAGTCATGGCAAACTGAACAGTTGAGTAATTTTATTTATCACAATAAATACAAAAGACACAAATTTGTAAAAACAAAGGAAGTCAAGACGTTTTTCATACTCATAGTTAAACTCATTTCATAAAACATTACACATAAATACATGACATGGCACAAATAATAAATAAATAAATAACACACTTTTATTTCGGACTACAGTCCTTAGCTCGTTAGTTAAAAGTTAGTAACCAAAAAATAAATGCTTTGGTAATTGTATTTTTTTAAATCTATATTTTAAGAGGTTTTTATCATCCATAAGGATATGTTGACATATCCTTATGGATAAAACCCCTATACAATGGGGTTGACCGAATTGTACCTTTTTACAATATTTCTTCCTTAAAGTAGAACTTATAATGTTCTTGAATAGTGTAATAATAATATTGGTGCTTATATATTACTAGTTGATGAAAGAGTTTCAATGCAAAAGCGACACTAGCTGGCATAACTTTTTGGCTATCTCAGATTTCGGTTCTGCCAAAATGCTTTGGACTAAACCTACATCCAGAATATTTAAATTAAATTCTTTTATAATTAAAACCCTCTCATCCTTGTTTCTGACACAATCAATTAGCAAGTGTTGTACATCCTCAACTTTATTACATACTAAACATTTATCAGACGGTGCTTTATTAATTAGAAATGCAAACTTTGCCGATGGGTAGTGTCCGGAACGAAGTCTTAATGCTAATTTAACAGAATTCCTTTTTTACCTAATTTAAAAAGGAATCATCAAACCAAGGAATACGGAATGGCAAGGATCAGAGACTTCTGGATTTTTAATAACAACTCTTACTTAATTGGTGATCCGCTGTTCACTGAGATAAACAAGTAATTAAATTGTGATATTATATAATTCTATGGAAATAAGGATCATTTACAAATAGCCTTTACGGCAATACGGTATAAATGTCACAATCTTGAGTAAATAAAATATGTAATAATATAGAGGCCGTAAATTTTATACTAACCAACCCTTACGATGCGATATGCTACAAAACATAGTTGCCGGTTTGTTCATATCATAGAGCCGCTTTACTTTACATACGTTTATTGTAAAAATTAAAATTAGTATTAATAAGAGACATAAAAGCGAAACGTACAACAATTATTATTATTAATAAGAAGAACTTATTATGAAAATAGTAGTATCGATCTTCGTATGTCATCATACCGCATGCGGCGAACTTTAAATTAAAAAAAATCTTTATACTTAGAGGTAATAAGAGTAATTTATGAACATAATCATTTGTTTATTTTTTCTGTGGTACCGATAATTTTTTTTGTCACTTAGTGTGGCAAGCGACGATATAAGTGTGACAACGACGTTATGATAATAATAGGGTTACCATAATCGCGACAACCCTCGGAGTGAGATATTATAGATTGTCGATTTAGATTACTACTGATCAGATTCGTAATAAACACATAAAAAGCTGCTACTTAGAGATTATATTTTCTCAGGATTCTAATGGTTATGGTGGAGGCTGAGCCGCTCCACCCGACCTTCGGTGAGCCTGATGCTGGCCGTGCAACCCCTGGAGCTCCTCTTGATGCAATGCCACCAGGACTTGGAGCCATAACACGTTGTCCTCTTGAACCGCTCGCCGTTCACCATCACAACCGGATTGCCCTTCTGGGATCTGCCCAGCAACACTGGAAGTGTAAGTTTCATTATTGTATTAGTACACTAACTTTAAAGTAGACTTAGCGCCTTATAAAAGTGAGAAAACTTAAAACCATTAGTACAATAGATGAGTTTATAATATCTATTTGTTTGTAAGATAGTGTATAATATAATTAAACAATATAAAAAATATATCACTATTATATTTATCACACATAAAAAAAATAAAAATCATGGTCATGTTTGCACGCACACACCATATCAATTTCATTATTAAGTTAAGTATTAATAACAGGGTGACTCCATTGACTTCCCTTGGTGTCCCCTACGTGTGCTCAAAACACTATACTGCGAAAATTGTTACCTCGATGATCGATGTTATGATAATGCGATGGCTTGTTACTGCGACGACTTTTAAGTTCGATGTTTCTATACATGGAACATCTTACCCCGACGCCTTGTTTCTCCGATGCTTGTTTGTCCAATGTTACGTTAGTTCGAAAATATTTTGCCAATATATTTTTCTGTGACCGGCAAACGCCTCCCTACTAGGGTTGCCAGGTCCTAAAATAGAAAAGCCGGACTTAGTGCTGTATTAGGCCGGACATTTTGCCCTAAAAGCCGGACATAGTGTTTGTGAAAAGCCCAAGACACTATTTTAAAGCCGGACTTACGCTTTTCAAGCCGTACAACAGGTTTACATTAAAAAACTCAGATGAGGAGTAAAGTTTTAAATAATTATTATTTATGAATTACACATTCACAATCAGTCTTAGCATTTGCACTTACTAGAAACTTGGAAAAGCAAAACAACACAACAATCTAAAAATTAAAAAAAAAAAATGGAAAGTACTTCATGTTAAAAATCAACCTGCTATAATTTGGTGTAATTCGGAATACACTTCTTCATTATCAGATGATTTGAAATAAGCATTCCACTTTTGATGTGCTAATAGCTTCTTTTTAGGGTTCCGTAGCCAAATGGCAAAAAACGGAACCCTTATGGATTCGCCGTCTGTTTGTCCGTCCGCATGTCACAGCCACTTTTTTCCGAAACTATAAGAACTATACTGTTGAAACTTGGTAAGTAGATGTATTCTGTGAACCGCATTAAGATTTTCACACAAAAATAGAAAAAAAACAATAAATTTTGGGAGTTCCCCATACTTAGAACTGCAACTGAATTTTTTTTTTCATCGAACCCATATGTGTGGGGTTTCTATGGATATGATGTAAGTACATTACCATGCAAAGTTCTTCCGAAAATTGGTTTGAACGAGATCTAGTAAGTAGTTTTTTTAATTACGTCATAAATTAATTTTTAAAAAAATACACTAATATTTAAACCTCGATCAAAGTTACAACCTTAGGGAGTTAGTCTTTGGACTTGTTGTTGTTACCACTCATTGACGCGAGTCTAGTTAAAAATTACAAAATAAAAATAGTTATTCTTTACCTTTGAGTTCCACGAGGTTCAAATTCGTAACGTTGGTTAATAAGTTATGGATTTATGTTTGTGTTCCTGCTTGGAAAGTGAGTGAAAAGTGATAACCAGACTAAAGTCAATAGTAATTGTTAAAATTTTGTTAAAAAATTGACGGTTGACAAATACTGTTTACGACGGTCGGCCGCGCGGACCGCAAGGAACGTTCACGGTTACGCGCGCTGCAGAGAGTATAGTTTGCCGTGCACCCCCGTGCATCGCGCATCTTTGAAGCTCACTGTGACGTGCTATACTCGACGCGCCATAGATCGCGTTACGCAGAGACGACAACCCACTGAACTTACTGGTGTCAGCCTCTCAGATGACAGCAAGTGAACGAGTACTTTATTTTTAATTTTGCTGGTGCTAATTTTACTGCTGCACTTATAAGTTGAACTTTGAGTTCAAAGGGAAAAATCGTATTCAATCGCCTACAACCATGTCTCCAAAAAGCAAATGCTCTAGATGTAGAGGCACTATCAACACTAAACAATACCTGAACTGTTCTATCTGTACACGCAAGTATGACCTGCTATGCGGTAACGTCACTGAAAGAAATTTCAATGCTATGAGTAGGGATAGCCGACGAGAGTGGCAATGCCCTGAATGTCTGTGCAAGAATCCAAAAGCCGACAATACAAACACTCCTGTCTGCGGCAACACGCAACATATCTCAGCCGGCACTTCTAGCTCAACCAAGGAGCCTTCATGTGATAGTCCAGGTTTTATCAATGTGACCTTACGATCCCACCAACGTGAACAACCGTCTCAGGGCTGCGTATGCGGCTCGATGGTAACATTGGATAATATAAGGTACGTTATTAAACAGGAAATGAGTGCCATCGTTCAAGCTAAGGTTACAGAGCAGCTAAAGTCCATTAGAGAAGAACTATCCAGCTACCACGAGTCACTATCCTTCATAAGTCGACAATACGACGACTTGAAATCTGCCTTTGACGATAAATTCGGAATCATCTCCAAATTGCATTCTGACAATGACATTCTACAGTCCACCGTTAGCGACTTGTCAGCAAGACTGGACCTGGCTGAGCAGCATATGCGTGAAAGCAATATCGAAATAAACGGAATACCAGAAAACCGCTCGGAGAATCTGGTTAACACAGTCGTACAGCTCGCAAAATCTGTGGACTATCCTGTTTCGGAGAATGATATATTGAATGTAACTAGAGTAGCAAGGCTGGCCAAGAATAACAACGACAGGCCCCGCTCAGTTATTGTCAAGCTCCGGTGTGCCCGCATGCGTGATTCCGTCCTTGCTGCAGTTATAAAATTTAATAAAAAGAACACTACTGACAGGCTGTGTTCCCAGCACTTGGGCATCGGCGGTAAACATGTACCAATATTTGTGTCCGAACATCTTACTCCTACCAATAAGAACTTGCATGCGGCAACACGGAAAAAGGCAAAAGAAAATTCATATAAATTCTGTTGGGTCCGTAATGGTCGCATTTATGTAAGAAAAGATGAGTCCTCACAGGCTGTATACATGCGCAACTTGGATTGCTTAAGGCTCATTGTTTAGGCGAACAACATCTTTTTTCTTTCGGCGAGTGTTTCGGTGTATCTAAGTTACAGAGTTTGATAATATTACTATTTATTATCAAAATGTCCGAGGCTTGAGCACAAAGACTAATGACCTTTATGCAAATATTTTGTTATCCAACTATAAACTACTTGTTTTCACTGAAACGTGGCTGAATTCTAGCATAGGTGATAGAGAAATAATCGATTCAAGATATAATGTGTATCGCAGGGATCGTTTGTGTGGCCAAAACTCAAAAAGGGATGGAGGAGGGGTTCTTATAGCTGTCTCACGCGACATCGAGTCAAACAGGATAGACGATTGAGAGAGTGATTGTGAAGACCTGTGGGTCACTAACAACATTAATTCAAATACCGGTAAAAGAAAAATTGTTATTTGTGCTGTATACCTTCCTCCACCTCTACGTTTGGATCACTTAATAAATTTTTAAATAGTGTTAGTACTGTAACAGATCTTGTTGACGATGTTGTAATACTGGGTGATTTTAACATCCCTTCTATAAAATGGTCTTCCAGTGAGGACTCTGTTGGCTTGAGCCCTAGTGACTATAACAACCAACTAGGTTACGGGTTAGTCGATTTTATGTCTCTTGATTGATGATTGATTGATGCAATCCTGTTATCCCTCATCAGGGACATAGGGCTCGAAGAAGAGATTTCCACTGCTGTCGATCTTGTGCGGCAACCTCCAGGTCCTTCCAGCCGATATCAGCTGATGCAGCCTCTTTTTCAACTGATCGCCTCCAGGTGGTACGGGGGCGGCCCGGCCTTCTTTTTCCATACGCTTGCCACGTTAACCCTTGCTTGGATAGATGGTTGTCAGGTCTCCGCAACACATGTCCAATCCAGCGCCATTTCCTTGTCAGGATCTCCTTGTCGATGGGTTGTTGCTCAGTCATCTCCCACAGCCTTACATTAGAGATGGTTCGTGGCCAGTAAATCCCCAGTATGCGCCGCAAGCACTTGTTGACGAACACCTGCAGCCGACTGGTTATTTCGTTTTTGACGAGCCATGTCTCGCATCCGTACAGGAGCAATGTATTCTCTTAGTAGCTAATATCAGTTTAATGGGTTTCACAATGCAAACAACAGAATCCTCGACTTGGTACTTAGTAATATATCAAATTTAACGATAGGGCTACCCCTCGACACCTTAAGTACTTTAGATGTCAACCACCCTTGTTTGTTGCTTCATATACCTTCTGCTACTTCCCGTAAATTTCTTAAGGCTAAAGTTTATGATACTTTAAATTTTTACAAGGCCAACTATGAAAACATTATATCTGTTCTAATGGGTGTTGATTGGTTGGCTAAGTTTTCTGAATGTCCCAATGTAAATGCAATGGTCTCAGCACTTTATAATATTATTAGAGATGCTATTAGTAATAATGTACCTAAGCGCGGCACTGCCAAGTCAAAATTTCCTCCTTGGTTTAGTTATGCATTAATACAGAGATTGTCGAAGAAAGACAGGCTAAGGCGTAGATACCAGAAGTACAAGAATCCAATGGACGCAATTTCATATAGCGTACTTCGTGGTCATTGTCATAAGTTATACCACCAATGTTACTCTCGCTATATGCAGGTGGTCGAGGCCGATATAGTAAAAAACCTTAAGTCATTTTGGCGTTTTATTAAGGCAAAAAGAAAAAAATCTACATCTGTTCCCTCTACGATGTATTGTGATATAGTGAATTACACTATCAGCACGTACTCAATAGTACGTGATAATTAAGGTCTTCCTGATTGACAAGGCGTCCTTCCTCTAGTCACGTATAGATGTGATGTTAATTAGTATTTAAGATGATACACTAGAGGATAAAGATGATTGATTCAACGCAAGACATTGTTTCATTTCGGGTCTCCGTCCCAACGCCATTACATGGCGACCGTGACATGGTGTCACAAGTCCGCGCCGCGAAATCGCTAGTTGAAGTCTACAAAATATCAGGAAAATAGTGCTACACGGGCCTACAAGAAGGACGAAGGAAATAAGAAGAAAAACTGTAAGCCAAAATTGTTTAACTATGGGAAACCCACAATCTAAAGACAATATTATTGTCAGTCAATCACCAACTCAATCGGCGGCAGCATCAACTCCCTTGGCCGTTGGGATGCAACTTTCAGAGATCTTTTTACTGACCATCGTCGTTGTACTAGCGGGCTATATAGTACTTAGGCTGCTACGTTACTTCAACGCACGACTATTAGAAGAGGTAGAACGCAGAGCGGTTCGACGGGCAATTGGACCAGCACAGAACGTGTAAGCCAGCACGAATTAATATAACTATGCTACCAAGAATCTATGTGTGTGTGTGAGTGATTTTTTTTTTTCTAAAGTGTGTTCATGGCAAACCTGTCAGAACTCTTGAGTGAGCTTAAGGCTATTAGAGACTCTATTATTTAATTAAGTAAGGACAAACGTTATTCCGCTCAGGGGCAGAATAAGTTTTTAAGAGCAAAGGAAATTAAAAATATTTTTGAACAAATATCTGCAGACTTATGTAAAAAAGGGATAGATGCTGTAGAATTACAAATAACAAAAGCAATATCGTCAAAGTTTTTATGTAATTTTGAGGAAATCGAGTCACTCGTTAACCCGCATCATTCAGAAACGATCACAACCATGGCCACGTTCGATCTAAAAGTCGCGCTCACGCTCCTCCCAGTAGTAGATTGCGACGAAACGCAAATTAACCAACTAATAGACGGAATAGAGTATTATAGTAGTACCCTTAGAAACGAGGACCAGCCTCTGTTAATCAATTTTGTTTTAAAAACTCGTCTTTCTAGCAGTGCTAAAACAAAAATTAATAAGTCTTATGTGTCTGTGGCAGACCTAATAAAAGATATAAAAAATGTTTTAATTCCGATTAAATCATACACAGCCATTTTAGACCGAATGCTACGATGTAGGCAAGGAAACAAGACCATAGAAGTGTTTGGTAGTGAAATCGAAAAAATGTCCAACGATTTAAGTACAGCACAGGCTAATGGAGACGAGTCGGCATATAATTTATTAAAGCCGATTAATGAAAAAATGGCTATCAAGCGTTTCGCTGACGGCCTAAACAATGCTCGTACAAGCATTATAGTTACGTCTAGGTCCGTAAGCACAGTTAGGCAGGCAATAACTATAGCCTTAGAACAAGAAGACTCGGTAGTGAAACCACCAATAAACAATTATGTTAACTATGTTTCGAACCAGCGATTTGAAAAGATAAATAAAAACTATCATCAACAATATAATAAGTCACGTAACAACAACGCGACGAGTCAGCAAGGTCGGGGTCGTGCCTACTATAACTCGAATAGGTTTCAGGGTCAGCGCAACACCAGGTTTACGTCACCTCATAATAAACGTAGGAATGTACATTTCTTAGTTGACTCAGCAGAACAGTCTAATGACGAGAACGAAAGTGAACGTCAGAGTATACGTCAGAACGAACATCATAGCGATGATTTTTTTCGTTCTGAATAGCGCTGAGGTAGATATTTGTAGTTATGGTAGTGGTAATTACGTTTGTTTTACTTGTAGTCAAACTCAAATTTCTCTATTAGTAGACACAGGAGCAAGCATTTCAATTTTAAAGTTAGATTGGTTAAATAAACTCCGTAGCGTGTCCCGCGACGCAAAGCTAGTAAGGGATGAAATTAAGATTAAAGGAGTATGTGGGGATTTAGTATCAATAGGTTATGTTTATCTAGACTTATGTGTTAACAATTATAATTTTAGGCATAAGTTTTATGTGTTTAGCAACTTCCACTGTAAAAATGATGGAATTTTAGGAGAAGATTTTTTATTAAAATATAGTTGTAAAATTAACTATGAAAATAAGCTGGTTACATTACAGGATAAGATAAGTCTAGAATTAGGCTTAGGTAAAAACATAATAACGACTATTCCAGGGAGATGTGAGGTCGTAAAATATGTTTCGTCAGAGATAAAGGGCGAATGTGTCATTTTAGGGGAGGAAGTTATTGCAGGCGTATTTGTAGCAGGCGCCGTGGTAGTAGGAGACGGGAAAAAGATTCCGGTGCGATTTTTAAACACACGGGAAGAAGATGTAAAATTAAATAACTTTAGCCCGAAAATTAGAAAATACTCGGATTATTTCGTATGCTCTTTTGATACGGAAAACGGAAAATCTGTCGAGAGGGTTAAACAACTATTCGATTTTCTTAAATTAAAAACATATCTTGGTGATGAAGAGAGACGGTCTATTGAGAAAATATGTGCAAAATATGCAGATATCTTTCATATGCCGGGTGATAAGCTATCCGTTACAAACTTATACGAGTACAACATTAAACTGCAAAATGACGCGTCTCCTGTTTATGTCAAACCGTATAGAATACCGCACGCTCAGAAGGCTGAGTTAATAAAACAGGTAGGTAAATTGTTAGAAGAAGATATTATCGAAGAGTGTACCAGCGAATGGTCTTCTCCATTATTATTACTTCCGAAAAAAGCTGACAGTAGCGGTGAAAAAAAGTGGAGAATCGTAATAGATTATAGACTTTTAAATAAAAAAATAGTAGACGAAAAGTTCCCGTTACCAAATATACAAGAAATTATTGACTCACTTTCGGGATGCTTATACTATTCTCATTTAGACCTCAGTTCTAGTTATTACCAGCTAGGGTTATCACCAGAATGTAGGAAATTCACTTCTTTTACAGCTGATAAGCAATATCAACTGAAAAGATTACCTATGGGTCTCAAAACGAGTCCTAGCGTATTTTCTAAACTTATGTCTATGGCTCTATCGGGTTTAAATTACGAGATATGTTTTCTATATCTCGATGACGTAATAGTTTTCAGGAAAAGCCTATCGCAGCATAATACAAATTTAATGAGTGTATTTGAGAGGTTTAGGTCAGTTAATTTAAAACTAAACCCTTGTAAGTGCGAATTTTTGAGGAAAGAAATTAATTATTTAGGGCATGTTATTACGCCAAACGGGGTGTTGCCAGACAACAGTAAAATCGAGGTCTTGGAAAAGTTCCCAGTACCTAAAAATGTAAATGAGATTCGTCGTTTTGTGGCTTTTGCGAACTTTTATAGAAAATTCATAAAAAACTTTGCCACAATAGTGTACCCACTAAACCGTCTTTGTAAGAAACATGTCGAGTTTCAGTGGACGGAAGAATGTGACGTGGCATTTCAGACCTTAAAAAAGTCACTTAGTTCATTTCCTGTCTTAGATTACCAGATTTTGGAAAAGATAATGTTTTCCGGTTGCAAACCGATGCGTCAGGGGTAGCCTTGGGGGCTGTATTATCAAATGGAAATAATAAGCCCGTAGCTTATGCAAGCAGACAATTAAACAGTTCAGAAATAAACTACCCAACCATTCATAAAGAGTTATTAGGGGTAGTGTGGGCTATAAAACATTTTCGACCATATTTATACGGACGAAAATTTAAAATATTAACAGATCATAGACCATTGGTTCATTTATTTAGCATAAAAGATCCTAGTAGCCGTTTAACTAAGTTTAGACTTTGTTTAGAAGAATATGATTTCGATATTGAATACATAAAAGGTTCCGAAAATGTAACGGCAGATGCCTTATCGAGAGTCATTATAACATCAGACGAGTTAAAAAATCTAAATTCAAATTTTTTGGGGGTATTAACCCGTTCAATGAAAAGAACCATGGAGCAAAATAATGAACCCGCTACCTCTGGAAGTAGCAGGGTTGAGCCCCCTGTTGATCATAGGCAACCAAGAGTGGTAGATATTATGCAGAAATCACAAAATGATGTAAGGTTAGATATTTGTTCGTATGAAAACTTCGTGAAGTTGAGGAAAAAGAAAAGATACGTCTCACAGACGGGTGATATGTTATTTAGTGACTCTACTATTTACATAAATCAGGAATCTCTACTAACGGAGGCGCGCCGAGACGCAACGATAGGAGAACTGAGTGCATTATGTAAAAAATATAATATTGTAGAAGTCGTTGTGATTAAAAATGGGTTTAATAAAAAGTTTATTAAAATTTTGACCCAAACTTTCATGAAACATAAAGAATTACCGCGGTTATGTATTATTAATAACCAAGTTGAACATGTTACAAATAAAGACTTGATACGTGTTATACTAAATGATTATCATTTATTGCCGACAAGTGGTCATGTAGGCATAAATAAAATGACTAAGAATATTCGAAAAAAATATTTTTGGAGTAATATGCAAAAAGACATAACTGAATATGTGACTCGCTGTAAAGATTGCCAAAAGCAGAAATTTTGTAATAAAAATAATAAAGAGAAAATGGTAATAACCACTACAGCATCTACTTCTTTTGAAAAATTATATTTAGATATTGTGGGGCCGTTGGAGGTCGATAATTTGGGTAATAAATACATATTAACAATACAATGCGAATTGACAAAGTTTGTAGAAGCTTACCCAATACTTGATAAGTCAGCTGAAACTGTTGCTAGGGTTTTTACTGAAAATTTTATTTTACGATATGGTACTCCCAGGGTTATTGCGACTGACTGTGGAACGGAATTTATTAATTCCACGTTAGAAACAGTATGTAAATTGCTAAATATTGATAAGTTAAATTCAACACCCTATCATCATGAGAGTATAGGTTCGCTAGAAAACTGGCACAAACATCTCGGATGTTACTTGAGAATACAAACACAGAATCAGTCGGCAAATTGGAGTACCTGGATACCATATTGGTGCTTTGCTTATAATAATTCTGTAAATACTAGTACCAAATACTCCCCTTATGAACTAGTTTTTGGGAAAACATGTAACGTACCTAGTAATTTAGTTAGTAAAGTTGATCCCTTATATGTATACGACAATTATCCATCGGAGTTAAAATTTAGATTGCAAAAAGCTCATAATGATGCCAGGAACAACTTATTAATATCAAAACAAAGTAGAAAAACTAATTATGATTTAGATTGTAAGGAAGTACACTACAAAAAAAGGTGATCTACTCTTGTATAAGAATGAAAATTATAATAAATTGAATGACTTGTATTTAAGTCCATTTGAAGTTTTAGAAGAGCTAGGTACTAATGTAAAAATATTAAAGAATAATAAAGAATATATAGTTCATAAGAATAGGACTAAGATATTTAGAAAATAAGAGTTTACTTTTCAGGGAAGGGATGCCTAGCCTTTTCAGGGGAGGTGTGATATAGTGAATTACACTATCAGCACGTACTCAATAGTACGTGATAATTAAGGTCTTCCTGATTGACAAGGCGTCCTTCCTCTAGTCACGTATAGATGTGATGTTAATTAGTATTTAAGATGATACACTAGAGGATAAAGATGATTGATTCAACGCAAGACATTGTTTCATTTCGGGTCTCCGTCCCAACGCCATTACAGTATAGATTAAATGATACTGCTAGCACAGGCACTGATATTGCTAATCTTTTTGCCTCCCAATTCAGGACCCATAGCGGTGGAGACCCAATGAGTCCGGCGGTTCCATAAGTGAACTTTTAGTCACCAATGACAAATGCATAAGGCACATTTGTTTTACAGAACGGGAAACGTTAAAAATGATAAAACAACTGGACATTTCCAAAGGACCTGGCCCGGATGGATTGCCTACAGTGTTCATCAAACTCTGTGGCTCGGCTCTGTCTTGGCCTTTGACTTTAATCTTCAATCGATCATTGTCTGATGGTTGCTTCCCAGATGAATGGAAAAAAACTAGAATAATACCATTGCACAAAAAAGGAGAACTAAGTAATACTAAAAATTACCGGCCAATTGCTATCTTGTCCTGCTTCTCTAAACTCTTTGAGTCGTTGGTTTACCCTATCTTGACTATGCATACGGATCCTATCTTGTCTCCTAGTCAACACGGCTTTAGGTTCGGTCGCTCGACCGTAACTAATCTGAGTGTCTTTATATCAGACATATCAGGGGTCCTCGACCATGGTGCAGAGGTCGACGCTATTTATACAGACTTTGCTAGCGCTTTTGACAGGGTCTGCCATACCACACTACTTAAAATATTAGAGCACATTGGCGTACAGGGATCCCTTCTTCATTGGTTCCAGTCGTATTTGGCAAAAAGACTTCAGGTAGTGTCTGTTAACGGATATGAGTCATTGCCTTATCACGCTGTAACGGGAGTGCCGCAGGGGTCTCACCTTGGACCTGTACTCTTTTTAATTTTTGTGAATGATATAACCTCAGTTATTAAAAATTGTAATTGTCTAATATTCGCAGATGACATGAAAATTTATAAAATCATTTTTTCACTCCGTGATTCCCAACTTCTTCAGGACGACTTATCTAGAGTTGCCAATTGGTGTGAAGTAAATAAAATGGAGTTAAATGTTAGCAAATGTAAGCATATTAAGTTCACTAAAAAGAAAGCGCCAATTGAGTCAACATACATGGTGGAAGGTATAACTCTGGCCCAAGTAAATGAAATCACAGACCTTGGCGTTATTATGGACAGTAGACTGCGGTTCGTGTCGCACATTGATGCGATTGCCAATAAAGCCGCTCGAATGCTTGGATTCTTAAAGCGTAACACCAGACATTTCCTTAATGCAAATACCAGAATCATGCTATTTAATTCTCTGGTGAGAAGTCACCTGGAATATTGTTGTATTGTCTGGAGCTGCCCTGTATATAGTGTTCATTCGCAGCGGGTTGAAGGCATTCAACGCGCATTCACAAGGCACTTGGCCTATGTCTCGAGCGGTATCTCTCATCGATGCACTTACGAACAACGTCTCGAATTCTTTAATATGCAGTCATTGCGTACTCGCCGAATGATGCACGATTTGTTTTTTTTGCACAAGGTAGTAAACTACAAAATTAAATGCCCCAATATTCTTGAGCGCATTAGTTTAAACATACCCTATAAGTTATCACGACATGCTATAGTCAGGTTATTCTCAACGCCATTGGTGAAAACTAATGTTGGAAGTAATTCTCCACTAAGAAGAATTTGCACTGAATATAACACGATTAACGGTAGGGTGGACGATTTGGATATATTCCATGATTCTCTGCCCACCTTTAAAAGAAAAAGGTACTGGAACTACTTGCATAGGGACCCCCCACGGTCCAAAATGTTTTATCTTCGTGATTTGGTTTTGTTGTTATTGCTACTGTTTGTATTTTTTAATTTTAAATTTTGTTTATTTTAATCTCGCTTTATATCGCTGTAAAGAATTTCCTATTTCAACATAGATTTACATTTGCTGTATATACCTATAATAGGTGTACATATCAGACCATGGCCTTATATTATTTTTACGCTGTATGTAATATGTATACTGTTGGTATGTCAAATAAATAAATAAATAAATAAACCTTAGATGAATGATTGGCCTCGCTGCGCTCGCAGCGAGACCAATCATTAATGTAAGGTTACAACGAACTACAAGAACTTTCATATGATGTTATTTGCTGCTACGGAACCCTTCATGGGCGAATCCATCTCGCACTTGGCCGGTTTTTTTCTTTATTGACTCGTCATAGTGATCGCATCCTGCCTGATGGCGGTAAGCAGCCGATGCAGTCCAAAATAATAAGAGCGCTCCCCACCGTGGAATAAGCACGGTAACTAGCATACCCATTCATGACGGCCTGCATAAATCCCGTTTCACACCTCGCTTAAAAGGCCCGGGACTATTGGAGCTGAGAAACACATGCGCCGGCAAAGAATTACAAAAGCCGAATGGTCTTACAGAGGAACGACTTGCCATGTTTTTTGGAACGAGTACTGATTGTCTTTACTGTACAGTATGATGGTGGTTCCTAAAACCAGCACGTGTAGTCCGGGAGAGGAAAGGAAAGGGCGCGATTAGATCAAAAAGTTCTTCAGAACACTGAGAGAAGAAAGTCTCTACGCAGCTGGAGCTAGGTCCTCAAAGAGAGGCTGTAACCTCAGCATCTCCAATAATGCGTACCGCTTGCTTTTGCAGTCTATCAAGTGCATCGAGGAGGTATTTAGCGGAGCCGTCCCAGAGATGGGAATAATGCTCCATACTCGATCGCACCTGAGTCTTGTACAGCAAACAGCGCTGCTCGGAAGTGAAAAACCGCCTCACCTTATTGAGAATACCCAACTTACAGGAGGCAGTTAAAAAACACTCTCGGTATAGCATTTTGGATTTAGTTCCTGGCCGATACAGAGAGTTCTGAAGAGAGCTAGGAGTAAGGAAGAGAGTTACCTTGGACGAGAATGGACAAACCTGGGTTTTGCTGACATTAAACTCGACCAGGTTTTCAGATCCCCACTTAGAGACACGATCGAGAGCCAGGTTCAGTTTGGCAACCAGTTCTTGCCTTTTCAGCACGAAATCGACTTACTTTGCCGCAAGATGTCCCAAGTATTCTCATGCACCGTACTGTCATCTAACAATGAATATTGCACAGAACAACATGTCATTAATATGCAGAAGAAATAGAGTAGGTGAGAGCACAGAACGTTGCGGCACTCCGGCATCGGCTTTGTAGAACGCGGAGGAACTACCCTCACAAAGGACACGAATCCTCCCCTCTTCTAGAAAGTCTGCTGTCTTAAAATCACGATGGGACAAAAAAGCCTAACAAAAGCCGGACAGGCCGGACACGTAAATATTTGGCCGGACACGACCGTAAAAAAGCCAAACATGTACATGTACATGTAAACGGGTACAGGGCTGTAACTCAAATCGTCGACATTAGTCACAAATATGCCAGTTTGAAGTGGAACTAATCTAGGCCCGTCTGCCGCATGTTCGACAAGCTACTAAACTCACCACTGAGTGAAGCCCACGCAACGTTAGACGACGTCGCGGCAGGCCCATAAGATAGTGGAACGTGCTGGACTTCTTTCAGAAGTGCAGGCATGTTAAAGCCCTATACCGGGAGGGTAGGGAGGCGTTTGCCGGTTGCAGAAAAATACATTGGCAAAATATTTTCGAACTAACGTAACTTCGAACAAACAAGCGTCAGAGAAACAAGGCCTCGGGGTAAGATGTTCGATGTATAGAAACATCGAACTAAAAAGTCGTCGCAGTAACAAGCCACCGCGTTATCATAACATCAATCTAACATAAAATGTAGGAAAATAGCTGCTGTCTGCAAATAGCTCATAATATACATTGAGAATTTCTCATAATAAGCACCAGCAGTAAAAGAAAATAAAATTTTAAGAATAATGGTTACTACAAAACTTTATCATCATCAGTTTAAAATTGCTGCCTACTGCTGGACACCGGCCTTCCCACATGGTCACATGGATTAGTCAGCACTTGGGGATATTGGGCCATCACCTACCACGAAAGCCTTATAAAAATATACGCGGCAAAAAAAGTATTTTAAAAGCAAGCTATTTTATCTTCAATCGCATTGTTGCTTTCCATCATCATCATCAGCCTATAAACGTCCCACTGCTGGGCACAGGCCTCCCACGTAGTTAATAAATAGCAAGGGGGATAGGTCCATAACCCACCACGCTGGCTCAAAGCGGGTTGGTGGGTTTTAACGACTGCCATCTTACGACAACAACCGGGACCGCCGGCTTAACGTGCCTTCCGAAGCACGGAGGAGCTCGAGATATTTTTAATTTGGTCACCCATCCAGCGACCCAGCATTGCGGCTTTCCATTAGGTGAGATCAATTTATAAGTTTTTAAATGTATTTTAAAGCATTTTGGTAAACGGTCCTCTTTGGCTTTTAAGAGGCAGCGCTTTCTTCAGGTTTTTTCTTTTTTTGTTCTGGCAACCATTTTACGTGTGGAACTCGACAAAACATTCCTCTAGGCATAGTCCTGGATTCGTGGGGCACACGCGACACTAGTAGACGACGTCTGTTCGTTTCCCACGCTGGGTGTACACCACACATCGGTTCCTGCGGCACCTCCCTTTATAAGTTTTTTTCAGTTTAGATAGATAATGGAAAGCTGCAAACAGAAATTCAAAAATTTCAGAAAACATTGTTTCACCGAAAAGTTGTTTTACCAATATAATTATGTTGCCTGTAACCTCTCAAGTAACACAAGAAAGCATTTTATGAAAAGAATAGTTAATTTAAGTACAACTTATGGCCCGTATAAACTCATAAATAAGTTCACCGAGCATCTTGAGGCCTCATATTAACATCTCAAAACCATTATGATGCTTTGCATTGTATAACGGTTGGATAATGGCATATTAAATTGTTTTTGAAAAGCTTTAGCTGTAGTGCAGCAAATCTAAACGCAGCTATACAGCTGTTAGCTGTTTTTAGAGCATTTAGATATAAAATAGCATTCTTGAATAATAGATAAATGTTTAATGCTGTTTAATAGCAATAACATGATGGCACGTAAATCTGGTATACAGCTTTTAGCTATTTTTAGTGCCTTTTGTTGTATAATAGCACTTCTAAGTGGTAAGTAAAAGCCTACTTCTGAACAGCATAAACGTGAATCAATGTAATGCTTGCATTTTTAATGATCAACTGAGATCTGTTGTATAGCTAACAGCTCTTTAATCAAATACACGTGACATACACGTGGCCATACGCATTACAATAATGCGTATGGCCGACTACTACTGCTGGCAGCATTAATTAGCATTTTTAAAGGCTCACCGGGCTGCTATAGACAGACACCATTTTGTAATGCAGACTGCTTTGATGTGTTTCTTGGGCTTGCATAATAAATCAATACCTAGTTAAAATGTTAAAGCAAACCAAATTTGTGTAGCTTGTAATATGCAGTCCAAGTTTATTACCAATAAAATGTATTATTTCTGAATATTTATTTACTATTAATCTTTGATAATACAATAAAAATTGTTTAGCCACAATCGGTATTTACACTTTCCACTTATTTGTTCCCAAACATTGGTTCATTTGCAAGGTTCATGGGTATGTACATTATAACTTCTTACAATGACACCTTCAACGGTGTGCAGGGAGGCTGCGCATTTCTTTGAGAGCCTTCTGTAGCATCGCCACCATTTCTTATAGCCCCGCTCCTTGTTTTTCGCAAACCTGTGACCTTCGTATATAATGTAGGGGCGACCTTCTATTAAGTCATACGTTGCTGAAATACAGAAGTGCCATAAGTGTTATAGTAGTTTAACAAACAATGTGTTGATTGTGAATTTCTTCAGTGTATAATATAGATAATGGACCACTATTAAAATGTATTTTAAAATAAATTAAACAGTAACCATTTTTATTAAGTATTTTATGCATAGTTAACTTCGGACCGCAGTTTCGCCAGCCTGAAGCTGTCACCAATTTTATGATACAGCCTACGTCCAGTCTGGAAGAAGTGTTACGGAGGTTACCTCGTACATCGAAACTTACAAACTTAGGTAAAGTTTGTAAGTTTGGATATACTTTATAATAATACTTCTATTATGCACCATAAACTGCACTACCCTTTAATTGACTAATATGAAATAAGGAATACCTAAAGCATGTAATGATGCAAAACTTTAAGGAATAAAATAACAAAAAAGCTTAAAAACTCGGCTGGCTCTGGTTAAGGTTTTTGTTATTAGGCTCTGATTAGGTCTACAGCCTGACTTGAGGACTACAAGTACAAGCCCAATATTATTTAACATATAAATAGAGCAAATTAATGTCCAGTGAAAGAAATTACTCTATTTAAAGCAATTTAATTAGTCATAATAGTCTACAACACACACAACATATAAGCACCTTAATTACACTTCAAACTTTTGAATAAAGTAACATCTAAAAATCTTATAAATGGCTAAAACCATAGTTCGCCTAACGTCACAGCGTTTCTTTTTCAAATTTCTTGTCCTCGTTAATTTCCAATATCAGAAGCTTAAACCAATGTTACACGGAGTGCGAGTCGAGTTTTAGAATTCCTTCCTGCTGCGATGACAGTGGGAGTTCTTGATGTTAGCTATCATATTTTCCACAGTAAATACCTTCATTTTACAGCCCAGGGGGGCTTTGTTGCAGACCCAGTACCTCTTGATCCCCGATGTGTGGTTAAGGTTGAATCTCGCTCCGTCCATCACTAGGACAAGTTTACCGCGTTTTGTTGTTGAGAAAGAGGGTCCTAGAAATAATAAAAGATTTATATAATTTATGTTATTTATTAGTATTTTTAAGTAAACCTGGAAGCGGCGGCGGCGACGCGGTGGGAGTGGCACCCATAGCACTAATACTTTCAAATATTACTTGACTTAGGTTTTAGAAATAACTAATGTACTCGTAAGGCAAACATTTCATATCTTGGTAATTGTCAAAGTTCAATTAATTGTCCAAATAAAGCCATTTAGCACATTATGACATAAAACCATTAAACTCAGAATATTATTTTTTTGGCTTATTCATTCTGATTTACACAAATGAAAAAATAGTTACATAAGCTGTCATACATTTTTATTCATTTTTTTTAACTTAAAATACATCTACCTCTAAAACACAAAGTTTACATAAGTATTTATCTACTTATATTTTTTATTAAAACTAAATTTTATATATTGACCTAAAGAATAATTAAGAGTAATTAATAATGTGTACTAAGAACTAATTTAAAAAGTTTTAATGGTATACAGAAAATTCACTTAAGCATGCATGATTTGAATATAATAAATATGAAAATAAGAAAGATATTGGCTTAATTTTTCTTTATAAAACTACCTACTTATAGGTAAGGGATGAATTATATTAGACCGGGCCGTGCATGGGGCGTGCCTTGTACGTGGCCCAAACGGGTCACTGATTTAAAACGTTACATAGGTACATTTTGTATTTATATTAGACCGGGAACGGACGGGACACGGATCATGCACTGTGTAATATGAACTGCTTCATACAAAATGTATTCAACGTCTCAAATCAGTGCCCCGGCCGGGCCACGCACACGGCACACCCCGTGCACGGCCCGGTCTAATATTATATCAATTCATCCCCCTATAGTAGAGAGTTTGTAAAATTTTTGTATGTAGGATGTAAATTCAAAAAGGTTTGAGTAGACAATAAAGCGTTGAATAATTTCAACATGTCTAACCGATAACTCAGTGGTGGGGTGGTCATCGCCTGGATTCCGTAAGACGTGGGTTCGATTCCCACCTGAGCCAGTTAACTTTTTCAACTTTCAATATCAAAAAATATAAACTATTATAAATAATACATATTTTTGTTTTATTTGAACCCAGTAAATCCAGAATCCGTGAGACCTCAGTAACGTAACATGTCTCTATATATCCATGGTAAATAAAAATTGATTGTCACCTCTTTGGAAAATGACAAAGGGCCTCTAATTTTTGCGGTCTCACTCGGCTCGCAATATTGGTTACAGTGCACAGTCCTGTTAGTATATTACGTCCATGCATACGGCATGCCCATAGAGTGGTTTAAATAAAAAAAATAGTCCTACTCAACGACATGTCTTGTAGTGTGACAGCTAGTATCAATCAAGCGAGTAAGCAAGCGGGGAGGCAAGCTCTGCGAAGTTCCACGGCTACAAAGACACAGTATAAATTTAGCTTATATTTATACTGTGACAAAGACGCGCGACAAAATTACACTTATTCACGGTATTCGGTACATTGATGTACCTACTCAATTTGCAAGTAACGGGCGCGGTACGCGGCTGGCGTATCTACCTACCTCTTTTACTTGAATCTATGTATAAAATGTGATTTTATTCGTTTCTTGTTTGACGTTTACTTTGTTATTGTATGTAAAAAGGTCTTAATCCTAATTCAAGGACACTACATGGTGTTCGCGGCTTGTGTTGACGATGACGTACCCGTCTCATTTTAAATCCATTTAAGGTCATTGTACTCGATAGAGTACGGTTAAACTTTTAATTATAGAAGAAATTTAATAAAATGAACATAATTAAAATAAAATAAAATATTTTAATTAAATTCAATGAAGGATAATACATGTTATTTTTATATCTTAGCAAAAAAGGGGGTGTTTAAAAATTTTAATCACTGTGAATAAATTCAAGCCGAGTTTCTTAAGATGATACATCTAAGACTACTTGTATTATCATTATTTTTATATTGAATACGCAAATATCGTTGTTTTATGTTAAATATGAAAACAAATATTCTTGTTTATATATATTAAACTCGTTCAGCTAAATAAATATTTGGTTATGGTTGAGTACACTGGCCACATTGATGTATAAACTCGAACAGGAGTGAAACTCTTTCGAGCTCTTCCCCCACAGCATACTGCTTATCCAATAAAACAAATTGTCGAAAATTTACGAAAAACCGAAGTCTGAGTGTGATGTGTGAGTCTCCATATCTTCATCAGTGACGGTGCTCCGGCACTGATAAAGATGAGGACTCACCGCAAGATAAACAGAGCAATACCTAACAAGGTTTTGTCCATAATGAAGGTGCTTTTTCTAGTGATGGTGATAGCAGTAATTCAGTACTAGCTGCAAAACTATTACAGCGCCAGCAACAGGAAAAAACTCCGGCTTGTTGCAAACTTTTACCAACCCTATCCTTCAGCTCTCAAGACCCACAGATACAACAGATAAGCAAGATGCTGTAAAAGAAGAACTAAAACACCTCACTCTTACTCGTTCAAAAAGTCCTTGACGCAGTATTACTCAGTACTATTTGTGGCAAGATATTTTAAAAAAAGCTCAGCTGTCCTCGTCTTTAGTCGAATGTATTTTATCCAAAGTGTAATTACTTTGCAAAGTTTTTTTTAAAATATCTTGCCACAAATAGTACTGAGTAATACTGCGTCAAGGACTTTTTGAACGAGTAAGAGTGAGGTGTTTTAGTTCTTCTTTTACAGCATCTTGCTTATCTGTTGTATCTGTGGGTCTTGAGAGCTGAAGGATAGGGTTGGTAAAAGTTTGCAACAAGCCGGAGTTAAGCATGCTTCTCATGTGTCCACCGACAGTGCAAGAAATACCGAAATACCAAATGTGTGAAAAAGCACTGCTTTGAAAGATTTCACCTTTAAGTGGTCAGTGAACTCAATCAAGTACACCCCCTAATATCTTATAAAAAATACTTTTTTAAATATTTTTTCATTTTAGTTTGACCATTAACGGGTTAATAAACTTTGACTTAGTCAAGAGTAACTCTACTCCAAGTATTAAGTAAGTGTTAACAAATGTTTCTATTAATATACATGGAGTAATGAATGAGTATACTAATCCGACCCTACTCTCAAAGTAAAAGTTAAACCTCGGCGGTACCCTATTTAACGAAAGAGTTAGGGTTGAGTAGTGTCATTAAGGTGTAGTTTGACATTTTGTAGCCGGTCATTTTTCTATTGTTGCCGTTGATGTGGGTGTGGATAATGAGATTAAGTTGTAATTTAATTTTCATAAAAATCCTGTATTCCTAGTAAAAATCGTTACTAACAGCTCAAACAATTAAAATCAATAATTGTTTATATTACTGATTTTACATCGGACTGTCAGGTGGCGACTGTTATGACGGCTGTCATAGAGCATACAGGTCAGCCGCGAGTACTGGCAATCCGTTGTCTTGGCAAAGCAGAATTACTGCTCTAAATGTCATAATTATATCAATTAACGTGGAGTTCATTCAAAACTCATTATTTTTTCCTTATAAGCTATAATAGTTGCCACTGAAAACACGTAACTCCATGCGTAAGGAATGACTTGTTAGTCCACGTTTACTCCATGTTTATTAATAAAGATGCAAATTTAAACTTACTACTTGCCTAATCTGAATTTAACTAGTCAGCAAATGTGTAACGTTTTATAACAAACTTCCACTAAATATTACTGAAATGCCTTTACATACATTTAAAGCCCATGTTAAAAGAACCCTTATGAGTAAAGGTTATTATAAAGTGGAAGATTATGTAAATGACAAATATGTATGGACATAGTGCATGTACGAGCATATCATAGTAGTAATTTGTATATTGTATAATTTGGTAACGACATATTGATGTCGTTACTTCTATATTATTATAAATCTGTGGAGTCTTGCGCTCGTTCTTCTTCCACAGCTAAAAAACTTCCTGAATTCGGGTGCCCATCTATCCAAATAAAGAAGTAAATTTAAGTTTGACGATTTAAAACGCTTATTTTAAGTTTACTGAATTAAGAAATTTTGATTTTGTACGTGATTATAATTTTCAATACATCTGATCTTGATTTGACGATGACGTCTTCGTACGTGACTATGATTTACACTACATTGTGATTGTGTTCGTTTCTTGTCTTGACAATGACATCTTCGTACGTGACTATGGACGCCCGGCAGCCCAGGCGCGATTTGTTGCAGGCCCAGAAAGTCCTGGCCCCCCTCGACCGCTTACAGTTATACTTGTACCCATTTATTTGGAGCAGTGGCTTTCCATTCCTCGTCTGAAGCATAATTGGACCTATTAAAAAAGAGTTCTTGATTGAGAACATTTAAGGCCTCGGCTGTCGTAATACCAGACACTATAAGATTTTAAATGTGTGCAACCTCTGGAGTCTGCATGACAGATAAGGGAATAATCATGTTAAGGCTAATTTACACGTATGAAGTTGTTACTACGTAAATAAACTTTAACTTAATTTTAAGTGTTATCTAAATTTTAACTTGCAACTTGCTACTAAATCCTGTGTTTACATGCAATTTATCACTTAAAATTAAGTTAAAATTTAGTTGCCTATTTAAAACTTAATACGTGTAAATCAGCTTAATGCGCTTTGAGTTCATCAGTCTACAGCAGTTACTCTTGCTTATTTAAGTTAATAATTATTTATTACCCACTATTTTAATAAATAGTGCTTGCGACCTTTTTTATTAGAGACTATTTTATAATGACAAGTCATAGCTGCTAAGTAATAATTCATGGTAATTGTCGTCTGCATGCTGCTTTAACCCTTGAACTCATGACCAGGAGGCCTAATACTGGTTTTACCTTTAGTAAACCTTTACCGGTGTCGGTGAGGTAAAGAGATTTTTAATTGAAAAAGTAATAACTTACATAATTGGGCAATGATATTTATTTTTATTCATACATTGGTTTTTTTAATTAAAAGTTATTGATTGTAAAGTATAAAGCTTGGTAGAAATATATAATCAAGATTATTGTTAATTTAAACATATTTGTTGCATTTTGCAAATAAACGAACTGTATGTTTGTAATGATGAAAAATAAGAAGAAAGATTGATAGATTAAAGTAGATATAAGTACAAGTATTGATAAATATTATTTAATAACAAACTAATTTTATCAGTGTGATTATTAGGTTTACCTATATACATACTACTATGATGACAATCCTTATCATAACAAAACAGATAATTCAAAATAAAGTATTTGTGACGTTCTACCAAGATGATAATTTCACTAAAAAACAATATAGGTACTTACTTACGGCCTATTGCTTAATTAACTATGTTTTTATTACATAGTAGTACGAGTAGTTTTAGTATCGTAGTGCTATTTACTTACCTGAAAAGTGGTTGTACCGGACCTTACATTTTATTGGCATTTGAGTAGTTTGCCGAAACTCACTTTTTTAATCCCGCGAGTAATATTCAGTTTATTGTTTTGAGTTTTAGCTTCATTAGGCAGACTAAATTCTTAAAAAAAACCGCCAATCTCCATGGTTCTATTCATAGCGGGGGCAACATTGCGTACCTCGGTAGGGTTGTTGATAGGTTCGTCCTGTCTACCATCATCTTGTCTGTCACTTTAAAAACCATGTTAATCATTTGATAGTATTCTTGTTAGCACTAATAGAGTAATTTCAATCAATAGAGATCACTTACGAGATGGGAAGTTGATGGGAAGTTTACCAAATGGGATGTAGCCGTTTTTTCAATATTAAATCATGTCAATATAAATTCTTTTATAGTATATATGTTTAATAACGGGATTGAGAGAAAGAAAAGCAATATATATTAGAAACAACTTTACTAAGCAATTGGGAGTTACATAGCTTGAAGAAAAAGAAAAGATAATCTTCATGTTCCTCAAGATAAAAGAAAACGTGTGCACTAAAATTTGAATGAAGAGGTTCCAGGTCCGCCACAAAAGCAGGACGCAAAGATGTTCTTTTTGTCCAAGAAATAAAGATAGGAAGACTTGGAACGGTTGTTTCAAATGCAATGTTCCAATATGTAGATAAGGACACGCAAATCTGATGTGCCAAAATTGTACTGATTTAGATATCAATGATCTCGCTAGAATAGACAAAGTTAGTTATTTCTATGTTTTTATAAGGTTACATATCGCTAATCTTATAATATTAGCTCAGACCAAATGTTTCTAAAAAAATAAACGTACTTTGTATTTTTTTTAAGATTTAAGGAAAATTTGTTAAATTTTAGAAGTACTTTTTAATTTTATTTTTTTTTATGATTAAAGTAAAATTTTTATACATTATTGCGTTTAAATTTTTACCTAAATAACTTTTTAAGCCAAAAACTGTATCTAAATCCTTATATTAGAAAAATACACTTAAAAAGTAGATATTTAATTAATAATTAATACTTTATTGCACAAAGAAATTACTTAATACACAAGTTACACAGGACATATACAAAGGTGAGCTTATCTCTAGAAGAGATCTCTTCCAGCCAACCTGATACCTACTATCGGGTAATTTTAATCCCACATTATATGGGTGAGGATTTTTTTTCAACTTGTATGCCGAAGGATATACAAAGAGTTAAATTCAGAGACTAAGCAATTCAATTTATCGGCTGTAACGTCATAGATTCTACAAGCTAACAAAATGTCCAAAATGTTACGTAATAAAATAATCAAATCCCAGTTCTCTTCGCCAGTGGGAATATATCGACCAATGATTAGTCCAAAGTATCAGAACTATCATTTCGGAAGCTGAGCATCTTAGCCGGACTCTAGCCTCTTCGAACACTAAACAATTGCTAGGTTTTGAACTTGAATCAGGGGGGCCGTAATTTAACGACATCATGGCTTCTTTCAGTAAATTAGCCTGTAATATACCATTGCTTACATAAATGTTTATTAAGTTATTACATAATTATGGGAGTCATGACATAGCGACAAACACCTTCCAAGAAATCGTGCATGGCGTCTACTGCTACATTTTCTAAAATACCAAATCCATCTAATTCCAGCCAACAACATGTTTCCTTTATGCATGTTAAAGATAAATTATTAATATTTAACTGATCGTTGTACAGTGTCATGTTCCTAAGCAAATCAGGATTTCCACGAATTGAAGTTTGCAGTTCTGCCCTGTCGATGTTGCATATTCTGCAGCATTTGTTTACAGAAAAGCTCTCAGTAAATTCTAGAATAGAATTAAGACCTAAATTATCACCAGTAATTGCAACAACTTTGAATTTTATAACTCATTTAAATACATCCGTGTCAATAAAAACTCCTGTATTTTGCAACTTATTTAGTTACATAATGGCAGAACGGAAAATGGCTTTATTACCTTATTTCGTCTTGTAGGAAAAATGACAAAGAGACAAAAGAATAACATGATCTAGCTAGGAACATAAATATGGAGGTAGTGCTGGCAGTCAAACATAAACACCCCCAAGCTTGTGAACTCCTGCATGTCCGCCCAACGGGTTTCCGACTTCGAAATCATCATAGTAAACTATAAGAGGCAAAATAAGGCTGGCATCTGCTGGCTGGATTAGCATGTAATGCCGTCAAAGGGAACCATTTTCCATACATAGCAATGCACTATCATTGCAAGCGCTTACTTTAACAGCACCCTGCAAGTGATCCAAATAACGGAGAACTGCCTGAATAATTCCGTTAATAGATAAAAACTTTCTAAGAACTCTGCCCAAAGGAATTACTTGCATGATACAGGGTAAAGTTGACTCACTCGTTACATTCCTAAGAGTCGTCAACCTAGGAAGATAATCAATTGTAATGGTTAAAGGAGGAATATAAGTACCCAAATTTTCAAACTTTTGCAACCTCAGAAATTCCGAACGAAAAGGAGTGAGCACTGACGACATAGACGATGTCTATTTGTTAATACAATCTCGCAGGCTGTTGTTTTCTACTGATTCACCGTTTTCACCATCTATCGAACTGAAAGCAGATTCCGCTAAAAAAGGAGCTATATCGGTCAAATACGATTGTAACGCTGAAACAAAACATTGAACAACCGATCTCGTGACACCAGGATTGCTATAGAGATTTATTAAAAATCTACATGTTAATCTGTCAAGATTACTATCGATAATATCATCGCCAATGCGCAACTCAGACGCACTCGTTTCCATAACAGCTGCGGGTGGGTAACTAGCACTACTGGTACTAAACACTGGCTCCAGTAGCATCCCAACAGTTGGATAGAGGCAGTGAAAATCAAGAATATGCTTGCGGAATTGACGGACATCACTAAAGCATCGACTGCAATTTTCTTCCCCATACTTATAAATGTAAGGGTCAAAATTTAAAGGACATTCCTTTCTTATATGACGAACTAGTTGAGAGATAAGATTGAAAGACCTTTTACAATCGCGACACACTACCATTTTAATCAATTTTATTACGATTCTCTCATCATTATTTTATAATTTCAATATTATCTATTACTATTACATTTAAATAATTATTTTAACTCAAGGTATGGCTGCAGCGTCGAAGCAAGACCCAAATCTAGAAGTAGCTGTTTTAGTGATCGGCTGTAGTCATCATAATTTGTTTTAATGTGATAGAATGCTATTTGAATGAAGAGCCAGATTGAATAGCATGACGTTGTATATGGACATGCAACTGCGTGAATTATTTTAAAACTCGCGTCAAGGGCTTCAGGGAAGCTTATAAACTTCCAAAATGTGTTTTCAGCAGAAGAAAACACTGGTTATGATGTTGTATGGCTCACCAACTGAAATAAAGAATGGCTGAAAAGAGCCCTATGTTGCTAAAGCGTGCTTCTATATCGCCCCAGTGACATCATTTTCGGACGGAATGAAAGATACTAGGCTCTTCACCACTTCGGGTCGACTTCCAGTGCCGCCTTTCCTGCTTGCAGCCGGCGAAATTTTGTAGAGACAGCCTAGTAATATTATTGTCCCAGTTATCTTGACATTGTCATCATCTGAAATAAAAATTAATTCAATGAAAACGTTGTTTTCCGAATAAATTATCAGAATAAATATTGGTAAGTGGAGCTGCCGTTGATTGTTCTTATTAAGCTGGTAATTTTTTTTTTACAGAGATTGAGTTTGGTTTTTGAACTCCCAAAGACATCTAAAAGTTAATTAGTACTCAAGTTACATGCTGTCACTGTCAGTTCCAAAAATATAATATAGTATTCAGCAGTAAATTTATGAGAAACTCACCACTTAACATGCACTGCTCCGTTATCGTTTTGATGGTAGCTAAAACAAATTTGTCTTTCAGGTTTTTAATCTTGTTTTGCGAGTAGCAATAATTTTAGGTACCAATTCTTTGCACGCAGTAAGCCCGTCAGCTGCGGCTGGGTAAAGAGCTTCGAAATCTTTAATGAGGAGTCTCCAGCCTTCAGAACCCTTCAGGACAGGATAGGTGTTTAAATATTCTTGAACCTTGTCCGTTTCGTGGTAACATGTATACAGACGGGCTCTAACTGTCTTCGACCACAGTTCTTCAATTGTCAGCTAGGGTACGCCCACGATATCTCCCTTCAGCTGGTTTATAGCACTTTTTACCAATTCAAATTCACCTGAAACAAAATTAATAATTAATGTTTTTTTTTACTATAAAACATAAGCATTAAGCACTGACAAAACCAGACCTCGGTAGCAAAGTGGCTGAGGCAGCCGCCCGGAAAGCGGAATGTACGTGGTTCGATTCCCGCCTGAGGTTGTCATCTTTTTCAGTGTTTAAAAAATTTCACTTAAAATTAATAATATGAATACAATATAATAAAATAAAGACGTTTTGCCACAACCGACCATTGCATTCTGTACCTCAAGAGGAAAAATAACTACTGTCGAAGACCTTGTTCCAGGGTTATATTCATGTAACTTAAGACTGAGGGCAAGGCACTTTTTTGGAAATATTTAGAATAAATATTGCACCGGGTTTCAAAACAAAAATACTGTATCTGTCATCGCCTATCTAGTAGGAGGTTGCTTTCATTAATATATGTCTGAAACAGCTGACTATTTAATGCATCTTACCAGCTTCCAGGTGACTCAAATCTATTGCATCGTTGTTGGCAGGCACTGACTGGGGCGCTGGTGACCCGGTGTCCGTAAAACACGAACGAGATCGTTTGGCTGATGGCTCCACAAATCCAAGGCTCATCAGGGTTTTTTTCAGGTTATTTCGGGCGTTCACCAGCCACCCGGATGAGTTTTTCCTTGGCGTAAATTTTCCTCTTTTGATGGACGGGCAGTAGTAAAGCGCCGCATTTTCTGAATCACAAGCACGTTATATCCTGGCTAATCCGCAGGAGATGGTGATTTTCAGGCAGCTTTACCTTTTCGTTGGCCAGCGTTAATTAAATACGTATACAGCTGGTTTCGCAGTTTGGTCTCCAGAAGTCCTGTCTGGCTTGCTCTGTGGCAGGCTTTCAGTAAAGCCCTTCCCTGAGGCGTCGCCTCACAGAGAGTAACAACCTAAAACAAATTACATTCATTAATTTCGATGCATGAAGCTGCACGTTATATCTGACTAGTTTTTAGAACTAGGTAAGCCTGATTTTACCTGATTTCCTCGCGTTCTTGGGATTTAGGAGTCCTGCTAGCGGCTGGTATGGGTGCGTCTGACAAATCTTTAAACAGCAGAAGCGGGCCGTCCCGCTGGTTGTTTGGTTAGTCGGTTGGCTGTCCTTCTGGTAGGTTATGACTCTGGCGCTCAGTAAGGTCCTTCAAGACAATTAAGGGTCGTCAATTAAGGTATCGATTATCGAGGTCGAGGAATTCCCCCTGTTCCTGACCGCCTATAGCAGACCGCAATAGCGATGAAAGTTCGTTACAGCTAGTACACGTCTCGCCTGTAATACCATAATAGATTGAAATTACACAATGAAACTAAAAGGTTAGGTTAGGTTCTCGTCTACACCGACCAAATGTTTTCTATACATTTTTTTAAAACTAATATCACACGAGTCAAAAGACCGAAATAAAAAAAGATAAAAAAATTATCCTGTATACAGGATAATTTTTTTATCAGTGCACATAATTTTTCAAATTATAGAGTAACTTAATACAGATTTAGTTTTAATTTTTCAAAGTGAAAGATAAAGAAACTAAAATTGATCAAACATTGTTGTATCTCATGAAAACCCCGTCGATGGTGGTGTCAGTGGCTCTGCAGCCAAGAGTAGTCCACTTCTGGCACAGCCACTGAACCTTGGGCCCCTTGCAGCGGCTGTAGGCATGGAACCGGAGGCCCGGCAGGTTCAGCACCGGATTCCTCCGATTGGACATCGTGAACCACATCATCTCTGAAACGTAAAACAACAATTTAGGCTTGGGTTCATGTTAAGCTTACTTTATATATAGATATTTGAACGGGGTTTTACTTTATTTTTTACAAGAATACTAAGAACTGCATAGGTGGCAAACTAGTTTACGTTATCGATCCTAACACTCTTAGTAGCTGTTCGTAATAATATTACGCGATTAAGCAGCTTAAAAATTCACAATTAAAAATTAAGTATTTGTTTTCAAAGAATTGAAAGCATCAGAACAAAGAAAGAAAACAGGCTTTTATTTAACTTTCAATGTGTGTGTGTATATTATGTATGTTCGAATCAAATCTTGCAAGGAAGAATTGAACCACTTGCCGGGGTCCGATTGAGCTGAAATTTGGTATACCAGCGTAACTTCGACGACAACACAATAAATGTCACCATGGAGCTGGTCTGATGATGCAGTCATAGGAACTACAAAACGATACAGTATTACCCGTTGTTACTAGATATAAAATTCGTAATTTACGTATGAAAAGTAAGCTTATAGGTACAGTAGATATTATATTTTGTTAATTTTGGGAAGTGTGGTGTGTGTCACACTCTCAATCTGAAAAAAAGAACCTTGTACGGGTAACCAGAATCTCAGCTTAATGCACGCAATACAATCTTGTTATATAAGTGACGACAAAACACTTTGGAAATGTTAACAAACAGTTCTAGTTAAATATGATTTGTAATTTTAAAGTTTCGTATTGTAAGGAGAACGATGCGGAAATGTTCACCTTACGAAACAACTGGTTAGGAAAACTGATAAGCGTATCAATAATAATTAACTAAGTAAAAGGCGACTAACGGATTAAAGACCGCATATACATCTAACAGCATAGAGCGGCGATGGGCTCACCACCTGTCACGCTAAGCACATGTGCAGTCACTATTTGGTGAAAAGTGGGCTATGGTAGAGGACTGCTTTTGCTGTCCTCATTGCCTAAGCCCAAAGTGATTTAAATAGTAATAGAGCGGCTATTGGACACTATTTCATACAAAAACTTTGAGCTGGTGCTCAAGTTACGCCATCTAACGTTGAAAAGCAAAACCGTATATCAAGAATAATAAGAAGTATACTATGAACAATTAGAATACCTACCCCACGGTAGGTGTCGCCCTGCAGTAGGGATGTTCCGTTAAAAATTCGACGTACCTATCGATAAGTTTGATAAAGATTAACCAAAATCGGTATAATATACAACATTGGAACAAGCAAGTGACAATTAGGGAAGGAAATGAAAATTCGGGTGTTTTAAATAATTATTTACTAAGTAATAAAGTGTAAAGTTATTAAAAATTCGACATATTTAACTAATTATAAACAAAGAATGAATGAATGAAATAACATAAGCACCTATTTAGTACCTACGAACAGCATACTGACAACACTCATTTTTGAAGTAAACCCACCCCCGCGATCACTCTTCATAAGTAAGGATTATTAAACACTCCCGTATACCAAAATCAAGTCTACTTCAAAGCAAATGTCAAATGGTTGTGTGATTGTATTAACGAATCAATTCATAGGAAAGATAAGGTAAAATGGCTGACTTTAACAGAATAACACGAGTTGATCCATATAGTGATTCATTTTAAAATATCTATGTACATAGATATAATAGACCACATTGCGTGTTATTGACAACTCGCAATCGCAAATACAATCACGAGCAAAAATATGTAAACAATTGTAACTCTTAAAACAATGGAATAAGAGTTAAAGTATATACATATTGTTGCTCGTGACTGTACCTATCAAGTTATTTTTGTCGATCTTAATCTGTTATTTTATATTTCATTCCATAGATTTATTTGATGCATTAGCATTAAACACCAATGTCATAACGGATGCGTGTATATGTTTAATTTGGATATCCTATTTTCTTATGTATCCTTCAATGTTTTTTAAGGTTAACCTTTGATCAACAATACCAACTAGATAACGCGCCACGTACCAAATCAAAGCTAAATTCGGTCCACTTGAATAATATTTATACAGCTACATTTCTCTACTAATGAACTGAGACAAAAGTTATAAAACAGTTTTAAGTTCGACCTTATTACAACCCAGTAATAAAATCATAAATCTTCTAAGTATTATACTACTCCGTTACACAAATGTTGGCACGTCTATTGGTCAACGTTGGCCAACCATTTGTAGCGTGTGGGTTAATATCGGTAATTGTGTTTAAATTTTTATATTATTTGTTAGTTTCAAGCTATTTTTTTATATTTATTATTAACATTTACATAAGTAGGTACTTATCACGTACTTACTTAATGAGTAACTAAAAACCTATAAATATTTTATAAATAAAAAATATCTCTACAGAACCGCTGCCGCGTGGCAAGTTCCCCAAATGGCTGGCAGCGTTGCCCTTTTGAATGGCGTGTTTAAAGCTTAAAACATATTTTATTCTACATGTAGGTACTAACCGAAACTAAGACACTTCGACCGTTAAATTGCTTTTTCGGGCATTATTTATGCAACTTTTAAATACACGGCATTGTGAACGTGTTTACTTTGGCCGTGTTTCAAGCAAACTAAACAAAATAAGAGCTCACTTTTCATGTGCGCTGTTATTTAAGGAGCCGCGCCGCGCGCCGACCTTACATCTAGTTGGTATTGTTGATCGAAGATTTAAAAATAAGTAGTAATATTCTAATTAAACGATCATCGCACGATACTGTTACACTGCATAACATTGCGTTAGGGACGCAATGATCATTGAGTCAGAAATTACTACTTATATAAAACTTAAACTTACGATATAAAAATATTATCTACATAAAACATTATTCAATAAGTAAAACAACTCACTTGAACACCACTAAATCATCTACTTCCGCTTCGACAAGTGTGGTGACATCCTAAAAGTAGATACTTTAGCTTTTCACCACTAGAGGTCAGCATAGGGCTGCGGTAAATGTTCTAGAATAATTTATTAGAAATTATGATTATAGTCTGATTATTGGGTAAATATACAAAATATTTACGAAAATAATCTGTAATCACATTCAGCCTTTTTCCATATCGGGATTTGCAGTATCGCAATACGCAATTTGGTATAATTTCTATTGTTTACGTCAAATTTGTTCACGCACAAACACGACTGCACTAGAGGGCGCATAACATCATACTAAGCGACTTGTTACCACTTGGTAATAAGTTGTGGATTAAAGTTTTGATCGCTATGTCTTGTCTGTTAGTAATAGTTTAATGTCTTTGCCTATGCCTCTGACCAACCAACCCTTTAGGGATAAAAGTCGAGATTATATGTATGTATCTATTTAAATGAACGTAACTATTACTAATCGCTATTTAAATTTTACAATATTTTTGGTATTCACTACTTAATTCTTGTAGGCAGAACGAACAAACAACAATACGTTCTTGTTGTATTGCAGAATTATTGTTTTTTTAGTGGCGCATCGGAACTATTCAGCAACTAAAATTTTCTCTGTTTACCTGTAATAGACGCTAAGGCTTTTGATTGATTAAATACTAACCTAAACAAAACAAACACACATTAAAACTATTTTAGATACCTATCTTTCAGATTTAAGTACTGCATATATTCTGCGCTTATCTTCATCTATCACATATCACTCAACCTTCGATCACACATAAAATCTAGATGCACCATCAACGCTCTCAAAACGTCTGCACAAAAAGAGTGCCTAGCGAGATGTTCAGCTACTCATTCCGTTAGTAGTGTGCGAGCTAAATGTCCACATGACGAAGAGCTCTTCGAAAATTGCAATTCCGCCAAAACACATAAATCGTCAAATGTATTGCCATTATTCCGCTACGATTTAGTATAGGATGGTGTATCTCAACGCCAGAAACGGCTCAATGACAGTGGGAGCCGACGAAGTTGAGGATCTCATCATGGTACGTGATGACAGCGGCGCGGCACCCCATCCGGGACCACTTGCTGCAGCGCCACTGCACCTTCGGGCCCTTGGTGCAGTAGCGCTTGTAATAGCAGTACCGACCCTTCCTAATAATGGTTGTGCCACGATTTGATGTCACAAATTCCGCAACTGAAAGTAAACATTTAAAGACAATCTTCGTAATATTTAAATATTTGAGTATAATAATAATAATTCATTTATTTATTCAGGTAACTTACTAATAGGTAATTTAGATTAACCGATTTAATAACCGATGATGATAACGGATGATGGAGAATAAATTATTTTATTGACACAAACAAATTTTTATAAATACTCGTTATTGCACAAAAACACACTTACAGAATAATAATATGTAATAGCGAGCAGAGGATGGACTTATATTTTAAGAGATCTTTTACTCCAACTTGAGGTTGATTTGGAACTTAAAGTATATGTATGAACAACAAAAGTTACACAAATATTTTAAAAAATAAACAAATCGAGGCATAATTACATTACGAGTATACTTGCATACTTTGCGTTAAATATTTCCCTTATATGTATAAGTATATATCTTACGTTCAAATGAATAAAATGATAGTATAGATTGCATTGATAAGAAACGAAAAGTGTTCGTTGTCTTTTATTTATTGATGGTTGCCAGTGAGAAACTAATTCAAAAGTTGGACTATTAATGAGGAAGGTAGCTAGTTTACCTAAAACTGACTTTAAGCCAAGCACTTCTTGATATTATTTCCGAAATCAATGGTTGTGTTGATTCTTTTTGTAGATTATTTCGTCTGCAACCGTGTACAGTGATGCTCTGCAGCCGAGTTTGCTCCAGCTGGTACAAAGCCACTGTATCTTTGGTCCTTTTAGTTGGTTCCGCCGGTTGAAACGGTACACACCGATTTGGATGATCGGGTTACCGAGCCGCGATGTAGTGTATATTGGTACTGAAATAATATTAGAGGAAAAAAGTTTTATGTTAATCTTACTTTACTTTACTTAGATAATAGCCCTTGATTTAACAACGTTGCGTTTGGCCTTGATCTCATCAAAAATGAATTGCAGTCTATGATATTCTGCCTACATTTCTGCATGCAAAGGAGAAGTCGGTGAGTTTATACATGCATGCGTCCATATGTAAACTTACTCCTTAAAAAAATATAAAACTGTTGTTGCAATGCTGCAGTACGTTTGCGGTCCTGCTAACGGACGATTTGTTATTTCCAGACAGTTGAGGTTCGTCGTCATGATAACAAGAGTCATCTAACGATAGGATAGGGAACAACTGTCCTAAATGGAAAGCGCCCTAAGATGTGAATAGAAATAAAAAGGTAGCATATTGAAACAATATTATCTTTAAGTATCTTTAAAATTGAAAATCTAAATTATACCTACTTTACTTTATAAACGGCATTTTTAAAATACCGCAAATAAATAATTCAGAACTGACAGGATTAAGACAAAAACTAAGTAAGTAAATGTATTATTTTCCAAACTTTACGGAGACACTACACATCGACACGAAAAAATTTCTAAAGAGCGCTCATTACTCAATGAATGTGTTCGCCGGAAACCTTGAGGATCTCCTCGTAGTAGGTGAACACGGAGCAGCGGCAGCCCAGCTTGGTCCACGCGCTGCAGAGCCACTGGATCTTCGGACCCTTGTAGCAGTTCCGCCGATAGAACCGGTATTCGCCCATTTTGAGGATCGGTGTGCCGCGATTCGATTGTATGAACGCCGGCCCTGGAAATTGTATTAGTTGTATGATACAAATACTATCACAATACAACTACACTACAAAAACCTCACACCACACCCTGTGATTACTTGGTTTATACCTGTAGTAACAGGGATAACCAGCTTGAAGCTGAGAAATAAAAGAAAAATATATAATTTATTTTTCATAATAATTATAATAATTATTGTTTTTTTAATAATTACAGGCTTTTGTTGTGTACAGTGACGCCTTGCAGCCTAATTGGCTAGAGCTAGTGCAAATCTATTGTATATTCCTTTCAGTTAGTTTATTTCCACCGTTTACTGTACTCATCAGAAATGTTTCAATACGTTTTAATATAATTAAAATTAAACACATACACATTACATGAAACAATACATAGACATAGACCAAATGAACGTAATCAGTACAAAACAAACTCCAATATCCAGTAGGCACAGTTACTAGTAAAGTGCTCTAAAGTATCGATTTGTTTTGATAATACAAATGTTGAAATTAACATTTATTAGTATTCATTGGATAATCTTAAGTACAAATAAGTACTTCATTACCGCGCGTCACGCGCCACGTTCCATGCGCGTACTCTACAAACGCTAAAAAATTTGTTCAATGTTCATCAAAATTGCCTTTTTCTAAAGGTTAACTTTAATATATTGTACTATATCACAACTTCTAAATCTCCTATGCGAATTTAATTACTGGTGATTATGTGTGTTGTTCATCTTAATAACTTCGTCTTCAAGAGTGGTGATAGACCCTCGGCAGCCAGTACTCCACTTCCCGCACACCCACAGGCACTTAAGGTTGCCCTGTTTGTAATTGCTGTGTTGGTAATACCGACAGTTGTCCATTGCCAATATCGGCTTTCCCTTCCTTGAAACAGTCATGACTATTCCTGAAGAGAAAACGAATGAGTGTAATGGTATGAACAGCTTTGAAAAACTTGCTTAAACATGGGGTGACTTGTACTAAAAGTAATTAAATAGCGGTAAACGCAGAACATGTCAGTAGTGTGTTATTGAGAGTTCATCCTCACCTATGCTCGCGTGGTCAAACTACGTTCGCCCGCACTCGCAGGTGCGGAAGAACCCTCAATAACTCAGTTCGATCACAGATTTTCGCGCCCCTGAATGTTTGTCGGACAAATATTGTACATTTCACCGTTCGCTCACTCTGTTCGAAAAAGTGAATTAGAACGCCCAATAATCGATGTGGATTATTGGTATTTCCGTTATTTAAGCGTAGCAACCATTTTATGTAGTCATTTCTGTAAAATCCTTTTAACACTACAGTCAAATTTAATTTTTAATCATAATATATAATGAAATTCTTAAAACAAAAAGAATCGTTAAAATTGGAATGTATTTGTCCAACTTCATTGTCAGGGGCAAGTCGACATGGAAAGTTATTGCCAAATACAATCCGTTGTATTGTTTGCGGTCCATCTAATTGCGGGAAAACCAACCTAGTAATAAGTTTATTATTACATAAAGATGGTCCACGATTTCAAAACCTGTACGTGTATTCAAAATCTTTGTATCAACCTAAATACAGTTATCTCGAAAAAGTTTTAGAATTGGTTCCAGGTACATCATTTCACAAATATAATCATAATAGCGAAATATTGAGCCCTCACGAAGCGTCACCTGATTCCATTATTATTTTCGATGATGTTGCTTGTGAAAATCAAAACAACATCCGTAACTATTTTGCTATGGGGCGTCATAGGAATATTGATTGTTTTTATATCAATCAAACTTACACCAAAATACCTAAACAACTCGTAAGAGACAATTCTAACATGATTATATTATTTAAACAAGACGACATAAATTTAAAACATGTTTATGATGAGCATGTAGGGTCTGATATGTCATGGCTTCAATTCCGTGAAATGTGTTCAACTGTTTGAAAAATACCATACAATTATATTGTCATAAATAAGGATTGTGAGCGAAATAAAGGATGCTATAGAATGACGTTTGATACATTTATAGTCGTAGATTAATAACTACATATACGGATGTTATTATATTTATAAATCATTTCCACATGAGATTCGGAGATAAAAGGAAACCCAATAAAATGGAAAGAGATCTAAAGAGACAAATCGTTAAATCAGCATCAGCTGTTAAAAGAAAGTTTGACATGATAAAGGATGCAAAAACTGCAAGAAATAATACTTTAGAAACAATATTTAAACCCATAGTTGACCCTCTTAATATGATAGCAAATAAAAATGATGAAAAGCAACATGACAAAGAGACTGTTTATAACCCTCTATTTAAAAAAATAGAGAATAATGAAAGCGAAGAGTCGTATTCGTCTATTGAAGAATTTAACGAACAAAGTAGCGAAGATGAGGAAGAAAATCATGAAAAATTCCGAACAACCGACAAAACCCTTACTGTATCACCTACTCAAGACCATGATGTGAGTGAAGGTTCGTTCAAATCGCTACAATCATCGCCAAACGTTAAAAATCAATCTTTATCATGGTCTACATCATCTGTAGTATTTAGTGCTATACCTTTTGGAATAAGAAATGAACAAGGAAAACTTATGCTTGGAAAAAGTCGCGTTTATGATGACGGCACCACTCTAATAATTGGAAATCATAATTTGAGAAAAACTCTCGGTTTAAAAGAACTATTGTTTAAAAAGAAACCAAACCTAGATGATATTACAGATAACGACCTTGAAAACTATAAACTACTACTTATCGATACTAATGCACACAGACGTAATTATGATCCCTCTAAACCAATAAATAGCAACAAGGGATTTAAATACATGAATATTATAAAACCATTATTCAAAATCTCTAGAAAACCGACCACTGGTACAGAGAGTATTCCTCGAGGAAAAGGTATTGAACTCGTAAAAAGAGTAAAAAGAAATACAGATTTAGTTTACTGGGACGATCCTAACGAGTTAGTAAAACGACTGAAATTACTGTTCGCATCACGAGATGCTGGTAACACTGGGTTAGATAATGAAATTATTGCAATCATCGAGGAACTTCACGAAGCCGGTATCATAAACAAAGAATAAAAACAAATAGCATAGGGAAATTTGTGCAGTATACTTACAGTAAACAAAGCATCGGGACCGCAATGAATATAGATAAATTTGGTCATCACGTTCATAAACGTTTACGATTATCTGAACATATTGATATCTATAGCGATACGTTACTGAAGTCTGAAACGGGAGAATACGATTTAAAATCATCCAAACTAAAAGGCTTGTCGTCTCCAGACAAGGACGATGAAGCTGTAAATAAAGCATATTTGGATAAAACAGTTCAAGAGCTGAGAAACGAAATAAGCCAAGTTAATAGTCGTGTATTAATTTATTTAAAGAACTTGGAATCAGCGAGTACAGACCGTTTGTCTTCTATGTTTTACTCAAAAATAGAAATAGACCGTATGATTCAAGCCAAACAAAAATGAGTAAGAAAGAAATTGTAGACGAACTTCACAGAGCGGCGAGAAGAAATTTTACACGTCGAAGTACAATCATAAAAGGAATAGATGATTTATGGCAAGCAGACCTTATAGATTTTCAAAAGTACTCACAGTTTAATAAAGGATATAAATATGTTTTAGTCGTAATTGATACTTTATCGAAATATGTGTGGGTTAATCCTTTGAAGTCAAAGAATAAAAGTTGTGTTACAAATGCAATGCAAAATATATTAACCACTTCATCTCGAAAGCCCAAAAATTTACAAACAGATTTAGGCAAAGAATTTTACAATGAAAATTTTAAACAATTGACGATAAAATATAACATAAATCATTACTCCACTTACTCTGTAAAAAAAGCAGCAATTGTTGAAAGAGTAATAAGAACTCTAAAAAGTCATCTTTACAAATTATTTAGCATCTGCGGTAAATATCAATGGATACAAAAAAATTTGAAAGACGTTGTACTATGCTACAATAACACTATTCACCGTGTAACAAAACTTAAGCCTATTGATGTTAGCAAAGAAAACCAGATGATTGTTAGGTCTAACATTATTAAATCACAAATTACCAGAAAACATCAAAAATTTAAGTTCCATGCTGGTGATCAAGTCCGGATAAGTAAATACAAAGGAGATTTCTACAAAGGTTATACTCCAAACTGGTCAACAGAAATATTTTATGTTATTAAAGTCAATCATACAAACCCAGTTACTTATCACTTGGAAGACAAAAATAAACAGAGAATTTTAGGATCTTTTTACGAGCATGAATTACAGAGAACCAAATTTCCAGATATTTATCTTATTGAAAAGGTTTTAAAAAGAAAAGGAAACAAACTCTTTGTCAAATGGTTAGGTCTCAGTGATGGTGAAAACAGTTGGATTGATAAAAAGTTATTGTTGCTTTAATATAAACTAAGCATTATTATTTATACGCTCACTTTATAATCATCGATGAAGGAAGGAAGTGGTATTATTAACAACTTAATAAATAACATTCCGTTTGAGTTACATTTACCTGGATATCAATTTTGTGGTCCAGGCACAAAACTTAAGAAAAGATTACTCAAGGGCGAACGAGGTATAAATAAATTGGATGAAGCTTGCATGTACCACGATATCGCTTACAATAATAAAGATTGGAACGTTAGACATAACGCCGATTTAGAACTTTTAAATATGGCAAAGAAAAGATTGAAATCGAAAGATGCTGGGAAAGGAGAAAAGATTGCATCATGGATAGTAAAAAATGCAATGAAAGCAAAACTTAAAGCCGGAGCAGGAGTACGGTCATTCATGAAAGGTGTTAAAAAAATTCAAAAGCAAATGAAAAAATTAAAGTGTAATGACAACCGAAAGGCTATAAAATATGCACATGCAGCTGCAAAAAAAGTGTTTTCTAATGTAAAAGGAATACGCTTCCCACGCTGCATTCCTGTTCCGAAAACTGAGGTGGGTTGTTACCCCTCATACCAATCTTTGCTGGTTTATCAGCTCTTGGTTCACTTGCTGGAGGTGCTGCAGGTATAACAAAGGCTGTTAACGATTACAAGGTTGCTCAAAAAAATCTTCAAGAATCTGAACGACATAACAAGATGATGGAAGCCGTCGCACTTGGGAAAGGATTGTATTTGAAGTCTCACAAAAAAGGAGCGGGCTTGTACTTACAACCTCCAAAAAACTAATTAAACGGTTACCCAAACGAGCACTCACTAATTTAGATATATTAAAGCACTCGGTTCATATTCCATATTTTCGTGGCGTTTTTATGCGAGATACGTTACCATCAAAACCAAGAAAAATTGAGTGTGCTATTCTAAATTTAGATAGTTCCAGAAATCCGGGAACTCACTGGGTAGCCTATGTCAAGCAAAATGAATACTGTGAATACTTTAACAGTTTTGGTAACTTAAAACCTCCGTTAGAATTAATAAAATATTTGAAAAATATGCACATAAATTATAATTACAAACAGTATCAAACTTTTGGCACTACGAACTGCGGTCATCTTTGTTTATTATTTTTAAGAAAGTATTGGAAAAAATATTTATATAAAGGTTAAAATTAAAATAACTTGACAGTATAATAATGTCTTTCACTGTATCCATAACTGGGCAGGGAGCCTCCCTCGTAACAAACTACTCACCTACTTTAGAATTACGTGGAGAATACGAGTGTGGACTTCTGTACTTTTCTACATTTAATTCTATTCCTAATATAGATGAAAGAAATAATAAGTTTTATTATGGTAATAATGAGGTCATTGAAATTCCAGAAGGATCATATGAACTTCAAGATATTTGTGATTTTTTAAAAAGCAACGTCAAGAATACTGCATTAAAATTGAGTTGTAATAATAATACACTCAAAACCAAAATATTCTGTTCAGAAGATGTTCACTTTGAGAAAAGTAATTCCATAGGTAAAATTTTAGGTTTTGCTAGGGAAACAATAAAGGCTAATATAAGTTGTGAATCTCGGTATCCAGTTAGCATTTTATCTACAACCATCGTACGCATCGAATGTGACGTAGTTGGAGGATCATTCGTGAATGGAAAAGCAAGCCATATAATTTATGAATTTGTACCTAACGTGCCACCAGGCTATCGAGTTATTGAGACACCTAAAAACTTAATATATTTTCCAGTCAACCAAAATTCAATTAGTGCGATTAATATTAGATTACTAGACGGTCATAATAAGCAAATTAATTTACGAGGTGAAGAAATACAACTGTACTTGCACTTTAGAAAAAAATGATAAATTTCAATAAAAACACTGCTACAGTTTGTACTCAAGTCAGTTATAAAAGATCATCTACTAAAAGAACACCGCTTTTATTAAAAAAGAAACTTACTAAAAATAATAAAGATTTCCTAAAGCTAGTAGGCTTGCTAAAATGAATTATTTAAATATATATCAACCAACGTCATATGATAACAGCATTGAAAGTTTTGAATATCATTCATACAAACCGTATGTAACAAGTTTCAACAATAATAATGAAATACGAATACCCATTCATCAACAAGATTTGTATGTGTTGCCTTCACTCAGCGCTTTGTATATTGAGGGCAAAGCAGATGTGTATAACAGTACTACTAAAGAAAAAGTGTCAAGTGTGCATTTTGTTAATAATCCAGCGTTATTTCTATTTCAAGACATTCGCTATGAATTAAATGGAATCGAAATAGATAAAATTAAAAATGCAGGCATAACAACAACAATGAAATCCTATTTATCGTTAAATGAAAATGAATCCAAAAGTGCTAGAGTTTGGGGTTGGTCTACTTCAGGAACCACCAATGTTAGTGAAGGCGCATTTTCTGCTTCAATACCATTAAACAAACTATTAGGTTTTGCAGAAGATTATGAAAAAATTATTATAAACTGTAAACACGAGTTAGTACTTTTGAGAAGCAACACAAATGTCAATGCCTTGAAATTAAATAAGGAACAAGTTGTAGAAAATATAATAATAAGTAAAATTGTTTGGCGCGTTCCGCATGTTAAGGTGTCAGATCGTGAGAAAATTCATTTGTTAAAACATTTAGAAAAAGATCGAGCTATCACACTAGCATTTCGTAATTGGGACTTATATGAATACCCATTACTACCCAAAACGCGTAAACATTCTTGGTCTATTAAAACTTCATCGCAAATAGAAAAACCGAGATTCGTTGTTATAGCTTTACAAACCAACCGAAAACATAATGCGGAAATGTCTATGGCAGAGTTCGACCATTGCAATATACGTGATGTAAGAGTATTTTTGAATTCATCGTATTACCCTTATGAAGGACTAAATGTCAGTTTCTCAGATGATAAGTTTTCTTTATTATATGAGCAGTACGCCAGATTTTAGCAGTCTTATCACGGACGCCGATCAGAACCCTTGCTGTCTTTAAAAGAATTCAAGGCTATTGCTCCTTTATTCGTAATTGACTGTTCTCGCCAACACGAATCATTAAAAGGATCGATTGATGTGAGAGTTGAAATCGAAGCAGACCAAGAGATACCTGATCAGACCGCTGCATACTGTCTCATACTGAACGATTGTATATTTGAATACAAACCTTTGAGCAATATTGTAAAGAAAATATCATGAATACCAGTACAATACTCGTGGATTTGCAAGGATTCAAAAACCATAAAAACGAATTCTTAGTAAAAGAATTAGCAATAGCTACTCTAGAGTTTACCTATATATTTTTAATTAAGCCTCCATATCCATTTACTTCACTAACTGAAGAAGAAAAAAAATGTGTACGTTGGATAGAACGAAACAGAGGTTATCAGTGGAGTGAAGGATTTATTGACTATAGAGAATTTCATAGAATTATCAAACCTATTTTAGAAAACCGCAAAATAATTGTGAAAGTAGAAGAAAAGATTAAATGGATGAAAGACATAAGTGGTCATAATAATATTGTCGATATTAGTTATACGGGTATAGCTAATTTGAATACGTTAAATGATCTGTATAGTAATAATATGCTTCATTGTTTAACTCATAAAAATAAGTGTGCTTTGAGAAATGTATTATGTATAAAAAAATGGTTTTTACTTAATGGTTATTCATTTAATGATTTTTGAATTTTGAACCCCTCTCCTGGTAAATTATGTTTTAAAGTATAAAATTAATTATATTAAATATGTGTCTACTTATGAATTTTAATAAACTGATTTTTATATAAAATGTTGTTTAAGTTACATATCCTACATAACTAAAACCTTAATAGGACAAAAAATAAAAGACACTTCTGTTTTAGATTAAACTATATTTACACATAACTTACAACTATAAAAAATAACTTACAATAACTTATTATAAATACACTCCTAAAAGTGATCGTCACAAATTTTTTTTGATATTTTCTTTACAAGACTATCCGTGAGATCCATGATCTCATCCATCGGGTTTTGTACTAAATATTGCGCACTGAGCAGCATGTTATCTTCACAGTCTTCGACGTCCGAGCTAGTAGCAGATCCCACATCATTCGCTATGTCCAACACCTTAATTTTGATCAGTCTTATTCCTTTTGGTTCCTTCGTAATCACATATGACTTAGACGACTTCAATGTTTTTTTTTGAAATGGTTTTTTATGCCTAGGTTTCTTGTCTGGTCTGGATGCAACAATTTGTTTAGAGCACAAATCGGGGAACTCTTGTGTAAATCCTTCCAAGGGATCTTGAGCGTATTGGGAAAACAGAATGTCGGGAGAGTCATCCATCATCTATAACAAAATAAAGGTTAATTAGTAATATGTCTTACATAAACTGTAACATTTATTGAAATGTTGTAGATATACTCACTTGAATAAAACCCAAAGTCAGTAGTACCGCGTTCGTCAGAGACAAGGTGTGAATGAGGGAAAATAATGGACTTAGCTATTGAATCAAATTCTGCTTAGTTTGCAACATAGGTGAGGTGACCTAGATGCAACACGTGTAATAAATAGCAGAAGTGGTATAATAATTGACTTAGACTATCAAATTCAATTCTGCTTAGTTTGCTTTGCGTGTTTGCTGCGTAGGTGAGGCAGCCTAGATGTAACACGTGTAATAAACAGCATTAGTGCTAAATTATAGACTCTATGTACATACATTCGATGAAAAAAAAAACAGTTCTTAATAATGAAATATTTATTTATTTAAGTAATAATGAGCCCACAAAGTGTTACATAGCTTACACAACTAAAACAATATATTGATATAAATTAACTATTACCATATTACTTTATTGTAACCCTATGTCCAGGTTCATGATATATTAACTTATTGTATAAGTATGATAAAAGTAAACAGTGTTACTTAGCTTACAGAGTTAAAACAATAAATTGGTTTGTATTATACTATTATTTTATTATGACCCCATGCCAACGTTGAAACTTTGTCTGATAAAACTACACGTTTATCATCGGAATTTGACAAGGCTATTTTATTAACACTCTGTGTAAAAATCTCGTGCTTAATACACTTAAACAATATATTCTTCTTTCGTATTACTGTGTCATGAAGCAAAGCCGATCTATAGTCAGACGATGACAAATCTCTTACAACATTTTTTTTAACACCTTTTGCTTTCTTAATTAATGATGAATCTGTTTTTATGCAGTATAATTTAGAACGTAAACCCACGAATTCTGTCATAATTTCGCCTCCTAGTTCATCTTTAAACAGACCGGGTACTTTTTTGTTTTTTATAGGCAAACCAAAAACATTATCACCGTTATAGTTACTAGTATCAAAGTAATTTATAAAGTTGTCTTTTAAATCGCGATAAAAGTCTTCCGTTTCAATTTTGTATACGAAACTATCAGTATCGGTGTAACATAATTGTACCTTATCTCCGTAGTAGGGCTTTATTATTGTGTAATGAAATTGATACATATGACATTTCGAGAGCTCCAACACGGCAAAACCGATGTAAATAGGTTTGTCTAAAAATATTCTATCAGGCTTCATCTGGATGGCTACAAAATTTTCTGAGAAAATGGTGGCACTGTGAAAGTTAGGCCTTGCAATTAATTTATCTGCGGTTATAAACTTTTTTGTTTTGTTGGTTTCATCATTCCACTTACTGATCAATCTCACATCTACTCTTTTTTCGCTGTCTTCTAATGTTTTACCAAACACGGAATTATTTAACAGTTTAAAAAGGTCTTGTTGGAAGGGAGTCACTGCCTTTTTCCGTAGTTCAGTATTTAAATTAATATATTTTCCTAAAAATGAACTTTGTCTGAATGACAGAACGCGATGAATTTTATCTAAGATAAGTCCGTTTTTAATACAGGTTTTTAGATGAACATAATGGATTACATACTCGTATTTTGAATACAAGTTAGGAATCAGTTTAGGAGTTTTACCACCAGGGGGTATAAATTTTTCAGCGCAAAAAGGATAATCATTGTGAATACAATGTAGTTCATCTGGATAGATCAAATCAACTTCGAGGATAAAACCATAGTCAGCATCATCAGCTATGTTCATAACAACAAGTTGATCTATCTCATTCTGATCTAAAAGTCTAAAATCCGACACAGGTAGAGGTTGACACATACTGTAACCATATAAATTGTTACAATCGATGTAAACAAGAAACGAATCAGACTCAGTATGATCGTGACACGACATGTATTTATTGTTAGCCTTAGCGTATCTCGTTGAACACAAACAAATCCCCCCACGTATCCCTTTTTGTATGAATCGTATAATTTCTAAGTCGTTTAACAATTCCAATTGAACACCTGTTTTAAGCAACATCGCATCGAAGGATAAACTTGGAGCAGTTAAATAAAAGGCAGGATCTAACTGATAGTTAGACTTGCAGACTTGTCGAAAATTTTCAAATACGTCAGCTAACAGTAATACATCTGTTTTAAGATATAAGTCTGTGTAACCTCCTAGGTCTTTTATTTTAAATGTAGACCAGACTTCCTGAGCGTGAGCGTAATCTGTATCACTTATATCTTCATCAGTCAAAGAATTATAAAAACTTTTTTTTGAGGGAAGTTGTCTTTCAGAAAACGAATTCCAATGCTTCATATGATCGTACGGATAGACTCCTTTACGAGTCAATAATTCAAAATGCTTTTCTTTAGGATAGCTATTTTTCAAGTTAACAAAGTCTGTTTTATGTAAACCTTTGGTTAACTTTTCTAAGCTAGTCCCTAGGAACTGAAATGAATCAACAAACCGTATCTGAGCAAATTTTTCATCGTTCAACGGTAAAAACTTGGTAAAAGAAATATAATTTTCTTTATTTCTCGGGATGACTTTAACAGCCCCCGAACTCTCAGCTAACTCTTTTATAAACAAATGGCAGTCATAGCCTGCTAAGTTATGGAAAAATACAGGTACTAACTTAGGAACGCTGTATCGTAAGTTACAGTATTGATGTGCAGCACCTCGATAACGACCGGTTAGATGACAGTGATCCCTTACCTTGTCGAGAATCAGAAGCTGGTTACAAATATGACAGACCTCAGCACATGCAAAATCCCTCGCTTCCCGATCATTAAAGTCCATCTTAACTTCGTTATTTAAGATTTCATATATCTTTTTAATATCAGTATAAAGCATTTCAAGGAATTTTTCTACACAGTCGAGACCTCGATACTGTACGAATCGATTTAAGCCTCTATCAAAGGAACAAACTATATAGTAAGCAAAAGCTGCTGGAATGTGCTGCTGACGAGGTAAAGTGTAACTAGAAGATGGATTAGGTTCACAACCTAGAATGGGTTGTAGAAGAGCCTCAAAGTCAGCGTATACAACAAAGGGAACGTCTTGCTTTCGTTCAAAATGTTTAAATTCCAGGTACGTTCCCTTATCAGGTAATACTGTACAAACACCGCCGCATGTGTGTTTTATAAGATTATTTTCAGTGGTAAAAAATAGTAAACAATCATCGCAAAAATATAATTGACCATTATGTTTAGTGATTTGGTTACGCACTAGACGGGACAGGTTTTTTATCAAAACGAAATGACTCTGAGCATTACTATCAAGTAAAAGTAGATTTATTTTAGTTCTGTCACTCGCTTTGAATTCCGATCTGTAAATAGGACCAACTATGGTACGGTTGTTTTTTAACGAATAAACATTTATACTTAAATAAGGATTATTACTTTCAAATCTGGCTATATCGTGAAAAGTGACTGGAAAAGACATACCGGTAATATTAAGTACATTCTTAAAATGTGGATAAGACGTAACCCTATCACTGTTCTTTGTGACAGGATAAAGTGCTGCAACTACGCTCCACAGAAAACAATGCTTATCCTTATTTCGAACGTTAATACACGCTTTTTTCGATTTTATTACTAAGGGCAAATCAGCGTACGTTGATCCAGAACCTCTTAAAGGATCGAATTTATTAATGTTAACCTCTAAAGAAACGTTACTTAGAAAAGACCAACCACTTTCGCGATCTTCAAATTCCTCAACCCGTTGTTTAATATAACTTACAAGTGTTGAAAACACCTTATCGTAATTAAAGTTACGATGAACGATAAAATTCTTTGTAGTGAATGACTTTATTTCATGACTATCATTTTTAAATAATAGAAAATTAGCATAATATTCAAAATTCACTTTTACACTTATATGCTTCTTCAAAGCGACCAGCAAAAGATTATTTATTTTAGAACGTAAATTATGTAAAAATGAATCAGGCATAGAGTGTTCGAATTCCTCTGTAACAACAATTCTATAAGAAGCGATTCGACCTCGAAAAGCTGTTGCGTACTCAATAACGCCATCAACGTTAGCCTTCTGCGTTGAAACACTTTTCTTATGCGTAGTGCTTTTCAGATGTCCTACCCATTGTCGGTTTCCTACTTGCACAGAACAATCAGAACAAAAAGGCATTTTACTAACACTTACTTACTTTGCTGTAACTGTAATAAACAGTAGGTACTTGTAAAATACTTAAACTAAAATATTATAACGGATATAAGAACCTGGTACTCTAGTAACTTAATTTATTTATTTAGGAAGCGTACGCTTATAGCATGACTCGCTCTAGAGTTCGTCAAGCGCGTAGATTATAATAAGGAGAGCGTAAAGCAAATGCACTCAACCAACCAAATATTACCTTGTGTGAGTACCAAGTTTTATAACCAACACTTAGTTACCTAAACCTTATAGTTATCTGATACCTTTTTTACCTGGACAATTGGGATCACAAATTCTTAGTTATTTCAATATTATAGATGTTTATTATTTTAAAAGATTATATTAAATTTAATTTATTTAAAAATAACAAACTTAATAAATATTTATTTCTTATTGCTATAAAATGTCGGTTTGCTGTCGGCAAACAACGAGGACTTGACTTTCTGCATGAACCTCTGCAGATACGTCCACTCAGTCTGGTCACGATCCAGCTGCACCTTGAGTGTGACAAGTGCTTTGGTATAGCGTAGCTCCGGAGGCGCCGTCAACGCTTCCTCGGTTGTGTAGACACGTGTCTCGATGTAGTACTGTCCGTCGTGCAGCGCACGGTGCACCAAGGATCCGTTGGCTACGCGGCTGCTGATGCTACTTTCGAGCTGTTTGCCACGAACGGGAGCTCGCTGAGCGTTATCAACAGCGATAGTCTCTTCGTCTTCAGACAGCAAACCGAGTACATCCAGCAATTCCTTTTTACAGCTCTTCGGTTTCTTAGCTGAACTGATAGTTCTGCAATAGATAAATTTTGTGTAAGTAAAATGTAAGTTTATGATAAACAATATTATCGAGCTTTAAATGAAGAGTTCGAGTAGGTAAAACGGATAAACATTTAAAACAAAACATGACAGAATGATTAGGCATACCACGGAACGCATATCCAACCATAAAAATAAATGTAGGTTTTTACCTGTTAGTTTCCCGGGATGTAGAGACAGGTTTTCGCTTGAGCTTGGGTTTCACCTCGGGTTTCACCTCGGGTTCGAATATATCATACTCAGAGTCAGACCTGTAAAAAAAAAAAAAAACTAAAAATAAATATCAAACATTACGTACTTATGCAATTTATAATCATGTCTGTAAAGGCAACGTTATAAGGCTAGGTTCAAAATCTAATTAGCGAGTTAAAAATTAACTTTATATCGTTATAAGACCTATAAACCTTACAGTCACATACTTAGTATCATACACACACTAGTGCAAACATAGCACATAGACAGTTTCTGATGGCTAAAGGTGTCTTTAGCCACAGTGAGAGTAGACAAAGGTGGTGAGGAGTTTCTACGTGCCTTCCAAAGCACGGAGAAGCTCGGGATTATAAATTTTTGGTCACCCATCCGATGACCGGGCTTTGCGAAAGTTGCTTAACTACAGCCACTCGCAGACCGGGCGCGTTAACCACTGCGCCATCGAGCTCCTCGACTCGAATTAACAATACCTGTGATGAAATAAGTCACCATAAAAAGTACTTACATCTTGAACACTTACAATATTTCACTGCAGCTGCTGATAGAGAGACTCTTCGATCAGATATGACGACACTGGACTAGTTGCTCAGGCTTGAGTACTTCGAAGTACAGAATGAAGCTCTAACCGAACACTTGCCGAATTTAAAGGAAAAATATTGAATATTCGGCAATTTTAGTTAGGGCTGTCACGAACGTTACGCTTACGAAATATGATTAAAGAATGTTTACACATATGCATTCGAATTTCTATTACTTAAAACTCATCATTTCCATTTCAGTACGTCGCAAAACTATTAGATTATAAAACCGAGCGCTTTTTAGCGAAAGACCGAGTTTGTTCATATTATCTATACTAATATTATAAAGCTGAAGAGTTTGTTTGTTTGTTTGTTTGTTTGAACGCGCTAATCTCCGAAACTACTGGTTCGAATTGAATAATTCTTTTTGTGTTGGATAGTCCAGTTATCGAGGAAGGCTATAAGCTATATAACATCACGCTACGACCAATAGGAGCAAAGATATAATGGTAAATGTGTAAAAAATGGGAGAAATTATTTCATCTTTGAAGCCTTCCGTTGCGTGCGCCGTGAAAACGGTTCAAGATACACAAAAAATATGTATTAAAGAATAATAGCCCTTTTAATGATCTAAAAAACAGTCCGCGATAGTATATGTCTATCTTTTAAGATTAACTCACAAAAACCGTTTTTATGGTACCTAATTTAAAAAAAAAAACATAGGTTTTATCCTGAAAATTCTGCAGGAACTCGACCATTCCGAAAATCCCGCAAGAACGGGAACTATGTGGGAAGAACCAAAAATCTGCCGGAAGTCACTATTCCACGCGGACGAAGTCGCGGGCAAAAGCTAGTGGTAAATAAAAGTACAAAATTACAAGGTTCGTTCTAGCGAAGGATGTGTCAGCCCTATCTGATGCACTACGATTGGCGTATTTGTCTTTTGTTGATATTGAATAGTCGACAAATTTATTTAGGGCTGTCACGAACGTTGCACATACGAAATGTGATTAATGAATATACACAAATTTGTATATGCTAAATAGCATTCGAACAAAATAATGCTCAAAAAAGGATACTTTTTGTAATCCCCTACATACATGAATTAATATTAATTTATAGCATGCGAAAATAAACCAATACCCTAATATACCTACTTAAATAATGTTAATAATGAAAGTCAAAACAATAGCTTATTTGTGTACACACGCCTGCACATCAACCTACCACAAACTGTCAAATTTCCCCAATAGACTTTGAACTTTATGCCTTTATATTATGGTTTAAAATGTATTGAAGAATGATAGTTTTGGATAGGTTGATGTGCAGGCGTCTGTACAAATAAACTATAACTCTAAAATAATTTGGAGACATAGTAAACATTAACATTATTATCTATTACTTAAAATGAAGCATTTCCATTTCAGTACGTCGTCGGTCGCAAAGCTATTATATATAGGTATTATTAAAAACAACCGCTTTTTAGCGAAAAAAGACCGTGTTGTTCATATTAGTGTTAAGAATTTGTGCAAAGGTTTTTGTCTTTGTGTGTAAGCAATATATTAATTATTTATTTATTATTATATCTATTAAAATAATTTAATCGTTTAACTTTGAAAATAAAATGTAACACTCACAAACCTTTATCAAGAAACGTACAAAATTACAAAGTTCGTTCTAGCGATGCGATGGGTGTGCCACCCCTATCTAGTGCGCTACTATTAGTGTATTTGCATTTTGTTGATAGCTTGACTGCGGCTAACATATCGAGAATCACCGACCTCAATTCGACGATGGAAATATTTCTAGTCATTACTAAAATATTGTTATTTTTTAATAAAAAGTAAGAATAAAAATAAACCTATGATAATTTTATGTTTCTGTGTGTATTCGTTGGAGTAAATAATACCGTTTATTCTGAATTTCATACATAAATAGATTGATGCCTCTTGGTATAGCGGTAAGTGATCCTCACTGCAAATCCAACGGTCTTGGGTTCGAATCCCTGAAGTGAATGTGTCTGTGTGATGCGCACTATCATTTTTCGTAGATGTTTATATTATGTATTTTTAGTATGTTTATACGTAACTAGTACTTATAGGTACTAAGCTTCACTAATCCATTTAGTTTAGGTCTAGATAAGTATAAATTTTAGTCTACAGAATTATAGGTATCTATCGTATCGTATCGTATAGCTTAAGATAGTATATTTTTGACGACCATCTGATAACTAACATAAGTGAAAGTTGGTTATGTTAGTTGCGAGGTTCTAGACAATGGACCTACTTTCGAATATACATTGCAGCCTCCCTAGAAACATGCTAATGTAGCTAAGATCGTTCTCTAAATTAACTTTATCGCGAATCGAACTCTGAACCCACTGCATTCAAGGTGATTTTATTCCTTCTTGTTCAGTTTAAAATATTTATAGCAGGTGGTTTTCAGCGACTGCACATGTTTACTGACTAAATTATCCTCATCATCATCAGTCTGTTAATATTCCTCATTGCTAGAGCACAGACCTTCCCTATGGATAGAATCCCATAGGGAGAACGACCATAACCCGCCACAGGACCCCGGTGTGGCGGTCAACATCCGTTGACGATTCTATATGCAGATTACAGTTTAACGAGAGATACAAGGAGGAGGAGAAGTTTGAGATACAAAATTTTTTAGTAACTTATCGGATAGCCGCCCCATCCGATAGTTGCTTAACTTCCACAATCGCAGACCGTTAACCAATGCTCCATCGAGATTAATTATAGCATAATGTTATCTAATTTACGATTTATTATGATAAACGTATGAACTCAAATTCGATTCTGTAAGTCTATATTTAATGTTTAATTAGAATTCTCACTTAGGTTTATGATCCTTCATCAGTCTTAAAAATGTTCCTTAGCGTTTGAAACATCCATCCTAGACCATACAATACGGATATCATATTTATGAAAAAAAAAAAAAAAGAAAAAAAAAACAGAACTTCTTTGGTATATCCTCCATCATACCTATCAAACGTAATTTAAAGTCTAAAATCTATACGCAGACAAAGTCGCATACAAGAAGCTAGCTAATCTATGCTTTATTCATTTCATTCACAATAAATTCAGTTTTGAAACAAATTGGTGGTTTTTAGGTATAAGTAAATAGGTCGTCGCATCCGCTGGCTGTTGACCGACGCCCGTGGCGCTAGATTTGATGACAGCGCAGCGCAGCGTGCGTTTACCTAATGTGTAAATATTACGAATTTACAATAATAAACTTTATAACAAGTTTGTAAATTTTTGATATTTTAGCGTTTAACGCTAGAATGTTCTTAGATAAAAAATTGCAATAAAAAAAGACGAAGCTAAAATTTTAAAAAAATTAAAGCAACTTCATCTGTACCAAACACGGTAAAAACTCTGCCTCAATAGCAAAGTGGTTAATGCAGTCATCTGGATTGTGGAAGGAATTCACCATCTTATCTAAATATGTCGCCATAACATCAATGTTTGTAGCATTGTTGTGTTCCGGCAGCTAGAGATAAGATAGCCAGTGCCTCACTGGTTGAGAATCCCTGGTGAAGTGCGCTTCCATCAAATGGTCTTATCATCACTTAACATCAGGTGAGATCAAGGCACTGTGCTTACCCGTAAATATATAAAATATATATATATATCTTACAGAATGAATATGGTAGACTAGAGCGTTGGTTTGATGATTAGTAAATCTGTGTGTTGCGTATGGTTGTAGGTTCTATTCTAGCTTAGAACAAACATTCAGGGGCGCGAAAATCTGTGATCGAACTGAGTTATTGAGGGTTCTTCCGCACCTGCGAGTGCGGGCGAACGTAGTTTGACCACGCGAGCATAGGTGAGGATGAACTCTCAATAACACACTATTCATGTCAATTTTAGTTTTAGATAATACGGCACAAACCGCACAACCACTAACGTTGGTTCGTTTGTTATTCGTTCATCGCCGCCATGGTGGTTAATGATAAAAAAAAATGGGTATCAGAGGCCTAGCAAATTCATGGTTGAGTAGTTATCTAAGTGACAGAGTGCAGTATGTGCAGATTGCTAAAATCAACAGTGAAATGGAAATAGAAAATCACAGGTCCTCAACGAAGCTAAACACAGTCGGAGTCCCTCAAGGGAGTGTTTTGGGCCCCTTATTGTTCCTTCTATATATAAATGACCTCCCGGATACTACAGAATATACTTGTACTCTATTTGCTGACGATGTATCTGTTGTTATACCATGCAACGATACTAAAACATACAATAATGAAATCAATAATACTATTAATAAAATTATAACATGGATGAAAAAGAATAATCTTAATGTAAATTTAAAAAAGACGACATTTATTCAATTTATAAATAAAAATGGTAAAAAACATAGTTTAAATTTAGGTTTTTAAGGTTCTGCTATCGAGGAATCTCATCACACTTTGTTCCTGGGAATAGTCATAGACGATAGATGTTCTTGGGCCAAACATATTGACAAAATATGTAGCAAAATAAATTCTTTTGCATATGCTCTACGGAAACTTACGAAAGTTAGTGATAAAAGGGTAGCCATCCAAGCATATCATAGCTATGTGGCCTCTCTTCTAAGGTACGCAATTTTTTTTTGGGCTAACTCGTGTCTTGTTGGTCAGGCATTACTTTCACAGAAACAATGCATAAGAGCTATTTGTGGTATGGATTCATTAACATCTTGCCGGCCTCTTTTCAGGGAACTCAAAATCCTTACTGTCCCAGGGATGTATATTTTCGAAGCTTGCATATTTGTTAAAACTAATAAACAGTTATTTGAGCGTAAAGAAACATTTTGCAACTTCAATACTAGGTATCCCAATAGACTTGTTCAGCCTGCTAGGACAACTTCTCTTTATAGCCGAAATGCGTACTGTATGGCAGTTAAGCTTTACAACAGGCAGGATTTGAACTGCATCTTCCTGACACACCACCTACTGTAGTACCGTGTTAATTCGTGTCTCTATCCCGCTCGCGCATAATTTCTCTGTGAAACGTGTGTTCATTCGCTATTCGGATGGTGGCGCAGTCGAAGGTGACTATCGTGCTGCGGCAGCCATCCCGGTACTTCACGCATCGCCATACCGCCCGCCGCTGCTTGTCCGTGTACAAGTTGTAACGGTGGCCTTCCGTCAGCAGGTTATGCAGGTTGGAACTGAGTCAGAAAACCATAATTATATGTATTTAACTTTTTAATTTAAAGCGCAACACATACTAAAGCCGCCCGCCGCCCAGACCCGCCGACATAGCCGCCTACACAACCCGCGGTCAATATGTTTTACGGTTTGCATTGCATTGCGTGATATGCCGTTAACTAGTGGCGGCTTTGGTGTGTGTTACGCTTAATGATACTAACATACACACACAAAGCTGTGGTCTCCGCCTATTACCACTCTGGGAAACTAGCGTACCTAATTACAGACGTCAGCAGATCAACCTACCACAAAATGTAAAATTTCTACAATAAATTTTGAACTTTATGGGTGCATTCATTTTAAAACCATATTTTAATGCATTCTATTGTACGAGTATTATTATGTTTATTTTATTTACTATAATAAGTCCATTATCATTTACTTTTTTTAGAATGTTGTGTACACTATTTCATGGAGTACCTACACTTATTAGTGTAACCTATCATAATATAAAGAATTTTATAATACATCATGACCTGTGCTATTTTGTCTGTGTACCTTTTTTTATACGAACACTACACATTTGACATCGCACCCACCGTGCGATACATGATCCAACTGGATAGCGACAACCCTAACCTAATTCCCTAACCTATTTCGGCAAGGTACTGCCACAAAACAGCTGTTTTGTGGTACTACTATACAAGATTCACTGAAATTACTAAAGCTTCAGGGTCGGCAGTGTAGTGTTTGTAATAAAAGCACGTGATTGATCCAACCATTTATTCGAGATTAACCTGACACAAGCCCAACGTCACTTTATCAATTTACTCGTCTGTCTTCCATAGCCAATATACTACAATCCTCCCCCCTTATCTCAAACTTATTTCCCTAACAAAAGACTATTACTAATTAACATAAAAAAAACAACTTCTAAATAACTTAACAATATCTAAAACAAGTAATATTAATAATAACCCTTAGCACCGTAGTTACACATTAATATTTATATCTGGGCGGAGTTTTCATTCTACATGTACGCAGCGGGCGAGTCCGGGCAGGTACAGACGGCAACGGCGGAGGCGATACTCGTGTGGACCCCACTTCACTTGGTCCTGGATTCTGCGACACTTGTGAGGATACTATTCCACTCGGACCTGGGTTCTCCGTTACCTCACCCTCCTCCCTTTCCGTATGTGTCGGATCGTTGGTCGTCGGTGTCGGTATCGGCTCGGTGATGCTAGGTTGACTGCACGGACTGATAATTGTAAATTTTTTTCTAGTATCTATTCCATTATTAATGTTCTTATCGGTAATAGTAGTAGGGCAAATAAGTGAACTCCGTGACCTCCGCCTCAGTTGATCGATATGTTTATGGGATTCCCTACCTAAGATATCCGCAACTTTATAATCTGTAGTGCCCAATTTTTGTGTTACTTTCCCCGGGAGCCATTTTTCTTTACCTTGATACTGGCGCAACCAAACTTCGTCGCCTGATTGTAATACTCGCTCTGAGTTCGGCTTGTTATGACTACGTTTTTGACGTAATTGAGATTGTGTTACTTTATCGTCACAACTAGGTTTCATAGCATCGAGTTTAATGCGCAAGTTCCTACCTAACATTAGTGAAGCGGGACTGGCTCCAGTAGTACAATGTTCAGTATTACGGTAGTTAAGCAAGAAAGTATTTAGAAATAGGCCTATGTCCACTTTTTGCCGAATTGCTTTCTTAATTACTCTCTTTACTGTACGCACCGCGTTTTCCGCCGCACCGTTCGAGCTCGGGTGATAGGGTGCTATAGTCACGTGTTGGATACCACAGCTATTTAAAAATTGCGAAAACTCTCGACTCGTAAACGGTGGGCCGTTATCAGAAACCAGTTGTTTGGGGAGACCCCAACGCGCAAACACTTCTGTCAGTTTACCAATCGTGCAAACTGCGGAAGTACTAGATACTTGAAAAACTTCTAACCATTTTGTTCTAGAGTCAACGATGACCAGGTAAGTTTTATTCAAAATAGGTCCTAAAAAATCTACGTGTATCCGCGACCAGGGCGCCGCCGGCCACGGCCACGCGCTGGGCGGGTGCTGCGGCGGCGCGTCGGCGTCGGCCGCGCACACGGCGCACCCGCGGCACGCCGCCTGGACGGCCTCGTCTATGCCTGGCCACCACACGTAACTGCGTGCTATCGCCTTCGTTTTAACAATGCCCATATGCGGTTCGTGTAATTCGGACAGAACTTTTGACCTACATTTTTCGGGAATGACTAGCCTATGTCCCCACATAACACAACCGAGTTCTTCATATAATTCCTTATTCCGATTAAAATACGGTTGCAATGCTATTATTTCTGATTCGGCTGGCCATCCGTTACGTAGATAAAACAAAATTCTACTTAGAATCGGGTCTAGCTGGGTTTGTTTTTTAATTTCTTCATATTCCAATAAAATGTCATTTTGTACAAAATGTAAATAAGTCTGCTCCGGTAATGCTAAGCTATCTTTGGTACGTACATTCACATTTACAGGTAACCGAGACAAACCGTCCGCCCCGTTATCTTTAGACCTAATGTACTCAATATCATAGTTATATGCCGACAATTTTATAGCCCAGCGTTGCAAACGACTGGCCACCATCTGAGGTACACCTACCTTGGGCCCAAATATATTCACTAAAGGTTTATGATCAGTCCGCAACGTAAATCGTCGACCGTATAAATACTGATGTAATTTTTGTAAGCAAAATACAATAGCCAAAGCCTCTCGGTCAATTTGTGAATAATTTTTTTCCGCGTCATTCAGAGCGCGCGAAACATAGATAATTGGTTTATCGTGAACGCTCGCTGCTGCTGTGCCGGTGCCGCCGCCCGCGCCGCCCACCGCGGCGTCGCACTGAGTCAGCACCCCACCTATTCCCCGTGCACTCGCGTCACACGTTAAAATCAATTTTTTATCGGGATCGTAATGTGCTAGCACTTCCGCACTACACAATATTTCTTTTACCTTCTTGAAAGCACTATCGCATGCTTTGTCCCAAACCCAACTTTTCTTTTTCGTTAACAATTGGTACAATGGGGCAAATATATTGCTAATATTTTTAACAAATTTCGCATAAAAGTTTACCAATCCTAAAAATGACCGTAATTCTGTCGTATTTCTGGGCGGAGCAATTTTGGATATCGCTTCTATTTTCCCGGGGTCTACTTTAACTCCTTCTTTTGTTATTATATACCCTAAGTATTTTACTTCACTCACCATAAATAAACATTTACTTTTTTTTAATCTCAACCCGTATTTCTGTATTCTATTTAATACTTTTTCTAAAATAAATAAATGCTCTTTTTCGCCTCCCCCTGTGGCAATTATTACGTCATCTAGAAAAACTTCTACATTCGGTATATCACCTAATAAGTTACACATAATACGCTGGAAAATGCCCGGGCTCGAAGACAAACCGAAAACGAGTCTATTATATTTAAATAAACCCCTATGGGTGTTAATAACCGTCAAGTTTTTAGAGTCATCCAGTTCAACCTGGTTATAAGCCTGGGAAAGATCAATCTTAGAGAAGATTTTAGCACCATTAAGACCTACCAAGAGGTCTTCTATGCGTGGAAGGGGAAACCTATCGATCAACAAAACGGGGTTTAAAGTAACCTTATAATCGGCACATATTCGGAGTCCCCCATCCGCCTTACGTACTGGTACCAGGGGAGTCGCCCAGTCCGAGCAGTCCACCGGCTCGATGACGCCTTCCCTTAGCATGGCATCCAGCTCCGCGTCCACGCGCTGCTTGAGAGAGTACGGCAAAGGGCGCGCGCGGCAGAACACCGGCGCAGCACCGTCGCGCACTCGCAGCGTCGCCTTGCCGCCCGTATACCTGCCCAGACCCTCCGCGAACAATTGTTTATACCTGTCAAGTAACAATAAACAATCATTACTACAGCTCATTTTACAAACACGAGTATCGACACTAATTTGCCTATTTAGAAAACTAGGAATATTTATGTCTAATTCCGACAACCAATGACGGCCCAATAGAGACGTCGTTCCGCCTTTAATAACAAATAATTCTAAATATTTACATTTACTTTGATATGTTACCTTTGGCTTAATAATACCCAATGGTTTTATTTTACTGCCATCATAAAACTTTAGCGTTAAGTTACAATTTTCCATGGCCCTATGTTTAAAATATTTGTTGTACGTAAAGTCGCTAATACAAGATATAGCTGAGCCCGTGTCGACTTCCATTACTACATTAGAATTATCAATCAAAAAAGATAACCTTACCGGTTTATAACCGTTCAAACACAACTGGTTAAATTCCTCTTCAGTCTCCAATACGCCGTCATCACCATCACTCGAGGAATTGTCATCTCCTCGTAGTCGCTCGGTGACGTAATACATACTTCTCTGAGGTCCTCGATGTGCTCCACGTTCCGGGCAAACTCTTCGCAAATGACCTGAACGTCTGCATTTACTACATTCGTAATTCTTGTAACGGCAACCATCGGCATGATGGTCCCGAGAACCACACACTATACAGTGAGTATCCGGCCACTGCTGTCGAGTCCCGGATGAGCTTGTCCGAGCGCCGCTCGCGCCGCCGCCGCCGCCGCCACCGGCGCTGCCGCCGCTGCTGCCACGCGAACGCACGGCCCCGCGGCCGCGCCCGCGCCCGCGGTACAACGCCTCCGGTGTCACCGCGTGCATCTCGCCCGTTGCCCGCGAATTGCCCGCTCCCGACTCCACCGCCGCCGCATCCCGCTCCGCTGCTTCCAAAGCACATGCAAGTTTAACGGCTTTCTGGTACTTTAGACTATCTTCTGCAAACAAACGTTGTCTTATAACGTCGCTCCTCAACCCACAAACCAACTGGTCTCGTAAGTTATCCTCTAAATCCGCAGCAAATTCACAAAACTTGGCCATTTTTTTTAAGTCCGCCAAATATTGAGATATCGTCTCTTCCTCTTTTTGTTTCCTTTGTCTAAAACGATACCGCTCCGCCATTATAGACGTTTTCGGCTGCAGATGATTTTGGAGTATTTTCACCACTTCTTCATATGTACTAGAAGCTGGTTTAGTGGGACTCATCAAATTACTCAGTAGTTCATATGGTTCCTCGCCCATTACCGCGATTAAATTTGGTAACCACATATTTTTTTCCACACCGTTCACCTTGAAATACATCTCAAGGCGTTCTGTGTATAATGTCCAAATCCCACCGACTACTTGAAATTCTCCGATTTTTCCAATTGACGCCATTATCAATCTTCAGGTACACGCCACGAAAAAAAAGAACCTCTTTTTTTTTAATCCTCGTCGCCAATGTAGTGTTTGTAATAAAAGCACGTGATTGATCCAACCATTTATTCGAGATTAACCTGACACAAGCCCAACGTCACTTTATCAATTTACTCGTCTGTCTTCCATAGCCAATATACTACAGGCAGCACGCGCGTAATGGGCCTAAAAAAAGCTTTTACTTTTTTATTTTTAGACCTAATATTATTTTATCAGAACACAATTTGTCGAGAAAAAAACGTTAAATCAAATGAAAAAAATATAAAACTAAATAATACAGTTACATACCTAAATTTTTTTCTAGTAATTTTTCTAAGTAAATATGGTGTCTAACAATCAAAATAACAAAATCGGTAGGCTGCATGAGATCAAATAATTAATTAAAATGGAAATATTTATCATCAACATGGATCTTCTTTTCAGAATCAGTTCCTTCGTCAAGATACGTGTCTTTGTCTTCGATTGCCTCCTTTTTCACTGGGCATAAAAAAGCTTTCTCTGTAGAATTGCATCGTCAGTAAGCGTTTGATGAGTATTATTTATATAAAAAAAAACAAATAAACTATTCACGCTCAGCGTCGCGCGTAACCTTTTCAACGATAGGCGCGCGGAGTATCTTATGGTGAGATTTATAGAGCGTGCTTACGAGTAACTTTGACTTTACTTATGGCGAACTTGGCTCAGTGCATCCTAAGTACGAGCTTTGATTTCGAATTGATAGTCATAACTGTTTTGACAGAAAGAGAACTTGTTTTGACAGAAAAAGATCTTGTTTTGACAGAAAGATAACCCGTAAAATTTAAAAAGGCACGGAAACGCCGCCGTAGAGCTGTTGAGGTAGTGTGCTATTTTTCACGTTCGGTTAATATCCTGAGTTTTTCGTAAGTCACCGATTTCGGTGACTTAACCCGTGCTAAGCCTGTGCTGAGACAGCATCGAGGCATTGATTATAAATTCCAATTTCAAATGAGAGAGCCGACCAACTTGCCAAGGAGGCCGCTATAGGTTCCAAGAGAAAGCCGGACTACGACTTGTGCCCAGTCTCATTTATCAAGAGAATCATCAGAAGTGAGTCTCTTGATAAGTGAAACGTAAGGTACAAGTCTAGCGACACAGCCGAGGTGACCAAAATGTTCTTCCCAGACGCCACAAAAGCTTACCAAATCACCCGGAAGCTTACGCACACACACCTCACCACACAGGCTCTCACAGGACACGGCGGGTTTTCCGCATACTTGAACAGGTTCAAGTGTAAGGATAGCCCGTCGTGCGTCTGTGATCCTGATACACACGAGACCCTCCAACACATCCTCTCCAAGTGCCCTTTACACGCTCTGGAGAGGCTAAACATGCAGATACAAGCAGGTGTCAAAATAGAGCCGGCAAACTTCGCTGACTTAATAAGTGGAGAATACAGAAATACTTTTATAGCATATTGCGTAAAAATTGTTAGTATAGTTATTAAAAGAAATAAATAAGGTTTAGAATTAAAAATAAGTATAAGAAAATAGGGAAAATACATATACCTGCGTGTATATGCACAAACTTCCCATTAAAAATGTATAGAATAAATTGTAATTAAAATAGGTGTAAAAAAGATGTTATAACAATAAGTACTAGTAAATAAGGTAAAAATTTATCAGCAAATAAAAAGCTGAAAAGTTAGAATTAAAATAAGCTAGAATAAGTAAAAATGTACTGTGTAATGTGTAATTTAGAAAGTACTTACAATAAAAACAAAAGTGTCATATTTATTTACCGTGTACTAGAGTTAAGAGAAAGAAAATAAAGGATAGGACAGTATGTAGCATAGGGCATAACAAAGCGGAACACCAACCGCTATAGGAATGAATGGTGATGGATGACTGTGTGGGATGCGGAATGAAAGTGCGAGAAGGATCAAAGTGAGAACTGGTATGAAAAGAAAATTAGAGTACATCAGGGCTCCGACGACTGTAGTTGGAGGTCGTATAAAAAAAAAAAAAAAGTAAAGTATAAGTACGCTCTATAGATCTCAGCCTTAGACGCCTACTGCGCCGCGACTAATACAAATGTAATGTATGCCCTCCAAAAGCCGCGAGAAAGTGATTTATACAGTTTTTTTTTGTACACAATGACATCATGATAAGCTACTGTGGATGAGAAATATATGCGACAAGAAATAACAAAGTACAGCCTGTAGACTGTCTCACTGCAGGGCAAAGGCCGCCAACATTGAAATCGAGTCGTTGCCACAATTGATGCGCTTTAAGCTAATGTAATCTACACTTTTTTGGCATTACTACGTAAACATATCATAATTTGGATGGCTATTATCAAAATGAACAATAACGTTTGTAGTATGTAATTACATATTTTAAACAATCTGATGTTATCTTAAAAAAAACAACTGTTTCATGTGAACTCTAGGATTGGAATTGGAAACGTAAATTAAAACGCCGAAATTGCGAAAGGTCCTTCTGTTTCACATGAAGCACTCGTCTTACAATCATTACAAGCAATATCAAATAATAGCAGCAATAGCAATATAAAAATACAACGCGTAATTCCGTTGACACTTCAGCCTAGCCTAGGTAACACAAGCGTGTGCAGGTCATGACAAGAATGTCCGTTTGACATTCTAACAATAAAATGGTCAACAGTCATGATGGTGCTTTGGCAGCTGTTAGCGACGCGCTCATTACGAAAAGTATAATTATAAATAATGTAGGTAATAAGTTTAAGTTACATTTTTCAACCCGCGTCGCTCTGTTGTGGCAATAATCCATGTGCTTTATAATAAACGGTTAATTCACAATAGTTTTCGGTCTTTAATTTCGTCAGTGTACCTCGGAACAACAACAAAGTGGTCTTCGAGCCGGATATATGTTTCTAACACCGCCGAAAATGGTACACACGCGAAGTTCTGTGCGTCGCGAACGTGGTGAACCGCAGCAAACCCACGAGGACGTTCTTCCTGGTCCGTCTACATCCACACAATCTGCAACATGCACCGATGTGAAGAGTCTGCAGAAACAAACGTCGACCAAAAGCATCAAATCCAGAAAGTCGTCGGCGTCTTCCTCCGAGGCCAGGCGAAAGCGACTCGAACTGGAATTACAAGCTGCACAGGAGAAAGCTAAAATACGCATGGAACTGATTGATAAACAATTAGAGGTTAATATTGCGAGTCTCGACGAAGAGGAAAATCAATACAGTTCACACGACGAAGAAGAAGTACCTCCAGTGTGCGTCAATAAGTGGTTAGAGGGGCTAAAAAATGAGCCGAATATCGACATCCATATTCACGACTCAGCATCGTCGGTGCTGCCAACCGCGCCCGCACAGCAACGGGTGACGACGGCAGCCGACGAACCAATACAGCCGCGCCCAGCACCAGCACGTACGTCATGGTACTCTCTGATAGCGACGCCGCAGCCGCATACGGCGGCACCTACGGCATCACAACTACTGTCGGATCAGCAGGTACGGGAGCCTGAACTGCGAAGAAGCAACCCTCACCTGCCACGTAGCGCACTACCAGTACCGGAAGTTTTACCGCCGCCGTCCGTACCGGCGCCGTTGGGAAATTACGCCAGTGCGTCGGAGGCCACGATTCAAATGTTAGCTAGTGCACTACAAAACGCAACGGCTAACTCAGCCGCTAACGGAGGAGGTAACGCCAACTTACTGAGCCGCATTTGCACACCACGTGACTTACCAGAGTTTTCGGGTGAACCTTTGGAATGGCTGCAGTTCAAACAGGCGTACGACGAGTCGACGGAAGTATGTAACTTCACCGAAAAGGAAAACTTATGGCGATTACGTAAGTCTCTCCGAGGCGCTGCTAAAGAAGCCGTCTCCGCTTTGCTGATAAGTGCGACATCGCCTGCTAGAATAATAGCTACCCTAGAGCTACGTTTTGGTAACCCTGAATACCTAATATCGAGAATAATACAAGATATCAAAAGGTTACCGCCGATGGCAAATGAATATCAGAAAGATATTGTTACATTCTCATGTAAAATTCAGAACTTTGTAGAAGCAGTACGAGCAGTACGACGAGAAGAGTACCTGTATGGAATGAACATTGTGTCCATTATATTATGTAAACTCCCATCTGTTCTGCTTGCAAAGTGGACTGACTACAGTTACGAGTTGATTACTACTGAAAATAAGAAGTCACGACTTATAATACTATCAGACTTTCTGAGTGATGAAGCCATGAAGGTATCAACTGCAGCAAATATCTACTGTTTCCCGGGGCGCAGTGACAACTTTAAGCAGAAGCCTAGTCACTACCCACATTACCAGACGGTCTTAGTGCAAGCCGAGCGTTCCACGAACGACAAATGCAGTTTTTGTAAAATGTCTCCACATAAATTAACCGAGTGTAAGAAGTTCAAACGAGCACTACGCAAAGCTAGATGGGAACATGTGAAGCGAAACGGCATATGTTTCAAATGTCTTATTGCCCGCCACAACAGAGAAACCTGCCCGGCACCCGTATGCAACAAAGACAACTGCAATCAAGCGCACCATAGACTGTTACATTATTCGTACGACGATCGTGAGCGCAGTAGTGTGATAGTGCAACAAACGGAGCCCGTCGTCGCCCCGCTAAGTAGGCAAAGTGAAACCGTTACGCATATAAACGCGAGTGATAAGTGCGCGGTGCTATTAAAGGTCGTCCCAATACGTATTCACGGCCCAAACGGTGTGTTTAGTGCGTCCGCGTTACTAGACGATGGTTCTACAGTATCACTGATAAGCAGTGAGCTCGCCACCCGCGCAGGGCTGCGCGGCAGCCGCCAAACAATGCGAGTGAGCGGCGCATGGACCGGCAACGAGCTAGTGTGCGACGCTACGGTAATGAATGTAAACATATCAGGTATGGACAGTAATAAAATTAATAATATCACAATGCGAAGTGTTCACGAGTTTAATTTGCCAATTCAAAAGTTATCTATTGTTAATAATTGCAATAACTATGAGCATTTATTAGAAATAAAATCTAAGTTTTGTACATCGGATTGTAAACCAGAATTATTAATAGGCCAAGATAACTACCATTTATTGTTACCGTTAGAAGTTAAGTCTGGTAAACGTAATGAGCCGGCCGCTACGCTAACTCTCTTGGGTTGGTGTGTTCACGGCATTGTGCCTGTGCTGCAAGGCGCGTCACCCTCACAAGCAACAGTCTGCTTTGCTCATTCTGAGACAGATTCCACCAACGTAGACGATACGAACCTGCTGCAGGATATCCATGAGGAGGTAAGACGCTCATTCGCACTGGATTCGCTAGGCATTTCAGGCAAACCCAGACAGAATGCAAACGACGCGCGTGCCGTGGCCCAGCTACAACAAACAGCCGAGCTCGTCGATGGTCGTTGGTATGTAGGGTTGCCATGGAAAGATGAGAAGTGTAAAATGCCAGATAGTTACCCTAGCGCTTTGAAACGGTTCCTAAGTATTGAAAAAAAAATGTGTAAGGATCAAGGTTTTGCTCAAAGGTATGCAGATCGCATAAATCATTTATTAGAAAATGACTATGCTCAAGAATTAAAAGATACTAAACCTGTTGATAAAACCTGGTACTTACCACATTTCGGGGTTGACAACCCTAACAAGAAAAAATTGCGTCTCGTGTTTGATGGAGCTGCTAAAGTTGATGGATCATGTTTGATTGATTATTTACTAACAGGGCCTGACCTTTTATCATCGCTTTATGGTATTATGCTGCGCTTTAGGATAAATAGCATCGCAGTCACAGGTGATATAAAGGATATGTTCCTCAGAGTGAGGATCCGCGCAGAAGATCAGCAGGCGTTTCGTTTCCTGTGGAGAGACAACCCTAACGAGCCCATCAAAACGTACGTGATGTCTTCACTTATATTTGGTGCCAATTGTTCGCCGTTCATAGCTCAGTTTATAAAAAATATGAATGCAGCGCAGTATGAGTCATCGCTCCCGGCCGCTGTTGACGCGATAAGGAATTCGCACTATAGTGATGATTATATTCATAGTTTGCCGAACGACGAGATGACAGCGATTAATATGGTGAAAAATGTGTCTTTTATACATCAACAAGGTGGTTTCGAGATTAGAAATTGGACAAGTAATAATCTTGCGGTGCTTAAGAGCGTTCCAAAATGTACCTTAGGTCCAGCTGCAACAAGGTTCAAAATGGCGGGACAGAATGAAGGCGAACGCACACTCGGACATATTTGGTATCCAGTTACAGACGAGCTGGGGTTCGATGTCTCCCTCAAGCGCATTCCCGAAGATGTTCTTTCAGGGAAAAGTAGACCAACGAAGCGGCTTATGTTGCGAGTTATAATGTCTATTTTTGACATTTATGGATTTTTGTCACCATTTACGATACAGGGTCGTATTATGTTGCAGGATGCTTGGCGTTTGAATATAGGATGGGACGATTGCATTCCCGATAACATTTATTCCAAATGGTGTACTTGGATTGACCTACTTAAAGATGTAAACAAGGTGCGAGTAGCAAGGCATTACCGCAACGCAGCGGGCGCGAGCGAGTCAGAGAAACAGGTGGACAGCAGCTGCTGCTGCGGTGATAATATGATTAGCCGTATCCGTAGCCGTAGCGAGCTCCGACCTACGCACCGCGCTACGACTCACAGCTACGAGGATGCTACGACGTTACCTGCGGCTGCGACAGGTAACTATGATGGCTTGCAATTGCATGTGTTTAGCGATGCATCCGCCAAAGCAATGTGTGCCGTAGCTTATTGGCGTTGGACCGATAATGGCAAAACAAAGGTCGCACTGATTGTAAGTAAGTGTCGCGTCATGCCCGTCAAGCCATTAACGATGCCGCGAGCCGAACTACAAGCAGCTTTGTTGTCTGCTAGGTTTATGGATTCGATTATGCGTGAGCATAAGTTAGCAGTAACTCAGCGTGTACTTTGGTGTGACTCCACTACGGTTTTACACTGGATCAGAAACAATACACGAACCTATAAAATGTTTGAGGCTAATCGCTTAGGCGAAATCGATGAGCTTACGCGTATGGAAGAGTGGAGGTACATACCTACTAAAATGAATATCGCTGACTTGGCTACCAGAGAGGTATTTGATAAGTCCATATTTAATAGTGAATGGTTTACAGGTCCGAAATTCTTATACAATACGGAGGATGCCTGGCCGGTCGATTTAATACAACATATATCGCGTGAGGTAGATACTGTTTGCGTTACAGCTAAGGAAGACGTGCTTGTTGACTTACCTGTACCTGATCCCAAACACCTTTCTTCCTGGTTGTGATTGCTGAGGGCTACAGCTTCTGTTCTGGTGTTTTTAGATAAATGCAGGAAGCGTACGGCTAGCATTGACTGCACGATGATGGAACGAGCGGAGCGTATGATTATACGATACGCTCAAACCGCGTCATTTGCTGATGAAATAACTGCATTACGTAACAGAAGACCCTTGCATAGTACCAGCAAGCTACTTACCTTAACACCTTATCTCGATGAGCACGGGATACTTCGCGTCGGAGGCCGCATAGACGCTGCAACAGATGTGGACCTGCAAATTAAAAGACCTGTCATATTAGACGGACGATATCCGGTGGCGCGTCTTCTTATACGTCATTACCATGTGAGATGTGCTCACGGTAATCAGGAAACGGTCGTCAACGAGCTTAAACAAAAATACTGGATTATAAGACTAAGACCAACTGTGAAGCATGTCGCATTTGAATGTATGCTATGCAAGATGCGCAAGTGTAAGCCGCAGGTACCGAGAATGGGAGATTTGCCTGCGGCTCGCGTGTCACATCATCATAGACCCTTTTTATTCTGCGGCTTGGACCTGTTTGGACCTGTTGAGGTGGCTGTGGGAAGGCGCAGAGAGAAAAGGTATGGGGTTCTGTTCACATGCCTGACAGTCCGCGCTGTTCATATAGAACTCGTACCGTCGCTTTCCACGGACTCGCTCATTATGGCTTTACGCAGAATGGCAGCTCGTCGTGGGTGGCCGAAACATCTTTATTCGGATAACGGAACCAATTTACGAGGCGCTGACAAAGAGCTGAAAAGGTCACAGAAGGAATTAGATGCCGAAGTCTTGAAACAAGAGGGTGTAAATAACAATATGGAGTGGCATTTCATACCCCCTGCTAGTCCACATTGGGGCGGAGCATGGGAGAGACTCATCAGGTCAGTGAAGACTTCACTTCAAGTAATACTTAAAGAGCGAGCACCGAGAGAGGAAGTTTTAATTACTCTTTTAGCAGAAGTGGAAAATATAGTTAACAGTCGGCCATTAGCGCACGTTTCCGTCGAACCTGGCAGTGCTGAATCATTGACTCCAAACCATTTTCTACTTGGTAGTTCGTCCAACTTACCCGTTGTCGGCGCATTTGACGACGACGATCTTTGTCTGAGAAAACAATTTTTTTTTTTTCTGGGCCAAGTGGGTAAAAGAAATTTTGCCTGACATGCTGCCACGCAAGAAGTGGAATCAGGAGCAGCGATCCCTTCAGGTCGGTGACTGCGTTTTCATAGTAGACCCCAATTCACCACGAAATGTTTGGCCTAAGGGTGTAATCCAGCGCGTCTACCCCGGCAAGGATCAACGAGTAAGACTGGTTGACATTAAGACAAAGTCGGGTGTGTTGCGCCGGTCTGCAGCACGCGTCGCACCTTTCCTGCATAGTGATTAGTGCTGTCCCAGCACTAGGGGGGAGAGTGTTAGCGACGCGCTCATTACGAAAAGTATAATTATAAATAACGTAGGTAATAAGTTTAAGTTAAATTTTTGTATACCTTCCAATGTTTGATTTGAGACACTGTGCGCCTGCGAGCGCCGCTCGATCCGAGCCAGCAGTCCGCATTTTACCTCACCAGCGACAACCCGCGTCGCTCTGTTGTGGCAATAATCCATGTGCTTTATAATAAACGGTTAATTCACAATAGTTTTCGGTCTTTAATTTCGTCAGTGTACCTCGGAACAACAACAGCAGCCATTGCACCACTTGACGCATCACACTTACTACCTACTAAATGCTGATATATTTATTATTATCTAATTTAAGCTAATGTTATCTATCAAATTCTTTTTTTTTGCATTACTACGAAATCAATCATCACTTGGAATAGCTATTTTCAAATTGAACAATAACATTTGTAGTGTACACTTAGATTAGATACATTGTTATCTTCGGAAACAACTGCTTCACTTGAATTCTAGAACTGGAATCGGCACCGTTAATTGAAACGCCAAAATTGCGAAAAGTCCTACTGTTTCACAGGAAGCACTCTTACACTGTCATTACAAGCAATATCGAATTAAAAATAACTTCCGTTGACGCTTCATCCTAGTAACATATGAGTGTCAAGGTCATGACAAGAATGTTCGTTTGTCATTCTAACAATAAAATTGTCAACCGTCATGATGGTGCTGCTGCGGCAGCCGTTGCACCACTTGACGCATCGCACTTACCTACTAATCATTGTTGATATATTTATTATTATTTGATTTTAAATAATGTTATCAATCAACAAGTAAAATAAAAAAATTAAGAATAAGGAATCAATCATAACCAAAGCATAAATTGAACAATAAAGTTTGTAGTGTGCAATTAAATATATATTTAAGTAATGTAATGTATTCTATTCTATTTTCTATTCTAAAAACAACTGCTTCAGGTGAAATCTAGGATTGGACTTGGAACCGTAAATTGGAACGCCAAAATTGTGAATGGTCCTACTGTTTCACATGAAGCACTCGTCTAACACTGTCATTAGGTACAAGCAATAGTGAATTAAAAATAACGTCTATTTCGGTTGAAGCTTCATCCTAGGTAACACAAGAGTGTCCAGGTCATGACAAGAATGTCCGTGTGTCATCCTAACAATAAAATTGTCAATGGTCATGATGGTGCTTCGGCAGCCGTTGCACCACTTGACGCATCGCCAGAACGCCCTGCCGCCGCCCTTGTCGGTGTACAGGTTGTAGCGATTGTAGTCGACGAGGAGCACGGGCTTGCCGAATCGGGACTTGGCAAACATCGGAGCTGAGGGCAAAAGATTTATTTGTAATATCGGTAGAGTTTTTATTTCTGTTGTGACTCTACTTTCGAGAGTTCAAGTTAAAAATGAAGAACGGAGAACGAAGAATGAACGAACAAACATGAAGACGTTTTAGAATTGCAGAATTAATTATTATGATTATGAAAGACACAATGCGTTTGGAGTTTGTACATTTAAAACTATCAAAATAAAATAAAAAGGATAAAATATAAGTAAGTATCTCATCTTTTAATTAATAACAAAAGAAAATACACCCATGGAAACTTCAGTGTTTCCAAAAGCTTTTGCCCTAAAATTTCTGAAACCTCCTTTTTTAAATGTATACCGGTAGTGGACTACTAGCTTCGAGTCGTTCTGTGCCCTGCTGTAGCCTAATTCACGTAACAAAACTTCAACGACATGCAAGCGATTTGATCGCTGAAGTCACTTTTCGTATTCACGTATCAATCGCACGATTTTGTTTAAGTCGGTTTTATTTAAGCGTATTCACGTGCATTAATCGAAGTTCGATCGTTGCCTCCGCGGTATTCACTGGACGTGGGCAGAGAGGCCTTACCCCAGGGTGCACTACGAGGAGGTTCCCAAATTTGCACCCCAAAAGGAGATAACTCCCTCAAAAGGGGAGTCTATGCACTACACACAGACTCCCCTTTTCCCTCTGCAGTCGGTGGTGTCCCTTTTCAGGGACACCACCGAGTCACCGGTGGTGTCACCTCTGCGTGGCGGTACTCCTCGCCTCCAGCCCGTCCAGGCGCGAGTTGATTGCCCCAATCGCGTTTAGAAGCAAGCTTTTCAGCTCGTCCAGCGGTTCCGGTCCCTCGGTCTGAGCCTGAGGCGGGGGAGCAGGGGCAGTCTCCGCACGTCTGCTCATGTCTTTCTTGAGGGCCGCTAGCTCCGCCCGCAGCGCCTCCACCTCTTTTTGGAGTCTCGCGTTGGCGAGGGATAACGACTCCACCTCGTCCGACCGTCGTCGTGTGGGCGCCGTTCGTGCCCCCGGCGGTATTGGCGATGGTCGTGCCCTGTGCTCCACCACCTCAAAGTTGCGGGCGGCGTTGCGCTCCGCCTGCTTTTAGCGCGCTTCTGCCCTCTTCTCAGAGAGCAGTACGACGGCCGCTCGGTACCTCTGCGTGTCCGTGTCGGGGTACGCGATCAACTCCTCCTCGAGGTCCACGTCCAGCTCGTGATCGACCTCACTCCAACGACGCTCCTCCCTCTCAAAAGCAGGTCTGGGTAGGGTGTTACACCCAGACGTGCTACTACGACCTCTCCGCCCGGTGCCGATCTTTGGCGGGTTTGAGGTCGTCGACTCATACCCCGAAAGGTTATCGGAGTCGACGTCCTCGACGGTCCGCGACCTCTTCCGGCTGTCGCCAGCCCCGCCACCAACGGCAGGCCTAGTACAAGGCCCTGCCATGGCGTCAGAAGAATTAGGGTTTAAAGAATCCATACTGTTCCCACGAGTATGGGGCAACTAAAAGACCACCCGCGCAGAGGCCCCTGTACGCGGGCTACCCTATGTACTCTTGGGGTCGGGAGGTGCCAAGAGGTTGGTTACGGGTTTTCTTAAGAGGTGCTTTTTGAGACTACCCTTGTCGCGGCCGGCCGGTTAAGGCAGGCCCTCGCCCCCCTCCCTGAACAGCTCCCCCACAGACGCCTCGAGTGGGATTATTGCTGCCCAGGTCGGGGACTACGATGCTCAGGGGCTGGCGTGAGGCCCCTGGTACACCCCTTTCGGGGTGCTCCCCTTTCCCCCCCCCATGGTCGCTAGGTGGGTGGGCTGTTTGCCGCCCACCAACCCGTCCGAAAGACGGGCGCCTGTCGCCGCGTGCCCCAACGACGAAGCCTTTGAATGAAGCGGCGCCCAGAAGGGGCGCCGGACTACCCCATTCCCCCCCCGTGTAACGGCGCCCAGAAGGGACGCCGCCAGAGCTCCACTCAAAGCCGCTCAGATCTGAGCGGCGAGCGTGCGGCCCAGAGTGGGCACGCACGTGGAGATCCCCCCCGCAGGTCCGAGTGACCCGCTGTGCGGTCCAGAAGGGACGCGCTTTGAAGGGGGTGCGAGCTCAGAAGGGGCACCGCCTACTTTATTCGACGCCCAGAAGGGGCGCCAGAGATTAGTATAAGGCCCCTTGTCCCACGCTGAACGTGGGCCGAGAGGCCTTACCCCCCTTACCCACCACGAGGAGGTTCCCAAATTTGCACCCCCGTCATAGCCCTGTGGAACTTCGCAGCTTTGAGATATGAAGATCTATTAGGACTTAATAGACGCGGAAAATTAAGGGCTTAAGGAAAGTATAAACAAATTTTGGAAAAGTTGATTATTTCTTTTGAAAATAAAAAAAATAAAATATATATATTTTTATACGAAGATCTACACTCGGCGTCAAAAAAATCGCACCTCTTAGAAAATCACTTTCAAATGTCATTTACTCTTGATATGCACATGCAGTCGCATTAATTATGATTTTATTTACAAGGTTACTTAATTAACTTAATAAAAAACATTACTTTTCATTATCAAATAAAACCTAATGCAACAAATAAAGTGTCACAAAAATTCGATGCAAATTTTGCTACCCGTGAGAGTTGCTAGTTGCGCTTCCTTTGTGGGTATAAAACGGTCAACACGGGTTCAATGTGGGTCATTCGCTATTCAACCGTTGAAGAGGACACACGCACACGATTTTGATGGATACCACAGCTGATAAAGCCGCTCAAGTGGTTGCACTACTGCAATCAGGGGTGCGGCAGTGTGATGTCGCCCGGCAACTGAACCTGAGCCGTTATTCCGTTCGAAGAGTGTACCAGCGCTTCATAGAGACCGGTGGCTATATCCGCAGACACGGTTCGGGTAGACGTCGCTGCACTTCGGAAAGAGACGACCGGTTCGTTGTGTCGAACTCTTTGAGAAATCGTTTCTCCAACGCTGTTGAGTTGCAACAGCAGCTCCAGGCAGTTCGCAGACGCACCGTAAGCGTATCTACGGTTAGAAGAAGATTGAAGGAGAAGAAGATAGCGGCCCACAGAGCTGCTACGGGTCCAAAATTGACTGCAGCGCATCGGCGAGCCCGCTTGCAGTTTGCTCGTGACCACGTCGATTGGACCCTTGAGCAGTGGAGAGCTGTTCTCTTCTCAGACGAGACGCGAGTGTGTCTTTTCTGCAACGACCGACGGAGAAGAGTATACCGGAGGCAGGGTGAACGTTTCGCCCAAGCCTGCATCCAGGAGACGGTGGAATATGGTGGCGGATCCTGCATGTTCTGGGGCGGTATGTCTGCTGCCGGCAAAACCGACCTTGTCTGCGTCTCCCGGACTGGAGGTGCTCGCGGACAAGGGTCGCTGACTGCTCGCCGCTATGTCACTGAGGTCCTAGAAGTGCATGTGGTCCCCTTTGCCGAATCTTTTGGCGAGGGGTTCACATTAATGCACGACAACGCTCGCGCTCACACTGCAGGCATCGTGAGCGACTTCTTGCAGAGGTCCCAAATCTCTGTGATGCAGTGGCCAGCGCGAAGTCCGGATCTGAATCCTATAGAGCACCTCTGGGACCATCTTAAACGTAAGGTTCGATCTCGGGATCCAGCTCCTTCGACTCTACAGGAGCTCCAAGACGCGGTGATTGAAGAATGGGGGCTTATCCCTCAAGAAGAGCTCCTGAAGTTGGTGAGGTCCATGAGGGACCGTATGGAAGCCGTGATCAGGGCAAGGGGGGGTAACACTAGATTTTAAGTTAATTTTAAGACACTTTTTGTACATTTTTCTTTGTAAATTATCTGTTGTTAATTAGGACTTAATTAAGGATTTTTATTATTTTATTAATTTTAATGTTGTTTGTATAATTATAATTAAACAGAAAGTTAAATTTAATTGTTTTTTGATACTCCTTTTTGTTACCTTTCTAATGATACCCAACACTATCCTCTACATAAGGTTTAAGAATTTTTAAAGATGATTTTTAAAAGGTGCGATTTTTTTGACACCGAGTGTATTAGGACTTAATAGACGCGGAAAATGAAGGGCTTTAGGACAGTATAAACAAATTTTGGAAAAATCAATTTTTTTTTTGAAAATAAACGAAAAAATTTTTTTATTAATAATCTATAATAGCTAGGTTCATTGTCAATGCCCTTTCACGTGTAGAGCACGAGATCTGTGAATTTTTTTTTCAAAATGAACGGTAAGGAATATGGTAATTATATTAAATATTATGGAAATGAAGAAGCGATGTTGATATTGAAGTATTAAAGTAAAAGACTGAATCATGCCATTATTTTATAATATCGTAATTGCAAGGAAAGTAAGTAACTCTACCGAGATTCATTAATCAGCCTCAGCACTTATTAATTTACAAGAATACTTTAATTTTCACGTCAATCACTCTATTTATCATTAGAATTGACAATTAATAATAATAGTACTCATAAAAAAGTATATGGAGGTATAAATCGACATTTACCTGCGCATGTGTCTGCTCCACATGTTCTCTAATCAGTAATTGTAAAAAACTTTACTAGGAAATATAAAACTTAATGTATTATAATAAATTCTGATAGTAATAACGTATCACTTAAAAATCTTTAAAAATCAACTAAAGTTTGTCATGAACATTGAAACATGAAACCTACATTAATTAATTAATTGTACAAGAGTATATTACTGTGTGTGTGTGTGTGTGTGTGTGTGTGTGTGTGTGGGTGTGTGTGGGGGTGTGTGTGTGCGTGTGTGAGTGTGTGTGTGTGTAATGTGAGTTTTGAAATACTCAAAAGTTTAAAAAGATTCATGCCAGAGTAATACATATTGTCATAGTTAAATATTTAAATAATAATAAATAATATTCATTATTATACACATTATTATATCAAATATACTACATACTAATAAAACTCCAACAACAACCAACACAATTCACTATAATAAACATAATTTTAGTTTGTAGTTTCAGTCTTTTGCGTTGAATCCTGCTTAAATGTTATGTGTGTTTATATATCCGGAATTAGTAAATTTTCAGTATCTGTATAACTAATCGATTTTAGCCAGACCATTACAGCTTTCTTACAGTTATAATGATTTAATGGGTAAATATTTAGTTTTTTATTAAGTTTGTTATATAGGTGGGTAACTTGGACGTAATATTGTTTAGCAGCAAAGGATGTTTTGACTGGTTTAATGCGGTAAACTATATCCTTTCTTCTTCTATTTATTATATTTTTATCATAATCTGTAGATTTGTGTTTTTTAAGTATAGAATGTAGTATATAAAGTTTTCTAACGGACAGAAGATCTCCATATGTATAAAGTAAATTTGTAGGAGATCTGTATGGTAGAAAGTACATCACCTTGAGCAACGCTCTTTGAGTTCTTTCTATTTCCAGAAATTTTGTTTTGTTAGCCCCACCCCAAACAGGAATACAGTAAGTTAGTACGGATTGAGCCAGAGAAACATATATTTTATTTAACAACTCTCTGTTCACAACATGCCTCAACTTTTTGAAAATCCACACAAGCTTTCTAATTCTATCCATAATCATTTCAATATGTAAATGCCATGAGAGGCGTTGATCAACTATGACTCCCAGATATTTCGTTGAATTAACTTTATCAATTAATTGGCAAGAACATGTTAAGTTATTGGGGTTTTCGCAGCAATGTATTTTAATTCGAAAATCAGGACTAGGTTGTTTTCTTTTATCTATAGAGAAGCAAATGTAGTTAGTCTTCGAAATGTTCAAGGTAAGAAGGTTCTTGTTTAACCATTTAGCCACAGTATATAATCCGCTTTCTGCCGTCTTTCGCACACCCTCCCAGGAGTCTCCATAGAATACAATGGCTGTATCATCAGCATAACAAACCGTTTTTGCATTGTTCAGTTTTAAGGCACATAGCTCATTTATATACATTAAAATAATGTAGGGCCCAGTACACTTCCTTGTGGTACTCCATAGGATATGTCAACTAGATCACTAATGGTGTTCCCTATCTTAACACGTTGCTTTCTACCTTGCAAGTAGTTAGTCAAAAGTGCAAGAGGAACACCTCTGATACCATATTGCTCCAGCTTGTGTACAAGAATGGGAACAGAGACAGTATCAAATGCCTTTTTTAGGTCTAAAAATACTGTTAGACATTTTTTACCGCTATCTACATGCTCAACTATTACGGACGTTAGAGATGTAACTGCATCCTCAGTCGAAAGTCCATGTCGGAAACCATATTGCCAACTAGATAGGATGTTAAAACTTTTAAAATAGTTGACCAATCGAGTATTTATTAGTTTTTCCAAAACTTTTGAAATAGACGTTAAAACAGATATTGGGCGGTAGTTGCTGGCACTGTTTCTATCACCACTCTTATAAACTGGAGTTATTATTGCCTGTTTTTGAGCTACAGGAAAAATACCCAATTGAAAGCAGAGATTAGTCAAGTGGCAGATGATTGGTACGAGCAGCTTGTGCGCAAGTTTTAAGAACCTCGAGGGTATGTTATCCCAACCAGGTGCGCTGTCAGTTTTGAGGCTCATAAGCGCATTGTACACCTCTCTGTGATCCGTTTCAAGTAGTGCAAAGGAAGTTACCTGAGAAGAAGTACTTGTAAGGTTTTCTTTAGCGAAGTGGGATTGCGAACAGGTATTATTAGAATTTCTTAGGTCAAGTACAGAAGAAGACAACATGATTTTCTCAGCCAGATCTTTCCCTACATTACAAAAGTAATTGTTAACTTTGTTGCTTGCTTCACGAGCAGTGGGTTTTATATTAAGCAATTCAGTATTTGGAATTCTTCTTGCTTTAAAATTAGCTACATTATTAATAGAATTCCATAACATTCTAGGTTTATTGTTTGATTTTTCAATTTGCTCCTTCTCGTAATTGCGTTTTAACTTTTTGATTAAATTGTTTATATAATTGCGATATCTTTTGTATGTTATTTTTAAAATTTCATTTGTTGAGTCAGATCGTAATTGTTTCTGTAACCTATTTCTGTTTTTAATGCACCTTAGAATGCCCGGTGTAATCCATGGCTTACTAATACGTTTGCTTCTACTTATATTAATTATCTTTGTACTCATTTCAATTGACTCTTTTATAATATTAATTAGTGTATCATTAAGTTTATTTGGATCATTACATTCTAGCAAGGCAATAAGATCCTTCTGTTCTAAATTTTTAAGAGCTAGGTCATAATCTATGATTGTTTTAGTTTTTTTATACGTGTTATTTGAATCAATTACGTTAGAAAGTTTAAGCAGTATCATAGAATAGTCTGTAACAGTAGTGTCAAGCACGTTAATGTAGGCTGTATTTTTTTTGTCATATCAAGCTTCAGCATGACATGATCGAGGCAGGATGATTCTCTAGTAGGTAATAAGTGTCCAGGTAGAATTCCGTGCATGGTTAGCATATTAAGATAATTTATTCGATTATTACGTTCTTGAGACGGTTCATTATGTCTAAGTATTAAGTTTATATTTATATCACCAGCCCCCTGAGCACGGATCTTTTAACGACCGATAAAGTGACATTAGACGATAAAATTTGACAGTTCAAGTACTGCCGATGTCAATTTGTCGACGTCTAATGTCACTTTATCGGTCGATAAAAGATCCGTGCTCGCACTACAGTAACAACAATATTTCGATAGGAGTGTATAGTATCCAAGTGCTCGTTTAAAGAGTTTATAAATATGTCAGCGTTTAAGTTAGATGGAGAGCGATATATACCCAAAATAACAAAGTTGTCAAAAGCAATCTGCAGGCATGAGGCATGTTTTAAGCTAATTTCTGTAACGCTAGCTTTGTAATGAGTTTTGATATATACAACCACTCCATCACTTTGATTTATATGTTTAGTTGTTGCAAAAGCGTTATAGTTCGTAATGTTAGGGATATGCTTATATGAATTCAATCGGCATTCAGTTAATATTAATATATCAGTATCAAAATTAAGTGATTTTAATGTTATTAGAAGGTCATCCAAATTGCTATAAACGCTTCTAATATTCTGTGTTACTATTGATATATCAAAACTCTTCATATTTATATATTTTGATACGACCGTTATTACACATTGTATAGATTGTGCAATTTCGAAACTATCTATTTCTTTTTGATTTATAAGTGTACTATCCATTAAAAACAAAATATATTATCAAAAATGTAAAATCCAAAATCGGGCTACGTGCGTTACTAATACCAGTTGCATACACAAAGATCTTAGTAAGTATATGTATTAATTTAAACATATATTTATTAAATTCATTTAGAATTGAATTGCAGTTGGCATGAACGTTTTGTGTAATTGTAAGAGTGTGTAAAAGTGTGGTTAATATTAAAATATGTGTGCGTGCAATACTAGCTATAGCAAAGCAGTTATAAAAAGTATAATTACATATCAGAGACAACATAAAACTACAAAGAAAATTTACTAGTCAGGATCCCTGTAGAAGTTGATGGACTTGTGCTTCATTCCTGATTAAAATTATCGGCGCATTTTCCTCTTTTCTAACGTAGACCTTTCCAAAACTAGTCCAGCAGAACTTATACGACCTTGATTTGGCTAAGTCTCTAGCCAAGAAAAATAATCGGGAGCCTTTAGTGGTAAGCTGCTCTGCTATAAATACAGGCGTATCTTCATTTTTGGTGAAGCCCAGGTGTTTAGCGCATAGTTTCTCCCTGCGTTTTGAATTAAAAGACTTACACAATTTTAAGAAGTCATTCTTCAGGAGCGCCGACGATGTTTCAACCACAATAGGAGTGTTATTGATACCCTCCTTCGTTTTCTTCACTCTAAAAATGTCCTTTATGTCACTCTGGGACATAGTGCAGCCAACGTTTTTAGATAATGTCAAAACCATGTTTATTAAACTGCTTTTCGATTCATCTTTTGCTTTAGGGACGTTTTTAAACTCCAGATTATTTTTTCTATTTTCTCTTTGCAACTCTTCCACCCTATCCTCCAAAACTGTAATAACTTCCCGATCCTTTTTGGCCTGTACTTCAAATTGTTCAATTTTCTTTTGAAGTTCAGCGTTTTGACTCGTGAGGAAAGTGATAGAATTTTCAATATTTTTATTTGTTTGCTGAATTTCAGCTAAAGTTGGATAAATCTTCTTTAGTTCACTACCTTGTGACACCATAATGGACTAAATCATTGATTTTAGTTCCTCCTTAAACGAGTCCATTTCTTCTTTATAATCACTTTCTCTTTTTCTCTTAGATATACGCTGAGACACAAAGTTAGGAGGCGGCGTACTTTCTGAACTAGTATTTCCAATCAGATTCACGTTTGGCTCGGAAAAAGATTTATCCATCATGCCTTCCATGTTACTATCGATGTATGAATGTGCAGGAGATCAATTTGACAAAGCCGTCAATGAACGATAAAACAGCAATGTACTCGCAACAACTCAAAGTTAGTCAGTAATGGCGTCTGTTTAGTATGCGTGATTGGCAGCAGCCGGTGACAGGGCGGGCGCGTCTTTCTCCAATTAGCGTAAGGTAGGTATGTGCGCGTGCGCCAGTTGGGTGATATGTAGTGAGCAGTACCAGGGCAACAGTGATTAAAAGGTACTCACGGATGTCTTGAGTATGTTATTGAGCTCTTCAGATTTAGGCGGTCCTATTTTCTTGTGCTGATTAAACTGTTTTAATTTTTATTTATATTTTGCTAATAAATAATAACAGTGACCAAGAAGCGTTCACCTCAGGCGGTGGTCCGGGGGGAAGAGCTGAAGTCTCTTACGCTGCACCAGTTGTCCTCGCGCCTGGACCTCATTTCCACATAACATCAGGTGGAGTGGGGTCATTTGCCGGGCTTGGTATAAAAAAAAATAAAAAAAAAATTAATTCAAACAAGCTACAATGACTAATGTTTTTGGACATCTGATGTTTTATCTACAATGATTTCAGGTAACTATTACTCAATTATTGCGATCCTTTTGTAGATTAGTAAAGGCAGACAGGGCCCTGTATTTACAACGTAACAATACTTAGCAGATTTCTTGTTTGTGTCGTGTGTGTGTTTTCCAAAAATAGGTAATATCTGCCCGTTATGTGTATTGACCCGCACTGGGCATTTCTTGCTGACTCGCTTCGAGCAGTACCAGGAGTGGCAACCCTCCAAACTTTTAACTTTCACGTGTGTTGAAAAACTGTGATTTCCGATACGCAGTAAATAACCGCCGCTTGATAGAGGCACCAGCTCAACTTAAAATAAGCGCAAAAGTTTCATGTCAGTAAAGTGATTACTTACACGTCATTTGGTTTCGACAATCGGACAACTGATGAACTCATGGCAGCTCTGCGGCTGCCATGAGTTCGCAGCCAGATGTATCGCTGCGTCTGTACGCAGTACTGGGCCAATCATATTAATTTGTATGTTTGTTGTCATACGAACCAACGATACGAAATAAGAAGAAAAATGGGACAACAAACGCCTGTTGCAATGAAAAAAATATTGTATGACGAAATTAGATCAATGGATTAGCACATCCCTAATGTGACCGTACCACAGCACTAGTTGCCGCGAAGTTTGACCTTTGAGCTACCCGCATTTGGCAGTTGTTGTAAAATAATTTATTGTAATTTATGGTTATTGTGAAGAACACACGCCAGGTTTTTATAGGAGAAAACTGTATTTTGGTGAACGCAGGCATTGGGCAACTTTCTTTAGAGGAGTGAAGATAGTGTTGATTGAGTACTTATTTAGTATGTTGGAGATTTTATCTGTCACTCCTTTTATGAAAGGCAAAATCACCAGATGTCTGTTTACCTTGCACCTGTACTGTTTTGTTGCGTGTCTGGGTGGTAGTACATTTCCCTTGTACCCGTTCCTCTACAGGACATGCCGCACATGAGCTAACTCCTTATTTAGATGGTCGTCATCACACAAGGCATATGCTCGATTGGTTAAAGACGTCACAACAGAGTCAAGATGTCTTGGGTGGGGATGTGAAGTCGTGTTGAGATATCGATCATGTGTGTAGGTTTCCTGTACACTAAGTGAAATACCTATCGCCGAAATATCGGGGGCTCAAAAACAACAACTCAAACATGGTAAAAATCCCGATTTTTCATAAAAATAGTTACATTATATCTAATACAAACGGGTAGCGCGCAGGGTTCTTCGGAGATTTATAAATGTGTATGTGTCCCGATGATCTTCAGAATCTCCCCGTCCATAGTCTTGACCTGCACCGGGCAGTGTCTGCTGATCCGTTTCGAGCAGCGCCAAGTGCAGCGACCTTCCACACTGCTAACTTTCAATTTGGACGAGAATGAGTGGTTTCCGACACACAGCAAATAGCCGCCGCTAGATAGCGCAATTATCCGCACTGAAAAAACATACAATTCCTTAAAAGTTCAAAGTTCAAAGTTGTTTATTGCATTCATGTACAGTAAGTTACAGGTGGTATTTATAACAAAGTAGTGCAGACATGACACGCATCAGGGTATAGCAAAGCTTATAAATAATGTTACAATGTTTTACAATACATTTTGAATTATTATTATAAATTGCATTTTAATATTATTATTATAGAATGTTATTATTATTATTATTGTAAGTTAATATTGTTAGTAATTTTACTGCGGCATGTTATAAGACAAATGAATGATTTCATTATTATTATTATTATTCGAGTAATAAATATTATTACTCGAATAATAATAACAGCGTATGTTATTATTATTTATATAGATGTATGAAAATTTGTGAATGAATGTGTAGTGGACTTAAAATATGTCATTGTAGAATTCAGATAAATTATAATATGTTTTAATCGATAATAGTTCTTTTAATTTTTTGTTAAATTTATTGGTGTTCTGTTCGCCTCGTAGCTCATTTGGTAGATTATTAAATATTTTTATTGCCGAGACATAAGGGCTTGAGCCATGCATTGCCATTCTACTGCCAGGTATGGCAAATTTATTTTTATTGTTTATTCTTGGTGTATGTCTGCTTTTTTTATTATTTTTAAATATATCTTGATTTTTCCGAACGAATTTACACATTTCTAGGATGTACATACAAGTAAGAGTCAAAATTCCTAGTTGAGCAAAGTGGGGTCTGCATGAGGTCATGCTGTCGATATTGACTAGAATACGTATACACTTTTTTTGTAAGATGAATACATCGTTCATGTCCGTACTATTTCCCCATAATATGAGGCCGTATGTAAGCCATGCGTGTGCATACGCGTAATAGGCTGCTAAAACAGTTTTTTTTTTATCTGTACTCAGTTTAAGGTGATGCAGTGCATAAGTAAATCTGGAGAGTTTAGATTTTACTTTCTCTATGTGCATTTTTCAGTTTAGGTGCGAATCAATTTCTATGCCTAGTAATGAGCAAGTACCTATTAACTTCTTCCAGAGTAGAATTATTTTTTGATAGTTCAACATTTAACGGCGCTTTTTGATGTGGTATGAATTCTATTAACCCTTAATTACTCGCGCCTAAAAACCTACGCAATCGTTTTTTTCTGGAAAATAAGTTTGTATTAAAGTCTGCAGTACACTATTAAAAATGATATAATTCTTATTTATACATTTTGTTTAAACCCAAATCTCTTACATAAAAGCTTAGAGCACTTACACAATATAGGCGTTTTACTGCCGCGTCTATAAATCGCGCTACATGTATGTCGCACGACAGCAGCGTTTATAAGTCGCGCGACTAAAACGCCTATAGATACGCTTAGAGAAACATTAGGTAGGTATATGATATTTTACAACACAGCTTATCCAGTTTTTATTATAACATTCGGTAAAACTGGAAGGTCAAGGAAAAACAATGTCGGTCATATTGAAAAATATGTTTAATAAAATAAAAGAACTCGTCACACCCATCTTTTTCATATACCGTTAGCGCGCACAAACTATGGGGCTTATGATATGTCTATTAGATTACTAAAAACGTACAATAAGTTTTATTCAGATATATTTGATATATTTACAACATCCAAAACTATGTTCAAAAATGCAGTTCATAAGCTTAAGTTAAGTTAAAAGTATGTTTTAAATTGAATCTTTAAAATATTTTAATGCAGGTATACAACAATTAATAACCAACGGTCATAATCAATTCGAGCGCCCATGTAAACCAACCACGATATTACACTCACACGCACTTATACACATCGACACAACACAAACAGATTCACATTTAATATGTAAGTTATCAATCGACAAAATTCATTTACTTAAGTACCTATTCTTTTTTAGACTACCTACCTACGTTAATTAATTGTGTTAACATTTTTTAGTAGCATAATGTGTTTTTTTAATTGGCTTATGTTAACATCTTCTGTACCGTTCAGTTATATGCTGTTGAAACATTGTTGAATAAATAAATAAATTTAAATTATATAACAGATTTGTCGTAGGCTGCGTGGAAGATAGCAGAATCTTTTTAAAATTATTGTCGTGTGCCACTATTACTAGATGACCACTGAAATAACTTTACGGATAAAAAGAGCACATACACAGTACTAAGTGACCAACAGTCTTTCTTACAATAAAATAATAAGTACTTTTGGGAAACTTAATATTAAAAACAAAGGAAGATTGTGCTTTGTTTATCAATGAACGTATTCTAAACTTGTTTATTGAGATGTCAATTACTAGCAACTTCTATAAGATAACTTATTCGCGTAGTGGCTTAATAAAGAATACTACCTCCCCTTTCTTCCCTTGGGTATCGTAAAAGGCGACTAACGGAACTGTCTAGTTACATTACATCTAATACAAACGGGTGGCGCGCGGGGTTCTTTGGAGATTCATCCATGTGTATGCGTCCCAATGATGGCCAGAATCTCTCTGTCCATAGTCTTGACTTGCACCGGGCAGTGCCTTCTGAGCCGTTTCGAGCAGCGCCTAGTGCAGCGGCCTTCCACACTGCTGACTTTTTTTAGGGACGAGAACGAGTGGTTTCCGACACATAGCAAATAGCCGCCGCTTGGTAGCGCAATCATTTCCACTGAAAAAACATACAATTGCTAAACCATATATAAAAGCTAAGAGCGCTTTCACTTTTAGGCGTTTTACAGTCGCGGATATAGCCGCGTTACTTGAATATGTATGAATAATACGACCTCCTCGAATGGTTTGTACACCGGTTTTCATAATGTCGCCATCTCTGAGGTCCCGGGTTCGATCCCCGGTCGGGTCAATTTAGAAATTATTGTTTTTCTAAATTAAATTATTTATTTATTTATTCTTTATTGCAAAATTACAGCAAAAGGCGGACTTAACGCCCTGAGGCATTCTCTGCCAGTCGACCAGTAAGGGGTGTCTAGAGAAAAACAAGCTTGCAAAAAAAGACTAGACTAAAAACCTAATTATTTGTAGACTAGAGTAATAATACATAATTAAGACATAAGTAGATAAAATTCTATGGTCGGATGAAACAACCTGCAAGAAAGATGGTTATTTAAATCTTCACAACTTACATAGCTGGAGCAATGAGAATCCACACCTGATGAGACAAGACAAATCCCAATATCAATTTAAAGTTAACCTATGGTCGGGCATATTAAATGGAAAAGTGATTGGGCCCTTTGAGTTACAAGGAAACTTAAATGGCAATAGTTATTTAAACTTTTTACAAAATGACTTGCCAGATTTATTAGAAGATGTGCCCATAAATGATTTACAAAACATGTGGTTTCAAAATGATGGTTGCCCAGCTCACTACGCTCATTCAGTGCGAGAATACTTAAACCAAGAGTATCCAGGACGTTGGATCGGGCGACTTGGTCCTATCTTATGGCCACCACGTTCACCCGATCTAAATCCCCTAGATTTTTTTTATTGGGGTTGTCTCAAAGACAGGGTCTACTCAAAACCCATTGCAACATTGGACGAGCTTCGCCAAAAAATCGCTGAGGCTGTGGATCATATCAACGGTAGAAGATATGCACGACGAATAAAACGATCCTTTTTAAGGCGATGTCGTGCCTGTATTAATGCCGGTGGCAAACAATTTGAACATGTACTCTGATGTTAACTATAAATTAATAAAATAATTGTAAAAATGTTTCTACTATTTGTTTTAATTCATTCAACATTTTTGAACAACTAGAAACCTATTTTGGGCCTAACTAAAAATGATTACTATCAACAGCAAAAAATCATTAAATTTGGTTCTTCTTTAGAAATAGAACGCACTTTCTTTCGTGGCTAGTTTTCGTAGAGTCTTATACCATTTTAGAATCATAGTTAGTTGCGTTAATTTTTAAAAAAACTTGCCATAGTAGTTACCATACGTTTTTTTTACGCTACGAGGAGTGAAAGTAGACTGAAAGTATAAAACTTTCAAATTTTTAGGGAAATAAAATATTATGATTGATTTTTGAATAAAAATTACTGTAGTTTTAGGATTTTTAAGGATTGTGGTGTATAGCAGTGCTATGTAAGTTGCCGATACAAAAAAAAAACTGAAATTTTAGAAAAGTTGTGGTTATGGTAGTTAAAAATATGTTAAGGGGTGTAAATTTTCTAAGGATTTCAATTTTTTTTTGTATTTTCATAGAATGTTGAGATTTATTTTTTCTTTTTTTTTCTTTAATAGTCAAGAAAAGGTTCATCCTCTGGTACCAGCTTATCCTTGAATTTTGGGACATGTTGTATATATAGATTAGATCCAACAGCTTAAAGCGACGTTGGGCTCACCACCGGTCACGCTAAGCACATGTACAGTCGCTATTTGGTGAAAACTGGACTATGGCAGAGGACTGCTTTTGCTGTCCTCATTGCCTAGTCTCTGACTAACCCTTCGGGGCTAATAGTCGTGATTATATGTATGTATGTAGGCATGCTTCAAAGATGCGCTGCAGTCGCGCGACTAAAACGCCAAAGTAGCTATATGTGACAGCCGCGTAACTTTTCGTAAAAATAAATAACAAAATATTAGATAATTTAATAATTAAAATAAAGGAAGACTGTGCTTTGTTTAATTTTTAAACTTCTCGTTTAAGATCATTATTTAGTAGCAACCTTTATAAGATAATTGTTTTACATATTAACAGACAATTATTGACGTCAAAATTTAAGTTAGAAAAAACATTAATATGCGGTCACCACTGTTGATTCAAGGTACGCAGAAATAGCAGTAGCGAAGCAGTGCAGTGGTATTAAGATTCAGCATTTTAGTGTATCAATACCAGGTTGAAATGGATGAATCGCCCGAATCATTTCATTGGTCAACAAACAGTGTAGATAACCCGTGCTCTAAGATGTCTTGAATATTTGCTAACCAAATTGAAGAGCCTTAAACTTGATTGATTATATATGTACGGTCGCGGTTGGGCAAATTAGATTAACACTTTTATTTAGTACTATGTCACACTAACTCACACGGATTGATCGTGCTCCAGGAACCATTGTGATGAATGACATAGTACTGAAGTGTATGTGTGAGGCTTCTGTGGCTAACCGTGACTTATACGCTGCGGTGATCAAGTTTTAAAGTTCTCCTTAAAGGGTTCCGGGCTCAATTGCCAAGTCAGGAAAAGTGTATTCCGGATGTTTTAATGCACACCACGGATCCTGAATTAGTATTTGGAAATCATATACCTACTCATACCGTCTTATGAATAAAAATGGCCAAATGTTACACCTCGGTTTAAAGTGACGCTGTCTGACAGCGTCAAATTAATCCTAAGTGTAACTTTAATCGACTTTTATTACTGACAGGGGTAGCTATCGGTGGTCCCAAATAAACTATACTCCACAGGCAAGGAACGCCCTTCGAGGAATCCACCCCATGCGTGTGTTAGCCGTTAATAGACATAACTTTCCACTGACACATCTTGACGCGTACATGGCATTTCTTGCTGACTCGCTTCGAGCAGTACCAAGTGGTGCAACCTACGAAGCACTTTAAGTTTGTGTAGAACGTGTGATCGCCGATACGCAGCAAATGGCCGCCGCTGTGTAGAGGCACAAACTCATCTGGAAACAAGCACAACATTTACCTTTGTAGGAAGTTTCTGGGAGTCTTTCATCGAAGTTTTTTCCGGGAATCCTGATAATACCCTAGCTTGGTATACCTTGATAGAAAACTAAGGAACCGTAGATATTTTACAAATATCTGCGGCACAACTGTCGTAGACCTTTTTAATATCAACGAAAGAAATAACATAATAATCAATAGGAATATCAATAGGAAATAAATAGGAATAATAATCTTTTTTATACTGTTCATCGTCTACTACGCGACGACTCAGTTGGTTCAACTACTTGCAGTTTTAGTAAGTATTCAGAATAATTAAGCAACTAATCTTCTACACAAAAATACTAAAACTAAATAAATTAGTGGCACAAAACACAAAAAAAGAGGACAATAGACAAAAAAATAGGCAATTTTTATAATAAAATTTGAAAGTACTATAACTTGAGAACGGTTAAGTTTGGGTTATAGTGTTTTGTAGTCAAATCAGTCAGAAATGATGGAAACTGCATTCCCTTAACCTGTTGAATCCCGGGAATCCAGACACAATACAATTTTAATTGTGTGTAGCGCGATATCGCGCTCACGGGATTTTTCGACCAAACTTTATTATGGTCTTATACGTAGATTAAACGCCGAATTTGTATAGCTAATCTCGGGGTAAGTCTTATTCCAGTTTGGTCGAATCCACCCTAAAGGATATAGGTCGACTTAACCTTTAACCCTGTATATATATTTTTCTAGTATTTGTATTTATTTAAGTTTAGTTCACCTAATATAGAAATATTGCATGCTGTGTCTGTTTATAGTAGAATAAAAACAATGTGACATTTTTAGAACTTACCTTGAATACCTCGTACATATTAACGGATTGTATTCAGTTAAGTAAACCAAATTAAAAAAGGTTACGAAAAAATCTCTGCTGGGGATTGAAAACACAATTAATAGCTAAAGGATTTATTAAACAATAAAAAATTACAATAAAAATTATAATAAAAGAGTAATTAAGTACAAATAGATTTGATGTTACTTATAACTAAAATAATACACCTTCGCTAACTAAAATAATCACGATGGGGGGGCAATGAAAATACTTTAGCCAATTTTAATTTGTTATTGTACTATTCAAAATGTGTATCGATAATAAAACCAAATTTTTATGTTTATTTGAATTATATGGAAAATTTGTATGAAGCGGTAATCCTTCTTTAGTTTATTATCTTTTTCAAAAGAAATAAAGCATCATAAATTAAAAAAATAACTTCACAGATCTACATAACCGTAATGTCTGTTTCAAATGAAAATGTTTACATAAAAAAATTAACGAATGTGTAATGCTTATATCTAAACCAACCCGCGTTGGGCAGCGTGGTGGGATATACCCGATCTCCCCCGAGGGATGTTGTACATGTTGAAAGGTCTGTTGCCGGGTTAGAGGTGTTTAGTCATGGTGTCGTTTGCATCTTTGTTTTTAACTTTCAAAGATGTAGTGTCGTTCCGTCATTAATAAAATAATGTAAAAAATATTTGGTGGTCGTTTCGTCATATAAACATCTGCTCTTAAAATATTGTACAGTCAACAAAAGTAAATAAATGAAACCACTATGAACAGGTCTGTAAATCATAAGTATATTTTTTACAACAATTCTTTAATTAGGCAATAATTTTAATTTAACAATGTATAACACTACTCCTTAAAATAAAATACGCACTATTAACAAATTCATTTTAGTGAAACTATTTTGTTTTTGTAAAAATATTGTTAAAATTAATTACTTGAGCCCTTTACTCATTTCGTAGTTTTTTTGTTTTTTGCTATCTATCTGCTTGATATTTCTGATTTCCTACTATTTACATGTTATTTGTACAAAATAAGTATCAAATATCTCACTCTTTTCTCAAGTCGGTTTTTTGTGAATATAAATGTTTTTGTTATTAGCAATAAGGTACTACTTAGCACAAGCAAACCTACTAGCATACATTCTATGTGCATTACTTTGTCAAAATAAATACTTACGAAAGTATTTTATATATTCAGAAATTGGCAAATCCTTAATGTGTAGAAAATTATTGTTATATACAAAACACATGCTAATGATTAGATTCATTTGCAATAAACCGATACGTTTCCAACTACACTCCGTTCTGGGGGGCTACTAAAGTCGCGTCATTATCTTATACATAATTATTATCTACACTCATAATTTTCAAAAATGCTAAACAAATTAATAACTTTCAAAGTAATAAACTTTAAAAAGTATTAACACAGATATGACGTCGTTTCAATTTATATATAGATTTAGCCGAAGAATAGGCTTCGGTAGGCGTGGCCTAAGTGTGACGTCATAGGCAGCCATTACACGGTCAATCCAGATCGCGATCTAGCCAGCCTGATCGCGATCACAGATTGATGGATTGCCCTACAACATTACACGTTCAATCTGGATTTCGTCAGTCTGCGTATCCTTCGCCGCGTGATCACACGTGTTGTCATGGATCTACATAAAGTTAAAACTACATTATCCCTTGTATTAGCCCTAACTTTAAAGAAAAGGATTCGAAAAAGGCGCTGGGTTAAACAGTAGTTACAGAAAAGAGAAATGTATACCCATTTAAATCTTCTTAAAGAAATACAACTAACTGCTGAAGATGATGATTACAAAAACTAGGAAAATGTTTAAGTACTAGAAAAAAAATCAACCAGTCTCAGGAAGCTCGAATGGGATTCGAACCCACGACCTTTGAATTGCCGGTCCACCGCTGTAATACTTGGCTTGGCTTGCAATGTAAATCCAACTACCTAATAGGAAAAATTCAGCGAGTCTTCTAGAGTCTCGGTAGCTCAGGGGTTAGAGCAGTGGACCGGCAATCCAAAGGTCGTGGGTTCGAATCCCATTCGAGCTTCCTGAGACTGGTTGATTTTTACTAGAAAACATTTTTTCCAATATTCATATAGCATTGTGAATGCAAAATTTCAATAATAAAGATATTTAAGTTTAAGCAATTACGTCTTTATCGATTGTTAAATACTTGCAATAGTATTGTTTTCGACTGTGAGGGTAGACTTCACAGTGACGTAATACCGCTGGCTTGCAGCGTAAATCAAACTACTAGGAAAAATTCACCGAGTCTTCTGGGGTCTCGGTAGCTCAGCGGTTAGATCAGTGGACCGGCAATCCAAAGGTCGTGGGTTCGAATCCCATTCGAGCTACCTGAGACTGGTTGATTATTTTTGTAGTAAACATTTCATCCTATATTTATATAGCATTGTGAATGCAAAATTTCAATAATAAAGATACAAAAACTACTTCAGGATGGATGAAAAATCTTTTAACGAGTTACTAAAAATGATAACTCCATAAATAAATATATTTTTTAAATATATCTAGCAGTTTTTTTTATCGAACATCTCGTTTGTATTTATTTTTGTAGTGCTGATGCTGGGCATTCCACAATACTGGTAATGTTTCCAATATTATAATAAAATCTTCATCAACTTGAGGAAGAGAAGGTGAATTTGGCGAGTTGAGTTCAACCGGCGACAGCGGCGAGCGAGAGCGCGTGTCACCGACGTCCATCTTGCATAGCGCGTAGCGTAGACTGACGCGATCCTGCGTTTACACGTTCAATCTAGATCGTGATCTCGGATCGCGATCCAGATTTCAAAATTTCTAGATATTTTGTGATCTGGATCGCGATCTGTCAATCTACACGTTACACAGTCAATCTGGATCGCGATCACTGATCACGATCATGGATCGCGATCTGGATTGACCGTGTAATGGCTGCCATAGTCACGCGATGGTGGTGCGAGGTGTAAGAGGGGCGCGCATCGCCCACTTTTGCTGCCGATTTCGGATCGGACGGACGTTCATCTAATCATTATATTTTAGTTCTCAATAATTAAATCTGTATTTGTTAAACTAATTTTTTTTATATAAAAATCGGACTAAAACGCTAAATTCAGAAGTGGGATAGTAGCCACGTCTTCGTTGTTTTTTGGACGGTTAAAAGTTTAAATTTTATCAATTAGTTATAAAATTACTATTCGCAATGCCTAAAGAAACGAATAATAAATCTCGAAAACGCCCAAGTAACACACATAGGCTGAATACTAGATGAATAATGGATTATTGTGTACTTAGCGCTGAATAAAATTACTGAATAAAAGCAGAGTAGCATGCTATTCAGCCACTACACTGCTTAAATGGGCACAAATTATTCAGCTTTAGTTCGCAATTGTTGAGTAATATCATTATAGTAACGTTATTATCGCAGTATAAGGTGTAACAGGTGGTAACAAGGCAAAATACTAGCAAATTAAGGAAACACTAGTTACCCTTTATGTAGACAATTGTCGTCTATGTACGCTTTTATATTTATAGTAATTAAGTTAAAGGTTCACGATTTGTTCCGTAAGAACGTCTATTAATACTTTTAGTGACAGATGATTCATATTTATGACAGTGAGAGAAGATAAGTTTTTAAAATGAATGTATGATATCGGTATATGTTCCTTTTGTTAATAACTTCATTATTTTTCGTGAAAGCTAGTGGGAATTCAAAATTACTGTTAGAGCATACATATATTTCTAAGAAAATTTTCAAGCGCCAGTGCATAAATAAGTTTTTACTACAAATTATACTAAAATAAACACATTTAATCGAAAACATTTCAGGTAAAAATTTATTAATTGTGTCATTATTCTAGTCTGTCACCAATAATCTTATTAAAATATTCATTTGTAATTCCTTACTTTACTAAGTTCGTGTTAAATAAATAAAATTATGTATACCAGTGTAGATATTTAAGGTTATGCAGAATAAAAAATGGTGGTGAAATTAAAGAGCGATGTGAACCGGTATACTTCAACATTACTGCCGTAGCCCGCGTAATGGGGCACATATGTCTGCTTATTCAAACTTAGCCGTAATAAAGTCTTACATATGAATCCATATACGGCAATACACTGATTACTGGCTGAATATTCGTTCGAACTAGCATCGATAAAATGTGTGATAAAATACACTTTTAAGCGTCCGCATAATATAGACTGATCCATTTTAGGGACTTTTACGTAAATGAATTGATCCGTGACAAGATTCACGGGGATATACTCATTCAGTCATCACCAGATTAAATCAACTGATGTGAACCTCTATTAAGCAATATACGTTATAAAATACTCAAAGTGCTCTCCAAGAGTAATAAGAACGTTCAGATAAACTTGTAAACAGCCACTATTCAGTCGTAAATAATAGCAGTATAGATACGGATAAACAGGGAAATTTTACACCATTTACTGAATAACACACAAAATGTACTCCTTTAAATATCTTAAATCTGTGTAACAGTACACATGTACTCCCTTTAGAAGGCAGCGTTTAAACGCTGCCGGCGCCGCTGCCGCCGGCAGAGCAAGGGCGGTGTTTGTCGGCAACTTTGCGAATAGATCTGATCCATGTAGCTTCTGTAAAAAGACGGGGCATAAAGTTGAGGATTGTTTCGCAAAACAGCGTGCTGAATATCGTAGCAAATCTAATGTTAACTTTTGCCGTGAGAGTTTTGACGAATACAAGCAGAACGACATTGCAGCTGCGGTGATTCAAGGGGTACCTGTAGATATCCTTATAGATAGCAGCTCGCAACTTTCCTTAATAGCAGAATCTGTGGTGAAACATTTTCAGTGCACTCAAACACCGTCTTTCTGTACATTGCGTAGCATCGGAAGCCAAGAAGTTGAGTCCAGCTTTTCTACTACTTTAACTGTTGAGTTCCCTAAAATCTCTCTCGAAGTTGATTATCATGTGGTCCCTGACTGATATTTAAATACCCCGGTTATACTAGGTACAGATGTACTCAATAGGGATGGTGTGATCTATACACGAACTCGAGGCGCACAACGCTTGACACGTTCAAATACGGTTCTCAGTGTGCGGTCGAACATGCATGAGCAAATAAATACGACTGTTGACGGCGATAATAAAAAATATTTGTTACGTATTCTTGATGATTTTTCGGACTTTCTCGTTACCGGTACGGCTACAACGACTGTTAATACCGGTTCAATGCACATTCAATTGCATAATGAGACCCCTGTTGTGTATAGACCATACAAAATGTCATATCATGAGAAGATCCGCGTACGGGACATTATTAGGGATTTACTCGATAAAGGGATAATTAGGGAATCAGAATCAGAGTTTTCGAGTCCTATTTTATTGGTGAAGAAAAAATACGGTAGCGACAGGATGTGTGTGGATTTTTGGGCGTTAAACGCGAACACCGCGAAGGATCGCTATCCATTGCCGCTTATTGAGGATCACATTGACCGTCTAGGCAAAGCCAAGTTTTTTACTAGTCTGGACATGGCGACCGGCTTCCACCAGATCCCAATGGACAGTGATTCTATACATCGCACTGGCTTTGTGACGCCCGAGGGTCACTTCGAGTACCTTAAAATGTCGTATGGACTCGCCAACGCACCTGTAGTTTACAAACGTATCATATCCGATACCTTACGTCTTTTTGTCGATGCTGATAGAGCTTTAGTTTATGTCGACGACGTCCTGATACCGAGTAAAACCATCGACGACGGTCTGCAGACGCTTCGCGAGGTGTTACGGACTTTGACCACTGCAGGTTTTTCAACTAATTTAAAGAAATGTACATTTCTTGCTAAAGAGGTTGAATACTTGGGGCGTACAATAAGCCATGGTTAGGTTAGGCCGAGTCAGTATAAAATTAATGCTTTGGTCGTGGCCCGAACACCTAGCAGTGTGAAAGAAGTAAGACAGTTCCTTGGTCTCGCTGGGTATTTTCGGCGATATATCCCCGGCTATTCTCTTAAAACAGCTTGCATTGCTAACCTACTTCGCAAAGGTGTGCAATTTCAGAAGACCGACGAGCACGAACAAGTTCATAAAGATATTATTGACCGGTTAACTAACGAATCAGTGCTCGCTATTTACGATCCTTTGTTGGCCACAGAGGTGCATACTGATGCGTCGTCGCGGGGTTACGGTGCTGTCTTATTGCAAACTGACGTTGAAGGACGTAAACGACCTGTTGCGTACTTCAGCAAGGTTACTCAGGGTGCTGAGCCCCGTTACCACTCTTACGAGTTGGAAACGCTGGCTGTGCTTAAGGCGCTGCAACACTTTAGGCATTATTTAGTCTGAAACAAGTTTAAAGTAATTACGGATTGCAACGCCTTAAAACTTACCCAACACAAAAAATATCTCCTGCCTAGAATAGCTCGGTGGTGGATGTACTTGCAGGATTATGACTTTGACCTGGAGTATCGTAAGGGAACTGCGCTATCACACGCGGATTACTTAAGTCGCAATGCAATTAATATGTGTCAAATAGCGAGGCCGCATAACTGGGCCCAGATAGCGCAGGCCGCTGACGAAGAAACCCAGTCGCTGCTGCAGAAACTTAATGACGGTGCGCTTGATGCGGGAAGTTATGTAAAACGTAATGATGTGCTATATTATAAGCTCAATAAGACCGGAGAACGGCCCCGCTATTTATGCTTTATTCCTAAAGGTCATCGTCTAAGTTTACTGCGAATTTTCCACGATGAACACCAACATATCGGTGCAGAGAAAACAACCGACTTGATTCTCTACCACTTTTGGTTTCCTGGACTTAGACAATTCGTGAGAAAATATATTCAACATTGTATTGTTTGCTTAGCTCATAAAAAGGTACCACGTCAACCCTTACAGCCGATCCAGTCGTGGGACAAGCCTGGCACTCCTTTTGATACAGTGCATACAGATGTTTTGGGCCCTCTTCCCGACTCGAGCGGCTATAAGTTTGTTATTTTAATCATAGATGCTTTTACAAAGTATTGTTTATTGTATCCAATTTTTAGACAAGATACTAACGAATTAAAACGTGTGTTTGACAATGATATCTCTTTATTTGGTACACCTCGTTTAATTGTAACTGACCAAGGACGAATGTACGAGAGTTATTTATTTTGCAAATGGGTAAGGGACCTAGGTAATGAGATTCATTTTATAACTGCAGAAATGCACCAAAGTAATGGACAGGTTGAGCGGTACTGTCGAACAGTTATGAATATGATTCGTGTGCAAACAAACTTTCGCCAAGGAAGTTGGTCTAAAATTCTTTGGAAACTACAGCTCAACCTGAACATTACAGTGCAAAAATCTACTCAATGTTCACCTTTGAATTTATTAATCGGCAGTGATGGTGTAACGCCTGTCATACGATCCGTGGTTCGCGATATCGCGATCGAAGCATCCAGCCCTAACCGAGAGTCTCTGCGCGAACTGGCGCGGCAGCGCGCAAGCGAGCTGCTGGATAAAAACCGAGCACAACAAGACGCTCGTGTGAACGAGCGCCGTAGAGTGCCGCGGTCTTTCCAGCTTAATGACCTTGTTTTCGTGCGCAAATTACGAAGATACTGCCACACGGCCGATACGAACTCCAACTTATCAGTGGCTCGTATGGTAAGACTACGCGAGCTGCGGCCGAATATATGATTTTGTGGCGAGGAGAGTAGACCACGGACGTTTGCACGGCATTCTTCGAATGTGAGGGCTCTGCGCGTATTAATTAATAACCCTCTGATGGCTCAGTTGTATTGCCGCTCGTCGCTACGATGTTATGATGGCACCCTGAGGGCTCTGCCTGTTGTATATTCCTGAGGGCTCTGTACGTGGTGAAACCTGGTACCCTGAGGGCTCTGCCAGTCATGCAGTGTGAAGGATCTGTATGCGATTAGAGTGGTAACCTGAGGGCTCTGCCACTCGTACAACCTGAGGGCTCTGTACGGTATCTAGTAACCCGAGGGCTCTGCTAGTAGTGTGGATATTCTTATGTCCTAGGCCCCGTCTAACATAAAAATAAACGCAAAAGAAAAATTGCTGGTTGTTTACTTAAAGCTTATATAAAATAAGCTAATGTTACTTTACTTTGGATATTATGTACTAATGAAATCAATATTGTTTGTAGATAACAATGACGAGACGAAGACCGATAACTCGGATGCCGTAGAAAGTGTGGAAGGAAACCTACAAGAGGTAGAAGCGGAGGTCCATGCTCAACCATCGCGACCACGCCAGGTGCTGTCTGATGAAGCTGCGGTCGAGGACGAACCGCCTTCAGGAACGGCCGATTTAGCCGAAGAATAGGCTTCGGTAGGCGTGGCCTAAGTGTGACGTCATAGTCACGCGATGGTGGTGCGAGATGTAAGAGGGGCGCGCAGGCAGCCGGCTGAGCGGCGAGCATCGCCCACTTTTGATGCGGATTTCGGATCGGACGGACGTTCATCTAATTATTATATTTTTGTTCTTAATAATTAAATCTGTATTTGTTAAACTAATATATATTAAAATCGGACTAAAACGCTAAATATAGAGTATCTGTACATCATCTAATATTCGACACCTTTGTTGAAACTTTCTATTTTTATATATTATAAATGTTATATAATGTATGTTATAGTTCTATACAGAATTTCAATTGTTATCAATATTTAGGAGTCTTCGTGACAGACAGGGGGGTAATAGTCTCCTTCAAACTTTGCGGAACACGCCTTTATCAATGTAGTAACTGGGTGGAAAATGGGGATGGATCAAAGATGCCTTGAGGAAATATCGGTTGTCAGTGGTGATGATTAGGCGGCAGTTGCACTTGTTGTTGGTACAGCTCCAAATGTTGGTCCTGGCGTTCCTCTTGTGACAGTAGAAAGTGTACCCGTTGACGATGACTAATTCTTTGCCACACTGTTTTCTGACCCATTGAACTGTAAAAACATTGATGTCAGTAGGTTCACCAAGTTATTTAAGGAATTCTTTCTAAATGTGTTAATTTGTATGTCCTTATTTTATAGCAAAATTCTGGAAAAAAACAAATAGACGTGATTTTTTACACAGCTATAAGTAGTTGAAAGTCCCGCAAGTTCTATAGGTTTTATACTGTAGGACTGAGGAAGAGGAGGAGAGGAGGAAACCTTTTATCGCAATTATATAATATTCTCACAGGCATGCGAGAAGAGCTAGATCAAAAAATGGCATCAAAGCAAATTCCATAGAAAAAGATAACTACTTAAAATCAGGCGAGCAAATGGCTCATGCTAATCCTTAACCTTAGTGATAGAAATAATAAAAAAATGCAGTCAGACATATTACATGGGCGGACGGAATGGTTAAATAAGTTCGTGGATAAATTAAAAACATGTTTCACTAAGAACCATTTACACTATTCGATACTTAGAGCAGCAATAATAGAAGAATGATTACAATTTTGACAAAGACATTGTTTTCAAGGGTTTTTTGTCACGCTTCTAGTTAAGCAGCAAGCTAAAGATAGTCTCTAACAGATGACAAAGGACAATGCCCATGTTGGACCTGTTTTATTTTGAGAATTTTTTTTTACTAAGCCCGGCAAATGACCCCACTCCACCTGATGTTAAGTGGAAATGAAGTCCTGGCGCGAGGACAACTGGTGAAGCGTAAAAGACGTAGCATCAGTCACCCTCACTCTGCCGGCCCACAAAGTGCCTCTTCACGCCTCGTTTGAAGGACCCTATGTTATAGGTAGGAGGGAATACGTGTGCTGGTAGACTATTCCATCTTTTGGAAGTGCGACAAAGAAACGAGTCACCAAATTTCTTTGTGCGTGATGGAATATTAGAGACTAAATTGGTGACTCCGGTGAGCAGCACGCGTACTTCTATGGAGGAAGGGAGAAGGAGGGACGTATGAATATAAATCAAATAGCTCAAAATTCACTAAAAATAACCATGCTATCATAGTTTTCCTTTAAAGTCAGGAAAAATACAATACTAAGTTTTGTTTTTCGATGGTAGGAACCAATTCCAGGTTTTTAAACGTACTCTGCCACACTCAAAGCGTAGTTTCGCCTCTTAACTGTTAACGTTAAATATATAATTAATTTGATGTTTAAAAAACCAAAATAACATTCTAGTTCTCCTTTTTATGAATTGTTACCATGGAATTAAATTTAATACGCGTAACGATTTATGAATAATTATTAACAAAATAATTTACCATTACCGTCATGAATGGTTGCGCTTGTTACCGAGCTTGTTCCACGGTGAGGAGCGTCCTCGTTATTTTGGACTACTTACCATCAGGCAGGATGTAAGCACTATGACGTGTAACATTAAAAAAAAAGAATTGCTGGAACGGCTAGACTTATCAAGGGTATAACGAAACGCATTTTTGACTTGTCAGTTGACAGCTCTTTCTATCACTGTTTTATGTGGTGGTACGATTCGTTAATTTTAGTTTAATGAAACTCATTTACAGTCTTGATTATGGCTTCTTTAATAATAAAATTTGTAATATTTGTTGTAGATGATTAATTGAAACAAAAGTAGCATAAAACCGGTTTAGCTATGATTGTATGTTGCCGAAAAACTAAAAAAAAAACAATGTCAAAACACAAACATAAAATTGTTATTTTTAAACTTTCTCTCACATAACTCTGGCTTTTAATAAAATATCTGAGTTTAGACCAATAAACAGTAATACTCGTATAATATTTTTACTACCTACATTTTGCTACCAAGATCATTTTATACAAGCAAACTCATTGTCAGGTTTTCAAATGTATGGGCTGTGGGCATTGTCTTTTGTTATGCAAGAGCCTGTCGACAAGAATCCTCTTCGATAACCTACCTGCTATGAACTTTTCGTAAGATTGTACACGATGAGTCCATTATACTCATTATTCCCCTGGCCTATAGTGATAAAAGGCGAGAACATCATTTAAAGTCTTTATCCAACAAAGATTTTGTATCGCGTTCTTAACATTTATTTCTCCGCTAAGTTAGTTCCCTTTCTAAAACTGACCTTAACATTTACTCCAACTTCCACTTACTCTAATAATACTCTATGATTAGCATACCCTAAGTGACACTATTACACTCTAATGAAAACACTATTGCGTATGACATAATTAGGAGCGCTGTGCAGATGTTCCAAGTGAGCTCGGTACATCTCGCCGCTGTGTGGTGAAAAAGGAGCTTTACAATTCCTTCTGGTGCACTTCCACAGCTCGCTCCTATTTCTCTGGGTTTGCAGGAAGTAGGGAAAACCTTTGAGCAATCCGATCTTGTTACCGCGAGTCATCCTCACCCAGGAAACTGTAAAAAATTATAGACGTTACCAAGAATGAGCTTGAATGGCAACATTTCGTAACTACCCTTTATTCTGTTTTGTTGTTTGAAATATACAATATGTTACCGGCAAAGTATATAATGCAGTCATTGTACAGAATAGTAATACCTAGTGTTTCTAAGCAATGTCACGGTCGTTAGGTTATTGTATAGTATATTTTATTAATCATTTATCATTTGTTAGAAATTAACAAATTAACAACACAAACATTGCTTTATTTTTATATAACGATTTGAAAATATTTATACAAAATGGATAAAATTCTTCGTTTAATAGTTACTTTATCTATCATCCAACAACATATAATTCAATACACAGGTTGTTGAGAAAGGGATATAAGCGTAAGCATGCCAAAAATGGTGAATAGTGACTTGAACAGGTAAGTTCCTATAATATTATCTTTACAACTTAGACTCTTACTTATTAAGGATTTTTGTAACTTTTGTAAAATTCACAAGCAGTATAAAGTAAATTTTAACAAATTTACTTTTAAAACAAGGTTAAAATATGTACGACATGATAGTTAAACGAAGTAGTGATTAATATAATTCGCCATGAATTATTAGAATCTAAAGACATCGTGTTTGATTTTTTAGTTAATTAATTTAAAGATAACAAAACGTTGAAAAAAATGCCTACTTCAGGTGGGAATGGAACCTACGTCCTCCGCAATCATTAATAAATTACTTTAGTCATTATTCTTTTCACAGCGTAACAGGATGATAATGTTGAGATTATAAAATAAAATAAAATAATAAATAACTTTTGTCCTCTACTTGTTTGTTAGCTGTCACTTACAAATGTTTGTAAGTGACAGCTAACAAACAAGTAGAGGACAAAAGTTATTTGTTTCAAACCGCCTCTGTGGTCTAGTGGCTAAGCTACCTGTTTCAGACCCAGAGGTCCCGGGTTCGATTCCTAGCGGGGGGTACATCTTTGTGTGCTCGGTTTGGTTGGTGGTAGGGCTGTTAAGTCCGCCTGGCTAGCTACCACCATCTTGTCTAAGTCTGTCGCCATAACAACGATGTTTATAGCATTGTGGTGTTCCGGCAGTTTGACATAAGATAGCCAGTTCCTCAGTGGTTGAGGATTCCGGGTGAAGCGCGCTTCCACCTTCGGCTTTATCGTCACTTACCATCAGGTGAGATGAAGGCCAAGCGCTTACCCGTTGGCAATAAAAAAAAATTAAAAAAAAACGATCTTATATTGTTTACATGTGAATTCATTGCTTAACCGTTTCATATAAATAAAGTAAGGAATGTTTTTGTCACAAATAAACACACTTCAACAAGTAAAAGCAAATGTCAAAGAAAGCTAACATTATCTTTCATTCAATGAAGCTTTTATCAAAAATCACATAGTGTTTTTGTAATATTTTTAAAATGTAGTCGACTTTTTAGTATTGCTTTAGTGCAAAGAGATTTAAATAGTAATAGAGCGGCTATTGGTCACTATTTCATACAAAAACTTTGAGCTGGTGCTCAAGTTACGCCATCTAACGTTGAAAAGCAAAACCTTATATCAAGAATAATAAGAAGTACACTATGAACAATTAGAATAAGTCTCACCTACCCCACGGTAGGTGTCGCCCTGAAGTAGGGATGTTCCGTTAAAAATTCGACGTACCTATCGATAAGTTTGATGAAGATTAACTAAAATCGGTATAATATACAACATTGGAACAAGCAAGTGACAATTAGGGAAGGAAATGAAAATTCGGGTGTTTCAAATGAGTATTTACTAAGTTATAAAGTGTAAAGTTATTAAAAATTCAACATACTTAACTAATTATAAACAAAGAATGAATGAATGAAATAACATAAGCACCTAGCTAGTACCTACGAACAGCATACTAACAACACTCATTTTTGAAGTAAACCCACCCCCGCGATCACTCATCATAAGTAAGGATTATTATACACTCCCGTATACCAAAATCAAGTCAACTTCAAAACAAATGTAACATGGTTGTGTGATTGGATTAACGAATCAATTCATAGGAATGATAAGGTAAAATGGCTGACTTTAAAAGATTAACACGAGTTGATCCATATAGTGATTCATTTTAAAATACCTAAGTTTACATAGATATTATAGACCACATTGCGTGTTAATGACAACTCGCAATCGCAAGTACAACCACGAGCAAAAATATGTAAACAATTGTAACTCTTAAAACAATGGAATAAGAGTCAAAGTGTATACATATTGGTGCTCGTGACTGTACCTATCAAATTATTTTTGTCGATCTTAATTGCTTTTTCGGGCATTAATTATGCAACTTTTAAATACACGGCATTGTGAACGTAATTACATTGGCCGTGTTTCAAGCAAAGTAACAAAATAAGAGCTCACTTGTTAAGTGCGCTGTTATTTAACGAGCCGCGCCGCGCTCCGACCTGACATCTAGTTGGTATTGTTGATCGAAGAGTTTAAAATAAGTAGTAATATTCTAATTTATTAAACGATCATCGCACGATACTGTTACACTGCATAACATTGCGTTAGGGACGCAATGATCATTGAGTCAGAATATTACTACTTATATAAAACTTAAACTTACGATATAAAAATATTATCTACTTATAATATTATTCGATAAGTAAAACGACATCACTTGAACACCACTAAATCATCTACTTCCGCTTCGACAAGTGTGGTGGCATCCTAAAAGTAGATACTTTTGCTTTTCACCACTAGAGGTCAGCATAGGGCAACGGTAAATGTTCTAGAATAATTTATTAGAAATTATGATTATAGTCTGATTATGGGGTAAATATACAAAATATTTACGAAAATAAGCTGTAATCACATTCAGCCTTTTTTCCATATCGGGATTTGCAGTATCGCAATACGCAATTTGGTATATTTTCTATTGTTTAAGTCAAATTTGTTCACGCACAAACACGACTGCACTAGAGGGCGCATAACATCATACTAAGCGACTTGTTACCACTTGGTAATAAGTTGTGGATTAAAGTTTTGATCGCTATGTCCTGTCTATTAGTAATAGTTTAATGTCTTTGCTTTAGTGTCACTGGCACCGCACCGATAATACGTGCTACTGCAGAAGAGTCACTTAAAATCAATGACTACATACTTAGCATCTGGGTGAATTTCAGTAGGTCCATTAAAATATTCATTTCCGTGGATTTTTTATCTTTGAGTTTTTTGAAAAATATTTTCGCGTTTATTAAAGTTTTTGATAATATATGTATTCTTGCTTAATATCTGGCAGATAACTTAAAAAACTAACAAGATATACAAGTTTAAAAATTTCGTGCTACGGCGATGAAACATGCATGCCGGAAATGAAACAAGCGTCCACGGCAATGAAAGAACTGTGCCACGGGAATGAAAGAATCAATCCACGGAAATGAAAATCCGTAAAACATAATATTTTATATACTTATTACCTGAGGATTATACTTACATACAATAGATACACGCCTGTCTCCGAGAGGGAACTGCATACCCAGACTGTGTCTCTCTATCGGATCCTATAAATTCATCCCATACCACAAACAATGTCTTAGTTCCACCCAAAATTTGTGTAAGATTTGGATACATATTACAAAGGGAGTAGAATAACGAATGAAAGACTGTAGTATTGAGGTCTCTTAGAAGTGTTGCGTGTCAACAGTCCACAGTCTTTTCTTTACATAGTCTATTTAATTTTACTTACTTATTCTACTCCTATTCTTCTTTTGTGATTTCTCCCTACTAAAATTTTACTCCCATATAAGTGTTGGCACCAAGACCTCCCATGGGCAGTTATTTTTAATGTCTTTTAGACACACATTAAATCTTGCTACTTATTACTACCTACTTATTACAGAATGCAGGGGCTCATTAACTTGATTCTCTATGATTCTCTATTTTTACTCTCTTCCTAATATCTTCCTCGCATCGGCCAACACAATCTCGTATCACAGACAAGTGTCAACAATAGCTGTTGATAGGGAGTCTTGGTTCCATCTAACGTTTGTGTGTGAGAGTAAGATTTGGATAGATATTGCAAAAGGAAGAATCGGTAGTAGAAAAATCTGTAGTCTGACAATATTAGACGTCGACAGAGTAAACACAGCTCAGGCAAATAACGGCTAATTTATCCATTTATATAAAAAATCGCCAGACAAAAACGATCAAATTTGTTAAACGATGTTACGCTTGCTAAATATTATTAAACACGTTTAATTGGTTTTTTCATTTACGCACTGGAGCAAGTCCACAGATGATTTATTCTGCCAAAGTATTTCAAATTCTCTGACGTCACTACGACCGCACCCCCCACGCACCGCAACCGCACCCTGTCTGTGTCTGTGCCTGCGCGCCCGCAATTTTTATATTGCAGCTTTTGAGAACTGGTCGCGCGCAAAAACATTGTTTCAAGAATTTCTGTTTTGCAGTGGACGCTGCGGTGCAACGCGTTTGGATTTATACCTACTCGTGTAGTAAACAACCATGTCATCGTTTTTTAATTAAAATGAAAATTTACATGTAAATAGGTTTAGCTTGAAAGTAATTTCTGCACACAAACTAAATCTTTAAAAACAATAATAGGAATAAAATTGTTGTGTTGAACCCTGCTGTGATACCTATCTATTGAGATTCTAATATTTTTACCTGATCAAACGAAGTGAATGACCTGAAGTGAAGTTTGATAATAATTGTTTTGTCTTCGACGAAGTGGGTAAATAAAAAATATATTTACGGTTTGTTTAAATTTTGGAATCCACAATAATAATTAATCATGACATGATACCTAACCTACTTGAAATTGCACAGGTATAATAGCATAACATAACTTAATAAAGGGCGCAACAACAAGTAGATTTACATCTCGACTGTGATTTTTGCGTAAAATGGACAATTTTGGCGTTATGGATCTCAGAAACCAAATTATATTAACAATTTTGACTTATTGAATAGTGTAGAATAGCTATTAGAATAGTGCGTAGCAGCCTCGCTTTTTGTAAATTTTGCTTAACTTTTTAATTAAACCCAAAATTGCAGAGAAAGATTTTCATAAAATGCGCCAAGGCACTTTTTTGAGCTCCTAGATTGAACTACTGTTATAACAAATGAAATAAAAAAATTAGAATGTTATCTCTTATATAGTCGTATAGTGCGTAGCGGCCTCGGAGTTTTTAAATATCATTGATTTTATATAGAAAAAAAATCTTATTTTAAACCACAAAACTTCGAAAATCGCATTAAGTTACCTGTGAATTTCTCCTATCTACGATAATATTATTGAGCAAAATGTATACCAGAATAATCGTTACTTCATGATGAATAAAGATTTTATAATAAATTTACTATCCTATTTCGATAAAAACTTGATAAAACCGATAAATACAACTGCAAAAATACCTCAAAATGCGATGCGCCGGCCGTCTGAACACAGCTCGCCACGACATTTGTAATAATATTATTAAGCATGATTTTATTATCCAATTTCGATAATAACGATAAATACAACTGCAAAATTACAACAAAATGCGAAAATGGACATTTTACTCAAAAATCACAGTCGAGATGTAGGTAACAGGCCTCTAAACGGGTTTTCTAAATACTTACAAAAAATCGTCGACATAATTTTCTTCTTTGCCGCTGGGTTAGCACCACTTGCCATCTTTATTTCCATAACACTAAGGTTGTTTATGCAACATTTTTCGTTTATGAAAAAAAATGTTGAACAAACAACCAATAGGTTATTTTTATTATTGAAATTTTTGCGTTCACAATGCTATATAGGATAAAAAAAGCAACAAGTCTTTCTGGGGTCTCGGTAGCTTAGCGGCTAGAGCAGTGGACCGGCAATCCAAAGGTCAGGGGTTCGAATCCCATTCGAGCTTTCCTGAGACTGGTTATTTTTTCTAGTAATTCAATAATAATGATATTTATAAGCAATTGTTTACGTCTTTATAGATTGTTAAATACTTGCATTATGTAGTATTTCCTTCGACTGTGAAGGTAAACTTCACAGCTTGACGTAATACCGGTGGCTTGCAGCGTAAATATCAAACTACTAGAAAAAGATTTCTTTCGACTGTGAGGGTAAACTTCACAGTGACGTAATACCGCTGGCTTGCAGCGTAAATATCAAAGTACTAGAAAAAGTTCAAAACGTTTTTTGGGGTCTCGCTAGATTAGCGGTTAGAGCAGTGTACCGGCAATCCAAACGGTCATGAATTCGAATGCCATTTGGGCTTTTCTGAGACTGGTTGTTTTTTAAATAAAAAGTTGCAATCACAAACTTGTTGCTAGATAAATGGAATTCTACTGATTTCAGTGGAAAGCGGCACATTTGAGTAGGTATTTCTAAGAAATCTCATCCTCGCGAGTAGTTAGGTAAATTCAGACTGACTTTTTTTGCCGATTCTGACTTTAGCCTGTTCCTTCAAGGAAAAAAATATTACCAAAAAGAAATCGAGTTATAATTATCATATTGAGTGGAAAAAGAAACAGTTTTCTAGGTAGGTACGAAAAGTTTTTATTTACTTACGATAAAAATGTTTTAACAACTTACTTAAAATAATCTAAACAAACTATTAACACTTAAACCAAATAGATAGATAGATAGATAAATTCTTTATTGCACATACATGTAGAACAATTTTACAATATAAAACTTAAATCTAGTATGAGCAAAGGCGGTCTTATCGCTGAAAGCGATCTCTTCCAGACAACCTTTGGTTTTAGGACCCAAGAAAGAGAAAGAGGAAGTGCGCAAGTACAATTAAACAGAATTACACGATAGTTAATTAATAAAAACAGGTATTATAATTATATACTTATAAATATATTTAAAATTAGACGTACATATATATATACAACGATATAAGTATCATACATACTCACATACATACATATATATTAAATAAACTATTACATGTTACTAGCAGATGACTTAGCTAATAGATGCTTGTGTAGCATAGATTTGAAGATAGAAAGTGTCTTGGAGTGTCGGATTTCGTAGGGTAAGTTATTCCAAAGAAAAGTAGACTGGACTGTGAACGAATCCTTAAAATAACCTGACCGGGTAAAGGGAGCCTTTAGTACATTATCCGATTTTGACCTGAGACCACGGTTGTGATCCTCCCCTAGAAACCGGAAACATCCTTTAAGGTAGGAAGGAGTACGAGGATCATACAGTACGTTAAAAACGAGAGTGAGGATATGCTCCTCACGGCGCAACCTAATAGGTAGCCATTCAAGCCTATGCCTGTATTCAGACACATGGTCGAACTTACGCAAACCGAAGATAAACCTGACGCAGAGATTTTGAAGGCGTTGTAGCTTATTAAGCAAGTCCTCATTAAGATCAACAAGGCAGACATCGGCGTAGTCTAAGATCGGTAGAAGGAGAGATTGCGCAAGCTCGACCTTGGTCTTCACAGGAAGCAAGTTCCTCCACTTCCTAAGCGAACCAGAGGCAGCAAACACCTTACGACTCATCTCTGCTACTTGTGGAGCCCAGCAGAGGGTACAGTCGAAAAGGACCCCTAGATTCTTTACAACATCGCAGTAGTTTATTGAGATACCGTCAAAGAAGAGCGAAGGGACAGATAAATTGTTTAACTTGGCTGTTTGTTTTGAGCCCCCGATGATGATAGCTTGCGATTTATTAGGATTGACCGTTAAGCCATGGGTTCGACTCCATTCAAGAATAGTCGCAAGGTCAGCGTTAAGGCTGGCGATCAACCTCTCAATATCATCAACGGGGGCCTGAGAATAAATTTGCAGGTCGTCGGCATACAAGTGAAATTGACAGGATAGGAGTGGTGTGAGAAAGTTAATAAAAATCGAAAACAGGAAAGGAGAAAGGACGCCGCCCTGGGGCACACCGGCAGTGACGTCGCTAGCACTAGAAAGTTTGTCATCGGCGCGGACGAATTGCCGTCTGCCGAAAAGGTAACTACGAAACCAATTAAGCGCCGTATCCGAGACTAGGAGAGATTTCAGCATAGCCAGAAGGATGTCGAAGTCAACAGTGCCGAAAGCATTTGAAAAGTCCAATAGTACCAACACCGTCAACCGCTGATCGGACATTCCCAGGCGTATGTCATCGGATACTTTGGTCAGAGCTGAGGTAGTACTATGTCCCGGGCGGAATCCAGATTGGAAAGGACTAAGGAAGTTAATTGAGTTTACAAAGACACTGATTTGGTTGAGGACAAGGCGTTCAAGGATTTTTGAAAGGAAGGGAAGAATGGATATTGGTCTAAAATGAGAGGGCAAGGAAGGGTTCGAAGTTTTAGGAACAGGTATGACGACTGCTTGACGCCAGCAGCTAGGAAAGCTGCCGGTATCAAGCGAGAAGTTAAAAATATGGCAGAGGATAGGGACCAGAATATCAAATCCTAAGAGGATCATCCGCCGGCCAATCCCATCCATGCCCTCGGCATTAGACTTAACTGCTCGGATGTTGTCTTCAACTTCGCGCTCAGAGACCGACCGAAAGGCAAATACAGGATGCTGTGGATAAGGAGAGGAAGACAGTGATAGCAGTGTGCTTTGTTTCAAATTATGAGGGATACATGAAGGAGCAGAAAAGTGTTGGTTTAAGGAGGACAAATCAAGATTTTTAGGAATGGAGGTCTTAGACTTACCAATACCCAAGGAATTTAAAAATGACCAAACCTTAGCAGGGTCACCGTTAGATACGGAAGAGTGAATGTGACGACGTTGCGCATCCCTACACAGCCTACTACAGCGATTACGAAGCTCCCTATATTTGCCACGATTAATGTCAGATGGATCCTTCTTAAATCGAACCTTAGCAGCATTACGCCTGGCCATAATGACTTTAATGTCATTAGTTAGCCAGGGAGCGGGGAGATGTTTGAGCCGGACCGGTCGAAGAGGGGCATGGATGTCAAATATTTCGATCAAGTTCGAGTTGAAGATTTCCATCTTTAGATCGATAGTAGGGGCATCAAACACCGCATCCCAGTCAATACTGCTAAGGTCAGACATAAAGCTAACAGTGTCAACATTGTTGAAGTTACGTTGCAAGATCACTCGCGGTTTAGGTTTAGGACAACGGATCTTATAGGATAGGAAAAGGAGATCATGATAGGAAAAGGCTTCAGCAGAAAGTTGCCCGTGGGAACTCACGTGATCAGGAGAGGAAACAATTGCAAGATCCAACAAGGAGGGCTGGCAGCCAGGAAAATGGTGTGTAGCAGTTGAAGGGAGAATGTTAAGGCTAGTGGATTCCACAATTGAACAAAGGTGTGTCGACCGTGAATCCCGCTTGAGTAAGCAGGTGTTGAAGTCACCCATAATAATAATATGGTCAGCTGTTGGTACCAGTGTTTCTAATACGGCTTCAAATTTATCAAAGTAGTCTATGTGTAGATTGGGGCTATAGAACACGCCTAGGAGAATCTTCGAGTGACCGAGAAGAACTTCTATAAAAAGGTACTCAGAAGATTCAGAGTAGGCAGATGGAGATTTACTTATGATATTAAAAGGCAGGTGGCCTCTGAGGAAAATGGCAACACCACCACCCCCCTTGCCAGTCCTGTCATTGCGAATGAGGTGAAATCCGGGAAGAGAGTAGGAGGTGGAAGGGAGACAAGGTTTTAAGAACGTTTCCGATATAAGGATGGCGTGAATATTTCGGTTACCAGAGAAGGTGGTCAGCAAATCTGGGTAATGCGCGGGGATGCTTTGGGCATTTATATGCACGACATTAAAATTTTTGGAGAAAGGTGCAAAGTTAGCATCAAGTAATGAGTCCAGAGGTTGAGGCAAACTTTGGAAACTACAGTCTGATAAAGAAGAAGCAGAAAGATAGTCCGACCTGTCATCCGAATCAATATTATTGTCATCATTAAAAATCGCTTGTAACATAATAAGTAAGTATATAAATACTATATAATATAAGATAAAATATATTAAAAAAAAATGTAATATAAAAACTAAATAAAAAATTAAATAGGTATAGGTATACCACCCGCCAGCAGTATGGAAGAGAATCGCCTACCTACTAGGTACATTCATTCACTAAAAACACAACTAAATGATTTACTAAACTATACAGCAAATAAAAAGTTAAACAAAGGAAAAACAAACAAAATTAGGTTTAGAATAATCAAAATTAGAAAAAGAAAACCCTAGGCCGTATAGACCAGATCCCTTAGTCATGTCCAAGAGTGAATTATTGTACTGACACATTCATCCGTCAGTGTCAGTCTGACACCTGACAGTAGGTAATGTAAACAAACGAGATCACGACGAGTTCGACGAGAAAAAAAAAGGTTAAATACAGTGCAACTACACTCCAACCCTATAACATTTTAGAGTACATAAAAACTGATTATTATGTGGGTTAAAGTTTAAGTGGCTGAAAACCGGTTGCTAACATTTACTCGGTGTTGACGAGGTACCCGCAGCAATACGGAGAAACTCGGCCATGGACTCAAACCTGTGCCTGTTTCCGTCAGGAGTCTTAATGAAGATCACCCCTTCCGCAGTCCAGCAGTTAGAAATGCCGAATTTGTTTCTTGCAGCCATAAACACGTCATGCCGCGTCTTTGTTAGAAATTCGGATAGCGTGACTTTGGAACCTTTAAGGGCAACTTTGCCTCTCCACAAAGCCGCGCGCACCGCAGTATCAGAGAATTTTACAACAATGGGCCGCGGTTTGTTGTTATTGGGAGCCAGTTTGCCCATGCGATAACTTGCGGTAATGCTGCTACCCGAGAAACCTTGTACCTTGCATTTCGATGTGAGTGTGGCGACAACTTTAGAGCAAGTATCTTCACCTTTCTGCTCCGCGATACCGTGTACCAGCAACATCTTACTTCGGAAACGCGTCTCAATCCTGTCCATGCCTCTTCGCAAGTCATCCATTTCTGAGCGAAGTACAGCCAGTCCGTTACAGACAAAAGCCTTGAAGGCGAGAAATTCGGAATTGAGCCCAGCAATTGTATTTGGATTCTTACGTGAAGATGCCTGGTTGAGCTCAGCCTGGAACTCTGCCATTTTGGTCTGGAACATCTTGGCCATGTTGTTCATGTTGTCTTCCAGTCTTGAGTGATCCATGTTTAGTGATGTGTGGAGAGTTTTAAAAGGAGAAGTTAAACTGCAGGCGAGTAGAACTACTTTATGCTATCAGGATTTGCATAAAAAATCTGATAAAAAACTTAATTAAATATTTTTAAAGAAATAAAATAAGAGAGCAACAAATTTAGGTGTTTACTTGGCAACTACCCTCGGCCGAAAAAAAAACTAGTTTACTAGTTTACTCTACTTATCACATGTAAGCAATCACTAACTCCTACATCGTTTCCCAGGTGGTAAATACGAGCTCCACACTATGACGGATTCGGCAGAAGCTTGGCCACAGAATAATATTACTAGGCTTGGCTGAGGAGTCTATAATGCCGGCTCCACATGCTTGACAAACCCCAACAAGCAACAAGCCGTCACAAATTCATACGTGTGGATAGAGCGTTTGGCTTGGTTTGCAAGCGCTTGTATTGTAGCGTAGCCGATCCGTCGAACAAATCGCGGCGCACAAGCACAAGCGTGGTCGCGGCATAAAAGAAGACAATTAATGATCCACGGAGGATCAATTTTGCCATACGCAATAATAATAAGTTTACTAGCATACACGAGTGATACAAAGGTAAAGCAAAAATTGGTGTGTGTAAAAATTAGACAACTGTAATATTTTTATAAGAATACAATTTCAAATTCAGCACTTAATTAATATATTTTTATCTATATTTTTTAACTAATGTTTCTCATCATCAGATAAAAATAAAAATCTGAAGAGTTTTAATAAATATTATAAACTATTTAACAACAATAAATTAAATAAAGTATAAGTACGTTTATACTTAAGCATTCGTACAAATTACCTTTCTCAACATTTAAAAATCTTAAATATTATGTGTTTACATCAAGTAGGTATTAAGCTTCAATAGGAATATTTGTCAAATCACAAATATTTTTATTGAAGCTTCTTACTACTTGATAAATGCATAAATAGATGCAAATCAACACTTCAAAAAAAAATATCTGAAGACTGTGGGACATATCAATTTTTTTGGCTGGAACTCTCGTCCTCAGCCCGCCATCCTTTCAGCCTTCGACGTATCGTTGAGGTTGATACCTGAGACAAAACACCTAGTTTGTAATTTCTTAAAATATTTTAGTAACATAATACAATACCTAATAGGCATTTTAACCGTCGAATTCATTAAGTTGGTATACAGATAGGTAGTTACTTATTAATTTTTATTTAAAATAGATTAATAAATATAAATATATCCAGAAAAATACTACTCTCCGCTCTGTTTCATAGATTAGCATTTTTTAATTATCCGCATGATGAGTAATGAAATGACCTCAACGCCAAACGCTTCAGTTTTAGCTTTTGCTAAACTAATTTGAGAGTAAAGTAGGATATTAACCTGAAAAAGCGCAGCGCGAAGACGCTGACATAAGATAATATGTTTATCTTATTAAAAAAAAACATTTTTCAGCTATTGGTGAAAAACGTTTTTTTTTACCACGCTCTTCCTTCTCCCCGTGCGCGCGCCTTTAGCGCCTGTGCGCCCTAATGCTGGGCACAGGCCTCCCACGTGGACAACAGCACAGGGGATAACGGACCCTAACCCACCACGCTGGCTGGGTTTTAACGACTGTCATCTTATGACAACAACCAACAACCGAGACCAACGGCTTAACGTGCCTTCCGAAGCACGGAGGATCTCGAGATGTTATTAATTTGGTCACCCATCCAGCGACCCGGCATTGCGAAAGTTGCTTAGCGGGCAAGATCGCAAGCCGAACGCGCTAGCCGCTGCGCCATCGAGCTCCCTAATGGCCCACAAACCTACCTAATATTTGAATTCACCGCCCGAGTTTAAAAAGTTCTCTTCTCAACAAACTCTTCAACCTATACAATAATATTAATAATATTATTTACGCGAATATCTGTCTGTGATCCTAGACAGGATCCAAGAGTCGGACATAAGAAAATACTTACCTACAAGCAAAATGCGAACGAAATTTTATTATTCACTTATGCAATTCAGTTTGTTTTAGCATGCAATTTACTTTTTTGCTGATAATAATAATATATCTAAAGAAACTATTTTATTATGCTGGGGCCACATTAGCTCTTCTTTAATCTGTGACATTAGCGCGCTAAAATTGTCGCGCTAAAAAACTTCGTGTTCCATTGTCGCTTTACTACGCGACATAGTAGCGCGTTAACGCGATGATGCATCGCGCTAAGACAAAGTGTTCGGCCAGACGTGTCGAATTAGCGCGCCAGCGCGATAGGGGTGGCCCCAGCGTTAGTAAAATATAGGTAAGGAATAATTAACTTACATTATAAGCTGAGGCTGTTGATTGGGTGTTTAGGAATGGCTCATTATTATGGGCCGCAGTAATCGCGGCATCCTGTGCCGCGGTAGTAGCCCGCTGCTAGAGCTGCCGACTGTGCCTCGACAGGCCACCTCCAGTCTCCTCGTTGCGTCGCAACCAATAATTGATTGTCTTTCTCTAAAACAAATTTGTTAAATTAAGCACAGTTAGGTAAGATACATTGCGCGACGATCTGGATCACCAGGTTTGAGACTTGCCAGCACGGCCATGTTTTGGAATCACTAGAAGGAAGAAAAGAAGAGACCTTTTCCCTATAGTGGGATCTTACAGTCTAGCTAGACAAAAAAGTGGATAGGTAGGTATTTATTCTTATGAAACAGAAATCAAAAACAATTTATTTACTAAAAAACATGGTAACAAAATACAAAATATATAGAAAAACAAATAAATAGAAAAATTAAATAAAATTTTGTGCTCCTCTATTCGCACGTTATGGTAAAAAAAATATATTAAACGTTACTGTAGGTAATATGAAATTCGTTACAAAAGCTACCTTAACCTCATAAAAATAAAGATCCACTAAAATGTGCTGCAAACAGAAAGGGAAAAGAACTATGAGATGAAAAGGTCTCTACTTTAAACATCGTTTTTATAAATGACACTATAAATTTAGTGTCAAAAATATAGAGAAATTCAATTCGATTCAAGCGTAGACAGAGAAACCTGATTCGAGAATTACGAAACTTTTACTATGACCTGTAATTATTACCTAACTATACCTACTTACCTGCCTACCTACTTTGTCCTACAAATAAGACAAATAAAGAAATAATAAAAATCCTATAATAAACACCTAAAAACATGAAAGCAATACTCACTGTTAACACAGTCCTTCAATCTATTTCTATTATACCTTAGCCGGCTTCTCTCAACACCACAATGAGTTGCCGCTGCTCAGGAGTTAGTTGTGGCGCCATAATCACAATCACCAACTGATAATAGAGCCTCGCACTTTGTGAATCACGGCACGCAAAAATAATAGCAGACCGAAGCGTCAACACCAATTAGATGATATTCGGCTACTGGCCTCACTCCGCCAAGCGAAATATGCGAAAAAAGTGCACTAGAAACGATTGAAAAAACATCTGTGTGCGTGCGCAAATGCACCGTGTAAAACCGTAGTGAAAATACACCCTATTCCAATGCGTTAAAGATCATTCAAAAACCATTCCATCCCTTATTCTTATTGTGTTGAAATAAGGTCCATAATTCGTAAAATCAAAACAAAGCTTTGTACGCGTTTGTTACTACTACAAGCGCAAGCGCATCGTGATTGGCCAACATGCCGCATCCAAGTCCTTTTCCAACATTCTCTATGTCGTGTGTAGCGTAGCTAAAGGAACTTGCTCAAAAAAGCTTTTTTCATCTCTACAGAATTTCCCCATATTAAGAGCCCATAACTTAAGACTGAAGAAACATAGCCATAATAAGCTGTAATCGCTACTTCTACGGAAGTAATATTACTAAATCGTCTAAGAGCAAACACAAATTTATCGATTCTGGTGCCAGTGGCAAAATGAGTCTAAATGTATACCCAAAAAAGTAGTTGATTGGACCGCTTCTATTTTTTCGTTGTTATATCTAACATCCAACTCTATTTCATTTGCTTGATATGTTTTAAATTGCATCATTTTAGTCTTCTTAATATTTATTTGTAAATTATTATTGTTAATCCAGTAAATTATTTCATTTATTGCCATATTAATGTCCTTGTTAAAATTCGCCATTTCGTTAGCCTTTATTAGTAACGTCGTGTCGTCAGCATACATTATACAGTCGTGCTTAATCGCATTAGGAAGGTCATTTATATATAGTAAAAAGAGTATCGGCCCTAAGATACTGCCTTGTTGGACTCCGCAATTATTAAGTTTAAATTCAGATTGATGGGTTAATTGTACTTTATTTAAAATTGTTTGAATTTCTGTGCACTGGGTTCTATTGTACAAGTAGCTTTGTATCCAATCATATGCTTTACCTCTTATGCCATACCTACTTGTCTAATTTACGAAGCAGGTTATTATGGATAGAGCAGTGGACCGGCAATCCAAAGGTCGTGGGTTCGAATCCCACTCGAGCTTCCTGAGACTGGTTGATTTTTTTCTAGTAAACATTTTATCCGTTATCTATATAGCATTGTAAATGCAAAATTTCAACAATAAAGAAGCTTTTTAACGTTTTTACAAAGTCACATTCTTGTTCCTTGGAGAAAAAATTATTTCTTCCCATTCTCTTAACGTCGCTTCCAGTCTTCACGTGGCCCCTCAGGGTCCATCGTGGTATATTATATTTATATGAAGCTGCTTGCTGAGAAAGTTTGCATTGCTTTATATCATCTAGAGCGTTCTGTAAATCAGGTTGAGACCACGTTACGCCACGTTTTTTCTTTACGGGTGTTATATATGTTACTGTATATACTGAAAAAAAAAACAATTTGTAGATTAATAAACAATTGGTAGTGAAAAAAGAATGTCACATGTTGCCTCAAGTAAATGTAAGGTTAAGCACAAAATAATGTATTGTCCCACTGCTGGGCAAAGGCCACAATCATTAAAATGAAGTCTTCGCTACCATAGATGGGTATTGGCTTAATCACCGCGCCTGATGCGGGTTGGTGATCACAAACCCGGGCGCAGCATCGAATCATCCGAAGCACACTCGATCTGGAAATTAAACCCTGGACCTCCGGTCTTCGGGCGGAGCACAGAGGTGTTCGATTCCTATTTATATCAAGTATAAAAGTTGAATTAGTCACATTACCATACATTAAAAATATATTTGATGCATGCAGCAGCAGCATTATTATTATAATTAGTAAGAGAAATAGATATACATTAGTATTAGACCAAATAGTAAGAGTTCAAAATAATTAATGCTAAATATCTAAATACTGATCATTTGGCACTGTATAAGTAGTTACTGTATTAGTCTTCAGACTTATTGTATAGTTAAATTACATTTAATTAGGTATGTACTTAGAATCACTTATATTATCAACCAAGAGTTAGTTAGAGACTAGGCAATTAGGATAACAAAGGCAGTCCTCTACCATAGTCCACTTTTCGCCAAATAGCGACTGCACATGTGCTCAGCGTGACAGGTGGTGAGCCAATCGCCGTTCTATGCTGTTGAATGTATGTGTAGCCTTTAGTCCGTTAGTCGCCTTTTACGACACCTAAGGGAAGAGAGGGGGGTTAGTAGTATTCTTTCACCGCTGTACGACACGTTTACATTAATATGCAAAAAATAAATAACATAAATTACGATTATAATCAATTATTGATAAAACATTCTAACACATTACTAAGTAGTAGTTTATTATTTTATATGTCTATTTAATTAAATTTTTACCTAAACTAAGTAAGGGATACATTAAAAATATGAATATTAAAATATTAAATCAAGTAATAACTATAACAATAAATTTGTTCTTAGTATAATTTGTGTGTAAGGCAAATAAATACCACTTTATAACGAAAAGTCGGCATACGACAGCCGAATATAAAATCGTTATAAGGCAGGTATTTCAATCCTCAGATGAAACTTATCCATGTTTAAGAAAGCATAATTTTATGACTTTTCCTTCCCATGAGTTTACAAGTTTTCAAAATGGCAATTACAAGCCAGACTTAGAACTTTTATCTGAGGTTTGAAAAAAGCCATTACTACTTACAATAATATTACACCATAAAAATGCTAGTTCTTATTTGTGAATGTCTTCTGAATGTGAATGAATTCTTAGGCGTTTGTCTAACTACAGGTAAAACTTGTTAAAAACGAGATAAGAGCTTATTATCACGGCCTGTTAACCCACGTTTAAGAGCTGCTTTTGTGACTCATACTCTACAAAGATGTAGAGACTACTATCTTATTTTAATAGCCTCTGTGAAATCAATGCAAACATACACGTATCATTAATTCAACGATTGGCATCTAACTTGGTTAGGATCGCAAACGAAAATATTACGTTGACGAATAACACAAAACCTTAAAGACGATATCAGAGGTAATAGGTAATTTTATAACTGCATAGAGTAAATTTATATGATTTATATAATTTTCATTCGATTATATATTCTGTGGTCGCGATCGGACATAGTCAGAATTCGCCAAGTATCTTGACTTGTCTACAAATTGACTATTGACAAACGATAAGGATGCCAGTTGTCTAGAGAGGTTGGTAGCGTGCTTCATATTTAGTTAATAGAGAAACTGTTTGCACGAGATTGGATTTAGTTCCATCGTCTGGTGCTAACTGCTTGCTAATATGGACTTTGTTACGGGTATTTCATATATTCGGTGAACTTTCTTATTTGAGCAGTCGTTCCCAAAATTCTAACAAGCGTGCACTAAAGTGAATCTGTTAACACAGATATATTAAATCTTGGAGTAAATGCCGTTGCGTATGATGAACAAAGGTGGTTTGTGGATATGCTCGAAGTAGCCGTCGACCAGCTCCCCGACCACCGACATGATGAATCTGGCTTTGCAGTTGCCCCATCTAGTGCACCGCCATATGTTCTTCTTGGTGCCTCTGACGTTGCAGTAGTAAGTGTACCCGCCGACAACTGCCAGCGCTTTTCCCGATTGATTCCGTACAAACAATACTGCAAGGAACAAGAAAGTGATGTTAGTTTATGACATGATAAAACCTTACTTATGAATGATAGAGTACTGAAGCTTTCACATTTGTGTCAGTTTACGTTATTTTGTGTGTAACAAATGTAGATTATGCACCAAGGGGATAAAGTATAGTGTCTTATGTAGCGGGCGCCCCGAGCAAAACGAAGGATTGTAGCGTTAACTCCCGAGCGTAGCGAGGGTGTTTTTAAGACAAGAATCCTGAGTGCAACGTGGGATTCAAGGTCGCCCAAGACGAAGGCACCTTTATCCCTGAGGAGTATACTCTACTTTTCACACCATCTATGAGACATAAAAGGCAATAGTAAAACAATATTATTAAACAAGATTGTTAAACAAGGAGCTAAAATGACCCAAACGGACTAAAGACTGCACATACATCCTACAGTATAGAGTGGCGATGGGCTCATCGTAATAATACTACCAACCCCTTTCTTCCCTTGGGTGTCGTAAAAGGCGACTAACGGACTAAAGACCTGCATATACATCCAACAGCCAACAGCATAGAGCGGCGATGGGCTCATCAAAATAATACTACAAACCTCTCTTTTCCCTTCGGTGCCGTAAAAGGCCACTAACGGACTAAATACTGCACATACATCCAACAGCATAGAGCGGCGATGGGCTCATCAAAATAATACTACCAACCCCACTCTTCTTTTCGGTGTCGTAAAAGGCGACTAACGGACTAAATAAAAACTGCACTTACATCCAAAAGCATAGAGCGGCGATAAACTCATCAAAATAATACTACCAACCCCTCCCTTCCCTTGGGTGTCATAAAAGGCGACTAACGTACTAAAGACTACACATACATCCAACGATAGCTTCCGCCTCTGCACACTGTCCTTCAGGAAGATCACCGAAGCTAAGTCTTGAGTTTTTGTAAATTATTTTCTAAAAGATTAAGAATAAACTTTGTAACCTATTCACTGATTTCATTCCTATTCTGAGGCAGGGTCTAAACCGCTACATACTAATTGTAGGAGGTTTAGCCCTTTAAATCGTTTTATCGCCTTCTAAGCGTGTCTTGGACAGTATGATTTCATAAAATATTTGTGTAGGAGGTATATAGGTATAACAAATTGACTAACCCCATTTATCGCATCAACAGACGCAATACACATTAAATAAACGATCTGTATTTTTATGCATTAACAAGTATTCATTAAAATGTGTCGAAAACAGCAAATATTAAGAGCATTACATACGGCGATAGGGCTCACCACCTGTCACGCTAAGCACATGTGCAGTCGCTATTTGGTGAAAAGTGAACTATGGCAGATGACTGCGTTTGGGGACAATAGTCGTGATTATGTATGTATGTATGTATTACATTGACGGGATCATTTTGTTGCCTTTAGTATTTTTTTTTTTATATAAGAAGGAGGCAACCACGAGCAGGCGGGCAGACCTGATGGAGAGCAATCACCGCCGCCCGTGGACCAAAACCAAAACCAGAGTAGTCGCAGATGCGTTGCCGCCCTTTAAGAAAGGAATAGAGTTAAGGAAGGAATAGGAATTGTTGGGGGGGGGGGGGGGGGGGGGTAGAATATAGAAAATGATTAAGACAATAACATAGAGATATTTACGAGATAAAGATAGATATGAGCCCATCGCCGCTCTATGGTGTTGGATGTATGTGCAGTCTTTAGTCCGTTAGTTGCCTTCTACAACACCCAAGGGAAGGAGGTGTAGCATTCTTTCACCGCTACGCGAAACGGTGATTTATAAGAATCACTATAATTGATGATGATGATTGCGTGACCGTTACCGTTGAAAAAATTATAATATTAAAAATATGAATATTATAACTTTATCTATTGTGATGATGAAGTCGTAGCAGCCTTAAAGGCTAAAGAAGAACAAAGTTTGTTCTTCTCCACACATCGCCATCTTGTCTTGACGCAGTACGTGTAATCCTTCATGAACCTGAATCCGGCCATTAGGATGACATGACCCCGACTAGTCTTGAAACAAATTGCCTCTGCAAAGGAAACAATCTCAAGAGCAAAGTGTACAAAGTAGCAAGATACTTGAGGATGCCTAGAAAACTACAGTGTCTTCTGTAATATTTATACAACACAAAGATTGTTTTTATTTTTAACGGGAATGTTAATCGGTCAGGTGATAAATACCAAGATCCCTTTTAAAGAAGAGATTAGAGAGATATAATTCATAGAATAGAATCTCTCACGAATTGTAATAAACTAAATAGTAGTCAGAAGACCAGACTACGATCTTTTAGGCCATGTTAAAACCTAAAAGTAAAACTGTCACCTAATATTGCTTAGGGGTTAACTAAAAATTGAGGCTGTTGGTGAAAATAGTTATTAAGGCATTAGGGAACTGTTCAGTATTCTGCTAAAATCTTGATATTATCATCATCATCATTCTATATTTGGATACGTACCTAACCTTGGGTAAACTTTTTTCATTAAAATACAACAACGATGTTAATTTTAAAATAACGACAGGTGTTTAAAATCAATTAAGGCCGTATGGGTGTGGTACTTTGCCTACCAAGAAAATGACTGCCAGGTGTCAATGTCATGTACGGTCTTGACATTAAAATAAAACGGAAAAATGTCATGTCGGCACTCGGCCTTCTATTCGGTTTCGGAAAAAGGGGTTATGGCGGTCGGTCTGTTTACGGTTTGCTGATTTCGTTTCCATCGTTGAAACAGCGCCAGAGCTTATTATATGGTGTAAAAACAACCGCGATTATGGTGCGCGCATTGTAGTCCTGTCAGCAGGATACGCGCTCGCGTTGATTGACTTTGTTCGATCCGGTACATGGCCGCGTGCATTAGCTTGTGAAATAATAACAAGAAATCGCATTATATCTGGTCAATCCCTTTGTAAACAGCCACCGGAGGCTATTGTGTGTAATTAATTGGACGGACTAACGCTGACGGCAGCGTATATTCTGAACATTACCTCGCGTTTGGAGGCAGTGCTAGTCTCGCGGGAAGACATTGCTTGTAAGCTAGTGGGAATCGGATACCTGTGATAACGTGGAGGAAGTGCCTGCTCGGCGGGTCGGACGGTGTGATTTGGACGAGCCTTTTGGCTTCGGCAGACGTGGTAACGCTACCAGAGGCAAGGCGTCACACCACGGCAGCTGGCCAGCGACTAATCCTATCCTGTTCGTCCCACTTACCCCTCCATTCCTAGGGTCGTAAGGCAAGCTGACATCGGACCAATTGGTAAGTACCCTAGGTTAAGTTCAGTTTATAAGTCTTCAACGCTGCGAATCGCAGCTGCTAAGGCAAACCCTGATGGGAGACCAGAAGCTCCAGGGTCTGTCTGAATCAACAGGTCTATGATTTTATATTGAAACAATATTTTTAAATATTTTAAACTGATATTAACGTAATCGTGATAAATAATCATGTGATGTCAATGGATCGATAATGTGTTTTGTTTTTGTTTAGGAAAATCACAAAAACGCACGTCAAAATTTTAAACGAATGTCTTTATATTACAATTCTTTTAACAACGTGTGATATGCGTCAATACTCCACATTTATATCTTTCTTTCCCATTATTTTTTCGGTTATCTTTTTGTGAGACCACACATCTCGATAATAAAGCTCTTCGATACTAAGTTTTTGAGTAGAAGAAACCGCCTGTCATAACTTTGTAAGTTTTGGCGGGTCATGATGGTGTACAAAGAGGTATTCTACAGCAGTGTAATCCTTGGTGGAGACCACAAAAGGGCCTGTGTATGTGGTACCAGGCGCAGTGAAATCGCCAGGTATTGTTCTTGTCCGCCTGCCGACGGTTGTAAGTATAGCCACGAAGATTCAAAGCCTGCCCTCCTGCTCCTCTGCTCATTGGAATCAGCACATCTGTATCAGAGAATAAGGAAAACATCTTAACTGAATGTAGTCGATCAATGTCATCTGTAAATAGAGACGTTACGTTTTATATGACAATTAAAAACTTACTTACTTGGCCGATAGTTCAATCAAATCTGTAATTTTAACTGACTGGCCTAATCGAACATTGCAAAACAGGTTCTTTAAAATATGAATAACAAACATATTAAATTAATATAAAACGTATTCGTTTACTACATCTAAATATATTCAAAAACAGTAAAAGACACCGATTGTGAAGAGCAATAGACGCATTATTAATTATTTCTTTATTTAATTTACACTGTAGGACTTTACGAGGATAGGAGAAACAGGAAATGTAAACTTTCACTAAACTACTAAGTTATATTTTTGGCCTTCACTACCTGCACCTTATCACTAACCAAATCAAAACAATTTTATTCGTCAATGCCAAAAGTACTGAAACACATTGTTCACTAGTTGATTCTGACGTATCGTCCATTTCCACCCTGATGGTAGGTTTGTGGCTCATGGTCGTGCACCCCATCGGCTGCGATGGCGACGAGCTCATTGCTCGTGATCAGTGAAGCCTTGCAACCTCGGTGGTAACGGATGCAGTACCTACCAACGCAGCCCCACTCTGCTAGGCTGCTGCCGGTTGTACGAATACTCTTTCCAAATGAGGACTTTGGCGCCGTTTATCGTCATAATTAGTTTGCAAGCTTTAACAACCAAATAATACAACGTGTTAGATATTATTAACACTTACCCAAACATCCTGTATCTCGCTGTCTTATTTTTTTTCAGTAAGAGTTGTCTGGAAAAGAGCTGTTAGCGAGAAGACCACCTCTGCCCGTTCTAGCTTTAATACTGAGTGATAGAGCCACGCTGCGTTGCAGCACGCATTGGGCCAGCTCGCCCGGCGTAATACCACCCCTTCTCACAAATATCCGGCGTGAAATAACGGCACTTGGTGCTGTTGTGTTTCGTCCGGCCAGTGAGGGTTCCGGAGGTCCAGCCCCCTCTCCCCTCCTCACAATTCCTATTCCTTCCTTAACCCTATTCCTTCCTTAAAGGCCGGCAACGCGCCTACGACTCCTCTGGTTTTGCGGGTGGGTGTCCATGGGCGGCGGTGATTACTCTCCATCAGGTGACCCGCCTGCTTGTTTGCCTCCTTCTACTATAAAAAAAATTAAAAAATATTACGTCATGTGTAGCTATTTGTATTAAGAATGTGCTTGTAAGTACCGTCTCTTGTAAGAATTTATGAGGGACCTTACCTATATCCTACACAAGTTCTAAGAATAATATCGATGCAAGCAAGCACGGATGCTTAGAAAAGAGACAGCTCAATACAGATTAAGGATCCATTTCACACGCGTCCTCGTTTCGTTAACTTATATAAAAATCGCCAATCCTTTATACAGATGTAAACAATTAAATGTCATAATTTTTTTTTTTTAATTTTCAAAAGGCACAAAGTCGAAATTTATCAATTTAATAAAACTATAAATATTTTGGCTCTATTAATTCATTCATTACCAGTACCTAGGTAGTGTAAAGAGTCGAAAAATTGTGAAAAAGCATTATTTAGGTGAGAACATTTTTAAGGCCCCTCAGGCCCCAAGCGGTCGCATGAGACCGCGGTCTCCACTTAACATTGTTTCGTGTTTTCACAGACTTACAGACTACTTGTGTATGAACAAGTTCGATAATTTCGGTTCTCTGGTAAATTTTACGTATCGAGATAGCAACACATCGCGTAGTCTATGCTCGATTCTGTCATTTTCGACGTTGACAGTTGCGCCAATTTCTGTGACAGAGTTAATCAGTGGCTGTGAATAAAGTGATATTTCTATTGGATTTATTGAATGTAAGTACTGTTTCTTATTAGAAAATGATTATTGAGACTATAATGATCCTATTGAGATAATAAGTTGTATCTACTACTACTACTACTACTAACTACTAAATAAAACACGTTGAAACCGGTGAAATCCGTTAGCTTTTTTCTAATTTCCGAGTGAATTGTTACAATGTTTGTTGGCAAATACTACAAGAACATTATAAAAAGTAATTTGAAACACGTTTACACAATAAATAACAACGTATTTATACAGTTTTATTACAATGAAAATTGTATACTTGACATTGTACGAATGTACGCACAATTACGTTGCATCAGCGCGAGCCATATTGGTCTTTATTTGTATAGGACTAAGTAGATAGTTTGCCGCTAGCCGATACCGAAAACACGATTGTCTGTCGTATTGCCTAGGGAGACGGTATGATCGGTAGCGCGTCGGCAGTTTTACGATAAAATTTGTTTTTATCGATAGTGTAATGGTAAATTGTAATGATTTCATATTTACTCTTACATGATAACTTTATTATTTATAAACGGTTTTAGCATGTTTGTTGTTGTTTTTATTGAATGTTGTTGATGTTGGGTCAAATTGAGATCTATGACACACTCATCAAAACTGTATATTGGTCAAGCGATGCTAAACTCTTATTTTTACTGTTTACTCGTCAAGTCCTTATTTCTGTGTACTCGTCAAAACTGGATGTTGGGTTTTTAGCATGTTTGTTGTTGTTTTTGTTGAATATTGTTGATGTTGGGTCAAATTAAGATCTATGACACACTCATCAAAACTGTATATTGGTCAAACAATGCCAAACTCTTATTTTTACTGTCTACACGTCAAGTCCTTATTTCTGCGTACTCGTCAAAACTGGATGTTGGTCTAACTTTTAAAATAGTCGATTAGAGATGAAATATTTCAAGAAATAAAACAATAATATTAGCATAATGTGTGTATTAAAACAAAATAACACTTTTTGTCTACTCGTCAAGTTTTTATTTCTACATACTCGCTGAAATTGCTTATTGGTCTAATTTTTAGAATAGTAGATTAGAGTTGAAATATTTCAATAAATAAAACTATAGCATTAGCTTAATTTATTCTATGTGGCCAGTTTTAAGTAAAAAACGAGGGAATTCAAAGCAAAGAGGTTTTAACTCTAATCAACGATTCTATAAGTTAGACCAATATGCAGTTTTGACAAGTACGCAGAAATAAGATTTTGACGAGTACCTAGACAGCAAAACTGAGAGTTTAGCATCGCTTGACCAATATGCAGTTTTGACGAGTGTGTCGTAGATCCAATGGATTTACTGGCCACATAGAATAAAAAGAAGATAATACTATAGTTTTATTTATTGCAAAGTGTGTCGTAGAACCATGTTTAGTACTTAAAATTTTGCCTCCTGGACCTGACCTGACCGATTGATTTGAAATTTGGTACACACCTTTAGTTCTGATGACAATACAATTATGTATATTCAGTATCATTGTAAATCCAAAATGGCCGCCTCCACAAAATTGTGGATTACGTTTTTTTGTTTAACCACGTCAATATGGGTATCAAATGAAAGGGCTTGATTAGTAGTATACAGTACATTATATTAAAAAAAAGTAAAAATGGCCGCTTTCACAAAATTATGGATTATATATTTTTTTGTTTAACCACCTCAATATGGATACCAACTGAAAAGGCTTGACTAGTAGTTTACAGTACATTATAGAAGAAAAAAACTTAAAATGGCCGCCTCCACAAAATTGTAGATTACATTTTTTTGTTTAACTACCTCAATATGGGTATCAAATGAAAGGGCTTGACTAGTAGTATACAGTACATTATATAAAAAAAAAAACTTAAAATGGCCGCCTTTACAAAATTGTGGATTATATATTTTTTTGTTTAACCACCTCAATATGGGTACCAACTAAAAAGGCTTGACTAGTAGTATACAGTACATTATAGAAGAAAAAAACTTAAAATGGCCGCCTTCACAAAATTGTAGATTACATTTTTGTCGTTTTACTACCTCAATATGGGTATCAAATGAAAGAGCTTGATTAGTAGTATACAGTACATTATATTAAAAAAAAAGTAAAAATGGCCGCTTTCACAAAATTATGGATTATATATTTTTTTGTTTAACCACCTCAATATGGATACCAACTGAAAAGGCTTGACTAGTAGTATACAGTACATTATAGAAGAAAAAAACTTAAAATGGCCGCCTCCACAAAATTGTAGATTACATTTTTTTGTTTAACTACCTCAATATGGGTATCAAATGAAAGAGCTTGACTAGTAGTACAGTATATTATAGAAAAAAATATTTACAAATAAAAAGGGTATAAAATATTTAAAAATTAATTAAAACATTAACGATTTTAGAATTAATTTTTAATTATTTAGTAGTTTTATTTAAGTACTATAACGATGGTAGTTGTCTCTTTTTTGTTGTAGGTATAGCATGTCAAATAATCAAAAATTAATTAAAAATATAAACGATTTTACAATTGATTTTTAATTATTTAGTAGCTTTATATGTACTATAACAATAGTTGTATCTTTTTTGTTTATAGCATGTCAAACTGGCGAGTCAATGAGGAGCCGCCTGAAGACTTCCTCCAGCTTTTATATGATGATGAGGGTAGCAATGAGAGAGAGAGAGTGACTTCGAATCCGAAATTGAAGAGGTGGGTTTGCCTAATAATTTGTTTGCCTTGTGGTACTGGTTACTTATTTATTCTTGTTTGATATATTACTTCATTTACTACTACTTATTGTGTGGATAGTCAAGCACTTGTGTCAGAGTTTCTAATCATGGTGATGGCGGTTATTCCATTGGGGGTGTTTTTTTATGTCATTTTTCATGTTTAAGGATGAAGCGAGTAATCGCGGGGTCTATCGGCCAGACTCGCCGGAACGCTGGGAGAGCCCGCCGCCATTGGTAATGCGTTTATTATATTTCTCGGTGAGATGCTGTATTTATAGCTTATGGTGTACAGTACATGTTTTTTTTTGTGTGTTTTAGATCGGTCCCGATCGTTCACCTGTGGCTCCACGCTACTTTTCTCTCACGTCCCCAGCGCGCAGTCCTGAGTGGTTGCCGGTAATGGTAATGCATTCATTATTGTGTAAAGTATACGGTATTGTTATATTGGGTTGTAATGATAATAATTTGATTCACATTTGTTTTGTATGTTTTAGGTATCTTTAGAAGAAGAAGAAGCGCCTCCAGACCTCGACAGGTCCCGGTCGCCTATTTATTTCAATGATTTGTCTTCGTCGGACAAGTAAGTTACATTTCTGCTGATATTCTTTACTAGCGGTCGCTTGCGGGTTCACCCGCGTGGTTCCCGTTCCCGTGGGAATATCGGAATAAAAAGTATCCTATGTGTTAATCCAGGTTATAAACAATCCGTATGCCGAATTTTATCCAAATCCATTGAGTAGTTTTTACGTGTAAGAGTAACAAACATACACACTCACAAACTTTCGCCTTTATAATATTAATGTGATAATAATTTAATTCACATTTGTTTTGTATGTTTTAGGTATTTTTAGAAGAAGAAGAAGCGCCTCCAGACCTCGACAGGTCCCGGTCGCCTATTTATTTCAATGATTCGTCTTCGTCGGCCAAGTAAGTTACATTTCTGCTGATGTTCTTTACTAGCGGTCGCTCGCGGTTACACCCGCGTGGTTCCCGTTCCCGTGGGAATATCGGGATAAAAAGTATTCTATGTGTTAATCCAGGTTATAAACAATCCGTATGCCGAATTTTATCCAAATCCATTTAGTAGTTTTTGTAACAAACATACACGCTCACAAACTTTCGCCTTTTTAATATTAGTGTGATAGTGTGATGAATAAATAGGTATAAATATGTAATTTTCCTTATCTTTACGATATGATCGTATATTGAATAAATGTAATCGTCGTTATTTAATGCTCAGTCACAGGCCTTACCTTAGGCGAGGATTCACGGATGACTGACTGGTCAAACAATCATATTGTTTTGTAAATGTCGTTACTTCTTTTTTATAAAGCTGTTTAATTTTACAGGTAATACTACAAGGCGCGTATCGCAGACGCGCGAGTACCTTAGACGAGGATTCACGGATGACTAACTGGTCAAGCAATCATATTGTTTTGTAAATGTCGTTAAATTCTTTATAAAACTGTTAATTTTATTACTTTTTATTGAAAATAAAACAAAATATTGAATGATAGTTTTTTTATTGAAAATAAAACAAAATATTGAATTATGTCGTATTTTAATTTACTCATACTAAACAGCTTACAAAAATAAGAACTATAGATACTATCGATAAAATTACAAAAGGAGAAGGAACATCACTAGCTGTTTTTATGTTTCGTCGCGTTGAGTTTCAATTGATGTTATTGTAAAAAAACAAGTAGTCCTCTTAAAACTGTTTACATAGTTAGATAGCAAAGGCCCCTGTTGTGTTGGTATCGTTTGAGTATTCATTTATTTCTTGTTATCCAGCCCGCAACATTGTTTCCAAATTTTGAACGTGAAGTACCAATTAACTGTTGCATGATTACACTTTATTTTGATACCTGATGGATAGGAAATATATCAGTTAGTACATTGTCGTTTACAGAACGACAAAATATGGTTTGATTGTAGAGTAATATGTTTTTTTTGTAAAAGGGGGCATTTGTGACGTCATCCGTAATACAAAAAAATTATGGCGCACCTGCTGTCATTATTTTTGACATATAATTTCCAAGACTGTGGGGTTAATATTATCAATAATATTGTCTTATGAACTAAGTTTATAATCAAAACTGTAATATTTAAGATTTTATACACATTTCGTTCCAAAACTGTTTCCAAACCACCTTATATTATTTAATTTAAAAATTAATAGGTAGAACGTCCTTTGGTAGGCAACATTATAAAATTTACCACAACAAATTTCTTTCATTTTAATTAACAATAAAAAAATACATTGGCCTTGTCCAGTCAACTAAATGACCGATAAGACCCTAATAATATAGGGTTTAAGCATCCCGTGGAATGTCTTAATAATAATATTATTGAACAATACAATTAACATTATATTTATAGTATAAAAATATATTAAAATTCAATACAAAAGTATCACCATAATTATTAACTAAGAAAACTTAACACAATAAACATTTATCTAATCATTTTAATACTTTTAAATATATTCATATTGAAAAGAATAAATGAAAGAGATGCTCTTTCTGTCCGCCAAACAAGAACGAGAGCGAAGACTTACAAGTATGTTCTAAGTGTAGACTGCCTATTTGCATGACATGTGCAAAAGTGATAATTATGCAATTCATGCTTAAAATTTAGATAACAGTTTATGACGTCAATTTTTTTTTGAAAGATGTTTTTTCCACTTTGTTTTAACTCTTATAAAAAGTGTTATTTTTTGTGCATAAAACGAGTTGAATTAAGTTTTTTATTGTGTTTTATTTTTTATTTTGTGTGATTTTATTTGGAAACCATGTTTTTATGACAAGTAAATAACGACTGATTAAAAAAGTACCATATTAGATAATTAAGAATAAAAGTTTCTATTGTTGATTTTGGTTAATACAAATAAAAAATGTGTAAAATTCATACTTATTTATGTTTTATTTTAAATTGAATAAAAGGGACCCACGACTATAGAAGTGTGACTGTTTTTCACTACTACAGTTAAGGGTTAAGTTTCTTAAGACGAACACATTAATCAAATGCTGAATAATGGTTTTTTCACATAGATGGTTGCAGTAAGCATGGGACTTACCCTTCACCTCACCTGATGTTAAATGATGATTAGGCATAAGGTGAAGTGCGCTTCCACTTTATCCGGAATCCATAACTACTGGGGAACTGGAGATCTTTTTCACTCTCGCAATACAAAAAAGCCACCTATTAATGTTATGTCGACATAAGATTATTATCGACTACGCATGCGCTTTCCCACTAGTGGGCTACGCATGACGTGAATTTTTTTTGTTGTTTTTTCCTTTTGCGGTCGGCTAATATTACGTACGCGCGTTCAATAAACACAGACATACATATACACATGCGTTTGCCCACCCGTGGGCCATATACAAAGCGTCCCAAATAAGTTTTTTTTTTGTTTATTGTTGCATTAATCTTAGCCCATTTGCCCTTACCTTGGTAAACAAATACGTCAAGCCCAACTGTAGAATATATATAGGATGTTGTTCTTTTTTTTACTGCCTTTGAATTTGTTTACTTTTGTTTATTTTTTGGTTGTCTTATTTTTAACACATCGTGATGCCGACCAAGTCACAAGCCGCTATTTTTAGGGAGGCAGTTAAGGCCATACTTCAGCTCCTTGAGATAGGGTCACAAATTATTGCTGGCGGCACCACACATTTCATAATGGAATTTAACGTACGTTTCAAACAGATACAAGGCGTGAAAGACAAGATGGACGCAGTGTATTATAACATTCTTGACGAGGAGGACCTGGACGAGAAGACCGAGAGGACATACACTGAGAACCACACAAAAGCCTCCGGAGCGTACCTGGGGATACTTATGGCTAGGGAGAAAATCTCAACCTCTTCCACGTCATCCCCAACCCATAGCGCTCAGCCCAGTTTCGGCGTCAATACGCCCACAGCCGTCCTCCCCAAGATAGCGCTGCCCAGGTTCAGCTCAAAAGTGGAGGACTGGCCTTCCTTCATTGCGCTGTTTAGGAGTCTGACTGACGACATGGCGACCCTGTCGGACGCAGTCAAGCTCCACTACCTATTCTCAAGTCTCAGCGGTGAGGCATTAAGCATGTTGTCCCACCTAAAGGTCACCAATGAAAATTTTGCCGTGGCCATGGACATCCTTACCAAGCGGTACGAGAACCGCCGGGTTCTCATAGATAGTTTCGTCGACATAATCCTGGGGCTGCCAAGCATCCACACGCGCTCTAACATAGGCACACTTTTCCTCACTCCGCTCGTGTCCGCCCAGTGTGCCCTTAGTAATTTGGATCTGCCCATAGGAGAAGACTACGTGTTTGTGTCGATAGTGGTGCGAAAGCTTAAGGGTGAGCTCCGCACGTTATTTGAACGCAGACACGGGTCTAGCAGCACCCTGCCCACGTTGAGCGACCTCATATCCTACCTCGAGGAGCACACGCGCTGTGTGGAGACAGAGTTCTCCAACATAGCCCAGCCGCAACCCATTCACGCCCTGCCCGGCCCTTCTCGTAGCCGCGCGCCTCCACAGTTGCCCCATCGCACTTATGCTCAGATGGCTCAGCAACAACCCGACCATTACCGTGGCCGCTCCTCAGCTCCATCGCCTCACCGCGCCCATGATCAGCCTACTCACCAACCGTTCCGCCCAGCGCAGCAAATGCGTCACCGCCCATCCACCTCCCCAGCTCGCAGTCAGCCCTTCCCCGTCTACTCGGCCTTCCAGCAAAGCTGCTCCTCATCATCGTCCTCGTCCTCTTCCTCACGCTCGACGTCCTACTGTCCCTATTGTGCCACTAGGGGACATAGGCTCATGACGTGCAGATGGTACAATGCCTAGCCAACACAGGGCCGTTGGGACTTTGTACAGGCACGCGAGCGCTGCCAGCGTTGTCTCGGCCCTCACTACGAGAGCGAGTGCAGGTCAAGGGGGGCATGCAAGGACTGTGGGAGCTCCAACCACCACACGTCCCTACATCGACCAGACGACCCAACGCACTCGGCTCATTCGTCGTCTGTACATATACCCCCACCACAGCTAAGAGAGCACTCGAGGGAGCGTCCCAGAAACAGCAGGCGGCACGAACCCGCACATGCTAAACAGGTGCAACCCAGCTCTGCTTACAGAGCCAGCCCGCCTAGGTCCAGTGCGCCAGGTAGGCCCCGCGAACGCCGCCAGCAATTATGACTCCCAACTATCACGGAGCACCCTAGCGAAAAGGTAGATCAAGACCATGCCCATTCAGACCATGCCCATTTAGCCCATGTCCCTTTGGCCCATGCCCAGTCAACCCATGCCCACACAGCTGATACACACTAGTATATATAGTAACAATAGTATGCCGACCCACTCACAATGATACTCCTACAATCACTGCCACAGCTCATATTTTAAAAAACGTCACTGGCTACCTTCCCTTAGAGAAGGTACCAAACATTTCCCACGTACTAGGCCAGCCACCCGTGCCATTGGCTGACCAGCTTTACCACACACCAGCCCCGATCGACCTCTTATTGGGGTCGGACGTTCTTGGCCAGGTGTTGGACGGGACTAAGGTCTCGTTGGGCCCGGGCAAGCCCATAGCCTTCGGCACGATTTTCGACTTCGCGTTGATAGGACCCATTGAGGACTTGTATGCGCAGCCGGCGCAGCAGGTTAACTCAGCTCACGTCGTTAGCTCATAACCAGACTTAGCTGAATCAGCCCAGGACATACGTCAGAGTCTGGAAAGGTTCTGGGAGTCTGAGGAGCCCCTGCCTCAATCTCACACTCATAATGATCCCCTGGAGGAACAATGCGAGGAAATCTTCCGCTCTACCACTACACGCGATCCCTCAGGCAGATATACGGTCGCTCTGCCCTTTCTAAAGGATGCCCCTCAACTAGGTAAAACTCACCCTATCGCATTACGCAGATTCCTCAATATTGAGAAGAAGCTAATGGCGAACCCGTCTCTGCGCCTAAATACGTCGACTTTATGGCCGAATACATCGACTTAGGACACATGGCTCCCTGTCACCCAAATGCATTCGCCCATAAACCTCACTTCTACATCCCTGACCATGGCGTATTTAAGTCAGGGTCGGACAAGCTGCGCATTGTTTTTGATGGTAGCTGCAAAAGCTCCAATGGTGTCAGCATATATGAATACCTATACACAGGCCCCGCCCTTCAACAGGACATTGTGGACATCATCATGTCCTTCAGAACGCATCCAGTCGTTTTCAGCACTGACATCCAGAGGGTGTTCAGAAATGTGCTGGTTGCCCCAGACCAGAGACGGTATCAGCTGATACTATGGCGGTCCTCACCAGATCACCCTCTGCTCGCCTACGCCCTCAATACAGTCACGTACGGCTTAAGATCAAGCCCATACCATGCAATCCGCACTCTGCTTCAGCTAGCTGATGATGAAGGCCATCGCTACCCTGGAGCCGCTCAGGTTCTTCGCAAGTCTATCTTCGTTGATGACATCTTGTGTGGTCATGACACAGTTGAATCCGCCCAAGCACTCCAGGACGAGTTGATAAGTCTGCTAGACCTAGGCGGCTTTCAGCTCAGTAAGTGGACATCCAACTCGCCTAAGCTGCTCGAGAGATTTCCCGACAACCAATGCGACATGCCCAAGGACTTCGACATGAACCCAGAGTCCACGTCCATTAAGGTCTTGGGTATACAGTGGAGCCCTCAGTCAGACGAATTCACCTACCGCATCTCTCTGCTCCCCATCACACATGTCACAAAGCGGTCTATTTTAAGAACCGTAGCCTCATTTTACGACCCAAACGGCTGGGTTTCTCCCGTTATCTTCCGCACAAAGGTGCTGCTTCAGCAATTATGGCTACTGAAGCTGGAATGGGATGAGCCCACTCCCCCTGAAGTACAAACGGAGTGGCACCACATCTCAGAGGATCTGCCGCTGTTGTCTAGCATTCGCTTCCCTCGGCACGTTTGTGCAAACAAAGGCTCAGCTGCATACTCGCTTCACGGGTTTGCAGATGCCTCTGAAGCCGGGTTTGCCGCCGTTGTTTATCTCCATGAGCTCGATGCCTCCGGAGATACTTTGGTACACTTGATTGTCGCCAAGTCGCGAGTCGCACCAATCAAGAATCGCCTCACAATCCCCAAGTTAGAGTTGTCGGCCGCCACCCTACTCTCCCAGCTCATGATCCGTGTGTCGGTTCAGTTATCGGCCCATATCAGTATACAACAACACATATGTTGGTCAGACAGTACGATAGTCCTGGCCTGGCTCAATACACCGCCTCACCGTCTTCAACCCTTTGAAGCCAACAGGGTAGTCAAAATCAGCTCAGGCTCACCCGAATGTACCTGGCGACACGTACCTTCCGAGCTCAACCCGGCAGATTGCGCAAGCAGAGGGATGTCTGCGCAATCCCTATCAGCCCACGACCTATGGTGGTCTCCCATGTGGCTTGGACAGCCTTGTGAGTCTTGGCCTGCGATGCCCTTAGCTCTGGGCCATCACGCCCTGCCCGGCCTTAAGCCCAAACACGTCCCGTCACTGGTCAGGCCCCTTGTATGTCAGTGAACGAAGAGAGGCCCTACTTTACTGGGTGCGCAGTGTTCAGCACAATGAGTTTGCAGAGGACATCCACCGCCTTCAAACTGGCAAAATCAGCTCCGTCAGACTCCAGCGGCTGTCATCTCTCATTAAAGATGAGCTCCTTAGAGTTGGTGGACGACTGTCCCATGCGTCTATCCGATATGACGCGCAGCATCCGCTCATACTTCCCAGCTCTAGCCCACTTGTAGACCTCATCATTGACCACTACCACAAAATACACTGCCACCCTGGCGCTGACACCTTACACGCAATCTTACGCCAACAATTTTGGATATTGTCCGCGCGCCGTATTATTAGACACCGAGTCTTTAAATGCATTAGATGCTTTCGATGCCGGGCCCAGCCGCAAACGCCCTTCATGGCCGACCTGCCAGCTGATAGAGTTACTCCTCAGCCAGTATTTAGTCAAGTCACGACCGATTTTGCCGGCCCATTCCTCGTTAAATCTAGTACCCTACGTAATGTTAAACTCTTAAAAGCGTACTTTTGTATATTCGTGTGCCTCTCCACTAAGGCGGTTCATTTGGAATCGGTCTCGGACCTCAGCACGGAAGCGTTCCTCGCGGCGTTACAGCGTTTTATAGCACGCCGCGGTGCCCCGGTTCTCATGTGGGCTTCTCCCACATTAGTCAAATAATATATTATATACTTATATTTTATATAACATAAAATATTATATAATATCAATTTCATAATTTGTACTTTATTTCATATAGTTATTATATACATAAAATAAACCTTTACTATATTTACATATTTACAAAATGATATTTACATTAACATACTATTTTATTATCTTATAACATTTACTTATTTACACATTTCCATACAAATAAAAAACTCGTCCGGCATTATTCAGTACCAGCTGATTGCCGTCCCATGGAATGGAGTCGCGCACACACCGAGCGAACCCATTGTTCTATAATCTGGTCGGCGCACGCGCAGACCGCGTGCCGCCTCGATAACCAGTCAGAATCTATGATTAACGCCGTACGCACGTTCGATTGCCTCCCGCTATTTTCCGACGCGCTCGCTTGTAACTGCTTCCTTATATATTTATGTGCTTCACTATTCTGCTTGTGCTTAATTGAATATCTATCTGCTGTGCTCTGTACTCCTTCTGTCTGTGTCTGTGCTAAGTAAACGTGTTGTGACTGTCAAGTGCTGGACTTATTATTTCACCGCCCACAAAACAGGTAAGTACCCTAGCATAGAACACTTATTATTTAGCGATACAAACATACACGCTAAAGTGGTGACCCCGTACGAACATTTTTATTATCAAAAATGAGTGACAGCAGTGATACCGCCACCTCACAAAAGCGCGGGGACGACAACGTCACCCGCCGAGCAAAAAAACCGGAGCGCGTTTCCACTGTCGAGTCGTCCGATTTTAAACCACATAATTTGAAGGTTCCAACATTTTCGCCGGACGACCCAGAAATTTGGTTCGCACTTTTAGAAGGGCAGTTTGAGGCTTACGGCATAAGAGACGATGCAGCTAAATTTACCAGCGTCATCACTAACCTGGACATGACCAAAGCCGTAAAAGCCGTAAAAGATATAATCGTTGATCCTCCACCTAGTCAGCGTTATAAGACGATTAAAAATGAATTGATCAAGCGACTGACCGCCTCCCACGAGAAGAAGGTCAGGCAGCTCTTGACCCATGAGGAGCTTGGAGACCGGAAGGCATCACAATTTCTCCGGCATTTGCAAGATCTGGCCGGACCTAATGTGCCGAAGGAGTTCATCCAATCCATCTGGACCAGTCGCCTCCCTCAAAACATCCAGACGGTGCTCGCTTCCCAGCCTTCACATTCCCTGCAGCAGCTCGCCGACCTAGCAGACCGTATCCAGGAGATTACCGCACCTGTACAAGTCGCGGAAACATCATCCGGCAGCGGCACAACATTCGGCAGCAACTGTATTGCGAGCGAGATAAGCGAGCTTCGACAGATGGTGAAGCGCCTTGAGGCCAAACTTGACGAGCGCACTCGATCTTCGCGCAACTTCAACCGCTCTAGGTCTCACCAGCGTCGTGCTTCGTCGCGTTCAGGGTCAAGATCGTCTTCTTGCTACCGCCGGTACCCCATCTGCTGGTACCACTCAAAGTTCGGGACCGATGCAAAGAAATGCGTGAAGCCATGCGACTATGGCAAGTCGTCGTCGTCGGGAAACGCCGCAGGCAGTCGGTAATGGCGGCTGACGACTGCCCCACTTCACCAGGTCGCCTCTTCGTCACAGACCGCGTTACGAAAACACTATTTTTGGTCGACACAGGCAGCGACCTTTGTGTCTTCCCACGCAGCCAGCTACGAGAGCGCCGCGCAGCTACGAGCTACCAACTCACCGCTGCCAATGGGTCTACGATCTCCACCTACGGATTTGTACATTTTGATCTAGACTTTGGTTTACGCCGCATATATCCTTGGCGTTTTGTGGTAGCTGACGTCACTAAGCCCATTATAGGTGTAGATTTTTTATGTAATTATAATATAATTGTGGACTGTAAATGTAAAAAGCTCATAGATAACACTACAACTGTATCTGTTCCAGCTTCTCTGGCTTATAATTGTAATAACGTTCTTTCTGTGAAGGTTCTGGCTGGCGAATCGCATTATCACCAATTACTGTCGCGTAAGTTTTCAGAAATTACGCGACCAGCTGGTTCTCAACGTACTATACCGCACAATACACTCCACCACATCCGCACTACATCAGGTCCTCCAGTGTCATCAGCACCCAGACGCTTGGCTCCAGACAAGCTCAAAATCGCGAAGGTTGAGTTCGATGCCATGTTAGCTAATGGCACAGCTAGACCTTCTGAGAGCTCCTGGTCGTCCCCACTTCACCTGGCGCCGAAAAAGGACAACGGCTGGCGCCCCTGCGGCGACTACAGGCAACTCAACGCCCGGACCTTGCCTGACAGGTACCCAATCCGTCATATTCATGACTTTACGCATAATATCTCGGGCTGCAAGGTCTTCCGCGTTCCGTCTTCAAGGAAGACCGCGATCACCACACCCTTCGGAATGTTCGAATTCCTTTTTATGACGTTTGGCTTGCGTAATGCAGGCCAAACATTTCAACGGTTTATCGACGAGGTGACACGCGGGCTTGATTTTGTCTACTGCTACTTAGATGATATTCTGATATTCAGCCGTGACCATCAGCAGCACGAAGACCACCTCAGGCAGGTATTTACCAGGCTCCGGCACTATGGTTTGGTCATCAACGTGTCTAAGTGCGTTTTTGGGGCTCCCCAGTTAACTTTTCTAGGTTATCGCATCTCGGAGAGCGGAACCAAACCACTGGATAAAAAAGTCCAAGCCATACGCGAGTTCCCCCCACCCAAGGACGTCAGGTCGCTCAGGCGATTTTTGGGCATGGCCAATTTTTATAGGCGATTTTTGCCTAATGCCGCCCTAATCCAAGCGCCTCTAAACGCCTTGCTCATGGGGACAGTAAAGGGGTCCACACCAATCACCCTAGCCGGTGATGCTCTGAAGGCTTTCTCAGAGACCAAAGAAAGCCTCTCCAACGCAGCTCTTTTGGCACATCCGGATTGCCGAGCCAAGCTGGCGTTGGTTACAGATGCATCAGACCTCGCTATTGGTGCCGTTCTCCAACAGCTAAAGGACGACGTGTGGGAACCCTTAGCGTTTTTCTCCCGGAAGCTCAGCCCGTCCCAACAAAAGTACTCACCGTACGATCGTGAGCTTCTTGCGATCTACGAGGCAATAAAGTACTTCCGTTACATGCTTGAGGCGAGGCATTTCACGATCTATACGGATCACAAGCCGATTAGTTTCGCCTTCTGTGAACAGAAGCAAAACTGTTCGCCTCGACAGTTCCGACATCTGGACTATATATCCCAGTTCACGACCGACATAAGGCACATTGCTGGCAAAGACAATGTCGTAGCCGACACCTTATCTCGCGTCGATGAGGTGGGCGCTCCAGTATGTCTCACCAGCCTCGCCCAAGCCCAAGAGACTGACGCTGAATTGGCCCAGTATCTCTCTGAGCCTCAACATCACTCCGTCTTAAAAAGATGAACTTTCCTGGAAGTCGGACGCCTTTGTACTGCGACGTCAGCACACCGACTCCCAGGCCATTCGTCACCACAAGCTTTCGTAGGCAGGTGTTTCAAAGCCTACACTCACTAAGCCATCCCGGTGCCGCAGCCACCGCACAACTCATTGCGGAAAGGTTTGTTTGGCCTGGAGTACGGAAAGACTGCCGCGAATGGGCTCGATCGTGCTTATCGTGTCAACGTGCGAAGGTCAGTCGTCATGTATCCGCTCCCTTGGGTACGTTCGACTTGCCTCGCTCCCGTTTTCATAACGTTAATATTGACCTCGTCGGCCCCTTACCGGTCTGTCAAGGCTACAGGTACTGTCTGACAGCTGTTGACCGCTTCACACGATGGCCCGAGGTCATGCCGTTGCCCGACATACGCGCGGAAACAGTCGCAAAGGCATTAATCGCTGGGTGGATATCTCGTTTTGGTTGCCCGACAGATATTGTGACAGACCGCGGCGCGCAGTTTGAGTCCGCACTGTTCCAATATCTAGCAAAGACCATCGGATTCAACCACAAACGCACAACAGCCTATCATCCGGCGTGCAACGGACTTGTTGAGCGGTTTCATCGCCAGCTCAAGGCCTCCATCACCTGCCACGCTCAGCAAAATTGGATCGACGTACTACCTTTTGTATTGTTAGGGATACGCAGCGCCTACAAAGACGACCTTCAGTCGTCTTCAGCTGCTGTATGGTGAGCCTTTAAGGCTCCCCGGCGAATTTTTCAATCCGATCACACCCTGTACTACTGACATGTCAGACTTTACAGCGCGCTTACGCTCGTTCGCTGAGACCCTCAAGCCAGTTCCAGCTTCTCGCCACAGCAAACAAAGCGTTTTCGTATTCAAGGAACTAGCCACTAGCGAACACGTCTTCCTTCGTGAGGATGCTTCGCGTGTGACCTTTCAACCAGCATATTATGGCCCTCACAAGGTGTTGGAGAGAAGTAACAAGGTTTTTAAACTCCTGATCAAAGGAAAACCTGTCACAGTGAGTATCGACCGTCTAAAGCCTGCATTCACACTTACAAACGAGGAGGACCTACGTAACACTCACACTTACACACCTCCAAACACTCACACTTACACACCTCCAAACACCCACACTCATACACCTCTAAACACACTCACAAACATGCCTTCATCAGTTCAATCTCACAAAACAACTCGTTCTGGGAGACATGTTCGGTTCCCGGACTATTATCGACCCTAACCAGATCTCTGGGGGGGAGTGATGTGGGCTTCTCCCACATTAGTCAAATAATATATTATATACTTATATTTTATATAACATAAAATATTATATAATATCAATTTCATAATTTGTACTTTATTTCATATAGTTATTATATACTTAAAATAAACCTTTACTATATTTACATATTTACAAAATGATATTTACATTAACATACTATTTTATTATCTTATAACATTTACTTATTTACACATTTCCATACAAATAAAAAACTCGTCCGGCATTATTCAGTACCAGCTGATTGCCGTCCCATGGAATGGAGTCGCGCACACACCGAGCGAACCTATTGTTCTATAATCTGGTCGGCGCACGCGCAGACCGCGTGCCGCCTCGATAACCAGTCAGAATCTATGCTTAACGCCGTACGCACGTTCGATTGCCTCCCGCTAATTTCCGACGCGCTCGCTTGTAACTGCTTGCTTATATATTTATGTGCTTCACTATTCTGCTTGTGCTTAATTGAATATCTATCTGCTGTGCTCTGTACTCCTTCTGTCTGTGTCTGTGCTAAGTAAACGTGTTGTGACTGTCAAGTGCTGGACTTATTATTTCACCGCCCACAAAACAGCTAAGTACCCTAGCATAGAACACTTATTATTTAGCGATACACTCATACTCGCTAAACTCATCCGCTCGGACTGCGGTACAAATTATGTAGGCGCTAGAAATCAGCTCATTGAAGTACAAAACTTCCTTGCCTCGAATAATGACACGATTGCGCACAAGCTCGCTGGTCAGCACATTACTTGGTTATTAAACGTCCCTAAGCAACTTTTAACGTCCCTTCCCGAACTATCCGTGGAAGATAGGCCGATCTCCACACGTAGGCGATTCCAGATGGTACAGGCCCTTTCCCAGCGCTTCTGGACGCTGTGGACCCAGTCCTACCTCCACACACTCCAAACCCGCTCCAAATGGTTGTCCCCATCCTCCCCTCCCCGAGTTGGCGAGCTCGTCCTCATCAAGGAGGACAACCTGCCTGCCCTTCATTAGTCGCACCCTGCCTGGGAAGGATGGCGTCGTGCGGGTGGTGGACCTGGACACCGCCAATGGACACCTCCGGAGGCCTGTGTTCAAGATTGCCAGGCTCCCTCTGGATGAGCCCACCCTGGGCCCCGGAGGATGTACTCGCCACGGGCGAGACGCCTTGTTATAAGCGTATTAAGATACGCCTAGCGCCATCTAGCGTTGTATCGCGAAGTTGGCGCGCGGAGTGTGAAACCGGACGCGCGCCCGCGTCAGTCTGTCTGCTAGCTACCGCGAGACGCCCAAAGATATACGCGCCCTGATATTGCCGTAGACTGCTTATATATAGTGACTCTGTGACCTTATTGATAGTGACCCTGGATGATAGTGCCTGTGATCAGGTGAAGTGACTTTGTGCTGTGCCGTGACCATCACATCGCCTTTAATCGCCGCCCGTCAGCTCGTGTCCCGGTGCCAGCGACCTCGTAAAGCCTGCTCCCGGTAAGCTCCTTTCTACCTCCCGCCTAACCACGTCGTATGTTAGTGCCTCTCGCACCAACAAAATATATGCATAACCATGACTTACAAGCGAAGCCTTGAACTGCGATCTTTTAGAAATAAAACAACTTAATTGTACTATCGTTTTTTCATCAATGTTTAAAACATTTACGCAGACATTAAACATTCGATCACGAAAATATGAATTAATGTAAGGGAAAATTTCCCGAAAATGAGTTATACCTTTACACCGTTGGATTCGGAATTTTACGCGCCATCGAATGGTATACTTGAAATGTTGATATCTTGAAAAAAGAACTAGTTTATGCCCCTTACATTACACATTTTAGGAGGTCGTAAACAAATCTTTATCACAAATTTTTACGTATCATGCACTTGTACAAAATGTTATTTTAATTTTAAGGTATGTCTCATAGTAAATTATATTATGCCTTTATAGGGTAAACCCAAATCAAGTTTTTCTTTTCCTAAACCTAACTAAATAATACTTACCGTATATTTCTACCGTGTATGAATCTAAAACGCAAAAAAGACACATGGGGAGAGGCAGATGGTAAACGTGGGCGTGGTTATTGCGAAATTGCCACATGCCTTTTACGCACAGAGAGCCTAGTCAACTGGCAAACGCTCGACCGGTGACAGCGTCAAAATCGCTCATCAAATTCGCTACGATAAATCGATATCGATAAGCTAAGGGATATAGAACATACAGGCTTGTCTTAGTAATTTTTTGTTTGATGATAATCTAACGCATATGTAAGATTAATAAATAGGTACCTAGTAACCACATCGATCACCAAACCTTTTTAGTGAATTGAATGTCACTTTACTAAGAAATTCCGGTAGACTCCTTGAGACAATTTGAGAAGTGAATCGCTTTTTTTCGCCTTAAGTTCGCCAGGCAAGCACGTTTGTAAATAAGTAGGTACTTATTTGATGATGAGTGACTGACCTATCATAATACGACATTTATATGAGACCAAACCCATTTTTCAGCTTAGAATATAAATAAATTAAGACTGAAGACCACAAGCAAACGCTTACTGCCAAGCATTTCTCATAAATATTATCAACTTGACGTCTGTAATGAAATAAGTGATAACACTAAATGTTACAAACCGCGCGAACATTTATACAGTTTGATCTAAGATGCGAGTACCCACTAGGTACAGTGATTAAAACGTTTGCAACTTGTATGAGTACATCGCCTAAAGTAACTCTATGGCGTAGCGGCTAAGGCTTTCGGGTTTAATTATCTAACTACAACACCTATCACATTACTTGTGTGTGTGAGCCGTTACTTGCCCACACATGAAATGTCAGAATAGTTACGACGTCACGGGAAGAGTTACGAGAGTCTTGTCAAATAAAAAATACGGCGATACTAATTGAATGCCTTTAATGCACTGTTACATACGAGCTAATACATTGTCCATAACCAAAGTAGGTCGGTTGTGTTCAACGCAAATATGAATTAACAATAGTTATTATATTAAAATAACAATGGCTTGTACATATTGCCAACAACAACAAAAGATATGCATAAAAAACAAAAAAAAAGGAAAGTTTGTCAAGTTGATAACCTTGTAAGGACATTGTTTAGTTACACTAAGGTTTTGGCAAATTATCAAATTTTATTGTTCTGTTCCTTGTTGGGGATGTAGCCCTGTCCACACTTGCTCTGGAACCACTCACTTCGCGGAACCTAGACATAGAGGTGTGTCGCGCACTCACACCACCTTCATTCACTGCACTCACCACACTGTCACGACTCCGACCTAGTTCCAAGTCAGAGACTTGGGCTGGCTGCTGCTGCTGCGTTCCGCTGACGCATCTTGCTGTCAAACATCTTCCGAATCTGAATACTACATAAGCCATAAGAAGCAAGACCAACGGGATTAAAATGGAATAGATAATCGTGTAATGAGTAGAGTCGGTCAAATCAATTGGTTGCAAATTTTGCGTTTTCAATTCTTCTATTTGCTGTTTTATTGACTTATACGCTTGATCATGGTTTTCTACCTCGTTTTCTTGTGGAGTATGAAAAGATGAAGAATTAATAATATCATTCAAAGCGGACATCGGCTGTATTGTGGGGATCTCAATATGTTGTTGTAAAAATAGTTGATTGTTATAATCATGATGGGCTTGTATAGTAAATGTGTCACCCTTTATGAGACAGCCTTGACCTATATTAATGAGGCCATTGCCCTGCAATTGTTTTGTATCCAGTCCAGCTGGGCATAAAACGCGAACTCTGCACTCCCAGCAGCATGAGTACAACCAAGCGCCGGGCGATTGTAATTTGACCCAGTTATCGGAACATTGTCTGAGCTCTGCCCGACAAAAGGTGTCATTGTTATTATTATATACAGTAATTGCACATATTGACTTATCAAAGTGGACATTAAGTATGGGAATACTTTCGTAGCATAAAACGCTATTTTGATATCTTTTGCACGTTTGTATGTCACTTTCTGTCATTGGTATAATCATATCTTTTTTCATGTTGACTGCGATGTAGGGAGTGATGGGAATATTATACATCATTTTGTCATTATTTTTCGATGGTAAAGAAATTGTTTTGCTAAGTTCAAACTGACTTTGACTTAGTAGCGGAATTCTAATTTCTATAATTAAATAAGCTTTTGTCACTTTGGCGCGGATTCGTAGCAATTGATATAACTCTCTTACATTATTCGTCGGTACTACTAATTCACCTTGTAGTCGTCCAGATATGAGATTGAGTTGATTTTGCAATTCAGTAGGCGAAATTAGGTGTATGTCAAGTCGCCCGTGATGAATGTTTGTAATGGTGTCAATTAACGTTCCTTGAACTCTTCTTAAATTTGATAAAATAACATCGACGGAGAGCGCCGTTGTTAACACAGAGAGAGCTTGCATTTGATGGTCTGCAGATTGCCGCACCTCATTAATAGCCAACGTCATATTCTTTAGATGTTCGTTAATAAAGTGAAAGTGGCTATTCATAATAGCTTCATTACGTTTTAAGATGTTGTTTTCGGCCTCCAGAATAGACGTTTGATTTCGTATCATATTTAATAAATGGCTTTCATTGTTTTTAATCGATATGATATCTTTTTCATATTTTGCAGCAAATTTGTCATCTAACACGCCAAATAAAGAGTTAGCAATGTTTCCTATGCCATTAATTAATCCTCTTTTCACTCTTATTTCATTTTTGGTTTGAAATAATTCATTGTAGTAGTTTATTTCATTTAATTCGTGATCAAACTGGGATATAATTGGTCTAAATGTCATTTCGGTCTTGTCTAAAGTTTTCAGATGATTAACATAGTTTTGAATGTCAGCCATGTTCTGCCAATATTTGGTCATATTATAGTACACTACCAATTTCCATTGGTCTTGCACAATTCTCATGTCAGCGATTTTGTCAAAGTAAAGTGTGTTTGTTGTATTAAATCGGGTAATATTAAAACTTTGTTGTAGTGTAGGCGTTATCAATGTCATAAGTAGCGTTAGCACAGCGACGAAATAGCTAGGTTGTTTTCGATTTCTGGCGCTACGTTTGGGATTTTGTGAAGGTTTATCCTCATTTTTCTCGTCGTCATCTTTTGAAAGGGTGCTGTTTTCTTCATTAACCAGGACAATGTCATTAATTTTTAAGTTGGGTTTGCTGTGATGCCATTTACTGCGTGTTTGTAAGCGATGGAGATATTCTTTAGACCATTTATTCCAAAATGATTGATGCATTTTCTGTACTAATTGCCAACGCGTCTGTGAGCTCTTAAGTTCCTCTGGGTCTTCTAGAGGAGTAGATAACAATGGACCTCCAACCAAAAAATGTCCAGGTGTCAACACATCCTCTTCTGCATTCTCTGTCAACGCATATAGTGGCCTTGAGTTAACGCAAGCTTCTATTTGAGCTAACAACGTGTAGAACTCGTCAAATGTTAACTTTTGTTCCCCAATTATGCGTTTGAGATGATGTTTGACGCTTTTTACGGCGGCCTCCCAAAGACCACCTGCATTTGGCCATGCTGGAGCATTAAAGTGCCACGTGACGCCCATGGTGCTGATGTCATTCAAAAAGTCGGGGTTAATAACTTCCAAAGCCTCATTGTATTGTTTATTTAAAATTTTCGCTGCACCAACAAAATTAGTACCATTGTCTGAATATATATGTTTGGGTACTCCGCGGCGTGCACACATGCGTTTAAACGCAGCTAAAAATGATGCACTACTCAGATCGGTCACAAGCTCCAAATGTATAGCTTTCGTGGCAAAACACACGAATACGGCTATGTAACCTTTTAAGGTCTTTATGCCCCTACCTTTGTTAGCCTTTATGTCAACAAAACCACTAAAATCCACACCTGCATGAGTAAACGGGCGTGATGGTGTCACTCTTGGCTCCGGAAGATTAGACATTATTTGTTGTGGATTTTGTGGATTATGACGCCTGCACTTCATACATTGGCGGATTCTTTTCTTGACCGCTCTGTTGCCAGATATAATCCAATACTTATAACGAGTATACGCTAATGTCAGGGTGGCGCCTCCATGCAGAGTACCTTGATGAGCTTCGTCAATGATAAGTCGCGTTAAATGAGCGTCATGTGGCAATATAATTGGATGTTTTCTGTCATATGTCAAGTGAGAATACTGCAACCTCCCACCAACTCTTAAAATTCCATATTTATCTACAAACGGATTTAATGTCAATAGTGAGTTTTTAGATGAAATAGGTTTATTCTTCATGAAACTAGTTATAGTGTCACTAAAATGTTGCGCTTGTACCGCTTTAATTACTGTTTGTAACGCCGTTCGTATTTCGCTTGCAGTTAAATGATTATGTAATTCATTGTTATTGTTTCGTCGCGTGCGCTGTATGAAACGTGATATCCAACATATGATCCGGACTACTCGAGTTATCTTGCTACTTTTGTTTATCAATTCAATAATAACAGAAGGCGTAATTAATTGTATTGCACATGATGATTTTATATTCTTTTGTTCTAACTTAGGAGCTTCATATTGTGGTATATCTGTCGGTATGCTATCGTCTTTAAGCCATGACGGTCCATTCCACCACAACTTGTTATCTATTAGCTGTGATGGATGTAGCCCCCTGGTAGCGCAATCTGCTACATTTTCCTCTGACTTCACATGTCTCCACTGAGAAGCGGGCATTATGTTAATTATTTCACGCACACGGTTAGCGACAAAGGTTTTCCACCTTGACTGGTCACCTTGAAGCCACCCCAGCACCACCATGGAATCTGTCCATCCAAAAATTTCTGTCACGTTTTCCTGTACGGATGCTCTTATTTTATTTATTAGTTTTGTCAATAACACTGCAGCGCATAGCTCTAAACGCGGTAATGTCACAGGCTTTTTTGCGGGCGCGAGTTTGGTTTTAGCGGCAAGTAATGTCAGTCTTATTTTACCGTTGTCCTCAATAGTTCTGACGTAAACGGCACATGCCATTGCCTTCTCTGAAGCGTCCGAAAAACCATGCAACTGTATAAGCCTTTCAGTATTTCCAATCCATCTAGGTATACGAAACTTATCAATATTCTTCAAATCGTCCCGTAATCTGATCCATTCTTGCCTGACGTCCTGAGGAATCTGATCATCCCAGCTTATTCCTTTATACCAAAGCTTTCGAAATAAAATTTTTGCTTTTATTGTAATAGGTGCTAACCAACCTAACGGGTCAAATAACTTAAACATATCTGATAGCATCATCCGCTTTGTGTATTTGTCATCCGTATTATAATTTATTTTATTTTCGAACATGAATGAGTCAGATGTCGGTTCCCACTTAAGTCCGAGTGTTTTTGTTGACTCTGCACATTTAAAGTCGAGTTAAATGATTTAGTAATTCAGGCGTGTTGCTGGACCATTTACGTAGATTGATGCCTGCTCTTTTTAGCATGCCAATTAATTGAATTTGTGTCTGCTTAGCGACGTCAGCACTATTATTTCCCGCCAGCAAATCGTCGACGTATAGATTTTTTAATATAACTTTCGTTGCTAAAGGATAACTTTCTTTCTCATCGTCTGCTATTTGTTTTAAAGTTCTTAACGCTAGAAAGGGTGCCGCCTTAGTGCCATATGTCAATGTGCATAACTGATATTCTTCTATGGCGGTCCCATTTCTCCATACTATTTTCTGCAGGTGCTGGTCATCTTCGTGCACAAGGATCATTCGATACATTTTTTCACAGTCTGCAACGTAAACATGTCTAAAAGTACGCCAATTGATCAATAATCCTTGGATGTCATTATGCAACTTCGGGCCACACTCCATCAGGTCATTGAGACTATACCCTGATTTCGTTTTGGACGAAGCATTGAAGACCACGCGCAGTTTAGTTGTCGTGGATTCTTCTTTATGTATATCATGGTGAGGTAGGAAGCAATGAGGATCTTTTTTCTCCACGCATCTTTTCATTTGACCCAGGACTATATACTCGTTCATAAACTTGCAATAGTTGTCATGCAGTTTGTCATCCTTGACTAACCTAGTTTCCAGGTGTTTCAACTGAGCCACGGCTCTTGGTTTGGATGGACCAAGATGCTGTTCAAAGTGCTCTATCATTGGCATACGCACTTCGTACCTCCCGTTAGCTAATCTTCTAGTAGTCGACACGTAAAAGTCTTCACACCACTGCTCTCTTTCTGTCAATGCATTCTTTTCGGCCACCTCTTCCATCTCCCAAAATCTAGACAAATCTTCTTCATTACTCACAACCACGTGACAGTTAAAACTTGGATAATTTATGCTCCCAGACAAAATCCAACCCAGTTTCGTTTGCTGAGCGATAGCCTGCTGTGATGACCCTCGCAATAATCCATTCATAATTATCTCTGAGTACACTTTTACGTCAAGTAAAATGTCAATAGGACTCGAAATATGATACTCGGGATCTGCTAACTGAATGTTTAATAGGTGTGAATAATTTTTCTTTGCGAATGACGTGTTGGGTAGGTTATTAATAACTTTAGTCATAATGAGCGCTTCTGTTTCAAACTCAAAATCATCATAGATTGATTTACAATTAAGTGCCATTTTGCCCTTGCCCTTTCTGGGGGCGACGCCTACTCCACATACTGATGCATTGATATGCTGACGACGAAGGCCTAATAGTTGCGCTGCATTTTCTGTGATGAGCGTGATTTGTGACCCTTGATCCAGAAGGGCACGGAATGTCATATACGTGCCATCTGCTGCTCTCACTTTAATCTTTACGGTTGTCAATAACATTTCATCGTTATCGCTGTCAACATGGTTTGAATTTTTATTTACGGTGTGCGGTGATGATTTAGAGGTCGATGACATCGGTTGGTCGCCAAGCGCTTCATGTAGCAACGAATTGTGTGCTTTATTGCAACTTTTGCAGCGTTTGTTAGAATTGCAAATACCTTTTTCGTGGCGATAAAGGCAATTCTGGCAAATATTATTTTTTGCAATAGCATCTAACTTCATTTCTGGCGACATACTTACAAACCGTTTGCACTGATGCAATGCATGCTCGAAATTACACAATGGACATTTGTTACGTTTAAAAATAGTATAGTATGCCCGGGAAAAGTTATATTTTTGACCTGAATTATAATATTTTTTGTCACTTTTGTTGTCATAATTTGTCAGAGGTTTGTGAACCTTTTGCAAAGTAGAGTCGTCTCTCTTGCGAATGGGCTCTAAAGCCGTAAATTTGACCTCTAAAAATGAGAAAAACTCTTCGATCTTCCCTAACTCTCGCGGATTTTTTCGTTGCTCTTGATAATCCTTATAGGTTTCGCTATCCAGCTTCTTAGATAAAAGATGTACCAAAAGTGGACCCCATGTGGTCGTGTCAACTCCAAGATTTTGTATGGCGTGCACGCATTCTTTACTTATGTCATGCAACTTTCTAATCTCAAAAGATGTCTGTTTTTGAATACTATGCTGATTAAGAAACACCTCTATCTGTTTGGTGAAAAGCAGTTGTTTATTATTATATCTTTGGCATAAGATATCCCACGCTGTGTCGTAGTTATCCGCCGAAATATGGAGATGCTGAATAAGTCTTTCCGCTTCCCCTTTCAACTTACTCTTTAAATGTTGCATCTTCTGAGACTTAGAAAGTGTGGGATTTTGGTGAATAGTCTCTTTGTAAAGGTCAATAAATGTTGGCCAGTCAGTATAATTCCCCGAAAATACAGGTATGTTCATCTTAGGTGTTGACTCCTTGAGATGCGCTGTAGATGATAACTTGCGATTTAAGATTTTCTTAATCTCCCTGTATTTTAACTCATGCTCATTATACTCATCTTCATATACATTGTCTGACTCCTTCAACAAATTGTCGATTTGCCAATGCAACTTGTCAATACACTCCCAACGTGCTTGTATGCTACGAAGTTCATCTTCTAGCTCCCATTTTTCCTCTATCTCATCCACATCACAATAATGAATTTGCCTGATAAATGCTTTAAAGTTTGTCTGCTGCTGACTTATCAAATTGTTCAGTTTCAACACATCTTCCCCCTCTTTTCCGATCTCCTTGCTGTCAGACGGTTGGGACATGTTGAATTTCGCAATCATAAGTCTAGTCAATTAATAATATTTTAGTGTTTGTCCATACATATCCCTTACAAAATATTCATGCGAATCGTCCTTAAATGTCAACAACTGATCGTGGTTAAATTGGAAATTATCCCAAAATTGATCTAATCTCTCTAGCTTCTTGCTAATATAATCTGCCGTCTTCCTGCTAGACGGATCTTTCTTGAAATTGGTATTCTCCCGTTCTAAACTCTTGATAATGGCCTGTTGGTTATTAAAAATAGCCTCCATGTTTGTCAATTGTTAAGTAGTAAAAATGTATAATGGAACAGTCTTACTTGGTTACAACTGCCACCTACGTTGTCACCTTGGGCTCGGAACGACAAGCCAAGCCTCGCCTTGTCACAATGCAATGTTGTCAGGTTCAAATCCCGGCGATGATGTCTCTTCTGTCAGGTAATCACGCAATAGTCGCGTGATGAATATGCTCGTACGACGTACTGCACTTATTCCTCACAAAGGAAATGTCACACTAACTTTTGTCAGAACTTTGTCAAATTATTGTCACTAGAAAATAGTTAATACTGCAAAATATTGTCACTGTACTTTATTAAATTAATGTCACTGTTTTATAATTATTGTCACTTGTCACTATGCCTCATCACATGAGCAATGTACTGTATTTTTTACTGTCACTGATAAATCTTTCCTAAACCACACGAATCTCGCGACGGAAAGTCCAGGAAAGACCGCTCGAAGGACCAAACTGTGTGAGCCGTTACTTGCCCACACAAGAAATGTCAGAATAGTTACGACGTCACGGGAAGAGTTACGAGAGTCTTGTCAAATAAAAAATACGTCGATACTAATTGAATGCCTTTAATGCACTGTTACATACGAGCTAATACATTGTCCATAACCAAAGTAGGTCGGTTGTGCAATATAACGCGACAACGCAAATATGAATTAACAATAGTTATTATATTAAAATAACAATGGCTTGTACATTGTGTAATTGATTATTGTCCTAAATAAAATAAAATTAAAAACCTTTCAAGTAGGTACCTACATTGTTTTGCTAGTTAGCTTAAAACTAATTTTAAAATATGCAAACTAGCGAAGCAATGTACTTACTGTTACTTGAAAGGTAATGCTATAGGTTCAACTTATGCAAAAAGTCCCCGCCCGCGCCGCCCCAGTTGTGATCTAGCCAGTTACGCAACTTTCACATTACCGAGTTAAAGGATGGGTAACCAAATAAAAAGCGTCTCGAGCTCCTCCGTGCTTCCGATGGCACGTAAAGCACACTGCGGTTATATTAGCTCAGGGCGTAGCTTGTTATAGCCCAGTCTCCTTTAGTGCTGTCGTTCATGTGGGAACGTTCAGGACGTTCATAGGATGACGATGATGACAACATCGCCTTAATATAGGATTGCTTCATTGTTACTTATTTATAGCGGTAGGTACCGAAAATAATTGAAAATAAAAGTCAAATCATTTATTAAATATACGCCTTCACAGACACAATGACATGATGGTGGTCTCTACGCGACAAGTTGAAATATTTATTTATTTCACTGCCATTAATTATAAGTTGGTTGATAATGTTATGAAATAAAACATAGGATTATTGATATATTTAGTTACCCAAAATAATTTTAAAACAATTAATTTTATATAATTACCCTAGTATAATCAATTCAATAGCTCTAGTAGAAATTGATAATACTTAAACATTTTCTATAGGTACTTCTTAGAGGTACTTACTGCAAGTAAAATTAAATATCAAGTAAAAATAACATTATTGTTGTATTTCTTAATACATTCTTATTTCTTTACCTAGCTCTCTCAAAGTCAAAGTTTATTAAATATAAGGCTTCACTTTCTCTTATTGACATTAAAACTATATGTAACCATAAAAATAAATGCCAATTGTGTGTACAAGAAAGTAGGTACTGTTTTTTTAGTACCTAGGTAAATCTTTTTAATAAAGTACAATAAACTTAGAACTAAATTAACTTTATACTTAATTTGTCCCCATCATATAAACCAAATCACTATTTTATGGGTTAAATATATTTATGGCACACTGTTTCTTTTTGTAGAATAAAAATGTTGTCAACTATGTTGTTGCTGTTTTTTGTACCTAAGTAAATCTTTTAAATAAAGCACAATAAACTTAGAGCTAAATTAACTTTATACTTAATTTTTCCCTATCATATTTATAAACCAAATTACTTATGGCACAGACTGCTCCTTTTTGTAGAATAAAAACGTTGTCAACATTAAAGCTCCACAAAATAAAATCATGTAAATAACTAAATTCAACTATGCCAAAGCCATTTGTTGGATACGTACGACATGTGGTACACATCCCTTCTTTCTTGCGAGCCTGATGCAGCATTAAATATTGGTGTTATTATGATTAACCATGCTTTTTGAAGGTATCCAGGATCTTCTAAGAAATTAGAACAATATACTTACTTATAGAAAAATGTCATAGATAAAAAGTTAGTAGGTAGTATATATTTACCAAAAATAATTTAAAAACAATTATTTTTATTTATTTATTTTATACTCACAGGTGAATCGACAGTTCTATAAAAAGTATAACACTGAAAATGTGAAACAGCAAACCATTTACAGATTCACACAAATAAAAATGTGATAGTAACATTACAAACTCAAGCAACAAATACAATCGATTACTTCACAATCGCCAAATTGATAATAACTAAACTATAACAGAGTATGCTAGATATGGAACTTAATTTGTATTATATGTATAACAAGCCACCTTATGTTAAGCCACCTATTTAAAGAAAAAACAATATTATAACAAACACAATAGAACCCACCAGATTTAATAATCGGATAGTATTAATGCAAGTATAAACATATATTTACCTTTGTATGTTGATAATGAATCAAGTACCTACAACTTCAATAGCTTAATGTTATCACTAGTAGAAATTGATATAAGTACTTAAACATTTTCTATAGGTACCTACTGCAAGTAAAATTAAATATCAAGTAAAAAATAACATTAATGTTGTATTTCTTAATATATTCTTATTTCCTTACCTAACTCTCTCAAAGTCAAAGTTTATTAAATATGAGGCTTCACTTTCTCTTATTGACATTATTTATTTATTTATTTAAAACTTTATGCACATAAAGTACAGAGGCGGACTTAATGCCTAAGGCATTCTCTCCCAGTCAACCATCGGGTGGTGCAGAGACAAAAATGGTAGAGTGCACAAATTAAAAGAAAATATATTCATATACATACATACATATACATATATACCTACACAATAGATACATATACATTCTATTACATATATAATTAAAATTAAAACTATATGTAACTATAAAAATAAATGCCAATTGTGTGTATAAGAAGGTACTGTTTTTTAGTACCTACCGAAGTAAATCTTTTTAATAAAGTACAATAAACTTAGAACTAAATTAACTTTATACTTAATTTTTCCCCATCATATAAACCAAATTACTATTTTATGGGTTAAATATATTTATGGCACACTGTTCCTTTTCTTAAAATAAAAATGTTGTCAACGAAGTTACTGTTTATTTGTACATAAGTAAATCTCTTTAAATAAAGCACAATAAACTTAGAACTAAATTAACTTTATACTTAATTTTTCCCCATCTTATAGGTAATCCAAATTACTATTTTATGGATTAAATATATTTATGGCACAGACTGCTCCTTTTTGTAGAATAAAAATGTTGTCAACATTAGAGCTCCACAAAAAAAATCATGCACATAACTAAATTCAACGATGCCAAATCCATGTTCAATGCAGTTTCATTGTTGGATATGACATGTTTTACACACCCCTCCTTTCTTGTGAGCCTAATGCAGCATTAAATATTGTTGTTATTATCATTAACCATGCTTTTTGAAGGTATCCAGTATCTCCTGAGAAATTAGAACAATATACTTACTTATAGAAAATTGTCATAGATAAAAAGTTAGTAGGTAAGTACCTATGTATTATACAAAATTGCTTGATATTATTTTTACCAAATAACCATGTTTGTTCACCATTCTTAGGAAGTCCATCCTCCAAATTATAAGGTAACATTTAAGATTTTTGAATCGTCATCTCAAATCTGCAAAACCACATAAAATAGTTTTATCTTTATGTCAATACTCTTTAGTCTAGCAATTATAACAAAACTGACATTTCCTGGTAAATCCCAGGTGTTTTCAATTTCAATTTCAAAAAAAAATATTATGTAAGTAATAATTTATTTATTAAAACTTACCGTTTAAACATAAGGACTGATATCTTTTCCTATTATGAAAGATGCTTGTCTGTATAAGATTTATAGGGTACAGTCAATAGGTACACCTTACTACACTTAGAGCGTTGGTTTAATACTCTAAGCTACCTGGCAAATTAAATCTTCATTGGAACCTGTAAAACAAATAGGCAATCTAAGTTATAAATTGATAAATGGACATTATTGATAGGTTACATTAAATATTTATACAGAAAGTCCCTTACTGTTGTCTTATTCTTGACCTTTCTTGTCATGATTAAAGGTACTTAGGTGGATTTATTTGGCCAAAATGTTTGTATGGTTTGAGAGCCTCCACAAATTGTTATGCAGCGACTTGCTCTTCGTTGCGGAAAATGTTGCATGGCATGACACACATTTATTTGGTCACTCACATCGCAACAACTATATCAGCACGCAATTCCCGGCAGACCATAGTTAGATTTTGAAAGTTCGTAAACGAGAACTCCGAGAACTATTCACAAGTACAACAAACTCGGGATTTCGTTAATTTGCTCCAAGCAACGTAGGGAAACATTTCTTTCTTAGCGCCTGAGCACCATTCTTTGATTATTGCAGTCCACAATAGCCCTAAAAAGAGCATTTTAAACAAAACTTTCAACACAACACAACTCTTCCTTCATCAGCTGATCAAACAATCGCCATTTTGTGTGAATTTTTATCTTCAATGTTTAGACCGATAGCGCTAGGTTTTGAGGTTTCAAAAATATTAAAGTTGTTTGTGTTTCACATATAGTTTCCGGACCTTTTGCTCAACCTAATATATTAGTTTGTGTCATCCTAGGTACTTGCATAGGTAGAAATTTAGGTATTTGTCGCTTCGATCAGTAATGGACGAAAAGAATATTAGAGATGAAAATTTTAGTGTCATGATATTAACGAAGTAGTAACTGATGTACATAGGCAATTTGTGTCATTTCTGTCCACGAAAATCCTGATATTTAACCAGTACTTATCACGTCGCCCAACTAGCTCTGAAAGAATATTACAATAGGTTAAATAGGTGTTACGCGTTTTAGAGTACTGATATCTGTTGTTCAAAATATTTTGTGTCGAATTCATCCACGACATTTATAGATATTTCATTTTTTTATTACAAAACCCTGTAAAAGCCACAAAAGAAAGTGCAAGTTATTAGAGTTTAAGTGTTTTTGATTATTATGGTGTAACAAAACACTATTCATAATTTGTGTCGTTTTTATCCACGAATTCTTATTATTTTAATAAAATCAGACTTCTAAGCACGTGTAGGGCGAGCGCGGCGAAGAGCGCGGGCGCGGGCGGCGTCGCCGCCGGCGCGCGACGGGAAAAAGTCGAAGCGAATCGAAGCGTCATGCTCGCGTCAGGGCCCTAAGCCAAAATGTATAATACTAATACAAAATATATGCAACGTCTCAAATCAGTTCCCCTTCCAGGCCACGCATACGGCACGCCCCGTGCACAGCCCGGTCTAATATAATTCATCCCTCAATCTAAAATAATATTGACCCTTATGCTACGGCCACACTATCATGCTAGTGCGAAGATTCGCGTTATCGCGACACGTCTGGCCAAACACTTCGTCATAATAACGCGTTGCATCATCGCGTTATGCTACGGCCACACTATCGCGGTAAAATTCTTGTTCCGTTGTCGCGGTAAAAACTTCATGTTCCGTTGTCGCGATAAAGCTTGGCCACATCATAAAAAACTCCGCGACGACGTCGCGATAATTGTGAACTTTGTCGTGATAGTGCATTTCAACTAGTGGTGGGTAATATATTCGAAACTATATATCGATATTTGATATCGGATTCCTAAACTATAGCTGACATATATTTTAATATCGGTGATATCGGTATCGACCATTTCTACGGACTATTAAAAATTCATGCAATATTGTGTTTTTTCCACTATATAGTTTCAGAACGCATCGTATCGATATCGGATTTTGATGCAATATAGGTACTTATAAGTTTCTTTTCAATAAATTTAGATGACTCAGTCAGTTTACCTTGTTCTAAAAGAGTGAGTGCCTATTAATTAAGTGATAAGGATTTAGTTAAGTAAGTTGAATTTTTCTAATATAAATTTATGTACCTCTAATAATTTTATTCATAAAACTTTTACAAGCACATTAGTTTGTTAAAAACTACCGATCAATGATAATTCAATAAACATCAGCGATACGGTACAATATTCTTGAATCAGATCACGTACAATATAGATTAGTGATCTCAACGCACACCGCATTTCTGACGCGATACTTAGTGTTTTCCAAAATATATAGTTTCAGCTATGCGATTCTCTAAGCGACACATAGACTCGTCATGTCCATGTCCCAACTCGGGACACCGACCACCGTCTCCAGAGAAAGACAGCCTGATCTGGTACACCGACGGATCCAAAATGGAGTCAGGCACTGGAGCAGGTATCTTTAGCAATGACTTTAAGCACAGTCACAGTATGGAAAAGTTCGCTTCTTTTTCAGGCAGAAACTTTCGCAATTCTCCTGTGCGTTAAGAAGAATCTAAAACTCGCTCCCAAGAAGGGAGCGAGTTTCATCCTGAGCGACGGCCAAGCCGCGCCCAAGTCACTTATATCGCCTCGAATCTACTCCAGCCTTGTGAGGGTCCAACAGGGTGAGGTTGACCTGGGTCAGTTGATTTTAACGTACCACATGGGAATCCAAGGCAATGAAATGGCCGATGCACCTGCTAGGGAGGGCTCAGGGACCCCATATATTGGTCCTGAGCCGTTTGTGGCACTAGCATCGAGTACCATCAACAAAGCCTTCAAGGACCACAACCAAAACAGGCATAGAACCAAATGGAAAGAACTACCCGGCATAAGACACACAAAATCCTTCATAGGCAAAGGCGCCCTAGGACGAAGTAAGATCCTATGCGGAGGGGAGACAGCAGAAGGCAGGCCCGATTAATCACCGGTGCCCTGACTGGGCACTGTGCCATAAAACAAATGCTCCACAAAATTCAACTAGCAACAGACAACCTGTGCAGGGCAGGGCATGTGGAGGGGAAACGGAGTCCATGCAGCACCTACTGTGTGACTGCGACTCTTTTGCCAGGAAAAGAGTGAATCTTCTGGAATCGGTCTACCCGAAACTAGAAGATTTTAGGCTCTTCGCCCTCAAGGACATTGCCAAGCTTATGGCAATTATCTTTACTGAGGAGGCAGAGTGATAGGACGGGATTGCACAAATAGGCGGTTTGACGGCCGGGTGGTTTAGTAGTCAGCGACAAATGTCTGTGTGGTGAGCACGAGCATTTTGTGAGTGAGCCATGGATGATTATTAGTATTTATGTATGTTTGTGTATCCGTTATTCAGTCACCATAGTTCGGGTTATGCTTAGTTTGGGGCTGAATGATTGGTTTGACAGTTGTAATTTTTTTTGTGATTTGTGTCTTGGGGGTAAAATAAAACTGGTTCTTATTCGTAATATTTTATTACTTCTAATACTTTATCGTTACTCCAATCCATAATGGTCGACACAGAATAATTTCGATAGTCGTATTTGCAACACGTTTACAGAGTTCACACCTCTAGTTGTCTCGCAGTCAACTCCTCTTAGGTCAACTAAAGTGTGCGAATAAAGTTTAGCTGCACGAACTTTATCGCGACAAAATTCTTTGATGAGCGGCAATTTACCGACATCAGCGCGTTAACGCAATGATGCATCGCGCTAAGACGAAGTGTTGGGCCAGACGTGTTGCGACAAAGCGAATCTTCGCGTTAGGGCGATAGTGTGGCCGTAGCATTAACGCGCCGCTGCCGGTTAATTGCCGCACATCAAAGGATTTTGTCGCGATAAATTTCGTGCGGTTATACTTCCTTCGCACACTTTAGTTGACTGCGAGACAACTAGAGGTGTGAACGTGTTGCAAATACGACTATCGAAATTATTCGGTTTCGATAATTTATTGATTGATTTAGATTCGATAAAGTATTAGAAGTAATACAATATTACGAATTAGAACCGGTTTTATAGAACCCCCAAGACCCAAATCACAAAAAAAATCACAACTGTCACACCAATCATTCAGCCCCAAACTAAGCATAACCCGAACTATGGTGACTGAATAACGAATAAACAAACATACATAAATACTAATAAACATCCAAGTCTCGGTCACACATGCTCGTGCTCACCCACACAAGCATTTGTGGCTGACCGCTAGACCACCCGGCCATCAAACCGCCTTTTAAATATTAACTTTTTAATATTTTATCAATTTAAATAAAATAAAAATAAAGCAAATGAATTCTCCGAAGAATTAAGTGGTAATAATAATTTTAAAATGAACAAAAGTTAATTATCACGAACCAATCCTTAGAATACATTACGTTTTTAACGCAAATAATCAAATATTACAATTAAACTTGTATTAAAAACTAGCCAACTTAAGCAAAGTTAAACAATATAAAAGTACTAACTTTGTCCGATTTTTGTGTATAGATAGATAACATCCACCATCGTCTTTTATTTTCACACTTGTATTTATTTTGTTCAAATAACAAAGATGCAGTAAATAATTATTTGCCGACATGTAATAAAACGCAACCGCCTCTTCCATTTTTTCCGTTGAAATTAGAAGTGGGCGATACAAATCGTATAAAGTTACTAAAACTTATAATTATTGCATCAATTTCGTCAAATCCGATATCGATGCGTTCTGATTCTATATATTTTGGAAAACACTATATCGCGTCAGGAATGCGGTGTGCGTTGAGATCACTATATTGTACGTGATCCGATTAAAGATTATTGTACCGTATCGCTTATATTTATTAAAATTATCATTGATCGGTAGTTTTTAACAAATAACTGTGCTTGTAAATGTTTAATGAAATAAAATTATTACAGGTACCTACTTACCTACATTTTATTTTAGAAAAATTCAACTTACTTAACTAAATCATTATCTCTTAATTAATAGGCACTCACTCACTTAGAACGTGGGTAAACTGACTGAGTCGTCTAAATCTATCGAAAAGAAACTTATAAGTACCTTTATTGCATCAAAATCCGATATCGATTCGATGCGTTCTGAAATTAGATAGTGGAAAAAATACGATATTGTATGAATTTTTAATAGTCCGTAGATATGGTGGATACCGATATTAAAATATAATTACATAATGTACCATAGTTCAATAATCCGATATCAAATATCGATATATGGTTCTGAATATATTACCCACCACTAGGTAGTTAAATTGCATTATCGCCACAAAGTTCAAGATTATCGCGACGTTGCGAAGTTTTTTTTGATGTGACTAAGCTTAATCGCGACAACGGAACACGAAGTTTTTATCGCGAAAACGGAACCAGTATTTTCGCCGTATAGTGTGGCCGTAGCATTAGATTAAAGTATTGACCACATTGACCATTGCCATTCGTAGGGAAGCGAAGCTTCGAACGAAGCGCGTCTGCAATCCCGTTAGGATTGCAGACGCGCTTCGTTCAAAATTAGCACGTCATTATTGTAATCTCTATAGGTACACATTTGTTAATTACGTAGCCGAGATAAATAACAGTCAATCAATACTTAATATGATAGGTATGTAATTTATATGAAAGAAATCGTACCGAACGAACGTGTGTGCGTGCGTATGCCCTCCCGCCCGCTGTCGCCTGCCCGCGTCCGCCCGCGTCAGCCCGCGTTCGCCCGCTTAGACCGCAACAATTGCTTTTGTGTTTTATTAATTTAAATATCGTGGATGAAAATGACACAAATTAACAAAGTCGATTTTTCATGCATTTATGATATTGAATATGTGAACTCTAATCATTGTAATATTTTTTTATGTGTTTGTAGCTTGAAAAAACAAAATAATAAAAAATCTTAAAATTGCGTGGCCTAATTTGGCACAAAATTATTAAATGGGCATATAAAAGTGATCGGAGAAAGGAAATAGTTATTTTATCACTTGTAATTTTTTATTTGCACTGTTTTTACATACTGACCCAAAGTCAGTTTGCACTGGACGAAAAACTGTGTTTGCACACTCCGCAGGCTATCATAGATATGATACCATAATTATTTTAAACTTTAAATTAATTTTGCCACTTCTGCTTTGAATAAAAAGAATCAACCACAAAATATCGAATTGCTGAAAATGCAAGTGACAGATGTGACACAAAACGCAATAATAAGCTTCTTAGGTACGACTGTATCGACAAGCAAAAAAAAAGTAACTTTAGAATTTTTTAAACTTATGACCCCAAAATAGCCTAGCGCTATCGGTCTAGTTTGAGTGATCGCTAGATTAGCGATTCTTGGCTTGTCAAACTGTCAATTAGGTCTATTTTAGCGTAAATTTTACGTCGTAGGTAACTTTTGCATATGTCAATCCCATACATTCTGTTTATCGTAGCGATGATTTCGTAGCGTTTAATTTGTTTGCCAATTGACTAGGCCCTCAGACCACTTATCTTTTACGCTATCTCAAAGAAATTGATGGTAGCGGGGTAAATACATTGTTACTAGAAGTACTGTAAAGTACAGTGCAAGATTATTTTGATGGTCTGCCCTTACTTTACAAAAAAACTTATCACAAGGATTACTTAAGTATTCCTTATGAAAATAAAATTACAGACACTTTAAATGACTTTGATGAGGAATACCCTAGTAGGGAATAAGTTCCACTTAATTAAATGTTTATGATTTTCATTCTTATTATTAATCGCATCGCAAAAATACAAGCAATTATTAAAAATAAAATTTGTTTTTTGCTTCTCCTGAAAAGTAAACCTTTGTACCTTACATTAATTCATATTTCCGTGATCGATTTTAGTTCTCGCCAGTATTTGTAGCTTTACATATAATCTTAAAATTGTACAATATCTTATTTACACAGACATCATCTTTTCAATAAAGCATGTGTTTTATGTGAAGGTGTACCTAGGTACTTGTATATACGTCTCACAGCCATCTTCATTTGGTTTGGTGCGTATGTTTTTCTATGAACTTCACTATTGTATCATCGATTGTCCATACCCTGGACTTACAACCAGAGTTCTTTTTGGTGCATCGCCACACGACCTTGAGACCAGTACCGCCATGTTTGTTATACCTCTCGCGACGGCGAGTAGACGTACTATGAGGATTTTACTGCTTTCTCTGTTGAACACGTAGCAAGTTGAAACAGATTAAATGCAAATAATTGGTTTACTTCCTTATCTAGTCTAATTGTATAATGTCTATACTATGTAAATACAATTAATCTACCTTACACCTTAAGTAGCTACCTTAATATTTAAGCTTAATATAGAGAAAAGTTGAGCAATGGACGCAACAAACTTCTTTTCAGTCATACAGAATGGGGTTCCTCAGATCAGTTCTTCAAAGCAGAAAAAAATTCTTAAGATATCCTCAAACCTATCCTCATGCCTCATACCAAGTAGAAGCCACAAGAATCTCGGAAAAGGTAGGTATTTCTGCTTCTGAGACCTTGCCACTTCCATTGTATCTTTAAGAAAGTCTATGGGACTTTATTGCTTAGTAATTTTGACAAAGTTCGATAGACCAAACATAATATCCAAAAAAAAAACATTTAAATACCTTTAAACCATTTCTTTATTCGTTTAATAAATGGTTATGCGGATTGACTTTGATGATTTTGTTGTTTATCGCGATAACACTGGATCAGCAGCCTCTAGCTTTCTTGACAAATCGCCACGTCACCCTGCCGTTTCTAGAGTAGTCTTGGCTAAACCGTTTCCCCTCTATCAGCAACGCTGGATTCCCGCGATTGCCCGTTCAGAAAACTGCATTTACAATTTTATGCCATTTGAAAATAATGCACAAACATATAAAAATATATATATATATATTTAAGCAACATGCGGTCAAATGTAATGTTTTCTTTAATGACGCTCCCTGCCTATTCCAAAACGCGGAATGGAGTAAAACCTGGATTAAAAACTAATTCTATCTCTATCTGTGTTTTAAACATATAACATATTTATGAGACCGCATCCTGTTATAAGCCAGCATTAACTTTAGTCCACGTTATAGAAAGACATGGTTTGTGATCTTTATTGTACAAGATTTTACGAATGTACTACTTTACTTAATGCACTAAGCTTACTTAGCTTCCAGGTCTTGCGATGTTTAGGGAGCCCTTTCGGTCGCATAGTCTCTTTCGGCATAATGTGGTTTGGCATAACAGTTGCAGCATAAAGTTTTCTCGATTAAATTATGATACTCCTCCGTGCTTCGTTTTTTTCATTGCTGAGGGTCGTGACCTCCTTCATCATATATGCGACGCTTGATGATTGAGCGCCATCTGGACCGGTTGCCGGCAACGTGTAGTGCATCGTGCATAGAGGTGTCCAGCGCGGTACGGATCTGGTCGGACCAACGCATCGGGCTGCGGCCGCGAGCTCTTTTTCCTTCTACCTTCCCCGTGACAATTAACTTCTCTAAATTATCACCACTTCTTCTGGCAATGTGACCGAAGTACTCTAGGATTCTCAAGAGGCATATGGATGAGAGCCTGGATTTGATTTTCAGTTGCTTGAGAATCGACACGTTGGTCCGATGAGCTGTCCAAGGAATCCGCAGCATTCTTCTCCAGCACCACATTTCAAAGGCATCAATGCGGTTTCGGTCCGATGCTTTTAGCGTCCACGTCTCAGCACCGTATAATAAAATCGAGAACACGAGAGCACGCACTAGTCTGACCGTAGTACTCAGTGAAACGCTACGGTCTTTCCAAGTCTTGTGGAGTTGGGACATAGCGTTCCTGGCCATTCCTATGCGCCGCCGTACTTCAGCTTCGCTGGAACCATTATTGCTTATGCTTGATCCCAGGTATATGAAGTTGTCAACGACTTCCAATTGTAAGGTACCACTGAGATCCAGCTTTTTCGCGCGGTCCACCACCATAATTTTTGTCTTGGATCTGTTGACAATTAGGCCAAGCTCATTGCTAACAGTCTCCATCCTGCTCAATAAAGCGACCATTTCAGCTTCAGTTGCAGCTAAGAGAGTCTTGTCATCGGCATAGCGGAGGTTGGTGATTTTCACTCCGCCAATGCACACTCCTCCATCCCAGTCGTCGCAAGTTCGCCTCATGATGTATTCTCCGTACGCATTAAATATAACAGGAGATAAAATACAGCCCTGCCGAACGCCTTTTTCAAATTTGAAGGATTTTGAGGTTACCCCAGCCACCCTGACCACTCCCCGACTCTGAGAGTACATACTTTCAAGAAGTGCAGTAAGGTGGTCGGGGACACCAAGCTCCTTAAATTATGATAAGCAGAGTGTTATAAACCCATAATGGTTTCATCGGCATAATTGTAATTTACTATAATTTAATCATATCTACTAAATTTTAATCAGCATATATGTAAAGAACATGATTGCTACGTCTAAATTTAATTTATTATAAAATACGAGACGCATAATGGATGTATCCATTACATTTTAAAAGAAGTTATGGGGAAATAAAGCATGCCTAATGATTTATTCTGAATGAACGTTATGCGAAACGAAGAGAATGCCAAAAACGTTATGCAGCCTTAAAATATGTCTCTTTTATTTATGCAACCCAATATGGACCCCGATATATTTAAGTAACGAAATAATATTACACTGCATTTTCTTAAATAATAAAGAAGTTTTAATAATGATTATGTGGTTTAAATTTGACAAGTTGTCCCTCGATCGTCATAGCGTTTGACTTGCAGCCTTGGTTCCTCCTGGTACATTGCCACCTGGTTCTGCCATTTCTGCTGTAGTTGACACCGAACCGCTTCCCGTCCAGCAATATCACTGGGCTCCCGTGAGTGCCAGTCAAGAAAATGATCTCTAAAATAATTAAAGATTATTATTTTACTACATTATTTAAAAAAAATTCATGACTACACGATAATTATCAGGGGCTGATATGAGATGACGATCTTTATCATATTAAACCATATATTAACTACATAGCTGTATTGTTACAAGAGTTATTCAATAAAAAAATAAATAAAACTTGATTTTGACTTGAACTTGAAAAAATGCAAGTTGATCCGTATGTATTATGTAGAGTCTTGAGGGATGTTGTTGTGGAGAGTTAGATAAAAGTCATCTTGGTTTCACAAGTTTATTGTCACACGTGAAGTGCTAAATAATGAATGCGTCGCTCTCTGCTAATACAATATAACTTATTATAAGTAAATACGGGTCAACCAATGTGCGTCACTATGTCGCAGCGCGTAACGTGTTGTCACAGTGCAAGTGTTGATAAATGCATATACTACACCTCCTCCTTAAGTCCGTCACACCCCCCGGCTAACAAAAGAAAAAAAAATGTATAACGCAGATCGATTGACCACTAACTAAACTAAAATACATTTTTTTTTTTTAATTTAATTACTCATCTCCGTCTAAACAGTGTCTAACTTATTAGCTATTAAACAACTTTGTCATATTCTTATGTACTAAATATTCTTTATTATCCTTAACAATCTTAACATTAGGTGTACATTCTTCAATTACAACATAGGGTCCTGTATAAATTCTATCTAACTTATTGCCTATTTGATTTTTTAATAAAATCATGTCTCCTGGTTTATACGATACAGGACGAGATTTCTTATCATAACTTATTTTTCTAAGATTTTTACTTTCTAATAAGTTGTTGCGAGCATCACACTGAGCTCTTTGAAGCCTATATTTTAATTGCAATGGATAGTTATCATCATTGTATAACGGTTCAACGGAGCCTTGTAAGTTACTAGGTAAGTTACACATTTTTCCAAAGACTAATTCAAAGGGAGTATATTGTGTCTCTGAGTGTACCGTGGTGTTAAAAGAAAAACACCAATAAGGTAACCAACTACTCCAATCGGTCTTATTATTCTCGCATTGAATTCTAAGATAGGCTCCTAGACTTTTATGTGTATTTTCTAAACCACCGAGAGTTTCATGGTGATATGCAGTTGAGTTAAGTTTATTGATATTTAGAAGTTTGCATACTTCACTCATGACGAAAGACATAAATTCCGTTCCGCGATCAGTCAACATTTCTTTAGGAACTCCATAGCGTAAAATAAAATTATTTACAAATGATCTAGCTACAGATTCCGTATCTTTCTTTTCTAAGGGGTACGCTTCAACATATTTCGTAAGATCGCACTGTAATGTTAAAATGTACTTATAATTATAATTATCCGTATCTAAGTGGCCCATTAAATCTAAACTAACTCTTTCGAACGCTGTAGTAGCCGTCGACGTCACTACTAAGGGTTCTCTAACATTTCTATTTGAATGTTTCTGAATTTGACAAGGTTTACATTTTTTAACATATTCTATTACGTCATTGCTCATACCTGGCCAAAAATAATATTTTTTAATGTTATTTAACATTCTATTTACCCCGGCATGGCCACTAGAAGGTAAAAGATGGAAGTCATTTAGTATCACTATCATAGTTTCCCTGTCGGTTACTCTCTCTACGTCTTTGATTACAAGTAACCGTGGAATCGAACCTTTTAACTTTTTCATTTCGCTTATTAAAGTTTCTATAATATATTCACGATTTTTCTTCTTTATAATAACGAGCTCGTTTACATTTACTTCTATGCAAAATGACTGTAATTCTCTCGCTAACACACTTACGGTCGATAGCGATCGAGATATTACATACATAGTTAACATATGTGGCACATAAATTATATTTCCTTGATGACTAATTAAGCTATCACTTTTCAACTCATTGTACTGTGTACATAATTTTAATTCTACGCTGTCTTTTGGTCGTTTTAGAATCTCTACAACTTTAGGTTGATCAGGCCTAAAATTAGCAGGGGTTCCAGACGTCAAGTCAGTGCAGGTGTCTTTATTTTTATCGAATTGCTTACGAACTTGGGCTCTGGTCATGACCGATACTACATGTTCTCTCATTTCTTTTAAATCTGAAGAAGACAACGGTAAACGACTTAATGCGTCTGCAGCTGCATTATGCCGTCCCGGGACGTACTCTATGTCGAAGTCATATTCTTCTAAATAAAGTCTGAATTTTGTTAATCGACTTGAAGGATCAGTCATACCAAATAAATAAATTAGCGGCTTATGGTCGGTTTTAATTATAAATTTATTTCCATACAGATAAGGTCTAAAATGTCTTATCGCCCATACTATTGCCAACAGCTCCAACTCAATAACAGGGTATCTTGTTTCGGCCGGCTTCAAGTTACGACTCGCATAAGCTACTACTTTACCATTACTATTAGACAATACGGCGCCAAGCCCTATCTTTGAAGCGTCCGTACTAAGTATAAAAGTGTTGTTAGGAGAAAAGTCGGGATAATCTAAAACTGGTGGGTTTATGAGATGATTTTTAAGAGTTTGAAACGCTAATTGGCATTCTGATGTCCATACGAAAGGAATATCTTTTTTTGAAAGTTCGTTTAATGGATAGGCTATATCTGCAAATCTAGATATAAAACGCCTATAATAATTAGCAAATGCTACAAATCTCTTTACTTCGTCAGCGTTAGTTGGTTTGGGGTATGTTTTGATTTTGTCTATTTTTGATGGATCAGGATAAATTCCATTGGAAGTAATTTTATGACCGAGATACATAATTTCTTTGCGTAAAAACTCACATTTTAAAGGATTTAGTTTTAAATTTACTTCTCGAAACCGTTCTAAGATGCTAATTAGGTTTTTATTATGGTTTTCCATAGAATTTCCTATTGCTATACAGTCATCTAAATAAATAAAACATTTTTTATAGTTAAGACCCGCCATAGCGATTGTCATTAACCTTGAAAATACACTAGGTGACGTCTTCAGTCCCATTGGACAACGTTTTAATTGATACATTTTGTCAACCGTAAACGCAGTGTACTTTCTCGATTTCTTATCTAATGCCAACTGGTAATAACTTTGGGACAAATCTAACTTAGAAAAATAGATGTTACCAGCAAGTGATTCTAATATTTCTGAGATATTTGGCAATGGAAACTTGTCGTCCTGAACCCTATTGTTTAATTGACGATAATCGATGACGAGTCTCCATTTTTTATTGCCGGTTTTATCTGCCTTCTTAGGGACTAGCAAGACAGGACTCGACCACTCCGACGTGGTCTCCTCAATGATGTCATTTTCAAGCATTTCTTGGATTTGCTTATTTACCTCACTACGTAATGCTTGAGGCGTGCGATAAGGTTTGACATACACTGGGCTAGAGTCACTCTTTAATTTAATTGAATGTTCCATTAAGTTTGTCGTTGAAAGTTTATCTCCCAGTAGATGAAATACATCGGCGTACTTTGCGCATATGTTTTCTATGCTGATCTGTTCCTCTTTATTTAAGTAGGATGTAAGATCTAGTAAATTAAATAAAGTTTTTACTCTATCCGTAGAAATATCACGTCTTTCAAAGGAACACAAGTCAAATTGATTTAACTGATAAATTTCTATATCGGACGAGTTAATGTCAACTGCCGTGTCACTAGTGTTCAATATTCTAATTTTAATTAATCCGTTTGCCGGTCTTGAAACTACTCCAGCTAAAAAAACTCCTTGAGATATCTCACTGGCCAAAATAACACAGTCTTCACAGAGCGTAGTGGGAATGTGTTTGATAACTTCGCACCGTGGTGGAATAGTAAAACAATATTTATCTACACCCTGTATATCTATTACTACCGATTTACCTTGGTAATCTAAACTTAAAGTAGCATTTTTATAGTTGATGATCGCGTTGTACCTATTGAAAAAATTTTGGCCTAATATGCCTTCAGCGGTACACGACAAATTTTTAAATACATAAAACTTCTGATTAAATACTACTCCATTCAGAAATAAATTTAAATAAATGTATCCCTCAGATTCTAACATTCCGCTAACACCTTTGATAGTAATAACGTGCTTATGAATGTTATTCAATAATTCGGTATTTTTAACTAACCATTCGTATTTTACTACACATAAACTAGCTCCACTATCTACTAATAATCTAATTTCTCTACTATTATCTACCTTACAATTAACTACACAGTAATTATTATAACTATAAATAGAATGACGCAATTTAGGATCGAAAAAACTGATTTTCATTGAAGTGACTACGTGAAGTGGACATTATACCTGAACTTGGTTCACCGCGCTCGGCGCCCGCGGCATGCTGAACGCGCGGTGCGCGTGAGCGCGTCGGGGTCAGGGCACTCGAATGCTGAAAATGCACATTCTTTCTATGTGCAGAATTAACCATTGAAGTTGGTTGGCCTTTATTTACGTTATTTTGTACATTATCATGATATCTATTTTGATGCGATCGATTAAAGTTAAACTTATGTTTTTGATTTGAGTAACAATAATTTGATTTTTGAAAATTGTTATTTCTGTTGTTATTTGTATAGTACCTACCTGTTGGTCTTAGATGCATCGCTTGCTCCTGAGACTGGGATGCTGACACCTGTTCGTCTACTGCTGTCCTGATTGCTTCAGGCAGTGATGTGAACTGTCGTGAGGCTATAATAGTACTTAGCCTTGGGTTTGTCAAGCCATCGGCAAAACGTTTAATGGCAGACTTCTCGTTCATTGGACGCAGAACCTCAAATTTGGAATCGTCCTCATCAGCTTGAGCTAAAGTTAGGTTAACAAACAGCTCCTCTAACTCAGAACCAAAATTTTCTATTGACCTACGCCCTTGCTTAGCATTATACAACTGATATTGGATAGCATCAGCTGACCTTTTGGGAAGTAAATATTTTTTAATGTCGCACACTAAGGTCTCTACATCAGTGTAATTTGACTTTAACCTTAGCTTGGCACTAGCAGAAAGCCTAGTTTTTAATACAAATTGTATTAATTGGCCTTGAGTGTCGGATGAAATCATAGAACTATATAGTAAAATACTATCTATCAACTGTTTCGTAATTTGTTCCTGGCCTGTCATAACAGGTAACAGGGAAATCGCAGTTTTCAAATCGAAATCGTTAGCCATTTTTAAAGAAATATTAGTGCTACACTTTGTTACCAATTCAGTAATTTTGCGATAATAACTATGTATTTCTTCTACTAAATTATTTAATAAATCTACCGTTTTGGAACCTGTCTTAGAAAGCTTTATTTCACTATTTACCTGAGACACAATATACTCCAAATTAATGTACAAAGACTTGGCTTCTTCTAACTTAGCGTGAGCATTTTCTTTTTGCCTTCTTTCGTGTCCGATTTTAACAAGATAATCTCTTATATATTTTAACTTATCCCGTAATTCTATTAATGCTTGCGGCATAATACAAAATAAATTATATTCTAAATTATATTCTAATTAATATTCTCACTTACTGCACGCGATGAAATGTGGTTAACAACCGTGAAATGACCTGAGCGCGTGGCGCGTCGCGTAGAGGATGCTTCGGTGGACGTGGTCTTCGTACTGCTCATCCTATTGTATCGATGTAGTGGCCGCATGACACGAAGCTGGTTGCAGCAAACTGGAACCGCTCGTTAGCCCGGGAAATCCCTGGACACCGCCAACTGGGCCGTGCTATACTCTGGACACCATCCTTGACCCGTACGCTTCTCTCTTCTTCACTGCAGAATTTTCTATAGTAGTTATGATCATTCTTCTATAAGGTATTGCTTCTCTCTTCAAAATAGTTATTGTTCTTCTGTTTTGGTATTAGTAATCTTCAAAAAAAAATTTATCTTCATTCTTCAGGGTTCCATAGTTCGGTGGCAGGGTCGCCATGTATTATGTAGAGTCTTGAGGGATGTTGTTGTGGAGAATTAGATAAAAGTCATCTTGGTTTCACAAGTTTATTGTCACACGTGAAGTGCTAAATAATGAATGCGTCGCTCTCTGCTAATACAATATAACTTATTATAAGTAAATACGGGTCAACCAATGTGCGTCACTATGTCGCAGCGCGTAACGTGTTGTCACAGTGCAAGTGTTGATAAATGCATATACTACACGTATAAATGTTACTGAAGGCATAGAGAAATATAGCATTCACAAAAATAGTTTATTGATTGAATTCAACTCTGATATTATGTACAATTAAATTTTGCAATGACTATAAGTTCTACTTTTTATTAATTAGCAACTTCAATCATCTAAACATAATGTTCAAAGATAAAAAGTACGAGTATGTATTTATATTAAAATAATAAATCGTCTTTCAAAAGCATTTCCTAAAGTTTATTTGAAAATTTCACAATTTAAACATGGTTATGCATGCTGGCTTTGTAAATTTTGTAGTCTATCGTGATTACGCTCGCTTTGCAGCCTTTACTGCGCTTGATGCATCGCCACCTAATCCTGGTGTTTCTAACATAGTCTCTGCTAAACTGATGGCCTGCCCACAACAGAGCTGGTCTTCCGCAATTACCAGTAGCGTAAACCGCACCTAAAATATTTAAACAATTTTTAAAAATTTATGTGATCATACATATACTATGTTTCAGTGATGCGATATGTCGTCTTTAAACTGAACTAAACCACTTTACCCAACAAACTAAGACTAAATATGACAAGAGAAATATCGAACTTGTTTACAAAATTTTTGTGGAGCCTTTATTTTCGTAGACAAAATTGTTCGCTTCAGTATAGATACACACATTATAACCACGACAGCTAATATCATGGTAATAAAAATAGGCGTGTAAATGGTCACGACTGCATAACTACGAATATCAAACTATTAGTACACTTTTTAAGATCTATTTAGACAGGCAAAGATAAAACAAGTCCAACACACTTATTTTATTGTATAGTAGACAATCAAAATATTCATAAGTACATACAATCGCGACTAAGTATTATCCTCGAGGGGTTAGTCAGAGAATAGGCAATGAGGCCCGCAAAAGCAGTCCACTGCCACAGTCCACCTACCACATATTTATATTGCATCTAAGAAATAAAAGGTAACATCTGTCATAATTACCTCTAGAAGGTTTATACAATTATACAAATTTTATAAAAGAATCTAAAATTTACAACGATTTTTCTAAATTTGCGTAACGTCTGTCGTATCGCGCGATTTCTGTGGTTTTATTATTTAGTCTTGTCTTCACCAATGGTTGTGTGGTTTTCCCTCAATAACTTTCTCGTCAATAGTGATAGCGCTTGCCTTGCAGCCTCCATTACGCTTGATGCATCGCCATCTGATCTTGCCATTCCTGACGTCGCTCATACTGAACCGATGTCCTGCCAGGCACAAACCTAGACTCCCGCGATTGTTAGTGAAGAAAACTGCCTCTGAAATTTTTAAATTAACGTCTATTGTACATACATACGCTCACGGCTATTATCTCCTAGACACTAGGTAACGAGGACGGCGAAAGCAGTGCAGTACCACAGACTATAATAGCTCGTTAGATTAATTATTAAGTCTTAACTATAAGTTAGTTAACTGTTTTTTTATTATTATTAGTATTGACGTCAATAAGTGCCTGTAAAGGTTTACATTGAATAAATAATTTGACTTTGACTTTGACTTTGAGTCCATATTTAACCAAATGACAACTGCACATGTGCTCAGCGTGACAGGTGGTGCGACCCCGTTGCTGGTTTTTGCTGTTAGATATGCAAACTATAGTCTAATACATACATATAATCAAGACTGTTATCCCCGAAGGATAAGTCAGAGACTAGGCAATGAGGACCGCAAAATAGCCGTAGTCCATTTTTCACCAAATAACGACTGCAAATGTGCTTTTTGTATGTCCAAACAAGCCACACAAGGGCAGCGTGGTTCAATCTCTCCTTGTGCTACACACTTATACTTTACCGCCCCCTCATTCGATATTATGTAAGTATATCACAAGTCAGAATGTAGAAGTAGTAGCGTGTATTGTCACTACCGAATACAACTTCAAAAATATAAATCAATTTGGAAAATGTTGAAAAAAAAATATGGTTTTTTTGTAATTTATCCGCAATAAGATTTGAAATATGAAACGAGTTATTTTAAATACCTCTATTAATAGAATAGGTAGGTACCTCTGATAATTCAGAATTGACCTAGACAATTACCTACTTATTGCAATAAAACTGTTTTAACGGGACTAAACACGATTAGTTTTGTAAGTAAGTACATATCTACTACATTTATTGCAATAAGTAAGTATTAAAGTTTTGAGCAGCAAGTTGGCTATTACAATAATAAAAATGCAATATTTATATAACGACGTATTTTATATTAATAAGATCAAGGCAGCAACGACTCAAAACAAAAAGAATTAATGTACCACTCATGTGCCTGCTACTTCCCAATAAGTAAGTATTTTAAGCGTAATTGGCTGTAAAGATATTATTAATAACATTTTTGTAAGTTAAATTATACGAGCTGCAGTTAATAATGTAACACATTTATTGGACTAACCCCAATTAATAAAGAAAAGTCATGTGAAACATAGGTAGATTATTTATTTATTTATTTAATCTTCTTTGCAAAACAAAACTGCAAAAGGCGGACTTAACGCCACATGGCATTCTCTACCAGTCAACCGGTAAGGATGTGGGAGACTAGAAGTAAGGCGATGGTACAGAACAGTTAAAGTAATAAAATTAGATAAGTAATTTCTTAATACAAAACTAACTAAATACAACATATATTATAAACTACTTATATAAATATGATACATAAATATTAAGCATAAATAAATACATATTTATACATATATAAATACAACAAATCAGATACTTTGTGTGACAATTTAGATCGCGTTAAAATAATGCTCACGCACTAGTCTTTTGAACTCCATTTTACTCTTGGCACGACGAATGTGCAATAATTTGCCAAATTGGAATATTAAGAAAGTGTTAAAAATACTGAGAGCGGTAATTACTACCGTTGGTACCCTTCTATTCCGTTAGCACATGGCCCTTATTTCATTAAAGGCGCCAGTTCTTAAACAGCTCGTAAAAATATTTTAAAGCGTTTCTCCTTATTCGGAATTAATGGTTATGTAAACTATTGTAGCGCTGGATTTGTTTGTAAAAGGTAACTATGAACTATGGATGTTACTATGAAAGTTTCTAACTGTTAAAATAGACTAAAAAAGAATTTGTGTTCATCATCCAATAACCGAAATTATTACATTTTAGTTGTCCTTTCAAGGTAAACTATAGGTATGTACAAAAAATGTATGACAGAGACACAAATTCGTAGTAGCTATGAAACACTTATCAGAAAGTATAACCAAAAAAATTTTATTTGTAAAGAAATGAATGCATTAATTTAATTATAAAGTTAAGTTTTAAAAAAATGTTTTTTTTTTCAAATAGGTATTTTGTATTTAATACATGAAACAAAACATGCTATAGCATTTCAAAACTAAACAACAGCAAGCCTCTAAATGTTACAAATTAATTAAATATCTAATATTTAAAAACTCAACAGAATCATTATCTTCCAGGCTGTACGTTATACGTAAGTAAGTATCGTACTATTTTTTTATCAATAAAAACTAATAATTTAACTAATTAAAATAAAATTCACACCTATCGTGGAATTTTAAAAACAAATAATTTGGTCAACAACAATATAACTGGGTAACAACAATTGTGCTATTTTTAAATGTAAATCGTTCGTCAGTAGCCTGATTTTGATATTTGCACTTGGGAAAAAATATCAATGGGGCAGGTTAGCTGAGACACGACTGTTGACGATTTGAAATAGCTGAAATGAGGCCGGGACACGACCGAAGGTCCCTGTATGGCTAAACTCAACATTGATAATTAAAATACTTAGATAGACAAGATGTCGGCGAACATACATACATACATCTATCATAATAGTTGTGATTATTCACGACTATTATCCCCGAAGGGTTAGTCACGAGACAGGCAAACGCACAAGGAGTCCTCTACCATAGTCCACTTTTCACCAAGCAGCTACCTGCACATGTGCTCAGCGTGAAAGGTGGTGAGCCCATAAGTTATACTCGTATAGGTACTGTCTTGATTTTTTTCTTATTTTCTTCTTTTGTTGTCAAGCTGTCAAGACATCATGGGGAGACATATGCCCAACAACAGACAAACAGTTGAAGTTGATAACACCAAAACTATCATAAACTAAGAATAGTTATGGCAATTTCTTATTTCTAGTACGTCATTGTTGGCAGTCACCAGGTGGGCGTTGCAGTACCACCTCCGTCGCTTGACACACCGCCACGTGACCCGCTCGCCGTTCCGCTCCATCCTCTTTAGACCGATAGCGCTAGGTTTTAAGGTTTCAAAAATATTAAAGTTGTTTATGTTTCACATATAGTTTCCGGACCTTTTGCCCAACCTAATATATTAGTTTGTGTCACCCTAGGTACTTGCATAGGTAGAAATTTAGGTATTTGTCGCTTCGATCAGTATTGGACGAAAAGAAAATTAGAGATGAAAATTTTACTGTCATGATAATAACGAAGTAGTAACTGATGTACATAGGCAATTTGTGTCATTTCTGTCCACGAGAATCCTGATATTTAACCAGTTCTTATCACGTCGCCCAACTAGCTCTGAAAGAATATTACAATAGGTTAAATAGGTGTTACGCGTTTTAGAGTACTGATATCTGTTGTTCAAAATATTTTGTGTCGAATTCATCCACGATATTTATAGATATTTCATTTTTTTATTACAAAACCCTGTAAAAGCCACAAAAGAAAGTGCAAGTTATTAGAGTTTAAGTGTTTATGATTATTATGTTGTAACAAAACACTATTCATAATTTGTGTCGTTTTTATCCACGAATTCTTATTATTTTAATAAAAATAGACTTCCAAGCACGTGAAGGGCGAGCGCGGGGAAAAGCGCGGGCGCGGGCGGCGGCGCCGGCGCGCGGCGGGCAAAATTCGAAGCGAATCGAAGCGTCATGCTCGCGTCAGGGCCCTAAGCATAATTTAAAAACAAAATTTATGCTGTATGCAACGTCTCAAATCAGTTCCCCGTCCAGGCCACGCATACGGCACGCCCCGTGCACGGCCCGGTGTAATATAATTTATCCCTCAATCTAAAATAATATTGACCCTTATGCTACGGCCACACTATCGCGCTAGTGCAAAGATTCGCGTTGTTGTGACACGTCTGGCCAAACACTTCGTCATAATAACGCAATGCATAATTGCGTTATGCTACGGCCACACTATCGCGGTAAAATTCTTGTTCCGTTGTCGCTGTAAAAACTTCATGTTCCGTTGTCGCGATAAAGCATGGCCACATCATAAAAATCTTCGCGACGACGTCGCGATAATTGTGAACTTTGTCGCGATAGTGCATTTCAACTAGTGGTGGATAATATATTCGAAACTATATATCGATATTTGATATCGGATTCCTAAACTATAGCTAACATATATTTTAATATCTTTGATATAGGTATCGATCATTTCTACGGACTATTAAAAATTCATATTAAAAACCCTGTTGTGCCTACCTTAGCTTGTTTAAGGCTTTCGTGGTTTCAAGCTCAAGGCTGGAGTAGATTCGAGGCGATATAAGTGACTTGGGCGCGGCTTGGCTGTCGCTCAGGATGAATATGTTACGCTTCTTGGGAGCGAGTTCTAGATTCTTTTTAACGCACAGGAGAATTACGAAAGTTTCTGCCTGAAAAGCAGAAGCGAACTTTCCCTTACTCTGACTGTGCTTAAAGTCATTAAAGATACCTGCTCCAGTGCCTGACTCCATTTTGGATCCATCGGTGTATGTACCAGATCAGGCTGTCTTTCTCTGGAGACGGTGGTCGGTGTCCTGAGTTGGGACATGTATTCTGAATTTAGCTTTTTATGACTCTGTCACTTTCATATCGCAGTCATGCGCGCAGCGTCTATGTGTCGCTTAGAGAATCGCATACCTGAAACTATATTTTTGGAAAACACTAAGTATCGTGTCAGAAATGCGGTGTGCGTTGAGATCACTAATCTATATTGTACGTGATTCGATTCAAGAATATTGTACCGTATCGCTAATGTTTATTGAATTATCATTGATCGGTAGTTTTTAACAAACAAATGTGCTTGTAAAAGTTTAATGAATAAAATTATTAGAGGTACATAAATTTATTTTAGAAAAATTTAACTTACTTAACTAAATCCTTATCACTTAATTAATAGGCACTCCACTCACTCACTTAGATCAAGGTAAACTGACTGAGTCATCTAAATCTATTGAAAAGAAACATAAAAGTACCTATATTGCATCAAAATTCAATATCGATTCGAAGCGTTCTGAAACTAAATAGTAGAAAAAACACGATATTGCATGAAGTTTTAATAGTCCATAGAAATGGTCGATACCGATATTAAAATAAATTTATGTACCATAGTTTAATATTCCGATATCAAATATCGATATATGGTTTTGAATATATTACCCACAACTAGGTAGTTAAATTGCATTATCGCGACAAAGTTTAAGATAATCGCAACGTCGCGAAGTTTTTTTTGATGTGGCTTAGCTTTATCGCGACAACGGAACACGAAGTTTTTATCGCGAAAACGGAACCAGTATTTTCGCCGTCTAGTGTGGCCGTAGCATTAGAGCAAAGTATTGACCACATTGACCATTGCCATTCGTAGGTAATGGGATTGCAGACGCGCTTCGTTCAAAATTAGCACGTCATTATTGTAATCTCTATAGGTAGGTACACATTTGTTATTTACTTACGTAGCGGAGATAAATAATACTTAATACGATAGGTATGTAATTTATATGAAAGAAATCGTACCGAACGAACGTGTGTGCGTGTGTATGCCCCCTCCCCCCCCCGTCCGCTGTCACCTGCCCGCGTCCGCCCGCCAGACCGCAACAATTTGCTTTTGTGTTTTATTCATTTAAATATCGTGCATGAAAATGACACAAATTTACAAAGTCGATTTTTCATGCATTTATGATATTGAATATGTGATCTCTAATTATTGTAATATTTTTTTATGTGTTTGTAGCTTGAAAAAACAAAATAATAAAAAATCTTAAAATTGCGTGGCCTAATTTGGCACAAAATTATTTAATGGGCTTATGAAAGTGATCTGAGATAGGAAATAGTTATTTTATCAATTGTATTTTTTTATTTCCACTGTTTTTACATACTGACCCTAAGTAAGTTTGCACTGGACGAAGATGACACAAACTGTGTTTGCACACTCCGCTGGCTATCATAGATATGATACCATAATTATTTGAAACTTTAAATTAATTTTGCCACTTCTACTTTGAATAAAAAGAATCAACCACAAAACATCGAATTGCTGAAAATGCAAGTGACAGATGTGACACAAAACGCAATAATAAGCTTCTTAGGTACGACTGTATCGACAAGCAAGAAAAAAAGTAACTTTAGAATTTTTTAAACTTATGACCCCAAAAAGCCTAGCGCTATCGGTCTACTTGTTGTACCTGTGTCCACCCAACTCGATCACCAGCTTCCCGAATATGGACTTACCGAATGTAGGCTTAAGCTCTGAAATAGTTTGAACAGCGTAAATGTAATAGAAGAAAAAGAAACTGTTTTCGAAAATAAAATTGTGGTTTGCAATTATGTCGCCAGGCAAAGTGAACAAAAATAGAGAAGGGATTGTTTAATAAAATATAAAATAATAGGCATATAGCTATTTTATTAGTACTTATTATATTACCTATATTATTGTATTATTATTTTGTCGTACTATTCTGCAATAGTTAGGTCTATTAAATTACATAAATTAGAATGTAGGACTCGTATTTGGGGTTGTTGTACATTCGCCACAAAGTTGATTTGCCACGTTTTTGTAACTCCATACATTGAAAGTTAATTCGCCACAGGTAGGTAATCGTTATTGTACATTCGCCACAAGTCTTCCTAGTACATCATTTTTGCATAAAGTACCGGTAGCAAGGAAAGTTCGTTTTGAGCGCTCGAAATGAAAGGTAGGTATTTTATTCTAAAATTATTGATGTAATCAATCAATCAAAATATCTTTATTCAGTAAGCCTAAAATAAGCATTTAGAATCGTCTAAAATTTTTTTTTATGGATGGATGGATAGGCGCAGGAAGTATATAGATAACCTACGAAAAATAATTAGAACTAAGTAACCATAAACTAACAGAAAATATCAATAACGAATAACGTACGTTTATTTTTAGAGTATCTACCTCTTTTCATTTATGTCACCCTGGTACTTTTAGCACAGAATAAGTAATAGTACTACCGTACTTTTAGTTCAAAGTAACTGTCATGATTCAATTTACTATTGACATAGTAAGTTGCAGCACCTAGTCCTACTCGTTTATTTCTCTTTTCCTGATAGTTAAAGGTAAGTAAGATCGCTAAGGCGCCTATCTACCTCTTTTCATTTATGTCTCCCTGGTACTTTTAGATCAGCATGACTGTCATGATTCAATTTATTATTGACGTAGTAAGTTACATAAGCACCTAGACCTAGTTTCTATCGACATCAATATTACGAATCTTTTAAGGTCCTCTCTATTTTTTTACGGTAGGTGCGCTTCGAAGAATAAAAATATAATATTTTAATTACCTATTCTGAAGCGCAGCCAACGGGTGCGCTTAGAGGAATAGTTTAGGTGCGCTTGGTCTGGTGCGCTTCAAAATGGGTGCGCTTCGAGGAATACCCCAAGCTCTGGTGAGCATGGTGTAAGTATTTTTTATAATTATTACTATTATTTTGTTAACTTACTATCTAAAAAATAATAAATAACGTTTTTACTTCACTTATTGTTTGATTTTTCTGCTGTCTGTGTCGAAAATAAAAGTGTGGCGAATCAACTTTACAAAAATAGAACTGTGGCAAATGTACACATACTTTTTTCTGTGGCAAATCAACTTTGTGTCGAATGTACAACAACCCCTTATTTGTATGTTATATCTTAATACAGTTATTTTTTTGCGTCGTTTTTATAATTGTGGTACCATTATTAGAACAGTCTTAGGGAGTGCCAAACGTTCTCAGAGAAGAATACTTAATTTATAAATCTAAGTAATACGTACAAAATATAAATACCATTTTGACAATAACATTATTTTTGAGATGACTAGAATTTGATATATTTTTTTATATGCATTATTTATAATGTACAAAAAACCACAGACCAGCATTGGGCCAGCATGGTGGGTTAAGATGGCCCAATCTTTCCATATATTGTTGTTTATGTGGGTACGTCTATGCTCAGCAGTGGGACGTTAATAGGCTGATAATGATAGTACAAAAAACCTCGACAAAAACAAACATTTTAGGGGGTTAAAGTTGATCGCGTCTAGGTTTACCCTTGAGACCCGAAGTAGTGCTAAATGAGTGACTCTGACTGAGTGGTAGAGCCACGCTGCGTTGCAGCACGCATTGGGCCGGCTCGCACGGGGTAATACCCTCTCACGAATATCCGGTGTGAAATAATGGCACTTGGTGCTGTTGTGTTTCGTCCGGCCAGTGAGAGTTCCGGAGGACCCCTCCATCCTCCCCCCCCCCCCCCCCGCACAATTCCTATTCCTTCCTTAACTCTATTCCTTTCTTAAAGGTCGGCAACGCATCTGCGACTCCTCTGGTTTTGCGGGTGTCCATGGGCGGCGGTGATTGCTCTCCATCAGGTGACCCGCCTGCTCGTTTGCCTCCTTCTTATATATAAAAAAAAACTAATTGTTTTATCAAATTATATGAAATTTGAATAATAATATGATAGTAAGTATAACTAGATACCAAAGAACATTATCGACAAAAACACACAAGCTAAAAATACCTGTCTCTATTTTATCTTTTTTAACATACAACATAAATACAGAAACATTACTATAGAGTAAAAGTAAAATTTAATATATTTGAAGTTATTAAGGGCTGGTTTTTCCATCCTCGGATAAAACTTATCCGTCTACCCTACCTGAAATGTCACTAGTAAAAAGAGAAAAATCATGATTTGACAATACATTTTCAAATTGGTTGTGTAATATTTTTTAACTACTATACGAATAAGTTTTAACTGACAATTGAAAAATCGGTCCTAAGTATAATATTACATTTGACAACTCATTTCAGCGAGATTAGGTTCAATAAACACACAGCAGAACATCAGCCAGTTCCCTCGAACGGGACTCGAATCTGCAATCTTTGGTAAAGTAAAGTTAAAGTAATACTGCTCCAAGAGGTGACAGTAGGGCCCCTGATCGAGTCAGCCCCAACCCGCATTGGGCCAGAGCGTCCCAATCTCCACATGTGCTGTTGTCCACGTGGCTAAAAGCCTATGCCTGGCAGTGGAACTTTAGGCGAATGATGATGAAATGACGACACAAGATCCTACAATATACATATATTTTTCAGTGGTTGTGTTCGTTTTTCAGCCTCAACAGCTTAGTGCCCTCGGTGATCGCCGTGGCCCTGCAATAGCGGTTCTTATTGGTGCAAACCCAGTTGGTGAGAGGGCCCTTGCTGTCACTGCGCTTGTTGTATCTGTAGCAGTCGATGATCATGGACGGGTTCCCGAAGCGATTCGTCGAGAATATCGGTAGGGTTATGTTGCAATCTGAATTTGAAAAATCGTCTGATTACTGTGTCGAACAAAACGTTTGTTCTCTTTTAGCACTACTTTAACTTTTTTTTTATAGCAGAAGGCGGCAAACGAGCAAGCGGGTCACCTGATGGAAAGTAATCACCGCCGCCCATGGACACCCGCAAAACCAAAGGAATAGCAGACGCGTTGCCGGCCTTTAAGGAAAGAATAGGCTCGTTTCTTAAAGATCATTAAGTCGTAACGGTCCGGAAATACCGCCGCCGAGAGCGGCGGTTCCACAACACTGTAGATCGATGCAAGAAATTTCTTGAAAAACGCACAGTAGTAGACTGCTATCCATCAAGGTGATGTAGATGGAATGACAGTCGATTGCGTGTAGTGCGGTGAAGGAAATCAGCGGCAGGGATCAAGCCGAACATACCTAGGTATTACAATAATCTTAATAATAATAGACGAAGTTAGTTTCCCTTAAAAAAAATGTACATACATACACCCACGTGTATATCCCCGAAGGGTTTGTCAGAGACTGGCCAATGAGGAGCGCAGCAGCAGCGCACTGCCGCAGTTCACGGCACGCCGAGTAACAACTGCACATCACATGGGATCAGCGTACAAGTGGTGAGGCTGTCGCCGCTCTATGCTGTAGGATGTATGTGCAGTCTTTATCCCTTGGCCGCCTTTTACGACTCCCAAGGGAAGAGATGGGTTGGTAGTATGCTTTTGATAATGAGCCGCCACCACACAGCTTTAAAATTGTATTAAAGATTATTATAAAAGCGCTCATAACAACACATCCATAACTATCCTGTGAACTAGATCGCAAAGCTCAAGCTTGTGTCAGGTATGTGTTCACATCTAAATTCTGGCGCCATAATAATAATGTTAAAAGCATTGTGTTTCGACAGTTTAGATAGAGGATAGCCAGTTCCTAAGTGTTGAGGATTCTGGGTGAAGGCGATTTCACCTTCAGCCTTATCGTCTCTTTCCATCAAGTGAGATGAAGGTAAGTGCTTACTCGTAAAAGATTTAAAAAAAAATCCGCAAAAAGTAACAAAGTTGGTGGTGGTAGTGGAAACTTTGAAAAGACACACAATGTCGTAGGTACTAACCTCACTATTTTATTTATTTTTTATTTATTTATTCCGGGACAACAAACAGTTATAACATATTATATAAACATAAAATCTTATATATCTGGTGTAATACACCACATCAACAAACACAATATTGTAACCAACGACATTACCCACATATTAATAAAGAAAAAGTGTGCTACTGTGGATTCTGCGCCACTGCAAGTGCTTATGAAAACAATACAATTTTATATTTTAATTTGAAACATTGAATAATTCTGAATTAAACAAAAGTAAAAGATTTGAAAATGCTGTACCTATTGTGAGTTTACAAAATATACCTTAGCCAAATTCAATTATTTTATTGTAAGTTTACAAAATATTGCAAGAATAAGAAAAGAAAACAGAACAACAAAACCCTGCTAACACCCCCCAACCATTTCCCTCTCTTGCCTTTTTCTATACAAAAACTTAAGGGAGTCTGATTTAAATTTCCATTTCGAAGTAGAGAAAATATCAATGGTTATAAAAGTGACGTTATAGGACTCAGCCATTCTACGCATAAGACAACTCAATCCAGTATTTGTACGACAAGTGTTAATGGCAAATAAACTTTTACCACGGACCCTGCGTTTGTTAGCAGATCGTGGAACAGTATAATGTATCCCATCAGTTAGATCAATACGTCAAATTGGTTATTAACAATACCATACAATAAGTTAACTTCCAGATATTTACGTCTGTCCTCTAAGGACAACATATTATATTTGCTTAGCAACTGTGAATACGATAAATAATGCCTGCAGCACCTATAGTGCATTGAACGCATAAATTTATGTTGGACCTTCTCAATCGCATCTCCATATTTATGGTAAAAAGGGTTCTAAACTACAACCGCATATACGAGCTGTGCACGAATGAGAGCTTTAAATAAATAAAGGTAGATTGAAGCTCGTTTAAACTCCGTTGAGGATCTCATCACGAAACCGTATATTTTAAATGCCTTATTAACTATACTCTGAATATGTCGATCCATTATCAGTTTACTATCAAACGTTACGCCGAGATCTTTAACTGTTACAACGTTATTCAATTCAGTATTACAAAGCTGGTAGTTATAGTGAATAATGTTAATATTTTTTGTAAAGTGAATGTAGTTACACTTCGGAATACTGAACTGAAGTTTGTTACGAACACAGTAGGTAGTAAGTCTATCAAGGTCCTCCTGGAACAACTGACTGTCTTCAGATGTGTTTATGCACTTGTAGATTTTCAAATCATCAGCGTACATAAGAAAAGAAGAGTTCTGGAAGCAGGCTGCAATGTCGTTGACATAAAGAACAAACAACAGTGGTCCCAATATAGAGCCTTGTGGTACTCCAGATGTTATGTACATGTTTTCCGATTGATAGCCGTTTACAACCACTATCTGTGTTCTATTTTGAATATAGGAGCTAAACCATCGGAGCAAATTTCAACGGATGTCGTTAAAAGCAATTTTATTAAGAAGTATTTCATGATCTACCTTGTCAAAGGCCTTTTTGAAGTCTGTGTACACCGCATCAACTTGTACACGGTTATCAACATTCTTAAAAAGATAACTTGCAAATACTAGTAAATTTGAAGTAGTAGAACGACATCTTTATTATTAAAATTTTACATTCACAATGCTATATAGAATTAGGATAAAATGTTTACTAGAAAAAAAATTTTTTTTTTTTCTATTAAACATTTTATAGTAGAACGACGTTTGACAAACCCGTGTTGTTGAGCTATTATATTTTGATGCAACATGGGGTAAATTTCGTTATGCACCAGTCTTTCAAAAAGCTTCGACAAGGCTGAAAGAATAGAGATAGGCCGATACTGCTCAACGTCGTGTCTCGATCCTCCCTTGTGCACCGGCACGATATTAGCGCGTTTCCACAATTTCGGGAATACACCATAATGAAGGCATTTGTTATATATGATGTAAAGCGGCTTACCAATGCCTTCGGCAGTGTGCTTAAAGAAAGCTGATGGATAACCATCAAGACCTGCCCCTTTGGAAGGTCCAAGCTGTAAAAACTATTTCAATAAGGACACTGGCTGTTTTATAGTGTTGTCATGTAAGTATTTGAATGTTGATAGACTCTTATTTTGACACACTGTTGTCACAAACTTTTGCTACGACTGTTCATCTCTGTCTATTTAAATATATATTTATTTCCACCAATCTGCGTTTTTACTGCAGGTTATGGGCCCAGGCCTTTAACCTTACAGGTCAAAAGTATCTCACGCAAAAATGAGTGAGCCACCTACAGCTGAAGATCGCCCTCGTGCGCAGGGTGATATCCATTATGCCTCTGTTCCTGCTCAAGCTGGACCAGCGGTCATTGCCAGCGGTGTGCCACCTATCCCAAAGTTGGAAGGACGGTCCAATTACGGGTCCTGGAGTTTCGGAATGAAAATGTTCCTGGTCGATTGTGGCTTATGGAAGTGCGTCGAATCACCAGAAATATTTGCAGCAGAGAGACAAGACTATAAAAGGTTGGATGAACAGACTAGAGCGAAAATCTGTCTAAGCGTAGCTCCACGTATCTACTCAACGGTCAAGTCTGCAAAGACAGCAAAACAAACGTGGACTAAACTGCAGTGCCAGTATGCCGACGGAGGTCTCGACCGAAAACTAACTTTGCTCAGGCAGTTATTCAACACGAAGATGACAAACTTTGGTGACATGGAAAGCTATGTTAACTACATCAGGGATTTACAAGAGAAGTTACTGGAGATAGATGCTGGGTTGAGTGATGAGTTTGTGGGCGTGATAATGTTAACGGGATTAACAGAAGAATACAAACCCTTGATTATGGCGATAGAAAATTCCGGTGTTGATATTTCTTCCGACTCAGTGGCCACGCGCCTTCTGAAAGAAGATCTGAAATTTCACCGCGAAGAATCTTCCCAAAAAAGAAACATAAATTTGGCATGAACGACGCCATTCCTGTCTCAACACCTCTTGAACCTGGACTCAAGCTGATTTTACCTGACAAAGAAGCCGAACGCCCAGATCTTCCATACCAGCAGCTCATCGGCTCCCTAATGTATGTTGCTATAGGCACGAGACCTGATATAGCTCATGCTGTGTCACTTCTCAGCCAATTCAACACACATTACGGGGAGGTGCACTGGCGAGCCGCTAAGCGGGTCGTTCGCTATCTTAAAGCGACAAAATCAATGGGTCTACGATTTCAAGACGACAAAACATCGAGCCTCAACATTGCGGGCTACGCGGATGCCGATTACGGGTCGTGTCTCGTAGATCGTCGGTCGTACACAGGGTACGTATTTACGTTCAGTGGAGCACCCATATCTTGGGAGTCCCGCAAACAGCGTACGGTTGCTCTCTCGACGACGGAAGCCGAATACATGTCACTGAGCGATGCATGTAAAGAGGCTATCTACATAAAGTCCATTGTAAATAATCTCATGAACACAGTCACACCCATAAAACTGTTCTGTGATAATCAAAGTGCTCTAAAGCTATCTCACAGCAACAGTTATCATTCTCGATCCAAACACATTGACATTAGGTATCATTTCATACGCACTTGTTTGGACGACACACTCATCTCATTACATTACATCCCCACAAATCACATGCCTGCTGATGTTTTGACAAAACCTCTGCCCAAAATCAAACATCAGAAGTGCATAAAATTGTTAGGGTTAAGTTAGTTTTGTTTGTAATGTTACTTTATTTGTGCCGTCATTTGTTTGTATTACGTGTTGTATGTAGTTATCAATTTGTTTTAAAAATGTCTTGTGTTTATAGTTTTAAGGTGTGTATAGTATTGTGTTTGTTAGTTTTATTTACTTAGATACATGGTGTCCTTATTACGGGAAGGTGTAAAAACTATTTCAATAAGGACACTGGCTGTTTTATAGTGTTGTCATGTAAGTATTTGAATGTTGATAGACTCTTATTTTGACACACTGTTGTCACAAACTTTTGCTACGACTGTTCATCTCTGTCTATTTAAATATATATTTATTTCCACCAATCTGCGTTTTTACTGCACAAGCAAGGTAAGCTCCTTCACAATTTCCTTTTCATCAATAGACAGGTTTGCCACTAGGCTGGTGTTAGTATCATTAAAATATACCGGTTCTCTCCAAGTTGGCAAAGTTGGAGACGCAGGTTCAAACACCGATACGAAGAAATCATAAAACATTTTGCATACCACCTTTGGATCATTAGATTTACCATTCTGATATTGCATTAATGATGGAATTCCAGATCTGCACTTACGATTAGAGACATATGTTTAGAAGTGTTTGATATTACTTGTGAGGTTGTCCTCAACAGAATTAATATACGAGGAATAACAGGTGCTACAAAGATTCTTGAATGACAAGCGATACTTAGAAAATTCTTGATAGTCTTTAATGCTGCCAAACTTCTTTCACCTAATCCAGGACTTAGTCTTCTTTTTATGAATTTTGATAAGAGGTTGAGTAAAAAAGATTTGATAATCCGAAAATCGAGAATTGGCAAGAGGTATATGGGGTCGGATTATCTCGTCTAATTTGTTGTAGAAAGTGTCTAAGGCTGCCTCAGGTGATAAGTGATCGAGTAACTCATACCAATCAACTACCCCAATATTCTTATTTATAGAACCATAGTCGGCCTTGCGGAAATTGTATTTGGTAAGTTTTTTTTGTTTCATATTCTTAAAAGTAACGCTAGCCAATGCATTAATGATAAAAGGTGGATGGTGAGGGTCGATTGGAAGTAATGAGTCCTTTAACTGATTTACTGTACAGGAGTTGTTTGATATGAATAAATCTAGTATATTCCCTGCGCCATTAAGTACATTATTATACTGATAAGCATCAAGTACAGACATTAATTGATGGAGTTGAGAGCACACAGGGGATGACCCAGTACATATCATTTCAGATGCATTGATCGAGGGTGGAGGCTGAGGGACAGCCCAAGCTACATCGGGTAGGTTATAATCACCAACAATAATTACACTCACAATTTTAGAGTTACATAAAATGTCTTGAAGTAATTCAAGGTGATTTATATATACATTAGTGGAGACTCTGGGTGGTATGTATGCAGCACTAAAAACATGCACTCCTGACTTGTCTCCACTTGGGATGCTTACCATCAGATGTTCTATGTTTGTCGGAGGAGAATTGTGAGCATTATTTGACCAATTAAATAGGGTAGCACAGCACAGCGATGAGCACACCGCCACCATCACACTTTTGGGAGGATTCCCGATCCCTGTCGCATCTGTACACCACTCTGTACACCACATAGCGACCATCTATAAATTCATTGTTGCTTATATCTGGTACCAACCAAGTTTCCGTTAATATGATAACATCATATGAGAACGTTAAGATGTTCATATAAAGTGTTTGCAGTTTAGTTCTTACGCCTCTACAGTTTTGATAATATATCACTAAGCTTCCTGAGTTATCCATATTCGAAAAACATATATATTGCAAATTCATACAAAACTAAAAGTATTTCGGAATAAAGCGATGGATGTATTAAGCGTGGAGTGAGAACCTGAGTATATGGAACCAATTTTAATGGGAGTTGATCGAGATCGAGATCACTATACACATTTAATGATGAAAAAAAACACGCAGAAAAATATTTTAAAACATAACAATACGCGATTGTATTAATCATGTATTGTTATGTTTTAAATGGAAATGTAGTGTAAAAAGGGCACACAAAAACAGTGTGTTAAGTTCAGAAGGTGAATCAATTAAAGTCTGAATTGGTAACAAATAAATAAGCCTTTATTTCGTATTACACTTGTAAATGTACAGTACAGATAAGTAGGTATATTAGCTAGGCGTAAGCTTATATTATGCTAAGTGTGGCGCGACTGTTCGGATGCGCGCCTGGGAACGACTGGCGTACGTGACCGTGCGCCTTACCTCGTGATTTCATAATTGCAATTCAGCGCAACTTACAATGTAATGTGTCCTTACAAGTGTAAAATATTATTATATAAATTACTTTAAAAATAACAAGGCTTGTTTTAATACAATGTCTTACAACATGAATGCAAGATATCTCAGTAGATATTAAATGTTATTATTTTATAAAATATTTCTGATCCCTGCTATCTCAAAATATATTCCAGTCAGACACTTAAGCCAATTAATGTTTTATATTTTAGCGTTTTCATAACGCTTAAATATACTTAAGTAAAATTTTAAACACTGAAAAAAAGACGACAACCTCAGGCGGGAATCGAACCACGCACCTTCCGCATTCCGGGCGGCTGCCTTAACCACTTGGCTACCGAGGTCTGGCTTTCAACCGTCGAAATTTGTCAGTGCTTGATGCTTATGTTTTTAGTCAACATTGCTTCATCAAATCTTAGAAGTTTCCACCTCTGAGATCCGAAAGAAATATTTTTACAAATATTTAACATTCGGTTAAGATGAAGCTGCGTTTATAGATTAATGTTTTATATTTTAGCGTTTTCATAACGCTTAAATATACTTAAGTAAAATTTTAAACACTGAAAAAAGACGACAACCTCAGGCGGGAATCGAACCACGCACCTTCCGCATTCCGGGCGGCTGCCTTAACCACTTGGCTACCGAGGTCTGGCTTTCAACCGTCGAAATTTGTCAGTGCTTGATGCTTATGTTTTTAGTCAACATTGCTTCATCAAATCTTAGAATTTTCCACCTCTGAGATCCGAAAGAAATATTTTTACAAATATTTAACATTCGGTTAAGATGAAGCTGCGTTTATAGATTAATGTTTTATATTTTAGCGTTTTCATAACGCTTAAATATACTTAAGTAAAATTTTAAACACTGAAAAAAGACGACAACCTCAGGCGGGAATCGAACCACGCACCTTCCGCATTCCGGGCGGCTGCCTTAACCACTTGGCTACCGAGGTCAGGCTTTCAACCGTCGAAATTTGTCAGTGCTTGATGCTTATGTTTTTAGTCAACATTGCTTCATCAAATCTTAGAAGTTTCCACCTCTGAGATCCGAAAGAAATATTTTTACAAATATTTAACATTCGGTTAAGATGAAGCTGCGTTTATAGATTAATGTTTTATATTTTAGCGTTTTCATAACGCTTAAATATACTTAAGTAAAATTTTAAACACTGAAAAAAGACGACAACCTCAGGCGGGAATCGAACCACGCACCTTCCGCATTCCGGGCGGCTGCCTTAACCACTTGGCTACCGAGGTCTGGCTTTCAACCGTCGAAATTTGTCAGTGCTTGATGCTTATGTTTTTAGTCAACATTGCTTCATCAAATCTTAGAAGTTTCCACCTCTGAGATCCGAAAGAAATATTTTTACAAATATTTAACATTCGGTTAAGATGAAGCTGCGTTTATAGATTAATGTTTTATATTTTAGCGTTTTCATAACGCTTAAATATACTTAAGTAAAATTTTAAACACTGAAAAAAGACGACAACCTCAGGCGGGAATCGAACCACGCACCTTCCGCATTCCGGGCGGCTGCCTTAACCACTTGGCTACCGAGGTCTGGCTTTCAACCGTCGAAATTTGTCAGTGCTTGATGCTTATGTTTTTAGTCAACATTGCTTCATCAAATCTTAGAAGTTTCCACCTCTGAGATCCGAAAGAAATATTTTTACAAATATTTAACATTCGGTTAAGATGAAGCTGCGTTTATAGATTAATGTTTTATATTTTAGCGTTTTCATAACGCTTAAATATACTTAAGTAAAATTTTAAACACTGAAAAAAGACGACAACCTCAGGCGGGAATCGAACCACGCACCTTCCGCATTCCGGGCGGCTGCCTTAACCACTTGGCTACCGAGGTCTGGCTTTCAACCGTCGAAATTTGTCAGTGCTTGATGCTTATGTTTTTAGTCAACATTGCTTCATCAAATCTTAGAAGTTTCCACCTCTGAGATCCGAAAGAAATATTTTTACAAATATTTAACATTCGGTTAAGATGAAGCTGCGTTTATAGATTAATGTTTTATATTTTAGCGTTTTCATAACGCTTAAATATACTTAAGTAAAATTTTAAACACTGAAAAAAGACGACAACCTCAGGCGGGAATCGAACCACGCACCTTCCGCATTCCGGGCGGCTGCCTTAACCACTTGGCTACCGAGGTCTGGCTTTCAACCGTCGAAATTTGTCAGTGCTTGATGCTTATGTTTTTAGTCAACATTGCTTCATCAAATCTTAGAAGTTTCCACCTCTGAGATCCGAAAGAAATATTTTTACAAATATTTAACATTCGGTTAAGATGAAGCTGCGTTTATAGATTAATGTTTTATATTTTAGCGTTTTCATAACGCTTAAATATACTTAAGTAAAATTTTAAACACTGAAAAAAGACGACAACCTCAGGCGGGAATCGAACCACGCACCTTCCGCATTCCGGGCGGCTGCCTTAACCACTTGGCTACCGAGGTCTGGCTTTCAACCGTCGAAATTTGTCAGTGCTTGATGCTTATGTTTTTAGTCAACATTGCTTCATCAAATCTTAGAAGTTTCCACCTCTGAGATCAAAAAATTTTACTTAAATTTTACTTAAGCCAATTACTTTTTTAGGATGTGAAATAATGGATGACAGTGACTGTAGAGCGTCAGGAAGCGGCACTTAAAGCCTCCAAGAGCACGAGCATCTCGAGACGAGGCATATGCAATTCTAGTTCACAGCGCGTTGGCAACGGCAGTCTTATTTAAGACTTTCAACGCCATGCGGGTGACCGACAAACAGTTAAATTTCAATTGTGTCTGGTTTTGCGGCAGTCAACGTGTTAACGGTAATACAAAGAATGCAACGATCAGATAAATCGCGCGCCATGGCGCAATTATCCAGTGGTCTTAGCCGAGCGGTAAGGAACGAACCATAATAGTCGTCGCGCCGCTCCTCACCGCTCCCCGCCACTCCCCGTCACTCCCCGCTACTCCCCGCCACCCCCCGCCACTCCCCGCCACTCCCCGCCACTCCCCGCCACTCCCCGCCACTCCCCGCCACTACCCGCCACTATCCACCACTACCCTACAAGCCACTACCTACCGCTCACCGCCGCTCCCCATCAGTCCCCGCTTCTATCGCTGCCATCTAATTAATAGCTATAAAATAAAAAAGCGTGACTAGTCATGGTTGTGGTATCCATCAGTTTTAACGAAATCTTTGTTGATTGTCGTGATAGAGGAGGTGCATCTCAGGGTCTTCCTCTTGACGCAGGTCCACCGGGTCTTGGGGCCACGCTCACTCTCCTTGTTGAACCGGTACCGGCCCACTAAGATGACGGTGGTGCCTCTCTTGGACACGCCGTAACGCGGCTCTGGTGATTGTAATTTAGTCAAATTAACGTAATGACAAAGGACAATTCAAAAACATATATTTAATATCTGGAAATGTATACAGTCACGAGCAAAAATATGTAAGCAATTGTAACTCTTAATGCAATGGAATAAGACTCAAAGTGTATACATATTGGTGCTCGTGACTGTACATGTTTTATTAGTAATTTTAAATCATGAATAATATTGACGATCGTTAGCATGCCGGTTCTGGCGTCGCCATCTCTGGGGTCCCTGATAAGTATATTTCGTATATTTTATACTTAAATCACGACAGCAGCCTTATTTTTCGCAAATTCTCAAAATATTTCTGATTTTTAGCACATTCGTCTTATCCTTAAATTAGTAAAGGCTGCAAAAGCCGCTAACAAACTAAATTATATGTACTCTCTCACTATCAAACGTAATTAAAACAATATGATGATGAAGACACGTTAGCTAATAAGCTAGCTAGCCCAAGTTAAGTTTTTTTTTTATCATCTTGTTTTAAAGACGTACGACGGTAGTAAGAGCGTAGGTAAGTACTTATAATTAATTTGTTAGCGGCTTTTGCAGCCTTTACGGAATTTTAAGTCAGACGAGTTTTAGGTCAGACGGATGTGCTAAAAAAGCAGAAATATCGGGAGAATTTGCGAAAAATGACTAATCTCGCCATTTTAGTAAGTACCTTTAAAATATACGAAGGTTCTTGTACTTTCTGCCACCTAAGAGGAGGTAATGCTATGTTTGCACGCGCATCACTTCAGAGCGGCTGCACCTATTTGGTTTGATGTGTTTGTTATCGTCAGGACTAGGTTTGAGTAATTTTTTTTGGAAATGCTTCACGGGATACAGGTTGTTCAGGCAGTCGAAGTAGCGGGCGGTGATCCACAAGTGAAATAATTTTTTTTCTTAATAATAAACCTTAAAAAACATCATTTATATTCTCTGTCCTACTTGGGTAGCAAAGTACATAATAATAATACGTATTTATATTTTTATATTATTGCAAATTGCTACATAGAAATTTTGGTGTGAAGGGCTAACTTTCTTGAACGGATATAAAGGGTCTAAAAATATCAATAAGCGAACGTTGAAGAGGAGCATCTATACATCATCACACTGGGCATGCTCAGCAAATTTGGTTCAAAACTACAGGCTCGTTACCGAGATAATCAATAAAACATTATCATAATTCACCAAAATATACACGCTTTCTAAACACGTACAGCTGTACTATAGGCACACCAAGATAACCGAACACGCACACTAAACTCGGAGCACACTGAGCTATTTTTTTATTGACGCTTGTGTGCATGTTAGTAAAGATAAGTACAGCATGTTTCATGATGTGCATTATTTTAATTGATTTAGTTTGTTAGAAAACATAACTTTCAAAATCACTATTAAACTTGGAGCCCATGTTTTTGCCATTGCGTTCAGAATTATCTATAGATACCGCCCTTAAACGTTTGCTAATTGATTTTATGTAAGCGTATGCTTACATAAAATCAATTAGCGTTAGTGTAATAACGCTTACATAATGCATATTTTCTGTATGCATTATGTAAGCGTAATTACGCTAACCTTAATTGTTTTTCGGCGAAGAATCAATTTCGCTAGAATCATTTGATGTTAAAGAATGACGTCTTTTTCTTTTTGACCGTTTTAACTTTTTTGCCAATTTTTTTATTTTCTTCATAGGTAATAAAATCGTACACTTCGTGATCAGAACTTTTCCTTTTACCCATTTTACAGTGTTGTTGAAAAATAATGTATTTAACGGAGGCGACGCGTGTGCACTGGCGGAGCACGAAAAAGTGAATGATATCTAGCGGTGAACGCGGGAACACTTTTTTCCACCGGGGTACACCGTACTGCGGCGAGACCGAGCTGGCGACGCCGGCTGGGGAGGCGTATTGTTGGCCGTGCGTGACATCTACCCTGTGCGGCGGATACTTGACATTGATGGTTATGCGGACGATATTGAAGTTGTTATAGGTTTAATTACATTTAAGTTTATGAAAATAATTTGTTGTGTTGTCTATATTCCGCCGAATTCTGATGAGAACAAATACGTGAGAACTTTTACTGTTTTAGAAAATGTAGTAGCTAAATATTCGAAACTTGATGTTTTATTAGTTGGAGATTTTAATTTGAATTCCTGTAGTCAAAATGTGGGTCTACAATTTGAGTGTTTGTTAAGTTTCTGTAAATTAAAACAGTATAATGTAATACGTAATAAGTTTGATGGAATGTTGGATCTGGTGCTGAGCGATCTGAGCGAGGGGTCGATCAAAGTAAGTGGTGATGCTGAAGCTTTGGTTTCGGCTGACGACTACCACCCACCATTTTCGGTTACCATACGATGCGCGCGCCCAGTGCGGGCGGCGGCGCACAGTGTCCAATATGGACAATCTAGCGGAATTTAATTCGAAAAACTAATTTTGTAAATAATATGATTTAAGCTTGCAAAACTACTTCTTATAAACCAAAGTACAACATTCCGTTCAAATTTTTTTACTACCCGCATTAAAACTTCGTAAAATCGTACTGTCATTCATGTCGTTATAGTTGTTTGTTAAATGTGCTGTAAATTAGTGAATTACGATAATTAGTGTATGTCAAAGGATACTCAAGAGAAATTTATGAAAATTTCGTAAAAACTTAGTTGTGTCTTTTATTTCAATAAAAGGTAAGCAGTTGAAAATATTTTTGTGGTACAATTGTTGTTTTCATTCGCCCAACTTAGCTATGCGTAAATTTTTAAATTATAGTATATAATTTGAGTTTTAAAAATGTATAACGATGTATTAGTTTTATAATGGTATTTATTACGTGAAGCAGGTATTCGTTAATCAAAATAAGTGCATTTTGACTGCCCTCGTTTGCCCCTCTCATACATTTTTTTTTAATTTTCGATAGTACTACCTAAAATGAAGAAAAGGGAGTTGTTTGAAATCTGGCACAAGAGCAAAAAGGAGCGGGGAAAAATTATATTTATAATTATATATTAAATAGACATACCATAGATGTGCCGCCTAACATTTCAATACTGTTGAAAATTTTCATAAGTGGCTTTATCCGCCAAATAGAAATAAAATGGCAGTCAAGCAAAAGAGAACTGAAAAAGTTTCTTAATAGGAACCGAAAATGGCTTGAATGTGATGTGGTATTACCCAATGAGATGACCAACCTGCTGCCATCCACAAGTACGGAAATACAACTCAATCTGTTGTAGGAAGGCCAATACAGGAATTTTCAGAATGTCACCCTAAAATAAAAAGAAAGAAAGTCCAAAGTCTTCTTTCTTCAGTGACTTCAGATGAAATTATGGTTGCTGTTGAAGTTGCTGCTAGATCCGAAGGGAAAAGAGATGCTGCAAATATTATAAAAGAATTAGCCGTTTCACCGCCATCTGTAGCTACAAATATAAAAAACAGTCGCACCTCTGTTGTTTCTGTTCCTAAAATGTACTATAGGCCAGCATCTTTTGTCAAAATTCTACTACATGGGGAACAAATTATCCAAAATTGCATTCTGCCTCTAGGCCAACTATCGGAAGAGGCCCAGGAAAGTAGCAAAAAAGAATACAGACGTTATCGCGAACATTTCAGCCGAAAGACTTCAAGGGAGCATACAACCAGAGACGTTCCTAATCGATTTCTATTAGCTTCAGATCCATTAATGTCTTAATCTTGTACACCTCGATTTAGAAACAAGAAGTCTTTACCTTCAGAAACGTTAAAATTACTGAGATTACCTAATATCACAGTTTCTTCGTTAAGCGACTCTGAAGTTAATTTCGAAGGAGAAATACTTCATTAATTGGTGGATTGTACAATTAATATTATTTTAATTATTAAAGTACTTATCAAATCAAATTATAAAATTATTTCATTGCAATCTTAAATTATATTAGAACTACACATTTTTTTTTTGTTTAATGTAATTAAAATCTTTGAAAAAACCTTAAGTAATCGTTATGTATAATATCAACAACACAACAATCTGTGCTTATAAGCAGTTGTCTTAGTTTGTGAAACAGGAAGCTCATAACACAAAAATTCAGCTATAAAACACACACAAAAATTAAATTCCGCTAGATTGTCCATATTGGACACTGTGCGGCGGTTCAAACGGCGTGGGTGCTTCCGCTTCAACAGGTTGGTGAAGCGCCGCGAAAGTGGAACTTCCGTAAGGCTAACTATCATTTGTTATACGCTACCGTGGCGTCTCTGGATTGGGATGAGATTTTTTCCTGTACTGATGTAAATATAGCTGTCGACGTGCTCTATAATTTATTAAATTCCTGTTTTGATAGCTGTGTGCCCGTAAAACGCCACAGTTGCCCCAATTCACGTTATCAATATCCAGTTTGGTTTACATCAGTATTAATTAATACTACACACATCAAAAGTGTCTAGGGATCAAGCATTTTTATGCGGATTTCTTGAGATTGAGATGTGGCTTTGTAATAAATTTATGATTTTATAAATTTATATGGATCCTTTTTGGTGCATTTCATAATTTGAAACAGGAACTTTCAATCAATTTCTAGTAAAAGATGAAAATCAGCTGTCAATATTTTCCCTATAAAAACATACAACGTATTGAAGACATTATTAGTGCTACTGTTTCCCTACTACTGATTAAAACCAACGTTATTATGGAGCGGCGACGTCATTTAAGCAGGGAAGAAATGCTCAGAGCCGTGGGAATGATAGAAGCTGGTTCCCGGCAACGTACTGTGGCTTTAGCTCTGAATACAAGTCAGAGTGTTATCAGTCGACTTTGGACACGTTACCGAAGCACTGGTACCGTGGCTGAGCGCCATGGAGGACGGTATCGCGGCACCACACGGAGACAAGACCGATACATTCAAATCACAACTCGAAGAGCTCCAACAATAACCGCCATGATGTTAGCCGTGAGGCTTCATCACTCTTCAGGGAACTTAATTAGCGACCAAACAGTCAGAAACCGCTTGCATGAAGTGAACCTTCATTCCCGAAGACCGCTAAGGGTACCACCTATAGCAATGCACAATCGTAGGATTCGATATCAATGGGCTCTTGAACACAGAAATTGGGCAGAAGAACAATGGCGTTTCGTGTGCTTTTCTGATGAGTCTCGTTTTGGTATGAGACCGGATACAAGACGTATACGACACTGGAGAACCCCTGGACGCCAACAGCGATTAAAATCCTGCCAGGAAGTCCATCCTTATAGTGGTGGAACCATCATGGTATGGGCGGGTATTTGGATCGGCGGAAGAACTGAGTTGATTTGGATCAGAGGCAACCTCAACGCTCAAATTTATGCTGAGACGATTGTATCAGACGTCATCGTTCCTCTACAAGTGCAAATCGGTCCCTTATTTCAGTTAATGCATGATAATGCACGACCGCACACCGCAAGAGTTGTAAGACAGACTCTCGCCGCAGCTAACATCAATGTCATGCCCTGGCCTGCTCAGTCGCCAGACTTGAACCCGATTGAGCATGCATGGGATATGCTACAGAGAAGAGCTCTGCCGAATATGGAGGGTATCCAGTCGCAAGAAGACCTTTTTTTGTTGTTGCAACGAACATGGGCGGCCATTCCACAGCGTGATTTGGATGAACTCATTTTGAGTATGCCAAACCGATGTTCTTGTGTTGTTAGTGTTCGCGGTAGAAACACGGATTATTAATTGTTTAAGTTACCCAATAAAATTTTAAAGAAAACTGTTATTTCAGTCTTTTTTTCGAACTTTAATGTTAGTGGTTCAAATGTCAAAAATCCCTTTATTAGGAAAATGGCAAATTTCTTTATTAATGCAAAGGTGACTTGGTTTATCGTTACTGTAGACAAACGAAAACACTTTATTTGATGAATCCTTAAAGAAAATTTTAATTAATATCAATCAGGAGAAAAGTTATTGCAAAAATATATGTTGATCCCTAGACACTTTTGATGTGTGTATTAAAAATAAGTATTTTCATTTGAAAAAGTTTAAACACCATCAGAACAATTTTAACAAAGAAATGTTCAGATTTTATAGAGAAAGAGTCAAACAACTTATCGATGAAGCTTATAATGAGTATATTAGACAGACAGAATCGGACATAAGACGGAATCCTCGTAGGTTTTGGAAGTTTGTAAAGGAGCAGCAGTCCTCGCGACAGGCTTGTGATGTTTTCGAACATGACGGAAAACTGGTAACCGGTCGTGACGCAGCGAACGCATTTGCAAATTACTTCGAATCCGTGTTTCTGTCTGATGACCCCGTTTTGTCAGCTGAGGATGCCGAGCATGAGGCGGCCAATTTCTTATGCTCCGCTCGTGTAGCAGTAGATAACATTAGCTTAAAGGATGTCCAATGGGCAGCTCGTCGAATAAAAGCCCATTCGGCTGTTGGTCCCGACGGCATACCCTCTTTCATTCTGAAGGACTGTTTTGAAATCTTAAAGCTCCCCCTTTTGCACATCTTCAATCTAGCTATAAGCACTGATACTTATCCATCAAAATGGAAAGTCTCAAGAGTGACTCCGGTTCCAAAAGGCAATAGGTCACCGAAGATTGAAAACTTTAGGCCGATAGCTATCTTGTCGGCTTTCGGTAAGGTCTTTGAGTCTATACTTAACCATCATATCACCCGGCAGATAAGTACACCCTTATCAGACGCTCAGCACGGGTTCAGGGCTGGTAGGTCTACAGCTACTAACCAAGTTAACTTTACAGACTATGCCGTTACACAAATGGACTTACATAAGCAGGTAGATGTTACCTATTTCGATTTTAAAAAGGCATTTGATCGCGTTCATAATGATATATTGTTAAAAAAATTCTCAACATTCGGCTTTACACCTAAATTATTAAAATTGTTTTGTAGCTATTTTCGTAACCGTACGCAATATGTTCAGCTCTTTGGCTACAGATCGGACTCGTATGCTATTCGCTCTGGGGTGAGTCAGGGAAGCACACTTGGACCCACCCAGTTTCTCATAATGATCAATGACCTGCCTAATGTCGTCAGGACGGCTAAGTGTCTCATGTTTGCTGACGATGTAAAACTGTTTCTAGGTGTCAAGGGTGTCAGTGAGTGTGAGGCTCTTCAGAGAGACATTGATGATGTGGTAGTGTGGAGTGAGCGTAACCAACTTGAATTCAACACATCAAAATGTAAAAGCATTACGTTTTCTCGATCTCGCTCACCAATTACTTACCCTTACTATATTCTCGGTGAACCACTTGAGCGCGTCCCACTCATTAGGGACCTAGGCTTGACCCTAGATCCGGAATTGACATTCAATGACCATATAACACACACGTGTGGTCGTGCGTATAAAGCCTTGGGTTTTGTGATGCGACAAACTGCTCGGTTTCATGATAGAGCAACCATTCTCACCCTTTATTACGCATACGTAAGAAGCAAATTAGAGTATAATTCTTTAATTTGGGATCCCCATGAAGCCAAATATAAGCTTATGGTGGAAAAAGTACAAAAGAAGTTTGCGCGTTATATTTACAAAAAGATGTTTGGATATTACCCATATCTATATCCATCCCTTTTCATAGCCGGCATGGTGGGTATTAACACTTTAGAGCTCCGGCGAAAATGTGCTCTTCTTTTACATTATTTTCTACTTTTTAATAATAAGATTGATAATCCTGAAGCCTTGTCGAAGTGTTCGTTTTTCGTTCCAAATAAGTTGGCGCGGCTGCGCACGCGGCGTCTATTTACAGCCCCGTTGGTTCGCACACAGACGGCAAAATATGCACCTACTGCGCAAGCTTTGGATCTACTCAACGCTCTGATCGTTCAGCAACCGGATGTTGATGTATTTTGTGTACCTATGCATAGATTTGTTAATAGTGTTGTACGTTTTTTAGAAATTTAGTAGTTAAGTGTATACTATATCTACACAAAATGTAACTGGCCTCTGCACGCTTTGGTTTAACTGTAAGTGTAGTGAGCAAATGAAATTTAAATAAATAAATAAACAGGTGACCGACGGATTGAGCGACTTGTAAAAAAGAAATTATATCCAAATTATATGTCTAAACTAAATGTGTATGCTGGCGACAAGATAAGTGAAACTATATGTGTATTTACGTTAATCTTGAGGACGAAATCCGAGTATAATAATTGCATGTTGAATGCATGTTGCAGGTTTTTTTGTAATACTGCATGCTTGTATGCATGCCTGCTTGCATGCAGCATGTAACTAGGGTCAGGGTCATGTCAGGGTGACCAGCGTTTGAGCTCTATAAGAAACCACCTAAACAAGATTATCAGTAAAAAGCTTTAAAGATTTTAATATATTTCATTTAAATAGTTTACAAATTAAAATCGCACCTAAGTCGTCATCAGAGTTTTTGTGGTTGCAATGCGTTCCTGTGAGCTTGAGGACACTTATCATATGTGAGGACTGTAACCTTGCAGCCATTCCTCTTCTTGCTGCAGACCCAGTGGGTGCTTTTGCCGTCCTCGCCTTCAAGTCTTATTTCTGATGAAAGTGTGATTCTCAAAATGGAGCGTCATGCTGCGTCGCGAAGTGGGGATGAGTATGGCTTCGAAAAAAAACAGAGACGATGTCACGGCTCTGCCACAAGAATCAAAAAGACGTGACGTGATACTAAATAGATATGGCATCACGTTTCAAAGCAACATGAATAAAATATGTCTACTTACTTAAAATATTCTTAATTGTTTGAATTCATTAAACTTTTTGAGTAATCGCCTGCCAAATAGATTATGGTAGAAAAGATAAAACATATACGAGTACATACCTAATACTGCCACAGATAGTAATAAACGCAAGGTTTAAACAAAAAAAACTACAAAATAAAGTCCGAATAATAATATCTCAATGTTTTATTAACGGATAACAAACAACATTACAATTTATTTATAAAACTTTACATGTCCCTAATAAACAGAATTAATAATTTATAGTTATGAAATTACATTAAAATAAGAAAAATAATATGCAATATCAGAAACAATGTCAGAAAAACCAGGTAGGTAGGTTTAACCCATTTATGCCCAAACTTAAACTATCAGTAGTTGTAAATCTCACAAATTATGTAAATCATTTACAAACGCATTTTGCAATTAAATTTAAATTTTACTAAGTAACACGGTAAGTTATAGCCTACGAGTATATACAAACGAGCGTAAAATAAAAATTAGAAATAAATTATTCTATTAATTAAATACTTACCTCATTAGAAGCTTATAATATTGAGATAGGCATATCCGTTTCCCGTCGTATTTTCCTTCTCTTTCTTCCGGTATATCGCTGTCTCTCTCGCTCATCCCACTCAGTGGCGTCACCAGGTGGCGCGGTGGGGGAACCAGGAGATTTCACCCCCGTGCCCATTTGTTCATCATTGCGTCGAAATATACATTAAGCACCAGGCGGAAATAAAAATTAAGCTTCTAATGAGGTAAGTATTTAATATGCGTTTTATTTCAGGTAAAACGCGTCTATTAAACACTTGACCGTCATTAGAAGCTTATAATATTGAGACCTGTTTGTTATCGCCTGGTGAAAACGCCAATGTGAGAAAAAAATTAAACTATAAGTGCGAGAGAGTTTATCATATGATTATGGTTTAAACAAAAAGTTATAATAAGAGATTTAATTAAGTACTCATTATTTACAATTTAAGTCATGTAAGAAAATAATTGGCCAGTCTTTGATGAAAAATCAAATAATTTAGCTTGTAAACCATGTAAACATTATTATTATTAGGAAATAAATATTGTTTACTATTTGATTTCAAGAACTTTAGAGGGTAAAAATAAAAAATGAAAAACTTCGTGACGCCTGAATCAATATTTCACGACAATAAACCTTGTGAAAAGTATTAACTAATCTCCAATTAGCAATAGTTAGTATATCCTCAATGGGTAAATCATATCAATCTAGTTTGTAGATGCTACAGCGGAGCAAAACACAACCAGGTGTGGCTGTAATATCCATCTATAGCTACCACAGTGCTTGAAACAGGTGTAGGTGAACCACTCGAAGTTTTAAATAAATTAGTTTAGCCATTTTGTACAATATTTATTGATCCTTTTAACCAGTAGCAATTTCCAGCGTGTTTGTCTGTAGTCCCTACAGTAAATCTTTGACCCAAACTGTAGCCTTAATATTACTGCATTGTCCTGAACAAAATAATGTTTGGTGTCCACAGCAAGGTAACAAAGGAGCAATGCGACAATAATATTGCAGTGTTACGAACTGTTTGAAATCTAGTTGATCCTAGGTTTGAAATACATTACAAAGGTCTACAGACTAATATTACTAAAACCTGGAAAAAGGAGGTTTTGTTGTTTTTAAATGTTTAATTGAGATTGATTTTAAAACATATTTAACTATTACCTCGTCACTAAGATTCCCATACAATTGTGCGCTGCATAAAGTAGACACGACAATTTATGGTAGTGTATAGTATTGTAAGAAAGATTTAAAATATTAAGTGTAAATCTGCCAAAAACTGGACTGACTGGACCCATTTGGTACGCGTTCCGCGTGTGGATGGCGCCGCTGCTGCTGCTAACGCCCTTCCTGTACTAGTGGACCAAGCACAAGTGCTCATATGGTTTTATAATAACCGGACGCTTGAGTAGGGAAATTTGCTTGTGGTTTCATAACGATATATCATTTAAGCACACCCAATTTCAACGTCATGTCTTGAACCTTGGGGGTTGGCAGGCCTGTGGTTATGTCTACCAGGCGTCTACGTTTCGAATTCCATACTGTGAATGAGGCAGCAAGGGGTACCACAATCAGATAAATTCCTGTTGAGGTGTGCTAGCACCCGGGGGATGAGGGAAGGTGGTGCAAATTTCCAAGCCAGAGGGAAGCGTTCTACTTCAGGCTGAAAGCATTGTGAAACATCGATTCGTAATCATTGAGATAAATCTGCATAGTTTACCCACTACTCGAGCGTTCTTGGATACAAACAGGTGAATTACTGGCCAGGCCCACTTCGCGAATATCGTTTGTGTGAATTCTGGCAGTAGATGCCACTCTAGAGCTTGGCTATGTCGAGACAGTTCATCTGCATGGCTGTTCAATTTCCCTGGAATGTAATGAATTTTGACCACAATTTGGTTGGTGGTCATTTGTTGGTTGGCAATTTGGAGGATTAAAATAAAATTGTCGCAGGCTTCGTGTTCGATGCTTGTAATTCTAAGACTTAGAACAGCCCGCTTTTCTTTTTGATTGCAGTGCAGCTTTTGTTCGGATGCACTCCACCTTCCCGATAGGGCAGAATTGTTGAGTTGTGACCCCCCAATCCTGAAGCAACGGTTGTCAAAAAGAATGTTGGTGGAGGTATATGTATTGGTGTTTCTGATAATTTTTAGCTACCAATACATTTAACTACATCGTAAGGTAGAGTCTATTTTACCGCCCAATTTCTTCTCTTAGGTATCGTAAAAGGCGACTAACGGACCATAGATTGCACATACATCCAACAGTATAGAGCGGCGATAGGCTCATCACTTGTCACGTACATGTGCAGTTATCATTTGGTGAAACGTAGACTATGGCAGAGGACTGCTTTTGCGGTCCTCATTGCTTGGTCTCTGACTAACCCTTCGGGGATAACAGTCGTGAGTATATGTAGGTATGTATGGACGCTTGTGATTCCTCCATGTATCCTAGTATGTCCTTGCGGAAGACCTTGATTTTGGTAAGCGCCCTGCGAGGGCGGTCAAACAGACTTTTTGAAGTTTATGTGGACACCAAAATAAGTAAGTGTTTCTATTACAATGTTGGCATGTCTGGACAGAACCATCTGGTCTTTATGTCTATAAGATAATAGTCTAAGAAAAAATTGCCGTGCTCATCTCATCTCATCTCAAATGGAAGGCATATAATTTTTAGTAATTCGCCTTTGTAGAACAGACGAAGAAACCATTGTGGGATTTGGCTATAGTCAGATGGTAGTACCTAGGTCTGAGAAAAGTAATTTGTACATCTCGTCTCTTGGCCATACACAGTCCAGAATTCATATAATAATTTAACGACTTCAGGTTAAAAATTTGGACGGAGTGACCTTTCTTGAGTGCTCTTTGGTACTAAGAACTGGGTTAAAACGAAGTCTGGAAAAGAAAACTTACTGTTTCTAGAAACCTGTTCCTTCATCTGTGTCAGCATTGCAGACATTTTGTCCGATACAAGCGTGTAACAACTGTCGATTGTAACGTTTGGAACCTTGAGCGATGGCTTCAGATAAAACGGTATTCGATACCTTTGTGTTATGATAGAAAACTTGGAGCACCTATTTAGTCCCAACGGTGTCGATAAAATGCAAATTGACCGGCTCGAAATTTCGAAACGTCATTGTCTACGTCTTTTGTTACCTCTGTTAGCAGAGAAGATGGACGTTTTTGTCCTGATTGATAGAGCTGCCAAGTCTATGATCCTGGGGATCGAAAGTAAGAACAGCCTCCGTTATTTATATTATAGCTACGATGTGGTTCGTGGCTGGCATAAGTATGTCCTTGCGGAGGACATTGTTTTTGTTAAGAGCCCTGCGAGGGCGGTTCATAGCCATGATGTGGTTCGTGGCTGGCATAAGCATGTCCTTACGGAGGACATTGATTTTGGTAAGCGCCCTGCGAGGGCGGTTCATAGCCACGATGTGGTTTGTGGCTGGCATAAGCATGTCCTTGCGGAATACATTGTTTTTGGTAAGCGCCCTGCGAGGGCGGTCCATAGCCACAATGTGGTTCGTGGTTGGCATAAGCATGTCCTTACGGAGGACATTGTTTTTGGTAAGCGCCCTGCGAGAGCGGTTCATAGCCACAATGTGGTTTGTGGCTGGCATAAGCCTGCCCTTGCGGAGGACATTTATTATTTAATTTAATTAAAAACGGTTACATAACCATTTACAACAATTAAACGTATTATTCAAATCTAAATAAAATAAGGTACATTTAGCATTATATTAACATATATGCATCTTCTCGCAAAACCGCGAACACTCATGTAATAACCATTGATTTTGGTAAGCGCCCTGCGAGGGCGGGCAGATTATTGCCACGATATGGTTCGTGGCTGCCATAAGTATGTCCTTGCGAAGGACATTGATTTTGGTAAGCGACCTGCGAGGGCGGGCAGATTATAGCCACGATATGGTTCGTGGCTGCCATAAGTATGTCCTTGCGGAGGACATTAATTTTGGTAAGCGCCCTGCGAGGGCGGTTCACAGCATGCTGTGCGTGTGTCTGTCCCATGAACCAGAAGAACAACGCAATGGTACACTATAAGAAGTTTGCCCTTGCGAAAGGTAACCGTTTGTTGTTAGTACAGGTTTTGCTTGCGAGGCATTCCCAGTACTAGTATTTAATAACTGGCCAAAAAGTTTTCTAACAGGACAATTTTTTTTTTTTAATGCAACTGTAATCTGTTCAGAATTAAACAAATGTGTGTTTGAAGGTAGAATCTTATTCAAAGTAGCAAGCATTAGAGGGTATTTTACATTTTTATGAGCACCTATCCTCTTTTCATATATTTATAGTTTCAGTCTACAACCTAATCACCACTGAAAATAAGACCTTTATGAGGGGCATCAGATGTTTGCGACCAACTAGTAAACTGCGCAGACAATTATTAAAAATATCTTTTTAGTTTTAAAATACCAAAAGTTATTGTTAGTGCACCAATTTATCAGAATATTGGTGCTTAAGGCCTAGCTGGCTCATTTAGTTTACTTTTAAAATCAAAAATCAAATCTAGATCACTACACGGAATATTTAAATTGTTTTACTGTTTTAGTCAGTATTGGTAACACCTGCGAGGTGCAACAATCGTTGTAAGATTTCCTCTAATGTCCGATAAAGCAGACACATTGTCGTTATCGTCATGAAAGGCGGGTAGGTACGATGACCATGCTTCTTTGAACGATGACGACTAACTCGAACTCAACCTTCGCCGATGCGATCGGGATTGTTAGAAGGACTAGCTATAGCCGCTTAGCTACAATTCATTTTTCTCATTATCTAATGTAAGCACTAATTATCGGTTTCTTATCTAAAATAAAAAGAAAAAGTGCCTGGAGGGTAGATACCACGTATTAAACACAAAAAACACTTTTAAAAATACTATCTTTACTCGAATGCTTTCTTATCTTAAAAGAAAAGGTGTATCTACATCTCTGGCGGGTAAAATAAAAAGTTTGATATACCAGATAAGTTTAAATTATAAATTCAGCGAACGGTAACACCGTTAAGTTAAGAAACTATTCGAAGTACTCACGTGTATTGTAGAAACTCACGAGAACTGTGTTGCAGTTTAAATAAAAATAATTCTATTTCTTTGTCACTTGATCACTATGTAGTGCACAAGTTACGCCGACGGGAAATTTCACGCCAATGATGAACAAATGGGCACGGGGATGAAATCTCCTGGTTCCCCCACCGCGCCACCTGGTGACGCCACTGAGTGGGATGAGCGAAAGAGACAGCGATATACCGGAAGAAAGAGAAGGAAAATACGACGGGAAACGGATATGCCTATCTCAATATTATAAGCTTCTAATGATGGTCAAGTGTTTAATCCACAATTTTGTGAAGGCGGCCATTTTAAGTTTTTTTTTTATATAATGTACTGTATACTACTAGTCAAGCCCTTTCATTTGATACCCATATTGACGTGGTTAAACAAAAAAATGTAATCCACAATTTTGTGGAGGCGGCCATTTTGGATTAACAATGATACTGAATATACATAATTGTGTTGTCATCAGAACTAAAGGTGTGTACCAAATTTCAAATCAATCGGTCAGGTCAGGTCCAGGAGGCAAAATTTTAAGTACTAAACATGGTTCTACGACACACTTTGCAATAAATAAAACTATAGTATTATCTTCTTTTTATTCTATGTGGCCAGTAAATCCATTGGATCTACGACACACTTGTCAAAACTGCATATTGCAGCGATGCCAAACTCTCATTTTTACTGTCTAGGTACTCGTCAAAATCTTATTTCTGCGTACTCGTCAAAACTGCATATTGGTCTAACTTATAGAATCGTCGATTAGAGATGAAATATTTCAAGAAATAAAACAATATATATAAAATATTACACATACTTATTCAAAAATAATCTTTATAGTTGGTTACATGAGAATAATTTCTATGATCTAAAGGATTTTTTCTGTTTTGATAGCAATAACTAATAATGGATTGTGATCGTTACAATGATTTTATTTAATTAATTAGTTTTTACATAAATGTTTAAAAATTTGCATGCAATATTAATTCGCAATTTGTTTTATTTGTCGCGATTTGGGGCGGGCCTGAGAGGTTAATCTCGATTATTTGCAAAAATATGCTTAAACGACATTAGGACATTCAAATGTAGAAACCAATAATTGTAAAAAGTGATCCAGATTCGGTTTTATTAAAGATAAAGTATTTTAACAGATTCTCTTGTACCTATTTGTTACAAATCGTAAAAACAATATTAACCATTTATTTTATAAAACGATTTATAAGTACCTATCCATATAAACAAGTATATATCTTATCTTATATAGAGGTAATTAATGGAATCAGGCGTTACTTTGCGGAAATCCATGATATACTAAAATGGAATAAAAATATATCGAGGAGCTCGATGGCACAGCGGCACAGAATAAATAATAGTACTACGACAGCGGCTAGCGCGTTCGGCTTGCGATCTTGCTCGCTAAGCCACTTTCGCAATACCGGGTCGCTGAATGGGTGACCAAATTAAAAACATCTCGAGCTCCTCCGTGCTTCGGAAGGCATGTTAAGCCGTTGGTCCCGGTTGTTGTTGTAAGAAGACAGTCGTTAAAACCCACCAACCCGCATTGAACAGTGTAAATGTAATAGAAGAAAAATAAACTGTTTTCGAAAATAAAATTGAGGTTTGTAATTATGTCGCCAGGCAAAGGCGCCAGTGTACAAAAATAGGGAAGGGATTGTTTAATAAAATATAACATTATCGGCACATAGCTATTTTATTAGTACTTACCTACATATTTTTGTTATTTTATTACCTATATTATTTTATTATTATTTTGTCGTACTTTTCTGCAATAGTTAGGTCTATTAAATTACATAAATTTGAATGTAGGACTGTTATTTGTATGTTATAACTTAATATAGTTATTTTTTGCGTCGTTTTTATAATTCTGATACCCTTATCTTAGGAAGTGGCAAACGTTCTCAGAAGAGAATACTTAATTTATAAATCTACGTAATAAGTGCAAAATATACTTAAATACCATTTGACGTTAACATTATTTTTGAGATGACAAGAATTTGATATATTTTATTTATTTGCATTATTTATAATGTACAAAAAAACCACAGACCAGCATTGGACCAGCATGGTAGGTTATGATGGCCCAATCCTTCCATATGTTGTTGTTTATGTGGGTACGTCTATGCCCAGCTGTGGGACGTTAATAGGCTGATAATGATAGTACAAAAACCTCGGCAAAATCAAACATTTTAGGGGGTTAAAGTTACTCTCGTCTAGGTTTACCCTTGAGACCCTACACGTGACCCCTGGGTGGTGCTAAATGAGTGACACTGACAGAGTGGTAGAGCCACGCTGCGTTGCAGCACGCATTGGGCCGGCTCGCACGGGGTAAGACCACCCTCTCACGAATATCCGGCGTGAAATAATGACACTTGGTGCTGTTGAGTTTTGTCCGGCCATGAGAGTGCCGGAGGCCCCTCCCTCCTCCCCCCCTCACAATTCCTATACCTTCCTTAACCCTATTCCTTTCTTAATCGCAACGCATCTGCAACTCCTCTGGTTTTGCGGATGTCCATGGGCGGCGGTGATTGCTCTCCATCAGGTGACCCGCCTGCTCGTTTGCCTCCTTCTTGTATATATATAAAAAAAAACAAATTGTTTTATTACATTCTATGAAAACTTTATAATAATATGATAGTAAGTATAACTAGATTCCAAAGAACATTATCGATATAAACACACAAGCTAAAAATACCTGCCTCTTTTTATCTTCATTAACATACAACATAAATACAGCAACATAACTATAGAGTAAAAGTAAAATTTAATATATTTGAGGTTATTAAAGGCTGATTTTTCCATCCTCGGATAAAACTTATCTGTTTGCTAAAGTAATTAGGCGAGCTACCTGAAATGTCACTTGTAAAAAGTTAAAAATCATGGTTTGACAAAGCATTTTGAAATTTGTTGTGTACTACTTTTTAACTACTTAATGAATAAGTAAGTTTTAACTGACAATTGAAAAATCGGTCCTAAGTATAATTTTATATTTGACAACTCATTTCAGCGAGATTAAGTTCAATAAACACACAGCAGAACATCAGGCAGTTTCCTCGAACAGGACTCCAATCTGCAATCTATGGTAAAGTAAGGTTAAAGTAATACTGCTCCAAAAGGTTACAATAGGGCCCCTGATCGAGTCAGCCACCAACCCTCATTGGGCCAGAGCGTCCCAATCTCCACATGTGCTGTTGTCCACGTGGGGAAAAGCATGGGCCTGGCAGTGGAACTTTTCTAGGCGAATGATGATGAAATGACGACACAAGATCCTACAATATACATATTATACTTTTCAGTGGTTGTGTTCGTTCTTCAGCCTCAACAGCTTAGTGCCCTCGGTGATCGCCGTGGCCCTGCAATAGCGGTTCTTATTGGTGCAAACCCAGTTGGTGAGAGGGCCCTTGCTGTCACTGCGCTTGTTGTATCTGTAGCAGTCGATGATCATGGACGGGTTCCCGAAGCGATTCGTCAAGAATATCGGTAGGGTTATGTTGCAATCTGAATTTGAAAAATCGTCTGATTACTGTGTCATACAAAACGTTTGTTCTCTATTAGCACTACTTTAACATATCTAGGTATTACAATAATCTTAATAATAATAGACGAAGTTAGTTTCCCTTCAAAAAATGTACATACAGACACTCACGTGCAGTCTTTAATCCCTTAGCCGCCTTTTACGACACGCAAGAGAAGGGATGGGTTTGTAGTATGCTTTTGATAATAACCCGCCGCCACGCAGCTTTAAAATTGTATTAAAGATGATTATAAAAGCGCTGATAACATAACCATAACTGTCCTGTGAACTAAATCGGAAATCTCAAGCTTGTGTCAGGTATGTGTTCACGTTACTAGTCTACCGGATCAATAGGGATTGGACCACGATTTATCACATTCAACCCACATACATCTGTTCGGGTACATAACAACGCGACGAGATTAGGATAGCTAGTAGCTACCATCATCTTAACCAAATTCTGGCGCTATAACAACAATGTTAAAAACATTGTTTTGTTTTGACAGTGAAGATAGAGGATAGACAGTTCCTAAGTGTTGTGGATTCTGGGTGAAGGGCGATTCCACCTTCAGCCTTATCGTCACTTTCCATCACGTGAGATGAAGGCAAGTGCTGACTCGTAGAAGATAAAAAAAATGCCGCAAAAAGTAACAAAGTTGGTGGTGTTAGTGGAAACTTTGAAAGGACACATAATGTCGTAGGTACTAACTCCACTATTACACATTTGATGATGTAAAAAAACACGCAGAAAAATATTTTAAAACATAACAATACATGATTGTAATAATCATTTAATAATAATACGTAATTTAAAAAAATACATTTATAGCAATTCTATTATTACTCATTAGACACACAAATCAATTTCAAATAGCATAATTGGAAATGTAGTGTAAATAAGGCACACAAAAACAGCGTAAAATATTATTATAAAAATTACTTTAAAAAAATAACAAGGCTAGTTTTATTACAATGTCTCCCAACATTAATGCAAGATATCTCAGTAGATATTAAATGTTATTATTTTATAAAATATTTCCGACCCTCGCTATCTCAAAATATATTCCACTCAGACACCTAAGCCAATACCTTTTTTAGGCCATGAAATAATGGATGACAGTGACAGTAGAGCGTCAGGAAGCGGCACTTAAAGCCTCCAAGAGCACGAGCATCTCGAGACGAGGCATATGCAATTCTGGTTCACAGCGCGTTGGCAACGGCAGTCTTATTTAAGACTTTGAGCGCCGTGGGGGTGAACGAGAATCAGTTTAATTTCAATTGTGTCTGGTTTTGCGGCAGTCAACGTGTTAACGGTAATACAAAGAACGCAACGATCAGATAAATCGCGCGCCATGGCGCAATTATCCAGTGGTCTTAGCCGAGCGGTAAGGAACGAACCATAATAGTCGTCGCGCCGCTCCTCACCGCTCCCCGCCACCCCTCGCCACTCCCTGCCACTCCCTGACACTACCCGCCACTACCCACCACTACCCTACCCGCCACTACCTACCGTTCACCGCCGCTCCCCATCACTCCCCGCTTCTATCGCTGTCATCTAATTAATAGCCCCTAAATAAAAAAGCGCGACTAGTCATGGTTGTGGTATCCACTAGTTTTAACGAAATCTTTGTTGATTGTCGTGATAGAGGAGGTGCATCTCAGGGTCCTCCTCTTGACGCAGGTCCACCGGGTCTTGGGGCCACGCTCTCTCTCCTTGTTGAACCGGTACCGGCCCACTAAGATGACGGTGGTGCCTCTGTTGGACACGCCGTAACGCGGCTCTGTTGATTGTGATTTAGTCAAATTAACGTAATTACAAGTGACATATAAAACAAACATATATTTAATATCTGGAAATGTACATGTTTTATTAGTAATTTTAAATCATGAATAATATTGACGATCGTTAGCGTGCCGGTTCTGGGCATCATCTCATCTCTGAGCTCCCTGATAAGTATGTTTCGTATATTTTATCCTAAAATCACGACATCAGCCTTATTTTTCACAAATTCTCAAAATATTACTGCTTTTTTAGCACATTCGTCTGATCCAAAAATTAGTAAAGGCTGCAAAAGCCGCTAACAAACTAAATTATAAGTACTCTCTCACTATCAAACGTATTTAAAACAATATGATGATGAAGACACGTTAGCTAATAAGCTAGCTAGCTAGCCCAAGTTAAGCTTTTTTTGAATCATGTTTTTACTATCTAATAAAAAAAAAGATTCAAAAAAAGCTTAACTTGGGCTAGATAATTGGTACGAAAATGGAAAAGTTATATTGTTTATAACAAAAATAAAAATTTCATTATATATCTTTTATCATCATCTTGTTTTAAAGACGTTTGGTAGTGAGAGAGTACTTATAATTAATTTGTTAGCGGCTTCTGCAGCCTTTACTGAATTTTAGGGTCAGACGGATGTGTTAAAAAAGCAGAAATATCGAGAGATGGATGGAGGATATTCCCAGCTAGAAAAAACCCTTAGAAACGAAAGCTTTTAAGAGCTATGTCCTTAAATAAATTTTATATACGTTCTGGTTAAGATAGAGACCCTAATAATGGCATATCATAAGTCTTTTTAAGCTATAAGAGCATATAATATACTTGTAAAAAATACTTTTAGAAGTATACAAGAAAAAGATAAATGACATCAAAAAGAACAAAAGTGTTATAAACGCACTCTGTAAGCCTAATTCTTATTTAGCACTTATACATGCACTATGTAAGTCCACTCAATCTTAGAAGTGACTTATCTAAGTATTTTATTAGATATCGGCTGTTATACATACACATTACAACATTACAATATATTCCATTTAAAGAGTTTACAAATGAAAATCGCACCTAAGCTATCACTCATCATCAGAGTCGTCGTGGTTGCTATGCGTTCCTGTGAGCTTGAGGACACTCTTATCGTGTGTGAGGACTGTAACCATGCAGCCATTCCTCTTCTTGCTGCAGACCCAGTGGGTGCTTTTCCCGTCTCTCCAAGTCTTATTTCTGATGAAAGTGATTCTCAAAATGGAGCGTCATGCTGCCTCGCGATGTGGGGATGATTCTGGAAACAAAACAGAGACGATGTCACGGCTCTGCCACAAGAATTAAAAAGACGTGACGTGATAGGTACTAAAAAGATATGACGTCACGTTTCAAAGCAACATGAATAAAAGATTTGTCTACTTACGTAATCGCCTGCCAAATAGATTATGGTAAAAAAAGATAAAACTACGAGTACATACCTAATACTGCCACAGGTAGTAATACACATTAAGCAAAGGAAGGTTTGAACAAAACAAAACTACAAAATAAAGTCCGAATTTCAAATTGTATTAAATCTCATTTTTTTTATTAACGGATAACAAACAGCATTATTATTCATTTATAAAACTTTACATGTACCTAATCGATAGAATAAATAATTTATAGTATGAAATTACATTAAAAATAATAAAACTAATATGCAACATCAGAAACAATGTTAAAAATCAAGGTAGGTAACAACCTACCTGGTTTAAAGTTGTAATCTCACATGTACAACATTTACAAACGCATTTTGCAATTGAATGTAAATTTTACTAAGAAACAAAGTAAGTTATGGCTTACGAGTATATACAAACGAGCGTGAAATAAAAAGTAGAAATAAATTAATTATTCTATTACAATCAGGGAGGGATACCGTTATTTATTTTATACCGGTAATGTACCAAAAAATTCTGTTCCGTTTTTGTTCTGTTACAAATTACCGGTATTTATAACGTTACCAATAACGTTATTATCGCGACGTTGCCAAGTCGCTTACACGCGGCAAGTTGGCAACAGTGTAGCGCCGAGTGCCGACCGACAGACTACACTTGTTTGTTTTGATTTTGTTGCGATATTACTCTAGCGCTCTAAGTTATTAAACGTATTATTTATTACTTGTGCATTGTACAATAATGGGACGTAAAAAAGAAAATAAGGTGTACAAAAATTAATAAAGAAAAACTTAATTCAAAGTGCTCTATATGAAATAGAACATTAAATGTAAATATTTTCATTTCTAGGTACTTGTTATCGAATCTTTTGCCATTACCTAAACTACCTATTTATTACCTACATATTTGTGTATTGGTTATGAGCTGTAGTTGGGCGTTTTCGCGCGAAGATGTCTCGGTTACAAAGTGGATGTCATTTTAGTTTAAGTTATAAAATTATGTTATTTAGATGTAAAAATGTTCCTTATATTTCAAGCTACCGATTGAACATAAAAGTTTCTTAGAAAAAACATAAGAAACGTGTGAAAAACGGATTCAAATTTGGTACAACACCATTTTGACTTCCAGTTTGTAACCATACTGTTTTCTAATTAACAAGAAAACTATAGTGTTGAGATTTGCATTTTTACTGCATTACATTAGTTACGCATAGCTTGATAAACTAGACAAAAACAGAAGCGCTAACAGCTATAGTTATAATTTTATGGGTGAAATAAGATCCACTTTTCACTTAGTGGTCCATAATGGACACTGATTTTCTTTGTCATTGTACTCAGCACGTTCAATATAACTAAATAAGTATTATATAGTAGATGTTTAGCATCTACTTTTGCCTTAGCATAAAACAATTAAAACAACATAGTAATATTTTTAGGAAATTTTTAGTTTTAGGGTATTTGAAAAATGGGACAGAGTACAAAATTGAATATGAAGCTACAAAATGGAAATAGTTATAAAGTCACAATCACAATGCAAATAATTATTCGAAGCATTTGTTACAAGTGTCGTGTAACAACATTCAAAATTCAATTCAACACAATATGATATATGTGTTTATTGAATGTTGCAAATACAATGGGCGATTTTCTGACAGCCCAAATTAAAAAATAAAAATAAATTAAAAAATACTCGATAGATGGCGTTTTATGAAAGCCGACCCGTTCCAACCTAAGGGCTGTAATAAATTCTACACCTTTGCTTGTATATCAAAAAAATAAAAAATAGTACTTACAAATTTTTATTCAGGATCTGCAGGACCTACGTATGTCTATTTTGGAATGGAATAAATATTACGTAGCCATACACGTGTTCTTCATGGACTCGCCTTTTACTAAGCGCCATACTAATCTATGCTAAGCGCCATCTATGAAGTCATTTACGAACCAATTTCTTTTTTTTTTATCTCGGAAAATCGCCCATTGTTTCAAATGTGTGTCTTATAAACAAAAAACTATATACAAACACATAAATAGGTATTTTGCTAATATTTTGTTAAAAAACTATGATGAAAATTTCTGAATCAGCTGAATTGTTAAAAATAAAGTAATATAAAATTGTTATCAGCTGATTCAGCCATTTTTGGAGTCGGTGCCAGCCAAGGTAATCATAAACATTAAAAGACATACTATATTATTATTATATTAGCCCATGTTGTCCCATTGCTGGGCAAAGACCCTGAATTGAAGAATTGTCTTTTACAACACCAACTGTTATTATATTTACAGTACCTGGTTTGCGTAACATATATTTTTATAATAAAATACAACATGTGAATTCGACTTTATGTTTCCACTTTGTAACTTCTATTCCATCCAGAGGTTCCATCCTATATGTAACCAAACAAAGTGGAAGTAACGCTCCTCCATTTCGGCCGCTAAAAACTGTAATATCTCGTAAAGTGCGAACCCAATGGTTTTAAATGTATTTGTATGCATTGTAGTATAATCAAACTTGCCTTTCAAAATAGGCCTTAACAGCAATTCCTTGAATAACTTTTATTTTAACGGTTACAAAGCAAAGCCAACTTTTTGTACCTCTCTCAACGAAACCTGAACCGACAAAACATGATTCTTGCCAATCCAAGTAAAATATGTTTGCCGGAATTAATTTAGTTTTACTAAACCGTAAAAAGTGACATTCATTGGTAGTTTTTATACAATTTCTTTGCAAAAAGGCGGTTACAGAATTGAATTCCATGTCAGCACCAAATCCGACACGAGTAATTAAATGAGTTTTAAAAATAATGTACTTGTATTTTCAATAATTTACACTCCATTTCTATAAATTCATTATTATATGCATCAAGTAAAATACTTCGCGACTGCATAGAGCTAACAATAAATGAACAATAATGTACTAAACTTCATCTTGTTAGTATGGGACATGCAAAAAATTATTATCATTTTAAGTTAAATAGTTGAGTGGGAGAGAGACGCAAGGCATTCGGCGGGCCTCTCTCTCGTTCGGTGACTCATCGTAACGTTACCGAGCGTTACACTTTTTCATAAGTGACTCCCAGCCGCAACCTAATTTAAGACGTTGTCACGTCAAAAACTTAACCAAAACACACTGTGTACGTTACACTGTTAAGTACGCTATGAAAGAATTGCGAATATTGAGTGTGTAAACGCGAGCAATCGCAAATTGAAAAGAGAAAGAACTATTGGTAACGTTATAATAACGTTAATTTTTAACGGTACTAATAACGATACAAATTTTGGGTATAACGTTACATTAACGTTATATTAGTAACGTTATATGAAAAATACCGGTAATCCGGTCCCTGATTACAATATTGCTTAAACGGCTTTAGGACATTCAAATGTAGAAACCAGTCATTGTAAAAAGTGATCCAGATTTAGTTTTATTAAAGATAAAGTATTTTAAAGATCCTATTGTACATATTTGTTATGATTTATAACAAATATGTACAAGAGGATCTGTTAAAGTACTACTATACTAAATAGTAAACACAATATTAACCATTTATTTTATAAAACGATTTATAAGTACCTATATATATAAATCTTATCTTATACATAGGTGATTTTTATTAACTGTTACGTATAGGTAAACCTTAAAGGCCCTAGTGTGTATTCAGCTATAACGGTAGCACTATCAGTTTATTCTGTGCTATAACTTTGAAATTGAATGATCGTCAGGTCAGGGGTTGAATGCCCTAAGGGTCAGGGCCAATTGACGTCATCACAAAGTGAAACCACGTGAAAGGGAGGTGTGAAAAACAGGCGCTTTTCACACCTCAATAATAATATGGCAGATATATTCTAGGGTAGGATACCTTGTGGGCGATTGGCTCACCACCTGTCACGCTGAGCACATGTGCAGTTGCTATTTGGTGAAACGTGAACTATGGCAGAGGACTGCTTTCGCGGTCCTCATTGCCTAGTCTCTGACTAACCCTTCGGGGATAATAGTCGTGTCGTGATTATATGTATATATGTATGTGTATTACCTTGGCTAGTCGTCAAGTGTCAAGACATCATGCGGAGACTTATGCCCAACAACAGACAAACAGTTAAAGTTGAAGATAACACCAAAACTATCATATACTAAGAATGGTTATGGCAATTTCTTATTTCTACTACGTCATTATTGACGGTCACCAGCTGGGCGTTGCAGGACCACCTCCGTCGCTTGACACACCGCCACGTGACCCGCTCGCCGTTCCGCTCCATCCTCTTGTTGTACCTGTGTCCACCCAACTCGATTACCGGCTTCCCAAATATGGACTTACCGAATGTAGGCTTAAGCTCTGAAATAGTTTGAACAGTGTAAATGTAATAGAAGAAAAATAAACTGTTTTCGAAAATAAAATTGAGGTTTGCAAATATGTCGCCAGGCAAAGTGTACAAAAATAGGGAAGGGATTGTTAATAAAATATAAAATTATCGGCATATAGCTATTTTATTAGTACTTACCTACATATTTTTGTTATTTTATTACCTATATTATTTTATTATTATTTTGTCGTACTATTCTGCTGTTAGGTCTATTAAATTACATAAATTAGAATGTATGACTGTTATTTGTATGTTATAACTTAATATAGTTATTTTTTGCGTCGTTTTTATAATTGTGATACCCTTATTAGAACAGTCTTAGGGAGTGCCAAACGTTCTCAGAAGAGAATACTTAATTTATAAATCTACACTCGGCGTCAAAAAAATCGCACCTTTTAAAAATCATCTTTAAAAATTCTTAAACCTTATGTAGAGGATAGTGTTGGGTATCATTAGAAAGGTAACAAAAAGGAGTATCAAAAAACAATTTAATTTAACTTTCTGTTTAATTATAATTATACAAACAACATTAAAATTAATAAAATAATAAAAATCCTTAATTAAGTCCTAATTAACAACAGATAATTTACAAAGAAAAATGTACAAAAAGTGTCTTAAAATTAACTTAAAATCTAGTGTTACCCCCCCTTGCCCTGATCACGGCTTCCATACGGTCCCTCATGGACCTCACCAACTTCAGGAGCTCTTCTTGAGGGATAAGCCCCCATTCTTCAATCACCGCGTCTTGGAGCTCCTGTAGAGTCGAAGGAGCTGGATCCCGAGATCGAACCTTACGTTTAAGATGGTCCCAGAGGTGCTCTATAGGATTCAGATCCGGACTTCGCGCTGGCCACTGCATCACAGAGATTTGGGACCTCTGCAAGAAGTCGCTCACGATGCCTGCAGTGTGAGCGCGAGCGTTGTCGTGCATTAATGTGAACCCCTCGCCAAAAGATTCGGCAAAGGGGACCACATGCACTTCAGTAGTCACTACAGCAGTCAGCGACCCTTGTCCGCGAGCACCTCCAGTCCGGGAGACGCAGACAAGGTCGGTTTTGCCGGCAGCAGACATACCGCCCCAGAACATGCAGGATCCGCCACCATATTCCACCGTCTCCTGGATGCAGGCTTGGGCGAAACGTTCACCCTGCCTCCGGTATACTCTTCTCCGTCGGTCGTTGCAGAAAAGACACACTCGCGTCTCGTCTGAGAAGAGAACAGCTCTCCACTGCTCAAGGGTCCAATCGACGTGGTCACGAGCAAACTGCAAGCGGGCTCGCCGATGCGCTGCAGTCAATTTTGGACCCGTAGCAGCTCTGTGGGCCGCTATCTTCTTCTCCTTCAATCTTCTTCTAACCGTAGATACGCTTACGGTGCGTCTGCGAACTGCCTGGAGCTGCTGTTGCAACTCAACAGCGTTGGAGAAACGATTTCTCAAAGAGTTCGACACAACGAACCGGTCGTCTCTTTCCGAAGTGCAGCGACGTCTACCCGAACCGTGTCTGCGGATATAGCCACCGGTCTCTATGAAGCGCTGGTACACTCTTCGAACGGAATAACGGCTCAGGTTCAGTTGCCGGGCGACATCACACTGCCGCACCCCTGATTGCAGTAGTGCAACCACTTGAGCGGCTTTATCAGCTGTGGTATCCATCAAAATCTGTGCGTGTGTCCTCTTCAACGGTTGAATAGCGAATGACCCACATTGAACCCGTGTTGACCGTTTTATACCCACAAAGGAAGCGCAACTAGCAACTCTCACGGGTAGCAAAATTTGCATCGAATTTTTGTGACACTTTATTTGTTGCATTAGGTTTTATTTGATAATGAAAAGTAATGTTTTTTATTAAGTTAATTAAGTAACCTTGTAAATAAAATCATAATTAATGCGACTGCATGTGCATATCAAGAGTAAATGACATTTGAAAGTGATTTTCTAAGAGGTGCGATTTTTTTGACGCCGAGTGTATATAAAAGTACAAAATATAAATACCATTTGACGTTAACATTATTTTTGAGATGACTATAATTTGATATAATTTATTTATATGCATTATTTATAATGTACAAAAAACCAGCAATGCTGGTCTGTGGTTTTTTTTTGCCAGCATGGTGGGTTATGATGGCCCAATCTTTCCATATGTAGTTGTTTATGTGGATACGTCTATGCCCAGCAGTGGGACATTAATAGGCTGATAATGATAGTACTAAAACCTCGGCAAAATCAAACATTTTAGGGAGTTAAAGTTACTCGCGTCTAGGTGTACTCTTGAGACCCCACACGTGACCCCTGGGTGGTGCTAAATGAGAGACATTGACTGAGTGGTAGAGCCACGCTGCGTTGCAGCACACATTGGGCCGGCTCTCACGAATATCCGACGTGAAATAATGGCACTTGGTGCTGTTGTGTTTCGTCCGGCCAGTGAGAGTTCCGGAGGCCCCTCCCTCCTCCCCCCTCTCACAATTCCTATTCCTTCTTTAACCCTATTCCTTTCTTAAATGTCGGCAACGCATCTGCGGCTCCTCTGGTTTTGCGGGTGTCCATGGGTGGCAGTGATTGCTCTCCATCAGGTGACCCGCCTGCTCGTTTGCCTCCTTCATATAATATATTAAAAAAAAACAAATTGTTTTATTAAATTCTATGAAAACTTTATAATAATGAATATGATAGTAAGTATAACTATCTACCAAAGAACATTATCGACATAAACACACAAGCTAAAAATACCAGTCTCTATTTTATCTTCTTTAACATACAACATAAATACAGCAACATAACCATAAAGTAAAAGTAAAATTTAATATATTTGAAGTTATTAAGGGCTGATTTTTCTATCCTCGGATAAAACTTATCTTGCTAAAGTAATAAGGCGACCTAACTGAAATGTCAGTTGTGAAAAAAAATCATGATTTGACAATACATTTTCAAATTGGTTGTCTACTATTTAACTACTAAACGAATAAGTTACAACTGACAATTGAAAAATCGGTCCTAAGTATAATATTATATTTGACAACTCATTTCAGCGAGATTAGGTTCAATAAACACACAGCAGAACATCAGCCAGTTCCCTCGAACGGGACTCGAATCTGCAATCTATGGTAAAGTAAGGTTAAAGTAATACTGCTCCAAGAGGTGATAGTAGGGCCCCTGATCGATTCAGCCACCAACCCGCATTGGGCCAGAGCGTCCCAATCTCCACATGTGCTGTTGTCCACGTGGGGAAAAGCCTATGCCTGGCAGTGGAGTTTTAGGCGAATGATGATGAAATGACGACACAAGATCCTACAATATACATATAGTTTTCAATGGTTGTGTTCGTTCTTCAGCCTCAACAGCTTACCCAAGTAACAAATTATCGTTGCATAATAGTTGAGAAAATGTTTTACATTTCCTTTTGGTTCTATAAAGTGGGTCATATAAACGTGTCGTATACATTTATACAACGCAAAGTAGGCCCCCATAATAAACGACATTATTGTTATTTACAAGTTAAATAAACGTCAGTCAAGAACATTTAAATGTTACATAAAAGTTTTCGACCGACTGTTATCGAACCACTGAAGTCCTATAACAATTGCATAGACATTAGAAGATGACTGTAATGTCGGTTAAGTGTTTAACATCGACTTTTATTGTACACATTCAGTTCATTCCATTCATTCGTTCCTGTAATGTTTGCTGGAAAAGTGCGTGTTATCCAATACAAAATTTAAACGGTATATAAGTTATAATTTACTTAACTAGTTGTTACTGCGTTAGGCGCAGTAACATGCGACGTTATAAGGAGGGAGGCAGGAAAGACTTACCTGGGGTACCCGGGAGATCTGGTCCGATTTGTGGTCGCAATCTGTGTGTCGCGGTAGGCCCGGGCGAATAGGCAAGGGCAATAGGCATGAGCGATAGGCACAAGCGATAGGCAGTAGCTCTGATCGTGGGTAGCACACTTCGTCACTTCACTTAAGGGTTCACGTAAGGGCGCGTGTAGCAAAGGGCTGAGTTCGAGGCGCGGTTCGGAGACGCGGGACGCGTGGGTTCACTCCAAGGCTTTATGGCACACTGCTCGGCGCCCGCGGCGGTCACCCGCGGGCAAAAAAACGTCGTCCGGTAGTCCGTCGCAGTGTCCGTGCGACGAAGATAACGCACTCTAAATGGCCGGCGGAGGAGCGGCCACGATTGGTCGTTGCGTTGTGGCGCAAACATCTTCCGGGCCCCAGGGGGTAGGAGGGGGGGGGGGGAGGAACGGAAGTAAAAGGAGACTACAGCCTTGACTTGATTCGCATGCACCGACAAGCGCGGGGGCGCAAAGCGCAGGAGTGCAAAGCGCAAAGGCGTGAGGTTAAGGCATGCACCGTACAGGCGCGGGGGCGCAAAGCGCAAAGGCGTGAGTTGAAGGCAGGCACCGTATAGGCGCGGAGACGCAAAGCGCAAGGGCGCAGAGCGCAAAGGCGTGAGCTGAAGGCAGGCACCATATAGGCGCGGAGGCGCAAAGCGCAGGGGCGCAAAGCGCAAAGGCGTGAGCTGAAGGCAGGCACCATATAGGCGCGGTGGCGCAAAGCGCAGGAGCGCAAAGCGCAAAGGCGTGAGCTGAAGGCAGGCACCATATAGGCGCGGAGGCGCAAAGCGCAGGGGCGCAAAGCGCAAAGGCGTGAACTGAAGGCAGGGCACCATATAGGCGCGGGGGCGCAAAGCGCAAAGGCGTGAGCTGAAGGCAGGCACCATATAGGCGCGGAGGCGCAAAGTGCAGGGACGCAAAGCGCAAAGGCGTGAGCTGAAGGCAGGCACCAAATAGGCACGGAGGCGCAAAGCGCATGGGCGCAAAGGGCAAAGGCGTGAGCTGAAGGCAGGCACCATATAGGCGCGGAGGCGCAAAGCGCGGAGGGCGCAAAGCGCGGAGGGCGCAAAGCGCAAAGGCGTGAGTGTGTGGTACGAGTTTGTATGGGCTAAATGTGTAGTGTACGTGTGAGTGTGCTGATTGTATACGAGCTGTTGTGCTACTGCGCCGCCGAGTGTGGCTGGCACTGCTGAGTCGTGTCGTCCGGTCGGTGAAGGGACGTGTGGTGCTCGACGCGTCCACACACCTTACATGCCTTCACCGACTTGCACTCGACCTCATAGTGCGGTCCGAGGCAACGAGGGCACGAAATCCCAGCGGCCCTGTATCGGATGGGCATGATAGCGCGCGCACGTTATCAATTTGTGCCCCCTAGCCCTGCAATAGGGGCAGTAAGGCGCATTCGAGCTGGGCCCGGCTTGCGGTTGCATCGTGTATGCGTGCCTAAAACTAGTGTGAAGTGTGAAGGTGAAGTACTGTTTGTGTAAGGTAGGTACTATAGGCGTAGCACGAGTCGAGGCAAAGCTTACAAGATATTAAGTGTAGCGGGTAGAATTTAAATTAGTGGACTGTTTTACTGAGGTCGCTGGAGGTGGGATATCCGGCTCGAAAGACCAAATATGTTACTGCGTGAGGCGCAATAACATGCGACGTTATAAGGAGGGAGGCGGGAAAGACTTACCTGGGGTACCCGGGAGATCTGGTCCGATTTGTGGTCGCGATCTGTGTGTCGCGGTAGGCCCGGGCGAATAGGCAAGGGCGATAGGCACGAGCGATAGGCACAAGCGATAGGCAGTAGCTCTGATCGCAGGTAGCACATTTCGTCACTTCACTTAAGGGTTCACGTAAGGGCGCGTGTAGCAAATGGCTGATTTCGAGGCGCGGTTCGGAGGCGCGGGACACGTGGGTTTACTCCAAGGCTTTATGGCACACTGCTCGGCGCCCGCGGCGGTCGCCCGCGGGCCAAAAAACCTTGTCCGGTACATACGTCGCAGTGCCCGTGCGACGAAGATAACGCACTCTAATTGGCCGACGGAGGGGCGGCCACGATTGGTCGTTGCGTTTTGGCGCAAACACTAGTTTTACATTTACTTTAACAATATTATACACGAACAGAGTGTTGGATAAATGTGTGCAGTGCACCTAGTTCTTATGGGACGTTTAGTTTTGTGGTGAAATATAGGTGTGTTGTTGTGAAATTTTTTACGCCCCCTTCGAATTTCTTGAAATTAAATTATTGTAGACTATTGCTTAAAAGTTGTTTACATACTAAAGTAGCAGCCATCTTGTCTAAGTTAAGAAACGACTTCTATACATCAATTATAGAATGAAAAGGTCGCATAATGCGGTTTTTTGCGACCAAGATGGTCGGCCATGATAAATTATTTTAGAGTTCCGTGAGATAATAAACATGAACAGATAACCTTTAATTTAAATAAAACCTTTATACATGGTGTCATATTTTTTTTATTTATCCGACCTACAACCTGGCTTCATAATACGACGATATAATAAAGCAGTCGTAAAAACGTTCACGTAACCTATACTCTAACACCACTATTCGACGTTGTATGAATTAGTCGTAAAAAGGTCTACCTAATCTATACACAGGTACCACTATTCGACGTTGTATGAATCAGTCGTAAAAACGTCTACTTAACCTATACACAGGCACCACTATACGACGTTGTAGGAATCAGTCGTAAAAAGGTCTACCTAATCTAAACACAGGTACCACTATTCGACGTTGTATGAATCAGTCGCAAAAACGTCTACTTAACATATACAAAGGCACCACTATACGACGTTGTTTTAATCAGTCGTAAAAACGTCTACCTAACCTATACACAGGCACCACTATACAACGTTGTATAATACAGTCGTAAAAACGTTTACATAACCTATATTTTTGTACCATTATACGACGTAGTATAAAGTAGTCGTAAAAACGTTTACTCAACTTATTTAGTTACGGGACTAAATCGTTGTAGGAATAACGGTTACACAACGTTGTAGTTGTCTAATAACATCAATTCAACAGTTATATAACCGAAAGTCGCATAGCACAGTTTTTATATGAACAATTTGCTAGTTGGGTAGTGCCCTCGGTGACCGCCGTGGCCCTGCAATGGCGGTTTTTATTGTTGCAAACCCAGCTGGTGAGAGGGCCCTTGCTGTCACTGCGCTTGTTGTATCTGTAGCAGTCGATGATCATGGACGGGTTCCCGAAGTGAGTCGTCGAGAATTTCGGTATGCGTATGGGGTAATCTGAATTTTAAAAATAGTCTAATTACTGTGTCGAACAAACGTTTGTTCTCTATTAGCACTACTTTAACATACCTAGGTATTACAATAATCTTAATAATAATAGACGAGGTTAGTTTCCCTTAAAAAAAATGTACATACATACACCCACGAGTATATCCACGAAGGGTTAGTCAGAGACTGGCCAATGAGGAGCGCAGCAGCAGCGCACTGCCGCAGTCCACGGCACGCCGAATAACAACTGCACATCACATGGGATCAGCGTACAAGTGGTGAGGCTGTCGCCGCTCTATGCTGTAGGATGTATGTGCAGTCTTTAATCCCTTGGCCGCCTTTTACGACACCCAAGGGAAGGGATGGGTTGGTTGCTTTTAATAATGAACCGCCAACACACACCTTTATAATCGTATTAAATATTATTATAAAAGCGCCCATAACACATCCATAACAGAACTATCCTGCGAACTAAATCGGAAAGCTTAATATGCTTGTGAAGCATATATACCTACCTGAGGTATGTGTTCACATTAGTAGTCCAGCGGATCAATATATAAGGATTGTACCACGAATTATTACATTCAACCCACATACCACCACCGTCACTTTCCATCAAGTGAGATGAAGGCAAGTGCTTACCGGTAGTAGATAAAAAAAAATACCGCAAAAAGTAACAAAGTTGGTGGTGGTAGTGGAAACTTTGAGAGGACACACAATGTCGTACTAACTTCATTATATTTGATGATGTAAAAAAACACGCAGAAAAATATTGCAAAACACAACAATACGTAATTGTAATAATCATTTAATAATGATAAATAATTTAATGGTACCTAAGTGATGATGACGTGTTAACAAAAATACATTTAAGTATAGCAATTCTATTAGGTACCTACTCATTGGACACACAAATCAAATTTCAGATAGCATAATTATTGGAAATGTAGTGTTTTAGGCACACAAAAACAGTGTTAATTATTATTTTATAAACTACTTTACAAAAATAACAAGGCTACACTTGATACCATACAATGTATCCCAACATGAATACAAGATATGAGATATTAATTGTTATTATTTTTTATAAGATATTTCCGATCCTCGCATATTATCTCAAAATCTATTCGACTCAAAAACTTATGCCAATTTTTTTAGGCCGAGAAATGGATGACAGTAGAGCGTCAGGATCAGAAAGCGGCACTAAAGCCTCCAAGAGCAAGAGCATCTCGAGACGAGGCATATGCATTTCTAGTTCATAGCGCGTTGGCTACGGCAGTCTTATTTAACGGTAATACAAAGAACGCAACGATCAGATAAATCGTGTGCCGTGCCGCAATTGGCCAGTGGTTCTTTACTCATGTGTCAGTGGACTTAGCCGAGCGGTAGGAGAACGGACCATAGTCAACCATAGTTGTCGCGCCCCACCTCACTGCGCCCCGCCAGTCTCAGCCACTACGCACAGCTCCCCGCCGCTCGGCTCCCCCGTCACTCCCCGCTTCTATCGCTGTCATCTAGTTCTTTATAGACTCAAAATAAAAAAGCACAACTGTTACTAGTCATGGTTATGGTATCCATTAGTTTTAACGATATTATTGTCGATTGTCATGATGGAGAAGGTGCACCTCAGGGTCCCCTTCTTGACGCAGGCCCACCGGATCCTTGGGCCACGCTCTCTCTCCTTGTTGAACCGGTACCGGCCCACTAAGATGACGGTGGTGCCTCTGTTGGACACGCCGTAACGCGGCTCTGTTGATTGTAATTTAGCCAAATTAACGTAATTACAAGTGACATAGTAAAAAAACATATATTTATTGTCTGGAAATGTACATGTTTTATTAGTAATTTTAACTCATGAACAATACTTGAAGATCGAATGGATAGCAGGCCGGTTCGGTTCTGGCCATCTTTGAGGTCCCTGATAAGTATGTTTATCCCTTTCCTAACCAATAAAAACAAGTTTTAAAAAAGCTTAACTAGGGTAAGATAATTGGTATGAGAATGGAAAAGTTATATTGTTTATAACAAAACTAAAAACTTCATAACATATCTTTATCATCGTATTGTTTTAAAACAGTGAGAACAGCTATTTTGAGCTACAGATAAAAATGTTTTTTGGTGAAATATAAAGATTGAACTCTGACGCATTACGCAACCACAGGATACCTATGTTAGATTACCTTTACGTTACACGTGACCTTTCGTTCGCCCGGTATCCACGAGTTATTTTTTATTGTGCCGGACAAATTAAATAAATAATGAATAATAAACAATATATTTAATATAAAAAAAATGAAAATGGTGTCTATTAAATTAACGTTACTGATTGATATAAAAACAATGTGCGCATATAAAAATAATTTCCTTTATAAATGATAGCGTTGATGTATCATTTATATTTTCTGTCCTGCTCGGGTAGCAAAGTACACAATAATTATAGTTATATTTTTATATTATTGCAAATTACTACATAGAAATGTTGGTGTGAAGGGCTAACTTTCATGAACGGATATATGTTCGGGCTAAATGCCAGAAAGAGTGAGCAGCGATGGGTTCACCACGCTGAGCACATGTGCAGTCGCTATTTGGTAGGTAAAAAGTGAACTATGATGGAGGACTGCTTTTGCTGTCCTCATTGCCTAGTCTAGTCTCTGACTAACCCCTCGGGGATTATAGTCGTGATCATATTATATTCTTTATTGCACAGAAACACTGTAACGAAATTGACAAGAGACATTGTATGCAAAGGTGGATTTATCTCTAAAAGAGATCTCTTCCAGTCAACCCAGAGAGTGTACGAGAAAAATATGTTACGTTATGTTATGTTCTTTTTTCCGCCACTCCTATTAAAATAATTAAATATGTAAGTGTATATAAAGGTAATAAATAACATAAGTACATAAGTAGAAATCTATTTGCATTTGTGCACGTTTTCATAAAACATATCCACAACCCACTCGTCAATAGCTAGTTTTATGGTAATAGTTATGATAAGTTTTATAAAGAGAAATCTGTGTCCTACTGATAAATAAATATTGATCAATAAATCAATATGTTAACAGAGGTCTAATCTTCGATCACATAATATTATTATAAAAACGAATGCTACAGTCAAAGTTAGTTCTCAAAAACTACACACGATTCTGAACTAATTTAAGGTTTTGCGCAATTTAATAAAACATTGTATATAGGTATAATGTTAAGGAAAACAGTAGTATTGGTCCCAACATTAATATTGGGGTTATTAATATTAGTCCTAATTAATACTGGGACCAATATTACTAATTTAAAGTAAATTACTGACTAACGCAACTCGTTGAAACCATAGTAGGTAGATACTATTAAAATTTGTATACATGCGTATGAGTTTCATGGGTTCTGATCAATTTCCCAGCGTAGGTGACCAAAGATGCCTTGCACCTCATAGACCTTGTTTGGCTGCAAACCCAATGCGCCCTCACTCCCGTTACGACGTGTTTGGTGAATTTGTAACCATTGTGCCATAGGTGCTTGCCGTCTTTAGTGTAGCTGAACACTTCTGTAAAATTGATCACATCTGAGGGAAAAGAATGAAGTTAACAACTATTAGGGATTACCAAAAATATAATGTCTTTTATTTAAATTAACATTCTTTACGATATCTTCCATTCACAGTGCTGTATTTACATCCAAACTGAAAATAGCACTAAACTGAAAAAGTCAGTCAAAAAATATAATGTAGTACTTACACATTACGCAAGTGAAACTTTTGGATGATTTTTGCTTTTACTGAAAGTTAATGAATTCGACCTTCAGTGTCCTTTTTATGCTCTGTTATAAAATAATAATTCATTTAATAAAAGATGTGATAAAGATATAGACATACTTACCTACTAATTAAATATCCTGTCAGAATTATATAAGTAATAAAACAATATTAAATTGAACAAAAATTACAAATGTTTGTAATATAGTGTATATTATTGTTACTTACTAAAAGTTTTGACATCTCAAAACATCTGTATTAAAATCGTAAAACTTTTTTCTAGATATATAATGTGGCCTGCAAAGATTACCGAAAGAGTATATGGTAGGGTGGGTCAAAAATTTGTGTTTATGTCCCAGCTGACATAAACACAAATTTATTAAGTAGAATTTTTTTTCAAGAGTTACTTTGGACGAAGTTTAACAATTCCATAAAGAAACATAACATAACTTTACAGGGTTTATATAGAAAGAGACCTACTAAAACATATTATACACACTCTACTCTTTATTTGTACACGACGTCACCGGTAACAATTTCAATACTGAAAATTCTACATTGACAAATATTGACAGGTTCAAAACTAAAGGAGATTACGATTTGATTATGTTTCTGACGAATAAATAAATAAAACAAAACTTTTATGCCCATAACATACAACATAAAAACGCAAGTTTTTACAATGATTGTGTAAAAGTATATAATAATTTTCCAAAAGTTTTCTCTGTACAAGATCTCACGCCCTATAGATATTAGTAGTACATTCTTAAGTGCTCATTTATTGTAAAATAAACTTAATAAATTAAGTTGAATCTTGAAACGGCCCTACTTAAATCACCGATATTCTACGAAGGCGTTAAAGACGCTTCAATTCCGTTTAATGGCTTTTACATAAATATTCATTATTTTTAGGAACCCTTCACAGACGAACAAAGTAGAATAAAGCGATAGGAAAGCGAGACAGTCACCGTGGTGGACTTTGACCCGGTAGTATACTCGAATGGTAGAGACGCCAGCACTTCAAACATACATACTTCAAACAAACATATAATCACGACTAGGTATTATCCCCGAGTGGTTAGTCAAAGATAAGGCAATGAAGACAGCAAGAGCTGCAGTCCTCTACCATAGTCCACTTTTCACCAAATAGCGACTGCACATGAGCTCAGCGTAACAGGTGATGAGTCCATCGCCGCTCTATGCTGTTGGAAGTATGTGCAGTCTTTAGTCCGTTAGTCGCCTTTTGTATCACCCAAAGGGAGAAAGGGGTGGTAGTACCTATTCGTTCACCGCTACGCGAAATGGTTTATCAAATAAAAAAAATTACACAAGTAATTTTATTTTTAAATGTAATAACTCTAAGTTAAGTTACATTGAAACTAATGGTTACTTTAATGGTTTAATGGTAAGATTACGGATAAAACTTATTAGGTATAATGTGATTTTGCAAATGCACATTTGCTATACATATATAGAGAACAACAATACAATACATGAGACAGTTCAATAATTCCGGTATTTCTAAATTGATCCGACCAAGAATTAAACTCGAGACCTTAGAGATGGTTACACCAGAACCGGCCGGCTGGCGCGGCGTACTGGCCACTCGGCCACGGGAGTCGGCAAACAATACAACATACATAGATGTCGAGGGTAGGGCTCATGGCAGAACCACGACGTCAGTGCTCCGCCAATAAGTATGAACAAAACACGAATGCAACTTATACCCCCTCGACCGGAGATTTATTTATTTGACTCACAAAACATCTATGTACACAATAGTCAATACACAATATATAACAAGGTTACACGCACATAAGGTAATACACACACACACACACACACAGTAGGTAATACACATATGGTCATGCACACACAATACACGTAAGGTCCATGCAAATTAAAGTCAGGCACAAAAGTTATACGCACAAGGTTATATACACGCACACACACACACAGGTACATAAATGGTCAAATCCAAGTTAGTAATTACACGTTAGTCAGATATACAAAGCACAATTTATACAGTGTTTATAAAGTTTCCCAAAATACTCAACTTCCCACACTGGCTCTAAACTTTACTAGGTATATCTAATACTTCTTCAGTTTTCTGATTTTCCATAAGTTTCTGGTTCATTAGCTACTATAAGCTACTCGGATTGCTGCTTGAAGTGAACACACACAAAGCACAATTTATACAGTGTTTATAAAGTTTCCCTAAATACTCAACTTTCACACTGGCTCTAAACTGCTCTAGGTATATCTCAATTACTTCTTCAGTTTTCTGATTTTCCAAAGGTTCCAGCTAGTTGCTGCTCGGTTGACTGCTTGAAGTGAACATGAAGACCGAAATCCCGCTCGGCCCTTTTATACAAAAAAGCTTCTAGAAGATTTGAATTATTCTAGCCAATTAGAGAGCAGAGAAGTAGAGGTAGTCGCCCCTTTTTAATTACAAAAATATTCTGAATGCACATTCAGATCCACTATGAACTGACACTTTAAAATCGACTAAAATTCCATTTATATCCAAACGCTCTGATTCTAAGTTATACAACAAAATATAAGTCTAGACCTATCTTAAAATATATTTGCGTATGCGATTCGTTATTATAACACATCTAAGCAATTGCATATCTTAGAGCGCTAGTCTAGTTTTTGCGAGAATTATTCCTAAACAATGCTACGTGCAGATTACAATAATTCCGCGCGGCTAATTTTGACTTCACCACCACGTCGGGCGTTATGTCTACCATAATTCTAGATAAACGCCATTCACGTGGGCTTAGCCGTTTCGGAGGAACAATACAATACGTTGTCCGACCATAAAACATTTACAAGTTTACCACGATCGCCATGTTAGTTTTATCTCCTATTGTTATTCCGTTAGTACTATGCTTACATTGTATGACTAATTATCATTTAAAGAGGCTACTTGTTAAGCTGCCCATCAATAACAATCGATAACAATCAAATTCGTGACAATTATTAAAACTTTCAAATTACGTAAATAGCAGCTTCATCTACTCATCAAGAGAGGGAGCTGTAGCAAACATGCAAATTTCTAGATGGCGATGGTAACTTTTTTAACCGCTACGTAAATACGACGGCAAAAATTTTCTAAGTTTTTCTTTTATTCGTATACAATCACACGCAAACGGCTATGCTTACATGGTATGAATATCTATCCTCTACAGAAGCTACTTGTTAATTTAAACATCAATACCAATCAATTTCGTAACAATAAGTAAAACTTCATAATTACGTAAATAGCAGCTTCAGTTTTTTATCAAGAGAGGGCGCTGTAGCAAACGTGCAAATTTCTAGAAGGCGATGGTAACATTTTTTATTCGTTACATAAGTACTGCGGCTAAAGTTTTCTAAGATTTATTTATTTTCTAAACGCAAGCGGATGCGATGCGGTATCGCCCTATTGTTTATCAAATCAATCATCATACAAATTCCAATCCCTAATTGATTCCGAACCTAATAGTTACATTAACTTGTTCGTTCTCTACGTACCTAACCATTAATTTGATCACCGATTAATCTGTCCGTTACAATAGAACCGCTCTACGCTGCTAAATGTATGTGAAGTTTTTACTCAGTTAATCGCCTTTTACGACACCCAAGGGAAGAGATGGGGCGGTAGTATTCCATAAATGAACCGCTATAGCACAGCACTACAGCAAGACGCGACACAGTTTAGTAAAACAGTTTCTAAATTGATTCGAACAGGAATTGAAACGGGGGCCTTAGATAATATCTAGATGCTACATCGAGAGTGTTATTTTAACTGCCTCCCGTAAGTTGGGTATTCTCAATAAGGTGAGGCGGTTTTTCACTCCCGAGCAGCGCTGTTTGCTGTACAAGACTCAGGTGCGATCGAGTATGGAGTATTGTTCCCATCTATGGGACGGCTCCGCTAAATACCTCCTCGATGCACTTGATAGACTGCAAAGGCGAGCGGTACGCATTATTGAAGATGCTGAGGTTACAGCCTCTCTTGAGGACCTCCAGCTGCGTAGAGACATTGCTTCTCTCAGTGTCTTATACCGAAATTACTACGGAGAGTGTTCTGAAGAACTTTTTGAACTAATCCCGCCCTCTACTTTCCTGTCCCGGACTACACGTGCTGGTCTTAGGAACCACCATCATACTGTGCAGAATATCAGCACTCGTACCAAAAAATTTGGCAAGTCATTTCTCTGTAAGACCACTCGGCTTTGGAATTCTCTGCCGGCGCATGTGTTTCCCAGTTCGTATAATCCCGGGCCTTTTAAACAGGGCGTGAAAAGGCATTTATGCAGGCATGAATGGGTGCGCTTGTTACCGTGCTTGTTCCACAGTGGTGAGCGCTCTCATTATTTTGGACTACATCGGCTGCTTACCATCAGGCAGGATGGAGTCACTATGACGTGTCACATTAAAAAAAAAGAAGAAGTGACACCAGAACCGGCCGGCGCGGCGTACTGGCCACTCGCCCACGGGAGTCGGGAAAAATGTTTAATAACTTTTTCAGCTTTTCGGGTGCACGTGGACGTTCCTTCGAGTGATGATGACATTGCCAGCTGTGGTGACGGAGGCTCTGCAGCCGACGTGCGCGCGGTTGCAGGACCAGTACACGGTGGAGTCGGTGCGGTGCTTCAGGTTGTAGCGGTGGCCGCCCGCCTCGAGTACGGGCAAACCTGACCTTGTCTTCAGGATTTGTACTGCTGACAGAAAACATCACCGTCAGCATATAAACGTCATGCTCATGCCTTCCAACATGGACACAAGGACAGCAGCATATGAGTAGGGTGGGTCAAAACTCACTACGCTGGCCCAATGAGGGTCAAGAGAAACATAATTGTATCAATTCTTTTTTATCTGTCATCCAGGCATTGCTTGGTTATCTAACCAAACTTTGTTCTAAGTAAGTTCTAAGTAAAAAAGAGTTTTTTGATCTCACATAAATTCTTTTTTATTTAAGTACTTAGAACAGCGGGTCAAGAGAAACATAATTGTGTCAATTCAGTATTTTTTTTATCTGTCATTCAGGTATTGCTTGGTTATTTATTATCTGCTTGGTTATCAGACCAAGCAATGCCTGGATTGACACAATTATGTTTCTCTTGACCCGCTGTTCTAAGTAAAAAATAATTTATGTGAGATCACATAAACTCTTTTTACTTAGAATTTACTTAGAACAATTACAAGCAATAATAATAATAGCAATAATAATAGAATTCTATAATTCTAATTCTTAAAATATAGGTAAAGTTTACAAGTTTTATAAAAACCTTTTTATACTTATTACAAATTGAAAAAGACAGTGTCGAAAAAATGTTTTCGACGAGCAGGATTTGAAACCGCCTTTGGCTAACATAGTAAAAAAATAAAGATGACGTTGTTTAGTTTCGGCGGGCTGGATAAGTTCCACGGTAGCTCAACTTGAAAGAGCACCGGGCCCGGATTGCCAGAAGAATGCTGGTTCGAATCCTGCTCGTTGCTCGATTTTTTTTCGACACTGTCTTTTCAATTTGTAATTTTTTCGCAACACAATTTGCGTAAAAATTATATAAACAATAACATTATACTTTTTTATACTTTTTCTTCGATCACCTAAACACCAGAGCTTTAGCGCTCTTAAAGTGACGCCTCGAATTAATGCTCCAACCAAGAGTGAGCATAGAATTGCTCTAAGTTGTCATTTGACATTGCCGTCCAAATTTAATACCTATTGTGGTGATGATGCGGCCGAGTACCAGAATTAGTTGTGATTCTTCTCAGTCGGGCACTCTTGACAGAGTGGTCGTGGTTATGGGTGCATGGGTCTTGGTGAATGACGGTTAAATAGTATATTCATTCAATTTATGTAAGACATATAAAACTTAAGGCACTAAATTAAAATAGTTAAAAAAACACAGTTAATACTAAAATTCATACTAAACTACAAAAGAAAAAAAATGTCGCTTTAGTACATTTATTATAGCTAACAAAAGATGGTATCGTAACTTATTCATCATCAGCCTATAAACATCCCACTGCTGGGACAGTTCTCTGATGTGGACAATAAATAGCACGTGGGGATATTGGGCCATAACCCACCACGCTGGCCCAATGCGGGTTGGTGGGTTTTAACGACTGCCATCTTACAACAACAACCGTGACCGACGGCTTAACGTGCCTGCCGAAGCACGGATGAACTTATTTATAATAAAATCTTTCTATTCTAAATCTGCCATATTCTTAACTCTCCTTAATTTAATAGATTCGTTTTAGTCATGGCAAACTGAACAGTTGAGTAATTTTATTTATCACAATAAATACAAAAGACACAAATTTGTAAAAACAAAGGAAGTCAAGACGTTTTTCATACTCATAGTTAAACTCATTTCATAAAACATTACACATAAATACATGACATGGCACAAATAATAAATAAATAAATAACACACTTTTATTTCGGACTACAGTCCTTAGCTCGTTAGTTAAAAGTTAGTAACCAAAAAATAAATGCTTTGGTAATTGTATTTTTTTAAATCTATATTTTAAGAGGTTTTTATCATCCATAAGGATATGTTGACATATCCTTATGGATAAAACCCCTATACAATGGGGTTGACCGAATTGTACCTTTTTACAATATTTCTTCCTTAAAGTAGAACTTATAATGTTCTTGAATAGTGTAATAATAATATTGGTGCTTATATATTACTAGTTGATGAAAGAGTTTCAATGCAAAAGCGACACTAGCTGGCATAACTTTTTGGCTATCTCAGATTTCGGTTCTGCCAAAATGCTTTGGACTAAACCTACATCCAGAATATTTAAATTAAATTCTTTTATAATTAAAACCCTCTCATCCTTGTTTCTGACACAATCAATTAGCAAGTGTTGTACATCCTCAACTTTATTACATACTAAACATTTATCAGACGGTGCTTTATTAATTAGAAATGCAAACTTTGCCGATGGGTAGTGTCCGGAACGAAGTCTTAATGCTAATTTAACAGAATTCCTTTTTTACCTAATTTAAAAAGGAATCATCAAACCAAGGAATACGGAATGGCAAGGATCAGAGACTTCTGGATTTTTAATAACAACTCTTACTTAATTGGTGATCCGCTGTTCACTGAGATAAACAAGTAATTAAATTGTGATATTATATAATTCTATGGAAATAAGGATCATTTACAAATAGCCTTTACGGCAATACGGTATAAATGTCACAATCTTGAGTAAATAAAATATGTAATAATATAGAGGCCGTAAATTTTATACTAACCAACCCTTACGATGCGATATGCTACAAAACATAGTTGCCGGTTTGTTCATATCATAGAGCCGCTTTACTTTACATACGTTTATTGTAAAAATTAAAATTAGTATTAATAAGAGACATAAAAGCGAAACGTACAACAATTATTATTATTAATAAGAAGAACTTATTATGAAAGTAGTAGTATCGATCTTCGTATGTCATCATACCGCATGCGGCGAACTTTAAATTAAAAAAAAATCTTTATACTTAGAGGTAATAAGAGTAATTTATGAACATAATCATTTGTTTATTTTTTCTGTGGTACCGATAATTTTTTTTGTCACTTAGTGTGGCAAGCGACGATATAAGTGTGACAACGACGTTATGATAATAATAGGGTTACCATAATCGCGACAACCCTCGGAGTGAGATATTATAGATTGTCGATTTAGATTACTACTGTTCAGATTCGTAATAAACACATAAAAAGCTGCTACTTAGAGATTATATTTTCTCAGGATTCTAATGGTTATGGTGGAGGCTGAGCCGCTCCACCCGACCTTCGGTGAGCCTGATGCTGGCCGTGCAACCCCTGGAGCTCCTCTTGATGCAATGCCACCAGGACTTGGAGCCATAACACGATGTCCTCTTGAACCGCTCGCCGTTCACCATCACAACCGGATTGCCCTTCTGGGATCTGCCCAGCAACACTGGAAGTGTAAGTTTCATTATTGTATTAGTACACTAACTTTAAAGTAGACTTAGCGCCTTATAAAAGTGAGAAAACTTAAAACCATTAGTACAATAGATGAGTTTATAATATCTATTTGTTTGTAAGATAGTGTATAATATAATTAAACAATATAAAAAATATATCACTATTATATTTATCACACATAAAAAAAATAAAAATCATGGTCATGTTTGCACGCACACACCATATCAATTTCATTATTAAGTTATTAATAACAGGGTGACTCCATTGACTTCCCTTGGTGTCCCCTACGTGTGCTCAAAACACTATACTGCGAAAATTGTTACCTCGATGATCGATGTTATGATAATGCGATGGCTTGTTACTGCGACGACTTTTAAGTTCGATGTTTCTATACATGGAACATCTTACCCCGACGCCTTGTTTCTCCGATGCTTGTTTGTCCAATGCTACGTTAGTTCGAAAATATTTTGCCAATATATTTTTCTGTGACCGGCAAACGCCTCCCTACTAGGGTTGCCAGGTCCTAAAATAGAAAAGCCGGACTTAGTGCTGTATTAGGCCGGACATTTTGCCCTAAAAGCCGGACATAGTGTTTGTGAAAAGCCCAAGACACTATTTTAAAGCCGGACTTACGCTTTTCAAGCCGTACAACAGGTTTACATTAAAAAACTCAGATGAGGAGTAAAGTTTTAAATAATTATTATTTATGAATTACACATTCACAATCAGTCTTAGCATTTGCACTTACTAGAAACTTGGAAAAGCAAAACAACACAACAATCTAAAAATTTAAAAAAAAAAATGGAAAGTACTTCATGTTAAAAATCAACCTGCTATAATTTGGTGTAATTCGGAATACACTTCTTCATTATCAGATGATTTGAAATAAGCATTCCACTTTTGATGTGCTAATAGCTTCTTTTTAGGGTTCCGTAGCCAAATGGCAAAAAACGGAACCCTTATGGATTCGCCGTCTGTTTGTCCGTCCGCATGTCACAGCCACTTTTTTCCGAAACTATAAGAACTATACTGTTGAAACTTGGTAAGTAGATGTATTCTGTGAACCGCATTAAGATTTTCACACAAAAATAGAAAAAAAACAATAAATTTTGGGAGTTCCCCATACTTAGAACTGCAACTGAATTTTTTTTTTCATCGAACCCATATGTGTGGGGTTTCTATGGATATGATGTAAGTACATTACCATGCAAAGTTCTTCCGAAAATTGGTTTAAACGAGATCTAGTAAGTAGTTTTTTTAATTACGTCATAAATTAATTTTTTAAAAAATACACTAATATTTAAACCTCGATCAAAGTTACAACCTTAGGGAGTTAGTCTTTGGACTTGTTGTTGTTACCACTCATTGACGCGAGTCTAGTTAAAAATTACAAAATAAAAATAGTTATTCTTTACCTTTGAGTTCCACGAGGTTCAAATTCGTAACGTTGGTTAATAAGTTATGGATTTATGTTTGTGTTCCTGCTTGGAAAGTGAGTGAAAAGTGATAACCAGACTAAAGTCAATAGTAATTGTTAAAATTTTGTTAAAAAATTGACGGTTGACAAATACTGTTTACGACGGTCGGCCGCGCGGACCGCAAGGAACGTTCACGGTTACGCGCGCTGCAGAGAGTATAGTTTGCCGTGCACCCCCGTGCATCGCGCATCTTTGAAGCTCACTGTGACGTGCTATACTCGACGCGCCATAGATCGCGTTACGCAGAGACGACAACCCACTGAACTTACTGGTGTCAGTCTCTCAGATGACAGCAAGTGAACGAGTACTTTATTTTTAATTTTGCTGGTGCTAATTTTACTGCTGCACTTATAAGTTGAACTTTGAGTTCAAAGGGAAAAATCGTATTCAATCGCCTACAACCATGTCTCCAAAAAGCAAATGCTCTAGATGTGGAGGCACTATCAACACTAAACAATACCTGAACTGTTCTATCTGTACACGCAAGTATGACCTGCTATGCGGTAACGTCACTGAAAGAAATTTCAATGCTATGAGTAGGGATAGCCGACGAGAGTGGCAATGCCCTGAATGTCTGTGCAAGAATCCAAAAGCCGACAATACAAACACTCCTGTCTGCGGCAACACGCAACATATCTCAGCCGGCACTTCTAGCTCAACCAAGGAGCCTTCATGTGATAGTCCAGGTTTTATCAATGTGACCTTACGATCCCACCAACGTGAACAACCGTCTCAGGGCTGCGTATGCGGCTCGATGGTAACATTGGATAATATAAGGTACGTTATTAAACAGGAAATGAGTGCCATCGTTCAAGCTAAGGTTACAGAGCAGCTAAAGTCCATTAGAGAAGAACTATCCAGCTACCACGAGTCACTATCCTTCATAAGTCGACAATACGACGACTTGAAATCTGCCTTTGACGATAAATTCGGAATCATCTCCAAATTGCATTCTGACAATGACATTCTACAGTCCACCGTTAGCGACTTGTCAGCAAGACTGAACCTGGCTGAGCAGCATATGCGTGAAAGCAATATCGAAATAAACGGAATACCAGAAAACCGCTCGGAGAATCTGGTTAACACAGTCGTACAGCTCGCAAAATCTGTGGACTATCCTGTTTCGGAGAATGATATATTGAATGTAACTAGAGTAGCAAGGCTGGCCAAGAATAACAACGACAGGCCCCGCTCAGTTATTGTCAAGCTCCGGTGTGCCCGCATGCGTGATTCCGTCCTTGCTGCAGTTATAAAATTTAATAAAAAGAACACTACTGACAGGCTGTGTTCCCAGCACTTGGGCATCGGCGGTAAACATGTACCAATATTTGTGTCCGAACATCTTACTCCTACCAATAAGAACTTGCATGCGGCAACACGGAAAAAGGCAAAAGAAAATTCATATAAATTCTGTTGGGTCCGTAATGGTCGCATTTATGTAAGAAAAGATGAGTCCTCACAGGCTGTATACATGCGCAACTTGGATTGCTTAAGGCTCATTGTTTAGGCGAACAACATCTTTTTTCTTTCGGCGAGTGTTTCGGTGTTTCTAAGTTACAGAGTTTGATAATATTACTATTTATTATCAAAATGTCCGAGGCTTGAGCACAAAGACTAATGACCTTTATGCAAATATTTTGTTATCCAACTATAAACTACTTGTTTTCACTGAAACGTGGCTGAATTCTAGCATAGGTGATAGAGAAATAATCGATTCAAGATATAATGTGTATCGCAGGGATCGTTTGTGTGGCCAAAACTCAAAAAGGGATGGAGGAGGGGTTCTTATAGCTGTCTCACGCGACATCGAGTCAAACAGGATAGACGATTGAGAGAGTGATTGTGAAGACCTGTGGGTCACTAACAACATTAATACAAATACCGGTAAAAGAAAAATTGTTATTTGTGCTGTATACCTTCCTCCACCTCTACGTTTGGATCACTTAATAAATTTTTAAATAGTGTTAGTACTGTAACAGATCTTGTTGACGATGTTGTAATACTGGGTGATTTTAACATCCCTTCTATAAAATGGTCTTCCAGTGAGGACTCTGTTGGCTTGAGCCCTAGTGACTATAACAACCAACTAGGTTACGGGTTAGTCGATTTTATGTCTCTTGATTGATGATTGATTGATGCAATCCTGTTATCCCTCATCAGGGACATAGGGCTCGAAGAAGAGATTTCCACTGCTGTCGATCTTGTGCGGCAACCTCCAGGTCCTTCCAGCCGATATCAGCTGATGCAGCCTCTTTTTCAACTGATCGCCTCCAGGTGGTACGGGGGCGGCCCGGCCTTCTTTTTCCATACGCTTGCCACGTTAACCCTTGCTTGGATAGATGGTTGTCAGGTCTCCGCAACACATGTCCAATCCAGCGCCATTTCCTTGTCAGGATCTCCTTGTCGATGGGTTGTTGCTCAGTCATCTCCCACAGCCTTACATTAGAGATGGTTCGTGGCCAGTAAATCCCCAGTATGCGCCGCAAGCACTTGTTGACGAACACCTGCAGCCGACTGGTTATTTCGTTTTTGACGAGCCATGTCTCGCATCCGTACAGGAGCAATGTATTCTCTTAGTAGCTAATATCAGTTTAATGGGTTTCACAATGCAAACAACAGAATCCTCGACTTGGTACTTAGTAATATATCAAATTTAACGATAGGGCTACCCCTTGACACCTTAAGTACTTTAGATGTCAACCACCCTTGTTTGTTGCTTCATATACCTTCTGCTACTTCCCGTAAATTTCTTAAGGCTAAAGTTTATGATACTTTAAATTTTTACAAGGCCAACTATGAAAACATTATATCTGTTCTAATGGGTGTTGATTGGTTGGCTAAGTTTTCTGAATGTCCCAATGTAAATGCAATGGTCTCAGCACTTTATAATATTATTAGAGATGCTATTAGTAATAATGTACCTAAGCGCGGCACTGCCAAGTCAAAATTTCCTCCTTGGTTTAGTTATGCATTAATACAGAGATTGTCGAAGAAAGACAGGCTAAGGCGTAGATACCAGAAGTACAAGAATCCAATGGACGCAATTTCATATAGCGTACTTCGTGGTCATTGTCATAAGTTATACCACCAATGTTACTCTCGCTATATGCAGGTGGTCGAGGCCGATATAGTAAAAAACCCTAAGTCATTTTGGCGTTTTATTAAGGCAAAAAGAAAAAAATCTACATCTGTTCCCTCTACGATGTATAGATTAAATGATACTGCTAGCACAGGCACTGATATTGCTAATCTTTTTGCCTCCCAATTCAGGACCCATAGCGGTGGAGACCCAATGAGTCCGGCGGTTCCATAAGTGAACTTTTAGTCACCAATGACAAATGCATAAGGCACATTTGTTTTACAGAACGGGAAACGTTAAAAATGATAAAACAACTGGACATTTCCAAAGGACCTGGCCCGGATGGATTGCCTACAGTGTTCATCAAACGCTGTGGCTCGGCTCTGTCTTGGCCTTTGACTTTAATCTTCAATCGATCATTGTCTGATGGTTGCTTCCCAGATGAATGGAAAAAAACTAGAATAATACCATTGCACAAAAAAGGAGAACTAAGTAATACTAAAAATTACCGGCCAATTGCTATCTTGTCCTGCTTCTCTAAACTCTTTGAGTCGTTGGTTTACCCTATCTTGACTATGCATACGGATCCTATCTTGTCTCCTAGTCAACACGGCTTTAGGTTCGGTCGCTCGACCGTAACTAATCTGAGTGTCTTTATATCAGACATATCAGGGGTCCTCGACCATGGTGCAGAGGTCGACGCTATTTATACAGACTTTGCTAGCGCTTTTGACAGGGTCTGCCATACCACACTACTTAAAATATTAGAGCACATTGGCGTACAGGGATCCCTTCTTCATTGGTTCCAGTCGTATTTGGCAAAAAGACTTCAGGTAGTGTCTGTTAACGGATATGAGTCATTGCCTTATCACGCTGTAACGGGAGTGCCGCAGGGGTCTCACCTTGGACCTGTACTCTTTTTAATTTTTGTGAATGATATAACCTCAGTTATTAAAAATTGTAATTGTCTAATATTCGCAGATGACATGAAAATTTATAAAATCATTTCTTCACTCCGTGATTCGCAACTTCTTCAGGACGACTTATCTAGAGTTGCCAATTGGTGTGAAGTAAATAAAATGGAGTTAAATGTTAGCAAATGTAAGCATATTAAGTTCACTAAAAAGAAAGCGCCAATTGAGTCAACATACATGGTGGAAGGTATAACTCTGGCCCAAGTAAATGAAATCACAGACCTTGGCGTTATTATGGACAGTAGACTGCGGTTCGTGTCGCACATTGATGCGATTGCCAATAAAGCCGCTCGAATGCTTGGATTCTTAAAGCGTAACACCAGACATTTCCTTAATGCAAATACCAGAATCATGCTATTTAATTCTCTGGTGAGAAGTCACCTGGAATATTGTTGTATTGTCTGGAGCTGCCCTGTATATAGTGTTCATTCGCAGCGGGTTGAAGGCATTCAACGCGCATTCACAAGGCACTTGGCCTATGTCTCGAGCGGTATCTCTCATCGATGCACTTACGAACAACGTCTCGAATTCTTTAATATGCAGTCATTGCGTACTCGCCGAATGATGCACGATTTGTTTTTTTTGCACAAGGTAGTAAACTACAAAATTAAATGCCCCAATATTCTTGAGCGCATTAGTTTAAACATACCCTATAAGTTATCACGACATGCTATAGTCAGGTTATTCTCAACGCCATTGGTGAAAACTAATGTTGGAAGTAATTCTCCACTAAGAAGAATTTGCACTGAATATAACACGATTAACGGTAGGGTGGACGATTTGGATATATTCCATGATTCTCTGCCCACCTTTAAAAGAAAAAGGTACTGGAACTACTTGCATAGGGACCCCCCACGGTCCAAAATGTTTTATCTTCGTGATTTGGTTTTGTTGTTATTGCTACTGTTTGTATTTTTTAATTTTAAATTTTGTTTATTTTAATCTCGCTTTATATCGCTGTAAAGAATTTCCTATTTCAACATAGATTTACATTTGCTGTATATACCTATAATAGGTGTACATATCAGACCATGGCCTTATATTATTTTTACGCTGTATGTAATATGTATACTGTTGGTATGTCAAATAAATAAATAAATAAATAAACCTTAGATGAATGATTGGCCTCGCTGCGCTCGCAGCGAGACCAATCATTAATGTAAGGTTACAACGAACTACAAGAACTTTCATATGATGTTATTTGCTGCTACGGAACCCTTCATGGGCGAATCCATCTCGCACTTGGCCGGTTTTTTTCTTTATTGACTCGTCATAGTGATCGCATCCTGCCTGATGGCGGTAAGCAGCCGATGCAGTCCAAAATAATAAGAGCGCTCCCCACCGTGGAATAAGCACGGTAACTAGCATACCCATTCATGACGGCCTGCATAAATCCCGTTTCACACCTCGCTTAAAAGGCCCGGGACTATTGGAGCTGAGAAACACATGCGCCGGCAAAGAATTACAAAAGCCGAATGGTCTTACAGAGGAACGACTTGCCATGTTTTTTGGAACGAGTACTGATAGTCTTTACTGTACAGTATGATGGTGGTTCCTAAAACCAGCACGTGTAGTCCGGGAGAGGAAAGGAAAGGGCGCGATTAGATCAAAAAGTTCTTCAGAACACTGAGAGAAGAAAGTCTCTACGCAGCTGGAGCTAGGTCCTCAAAGAGAGGCTGTAACCTCAGCATCTCCAATAATGCGTACCGCTTGCTTTTGCAGTCTATCAAGTGCATCGAGGAGGTATTTAGCGGAGCCGTCCCAGAGATGGGAATAATGCTCCATACTCGATCGCACCTGAGTCTTGTACAGCAAACAGCGCTGCTCGGAAGTGAAAAACCGCCTCACCTTATTGAGAATACCCAACTTACAGGAGGCAGTTAAAAAACACTCTCGGTATAGCATTTTGGATTTAGTTCCTGGCCGATACAGAGAGTTCTGAAGAGAGCTAGGAGTAAGGAAGAGAGTTACCTTGGACGAGAATGGACAAACCTGGGTTTTGCTGACATTAAACTCGACCAGGTTTTCAGATCCCCACTTAGAGACACGATCGAGAGCCAGGTTCAGTTTGGCAACCAGTTCTTGCCTTTTCAGCACGAAATCGACTTACTTTGCCGCAAGATGTCCCAAGTATTCTCATGCACCGTACTGTCATCTAACAATGAATATTGCACAGAACAACATGTCATTAATATGCAGAAGAAATAGAGTAGGTGAGAGCACAGAACGTTGCGGCACTCCGGCATCGGCTTTGTAGAACGCGGAGGAACTACCCTCACAAAGGACACGAATCCTCCCCTCTTCTAGAAAGTCTGCTGTCTTAAAATCACGATGGGACAAAAAAGCCTAACAAAAGCCGGACAGGCCGGACACGTAAATATTTGGCCGGACACGACCGTAAAAAAGCCAAACATGTACATGTACATGTAAACGGGTACAGGGCTGTAACTCAAATCGTCGACATTAGTCACAAATATGCCAGTTTGAAGTGGAACTAATCTAGGCCCGTCTGCCGCATGTTCGACAAGCTACTAAACTCACCACTGAGTGAAGCCCACGCAACGTTAGACGACGTCGCGGCAGGCCCATAAGATAGTGGAACGTGCTGGACTTCTTTCAGAAGTGCAGGCATGTTAAAGCCCTATACCGGGAGGGTAGGGAGGCGTTTGTCGGTTGCAGAAAAATACATTGGCAAAATATTTTCGAACTAACGTAACTTCGAACAAACAAGCGTCAGAGAAACAAGGCCTCGGGGTAAGATGTTCGATGTATAGAAACATCGAACTAAAAAGTCGTCGCAGTAACAAGCCACCGCGTTATCATAACATCAATCTAACATAAAATGTAGGAAAATAGCTGCTGTCTGCAAATAGCTCATAATATACATTGAGAATTTCTCATAATAAGCACCAGCAGTAAAAGAAAATAAAATTTTAAGAATAATGGTTACTACAAAACTTTATCATCATCAGTTTAAAATTGCTGCCTACTGCTGGACACCGGCCTTCCCACATGGTCACATGGATTAGTCAGCACATGGGGATATTGGGCCATCACCTACCACGAAAGCCTTATAAAAATATACGCGGCAAAAAAAGTATTTTAAAAGCAAGCTATTTTATCTTCAATCGCATTGTTGCTTTCCATCATCATCATCAGCCTATAAACGTCCCACTGCTGGGCACAGGCCTCCCACGTAGTTAATAAATAGCAAGGGGGATAGGTCCATAACCCACCACGCTGGCTCAAAGCGGGTTGGTGGGTTTTAACGACTGCCATCTTACGACAACAACCGGGACCGCCGGCTTAACGTGCCTTCCGAAGCACGGAGGAGCTCGAGATATTTTTAATTTGGTCACCCATCCAGCGACCCAGCATTGCGGCTTTCCATTAGGTGAGATCAATTTATAAGTTTTTAAATGTATTTTAAAGCATTTTGGTAAACGGTCCTCTTTGGCTTTTAAGAGGCAGCGCTTTCTTCAGGTTTTTTCTTTTTTTGTTCTGGCAACCATTTTACGTGTGGAACTCGACAAAACATTCCTCTAGGCATAGTCCTGGATTCGTGGGGCACACGCGACACTAGTAGACGACGTCTGTTCGTTTCCCACGCTGGGTGTACACCACACATCGGTTCCTGCGGCACCTCCCTTTATAAGTTTTTTTCAGTTTAGATAGATAATGGAAAGCTGCAAACAGAAATTCAAAAATTTCAGAAAACATTGTTTCACCGACAAGTTGTTTTACCAATATAATTATGTTGCCTGTAACCTCTCAAGTAACACAAGAAAGCATTTTATGAAAAGAATAGTTAATTTAAGTACAACTTATGGCCCGTATAAACTCATAAATAAGTTCACCGAGCATCTTGAGGCCTCATATTAACATCTCAAAACCATTATGATGCTTTGCATTGTATAACGGTTGGATAATGGCATATTAAATTGTTTTTGAAAAGCTTTAGCTGTAGTGCAGCAAATCTAAACGCAGCTATACAGCTGTTAGCTGTTTTTAGAGCATTTAGATATAAAATAGCATTCTTGAATAATAGATAAATGTTTAATGCTGTTTAATAGCAATAACATGATGGCACGTAAATCTGGTATACAGCTTTTAGCTATTTTTAGTGCCTTTTGTTGTATAATAGCACTTCTAAGTGGTAAGTAAAAGCCTACTTCTGAACAGCATAAACGTGAATCAATGTAATGCTTGCATTTTTAATGATCAACTGAGATCTGTTGTATAGCTAACAGCTCTTCAATCAAATACACGTGACATACACGTGGCCATACGCATTACAATAATGCGTATGGCCGACTACTACTGCTGGCAGCATTAATTAGCATTTTTAAAGGCTCACCGGGCTGCTATAGACAGACACCATTTTGTAATGCAGACTGCTTTGATGTGTTTCTTGGGCTTGCATAATAAATCAATACCTAGTTAAAATGTTAAAGCAAACCAAATTTGTGTAGCTTGTAATATGCAGTCCAAGTTTATTACCAATAAAATGTATTATTTCTGAATATTTATTTACTATTAATCTTTGATAATACAATAAAAATTGTTTAGCCACAATCGGTATTTACACTTTCCACTTATTTGTTCCCAAACATTGGTTCATTTGCAAGGTTCATGGGTATGTACATTATAACTTCTTACAATGACACCTTCAACGGTGTGCAGGGAGGCTGCGCATTTCTTTGAGAGCCTTCTGTAGCATCGCCACCATTTCTTATAGCCCCGCTCCTTGTTTTTCGCAAACCTGTGACCTTCGTACATAATGTAGGGGCGACCTTCTATTAAGTCATACGTTGCTGAAATACAGAAGTGCCATAAGTGTTATAGTGGTTTAACAAACAATGTGTTGATTGTGAATTTCTTCAGTGTATAATATAGATAATGGACCACTATTAAAATGTATTTTAAAATAAATTAAACAGTAACCATTTTTATTAAGTATTTTATGCATAGTTAACTTCGGACCGCAGTTTCGCCAGCCTGAAGCTGTCACCAATTTTATGATACAGCCTACGTCCAGTCTGGAAGAAGTGTTACGGAGGTTACCTCGTACATCGAAACTTACAAACTTAGGTAAAGTTTGTAAGTTTGGATATACTTTATAATAATACTTCTATTATGCACCATAAACTGCACTACCCTTTAATTGACTAATATGAAATAAGGAATACCTAAAGCATGTAATGATGCAAAACTTTAAGGAATAAAATAACAAAAAAGCTTAAAAACTCGGCTGGCTCTGGTTAAGGTTTTTGTTATTAGGCTCTGATTAGGTCTACAGCCTGACTTGAGGACTACAAGTACAAGCCCAATATTATTTAACATATAAATAGAGCAAATTAATGTCCAGTGAAAGAAATTACTCTATTTAAAGCAATTTAATTAGTCATAATAGTCTACAACACACACAACATATAAGCACCTTAATTACACTTCAAACTTTTGAATAAAGTAACATCTAAAAATCTTATAAATGGCTAAAACCATAGTTCGCCTAACGTCACAGCGTTTCTTTTTCAAATTTCTTGTCCTCGTTAATTTCCAATATCAGAAGCTTAAACCAATGTTACACGGAGTGCGAGTCGAGTTTTAGAATTCCTTCCTGCTGCGATGACAGTGGGAGTTCTTGATGTTAGCTATCATATTTTCCACAGTAAATACCTTCATTTTACAGCCCAGGGGGGCTTTGTTGCAGACCCAGTACCTCTTGATCCCCGATGTGTGGTTAAGGTTGAATCTCGCTCCGTCCATCACTAGGACAAGTTTACCGCGTTTTGTTGTTGAGAAAGAGGGTCCTAGAAATAATAAAAGATTTATATAATTTATGTTATTTATTAGTATTTTTAAGTAAACCTGGAAGCGGCGGCGGCGACGCGGTGGGAGTGGCACCCATAGCACTAATACTTTCAAATATTACTTGACTTAGGTTTTAGAAATAACTAATGTACTCGTAAGGCAAACATTTCATATCTTGGTAATTGTCAAAGTTCAATTAATTGTCCAAATAAAGCCATATAACACATTATGACATAAAACCATTAAACTCAGAATATTATTTTTTTGGCTTATTCATTCTGATTTACACAAATGAAAAAATAGTTACATAAGCTGTCATACATTTTTATTCATTTATTTTAACTTAAAATACATCTACCTCTAAAACACAAAGTTTACATAAGTATTTATCTACTTATATTTTTTATTAAAACTAAATTTTATATATTGACCTAAAGAATAATTAAGAGTAATTAATAATGTGTACTAAGAACTAATTTAAAAAGTTTTAATGGTATACAGAAAATTCACTTAAGCATGCATGATTTGAATATAATAAATATGAAAATAAGAAAGATATTGGCTTAATTTTTCTTTATAAAACTACCTACTTATAGGTAAGGGATGAATTATATTAGACCGGGCCGTGCATGGGGCGTGCCTTGTACGTGGCCCAAACGGGTCACTGATTTAAAACGTTACATAGGTACATTTTGTATTTATATTAGACCGGGAACGGACGGGACACGGATCATGCACTGTGTAATATGAACTGCTTCATACAAAATGTATTCAACGTCTCAAATCAGTGCCCCGGCCGGGCCACGCACACGGCACACCCCGTGCACGGCCCGGTCTAATATTATATCAATTCATCCCCCTATAGTAGAGAGTTTGTAAAATTTTTGTATGTAGGATGTAAATTCAAAAAGGTTTGAGTAGACAATAAAGCGTTGAATAATTTCAACATGTCTAACCGATAACTCAGTGGTGGGGTGGTCATCGCCTGGATTCCGTAAGACGTGGGTTCGATTCCCACCTGAGCCAGTTAACTTTTTCAACTTTCAATATCAAAAAATATAAACTATTATAAATAATACATATTTTTGTTTTATTTGAACCCAGTAAATCCAGAATCCGTGAGACCTCAGTAACGTAACATGTCTCTATATATCCATGGTAAATAAAAATTGATTGTCACCTCTTTGGAAAATGACAAAGGGCCTCTAATTTTTGCGGTCTCACTCGGCTCGCAATATTGGTTACAAAGCACAGTCCTGTTAGTATATTACGTCCATGCATACGGCATGCCCATAGAGTGGTTTAAATAAAAAAAATAGTCCTACTCAACGACATGTCTTGTAGTGTGGCAGCTAGTATCAATCAAGCGAGTAAGCAAGCGGGGAGGCAAGCTCTGCGAAGTTCCACGGCTACAAAGACACAGTATAAATTTAGCTTATATTTATACTGTGACAAAGACGCGCGACAAAATTACACTTATTCACGGTATTCGGTACATTGATGTACCTACTCAATTTGCAAGTAACGGGCGCGGTACGCGGCTGGCGTATCTACCTACCTCTTTTACTTGAATCTATGTATAAAATGTGATTTTATTCGTTTCTTGTTTGACGTTTACTTTGTTATTGTATGTAAAAAGGTCTTAATCCTAATTCAAGGACACTACATGGTGTTCGCGGCTTGTGTTGACGATGACGTACCCGTCTCATTTTAAATCCATTTAAGGTCATTGTACTCGATAGAGTACGGTTAAACTTTTAATTATAGAAGAAATTTAATAAAATGAACATAATTAAAATAAAATAAAATATTTTAATTAAATTCAATGAAGGATAATACATGTTATTTTTATATCTTAGCAAAAAAGGGGGTGTTTAAAAATTTTAATCACTGTGAATAAATTCAAGCCGAGTTTCTTAAGATGATACATCTAAGACTACTTGTATTATCATTATTTTTATATTGAATACGCAAATATCGTTGTTTTATGTTAAATATGAAAACAAATATTCTTGTTTATATATATTAAACTCGTTCAGCTAAATAAATATTTGGTTATGGTTGAGTACACTGGCCACATTGATGTATAAACTCGAACAGGAGTGAAACTCTTTCGAGCTCTTCCCCCACAGCATACTGCTTATCCAATAAAACAAATTGTCGAAAATTTACGAAAAACCGAAGTCTGAGTGTGATGTGTGAGTCTCCATATCTTCATCAGTGACGGTGCTCCGGCACTGATAAAGATGAGGACTCACCGCAAGATAAACAGAGCAATACCTAACAAGGTTTTGTCCATAATGAAGGTGCTTTTTCTAGTGATGGTGATAGCAGTAATTCAGTACTAGCTGCAAAACTATTACAGCGCCAGCAACAGGAAAAAACTCCGGCTTGTTGCAAACTTTTACCAACCCTATCCTTCAGCTCTCAAGACCCACAGATACAACAGATAAGCAAGATGCTGTAAAAGAAGAACTAAAACACCTCACTCTTACTCGTTCAAAAAGTCCTTGACGCAGTATTACTCAGTACTATTTGTGGCAAGATATTTTAAAAAAAGCTCAGCTGTCCTCGTCTTTAGTCGAATGTATTTTATCCAAAGTGTAATTACTTTGCAAAGTTTTTTTTAAAATATCTTGCCACAAATAGTACTGAGTAATACTGCGTCAAGGACTTTTTGAACGAGTAAGAGTATATTGTATAATTTGGTAACGACATATTGATGTCGTTACTTCTATATTATTATAAATCTGTGGAGTCTTGCGCTCGTTCTTCTTCCACAGCTAAAAAACTTCCTGAATTCGGGTGCCCATCTATCCAAATAAAGAAGTAAATTTAAGTTTGACGATTTAAAACGCTTATTTTAAGTTTACTGAATTAAGAAATTTTGATTTTGTACGTGATTATAATTTTCAATACATCTGATCTTGATTTGACGATGACGTCTTCGTACGTGACTATGATTTACACTACATTGTGATTGTGTTCGTTTCTTGTCTTGACAATGACATCTTCGTACGTGACTATGGACGCCCGGCAGCCCAGGCGCGATTTGTTGCAGGCCCAGAAAGTCCTGGCCCCCCTCGACCGCTTACAGTTATACTTGTACCCATTTATTTGGAGCAGTGGCTTTCCATTCCTCGTCTGAAGCATAATTGGACCTATTAAAAAAGAGTTCTTGATTGAGAACATTTAAGGCCTCGGCTGTCGTAATACCAGACACTATAAGATTTTAAATGTGTGCAACCTCTGGAGTCTGCATGACAGATAAGGGAATAATCATGTTAAGGCTAATTTACACGTATGAAGTTGTTACTACGTAAATAAACTTTAACTTAATTTTAAGTGTTATCTAAATTTTAACTTGCAACTTGCTACTAAATCCTGTGTTTACATGCAATTTATCACTTAAAATTAAGTTAAAATTTAGTTGCCTATTTAAAACTTAATACGTGTAAATCAGCTTAATGCGCTTTGAGTTCATCAGTCTACAGCAGTTACTCTTGCTTATTTAAGTTAATAATTATTTATTACCCACTATTTTAATAAATAGTGCTTGCGACCTTTTTTATTAGAGACTATTTTATAATGACAAGTCATAGCTGCTAAGTAATAATTCATGGTAATTGTCGTCTGCATGCTGCTTTAACCCTTGAACTCATGACCAGGAGGCCTAATACTGGTTTTACCTTTAGTAAACCTTTACCGGTGTCGGTGAGGTAAAGAGATTTTTAATTGAAAAAGTAATAACTTACATAATTGGGCAATGATATTTATTTTTATTCATACATTGGTTTTTTTAATTAAAAGTTATTGATTGTAAAGTATAAAGCTTGGTAGAAATATATAATCAAGATTATTGTTAATTTAAACATATTTGTTGCATTTTGCAAATAAACGAACTGTATGTTTGTAATGATGAAAAATAAGAAGAAAGATTGATAGATTAAAGTAGATATAAGTACAAGTATTGATAAATATTATTTAATAACAAACTAATTTTATCAGTGTGATTATTAGGTTTACCTATATACATACTACTATGATGACAATCCTTATCATAACAAAACAGATAATTCAAAATAAAGTATTTGTGACGTTCTACCAAGATGATAATTTCACTAAAAAACAATATAGGTACTTACTTACGGCCTATTGCTTAATTAACTATGTTTTTATTACATAGTAGTACGAGTAGTTTTAGTATCGTAGTGCTATTTACTTACCTGAAAAGTGGTTGTACCGGACCTTACATTTTATTGGCATTTGAGTAGTTTGCCGAAACTCACTTTTTTAATCCCGCGAGTAATATTCAGTTTATTGTTTTGAGTTTTAGCTTCATTAGGCAGACTAAATTCTTAAAAAAAACCGCCAATCTCCATGGTTCTATTCATAGCGGGGGCAACATTGCGTACCTCGGTAGGGTTGTTGATAGGTTCGTCCTGTCTACCATCATCTTGTCTGTCACTTTAAAAACCATGTTAATCATTTGATAGTATTCTTGTTAGCACTAATAGAGTAATTTCAATCAATAGAAATCACTTACGAGATGGGAAGTTGATGGGAAGTTTACCAAATGGGATGTAGCCGTTTTTTCAATATTAAATCATGTCAATATAAATTCTTTTATAGTATATATGTTTAATAACGGGATTGAGAGAAAGAAAAGCAATATATATTAGAAACAACTTTACTAAGCAATTGGGAGTTACATAGCTTGAAGAAAAAGAAAAGATAATCTTCATGTTCCTCAAGATAAAAGAAAACGTGTGCACTAAAATTTGAATGAAGAGGTTCCAGGTCCGCCACAAAAGCAGGACGCAAAGATGTTCTTTTTGTCCAAGAAATAAAGATAGGAAGACTTGGAACGGTTGTTTCAAATGCAATGTTCCAATATGTAAGGACACGCAAATCTGATGTGCCAAAATTGTACTGATTTAGATATCAATGATCTCGCTAGAATAGACAAAGTTAGTTATTTCTATGTTTTTATAAGGTTACATATCGCTAGTCTTATAATATTAGCTCAGACCAAATGTTTCTAAAAAAATAAACGTACTTTGTATTTTTTTTAAGATTTAAGGAAAATTTGTTAAATTTTAGAAGTACTTTTTAATTTTAATTTTTTTTATGATTAAAGTAAAATTTTTATACATTATTGCGTTTAAATTTTTACCTAAATAACTTTTTAAGCCAAAAACTGTATCTAAACCCTTATATTAGGAAAATACACTTAAAAAGTAGATATTTAATTAATAATTAATACTTTATTGCACAAAGAAATTACTTAATACACAAGTTACACAGGACATATACAAAGGTGAGCTTATCTCTAGAAGAGATCTCTTCCAGCCAACCTGATACCTACTATCGGGTAATTTTAATCCCACATTATATGGGTGAGGATTTTTTTTCAACTTGTATGCCGAAGGATATACAAAGAGTTAAATTCAGAGACTAAGCAATTCAATTTATCGGCTGTAACGTCATAGATTCTACAAGCTAACAAAATGTCCAAAATGTTACGTAATAAAATAATCAAATCCCAGTTCTCTTCGCCAGTGGGAATATATCGACCAATGATTAGTCCAAAGTATCAGAACTATCATTTCGGAAGCTGAGCATCTTAGCCGGACTCTAGCCTCTTCGAACACTAAACAATTGCTAGGTTTTGAACTTGAATCAGGGGGGCCGTAATTTAACGACATCATGGTTTCTTTCAGTAAATTAGCCTGTAATATACCATTGCTTACATACATGTTTATTAAGTTATTACATAATTATGGGAGTCATGACATAGCGACAAACACCTTCCAAGAAATCGTGCATGGCGTCTACTGCTACATTTTCTAAAATACCAAATCCATCTAATTCCAGCCAACAACATGTTTCCTTTATGCATGTTAAAGATAAATTATTAATATTTAACTGATCGTTGTACAGTGTCATGTTCCTAAGCAAATCAGGATTTCCACGAATTGAAGTTTGCAGTTCTGCCCTGTCGATGTTGCATATTCTGCAGCATTTGTTTACAGAAAAGCTCTCAGTAAATTCTAGAATAGAATTAAGACCTAAATTATCACCAGTAATTGCAACAACTTTGAATTTTATAACTCATTTAAATACATCCGTGTCAATAAAAACTCCTGTATTTTGCAACTTATTTAGTTACATAATGGCAGAACGGAAAATGGCTTTATTACCTTATTTCGTCTTGTAGGAAAAATGACAAAGAGACAAAAGAATAACATGATCTAGCTAGGAACATAAATATGGAGGTAGTGCTGGCAGTCAAACATAAACACCCCCAAGCTTGTGAACTCCTGCATGTCCGCCCAACGGGTTTCCGACTTCGAAATCATCATAGTAAACTATAAGAGGCAAAATAAGGCTGGCATCTGCTGGCTGGATTAGCATGTAATGCCGTCAAAGGGAACCATTTTCCATACATAGCAATGCACTATCATTGCAAGCGCTTACTTTAACAGCACCCTGCAAGTGATCCAAATAACGGAGAACTGCCTGAATAATTCCGTTAATAGATAAAAACTTTCTAAGAACTCTGCCCAAAGGAATTACTTGCATGATACAGGGTAAAGTTGACTCACTCGTTACATTCCTAAGAGTCGTCAACCTAGGAAGATAATCAATTGTAATGGTTAAAGGAGGAATATAAGTACCCAAATTTTCAAACTTTTGCAACCTCAGAAATTCCGAACGAAAAGGAGTGAGCACTGACGACATAGACGATGTCTATTTGTTAATACAATCTCGCAGGCTGTTGTTTTCTACTGATTCACCGTTTTCACCATCTATCGAACTGAAAGCAGATTCCGCTAAAAAAGGAGCTATATCGGTCAAATACGATTGTAACGCTGAAACAAAACATTGAACAACCGATCTCGTGACACCAGGATTGCTATAGAGATTTATTAAAAATCTACATGTTAATCTGTCAAGATTACTATCGATAATATCATCGCCAATGCGCAACTCAGACGCACTCGTTTCCATAACAGCTGCGGGTGGGTAACTAGCACTACTGGTACTAAACACTGGCTCCAGTAGCATCCCAACAGTTGGATAGAGGCAGTGAAAATCAAGAATATGCTTGCGGAATTGACGGACATCACTAAAGCATCGACTGCAATTTTCTTCCCCATACTTATAAATGTAAGGGTCAAAATTTAAAGGACATTCCTTTCTTATATGACGAACTAGTTGAGAGATAAGATTGAAAGACCTTTTACAATCGCGACACACTACCATTTTAATCAATTTTATTACGATTCTCTCATCATTATTTTATAATTTCAATATTATCTATTACTATTACATTTAAATAATTATTTTAACTCAAGGTATGGCTGCAGCGTCGAAGCAAGACCCAAATCTAGAAGTAGCTGTTTTAGTGATCGGCTGTAGTCATCATAATTTGTTTTAATGTGATAGAATGCTATTTGAATGAAGAGCCAGATTGAATAGCATGACGTTGTATATGGACATGCAACTGCGTGAATTATTTTAAAACTCGCGTCAAGGGCTTCAGGGAAGCTTATAAACTTCCAAAATGTGTTTTCAGCAGAAGAAAACACTGGTTATGATGTTGTATGGCTCACCAACTGAAATAAAGAATGGCTGAAAAAAGACCTATGTTGCTAAGGCGTGCTTCTATATCGCCCCAGTGACATCATTTTCGGACGGAATGAAAGATACTAGGCTCTTCACCACTTCGGGTCGACTTCCAGTGCCGCCTTTCCTGCTTGCAGCCGGCGAAATTTTGTAGAGACAGCCTAGTAATATTATTGTCCCAGTTATCTTGACATTGTCATCATCTGAAATAAAAATTAATTCAATGAAAACGTTGTTTTCCGAATAAATCATCAGAATAAATATTGGTAAGTGGAGCTGCCGTTGATTGTTCTTATTAAGCTGGTAAATTTTTTTTTACAGAGATTGAGTTTGGTTTTTGAACTCCCAAAGACATCTAAAAGTTAATTAGTACTCAAGTTACATGCTGTCACTGTCAGTTCCAAAAATATAATATAGTATTCAGCAGTAAATTTATGAGAAACTCACCACTTAACATGCACTGCTCCGTTATCGTTTTGATGGTAGCTAAAACAAATTTGTCTTTCAGGTTTTTAATCTTGTTTTGCGAGTAGCAATAATTTTAGGTACCAATTCTTTGCACGCAGTAAGCCCGTCAGCTGCGGCTGGGTAAAGAGCTTCGAAATCTTTAATGAGGAGTCTCCAGCCTTCAGAACCCTTCAGGACAGGATAGGTGTTTAAATATTCTTGAACCTTGTCCGTTTCGTGGTAACATGTATACAGACGGGCTCTAACTGTCTTCGACCACAGTTCTTCAATTGTCAGCTAGGGTACGCCCACGATATCTCCCTTCAGCTGGTTTATAGCACTTTTTACCAATTCAAATTCACCTGAAACAAAATTAATAATTAATGTTTTTTTTTACTATAAAACATAAGCATTAAGCACTGACAAAACCAGACCTCGGTAGCAAAGTGGCTGAGGCAGCCGCCCGGAAAGCGGAATGTACGTGGTTCGATTCCCGCCTGAGGTTGTCATCTTTTTCAGTGTTTAAAAAATTTCACTTAAAATTAATAATATGAATACAATATAATAAAATAAAGACGTTTTGCCACAACCGACCATTGCATTCTGTACCTCAAGAGGAAAAATAACTACTGTCGAAGACCCTGTTCCAGGGTTATATTCATGTAACTTAAGACTGAGGGCAAGGCACTTTTTTGGAAATATTTAGAATAAATATTGCACCGGGTTTCAAAACAAAAATACTGTATCTGTCATCGCCTATCTAGTAGGAGGTTGCTTTCATTAATATATGTCTGAAACAGCTGACTATTTAATGCATCTTACCAGCTTCCAGGTGACTCAAATCTATTGCATCGTTGTTGGCAGGCACTGACTGGGGCGCTGGTGACCCGGTGTCCGTAAAACACGAACGAGATCGTTTGGCTGATGGCTCCACAAATCCAAGGCTCATCAGGGTTTTTTTCAGGTTATTTCGGGCGTTCACCAGCCACCCGGATGAGTTTTTCCTTGGCGTAAATTTTCCTCTTTTGATGGACGGGCAGTAGTAAAGCGCCGCATTTTCTGAATCACAAGCACGTTATATCCTGGCTAATCCGCAGGAGATGGTGATTTTCAGGCAGCTTTACCTTTTCGTTGGCCAGCGTTAATTAAATACGTACACAGCTGGTTTCGCAGTTTGGTCTCCAGAAGTCCTGTCTGGCTTGCTCTGTGGCAGGCTTTCAGTAAAGCCCTTCCCTGAGGCGTCGCCTCACAGAGAGTAACAACCTAAAACAAATTACATTCATTAATTTCGATGCATGAAGCTGCACGTTATATCTGACTAGTTTTTAGAACTAGGTAAGCCTGATTTTACCTGATTTCCTCGCGTTCTTGGGATTTAGGAGTCCTGCTAGCGGCTGGTGTGGGTGCGTCTGACAAATCTTTAAACAGCAGAAGCGGGCCGTCCCGCTGGTTGTTTGGTTAGTCGGTTGGCTGTCCTTCTGGTAGGTTATGACTCTGGCGCTCAGTAAGGTCCTTCAAGACAATTAAGGGTCGTCAATTAAGGTATCGATTATCGAGGTCGAGGAATTCCCCCTGTTCCTGACCGCCTATAGCAGACCGCAATAGCGATGAAAGTTCGTTACAGCTAGTACACGTCTCGCCTGTAATACCATAATAGATTGAAATTACACAATGAAACTAAAAGGTTAGGTTAGGTTCTCGTCTACACCGACCAAATGTTTTCTATACATTTTTTTAAAACTAATATCACACGAGTCAAAAGACCGAAATAAAAAAAGATAAAAAAATTATCCTGTATACAGGATAATTTTTTTATCAGTGCACATAATTTTTCAAATTATAGAGTAACTTAATACAGATTTAGTTTTAATTTTTCAAAGTGAAAGATAAAGAAACTAAAATTGATCAAACATTGTTGTATCTCATGAAAACCCCGTCGATGGTGGTGTCAGTGGCTCTGCAGCCAAGAGTAGTCCACTTCTGGCACAGCCACTGAACCTTGGGCCCCTTGCAGCGGCTGTAGGCATGGAACCGGAGGCCCGGCAGGTTCAGCACCGGATTCCTCCGATTGGACATCGTGAACCACATCATCTCTGAAACGTAAAACAACAATTTAGGCTTGGGTTCATGTTAAGCTTACTTTATATATAGATATTTGAACGGGGTTTTACTTTATTTTTTACAAGAATACTAAGAACTGCATAGGTGGCAAACTAGTTTACGTTATCGATCCTAACACTCTTAGTAGCTGTTCGTAAAAATATTACGCGATTAAGCAGCTTAAAAATTCACAATTAAAAATTAAGTATTTGTTTTCAAAGAATTGAAAACATCAGAACAAAGAAAGAAAACAAGCTTTTATTTAACTTTCAATGTGTGTGTGTATATTATGTATGTTCGAATCAAATCTTGCAAGGAAGAATTGAACCACTTGCCGGGGTCCGATTGAGCTGAAATTTGGTATACCAGCGTAACTTCGACGACAACACAATAAATGTCACCATGGAGCTGGTCTGATGATGCAGTCATAGGAACTACAAAACGATACAGTATTACCCGTTGTTACTAGATATAAAATTCGTAATTTACGTATGAAAAGTAAGCTTATAGGTACAGTAGATATTATATTTTGTTAATTTTAGGAAGTGTGGTGTGTGTCACTCTCTCAATCTGATAAAAAGAACCTTGTACGGGTAACCAGAATCTCAGCTTAATGCACGCAATACAATCTTGTTATATAAGTGACGACAAAACACTTTGGAAATGTTAACAAACAGTTCTAGTTAAATATGATTTGTAATTTTAAAGTTTCGTATTGTAAGGGGAACGATGCGGAAATGTTCACCTTACGAAACAACTGGTTAGGAAAACTGATAAGCGTATCAATAATAATTAACTAAGTAAAAGGCGACTAACGGATTAAAGACCGCATATACATCTAACAGCATAGAGCGGCGATGGGCTCACCACCTGTCACGCTAAGCACATGTGCAGTCACTATTTGGTGAAAAGTGGGCTATGGTAGAGGACTGCTTTTGCTGTCCTCATTGCCTAAGCCCAAAGTGATTTAAATAGTAATAGAGCGGCTATTGGACACTATTTCATACAAAAACTTTGAGCTGGGGCTCAAGTTACGCCATCTAACGTTGAAAAGCAAAACCGTATATCAAGAATAATAAGAAGTATACTATGAACAATTAGAATATGTTTCACCTACCCCACGGTAGGTGTCGCCCTGCAGTAGGGATGTTCCGTTAAAAATTCGACGTACCTATCGATAAGTTTGATAAAGATTAACCAAAATCGGTATAATATACAACATTGGAACAAGCAAGTGACAATTAGGGAAGGAAATGAAAATTCGGGTGTTTCAAATAATTATTTACTAAGTAATAAAGTGTAAAGTTATTAAAAATTCGACATATTTAACTAATTATAAACAAAGAATGAATGAATGAAATAACATAAGCACCTAGCTAGTACCTACGAACAGCATACTGACAACACTCATTTTTGAAGTAAACCCACCCCCGCGATCACTCTTCATAAGTAAGGATTATTAAACACTCCCGTATACCAAAATCAAGTCTACTTCAAAGCAAATGTAAAATGGTTGTGTGATTGTATTAACGAATCAATTCATAGGAAAGATAAGGTAAAATGGCTGACTTTAACAGAATAACACTCATCATTTTAAAACATCTATGTACATAGATATAATAGACCACATTGCGTGTTATTGACAACTCGCAATCGCAAATACAATCACGAGCAAAAATATGTAAACAATTGTAACTCTTAAAACAATGGAATAAGAGTCAAAGTATATACATATTGTTGCTCGTGACTGTACCTATCAAATTATTTTTGTCGATCTTAATCTGTTATTTTATATTTCATTCCATAGATTTATTTGATGCATTAGCATTAAACACCAATGTCATAACGGATGCGTGTATATGTTTAATTTGGATATCCTATTTTCTTATGTATCCTTCAATGTTTTTTAAGTTTAACCTTCGATCAACAATACCAACTAGATAACGCGCCACGTACCAAATCAAAGCTAAATTCGGTCCACTTGAATAATATTTATACAGCTACATTTCTCTACTAACGAACTGAGACAAAAGTTATAAAACAGTTTTAAGTTCAACCTTATTACAACCCAGTAATAAAATCATAAATTTATTACTGGGTTGTAATAAATTTATGATTTTATTACTGGTTCTTCTAAGTATTATCATATACTGCTCCGTTACACAAAATGTTGGCACGTCTATTGGTCAACGTTGGCCAACCATTTGTAGCGTGTGGGTTAATATCGGTAATTGTGTTTAAATTTTTATATTATTTGTTAGTTTCAAGCTATTTTTTTATATTTATTATTAACATTTACATAAGTAGGTACTTATCACGTACTTACTTAATGAGTAACTAAAAACTAAAACAAATTAACTTAAAAACTAAAAACCTATAAATATTTTATAAATAAAAAATATCTCTACAGAACCGCTGCCGCGTGGCAAGTTCCCCAAATGGCTGGCAGCGTTGCCCTTTTGAATGGCGTGTTTAAAGCTTAAAACATATTTTATTCTACATGTAGGTACTAACCGAAACTAAGACACTTCGGCCGTTAAATTGCTTTTTCGGGCATTATTTATGCAACTTTTAAATACACGGCATTGTGAACGTGTTTACTTTGGCCGTGTTTCAAGCAAACTAAACAAAATAAGAGCTCACTTTTCATGTGCGCTGTTATTTAAGGAGCCGCGCCGCGCGCCGACCTTACATCTAGTTGGTATTGTTGATCGAAGATTTAAAAATAAGTAGTAATATTCTAATTAAACGATCATCGCACGATACTGTTACACTGCATAACATTGCGTTAGGGACGCAATGATCATTGAGTCAGAAATTACTACTTATATAAAACTTAAACTTACGATATAAAAATATTATCTACATAAAACATTATTCAATAAGTAAAACAACTCACTTGAACACCACTAAATCATCTACTTCCGCTTCGACAAGTGTGGTGACATCCTAAAAGTAGATACTTTAGCTTTTCACCACTAGAGGTCAGCATAGGGCTGCGGTAAATGTTCTAGAATAATTTATTAGAAATTATGATTATAGTCTGATTATTGGGTAAATATACAAAATATTTACGAAAATAATCTGTAATCACATTCAGCCTTTTTTCCATATCGGGATTTGCAGTATCGCAATACGCAATTTGGTATAATTTCTATTGTTTACGTCAAATTTGTTCATGCACAAACACGACTGCACTAGAGGGCGCATAACATCATACTAAGCGACTTGTTACCACTTGGTAATAAGTTGTGGATTAAAGTTTTGATCGCTATGTCTTGTCTGTTAGTAATAGTTTAATGTCTTTGCCTATGCCTTTGACCAACCAACCCTTTAGGGATAATAGTCGAGATTATATGTATGTATCTATTTAAATGAACGTAACTATTACTAATCGCTATTTAAATTTTACAATATTTTTGGTATTCACTACTTAATTCTTGTAGGCAGAACGAACAAACAACAATACGTTCTTGTTGTATTGCAGAATTATTGTTTTTTTAGTGGCGCATCGGAACTATTCAGCAACTAAAATTTTCTCTGTTTACCTGTAATAGACGCTAAGGCTTTTGATTGATTAAATACTAACCTAAACAAAACAAACACACATTAAAACTATTTTAGATACCTATCTTTCAGATTTAAGTACTGCATATATTCTGCGCTTATCTTCATCTATCACATATCACTCAACCTTCGATCACACATAAAATCTAGATGCACCATCAACGCTCTCAAAACGTCTGCACAAAAAGAGTGCCTAGCGAGATGTTCAGCTACTCATTCCGTTAGTAGTGTGCGAGCTAAATGTCCACATGACGAAGAGCTCTTCGAAAATTGCAATTCCGCCAAAACACATAAATCGTCAAATGTATTGCCATTATTCCGCTACGATTTAGTATAGGATGGTGTATCTCAACGCCAGAAAAGGCTCAATGACAGTGGGAGCCGACGAAGTTGAGGATCTCATCATGGTACGTGATGACAGCGGCGCGGCACCCCATCCGGGACCACTTGCTGCAGCGCCACTGCACCTTCGGGCCCTTGGTGCAGTAGCGCTTGTAATAGCAGTACCGACCCTTCCTAATAATGGTTGTGCCACGATTTGATGTCACAAATTCCGCAACTGAAAGTAAACATTTAAAGACAATCTTCGTAATATTTAAATATTTGAGTATAATAATAATAATTCATTTATTTATTCAGGTAACTTACTAATAGGTAATTTAGATTAACCGATTTAATAACCGATGATGATAACGAATGATGGAGAATAAATTATTTTATTGACACAAACAAATTTTTATAAATACTCGTTATTGCACAAAAACACACTTACAGAATAATAATATGTAATAGCGAGCAGAGGATGGACTTATATTTTAAGAGATCTTTTACTCCAACTTGAGGTTGATTTGGAACTTAAAGTATATGTATGAACAACAAAAGTTACACAAATATTTTAAAAAATAAACAAATCGAGGCATAATTACATTACGAGTATACTTGCATACTTTGCGTTAAATATTTCCCTTATACTCGTATGTATAAGTATATATCTTACGTTCAAATGAATAAAATGATAGTATAGATTGCATTGATAAGTAACGAAAAGTGTTCGTTGTCTTTTATTTTAAATAATGTAACTAATTTATTGATGGTTGCCAGTGAGAAACTAATTCAAAAGTTGGACTATTAATGAGGAAGGTAGCTAGTTTACCTAAAACTGACTTTAAGCCAAGCACTTCTTGATATTATTTCCGAAATCAATGGTTGTGTTGATTCTTTTTGTAGATTATTTCGTCTGCAACCGTGTACAGTGATGCTCTGCAGCCGAGTTTGCTCCAGCTGGTACAAAGCCACTGTATCTTTAGTCCTTTTAGTTGGTTCCGCCGGTTGAAACGGTACACACCGATTTGGATGATCGGGTTACCGAGCCGCGATGTAGTGTATATTGGTACTGAAATAATATTAGAGGAAAAAAGTTTTATGTTAATCTTACTTTACTTTACTTAGATAATAGCCCTTGATTTAACAACGTTGCGTTTGGCCTTGATCTCATCAAAAATGAATTGCAGTCTATGATATTCTGCCTACATTTCTGCATGCAAAGGAGAAGTCGGTGAGTTTTTACATGCATGCGTCCATATGTAAACTTACTCCTTAAAAAAATATAAAACTGTTGTTGCAATGCTGCAGTACGTTTGCGGTCCTGCTAACGGACGATTTGTTATTTCCAGACAGTTGAGGTTCGTCGTCATGATAACAAGAGTCATCTAACGATAGGATAGGGAACAACTGTCCTAAATGGAAAGCGCCCTAAGATGTGAATAGAAATAAAAAGGTAGCATATTGAAACAATATTATCTTTAAGTATCTTTAAAATTGGAAATCTAAATTATACCTACTTTACTTTATAAACGGCATTTTTAAAATACCGCAAATAAATAATTCAGAACCGACATTTCCATTCTTGTTTTTGGTTTATATTAATGACTTACCTTATTTTGTAAAAGACAGTCATGAGATAGTATTGTTTGCTGATGATACTTCACTTTTATTCAAAGTGAAACGACGACACCCAAATTATGACGATGTGAATAATGCGGTCTCAAAGATTGTTCACTGGTTTAGTGTTAATAACTTGCTATTAAACGAGGGAAAAACCAAATGTGTAAGATTTGTATTGCCTAATGTTAAGCAGGTAATAACTAGTGTACAAATTAAAGATAAGAATGTGAATCCTGTGGACACCACTGTGTTTCTAGGCATCACGTTGGATGCCAAGCTTCAGTGGGGCCCACATATAGCTAAATTGTCGAATAGACTTAGCTCTGCGGCTTATGCAGTAATGAAGATCCGTCAGTTAACTGACGTTGATACAGCGAGATTAGTTTATTTCAGTTACTTTCATAGTGTAATGTCGTACGCCATTTTACTGTGGGGAAATGCTGCCGACATTCAAACTATCTTTGTGCTGCAGAAGAGGGCTATTCGAGCAATATATAACCTACAGGCTGGTGACTCTCTCAGAGAGAGATTTAAGGATATAAGTATAATGACAGTTGCATCACAATATTTTTATGAAAATCTTGTGTATGTTCATAAAAATATTGAAATGTTTTCAAAAAACAGTGATATTCACAAATTAAATACTAGAAGTAAGAACAAATTAGCAGTGCCTTATACTAGGCTCCATAAAATAAATAATTCTTTTAAGGGTCTGTGTGTACGATTATACAACAAAGTACCAAATGATATTCAGAATTTAGATCTTGATAAATTTAAAATCTAAATCAAAGAAAAGCTTTATAAAAAAGCTTATTATAAAGTGTCGGATTATACAGAAGACAAAACAGCTTGGGTCTGACATGCTCCAAGTACCTACTCCAACAGCTATTTCTAATTGCCTATAATTAATTTATATAGAGCACCATATTTAATTAAACTATTTACATTCAAATTCATATTTTGTATTTTGTGATCTGGTAACGACATATAATATATATATATTTTGTAAATGTCGTTGCTTCTGTGCGCTGTGGTTTCTTGCGCCCGTTCTTTGCCACAGTTAAAAAATGATGTCCTGAATGGGTGGTAGGTTAAAAAATATTTGGACGTTTCAAAGTACTTATTAATTGAGTTTATTGAATAAATATATTTTGACTATTGACTATTGACTATTGACAGGATTAAGACAAAAACTAAGTAAGTAAATGTATTATTTTCCAAACTTTACGGAGACACTACACATCGACACGAAAAAATTTCTAAAGAGCGCTCATTACTCAATGAATGTGTTCGCCGGAAACCTTGAGGATCTCCTCGTAGTAGGTGAACACGGAGCAGCGGCAGCCCAGCTTGGTCCACGCGCTGCAGAGCCACTGGATCTTCGGACCCTTGTAGCAGTTCCGCCGATAGAACCGGTATTCGCCCATTTTGAGGATCGGTGTGCCGCGATTCGATTGTATGAACGCCGGCCCTGGAAATTGTATTCGTTGTATGATACAAATACTATCACAATACAACTACACTACAAAAACCTCACACCACACCCTGTGATTACTTGGTTTATACCTGTAGTAACAGGGATAACCAGCTTGAAGCTGAGAAATAAAAGAAAAATATATAATTTATTTTTCATAATAATTATAATAATTATTGTTTTTTTAATAATTACAGGCTTTTGTTGTGTACAGTGACGCCTTGCAGCCTAATTGGCTAGAGCTAGTGCAAATCTATTGTATATTCCTTTCAGTTAGTTTATTTCCACCGTTTACTGTACTCATCAGAAATGTTTCAATACGTTTTAATATAATTAAAATTAAACACATACACATTACATGAAACAATACATAGACATAGACCAAATGAACGTAATCAGTACAAAACAAACTCCAATATCCAGTAGGCACAGTTACTAGTAAAGTGCTCTAAAGTATCGATTTGTTTTGATAATACAAATGTTGAAATTAACATTTATTAGTATTCATTGGATAATCTTAAGTACAAATAAGTACTTCATTACCGCGCGTCACGCGCCACGTTCCATGCGCGTACTCTACAAACGCTAAAAAATTTGTTCAATGTTCATCAAAATTGCCTTTTTCTAAAGGTTAACTTTAAAATATTGTACTATATCACAACTTCTAAATCTCCTATGCGAATTTAATTACTGGTGATTATGTGTGTTGTTCATCTTAATAACTTCGTCTTCAAGAGTGGTGATAGACCCTCGGCAGCCAGGTGTCCACTTCCCGCACACCCACAGGCACTTAAGGTTGCCCTGTTTGTAATTGCTGTGTTGGTAATACCGACAGTTGTCCATTGCCAATATCGGCTTTCCCTTCCTTGAAACAGTCATGACTATTCCTGAAGAGAAAACGAATGAGTGTAATGGTATGAACAGCTTTGAAAAACTTGCTTAAACATGGGGTGACTTGTACTAAAAGTAATTAAATAGCGGTAAACGCAGAACATGTCAATTTTAGTTTTAGATAATACGGCACAAACCGCACAACCACTAACGTTGGTTCGTTTGTTATTCGTTCATCGCCGCCATGGTGGTTAATGATTAAAAAAAATGGGTATCAGAGGCCTAGCAAATTCATGGTTGAGTAGTTATCTAAGTGACAGAGTGCAGTATGTAGAGATTGCTAAAATCAACAGTGAAATGGAAATAGAAAATCACAGGTCCTCAACGAAGCTAAACACAGTCGGAGTCCCTCAAGGGAGTGTTTTGGGCCCCTTATTGTTCCTTCTATATATAAATGATCTCCCGGATACTACAGAATATACTTGTACTCTATTTGCTGACGATGTATCTGTTGTTATACCATGCAACGATACTAAAACATACAATAATAAAATCAATAATACTATTAATAAAATTATAACATGGATGAAAAAGAATAATCTTAATGTAAATTTAAAAAAGACGACATTTATTCAATTTATAAATAAAAATGGTAAAAAACATAGTTTAAATTTAGGTTTTTAAGGTTCTGCTATCGAGGAATCTCATCACACTTTGTTCCTGGGAATAGTCATAGACGATAGATGTTCTTGGGCCAAACATATTGACAAAATATGTAGCAAAATAAATTCTTTTGCATATGCTCTACGGAAACTTACGAAAGTTAGTGATAAAAGGGTAGCCATCCAAGCATATCATAGCTATGTGGCCTCTCTTCTAAGGTACGCAATTTTTTTTTGGGCTAACTCGTGTCTTGTTGGTCAGGCATTACTTTCACAGAAACAATGCATAAGAGCTATTTGTGGTATGGATTCATTAACATCTTGCCGGCCTCTTTTCAGGGAACTCAAAATCCTTACTGTCCCAGGGATGTATATTTTCGAAGCTTGCATATTTGTTAAAACTAATAAACAGTTATTTGAGCGTAAAGAAACATTTTGCAACTTCAATACTAGGTATCCCAATAGACTTGTTCAGCCTGCTAGGACAACTTCTCTTTATAGCCGAAATGCGTACTGTATGGCAGTTAAGATTTACAACAGATTACATGACGAGATGAAAAATCTGCCAATAGTTAGTTTTAGAAGTAGATTGAAGAATTGGTTGATAAATAACAGTTTTTATTGTGTTGTTGAATATTTCAATAGCTTTAGAACTCAGATTTAGCCAACCCAAATATTTTTGCTCTCTTATTTGACAATTTTATTAACTAATAAGACATACCTACATGACTTAATGAATTAATATATATTTATAATTTTAATTTATTTGACTTATTTAATTAATCAGTTTTTTATTTAAATAATTAATAAATAGTAATAAATTTTGCATGCCAGAGTCTGGTGACTAGTGTGATTCGAATTTTTGTAACAACTTTATGTACCACTTTTCAAGCAAAATAAATCATTTGTATTTGTATTTATTTGTATTTGTAACGAGACGATTTTACAAAATATAGTTTTTCTATCATCTTGCATATAAAGAATTATTTTAGTAAGTTTAACAACCACCTCTCTTACATTAAAAGAATATCTCTAGTGTATATCTTCTCAAATACCTGGATGGAACACCCTGGACTGCTATTTCCAAAAGTTATATTTCGCGGCGCGTAAAAATGCGAACGATTATCGTCGGCAAAACCTATTCGGAAGGCAAAGGGTTCTAAAAAATCGATCGTCTTTTATTTAGAATTAAAATGAAAGTGTAAATCTTTTTAGGCGCGACAGTAAAAGCTCTTCTAAGAATCGTTAGGCACGTAGACTTCACATACATGCAACACGTCCGTTTCCGTTTCAGAGGGGTAGAGATAGCACCCACATAGCTTTCCATTGACTACGAGCCTGACGACTCATAAGTTTTCTCTCTGCCCATCTAAATTAAATTCCACCGGGCGCAACAACAAAACAATATCCATAAACATGTTATAAAATTTGTAAATAAATATATTATTTATTTATAAATATTTTTATATATAATTAATATTTTGTTGAGAACAAATTAAGATTTGAAAATGTAGAAAAAATTTCCACAAGCAGGATTTGAACTGCATCTTCCTGACACACCACCTACTGTAGTACCGTGTTAATTCGTGTCTCTATCCCGCTCGCGCATAATTTCTCTGTGAAACGTGTGTTCATTCGCTATTCGGATGGTGGCGCAGTCGAAGGTGACTATCGTGCTGCGGCAGCCATCCCGGTACTTCACGCATCGCCATACCGCCCGCCGCTGCTTGTCCGTGTACAAGTTGTAACGGTGGCCTTCCGTCAGCAGGTTATGCAGGTTGGAACTGAGTCAGAAAACCATAATTATATGTATTTAACTTTTTAATTTAAAGCGCAACACATACTAAAGCCGCCCGCCGCCCAGACCCGCCGACATAGCCGCCTACACAACCCGCGGTCAATATGTTTTACGGTTTGCATTGCATTGCGTGATATGCCGTTAACTAGTGGCGGCTTTGGTGTGTTACGCTTAATGATACTAACATACACACACAAAGCTGTGGTCTCCGCCTATTACCACTCTGGGAAACTAGCGTACCTAATTACAGACGTCAGCAGATCAACCTACCACAAAATGTAAAATTTCTACAATAAATTTTGAACTTTATGGGTGCATTCATTTTAAAACCATATTTTAATGCATTCTATTGTACGAGTATTATTATGATTATTTTATTTACTATAATAAGTCCATTATCATTTACTTTTTTTAGAATGTTGTGTACACTATTTCATGGAGTACCTACACTTATTAGTGTAACCTATCATAATATAAAGAATTTTATAATACATCATGACCTGTGCTATTTTGTCTGTGTACCTTTTTTATACGAACACTGCACATTTGACATCGCACCCACCGTGCGATACATGATCCAACTGGATAGCGACAACCCTAACCTAATTCCCTAACCTATTTCGGCAAGGTACTGCCACAAAACAGCTGTTTTGTGGTACTACTATACAAGATTCACTGAAATTACTAAAGCTTCAGGGTCGGCAGCACGCGCGTAATGGGCCTAAAAAAAAGCTTTTACTTTTTTATTTTTAGACCCAATATTATTTTATTAGAACACAATTTGTCGAGAAAAAAACGTTAAATCAAATGAAAAAAATATAAAACTAAATAATACAGTTACATACCTAAATTTTATTCTAGTAATTTTTCTACGTAAATATGGTGTCTAACAATCAAAATAACAAAATCGGTAGGCTGCATGAGATCAAATAATTAATTAAAATGGAAATATTTATCATCAACATGGATCTTCTTTTCAGAATCAGTTCCTTCGTCAAGATACGTGTCTTTGTCTTCGATTGCCTCCTTTTTCACTGGGCATAAAAAAGCTTCCTCTGTAGAATTGCATCGTCAGTAAGCGTTTGATGAGTATTATTTATATTAAAAAAAACAAATAAACTATTCACGCTCAGCGTCGCGCGTAACCTTTTCAACGATAGGCGCGCGGAGTATCTTATGGTGAGATTTATAGAGCGTGCTTACGAGTAACTTTGACTTTACTTATGGCGAACTTGGCTCAGTGCATCCTAAGTACGAGCTTTGATTTCGAATTGATAGTCATAAGCTAAGCTAATCAAAGAAAAGCTTTTTAAAAAAGCTTATTATAAAGTGTCAGATTACACAGAAGACAAAACAGCTTGGATCTGAAATGCTCCAAGCACTCCAACAGCTATTTCTAACTGTCTTTATTTAATTGATACTACATTGTATTGTAGTGTTGTATTGCATCATTTATTATTTTTTAAATTCATATTTTGTATTGACCTGGTAACGACATATTCTTTTTTTTTGTGTGTAAATGTCGTTGCTTTTGTGCGCTGTGGTTTCTTGCGCCCATTCTTTGCCACAGTTAAAAAATTATGTCCTGAATGGGTGGTAGGTTAAAAAAGATTTGGACGATTCAAAGTACTTATTAATTGAGTTTATTGAATAAATATATTTTGACTATTGACTATTGACTATTGACTAACTGTTTTGACAGAAAGAGAAGTTGTTTTGACAGAAAGAGATCTTGTTTTGACAGAAAGATAACCCGTAAAATTTAAAAAGGCACGGAAACGCCGCCGTATAGCTGTTGAGGTAGTGTGCTATTTTTCACGTTCGGTTAATATCCTGAGTTTTTCGTAAGTCACCGATTTCGGTGACTTAACCCGTGCTAAGCCTATGCTGAGACAGCATCGAGGCATTGATTATAAATTCCAATTTTGTCTTAGCTCGCTAGATAAGTCTGAGTAAAGTATAAGTAGACATCGAGATACCACACCCGGCACTCCACCTACCACACCCGGCAGAACAGACAGCACTGGAGCTCACGCCGATCACGCAGGACATACAGATACACACGCATATGCACGACATCCGCATTTACACAGATGGCAGCAAGATTGATGGCAGGGTTGGCGCGGCGCTATCCTTGTGGAATAGCACTGGCGAAACCAGGGCCATCAAGCTTGCATTGCCATCCTACAGCACGGTGTATCAGGCTGAGCTCCTCGCACTACACAAAGCCTCGGAAGTGTTGCTTAGTAGGAAGGAAGTGTCTTTTGGAATCTATAGCGACTCCATGGCAGCTCTCCAGACCGTCACAAACGTGGCTTCCCTCCATCCCCTTGCGGTGAACATGCGCAAAAACATAAGGATTGCATCCAACCAGAGCAAAAATATCCACTTGTTCTGGATAAAAGCGCACGCAGGATTGGAGGGAAATGAGAGAGCCGACCAACTTGCCAAGGAGGCCGCTATAGGTTCCAAGAGAAAGCCGGACTACGACTTGTGCCCAGTCTCATTTATCAAGAGAATCATCAGAAGTGAGTCTCTTGATAAGTGGAACGTAAGGTACAAGTCTAGCGACACAGCCGAGGTGTTTTTCCGCATACTTGAACAGGTTCAAGTGTAAGGATAGCCCGTCGTGCGTCTGTGATCCTGATACACACGAGACCCTCCAACACATCCTCTCCGAGTGCCTTTTACACGCTCTGGAGAGGCTAAACATGTAGATACAAGCAGGTGTCAAAATAGAGCCGGCAAACTTCGCTGACTTAATAAGTGGAGAATACAGAAATACTTTTATAGCATATTGCGTAAAAATTGTTAGTATAGTTATTAAAAGAAATAAATAAGGTTTAGAATTAAAAATAAGTATAAGAAAATAGGGAAAATACATATACCTGCGTGTATATGCACAAACTTCCCATTAAAAATGTATAGAATAAAATGTAATTAAAATAGGTGTAAAAAAGATGTTATAACAATAAGTACTAGTAAATAAGGTAAACATTTATCAGCAAATAAAAAGCTGAAAAGTTAGAATTAAAATAAGCTAGAATAAGTAAAAATGTACTGTGTAATGTGTAATTTAGAAAGTACTTACAATAAAAACAAAAGTGTCATATTTATTTACCGTGTACTAGAGTTAAGAGAAAGAAAATAAAGGATAGGACAGTATGTAGCATAGGGCATAACAAAGCGGAACACCCACCGCTATAGGAATGAATGGTGATGGATGACTGTGTGGGATGCGGAATGAAAGTGCGAGAAGGATCAACGTGAGAACTGGTATGAAAAGAAAATTAGAGTACATCAGGGCTCCGACGACTGTAGTTGGAGGTCGTATAAAAAAAAAAAGTAAAGTATAAGTACGCTCTATAGATCTCAGCCTTAGACGCCTACTGCGCCGCGACTAATACAAATGTAATGTATGCCCTCCAAAAGCCGCGAGAAAGTGATTTATACAGTTTTTTTTGTACACAATGACATCATGATAAGCTACTGTGGATGAGAAATATATGCGACAAGAAATAACAAAGTACAGCCTGTAGACTGTCTCACTGCAGGGCAAAGGCCGCCAACATTGAAATCGAGTCGTTGCCACAATTGATGCGCTTTAAGCTAATGTAATCTACACTTTTTTGGCATTACTACGTAAACATATCATAATTTGGATGGCTATTATCAAAATGAACAATAACGTTTGTAGTATGTAATTACATATTTTAAACAATCTGATGTTATCTTAAAAAAAACAACTGTTTCATGTGAACTCTAGGATTGGAATTGGAAACGTAAATTAAAACGCCGAAATTGCGAAAGGTCCTTCTGTTTCACATGAAGCACTCGTCTTACAATCATTACAAGCAATATCAAATAATAGCAGCAATAGCAATATAAAAATACAACGCGTATTTCCGTTGACACTTCAGCCTACTCAGCCTAGGTAACACAAGCGTGTGCAGGTCATGACAAGAATGTCCGTTTGACATTCTAACAATAAAATGGTCAACAGTCATGATGGTGCTTTGGCAGCTGTTAGCGACGCGCTCATTAAATAAATAAATCTTTAAATAAATCTTTCCTACAATCACACAAATTATCTAGCCCAAGAGAAGCTTCGAAGAAACTCGTTAAATGGTTACTAGACAACGGATACACATACTTAAAATACTTAAATACATACTTATTATACATAGAAAACACCCAGACCCGAGACAATTTAGAAAAACAATAATTTCTATAAACTAAATTGACCCGACCGGGGATCGAACCCGGGACCTCAGAGATGGCGACACCATGAAAACCGGTGTACAAACCACTCGACCAAGGAGGTCGTCGATCATTTCGAAAAGTATAATTATAAATAATGTAGGTAATAAGTTTAAGTTAAATTTTTGTATACCTTCCAATGTTTGATTTGAGACACTGTGCGCCTGCGAGCGCCACTCGATCCGAGCCAGCAGTCCGCATTTTACCTCACCAGCGACAACCCGCGTCGCTCTGTTGTGGCAATAATCCATGTGCTTTATAATAAACGGTTAATTCACAATAGTTTTCGGTCTTTAATTTCGTCAGTGTACCTCGGAACAACAACAAAGTGGTCTTCGAGCCGGATATATGTTTCTAACACCGCCGAAAATGGTACACACGCGAAGTTCTGTGCGTCGCGAACGTGGTGAACCGCAGCAAACCCACGAGGACGTTCTTCCTGGTCCGTCTACATCCACACAATCTGCAACATGCACCGATGTGAAGAGTCTGCAGAAACAAACGTCGACCAAAAGCATCAAATCCAGAAAGTCGTCGGCGTCTTCCTCCGAGGCCAGGCGAAAGCGACTCGAACTGGAATTACAAGCTGCACAGGAGAAAGCTAAAATACGCATGGAACTGATTGATAAACAATTAGAGGTTAATATTGCGAGTCTCGACGAAGAGGAAAATCAATACAGTTTACACGACGAAGAAGAAGTACCTCCAGTGTGCGTCAATAAGTGGTTAGAGGGGCTAAAAAATGAGCCGAATATCGACATCCATATTCACGACTCAGCATCGTCGGTGCTGCCAACCGCGCCCGCACAGCAACGGGTGACGACGGCAGCCGACGAACCAATACAGCCGCGCCCAGCACCAGCACGTACGTCATGGTACTCTCTGATAGCGACGCCGCAGCCGCATACGGCGGCACCTACGGCATCACAACTACTGTCGGATCAGCAGGTACGGGAGCCTGAACTGCGAAGAAGCAACCCTCACCTGCCACGTAGCGCACTACCAGTACCGGAAGTTTTACCGCCGCCGTCCGTACCGGCGCCGTTGGGAAATTACGCCAGTGCGTCGGAGGCCACGATTCAAATGTTAGCTAGTGCACTACAAAACGCAACGGCTAACTCAGCCGCTAACGGAGGAGGTAACGCCAACTTACTGAGCCGCATTTGCACACCACGTGACTTACCAGAGTTTTCGGGTGAACCTGAATGGCTGCAGTTCAAACAGGCGTACGACGAGTCGACGGAAGTATGTAACTTCACCGAAAAGGAAAACTTATGGCGATTACGTAAGTCTCTCCGAGGCGCTGCTAAAGAAGCCGTCTCCGCTTTGCTGATAAGTGCGACATCGCCTGCTAGAATAATAGCTACCCTAGAGCTACGTTTTGGTAACCCTGAATACCTAATATCGAGAATAATACAAGATATCAAAAGGTTACCGCCGATGGCAAATGAATATCAGAAAGATATTGTTACATTCTCATGTAAAATTCAGAACTTTGTAGAAGCAGTACGAGCAGAACGACGAGAAGAGTACCTGTATGGAATGAACATTGTGTCCATTATATTATGTAAACTCCCATCTGTTCTGCTTGCAAAGTGGACTGACTACAGTTACGAGTTGATTACTACTGAAAATAAGAAGTCACGACTTATAATACTATCAGACTTTCTGAGTGATGAAGCCATGAAGGTATCAACTGCAGCAAATATCTACTGTTTCCCGGGGCGCAGTGACAACTTTAAGCAGAAGCCTAGTCACTACCCACATTACCAGACGGTCTTAGTGCAAGCCGAGCGTTCCACGAACGACAAATGCAGTTTTTGTAAAATGTCTGCACATAAATTAACCGAGTGTAAGAAGTTCAAACGAGCACTACGCAAAGCTAGATGGGAACATGTAAAGCGAAACGGCATATGTTTCAAATGTCTTATTGCCCGCCACAACAGAGAAACCTGCCCGGCACCCGTATGCAACAAAGACAACTGCAATCAAGCGCACCATAGACTGTTACATTATTCGTACGACGATCGTGAGCGCAGTAGTGTGATAGTGCAACAAACGGAGCCCGTCGTCGCCCCGCTAAGTAGCCAAAGTGAAACCGTTACGCATATAAACGCGAGTGATAAGTGCGCGGTGCTATTAAAGGTCGTCCCAATACGTATTCACGGCCCAAACGGTGTGTTTAGTGCGTCCGCGTTACTAGACGATGGTTCTACAGTATCACTGATAAGCAGTGAGCTCGCCACCCGCGCAGGGCTGCGCGGCAGCCGCCAAACAATGCGAGTGAGCGGCGCATGGACCGGCAACTAGCTAGTGTGCGACGCTACGGTAATGAATGTAAACATATCAGGTATGGACAGTAATAAAATTAATAATATCACAATGCGAAGTGTTCACGAGTTTAATTTGCCAATTCAAAAGTTATCTATTGTTAATAATTGCAATAACTATGAGCATTTATTAGAAATAAAATCTAAGTTTTGTACATCGGATTGTAAACCAGAATTATTAATAGGCCAAGATAACTACCATTTATTGTTACCGTTAGAAGTTAAGTCTGGTAAACGTAATGAGCCGGCCGCTACGCTAACTCTCTTGGGTTGGTGTGTTCACGGCATTGTGCCTGTGCTGCAAGGCGCGTCACCCTCACAAGCAACAGTCTGCTTTGCTCATTCTGAGACAGATTCCACCAACGTAGACGATACGAACCTGCTGCAGGATATCCATGAGGAGGTAAGACGCTCATTCGCACTGGATTCGCTAGGCATTTCAGGCAAACCCAGACAGAATGCAAACGACGCGCGTGCCGTGGCCCAGCTACAACAAACAGCCGAGCTCGTCGATGGTCGTTGGTATGTAGGGTTGCCATGGAAAGATGAGAAGTGTAAAATGCCAGATAGTTACCCTAGCGCTTTGAAACGGTTCCTAAGTATTGAAAAAAAAATGTGTAAGGATCAAGGTTTTGCTCAAAGGTATGCAGATCGCATAAATCATTTATTAGAAAATGACTATGCTCAAGAATTAAAAGATACTAAACCTGTTGATAAAACCTGGTACTTACCACATTTCGGGGTTGACAACCCTAACAAGAATAAATTGCGTCTCGTGTTTGATGGAGCTGCTAAAGTTGATGGATCATGTTTGAATGATTATTTACTAACAGGGCCTGACCTTTTATCATCGCTTTATGGTATTATGCTGCGCTTTAGGATAAATAGCATCGCAGTCACAGGTGATACAAAAGAATATGTTCCTCAGAGTGAGGATCCGCGCAGAAGATCAGCAGGCGTTTCGTTTCCTGTGGAGAGACAACCCTAACGAGCCCATCAAAACGTACGTGATGTCTTCACTTATATTTGGTGCCAATTGTTCGCCGTTCATAGCTCAGTTTATAAAAAATATGAATGCAGCGCAGTATGAGTCCTCGCTCCCGGCCGCTGTTGACGCGATAAGGAATTCGCACTATAGTGATGATTATATTCATAGTTTGCCGAACGACGAGATGACAGCGATTAATATGGTGAAAAATGTGTCTTTTATACATCAACAAGGTGGTTTCGAGATTAGAAATTGGACAAGTAATAATCTTGCGGTGCTTAAGAGCGTTCCAAAATGTACCTTAGGTCCAGCTGCAACAAGGTTCAAAATGGCGGGACAGAATGAAGGCGAACGCACACTCGGACATATTTGGTATCCAGTTACAGACGAGCTGGGGTTCGATGTCTCCCTCAAGCGCATTCCCGAAGATGTTCTTTCAGGGAAAAGTAGACCAACGAAGCGGCTTATGTTGCGAGTTATAATGTCTATTTTTGACATTTATGGATTTTTGTCACCATTTACGATACAGGGTTGTATTATGTTGCAGGATGCTTGGCGTTTGAATATAGGATGGGACGATTGCATTCCCGATAACATTTATTCCAAATGGTGTACTTGGATTGACCTACTTAAAGATGTAAACAAGGTGCGAGTAGCAAGGCATTACCGCAACGCAGCGGGCGCGAGCGAGTCAGAGAAACAGGTGGACAGCAGCTGCGGTGATAATATGATTAGCCGTAGCCGTAGCCGTAGCGAGCTCCGACCTACGCACCGCGCTACGACTCACAGCTACGAGGATGCTACGACGTTACCTGCGGCTGCGACAGGTAACTATGATGGCTTGCAATTGCATGTGTTTAGCGATGCATCCGCCAAAGCAATGTGTGCCGTAGCTTATTGGCGTTGGACCGATAATGGCAAAACAAAGGTCGCACTGATTGGAAGTAAGTGTCGCGTCATGCCCGTCAAGCCATTAACGATGCCGCGAGCCGAACTACAAGCAGCTTTGTTGTCTGCTAGGTTTATGGATTCGATTATGCGTGAGCATAAGTTAGCAGTAACTCAGCGTGTACTTTGGTGTGACTCCACTACGGTTTTACACTGGATCAGAAACAATACACGAACCTATAAAATGTTTGAGGCTAATCGCTTAGGCGAAATCGATGAGCTTACGCGTATGGAAGAGTGGAGGTACATACCTACTAAAATGAATATCGCTGACTTGGCTACCAGAGAGGTATTTGATAAGTCCATATTTAATAGTGAATGGTTTACAGGTCCATAATTCTTATACAATACGGAGGATGCCTGGCCGGTCGATTTAATACAACATATATCGCGTGAGGTAGATACTGTTTGCGTTACAGCTAAGGAAGACGTGCTTGTTGACTTACCTGTACCTGATCCCAAACACCTTTCTTCCTGGTTGTGATTGCTGAGGGCTACAGCTTCTGTTCTGGTGTTTTTAGATAAATGCAGGAAGCGTACGGCTAGCATTGACTGCACGATGATGGAACGAGCGGAGCGTATGATTATACGATACGCTCAAACCGCGTCATTTGCTGATGAAATAACTGCATTACGTAACAGAAGACCCTTGCATAGTACCAGCAAGCTACTTACCTTAACACCTTATCTCGATGAGCACGGGATACTTCGCGTCGGAGGCCGCATAGACGCTGCAACAGATGTGGACCTGCAAATTAAAAGACCTGTCATATTAGACGGACGATATCCGGTGGCGCGTCTTCTTATACGTCATTACTATGTGAGATGTGCTCACGGTAATCAGGAAACGGTCGTCAACGAGCTTAAACAAAAATACTGGATTATAAGACTAAGACCAACTGTGAAGCATGTCGCATTTGAATGTATGCTATGCAAGATGCGCAAGTGTAAGCCGCAGGTACCGAGAATGGGAGATTTGCCTGCGGCTCGCGTGTCACATCATCATAGACCCTTTTCATTCCGCGGCTTGGACCTGTTTGGACCTGTTGAGGTGGCTGTGGGAAGGCGCAGAGAGAAAAGGTATGGGGTTCTGTTCACATGCCTGACAGTCCGCGCTGTTCATATAGAACTCGTACCGTCGCTTTCCACGGACTCGCTCATTATGGCTTTACGCAGAATGGCAGCTCGTCGTGGGTGGCCGAAACATCTTTATTCGGATAACGGAACCAATTTACGAGGCGCTGACAAAGAGCTGAAAAGGTCACAGAAGGAATTAGATGCCGAAGTCTTGAAACAAGAGGGTGTAAATAACAATATGGAGTGGCATTTCATACCCCCTGCTAGTCCACATTGGGGCGGAGCATGGGAGAGACTCATCAGGTCAGTGAAGACTTCACTTCAAGTAATACTTAAAGAGCGAGCACCGAGAGAGGAAGTTTTAATTACTCTTTTAGCAGAAGTGGAAAATATAGTTAACAGTCGGCCATTAGCGCACGTTTCCGTCGAACCTGGCAGTGCTGAATCATTGACTCCAAACCATTTTCTACTTGGTAGTTCGTCCAACTTACCCGTTGTCGGCGCATTTGACGACGACGATCTTTGTCTGAGAAAACAATGGCGAAAAGCGCAACGGTTGGCTAATATTTTCTGGGCCAAGTGGGTAAAAGAAATTTTGCCTGACATGCTGCCACGCAAGAAGTGGAATCAGGAGCAGCGATCCCTTCAGGTCGGTGACTGCGTTTTCATAGTAGACCCCAGTTCACCACGAAATGTTTGGCCTAAGGGTGTAATCCAGCGCGTCTACCCCGGCAAGGATCAACGAGTAAGACTGGTTGACATTAAGACAAAGTCGGGTGTGTTGCGCCGGTCTGCAGCACGCGTCGCACCTTTCCTGCATAGTGATTAGTGCTGTCCCAGCACTAGGGGGGGGAGTGTTAGCGACGCGCTCATTACGAAAAGTATAATTATAAATAATGTAGGTAATAAGTTTAAGTTAAATTTTTGTATACCTTCCAATGTTTGATTTGAGACACTGTGCGCCTGCGAGCGCCGCTCGATCCGAGCCAGCAGTCCGCATTTTACCTCACCAGCGACAACCCGCGTCGCTCTGTTGTGGCAATAATCCATGTGCTTTATAATAAACGGTTAATTCACAATAGTTTTCGGTCTTTAATTTCGTCAGTGTACCTCGGAACAACAACAGCAGCCATTGCACCACTTGACGCATCACACTTACTACCTACTAAATGCTGATATATTTATTATTATCTAATTTAAGTTAATGTTATCTATCAAATTCTTTTTTTTTTGCATTACTAGGAAATCAATCATCACTTGGAATAGCTATTTTCAAAATGAACAATAACATTTGTAGTGTACACTTAGATTAGATACATTGTTATCTTCGGAAACAACTGCTTCACTTGAATTCTAGAACTGGAATCGGCACCGTTAATTGAAACGCCAAAATTGCGAAAAGTCCTACTGTTTCACAGGAAGCACTCTTACACTGTCATTACAAGCAATATCGAATTAAAAATAACTTCCGTTGACGCTTCATCCTAGTAACATATGAGTGTCAAGGTCATGACAAGAATGTTCGTTTGTCATTCTAACAATAAAATTGTCAACCTTCATGATGGTGCTGCTGCGGCAGCCGTTGCACCACTTGACGCATCGCACTTACCTACTAATCATTGTTGATATATTTATTATTATTTGATTTTAGCTAATGTTATCAATCAACAAGTAAAATAAAAAATTTAAGAATAAGGAATCAATCATAACCAAAGCATAAATTGAACAATAAAGTTTGTAGTGTGCAATTAAATATATATTTAAGTAATGTAATGTATTCTATTCTATTTTCTATTCTAAAAACAACTGCTTCAGGTGAAATCTAGGATTGGACTTGGAACCGTAAATTGGAACGCCAAAATTGTGAATGGTCCTACTGTTTCACATGAAGCACTCGTCTAACACTGTCATTAGGTACAAGCAATAGTGAATTAAAAATAACGTCTATTTCGGTTGAAGCTTCATCCTAGGTAACACAAGAGTGTCCAGGTCATGACAAGAATGTCCGTGTGTCATCCTAACAATAAAATTGTCAATGGTCATGATGGTGCTTCGGCAGCCGTTGCACCACTTGACGCATCGCCAGAACGCCCTGCCGCCGCCCTTGTCGGTGTACAGGTTGTAGCGATTGTAGTCGACGAGGAGCACGGGCTTGCCGAATCGGGACTTGGCAAACATCGGAGCTGAGGGCAAAAGATTTATTTGTAATATCGGTAGAGTTTTTATTTCTGTTGTGACTCTACTTTCGAGAGTTCAAGTTAAAAATGAAGAACGGAGAACGAAGAATGAACGAACAAACATGAAGACGTTTTAGAATTGCAGAATTAATTATTATGATTATGAAAGACACAATGCGTTTGGAGTTTGTACATTTAAAACTATCAAAATAAAATAAAAAGGATAAAATATAAGTAAGTATCTCATCTTTTAATTAATAACAAAAGAAAATACACCCATGGAAACTTCAGTGTTTCCAAAAGCTTTTGCCCTAAAATTTCTGAAACCTCCTTTTTTAAATGTATACCGGTAGTGGGCTACTAGCTTCGAGTCGTTCTGTGCCCTGCTGTAGCCTAATTCACGTAACAAAACTTCAACGACATGCAAGCGATTTGATCGCTGAAGTCACTTTTCGTATTCACGTATCAATCGCACGATTTTGTTTAAGTCGGTTTTATTTAAGCGTATTCACGTGCATTAATCGAAGTTCGATCGTTGCCTCCGCGGTATTCACTGGACGTGGGCAGAGAGGCCTTACCCCAGGGTGCACTACGAGGAGGTTCCCAAATTTGCACCCCAAAAGGAGATAACTCCCTCAAAAGGGGAGTCTATGCACTACACACAGACTCCCCTTTTCGCTCTGCACCGGGGTAGCTGCCACTACCCCTCAGGCTTTCCTCTCGGGCTATTACGTGGCCGAGGCTAATCCGAGTCGTACACCTCCGACTCCAAGGACTGCCTGCGCGCATGCGATTGAGACGAACGGATCGTCGAGTCCGACGACGCTTCTTCCGCCTCCACCTCTTCTACATTCTCCCGGTCCATCCCCAAGTCTCTCCCTGTACCTCTCATCGGAGAGGCATTGGGGTTAGAGATCGGAGGAGATTGCGTCGAGAGCGGGGCATCTGCCTCCTGCATCTCGACCTCCTCTGTGGTCCGTCTGAGCGCGTGGATAATCGCTTCTGTGCGCGCTTGTGGGCTAACTCGCAACCTTCTTGGAGGGGGGAGGCACGCCCGGCTCCCCATTATATCGCCCGCAGGCCTCCCTCTGTCCGCGCAGACTGCGCAACTCGGCACGGCCTGCGAGCACTCCGCTGCTTTGTGGCCCGGAAAGCCACAGCGGAAGCAGACTAAGCTGCGATCCACTTCTGAGGGACACCGCGCCCTGGTGTGACCCACGCCCATGCACTTAAAACAGCGCAAGGGGCGCGAGTCAATGAAGGTCACTGGGACCAATAACCAGCCCACCAGCAACTTCTCCGCCGCCACTATCGCTTGGGCCGCCTTGACAGGGCAGCTCACCAGCACCGATGTAGAGCCGCCGGGGCCAGTTCGCGGTGCTCCCACCTTGACCCTCTCCACTGGGCAACCCCCCTTCGCCACCACCTGCACCACGTCCTCCGCGGAGACGGTGTCATCCAGGCCGGAGATGCGCACACTCGCACACTTCTCCGGACCACCGCAACGTCGGCCACAACCTCGCGCAGCCGTGTGGCCAGGCGGTCAGCAGCCTCTCCGCTGTTTGCACCCGGGACTTGGAACATCCGGGTGCCCGTCATCGTTACCCGGGTGGTGAGCCCAGACTCGATGCCACATTCGGCCAGTGATATGGCACCAATGGCCCTCTTTATGATGGCGGCATAAGTGACGCCGCGCTCTACAGCATCCGCTGCCAATTGGACCACGACCGCCGTCGAGCGGGGTTGTTTAAGCCGCCTCCTTCTCGGCCTGCTTGAAGCTGCCGGGGCAGCCTGGGGCAGGGGCGCTCCTCGGGTCGCTTCCGCTGCCGTAGACGGCAGTGCCGTTTCTGGCACTCTTCCTCTCCTGCGCCTACGGCGAGAGCCCGTCGCTGGTGCGGCGGGAGGCGCTGGGGCCTAGCTGGTGTTCCGCTGGGGTGGGGAGACGAAGGGATTCGTCGCAGTCGGGGGCTGCCTAGCCGGCGTTGGGAGAGGTGGGTACTCCTCCACCCTCGATCCTCGCACAGCTAGGGGTGGACGTGCCCTCTCGGACTGCGTGGCGGTACTCCTCGCCTCCAGCCCGTCCAGGCGCGAGTTGATCGCCCCAATCGCGTTTAGGAGCAAGCTTTTCAGCTCGTCCAGCGGTTCCGGTCCCTCGGTCTGAGCCTGAGGCGGGGGAGCAGGGGCAGTCTCCGCACGTCTGCTCATGTCTTTCTTGAGGGCCGCTAGCTCCGCCCGCAGCGCCTCCACCTCTTTTTGGAGTCTCGCGTTGGCGAGGGATAACGACTCCACCTCGTCCGACCGTCGTCGTGTGGGCGCCGTTCGTGCCCCCGGCGGTATTGGCGATGGTCGTGCCCTGTGCTCCACCACCTCAAAGTTGCGGGCGGCGTTGCGCTCCGCCTGCTTTTGGCGCGCTTCTGCCCTCTTCTCAGAGAGCAGTACGACGGCCGCTCGGTACCTCTGCGTGTCCGTGTCGGGGTACGCGAACAACTCCTCCTCGAGGTCCACGTCCAGCTCGTGATCGACCTCACTCCAACGACGCTCCTCCCTCTCAAAAGCAGGTCTGGGTAGGGTGTTACACCCAGACGTGCTACCACGACCTCTCCGCCCGGTGCCGATCTTTGGCGGGTTTGAGGTCGTCGACTCATACCCCGAAAGGTTATCGGAGTCGACGTCCTCGACGGTCCGCGACCTCTTCCGGCTGTCGCCAGCCCCGCCACCAACGGCAGGCCTAGTACAAGGCCCTGCCATGGCGTCAGAAGAATTAGGGTTTAAAGAATCCATACTGTTCCCACGAGTATGGGGCAACTAAAAGACCACCCGCGCAGAGGCCCCTGTACGCGGGCTACCCTATGTAGTCTTGGGGTCGGGAGGTGCCAAGAGGTTGGTTACGGGTTTTCTTAAGAGGTGCTTTTTGAGACTACCCTTGTCGCGGCCGGCCGGTTAAGGCAGGCCCTCGCCCCCCTCCCTGAACAGCTCCCCCACAGACGCCTCGAGTGGGATTATTGCTGCCCAGGTCGGGGACTACGATGCTCAGGGGCTGGCGTGAGGCCCCTGGTACACCCCTTTCGGGGTGCTCCCCTTTCCCCCCCCCCATGGTCGCTAGGTGGGTGGGCTGTTTGCCGCCCACCAACCCGTCCGAAAGACGGGCGCCTGTCGCCGCGTGCCCCAACGACGAAGCCTTTGAATGAAGCGGCGCCCAGAAGGGGCGCCGGACTACCCCATTCCCCCCCCGTGTAACGGCGCCCAGAAGGGACGCCGCCAGAGCTCCACTCAAAGCCGCTCAGATCTGAGCGGCGAGCGTGCGGCCCAGAGTGGGCACGCACGTGGAGATCCCCCCCGCAGGTCCGAGTGACCCGCTGTGCGGTCCAGAAGGGACGCGCTTTGAAGGGGGTGCGAGCTCAGAAGGGGCACCGCCTACTTTATTCGACGCCCAGAAGGGGCGCCAGAGATTAGTATAAGGCCCCTTGTCCCACGCTGAACGTGGGCCGAGAGGCCTTACCCCCCTTACCCACCACGAGGAGGTTCCCAAATTTGCACCCCCGTCATAGCCCTGTGGAACTTCGCAGCTTTGAGATATGAAGATCTATTAGGACTTAATAGACGCGGAAAATTAAGGGCTTAAGGAAAGTATAAACAAATTTTGGAAAAGTTGATTATTTCTTTTGAAAATAAAAAAAATAAATTTTTTTTATTAATAATCTATAATAGCTAGGTTCATTGTCAATGCCCTTTCACGTGTAGAGCACGAGATCTGTGAAATTTTTATTCAAAATGAACGGTAAGGAATATGGTAATTATATTAAATATTATGGAAATGAAGAAGCGATGTTGATATTGAAGTATTAAAGTAAAAGACTGAATTATGTCATTATTTTATAATATCGTAATTGCAAGGAAAGTAAGTAACTCTACCGAGATTCATTAATCAGCCTCAGCACTTATTAATTTACAAGAATACTTTAATTTTCACGTCAATCACTCTATTTATCATTAGAATTGACAATTAATAATAATAGTACTCATAAAAAAGTATATGGAGGTATAAATCGACATTTACCTGCGCATGTGTCTGCTCCACATGTTCTCTAATCAGTAATTGTAAAAAACTTTACTAGGAAATATAAAACTTAATGTATTATAATAAATTCTGATAGTAATAACGTATCACTTAAAAATCTTTAAAAATCAACTAAAGTTTGTCATGAACATTGAAACATGAAACCTACATTAATTAATTAATTGTACAAGAGTATATTACTGTGTGTGTGTGTGTGTGTGTGTGTTATGTATGTTCGGCTACCATCAAAATGGAAGCTTTTTATCTCCTCATTGAATTGAACTAAGTAATTTTCAGAAAAGTCTAGGTGTACAACAGCCTTTATGGGGAACTGTTTGTCGCCTTTAGAGATTTGATATGTCTGTATTGCTCAACAATATTAGCACCACAGAAATATATATTTATTTATTAGCACAGTGTTTAAAATATGTATTTAATGAATTTTGCATCTGATCTATGTTATTTTTTGGAAAGTCTTGTTTTTGTTTTGTTTTTTTGTTCATAAATTTAACTTTTTTATTGTTTCATAATAAACTTTTTTTTAGTTGCGCACCACTCAAAATGGTTTATCTTTTCATTAAGTTTAAACTCTTGAAAGTTAATTATTCTATTTTTGTTATAAACATCACAGCATTTTGGAGAATGGCAGTTCCATTTGCTTTTTTGATTAATCTATTTTTGTTTAGACTTTTGGGTGAATTTCCCGGGACCAAAATTGCGTGGCATTGACGAAATCGGTACTAAAAACATAGTTATAATGTTGTAACATTTTTTTCTGGTTAGGTGAAATAGTAATCCATATCCTCTCGCGCGTCGCGCCCGAATGGCCCGGCACCCACCCTTTCGCGTCGTGCCAGAATTCGCACGCACCCCACGTTGAGCGTCGCGGCGATTCGCAATACTTTTTTTTTTGCGGGCCGCGCGACTTTGTTTGGTTTTTCAAAGATAAATGCTATAATTGTTACTGGATACGTTATAAATATTTTTTCTAACTTGCCGACGTAAAACGGTATTACGTCTAGGCATTTTAACAGCCTTTCAAAAACTAAACTAAAACCTTTTATAAATCGACAACTTTAATACAGTAGCGTACAACAAACAATAACAAAACCCTAATATAGCGACGCGACCAAATAAATTATACACGTGACTGCTAAACCAAAACAAAAGAATACACATGGCGAGCGCGGTACAGCCACAGAATAGCAATCAAGGTACACGTACAGCGCAGGGGTGAAGGGTGTGCCCTGCCCTCCCTAACCGCTTACGTCCCGCAGATACTCATATTGTGCTATTGCGACGCGAATCGCCTCATGTTTACAGCGAGCTATAAGTTTGGCACGGGTTATACCTTCAATCATCAATTGGTGTATTCTTTTATTTTTTTCTGTTTTTCTATGTACCTACAGTTTACGATCTTTTCTTCCTTTCGTTTTAAATATCTCATTCTTTCATTTTTCTTCTGTATTGCGTATTTTTCTGGATCGCTTTTAATTTCTTCATATTTTTTTCTCTTTCGCAATTTTGCTTCAACCAACTTTTCCTCGCGAGATTTTTTTGTCTTCTTTTTTGCCATATTGATATCTGTAAATAATATGTATGAGTAGTGATTACATGCGAAAGCAGAAGGGTGCAAAAATATAGAACAACAACCAGAGAATATAACGGAAATTTAGTTAGGTATAAAAGTAATGGAAGTCTGCCACCATTAGTTTCTGTCCGATACCATTTCTGTTCAATGGGTAAACAGTAAGGTACTTTTGATAAAATTTCAAAGAAAAGTTAACAATTTGTTTTCAAAAGAAGCGCAGCGGCTAGCGCGTTCGGCTTGCGATCTTGCCCGCTAAGCAAATTTCTAAGTAGCTTCCAAACTCCTCCATACTAAAACAGTCACGATTTTGAAAAGATAAATACGTAAGTACAACGTAAGTGTGTGAGATTTTATAGGAATTATTATTGTAAAACACGGTTAGGTATAATGTGCATTTATATGAAATTTTAGAAGTAACTTCAGCAATCGAGCAAAATGTAATACTTACATATTAAAAATTTCAGTGCAAAAAAATGTTTTTTTTTTAATAACATCTAATAGAAAACAGCCAATTTTGCCGTTTTCACTTACTAAGAGCCCTGAACCTCGTTGCAGCCGCTGTAGTATGAAGGGACAGCAGGCACGTGAAAGGGCACTTATAGGCGCTTTCACACCCGAACAGTGCGGTTCGCGAGCATCTAGGAACAATTGGATATGTTCGCCAGCTGTTAGCGATCGATTTTGATGCAAGTTGTCATTATTTTTTATTCCCGAGATGTACAAATTTGTCGTTTGCGAACACATTCATAAGTTACCAAGTGACAGGCCGTTGGTGGCGAATTAGTTCGCACTGTTCGTGCGCGTGCGCTGCTTAAGCTTAGGTGCAAATCAACCTTTACCTGTAATTGGGTATGCTAATTTAGACAAAGATTTCCAAATTATACATTATCTCGGCGACAGGGGTTAATTTTTTTTTAAATGGAAAATTATTTATATTTTTAGAAAATTAAACTATAGTTACCTTCTTTTTCTTACTTACACATTCATTTTCTAAGTCACACAAACGTCTTTTTGAATTTCAGCAAAAGGGACAAAACTAAATTAAAATGCATAAGTAGTTCTATTTTAATTCAGGGATTTTTGTTTTCAGGGACATTGTAAGTTTATGTCAATACTATCGTGCCTTGATAAAAAATATTGTACCTACTATTAAATGCTAATTCTATATGTCAGATTGGTGCGAATTCGATTACCACTCGCATGCAGAAATTGTTTCAAACCTTCAAACCCTATTCCCAATAGTAATTTATTCACAAACAACCCCATTTTTTATTCTTCTTGTGTAAAATAATGCTAACTCGACATTTCAAGATATGCTAGAAATGAGTGTGGGTTTCCTTAATTTTCTACTTGGTTCTGTATTATGGTTATGGAGGCGCGGCACCCTTGCGACCACTTGACGCACGACAGTGGCTTATTATGAGAATGTTGATTCATCAATAGGACCACTCTCCATCGATAGTGGTGACCGAAGCCCGGCAGCCCTTGGACCACCTGTTGCACCGCCACACCGTCTTGGGCCCACTGCACTGGTGCTGGGTAAACCAGTTGACTCTAAATTCCAGCACTGGGTTCCTCTTAAGGGATGTAGACAGGCATATCGCTGAAATTCAAGATGATCATCAATTATTTGACATGACATCTCATTACAAAAAGTTAGGAAGCATTTTCCTTTTAGTACCTATAGTATCGCAAAAGTCAATATGTATTGTTCGCACTTTTGTTCTTGCCGTCGTCGTTAAGCTGTAATAACTTGCAGTAAAAACTCTTCTTCGGCTTGGAAACGGTTCTGTTGTAGTAGTCGCACGGTCTTAGCTTAGCTCATATAAGCATTATAGGTATGCTGTATGTCATGGACCGTCACGTGACAGTGATATCAAATAAATGAAAAAATTATAAGTTTTTATTTTTTTTATATTTTAGACATAATGAGTCCATATCTTGTACACAAAAATTAAACCATTATATTCTATGATAGTAGCAAAAGTAAAATAAAACAAAAACAAAAAAGACATGGCTTGATTCGCAGCACCGAATGTTAAGCATGTTAGAGTGACCATCATATCACGAGAAAGGGTAAGTTCCCGTGACTGTCACTCTTCGCACAAAGGACCACCAGAGACGTATCAGAACATACGCCAGCTATAGACGGTCAAATTATTAAAGATGCGAATGAAAAGAACATTCTGGTTCATAATTATTTATTTTAGCGTTAGAATTAGTTCAAAATCAAAATTTACAATAAAAATTTAAAATAAAAATCTGTAGGTACTTAAGCACTGAGCAGCTTGAACTGGAACACGTTGTAGGTACGTCACAAACGCAATTGATGCTGGCGACGACGACGCGAAAGTTTTTAAACTAAATATCATGCAAGAGAATGCAACTATGTAAATAAAATATGTGAACCTTCATGGTATCAACAATAATTTACAATAATGACATGCAGCATCGGAATTAAGAATAAAAACTACGATACAACTATTACTTACTTAAATAAAATTACCTAAACTTACATAATAAAAGAACATGTGAACCTTCATTGGTATTAACAATAATTTACAATATCGACATGCAGCATCGGAATTAAGAATAAAAACAACGATACAACTATTACTTACTTAAAAAAAATTACCTAAACTTACGTAATAAAAAAACCTACAAATAAAAGATCTCCAAATGTCGGTACATGGGCACGGTGCGGTGCCAAGAATGCTGGTGGCCACATTACCTCTTTGGATTGCCTGGCTAAGACGCTGGCAGAGGTAGCTGCCAGCCTTCTTATCATCGGACACCTCAATAAGCACAGTTTCTGGCTCCCATGGAACCATTGTCTATTCGGAAATCGGAAACCTTTAATTATAATTTTTAAACACTGTATTTGGTATAAGAAAATTAAAATACGAATTAAAACCTGAAAAGGAATATTAAATATTCCTACATACAACGTGTTAACTAAATCGCTCAAAACCTGAAATTTGTTTGTTCAGAATCAAAAGTACAATCGATTCCTCTTTTATTTTAAAAATATGCTTTTTAGGGTTCCGTGCCCAAAGGGTAAAAACGGGACCCTTTACTAAGGCTGCACTGTCCGTCTGTACGTCTGTCTGTCACCAGGCTGTATCTTAAGAACCGTCGTGGTAGCTAGATAGTTAAATTTTATACATGATGTATAAATTTCTGTTGCCGCTATAACAACAAATACTAAAAACAGAATAAAATAAATATTTAAGGGGGGCTCCCATACAATAAACGTGATTTTTTGCCGATTTTTGCTCGATACCAATAACGGCAACAGGTAAGACGTTTGTAATATTCACAGAATATTAATATAGTGTCTAATGTTGTATAGATAACGGTACGGAACCCTTTGTGCGCGAGTCCGACTCGCACTTGGCCGGTTTTTTATTTTATTAACGCTATTGTCTTCTCAGCAACTTTGCACTTAAAATTTTAATGCTATCGCGGCGGCAACATCAAATGAATCATAACGCGTAATTATCATAGTTTCTAATTTGCAAAAAAAAAACAAATAACCAAATTTCTTCTGAAATAATTCGTACATATATACATACATACACATACATAATCACAATTTTTCTCCCCGAAGGATTAGTGAGAGACTAGGCAATGAGGACACCAAAGCAATCCTCAACCATAGTCCACTTTTAACTAAATAGCGACTGTACAGTGCTCAGCGTGACAGGTGGTGAGCCCATCGCCACTCTAAGCTGTTGGATGTATCTATCGATGGATCTCTTCTAGTCTTTAGTCCATTAGTCGCAATTTTCTAATTTCAACTGACGTATTTTCTTAAACATTGCTATGTCAAATATGCCTGTGTTCATAGTTGCATGTAATTATCTGATTGTTGATGGTCAGGATGCTGGATCTGCATCCTTTATGCCACTTGGTGCATCTCCATCGTTTCCTGTCGGACGGATTTTTTTGATGCTTCAGACTGTATCGGTGGCCTCCGCTTTCAATCATGGGGTTCCCGCGATTTGATTGCACAAAGACATAACTTAAACCTGCAAATAATAAAAAGTTTAGTCTAGTGACTTTTAAAAATCGCACCTTTTTTACTCCCAATGACTTATTTCGTTATCTTAAAACTTATATATACTTAACTTCTTTTTAACATTTTTAAATTAAGTTATTTTTTAATGATGTCTATTTCTTTATCTTTTAGTGTTGAAACAGTCTGCCGATACGCATTAGATATAGAAATAATAACATAACTTTTTCACTTTTTCAATGCACTTGTGTAAGTTACACCTCCTATTCATTCAACATTTAATTAAAAACGAAAAAATAAAATAAAAAAATAAACACTATTCGCTTTATTACTAATGCTTGGTACGAACAATACAACAAGTATTTTTCACTACGATGAATAGCAAACAAATGACATTTTACTAAATAAAATACCTACATTTACTGCATTTACCTACCTGAAAGACAAAAAAACAACCCATTAAAAAAAATTAGCCCAATAGGTGCAGCCGTCCTGAAGTGATGCGCATACACTTAATACCGTTAATACCGTCCCGACCTTCGTACATAGATAACCTTTTAACTGCGGCCGCGCACTGATCAGTGCTCAATGAACAGAATTTCTATAATGTCTAGTGTCTATAGCGTCCGAGTGAGATATACGTTTCTTGAATAGGTTATTATTAAAATACACGACTATAATGTTAAATAAGTTCACGTCATTTGTATGTTTCACGCATGCACAGAGTACCCAGTCACTTTTCAATAGCCTTAATGGTTGTGGTAGTTAACGTATTTGATGATGACGTTATCGCACGTCATGATGGTGGCCCGGCAACGTGTCGCGGTGCTGCAGCAGACCCACCTGCTCCTGGGACCCTTACTGGAGTATTTGTGCTGACTGAAGTGATACTTGCCTATCCAGATCATACGATTTCCTCGCGATGACTTGATGAACTTTGGGAATTCTGTAAAATTTTTGATCAGATACATTTAAGTACTTATTATGTTTTGATACAAAAAAATCAGACAACAGCTACAACGACTCTCTTTAATCTAAGTTCTCTCAAGCATTTTCTATAACAGGAAGGATCGTCTCGAAGTCAAAGCACAGAATAAATAATGTCAAAGTCAAAAAATATTTATTCTATAAACTCAATTATGAAGTACTTTGAACTTAGAGCATCTCTCAAGGCCCCTCTTGACGTCGGCAGACGCATCCGCAGACGTCGTCAGCGGATGCGTCGGCCGACGTGTAGAGGGGGTGATTTGCGCGTCTGTGGTAGGTATTCAACGTCTGCAGATGCATCTGCCTCGCATCCGACTGTTGTCGATTTTTGTGGCACGCATCAAAGGGATTCGGCGCCAACGTCCGGCGTCTGTCCACACAGCCGGCGCATCAGTTTGATCGGAGTTGCGATTGAGAGTGCACGCGTGTTTCTTGTGTTTTAATTCTCGTACCTACTTTCGTTTTTGATGGGTGGTGAGTGGTGGTGGTTTGGTGGACGTGAATAAATTTTGTATACACGTTTAGTGAGATGAACAGATTAAAAACGTGACCAGGGATAACAAAAAGTAAAAAATAAATTAAAAGTTTAAAAAACCTTTTTCAAAAACTAGCTTTCATTTAAATGCGCTAAAAAGAAAAAAATAAACTTTTACTTTAAAACTTTTACTATCAACAGTTTATAACGTCATTAAACAATTTATTATGATATAAAAGGCTGTCGTGAGATTTACTATATGTATAAGTAAGTATGTGTAAATAAACAAGTACTTAAATTACTTAAATAACTTGATGTGATTGATTTTAACTATTAAAATTGCGAGTGCGAGCGCGAGTTGCGTCTGCCCAGAATGAACATAGACTGATCGACCTACAGACGTGTGGACAGCTCGTAGAAATTCATCTGCATATGTTTCTGCCAATGTCCGCGGACGCATCTGTAGACGTGTAGAGGAGACATAAGACTTTGAATCGTCCAAATCTTTTTTAACCTACCACCCATTCAGGGCGCCATTTTTTAACTGATGGCAAAGAACAAGAAACCACAGCGCACAGAAGCAACAACTTAAAAGAATTATTTATTTTATGGAGCCTAGTATAAGGTACTGCTAATTTATTCTTACTTCTAGAGTTTAAATTGTAGATATCACTGGTTTTTAAAACATTTTTAATATTTTTATGAACATACTTATATCAAATTTTAATAAATGTATTGTGATGCAACTGTCATTATATTTATTTATATCCTTGAATCTCTCTCTGAGAGACCAGCCTTTAGGTTATAGATTTTTGAATAGCCCTCTTCTGCTGCACAAAGATCTACATTAGTTTGAATGTCGGCAGCATTTCCCCACAGTAAAATGCCCTACGACATTACACTATGAAATTAACTGAAATAAACTAATCTAGATGTATTAACTTCAGTTAACTGTCGGATCTTCATTACTGCATAAGCCGCAGAGCTAAGTATATTCGACAATTTTGTTACATGTGGGCCCCACTGAAGCTTGGCATCTTACGTGACACCTTATTGAAACACAGTGGTGTCCACAGGACTCATATTCCTATCTTTGTTGTTTACACTAGTTGTTACTTTTGTACATTAGGCAATACAAATCTTACACATTAGGCTTTTCCCTTGTTTAATAGCAATTTATTTACACTAAACCAGTGAACAATCTTTGCCCGCATTATTCACAGTCTAGTCAGTTCTATCTAGTATCTAGTCAGTTATATTCGCTTTACAAAAAAAAACAAAATTCACAGCAAATCGCTAATATTTATATACTTACGTTTTCAACGTTATAATACAATAAGCTGTAACATTTATGCTACAATCAGCTAGTTAAAACTACAAAACACATATTTTGTGAATGTGTAAGTACTTTTATATAATATATTTTATTTCATCGATGATACATAGTACTTAATGAAAAATATATTAATTTATATTGTATACCCCTAAACATAATAATCTATTTGCTTGCTATCTAATACTTGCCTAACATTTAGAGCAGGCTAAGTCTTGCCTGCGCCTATATTATTGTTTGAATTCGCTTACACATGATTATGAGATTTATTGCAGGCAACAATTTGATTATTTACAGAGATAATAATAGCTTTACATCCAGTAGCTACCTTGGTACAGACCCACCGCCCCCTAGGCCCCGTGCTAAACTTTTTGTTGAACCTGTAGGGACCAATTTCCATAACAGGTTTACCGAAACGAGATGTGGTCAATGTAAAAACTATATCACATAAGCGACCTCTGACATCTGGAGCACGATTCCAAGACCCTGAAAAACATGAAAATGCTTTTATTGTAAATCATTTTGTTTCTCTATTCTCAAATGTTTACTGAAAATTAAATATTAAATTTAAAAAAAACGACATGTTGAATAAAATTTCGGTTCGTATTTCGTTATCTTCGAGTTTATTCTATTCTATATATCTATTCTATATATTAGCAAATAATCAACTATTACTCAAACTCAAACTTAAAATATATTTATTCAATAAACTCAATTACCTACTCAATTACGAATCATTTATTTAATTTTAGCGTGGGCAAACATATTTATATAACAAAACTATCGTACTTATTATTTATTATCGTTGTTCTACAACTTCATTATACTTATAGAACCAGCAAATCTAGTCTACCGTTACATGTAGTGAAGTTGCCAGCAACATCCAGAATTAGAAACTTAGAATTTCGCGTGCCATTGTGTCTCCTAAATGCCAACAAAAACTTTATACAAAACCATCATAATACAGTATGTGGGTACTAACTGTACTAATGTTTAATATGTATCAAATCAAACTGGGACAAGGTTTCAAATAAGCCGACCCCGACCGACATAATCGCGCCCCCCAGCGGTATTCACTGCCGCTGTGGGTGAGCGGAACTTGATACTAAATACCTGAACGAAACCCGCGCGGTATATATCTTTAACCACAGCGTTTTGTTAAGTTATAATATAAGTTATAACTTAATGTACAATATATTCCAGAGTACTAAACATACTAAAAATGAAAAAATATTCAAGTGTCTGAACTAGGGTTACCCAGTTTTCCAGGCAAAAACAAAAGACTTACGTAATTATTAAATAATCAAATCCAAAATACGGGGTATTCCTCGAAGCGCACCCATTTTGAAGCGCACCAGACCAAGCGCACCTTAACTATTCCTCCAAGCGCACCCATTGGGTGCACTTCCGAATAGGTAATTAAAATATTATATTTTTATTCCTCGAAGCGCACCAGCAGATAAAATGTGGAAAGAGATGTAGTAACTAACAGAAAATATCGATAACGAATAACGTACGTTTATTTTGAGAGTATCTACCTCTTTTGATTTATGTCACCCTAGTACTTTTAGTTCAAAATAACTGTCATAATTCAATTTATAATTGACAGAAATATACGAGTAGAACTAGGTGCTGCAACTTACTATAAGTTGCAGCACCTAGTTCTACTCGTTTATTTCTTTTTTCCTAAAAGTTACAGGTAAGTAAGATCACTAAGGCGCCTATCTACCTCTTTTCATTTCTGTCTGGTACTTTTAGATCAATATGACTGTCATGATTTAATTTATTATTGACGTAGTAAGTTGCTTAAGCACCTAGTCCTAGTTTCTATCGACATCAATTTTACGAATCTTTTAAGCTCATCTCTATTTTTTACCGTTGGTGCGCTTCGAGGAATAAAAATATAATATTTTAATTACCTATTCTGAAGCGCACCCAACGGGTGCGCTTGGAGGAATAGTTTAGGTGCGCTTGGTCTGGTGCCTTTCAAAATGGGTGCGCTTTGAGGAATACCCCCAAAATATACCTTTATTCTTAGTGGCTCAATAAATAACAGAACATAATTCACTCAAAAACTTAAATATTTAATGTTTAAATTAAAAAACATTTTATTTTAAACTAAAGAACAAAGATAAAAACATTCATTATAAGACAATAGTTATTTTTTCTGTATCCTCGTAGGATATTTTGAGAAGTGCTTCCTTGAGTAGGTATGTTTTTAGTTTAAAATTAAATAACAATGATGATGTATTACCTACCTAATTAAGCGATTCACCTAATAGAAGTGGACCCTAAAACAGTCAAATTCTAAAGATAAGGCATGTTTTGTTCCTGCATTTTGAGGGCAAATAATATATTGATTCGTGACAAACAAGTCTACTAGTAAATTATACTCGACAATGGGTATCAATGACAGGCAAACGTAAAAAAACATACAATTGCATTACCTACTTTAAAAGAAAATCATTTATAATTTCCTTCCTCTGCGTTATAATAACTTATAACAGCAGTGGAAGCCACTGATGGTAATAATTTTATCGTCTATAGTGGTGACGATGGCATTGCACGCTTGCTTGCCGGTAATTAACTTTCTAGTGCACACCCATCTCGCTTTTGCTCCTTTGTATAGGTCGTGCTTGTTATATTTGTAGTCACCAAACAGCATAACTAGGTTTTCATATAGTGATGTCATCAACATGTATGTTAAATCCAAAATAAGACAACAGAAATAAGAATTAAAAAATAAGTAAAAAAAATTTATAAAAACAAAAAAATATTATTCAAAGATAAAGGCTTAGAAAAAAATACATGAGGATGAAAAAAACAAAAGACTTAACTTTAATTTATTTAAAATATACACAAAATAATGATAACGCTTTACACTTAATAATCAACAGCTACATGTGGCAGTGGGAGCCACTTAAGTTTAATTTTGTCAAACATGGTGATGACGATGGCCTTGCAGCCGTTGGACACGACTTTATCTTTTATCTCGCTCTTGCATGTGCTTGTTATACCTATGTCTGCACAATTGTAGAACTGGATTCCCATAACGCGATGTAGTAAACAGGAGCTGGCAAGCTTTTTCAACTGGCATCGTTGAAAATGAAAAGCGCCTTTATCTCACCTGATGAAAAGTGACGATAAGGCCGAAGGCGGTAGCGCGCTTCACCTGGAATGCGCGCGTGCTTCATTATTGTTCTCTAGCAATTGACGCAGAACACAGCAATGTACGGCGAATTACGAAAAGACAGGGGGTGAGCGTTTGCCAGTCTAGGGGGGCAGTACAGCGACTGCCAAACGATGATATCTCCACTCTTGGAATCATTCCGGCTGCACGATGCAACTGCAAGTGCCGTGCCTGTACGGAATAGTAATATTATAACGTTTGCCCGGTGTGTCCATTTCTCGGGTATATACGGCTGACACGGCCCGCTCAGTCGCATCTGAGCATGGCTCGTTTGCTCCAGTCAGCATTTCCCGTCAAGTAACGCAATTAATGTAATAAAAGTTTAAAGTTATATAATCTCAATTTATTTCTAAATAAAAAATTAATGAAAAAACTTTTAAGCACAATGACAATCATCCTAACAAACAAATTGGTCATAATATAAAAGTGTCTTATGTGACTTTCGGTGATATCATTCTGTGTACTAAGTATCGGGAATTGTTCAATAAAACAAAAAATACAAATTATTCAACTAATTTAAATTTATCGCCTTCAAAGTAAGCACCATTGCTTGCAATACAACATCTCCACCGCTTCACCCAGTCCTCCATACATTTTTCGTAATCTACTTGCGGTATGGCCTTCAGCTCATTCAGCGAATTTTCTTTTATGGCTTCTATCGACTCAAAACGTTTTCCTTGAAGTGGTAATTTTAACATGGGAAATAGAAAAAAGTCAGACGGAGCCATATCAGGTGAATACGGTGCTTGGTCGAGAACTTTTTTTGAATTTTTCGCTAAAAACTCTTTCACAATAATGGCTGTGTGTGATGGTGCATTATCATGGTGCAGCATCCATGAGTTGTGTTGCCACAAATCTGGACGTTTTCGGCGGATACTCTCACGCAAACGCTTCATGACGCCTAAATAATATTCTTTATTCACTGTTTCTCCCTCTGGAAGGAATTCGGAGTGAACCACACCACGGTAGTCAAAAAAAACTGACAGCATCACCTTGATTTTGGAGCGACTTTGCCGCGGTTTTTTGGGTTTCGGCTCGTTTTCGAGACGCCATTCTGAAGACTGTTGGCTTGTTTGCATGTCGTACTCATAAACCCATGTCTCGTCGCCAGTTATTATACGTTTCATAAAGGTAGGATCCGAAGAAGCTCGGGAAACCATGTCTTCAGCAACATGTATTCGCTGCGCTTTTTGAACAAAATTGAGCTCCTTTGGAACTAATCGAGCGGCGACGCGTTTCATGCCTAAAATGTCAATGAGAATGTTGTGGACGGACTTAAAAGATATGTTCACCTCACTAGCCAACTCTCTCAAACTCATACGTCGAAATTTCGAGCACTAGCTTCTTGATTCTGTCGATGTTTTCTTTGGTCGTAGCGGTTGAAGGTCTACCAGAACGAGGCAAGTCTACTACTTGTCTCTCTCGTCTCGGCCTTCTTTAAAAGCCTTGTACCATTCATATGCCCTTGTTTTTGATATACAAGATTCGCCGTAGGTTTTTTGCAACATTTTGAGCGATTCTCCACATGAAATATCATTCGAAACACAAAATTTAAGGCACACTCTTTGTTCAACAATATTTTCCATTGTAAAAATCGCCGAGGACTCAAAACTATGACCAACAAAAAGTGCAGTTTTAAACAAAGTAAATGACAGATCCCACTCAAATTTCGCGCGGTAAATCAGTACAGTGCTACCAACATGCAGTAAAAAAATTAAAACGAACTCTTTTACGCGGGTCTTTTTATTGACATATTCCCGATACTTTTTACACAGAGTAGTAGATGTTGAATACTTAGGTGTTATTAGACAACTAAGTACAACGTTGTGTAACCGTTATTCCTACAATGATTTAAGTAGTCCTAAAACGTCTACTAAATAAGTTAAATGAATCTTTTTACGACTACTTTATACAACGTCGTATAATAGTACGAAAATATAGGTTAAGTAAACGTTTTTACTACTGTATTAAACATCGTTGTTTAATAGGTACAGGTTTTTTTTTTCTCTTTTTTTTTCTTTCTATTTCCCCTTTCGTAGTTTAAGAAAGGGACTTTGTTATTACTATTCTCTTAAATTTTTTTTACTTATTTACTATTAGGTGGACAGAAGGTCCACCTCTAAAGAATTGCGGGGCACATAAGGGGTAATATGGGAAGGAGAGAAGGGGTATAGTGGGTTTTGGAGTGGAAAAAGGAATTTCAGTAGCTTTAGGGTTTTGGAGTTAATTTAATTTTGGGGGAAGGGAATATTTATATGTTTTTTAATTTTCTGATTGATTTTTAACAATTTTTATTTTGATTTTATTATGTTTCTATTTTAGTTAAGTTTTAAACATTGGATTAGTTTTTATTGATAAAAACTTCAATATTTTTGGTTATTTTGGTTATTTTATGATTTAGAATTTTTAGTTAATTTTGATTTAAGTTTTATTTTAATTTTAAGTTTATTTGTTTTTAGGTTTTTTTTTTTAGTTGTGTGTTTATTAGGTTTTGAAGTTACTTTTATTTACTTAGACTTTATCTACTTTTAGATTTTAGGTTTTATTAATTTGTTTTATTTTATTGTAGTAATTATTTTAGTTATTTAAGTCTTTTATTACATTAGGTTAGGTTAGGTTTTATTTTATTTAGTTTATATATTTAGTTGTTTAGTTATTGGTTTAGTTTATCTAGTTTATGGTTGTTTTAATTAAGTTGGGTTTAAATTAAGTTATATTTAGTTTGTTATTAAAATTGTTTAAATTTAAGTTAAATAGGTAGATTAATGTTTTATATTTTAGCGTTTTATTAACGCTTAAATATACTTAAGTAAAATTTTAAACACTGAAAAAAGACGACAACCTCAGGCGGGAATCGAACCACGCACCTTCCGCATTCCGGGCGGCTGCCTTAACCACTTGGCTACCGAGGTCTGGCGTCGAAATTTGTCAGTGCTTGATGCTTATGTTTTTAAGTGGTTAAGGCAGCCGCCCGGAATGCGGAAGGTGCGTGGTTCGATTCCCGCCTGAGGTTGTCGTCTTTTTTCAGTGTTTAAAATTTTACTTAAATAGGTAGAGTTTTAATTATTAATTATTTGATGAGGTTATTTTGTAATTTGTATTTTGTTTTATTTAGTTTACTTTATTCTGTTTGTGTTTTAATGTTTAGTAGTTAGTATTTATTAACAATTAATTTAATTTATTTTGTAGTTAAGTCTAATTTCCGTAATCGGTCTGACTCTGCAGACGCAGGACCATAGACCGAATTCGGGGGCACTCTCGGGAATTTGTAGCATTGTGGCCGGTCTCCACCCTCGTGCCCATGCGCAGATTGTGAGCCGAGCAATTGTAACACTTTGGCCCCTGGTTCTTATTGGGGCATTGTTCGGAGCCACCAGGCTCGGACTGGCGCAGTGGGCACAGGGCTTCCTGTCAGACTTACACTTTGCTTTTGAGTGTCCATACTGCAAACACTGATTGCACTGTATAAAGCGGCTAAAATCCTCAACTCAATCCTCACGTTGAGCCGCCCGAGAGCGAGAATGGTACTTCGCATCACGGGGGTAACTTCGATCACCGCATTATACAGCGCTGGGTTTCTATTTGATGTTAGGAAGCAGATACGGGTGATTGCCAAGTCGTTTTGAGCAACTAGGACCTCCGCTAACTCCTCGCGGGCAACATCCTTGGATATGCCCTTTAGGATGATTAGCGGTGGTCGTAGCTTCGCCTGTTCGGCGGCGAATTTTGTGCTATTGACGTGACGTGCAATGGTTTCTTTGTACTGCTTCCTATCATCAAATTCCACCCTCAGTTTTGCCTTAGGTAGTGGTAAAATTTTAATGGGGGCATATTTAAGCCTCCGGAATGACGTCTCCTGTTTACAGAGGGACACCACCTCCGGAGGCTTCAATGTGCAGTCATACGATGATATTATGACTGCTAGGTTTGTCTTGGGCGTAGGTGGCAAGGTTTTAGCAGCCACGCTCGCATATGAGGGAGCACTTGGGAGTTCGGCCTCTTGGACATTCCGTGCAGTGTGAGCGCCGGTCGGTGGACCCTGGGAGAGAGGAACCTTCTTCAGTGCGGCTGTGAACATGTTGGCGGTCAGCCGCACAAGGTCTTCGAGCCGTGCCTGCTGCGCCAGCATTTCGTCGACCTTTTGGGTTACCTCTCTCCGGATCTCCTCCGTTGCCTCGCTTTGCATCGCGACTACGGCGCTCACGCTGTTGTCCAGCTTGTGGCCTAACTCCCTAACGCTGTCCTCGCTAATGTGCTCCTGGGTCGAGGAGAATTCCGGTTCGGGTTCGGGCTCCTGCATCTGCGCGCGAATAACGTCTCTCTCTATTTGTTCGTTAAAGACATTAACGCAGTACTCGATTTTTGCCGTGGTGTCTAGGATTACTTGCTTGTTGGCTTTCGTCACTGACTTGCCCTCCCGAACCGCCTGATTTATACGACCAAGGTATTCTAGGAGCGCGGTCTTAAAGGTCCTCTTGTTTGTTCCACAACGGATCTTTCAAATGGCGGACTAGGCACTTCCGTCATTCTAAGTTAAGTCAGAGTTGGGTTAGGGTTAGGTTAGGTTTGGTAAAAATTTTAAAGTTAATTTTATGAGATTTTTTGTCTGAAAAATGTTTGTGGAAATATTGTTTTTGGGGCTTTTGGGTCTAAAATTTAATAATTTGGAGTTTTTGAAAGATTTAAAATTTTGAATTTTTGGCCGAAAATTTTCCAAGTTTTTTGGTACTTTTTTGTTTTTTGAGGAATTTCGAAAATTTTTGCGGGAGTAGTCTTTATAATTTAAAAAAGTATTATTTTAATTATTTGGTAATTTTAGGTATTTTCCTTCTAGGAAATTTAAGAGTTAATAGGTACAGGTTACAGGTACAGGCCTGTGTATAGGTTAGGTAGACATTTTTACGACTGATTCATACAGCGTCGTATATTGGTGCCTGTGTTTAAGTTAGGTACGCGTTATTACGACTGATTCATACAACGTCGTATAGTGGTACCTGTGTATAGGTTAGGTAGACGTTTTACGACTGATTCATACAACGTCTCTTAATATCTCACGGAACTCTAAAATAATATATCATGGCCGACCATCTTGGTGTCAAGAAACCAAATTATTATTATCCCTTTTTATTATGAGACGTCATAGTGTCTACATCTTGCCTGATGGTAAGCAGCCGATGCAGTCCAAAATAATGAGAACGCTCCCCACCGTCGAATAAGCACGATAATAAGCGCACCCATTCATGACGGCCTGCATAAATGCCGTTTCACGCCCCGCATAAAAGACCCGGGACCAGTGGCGGCGCAAGAGCTAAACTTAGTGTGGGCAAGGTACATTTCGCGAGGCCCTCTGATGGTGCAAGAAAAGGGGAATACTTATAAAATAAAAAATCCAGTTTTACCATTGCAAAGGTTATCGATTCAAAACGCCTGAGACGTATTTTTGGCCATAGCTCCGAGGATTTTAGGAGGATTGAGATGGGAATAGTACCAAGAGTTGAGGAATTTATCGAGACACGTGTGAGCGTTAGAAATTTAAAGAACGGCTGGTAGATTTTTCTGGAATTTTTAAAAATGTAAAAAAGTCGGGGGAGGGGGCGTATTTGTTTACTAAATTGTAAATATATCGGAAAAAAACAGACTGAAGGAAAGATGAAAAAAGGGGTCCTAAGGTATTAGTTTTGCTACAAAATGGCAAAACAATTGAAAATCGGTTAATAATTGTGACCTGTGGTCCCTTTAGTTGGATGTTGTTAGTGGTCTTAGAGGTGGTTGGTTGGCTTTAGATTTGGAATTGTAGAAAAACAGGTATTTCCGCATATAAAAGTGATGTAGCTTCGATTATTGACCAATCGTCATGGTAATGGTGTTAAAAGATGCGGATACAGGCGAAAAGTGCATTGGAGTGGGAATTTCAAAATCTAAGTGAAACTCAATTAGGTTGTAAACGAAAAGAAAATGTTATTCTTTGTGTTGTGCAGTGTTATACATTCGTGTGTTTTAATTCGATAAATGTAATTGTGTAATTTTAGGGAAGTACTTAAATCTCAATAAAACATTCTTATTATGAATAATAACGAGTAGAAACATGTAATAACGCTAGAAAAGCAACCTTGCTTATCCACCATTTCGCAAATTAACAGGAGAGCGATTCAAAGTTTGAAAATTTCGAAAAAAAATCGTATAAACCTTATTTTTTGTCATAATAATCTGAAAACTGGTAAGAAGGTATAGAAAAATGTTTGTCACAAGGGCTCGGAAACCGGTTAAATTTATTAACCGGTTTCGGTCGTTGACCCCATATCGGAATAGCAAAAGTTATTAAAAGGTTACCGGTTATTAACCGGTTAAACGATAAAACCGGTTTTTTGTTAATTGTGATTACGTTAACCGAAATTAACCGGTTAATTTGAATTCCAAACAATTTGTGAGCAACGCCATCTGTTGTGTTTTGTGTAAACTAATTGAAACTAATGAGGCTCTCGCATCATTTCTATGAATACGCAACTACTAGGATATAGTTTGCAACTGTTTTGTTGCGAGCCGGACTGTATAGCAATATTTTGCGTGTAAAAATATAAAACGCCGTAGTTTCTTCTGACAAAACATGAATCCTAATTACCAGACAGAAATCTTGCCAGATAGTCAAGAATATATTTTCTCTGATTCTGAAATTGAAAAGGAGTCGTGTTCTAATGCAGAGGACGGTAAGTTAAAACACAAAGCAAGGTAGGTAAATAAAATAATGATAATATTTTAGTTTTATCTGTAATCAATGTAGTAATTTTATGTGTTTTAGATTACGAAGACTCTCAGTCTCAGTCACTGATATCATTAAATTTAAATTATCGCTACAATAAAGTAGGATCAAGAGAGAAAAATTTTAGTCAACCATTATTTACCGAATATGACAAGGACAAGGATACTATTTCAGGTACAGAAAAAGGTAAGCAAAATAAATAAACTAATAGTGTGCCATTGTAGGGGAGAGTGGGTACAGTGGATCCTTTTTTTTCAATTAAATTTCACTTAAATTTTTCTATATCAGCTATTATTTTGACTAAGTCCTAAATTTATTTAAGTTTAAAGGCTGCCACACACAGGATGCGTCTGCAGCACGATGCGTTGCATCTGCACGCTGCGACATAAAGCAATTCACACCGGCGCCGGCGCCACGGCGTCGCACACGCATTCTATTGTGCTAGCGATATATCGCTAGCACAATAGAATGCGTGCTAGCGATTCGATAGTATCGTACTTACTGCCTATAGGCAGTAAGTACGATTTGCACAGTTTGTAGTTGCAAAAAATTTTAGCACACTTTTTTCATTTTCTGACTTGTTTTTATAAGCTTTTTTAATTGTGATTGTTAAAACGAATAAGATAAATAAAGCATTTGTATGTTCTTCACTTAATACGCTTTTATGGAGCCAATTACTCCAAACTGTGCAAATTACTTACTGCCATTATCGCTAGCACGGCAATTGCTGCATCTGCGACGCTGTGCGCCTGCGACGCCGCGCCGCCGTGTGTTCGTTTACCTTCCTATTTTCTCCCACAACATAGTTTTATATGAGCTGTTCTTATAATTTTTGTCCTGTGGATCATATAATCTGAGTACTATATTGATTAACTTTTCGCGTATTTCAAAATCCATGATCACTAGTCACTGTTAAATTTGTAAATGTTTACAACTGAAGTGTCGCAGCCAGTGTCGCAGCTGCACGCAGAAGTATACGTCACCGTTGTGTCCTCAACTATGAAATCCTGTGGAATACAACGTCATCATGCCGGAGCGCGTGTGCGACGTTGCCGTTCCGCTGGTGCGCCACCGCAACGCGACCGTTTTCGGTTTGTATCTCACGGACTACCGAGCGTCTGTCGCACGCAAGCGCAACGCAATGCATCTGCGACACTGTCGGTGTGAACCTACGCGTACAAATTCTAATATTACAAATCATGACGCACGCAGTCGCAATGCAGCACGTCTGCGACACTTTTTGGTGTGTGTCAGCCTTAAACCTGCATTACAAAAAGGCCTAAAAGTACTACTTAAGTATTTACGTAGCGTCGCGAACATGTGTGAGTCTTTGTGCTTTATATTATATAAAGATAAAGCTAATCTATCCACTGTACACCCTCTACCTACCTACTACTACTACAAAGTCGTATCTACTTACCCACGCTAACAAAATGTTGTGATCACCTTGTTAGATATTTTAACATAGATTAGTTAGAGCTAGGTAAATAAGCATTTCTGAAAATAAGCATTTTTTTCAATCGTATACTGGCACCTTTACTAAAGCGAGCCAATATCATAAAATTCACAGGTCACCTGGGCTCGACTCTTTGACCATTAAGATTTTTACCGTGATTTTAGGTATTGTTAGAATTAGTAATAATGCAATGATTTGCGGTTTGGGCCCCAGTTCTAATTTTTAGAAATATCATCTCGAATACTGAAATATAATTAATTATTTGAACTTTTTTCGAGTGGTAATATAAAGATTAGTCATTCTGGACATCTCGAACTTGTCATTTCTCGAAGGAAAGCCGTTTAATTTGCTTCGAGTAGTTTCTCTATTCGAGATAAAATTTCAAAAAATTATGTTTTAGTGTATTTGTTTGTGAGTGTGAGTGCGAAGTATTTGTGAGCAGGTAAATGAAAGTTACGAGTACCTACTGCAAGCTATTTGATAATAATCCAATCCAATTTTCATAGCCCTACAGTAAATTTCTTTTTAAAGAAAATATTATATTATATAAGGTGCTATTAAATCAATACTTTATATACTTATATTTAAAGTACAGGTAGTTTACGCCAAAATAAAAATATATTCCCCAATAAACAGTAGTATTTTGTCATTGGTTCATTTTTTAATTTTTCAAATTAATTGTAATTATAATATATAGGTGAGTCTATAGGTTTTATAAATAAAATATTAATACTTAGGTACCTAATTATTAGTTTTTATTATTTTTTTATAGTTTTGTGGCGAGGGTTTTTTAATTCTTTTAATTACATTTATTACATAAACTTTGATTTTAAGCCAGGTGGGGAAATAAAAACTAACCATTCTGGTTAAATAAAACAATGGTTGGTACTGTTTATTCAACTTATATATTTCTTTCATTTTAGGCAATACAACAAAAAGAAAAATGTGTGATAAATCAGATAACGAAGATATATTACTCAAATCATCAAAGTATCTTCGCAGCGAAGAAGCTAGTTCAAGTGTTGTAACTGAAGATGGTAGTGATAGTAAGACAAAAGTTATAAAAACCAGTGCTGCAAATTTTTATAACAAACATGACGTTGAAATTGATACAAAGACTGATACACTGTAAAAATGGAGATAACAAAACAAATCAAAACTGTATTGAGTGTGTATTTGACAAAGAATTAGATAAAATAAATTATTACTTCGGGAATTTATTGATTGGTGAATTACAATTTTTACCTCCTTGTATGCGATCTGAGGCGTATATAACCATACTTAAATACGTGGATTCCTTAAAACAAAAGCATCGTAAAGAATAATAGATAATATAATTATACTATCCTAAGATGAAGCGCGGCTAATCTTATATCATGATAATTAATATCCACCTCTTACATTATGGTTCCCAATGAACGTTTACCGTTGTGTATTGTATTTTACAAACTTATACACCGTGACTGGCTAGACGACGGACGCGTTAAAGGAGGTGTATAAGAAACCGATACCTGTTCCATTAAAAATGAAAAAACACCACCTTTACTTTTTACTTTTTTCCTAATTGAAATGGTTTTTCTGCTTATTTACAATTTACTACGCGCGCGAAATTACCTACACTACACACGCACGCCGCCGCGCGAACAATGCCTCCCGTACTCGTGCGTGTAGTACACGCAAAATGCAGAAAGTTCACTTTTTTAAAAATGCGTAATAACTTGCGTGTTTTAAAATTTGCTATATTTTAATTAAAGGGAAGTAGATAAGTTACTAGTTTACCTCCTTAAACGCGTCCGTCGTCTAACCTGTCACGGTGTATGTTCGTAATTCCTAAATAAACTATACTTATTCAATCTTTTTTTATACTGTTTTTCATTCATCTCGAAAATAATAAACTATAACTATTCCCGCCTTTAAATTATTTTGTATTTAAAATATCCTTTTCGTGTCTTCCTATTATTTAACATCTTTTAAATTAAACAAAGGTTAAATTGGGTTCCCCTTTTTTGGCATAAACTTTTGTGGCAGAATATTGTTAAACTGGGCGAAATAAGTGTTGGCATAAACTATTCGGAATACCGCATACATTCATTACGCGTATTCGAAGTCTGAATAATCTTCTGGCATAAACTTTTTTATCCGACATACTTTTTAGCATTCAATTTGTACCTCCGAAATAAAACGACAAATGACGTCGTTAGCAAGAGTTATTCTTAAGTAGCATTATACGTATCCTTATTCATACAAAAACATGGGCATATGTATAGTACGTATGTATATATGAATAAGGATAGGTCCAATGTTTCCCTATTATAGTAACGCCAAAGCTAATATAGTATGCTAAAGAAATTATGCTAAACGATTTTCTGATATTTGATTGATACGCCAGTAGGAAATACGTTTAATGATAAGTATGCCAAATAATACATTCCGCGAAGTTAACATTTGGACTAGCATAATGAGTATGCCAGGAATTTTATGCGATGTATGTTTCGGACATTAGAAATTATGCCAGATAAGGGAACCCGTTAAATTGTTGCATTGCTATTAAGCAAGGGTACAACAGCAATGCAACAATTATTTTGGAAGCGAATACAAATGATTATTTCGGACAATCATCACATCTTCTATAGTAGAGTCATTTAGACTCATTATTAAATTATTTATAACAAATTTCAGAGAAGAAAATAGTCTCTCAACGCTTACACTAGTAGGTGGTGTAGCTAAAACAACTTTAGCCAGATTGTACAAATATGGGTCGGTATTTTTCTTTTTCTCCCAATAGTTTAGTATATTATTATCAGGCGGCAATACGGGTTCTTTCAAAAATTCTATCAATTTAAACCGTAGCTCTCGCTCCAATGAAAACGCAGGCATATTTTCTCTATTTGCATTATTTACAAATTGCCGACGGAGATAATCATTAAAATTTGAGTTGTTGGAAGTTCCTGGTTCAGAGTCTTCTACTTCTGAAACAGATACTTCTGGCCCCTCGTTAACATGAGCAATTCTTTTATAGATATCTATAAGTAAACTCCTAGCACTAGAATTCTGCTCACTTGTCAGCACTGAATTTATTCTAGGATCTAAGTATACAGCGGCTAAAAAGTTATCATTTTCAAAAAGGATATCTTGTCGGCTTATCATACACAATTCTAGACGACGTGCAAAGGGATCATCTAGTTGCGCAACTTGATAACGACATTGCATCCATGAGATGTAAAAGTCTCCAAAAGTTAATTGCTCCTTTTGAAGTGTTTTAGACAGACATCTGCATGGTTGCAGGATGTCCAAATATTTGTCTAAAGAAGGCCAAATGTCTGCTGATATATCTAAATTAGCAATGCAAAACAATTTCAATTTCTGCAAGTTCTCCAGCATATTCGTTGTGGAGTCCCACCTCACCGGCATATCAATAACTGCCTGTGGCAGGTTTTGCTGCTTTAATTTTAGGGACATATTGGGTGTACGTAAATTACGTTCCACGTGTCTACATTGTTCGAAAACTCCTGAATGTCTTGGCATGCGTCTTTTACTGCGAGTTGCAAGCAATGAGCAGCACATCGTACGCTAGCCACTTTTCGCACTACTACATCATTTTCTTCAACATCTAGTTCCAAGTTATGAATGGTCTCCTCGTCCTCACCGTCTATTTCAAATGATGCACCTCTATACTCATTATCAGAATTATCGAATGATTCACTGAAGGATTGTTCTGATATTTCATTGACAAATTCGTCAATTCTGTTGATCATACGTAACATATTTGCTCCGTTATCAGTAGTTATTGTCAATATTTGTTTAGCTTCTATACCAAACCGGCTAAGGGAGTGAAAAACATTCTCTTTTAGGTAGTCTCCGGTGTTTCTGTCATGTAACTCAACAACGCTCAAGTTACGGAGAACGATTTTTCCGTCTAAAACAATAAATAAATACATTTAATTAATTTGTTGAATAAATAAAATATACTTTGAGACTAAACTTAAAAACACAAATCAAGCTATACCCGATGTGTCATTGTGCGTTTGCCTACCTAAATGTGTCATTATGAGAGTAACCACTATAAAAATGTCGGTCTTCTTCATAAACGATAAACGGTTACATAGATGTATTCGTCCGCGACATCAATGTCTATCTTTTAAGGTTGGCTCACTATATCCTTTTATATGCTAACCAAATTTGTTCTAAAATAATGCATTATTTGCGAAGGTGTTTTTATAAACATGATATTAATCTTTATCCAGATAAATACGTTATTCATCATAAGTATTTAATTTGAAACAAAATTGCCCTTTACATCATTCGATATCAATGAATATCTTAGGAGATATCGCAGTCTTAAAATAACATCGAAGCAAAATAATGATCAAGTACTGCGCGCGCATTTATTTATGATGTGCAAGGCTGGCGGCGGGCGTCATGCATGAGAGGTAAGGGCGCTACGTAAACAAAGTCGTGGGTTAAAGTTAGCGTTAGCCCAAAAAATAACTATTCCACGCGGACGAAGTCGCGGGCAGAAGCTAGTGTTTATATAAAGATAATCTCATTACAAACACATACACATTAAACCAGTGCAACGTTATTTTTTTTTAAATATTAAATTAATTATTATAGGTACTGGACTGAAATTTCTCAGCCAATCCACTCGCGATATATTTTTTAACATATTAAATTTGATATAAAATACTTTTCATCCATTAACCGGCCCGGTGAAGGTCGTTCTATACTGGGATCTTAGACTATAATTAATTTAACTAAATAAACAAGTATTGCCCTACTTGACAAGTTATTGAAATAAAACTTAGCACTAATGTTTAATTTTTCTATAAGATTTCTAGTTCTTGTAATAAAATTAAAAAGTTAATTAAATTCTTCGGAAAATACCTACTTCACAATTATTATTCATAGTAGGTACTTACTAGAAATGTATTGAATGTTGAGCCCCAGGAACCTCCGCAACTTTATCGATGCTACGTCGACTTTAAGGGCCAATAAGCTACCTTTTATTTCTTTGGAAATCTGAAGGCGAACTTCATAGGCCAATTCAGATATGTTAGTTTTAATATTTCTTACATTGATAGTTTTCTACTCTTTTTGGCTTATTGCAGGGATCAATTTAAGTAAATTTTTAAAGGCTTCATCTTCAACAATACAAAAGGGCCGACCATGTATGGTTACAAGATTTGTGCAACACTCTATAACGGATTTAGCATTTTGAGATAATGGTTGATTTGGCATATTTTCCTTATTTTCCGAATTCAATTTTTGAATTTCATCATATTTCACTCTGTGTTGTGAATAGAAATGTCTCAATAAATTAGCACCATGATTTCCCTGAAATAAAAGCAAAACTTACATTATCGATATTTACATTATTATTTTTCAATATAATTACGACAACGACTTTAGTTAAATCATCACATTAAAAAAAGTAATAAATAACATAACAAGTAAACACTAAGACCTTGTCCAGAAGAGGGCGAAATCGTCGCGAATCGTTTGAATATTCGCGCGTAAATCGCGCGATGCATTGCGTCCACAAGCATCGCGCGTGTTTCGTGACGTATTCGCCCTCTTCTGGACAAGGTCTAAGTAGGTAGGTATGTAGGTAATTTGCGCGAAAGCGTCAGACTTTAGTTAAATCATACTAGGGACATTAAAAAGTTTTGGATAACATATTAAGTAGGTAAGTATCTTAAATATTCCGCAAACAACAACTTTGTGTTTCTCGCACCCTTGCCAACACTAAGTAGGTAGGTATGTAGGTAATTTACGTGAAAGCTACAAATGCTTCGATCACAAATGATAAATACCTACAATTTGGCAGATAAGAAAAATTTACCTATAGTTGCGACAAAACTTAGAGCCTTACTTGATGTTGTCAGTTTGATAAAACTAGTTTCTATTATTATGGGTGACTTTAATACTGGCCTCCTTAGGAAAGATGCCCGTACTTTTTCGTTTCAATCCGTTATCAGTTCCAGTAAGGGTTTATAGATAATTAAATTAATGTAGATTTATAATAAGGCGGGCGGACGGGCGGCTGCTAGTACTTATAGCATAAATTACATAGAAGTAGGTATCTACACGGGTAAAAGAAGTATTATTTTAGAATTAGGTATGCTGCAATAAAAATTAATAACATCCTAAATTAATATCAATACTCATCGTCCAACTGTCTTTCAAGAATGGTCCAGTTATTCATGTAAGTAATGTAAGTAGTTAGGTATGTGCGTACTCTAAGCTTTGTTTATTTCTATCTTAGTACATAAATCCATTCAATCGTAATTTTAATAGAATAAAAAAGTTTTAACGTACCTTTAGGTAATGATTACAACCTTCCATCAGACACTTAGACTTTTTTGTGTGTTGATCGTAATCGAACATAGTGTAAATTTTATTCTCCTTCTTTCTTCCCATGACTTTACACGACGATTATTAAATAAACTCTAATAACACGCACGAGCGATACAATACACACACAACACAACAACTCTACGCAAGAGAACCAATTGATCTTTGCGAAAACGAGCGAACTTGTTACGCGCTTCTCACGCGTTTCTCACAACTGGGCGCGCATGTGAGAGAAAGAGAGCGCATGACACGAAATAATACGACGAAAGGCAGCCAGCGCGGCGGCGCGGCGAGCGGCTGGCGGCGGCGCACGGAGCGGCTGCGCCTGGCTGAGTTGAGTGCGAGATTAACCGGTTAAATCAGTGCCAAGTATCGGTTTACGCGAGCTTTAAAACTTCGCTCTCTGTATTAACCGGTAATCAAATTTTTTTCGGTTTTGTTGGAACAGTTTATCTAATTAACCGGTTAATCAATGAACTAAATCATACCGGTTAAAAGAACGATATTAACCGCTATTTATTAACCGGTTCAGAGCCCCGTCACAGATGTAATAAAATTATAAAATTGGAACACGGTTAGGGACAAAAAATATGTGGCGGTTAAGAAATAAATGCCCAGACATTGGGCAAGGCTAATTTTCTGATAAGTACACAGTACAGCTCATGTTGTTGCTGAACTTCTTGCTTATAAGCAAAAAATATGCGATTCGTATCGAAGCATAATTTCTTATTTCCATTATTATTCCGAAATGTCGACGGCGCAATTCGTTGATATCATCAAACTATTTAAAAGTGATTTTGCCAAAAATTCTGAACTCTCAACTGACCTGAAAGTGTGACATAGAACATGTTTCTTATAGTTTAACATATTTTTAAAATGTGGGGGATTTCAAAATAAGAACTACGATTGAATAATCAAAAAAAAATTTGATTTTGTAAAAACTAAACTTCAGAAAAGACAAATGAATCAGTTTATCTTACCATCTACTATTATTTTGTGAACACGTAGTTTTGACAAGACTTACCTACGCGTTCAATTTCAGTCATTACAACTTTAAATTAAATTGAAAATAAAAATAAATTTGAAAATAAGGCAAATAATAAGTTTTGAAGTATTTTAGGTTCTGTCAGTAGAGAATGCCTTTAGGCATTAAGTCCGCATTTTAAACACCTTTTTAAACAATATAAATAAAGGCACACCCCACCCCATTTCATTAAATAAACAAATAGCTAAAATTTTTAACCTGCACAGTATTTGTAGAAACGTCTCCGTCTGAATTAAAGTTTAACTTCCTTTTTGTACCCAAAGCGATAGACAATATTCGTCTCCACCGCACTGCTCTTTCAGCCATTTTGATGTTTTTTATTAAGGTACCTTAAATAGGTTAACTGTACGTAATATTTCATTTTAATAATAGATGGGATTGCTCTTGGCCACATTCTTATCCGTGAGATTAAGAAGAGGCCAACGACGATGGAGCGAGCTTGCCCAGAAGCAGCCTCACGGGGGCTTTAAAGATGTTGGGGCTATATGCACTTGGAAACACAGACGCTGGCAGTAGTAAAACCAAGCAAAACGATGTTAATACCAAGATAGAAAAAAGTACCAACTTTACCACTCGTTAGGTAGGTACGGTCAAAAGCACATCAAGCTTAACACTTGCAGTGGAATGTTAGCCTTAAGCGTATAACATAAGGGCGGTACAAAGTTCGTGGTGTAAAGGTTGACGTGTGACTTGACTGTACAACAAAAAGTTAAGTTTAATTGTCAAACAAAACAATAACATACCTACCAAAGAACACGTGATCACTCGTCTTGTCCTGCAGGGTTGATTAGTACCTATGAACTTTTCGCGCGTATTTTTGGATCAACATCCGCGTACTGTCCCTGTCAACCAGAAGCGAGTGACTGATGCGCCCCCTCGCGCTCGGTTCTCTATAAACTCTCCGTATCTGACATGATATTGCATCACAATAAGGTACCTTAAGCGCCAACTGTCGTGTATTTTCCTGTATAAAAGATGAATGTGGGCGACCAAAATATGGCAAGTAAGTAGAAGCAAAATTTCTCACATCGATTTCTTTTGAAATATACAGTGAAGTAAAGTTACTTGTAAGCCACTTGTACGATATTCTTGTCGAGGCAGAATTGCTTAGATCTCAATCGTATAAATTAGTTATTTCGATAAAATTGCTTATGTCCAAAACATGTTTTGAATGCTACAGAGATAAATTGCTGAAGTGCTATATCATGAGTAATCATGACAAATTGAAGCGTGGCTAATTGTGTTATGTTTAAACTGTTCCCTGTTTCACGGCGAAGCAAATTTTCTCATGTAAAAATATGCAGAATAATACAGAAAAGAAAGGTTGCTTAAATCCTACAATTCGTTTCTGAAGGTAGCTTAAAATACAAAATATCTAAAAAGATCTAAAATTGTGAGTTTATAAACCAAAAAAAGGGAAATCACAAGTTGCTTATAAACCATCAAAAATGCTCATTTTGAAATGAAACCAAGATCAGCAGATAGAGAAAAATCAGGCGATTCTAACGGCATACATAACTCATTTTGCCAATTTGGCGGATCTGCAAGGTTGCCTTTCCAGCGTCGATATGTTATTCAAAATAAAATAAAAAAATGTTTCGTAAAATTTTGTATTCATTATTCTTTTGTGGGACTGCGAAATCGGAGATTTTTTTTATTCATCAAGAAACAAACCTATTTTATAAATAATATTTATTTTAAAGTAACATGAAGCGAGACTGTGTCTGAATGCGATAGGTACTTTGATTAACTTTCTTATTAGGGGAAGCCACGAGCTATGATGCCACATGAATATGATGCCCCGTCTCTGACCGCGGGGACTCCCCGCGATTTGTAATTAATTAATTTTATAACATACTACATAAAAGTAGATAGTTTATAAGAAATATCGATTATTTCATTCATATTCATTTCGTGCGCGGAAGAATGGAATATTTTTAAGTTGAGAATTAATTCTAAAGTATTTATTATAAGACAAACTGGCGTGGCGTGTACTTTTGGATTTTCCATACTTTTTCTAATTTATTTTCGGCTGTAAGGCAGGCGCGAGGCCCTTTGCACCGCGAGGCCGTGGGCGGTGGCCCACATCGCCCACGCCTTAAGCCGCCTCTGCCCGGGACTATAGGACCTGGGAAACACGCGCCGGCAGAGAATTCCAATCAAACTAAATGTCCCTTAAGAGGGTGCCGCGCGGTCGCAAAAACTGACATAAGTCTCATAATGAACTTCAAAGCAAAATCAATGATATTGATATTTAAAATTAGAACAATTCTGCTTTGAAGTTTCAGACCTAGTAGTTTGATTAGAGCAATGATTTTATTCTGCGAATTGTACAAAACCATCACGCGCTTGTGTTAAAAATTAAAATTTACTTTTATAAGGTGGGAGTGACCTGCGGAACATCAATACAAATATTTTCATGTAAGAATTATTGTTTCATGCGTAAAATTAAGAAAGTTGTCGAAAAAATTGTTTTTAGGAGTTATGAGATTATGTATTGTTATTATTGTTTAAATAATTTGTTTCAAATTTCAACAAGGCCACGACTTTGTGCAATGATCAGGCTAACTTACGTAAGTTCTTTTAATATATTTAACTAATTCAGCGCATAGTACAAGTAACTTAAATATACGTAAATTTTCACAATTTCGTGCTGTATCCCCTTAAGAACTAGGTGCACATTTATTTTTCTTACACTCTCTTCGTGTATAAACATTGTTAAAGTAAATTATGTTAAACTAGTTAAGTAAATTATAACTTATGTAGGTACCGTTTAAATTTTGTTTTTGATAACACTTTTCCAGCAAACATCACAGGAACAAATGAATGGAATGAACTGAATGTGTAGAATAAAAGTCGATGTTAAACACTTAACCGACATTTCAGTCATCTTTTAATGTCTATGCAATTGTTACAGGACTTCAGTGGTTCGCTGACAGTCGATCGAAAACTTTTATATTAAAAACATTTAAAAGTACTTGATTGATTTTTATTTAACTTGTAAATAACAATAATGTCGTTTAATTTGGGCCTATTTTGCGTTGTATAAAAGTCTACGACTACGTATCTATACGACCCACTTTGTAGAAATTATGTATTATATGGTAGAACCAACAGGAAATTTAGAACGTTTACTCAACTATTATGCAACGATAATTTGTTACTTGGGATGTACTTAACTACTTTTCAAATTTGAAATTTTATAGGTATCGCATTAAGCTGCTTTTCCTCCGACCTATTTGTGGTTATGATTGTTATTGTGTCTCACGATTTCATTGTTTATTGTAAACACCGTCGCTTTGCAGCCCGAGCTGATACGCGTGCACACCCATCTCGATTTTAGCCCTTTGTATAGCACGTGCTTGTTAAACCTTCGTCTGCCCAATTGTAGCACTGGATTCCCAAAACGCGATGTAGTAAATATGGGCATGCAAGCTGAAACAAATCAACCATACAAAAAAATATTAGAAAAAATTATTAACAGTAGATTAATTAGCTTCTTAAACAAATACCAATTAATATCTGACTCCCAATTTGGCTTTAGGCGAGAGATTTCTACAGAAGACGCTGTAATTGCTTTAACATCTCATATTTCTAAAAATGTCGATAAAAACAAAAAGTGCATTACAGTTTTTCTTGATCTTCAAAAGGCTTTCGATACCGTCTCTGTCCCCATCCTTATCCGCAGACTGGAATCCGTGGGTATCAGGGGTACTCCCCTGGCCTTGCTGTGTGACTATTTGCGTGATCGTAAACAGAGTGTTAGAGTGGGAGACTATGTTAGCGGACTCACAGATACAACATATGGTGTGCCCCAGGGGAGTGTGTTGGGACCAACGCTCTTCCTAATTTACATTAATAATCTTTGTAATTTAGATATTCCTAATGGGAAACTTTTTTCATATGCAGACGACACCGCTGTAGTTTTCACTGGTTCAACATGGGACGAAGTGCATAGTTTTGCTCAGCAAGGTCTTGCCCAATTAGCTCGTTGGTTGGATAGCAATTTGCTGACTCTGAATGCCTCTAAAACTAACTATATATGTTTTACAAATTATAATAGTGCGCAGCCAAACTTCGACTGTCTAATAAAAATTCACTCATGTAATAATGTCAACAACCATAATTGCTCATGCTACAGTATAAACAAAATATCTAAAACTAAGTATCTTGGAGTAATAGTAGATCAGCGCCTAGCATGGCACGCTCATATTGACCTATTGAGTAGCAGGATTCGCAAACTCTCTTGGATTTTTAAGACTCTGAGATATGTTGCCGACGCAGTTTTAATAAAACAAATATATATATCGCTAGCCCAATCTATCATTAACTATTGTATCACAATCTGGGGCGGAGCCTCTAAAACCAAATTCTTAGAAGTAGAACGAGCACAGAGATCTTTGCTTAAAGTGATTTATTTTAAACCTTATAGGTTTTCAACCGATACTTTATATTCCCAATGTGGCCTTTTATCTGTAAGGAAACTTTTCATCCTACACGCGATCTTAAAACTCCATAGAAAACTCCCTTTCAACCTCACTAGACAAAATAGAAGAAGAATATTAAATGTTGCACCTGTAGCCCACGTTAAAACTGCCTATGCCAGGAGACAATTTACAGGACAAGCATGCACATATTTACAACGAAATAAATAAAATTCTTAATTTTCACCCCACAGCGATACGTACATGCAAGAACACTTTACAGAACTGGCTTCGAGGTAAAACCTATAATGAAACAGAAAACCTTATATTAAAGTAACAAATATATTATGTAAGTATAAAATTAAAATTAATTTTTATTTTACAAAATCCAACACACACACACACACACCCCCCCCCCACACACACACTAGCTACGCGCGCGAGTGCGATTATGTACACCGAATAAATAAAATGAATAAATAAAATTAAAATAATAAAAAAAAAAAAAAAAAATTAAAAAAAAAAGAACTAATTATATATATTTCAATTAATTGTTTATTGGCTTTGTTTGTCTTAATCTTAACAGTTAACATTTAATTATTAATTACTATAATATTTAAATTGTTGCCGTCTACTCGTAGCGTTTTTGTTATTGTCTTGCTGTAGGTAATACCAACAGTAATACAATGTACCTATCTTTTGTAATTTTAGGAAGGAGCGGGGTCTTCTAACACGTGTATTATACATAAAAGAAGATTCCAGCCATTTGTTATGTAACTATGTAAAAGATACTGAATAAAGATTTTTTCATTTTTTTTTTTCAAAATAATGCACGTACACACCTTTTCAACTGCCATCGTTTAAAATGAAAAAAAATCGACCTATTTTGTGCCACTGCTGAACAAAGGCCTCCCCCCAACCCTTTCACGCATCTTTTTCATTGGCGGTTTTCAACCAGTCTACCACAAAAGCATTTAATTTTTCATTTATTTATTTCATTTTAATTCACTTATATTGAGATCGTCTTAGTTCGTCTCGCCGCTTCCGCGGTCGACCCTAACCACGCCTCCCGTCCTCAGGCACCCAAGTTAAGGCAATATTACAGGCCGAGCTGATAACTGCAACTGCCTTTGCCTTGGCTAAAGCATTAATCGTGCGATCCATTAAACATAAAAAACTGCAACTACCGACACGACAGCACGTGCAGCGGCTGATGCAGTTGGCCGCAACTGAACCACTGTTTCGTACGTGTTTATATGAAATGACTTCAGAGCGTCGCGGCAGCAGCACATGCATAGTAAAAGTTTAAAGTTATATACTTAATCTTCATTTATTACTAAATAAAAATTAATAAATGTAAAATTTATTAATTTTTAAACACATTATTATTTTTTAAAGTCTGAAATTCTACCGTTCTGAGTTTTCATAAGTGTCCATAAAGCTGTTTTCCCTCCGACTTACTATTTGTGGTTATGGTTATTATTGTGCCTGACGATTTGGTTATCTATTGTAAACACTGTCGCTTTGCAGCCCAAGCTTTTACGCGTGCACACCCATCTCGCCTTTCTGTATTCCTTACATTTTGAAAATACTTTGTTGTACTTCCTCTGTCCGATTTGAAATACAGGTTTTCCATATCTTGACTCCGTTAAAATAATTTCATTATCTAAAACAATAGTAAAGAATAATGAATATAAAAATAACAAAAAACACCTTTTTATTGTTTATTCTACAACCTATTTATTAAAAAAATCGCTAATGGTCAAATCGTCTTTAATAAAACTAATACCTATTTTATATAATCGTATTGTAAGCTTCGACCACACATTAAAACTAGATACACAATCCCGTACTAAAGCGTAGCGGAAAAGTGGCCGCGCCAACATTACGTGTGACGTGACGTACCTACTACTCTGTCAAGAAAGTACCGGGAAAAGGTCAATAATACACAAAATGTTAGTTATTCATCCAAATTAATTTAATCGCTTTCAAAGTCTGCTTCTTCAGAAACGATACACTTACGCCAACGAATAATCCAATCATCAAAACATTTTTTAAACGCTTTTTCCGGAATTGAGTTCAGTTCTTGCCGCGAATTCTTCTTTATGTGTTCTGCCGAATGAAAACGGGTGCCACGAAGTGATAATTTGAGTTTAGGAAAGATAAAGAAGTCGGCTGGAGCCATATCTGGTGAATAAGGTGGTTGCTCGATGGTATTGTTGAGTTTTTGGTCAAAAATTCGTTCACAATGATGGCCTTGTGCGAAGCTGCATTATCATGGTGTAAAATCCAAAAACTTTCTTTCCACAAAGGACAATGTTCTGCGCCCATACGTTGGTAGCCTAAGAACCAACAATTATGAAATATTCTTTTCTAGGTTCGAAATTGCAAGTAAATGACTGTAAAAACAAAGATTTATGACGGACACTCCTGAGAACCTAAATATCAGGAAAACTGAGGTTATGTTTAATTACAGAATTTGAGAAGTGATGTTGCACTCTTTTGTTTTATTTGCCAACACTCATGCACGTTCACTAACACATAAATAATCCATCATTATTTCACATTAATATTCGACAAAACACAAATTATAGAAAATAAAACAAAACTGCAGACATGACTTCACTTTCCCGCCAAGAAGTCCAGAACGTCAACTTTTTTTTTCTTGACCATGGATGCTAGTCCTTCAGTCATATTATTAGAGTTCTTTGATTATGCTTAAACTGAAGATAATGATGAGTGATGTGATGATAATATTAAAAACGTTTAATGCTAAATGATATTCCCCCCAAACCTCTTGAGTTCCAGTAAAGATGTGGGACTTTACTGAGATCTCGCACGGACTTCTTGAGAGAATTTGACAAGTGATGTTGCACTGTTTTGGTTTAGTTGCCAAAGAACGTCAACTGCACAACCAGTGTTGCCAGATCTTAGAGCCAGTCTTCCGTAATAACTGCCAAGTTCCGTATGAAATCCGTAGGGAAGTTTTATTTTATTTTAATGCACTAAACAGGTTATAGACATGTAAAATACAAACAAAAAATATTTTATCATAAGGTCTATAGGTTGAAACTCTAAGGTATGTATGTACATACTTACAACTATATATAACTATATCAATGAAAGTAATAAGGTAATTAATAACGGCAAACCCACATTAAAACAATATGAATGTCAGACAGACACAATAATGATTCATAACAAAGAGTTTTATGTCTTGCTTGCACTAACACTAAATAACACCATTAACTCTCTCTGGCTCTCAATCTCATGTTAGCCGACCAAGAAAATATCTCAATGGGAATCCTCAGAGCCATAGTTTTTACTATGTTTGCTGGTTCAGTTTTGTAAAAACCTATGAAAATTAAATAAGACTCGCTAGTTTACGCAGAATCAAATAAAATGTAAAATTTGTTAGGAATAATAAAAGCTATTAGTAGGTACTACTACTTATAAAAAGTTACTACTCATTAAAAGCATTTGCCTAAAAATTCCGTACTTATAAAAATCCGTGTGCATACATTGTCCGGTTTTTGAACAATGACATTATTTTACGGACAAATCCGTATAAATGGCAACACTGTGTACAGCAGACTAACGTAACGTCAGTCAGTGAGTGACACAGCACCGCAGATTAGTAAAATTCTCCTCATTAGAAAAGCAAAAAAATCTTAAGCCGACTAACGTTTACAGTTCGGAATAAAATGCGATGTATCGTATTCTAATGATGCTTGGAGTATTTGGCACTAAGTATATCGAGTCAGCCATGCATGCATAATATTATTAGGTTTGTTTGTACATATTATAAATATTTTGGTCACAAACCTTTAATTCACTGGCTGAATGCACTCAACTCTCAATACCCAACCCATTATAAAAAATGATACTCAATATTAATGTCCAAAAAGTTATTTTTATTATTGGTTACTTATCTAAAAGTGTCCGTCAAAATCTGAATAATGTTATCTGTCGTAAAAAATAAGCTAAGAATTATCATGTGTCATGTTTGTGTTGGTTCTTAGGCTAACTTCAACAATGTCCTTTGGCCTTTTTCGTCGAATTTGCTCTCTAATACGCCGCGTAATGCTCAAATAATATTCTTTATTAATTTAGTTTGACTTTCCGGCAAGAATTCTGAGTGCACAACACCGCGATAGTCAAAGAAAACAGTCAACATGACTTTGACTTTTGATCGACTTTGGCGTGGTTTTTTCGGTTTCGGTTCAGTCGGAAGGCGCCACTCCGAAGCTTGTTGACTAGTTTGCATGTCAAACTCGTAAACCCACGTCTCGTCACCAGTAACAATGCGTTGCATGAATGTTGGGTCGGAATTGACTCGTTCTAGCATGTTTTCAGCGACTCTTATGCAATTGAGTTTTTAGAGAAAATTCAGGTCTTTTGAGACTAGCTAAGCGGCAATATGTTTCACACCCAACTAATTATTTAAAATGGTACGGATCTTACTACACACATCGAAGATGGGTTCCAAAAACCACTTAAATCCACAGCGGTTTTCATCGATCTTACGGCCGCCTACGACACTGTGTGGAGACATGGACTCATCTTCAAACTGCTATCTGTCATACCTAGCAAGGAGGTAGCAGCTTAGCTACGAGGCTGATTGAGAGGCGACTTGAGATATAAACAACGGTCTTCCACAGGGCTCTGTGCTAGCTCCCCTTCTCTTCAACCTGTATATTCAACACCTACCTACGCGGTACTACCTACTTTTGCCTCAGGTCTACCCTACCTACCTATCGTCACTGATATCCGTCGCGTCCGCAACTTCGTCCGCGTGGAGTAATTTCACTAACGACTAACGACATGCATTCTAAGGTTAATATTGATATGAGTTTAAAAAAGTTCATATGAAGTATACTTACATATAACCAAACATCCTACACTAATATGCCGTATAAAATAAAACTACTATTTAAGTGAAAATATTTAATAGCCAGATTATGGTTTCTTAATTTTAACAATCCAGTATTGTATCTTACCCACAGTTTTAATTTATTTTTATTTAAATAAGTTGTAGTTAATAGTTATAAATGAGGACCGACTTTAACAGTTATACCATAGTATAAATATAAGTTATACTGTGGTTATACCGTGCCGTACCTGCTTAAGGATTAGCGGACAACTCTCCACTAAAGTGGAAATCAATCATTCACTTTTTCTACATCTTCTCGTTCTCTTGCAACGTCAAGCCAGTTCCGCAAGTAACTATCGAGGTCTTTCCACTACCTCAGTCTTGGTCTAATGGTCTAATTCGTCGCCTTTTTTATATAGTGGCGTCCACTCAGTTAAGAACCTCACCCATTAATCGTTTGACATGCGACGAACATGTCCAGCTCAGTCCGATTGTAGCTATGCTGGTTTCAATTCGAAGTAACGCCAGCCATTTACTTGCTTGCGAAAGCGCAGGACCTCTGCACCCCTAGACAAATGGCAAACGCTCACACCCTGTCTATTCGTACATTGTTCCAGCGGCCTGATTATGAAATTAAAACAATAGTGATAATGTAAAAAGGAAGAGCGTTACGCGCAAATAGCAGTGCCTGTACTAAAAATGAGACACGGCTTGGCAATGACCTGACAGTAATGGTTGAATGATTAAATTACATTGACCATGAATTGAAAAGAGATACGTTAACTGTAGAAATTGTTATAGCTTTTCCACACACAATTATTCTTCTATTCTATAGAATTTATAAGTTACAATGGCAAATTGTGTTATTGCGCGTAAGAACTTCATTTGAAAAAAACTAAACAAACACTGAAAAGTTTGTATCAACTTATTAATTTTTAATATCTTCTAATTACCTACACTTACTAATTTTCCTTCGAAGAAAATGCTTTTTTCTTATACTTAATTATTTTTAATGAAGCGTGATCGGACCAATAAAAGAGAAACATTAACAATGTATGACATTAACAGTTAGTTTATTAACTTACCAGTTTTAAAGTTTCAGAAGTTTTATAATTTTAGCATAGTACTCTATTCGGTTGATGATAGCCTACAGGCAGTGCCCCAATGATTAAAGATTATGGTTCAAAAGCGTTCTGTATTCGGCATCACTTAATATCATCATTACATCATTGTTAGGCATTAGAAAAAATTTAGTCATTCCTATCCTAACTACCATTGTACATTTAGGTTCAGTACAGTTGTGATACTTCTACGGATTGGGCAATTTAATTTTTGTTCTTATGTGATTGATAGGTGGGCAAACGAACAGGCGGGTCACCTGATGGGAAGTATTCCCCGCCGCCCATGGACACCCTGGGCATAGGCAAAACCGGAGGAGGCGCAGATGCGGTACCGGCCTTCAATACTCAATACCCAATATTTTTATTGCACACCTGATAATGTTACAAAGTTGTTATAAATTATAATATAGGTACAGGTTCATTATGGGCCCTGTGGGGCACAGCAATTTGAAGAGGGAAGACCTTTTCCAATTAATTTTGGATTAAATTATCACAAATTCTTATATTTCATTTTTTATATTATTTTATATTATAATAAATAAATATTTTTAAAGTGTTTATCTATTATTAATTGATATTAGAGTTTTAGATTTTTTATTTTTATAAATGTTTTTCTTCTAAATATTCTGTTATATTATAATAGCACCTTCTTATAAGTAATTCTTTTAACTTGTTTGTAAAATGTTTAACATTGCTGATGTTTTTCATCGAATCAGGTAACTTTTTAAAAAAATTTATGGACATAACTGTGGGCTGGAAGAATGGTGTGTCATTTTAGAAGCTGGTAGCGTTAGTTTGTTTCTATGTCTAAGTTGATATGGTTATATGGTCGTCGCGCTTTGTATAGAAGTTAGGATATTTGCTGACAAATTAACACAATTCTAAGACATAAATGCAGGGTAGCGTTAATATTTTATATTGACGCCTTGACGAAGGAGTAGGCATTATGGAGAGTTGAGCGGGGACGGATAGGTCTCCGGTACTTTCACTCACCGGACGAAACACAACAGAAACGAGTGCCATTAATTCACGCCGATATATCCGTGAGAGGGTGGCATTACGCCAGGCACAAATAGTGCTGCAACCATTGAGTTATTATGTACTACGTACTAGAGAAGATATCACAACTAGATTGTTTGCACCACGCGGTAGAGCCAGCTCGCTCCACCTCTATTAGTCTGTGGTAGGCGCTAGATGCTAATACGTGTGTAATTCTGTGTTCTGTTTAATAAAAATATGCCTTCATGTGTGCTAAGGTACTGTTTAAAAAACTCAGGAAACACAAATAAAAACAATGACATCACTATTCACCTGTAAGTACGCCTTAGCCCCTTCGTACACAAGACTACGCAAATCTTCGATACTCGACGATTTTAGTCTCTACTACCGCCATACAAATCCATTGAGGTTCGTACACGAGTCGCGTCGCCGACACTTTTCCCGCGACTCCAATTTGTATGGCGGTAGTCGCTTGGAGACTAAAATCGTCGAGTATCGAAGATTTGCGTAGCCTTGTGTACGAAGGGGTTAAAATTAACGTTTTAACATGCAATTGACTAATTATTTTATCAAATCGCCAGCCATGAAGCGGCGGCCATGTTTCGGTAATAGCATTGCATAGAGTAACAATATTTCTGTTTTGTGCAGATGTGACACTTTAAAGGCTTTATGTGAAATAATTACTATGGTTTCAATTATGATGGCAGTTTGATTGGGGATTTCGTTAGAATTATTATACTTAGAATATTTTTTACTATTGAAATACTTTTTATATTCATCCCTCATGGTTGACTTAGAAACCTTATCCTTTAGACGTATAATGTTTACTATTGTACACTATCTGTCAGTACTAAATCATAGGATTGATGGTCAACTGTTGTGGCAGAGTTTGGGCCTTAGGGTTCCTGTACGTTTAGCATGTGATGGTTCCGGTATGGTGGCGCCGCGCCGCCGTCCGCGCCTGCTCGTGCGGCCGGTGGCGCGCACTAGGAGTGCCGCGCATGCTCCTACTGCACGAGCTCTGTGTCTTATAGGAGATATACTCTCTCTGCACGAGTATCTTGACCTGTTTGCCGATAGCTTGACGTGCTTATGTAACAAGATTCATATGTATCTTAGTATTGCTTAATATGACATGATAATTTATTTAATCTTAGTGTTTGTTGTTATAGTATTCTTCTTGGCTTGACATCTATCTATTATGTTTACTGTTGCATATATCTTGTCGTGCTTATGTAACGGGATCCATGTGTATGTTAGTATTAATTAGTTAGTATTAGTATGACATGATAATTTATTTAATCTTAATGTTTATGTTGTAATATTATTATTCTTGACTTGACCTATGATGATTGCTATTAATTCTTTTTTTATAATATTGACATTGTGTTTGCAAATTTATTGTTTTGATTTCGAATGACTTTTGTTTTGTATTGTTCTGTATAGCTACTCCCATTATCATAAGTAACCATTTTTTCAAAATGTATTTGTAAGATTGTTATTTTGATTTAATGCATGTAAAAAAGTTGGTTTTGCTTGTTGGCGCTTTGGTACATACTGTAAGCCAGTGAGTGTTCTGAATAAATAAATAGGTACCTATATTGGACTCAAATAGGATTTTTAATCTCATCTCAATAATGCTTGAAAAATTTGAGCATCTGAATATTTGATACTCAGTAATATTTTTACACGTACCTACTTACCTAAATAAATATTTTTCTTAAATAATTAAAAAAAGAATATCATTGTTATGAAATGTTTTAATCAATTATTTACTTACTTTTATGTTTGACAATAATTTACTTATTTTCATTTCAATATTACAATTAACAACAATAAAAACATTATCTTACAACTTTACAACTCGGTAATAAAACTGTATGAATAGTGTGTCGCATCTGCGCGCTTAGACATTTCTATGACAACTACTTAAGCCCCGCACCACGGTACAAGTATCATTGTAACTGTGCACAACTGCACATTTATTGTGTGGGACGTCTTCTCTAGTTCATTTATCTCAATGGCTGCAACGCGTATTTCTCTAGATTATAACTATTTAAAATATTTTAAAACAGTACAATCTGGCGAAGTACGTGACTGTTTAGGCATTTCTATTAAATGTTAGCTGGTATGTTAGTCACCATGGGCAGGTCACGTAGCCTACAAATCAGACTCGTAGTGCAAAGATCTGTTGGCATGGACATCATGAGACTACAAAATACCAGTTGGCAGACCTCCAATGAGATGGAAAAATGACATCAGAAAGATAGCAAACCAAAATTGGATACCGACAGCCATTCAAAATAGAACGAAGTGGAGGGGGTAGAAGGAGTACACCAAATTGGTCTAAGAAGGCTAGAGATGATGATGATGATAGATTTATAAGCTCACAAACCTCAACCCTTTAGGAAATTTAATTTGGCATATGACAACAGTGCCAAATTATCGATTGACGCAAAAAAAGCCACATAAGTAAAAGCGGGTACGCCAAAGTTTACAAAAAATTTCAACTCTGATAATAATAATTGGAACTCTAAAAATGTTCTTCCTAAAATTTTTCATCCGAACAATCACATTTCCTAACTACTCTGTTTCTTATGTTTATAATTCCGAATCATTCAACTACATAATGTCAATGGCAATAAACATCTATTATACTATTATGAATTGGTTTTCCTATATTTTCTCAACATAGCCGTATTTTAAACTATTATTCAAATGATTGAAAATACTAGCCGCCCTACTCCTGTAGGTTACGGGATAGGTTAGATTCAAGACAATCGCGAAACGCAGCGTAAGCACGGTAGTGTATATAATTTCTCTGGCGTATGGATTGTCTTGAATTTCGAGGCAATTTTTTTTAGACAACAGAAATAAGTACTAGCTGCCGTACTACTGAAGGTGACCGTGCTATTTTCTTTTAATATGAGTAAAAATGTTATGGAAATTATGTTTAGGGATTATTCGTATGATATTAATTTTGTTTACTTTATGAAAAATTACAGTAAGAGTAAGCAGTAAGCAGTAAGAGTATACATTAGTAATATTATTATTACTTTTATAATGGTTTGTACACCGGTTTTCATGGTGTCGCCATCTCTGAGGTCCCGGGTTCGATCCCGGTCGGGTCAATTTAGAAATTATTGTTTTTCTAAATTGTCTCGGGCCTGGGTGTTTTCTTTGTATAATAAGTATGTATTTAAGTATTTTAAGTATGTTAATCCGTAGTCTAGTAACCATTTTACGAGTTTCTTCGAAGCTTCTCTTGGGCTAGATAATTGGTGTGATTGTAGAAAAGATTTATTTATTTATTTATTAATTACATATTTCGGAAACATGAGTGTTATGAATATCGTCGGTAGTAAGTACTATGAATGAAAACTTTAAGAAGAATAATTTTAGAAAGAGTGATCCTTCTGATTATAAATCGGTAGGAAAAACAATTTTGGGTAAACTTTAGGTGAGCCAATATGAACCTCATAAAAGCTTTCCTGGCAGGACACTTAGTGATTATGATCGATAAACAGCTGTATCATCTCGTCATCCATCGTGATGATCTTCGCGCGGCAGCCGTAACAGGTCTTGATGCACACCCACCTCGCCCGAGGCCCCCGGCTGCCTGTCCACTTGTTGAACCGGTACTTTCCCATCTGTATCACCAGTATTCCGTATCGTGACGTCGTAAACACCGCATCCAATATAGTTTCCTTTTCTTCGTCTGCTACAGTACATTCTAAAACACATATAATTGTAACTAATTAACTACTAACTATTAACAAAACAGGACAACTTAACTCAAAAAGGGATGGTAGGTATCATGCTGTACGAAATTAAAACATTAAACAAAATCACTACACATTATTTATTCACATTTTAAAGCATATATTATATTGTGCTAAACACCATATAAATAATAATACTGACATCGGACTTCCATTTTATGAGATTAAATAAAATAATTTGTTTCAATTGGAACATGAAAAAATAGTGTCACTGTGTACTTCCATTTCTTTGATTACAAAAATATACCTACACACAATGATATAAGTAATCTATATTAATAAAAATCAATTGTCGAAATGTTTGTACGCGCATTACTTCAGAACGGCTGCACCTATTTGGGTAATTCATTTTTGTTGTGTTCGTAATTGTCAGGACTAGGTTTGTGTAAAATTTTTTTTTGGGTAATTCATCAAGGGACAGAGACAGAATAAGTTGACATGGACTAATGAATCTAACTTTGCAGCGTGTTTCTTAATTGAAGTCTAACACCCAACACTGTTGTGTGATTTTTAAGATATTTAATATCAATCGCTGTTCGTTACATTGGGTTATACTTACTCAAAAATGCTTGAGCAATTTAAATATTTTTTGTTTTGACAGAAAACATAAAAATTTAACAGAAGTTGTGCTATATCCTCTTACTTTGTTAGATAAAATGTTTTTGCTGTTTATTACTTTTGATTCTCGATATTTATTTTTTTCCTTACTGATAAGTTGTCATTGTGTTTTTAACTTAAACAATGCGCTTAACATTGTATTAATATTTGGACAGAAAGAAAACATAAAAATATAACAGAAGTTGTGCTATATACCTACCTCTTACTTTGTTAGATAAAATGTGTTTGCTGTTTATTACTTTTCATTCTCGATATTTATTTTTTTCCTTACTGATAAGTTGTCATTGTGTTTTTAACTTAACCAATGCGCTTAACATTGTATTAATATTTGGACAGAACAACGTCCTGTCGGGTCTACATTTAGTGGAATACTCGTACTAGAATTATAGTAAAGCAAACGGACGATGACTAAGTACTTTTGTAATTTTACGGATCAAAACTATAAACGTAGGTATCGCGTAGCGGTGCAAGAATGAATCTTTACCCGTGGTCCCGGTAGGTCGACCCATTACGGGGTCCACGGGTAATTTTAATTACCCGTGGTTCCATGGCACTAGGGATTACATTTGGATGAATATTTCGACTTCGATTATATCGATATTATATTAATTACAACCATAAAAACATAAAAAATAAGTCAATAAGTATAATAAACAAAATAATAATATACATACTAAGTAAGTAAGTGATGATGTATGTGCAGTCCTTAGTCCGTTAGTCGCCTTTTACTACGACACCCAAGAGAAAAAAGGGGTTGTTAATATTATTTTGTTAAGCCCATCGCCGCTCTATGCTGTAGGATGTATGTGCAGTCATTAGTCCGTTAGTCGCCTTTTACAACACCCAAGGGAAGAAAGGGGTTAGTCTGGTAGTATTATTTTGATGAGCCCATCGCCGCTCTATGCTGTAGGATGTATGTGCATGTGCAGTCTTTAGTCCGTTAGTCGCCTTTTACTACGACACCCAAGAGAAAAAAGGGGTTGGTAATATTATTTTGTTAAGCCCATCGCCGCTCTATGCTGTAGGATGTATGTGCAGTCTTTAGTCCGTTAGTCGCCTTTTACGACACCCAAGGGAAGAAAGGGGTTAGTCTGGTAGTATTATTTTGATGAGCCCATCGCCGCTCTATGCTGTAGGATGTATGTGCAGTCTTTAGTCCGTTAGTCGCCTTTAACGACACCCAAGGGAAGAAAGGAGTTTGTCTGGCAGTATTATTTTGATGAGCCCATCGCCGCTCTATGCTGTTGGATGTATGTGCAGTCTTTAGTCCGTTAGTCGCCTTTATGACACCCAAGGGAAGAAAAGGGTTGGTAATATTATTTTGTTGAGCCCATCGCCGCTCTATGCTGTAGGATGTATGTGCATAATAATACATAGGTAACCTTAAGTTGAAGTTCGTGGTTGTAATTAATTTAATATCGATATAATCGAAGTCGAAATATTCATCCAAATGTAAGCCCTAGAGTCATGGGACCACGGGTAATTAAAATTATCCGTGATCCCGGTAATAAGTCGACCCACCGGGACCACGAATAAAGAATGGAAAGAATACTATTACCCCTACCCATGGGAAGAGTTCCCATGGGTATCGTAAAAGGCGACTAACGGACTAAAGACTGCACATACATCCAACAGCATAGAGCAGAGATGGGCTCACCACCTTTCACGCTGAGCACTAGGGCAGTCGCTATTTGGTGAAAAGTAGACTAAGGCAGAGGACTGCTTTTGCGGTCCTCATTGCCTAGTCTCTGACTAACCTGCATAGCTGCATAGCTCTTCTAACTATAAGTATATTTAATTTTACGTAAATTAACGTTGAATGTAAGGGTTTGATATTATATATTAAAAGTAAAATTTTAAAGCAGCTACTGAAACAGGCCGCAAGGTACCTAAGCTTTATCTTACTCCTATCAAATTAGTGACTATGCATTGTAAAACTTTCTACATAATAGCTACAGAAGCTTCATAGTATAAAATAACTATCAGTGGTCTTTACATTGTTTATTTTATGTAATATGATTTAATGGTAATATTAAACTAATGGGAATACTTTTAATAACACAACATAGAAGAACTTTTCCTTTTGGCAGTTAGTAAAGTAAGTGATGGAAACGCACTTCCATAACCACCTCAACCACTGAAAAATATGCGATTAATGGTGTTACAATATTGTTATGGCGACACGCCTAAAAATGAGATAACCAGGCGGACTTAGAATAAGACCTACTCTACCATTAAAGAATTCTGTAATTTAATAAAGCTAAATAAATAAAATTTTAAGAACAAGATTAGCGCTTTTGGAGATTCAATTGTTATTCAACTCCTCACAAACTCCAATGATGAATTATCATTATAAGAATGTGTACAATTTAATACTACTCTTACTACACATTATTTTTTCATTCCAGCCAGTGACTGCTAAAATTCCTGCTAAAAATGTCATAAAACTCTTGAACTCTCACGAGTTAAACATTTGAGATTGCTTGTCAAGTGACCGATCTGAATGAATTTGGTGCATTAACATCACGGGTGTGTATGTTCATTCTTAAACTTGATAATGACGTTGTCGAGGGTGATGATGGTGGCGCGACACCCTTGCTGTTTCTTGACGCAGGTCCACCGGATGTGCGGGCCCCGGCTACCACTCCACTTGTTGTACCGATACTGGCCGTATGTGATAACGGGGTTGCCGAAGCAGGTCGTCGAAAACTGGGCCACTGAAATAAACCAGTGACAATGTTTAACTGAGATTCGTTTCCGTTAGTAACTTGAAAATTTCGATGTCATGTCCTTTTGTTACAAGTTCTCAAACAACTTACGATACAAAGGCGTTTCTTTCAGAATATAAAAGACAGGCTGATAAAAATATAAATGAATGACGCATGGTACAGTCACGAGCAAAAATATGTAAACAATTGGAACTCTTAAACAATGGAAAAAGAGTCAAAGTGTATACATATTGGTACTAGTGACGTACGTCTCGTGAATTGGCAATGTAAATACTTATGTATATAAGACGACTAATTCAAGAAGCATTATTTAAATATGGTGCAATTTTAATTGGATGTGAGTTTTCTTATTTTTAAATACATAAGATGTTTAATTATGCAGGTTAAAAACATAATATAAAGTTAGTTCTATTTTTATTCATCAACATTGATGATCATTACTCCAAAACTCTACAAACGGTGTCGGTCGCGGCATTATGCTTTCAACACTATTTTATGTAGAGTTAAAAATTTCAGATAGAACAAATACAGGTAAAATTTTATGGTTATGGTCATTCATCACTTTGACTACGACATTCTCGATCATGATGACGGTGGCACTGCAGCCGAACTTGGCCTTGATGCAGTTCCATCGGCTCTTGGCGCCGCGGCTGGAGCTGTGCCGGTTCACCGTTGTAGTGTTAGCCGCCCAGCCGCAGCGATTGCGAGCCCCGTTTCGTCAGTACGAAATACGCACCTAGAGCAGAAACCTCAGCTCGACACTACTCACCCAGATACACTAAACTTGCACACTAGTTTAGGACCAAGACACCGCACTCGTAGAACAAGAGTGCATAGACCCGGTTCACACTCGCTCTATAACAGGATACGTTCGTAACGTAAGTATACGTAGTTTCTCGCGTCCCTCCCCCCTACGACACGGTTAACCCGAGCCGATGTACCGTGCCTCTTAGAGGCGCCCTCGGGTTTCCCGCTCTCGAACCGACTCGAACCCCCAGAGAATCTGGAGGGGATCGGAAACTCGCTTTCGAGATGCCATACCCCACCAGAACCTCTCTAGGGAATTTCTGTCTCGCGGCTCGAGGAACCTGTAAGTTTCTCGCCGCCGCCCCTAAACAAGCCCGGTTACACTGTGAAGATCATCTGCGACCGACAGCGAGCACAATCCAAAAAAAAACAGAGCAGAAAGGGTAGGTTTGCCAATTTGTTGCAATATGAAAAAAGGTATCCCACTTCTTATGTATAGTTAGTTACTTAGATTAGTTGTTAAGTCTTAACTACAAGTTAGTTAACTGTTTTTTTTTTGTTATTATTATTAGTATTGACGTCAATAGTGCCTGTAAAGGTTTACATCAATGATATTATATAAAATAATATCATTGGTTTACATTGAATAAATAAATTGACTTTAACTTTGACTTTATTCCTCAAGAAAGAATCCATTTGACCTATTACAACAAATTACGTACCTTTAGATGCTGCAACTTTGCCAACTAAGCGCAATTTTGCCTATTTCATTTAGATTACGAGATCTCACGTTTGCTTAGTTGTTTCTTATTGTCTCTACAATTTGATACCTACTAATTTAACATTATTAGGGCATCACATTTTACTTGTTTCTTTACTGGCAACTCAAACATTCTCTGACAGTTGAGTATACAAATGCGACGGGAGTGTAAAAAAATTTTGAGAGTGCGTTTAAATTTTTAGTTTCTGCGAAAATATAAGTACTTGTTCCCTTCAAGTGGTAACGAAGCGCAATTTTGCCTGTTTCATTTAGATTACGATATCTTACGTTTGCTTAGTTGTTTCTTATTTTCTGTACAATTTGATACCTACTAATTTAACATTATTAGGGCATCACATTTTACTTGTTTCTTTACTGGCAACTCAAACGTTCTCTGACAGTTGAGTATACAAATGCGACGGGAGTGTAAAAAAATTTCGAGAGTGCGTTTAAATTTTTAGTTTCTGCGAAAAAATAAGTACTTGTTCCCTTTAAGTGGTAACGTCCCAGGGTAAGAACATAAGGACGATTTTCCGTAGTGCGTAATATTTTATGAAAATGGCACAATTTCACCTAAATAACCTAGTAGGCATAGTTGCAAAGTGTTTTGTAAACCTTAGTAACACAACTTTGCTTAGGTCTAGGGTTGTCAGTTGTCACTAGTAGGATTTTAATTTAACTAAAAAAATAAATATGATTAAATGAAAGCTCACCCACCATGTTCTAACTCAGCTTTTTATTGTTATTAGGTGCATTATTTTTTGTTTTATTTTATTTGGGGAGCTTACAGCATCATTTACAAAAGAGACATAACACATAGTAACTGACAAATTAATAACAAGCTACCGCATCTAAAAATGGGTTTATTTATGTGTTATTCTTTATCACCTGTGTGTTAGTGTGCTTAGTTTAAATTTTGCAACTGAATTTTATACCAGTATCACCCAGCCCATTGAGGTGAAATGCACGCACTTTTAGTGCTGGTAATACATTTTTATGATAAGCAGGATCTAATTCTACAGCGAGGACTTGGGTAATTCTTCTATTTAACTTATTTTTACTCACCCATCAAATAGCCATACGTAGCCAACCCATTTAAGAGTTTTATTAATGTACTTACTTACATCCCCAGGCTAGGCCAAGCTCAGCTTAGTATGGGGGTCAGGTAAAACTATAATTTAAGGTAACTGTGTTTATTGGAAAATATTTTTTATTTCTATTATTTCTTATCTCTAATATTCATACCAATCTCAATCTTTAAGATATTTTTGTGTTATATTTTAATTTCACGATTATCTTTTGTTCTTATAAAACTTAAAAATAATGATCAAAGTAATATTTTAAAAAGTAGGTAACAATTTAGATTTTTTTGAATTTTTATTTTTCATAATCACAACCCTACAGCTAATTCCGTTTTTGTATGAAGAATTTGTGATACTTGCTACAACTTTGCCTATAAGCAATGAAATAAAAATATCACCAGAATGGCAATAATGTAACTGTCGGGAATAGGCACGGTGCGTCATGAACACGTAAAAAGCTAAGAGTTTCAACATTCTGTTTATCGAGATAGGTACTCTTCTAGGCCTTCCCACACTTGTAATTCGGAAAACTCGAATAATATAAGAATATTTGGGTCTATTGGCAAAGCATAAAGTCTATACCAATAACATTGTCAACTTAATAAAAGCTATACTGAACAATAAATAGGTTCAGAGATATTTACAAAAAACTTCAAAACCCAGGCAAATGAAGGCCATAACCCACCGCGCTGACCCAATGTGGGTTGGTGGGTTTTAACGACTGTCATCTTACGATAACAACAGGGACCAACGGCTTAACGTGTCTTCCGAAGCACGGAGGAGCTCGAGATGTTTTAAAGGGGATAGAACCATTGACGCCATTTTGATTTTTTTCCTTTTGAAGTTTCCGCGCACGATAAAAGTGGTTGTTAAAAATGTCAAGTAATTTGGTACCCTAAAATGTGACGTTCCCGAGATATTTTAAGGTAAAGATCGCCATACGAAAAAATAATCGTTAAAAACCTAATAATTACGTAAGTATAAGTATTTATGCATTCCATTGCATTCAAATGATAGTTCCTAGGTTGATTTAACTAGGTATTTATTAGAAAGCAGCACAACCTAGTAGCACGACAAAGCACTTTAATTAATTACTTGTCTACTAAATCGCATCATACATATCGCAATTAAACGCTATTTTGTCAAAGTAGGTAACTCGAACCGCGGTGGTTGGCTTATCTTCCATTCCATAACCAGTTAAAAATAAAACAAAACACATAATGTAGATGTAATGTAACAATAATTTATTACTATTGCAAAAAACTACAATACCTAGGTATAGAACTACCGTGGCGGTGACGGGATAGAAAACAAGACAACCAACCACCGCGGTTCGAGTTACCTACTTTGACAAAATAGCTTTTTTTCGTGCTACTAGGTTGTGCTGCCTTCTACTTAATAAATATTTGAATCAACCTGGAAACTATCATTTGAATGCAGTGGACGATGGCTATTTTTTCACATGGCAATCTTTACCTCCAAATATCTCGGGAACGTGACACTTTATGGTAGCATATTACCTGACATTTTATATTTGTTAAAGTATGTATCCTCTATCCATAAATAAGTAGATAGGTATCACTTTCACCGTGCGCGGAAACTCCAAAAATAAATCAAAAAGGCGGCATGTGGATTCCATACAAAAATGTTCGAACCACTTTGCTTACCCTTAATGTACTTAGTGATATAGACCTACCTAGTGTTTGTACAATCACAAAGTTAGTCATTGCAAATCAAAACTTCACGTGTAACTTGTAAGTACTTATTAGGTACATCATAATTATACTTTTTAGGTATATAATTTATAGTATAGTTCATAATTTATCGTTGGCGTAACCACTAAAACGAACGCTTTTATTTCCGCTTATATTTCGGTATAATAGCAATTATTAATTGACCAAAATCGTTGTCGTGTGCGCTTCTGTAAATTTACTTTGGTCAGATTTCTAAACTCGCATCCGCGAATTTTGCAGAGGCCTATTCACTTAAGATAACTTCGAAAAACCGACAACCGTCATAGCGTCGACGCTTCGTCGCGTCGGTCGTCGGTAGCCGAGCGGATAGACGCTCGGGTTGAATGCGAGAATCGTCGTTCAATCCCCATAGATCCGTTATGTAAGGCTATTGACGATAACGCATAACTGGCATAACTAACTAAACCGTATTGGCAATATTTATTAATTTACAGGATTACTAATGTGAGTGTAAAATTTTAATACAACGCTAGTTCGTACGTCTGTAAGGTTCATCATCTTGATTAAATTGTAATCCATCGGTACAAAAAGGAGGTTCAGTGGTTATGTCTATTGGCAAACTTGACGACAGAATGGTCAATGGTGGGGACCATGGCGCGGCAGCTAGACCTTCTGTGTGTGCACCTCCATCTCGTGGTGACCGTACTGCTCTGGTGGAAGTAGAACGTGTGGTAACCCATCACCAGGACCTTACTGCCGTTGCGACCCTCCCTGTACATGACTGTGGAAATAAACAACTGTGTGAGGCACATGATAAACCGCAAAACAAGAACATAGACTCACGACTATTATCCCCAAAGGGTTAGTCAGAGACTAGGCAATCAGGACCGCAGAAGCAGTCCACTGCCATAGTCCACGTTTCACCAAATTACGACAGCACATGTGCTCAGCGTGATAGGCGGTAAGCCCATCGCCGCTCATGTTGGATGTATTGCAGTCTTTAGACCGTTAGTTTGCTTTTACAACACCCAAGGAAAGAGGGGTTGCTAGTATTCCCTTAGTAAGCCGCTATGCACGCGGCTCCTGGGAACTCCTGGGGAGTTACATCATTTCGTCATTAAGTCGGGCCGGATCCTCGACATCCATCTGCACACATCTACATTTGTTAGTTTGAGGTTGTATAGCAAGTTAACTGTACTTTTCTTTTAGGATTTTTTGTAATTTTACTTACTAGGCTAGCAAGTGCCACATCTCATCTTACATCTCGTCACCTTGCTTATCATCAGACAAAGTGACAGGACTTGATAAATAAAAAAATTGATCATAACATCAGCGTGCTGCCTATACCTCCGGAAAGGATTTATGAGCTTAGTAGATAAATTAAACGCCATTTTTATTTGTACCAAAATGTATAATATAAAAAATCAGCCTGTTCTTTTAGGTAACTACTAACAAAAGAAAACTGTAAAGATCACTTTTTATAGTAAGGTAAGATTACTTATTAGAAGGATGACACATTAATTACTGATATTAAAAGAATTAAGTAATTCTGTGCATGGCGTGAAGAACTTGATAAGTCCAAAATGGCAATTTTACAGGGCAGCGATTTAAAAGTTTGACATTTTCTCCAAAATCCGTTTTCATCTTGAACTCAAAGCATCTTTATAGCTTGATTTATGGATAAGTAATTTTATGTGATCCTTTAAATTATTTTACGTATTCTCGTAAAATCTGCTAATTTTGTAAGGTATTAGACTTATCAACATACTAACCAGAGACTTATCAACTTATTCCCCATACATTAGTGCTCAAACCAGTGAAAACATTGTTTAATTTAATTCCTAAAAATCAGTTTTTCAGTGTAATTGAAATGTCTAAATTGATTTAAGAGTAATTTTATATGGTTTTTCAAATATGGTTATGTATTTCTTTCTAATTACCTTATGTTCACCGATGACCCACACACCACACACCACACACCCCACCCACATACCTATACAGCGTGTTTCTTGTAAGGTGTCAAGCCGATGTGTGGTGATAGGGAACTAGAACTACCATACCTATCTATTGAACCCCCATGTATGTTCTACAATTTTTTGTAGTTTTCGAGTTATAATTTTTTTTTTTCGTTATTTAACGATTCAACGACGGGACGACCCTAAAAAAATTATATCTTTTTTTGGGTCGACTTTTCTTTGACGTTTTTTTTAATACATTGATTGCATTTTTATGAGTAAAAAAATCTCCTTCCTAACTTTAACCTAAGGTACTATAATAGTGATCTTATCTTTAAAAATTGGGTTAATCAGAACAAAATGGAAATTTCAACTTAAAAAAAAAAAAAAAAGATTTTCCATAGCTTCTGACTAGTCTTAAAAACTGCCAAACCAAGTATGCTTTCATACTAATACAAAAAAAAATGTAGTAAATGGGACATTTTTTGCTGAAATCGGTCGTTGAACGTGGTAGATCGGAAATGGTGTAATTTTCATATATACTAATATTATAAAGAGGAAAGATTTGATTGTTTGTTTGTATTGAATAGGCTCCGAAAGTACTAGACCGATTTAAAAAAAATCTTTCACTGTTATGAAGCTACACTATCACCGGGTGACATATATTTTCAAAAAATTAGGGATCCTTACTAAAACTCTAATTAATTCCTTACATCGCGTGCGCTATGAAAACTATTGATGAACAAATGCGATGCAGGCGCCGTCACTGGGGTATGCGAGGGGAGTCATTTTGAAAATCGTCACGGGGTACTTTTTTTTTGTATTAGTATGAAAGCATATTTGGCTGGGCAGTTTTTAAGACTAGTCAGAAACTATGGAAATCTTTTTAATTTTTTTTTATTTAAGTTGAAAATTCCATTATTTTTTGATTAACCCAATTTTTAAAGTTAGGATCAAAATTTTTGTACTTTAGGTTAAAGTTAGGAAGAAGATTTTTTTACTCATAAAAGTGCAATCAATAGGCATTGTATTAAAAAAAACATCGAAGAAAAGTCGACCCAAAAAAAAGTTTTAAGTAATTTTTAGAGCCGTCTCGTCGTTGAATCACAAAATAACGAAAAAAAAATTATAACTCGAAAACTACAAAAAAATCGTAGAACATACATGGGGGTTCAATAGATAGGTTCCACATATCACCACACATCGGCTTGACACCTTACAAGAAACACGCTGTATACCTAGTAACACTGTGCCTATAAGGTACTTGCACATACGAAGGCCCACTTTAAAAACGCGCACTTGCCGCTTCCTAAAACATCCGAAATTCCACGCCCACATTCACCTTGGCCATATATTAAATGTGCAATAGCGCCAAATCACTTCCGTGCCGCCATTTTGTTACAACTCGTTCATTTCTCTCTGGACGCCGTCGATGTCGCGTGTTTACAACTTCGTTGTGATTGGTTTTGCAAATTTTTCAACAAATAGCGTCAGTTTTCGAGTGATTCTATCATCATATTAATAATCATTGAAGAATAGAATACAAGTAAGTTTACCGATTATTTAGTTATTTGTGATTTTATGTTAATTTTTCCGCCACTATGAAAAATCCGTAGTATGGACCCGGCCTACATAGGGGCCTATGGGCTTTACTAAATCTATTAAAATGACAAATGCGCTTGGATTGTAAATACTTAAGTACTTAATATAAATAAAACGAAATTGGTTTGTTTAGGTTATTTCTTTTTCATGCCAAACTAGGGAAGGTATTTTAAAATAGACACAATAACGTGTAGGTGATTTAAACTCACAATTTCATTTTTTCTATACTTATTAATGAGAATTTTAGTATTAACTAATATTAGTTTTTCTTTTATTAGATCATGAATCCACAATCACAACCAAAGAAAAAAGAGGCCTTTGGACTGAAGGGGATTTTAAATTAAAAGTTGTTTCTAAAGCTAAAGAAAAAATTAAATTATTCTATAGCACTAGTAAGGCCCACTTAAAATTTGAGTGGCAAATGAGGACTGAATATTTAGATTCTTGAATTAATAGTGTCTAAAGTTTCGATTTTGTCATCAGAAATAATTGTTTTTTAATTGATTTAGAGCAGAATTTTACTTTTATGACTATTTTTGTTTTTCGTACATGGGTCAAGGCAAAGTTTGCAATTTTTTATTATATCTCTAAAAATATAGGTTGAATAACTTATATTTGAAACTGCTTAGCGTGATTTGTGAATTGTTTTTAGAAATATTAGATAGATTTTGTGTAACAGTTAGTCAAAAACGGGCCTTAGTAAGGGACTGTGCCTTTACCTAGGCCCACTACAGTGTTTTTAAAAACCTTGTTTAATATAGTTTTTAGTAAAAAAAAATTAATTTTTTGATTATTTTTAGAAGAATAATAAACCATCATTACAAATAGTTGTTTTTATCAAACCTTTTAAACATATTTTTTTATTGAGATTTTAAATAAGGATTTGATTATCTCGTTTTGTCAATTTACGTACGCTATAAAGTATAAGTTAATATATGGATATATTACGATATTAGGTACCTATTATATTTTTTTGTGATTTATAGCAAATATATTATCTCGTTTTGTTATAGCAAATATATTATCTCGTTTTGTTAAATAAAATTCGCAAAATATGGATATATTCATATATCTATACTATCACAGGCAATACCTCTAAAAGTAACGTACCATATCGAGTTGTCAATTTTTTCCCTACAAAACCAATGCCGTAGGAAACCATTGCGACGACGACGACAAAAAAAATCGTGTGGATAAGTCGAGTTATTAAGTTCTTCACGCCAGGCACGGATATTATGTTAATGTCCATAATATGCGATAGGATATCATTTTATAAAGTCAATGTTTAACACAGTTTAGATATAATAAAATAAACGAACGAAATTCTTAGAAACTATAGCAATCTTTAACGAATTAATGAAATAACCAAAAATAAACAAACATTTTAACTTATTACAACCAAATACTTATGGACAGGTAAACGTTTTTAATAAATCAAATCTTTTAGAACTATTTTAGTGAAAATTAACCTTTAATTCTCAGAATAAAACATGAAGTACTTAGAAACAGAATATTATATACCTACTTAGACACTTCTTAACTGACAAAAATTCTAACAAATTATAGAAAGAAACAGTTTTGTCTAACATAACCTTTTTATCTAATTTTAATATATTTCTAAAACACATCAAAACTTATCATTGCTAGTTTTACTACGTCATGTCATGGTAAGTGTCAGTTAGCTTTTTTATAACTACTTCACGCTCCTTAAGTTCATACACCGATATTACGACGGAGAACTAGTGAAACTGGCACTTTAAACTTTAACAGTTATCAGCACATACTTAAGGCACAAAAATAGGACCATGTTAACTTTCCTGTGAGTTAATTAACTAATGTACACAATAATCTTTACATATAAGTAAGTTAGTATTTGGCCCTTAATTTGGTATTAGAACTTAGCTACACTATCGATGAAAATCTTAACATCTGTATTAATTGCAATTCTTGTCACAAACACGTTTCTTTACTTTTCTATGAAAACCAAAATTATAAACTAAAGTATACAAGTAAAGCACAGCCTGTATACTGTCCCGCCGCAGGGCAAAGGCCCCCATCATTGGAATGAAGTCATCGCTACAATTGATGGGCATTGGCGGAATCACCGCGCTTGCCGAATGCGGGTTGGTGATCTCAAGCCCGGGCGCAGCATCAAAACATTCGAAAACACACTTTGCCCGACCTGGAGATTGAACCTGGGACCTCCAGATATCGAGCCGGCACTTGACCACTCGCAAACCGAGGCGTTGAATAATGTATTTATTTAATAAGAAACTTGAAAATCACATCATATCAAAAACCAACATTAGACTTAAAACAATTGTATTCATCAGGTTGCACATCCTGATAGTATACCTTAGTTTTTGACTGTCATACGATTTATTGATGTCAAAGTTCGGGGTAGACCATCTAATACGAGCAAGTATCATACTTAATACTTATGTAATAAATGAAATATACAATATATAAGTATTTATTAATCGAAATGGATAGGTACATAATATAACAGATTAGCCAAGTTTAATGGTTATGTTCATTAAATGTTTCAACAATGATATTGTTTTGGTGAGGAGCGCGGACGGGACAGGAGGAGGACTTGCCGCTACATATCCATCTACGTGTCGTTTTATTGATCATTCCATTGAACCAGAACTTGTGCTTGCCCATCAGGATCATGGGCTTCCTGAAGCGGCTGCTACTAAATACCGGGGTTGCAATCCACAATTATGCAGGGATAGGGATATGGGATATGGATAGTGAATCGTGACTGATACATTTTTGAATATGTTTGACCATGACCACATGTACGGTTTTATTTCAATGTGTATAAACTATTCCCTTAATCATTAGAAACAAACATGCTGATAATACCTTTGATTATAAGTTTAACCAATACACAAACCATGATTGCACTATAATATACTTTGGATGGAAAAAAAATCGTGGTCGGAGGAAAAGTACCCTTAATATTGATGATGGCAAATTTTACTGAAAGGAAACATTCCTTTATTTTCAAAAATAATTAAAACTGCATTTTAAGATTTTTGAAAAATCACCTTCTTGAGCCGGGAATCAAACCGGTGAAGTGTGAATAAAAAAACATCCTGTATTTTATGAGACCAACCCACAGTGTAGGATTTGGCTTGAGTTGCGACTATGCTCTTTTACGTTTTTAACATATAGCCTGGGCCAAACAAAAGCTTCAAGTAGAACTCCCAATAATTTACTATCGGTAGATATCGAGATATTTTGTTTTTCTGAAAACCCGTGAAAAATGTTTTTGCGTGTTTATGTGTATGTATTTACTAAGTTAAAAGTTAGGTGGGGAATGAATGAAGGCATGGTTTTAATTTTGAAAAAAATACAAAAATTAAGTGAGTAGGTACGTAGATAACGTTCAAAATTATTAATTTGCGTTTTTTTTACATTTTTTTTGAGTTTTCTACAATATACGGATTTTAGTTTTAGATGTTAAGTAACATTTAATTCTCTGCTGTCCTGCCCTTTCATGATTTATTATTTAGTACATTTATAAACCGAAATTAAATGTAACTCATCATCATTTATCGTCATCTAAAAATAAAATCCGTATATTGTAGGATACTCAAAAAAAATGTTTAAAAAAAACACAAATTAATTATTATGAACGTTTTTATGAAATAGACATTTTTTCTAAATTAAAACCATGCCTTTGTTCATTCCCCATCTATATATAACTTTTAACTTAGTATACACATAAACACGCAAAAACGTTTTTTACGGGTTTTCAGAAATACAAAATATATCGAAATCTACCGATACTTAGTAAATTAAGTTCTAAAGGGAGTTCTACTAGAAGCTTTTGTTTGGCCCAGGCTATCTGTTGAAAACATAAAAAAGCATGGCCGCAACTCAAGCCAAATCCCACACTGACAACATGGTATCTTAATAAACCAAGAAAAATAATGTTTTTATTGTCAAGCTTACTCACTATCTAAGACACTATAGTTCACTTAACTTATGAATTGCTCAAAATGAGACCCTTTTTCACGTACCTATGCACAGACGTATTCTTGGTCTTTCTTCAATTTAAGATAAGTAAATTGATCCTTATGAATGACTCTTTCGGTTGGTACTAGTTAATCATGAAATAAAATGGTTTTTTTTAACATTTCACCGGTTCGTTTCCCGGCTTAAGCAGCTGATGTTTCAAAAATCTTTAAATGCAGTTTAAACTATTTTTGAAAACAAAGGAATGTTTCCTTTCAGTAAAATTTGCCATCATCATTATAGGGTACTTTTCCTCCAGCCGCGGTCTTATTTTTTCACCTTGTATACATACTACTTATACTGCTTACATAAAAAACTACCAAGTACCTACTAGAAAATAACACAATAACCTACTTCTAAATAGTATAGGAAGGTATAATGTTTTTTACTAACCAATCACCCGATGCTTTAAACCACGCACAATCAACCATATCAATAGGTATCATATTGGAATAAAATAAGTCAATCTAAATGTGGCTAGTTACTAGGTATTTAGCTAGAAATAAACATTAGAATCAAATTCAGTTTATGCGCTGGTTTATGATGGTTGTAAACTACTTAAACATTTTATGCTAATTAAATCTGAATTTAAATTCAATCACACAAAAGCGTAACAATTAAAAGGCCATCATGCCAAGAGCTATGACACTTTAATTAAAAACATATTTAAAACTTAAACGTCCTGTAGGTAACACAGAACTAGGAATACATAGGTACCTAAACTTAACTATACTTACTTACTTTAACAGTAAACAGGTATCTCAAATATATTCGGTCATTAGAAACGACGACGTTCTTAGAAACTGAATTAAGTACTTAGTTGCAATTATTAAACACGTTGAACCCATGTTGAACCATTGACCATAATTAAACACTTGACATTGAAAGAAGAAAAATAAGAACTATACACCCGCACCGTCAATCAAAGTGTTCTTTGCAACTTTGTCGAAGTAGATTAACAAGAAAAATATTGAACCATCAGTCTTCTTGAGACCAAAATTTACCTACATACCTACATATTAGGTCACAATTAATTTGATAATAAGATAGTAAAATCTGTATTACCTAGTTGCAATTATTACATACGTTGTACCCATTACTGCGAAAAAATTCTTTTTTCGCAACAATCGTTCAAGAATTACAAGAACTTTATTATTTAGACACCGCCGCCGGCGCCATCATCCAATGTCAGTGTTTGTGCTCGTTGAAGGTCTTCACGATGACGTCATCGAGGGTGGTGATGGCGGCGCGGCAGTCGCTGGCGTGGCGTTTGTTGCAAGCCCAACGGCGCCGGCGACCGTCGCCGGAGACTCACTGGCGCGTGTGCCGGTAGGGGCAGACTTCGATCACCGGGTTGCCGAACTTGCTCTCTTTGAACACTGGGACACCTAGGGATAATAGTCGTCATTATATGTATGTATGTAAATAATTCGTTATATTCGTACCATATTAAATCAACCGATAAAAGAGTAATAATATCTACTGTTTTGTTTAGGCATTTATATGTAGTGCTCTTAAATTAAAGTGATAAGATAAAAAAGACAGATTAGGGAATATCAATGATATTATCATTGGGGAACACTAATGAAACACGTCTCACGTCAATACATGGCAATTTTATTAAGTAGGTAATACTTACAATACTTATAGATTTTTTTGTAAAAAAACAGTTCATTAAAATCTTATAAACCTAGGCAAAAATACAAAATACCTACTGTCAGTATCAGGAATATCTGGATAGGCAGGTCCCTAATACTTTGGTGCTTTTCATAAACCACAATAATACCATTATATGAGTCAATTGCATAAAAATTGTACGTCATACAAAAGAATAACTACAAAGGAATTATTTTTTTCGTCATACAAAGGTGTTTATGTTAGACAAAGGAATTCATAAAGTATGGTTCATACTGACATTATCCATCTATACTATATTTTATCTCTTTGACTATATACATGTCTAGACGGAGCATCGCGGTACAAACGCTTCTTCAAAATCCGCCCGGTTTTTGTATTGAATTTGAAGTGTTTTTTTTTTTCGTTATACAATTTTACAATTACATGTTTCTTATTATCTAATAAATTGTTTCCGTTATGCTTTACATTATTTTCCATACATTTATTACCTATTTTCTTATTTATATTTTACTTTTTTCTAATACGTTTGGATGTTACATCATTTTTCATGGTCTCTAATTTCTTATTATGTTGAAACCTTGTAGTTAAATATTTCGACAACGACTTCTTTCTACCGGATCAGTTGGAAATCTGAAAATTAAAATGTTTGCTACGTGGTCGAACAGTTGTAAAGGTTACATAATGTGATGACTGCTCATCAATATCCGTGCCCAATAGTTTACCTACATGAGACGAGAAATATTGACCTTTTAGGGGCACAAACATACACCCGCACTTTCTCAAACATCGTCATCATCATCATCATCAGCCTATAAACGTCCCACTGCTGGGCGCAGGCTTCCCACGTGGAGATAGCACGTGGGAATATTGGGCCATAACCCACCATGCTGGCCCAATGCGTGTTGGTGGGTTTTAACATCTCATCTTACGACAACAAACGGGACCAACGGCTTATCGTGCCTTTCGAAGCACGGAGAAGCTCGAGATGTTTTAAATTTGGTCACCCATCCAGTGACCCGGCATTGCGAAAGTTGCTTAGCGGGCAAGATCGCAAGCCGAACGTGCTAGCCGATGCGCCATCGAGCTCTGAAGCATACATACTACCATCCCCTACACACACACTACTTACATAAATACTTACGTACATTCCATTTCAAACATAATATTTTGTTTATTCGTTTCGAATATCGATACGATACCATACCACAATAACAATTTATAATAATAGTATTATAAAATATTACAGTAGGTATTATATTTTTTACTTGTTTTAGAATGGAACCTATAATCCAGCCAAATTCGATGACGAATGTTTGTAAACAGATTACTGTTATACCTAGTTGCAGTAGGATTTTACTTTTTCTTGAGAGACATTCACAAGAAAACAGTTAACTATTGTGTCTTTCTATGAAAACACAGTAAAAATCCTAGTGACTAGACATTTGCACAAATGACAGTAATATGTTTACAAACATTCGGCATCGAATAGGAACCGTGACATTTATTCACTTTCTTATAAATCAGACTACAGTTTAAAAAAAAACTTTGAAAGCGTTCCAATAATAATTATATTTAATGTATTTACTTTATTTACAACAAGACCATGTATAAATACTAACTTACAAGACTGAGTATTTTTTTATCATACTTATAATATTTGAACCTCCTTTTATATTCTGCCACCAATAATGGGAATTCTACATTTTGATACCAGCAACACTACGCATACATGGCCGCACGGAGCAAAAACAACATGGCCGTTATTATTGTTAAACTTTAAATTTTCATTAAAATTTATAGATACTTACGGATGAAACGTGACTTTCCTTGTCGAAAAAAAAATTCTTTTGTAGTTTCGCCAGAATTTCACAGAGCAAACGGTCATTTTGCGAACAATTTCACCGAAACGCGAGAGGTAAACACTGCTTGACGGCACAATGACACTGACCGCCATTGCCGATTGCGCGATAGTCCAATTTTGGCCTATAAATTTTTCTACGTTTTTTTACGGCCAGGCTCTATCTAGACATGTATATAATCAAAGATTTTATCTCTACAAAATGTAATAAAAATAAAAATTAATTAAACTAACTAAAAGTAAAAACGCTATAACGGTTTTTATTAACATAAACGTATTCCATTAAAAATTAGCAAAAATTGAGCTTCCTCTCCTAAATGCAGGAGACATTTAGGATAATGTTCGGATATGTTCGTTCAAAATTAATTATTTAAGATGACAAAAAGTAATCTAGCGAGTAAAACATTTATTACTTCAGATGATTCATGCAAAGAAATGCGACTTTTAAACGGCTTCACAAGTTAATCTATTTTTTTTACAATTCGAAAGGGGTAGGACAAGCAGCTTTTGTATGGCTTTTGTAAGACAAGAAAAATCATACCTTTCAAAACTATTTTTTTTTCTACTATAAATTATCAACCCTACATAAAATTTTTAATTTCGTACAATTAAAAAGAAATAGTAGTTAGTATCAATAAAAAATAATTATCATGTTAGTAATTATTTTCTTTTTTTCATATACCTAGCTACTTTATTATGATGGACAAATTATTTTTTCCCGATGTAGGTACAATTTTTATGCAATTGACTCATATTATCATAAATGTTAAAATTTGTCTGATATTAGTTAATTTTAATTATATGTAACTTAGGGTAGGTAATTTTAATTAAATGTGCTTTACATTAAAAAGAACAATATCCATTTTCACCGAAATTTAAGATGAGTAAAATGTCATAAAGGGCAGATAACGCGCAGATACGGCAGTGCTGCACACATTGAGTTTTTCTTAGGAGAGTTTTCGCACTTCAGTTTCCCATACAAACTACCAAGTTCAACATTTTACAAATCAATGAGCTAACTTTAACGAAATTGAGTGCTAAAGTTAAATAATACTTACCTACTTATAGATCTCAGTAGTTGTAAAATGTTAAACTTGGAAGTTTGTATGGGAAGCCGAAATGCGTAAACCCTCCTAAAATAATAAATGAACCGTTAACGCTCTGCACGATTTTTGTTTATGTGCTTCTAAAAGACCTAAACCCATAAATATTTAGTAAAACAAAATGTGGGCACAGCACTGTCGTGACCGCGTCCCTTAACTGTTTTCAATCTATTAATTAGGTAGGTACTATGAACTTTAGAAACTTCGGGAAAAATGCATTTTAATTTCAAAGTTATTTAGGTAACTATTATATTGTTTGTAATAAAACAATGAAATTGTTACAAATTTTAACAATCTTACTTGCTAGATGACACGGTCAAGAAGAAAGAATCAAGTATGGTGATGCCACACGCATAAATTAATAATATAAAATGAAATACTTATAGCAAGTACAAAACGACCTCCTTGGTCGAGTGGTTTGTATACCGGCTTTCATGGTGTCGCTATCTCTGAGGGCAAGGGTTCGATCCCCGGTCGGGTCAATTTAGAAATTATTAATTTTCTAAATTGTCTCGGGTCTGGGTGTTTTCTATGTATAATAAGTATCTATTTAAGTATTTTAAGTATGTTTATCCGTTGTCTAGTAACCATTTAACAAGTTTTTTCGAAACTTGTCTTGGGCTAGATAATTGGTGTGAGTGTAGGAAAGTTTATTTATTTATTTTATTTATTAAGTGTAAAAATATAAAATTGCCATAAAATACAACGTTTACTATTCATGTTCATGTTGTACCTACTGACATAGTGGGGCGGGCAGGATGACAATCAACACAACATGTACTCCAAAGTATAAAAATTATAAAACAATAAAAAATAAGCCCAAACAAGAGAAGTCATTGACATCACAATATTACCAAAACAAACCTAAATAATCTAAAGCCAAAAAAGTGCAAAAACAATATTTACAGATAATTAATTCTAGCTTAGCCTAAAACCTTTCTTTAAAAACATATATACCGTCTTACTACAAAAACCGTTAAAACAGTTGTTCAACACACGTCCAGCTAAACACTGTCTAAACACAAAACGCGTGTTCAACAATTGTCTAACTCAAGGTTACCACAAAACGGTATCTTACTCATGTCTTCTTATATCATGTCTAAATAATTATTTTAGGTCATAATGCAAGGTCAGCATTGCATTTATGGTCTAGACTTCTTGACGGGAAAGTGAAGCCGTCATGTCAGCAAATTCGATTTATTTTCTAAAATTTGTCTTTTTGAACATTAATGTGAAATAATGGTGGATTATTAACCATTATGTGTTTCTTAACGTGCATAAGTGCATAAACTTTGAGGTTATCACAATTTTAATCAATTTCTACCGTTTGCGTCAAATGTTGTTTGTGTTGACGGAAGAAGTTTTAGACACTACTTAAACTAACATCCTCCCGTAACTAAATTTATACAATGTTTAGGTCGTGTTTATCTCTGAGCAGTCGTAAAACGTAGTTTTGTGGTAACGTTTTTTTTAAATACATGCTCAACAGATGTTTAACTTTTTTGTAGTAAGATGGATAAAATCCAAAAAAGAATAAATTAACAACAATCCAAAACATTCAAAATATAAATTAACCAATTTCCAATAAATCTACTAACTAGGTACTACACAGAGCGTGCCAATAAGGATGTGACCTGGTGTTAAGTAGTATACTTTGCCTGAGTTGGTTGGTTGAATTCATCAAAAATTACAAAATTTCAATATCATCATCATAATCATCAGCCTATAAACGTCCTACTGCTGGGCACAGGCCTCCCACGTGGACAATAGCACGTGGGGATATTGGGCCATAACCCACCACGCTGGCCCAATGAGGGTTGGTGGGTTTTAACAACTGTCATTCTTATGACAACAACCGGAACCAACAACTTAACGGGCAAGATTGCAAGCTGAACCCAATAGCCGCTGCGCCATCAAGCTCGAAGAAATTTTAACTTAAACTATTATTATTAAGTACATTACCAGTAACCACATAACCAAATACAGTATTTTGTAATACTGGACCATTTAGAAGTTTAGCAGAACCATTTAACAAAGAGTCAAAGTAAATATTGGCTCCCAATAACAATGAGATTTCAGAAGGAATGTAACATTAATTATTGGACAATTGAATATTATTTGGAATATTAAATTTTTAAACATCTACAATTTGTTGTGGCTGTGGTGTGGTGATAGTATTCACTGCATTGCAATTGGCAGTGAATTGAACATTTTTTGTGCAAACATGAATAATTGATATTTAGACTAACAACCATTTTAAATTTAAGGCAAATAAAAATTGCATGATCTTTTTTATTACAATAACAACAAACTAAACTGGAATCGGACTGCATAGAAATATTTGTTACGTGCACTGCAGGTTTAAATTTGTTGTCATAAAGTTGACCTTAGGGAATAGTATCCTCTAGCGCCATAGCACGCTTGTCTAAAAAGGATATAAATTCAGCCATTGTTGGCAACAACTCTGGATCCCGGTCTAAATGAAAGGCCCTATGTAAATGTGTTAAGTTTCCTACAAAGTACACATTTAATAAAAGGCGGTCCCAGCTACCAACTGCTTCACCTAAACTTTTTAATGCATGTAACGCTGCTATCTCTAAAATGTTTATTTCTTTTTTTATTTAAGGGAAACATACAGCACATTATACACTTATAAAACAGAACTTAATAAACATTTCATTAGCCAAAAAAGTTTCCACAAATGTTAAAAACATACAAATTAGCTTAACAACTACTCTTTAACAATGAAGATATCTGTAAATATTAGAATTTACTTAGGTACTATGGTAAAAAGTTTATCTTTTCTTGCCTGTAATACATCAATTGTTGCTGAAGCTAATTCTAATGGATCCTCCACAAAACTTTGGATTCTCGTAAGACTACCGTTAACTTGAGTTTAAAGACATAATAAATTCTTAAGTACTTAAACTGAACACAGACTTTACACAATTTAGATCACAGACCGCACTTTCCCGCATCACGCACTAACTTAACTTTCTTGAAAATCACTTTGTTTACATTTTGATGAAGGAAGAAAAGGAAGGTTAGGTCAGTTGTCAAAGTCGATTGACAGTAGCGCAGGCAGGCAACATGGCGGAACGAAAACGGGGGCAGTACTAACCTCACAAATGGCAAGAATTTGGCGCCGTATCAATATTTTACCCAATTAAAAAAATCTTTTAATATCCAAATCCCACAAACTTTGGGACTCTCCACGATCAATTTCGGGTAAACCGGACCAAATCTTCATAAATCGGTTGAAGGAAGATTCCACGCGCGCCAAAGCAAAAGCAATGATTTATATAAATCTACTTTACCTACGTAGTACCAATGATACAGTAGATAGGTACCAATGATATTAGATACATATTATATATACAACAGATATGTTATAAGCGCGCGCGATGTAAAGACTCAAAAAATACGTCCTGATTGGGAGTCTGCGTCGAGCGCAATCACGAGCGTGTCGCACCCACGGATCTGAAAAAAAGAGGTCCGTGGTCGCACCGTAATTCCTGTGTCCTTACCAAAATAAATCAAAAATGCCACCGTGTGTGTTTCGGAAGTGCACCAATTATGACTCTAAAGAAACAAAATACAAGGGTTCTCTTACCACATGTGAATAAGCAAATATACTTAGATTATTAAGTATATTTCAATTATTTTTCCGAACAATCTAATAACTGACGCAAAGACGCCATGTTCAGGTGAAGAAAGAGAGAGCAATCTAGTTTTGACGCTAGAGCGATAAGGATGCGTGTGCTGCGGACATAGATTAGGTACTGCAGAATCAAATATTGATATTGACTTAAATGCCTACAATTAAAGACCAGTTGTTCTTTATTTTTACTTCGTTTTCATAAAGCTATCTATTGTATGTACCTAATGAACTAATATAATAAACATTAAAATAGTTTCACTGAATTGGCTATTTGACTGTTGTAACAATAAAATATGAAATATGTCGGTTATGGCAGTTTAAAATTTAACGATAATTATCCAGTAGTTTGTTTTATTATAATAATTTGTAAATTTTTTTTTTTAACAAAATAACTTTGCGAATATTTGTCTGTAGATTACTAGACCCGAAACACGGGCCATGATTGAGCTTCGTGTGACGCCACATTTTACAAAATAAACAAAAACTATCTTTTAGGTTTCAAGATTAATATTTAGCTTTTTCGAATAAAAAATTATTGTGCGTATTATAAAATAAGCGTTTGTAATTTTCAAAATACTTTTCCGAAAACTGTCAAGTAGTTAGCCAATTTGTTTTTCTACTACATATAATACATTATACTGATAATTAAGCATTATTATTGTTTTTTCTTTTAATGAATTAGGTTTCTGAGTGATTAGGTCAGTTCGTGAACAAAGAAGCGAATTTGTCATAAAATCTCATTTTAATAAAAAAGGGTTACATTTTGCTAGCAATGAAGACGTAGAGAAATTAAAGTGCCGCATTTTAAAAAGCGTTTGTATTCTAATGGTTCGACTCATTTTTCGAACATTCATCAGACACCCATTTTCAATCATCGAGTACATCTCATTAAAACCATAATTAATAAGTACATAAATATTCGTCGCCATTCTGCACATAAAAATAACCTCGAAATACAAAAACTTTCTAAAAGACAAAAAATAAATAAATAAAATCTTTTTGAAGGTATTTGAAATATGTATTTTATTTCGTTTCTTTTATTATTAATTATTTCAATGTTCAAATTTCCAATAAATATGATTTACTTTTGTAAGAAGTTTTATTTCTTACCTATGTACTGACTTTGCAATCAAGTGTCCACTCTACGACTAAATGTTACTCTAACCTCTCGTGCGTGTGGAGAGCCGGTCTTGCCGCGTTGCGTATCTACTTGTCAGTGTGCCACGAGAGTCCCTAACAAACCATAAAACTGACTGGGAAAGCTTCCGATCATATCTTAAGAGGCCTATTACATCTCGAATGTGATTTTTGCGTAAAATGCCTATTTTCGCATTTTGTAGTTATTTTGCAGTGGTATTTATCGTTTTTATCGAAATAGGATAATAAATTTGTGCATATTACAAATCTCCATTCTGTGAGCATAAGTTGAATTCGGACGGCCGGCGCATCGCATTTTGTAGTAATTTTGCAGTTGTATTTATCGTTTTTTATCGAAATAAGGTAACAAATTCATTATAAAATCTTTATTCCTCATGAAGTAACAATTTCTATGGTATAAATTTTGCTCAATAATATTATCGTAGATAGGAGATATTCACAGTTAACTTATAGCGATTTTCGGAGTTTTTTGGTTTAGAATAAGATTTTTTCATATACAAAATCAATGATATCTAAAAATTCCGAGGCCGCTACGCACTGTTCGACTATATAAGAGATAACATTATATTTTTTTTATTTCACTTGTTTAGAACAGTAGTTCAATCGATGAGCTCAAAAAAGTGCCTTTGCGCACTTTATGAAAATCTTTCTCTGCAATTTTGGGTTTAATTAAAATGTTAAGCAAAATTTACAAAAAGCGAGGCCGCTACGCACTATTCCAATAGCTATTGTACACTATTCAATAAGTCATAATTGTTAATGTATTTTTGTTTCTGAGATCCATAAAGCCAAAATTGGCCATTTTACGCAAAAATCACAGTCGAGATGTAATAGGCCTCTTAATGAGAACATTAACCTGAACATCCTTCTGAAGACTCACGACGACGTTGATGATGCCTGCAAATACATCTCTAATCTGATTCTAGTTTCGGCCGGGCGCAGCTCTCCATACCTATGTCGATCTCTTCAGTTAACGCCACAATCTGGAGAAATTAAATCTAAACTCGAGGAGAAACGAAGGCTCCGCAGAATTTGGCATCAATCTCACCATCCTTCAGATAAAACAGCGTTTAATAAAGCTGCAAAACAAATGAAACAACTTCTAAAGAAATCTACGAATCACGGGCTTCTAAACCATCTGGAAAGATTATCTCCCTAAGGTAAAGGTGGAGCATCATTGTGGAAGACGACAAAAGTCACTAGCAAACCTCAGCAACACTGTCCTTATTATTTCAGTAGCTATCTTCTTCGTTTTTAGTAAGTAGTTGTATATTTTCCTTCGTGAGATGGTCGTTGATGTAGATTTTAGTGTTCTCTGCGAAACCTATATCCTCCGCTGTCAGACTTGGCTTGGGACCTGGCGGAAGCCACAAAGTTCTCTTTAGTGTATCTTACTAGGAATCCCACAATGATTGGCTTCGGTTGAGAGGTAGATCGTGCCCGAGTGACGAAGTTGATGTCGGTTTTACAGATGGGTTGGTTGATTGCAACTCAAATTTTGCACACCAACTCGAACAGATTTTCGTTTTTTTTCATAGGAATGCCCTTTATTTCCACGTTATTTGATCTCAACATTTGATCTTTATTAGCAACTTCGCTGGACAGTTTAGCTATTTCAATTTTTAGTTGAGGGTAGTCTGCAGCCGTTGGGAGATGATTTTCCAAAATATTGATTCGTTTCACTGCCTCATCAAGTTTAATAGTATTTTTCTCCATTTCTGTCTTTATGCTACTCATCGATGCTTCGAAATTATCTATGTTTTCCTTTATATTCTTGATTTCGTGGATTATAGATGGCAGTTGCTCAAGACGAACGTTGATTCCGTTGAGGCCGTTGCGCAGCTCCTGCAGGACGAGGTCCAATGTGGCCACTGAAGACGACGACGTCGTTCCAGGGTTAGCCTGCACCGTTGATACTTGCGATTGGTTGGCCTTGCAGCTAGTACACTGGATTGTTGCTTGTCTTGCCGGTCCAAGCTTACGATAATTTGTTTCCGATATACACACATCAAAAGTGTCTAGGGATCAAGCATTTTTATGCGGATTTCTTGAGATTGAGATGTGGCTTTGTAATAAATTTATGATTTTATAAATTTATATGGATCCTTTTTGGTGCATTTCATAATTTGAAACAGGAACTTTCAATCAATTTCTAGTAAAAGATGAAAATCAGCTGTCAATATTTTCCCTATAAAAACATACAACGCATTGAAGACATTATTAGTGCTACTGTTTCCCTACTACTGATTAAAACCAACGTTATTATGGAGCGGCGACGTCATTTAAGCAGGGAAGAAATGCTCAGAGCCGTGGGAATGATAGAAGCTGGTTCCCGGCAACGTACTGTGGCTTTAGCTCTGAATACAAGTCAGAGTGTTATCAGTCGACTTTGGACACGTTACCGAAGCACTGGTACCGTGGCTGAGCGCCATGGAGGACGGTATCGCTGCACCACACGGAGACAAGACCGATACATTCAAATCACAACTCGAAGAGCTCAAACAATAACCGCCATGATGTTAGCCGTGAGGCTTCATCACTCTTCAGGGAACTTAATTAGCGACCAAACAGTCAGAAACCGCTTGCATGAAGTGAACCTTCATTCCCGAAGACCGCTAAGGGTACCACCTATAGCAATGCACAATCGTAGGATTCGATATCAATGGGCTCTTGAACACAGAAATTGGGCAGAAGAACAATGGCGTTTCGTGTGGTTTTCTGATGAGTCTCGTTTTGGTATGAGACCGGATACAAGACGTATACGACACTGGAGAACCCCTGGACGCCAACAGCGATTAAAATCCTGCCAGGAAGTCCATCCTTATAGTGGTGGAACCATCATGGTATGGGCGGGTATTTGGATCGGCGGAAGAACTGAGTTGATTTGGATCAGAGGCAACCTCAACGCTCAAATTTATGCTGAGACGATTGTATCAGACGTCATCGTTCCTCTACAAGTGCAAATCGGTCCCTTATTTCAGTTAAAGCATGATAATGCACGACCGCACACCGCAAGAGTTGTAAGACAGACTCTCGCCGCAGCTAACATCAATGTCATGCCCTGGCCTGCTCAGTCGCCAGACTTGAACCAATTGAGCATGCATGGGATATGCTACAGAGAAGAGCTCTGCCGAATATGGAGGGTATCCAGTCGCAAGAAGACCTTTTTTTGTTGTTGCAACGAACATGGGCGGCCATTCCACAGCGTGATTTGGATGAACTCATTTTGAGTATGCCAAACCGATGTTCTTGTGTTGTTAGTGTTCGCGGTAGAAACACGGATTATTAATTGTTTAAGTTACCCAATAAAATTTTAAAGAAAACTGTTATTTCAGTCTTTTTTTCGAACTTTAATGTTAGTGGTTCAAATGTCAAAAATCCCTTTATTAGGAAAATGGCAAATTTCTTTATTAATGCAAAGGTGACTTGGTTTATCGTTACTGTAGACAAACGAAAACACTTTATTTGATGAATCCTTAAAGAAAATTTTAATTAATATCAATCAGGAGAAAAGTTATTGCAAAAATATATGTTGATCCCTAGACACTTTTGATGTGTGTATTTGCACATGAGAAACAGTACGACACAGCGCACTTGAAGCATTTAACACCGTCAGTAAAGTTATTACTACAGACTGGACATGTAAACATGTTTTATAATGTAGTATGCACTTTTGGTATTTCCGTGCCGCGTGAGTGAGCGTTAGCGTATTGCGTGCCGTGCGATACGTGTTTACGGTAAAGGCGCGCGGCGCGGGCTGTTGTTGAAAATATTTAAAAAAAACCGTTTATTTAACTGAGTTATTTCCATTTTAAACTTTCTATAGTCGCTTTAACTCGCAATAACTCAGCTAAATAAATGCTTTTTATAAATGTTTTCAATAAACTAATTAGATCCCTCTATTTTACTTTAGCATGCAAAGTTACATTAAAATTGGCTTATTGTTTTAAAAAAAAATTTCGACTTGGAAGTTTGTATGGGAAACCGAAATGCGTAAACCCTCTTAACTTCATTAGTGACTTCAGTTACTTTATGCATCCAATACAAAAACACACTAGATTACCTTTTGAAGTATCACCATCAGCCTATAAACGTCCCACTGCTGGGCACAGGCCTTCTACTTGGACAATAGCACGTGGGGATATGGGGCACGTAACCCACCACGCGGGCTCAATGCGGGTTGGTGGGTTTTAACGACTGTCATCTTACGACAACAACCGGGACCAACGGCTTAACGTGCCTTCCGAAACACGGAGGAGTTCAAGATGTTTTTAATTGGTGTCCCATCCAGCAACCCGGCATTGCGTAAGTTGCTTAGGCAGTTGTCCCACCAACGGCGAGTAAACGACTAACTATCGGCTATTTTCTCGCTGCAGAAACGTACAATAGATATACATTCCGTGTAAACAAAAGAGATGCATATGTAAATAGTTGATCGCTGACTGTTCACACTGCCGGTGAGGACTCGCTCCACTAGTTCGTCGCTGAGCGACAAGAGCTATCAAAGATAATTCTCGCTTAGCGATGCTCGCTCAGTGATCAGAACTCACGCCGACAGACCAACCAGCGCAGCGGCAGTGGTCATTTACCGCCAAGAGGACTGCTGCACGACAAAACTATCGAAACTACACAGCTTCTTGCCAACTCGTTTCTAGTTCTAGCTCGACTCGCTTCTCGTTCATCGTCGGCGGTGGTAAAACTGCCTTAACGAGCAAGATTGCAAGCCGAACGCGCTAGCCGCTGCGCCATCGAGCACCTTTTGAGACACTCACTGGTTATCTCACGAAAGAATATGCGGTACCTGATAAAATAACAAACATACAACTTGTTCGTTGTGATCAGACCTTATTGGTTTAGTAATTACAAGTAGATGGAGAAAAAATAGCTGCATACAAAAATATCAAACCATAATATTACAGTACATTACACAAAATCGATGCACAGGAGATGTGGTGTTGGAGACGTCTGCTTAAAATACCCTCAATTTATCCATCCTCAAGGAACTTAAAATACGAGATAGTCGATTGTGCAATTACGAATACTGAAGTCCTTTGGGCATATCTCCAGAAACGAAGACTTGATGGAGAGACTTATAGTGCAAGGTCATACAGAAGGGAAGAGACCACGCGGCAGGTCCCCGATTTGGTGGATCGACCTTATCAGGAAAGCTACGCAGTCGACCGCAGTACAGTGTACTCGCAACGCGAAAAGTCGACAAAGGTGGAGAGACATCGCGCGACATGCGGCTGCCCTGGGAGCGAGTGGTGACCGCGAGCCGCAACCCTGTCCATCGACAGTCACGACCACTCTTCCAAGAGTGTCCGATTAAGAAGAATGTTACCAACGTTGATACACTTGATCGCAGATTGATTAATGATTATAGTCAAAACTTGTCTTGACAATCTCCCTATTTTTTGAGGTAATGAAGGCTCTGCACCTGGTCCGAGTTTTTCTCTTCTTCTTCTTTCTGGAGCAGGTCCACCGCATAGTGTGGGCTTGGCTGCCGTAGTTGCTCATCATGGAAAAGCGGAAGCGACCTACTTGTAGCGTCACGTTACGTCGGTTGTTCAAAAATTATCTCACTGAAAAGTTAACTTCCAATAATTTATAAGTACCTATTACAAAACATTTTAAATAAAATGTGCACTAAATGTGAATCCCCCCATTAATAATTGTTATTGACACAATGAGATCTGTATTTTCACAAATAAATAGCAGGGTGGTTCTTGGGAAGCAATTTTTGAGCGTAACACACTCATATAGCCCATATCAACAAAAAAAATATGAATAAATTACTATTACATTGTTTATATATTCCATACGCATTATGTAAAAACCACGTACATCGAAATAACCCTAAGAACCTTAAATCCGGTTAATTTTGCACGTTTTTCACGCGTAACACGTTCGCCGTCTTTTGTGCAATCGCGGATATTATTTAAATCACCCACGTATTTAATTAGATTCGTACACAAATTTAAAATAGACAAATCATTTTATAAATAATACAATTTTAAAACCCATCGGACGGATACTTTTGATTTTAAGGCCAGAAGTACGTAACACGTCTAACAACATTTTCGCTGCGCTCCTTGCGAAGGGCACTGCACTGGACTGGTAAAGGATAGATGAATCGTCATTGGTGTTTACGAATCGTCAGTTACGGCCGCTACTTGCAGGTAGGTGGCCGTGTCGCGTTTTTCCCGCGCTTTCGGTGCCGAGCAAGTTCTACAATTTTAAAATTATTGGTTTTCAGTTCTCAGCCATTACCATGTCACATTTTTGCAATATAATTGTACTATTTTTGGTAAACGGGTTTTGAAGTGTAATACCTAACTCCCAGATGTAGATAACCAGCAACAAACTTGCATGTTATATCATTTCAATGCTGAGGAATTTCAAAATATGTGCTTTTTAGTAATTTCCATGGTGTAATTTCCGTGTATAAAACACTATGGAAATTACTTTAAATCCATGGAAATTACCTTGTGTTTTTATATTGTTACTTTTTACCAAATATTTGTTATTTTTATAATTATGTTAATCCAAATGATTTGTCATGGGAATAATTAATAATATATATAAGATATTTGTTAATTATTAACATTATTATTACTTCCATGTTTCTACTTCGAATATCATTTGTACGTTTTTTTAAATACACTCAGCGGCACGGAAAATGCTTATTTTTGAAATTAAAATGCTTCATTTTTTTGTTTGAATTGATGTAATTGTTATCTTTACATATTTTTTTGCCAAAAAATTAACAGAAAAATGTGGTTTTAATACTTTTTAATCAATTTACAGGAAAGAGTAAATTTCGCTACAAACAATGTTAAATTTCAAACTTAACCCCTAAAAAAATCAAACATTACACTTAAAATTAATAACGAGGGTTATCACCCCTGGTCCTGATGACCGCCTGCATGCAATCAGGCATGATTTGGATGATGTTTTTTATGTCTACTTGAGGAATTTCTTCTCAGCCACCAGCGCGGTTTTCAAGCTATGGAGCGTTTGTAGAGGGATTACCTTTAACTTTTCTTTTTAGCATATCCCAGACATGTTCTATAGGGTTCATGTCTGAACTTCTAGCTGGCCACTGAATTTTTTCAATTTCGACATCTAAAAGATAATCGTTCATGCAACGAGCTGTGTGAGGTCGAGCATTATCCTGCATTAGAAGAAATCCTTCATGACCAATGAACACCATGTATGGTAAAACATGTTCTTGAAGGATGTCTTCGATGTATCGCACTGAATTTAGACGACCCACCACCACCACTTACTCTGTACGTACCTCGGAACTGATCCTGAACCAAACCAAAACGGTTCCTCCATGGAAGCTGACAGTTTGAGTAGTAGTGATAGGCAGAAACCGTTCTCCATGCTTTCTCCACACACGCTGATGACCATCAGGGGCTCTTTAGGCCACTGCTTTCATCAGTCCACAAAACTTCGCTCCACTTCTCATGCGTCCAATTTGCGTGTTCTCTGGCAAAACGAAGTAGAGCTACACGATGCCGTTGGAGGAGTTCTGGACCCCGAGCTGGTCTTCGGGTAAGTAGATTTCGTTCCTCCATTCTTCGTCTAATTGTACGCTCACTCACATTAACCCCTCTTGCAATTTGTGGGTGTTGTCGGATCTCGACGGCGTTCAGAAACCGATTTCGCAATATTGCGAGGACAATGAATCGATCGTCACGCGCCGAAGTGTACCTTATTCTACCAATTCCTGGCCTTCTAGTATAGAGCCCGGTCTGATCGTACCTTGTCAATGCTTATCTCAGATTTGTACGCGGTACATTTAAAATCTCAGCCATTTCCCGTTGATTTTTCCCTTAATTCCTGCCGCCCACTGGTGATGAATTTAAATTTGAGGTTGTTGTGCATCTGAATTAGCTTTTAACCTTATCAATTCAGATGCACAACAACCTCAAATTTAAATTTATCACCAGTGGCGGCACAATCCTTTCTCGAACAACATGTACCCAAATGTAATGTTTCTTTTAATTTTCAATATATTGACTCTAAAAATATTATTAAAACTTCCAAATTACTAAAAATGAAAAACACAGGTGATTTGTGGGGCATGTCTCTAAAGATAATTAAAAATATTATATATTCTATTGCACCCTATCTTGCTGACATATTTAATAAGTGTGTTGATAAGGGAATTTTTTCTGATCTTATGAAGTTTAGTAAGGTTATACCTATATTTAAATCGGGAATAAAGAAGACCCCAGTAACTATCGACCAATTTCAATACTACCAGCACTTAGTAAAATTTATGAAAAAATTATTCTCGAACAGTTAGTGGAATACTTGAACCTGAATAATCTTTTACATAGTAAGCAATTCGGTTTTACTAAGGGTCGTTCTACTACTGACGCAGGTGTAGCTCTAATAAAACATATATTTGATACCTGGGAGAAGTCTCAGAACGCTTTTGGAGTTTTTTGCGACTTGTCCAAGGCTTTCGATTGCGTTGAGCACCGGACACTGGTGATGAAGTTAAATTACTATGGTCTCAAAGGTCTTGCGCGTAATTTGATACACTCGTATCTTAGTTCTAGAACATAAACTGTCGACGTTAATGGAACTAAGTCATCTGGTTCTCATGTAAAAATTGGAATTCCGCAAGGGTCAATTCTTGGCCTTTTTTTATTTTTGATATATATCAATGACTTGCCATTCTTTGTAGAAAACTTCTGTGATATTGTATTGTTTGCAGATGATACTTCACTCATTTTTAATGTGACTAGATGTAAGAATAATTATGACGATGTTAACAATGCTCTCTCAGAGGTACTCAGTTGGTTTAGTGCGAATGACTGGACTCGCTGCTCGACCGCAGCGAGACCAATCATAAGGCTGCTCCTACGACTACGACCGATCTGCTTACACGGTAGCTTCGTGATTGTGATTTAGATTTGTCCTACAGATAGCGCCATTCGACGTGAAAATAAATGCTTTACATTAAGTCCGAGACCTTGTGGTGCATTGCCATCTAGTTTTTTCGTTGTGGATCTTTTGTGAATCTAATACTTTCTGCCTCAAGCATCACGGTGCCTCTCTTTGTATAAATCTCTAATAACAATTTTACATCTGTGGATCAAAGCGATTACGTGCATTAATAGATAAAACATACACTTATGTTTACCTTACTAAATACAGTATAAAATGTTTACTAGAAAAAAACAACATTGTGAATTGCGAATGCAACAAATTTTAATAATAAAGATACTTACTAAATACTTCATATATAGTGTTGCCACATTGGGGCAGAAAGGTACATAAAATAAAACTATGTATAATAAAAATCATAAATACACGTTTATCTATGATGAAGTAGTAAAATATGGATAAACATTACTCGTGATTAATTGCTGATAAAAGCTACCTTACTAAGATGTAACTATTTTAGTTAGGTCTGGAATATCTCACAAAGACCTTGTGGAACATAACCATAAACATAACCTTGACATTAGTTTAACAGCGGTTGGCGCTGGTGTGTGCTAGGGGATCGTGGAAGCCCCACACGCGGACGATGGCGTTGTCCATGGTGTGTAAAGAAGCTCTGCAGCCCGCCTTGACCTTCACGCACACCCATCTTGTTCTGCTGCCATATTTGTTAACGCGGTTGAATCGGTATTGCCCGATCATGATCACAGGATTCCCTCTCTGAGATTTCGCGAACACTGGGTTAAGATCTGAAAGCAATATAAAGTTAGTAATCCTTCTAGATACGGAAGCGGAACTCGATTGCAAAGCCAAAGTGCATATAGGTTTTTTTGGCCGTTGTATGCATAGTATGCCATCGTATTTACGTGAACAAAGTATGTGTTTGCATCTGCAATATGTTATTAGATTGTTTGTCATTTGTATGTCACGTCTGTGTATAGACGACTACTAAGTATCCACAAATTCACAGGGTGTTTGTGTCCAGAGCTTAGAAGTTGTTACGTCATGTGAGGAGCGTCTGTTCAAAAGGAGATAACTCCACCTTAAGGGAGTTTTCAGAAAACACAAAAAACTGATATCATGCTGAGTTTAACTTGTAGGTTTTTCTTTTTAAAAGTGATTACCACTATAGTTCAGAAGTAAGTCAAAAAATTTTATTTATTAACCACGGTATTTTTAAAAAAAATGTTGAAGTTTACAAATATTGCCTTTTGATTAGAATTTTAGATTATAACTCTTTTTGTTCAGGAAGCTTTGTAAGTATCTCCTTTTGAACCAGATTAATCTTTTTTTTATCTTCGACAGATTAAAGAAAAAAGAAACAACGTTTCTTCATGGTTCTTTAAAAATAAGGATTTTTAGTTGATTTGATATGATCCGGCAAATGATTAAAGATATTTATCACCATAATCACAGTACTTTTGCTTTACCATATATGTTAAATGATACACATATTATAAGCATATTGAGAGCGTATATTCATTTTGGATTGATTTTTAGGACATAAATGATTTCTATTTTCCTTTACAAATACACAAATTTATAGTATATTAGTTAAACTAGTTGTCATCTTACGCGCAACACAAACACTGCTTTACTGTAACTCTAACTCATTGTTAACTCTATTACATCTCTTTTTCTATATAATTATTTTTATTTATTATATTTTCTCTGTAATTGGGAAGTTATAATTTCGACCACCTCATCAAGCCCCTTAATAGGCCAATATCGGCAATAACACGGCGAACGTTGACTTCCAAGTGTACCAAAGAAAGTTGAGAGATCACACGATAGTGGAGGCCAGTTCAAGTATTTCCCACGATCAATTAATGGTGGCACGCTTAGGGTTGCCAGGTCCTAAAATAAGAAAGCCGGACTCAGTGCTGTATTAGGCCGGACAGTTTGCCCTTTTCAAGCCGGACAACAGTTTTACAAAAAAAAAACTCAGAAAAGAAATAAAACAACAATCTTATAGATTAATGTTTTATATTTTAGCGTTTTATAAACGCTTAAATATACTTAAGTAAAATTTTAAACACTGAAAAAAGACGACAACCTCAGGCGGGAATCGAACCACGCACCTTCCGCATTCCGGGCGGCTGCCCTAACCACTTGGCTACCGAGGTCTGGCTTTCAACCGTCGAAATTTGTCAGTGCTTGATGCTTATGTTTTTAGTCAACATTGCTTCATCAAATCTTAGAAGTTTTCACCTCCGAGATTCGAAAGAAATATTTTTACAAATATTTGAACATTTGGTTAAGATGAAGCTGCGTTTATAGGTTAATGTTTTATATTTTATTGTTTTATTAACGCTTAAATATACTTAAGTAAAATTTTAAACACTGAAAAAAGACGACAACCTCAGGCGGGAATCGAACCACGCACCTTCCGCATTCCGGGCGGCTGCCTTAACCACTTGGCTAATTTAAGTTAAGTCTTTTTTCAGTGTTTAAAATTTAACAATATTATAATTAATAAAATTAAAATTATTAATTATCAAAAACCAAATCAAATTCTTGAAAATCTCAAAATCAACACGTCTATAATTTAAAGTTATCAAAAGTTATAGGTATTTAGCATTTGCACCTATTTTATCGAGAATATCGTTCTCTTTAGAAATCATTTCATAAAATTCTTTGCTTGTTATTTTAACATTGCACAATAAAACATCATCTTTGCAATTGTTTGTCTGTAGTTTATTGCGTTCCTTTGTCCGCTGGGCGTTTTTTGAAGAGAAAACTCTTTCGACGCTGGCGTTGTAGGCTGGAATCGCAAAATAATATTGTGCCAAATTTAGTAATTCGGAATGAAATTCTTCATTATCAGATGATTTAAAATGAGCAGTCTACTTTTGATGTGACAATAGCTTCTTAAAATCACGATGGGACAAAAAAAGCCTAACAAAAGTCGGACTGGCCGGACACGTAAATATTTGGCCGGACACAACCGTAAAAAGCCAAACATGCTAAAGCCGGACACCTGGCAACCCTAGGCGCCTACTACTTGATTGGGTGGATCTCACAAAAATATTTTTTTAATGCATTTTTTATCTTCCGCGGGAAATAAATCTTTTGGGATACATTCTATAGTATAACCTTACTGACAACTTTTTACAAGTATTTGGAGCATGTTATCTCTTGTAGATTTTGAGTAATCAAGAAAATATTATTTATTGCCGTGAATGTAATGACAACTACAGGAGTGTAATGACCTCGGACCAAAATATTTGGTCCGAGGTAATGACATTTTCATATTTTAGTATAGGAATAAAGGTATTTAGTGGCAATAGGTAGGTATTATGAATACATGTAGGTGTTAATTCTTGTAATTATCTTATTTATCTTATAAGAATTATACAAACTTAATAAAAAAGTAACTATTAATACTTCGTATTCAATAAAAAAAATAAAAAATAACAATAGTAAGTACCTTAGTACTTAATATTTAAAGTCAGTCTGAATAACCCTAACAATATTTTTTTAGGCATTATTATAATAATAATAATAATAATGTTTATTTATTAAGATAACACAGATCCATGGGTTAGTAGGTGTTACTTATGACTATGTTAGTAAGTACAACTCTATTTTAATATTTTAGCTACAGATCCGTCAATCAAACAGATCAAGCGCTCTGTTTGATCAGCAGGTGAACAAAATGCCCAATAAGGGGAGAGTCATGTCTCTCCACAACGGTCCTCAAGATGCTGTTGGGGCTACCGCGTATCCTTTCTAATAGCGATGCTATTTTCTTGCGGATGATGGCATGAAAGCCGTCAGTATACGCTTGAGCAAACATTTCTGACGCGCTACAGAAGCGAGGCAGACCCAACAGCGCCCTAAATCCGTTGTTATATTGAACACGTAGGACATTTAGCGATTTTTTGGTGTAGCTGAACCACAGACTGCTCGTGTACAAACTCTGACAATATGCCTTAAACAGCATGATTTTAACTTGGTCTGTACAACGAGCGAACCTGCGGGCCAGCATGTTACACCTAACCGCCAATGCCCTACGCTCCCTTTCAATATCGACATGATCCTTAAGGTCGTCGGCAACGAAATGTCCAAGGTATTTAAATTGATTTACTCTATTGAGTTTTACTCCATTCAATATGAGTTCAGGTGATTCACTAGGACATTTGCCGGCGGCCTTAAAAATCATATACTCGCTTTTTTAACATTGTATAACAGTCCGTGACTGGCAGCATACGCCTCACAAACCCGTAACATTTTTCTGAGTGCCCCCACCGTTGGGGCCAGCAGCACCATGTCATCCGCGTAGCTTATGTTGTTTACACAAACGTTGTCCAGCCAACAACCGACACGCATGCTGCTGAGCTCAACGATGAGATCATTTATGTATAGGTTGAAAAGCTTGGGAGACGTCAGCCCCCCCTGTCTCACGCCACAGTGCAACCCATACTTCTCAGAGAGCGAGTGAGCCCATTTCACACTGTTAATTTGATTTGTATACCAAAATTGTAACAACTGTGATATATCCGGCGGAACGCCTTGCCTCCTCAACTTTCCCCAAAGGACATCGTAAGACACGAGATCAAAGGCCTTGGAGAGGTCGAGGAAGCAGGCGTAAATCGGAGTCCGCCGATCCGTATAGTACCTGACAGTATGCTTGAGACTCAAGATTGCGCTTTCCGTTGATAATCCAGATCTAAATCCGAATTGGGCATCATGAAACTAGAGGTGTTTATCTAAGTGTGAGTCAAGCATTCTATCCAGCACCTTCGCTACAACAGTGGCTAACGAGATCGGCTTGTAATTGTTTTTATCCGAAATATCCCCAGTCTTATTTTTAAGGATCGGAATGATAATAGTCCTCATCAGGTCCGCGGGCAAGTAGGCGTGACTTAAACAACACGAGAAAAACATACTTAAAACCCTCGGCAAGTGGAACCCAGCATACCTTAAGTGCTCGATGCTGAGCCCGTCGTGACCTGGTGACTTGCCTCTTGTCATTTTCATAATGACAGCCGCTATTTGCTTAGCCGAGAATCGAACAGGTACCCTGTCCAGAACTGCCTCAGCATCGAACACTCCGTGTGAGGGCCCTAGAGGTGACTGAACCTTGAAATGCTCCATAAACATATCAGCAATATCTTGAGGTTCGCTTCTCTCCCCCACAGTCACCGGCAGGCTAGGTACAATATTTAGCTTATTTGTGCACTTCCAAAATTTTGAAAAATTTTTGTTTGTCTTATACGTAGCTAGCATGTCCATTTTTATTTGCTCTTGATTTTTAATGCACCAACTTAACCTACTTTTAAAAATTTTACGAGTTTCGCGCATTTTTTGCAAAATAACACCCGACTGAGGCTTGCCATGTAGTAACCACATCTGGTATTGAAGCCTGGCCTCCCGATGCGCATCCCGTACGTGCTTGTTCCACCCGCACACACGCCTGCCCTTTCCACGGCCCCTACGAGGAAAAGACTCCGTACTCGCATACGTTTCCATAGCAGCGTCAGATAATATATCTATAAACTCACTATACATTTTATCGAGTACTGACCTATGCTCTATCAATGTACAAAATTTATCCCCACACGTCATTAACTCATTTGGAAAATGTACATTTCTTAAACGACCATTACATATATCATAATATTTTTCCGTTTGTACACAATTTCTTTCACCCCATATTATCTTATTTCTTAGAACATTATTGTAAAGATTTACTTTTTGTTTTATTTTATTTAAATTACAATCAATAATAAGTGGTAAATGATCAGAGGAATATACATTCATATCAATCTCAATACTAGCAATAGTCAGCCAGGCAGACTGGGTACACAGTGGTCAGGCCATCTCCGGCACCCGTGAGCATCACTGGCAAAAGTGTAATGATCAGAACTAAAACCTAATTTTTTCAAATCTACACCAATCCATTTCTGGTCACTACAAAAATTAATTAATTCAGTACAAAACAGTTCCTTAGGATGAGCGTTAAAGTCTCCCAAAATGAAAACTGACTCTACCGCATTACTTTCCACTATGGCATTGATTTCGCTTAAACATTCGGTAAAAACAGGCAAATTTTCGTCAGCTGACGGTTGAACATTGTCGTTAGGTACTTTCTATTTGAGTACCCTTCAAATTTTTGTAATACATCTGATCTTGAGAGGTTTCCTCGAACGGTAAAACTTTGTTTGACGATTCCATATCAATGGGCATAAGCCCTATGGGGCCACTGTCACACATATAACTATCAAACGCCTGAGCGCCCCTTCTTTTGTTTACATAATCAAAGTTGTTTACAACAGAAGCATGACTAATGTTTTCCGGGTTGGTCTTCAGTACATCCAAGTCTTCTTTTTTAGAATATTGACTTTTGATGACACGTACCCCTTTTTGTAACGTCAGAATATCCTTTAGTAAGAGAGTAACATCTACGTGATCAAAGCTAACCGGTGGTAACTTATGTAAGTCCCGGGCCACAAAAATCGGTATTTCATTTTATCGGATCTACACGCTTCAATAAACTGATCACATCGTCAAGGTGACGAAGGTGCTTTCCTTCCTTTCTTCGTATTGTAGGCTTGGAGTTCAGCACAGACTCGAATAGAAGCTTCTTTGCTTCTGAGATATCTTCAGCCGAAAATCCTGTCGAACAGATCTGAATAATGCTTTTTTCGTCCATGACGTCAATTTTCGTTTGTATAAATGCTAAAACTTCATTTATCACAATATTGCATCCACTACATTTCACTACATTTGAGGTCATTATACCTCATAACGGGCGATTTTAACGCCACCTCCCGCACGCAAACACAAAACGATCCGCACAGTGCCGCGCTTGACAGATGACTCTGACAATAGTGATAATATAATATACTCTGATAATACGTACGATTTCGTCGGATAGGCCGATCAGTTTCAGTCTCATCAGGAGACCATGCTCAGGGTTAACCCTAGAAAGATAACCATACTACATATTACGTAAAAGATAACCATACGCTTCAGAGGCGCACACTTTCTAATGCGTGTATTTATTCCAATAATTTATATTTATTATCACTAATTTAAAAATGTAAAAGGTTTGAAAGAGTTTTAAAAATAAAAAGCATTTATTTTAATAAAGTTTATACTAAAGTAATTTTTAACTTATAAATACGAAACCTCTATGGAAAATAACAAAAATTTGCAGTCTTCTGTTTATAGGAACAAATAATTACAAATTATCATAAATCAACATGTTTTTTTCTTATGAACTGGTAGACTATAGAGTATTCAGTCTTAAAAACAATAAAACCTTAGTATAATTAGCTTTAGAGGCAGTTAGAACAAACGTCATTTTTGTGTTCGCCACAAATAGGTTTTTTACATTTTGCACAGCTCATTTTTGACATTCTTTTCTATTTCGACGTGCAGTAGCTGCAGTATCGCTGCAGTTTTACTTTTATAGATGTACTCATCTTCGACGTCACTCTGAACATCATCTTCGCTCTCATGATCTTCTACTTCGCTATCACTTTCTTGAGTATCACCATTCTCATCTTCTCGGTCCAAATAATAGGCATATTTCGTCTTCCGCAAGTGCCTTTCTACTTGCCATGGTCTACGCTAATAATGTTTCCTAAAAACAAAACAAAAACATGTTTTTATAACACTTTATATCAATAAATCAAAAGAGACAAACAACACTAAAAGTTACATAAAAGATAACCATACGCCTCGCAAGCGCATAAAAACTCATAACTTCAAAAATATGGTACTCACTGTTTAGAAACAGCCTTCCCGCGATAGGTCTGGCCGACGACTAAGTTGGCTGAAAAGGACAAGTTAAGAGCGTTTACGCCGAGCGCGAGACCTTAAGTTTAGGTTTTTAAGTCCAAATATCACGCACACAGAAGCGAGCTGTGAGCGCGCGCGACTGTGTGTGTAGAATAGGCTAGTTCTGCTCACTGTAGTCAAACTCACTCACTTTGATCCGTTAGATCGAATTTGCTTTTTCGTAATAGGTACTTCGATTTTTTTTTTATATGGGCGTAAGATGCATGAAATATGTAAGTATAATATTATATTGCATGTATTTTTATTAAACTTGCAATGTATGTATGTCTGTCTTGTTCGGGTGGAATTTTGCAACTCAATTTTGACCCACTTCCCGTTTACTGATTGAGCTGAAAATTTGCATACATGTGTAAATCGCGTGATAATGCAATTTTATGATTGACATGGTGCTGATCTGATGATGGAGATGGAAGGTGGCTATTGAAACTTTGCAATAAAATAGCACAACCTAATCGAGTTTGGGCTCGTTTGAATCGTCTTGACGAGTAGTTTGTCTTTCAATAGTAACCAGGGTCTGATGATGGAGCTGGATGGTGGTCATAAGAACTCTGTAATAAAACGACGCTACCCCATCGAGTTCCGGCTCGTCTCATTCGTCTTGACGAGTCAATTGTTTTTAGATGGTTACCAGAGTCTGATGATGGAGCTGGAAGATGGCCATAGGAACTGAGTAATTAAACCACGTAATAACACCATCGAGTAAGGGCTCGTTTAATTCGTCTAGACAAGTACTTTGCTGCTAGATGGTAACCAGGGCCTGATGATGGAGCTGGAAGGTGGCCATAGGAACTCCGTAATAAAACGACGCAACCCCATCGAGTTTCGGCTCGTCTCATTCGTCTTGACGAGTACTTTGGTTTTAGATGGTTACCAGGGTCTGATGATGGAGCTGGAAGATGGCCATAGGAACTCAGTAATTAAACAACATAACCCCATCGAGTAAGGGCTCGTTTAAATCATCTAGACGAGTACTTTGCTGTTAGATGGTAACCAGGGTCTGATGATGGAGCTGGATGGTGGTCATAGGAACTCTGTAATAAAACGACGCAACCCCATCGAGTTTCGGCTCGTCTCATTCGTCTTGACGAGTACTTTGTTTTTAGATAGTTACCAGGGTCTGATCTGATAATGGAGCTGAAAGGTGGTCATAGGAACTCATTAAAGAAACGACGGAACCCCATCGAGTCTAGGCTGGTTTGATTCATCTTGACGAGTGCTATGGTGCTAGATGGTAACCAGGGTCTGATGATGGAGCTGGAAGATGGCCATAGGAACTGAGTAATTAAACAACATAATAACCCCATCGAGTAAGGGCTCGTTTAATTCGTCTAGACGAGTACTTTGTTGCTAGATGGTAACCAGGGTCTGCTGATGGAGCTGGAAGGTGGCCATAGGAACTCTGTAATAAAACGACGCAACCCCATCGAGTTTTGGCTCGTCTCATTCGTCTTGACAAGTACTTTGTTTTTAGATGGTTACCAGGGTCTGATCTGATGATGGAGCTGAAAGGTGGTCATAGGAACTCAGTAAAGAAACGACGCAACCCTATCAAATCTCAGCTTGTTTGATTCGTCTTGACGAGTACTTTGGTGCTAGAAAGAAAGAAATTAAAATTTCAGGTTATCGGTTCCACAAACAACAAATAAGGGGTAAGGTCGAAGACTAGTAGATTTTCAATACTTTTTGGACCAAATTAAAGTACTTAGTAACCACAATAGAGCCACAGGATGAATGACAGAACAGTAACAATACTTTATCTCTTAGATATAATAGGTAACAATTATGTATTAACTGCAATATAAAAAAGCAAGGAATAATTAGGTGCTAATTAGGAACATAAATTACAACTTTGATTTACATTTACCCAATAAAAAAATATTCCAAAATACGTAGCATCTTCAAGATCAAGAGAATTTTTAATTCATAAAGTACTTAGTTTCAAAAACACCTAAGTAATTTAAGTTCGTAATCTGATTATAAAATAAAAAAATAATCTTAAACTTAATAGTAGGCTTTTTATTTCTTTGGCTTTTGAACGTAATGACTAAGAGCGTAATGACAAGACCAGCAATGTTAATTTATAATTTTTGCTAATTATGAAGTTAAGGCTCCTACCGTCGCCAACGACCTTGAGCGTACGGGCGGAGCTTATACTTCACCCCCGCACTACCCGCTGATAAACATCGCGCGCGCCAAGAGGTATCAATGTTTAACTCTAGGTTTGCTATTACTACTAGAGATGGAAAAAAGTGCTTATTTTTTAACCTTTATGCGTTGTACGATTTTCAAAAAGCATGCTTATAAAAAATCTTTTTTGCTTATTACTTACAAAAAGCTGGCTATGTTGTGTTGAAACGAAAAAAGTAAAGCTGTGAGTGTTAGCATACCTACCTGCTTAATACGTTTTTCGTTGTTAACATAATTTGTTGTCAACGTGTTTCGTTGTCATTTAAACAAAAATTAAATATTAAGTTGTACGACGTAAATATTAAATATGTAAACAAAACCGTTAATAATTAACCGATCAAATTCTGTGCAATGCATTTTGTCGCAGCCAGCCTTTGTCGTGTTTTGCTCATTATGGTTTTAACAACAATAATGTTTCATAAATAAAACCTCACATATTCATTGTATAGCCTGACCAGAAAAATAGAAAACCTGCTACCCTATCGGCTAAAAAATATGAATATGGACATGGGTTCCATTTGACATTTGAAGCCCATAATATGCCCATATAAGGACAAAATATGGGCTTCAAATGTCAAATGAAGCTCATGATGTCCATATTCATATTTTTTTGCCGATAGACCCGCAGGTCATGATGCGGAAAACTAATGACACTAATTTCCTTTACTGGCAACAGTAACTATAAAACGTCATTATCATGACATCATTGTCATCTGTTCATTGCTGTCAAAGTGTCAGCACGGACTATTTATCGTTAATTTTGTTATTATTTGATATGTTGTTATTAGTTTTATTTTTAAGCGTTATAATGCTGAAAACTATTCATATAGTCGTGAGAGAAAAGTAGTTTACAATGTATAAATATTTGTTGGAGAGAAAGCTCAAGGCTTAGATGAATGATTGGCCTCGATTTTTATTGTACTTGTTAGTTGTGTTCAAAAAAGGCAATAAGTTTTTTATTTTAATAAATTGTTAACCTCCCTCCCCCCACACCCCCCGACCCCCAATTTAGGAGACGCGTTTGTACATTTTTACCTATTTTATTCAAGTTTTAAGTAATTTATGTTTTTTAGATGTGTCTCGTTCTTTTGTAATGATATTAAAAAGAGAAGGACATACGTCAGCTGTATTTTCTACGCCTAAGAAAAATAAACCAAAACCAAAAAAGAAAATTAAACTAGATGATTTTGAAGTGTGCAATTATTCATAAAGTTTATGAATTTTATCCAGTTCGTAAAGACGTACCGAGTGATTTATGTGGGTGGCGGTGAAAGTGATTCATTATGCAATGGAAGTTACAATGAGTCTGATATATCTGAAATCCAACCATTGGTGCAATCTGATAATGATGAACATGAAATGTCGTATGATATAGTTGAATACCTATTTAGATAGGTACTGATTTTGATTAATGATAGGTATTAAAAATCTGGCTTTGATAATTTTATTTCCTTGACCCTTGACTTTGTTATGTAGGCATAATGGAGCACGTTAGATTACATCAATCCAGAATCAGAAATGTTCTTTTTTGGATTTCCAATGACACCATAATAAATAAATTAATGATAGGTACTATGTCTAATAATGGGTGATTTTTTAAGAGCCTTTTTTTAAAAGTTGAAATAAAACAGCTAAAAATGCATTATATATACAAAATCTTTATTGGAAACGATAAACTGGTTCTTGCCATTTACTTTTTAAAAATTACTTCATGTAAATGTTGACCACGGCTACGTTTCAAATAGTCCATACGGAAGGTCGGGTCGATACGGGAAGTTTGCATTACTTTTTCCAGTATTTCGACCTGAATTCCACCAATAACACGTGTTATGTTGTCTTGTAGGGCCTCAATAGTGTTGGGCTTGTCCTTATACACCAACTAGTTCACGTAGCCCCACAAAAAATAGTCCAGAGGCGTCAAGTCGCATGATCTTGGTGGCCAATTTACAGGGCCAAAACGAGAGAAAAATTGCGCACCAAATTCATTCCTTAAAATGTCCATTGTTTCACGTGCTGTGTGGCATGTGGCGCCATCATGTTGAAACCACATGTCAACCAAGTTCAGATCTTCCAATTTGGGCAATAAAAAGTTACGGATCATGGATCGATATCGTTCCCCGTTGACAGTAACGTTTCGTCCAAGGTCATCTTTAAAGAAAAACGGTCCGATAATTCCACCAGCCCATAAACCACACCAAACTGTGGTTTTTTCTGGATGCATTGGCAATTCTTGCATAGCATGTGGCTGCTCATTACACCAGATGCGGCAATTTTGCTCGTTAACATATCCATTAAGCCAAAATGAGCCTCATCACTGAACACAATTTTTCGATAAAACAGCGGATTTTCTTCGAGCTGTGGCAAGGCTCATTCACTAAAAATTCGACGTTGTGGTAGGTAATTTCTCTTCTAGCCTTTAATTGTTGCACAAGTTGAATTTTGTAAGCCTTCAAACCCAAATGGACACGTAAAATTTTCCAGATGGTGGAGTAACACATTCCCAACTGTTGAGATCGGCGGCGAATGGATATTTCACGATCTTCATTGACACTGGTTGCTACGGATGCAATATTCTCTTCGGTAAGCACTGTACGCATGCGAGTCGATTGTTTAATGTCCAATAAAGTAAATTTGGTAATAACACCTCTGATTGTGGTTTCACTAGGTCGAATATATGTCGACTTTAAAATGGCCGTAACAAGTGAAACACATTTTTTACAGAACCCGAATTTTGGTAATAAATTTCTACGATTTGCAATCGTTGTTCGTTTGTAAGTCTTTCCATGACGAAATAGCATAGTATAATGAACAATTTTGACTTGACAGATTACGCTTGGGCGCCATTACATATCAGTGCTGCCAGCTTGAAAAAAAGAGGTCGTAAAAAATCACCCGTTAGTATGAAAATATTTTAACGCTTGCCAATTCACATGGGTATGACTTTACTTAGTGTTGCAATAAAAAAAGGATTTGAGGCGCCCCTAGACCAGGTTTTTTATTTTTCTGGTTAGGCTTTAAATAATAATATTATATCACGTTATCTGGTGAGTAAAATGTTTTTTTTTGCTTTTACAGTTTTAGCTCATGACCTCGGGGATATTTTGTAAAGGCGTCATAATTTAAAATGGTCATTTTAGGTTGGTGTTTTGAGTCACACTTATTCAGTGGCTTTCGGATCTGGGGGAGTATTTTGCCCAACATCCTTTGGGTTTGCTTTTGTTTCTGCATGAGATTAGGTAGGTAGTAACTTTTTTTAACGGCCCTTTGTAAAAACTTTGTATCAGACATTAGGTACTAATAAGGGCTGCGTAATGTAATGTGTTACTATAAGGCTGTAAGATTCAATTTCATTTACAGTGAATACGACACTAATAATCACAATTGAACTCGTAGGTATGAATGAAGAGCGTAACCCATCTGTTTTACAATCATTTTATAGACAGACACTCGTCAATAAACAAAAGGTACTCTTAACAAAGAAAAATACAGGATCAAATATATGCATAAATATGTATACCTAGGTAGGTACCTAGATTGAAAACATACCTATGAATATTATCGATACGTAGTACTATTATTTATTCTGTGTCGATACCTGCAATTTAAATTGACGTAAAGCACATTTTGGCCAAAACGAGCTATGAATGCCGTCTTACTTTATTTTTTATTCTCTTTTTTTTCTGTCTAATCCATGTAGCAATACGGCCAATAATACCTACCTAACTATTTTAGACACATTGAAAATGAGACTTAGAGAACGTTATCAATGTCAAATTATACATTTTTAGGTGGCATGTCATGTGATGTTCATAAATTAATGCTTAACGTAAAAAACGTCAAAATCTTATTTCGTTATACTTACTCGTAAAAGCCCAACCATATACATATAAAAATGGTCATAGAGAACATTTTAATGACTTTTCTTAGATGTAAGGCACATCCATTTTCTAAAATAACAAACTAGACTAAAAGAGTAGTAGCAGTATCGATATTATGTCCTTTTTTTGTAATGTTTCTTGAGATTCCTTTTTTGTCGCCTCTGCTTTTTTCCCATCTTGCACAAACTATGACTTTGGTCACGGAAAACTATAAGTACCTACGAGTTTGCAAAATACTATTTGCAAAAAAAATTACTTATTGTAAAAATTATTTTTAAAACACGCTCTCCAGTCAAATGACCACTCTAGTATTACTCATGAAACACGCCGTCCGATCACTGTCCAAACTAAATATCAAATACTATTTCGAAATAGAAATTTTGCCTGCTCTCACACGCAACGCAGCACAGGTTCGTCTAGCAACACGTCTCGCCCCGCACTGACTGCTTGGACGAGAGCGGGGTGACAGTAGGAACTTAGTCGGAATTTTTGAGAAATAACATAATATTTATTGGATTTTAAAACATTAAGAAAACCATGTTATTTCTTGTTGGTTTATATAATAGAATATAAATTTTCATACGTTTGTGATTGAAATTGAAGCAGTAAAATGGTTACAACTGGAAAAATAGGGGTAACTTCAGATATTTATTTTATTTATTTTTTCTGGTTAAAATGGAAAAAGAGAAAAACCAAATCACTAATCATATCTTGGTAATTACTGTGTATTTTTTTTGTTTCCGAAAGTACCATATTTTAGGAAGAAAATGGTTACAAAGTTACTTAGTTTCGCGGTATTTTACGACGGATGAGCCTTAATAGGTAAAACGCCACACATTTATCGTTGGGCACCAGGGTCTAATAAATGCATAAATTAGAATTTACTTATGGTTGATCCTTTTACAGTTATACGTTTAAACGGAATGACATAAAGTAGTGACAAAATGCTGCGAACGAAAGTTGTTTAAAAAAATATCAATATCAAACGTCTTTCTCCCAGTGATCACGGTCAACGAATGAAGGCAGGCCGGTAGGCGGGTGTTTAGTGAGGTTTCGGCAGGTCACGGCACGATCAAACATAAATTTAAAAATTTTTAAAAGTCGATGTCATCGTGAACTGAATGACGGATTTACGGTGACAAAACTTTGATTTGAATAATTTTTTAAAATATTAATTATTTTTAATTATTATATCTATTAACTTAATGGGACATTCATCAAGTCACAGTGGTTTTTTTATATTTTGGTCCTAGTAGTAGTTTTATTTTTATAATTATGTTATTTTATGGAGGCCAGTTGGCTTCAAGCGTCTGAATGACATTTTGCATAGTTTTTTAAGCTTATTTTTTTAAAGAGTGATAAAACACATGTAATTGTTTCTTACCTTGTTAGTATAATCGTGTACTCATTATTTGCAGCTAAAATTAATTTAGAAAAACTGAAATTCTATAAATAATAAACAGTAGATTGTTGATATCGAATGTTGTAGGATCCACCCGATTAGAATTACGCTTCATTCAAAGCAGCCGTGGCGCCTATATGGCCGATATCATGATTAAACACCAATGGCATGAGTATATTATTATATTTTAAACCAATTACCAACCAAAAAAGCCAATGCCAAGCTAAAACTTGGCCGATCGAGATACAGTGCCACAAGCGGCATTGTATCTCAATCGGTTCGGGAACCGTAAGTTTTGCGGTGTAATAGTGACGCCGCCTAATCTGCCGTAAAGTTTTTTATTAGACAACAGAAATACTAGCTGCCCTACTTCTGTAGGTCACATGATAGGCTAGAAATTTAAGACAATCGCGAAGCGCAGCGTAGCGATTGTATTGAATTTTGAGGCTATTACTTTATTAGACAACAGAAATCTAACTGCATACAAAAATATCTCCTAAATATTATGTCTTCTAAACATTATGGTAAATAAAAAATATGTTAACGTTACCGAACCGATTTAGATACAAAGCCGCTAGTGGCACTCTATACACTTTGTACTAGGATGCCGTAATAATTATGGCATCGTAACCGATCGTACTATGTTGCCGCTTGTGGCACTCTATACACTTCCTACTTACACTTTGTACTTAGTAAGTAACCGATCGTACTTTAATTTTAAGGTTTGCCCTAAGTTAATACGCGGTTAATATTTAGTACTACGATACAAAACAACTAAAGTATCTTATTGGTAATTTACCTTAGTAACTTAAATACTTCCAACGTGTTTATACTCTATATACTCGGAAAAATATATGAGAAACTGTTAGTGAGAAGGCTGAAGCATTACTTGCTCCCCAAAATGAGCCTCAAACAATACGGCTTCATGCCGCAACGCAGCACGGAAGACTCCCTCTATGTCCTCATAAAGAGCATCAGAGAAAACTTGTCAAATAAAAAGATTACTACACTTATCTCATTGGACATAGAGGGAGCTTTCGACAGCGCATGGTGGCCGGCAATTCAGGTGAGGCTTAGAGAGGAAGGATGTCCTCTTAACATCAGGAGGGCCCTCTCGGACTACATGAACAATCGGGTAGTCACAGTGAGATATGCGGGGAAGCAGGTGACGAGGAGCACAAGGAAAGGCTGTGTGCAAGGGTCCATAGCGGGTCCAATATTATGGAATTTGCTTTTGGACCCCCTCTTACAGAACCTTCAAGACAAGGGAGTAGCAGCCCAGGCATTTGCCGACGACCTCTTTTTAGTGTTTACCGGCGACACAGTCCAGGCGATTCAGCAGAAAGCGAATCCGGTTCTGGATTATGTTGGGAGGTGGGGCGCCAAAAATAAATTGAAATTTGCCGCTCACAAGACCAGTACAATAACAATTACTAATAAGCTTAAATTTGACGTCCCCCGCCTCAGCATGAATGGTATCGCCATTGACCAGAAGAAGGAACTGAAGCTGCTTGGGCTAGACAATAAGCTGACCTTCAATGAGCACGTGGCGAATGTGTGTCGGCGGGAATTTACGGGAGACTGTCGAGAGCGGCAAAGGTGAGCTGGGGCTTGAACCCGGAGGTGTTGAAGATTATTTATGTGGCAGCGGTGGAGCCAGTTGTGACGTACGCAGCTGCTGCTTGGGTGACAGCCGCAGATAAGCTGATGACCCGGAGGCAGCTGGGTGCGTTACAGCGGGGCTTGGGGCCCTGATCCTGACCGGGACGCTCCCACTGGACCTCCGAATCAAAGAGGCTGCTGCCCTATACGAAGCCAGAAGAAGGATGCCCCGGCCGGAGCTACTAGACAGGGAGATAGAGACGCCACACTCAGCACTTGACACACCTCACCCTGCTGGGTGAGGTGTGTCACACACAAACATGGAGATTCACCTGGTAACAGACGACACACACACTAACAGTAACACACATGACATACGCATTTACACTGACGGCAGTAGGAGTGACGGTAAGGTAGGGGCGGCCTTGTCCTTGTGGAGAGGTGCTGCTGAAATCCGAACCGTCAAGCTTGCCTTGCCGTCCTACTGCACAGTATACCAGGCGGAACTCCTCGCTCTACACAAAACCTCGAAGGTGTTGCTAAATATGAAGGAGCTTTCTTTTGGAGTTTACAGTGACTCTATGGCAGCGTTGCAGACCATCAGCAACGTCACTACTCTCCACCCCCTAGCAGTCGATACACGAAGGAATCTATACCTATCTTTTGATAAAGGTAAGAGTATAGACCTGAATTGGATCAACGCGCATGCGGGGTTGACGGGTAATGAGAGAGCCGACCAGTTGGCGAAGGAGGCAGCTGTAAACTCCAAGAGAAAACCTGACTATGATATGTGCCCGGTTGCATTCGTCAAGCGGCTCATCAGAGATGGGACGCTCGACGAATGGAACGCAAGGTATCAATCCAGCGACACAGCCGAGGTCACAAAAACATTCTTCCCAAACGCAATCACCGCACACTCCACAACACGCAAACTGACACACACTCACATCACTACACAGGTGTTCACGGGGCACGGCGGGTTCTCAGCATTCCTGCACCGTTTCAGGTGTAAGGACAGCCCGTCGTGTGTTTGTGACCCTGACACGCCGGAGACACTAATACACATCCTCTCCGAGTGCCCTATACACACTTCGGAGAGGTACAACATAGAGGCAAGAATAGGTCTGCAAGTAAAGCCCCAGAATTTTAGTGCGATTATCACTGGAGATGACAGAGAAGCGTTTATTTCATACTGTACAAAAATTGTGAGCAATGTTATAAAACGAAACAAAAATTAAGTAGATTAATAAATATGAAATTTTGTATAATATTGTATATATACCAAAAATTTCCCTAGTATATAATTAATAAGAACAAAAATGTAAAAGTAGACCATAAGCAAACAAGCAATTGTATAGAAATAAACATTAGATGTAAGAACTGTAATAGCTATAAAACAATAGAATTAACAAAATGTAAAATAATATTAAGTACCTCTAGAGAAAATTGTAAGAAAATGTTTGGGACTTGTCTAAAAGTTATTGTGTTTAACCCGTATTAGTATATAAGAAAAAAAAAAGCCATAAGATTGACTACAGAAATAGTCGGGCATCCCACCCGAAAAAAGCAGGGAAGAGTCCAAATATATTGCGACAAAACCCCTTAATAAGTAGACAATAAGTAAATAAGAAAGCCATAAGGTTGGCTGTAGGACTAGTCGGGCACCCCACCCGAAGAAAGCAATAAAAGCGAGAAGTATGAGTGTGTCGTATGAAGTATGGAAGTGCGAGAAGAATAGCTGCGAGAACTGGAATGAATGCGATGATAGTTAAAACTCCAATCACGTTGGAGTAGATATGTATATAAAAAAACGTGTTTATAAAGAACAATACTAGAACGCCGCCACATAGGTTTGCTATATTTAAAAGCGGTTATCGTTTAGTTAACTGTTTATGTAAACGCTTAAAAATTTTCATTATTACAGATCGGATAATACTAAGCTTGAGCGCAGTTTGTTGTTCATCCTACATTAAAATGAGGTTATGTTAATGAACTGTAAGTATTTGAGCGTAGTGTCTAAAAAAATATTAAAAACTTGTGCTAAGATTTAGACGGTCACGGCATTCTAGCACAGGAATTTCTTTCTTCGATTTTTTCGATCCTTCTTAAAACGCGGCTATGCCACTGGTACTATACTCTAAAACGCGACTAAATACCTATCGACCGGTAGCGAGTTCCATAGATTTCTAGCCATGGATACGTAGTACCTACCTTTTATTTATTCTGTGCCATGCCATGAATCAGTGCGGTTTGTGACATTGAAGGAGGGGGTCGCGCACATGGAGAGTTTTGGCGCCAAATTATTGCTTAGACCCAACGGTAAGTGTTGGTACTTTTTGATGTTATCATGTTCTAATAATTTGCACTTGGTAACCAAACTTAGGATGTAAAGTAAAGTGTTACGGCGAAGGGCGCTCGCCGTAACAGCAACGGAATAAGGTGTGTGGACCCAGGACAGGTCTGGTTAGGTTTCGGAAATGAGGGCATGCGACTTACTTGGTAGATGATTGGTGGGGGCAAGGCAGGAGACGGGGCAGCGAGCTGGCGGGCGGCGATGTAGGCGATTTGTCACGGCACAGCACAAAGTCACTTCACGTTATCACAGGCACTATCATCCCAGGGTCACTATCAATAAGGGCAGATACCAGCGCGCGTATTTTGTGGGCGTCTCGCGGTAGCTAGCAGACAGACTCGTGGCGCGGTCGGCTCACGACGCGAGCGGCCGCGAGTCGCGCAGCGGTGGCGCCGCGGCAGATAGGCGGACGCGGCCGTCAACAACCGCTGAGTAAACCACCTTACAGCTGGCGGTATGATTTGAATGGCCGTTGCGCTGTGGCGCAAACATCTTCCCGGGGCCCAGGGTGGGCTCATCCAATGGGAGCCTGGCGATCCGGAATACAGATGTCCATTCGCGGTGTCCAGGTCTACCACCCGCACGACGCCATCCTTCCCAGGCAGGGTGCGAGCAATGCGCCCCAGTCTCCATTGGAGGGCCGGCAGGTTGTCCTCCTTGATGAGGACGAGCTCGCCAACTCAGGGAGGGGAGGATGGGGACAACCTTTTGGAGCGGGTTTGAAGGGTATGAAGGTAGGACTGGGTCCACAGCGTCCAGAAGCGCTGGGAAAGGGCCTGTACCATCTGGAATCGCCTACGTGTGGAGATCGGCCTATCTTCCACGGATAGTTCGGGAAGGGCCGTTAGTGGGCGGCCTATAAGAAAATGTCCGGCTGTAAGCGGCTCAAAGTCTGAAGGATCAGACGAAAGTGGGCAGAGAGGTCTTGAGTTAAGGACCGCTTCAATTCGAGCTAAAAGTGTGGAGAATTCCTCGAATGTGAGGTGTTGTTCGCCAATTACGCGATATAAAAGTTGCTTTGTTGATTTTACGTTGATCTCATGTAACGCACCGAACCATGGTCCCTTAGGGACGTTTAACAACCAAGTAATGTGCTGACCAGCGAGCTTGTGCGCAATCGTGTCATTATTCAAGGTAAGAAAGTTTTGTACTTCGATGAGCTGATTTCTAGCGCCTACATAATTTGTACCGCAGTCCGAGTGGATGAGAACCGGGGCAACGCGGCGTGCTATAAAACGCTGTAATGCCGCGAGGAATGCTTCCGTGCTGAGGTCCGAGACCGGTTCCAAATGAACCGCCTTAGTCGAGAGGCACACGAATATACAAAAGTACGCTTTTAAGAGTTTAACATTACGTAGGGTACTAGATTTAACGAGGAATGGTCCGGCAAAATCGGTCGTGACTTGACTAAATACTGGCTGAGGCGTAACTTTATCGGCTGGCAGGTCGGCCATGAAGGGCGCTTGCGGCTGGGCCCGGCATCGAAAGCATCTAATGCATTTAAAGACTCGGTGTCTCATAATACGGCGCGCGGACAATATCCAAAATTGTTGGCGTAGGATTGCGTGTAAGGTGGATCCTAATAATAAACCTCTTTCTGACGCCACGGCAGGGCCTTGTACTAGGCCTGCCGTGGGTGGTGGGCCTGGCGACGGGCGGAAGGGTCTGCGGAGCCGGGAGGGCAAACAGTCGAGCAAGGGAGTGGCTGACAAGCCGATACTGCTTGGCTCCGAATCTGAAGGGTCCGAAGAGGATGTTGAGGTGGTGCAGACAGTGCATGCAATTGTGGAGGAATGTAGGAAGCGTCCTCTAGTCGACTCTAGGGTCGACTCGAGTGACAGTCCGGAAGGATCAGTGAGGACCAGACTGCGCAAGAAGAGCACAGGACATGAGGCTAAAAGAGTCGCCCTTGAGCAGAGCAAAGGAAAGGAGAAACTGGGCACCTCGACCGGGCTGGCCGCGGCCAAAAGGGCCGCGAGGGTCCCCTCTTTCGAAAGCATGTCTGGGGAGGAGGAGGTGGATGCCCCCGTCGTTCCCCCAGCCGCTCCTAAAAAGAGGGCCAAGGTGGTAGGGAAGGGCCCCAAGGCCTCTGATGTTGACGAGTCCACTGCCAAACTTCTGAAATGCAGGGAGCTAGTCGGTATACGACAGCAGGTGGAGACATGCCCTGGGAGTCACGTACAGGAGATAGCCAAAAAGGCCCTGTTTGCACTGAACCACGCGGCGGCTATCTCCGGAAATATAAAGGGGACAATCAGGAGGGACATAAACACGGGAATACGCTATCTGCTGGCCTGTGTGGATAGCCTCGGGCTTATGGTAGAGAGGACCGCGGACGAGGAGGTGAGGCACCTGAACAGGATTAATGGCAAGCTCGTGTGTGAACAGACTCGAATGCGAGAGCAGATAGCCGCCCTGGAGGAGGAACTGGACACCCTGAAGAAGGCGCAAATAGCGGCACGGAGGGAGGCGAGGTTGTCCCGCGAAATGGTCGAGGAAACGCAGATGGAGGCAGCATCTCGTAGGGCCGCCATAGAGGACCTTAAAAGAGACATGGTGGAGGGCCTCAAGCGGGACATGCTGGAGTCCTTGGGAGGCATGTTCAACGACAAAATAGGCGCATTAGAGAAGCGCCTCCCACGGGAGCCTCCGATGAGGCTGCCGTTGGCGCATGAGAGGCGGAGTGCTGGGAGTAGTTATGCTGAGGTGGCCGCTGGGCCTTCCAGCGCCCCCCATGAACACCCTTTGGAGATGGCCCCTGGGCTTGGGTCCGTAGGGGAGAGCCCGCCGCTTCCCCAGAGAACGCCTGGTGGGGTAAGGCCGCAAATATGGGCGACTTCTCCTGCCCTAGCAGCGGCCTCCAACACGCCCGCGAACGAGTGGCGGACCAGTCTCTCGAAGAAGGCAAGGGAGAAGGCGAGGAGGGCTGCGGCTGCGGCGGCCAGGGCCGCTGCAGGGGCCACAGCGCCGAGTAGGAGGACTGCCGCGAGGTCGGCTACCGGGGCGAGGCTTGTGGCATCGCGCTCGTCGGTGGTCACGGTGACCATCAAGCCCGAAGCCGCGGCTAGGGGAGTGACCTACACTGAGGTCATGGAGAAGGCCGTCGGGGCCATCAATTTACAGGATCTCGGAATCGAGGCCGTTCGCATGAGGAATACGGCCGCGGGCGGCCGTAAACTCGAAATCCCGGGCGCGACAAGCGCCTCCAAGGCACAGGCGCTTGCGGAGAAGCTGTGAGGCGTTATTGCGGAGGAGGCCGAGGTCCGTAGGCCGTTTTGGAAGGCGGAACTGCGGCTGGTGGGCCTGAATGAGGGGGTGAAGCCGGAGATGGTGACGGCCGCCATCGTGGCCAAAACTGGTTGTAACGCGGAGCTCGTGTCGCTGGGGGCTCTTCGGGCCGGCCCCTGGGGCACGAACATGATGCTGGTGAGGATGCCGGTAGGGGAGGCCAGACCGCTGGTGGATGCGGGCCACCTGACGGTGGGATGGGTGAGAGCGCGAGTCGTGGCAATGGAGAGGCTCCCGGTGCGCTGCTACAGGTGTTACGGCGCAGGTCACACCAGCTACACCTGCGAAGCGAAGGTTGACCGTAGCACCTGGTGCTACAGATGCAGCGCACCGGGTCATAGAGCGGAGAAGTGCGTGAAGGAAAAGCCGGACTGCGCAGTGTGCAGGGAGGCGGGGCTCCCCAGCGAACACCAGCTGGGGGGAAGGACCTGCAGGCCCCCCATCACCAGGTCAAAAGTGAACCCGTGGAGTAGGCCTCCCCCTCCCCCAAGAGAGGAAAGGTCAAGTGGGCCCATGGAGGTGGCGGACGATCCTCCGGATCCGGGCGCCAGCGCCAGTTAGGGGCGTTTCCTCGTTTTATGTCTTTGTGTTTCGTCGGAATGAATGTTTTATGTCTTGTGTAGGTGCTGTATGCTGTGTGTTGTTGTGGCTCCGATTGCCGGGCACCGGTATGGGTATTTAATTATACCACCCCAGGTGCCCGGTGGGTCTGATGGAAGGTGCGGCCAAGTGTCGTGTTGTGCTCGCGTCGTGCGGATGTTTATGGTTGTGTGTCCATAAACCCATTTTTAATCACAACGACTTCTACAATATTATATTTTTTACATAATGCACTCAGTTCTCCTATCGTTGCGTCTCGGCGCGCCTCCGTTAGTAGAGATTCCTGATTTATGTAAATAGTAGAGTCACTAAATAACATATCACCCGTCTGTGAGACGTATCTTTTCTTTTTCCTCAACTTCACGAAGTTTTCATACGAACAAATATCTAACCTTACATCATTTTGTGATTTCTGCATAATATCTACCACTCTTGGTTGCCTATGATCAACAGGGTGCTCAACCCTGCTACTTCCAGAGGTAGCGGGTTCATTATTTTGCTCCATGGTTCTTTTCATTGAACGGGTTACTACCCCCAAAAAATTTGAATTTAGATTTTTTTACTCGTCTGATGTTATAATGACTCTCGATAAGGCATCTGCCGTTACATTTTCGGAACCTTTTATGTATTCAATATCGAAATCATATTCTTCTAAACAAAGTCTAAACTTAGTTAAACGGCTACTAGGATCTTTTATGCTAAATAAATGAACCAATGGTCTATGATCTGTTAATACTTTAAATTTTCGTCCGTATAAATATGGTCGAAAATGTTTTATAGCCCACACTACCCCTAATAACTCTTTATGAATGGTTGGGTAGTTTATTTCTGAACTGTTTAATTGTCTGCTTGCATAAGCTACGGGCTTATTATTTCCATTTGATAATACAGCCCCCAAGGCTACCCCTGACGCATCGGTTTGCAACCGGAAAACATTATCTTTTCCAAAATCTGGATAATCTAAGACAGGAAATGAACTAAGTGACTTTTTTAAGGTCTGAAATGCCACGTCACATTCTTCCGTCCACTGAAACTCGACATGTTTCTTACAAAGACGGTTTAGTGGGTACACTATTGTGGCAAAGTTTTTTATGAATTTTCTATAAAAGTTCGCAAAAGCCACAAAACGACGAATCTCATTTACATTTTTAGGTACTGGGAACTTTTCCAAGACCTCGATTTTACTGTTGTCTGGCAACACCCCGTTTGGCGTAATAACATGCCCTAAATAATTAATTTCTTTCCTCAAAAATTCGCACTTACAAGGGTTTAGTTTTAAATTAACTGACCTAAACCTCTCAAATACACTCATTAAATTTGTATTATGCTGCGATAGGCTTTTCCCGAAAACTATTACGTCATCGAGATATAGAAAACATATCTCGTGATTTAAACCCGATAGAGCCATAGACATAAGTTTAGAAAATACGCTAGGACTCGTTTTGAGACCCATAGGTAATCTTTTCAGTTGATATTGCTTATCAGCTGTAAAAGAAGTGAATTTCCTACATTCTGGTGATAACCCTAGCTGGTAATAACTAGAACTGAGGTCTAAATGAGAATAGTATAAGCATCCCGAAAGTGAGTCAATAATTTCTTGTATATTTGGTAACGGGAACTTTTCGTCTACTATTTTTTTATTTAAAAGTCTATAATCTATTACGATTCTCCACTTTTTTTCACCGCTACTGTCAGCTTTTTTCGGAAGTAATAATAATGGAGAAGACCATTCGCTGGTACACTCTTCGATAATATCTTCTTCTAACAATTTACCTACCTGTTTTATTAACTCAGCCTTCTGAGCGTGCGGTATTCTATACGGTTTGACATAAACAGGAGACGCGTCATTTTGCAGTTTAATGTTGTACTCGTATAAGTTTGTAACGGATAGCTTATCACCCGGCATATGAAAGATATCTGCATATTTTGCACATATTTTCTCAATAGACCGTCTCTCTTCATCACCAAGATATGTTTTTAATTTAAGAAAATCGAATAGTTGTTTAACCCTCTCGACAGATTTTCCGTTTTCCGTATCAAAAGAGCATACGAAATAATCCGAGTATTTTCTAATTTTCGGGCTAAAGTTATTTAATTTTACATCTTCTTCCCGTGTGTTTAAAAATCGCACCGGAATCTTTTTCCCGTCTCCTACTACCACGGCGCCTGCTACAAATACGCCTGCAATAACTTCCTCCGCTAAAATGACACATTCGCCCTTTATCTCTGACGAAACATATTTTACGACCTCACATCTCCCTGGAATAGTCGTTATTATGTTTTTACCTAAGCCTAATTCTAGACTTATCTTATCCTGTAATGTAACCAGCTTATTTTCATAGTTAATTTTACAACTATATTTTAATAAAAAATCTTCTCCTAAAATTCCATCATTTTTACAGTGGAAGTTGCTAAACACATAAAACTTATGCCTAAAATTATAATTGTTAACACATAAGTCTAGATAAACATAACCTATTGATACTAAATCCCCACATACTCCTTTAATCTTAATTTCATCCCTTACTAGCTTTGCGTCGCGGGACACGCTACGGAGTTTATTTAACCAATCTAACTTTAAAATTGAAATGCTTGCTCCTGTGTCTACTAATAGAGAAATTTGAGTTTGACTACAAGTAAAACAAACGTAATTACCACTACCATAACTACAAATATCTACCTCAGCGCTATTCAGAACGAAAAAAATCATCGCTATGATGTTCGTTCTGACGTATACTCTGACGTTCACTTTCGTTCTCGTCATTAGACTGTTCTGCTGAGTCAACTAAGAAATGTACATTCCTACGTTTATTATGAGGTGACGTAAACCTGGTGTTGCGCTGACCCTGAAACCTATTCGAGTTATAGTAGGCACGACCCCGACCTTGCTGACTCGTCGCGTTGTTGTTACGTGACTTATTATATTGTTGATGATAGTTTTTATTTATCTTTTCAAATCGCTGGTTCGAAACATAGTTAACATAATTGTTTATTGGTGGTTTCACTACCGAGTCTTCTTGTTCTAAGGCTATAGTTATTGCCTGCCTAACTGTGCTTACGGACCTAGACGTAACTATAATGCTTGTACGAGCATTGTTTAGGCCGTCAGCGAAACGCTTGATAGCCATTTTTTCATTAATCGGCTTTAATAAATTATATGCCGACTCGTCTCCATTAGCCTGTGCTGTACTTAAATCGTTGGACATTTTTTCGATTTCACTACCAAACACTTCTATGGTCTTGTTTCCTTGCCTACATCGTAGCATTCGGTCTAAAATGGCTGTGTATGATTTAATCGGAATTAAAACATTTTTTATATCTTTTATTAGGTCTGCCACAGACACATAAGACTTATTAATTTTTGTTTTAGCACTGCTAGAAAGACGAGTTTTTAAAACAAAATTGATTAACAGAGGCTGGTCCTCGTTTCTAAGGGTACTACTATAATACTCTATTCCGTCTATTAGTTGGTTAATTTGCGTTTCGTCGCAATCTACTACTGGGAGGAGCGTGAGCGCGACTTTTAGATCGAACGTGGCCATGGTTGTGATCGTTTCTGAATGATGCGGGTTAACGAGTGACTCGATTTCCTCAAAATTACATAAAAACTTTGACGATATTGCTTTTGTTATTTGTAATTCTACAGCATCTATCCCTTTTTTACATAAGTCTGCAGATATTTGTTCAAAAATATTTTTAATTTCCTTTGCTCTTAAAAACTTATTCTGCCCCTGAGCGGAATAACGTTTGTCCTTACTTAATTTAATAATAGAGTCTCTAATAGCCTTAAGCTCACTCAAGAGTTCTGACAGGTTTGCCATGAACACACTTTAGAAAAAAAAAATCACTCACACACACATAGATTCTTGGTAGCATAGTTATATTAATTCGTGCTGGCTTACACGTTCTGTGCTGGTCCAATTGCCCGTCGAACCGCTCTGCGTTCTACCTCTTCTAATAGTCGTGCGTTGAAGTAACGTAGCAGCCTAAGTACTATATAGCCCGCTAGTACAACGACGATGGTCAGTAAAAAGATCTCTGAAAGTTGCATCCCAACGGCCAAGGGAGTTGATGCTGCCGCCGATTGAGTTGGTGATTGACTGACAATAATATTGTCTTTAGATTGTGGGTTTCCCATAGTTAAACAATTTTGGCTTACAGTTTTTCTTCTTATTTCCTTCGTCCTTCTTGTAGGCCCGTGTAGCACTATTTTCCTGATATTTTGTAGACTTCAACTAGCGATTTCGCGGCGCGGACTTGTGACACCATGTCACGGTCGCCATGTAATGGCGTTGGGACGGAGACCCGAAATGAAACAATGTCTTGCGTTGAATCAATCCTCTTTATCCTCTAGTGTATCATCTTAAATACTAATTAACATCACATCTATACGTGACTAGAGGAAGGACGCCTTGTCAATCAGGAAGACCTTAATTATCACGTACTATTGAGTACGTGCTGATAGTGTAATTCACTATATCACAGGGGTCCCGCACCAGCAAATTGTGGGTGTCTGCGGTGCATGCTCGCGGAACGCGGGCGTGCTCCTGCGGATGTTTGTGTGTCTGGCCAGCATGCCCGGGAAGCTGGACATGCTGGCAGGTTTTGTGTTCGTCCCCCTTTTCTATGGGGGTTGTTGTGTTGTGCCTCGCGCGCGTAGTCGCCGTGTGCTGGCGCGTAATTGCTGCTATGCGGCGGTTATAGGTTAGCACACGGCGACGGGGTGGCTCCGCGTGGTCATTGCCCAAGTGGATTAGGTCCCGTGTCCGCCACTTCAAGCCTTACGCTCTCGGAGTTTGGACCTCCGGTGATTAGTGGGTAGGCCCCTCCCTCTCGCCCGACGATTACGTCGTGGAAAGGGGGACGGGAGAGTCCCACATATCCAGTCTCCCTTCTGGAGGCTGCTGGAATCCATAAGCAGGGATTAAACCGGGTAAAAAAGCAAAAAAAAAAAAAAAGGATTGCGTGTAAGGTGTCAGCGCCAGGGTGGCAGTGTATTTTGTGGTAGTGATCAATGATGAGGTCTACAAGTGGGCTAGAGCTGGGAAGTATGAGCGGATGCTGCGCGTCAAATCGGATAGACGCATGGGACAGTCGTCCACCAACTCTAAGGAGCTCATCTTTAATGAGAGGTGACAGCCGCTGGAGTCTGACGGAGCAGATTTTGCCAGTTTGAAGGCGGTGGATGTCCTCTGCAAACTCATTGTGCTGAACACTGCGCACCCAGTAAAGTAGGGCCTCTCTTCGTTCACTGACGTACAAGGGGCCTGAGCGTCGCGAATCTGGGTGGTGTCTGCAGTTGTGCAGAAAGCGTTTTAGACAAGCTGTCACTCCGACGAGCTTGTCTAGTGAACTGAACCGAGTGAGCAGGTCAAAGTCAAGACCGGGCTCTGTGACCAGTGACGGGACGTGTTTGGGCTTAAGGCCGGGCAGGGCGTGATGGCCCAGAGCTAAGGGCATCGCAGGCCAAGACTCACAAGGCTGTCCAAGCCACGTGGGAGACCACCATAGGTCGTGGGCTGACAGGGATTGCGCAGACATCCCTCTGCTTGCGCAATCTGCCGGGTTGAGCTCGGAAGGTACGTGTCGCCAGGTACATTCTGGTGAGCCTGAGCTGATTTTGACTACCCTGTTGGCTTCAAAGGGTTGAAGACGGTGAGGCGGTGTATTGAGCCAGGCCAGGACTATCGTACTGTCTGACCAACATATGTGTTGTTGTATACTGATATGGGCCGATAACTGAACTGACACACGGATCATGAGCTGGGAGATTAGAGTGGCGGCCGACAACTCTAACTTGGGGATTGTAAGGCGATTCTTGATTGGTGCGACTCGCGACTTGGCGACAATCAAGTGTACCAAAGTATCTCCGGAGGCAGCGAGCTCATGGAGGTAAACAACGGCGGCAAACCCGGCTTCAGAGGCATCTGCAAACCCGTGAAGCGAGTATGCAGCTGAGCCTTTGTTTGCACAAATGTGCCGAGGGAAGCGAATGCTAGACAACAGCGGCAGATCATCTAAGATGTGGTGCCACTCCGTTTGTACTTCAGAGGGAGTGGGCTCATCCCATTCCAGCTTCAGTAGCCACAATTGCTGAAGCAGCAGCTTTGCGCGGAAGATAACGGGAGAAACCCAGCCGTTTGGGTCATAAAGTGAGGCTACGGTGCTTAAAATAGACCGCTTTGTGACATGTGTGATGGGGGGCAGAGAGATGCGGTAGGTGAACTCGTCTGACTGAGGGCTCCACTGTATACCCAAGACCTTAATGGACGTGGACTCTGGGTTCATGTCGAAGTCCTTGGGCATGTCGCATTGGTTGTCGGGAAATCTCTCGAGCAGCTTAGGCGAGTTAGATGTCCACTTACTGAGCTGAAAGCCGCCTAGGTCTAGCAGACTTATCAACTCGTCCTGAAGTGCTTGGGCGGATTCAACTGTGTCATGACCACACAAGATGTCATCAACGAAGATAGACTTGCGAAGAACCTGAGCGGCTCCAGGGTAGCGATGGCCTTCATCATCAGCCAGCTGAAGCAGAGTGCGGATTGCATGGTAAGGGCTTGATCTTAAGCCGTAGGTGACTGTATTGAGGGCGTAGGTGAGCAGAGGGTGATCTGGTGAGGACCGCCATAGTATCAGCTGATACCGTCTCTGGTCTGGGGCAACCAGCACATTTCTGAACATCCTCTGAATGTCAGTGCTGAAAACGACTGGATGCGTTCTGAAGGACATGATGATGTCCACAATGTCCTGTTGAAGGGCGGGGCCTGTGTGTAGGCATTCATTTATGCTGACACCATTGGAGCTTTTGCAGCTACCATCAAAAACAATGCGCAGCTTGTCCGACCCTGACTTAAATACGCCATGGTGAGGGATGTAGAAGTGAGGTTTATGGGCGAATGTATTTGGGTGACAGGGAGCCATGTGCCCTAAGTCGATGTATTCGGCCATAAAGTCGACGTATTTAGAACGCAGAGACGGGTTCGCCATTAGCTTCTTCTCAATATTGAGGAATCTGCGTAATGCGATAGGGTGAGTTTTACCTAGTTGAGGGGCGTCCTTTAGAAAGGGCAGAGCGACCGTATATCTGCCTGAGGGATCGCGTGTAGTGGTAGAGCGGAAGATTTCCTCGCATTGTTCCTCCAGGGGATCATTATGAGTGTGAGATTGAGGAAGGGGCTCCTCAGACTCCCAGAACCTTTCCAGACTCTGACGTATGTCCTGGGCTGATTCAGCTGAGTCTGGTTGTGAGCTGACGACGTGAGCTGAGTTAACCTGCTGCGCCGGCTGCGCATACAAGTCCTCAATGGGTCCTATCAACGCGAAGTCGAAAATCGTGCCGAAGGCTATGGGCTTGCCCGGGCCCAACGAGACCTAAGTCCCGTCCAACACCTGGCCAAGAACGTCCGACCCCAATAAGAGGTCGATCGGGGCTGGTGTGTGGTAAAGCTGGTCAGCCAATGGCACGGGTGGCTGGGCTAGTACGTGGGAAATGTTTGGTACCTTCTCTAAGGGAAGGTAGCCAGTGACGTTTTTTAAAATGTGAGCTGTGGCAGTGATTGTAGGAGTATCATTGTGAGTGGGTCGGCATACTATTGTTATTGCCGCCTTTGACTCATGTTTGTGCTGATTCCCAACTCCTGTAATTTTTAAAGAAGTGGGTTTTGATGGCAGGTTCAAAAGTCGTGCCATGCGTGACGTTATTAATGTCAGCATACTGCCACAGTCCAATAAAGCTCTGGCTGTGTGAAGATGGCCATGTACGTCCGCGACTCTTAGTGAGACGGTTGGCAACAAAATGGGTGTGCCAGTGGGCACAGAAGGTGAGTGAGCTGATTGAGTATGAGCTGAAATTGTATGAGCTGAGTATGTATCAGCTGTGTGGGCATGGGTTGACTGGGCATGGGCTAAATCTACCTCTTCGCTAGGGTGCTCTGTGATAGTTGGGAGTCATAATTGCTGGCGGCGTTCGCGGGGCCTACCTGGCGAACTGGACCTGGGCGGGCTGGCTCTGTGAGCAGAGCTGGGTCGCACCTGTTTAGCCTGTGCGGGTTCGTGCCGCCTGCTGTGTCTGGGACGCTCCCTCGAGTGCTCTGTCAGGTGTGGTGGGGGTACATGTACAGACGACGAATAAGCTGAGTGCGTTGGGCCGTCTGGTCGATGGAGGGACGTCTGGTGGTTCGTGCTCCCACAGTCCTTGCATGCCCCCCTTGACCTGCACTCGCTCTCGTAGTGACGGCCGAGACAACGCTGGCAGCGCTCGCGTGCCTGTACAAAGTCCCAACGGCCCTGTGTTGGCTGGGCATTGTACCATCTGCACGTCATGAGCGTATGTCCCCTAGTGGCACAATAGGGAAAGTAGGACGTCGAGCGTGAGGAAGAGGACGAGGACGATGATGAGGAGCAGCTTTGCTGGTAGGCCGAGTAGACGGGGAAGGGCTGGGCGGTGAGGCACTTGCTGCGCTGGGCGTGATGGTTGGTGAGTAGGCTGATCATAGGCGCGGTGAGGCGATGGAGCTAAGGAGCGGCCACGGTAATGGTCGGGCTGTTGCTGAGCCATCTGAGCATAAGTGCGATGGGTCAACTGTGCAGGCGCGCGGCTACGAGAAGGGCCGGGCAGGGCGTGAATGGGCTGCGGCTGGGCTATGTTGGAGAACTCTGTCTCCACACAGCGCGCGTGCTCCTCGAGGTAGGAGATGAGGTCCCTTAACGTGGGCAGGGTGCTGCTAGACCCGTGTCTGCGTTCAAATAACGTGCGGAGCTCACCCTTAAGCTTTCGCACCACTATCGACACAAACACGTAGTCGTCTCCTATGGGCAGATCCAAATTACTAAGGGCACACTGGGCGGACACCAGCGGAGTGAGGAAAAGTGTGCGTATGTTAGAGCGCGTGTGGATGCTCGGCAGCCCCAGGATTATGTCGACGAAACTATCGATGAGAACCCGGCGGTTCTCGTACCGCTTGGTAAGGATGTCCATGGCCACGGCAAAATTTTCATTGGTGACCTTCAGGTGGGACACCATGCTTAATGCCTCACCGCTGAGACTTGAGAAGAGATAGTGGAGCTTGACTGCTTCCGACAAGGTCGCCATGTCGTCAGTCAAACTCCTGAACAGTGCAATAAAGGAGGGCCAGTCCTCCACCTTTGAGCTGAACCTGGGCAGCGCTATCTTGGGGAGGACGGCTGTAGGCGTATTGACGCCGAGACTGGGCTGAGCGTTATGGGTTGGGGACGACGTGGAAGAGGGTGAGATTTCCTCCCTAGCCACAAGTATCCCCAGGTATGCCACGGAGGCTTTTGTGTGGTTCTCAGTGTATGTCCTCTCAACCCCCTCGTCTAAGTTCTCTTCGTCGAGAATGTTGTAGTATACTGAGTCCAGCTTGTCCTTTATGCCCTGTATCTGTGCGAAACGCACGTTAAATTCCGTTATGGAATGTTTGGTGTCGCCTGCAATGATCTTTGATCCCACCTCTAGGAGCTGGTGTAAAGCTTTGGCGGCCTCCCTAAATATCGCGGCTTGGGACTTGGTCGGCATCGCGATGAATAAAAAGAGACAAAAAAAAAAAAACAAAAAAAAAACAAATTTAAAGGCAGTAAAAAGAACAACATCCTGTATATATTCTATAGTTGGGCTGGACGTATTTGTTTACTAAGGTAATGGCAAATGGGCTAAAATTAACGCAACAATAAAGAAAGCAAAACTAAGTTGGGACGCCTTGTATATGGCCCACGGGTGGGCAAACGCACGTGGATGTGTATGTCTGTGTTTATTGAACGCGCGTACGTAACATTAGCCGACCGCAAAACAAAAAACAAACAAATCAAAAACAAAATAAAAAAAAAATTACGTTATCCGTAGCCCACTACTGGGCAAGGCGCTCACAGTCGGGCAGACCTGTAGCAGACACTAGCGCGAAGAACGAGTCAGAAGCAAACAAAAAAATAAAAATAAACGAATAATAAAAACTTAATTAAAAAGGTTGGGACACTCTGTCTGTGTCCCACAAGTGGGCAAACGTGTGTAGAAGTGCTATGCTCTTGTGGTGAGCACGCACAAGAATGAGCCGATTGCCAAGGCAAAAATTAATAACAAAAAAAAATATAAAATTAACACGAGCGAAAAAATAAAGCACGCTACTTGGCACGCGTGTTGAGCATGCACGAGTTCTGAGCCGATTTAACACGACACGAACATAAAAAAATCATTAAAAAATAAAACGGGAAAATAAATCTCTCGTCATAATACCACACGCAACGTAATAAAACGGGAAACCTTCAAACCTTCTCTCGTTATAATACCCTACGTAACGTAATAATTTAACTACTAAGTTACCGAACAATGTATTATTAGACAACGATCGTATAGGTTCCTACACATAGATCTGTGATCAGACAATCGGATGCATACACGAGATCAATATCAAAGCAACATGCAGAAATAATTGCGTTAAAATAATTCGGATGTTGTGTGGTCGCAATCCTAACACAAATGATTCATAACTACCTGACGAAATTTTTATTGGGACAGGGTAAAGTTATGTGAACAAATGAATTTAGAAATGATGGCACGAATTAGGGATAAGATTTAGACACATAATAAGAATACGGGCGGAAATAATTATCTTTAGCGGACTGTATTTAAATTGAAAATTAAACAAAAGTTAGGTTCTGGTTACGGGAAGGTCGCCGGTATTTAATATTACCGGCTCGAAGGACCAAAATGTTACGGCGAAGGGCGCTCGCCGTAACAGCGACGGAATAAGGTGTGTGGACCCAGGACAGGTCTGGTTAGGTTTCGGAAATGAGGGCATGCGACTTACTTGGTAGATGATTGGTGGGGGCAAGGCAGGAGACGGGGCAGCGAGCTGGCGGGCGGCGATGTAGGCGATTTGTCACGGCACAGCACAAAGTCACTTCACGTTATCACAGGCACTATCATCCCAGGGTCACTATCAATAAGGGCAGATACCAGCGCGCGTATTTTGTGGGCGTCTCGCGGTAGCTAGCAGACAGACTCGTGGCGCGGTCGGCTCACGACGCGAGTGGCCGCGAGTCGCGCAGCGGTGGCGCCGCGGCAGATAGGCGGACGCGGCCGTCAACAACCGCTGAGTCAACCACCTTACAGCTGGCGGTATGATTTGAATGGCCGTTGCGCTGTGGCGCAAACATAAAGTAAAAAGTAAAAAGAACGTTTATTGCTTCTTATTGCATTTTACAAACAATGAACAAATAGAAAAACAAAACAAACAAAGCAATTGGAAGTAGCTCAGCATGTGCTGACCTGGGAGGAGTATCCCAGGCAGCGCTGATTTTCAGCCACTCCCACTTCTCTGGAGATCTTTGGTGAGAGTAAGGTAACGAGGATGTGATACTATGAACCCATTTTAATATGACGAGTAGGTGTGTTTAAAACTTAGAGCTTATGGTTAAAAATTACGGTTTGATTAAATTATTGTTTACTTACTTTAGCAAGTACAATAAATTAAATTAGGTAAGTACTTAATTAGTTTTAACTCGACTCATTCAGTTAGTTAGCTATAGCCTATAGGTATCATTTATTCTTTTTTTTTTTTTAATTACTTACCTACCTACTTTCGGTAGTAGGTAGATAGTGTAGGTACCCGATACAGATAGAGGTCGGTCGGTTGTGGTTGCAAATAAGTGCCTAGCTGTTTATAAACTTTCTTTACTTTGAATTAATAACAGATTGATTAATTGAAATATGAAAGTTTTGGATGAAATGCAGTTAGTAAATACTTTTTATTTAATGTTTTATTTTACGAAATAATTTTAAATGTTTTATTCAAAGTTGAAAAAGTGGATTTTTGCTACAGACAATATAATTAATAGCTTTTGATATGTTCCAACTAGGACTTTCATATCATTACACAAGCTCTGTGAGCACCTAATTTTATTTGAATGAAATTGTTTTTTTTATAGGTAGATTCAAATATGGCCAAGTTCCGAAGAGGCAAGGATTTAGTGGATATGTGCTGTTATGTTAGGTGAAGCATCTTCATCAAGAGATAAAAATTAGACAAGGTTAATGTTAAGATAAACAATGAGGAAAAAATAAAAAACCATAAGATGTCATCACCATCACTTTCAATTACGTCCTATTATGTCCACTTGTTTGACTTAGGTACGAAGATTTTCTACTTACACAGCCTTCCTCAATGAATATAATACCTAAGTAGGTATGTAGCAAAAGTTTAACGAGTAGGTACGAAACAACAAATCTACATTTTATAAATCGAAATCTTACCAGTTTTGCGAAGTAATTTTATGCAGTCTGAAAATTTTAGTCACTACTTCATCAGAACATCACCTAACTGTTCATTTGTTAAAATGTTTTGAAAGAATGAATCCAACTCTGTCGTCATACAAAGGACAATGGTCACGCGCTAATGAAATGTACGTCAAAATACTGGTAATGTTGAGTAATCAATTACTGCATATTATTATGGGACACTGCCTAAATATTTTTTTAAATTGCTATTGAAAGTTTTGCAGGGGTCATATTAATGTTTTAGTAAAAGTATTATTAAATTGCTAAAATGGGTGTTTAGCATTGAGTAATAGGGGATATAATCCAAAAATTATACAGTATAAATAATACCACCACTACTTACTTACTTTTTTAAAATATTATTAAAGTAGTAGCAAAAGTCATCAATGATACGATACGATATGATTATGAACATTATTCAATGTATAAATCTAGGATTACATCGTCCAATGTGTGTCCGGGATGATTGAAGTTTTCTTTAAATCTGGCCCAACTCAAGTAATAAAAAAAAAAAAACGCTGTGTCAGAACGTGTCTTCGAACACCTGGGTATAATGACCGATCGCACACAACACCTGCACACAACACAACAACATCCATTTTGAAATATATAATCAATCGCAATGCTTATCCAAGTCAAAAATTGTGCCAAAGTCGTAGTAAATAAGGTAAACAAAAGTTGGTAATAATTTATGTAACGCACCGATCGCAACGAAGTACAACGAAGGTAGGTAGGTAGGTAGATAGATAATTAAGGACCAGGATTGACACCGCTGACTGAAACGAAGGCGGAAGCTAGTCCGATATACCCGATCATTGTACTAATTTTAATTTTATTTAATTTTTCAATTTCTAAATGCAACTTCACACTTTTAAAAAATATTTCGATAATTCCAACTATGCAGTATTTAATCACACATTTTTAGTAAAAATCTGAGATACATTTTGTTTCCGCCGGGCCTGGGTTTTTTTTGGCCATTATCCTTTACTTCTGATGAAGAATCCAATTCTTGAAGATTTTGATTCCGATGATTCCGTAAAGGATAAAGATTACGTACCTACTCTCCTTGGAGGAGGAGAGCGATACCGATTTTTAATAATGTGAAAATCGATCTACAGCGTATATCGTATTCATTACCTTCGAGTGGTATTCTTCCGGAACAGGGTGACCATCAACAAATCGTGCAGTGTGAATAGTCGTAAATGAAACTGAGAATTTACAAAAAAATGTTAATCTAGTTTCATCTAAACATGGAGTAAAGGTTTAGGGAATGTTTAATTTTTTCGTCAAAATATTTTAATACTTAGGTAATGTTTTTAATATTTTTATAATTTTAAGGTAAGTACTACCACATGAGTAACTACCCGCATGTGGTACTACTTTACTAGATACAGAAATATTTTTTGTTCTAAGTACGTTATTTTGCATGAAACCATGCATTTGCATTTTATTTTATAAAACTTTGAAGAAAGAAATTGTTTTATTTAACTGTTCAACCTATTTTATTGTTTTTTCTGTTCACGAACAAAACTACGCTATTAGACAGTTTTGTGTTAAAGATGCGTTGTTACTGCGTTCATGCTTAGATTTTTCCACTAGACCATTTTTATAAATAGGTGACTGAATACTAACCTAAATTAACTTAACGGCGATACAGCGTAGTATTGCAAATATTTTTCAATATTGCATCATAGATTATAAAGCAGTTGAGTAAGTAAGCCAAAAGATGAAAATCTGTACTACGATATAACACCGCAAGGTATACTAAACCGTGTTTTAATGTATGATATTAGTAGTGCATTATAAGGTTGTGCTACGGCTAAATGATTATTTGAAGACCTTTATATCAATGCTTTCTATACAGATAGATGCTACATAACGTCTTCTACGAAAGCCAATTGACAAAACTGCAATTATTATCATAGAACTAAAGAATCACCATTTCGCGCCGTTTTTGGATTTTTCCTCAAAATTTACTTTTTACACTTAGACGTATTCTTTGGTATGAGGGCAGCATTAACAAATTTTTTAAGTGTTTTATTTCATTATAAACTTGTACCTATACCTCTAAAATAAACACCAGTTAATATAAAAAACATATAAGGAAAACAAAGTAAAAACAAAACATGCAAAGTATAATATATATACCGTCGGTTTATGAAATATATATTTAATATATTTGCTAAACAATTAATTTTTAAACTTTTAACTAACTTTATCCTGTCAGTCCTAAAGACTTTTACATTAATTGCGACCTACAGCCAAAAGTTAAAATTTACTATACTTACATAATAAATTCTAACTTTAAGTACTTACCTATTTTAAACCATTCCACATTTAATAAAAGTGAAACAATTTTTTGTATTTAATTCTAGAATCTATAATTATTATTAATAAACTTATAAATCTAATCCATGAATTTCTCCCTGAATTGATTGTGGATTATATTATTTTGCCATTGCCTGAATAAAGTTATAGACGAATCTTTATAAAAGGGCATTACTGGATTTAATTCTAAGTTTAATAAAAGTAATGCAATTCCATTTAAATTTAAGAAGAGCTGTCACTGGTTGTTCGGCGAGGTTTCTTTTACAAAGTAATCGAATGCTTTATGTATGTATTATAGCCTCAAGTATGCGGAGAAAGTTATCATGATCCATCTCAAGAAATTTCATGTCGTGTGCGTAAATATCGGTCAATTTTTAATAAAGAATTCTGTTGAAGAGGTTTGGTACTGTCTTAATGGTTGTGCCAACCATTCATTTTGACGAGGCGGTCGTCGACAGTGACCACGACGCACCTGCAGCCAAACCTCTTTCTGCCAGTGCACTCCCACCAGGTCTTCACCCGCCTCGATAGCTTCTTGGTAAACCGGTAGTTGCCCCAGGTTATAAAAGGGTTACCGAATCTCGTCATCTCGAACTGTATCTTGTTGGTTGCACTTACTGTGAACAATAAACATATCAAGACATACCCTTTTCATGCATACCTTAAACTAACAAAAATGTATTGTTAGTTTAAGGTATGCATGAAAAGGGTATGTCTTGATTATTAGCTAGGCTTATGATTTAATTAATTAAAATATTAAAAACGACATCACATCTTATACATTGAATTTCAAAATTAAAAAAATAATGTAGGTAAGTATGCTTGCTATATTTAGACATAAGTATAAATATGTTAATAATTATGATAGATGAATCATGAATTAAAAACAATTAAAAACGGTACTTAAAATGAAATTCCTGTATACAACAAATCATTGGATGGAAGCGCGCTGATAATTTTCTTTTAGTAAGTAGAGATCTTTAAGCGCGTCAATAATAAATCATTTCTATATATACAAATAAATAGCTGTTCGTTTATATCGCTAAAACTCGAGAATGGCTAAACCGTTTTGGCTAATTTCGATATTAAAATATTTGTGGAAGCTCAGGGAAGCTATAAACAGGGGGAAACATAAATAATAAGTAACGGAAAATACTAAAAACGACAATTTCATTTTTCAATGCAAAATGTTCCTAGCTGTGAAACATTTAATGTCTTTTGTCTTTTTAAAAATAAAAAATTGACACTAGGTTAACAAATATTTATAGATGCGTTCAGAAAGTCTGTTTCTTAACAGCTGTAGATGAGATCCGATCTCTTAGGTCCGTTTTGTTGAAATTCAAAACAGTTCTGTTTCAGAAATAAATAAAGTCTAAAAGTGACAGTTGGTTGTCGAAAAAGGAAAATAAACAAATATATTTCAAGACTATTATTACAATTTATCATCAGTTTGTTAGTGCGCGAGAACTTTATATTGTCACTTGGTTGTCAAATATTTTTATGTGCGTTCAGAAATTTGCCTGGTTTATATATCTGTAGTATGAGGTTCGATCTCTTTGGTCTGTTTTGTTAGAATACAAAACAGGTTCTGTTTCAGAAATAAAAAAGTGTAAAAGTGAACTTCTTGGCGGGAAAGTGAAGCGTCATGTCTGCAGTTTTGTTTTATTTTCTTTAATTTGGTTTCGTCGAATATTAATGTGCATGTAATAATGGCGGATTAATAAATGTTAAGTGTTCGTGAACGTGCATGAATTTTGGTAAAACAAACAAAACCGTGCAACATCACTTTTCAGAATCTCTCAAGAAGTCCGTGTGAGATCTCAATTAGGTAAGTCCCACAGCTTTATTGAGACTCAAGGGGTTCGGGTGAACATCATTTAACATTAATTGTTATCATAAATTATTACATAGGTAGGTAGCAATATATCTTATATCTTACATTATCATCTACTTTAAGCAATTACATATTAACTTGACACTGGCTAAATGTGCTGACCGAAAAATTTTGTACTTATTTAGTTTTGACCACATTTTTCACAAATATAATGTAGGTGATACGAAGTACACCGGGTCATCTAGTTTAATATAAAAAACAAATAGTTAAATAGTATTCTAGAATGTAAATTAAATTATAAACGAAAAATGTATATACATGTGTAAGTTTTAAACAGCTGTTTATATTCATAATCGGCTGTTAAACAATATTTTGCTGTTCACCTAGCCTTAAACATTGTTTAAGTATAGTAATCGGCTGTTTAGCTTAAACATGGAAGGTGACTTCGGTAAATATGTAGGTACGCAATACTTATAAAAATTAAAATGTTTTGAAAGTTGACGGTGAACACAAAAGAAACGCGGCTTGTTTAAATCAATTGTTACAAAATAACCGAATGATTATAAATAATTGTCCTTGGTTTCGTTGTACTTTATGAACTCGACCCTTAGACAAGTATCATAGAACGGTACAGACTATACTTTTCAGAAGAGAATACATATAAATAAATATTTAATAGGGTTTCTGATTTAAAAACATTCTCGATAAGGTACGATATCAAGGTGATAGTCAGATCATGCTACGAGCAATCTACACTCTATAAAATTAGGTCTTATCTAAAATTAAACCAAATGAGATCCTGGTCCTGGTCGAGTTTAATGCCAGAAAAACCCAGGTTTGTGCATTCTCGTCCAAGATAACTCCCTTCATTACTCCTCCCTCTCTTCAGAACTCTCCTTTACCCATTTCAGTGGACCTCAGCATTCTTGGCTCGGACATCGGCCAGGAACTGAATCTAAAATGCTACATCGAGAGTGTTATTTTAACTGCCCGTAAGTTGGGTATTCTCAATAAGGTGAGGCGGTTTTTCACTCCCGAGCAGCGCTGTTTGCTGTACAAGACTCAGATGCGATCGAGTATGGAGTATTGTTCCCATCTATGGGACGGCTCCGCTAAATACCTCCTCGATGCTTTTGATAGACTGCAAAGGCGAGCGGTATGCATTATTAGAGATGCTGAGGTTACAGCCTCTCTTGAGGACCTCCAGCTGCGTAGAGACATTAGTTTTCTCAGTGTCTTCTACCCAAATTACTACGGAGAGTGATCTAAAGAATTTTTGATCTAATCCCGCCCTCTCCTTTCCCGGGCTACACGTGCTGGTCTTAAGAACCACCCTCATACTGTGCAGAATATCAGCACTCGTACCAAAAAAATTGGCAAGTCGTTCCTGTGTAAGACCATTCGGCTTTGGGATTCTCTGCCGGCGCATGTGTTTCCCAGCTCCTATAATCCCGGGTCTTTTAAACGGGGCGTGAAACGGCATTTATGCAGGCCGTCATGAATGGGTGCGCTTGTTACCGTGCTTGTTCCACGGTGAAAAGCGCTCTCATTATTTTGGACTGCATCGGTTGCTTACCATCAGGCAGGATGTAGTCACTATGACGTGTCACATTTAAAAAAAAGATCTTAAATGCACCATAAACAACACGCAGGGGCCTCACTCTAATCGCATTCGAAACTTCGTTAGCCCGTAATTCGTCGAACAATGCGCGTGCATTGCTGTTTTTTTAAAAGCGATTGACACAGTAAATACACACCACAGCAGTGTACGACGAATTACGGACCAACAATGTTTTGGATACGCTTAAAGAGTAAAGCGCCAGGTCTGTAACGAAATACATAAATAGATAATCCCTCCTCATTTCTATCTGTACTAGCCAACCTCATAGTTTTTATGAAGAATGCCAGCCTTTTAAGTCACAGACAGTCACAGACACTAATTATATTCATCGTAAGAGACCCACTAACCCCTATTGGGCCAGCGTAGTGTGGTTATAGCCCGATCCCCTCATGTAATGCTGTTGTCCATGAGGGAAGGCCTATGCCCAGCAGTAGGTTTTTTTACGAACAGGTGGGTCACCTGATGTAAACAAAGTAATTATTGCTGCCCATGGACAAAAGAGGAGTCGCAGATGTCTTGCCGACCTTGAGGATGGAGTAGGAATTGTAAAGGGAAAAGAGGGTGAGAGGGGGGGGGGGGAGACTTTCTCTTATCGGACGAAACACAACAGCGACGAGTGCTTTGGTTTCACGCCTATATTCCAGTATTACACCGGGCAAGCCGGCCCAATTCGTGATACAACACAGGTAGCTCTACTACTCTGACAGTGGCACTCATTTAGCACCACCTAAGGGTCACGTGTAGGGTCTCAAGGGTGAACCTAAGGACGCGAGCGACTTTAGCCCCCAAAAGACTAATGACAATGATGGTTTAAAAAGGTAAGAAAATGGGTGGTTGTGGTCGTTTTTGAAGGCGACGACCTGGTGGCCAACGGAGTTGATGCGCGCGATGCAGCCCGACTTGTTGCACTTCCACGACACCCGTTCGCCATTCTGGTAGTTCCTCGAGTATTTGTGCCCGTTGTGCAGTAGCATCGTCGTGTTTTTCCTAGTCTGGTAAAACTGTAACGACGCTGCAAAGAAATACGAATATCAAGACTTGTGACGACATTGCAACCAAAACATCAATTCTATAAGAAATATGATTCAAGCATTCAATATCAAGTACCTAATAAAAACGGTACACCTTGCCACTTGGGCAAAATTAAAAACAGATATGTTTAAAAATATTTTTTATTTGTATCGTGGATATTTACCACTTCACTATAGGATGATTCATAGTCAGCCATTATTATGTTAATCCATTTAAAAATTGACGTATGGACTAGACATTTTTACTATACTTAAAAGTTTAAAAATAAAATAAAAAAAACTCGTAACAGATTAAATAACATTTTGATAACATATAATTCTGCTTTTATACCGTGTTGTAAGATAGACAATTCTATCCAATAAATTAAAGATTCCCTGCATTATCCAGTGTTGGCCGTTGCTCTCTTGGAATTGGAGTTCCAATAGAAACTCAAACATAATAACAGTTCGGCTACAACGCCGCGTCGCCAATTGTAGGCAGTAGGCAGACGTGTAAGTCACACAGACTTGTCATGCACTGAAAAAGTAACAATTTTCTAAGCAAAACATTTTTGAATCTGAAGAACCGCTTAATTAACTCAGAAACGAAATTGAGAAATATGGCCAAAGACGTCGTATTTGGTGTTTTGGGAAATTCCGAAAAAAGATAAATTAAATACTTATTTAATTTTGAAAGTTAATCTCATTTCGAAAGTTTTGATTTTCTTTACATTATTAGAACAACAAAATAAAGTACCTATATTTAATTCGTGTAAATTTTTAGAATACTTACTGATTTAGTATTAATATGTCTTAACTATAACAATCAACTAATAACATCGTAGTAATATAATTTTTTTTTTAAATTATTAAAAATAAAAGTTTTATGTATACTTCTCAGTAATAAAGGTATAATGCTGCAACTTTGCGTGTGTTTTGAAGTTTTTTGTAAATATCTCTGAACCTATTTATTGTTCAGTATAGCTTTTATTAAGTTGTCAATGTTATTAGTATAGACTTTATGCTTTGCTAATAGACCCAAATCTTTTTATATTATTCAAGTTTTCCGAATTACAAGTGTGGGAATGCCTAGAAGAGTACCTATTTCGATAAATAGGATGTTGAAATTCTTAGTTTTTTTTACGTGTTCATACCGTGCCTATTCCCGACAGTTACATTATTGCCATTCTGGTGATATTTTTATTTCATTGCTTATAGACAAAGATGTAGCAAGTATCACAAACTCATCATACAAAAACCGAGTTAGCTGTAGGATTGTGAAAAATAAAACTTCAATAAAATCTAAATTGTTACCTACTGTTTAAAATAACATTTAAAATATTACTATGATCATTATTTTAAAGTATTTTATGAACAAAAGTAATCGTTAAATTAAAATATGACACAAAAATATCTTAAAGATTGAGATTTATATTAATACTAAAGATAATACTTAAAGAATAACAATTCATCATCAGCCTATAAACGTCCCATTGCTGGGCACAGGCCTCCCAAGTGGATAAAGCGCGTGGGGATATTGGGCCATAACCCACCGCGCTGGCCCAATGCGGGTTGGTACGTTTGAACGACTGTCATCTTACGTTAACAACCGAAACCAACGGCTTAACGTGCCTTCCGAAGCACGGAGGAGCTCGAGATGTTTTAAAGGGGATAGAATAGAACCTTTGTGGCATTATCCACATTGCCTTCCACTGCATTCGAATGCAGTGCTAGTTGGGTACCTACATTTCCGAACGGACACAATTGTTACTACCGGCGATGTTGACGTAATTATCTTCGTTGATTGATGAAAAAAATACGTTTTTTTAATGTCAGTTTATTAATTACACAATTTTAAGTAATAAGTACATTAAACAAAAAAACAACCAAATTCAGATCCTACATTGTCGATCTGTCGTCTCGGGTGTCTCAAGCCGCGGGTTACGGGGAGGTGAAGGATTTGCTCACCAACCACCGCAGGAAGAAGACACTATTGAGCCAGCTGACTTGTGAGCCGATATTTAAATGTCATTAAGACGTGTCTCATGTTACCTACATACATACCTATATTCACCACTGTTATCCCCGAAGGGTCAGAGACCAGGCAATGGGAACCGCAAAAGCAGTCTACTGCCACAGTCCCTGTTTCACCAAATGATGACACCATAGGATTTGCTCAGCGTGACAGGTGATGAGCCCATCGCCGCTTCATGTTGTCGCTGTTGGATGTGTGTGCAGTCTTTGGTCTGTTAGTCACCTATTACGACACACAACGGAAGAGACGGGGCGATAGTATTCTATTAATGAGCTGCTACCAGCACAGCCCATCTCATGTTATCTACAGCTTAAAGTATACTAGGAGATATATGGCCCTGGATGCGTGTTCGCGACACCTGCCCGCTGATCTCCCGCCGCAGCCGCGCGCCGCAGCCCTGGGCTTTCTTCGAGCAAACCCAGTGCACAGAGTAGTTGATCTGCGAGTAATTGTATCCGTCAAGCAATAGCAGGAACTCCTTTCCACTCTTTGTTGGTATCATGGTGCCTTGATCATCATGATCATCTGGTTTATCTGAAACGTATATGTTTTAACTCATGTTCAATTAAATGCAAGTATAGTCAGATAATGACTTTGTTACAAAATAAAGGAAATCTTTACTCTAAAATAGAACAGAAAAGATAAATATTTATTTGCGACTTATGTAGATATATAACTATAATAATAAGGTGTTTTTTGGTAATCATTGTCCACTCAGCCTTAAGAGCCCTATTACAAATTTCAACTCTGCGAGAATAGGTATTTTAAGCGTCCCACCCGACAACTCATTGAAGGTCACGAGTCCACCCACAATACTATGTTAAAACTACGACCAAGCGATTTTGATACTTTTCCCAAGTTTATATTTTTTAGTATTTCTATGGAGTAGTTTGTTATCGCTATACCCGCACATTTAGAGTGTGCCATGGGTCTAGTATGTGAATATTTGTTAGAAACATTTTTTTTATTTACCTAGTCCTTTATAGCAAAGGACGTTTTTCGTTTTAGATAAAAATTATAGCTTAGATTAGAATAAAATTAATTACAATTTACATGGGAGTATAAAACACCATAAAACAGAACTACCTATTTGCCAAATTTCAATTTTTTTATTTTTTTTTATTGTGGCACGCCATAATGGCTTCACTCTGCCTGATGAAAAGCAGCCAGTGAAGCCCAGAAAGTGAAAGCGTTCATCACAGCGTTACCACGCTATGCCGAACGCTCTCACTATGAATATCGCTCTATTAACTTCTCACTAAAATAAATAATTCTTTTAGGGGTCTGTGTGTAAGATTTTACAACAAAGTACCAAATGATATTCAGAAATTAGATCTTAATAAATTTAAAATCAAAATCAAAGAAAAGCTTTATAAAAAAGCTTATTATAAAGTGTCAGATTACACAGAAGACAAAACAGCTTGGATCTGAAATGCTCCAAGCACTCCAACAGCTATTTCTAATTGTCTTTATTTAATTGATACTACATTGTATTGTAATTTTGTATTGCATAATTTTTTTTTTATTTTTAAATTCATATTTTGTATTGACCTGGTAACGACATACTCTTTTTTTTGTTTGTAAATGTCGTTGCTTTTGTGCGCTGTGGTTTCTTGCGCCCATTCTTTGCCACAGTTAAAAAATTATGTCCTGAATGGGTGGTAGGTTAAAAAAGATTTGGACGATTCAAAGTACTTATTAATTGAGTTTATTGAATAAATATATTTTGACTTGACTTTGACTTGACTTATGGCGGCCTGCATAAATGCTTTTTCACGCCCCGCTTAAATAACCCGGGAGAGAAAGAGGAAGGAAACACGTGTGCGGGAAGCGCATTCCACATACGGGCAGTTCGGCAAAAGAACGATTGTCCAAATTTTTTGGTACGTGTCTTGATGGTCAGCACGGTATGAGGGTAGCTTCTAAGACCTGCACGCGTCGATCTGGAAAGGAAAGGAGAGGAAGGGATGAGGTCAAAGAGCTCCTCAGAGCATTCACCGTGGTAAAGGCGGTAGAAAGCACTAAGGGAAGCAATGTCCCTACGTAGCTGTAACGGCTCCAGACTGGTCGTAACGTCATCGTTACCGATAATACGGACAGCATGTCTTTGCAACCTGTCAAGAGCTTCAATCAAATCGATCGAATGGTTTAGGTATGAAAAAGCAATAGAAAGGTAGAGTTTTTATTTCAGATGCATTATTACGAGTTAAACGAGGTAAGAATCAAACGAGGCCAAACATTAGTTAGGATTAGAATACTATATGCCTTAATGGCAAGAAATACCTTGCTATATTTGCATTTCTTAATGTAGATGTATATCTTAACTTCTTTACACATTGATACCTTTTTCGACCAATGCTGAACATAACGAAATTAATATTAAGAATAATTCAACATCATAGTAAGCTTTCTAGATTCCATATAAAACAAACACTAAATAAAATTAAAAGAAAGAAATACTTTTTAAAAATAGGCTTTTATTATGTTCTTGTTAATAAAAATAATAAAAAATTTAAAAATAACAATATAAACCTGATTAGAAAAAAAAAATTTACATATATAGGTACATAGGTACCTACATTGCAACCTTTAACGATAATTTATCATATTCGTCTACGTCACAATAATCCCATAATATTGTAAGTAGGTACATATATACATACCTATTAGACATTTTTATTATACCATAAAACTTTACAGCTTGTATTAAATCTTTGCGTTTTTATCACATACCAATATTTTTTTATTAAAAGAGAGCGCATTACATTGTGATGGAACATTAAAGAACATTATTTTAGCATAACTACACCTTCATTATTTTTCTTTTCAATCACAATATAACACGCTTTTAGAGTCTACGAAAGGAGAGCCAACGAAAGGTTGACATACGAAATGACACCTCAGATAGACACATAGAGACAAAGCGTTGGCAATCAAATAACTTACTACGAGGTTCAGCTTTCGTTAGCCAGACTCTATTTATAAAAAATGTAAGGTGTAAAGTTTTATGGTTTAATAAAATGTCTAATAGGTATGTACCTACTTACGATATGGGATTATTGTAACGAATGTGGTTAATTTTAGTTAAAGGTTGTATTGTCATCAATAAGCGAACGTTTAAGGGCGGTATCTAATTAGTTAATTCTGAATACAATGACAAAAAATGAGCTCCTGTTATTGTGATTTTTCAAAGTTATGTTTTCTTACAAACTAAATCAATTAAAATAATGCACATCATGAAACATGCTGTATTTTTACTAACACGCACGCAAGCGTCAATAAAAAGATATCTCAGTGTGCTCCGAGTTTAGTATGCATACTCGGCTATCTTTGTGTGAGTGTAGTACAGCTGTACGGTTTGGAAAGGGTGTATTTTTTGGTGAATTATGATAATGTTTTGTTGATTATCTCGGTAACAAGCCTGTAGTTTTGGACCTACAACGAGCATGCTCAGTGTGATGTATAGATGCTCCCATTAAACGTTCGCTTATTGATATTGTTAGACCCTATATAATGGTACTTTTCTTTTCTGGTTTAAATTATTATTTTTAAATTTTTAATTTTATTTATTTATTTAAGGACAACCAACAAAACAAACACCATGTACATTTCATCATCATCATCATCAGCCTATAAACGTCCTACTGCTGGGCACAGGCCTCCCACGTGGACAATAGCACATGGGGATATTGGGCCATAACCCACCACGCTGGCCCAATGCGGGTTGGTGGGTTTTGTACATTTATGTACATTTATAAAACAACAAATATTGGGTTACATTCTAAGGCGCTGTCTTAATTAGAGGTTGCAACGACATGCATAAACTAAATTAGAGTTATTAGGAAGCGTACTATGCACATACTATCATTCACACAAACAAACTACTTTAGAACTACAAGATTTATAAAAGAAACCACAAGCCGATTTTGTATCAATCACCTTGTGTTTATGGCCCCTCCAGGCAATCTTTTAATTCGGTTATTAATATGGATCTAAACTTACGTACAGGATAAGACATGTCAATGTTAACTGCAGGCGAGCGTAACAAGTAACTATATTGTGCTTGCATTCTGTTAATAGAAGATTATTATTAACAAGAACAATAATAAAAGCTTGTTTTAAAAAAGTATTTTTTTCTTTTAATTTTATGTTTAACTTTTTAGTATTATTTTAATAACTTTACATATTGTTCCGTCGAGCGTGAGCGAGGTGGTGATGGTGGAGGGATTCCATGGCGATGGTTAATAACGACTGCATCTCTTTATGTGATGTTGTATATTTACAGTGACTACATTGTGACTAACTTATTATCTAAACCTTACAAGACTATTTATACAGTAATACTACGTAGATGTTGGAGGGAGGATGCCGTGACATATCTTTATCGGATCTGCACGCGTTTAGGAATGTGCTTACAAACTCTTTAACCGATACGTGATGATAATAAATTGTGTGGCGACTCAGGTCGCCACAGTACTCCCCCTCTTGAAAAAGGGAATGAAAAAACCATCAGGTCTTCAGCTTGGAGATGCCAGTGGTGCTCTAATCCACGTTAAGTCGTGATGAGCGTGCTCAAGTCTTCATTGACAAAACGAGCGTTCTCCGGTCTACGTGACTCGAGACGAGCGTGTGCTACCATGTCTGCTGTGAGTCGAGACGTGTGGAGTGCGACGGTACTTATTTTGACCGTCGGGTGATGCCGAGGATCCAGGAAGCGTTACGTTGCTGCGATGGAACCTTATGGCTAGCTGGCTTGCTGAATGCTGCTAAGAGAGCTGTTTTCTTGTATTTGAACAAAATACTTATTATAGGTATATCTTTTAAAAACGACCAATTACACGAATAATTTTATAAAAAACTAGAGTTTTCTTTAAAATGTATAAAATTCCTCTCAACATCATAATACTGTTACTAGTATAATTTTTTATCACGTTATACCAAGACTATATTATACACACAAATTAAATTATTAAATGACATAAGTATACACTTAAAATAACGCATATTCTAACAAATTAACAATAGACACGTTAATAATAAATTGATAATAAACAGAAATAATACCAAAAAATTTAAATCAGAATTGACTAAGATTAAACATTAAGTACATAGAAATAAGACATGTTGCCTTCAATATACATACTTAATATAAGGAAATAAGTGCCTAGCTAAAAAATATAATTAAAATTGACTAAAATCTTATTATTACATTAGTTACCCTAACATGGTTCATTTTTGTGCTTATTTATTCTACTGTATTCTTATTGCACAATCAAAGCATTTTAAACTTGTTGAATATCTTCATTTTGAGTACAACTTCATTATAGCTTCATAATTATCCTCAGACTGGCGTATTCCTTGGCTCTTTGTCAGATAACCGGAGAAATCAATTCGCACTGGAGGTAGCTAGTAGCATTTAAGTGTCTTATGAAGTGTAATAATATCTCATAAAACCATCGACTGGTAAAATAATGCTTCTAAATATCTCTTCCCGTAATTATAAATAACATACCTCAAACCACTTTGTCAGTCGGTAAAAGTGAGGCGGTTAAACGGGTGAATACTCGTTGTATACATATTATGCTTATTTTTCTTTGGATTCTATTTATTTATTTCAATAGAAAAATCCACAACTTAATACAAAATTCTTTGCGTATAGCAGTATAGTCATTAATGCCGTGATCTTGAATTTGCGCAAGCGTAGAGCAAACGGCGAAAAGTGCTGCGTCGGAAATTCTTGTGCGTTCGCTGCACCGCACAATTTATTTATAACGTAATGTGTACAGTTATGAAATCGTTAGTATATTCTATATCGCATTGTTTTTCTGGGTACCTTATTTCTTTGCCTTGGTCGATGAAACGTTCTTGATACGATGTGCCGGAAAGGAAGCCAAAGTTGTGAGTTGTAAGAGTGATGTTAAATGACGCAGTTGCAGCTCGGTGTGGCTCGGCGTAGTGATTTTATTTTGAAAATCTTGTTGCGTCCGTCGCTGAACACAATGTTACTGCCATGGTTGATGTGTAGATATTGCAAATGACTCACGTGTGCTTTTCGTGGTACTACGTTGGAAGGTTGCTTGTTGCTTGAGCGGGGTCACCAGTGTTCCGTCGAGCGAAAGTATGAAATGTTGATGATGGGGGGATTCCATGGCGATGGTAAATAACGACTGCGTCTCTTTATGTGATGTTGTATATTTACAGTGACTACATTGTGATTAACTTATTATCTAAACCTTACAAGACTATTTATACAGTAATACTACGTAGATGTTGGAGGGAGGATGCCGTGACATATCTTTATCGGATCTGCACGCGTTTAGGAATGTGCTTACAAACTCTTTAACCGATACGTGATGATAATAAATTATGTGGCGACTCAGGCCGCCACACATATCAATTAAAACGGTTCACCCATTAAGACAAATCGAACATGACGCGGTTATGTCAGTTAATTATTGAGTTCCTATGACCACCTTCCAGCTCCATCATCAGACCCTGCTTACCATCTAGCACTAAAGCACTCGTCAAGACGAATCAAACGAGTTCATACTCGATGGGGTTATGTCGTTTAATTACTGAGTTTCTATGGCCATCTTCCAGCTCATCATCAGACCCTGGTTACCATCTAGCACTAAAGTATTCGTCAAGACGAATCAAACGAGCCGAGACTCGATGGGGTTGCGTCGTTTCTTTACTGAGTTCCTATGATGACCTTCCAGCTCCATCATCAGATCATACCCTGGTAACCATCTAAAAACAAAGTACTCGTCAAGACCAATGAAATGAGTCGAAACTCGATGGAGTTGCGTCGTTTCATAACAGAGTTCCCATGACCACCTTCCAGCTCCATCATCATACCCTGGTAACCATCTAAAAACAAAGTACTCGTTAAGACCAATGAAATGAGCCGAAACTTGATGGAGTTGCGTCGATTCATGACAGAGTTCCCATGACCACCTTCCAGCTCCATCATCAGACCCTGGTTACCATTGAAAGACAAACTAGGTACTCGTCAAGACAATTCAAACGAGCCCAAACTCGATGAGGTTGTGTCGTTTCAATGTGAAGTTTCTATGGCCACCTTCCAGCTCCATCATCAGATTAGCACCATGTCATCATAATATTGCAATGTCACGCGATTTACACATGTATGCAAAATTTCAGCTCAATCGGTAACCGGAAAGTGGATCAAATTTAATTTGCAAGATTTGATGACAAACGGACAGGTGAAGCTAAATAAAAACTTGTAAAATTATACTTATGTGATCAAACTTGGTAGTCGCACTATACATGCACTGCCCCTAGATCAATCGATATTGGCGCGAAGAAATTCGACACAGGTCCAACGCTGAGGAGCGCTCGCGCAGTACTGAAGTGCGGACGGCCGGCGCATCGCATTTTATAGTAATTTTGCAGTTGTATTTATCGTTTTTATCGAAATAGAATAATAAATTCATGATTTAAAATTATAAAATCTTTATTCCTCATGAAGTAACAATTATTCTGGTATAAATTTTGCATCAATAATATTATCGTAGATAGGAGAAATTCACAGTTAACTTTAAGCGTATATATAATCAACGATATCTAAAAATTCTGAGGCCGCTAAGCATTATACGACTATGTAAGAGATAACATTCTATTTTTTCTATTTCATTTGCTTAGGACAGTAGTTCAATCGATGAGCTCAAAAAAATGCCTCCGCGCATTTTATGAAAATCTTGCTCTGCAATTTTGGGTTTAATTAATAAGTTAAGCAAAATTTACAAAAAGCGAGGCCGCTACTCACTATTCCAATAGCTATTCTACACTATTCATTAAGTCAAAATTGTTGATATATTTTTGATTCCGAGATCCAGAGCGCCAAAGTTGACCATTTTACGCAAAAATCACAGTCGAGATGTAATAGGCCTCTTAATAGCATTAACATTTATAATTTAATTTGAAGTAGATACAATCTAAACTAATTAAATTCATGGTATTCTATAATACTATCTTCAATAATTCGGATGTCATAGAGTAATTCACACAATCACGAAGTAATAGTTTGGTAAACTTAAGTTAAATAGGAAAAGCGCTAGACTTGTTAACCGGAGGTCTAGGGTTCAATTCCCAGGTCGAGCAAAATGTGTTTTGGATTTTTCGAAGCCTAGCCCGAGTTTATGATTCCCAAGGCCGCATTTAGCAAGCGTGGTGATTAATTCCCATTAATTGTAGCGATGACTTAATTTAAATGATGGACGCCTTTGCCCAGCAGTGGGACTGTATGTAGGTTGTACTTTTAAGTAGGAAAAGACCTTGGCAAACTTAGGTGCTCCGACAAAATAGGAGATGTTCTAGTGAAAGGCCAGGTCAAGAGTAGCCTAAGCCGACAAGCATATCGAAGACAGCCAGGACATCAGTAATATGTACGATATTAATTACTTATGGCTCTCAAGCACCTTAACAACAGCAAGGCGGGTCGAGTATGAGGAATTAAGACAGAGCTCATAAAAGCTAATTAAAATAAGTCTTTGTGTTTTATTAATCTAAACCTTATATTATAGATAGTTATTTTAAGACATCAAGAGTAACATTACTTTCTTATGTTGTTTGGTCGCCCCATTGACATTGGGCTCTGGTGTCGATGTGTTCTAATGTGGACAACCGAGGGATCAACTCGTTTCAATCCAATTTTTCATATTTAGTATCCTTATTTAATATGAAATCATTTTTATTATTTTATTATTGTCCTTAGGACATTGTAATAAGACGGTCACCCATAATATGGCTGACATATTGTCAGCTAGCGTCTGTCTACGTATGATGAAAGGGACTTACACAAGGCTCTCGCAAGCGGTATCTCACTTGGACCAGTTGGACCGTGAGTCGGCAGCTCGTTCACATTCCAGATTATGTATAGGTTCCTTGGTATATACTAACTGTAGATTTAATTTCTTACGTTTCTTTGTCAAAAGTGTCTCTGTAGTGAAGCATATAAGTTATCTTATGTATCAAGACAGTTGGCGCGGCGTTCGATTGGTCAAATCAATCAATAACCAATCCGGATCGGTTGCGAGTGGTACTGTCGTCTATATCTTAATGTACACGCCGTTTCTGCAGATGTATCTGGGCCGTGGGTGCGTGTGGTTGTCTCTGATGCGCACCACCTGCCCGCTAAGCTCACGATGCAGCCGCGCGCTGCAGCCCTGAGCTGTCGACGAGCAAAACCAGTGCACGGAGTAGTTTTTCTGTGAATACGTGTACCCGTCGAGCATCAGCAGGAACTTCTTTCCACTCTTTGTTGGTATCATGATGCCTTGATCTGAGTCATCTGGTTTATCTGAAACGTATATGTTTTAAATCATATTTAATGGGATATAAATTAAGTTACTAGTAAACAGAAAGAAGAAGTGTCCCAATATGATGAATAGGATAGAATAGATTAATATTTATTTGCAACTAATGTAAGTACTGATTCGGACAAACCCTGGACTCTTGGTCACCGATCAGAAGTTGCCTGAAGCTGCTGCGATACGCAGCGTTTTAATTTTTATCCTGACTTAAAGACTACCTTATGCTAGGTACTTACCGACTGGTCCGATGGTTAGCCCGCCTTGCTAACTTAGGAGAGAACAGGGTGGGGGGGGGGGGAGGAGACAGGATGGTTGCAACCCAGTCGCCGTGGTGTGGCTCCTGCATGGCTACCACGCCGGCCGACTCCCGATCGATCCTAATCTTCAGGCCGCCGATGGCCTCTTATGTACCACTAGCACACACACGCGGCCATGTCCCGAAACGAACAACTCACTCAACGCGAACGCGCGTCCAGCCGACAGGACTACAATAATGCGCGTACAACCCGCGGTTGTTTTTACACCGTATAATAAAATCTGTCGCTGTCCCAACCGTGGGAAACAATTCAGCCCACCGTAAACAGACCGAAGATTGTGTGTTTCTCTATCTTTGTGGCAGGCAAAGTACCACATTCGTACTGCCACCGGTTCCAAACAGGTACTTATCTACAATAATTTTTTTTTTAAATTTAATTCCTGTACACTTAATAGCATGAACATGTTTAATGTAATTTTAACTATACATTTTATATATATAAGGTGACTGCTAGAAACCGCAAGAAACTTTAAGGGCTGGTCTGGTCAAGTGAAGTGAAGTGTTTTAAACATGACAAAAATACTACTTATCACCCAGCTGACGCGAACGGGTCTACCAACAGACGGACGGTCGGCCGCCCGGCCGTTGACCGCGCGATGTAAATAATCGTTATTTTCAATTTTTTTTCATTACATTTTTCTTATGTTATTTCTTTAAAATAAATTAGATACTCAAAGACTATCCATTAAAAATTCACAAAATGAACTATTTAATTAAAAATGAAAAAAAACACGAATTCCTTTTTTGTAATTTTTGTCATGTTCAAACCTGACCAGCCCTTGATTTCTTGCGGTTTCTAGCAGTCACCTTATTTTTTTTTTTTAACTAATAATATTAACTTTTATCGACTATGAAATTTTGTACAGCAAAACGTTTTTGTAAAATAATTCATCGTTGTCTATAATACTATTTTTAATGATTCGGATGTCATAGAGTAACACGAAGTAGTTAACACACTAACACAAAGTAAATGTGTTTAAACCGGAGGTCCAGGGTTCCCAGGTCAGGCAAAATGTGTTTCGTAATTTTCGAAGCATATGAGGTTTGTGATCACCAGGGGTCGTAATAGGTAGAGTTTTTAAGTAGATACGTAGATAATAACATGGAGATGCCTACAAAATATACTGGTTATTGGTTTGTTAACATTTTCTCAGGTATTGAGAAAGATTTTTGAGTATAGTAGGTACATACCTATATTGATATATAAGTGGCCAAAACATAACATTATTTGTAATCTAAGTTATTTATTGGAATGTCCATGTTACGATTTCGCCATTAAAATAACGTCATTTGACATAAAAAATCTACCTATTCCGACCCCTAGTGATCACCAACCCGCATTTGGCAAGCCAGGTGATTAATTCCCCGTAATTGTAGCGATGACATGGTTTCAATGATGGAGGTCTTTGCCCAACAGTGCGTGATGTAAAATCTGTAAAAGTTTATAATTCATCTTTCAACATCATAACCTATAAAGGTTCCACTGCTGGGCACAGGCCTTCCTGCATGGACACCTCTTCATTGGGACAGTTAGTTCATCTGTATAATGTTTATAGTACTTAGTTAACTAATCATTTCGTAGAGTTCACGCAACGTCAGACGACGTTGCGGCAGGCCCAGAAGGAGGCGAAGGATGAAGGAGATGGCGGGACGAGCTGGACTACAATCGGAAGGACTGGCAAGTTACAGCCTTAAACCGTGAAGAGTGGAAGGAGGGTAGGGAGGCCTTTGGCCAGCAGTGGGACAAGCCGGACTGAATAATAAAATATAAAAAAAAACTTACCGTTTCCACCATGATTCGTGTATGTGTTAACGGAAATATATGTTACCCGTCATTGTATACAATTCCTAGGAAAATTCCTAGGAAATGTATGAAATTCCTAAAATCGCCTGTAAATGTGTGAATTAAATGATATAAGACACATTTCCTAAATAGCAATCGGAAATGTAAAACATTTAAGATATCCATGGGTAGGTACACGTGGATAGCGGGGGATACTAGGTGCCCTACTCCTCTATGTCACGTGATAGGTTAGAAATTTAAGACAATCGCAAAGCGTAGCGTAGCGATTGTTTTTAATTTCGAGGTTATTTTTTTTATTACAAAACAGAAATACTAGAACAGAAATTTAAGACTTTGTACTGTATGATTGTTACCTGGTTGTCTCAACGAGTGCCGTAATAAAAGTTTTTATTATCATTTTAACAACGTGTTATAATACAGAAAGCATTCTTTTTATACATACAGTACGATATTGGAATTATTATATAGAATTTCTAGGAAATGTATACCTACATTTCTCAGTATTTATGTAGTACGGTTTAATACCTACTAACTTAGTATTGATCAGTTATACTAATAAAATAAAGCAATTTGTTAGATTTCTTCCAATCCATATAATTTTCACAAAGACAAGAAGAATAAAAACATCCGTCAGAAATATATTCATAAAAAGTAATATGAAGATAATGTGTGACGTGCAAAGAGTATGAATATACACTAATGAGTTTTGATGTCTAAGAAATAAGAAAGGCGAATGATGATGATGATGGGAATGGTACATAACTATACAAATTAGGTTATAAAAAACAATTTTATATATGTACAGTTTATAAACACGACTACATAAAACTTTACAATATGCCGCCAATGTGACGGACGTCAGTGGTAAACTGCGCGATAAAATCTAAATGCCGAAACTGTCTCGGTGAGCAATTTTCTTTACGAGTGTTATAATTATAAGCGAAACAAATCGGTTTGTGATACACTGTAAAATCCCTCGCTTCGACCATATGCCGGAAGTACTTTATGGCTTCATATATTGCTAGAAGTTCCCTATCGTATGGAGAGTACTTCTGCTGCGATGGACTAAGTTTTCTAGAAAAGAACGCCAGTGGTTGCCATGAGTTGTCTGTCAGCTGCTGCACAACTGCACCTATACCCTTGTCCGAAGCGTCGGTAACCAAAGCAAGCTTTGCGTTGTAGTTGGGATGTGCTAATAGGGTTGACTGGCAAAGGCTTTTTTTACAACTGGCAAAGCCCTCATGGTCTAGAGCTGTGAAATTAACTGGATGGTTACCTTTCACAGAACCAGTCAGTAACGCGTTTAAAGGTTTCTGATATTGGGCAGCGTTTGGAATAAATCTCCGGTAAAAATTAAGCATGCCTAAGAATCGACGTAGCTCTTTGATCGTGTTAGGGGTTGGGAAGTCGTTAATAGCCTCGACCTTCGCAGGCAGAGGTTTGGTGCCTTCAGATGAAATGCGGTAACCTAAGAAAGTTACCTCGGATGCGCCAAATACATACTTAGAAGTATTGATAACCATCCCATATTGGCTGAGTCTGGCGAATAATTGGCGGAGATGCTCCCTATGGCTGATCTCGTCTCTAGAAAATATCAGAAAATCATCTAAAAAAACATAGCAGAAATCGAGGTCCCTCACCATAGAATCGACGAATCTTTGAAAAGTTTGGCCTGCGTTACGAAGTCCGAACGTCATGAACGGGAATTCGTACAGGCCAAAGAGTGTTGTGATCGCCGTCTTGGAAATATCCTCAGGATTTACCGGGATCTGATTATAAGCCTTAACAAGGTCAATTGTAGAGAAAACCTCGCAGCCAGAGTCCTTTTTAGGTGCAAGGTGTAGTGGTGACGACCATGGAGACTCTGATGGTCTTGCAGTACCTTTTTTCAACATAGATGCAAACTCTTCCTTAGCCAATTTTAATTTGTCCGGTGCCAACCGTCGAGGTTTGCAATAAACCGGAGGTCCTGGTGTGGTGCGTATGTGATGTGTTATGTGTAGGAGTGCGGTGAATGCCAGAAGGGCGAGTAATGTCAGGGTATTCCCTAAGTATATCGTGGTAAACTGACTCACCAAAAATCACCTTCACTGAAGAAACAATATCACACGACCTGGCAGGTGAAGCTGGGGCGGTAAGCGTAGTACTATTATCAATTAGACGCTGGTTCCTGCAATCGACAATCAATTTGAAATGACTTAAAAAATCGACGCCTATTATCGCCTTAGTAACGTCGGCTATAATAAATCGCCAAGCGAAGTCACGGCGCAACCCCAAGTTTAAAATTAAATGTGCATAACCGTAGGTATGAATTGAAAATGAAATTGTAAAAATGTAGCGGCATCATCCTTACATGCCTAAGGGCACTGGGGATACCTTGAGTACAAAATAAAATAAATGCTAAATTCAATTATCTATTTACAGTGAAACTTTACGAAACAATTACGATTTTTCATAAGGCACAAACGCACTTTGCATTTAATGCAAAAAATGTAACTTTTTCCGTTGGTGCAGTACCTACAACGACCTCTTTTGACGGCATTCCCTTTTTGGTCATATAAGGAAGGCCAATGGCCATTGTTAATTTACGCCGTCTGCTGGTCTTGTAGCTGAAGGCTTTTTGATTATAAATGTGTCTGAGTCTGTGTCTTCACCTGTAACATAATCATTAATATGTCGATTGTATTAGGTGCTACTGTACCAAAGGTTCTAATAGAAACACCCTTTCCTATAACTTTTTACACACTTTTTTGTGAGATATAAGGTGAGATAAAGGATATTGCAATCATTTCACCATTTAATATTATTAAAATAAATTCAAATTAAGTAAATAAACGACGAATTGTTTCCGACGATAGGTAAAGGTACATACTTCACGCCTCTTTCCTGAGGGGTTCCAGAGACCTCAGTTTTCTATTTGCTTAATACCCTCTTTAGCCTACCCTGACAGTGAATATGTCAAGAGCTTCATCTACTCCCATAGTATTCTTCATACGCGCTCGACAGTTTAGAGTACTATTAACCGGACCTTTCACGCAAAGTTCTCCTGATTTCGACAATATTAGGGAACAATTTTTAGGATTAGATACTTAGCATTAGCACCACGTAGTTTAGTTGATTCTTGCTCGCTCTTTATAAAAGTAAATATCAAATTAAATTCAGTAAGTAAATCCAATTATTTATTGCAAACCACTTGGTTTGCAACACCTTTGTGCACTTGCACAAAGGTGTTATCATAATACAAAAACCATTTGATTTATTTTATTTTATTTATTTAGACAACCAGCAAGACAAACAAATGCAATCAGTATTTGAACAAGAAAATAATCAAATCCATTCTAAATTATTTATTTATTTACAGGGACTTAAAGCTAAATGTTGCCTACTATACCTACTTCAGCTGTATTCCAACTATGGAGAGGTGAAAGTTAAACGCTTACCCGTCGTAGAAAAAAAAAAAAAAAAGTTAACCAGCTAATGATGGTCATGCTCATCTCTCTTCTTCACAATGCCACCTTCAATGGTGATCAGGAACGCCTTGCACCCCCTAGCATGCTTATGGCATCGCCACCTGGTCTGGCCGCAGATGCCCCTGCTGTGTACCCCATATTTGTGGCCACGCCAAGTCAGCATCTCGTGGTGTCGGCGTTTGCCACGCACCGCAAACTGAGGCTTATCTGTGAAGGAGAAGGTGGTAATCAGTTATCTCATCATATCTATTAGAAGCGGATTTCAGCTAAGACGGCCATTAGAGTACTGTCCGTGTAGGCGTTATAATCGGGGGACAGCCACATTTCAGCCAGACCTCAGAATGTCAGAAATAACAACTGTTTCTGAAAACTACACACCAGTTGCACCAGACAAAAAGAAGCGTTAAATAAGTGACGTCAAAAGACATATCGGAGAACCAGAGATGCGCTTCAAATCGAGCCGGCTTTGGCAAGGTGAGATTCTGTACCATGGTTTAAATAATTGTCAGGACAGATGTTGAACAACTACACTAACAATTTAATGCAGCGCTTGTTATCCGTCAGGAGTTCATCGGATGATAGCCTTCCAGCAAATGAACGAAAGAGGTCCAGATTAATCAAAACACCCAAGCGATTAAATTAATCATTTAATTCCATTGCACGCAAGTATAGATCAATTTGTATGCTGAACACTCATGGGGAGACAGATGCTCTAAGGGAGACAAGTAATAAAAGAAACAAATAAATGCATACATGCATATAATCACGACTACCTATTATGCCCGAAGAGTTAGTCAGAGATGAGGCAATGAGGACAGCAAAAGCAGTACTCTACCATAGTCCACTTTTCACCTAATAGCGACTGCACATGTGCTGAGCGTGACAGGTGGTCGACCCCATCGCCGCTTGTGCCGGTTCATCACGTAGTAAATAGATCAAATCTTGAAAGCCTGCCCATAATTAAAGTACGATTAAACATTACGTATATAGAGATAAGACATGTTGTTGGTGGTGGACATGGTGTTTATTAATGATGATTGATATTTATTTTCTTTGAAATGTGGATAGACTTTAAACTGAAGAAAAAAACACAAAATTACAACAATTCTGTAGTATAAAATCACACACTTCTGTAAGTAATAGTTTCGAATACGCAGGGATGGTTTATAGTAGGCCTTATACGATTAATAATAATAATAGGACTTTCTTGCATTAATGCATTTTCGATAACACAGTGAAACAGTAATTCTAACAGAAGTGATTGATAATCCCTACATCCAACAATTTTAAAATATATAGTTTTACAGCTATTTCATACAAAATATAACAAAGGAAAGGTTTAAACCTAGTTTTGACCTGGTTAAACTGCAACTCTTAATGTAGCGAAACGGGATTTTAGAATCTACCATATTGTAGAAAGTTGTTGTTGTTATTTTACAATTTGTGAGTTATTTCCCGTTACTTCTCACACCATGGTCTACCGCCCCGTAGACTTCAGATGATATAGTAACATTCGAAAAAGCTTATTCATTGATTTCAATCACCTCTATTCACAATTACCTTAATACAAATTTATAACAAACTAATAGATCTGTGCCAGCGCTAAATTCTTACAAGAGATCATTTTGTTTTCATACCGCCCCGCGTTCGTCGCGGAGTGGTATAGCACAATGTTATTTGGGAGGATGGTTGTGCTTGTAGTGCCGATCGATGATGGTGTGACCAATGGTGACGACCACAGCGTGACAGCTCCTGTCCCTGCTCTCGGTGCATAGCCACCGGACCTTGGAGGAGCAGACTGAGCGACGAGTGTAGTGGTAGCCTCGAAGCTGCATGATCCTCGCCCCAATTTTGGACGTGAAGAACGTTGGTCGGTCTATGGAAAGACGGTATTATTAGAATATAGAGCAATACCGTTGAAGCCTGCGCCGTCGACAAAAAGTCCTTGTCTGTCAAATCACGTCTATCCCTCTACAGACTAAAAAGTACTAAAGCTCGCGTCTAATTCTAAGTGATCTTAACGTGACGAACATATGTACCATCGGAGTTATCGTCCCTTAACCAGTTTGTAGAAATTTTTTTTTGAAGCGCTCCGTCTGCAGGTCACGGGACCATGCTGTAGACGACGTGGTGAGCAAGGGATTTTCGCCTTAAGCTTATGAGGGTTTACGTATTTCGGTTTCCTATGCAAACTACCAATTTCAAAGTTATAAAAAACAATGAGCCAATTATAATATTTTTTGCAAGCAAGTAAATTATGAGATCGAAAAACTTAGTAGAAAACATTTTTAAAATACGTTTTATTTTGTAGAATTATTGCGATTTAAAATCCACTATAGAAAGTGTAAGATCTCTGTATTTCACAATAGCATGCAAAGAACTTCATGCAAAACATGCATGAACTTGTAAGTTTGTATGGGAAACTGAATTGCGTAAACCTTCTCCTTCCGTGCACCAGGTGGGGTATGACACACCCCAGCTGCTGAAAAATTAAATTTAAACCTTATCTATAAAGTCCTGCGAGTTCGTTTTTATTTTAATTTTAAGTTTGTAATTAATATGCAGAACGGTAATGATAATGATTCTGATCATACATATAAAGAGAACCAGGCTGCTGCTTTTGCCTGCTGGCATCCTAACATCTACTAATGCTGACATGCCATTTTCCGATTTGGATAGCATAGCAGCTGTAAAAAATTTAACATGCCGATATGTTTGGACCGTGCAAATTTTTGTGTTCTTATTAGTATTAGTATAAACAGATGAAATAGTAGGATACTAAATTAAAAAAATAATTATATTGTAACACGAGTAAATAAATTTAGACCTCGAATAAAGAGTAATTATTTTTTAAGTTACTTAAGTTTTAGTTTTGTTTTATTAAAGGTTTATTGTCATGTGTAATTAGTTAATTACATATTGTTTTAATAAAACCTATTATTTATTAGTTGTTACAATATATTTTATTTATCTTTTTTTGTTTTTAAAATATATCTGTCTAAAATATAAAGTTATAATGTCATACAACAATGTAATAACTCATAGCTAAGCAAATCTCAAACTCTAAGTTCCAAAGATACAGGATTACCTCGTTTTGGGACTTTATTGTAACTCCTATGTTGTATAAACCTTTTTGTAATAAACTATTAAACTATTATCTATCTTTCAAAAAGTAAGTATTATTTTCTGGGTATGACAAACCCCACCTAGTATGCGATGGGAGATTTGGCCACATCGTATACGGAAGGTTAAGACTGGTAAAGCGACGGAATCCGCGATGGTGCCTACGTCAAGAACTACCGTTTTTCTGTCGCCCACGTCCGTGTCGATAAAAAAATGACGGTCCCAACAGTACTATTTTGACCGTCAAAATAGATGAACTTGAAACTGTACCGCTTCGCGCATGACACTGACAGAAAGTCTACGTTTAATTTGTAAAGTATATTTAATTGTGATGGATTATATTACGAAAAGGACTGTTCCTTGTCTGCGCATTTCTACAGTTAATTTATATTTGAAACTGGTGTCATTACATGTACATAAATTATGTTGAGATATACGAATGAAGAAATGAGATGACATAGCCGATTGAAGATTTTATCCCTAAAGATTAAAATTTGTTGTACAATATTATAAGCTGCATTGCATACACTGAAAGTACTTGCATTAAGACAATGTTTAGATAGAAACATGAGACACTGAAATAACTACTGTGAATATTAATAACTCCTATTATTAATATAATATTGAAACAATAAAAGTTTCATTTAACAAGCATAAACTATAACCATAACTGTTTATTCTAATCTACGCATAGCATAATTATTACTTACATTATATTTTTCATTAAGATCGACACGTCAGAAGAACACATTCATATAATTAATTCTATTAACAAAGACAGCTTGACCTTAGATTAAAACAAATGTTTTAATCTAAGAGCTTGACACATAAACTTTAAATGAAACGTACCTACCTACGGCTAATTAATCTTTACGTACGTTTTCTAATGAATGTACGAGAACACACATACTTCAAAAGCATTTAATACAGTGAGTGCTGAAAGTTGTGATACTTATACACTATTACGATATTCTACTGAGTATTCGGATATACTAATCTTATAACGATACCCACGTTCGTTACAGTACAATAAAAAAATATAGTTGCCTACATTGAAAGAGCATAATTGTAAACAAGCAAAGATTCCGAAAGTACATAAAAATATAATCTTATTATTATAGCTAAGTATACGAAATACACAAATAATAGTAAACATTGTTAAGTCTTTTCTATTGATGTCATTTGATGTTAAACCGGTTTTGAAATGAAGTATGAAAGTTACGAAAATTAAAATATGAATATTGTCCAGAATGCTAAGTGCTAGGTTTCTTCACTATTCTATCCAGTCGAAGTTGTATAGTATAGAAGTAGAAAAGAAATACTGCCACCTAGTGTCATGTTAGGTAGTTATTCTATGGCAATAGTGAGCATCCCACATACTTTATAGATAAATGAGCTTACAGACGCACGATAAGCAACATACTACTTATATACCACTAAATTGCAGCGGCAAGCAAAGGTTACGTGAACATAAATGGGTAAGTTTGCATTTTCATTAAAAATCACGTTAGCTCACGTAGTTATCGTTGTGGTGTGGTTGTAGTAGTTGGCCTCCTGCGCAAGTTTGGTTCTCCTGGCGCAGGGTAGTCATAACCTGACAGTTGATTTTGTGTACCAGTATACATAGACTTAGTGAAATGAGGAAATGGAGTGTTACCAATTGACAAACGCTAACGAATCGTCAAAAACCGGTTACTACTTGTCTATAGGGGCCGCTTGAACATTAAAGTCGCTCAGGAGGCGGATGGTTGTGGTTGTTGTTACACTTTATGATTTGCTCTTCGATGGTGAATATGACGGCGCGGCAGCCCCTGCCGTTGTGGGTGCCGCACCACCAGCGTATCTTGAGGCCATCCTTGCCTCTTCTGTGCTTGAGGAACTTGTAGCCGGCGAGGTAGATGATTCTGGCGCCGCGGGACGACTTCGTGAAGATCGGAACTGGAACACGTGCGATATTTTGTAGTGTCGGTGATAATATAAGAGATTATTAGGGATGAGAGAGATTTATTAAAAATTGTATAATAACGGTTTGCATTTTATTTCACGTCTTTACTTTTTTACTTATTTTGTTTCTTAGTACACGTTAATAGTGACATAATTCAATAAAAGATTTAGACTTTGTACTACTACATCTTACATGATCTAAAAAAAGCTATTCGGTACAATCACACCTTTTAATTATCATTATTAGTTTGTAACACACTAATTCCCGATAATTCTTCTAGGTATGGGGTGATCATGTTCGTTCCTTTCCGAAACTACTCTGCCTTCCACTGTGAACACCACAGCTCTGCAGCCTCTTGATCGACACCACCATCTCGTTGCTACCGCTGCCGCTGGAAGTGTGTTGCATTGCAGGTACTCATACCCACGCAACTTTAAGCATTTAAGCACCCCTGGATGTCATCAAGAACACTCTAAGAACAAATATATAGATTGTATTACACATACAATTTCGTACACTCACGATTATTATACCTAAAGGGTTAGCCAGATAGCAGGCAATGGGGACCAAAAGTACCTAGTGTACTTTCACAGGCCACATTTCCCCAAAAAACAACTGCATTATGAACTCAGCGTGATAGGCGGTGAGCCGCCGCCGCGCCGCCACACATGGAATGTAAACTTTTCTAGGTAAGTGCAAAGACATATAAAAGATAGACAGGTTACACGCTAACATTATTGCATTTTAAAGTGCTGCAAGTAGTACTATATCTGCGTATACAGTTATTTATTATGACACGTTGCGCTAACAAGAGACACATTATGTGGTTAGAAAGAGATAAATATACATCTCGCTCTATACGCATGTGAGTTCCCATGGCAACGGCCGCCAGTAGACCGCGCTAACATGGTCTGCTTCACTCTCACGCATAGAACAGATTACATCTCACTCTTTACCTACGTGAGGAGCAGCCAGCAGTTTATTTATCGGGCATTTAATGTTTAATTTAAAAAAATCAGTACTTACGAATGAAATGACACGTTTTTCTTGTCTCTAAAAGTTACCGTGTAATTTGTGGACCGCCTAAAAACACAGGAAGGCATTTTGGCCACGAAAAACTTGATAAATTCACGCGCTGTAGCGATGTATAGCCGGCACGCTAGAGCGTGCCTGACTGAATGCGAGTCGAGCAATTACCTTACATTCGTATTGCCATTCTAGAGCGTGTACAACGCATCTATAACTTTATACATCATTGGGTAAGTGCCGTAAGGCCGAAAGTAACAATCCTTTTTTTATCTAGGAAGTGCTTCGCTTTCTGTCACGAAGATAACTGACATATGGCTGAAGGCACACTTCACCCTGAATCCTCACTACTGAATATTTTATTTATGTATTTTACGGATTAACCGTGTTGCGTGGCGGTGAAAGAATTCTACCACCCCCTCTCTTCCCTTGGGTATCGTAAAAGGCGACTAACCGCCTAAAGACTGGACAAACGTCCAATAACACAGAGCGGCGATGGGATCACCACCTGTCACGCTAAGCACATGTGCAGTCGCTATTTGGTAAAAAGTGGACTATGGTAGAGGACTGTTTCTTCTGCTTCGGGTATAATAGTCGTGATTATATGTATGTATATGTATTTTACGAATCATACAATTATATTTATATTATTAGTATTTCTACAGAAATAGTCTAACAGATAATACGAATGTACAAAAATAAATGATTTTATTACCAAAGAAATATACATCGTCAATAGAATTCAAAGTAGAGCTTCGTAGGAAACCAGAGTAGTACTAACTAATAGAGAATAAAAATAAAAATATAAATAACTAAAGGAAGAAAAATAATAGTAAAAACAGTTAAAAAATAAACAATAAATCACAAACTCATAGGCTTTCCATTCACATCACAAGATACAATGATAATGATCAAACAACATTCCATTATAGTACGATGAATGGCAAACTCAAGAAACTTTCCTAAAACGGTAAAAGTACCTGAGTTCGTCTTTAATTCAGATACATTTAGACCAAATTATGGATCCTATCAAGCAATTCAAGAGGAAGGAGGGATAAAGCGTACCTATCTTATCCATAAACAGAGAAGACACACTCCAAGCCAACAAATTACTTGGTAACCATAAAAGTGTAAAATGTGATTCTGAAATAGTTACTTACTCGTAGTATGAAGAATGAAAGTACGGGAGGTAAAAATGCGATGAAAATGTCAAAATAAAAAACTCCCTACGACACTGTTATTATAAAAACATAAAGTCAAAAGTGTTGAAAAATATGGTCAGGTCTAACTAATACCTCGGTGGCGGAGTAGTCAACGCAGCCGCCCTGATTGCAGAGGACGTGGGTGCGATACCCACCTGAGGGACACATGTTTTTCACAATTTTTTCGTTAACTTCGAGTTAATTTAAGCGTTATTAACGCAAATAATCAAATGTTACGAATAAGAAACTCCGATAGTGTTAGAGGCGTTAAAATAAAGATTTCTTGGTCTTTCTTCAATACTCCAATGACTGAATCGGGGGGTGATGTTCATGTTTCCACAGCAGCTTTGAAGTCCCTTAAAGCAATAAAGAAATTCTATTCTATTCTATCCCCTGGACCGACATCTCCACCTACATCCCCCCTCCCCCTGAGGTTCCTGTGGTGAAGGTAATCGTAACCATTTATGAACAACATGATCCCTCTGGGAGTCATTGTGAATATTGGCCCTGGAAAGAAGGAATCTATAATAATATTATATAATAAACAGACATTTTGTAAGTTTACATGAAGGGTAATCCCTGAACTTTATGAAGTGATTGTAACAATCTTTCACTAATAGAAAGGTTCACTCCAGGTCCAGCAGGCACTGGATGTCTAAGGTGAACTGAGGTCAATCTAAACCCGTACGGAGTTCCTTATCAAGTCAATGGTTCTAATTAAACTCAGAATGACGACGTCGGATACTGCCACTAGTCTCATTTCCAGTAGGTAATCTTAAAGCACAGACCAATCCCATATACATACTAATTGCTACTACAAACCAAGTTAGGCATAATAGGCGGTAACTCATTTGTGCGGTTTTACTATTAAACTGTTACACTTTTTTATGTTTCTTGAGAGATTGAAAACAACTTTTCTGTGAACAAGAAGGCATTTTTCATTAGGTGAGACGTTTATGTCATGGGTGACATGGCATGACATGTCAATCGCCGGGAAGTGACTAAACAAGGCTTAACAGGGTGCAGGGCAGTGCAACCCATGGGCTGCACCTGAGTGCACACAAACTTGCTTCGCAGTGTCTTATTTGGTTATGTGGTCTGTGTCTTAAAGCAATAGTAAGTCCACGGAGTGGAGGAGTGACCTAGATATTCTTAACTGTTTTGGTTTGAAGTGCCAGTTATAATAAAATATAAGAAATTATAATAATATTCGTAAAATAAGTAATTTTGATAAAGCGGGAATCAAATCCAATTTTTAATGTCATCTAAATAATGATTGAAAAATTTGAACACCCGTTCACTTATTAATATTTTTACACGTAAATAAATATATTTCAAAAATAAAAGAAATCGATTTCATAACTATTAATTAGAAATGTTTTAGGTATGTTTTAGCTAAGTATAGATTATTTAGTTTTTTTTTAATTTTATCAATTTTTTATTTATTTTCAAATATTATTTACAATTAACAATATTCAATAAAATATAAAAACTAACAATACGTATTTTCGGTGTGGCATCTGAGCACTCGGACATTTCTATGACAGCCGCCCCACGTGATGCCCGGGCTGTCATCTAGCTGAGCCCATTTTATTGTATGTGACATCTTCTCTAATTTATATTACTTACCTGAACTTTTTAACATAATTATTAAATGCACAACTTACCCAGTAAGGGATTTTAATCAGGCACTATACTCGTAAATAACTGCTGAACCGATTTAACTGTAACGCAGTTTAGTCTATAGTAAGTATATCTTATTAACTAGGACAAGGAAAACTTTAAGTAATCAAGGTTAACGTAAGTAAGTTATAAAGAATCAATAATTTAAAGGAGTAAATACCGTAACGGTTTACACATGTGATATCGTTGAGGCCAATGATATAAATAAAAGGTAGGTTGAGGCAGTTAATTTTTCTTTGCCGCCAAAAGTGACAAAGAGTATTTTTTTTATGGGACGCATGGAGGACGGATTAAGAGGGCGCAAGGAGTTTTAGTTCTCGCTCGCGCATAAAGCCGCCTTCACGGAAAATGCTTAGGTTTTGATACTGCGTCGCGTCCGCGCAAAAGAAGTTGTAATGTAGTAACAAACGTTACATCTTGTTGGTCCGATTCTAGGTCAAGGGAAATAATGATTTTATTGTTGCAACTATACATAAATATACCTAAATTTATAAATTACATAGATTATTAATTAGATTTTCAATCAAATCTTAGAATAATCATCATTAGTATGTTTTGTAGTCTATTTAATTGTCTGTAAATATAAATCTCAAGCATCGTTAGTATATTTAAAATAAATATGGCAGAAGACATTATACGTCAGTTTATTCACCTTATTTGGATTACATAGTAAATTCTACTTAAAACATATTTCTCTAGTAAATCGTTTGGCACGAAAAGCAAAACTCAACATGAGCAGTTAAAAATTCCTGAGTAGGTATATGGAAAATATCTTGGTCCAGCAGTGGATTTAATCCTGACTCATCATATACATATGTTTGACTTTCGGGCATTTTTATATAATTTTATTAGAAGGTGTTAATGACAAAATTAAAACGTCAAGATAAAGTAATGAGTAAGCTACTCGCAACTTGATCCTAATCCAAACAGAGACCACCGCTTTCCATTGCTACTATTCTAATAAGATCGATCGATAATAAGTAGCATTACGAATAAGTATATAAACCTAAGTTTCACTAAGAAGTGCTATTTGGTATAGCTTGTATAAAATAACATTAAATTGTCATTTGTTTGCTCTCGATAGATACTATGATAGGCTGGGATTAATTCCAAAGCTGAAACAATAAAGGTTGACTAAATAATAATAATAATAATAATAAATTTTCCTACACTCACACCAATTATCTAGCCCAAGAGAAGCTTCGTTATGAAACTCGTTAAATGGTTACTAGACAACGGATAAACATACTTAAAATACTTAAATACATATGCACTTATTATACATAGAAAACACAATATACGAGTAGTTAAGCTACCTCTATTAAAGCTATATGCACAACCCTCACAACACATCGACACACACAACAGCTAAGCGAGTTGTACTAAATGCAAATAAGTCTTATCTTATCTCTCTTAGTAGGGCCTGCATAGGTCTCCCTCTTGCTGTAGCACTTTGAGATCTTTTGTGCAAAAAAGAGGATAAGCCCTAAAGTAATAAGACTAAAATTTATACATACATTTAATCACGACTATTATCCCCGAAGGGTTATTCAGAAACTAGGCAATGAGGACAGCAAAAGCAGTCCTCTACCATCGTCCACTTTTAACTAAATAGCGACTGCACATGTGCTCAGCGTGACAGGTGCTGAGCTTGTCGCCGCTGTAAGCTGTTGGATGTATGTGCAGTCTTTAGTCCGTTAGTTGCCTTTTACGACATCCAAGGGAAGAGAGGGGCTGGCAGTATACCAGACGACCTCCTTGGTCGAGTGGTTTGTACACCGGTTTTCATGGTGTCGCCATCCCTGAGGTCCCGGGTTCGATCCTCGGTCGGGTCAATTTAGAAATTACTGTTTTTCTAAATTGTCCCGGGTCTGCGTGTTTTCTATATACATATAATAAGTATGTATTTAAGTATTTTAAGTATGTTTATCCGTTGTTTAGTAACCATTTAACGAGTTTCTTCGAAGCTTCTGGTGTGAGTGTAGGAAAGTTTTATTTTTATTTTATAGTATTCTTTTATCGTGCGCGACACGGTCAAATAAACTAAAACTTATGAAAAAGTATTTTTTAAACAGTTTAAATAATGCGTTGCGAGGGTGGCGGGTGGTTGTGCTCTTTCTTGACCCTTACGTCGTGCCAGGAAGATCTCTTCCTGAATAGTGTAGAGGCTGGCATGACATCCCCTGTTGTTGTGGGTCTTTTTAATTTAGTTTAAGAATTAGGAGCCGCCCAGTAATACGTATTTTGCTCCTCGCGGTGAAATACCGAAGAGGGCACAACAACTGTTACTATTGGGGTAACAAATGTGATAAAATATTATAACAAAAGTCTTAAATTAATAAGTCGTGGTGACTTGGCTGCAGTTATGATTTTACGGCATAAATTAAAGTAAAGATTAGATAAATGAAAACATTGTTCCTTGTCAGTTTTTTAGATTGTTATTGTTTTATTTTATACTAGCGGCCTGCCGCGCCCGCGACTTCGTCCGTCCCGTGAGGAATTCCAAAAAAATATCTTTAAAAAAATGAATAAGCGAAATAGTTGCAGGCGTTCTGAAGTGATGCTCGATATCGATTTAATTGGCTGGTCCTGTTCTCACTTCTCTTCTCCAGTGGACATGCAGCCTTATACTTTTTCGGTTTCACATGTTGTTGGTGTTATAAAAAAATATGTGTACACATTTTGTGACAATTTATTGACAGGAATTATCTGTCCACTTTCGCTAATACTTATAAACACTTAATTCTTATATTTTACTATACGCAGAAATCACATCAAAATCGTACACATACTTCTTTTCAATTAGCTCAGCTAATTTTCTTTTATCTGAGAAATCTATTTATAAACTCACCTTACGTTCTCTACGCTTGAGTGTAGATCTTTATTACATTGAAATTCATTCTGCGTTAAGGAATGCATTATTATATAATAATTGGACCGGGCCGTGCACGGGGCGTGCCGTGTGCGTGGCCCGGACGGGGCCCAGACGGGTCACTGATTTGAGACGTTGCATACATTTTGAATGAAGCAGTTCATATTACACAGTGCATGATCCGTGTCCCGTCCGATCCCGGCTCTTTCTAATATTAATATAAAATGTATGTAACGTTTCAAATCAGTGCCCCGTCCTGGCCACGTACACAGCACCCCCGTGCACGGCCCGGTCTAATAAAATTGAGGAGTGACTTTTCAAAACGGCTTATTTCAGTATGATATTTTTTTTCAGAAACAACAAAAATAGGAATACTTATCACATATTACATTTTTAATTATGTAACTTTTATGTACATAATTTAGGTAAGTTATAGTAAATACTTTAGCATTATTTTTTTTTTAAGTCTTCATTATTACGAGTTATCAGCATAATTATGATTTAAAGAAATAAGCCATTTTTTGCCAACTTTTTTGAAATAAGACGTTTTGTTCCGGTACTCCTAGAAATGAAAGGTGAAAGAACCATATTTTTTGCTGCCTTCTTTGTGCTGACAAATAAGTGATACTAGCCTAGAGATAAGCTTTTTTGATACGTATTGTGAAGTTTCCCTATAAAATGTTCCAGAAATAAGCCATTTTTAAAAGTACGTTGACATAATCAGTATGGCCAAGAAAAAACCTGAAATAAGCTACTTTGTTGCGGAAAGCACTTTTTATAACATTTTTCTCAGATAAGAATTTTATCACCGAACACTTCACATAATATGATGTGGGTACACTCAAAGTACCGTTTGGCATCAAAAGATAAAAAAAATCTGAAAACCGAAAATAAGCCGTTTTGAAAAGTCACTCCTCAATTCATCCCTCTACGGCGTAGAGGGATGAATTGAGGAGTGACTTTATACAAGTATGACGGCATTGCGTAGAGTCTACGCAATGCCGTCATACTTGTATGTAATAAATATTTTTATAGTAATGCAAAATCTTTTATGCTTCAATTAATTTGTGCTATACCAACATGAGCCTGATACTAATTATCCGAGGAAAATAGTTCGTCGTCTATGGTTAGGTCGTCCATCCGAGTACTTGCCGCGCTTAAGCTATCTTAACTTTGACAATCGGTGCAAACAATATTGAAAAGCGGCACCTCTTTTCGTGCGTGGTTCGATTCCCGCCTGAAAACGCAGCTTCATCTTAACCGAATGTTCAAATATTTGTAAAAATATTTCTTTCGAATCTCAGAGGTGAAAAGCTTCTAAGATTTCATGAAGCAATGTTGACTAAAAACATAAGCATCAAGCACTGACAAATTTCGACGGTTGAAAACCGGACCTCGGTAGCCAAGTGATTAAGGCAGCCACCCGGAACGCGGAAGGTGCGTGGTTCGATTCCCGCCTGAGGTTGTCGTCTTTTTCAGTGTTTAAAATGTTACTTAAGTATATTTAAGCGTTAATAAAACGCTAAAATATAAAACATTAATCTATAAACGCAGCTTCATCTTAAACCGAATGTTTAAATATTTGTAAAAATATTTCTTTCGGATCTCAGAGGTGAAAAACTTCTAAGATTTGATGAAGCAATGTTGACTAAAAACATAAGCATCAAGCACTGACAAATTTCGACGGTTGAAAGCCAGACCTCGGTAGCCAAGTGGTTAAGGCAGCCGCCCGGAATGCGGAAGGTGCGTGGTTCGATTCCCGCCTGAGGTTGTCGTCTTTTTCAGTGTTTAAAATTTTACTTAAGTATATTTAAGCGTTAATAAAACGCTAAAAATAAAACATTAACAACATAATACAATTAGGACAGTTAAAATAGTCATAAGCCATTCAATTGAATGCCAGCATTTATTAAAAGGCCTAGACAAGTGGCATAAACGCTTGAAAATAGAACGATAAATATATTTAATATGAATATAACTCTTTCTTCATTAATTTAAATTATATTATATGTGTAGCGATCGAACAGAGTAAACATTCGAAAAATATCTATAAACATGTCTACCAATTCACTTTTGACAACGCTAATAGAATCGACATAGTTGCCACTTGTCTAGGGGCTGATTAAACTATATGACATACTCGTCCGTTGAAGTTTTTAATAGTAGTTCAATGGAGGATGGTTGTGCTGATTATGCAACGTCATGATCTGATCACCGTACACGGTCGTGTCGTGTAGACGACCGCCTTGCATCCCATGCGCGTTGGCGCAGTACCGCTGGCGGTAGAACTTGTAGCCGGCGCAGTAGATCATCCATCCTGGCACCGCACGAGCCCGTCACAAAGTATGGCACTAGAACAAGGAAAGGTGCTATGCGAGTTCGAATCAACTGAGTTTCTAAAAAAAAAAATTGTTTTTAACAAAGTTTTCAACAGAATAAGTACCTACGTAGTTTGAATAAAATTCAGACGAAAACTATGGTTAAAATAGAATGAGAAAGGTAAAATATTGGTAATCATTAAAGTGACCATAGCGTAGTTAAACTAAACGCTGTGACTCTGAAAAAAAATTGGTAAACATAATAGTGACATTACGTTACGTTTAGTAAATATAATAGTGACATTACATAATACTTAGTGACATTAGTAATGAAAATATAAATAGTGACACTGAAAAACATAAATACAATCTTGTTCACAAGAAAGAAATAATAATAATTGATGAATTGTACCTTTCGGTAGCAGAAACAAACAATGAATTGGATGAGACCGGCAGCGGCAGGACAGTGGCGCGGTGCTGAGACCGGGGCGACGACTATGAAAAAATTAAAATGAAAAAATGTTTATTGCAAAAATCACTAATTTACATATAAAAGTAGCCCTGGCTTTTGAAAAAAATACTTGTGTTACAAAAGCCAGTTCCTTTCTAAGTTGACAACACTCACTGAATGTGACCATGAACCGATTCTTAGGCGCTGATATGTTCATGTCAGTAGCATCATTGTGCTCCGCCATCGAAAGTAAAGTTAAAGCTTATTTTATTAAGTAGGTATTTATCGTTAGGTAGTTCCTGTTCTCACGCAACCCGAAGTCGTTCCATCGCCTCGGTGTATGAGTATGACAGCGTTATATCTATTTAAAAAAGGTAGTTTCAGTTTCGGTTCACAGTACGGAAGACAATTCACAATTAACATGGTACACCATGCCTAACTACTAAACTACAGTTGGTGTGTCAAATAATAAATATAGGGTTTTTGAATTCTATTAAAATATCGTATTTCATAATCAACTTATAGAGGACCTACTGCTGGCCTCAGACCTTCCCTTTTGGACAAAATAAATGTGGATATTGGGCCATAACCCACTACGCTGGCCCAATGAGCGTTGGTGGGTTTTAACGACTGCCATCTTACGACGACAGCAGGTACCAGCGGCCTTACGTGCCTTTTAAAGCACGGAAATATCCGAGTCAAATATCCAAATTTATTCAAGTGAGTAAAAATGTTTCAATACTCTAACAAAACTTGTCTATCCGATAAATAATGCATCTACAATATAAGGAACGACTAGTTATGACAATTTGGCTATTTAAAACAATTTTATGTTATTTGAAGATTGTAAAAGTGCCTGAAAAAGTACATTGACGATACTCGCTATTGAATAAGGACATAGAAACGTCATACGTACATGCCACCAGCGATGTAATACCTGAAAACAGAACATACAATCAGTACCATAACATATTAAGAAAGAAGAGCATAATTTAGTTAAACCTGGTGCTATCATAAAAAAGGAACGTATTTATGATACATTTTTTCCCTATTTTTTTAGATTTTCCTTGTTCTTCCTCGTTTTTTTAGTTGTAACTACAAAATAAGCAGTGAACTGGTGCAGTAAAACTTCTTCTATCCGTTTCTGACGAGACGGTGTTTGGAGTTCTTCACTTGTATGCGGGCATCACGTGACCTCGCTGTTCAAACGAACCCTGAAAGCAAAATGATGTTACAGCATGAGTAGCTAAATAATAATTGATAAAACAAACATTTGTAGAGATTGTCTGGAGGTGTCTAATGCATACATACATACATATAATCACGACTATTAATTATCCCCGAAGGGTTAGTCAGAGACTAGGCAAAGAGGACAGTAAATGCCGTCCTCTACCATAGTCCACTTTTCAACAAATAGCGACTGCAATTGTGCTCAGCGTTACAGGTGGTGAGCCCATCGCCGCATCGCATGTCTGATGAACATAATGGATGAAGAAGCATCGTCGCGCGTCGTGAACACCGATAATTTTGTCTGCCATTGAAAATCACGTGATTTTCAAAAAGAACAAAGATTTTTTTTTAAACTTTGCCTTTTACATCATACTTATTAAGCAATATCCTTACTATTATAAACTCGAATGTTACTTATGAAGTTGTGTCTTGACCACTCTTTTAACTAGACTGAATTTCAAACAATGTGCAATGTATTACGTTCAACTCATTTAAAATGGAATAAAACAAGACCAGAACATTTTAATTCATTTATTACAGACAAAACTTTTAAATCTACGTAAACACTTTACATTTAAAGTAAAATTAGAATAAAAATATGATGGTAGTACATATAAATAATATGTCACAATATGTTATAATGATGTTTCAGACAGACCCTGGGCCTTCTAAGGCCTCCGATCGCCTCCGATCATGGGTGTCTGAAGTTTGCTGCGCTACGCAGCGTTCAAGACTTATAAACTAAAATTAAATACTATGCTTATATGCTATGGACTTACCGACTTGTCAGATGTCAGCTTGCCTTGCAACCCAAGGATAGGAGAGGTAGTGGTGGTAAAAGGAAACAGCCAACTAACAATATTTGGTCGTATGGTTTTCGGGACAACGTTTTCGTCACAACTTAAGGTCAGACTGTTTTGGTTATATAGCTGTCGTATTAACGTATATATGATGCGAAATAGGCGGAAATAATAAAACTTTTATTCGTATAGCGATCGTGTCAATGTCGTATTAGTGGCTACTAGGAAGGCAACAGTCATATTAATATCAGATATACGATAAATATTCGTATAGCAGTCGTGAAAGTGATTAATATTATAACAATCTTGTCGTATAGTGATCCAATAGACGTCGTATAACTTAATAAACATTAGGAAGTATTCATTAGCATAGCCTTAACCCGGATGCTTGTTATTACAGCGCAGTCCAGTGGGAGTGAGACAACAAAAAACAAACGAAAAACAAAATAACTGTATATAAATTGTCACCATCTTATGTCTGCCATATTTATTACTGAATGTTTTTGACTATAATGTAGTTGGTGTTAGTAGGTAACAATATCTACTTTTCTAAAGGAAATTAAATTTCTTGACGATTGTATGTCACAATTTCTTAATGCGCCCTTCGAATTATTGCAAAATAATATTAATTCATCCCATTTTATTTAATATTTCTAGTACTTTTACAATTGTAGTGATGGTACCAAATAAATGATATCTTATGACTATAAGTCATATAAGTAGGTACTACTATTTTAATTATTTTATCGTCCGTCATTTTCAGGGTACCGTAAAGAAGTGAAAACCCGTGGGATAAACATTTTATTGAAATCAAAATAATTATGTTGATATTTGCAAATGTTGTAAAATTCTCATTTACATTACTGTTTTCATCATCGTTGTCTTGGCTTTCAAACGAATTTTCATCATTTTGCAAATCTGCGATGATTATTTGTGGATTACTTCTTGAAATTACTAAATTTTAAGAGAAAAAATATCTATCCTCACGTGCTATTGTTCACGTGGGAGGCCTGTGCCCAGCAGTGAGACGTTTATAGGCTGATGATGATGATGATTAAGAGAAAAAAAGACATGATAATTGACAGGTGTTTTAAATCATTATGATAAGCTACCTATTCTATATTAAGTTCATTTTGTATATGTGTATATGCATTCTTTTTCACAAATACTATTTCTTACTACGGAATCATCTTTTGATTCTTTGACACTGCCTTGTCTAAAACTTTTGTTGAGTTCTAAGTAGATTTTTTTACTTTGCGCCTGAAATTACCGCTGGATTTAAATTTCTTCCACTGTTTTAAACCCATTATTTCAACTGGTTTGATTATAAAAGCTGAGATTAACAAAAACCAAGAAATAAATCGAGCTATTATACAAAAAGTTTGTATAGTCATAGTCACAACAACGAAAAATATACAAGTTCAGTTCGTAAAAGAGTACCACGTGAAATCATTAAATAATTAAAATGTTTATATCAGTAACTTATATAAGCATTTTAAACCCATAAGTTATTTAAAACACATAAATCTTAATATTGGGCTTTTAAACATTATTTAAAGGTCGTGTGAAAATAGTCAAAAAATCCTACAAGAGACGTGTATACAGCTGTACGTTTTATAAAAGTTAAATTTATGGACTTTATATGATTGTTATGTAGACATCTTATTACTGACAAAAAGCAGTGTTATGATCGTCATTATGTTTTTTCGTCCAAGGGTAGTTGCCAAGTAAACCACGAAATTTGTTTGCTCTCTTTATTTATTAAATTAAAATAGTAAATTAAGTTATTTACATTATTTTTTATGCGCATCGAAAGCATAAGGTAGTACTACTCGCCTGCAGTTATAGTTTTCCTTTCTAAATTCTCCTTTATCGCACATCACCAAACACCAACATCAACATGGATCAATCACGCCTTGAAGACAACATTAACAACATGGCCAAGATGTTTGAGACCAAAATGGCAGAGTTCCAGGCTGAGCTCAACCAGGCTTCCAGTACACGTAAGAATCCTAATACGATTGCTGAGCTCAACACAGATTTTCTCGCCTTTAAGGCCTTTGTATGCAACGGACTGGCTGTATTTCGCCCTGAAGTGGACGCTTTTTTTTTTTTTTATAAAAGAGGGAGGCAAACGAGCAGGCGGGTCACCTGATGGAGAGTAATCACCGCCGCCCATGGACACCCGCAAAACCAGAGGAATCGCAGACGCGTTGCCGGCCTTTAAGGGAGGAATAGGTTTAAGGAAGGAATAGGAATTGGGAGGAGGGGGGTGGGGGAAGGGGCCTCCGGAACCCTCACTGGTCGGACGAAACACAACAGCACCAAGTGCCATTATTTCACGCCGAATATTAGTGAGAGGGGGTGGTATTACGCCGGGCGAGCCGGCCCAATGTGTGCTGCAACGCAGCGTGGCTCTACCACTCAGTTGGTGTCACTCATTTAGCACCACCCAGGGATCACGTGTAGGGTCTCAAGGGTAAACCTACGGACGCGAGCAACTTTGACCCCCAGCTTTGCGAAGAAGTATGGACCGGATCGAGATGCGTTTCCGAAAGAAGATGTTACTGGTGCATTGTATTCCCGAACAGGTTGGTGAAGACACTTGTGCCAAACTTGTTGCCACGCTTCAATCTAAATGCAAGGTACAGACTCTTTCGGTTAACAGCATTACCGCTAGTTACCGCATGGGCAAACTGGTTCCTAATAACAGCAAACCACGGCCCATTGTTGTAAAGTTCTCCGATGCTGCAGTGCGCGCAGCTTTGTGGAAAGGCAAGGTTGCTCTCAAGGGCTCGAAGATTACCCTTTCTTACGAAGACGCGCCATGAAGCATTCATGGCTGCCAGGAACAAATTCGGCGTTTCCAACTGCGGGACTGCGGATGGGGTAATATTTATCAAGTCACCAGACGGCAACAGGCACAAGTTGGAGTCTATGGCAGAGTTTCATAACATTGTTTCGGGTACTTCAACCAACAAACGATAGCACTCTCTTACTTCGTTAACAAAGTTTAACACCCACTTTTTAATAGTTTTTTAATAATACCCTTTAATCTTTAATGTTCCGTGACTGTTTAATAATTTGTTTTCTGTAATTGTCTGTCTGCTGACAACTGTTAAAATAATTTATGTATTTGTCATTGCTGATGCTGTCACTGTCAAACAGTCAGTAAATTTTTTATGCATTCTTTTTTTATGTCTCAGGCAAAGGGAACTATTCTATACGGTTTTGAGTTCTGTTTTAATTTACATGTTTTTGCTAGTTTTAATTTAATTTAAATTATTATTAGTTTTTTTTTCTTTACCTTTTCAAATTGTTTGAATAGTTCATTGTAGTGTTGTTTCGTGTAGCGTCCATGGTTTCATGTGGTTTTTTTTGGTGATTTTATGCAGGTGTTTCTCTTCCGGACTGCTGGCGGGTGGTATGCCTTTTATTTACTTTATTTATTTTATAAAGCTTTTAATTGTATTTATTTTAGTACTTATTATTATTTATATATTCATAATTATTTTTGTTATTATCTTTATACATTTTTATTACTATGTTACAAGCAAGTTACAGTGATAGTGACGCGGATGATGACGGTTCGGATTATCTGTCTGCAGCTTCCTCCGATAGTAGTTTCCAAAGTCTAACTCAACCGCTGGACTCCTTACTCGACGTTAATTTCGCATCGTTTTCCAAAAATTTTAATGTTGTGCATATTAATGCACAAAGTATTCCCGCATATTATTCCGATTTGTTGACCACCTTTTCCAGTAACCAAAACATTCATGCCATCCTTGTATCGGAAACATTCCTAAAACCTTGTCTCCCTTCTACCTCCTACTGTCTTCCCGGATTTCATCTCATTCGCAATGACAGGACTGGCAAGGGTGGCGGCGGAGTAGCCATTTATCTCAGAGGGCACTTACCATTTAACCTTATCAACAAATCTCCATCTGCCTACTGTGAATCTTCTGAGCATCTTTTCATAGAAGTTCTTATGGGTCACTCAAAGATACTCTTAGGCGTGTTTTATAGCCCGAACCTCCACATTGACTACTTTGCTAAATTTGAATCCGTATTAGAAACACTGGTACCAACAGCTGACCATACTATTATTATGGGCGACTTCAACACCTGCTTACTTAAGCAGGATTCACGGTCGTCCCGTCTTAGCTCAATTGTAGAATCAGCTAATCTTAACTTTCTTCCTTTAACTGCGACTCACCACTTTCCTGGCTGTCAGCCCTCCTTGTTGGATCTTGCAATTGTATCCTCCACTGACCACGTGAGTTCCCATGGCCAACTTCCTGCTGAAATCTTTTCCTATCATGACCTTATTTTTGTATCCTATAAGATCCGATGTCCTAAACCTAGACCACGAGTGATCATGCAGCGTAACTTCAATACTTGACACTATTCGCTTATGTCTGACCTTAGCGGTATTGACTGGGATGCGGTGTTTGACGCTCCAACCATTGACCTAAAGATGGAAATCTTCAACTCCAACCTGATCCAAATATTTGATATCCATGCTCCACTTCGTCCAGTCCGGCTCAAACATCTCCCCGCTCCCTGGCTTACTAATGACATAAAACTCATTATGGCCAGGCGCAATGCTGCTAAGGCACGATACAGGAAGGATCCGTCGGATGCAAATCAGAACACATATAGAGAGTTGCGAAATCGGTGTAGTAGATTGTGTTGGGATGCGCAGCGTCGTCACATACATTCTTCTGTTGCAAATGGTGATCCTGCTAAATTATGGTCATTCTTAAATTCTCTTGGTATTGGTAAGTCTAAGACTTCTGTTCCTAACAACCTCGACCTAGCTTCCTTAAATCATCACTTTTCAGCACCTTCCTCCATCCCATATAATTTGAAACAAAGTACACTTCAAGCCCTGTCTTCCTCTCCGAACCTACAACATCCTGCATTTTCCTTTCGGCCGGTCTTTGAGCGCGAAGTTGAAGATAATATCCGGGCAGTAAAATCTTATGCTGAAGGCATGGATGAAATTAGCCGGAGGATGATTCTGTTAGGTGTTGATATTCTTGTCCCTATCATTTGTCACGTTTTCAACTTCTCGCTCAACACCGGCAGTTTCCCTAGCTGCTGGAGGCAAGCAGTAGTCATACCCATTCCTAAAATTTCTAACCCTTCCTTATCTTCTCATTTTAGACTAATTTCCATTCTTCCCTTCCTTTCTAAAATCCTAGAGCGTCTAGTCCTCCACCAATTTAGTGCCTTTGTCAATTCAAATAATCTCCTTAGCCCTTTCCAATCCGGCTTCCGCCCGGGGCACAGTACGACCACTGCTCTGACAAGGGTATCCGATGACACGTCTGGGAATGTCGAATCAACGGTTGACAGCGCTTGTTCTGTTGGATTTTTCCAATGCCTTTAACACAGTTGACTTTGATATTCTTCTAGCAATGCTTAAGTCTCTCCTTGTAACAGATTCGATACTAGAGTGGTTTCACAGCTACCTTTTTGGCCGGCGGCAGTGTGTGCGTGCCAATGACAAACTGTCATGTGCTAGCGATGTCACTGCTGGTGTACCCCAGGGTGGTGTCCTTTCTCTTTTCCTCTTTTCGATTTTCATCAATTTTCTCACTCCACTCCTCTCATGTAAATTCCACTTGTATGCTGATGACCTGCAAATCTATTCGCAATCCTCCGTCGATGATATTGAGAGTATGATCGCCAGCCTAAATGATGACCTTGAGACTATTCATGAGTGGAGTCGAACCCATGGCTTAACGGTCAACCCCAATAAGTCACAGGCTATTATCATTGGGGGCACAAAACAAATAGCTAAATTAGACCAAAAATGTATACCTTCGCTGACGTTCAACGGTGTCTTATTAAACTACTGTTCTACTGTTAAGAACCTAGGCGTCCTCTTCGACTGCACTCTTTCCTGGTCTCCTCAAGTGTCCGAGATAAGTCGAAAGTTGTTCGCTGCCTCTGGGTCACTTCGGAGGTGGAAGAACTTGCTCCCTGTGAAGACCAAGGTTGAGCTTGCGCAATCTCTCCTTTTACCGATTTTGGACTATGCCGATGTCTGCCTTGTTGATTTAAATGTAGATCTGCTTAATAAGCTTCAACGCCTACAAAATCTCTGCATCAGGTTCATCTATGGTTTGCGCAAGTTCGACCATGTGTCTGAATACAGGCACAGGCTTGAATGGCTACCTATTAGGTCGCGTCGTGAGGAACATATTCTTATTCTTCTTTTTAACGTGCTGTATGATCCTCGTACTCCTTCTTACCTTAAAGAATATTTCCGGTTTCTCGGGGAGGATCACAATCGTGGTCTAAGGTCCAAATCAGACAACGTGCTTATGGCTCCCTTTACGCGGTCGGGATATTATAAGGATTCTTTTACAATCCAAGCTACTTTCCTTTGGAACAATTTACCTTCCGAAATCCGTCACTCCAAGTCACTGTCCATCTTTAAGTCTAAACTCCACAAGCATCTTTTGGCTCAGTCATCTGCTAGTAACGTATTATAGTTTAATTTTATATATATAATGTAAGTATGTATATTTTATATTATGTATTGTTAGTGTGTATTTTTATAAATAAATGTATATATTCATTTATTGTCCATCATATGGCTTAGAGCACACATGTACTAATTACAAAAACTTGATTTTTCAGGAGAGCATTTTAAAGTTTAAGCATGAATATTACAAAAACTGTGTATGATATGGAATTCAAATTACGTTTATTCATAAGACTTATTCTTTGGTTCTACAAATAAGTAGATTTCATAACCGAATTACGTCAAATTGATAACAAAATCAGCTGAATTTCTAGATAACCCCATCACTTAGTACATTTGAACCCTTAAATTTAGTAATTTGAATGCACGAATGTACTAAGTGGGACAGGGTCAATATTCTAGTAGATAAACAGGTACTTATCAAAATTAAAATATTTATTAAATACCTTACATAAAATAATAATAATATTATTAAATAGGAAATCAATTAAACATTGCATAGTAGGTAAGTAAAAATTTATTAAAGTTCTACAACATTTAATTAATTATTAAGAATAGTATAGGTACCTAAATCAGTCTTTCTTAAACACTAACAAAATTAGGGAAAGTACTTATTTATTCAAGTTTCTTTAAATCAGTAATTAGTTTTAGAATAAGGTAGGTTATTAATAATACTCTCATCCTGATTCTTAACTTCATAATCAGATGTTTCAGTGTCAGTGATATTGATATTAGAAATATTTGCTGAACTGGATGGTAAGTCTCTATAGTATTGCCCATAGTCTGATGGGATCACAACATCCTTTAAAGAGTAAGAAGATTTTTTTTTTTACATTGTGAAATAGGGAGCACCAAATTTGTATGCTCTTTTCAGGTTTTTTAAAAATATATTAATGTAGTCTTTCTTTTTTCCTCCATTTTTTGCCTTGCAAATATTGATTTCTTCCAAATCTGAGTCGTTCAAGTCGTAGTTATAAAATGTCGAAGTAGGCGATTCTTTGTTTACCCGAAGCCACTTACTTTTAAACCATTTCAGTCTCATTTTTTATGTTTTTAGTTGTGTTAGTATTTAAAGTTTTTTCAAATGCCTTTATATCATAGAATTCGTCATGTTTCATAATATTAACATCATAATGTTTTATTTTGATCGTGGCAGAACCCATTATCAAATATAAAATAGTTAGATTGTACTTTGAGAGTTTTCGTAAATAATATATTTTGCAATCACCGGTAAGGAGTATAGAAAGAACAGCTTGTAGGTCGAATGTATTTGCTCTAAAAGCACCATATTTCTTTGTCTTCTTTTTTCATATCCAAAGAGTCTTTTTCGTGTCTTTTGTGTGCATCATATTCTTCTTGTAAACTAGCTTTTTCATTTGATCGCTTATACACATTGCAGGGCTTATAAAATGCTAGTTTTGGCTCATAGGAGTGAAAAATCCTGTGGTATATACATATTGAGCATTTCAAGAAACAAAACAAAAATGAGTTAAGTTTACTAATAGATATGTGATTTTCTATGATTTTGTAAACATATGTACAGTTATTTTTTGTATCATAGCGACTTAGCACATTTGTGCACTTAAAAACAGTTGCAAGCATTAGATTTGTTTTGTATTAACTGCACTTACAACATTTGGATTGTCTGTAATATGTAAAATTACATATCGTGAATGTACTTAATATTTTTGTGCGATAACTAGTACCGCGGGAGGGAATCTTAAAATCACTTAAGGAGTTTTCGTAACAGATTAGTAAAAATAAAGGATTTTAATACTTTTGGACAAAACCGAAGCTTACTTGATACAACCATGACACTAGGTTTTTGATAGAAAGAGATGGAATATGGGCACGTGGGTAAGTGCAAACGGTAGAGCACGTCAATTAATACAGTTGGCAGCCAAAAATTAAAATCGCAATTTTTGTAGTTAGTACATGTGTGCACTAAGCCATCGATAATATTATCTTTTTATTAAAACTTGCGCACTTCCTCTATTTCCTTCTTAGGTTCCATTAACCAAAGGTTGTCTGGAAGAGATCGCTTTCAGCGATAAGACCACCTTTGTACATACTAGTTTTAAGTTTATGTCATGTGTAAGTGTTTCTTGTGTATGTGCAATAAAGTGTTTATCTATCTATCTATAACCAGATTATGATTGTCATATAAATTACTTTTATACTACATCAAGAAGGCGTAAAGTGGTCGTAAACGACAATAATAAACGAGTGAATGTATTTTAAAGGTCACAGATACGATCTTTATAAGATGGTCATATAATTTGGTTGTGTAAATGTTTACAGGACTAAATTAAATGACTAAAAAATTATACGACTAATCGTTCGTATTATATATTGTAACACGATTAACACGTTCCCGGACAGTGAGTCACCCACCCTACTTTAGCACTATTTTTTTGTATGGGATTTTTGCGATTGCTCTAGCGTTTCCGTCACGATGCGTACTAACCAACACCATCAAGTGCGACGCGAATGCTATAGCAGACGACTACTTAGGCATTGGTGCCACATCCCATCACAAATATTGTGATACCATGTGACGTGAATGCTATAGCAGACGACTAAAAGACGACGTAAAGCAATATCTTGCTCATTCGAAGTTGACGCAATGACTAGGTCAGATTCTACAGCCGCATCTGAATAACAAAGAGGCTCGTGGGATTGTGGAGACAGCAAATTTGGAGATGGATTGCTTTCATTCTATTATTCATGCTATTTCGAAAGTAATTTCCACTTCTGTTTCTTTAGAGATGAAGTCAGGCGAAGAAGTCGGGTGCATTCTGACTGAAGCAGCAGGAGCTAAATTATCTATAACATGGTGTATTTGTGGATGGACAACTAGCTGTCTTGTTGGAGGGTTAGACTCAAAGTCACTTACTGTTTTATCGGAATCACAATTTTCATTCAATTCGCGTACCATACTTGCTTCTATACCTTTTAATGACAATGAAGAATCAGACAGCATTCCTTCATCTTCATCAGGGTTGTAGTTGCCATCGGACCCAAATTCTCCCTCAGCATCACTGTAGGGATCATGTTCTTCTTTAGATGACGGTAGAAGATCGTTTACTATACCTTGAGGTCTTCTTTGGCTTTCCTCTCGTTCATCAGAGGATTTTTCAGATTCTTCAATGCTGGGACACGAAGAATCATTTGGAACTTTTTCAAATAACCTCAGGATTTGCTCTGATTCTGAGGTTATTTGAAGAAGTTCCGATGGCAACTACAACCCTGATGAAGATGAAGGAATGCTGTCTGATTCTTCATCGTCATCAAAAGGTATACAAGCAAGTATGGTACGCCAATTGAATAAAAATAGTGATTCCGATAAAACAGTAAGTGACTTTGAGTCTAACCCTCCAACAAGACAGCTAGTTGTCCATCCACAAATACAACATGTTATAGATAATTTAGCTCCTGCTGCTTCAGTCAAAATGCACCCGACTTCTTCGCCTGACTTCATCTCTAAAGAAACAGAAGTGGAAAATACTTTCGAAATAGAGAATGAAGGCAATCCATCTCCAAATTTGCTGTCTCTTCAATCCCACGAACCTCTTTGTAATTCAGATGCGGCTGTAGAATCTGACCTAGTCATTGCGTCAACTTCGAATGAGCAAGATATTGCTTTACGTCGTCTTTTAGTCGTCTGCTATAGCATTCACGTCACATGGTATCACAATATTTGTGATGGGATGTGGCACAAATGCCTAAGTAGTCGTCTGCTATAGCATTCGCGTCGCACTTGATGGTGTTGGTTGGTATGCATCGTGACGGAAATGCTAGAGCAATCGCAAAAATCCCATACAAAAAAATAGTGCTAAAGTAGGGTGACTCACTGTCCGGGAATGTGTTAATGGAAATTTGAGTTACAACTATGTGACCTCTTTATGACCAAATGTTATTTAGGCTTCATATTATAGGACAAGTTTGCAAGTTGGGGATGGTCGCAGCCCAGCGGCCGTGGTGTGATGCCTGTCTCGGTATCGTGCCTCGCCTGCCGACTCCAAGAGGCTCGTCCCAATCGCCCACACACACTCCGTTCCACCGATCCGTGCACTCTCAGTCCTCAGACCGCCGATTGCCTCTTAATACAACTAGCACGTAGCACCTTCCGAGACGCGTGCTAAACCTCGAAGGACTCCCAATATACCTACGCCGCCGTTAGCGTTCGTCCGTCCGATTAATTACACAATACAGCCTCCGGTGGCTGTTTACAAGGAGATTATTAAGATATTATGCGATCTCTCGTTGACTCACAAGTTAAGGCACGCGGCCATGTCCCGAAACGAAAAACACAATCAACGCGAAAGCGTGTCCAGCCGACAGGACTACAATAATGCGCATACAAACTGTGGTGGTTTTTTAGCCAGCGTAGGTTCTCACAGATATCTACGCCATTTAAATTTTTCCGAAATCCGAATGAATACTGACATTGTCTATTGTACCGACACGTTTTTTTCTATGTAATTTTCTATCATTTGCCGAGGCAAAGAGACCACACCCATACGGCTTTAACCGGTCAAGGATCATTCGACCGCCGACGGTCACGAAAAAATAGAATTTCAATTGTGTCTGGTTTTACGATCCTCAAGGGGCCAATTGATTTTAAATAATGATCTAAAACTACTAATTATATTGACTTAGCTTAAGATTATTGCACGTTTCGCTTTTAGTTATTTTATAGCAAGAATCTAATCCGTAACACAATTTATTTACACATTTTTTTCCAAGCAAACAAAATATTTAAAATTCGTTTCATATAAATGTTTTTTTGATTTGATGATGATGATGATGATTGCTGTGATTGTGGCTGAGAATGTACTCGACTAATTCACCATAGTTGTTGAAACGGAGTTTAGCTGGGCATTTGCCGGAGAACTTCTTACTGCAGTTCCAGTAACGGCGGTCGTTGGTGGTTTGGGCAAAGGTGTAGTTTTGCAGCATCAACAGAGGCCTCTTGTGCTGTGGAGACTCTATATACTCGAAACTGAAACCTGAAAGAAATTGACGAGTTAGTAATCAAAGTCGTTAACCCAACTGTTCACCAGATACAACAAGCTGTTTGACAGGCAGAGAAAATAAGGACGATATTCCGGGTTCATCGGGACGGGAGAGTTTATTTAATTTCAGTGCTTATATTTTGCTCCTGGAAGCTTATTTTAGTAAATAAAAATGGTTTTAAAAATGATTCAGTTCATTTTATAGTTTGTAAATAAAAACACAAATACACAAGACGTTGTTTTTTTAATATATACTACTAAAATTGTATATTATACGTTACTTAATTGTAGGTATAATTAACAGAATTAAATAATTTTATTACATAAGTAGAAGTTTTCCCTTAAATATGTGTGTGTGTGTGTGTGTGTGTGTGCGTGCGTGCGTGCGTGCGTGCGTGCGTGCGTGCGTGCAAGCGTGCGTGCGTGCGTGTGTGTGTGTGTGTGTGTGTGTGTGTGTGTGGGGGTGTGTTTGTTTTAAGTACCATACGAGGACGTGGGCCTGAATACACAAGGCACATCCGAGGACGTTTTCAATCCGAGGACTTTTCGTGGGTCCTCGGTTTGACTTGACTACGGCATCGTACTCTACGTGCGATTGTGCACCTTCTTGTATACTTAATAAGGAAAAGTCAAGGAATCCTTGGATTGGTCTTGAAAATTTCGGTTAACACACCGACAGAGTGTGAACACTAGGCGGCGCCACTATCGATTTATACACACTCGCTCTACACTCGACTCATGTTTGTTGTACTGTGTGAGGACTTATGTGTAAATTTTACACTCAAACCCTCGTATTGGTGTCAGTACCTGACAGTGTGTATTTAGGTCCTCATATGGATACATTTTCACATCGTGATCAAAGAGTGTGGTTTTTCTGTCTTTGTTTTGTAAGAACGTAAGCAAAGTAAGTATTTTTACAAGCTTTTATTTAGTTTCACCTGTCCGTTTGCAAATTAAATTTCATCCACTTCCCGGTTACTGATAGAGCTGAAATTTTGTATACATGTGTAAATCGCGTGACAATGCAATATTATGATGACATGGTGCTGATCTGATGATGGAGCTGGAAGGTGGCCATAGGAACTTTGTAAAGAAACGACACAATCTTATCGAGTTTGGGCTCGTTTGAATCGTCTTGACGAGTAGTTTGTCTTTCAATGGTAACCACGGTCTGATGATGGACCTGGAAGGTGGTCATAAGAACTATGTAATGAAACAACGCAGCCCCATCGAGTTTCGGCTCGTTTCATTCGTCTTGATGAGTACTTGGTTTTTAGATTGTTACCAGGGTCTGATCTGACGATGGAGCTGGAAGATGGTCATAGGAACTCAGTAAAGAAACGACGCAACCTCATCGAGTCTCGGCTCGTTTGATTCGTCTTGACGAGTACTTTTGTGCTAGATGGTAACCAGGGTCTGATGATAGAGCTGGAAGATGGCCATAGGAACTCAGTAATTAAACAACATAACCCCATCGAGTATGGGCTCGTTTGAATCGTCTTGACGAGTACTTTTGTGCTAGTATAAGTTTCATACTAACTAATAATAGGTAATGTACCTATCTCACGATATAGGATTATTGTGACGTAGACCAATATGGTTAATTATCGTTAAAGATTGCAATGTAGGTACTTATACAATGATATTTTTCTTATCAGGTTTAAATTATTATTTTATAAAAAGCATTTTTTCTTTAATTTTAAACGGTTTTATTTAGCTTGCCCTGTTTATTTCTTTGGGTCAAATTTAGTAATTAAAATTAGACCCACTTCCTGTTGACGGATTGATCTTAAATTTGGTACGCACCTTTAGTTCTAATAAGAATATAATTTAATTATTTTGGTATCATTGTAAATCCAAGATGGCCGCCGCTACAAAATGGCGGATTACATATTTTATCACTACATCCTCAATAGGGGTATCAAATGAACGAGCTTAATTAGTAAAACAGAGTTCTCTATGAGATAAAATGAGAATCCAATATGGCCGCCAAAAAATAGCAGGTTCATTTTTCTTATGACAACCCCTTCAATATGGGTATTAAATAAAAGGTCTTGCCTAGTAGAATAGATTACACTATGAAAAAAATTAAAATCCAATTTGACCGCCATTAAAATTGCAGGCAAATTTTTTTTTCACTATTCTTCAATATGGGTATCCATTTGATATATAGGGCTTGAGTAATAGAATACTGTTTAAATGTTTTGATAAATTTTTAAATCTAAGATGGCCGCCGGAAATGCCAGATTTCATATTTGTTTCAATATGGGTGATGGATATCAAATGAAAGGGCAACTTGAATGAATTAAAAAGAATGAGAAATATGATATATTTCTCATTCTTTTTAAATCGTTATAACAAAATTAAAATTAAAAATAAAGATTAAGATGATGTAGACAATGTACTAAAAGCTAAAACATAATTCTGTAGGTCCTAGGTACCAGTCATCAAACCACTCTCCTACTCAATCTAGGACATTGATAAGACAAAAAAATAAAAACCTTGGGCGTGTAAAATTTCTATCAAGTGAACGATTTTTTTTTGTCTGATCAATGCCCTAGAATGCCCTAGATTGATGAGGCGAGTGGTGTAATGACTGGTACCTAGGACCTACCGAATTCTTATTTAGCTTTTCGTACATTGTCAACATCATTTTAATCTTTATTTTCAATAATAACTTCAAAAATTTCTTTACTATTTTTTTTTAAATAGACGATCATAACTTTTAGTTCAATCTTCATTATTGACGACCGCTCTAGTCGAGTGGCTCGCACGCTGGCGGACTCTTATGTCGCCATCTCTGAGAGCCCAGGTTCGATTACCGGCTGGGTCAATACAGAATCAGAGCAATGTATGTGATGTTGTCTAATATTTTTAACGGACTTCTGAAAGGAGTAGGTTATTAATTCGGTTGTATATACTATGTTTCTTGTATTTTCAAGTTACATTGATTTGGATGATTTTTTTTGTATCGATAGGTTTTAATCGTTACATCTAAAATATAGTGAAGATAAATGATGAAGACCCTTGGCGACAGGCAACAAAACTCCTCAATGACGAATGATCAAGTTGTGATTGGTTATTGTATTAAATGCAAAGAAAATAGCTGGTACCATGAGTAGAAAAAGGATCACAGACTTCGTAGATACCTTATGGAACTCCTTAATGACCGACAGTACATATATTGTGATTGATTATTATGTTGAGTACGAAGAAAAGTAGCTGATTAGGTAACTATCAACGAGCTAAGTATCCCAGACTTCATAGATACCATATGGAACTCCTCAAAGATCAACGGTACACATATTATAATTGGATATTATGTTGAATACAAAAAAAAGTAGCTGGTTAGGTAATATTCAACGAGCAAAAGATCCCAGACATCAGAGATAGCATATGGAACTCCTCAATGACCGACAGTAGACATATTTGGATTTATTATTATGTTGAGTACGAAAAAAAAGTAGCTGGTTAGGTAACTATCAATGAGCCAAGGATCCCAGACTTCACAGATACCATATGGAACTCCTCAATCACCAACAGTACACATATTGTGATTGGTTATCATGTTAAGTTCGAAGAGAAGTAGCTAATGAAGTAACTATCAATGATCAAAAGATCCCAGACTTCACAGATACCATATGGAACTCCTCAATCACCAACAGTACATATATTGTGATTGATTATTATGTTGAGTACGAAGAAAAGTAGCTGCTTATGTAACTATCAATGCGCAAAAGATCACAGACTTCAGAGATACCCTATAGAACTCCTTAAAGACCAACAGTACACAAATTATAACTGGTTATTATGTTGAATACAAACAAAAGTAGCTAGTTAGGTAACATTCAACGAGCAAAGGATCCTAGCCATCACAGATAGCATATGGAACTCCTCAAAGACCGACAGTACACATATTTGGATTTATTATTATGTTGAGTACTAATAAAAGTAGCTGGTTAGGTAACTATCAATGAGCAAAGGATCCCAGACTTCACAGATACCATATGGAACTCCTCAATCACCAACAGTACAAATATTGTGATTGGTTATCATGTTATGTTCGAAAAGAAGTAGCTAGTTAAGTAACTATCAGTGAACAAAGGGCCCCAGACTTCACAGATACCATATGGAACTCCTCAATGACCAACAATACATATATTGTGATTGATTATTATGTTGAATACGAAGAAAAGTAGCTGCTTATATAACTATCAATGAGCAAAGGATCACATACTTCAGAGATACCGTATGGAACTCCTCAAAGACCAACAGTACACATATTGTAATTGATTATTATGTTGAGTACGAAAAAAAGTAGCTGGTTAGGTAACTTTCAACGAGCAAGGGATCCCAGACTTCAAAGATACCATATGGAACTCCTCAATGACCAACAGTACACATATCGTCATGGGTTATCATGTTAAGTACGAAGAGAACTAAATGGTTAGGTAACTATTAATGAGCAAAAGATCTTAGACTTTACAGATACCATATAGAACTCCTCAATGACCGACAGTACACATATTGTGATTGATTATTATGTTGAGTACAAAGAAAAGTAGTTGGTTAAGTAACTATCAAAGAGCAAAGGATCACAGACTTCACAGATACCATATGAAACTTCTAAATGACCAACAGTGCACGTATTGTGATTGGTTACCATGTTGAGTACGAAAAAAAGTAGCTGGTTAAATAACTATCAATGAGCAAAGGATCACAGACTTCACAGATACCCTATGAAACTCCTCAATGACCGACAGTACACATATTGTGATGATTATTATGTTGAGTACGAAGAAAAGTAGCTGGTTTTCGTACCTATCATTGGACAAAAGATTATAAAGTCATAGTCAAAATATGATTATTTAATAAACTCAATTATTAATTACTTTAAATCGTATAAATCTTTTCAACCTACCACCAATTCAGGACATCATTTTTTAACTGTTTCAAAGAACGGGCGCAAAAAACCATAGCGCACAGAAGTAACGACATTTACAAAAAAAATGTCGTTACCAGGTCATAAAATACAATACATACTCATCATATATCAGGTCGTATAATATATATAAAGATACAAAATTCAATATGTATATAATAGACTTCAATGGTAACTTATGGAGCCAAATAATTGGCTATTGTACAAAATATATAACAACGTCAGTGGTTAGGTACCTAGCCGTAGTTAACTAACAATCACTACGACGAAAGCATATGCATAAGTTCGCAATGTAGAAAACAATAATGCTGATAACATTGTCGTCATGGCGACATACTTAGATAAGATGGTAGCGGTAAAACTGGTGGTACAATGTCTTCGTCATAAAAAATATCAACATTTTTTGTACTTTTAACCGCCTCTGTGGTCTAGCGGTAAGACCTTAAACCATGAGGTCCCGGGTTCGATTCCCAGCGGGGGTACTAACTGTGCTCGGTTTGGTTAGTGGTAGGTGTGGCGGCCTGCGTCGCCACATAATTTATTATCTTCACGTATGGTTAAAGAGTTTGTTAGCGCATTCTTAAACGCGTGTAGATCCGATAAAGATAAGACGGCATCCTCCCTCCAACATCTACGTAGTATAAATCGTCTTGTATGTTTTAGAGACAATAAGTTAGTTACAATGTAGTCACTATAAATATACAACATCACATAAAGAGACGCAGACGTTATTTACCATCACTATGGAACCTTCCATCATCACAACCTCTTATAACTCGCCAGACGGAACAGTAGGCCTTGTTCTAAGTCCGCCTGGCTATAGCTCCCACCAACTTATCTTAGTATGTCGCGTCGCCATAACAACAATGTTATCAGCAGTTCGAGGTAAGATAGCCAGTTCCTTAGTGGTTAAGGATACCGGGAATGACGCGATTTCACATGCCTTATCATCACTTAACATAAATCAGGTCCGGTCAAGTAAAGAGCTTATGTACATCAGGACCACATCGAATGTTAAATACAAAATAAATGTTCTCGAATGGTACTTAAAACATGTTATGTTTACACATTTCTCCTTTGGTCCTCGCTTTGTACATGCGGGAGTCGGAAAAACGTCCTCATATTGTTTCTGTACAGTCAAACACACGGTCCTCGAATTGTATTGGATTCAAGAGAAAGTGTGTGAAAATGAGTCCCCGGATTGCCATGTGTAGTCAGGCGATTGGGTCCTCGAAAGGTACACACAGACGTCCTCGGAAAGATGTCTCCACAAGCGTTTGCAGTGTATAACAAGTCCACGCATTGGTCAAGAAAAGTTAATAAATAAAATGCTGCAATAACGTTAGACAAATAGACCTGATCATTAACAAAGTGTTTTCTGTTTCTTTCTATCGTTTTAAAGTAACAATACAAGGTCATTAACATGGTTTTTGAGAGAGTCCTCGGATGGGTCATATAAAACCATAGTCCTCGAAAGGCCGTCTGTACAAACAGGGGTGTGTGTGTATGTGTGTGTCTGGGGGTAAGTATATGTGAGTGTGTGTGGGAGGTGTATATGTACTTAGCGTGTGTATTATGAAGATGTATCTTAGAGGGCTGATATAAAACCTACTGCTTTATGTAGCGTCTGTGTGAAAAACAATAAGTTTCAACTCCATCAGGTTAAAATGTAATCGCGCTTGCGCGTCCACTACGTGAACGCATCTAAAACTAAAAGAGATTCTCTGCACCGCGTACGCGCTTTCATAGTAGGAGATTCAAATTACTTAATGAATAAATCGGTTGTAGCACTTCTGTCTAAACACAAATACTAAATCCTAAATAATATAATATCAAATCAAATGATCTCACTATGATCTCACTATAAACGTCCTACTGCTGGGTAAATAAAACTATTTTAGCAAATTGTACACATCTAACAACTGACAAGGACGCAAATAACAGAGCTTGTTCACTTACTCTAAATATCCTGTCGTTAGCTACTTGTGTGGGACGTTGAAAGCGTGTTCCAGCCGGATTGAGGTGGTCTCTTACAATTTGATCTAGAGGTGCTAAAGGTAATTTTTCCTTTAATCAAATAGGTTGATTAAAGGGAAAATCATAATAAAGAAGAAAGTAATGTATCGCTTATAATTGCAAAGCGATTGTGTAAGCGAGCCATTATTGAGTATCGCTCATAATTTTGCGATTGTGTAGGCGAGCCATTATTGATTCTGTCTTCACTATGGTCTGGTCGTTCTGCTTTTGTCTCTGCTCGACGGCCCTGCCAGTATGGAAGTCCGTCTGTGTTTAAATTAACAGCCATATCGATTTTTTATGCGATTTACTCTCATATAAAAGGGAGACACGCTGTGAAAGCTTTCTTTTCCCGCTTGCCTACCTACCATTACTTACAACGTCGCACTGTTAAAATTCTGCGCGAAAATATAACCCGAAATCTCGGTGAGTTGTCTACCATATTTCCAACTTTAATTATTTTGTTGAATTGCTGTGTGTTAGTTTTACAAATATTACTAGTGTTTTGTAGTGTTTGGTAATTGCATAGATTGTTAGTGTTTAACGTACAGTCTAAATTAATATAATTCTTTTAAAGTCATGTTACCTTCAAAGGGAATAATTGGTATTCCTGTCTTGTTACAATTACTGTCTAACATGTGTAAATGGTATTGGAGGACGCGAGGTTCCTGTGATCCCGTGGACGAAATACCATTCGGGAAAAAGTTGGAAATATGGTAGACAACTCACCGAGATTTCGGGTTATATTTTCGCGCAGAATTTTAACAGTGCGACGTTGTAAGTAATGGTAGGTAGGCAAGCGGGAAAAGAAAGCTTTCACAGCGTGTCTCCCTTTTATATGAGAGTAAATCGCATAAAAAATCGATATGCCTGTAATTTAAACACAGACGGACTTCCATACTGGCAGGGCCGTCGAGCAGAGACAAAAGCAGAACGACCAGACCATAGTGAAGACAGAATCAATAATGGCTCGCCTACACAATCGCAAAATTATGAGCGATACTCAATAATGGCTCGCTTACACAATCGCTTTGCAATTATAAGCGATACATTACTTTCTTCTTTATTATGATTTTCCCTTTAATCAACCTATTTGATTAAAGGAAAAATTACCTTTAGCACCTCTAGATCAAATTGTAAGAGACCACCTCAATCCGGCTGGAACACGCTTTCAACGTCCCACACAAGTAGCTAACGACAGGATATTTAGAGTAAGTGAACAAGCTCTGTTATTTGCGTCCTTGTCAGTTGTTAGATGTGTACAATTTGCTAAAATAGTTTTATTTACCCAGCAGTAGGACGTTTATAGTGAGATCATAGTGAGATCATTTGATTTGATATTATATTATTTAGGATTTAGTATTTGTGTTTAGACAGAAGTGCTACACGGTGTATAAGTGACGGAGTTCTGAGGTAACAAACATAAAAAAAAATACAACGAATTGATAACCTCCTTCTTTTTTTTAAAGTCGGTTAAAAATCTCTTTTCTGGATATCCATCTAAACATAGCATTGCAAACAAACTATCATCGAATATTATACAACAATTTTCTTTAGTTTCTGACAATCCTGACAATTTGATTTTTTGTTTTACGTCCATACACAGAACAGCATTAAGTTAACTGAATTTGTATCCCGCAATTCATCAACCAGATATTCAATCGATATGATTGTGCCTGTTATTGCATTTAAGGATAGTGCGGTCATATATAGTATGGATGACAGCGCGGCAGCCTTTATGACAGTGGCTGGCGCAGTACCAGCGGGTCTTGCAGCCGATTTGCATGTGTCGGCGGAACCTGTACCCAGCGAGGTATATGACGGTAGTCCCTCTTGATGTCGTCTCGAAGACCGCCTCTGAAATGCATAAAACAATTGTCAAGCGAGTGAAAGCATACAGCATGCATAATATATTCCTGATGGAGTAGAAGAATATTTGCATATTATTATGGGAAGGATAGTCCAGATGTGGGACCAATAAACAGAATGATAAACTCGAAGATAACGAAACGTTGAAAAAAATATCCATCTCAGATGGGAATGGAACCCACGTCCTCCGCAATCCAGGCGGCTGCGGTGACCACTTCGCCACCGAGGTATTGGTTGACCTGACGAAATTTTTCAACGCTTGTGATTGTGTTTTTATAGTAACAAAGCCTTTTTAAACCTCTTAGAATTTCATCTTTAGAGCCCTGAATGAAAATATTTTACGATATTTTAAACATTCTGTTAATATAAGACTGCTTTATAGATTCATAACGTTTGATTGATTTCGTTAAAAACGCTTAAATAAACTCGAAGATAACGAGACGTTGAAAAAAAATGATGATTGCGGAGGACGTAACGTAAATAACGCAAAGAATCAAATATTACGAAACTGATGATGAGTTTTTTCTTTCAACGGAGCTTACACGATCGAATGAATTGCTTTTATATAACGAATACATGATAATTAAGAAATAATTACAAAAAGGAAAGGAATTAAAATAACATGTACAAATCAAAAAATTGGTTGCCTGTAAAGTCGGTATACGGGCGAAAGTTTTACGTGACAACGACTTTGAGTGGTAAAATAATTTTAATGTGAATATTCATTCGTATAGTAGGAAGAAGGATGAAATCTCTCTCGCTCTGTCTCTCTCGCTCTTAGGCGGGCTAACTGTGCTCGAGTGGAAGGGACGCGTATTAATCGGCATGTGAATGCTGAAGATTGGATTTTGTGATGGTATTGTCAATTGTAGTGATGGCTGCCCTGCAACCTTTCCAGTATCTAGGACAGCGCCATCTAGTTCTCAAACCACTGCTCCTATGGTATAAAAAGGCATAACCTTGTACGGAAATTAAATGCTGTCCACGATGAGAAACTTGGCGATATACTTTTTGTCCTGAAATAAACAAGTTTTAAAGCCGATACAATTTAATTTAGTAATTTTGTTGTTTGCCTATGATCACGACCTCGCTTTCGAGAACAATAGAATAAAACACGATGATACGCTGCTACGTTTTGATGTGAACGAAGGACCAAATAAAACACTTTCGCATCTTCAGTAATTTTTAGTTAGTAATGATTAGCATAGACGTTAATTGGTACATTAGCACTAGTCTTTCATCACATTCTTCTACATACAGCTAGAGAGCTAGAGGCGATGCATGATTTCCTTGCTCAAAAAGACTGCAAATATAATACCATATACGAAAACAGACGCATTTAAAAATAGTTGACCGATGGAGCAAGCGGAGAACGTTCTTTACTACTGACTACAATTGTCACTCTCTTCCTTCCTGTTGCTCACTCATCTATTGCCGTAAGTGTTACCAGTATTACAGTAATATATAGTACTTGATCCACGAAAACAATATTTGACATTGTCTCTCAATAAAAGTTTTTTTTGCAATTTATAATTACGCATTTATTACCTTTACTTTGTTATAGGCATGTTGCATTAAAATTATACGAGTAGCACCGCGTTTGTAACTTAAACGCTACATAAAATGATTATGCCATACATGACAATATTAAACAAGTAATTTTCCGCAAACGTCATCAAGTCCCTTAGTGGTACTTGCACCAAGAGTTACCAGCCAAACTGCTGTTTGACACCACAGGTCACTACCACTCAATACATCCAAAATTTGCATGGCTTACATCAACATTGAACATTAGGTAAATTTGCCTGACAGCTTCGGATAAAGTGTGGTGTCATGACAACCACAACAACATCCTGGACTGAAGATAGCTTCGCTTTTTATATTTTTTTATTGACTGAAAGACCTACGTTTTATAGAATGTAATTTTTACTAACTATTCGTACGTGTACGTAATGCGTATACCATTTTTAAATTTAATGACTACAGTGCTATGGAATAAATGTTTTGAATTTAACATTAATTGATTCCGCCTATGCCATCCTCGGATGATTATGCACATTGTTGCATTTGATGATTTCATCAGTATCCGTAGCACAGTATAAACATGAGCTAAAGCAGTAAGGAAGCTACGTACAAACGCTCGAAATGACGCACGCCCACAGACGCACGTCTTTACAGGGCCCCTAAGCGGACATCGCAGTGCTCTCAGTAGCGCGTATCGCGTCGAGAACGAGTGTTCACTGTTGTGTTTTGCGAGCGCTGTGCGCGCGATTTTTAAAAATGCCACGAGTGTGTGTATTGCGTAGTATTCGGCTACTTGAACTCGGCTTCTTCAAAACCGGAGCTTTCGTTTTTTAAACTTCCTGCTGATGTTAAAAGGTAAGAATGATTTATTATTACTAAATAAAAAGCTTTTTGTTTTAAATAAATCGTTTGGTTGTTTAGGATTTTTTGAGCGCGCGTTATTTTAATGGTGAAAAGTAATAAGAATTGATACTACGAAACTTAATCGTTAATAAACTTTGCTTTAAAAATCGATATCTGAGGATCTGTGTAGTTTCTGACAATGAACCCGTAATTAGAATGAGAAAAAGTAGCCGCCAAATTGAACTTTTTAGTTATTTAACCGATTGCTTTGAAAATCGATATCTGGGGATCTGTGTGGTTTCTGACAACGACTCCGTTATTAGTATGAGACAAAATAGCCTCCATCTTGAACTTTTTAGTTATTCGACCGATTGCTTTAAAAATCGATATCAGGGGATCTGTGGGGTTTCCGACAATAAATCCGATAATAGAATGAGGAAATTAGCCGCCATATTTAACTTATTAGTTTTTAATTTAAAAAAATTAAAAGTGACAACCCTTATGCTTTGCTAGTTATATCAAAAAAAGTGCTAACTAGCTGAGATACAGCGCTAACTAAACAAAAACTTTTTCAGTTTTACAAAAATAAGAGGACAACCCTAACGCTCAATTGGCGCGTAGGTATATAAAACAAGAAAAGGGCCGAGCTTCCGTACTGCTTTAGCTTATATTTATACTGTGTCCGTAGTGTGTACGACGGCAGGGCACTTCTTCCTGTGGTGGGTAGAGCAGCGCCATCGAGTCTTGTAGTTGTCTCGCCGATGCATGCTGAACTGATATCCGTCCAGCGATATTATGGGCTTCGATCGATATGATAATTCGAACACAACCGGTTTAGTTGCTAGAATAGTAAAAAACTGGAATTAGTAATCATAACATCACAAATGCCTCACAATTAGTTATCTTTTTATGTGAATAAATTATATTGTTGGTGTTGCTTAATATTATTATTTATTATTTACGTAAATTGATTTGTATTTTTTCATGTGTTTATTTTGGGCTTGCCCTAATCTGAAGCCCTAGGCACGCCGCTGGCCTTCCCAAGTAACACACATAGGCTGAATACTAGATGAATAATGGATTATTGTGTATTACTTAGCGCTGAATAAAATTACTGAATAAAAGCTGGGTAGCATGCTATTCAGCCACTACACTGCTTAAATGGGCACAAATTATTCAGCTTTAGTTCGCAATTGCTGAATAATATCATTATAGTAACGTTATAATCGCAGTATAAGGTGTAACAGGTGGTAACAAGGCAAAATACTAGCAAATTAAGGAAACACTAGTTACCCTTTATTTAGACAATTGTCGTCTATGTACGCTTTTATATTTATAGTTATTAAGTTAAAGGTTCACGATTTGCTCTGTAAGAACGTCTATTAATACTTTTAGTGACAGATGATTCATATTTACGACAGTGAGAGAAGACAAGTTTTTAAAATGATTGTATGATATCGGTATATGTTCCTTTTGTTAATAACTTCATTATTTCACGTGAAAGCTAGTGGGAATTCAAAATTACTGTTAGAGTATACATATATTTCTAAGAAAATTTTCAAGCGCCAGTACATAAATAAGTTTTTACTACAAATTATACTAAAATAAACACATTTAATCAAAAACATTTCGGGTAAAAATTGATAGATTGTGTCATTATTTTAGTCTGTCACCAATAATCACATTAAAAATATTTATTTGTAATTCCTTTCTTTACTAAGTTCGTGTTAAATAAATAAAATTATGTATACCAGTGTAGATATTAAAGGTTATACAGAATAAAAAATGGTGGTGAAATTAAAGAGCGATGTGAACCGTTATACTTCAACATTACTGCCGTAGCCCGCGTAATGGGGCACATATGTCTGCTTATTCAAACTTAGCCGTAATAAAGTCTTACATGTGAATCCATATACGGCAATACACTGATTACTAGCTGAATATTCGTTCGAACTAGCATCGATAAAATGTGTGATAAAATACACTTTTAAGGATCCGCATAATATAGACTGATCCATTTAAGGGACTTGTTACGTAAATGAATTGATCCGTGACAAGATTCACGGGGATATACTTATTCAGTCATCACCAGATTAAATCAACTGATGTGAACCTCTATTAAGCAATATACGTTATAAAATACTCGAAGTGCTCTTCAAGAGTAATAAGAACGTTCAGATGAACTTGTAAACAGCCACTATTCAGTCGTAAATAATAGCAGTATAGATACGGATAAACAGGGAAATTTTACACCATTGTACCATGTACTCCTTTATATATCATATATCTGTGTAACAGTACACATGTACTCCCTTTAGAAGGCAGCGTTTAGAGGTACACATTTACTCCATTATACAGCATATGACATATTTGCCACTACTTAATTGCCCTTATTCAGTAAGTAGGCTTGAAAATTTAAAACGGCTGAATAAAAGCGTAGGTTATATACCAAATAAACGTATCTTGCTGTTTAAGGGTAAAGAATATCTACCATTATTAAGTTCTTATTCAGAATATAGCTCCTTGTGTACTAATATTCAGCTTAAGGATCACCAGTGAATTATAATAACGGTTTTAATACTCTGTAAGCAACATTTATGACCAAAAGTGATTAAATATACAGCTTTCTGTGTTACTTGGGTTGAGATCCTACACGTGACCCCTGGTTGGTGGTAAATGAGTGACAATGTTTAAGTTGTAGAGTCACGCTCAAGGCCGACAACGCTTCTGCGTGTCCTCTGATTACTTTCCACCAGGTGACCTGTCTGCTCGTTTGCTAGCTTTTCAACTCGTTCTGTTCTATTATAGTTATTATGTAACATAGGAGTCAAGCTTTTGTTATACTAACCACATAACGGATCTTTGCTGTCTGATAAATAAACATTTTTAGTTTTATTTTAATTAAGTTTTGGAACCCTGTCGCGTAACGGTTAAAGGATACTACCATCCCCTTCTTCCTTTGGGGGTCGTAAAAGGCGGCTAACGGACAAAACACTGCACGTACATCAATGATCAGCGTAATCAAGAACACGGTGAGTCCATACAACAATACGTTACCGCATTACGTCTGTTAAGCAAAAGTTGTGAATTTGCAACGTTGGAAGACGATTTAATAAGAGATCGGATAGTATGTGGCATCCGTCAGGCCGCCGCTGACGGCCGCTGCGCCGTCCTCTGCCGCCCGCCGGCGCGGCACCGCCGCGGGCGTGTGCGGGATGTGGCTTCGCGCGCTGCGCTGACGGCGACCAGTCGTGCGATTCTCTAAGCTAAAGCCTTGATAGCTGCGGCTGCCGCAGCGCTGAGAAATTACTCTGTCTCATTCATATTCATAGAATTGGAAAGAGATATCAGATCACAGCCATGCGCGCAGCGTCTATGTGTCGCTTAGAGAATCACATAGCAGTGCCCAGCGCGTTTCGTCAGCTGGTATGTTTGTGGTAATCGCGGACACTTTGCGCGCATGTGTAAGTCCAGCCATTCTTTTAGTAGAAGTAGTAAAGTACAACATGTGTATAAAGTAGATTGTAAGAATGATGAAAGAAGTTATTTAGAGTATAGTGACTCGGATGACAGTGTATCTTTTTGTATTTCGACTATAGATTCGAAGAAAAATAACTCAGAGGACTGGTTTCAAATACTTTCTTGTGAAAACGGTTCGGAAAAGTTTAAGTTAGATGCCGGAGCCGATTGCAATGTTTTAGCTTACCATAAATTTATAAAATTAGGATTTAATGATAGTGTGATAAGAAAGAAAAACGTTCCCCTATTATCTTACACTCACAATGTCATACCTACAAAGGGAGTTTGTGTACTGCCGTGGTTTTATAAAGGAAATGTTTATGAACTAACATTTGTGATCGCTGATATGGATTGTAGTAGTGTTCTGGGATGGAAATCATGTGAAGAGATGGGGCTTGTAAGACGGATCAAGTCTATCGATATATCAAATTACGAAGATCTGTTTAAGGGCTTAGGTTGTCTCCCAGGAAAATATCACATCGTGATAGATGAATCTGTGGCTCCAGTAATATGTGCTTCTAGGAAAATTCCACACGGCTTGCGAGACCGCTTAGCAGCTGAACTGAAAAAAATGGAACAAATGAGCGTCATTAGAAAAGTAAGTCACCCCACACAGTGGGTTCATCCCTTAGTGTTGGCCGCTAAGAAAAACAATGGCATTCGCCTGTGTCTGGATACGTGGGAACTGAACCGAGCGGTGCAGCGCGCGCACTTTTAGCTTCCGACCGTGTCTGAGCTGGCGGCGCGACTGCATGGCGCGAAGTTCTTTTCCGTGTTGGACGCAAATTCTGGGTTCTGGGCCGTCCAGCTGGATGACGAGAGCGCGGATCTGTGCACGTTTAGCACACCGTTCGGACGATATCAATTTTTGCGGCTCCCATCCGGTATAAGCTGTGCTTCCGAAGTTTTTCATGGTAAAGTCCGGCAACTGCTGGAAGACCTGGAGGGCGTTGAAAGCTACATTGATGACGTGCTCGTCTGGGGGGAAAGTAGAGACATTCATGATAGGAGACTTAAAGCTTTGTTGGAAAGGGCGAGAGAGATCAATTTAAAGTTCAATAAAGAAAAGTGCAAAATATGTGTACGGGAGGTGACATATTTAGGTCATATATTTGAGGCGAATGGTATGCGTCCAGATGATAATAAAATTAGAGCCATTAGGGAAATGTGTACACCAAAAAATAAAAAAGATCTAGAAAGATTTTTAGGGGCCGTAAATTAGTTGTCAAAGTTCATTCAAAATTATTCTGAAATAGCGTTGCCTTTGACGAGTCTATTAAGGAAAGAGAATGAATGGCGATGGGAGGAAAGCGAAAGAGAAGCATTTAATAGGTTAAAGGAGAGTGTAACGAGTGCTGGCGTGCTCGCGCTGTACAACCCGGCGATGGCGATGCGGCTGTAGGTGGACGCGTCCAGTTGCGCGCTCGGCGCCGTGCTGCTGCAGAGCGCGCGGCCTGTCGAGTACGCGTCACTCACGCTCACTGACACACAGAAGAGGTACGCTCAGGTCGAGAAGGAAATGTTAGCCATAGTTTTTGCTTGTGAAAGATTTTACCTGTACATATATGGTAAACAAGGGGTAATAGTAGATTCAAATCACAAACCGTTAGAGAACTAGAATACATAAAGTCTGGTTGGCCTAATCATAAATACAGTGTGGAAACCAACCTTAAAGAGTACTGGTCTATTAAAGATGACTGGTGTACAGTTAACGATATAATATTGAAAAACAATTGTGTTAATACCAAAACCGTTAAGATTAAAAATGTTAAGTATTGTTCATAAAGGGCACTTAGGAATTGACCGGTGTAAGAGGCGAGCGAGACAGGTAATGTTTTGGCCAAATATGTCACGTGACATTGAATTATATGTGAAGCGTGTAAAGTCTGTCAGGAGTTCTCAAACGCCACATGCAAAGAGCCGATGTTGTCAATCGAAATTCCAACACTACCATGGCACAAAGTAGGGTCAGATATGTTTGAGTACAAAAGAAAATATTATTTAATTGTCGTTGACTACTATTCTAATTATATAGAAGTTTCCCAACTGAATAACATTATGTCTAGCACAATAATAGAAAATATGAAACAGTTATTTTCACGTCACGGCATCCCAAAGGTCATAATAAGCGATAATGGAACACAATATAGTAGCCGTGAATTCAGAAGTTACGCGCAAGAATGAGGTTTTGACCATGTGACGTCATCACCTAATTATCCTCAATCAAATGGAAAAAGCGAACGGGCGGTTCAAACTATAAAAAAAATACTTATCAAATCAATAAAAGGCAACGGAGATTTTAACTTGGCTCTCCTGAATTTAAGAAACACCCCAAGGGATGGTTTGAGTTCTCCTGCTCAGCTACTGATGGGTCGAAGGCTGCGGTGTCAATTGCCAGTGCAGTGTAAGCTTTTGAAACCTAGGCCTATCGACTCTTCAGAATATTAAAAAATGTTAGATAATCAGAGTAAATCCAAGACGTTATATGATAAGCAATGTAAACCACTTCCAAATTTAGATAAAGGTGATGCAGTTATTTTTATAGATGGAAAGCGCAGAAAAAGGGGAACTGTAGTCGATTATGCCAACACCCCTCGATCGTATATTGTGCAAAATAAAATTGGTGCTAGATACAGACTCAATAGGCGTCATTTAATTAAATGTGAAAATGGGTAGAATTCATCAAATGAAAATGTAGATGACTTTTGTGATGCTTGTGGGGATGAGGGTCTCAAAGAAGAAACAACATCAGATAATATCGACGATCGTAACGTAAATATTACTGCTCCTAGGAAACCCGCATCCCCGCTGCTCATAAGAAAAGCTAAAAAAATTGCTAAACAACGGCTCGGCATTGAGTGACATCATGTAAATGTGCTAATGATAATGGATGTTGTTTGTTCTTTTGTTCGTATTAGCTTAGCAGTACAAAGAGTTTAAAAAAATTGTTGTTAAGTTAGAATTTATAGGGGGAGGGTAGATAAGTAAAGTTAAATGAATAGTAAAAAGAGCACCGTCCTTTTATTTAATATAATTTTACAACATTGTTATTTAAGGAGAAGGTGTTGTGGGTATTTCATAATAAAATAATATTATTAGTTATGTAGGTAGTAACGGTTTTTTGAATAAACAGTTGTTGCCCAGAGCTCGGTCGTTTCATTGTAATCACAACAAGTATAATAAAGTAAAAAAGTTTACTACTAAATACATTTAAACTAATCAGTTAAAGTATGTAGTAATTAATTTACAAACTTCTATCTGGCTGGCAAGAGCTGGAAGAGAGTGGCCGCAGATCGTGCTCGTGGCGTGCTCTTGGAGAGGCCTGTGTGCGGCAGTGGACAATTATTATACGCGATGATGATGACGGTGATTTTATTTTCACTTTACGCACTTTACTCACATGCCAATCAACCTGTTAACTGTATTTAGTACCATGAGTCAAATAATAAAAATACTTCGTATTCATTATATTAAAAAATTGTTCTTTAGATTCTTCTGGTTGTCTTAGTGCCAATATTTATGTAAGTAATATAATTATGTGCACTATAAATAAATGTGAAAAAGTACTTTATACATTTTTTATTCTTACATAAACGGACGAGTATCTATGATTGTGCACGTTCTTGATTTTTATGATCTCATCAGAGTCCAGGGTGTGGACGTAGGCTTTGCATCCTCTGTGGTGGTGAGTCGAGCAGAACCACCGAGTTTTGATGAAGCTCTGCCGGTGTCTGCTGAGCCGAAAACCGTCTATGGAAATTATTGGCCCTCCGCGACTAGACAGAGATTTTCGTAAATACCTATGGAGAATTAAGAATTTACATCTTGTGGTGGATAAAACTATGTATGATTGTGATTTTTTCTGTTCTAGGAAGTTTTAGGATGTGGTTTCTTTTATTAAGTACTTCTTTATTGAAACAAACAAATTAATTATAAGCATATTATTTTATTATGACTTTCAAAGTTATGGTATTTATTTTAAAATGTTACATAACAGTTAACTAGTGTGAGTAGTTTATTTAACAGATTCATGCTGTAGTTATATAGCTTGTTAACTGAATAAATTATATTAAACCTTGATATTTAAATATTAATAAGTAAAAACAGAAATAGAGAAATCGTGTGTCATGTAACATGTTGCAAACTGGCATTAGTTGTCGCAAAGTGGTAATCCGGAGCTACTTACAGCATTTTTGTCATATAGTCGGCCACCCGAGGGTTGGGTTGGTTGAGTCCTGGGTTCAATTCCCACCACGCATTTTAGTAAAGGATCCGAGCATACAACGACCTTCACCGAGCAGGTTAATGGATGAAAAGTATTTTATATCAAATTTAATGTGTTAAAAATATATTGCGAGTGGTTTGGCTAAAAACTCCAGTCCAGTATATGATTAATTCAATATTTAAAAATATTTTTTTTAAATATTGCACTTGTTTCGATAATAGATAAAAAATTACATAGGTACCAATCGAAAGTATGAAGCCTATAGAATATGCAAACGTTAGGTTGACTATTTTTTTTCCTGTCATAACATTGGGTAGGCCGGTGTAAACAGGCAAGTCAATATTAAAAATTTGCAACCGTCTAGTTAAATAAATAAAATTTATGTATATATAAAGATAAGCTCATTACAAACACACACATACCAAACCAGTGCGATGCAAAAAAAATATTATTTTTTTATATTAAATTAATCATTAAAGGTACTGCACTGAAATTTTTCAGCCAACCCACTCGCGATATATTATTTAACATATTAAATTTGATATAAAATACTTTTCATCCATTTACGCACGGTTTACGCATTTCAGGTTCCCATACAAACTTCCAAGTCGACATTTTTAAAAACCAATAAGCTAAATTTGATGAAACTTTACATTTAAGGAAATTTTAAACACTGAAAAAAGACGACAACCTCAGGCGGGAATCGAACCACTGTTGTTGACTATGTTGACTAACTAACAATGTTGACTAAAAACATAAGCATCAAGCACTGACAAATTTCGACGGTTGAAAGCCAGACCTCGGTAGCCAAATGGTTAAGGCAGCCGCCCGGAATGCGGAAGGTGCGTGGTTCGATTCCCGCCTGAGGTTGTCGTCTTTTTTCAGTGTTTTAAAATTTTAGTTAAGTATATTTAAGCGTTAATAAAACGCTAAAATATAAAACATTAATGAAACTTTACATGCTGAAGTAAAACACAGGGATCTAAATAGTTTGTTGAAACATTTTAAAAAAATGTTTATTTAACTGAGTTATTGCGATTTTTGGGGTATTCCTCGAAGCGCACCCATTTTGAAGCGCACCAGACCAAGCGCACCTAAACTATTCCTCCAAGCGCACCCGTTAGGTGCGCTTCAGAATAGGTAATTAAAATATTATATTTACATTCCTCGAAGCGCACCTACGGTAAAAAATAAAAAGGAGCTTAAAAGATTCGTAATATTGATGTAGATAGAAACTAGGACTAGGTGCTTAAGCAACTTACTACGTCAATAATAAATTGAATCATGACAGTCATATTGATGTAAAAGTACTAGGGAGACATAAATGAAAAGAGATAGATAGGCGCCTTAGCGATCTTACTTACCCTTAACTATCAGGATAAAAGAAATAAACGAGTAGGACTAGGTGCTGCAACTTACTAATTATGTCAATAATAAATTGAATCATGACAGTTATTTTGAACTAAAAGTACGGTAGTACTATTACTTATTCTGTGCTAAAAGTACCAGGGTGGCATAAATGAAAAGAGGTAGATACTCTAAAAATAAACGTAGGTTATTCGTTATCGATATTTTATGTTAGTGACTACATCTCTTTCCTCATTTTATCTGCTGGTGCGCTTCGAGGAATAAAAATATAATATTTTAATTACCTATTCTAAAGCGCACCCAACGGGTGCGCTTGGTGGAATAGTTCGGGTGCGCTTGGCCTGGGTGCGCTTCGAGGAATACCCGCGATTTTTAACTTTCTATAATGGACTTTAAATCGCAAAAACGCTGCTAAAAAAAAAATTTTTTTTAATGTTTTCAACAAATTATTTAGATTCCTGTATTTCACTTTAGCATGCAAATTGTCATCAAAATTGGCTAATTGGTTTTTAAAAATTTCGACTTGGAAGTAAGTTTGTATAGAAAATCGAAATGCGTCAACCCTTTATGGAGAATACTAACATTATTTCCGTACCGTACCCAATTTTCTTTAGTTTTAAGTTGTATGTTTAAAAGTACCTAATGGTTTTTCTGTTCTTTTTTGTTATTGATTCAATTAAATAGCTTTATATTATTTTTATTAAAATCAAGTTTTATTAATATTTATTTTAGCACCTTTTGGGTGGTTATGTTCATTTACGCATTTAATGATTTCTTTGGTGTCTTCCAATGTGTAGACGAACGCTTTGCACTTGTTTCTACTTTTGAAGGAGCAGGCCCATCTAGTTTTGCAGGATCTTGTCTGGTGTTTGCAGAATGTGAAACCGCCTATAGACAACAGCATATTTCCCCATTTCGACTTCGTGAATAAGGGATCTGAAAATAGCAACGTCAGTTAAAGGTATTTTAATCATCTTCGTATCATCGTAATATTTTCAAACGGTTTTAGTCAAGAAACATCATCAGTTTCGTATACGGAAAGACGTTTCTTTACTTTACATTTTTTTTAAACATTACTTTTGTTTCAGTCGGGCATGTCGGCTATATTAATTAACCTATGAACAAAGCGAACTGTATGTGACCTTGTAAAAATTGTAATAATATTCACGCCCTTTGTGAAGATCCACGTGGTTCCATATATTTTATTTTATTTATTTTTTGTCAGTTTGTATTCAAGATCAAATAATGTTATTCAAATTTAACTAAACAGCACTTTTGAATAGTTCAAAATAATTTTCTTCAAAACTCCTGGTGAGTAAATAAATCATATTATGTACTAAAAGCTAAAAAACAAAGTAGAATAGAAAACAAAACATTTTATTAATAGAAAATATTCAATAAACAACGCCTCTTATTGTGCTAAGATAATATTCCTTTAAGTTGTTAATATTATATCAGTCATACCGGTGTGGTGGGTAAAACGTCCTCGTAACTCCTTGTCTGCCACGAAGACTCCTAGAGGTTGCATGTTTGAATGTCTATTGTGTCTAGTATTATGACAGTCCACCGCTGAAATAACTTCTTCATCATTTGCTATTTGTACATCAAACAGATAAAAAAAACTTAAACAAAAATCCTAAAAACAAATTCAAACAATTCTTCTTCGTGGCCTGGTCCCATGTTAGAAATTTGTTTTTCTTTACATACACTATTTTTAACATTGGAAATGTTTTTTCGATCGCTTCTGTGTGGCCTCTATTTTTGCTAAAAGTGCGACATGGCTCTAGTGTCGTGAGTTCTAAGGCTACGAAAGTGGTCGAGGTCTCAATAAATGTGTCTAGTAGAACTTTAAGATGGTATGAAATAACTTTTTTTAAAAGTCCAAAACTTTTTGTTTTTATTGCGAACATATCAAAAATATCCGCATTTTTTCATGGTATTTTGGCATTAGATCGCTTATATCTCGAGAACTAAGATCGATATAGAAAAAATGAAACAAACCCCTCGGGGTATTGAATTGGGCTACGTTTTTAGAAAACCGGCCTTCTCTATCTTTTACGGCCTAGGCAGGAAGGTGCCCTTTGTGTGTCGCAATTGCGGGCGGCGCGTTCCTTAGAAGCACGCCACGAGGAGATTTACTCGAGGTGCTATGGAGTTGCAATCTTGTAGACGCGGAGATTTATATTGGTGTCCTGTCATTTTATGTGGAGATTTTAATTACAACTTCAGAGATGACTCTCATGCGGGTGTAGTGTTGGATTATTTAAAAAACACGCACATGATGGAATATATCAGCAAGGGAATGGAAATTACAAGTCGTAACGGTACTACATCAACGCAGTTTTTGTGAAACGATCTTCGTTGGTGTTTGCGCCACAACCATAACGACCAATCGCTGCCGCCCCTTCGACGGCCAATGAGAGGCGAGCGGGCCGCAGTGGAAGAAGCGCGCGCCGCGCCGCCTGCGCCGCGGCACCACCAGTGCCCTTCGAGATCTCAAGGCGAAACCACGCGTGACGCGCCCTTAAACTCAGCCCCCGACGCCATATGTGTACAGTGAAGAGCTAGTGCTACCAGCTCGCCCCTAACGCCTAACGAACAACAGTGATAAGTGTGTGTGTGCGACCGCCCTCACCAACGAAGACCGCTACAGCGCCAGCGCCGCCACCGCCATCCGCGGCACGTTCAGCTCCTGACCGTGCCTGGACCACGGACCCTCGGTAAGCCCCTTCCCGCCTTATTCCCTAACTACGTCGCATGTTGGTGCCTCTTGCATCAACATTTATGATCCTTTTCGAGCCGGATACATCCCAGCAACAGTTCACTTATTATCACCCTACCCGCCACATTTAATATTTTCGCCTCGACTCGTGCCGCCACGCATATAGACATACACATATAACATTCACAATGCACGCGCAAGCCGGGCCTAGCCCAAATACACCCTACTGCCCCTACTGCAGGTCTAGGAGGCACAAGCTCATCACGTGCGCCCGCTATAATGCCCAGTTGACGCAGGGCCGGTGGGATTTCATGGTGTCGCGCGAGCGCTGCCCCCGCTGCCTCGGGCCACATTACCCGGACGAGTGCAAGTCGGTGAAGGGATGCAGGGTGTGTGGGTGCACCGAGCATCACACGTCCCTTCACCGACCGGACGACACGACGCAGCAGAGCCAGCCACAGTAGGCGGTGCGGTGGCTACCGCCCCACCTACGGGACACCCCGAGGCAGAGACCGATCGACAGCCCGCTGCATGCGTCTGCGCACACAAAACAGCCGCATGGGTCGCAGCAGTAAAATCATAATCAGCCCCGAATCAGCCCCCTAACTTTAATACAGTCTGCTTTATATATAAAATAACTATTTCAGCCCATAAGATAGTCATTTTTTTATTTTCCTTTTGTGCCATCATTTCCTAAATTAATTTGTTCCCGTAACTTTACTAGTTATATCTCGTGCCCTAATAGAAATTAATTAGTTATTAGTAGTACACAAACACATGTAGTCAGCCCGCACCTATACGGTGCATGACATCAGCCCACGCCTTTGCACAACACAATAAGCCCGTACAAACACGTACACCACACATCAGCCTGCAACACATACACACACACACACACACACACACACACACATGCAGTCTGCTTTTTATTTTTTGCTTTTATTGCGGTCGCTTTTATTGCGCCGTTGCGCGTTGCGCCACAGCACGCACGCCTTTTCGTGCCTATATGGTATCATGCTCAGTGCACGCCTCCCGTGCCTACATGGTAACATGCCCAGTGTACGCTCTTCCGTGCCTATATGGTATCATGCTCAGTGCACGCCTCTCGTGCCTACATGGTAACATACCCAGTGTACGCCTTTCCGTGCCTATATGCTGCCATGCTCAGTGCACGCCTCCCGTGCCTGCGCCGCGGCACCACCAGTGCCCTTCGAGATCTCAAGGCGAAACCACGCGTGACGCACCCTTGAACTCAGCCCCCGACGCCATATGTGTTCAGTGAAGAGCTAGTGCTACCAGCTCGCCCCTAACGCCTAACGAACACCAGTGATAAGTGTGTGTGTGCGACCGCCCTCACCAACGAAGACCGCTACAGCGCCAGCGCCGCCACCGCCATCCCCGGCACGTTCAGCTCGTGACCGTGCCTGGACCACGGACCCCCGGTAAGCCCCTTCCCGCCTTATTCCCTAACTACGTCGCATATTGGTGCCTCTTGCATCAACAGTTGGAATTGATGTACTGTTACTATTCCGGACGAGATACGGTTAGTTAGATAAGTCAATCATTTTTGTTTATAACTCGTTTCAATGCCTATAGTTTACTGTTAATAATCGTGTTAGCATAAGTTAATCATTTCGTCTACAATACATAAGTTTTATGTTTGTGTGTTCTGTTATACTTGTAGGTATATGATTTTAATAAAGATATATGATCGTCGCCTTTTCATTCAAGTCAAGTCAAGTCAAAATATATTTATTCAATAAACTCAATTAATAAGTACTTTGAATCGTCCAAATCTTTTTTAACCTACCACCCATTCAGGACATAATTTTTTAACTGTGGCAAAGAATGGGCGCAAGAAACCACAGCGCACAAAAGCAACGACATTTACAAACAAAAAAAAGAGTATGTCGTTACCAGGTCAATACAAAATATGAATTTAAAAATATAAAAAAAAATGATGCAATACAAAATTACAATACAATGTAGTATCAATTAAATAGAGACAATTAGAAATAGCTGTTGGAGTGCTTGGAGCATTTCAGATCCAAGCTGTTTTGTCTTCTGTGTAATCTGACACTTTATAATAAGCTTTTTTATAAAGCTTTTCTTTGATTATGATTTTAAATTTATTAAGATCTAATTTCTGAATATCATTTGGTACTTTGTTGTAAAATCTTACACACAGACCCCTAAAAGAATTATTTATTTTGTGGAGCCTAGTATAAGGTACTGCTAATTTGTTCTTACTTCTAGTGTTTATTAAATTGTGAATATCACTGTTTTTTGAAAACATTCCAGTATTTTTATGAACATAAATCAAATTTTCATAAATGTATTGTGATGCAACTGTCATTATATTTATATTCTTAAATCTATCTCTGAGAGAGTCGCCAGCCTTTAGGTTATAGATTGCTCGAATAGCCCTCTTCTGAAGCACAAAGATAGTTTGAATGTCGGCAGCATTTCCCCACAGTAAAATGCCGTACGACATTACACTATGAAAGTAACTGAAATAAACTAATCTGGATGTATCAACGTCAGTTAACTGACGGATCTTCATTACTGCATAAGCCGCAGAGCTAAGTCTATTCGACAATTTAGCTATATGTGGGCCCCACTGAAGCTTGGCATCTAACGTGATGCCTAGAAACACAGTGGTGTCCACAGGATTCACATTCTTATCTTTAATTTGTACACTAGTTGTTACTTGCTTAACATTAGGCAATACAAATCTTACACATTTGGTTTTTCCCTCGTTTAATAGCAAGTTATTTACACTAAACCAGTGAACAATCTTTGAGATCGCATTATTCACATCGTCATAATTTGGGTGTCGTCGTTTCACTTTGAATAAAAGTGAAGTATCATCAGCAAACAATACTATCTCATGACTGTCTTTTACAAAATAAGGTAAGTCATTAATATAAACCAAAAACAAGAATGGACCTAGTATTGAACCCTGCGGAACTCCCATTGTAACCACTGATCCCGGAGATCTTTTACCGTTAATGTCGACCTTCTGAATCCTGTTACTCAAGTATGAGATTAGAAGGCTCAAAGAAGCATCCCTAATTCCATAGTGGTTAAGCTTCCTGACCAAAGTTTCATGTAAAACACAATCGAAAGCCTTGGATAAATCACAAAATACCCCTAGGGCATCCTGTGATTCCTCCCAGGTATCAAATATTTGGATTAAAAGCTCAACACCGGCGTCAGTTGTTGAGCGACCCCTAGTAAAACCATACTGTTTACAATGTAAAAGTTTATTTCTATGAAAATGAATTTGAATTTGGTCTAGCATCAACTTTTCAAAAATTTTACTAAATGTGGGTAGCACAGAAATAGGTCTAAAATTAGAGGGGTCAGAAGTGCTACCTGATTCAAACAATGGAATTAATTTACTATGTTTCATTAGGTCAGGAAAAACACCACAGTCAATGCATTCGTTAAATATGCAAGCTAAAACTGGAGCTATTGTCATAATTATGTGACGACCTCTTTGGTCGAGTGGTTTGTACACCGGTTTTCATGGTGTCGCCATCTCTGAGGTCCCGGGTTCGATCCCCGGTCGGGTCAATTTAGAAATTATTGTTTTTCTAAATTGTCTCTGGTCTGGGTGTTTTCTATGTATAATAAGTATGTATTTAAGTATTTTAAGTATGTTTATCCGTTGTCTAGTAACCATTTAACGAGTTTCTTCGAAGCTTCTCTTGGGCTAGATAATTGGTGTGATTGTAGGAAAGATTTAAAAAAAAAAAAGATTTTAAAAAATTACATAGAGACGATTTAGCGACATCCACGGAATTACCCCACAGATCAGCAGTTTTCTTTTTATTGAGAGTGTTAAATGTTTTTAATATATCTATAACACAAATTGTTTGAAAACTGAAATTACTTTCACAATCTTTAACATTCTCCTTCAAAACATTTGAGCCCTGTGGAGACTTAGGTAGGCTAAGATTAGGACATAGACACATAGGTAGGCTAGGGTTAGGAACATAGACACATAGGTAACATAGCACGACCTAGGTACTCATAGAAAAATAGTAAAGAAAGTTTGTACTGAAGTAAGGTATTATAGAATAGTTAGGTACTAAGTTGAGACCTAGGTCACATGTCTATGCCCTAACTTACATCCTAACGCTTCGGCGTTCGCTTGCGACTGAGTGACGCCCGCCACTCGGGTTTTGTTCAACGTAGGCGGGGCGTCGTCCTCCTCCTTCTGCAATTCTATTAACTTTGAATATGGACAGTGCAAGTGAGTCCACGATTGTGAAATTAAAATAAGTCTCGGTTCTAAATCTAAGTCTAAAGTTAAACCATCGGTTGTCAGTCACTTGCACGAGCCGGTGACTTCGAATGCTGCTTCGGTGCAGAAAACTTTTTAAACGACGATGATGATAATATTCCTGCGGCAAAGAAGGCTAAGAGTGAAATAAGTTAGCCGTGTCGTCGGATTCATCTGATTCTGAAGATATTACTGCTCGACCCACTAAATCTGTATATCAAACTCGTCCAATTCGTGGAATGTTCAGTGATGCGGACAATTTAAATATATACATCGCTCAAGTTTTGTCTTATCTATACGACAAGCGTCCGGATATAAAACCTATTTTGAAACAAGCAAATGACATTCGAGCGTTGAAGGTGAAATTCAGGAAAACGCACTTTACGCAGTTTAGTTATAAATCGCCTGTTCGCTTAAGTATCGTCGCTGATATGTATGGTGCTTTTGGTAATACATTGGAAGCTTTTAACGAACGAAATTTTTGGGGGTCAAAGTTAGTCGCGTCCGTAGGTTTACCCTTGAGACCCTACACGTGATCCCTGGGTGGTGCTAAATGAGTGACACCAACTGAGTGGTAGAGCCACGCTGCGTTGCAGCACACATTGGGCCGGCTCGCCCAGCGTAATACCACCCTCTCACTAATATTCGGCGTGAAATAATGGCACTTGGTGCTGTTGTGTTTCGTCCGACCAGTGAGGGTTCCGGAGGCCCTTTCCCTCCCCCCCCCTCCTCCCAATTCCTATTCCTTCCTTAAACCTATTCCTCCCTTAAAGGCCGGCAACGCGTCTGCGATTCCTCTGGTTTTGAGGGTGTCCATGGGCGGCGGTGATTACTCTCCATCAGGTGACCCGCCTGCTCGTTTGCCTCCCTCTTTTATAAAAAAAAAAAAAACGAAAGGATATTTTTGACATGGCGCGTTTGGAGCCAAAACATCGTATTTTCATGTTGATCGCGTCTGTTTAGCAAACAGTTGATGAGTGAGTTCATTAATTCGAAGTTGACGAACGATTAGAAATCGATCGCGACAAAGGACACGGAGGCAGTGAACAAATTTAATATATCCGATGCGGGATTGTGTTGGCGAAATTTAAAGGAAAATTTTACATGCAAAGAAAACAACTAGCGAGGGAATTGTTTCAGGGGTTTGGAATATAAAAGTTCAGAATACTCAAACGCTGCCCAGCAATATCCCCGTGCAATTAATGGAATTCAGAGAATGTGATATTATGCAGTGTGCTAACATGAAGTGGAAGCGTCTAGTTTTGGATCCGAGGTACCTATTAGGTTTGTTGCGATTTCAATATCCGGATTTAAAATCACTAGATTAGGAATATCGGGCATATTATCGGACGTACTTAGAATTCTTAATTTATGCTAACATTCGTAATATTTGATCTGATTTTTTATTTGCGTTAAAAAAGGTCAAATAAACTCAAATATAACGAAACGTTGTAAATGTCTACCTCAGGCGGGAAACGAACCCGCGTACTCTGCAATCCGGGTAGCTGCGTTGACCACTCCGCCACCGTTTCGTTTTCTATAAGCTAACATTCCAAACGAATTTAATAGGTCTATGAACGAAAGTGTTAAAATGACATCTCAAACTTGATTCATAATAAATGGATGAAAAATGTAAATCCAGATTCAAGCGACGACGATGTAGTAGCTTCGAGCGCAATTACCAAAACTTAAATAATCACTACTTTTAGGAACACACTAAAAACAAACAAAAGCAAAATAAAATCTACACTAAAAAAAATTGCTTTTTACAATGTTTTCCACAATTTGTAAATAAACATTTCAATTCCATTTAAAAAAAATGTTTTTTAAGTGTCGTCAAAAACTGTTTAACTAAATTAATTAATTATAAAAAAAATGATGAATTACATTTTCTTTTATATTTCTGTTTATCAATTAAATACGTGTTGTGTAGGAACAATAAGTATATAAAATCAAACCCTTTATAATGGTTTTGAAAATACATCATTGCAACAATAACTAATGATCAATTCTATCACAAAATTACTTACAAAAACACTTTTTTTCTCTACGTAATTTACATTTTATTACAAAACAATATATTAAACCAAAAACTAATTGAATTTATCAAAATAATTTTATACAAAATATCGAACAACGAAAACAATTTTACCATTATGATGAATTTAAAGTGACGTGATACGATTCATTCCTGTTATTTAGCTGGAACATCTGCTGGCTGCGCCACTTCCGACTCCTACATCTCCCGGCACCCAGCTTTTTACCATCTCTACCATCAGCAACCATACTTGCAACAACCATCTGTGTAATTTTATATTCGTCGAACTCTTGTTACTTTCTCCATCATTGGGTATTAATCCTTCTTCTCCAACAACTTAGAAGAATAACCACGCAACAAACACGAATTTTCTTTATATTTTATAAGAGTTTTATTTTATTAATCGCTATTATATTACTATAAAGTCACAATCCTATATGAAGTCATTGTTTTGCTAGTCCACAATTCACACGCTCACTTATTGTTTTTTTTTATTATTGATCTGATTTATTGAATAGTCACATTTTCAATTCAGATACTATTATGATGTAGTCTTTATTTAGTCTTTTTTAACCATCCCAGCCCAGCCCAGCCCAGCGCCGCCGATGGGCAGCACTGTCAGGGTCGCCATGCAATTTTAGAATCGGCGCAACGTAAATAATAAGACTGACCGACTGCGATCTTAATGCTTTTTAATATTGGTAATTAGAGTATATACAAGGCGAAAAAAAAGACCTTGGTTGGAGGAAAAGTACCCTTAATATTGATGATGGCAAATTTTACTGAAAGGAAACATTCCTTTATTTTCAAAAATAATTAAAACTGCATTTAAAGATTTTTGAAAAATTACTTGTTTGAGCCGGGAATCGAACTGGTGAAATGTGACAAAAAAATCCTGTATTTTATGATGTAAACCGAAAGAGTAATTCTTAAGGATCAATTTCTTTTAAACAAAATAGTAGCTTAAATTAAAGGCAGACCAAGAAAAATAATGTTTTTATTGTAAAGCTTACTTACTATCTAGAAAATAGGTCACTTAACTTATGAATTGCTCAAAATGAGACCCATTTTCCCGTATGCACAGACGTATTCTTGGTCTTTCTTTAATTTAAGATACTTACTAATTACTTTTTTTTAACCGCCTCTGTGGTCTAGTGGCTAAGCTACCTGTTTCAGACCCAGAGGTCCCCGGTTCGATTCCCAGCGGGGGGTACATCTTTGTGTGCTCGGTTTGGTTGGTGGTAGGGCTGTTAAGTCCGCCTGGCTAGCTACCACCATCTTATCTAAGTCTGTCGCCAAAACAACGATGTTTATAGCATTGTTGTGTTCCGGCAGTTTGAGATAAGATAGCCAGTTCCTCAGTGGTTGAGGATTCCGGGTGAAGCGCGCTTCCATCTTCGGCCTTATCGTCACTTACCATCAGGTGAGATGAAGGCCAAGCGCTTACCCGTTGCAAAAAAAAAAAAAAAAAACTATGTTGTTTAAGAGAAATTAAATTAAATTAATTAAACTTTCCTACAATCACACCAATTTATCTAGCCCAAGAGAAGCTTCGAAGAAACTCTTAAATGGTCACTAGACAACGGATAAACATACTTAAAATACATACTTATTATACAGACCCGAGACAATTTAGAAAAACCATAATTTCTAAATTGACCCGACCGGGGATTGAACCCGGGACCTCAGAGATGGCGACACCATGAAAACCGGTGTACAAACCACTCGACCAAGGAGGTCGTGAAATGATCCTTATGAATATTACTCTTTCGGTTGGTATCATAAAATACAAGGTGCTTCTTTTACATTTTACCGGTTCGTTTCCCGGCTCAAGCAGGTGGTTTATCAAACATCTTTAAATGCTATTTTCATTATTTAAAAAAAGGAATGTTTTATTTTCGTAAAATTTGCCATCATCAATATTAAGGGTACTTTTCCTATAACCACGGTATTTTTTATCACCCTGTATAGTGGTAGGATATGTGTGCGTGTCGTCTATATTGTACACACACTACAATGATTTCTCAGTAAATATATGTATGTTACCTACTATATTCTTACAAATTTTAAAAACTTATTTTTGCTATTAAATGGTGTGTCTTTTGTTTAAAAGAATGTTACAAAAATGAACTTATTTTGAAATAAATTAGGTATTAATTTTTTATTTGTAAAAAAACATTTTCATACCTACTTAACATTGGTTTAATTTAAAAAATCTTATATTTATCTATATATCTTATATTTTACCGAATAAGGTAGCTAATAGCTAAAAATATCACACGCCTTCCATAAATTTCTTTTCTAAAATACGTAGGGTACTCAAAATTTCTTATAAAAATCAGGGGGGTGTCACTCCGCAGTTTAGGTACGTTCGGCCGGCGCGCCTCCCAGGCAGGCCGCCTAGGCGTATGGCAGTACAGGTTGCCGCTCGCGACGCACGCTCCACGTCGCGCGCGCGTAAACCCTACGCGCCCCCCTGACGTCAAATCGATATCGACATTGCTCAGACAAGTAGTTTTTATATTATCATGTAAAAAAATGCACTTCAAATTAGAAGCAAAAAAGTCTAAGTTGCAAGCAATCAAAATTTTTGTAACCAGGTAGCATGTTTTCGAAAAAAAATCAATTCTAAAACTAGATAGTGAAATTATTGGAACACAAACAAAAAAAACACACCTTCCAAACAAAAACTAAGATTTTAAAGCCAGCAAACAGCATGCAAGGACAAAAAAGGGCCCTCTTTAGTAATGTTAATAAGGATAAGACATTTTTTAATTAATAAATAACTATATTAGAAGAGTTCAATAAAGCTATCAGTTTAATAAGTTGTCATGTAGACAATATGACAATATGTTAGTATGTAAATATGTAAATATGTAGTTTACCTGATTATTATTGAAGATTTCCTAATATCGAACTTTCGATATTTTTGATAATAACACCATGAAATAAGAAGTTTGAAAATCCAAATTTAGTTTTCTTTAAAGAAACTAGGCAGACTATAAATATGAAGTAAGTACTTGTGAATATCAAAGAAGCTACGCCAACGGTTCGCAAACCCTACATACGAAGGAAGACCTTCAGGGCTGGCTTTATGTACTAAACATGTACATGTTTTAGTGTTATCAACTCCACTCATAAAATTTAATATACCCGTAATCTAAACCAGATGTGACACAAATTTTGCCACAAAAACGTCGGCGTCCGTCGTCGGCCTAGTAAAATCCACCAGCTCCGCTTAAAATTTGCATAAAGTTATTTTAAACAATAGAATATCCTACAAGCTGCCAAAGCACGCCACGCTGAACTTCACCAATATTTTTATTATGATCCTGCTAAGTTACAGCAAGATAAATACTTAAGTTTTTATAAAAGTGGCCTATGGATATTCTAACGCTTTAACAAAGTTGTAGTATGCACATTGATAAAAGTGAAGAAAAAACTGTTGTTCTAAGATAATCAAAATCAAAAATCAAAATCAAAATCAAAATAACTTTATTCAGTAAGCTTAAAATAAGCGTTTTGAATCGTCTAAATTTTTTTTTTTAATATGGATGGATGGATAGGCACAGGAACCCACCCACCCACCACCCCGCCCATTCAGGAAGTCTTTTAGCTGTGGAGAAGAACGGGCACAACAAACTCCACAGCTTTATAATAATATATAGGTAACGACATTTACAAATAATATGTCGTTACCAAATTATACAGTCAATAGTCATAAAACAATTATATAAAATAAAAGATAAAAACAAAAGTGAATCTACAAGTTTTACTCGGGCACTATGAACGCATTAGAACAATGTACCTATGCGAAACTAGAGGAATGTTAATTCCATGCATTTTTGTCATTGATGTAATCGCCTACAGTGTAATAGCCCTTTTCTAAAAGTCTGTCCTTAACATGTGTCTTAAATTTGTCAAAGGGCAAAATTATAACATCGTTCGGGATTTTATTGTAAATTATGACACTTTGTCCTATAAATGATCCATAAACTTTCTGAAGTCGAAATTTAGGAATTACAAGTTTATACTTATTTCTAGTATTTAGTTTGTGTATATCGCAATTTTTTTTGAAACGAGTAATGTTTTGACGCACGTAAACAATACAGTTGTAAATAAATTGTGATGCAACTGTAAGAATATTTATTTCTTTAAACAGCTCAATTTCTTTAAGGGAGTCACGTGATCCTAGGTTATATATGGACCTTATTGCTCTTTTCTGTAAAATGAAAATGGTTTCTATATCTGCTGCTTTACCTCAAAGTAGTATACCATAGGACATAACACTGTGAAAGTAACTAAAATAGACTAATCGAGCAGTTTCCACGTCTGTAAAATGCCTAATTTTCCTAACAGCGTAAGCAGCTGAACTAAGCCTCCCCGCAAGGGTGATAGGTCCGCCCATTCATGGTTTTCGGTAAAAAAGTAAAGAAAAACACTATTGTTTTACGATAGATCCGCCCATCCAAGATCCCATTGGTTGACATATGCAGGCAAGCCGGACCATAGATTTGACAAATGCAAATGAAAGTAGCCCTTAAGGTGGTACTGCGTCGAATTCGTTGATAGTACTTGTGAATGTCAAAGTAGCTACGCCAACGGTTTGCAAATCCTACGTATGAAGAAAGACCTTCAGGGCTGACTAAATGTCAAAGAAGCTACGGCAACGGTTCGCAAACCCTATGAACGAAGGAAGACCTTCAGGTGACCTTGAATGCTAGAATGCGAATGCGTGCGTGTGTGTGTTCTCATGTGTGAATATGATATTGTTTAAATCAGGTAAACTGGCATACTGCCACGTTACAAGCTTCGCAATACACGGATGTCCGTTTTTTGCAAACCTTGCAAACTCGACGCAAGGGCTCGGCTCTTTTTCCTTTGGTCGCTTTAAAAGGTGGATATTCCGCAGCTAAATGTGCGAAATTTGGTGATAGTGGTGCAGGACAACCAAGTGGTGTTGGTGCTGGTAGTGGTGTTGGTGGTGAATGTTTGGAAATCAATGATAATGACAGCAAACGTCGGAACTGACGGTGTGTCATATCAGGCTGACTGTGTTTGTGCAAAATGTACGCATTCAGCACACTAGCATTTAAGAGCCTCCTGAAGAGTTTTTTGTACCAGATGTGGGTCTCATGGCGTTCGTTCAATGGGGTACATGGCCAGCATTTGGTCCTTCCGGTCGACCCCCCCCCCCTCCCCCCACATACGTTATAGTCATATATGACCGTAGGCTTCCGCACACCCTCAACCTCCCTCGTATTAAGGCCATGGTATGTAGAGATAAGAGCTACCCTGTTCTTATCCCTCCATATCAAGAGGTCTACGTCCCCAGATGTACAGCCTACTATTTGACCGGGGACCTATCCCTTTTATTTAAGTTTGCCAATTCGGCGGGTACAAACTGGCGGTTGGTTCTGAGTGTTCCTACACATGCAAAACCCCTCAATTTTAACTCGCGAGAAAGCGCTGGAGAATTATAATAATTGTCCATCCACACTGTGTAGCCGCGGCCCTCAAGGCCACGTAAAAGTTGAAGCACCAGCGTTGGAATAATCCCAGACACGGGCGATTCTTCCTGTGGCGCGGCTGCCGGGTGGTCGTATCCTGTGTGTATTACGAAGCGCCACAAGTACCCGGTCTGAGATTCGCAGACCTCGTATGTTTTTATACCTACTCTTGCGGCTTTATTATGAATAAACTGGTTTATATCTAACCTACCTTTCCACTGGGTTAGACTCTCATCTAATGCTATGTTTTGCCGCATTTGGTAGAGCTGTGAAAATTTGTTATTTAAATGATCAAGAATGGGCTGCAGCTTAAATAATTTTGCCTGTGATCTAGACATTGATTGAGAATCTAACCCAGCGTTGTCCCGAAAATGTAGGCATTTAGTCAGTAACAAAAACCGGTCATAAGACATTACTGACGAAAAGCCGGGAGTACTAAATAAGTCGTTAGACTTATTGCAGTATTCCGCGAGGCGGGATTTTACTGTTACACCTGTAGCCAGGACAATTGCAAAATAGATATACAGCTCATCCGGATTGGTGTTATACCAACGCATAATACGGCTAGTAGGTCGCATACTGCCGGCATCGAGCATCGTTGTAGCGATATCGTCTGCATATCTATTGGTTTCTTGAGCTATGTGTTCCATTATGTCCCGAGACCATATGGCTGTAAATGCCTCATATGGACTCAGGAATAATGTAAGCGGGCCACAGTTCCGTTGGTCGAATACCTCACGGCGTGAGGATGGAGGGATGGGAGGCTGAGGGAATTCCCGCCATTGAAATTCCTATTTCTGTGGCCCGTGGCTCAAGAGACCAAGTAGAGGAGACCCAGCGGCTGGCGATGGAACCGTAGCGGCAGCATGTGGTGGTAGCATTGTGGCGGCAGGAGGTGGTGGCATGGTGGCGGCAGGTGGTGGTGAGGTGGTGGCGGCAAGGGGTGGTGGCGTGGTGGTGGCAGGTGGTAGTGACCTGGTGGTGGCAGGTTGTGGTGACGTGGTGGCGGCAGTTGGTGGTGGCCACGTATAGCACGGAATAGTGTCCACTGTGACTTCTTCATCCTGCTAACAAAATCATGTAACGATCTCAAACCTGCGAAATATTTTCAATAAGCATAAACAAATAAATCTATTTTATTTGTAAGTGGTAGGGAGGCATGGACCGAGGACAAGAACGCCGGAAGAGAAACGTCAGCAGTTTTACGGATACCCAGGCCACCGAATCTAATTGGAAGTGATGCTTGGGTCCAAGAGCGGTCACTGAAGTTAATGTTTAAAATGGAAGACAGTGTATGTTTTATGGTGCTATCTAGGCTGGCAAGAAGGTCAGGAAACTTCCACAGCTGACAGCACCGCAAGACATACGTGAACTTAGGAACGAAAAGTGAATAGCGAATTAAAGCGAAAGCCATGTGACAATTAATTTTGAAAAGGCGGTCTAATGTATCACTAAAATTTTGTAATTTTGATGATATAAAATTTTGGAAGGAATCATTTAGAATAGGAGACCCCAGGAGGTGAAGAGAACTTTCGTCTATCACTTTTAAGAGAGGAGCAACGTCTCTAAAGCTGGATATTATACCGTGTCTGTCGACGCAACTGTCCGCTATGAAAAATTCGCACTTAGCAAAATTAAGCTCCAAACCAATGGCTTGGAACTCGCGGACTAGGATTAGGAGGTCCGAAAGGACAGTTGATGCATCGCCGCCTAGAGTCCCATCATCTAGATACCACACGTTAAATTTTGAATTTAGTTGCTCGATGACCGGGTGAATGGCGAGACTAAAAATAGCTGGGCCCAAAGGGTCGCCCTGTTGGCATCCTACGGCAGATGAGATGAGGTGTTTCTTATACAAAAGATTGGATGGGTTGTTATAACACTGCATCATGAATGGTAATAATGCAGGAGCTTTTGATTTTATTTGATCCAACATGGCGACCCTGTCGACAGAGTTAAAAGCGTTTTTAACGTCGACTTTGAACCGCCCTGATTAAATAAAAATGATCGGAGTGAGTGGACAGCTGCCTCACAGCCTCCTTTGCTGCCAAAACCTAGCTGCTTCGGTTGGAAGTAATTGGTTAGAAAATTTACAGATTGGCAACAAATTTTAGCTGTGAGGCGCCGGTAAGTAGAGTCAATGGCAATGGGGCGAATGCCACCATCCCTCTTCCTCAGAGCGCAGAGGTTTGCTCCGTATAAAATATCCACAACATCTTGTGCTACCTCACCCCGCAACATCAGATTACACAGGCTTGTCAACGCCTGACGCAGGGAATCGCCTGCCTCAGCGCAACAACCACTGGTGAGATCTTTAAGGCGCTGTGGGGTGAGGCCGTCAAGACCGCCCGCAGAGCCTGGAAGAAAAGGAAAGATGGCACCGCGAACGGTATCTACTAACGCTTGTATAGGTGTAGTTGAGGCGTCAACGGCGGTGGAGTTCGCAGAAATATGTGTAAGTGGTACATGCGTAGATGAGGGGTGCTTACTACGTAAGGCGGTGAGGGTATCTGGGCAGTCAGGAGCGATCGTGTCATTAGAAAAAAGGAGTCGCGCTGCCCCCTTAATGTCTCCCTCACTTATCTTGTTTTCTACATACTTATAAATATTATAATTTGGAGAGGCGGAATAGATACTAATATTGCCATCTAAGCAGTCCGAAATGCAATTTTGCTTAACACGAGAAGTGAGGGAGGCATTATTGAGTGGATCTCTGGAAACATGCAGGACGCGGTATGGAAAAGTTAATAAGTGCTCCCAAGCCTGTCTTGTGTTCTCATGCACTGTCTTGCGAATAGTTTCGGCGAGCTTCTTGGACACTGCCACTCTCGCATCTCGCGGTATTCGTTTTAAAACTGGCACGGAATGTTTTAGTGCAGATATTGTTTGCCAAAAGGGTTGATCAGCAGCGGTGGAGTTGGGGATAGAAGCATGTGGCGTGGGTGTTGAAGCCGGTGCCGTGGCCTGTTTGTGGCATTTGCCAATGTGAATGCGCAGGCCTCTTTCACTTTTGAACAGACGGGCCTGGGGGCATTGTAAGCACTGTACAAGATTTTCTACAGACACGATCGCGTTATCAGTGGAAGTCCCTGCATCTTGGCTTTGAGTTTGCATTCGAAAACACTTATAACTTACAATATGTAACTACAAACATTAATAAACCCTAAAAAAAAGTAAACAAATAAATATAAAACAGGCTGACAGTCTTTAAGTATGGCGGGCGCAGGCGCGAAACGTTAGCAGCACGAAAAATTGTAGGCTCAACGCTACACTATTGGCCTAAGCGGAGCCGTCGTCGAGGCGACGAAAGGCAGCTTGATATGTTGTGACAGAAGGAAGGTGGCATATGACGGATCACCAACGCCAAAAATCATCGGGTGCTTCTTGCTCCACAGGCGCTACAGCGGCGGCGCACGCAGTTGATAACAATAGCGCAGGCGTGGTCACAAGGCTGGATTACATGTTGCACTTCGGCTTGTCAGAATAAGCTCTCTAATTATAAAAAATAATTATTTAGTGCGAGTGTAAATGACACATTCTTTCAGTCACCGTGACGTCAATTCAAATTATAAAAAAAAATTATAAAAACATAGTAATTCATATAACTTACTATACTTTAATAACCGTACAACACACTTATGTCATTTTATGTGTTCTGTCATTTCAGTATTGTAACCAAGTTAATATTTTTAACAATAGCTTGACGAAAGAAAAAATATTAGCGTGGTTGCCATCTAGTAGCTTACTTTTCTTATGCTTTCTTTAAAATATAAATTGACTTGTAGTATCAATATGTTTAACAAAATACTTTTTAACGATAATCTAAATTACGAGTATTTGTTATATGTTGGACTCAAATAAAAACCTAAATTATTCTTATAATATGTTTACAAAGATTTGCCACTGTCACGACCATGGTGAGTATAGTCACCCAGCGCAAAATTTTCGCATACGTCCAGGGTGAGTATAGTCACCCGTGGACATTTGCGAATTTTGTAATCGCATCCATCCATGGTGAGTGTAGTCACCCAAAACACATAGTACGTAGGTCTATCAAAAAATTTGAGGTGATTCTGTGGTTACTAATTCAATATAAAAGTAAAAGAATCTATCTAATGGTCAACATAATTTCACTGAAAAAATAATGAAATTGACGAAAATTGACAGGTCGCCAAAACGGAATTATGCAGTGTAAGCGTTTCTAAAAATTTCGAAATACTCTTCTACTCACCGTATTTCCTAAATAAGTGCACATCAAAACAATCGCATACTAATTATCGTTAGGGATTAGCTAAGTTTGTTTACATTTGTAGACAGTTTATGTTTTGTTGACAGTTTATGTATGACAGTTTTTGTAGACTGTTTGGGCGTGTTTCAAAAGTCCTGAAGCTAGCGACGGTAGGGGACTCCCCATCCCCCACCGTAACCTCATTGCGGGGGAAAGTGGCGAGCGTACTGCCGCATCCTTCTCCCGCCTTGTCTACGACGGATCAGGTCTGCGTGGATAGCATCCTCACGTACCTTCTCCGCGGCCTCCTTGTGCAAAATCACTGTTTCGCAGGAGGACGCTATGGCCGTCCATAACCTCTCACTATCCAGCATGGCCTTCGCCACTGTAGACAGAGAGAGATCAGTCCCCATAATTCCGATCAGAGTGTGACGCTTGGCAGCCCACGCCCCACACACCGCTATATGTTCGGGAATGTGAGGGCCCCATGCTTTCGCTCGAGCCACTCTTTTAAGTGTGGCTGAAGTGCCCGCCCATGAGCATGTGTTTGCAATACCCTAACTGGGTCATGTACTTTATATAAGACATCATTCTGTAACATCTTTTATATTTTTGTACATGATAGCAACATATGAATAAATGAAATGAAATGGAGAGCCGTATGAAGTAATGACTAACTTAACAGTTTTAATAGCTTTCCCTATATTTCCTCTCGCGGAAGATGGTGTTCAGAGTGATTATGAACGTTCACTAGCGTAATGACTTCATTAGACGAAGTCAGAAGCTGTAAGGCAGTCGCCTTACAGCCTCTGTGGCAGGAGGAGCAGCGCCACCTGACCTTGACACCATAATTCTCGTGTCTGACGAATCTGAAACCGTCAATTACCAATACCTTGCCGCCGCGACGGTTAATGATAATAATGTTTGCTTGGCACTTTAGGACAAGCTGTTCTACATTTTCAAAGTAAGGTAGCTAACACGAAATTAAGTATTCGTCAACTTTTGAATTGATTTAATAATGAACGTTGTTTTTTTTATGTTTTTCGTTTTTTTATGATTTGATACAACATTTTTAACGTTTATTTTTAAATAATCAGTTTGGAAAATAATTCCACTCCACCTGATGTTCAACTGGTGCAGCGTTAAAAAGTTCCAACATCAGTCGCCCTTACCCTGCCGGCCCACAAGTTGCTTTAAAAGGCTTTGCTCAGCAGTGGAACTTAATTGGTAATATATTTCGAGTTTTAACTGAAGATCGGCGAGTAGATGTCAGGTGGCTGGTACACGACGGTGGAATGGTTATGTATATTCTTTATTTCGTTAGATATCTCTTCGCCTCTAGTGTGTACTATGGCGCGGCACTGGATGCGGCCGCCATGAGAGACGCACCTCCATCTTATTCTGTCCCCGTTCATTGTGTGCTTAGTAAATCTGTGTCCCCCGTATAGGAGCAGAGTGCCTCCGCGCATTGATGTGACGAAGGATGGCTCTAAAAAATAAAACGTTATTACATAATACACTCACGACTATTATCCCCGAAAATTTGAAAAAAAGTGCTCGGTGTGATAGGCGGTAAGTCCATCGCCGCCAATCGTTCGTAGCAGTTAGTGGGATAGCCCAGTCGTAGGCCATCGTATACCAATTACCTAACACCCATGCATACACTCATTACTGTTATCCCAAAGGATTAATTAATAGAATCAGGCGTTACTTTGCGGAAATCCATGATATACAAAAATGGAATAAAAATATCTAGTGTTAATCCCGCTAACTCACTAATTTATCAAGCTTGGATGCTGCATGCAAGCACCGCCCTCCCGCCCGCAATGTATGCACATGCAAAAGGAGCTGTCGGCGCGCAGCTCTCGACCAGTCAACAGCTCCTGAGGATGCCCCGTGGAGGGGCGAAACACGTGTCGGGTTTCGGTTTGCATGCCTTATTTAGCATCCATCGCTCCTTTTGCATGTGCATACATTGCGGGCGGGATGGCGGTGCTTGCATGCAGCATCCAAGCTTGATAAATTAGTGAGTTAGCGGGATTAACACTAGATATTTTTATTCCATTTTTGTACCCAAAAGATTAGTCGGAGACTGAGTAGAATAGAATAGAAACACGTGCACGTGTGCTCAAATAATGCTAAATACTATGTAGAATTAAAAGCAAGTAGATTCGTCAAAAGTGTTTCATTACAAAGTCAATCAGTCAAGTGAATAGGGCGCATGATTATGCTTATTCTTGGATACTTTGACGATTTCATCATCGATTGTCAGTACCTATGACCGCGCGGCAATAAGTTCGGTTGCAGGAAACGCACCGCCATCTTGTTTTGCAGCCAATCTTGCTATGTTTAATGTATCAGTGTCTGCCGTATTGCAGTAAGGTACCCCCAAACTTTGACGTATATGTAGTAAAAAACATCACATAAAACACATCTGGAATAGGAAACATGGATAAGTAATAAAATGTTTAATCGGTTTAGTAGTAAGTAAATCCTTCTATAACTGATTCACCAAAATTCTTGTTACTTATATATTTTTCCGTTTTCTTTCAATTAAAGATCACTCGACTTTTTTCCAAGGCTATTCCAAACAACATTTCCAACATGACATTTCTCATTTTTAACCTTTTTTAAGGAGGCTTAAAAAGATTTTATTAGTTCTTCTTTTTAAAAAAAATAAGCGTAATAAAGCGTAGTGGGTAGTCAGCTCAATGCGGCCATAGAAGGCAAAGCGGCCACACCCAATTTTTCGCTAACTAAAAACGATAGCGTGACGTTGCCTTTCTGCCATAATGGAAACCTCCCGCCCCGCACAAGCAGTCGTTCGGCAGCGATCGGAGCAAACGCGTGGCCGCGGCAACATGAGCAAGGGATTTGTGCATTTTCTTAAAAAAATCCAGCATAAGCTTAACCTGTTTTATCAAACCTCTTTAGAATTCAATATTTTTATTACACGTCTATTGTTACTTACCTAATAAAACCTAATAATCCATCCATCCATCCATCCATCCATCCAAAGTAAAAATAAATTTAGACGATTCAAAATGCTTATTTTAAGCTTACTGAATAAAGAAATTTTGATTTGATTTAATTGGCTTTAAATGTGTAACGTATTATTATGTTCCGACATGAGTAAAATATTGTGAGCTGAGTTTATTTTTAAAACAAAATGGTGGAAAAAGGCAAAGCGGTCCGGCCAAAGTGGCCAAGTGACCACTTTGCCCGTATCCACATTAGTGATCCGCGATGAATAAGAGCAAAGCGGGCATAAACATAATAATTAGTTTTTTGTATATTATGATTAGAATGTTTTATTATTTTTTTAGATGGTCAACAACTACAAAAGAAAAACTACGAAGGGGAGAACTTTTGGTATATAGAATTAAGTAAGAAAACATAAAGACTGAAATGATTGGTTCATTTGAAACTTTATTGCTTACTATTTAATTTTAAATAAAGTTTCGTAAAATTTTTTTTGGTGTTTTTGTTTTTTAAAAACGAATTCCCTGTTATATTTAGGCGTGACCACTTTGCCCTTACCCCCATGGCCGCTTTAGGCGCCAACACAGGTAAAGCTGTTTTAGGCTAGTTTTCATAAATTACAAATTTAAATAAACTATTTAAGTTTTTGCAAAATGTGCCTACACTTTATTAAAGCTTATTAAATTCCCTTTCTTTTGATATTTTTTTATTCTTCAAAATCGATTCTTATGGGATTAATGATGGGATTTTTTTAAAGTCAAAATTAAGGTGGCCGCTCTGAGCTGACCTCCCCTATACCGGTAACTACTCATGGTACAACAATAAAATAAATGTATTTTAATTTATATACCTACTTTATTTAAAAAACGAACAACATATTAGATTTTTAACATTAATTTGTTAGCAATTAGTAATAGTAGGGCCGATGACAGATGTTAAGTACACTAAGAAATAAAATATTTAATAAAAAAATGGTTTTGAAGCACTTTATTCACGACGTTTCAGCTGTGTTTAACACCACCATATTTTTGTTTCAATTTTATTGTAAATATTAATATTTTTATACTTAATCTATAAATTTCTCGTAAAGCACAATAAACATACATTATAATAAGACATAACTACGCCATCTATTGAAAGTTTTAACAACAATACTTTTGTTTTTCTTAAGCGCATCTTGGCGTGGCGCGTTGGGAGAGACCGATGTCCAGATATGGACTGCGATAGGCTGATGATGGTGATGAGGATGAAGCGCAACTTCCCCTTAACTTCCATTCCCCTTATATTTAATTACAAAAGGTAAGCCTTTTGTGATTTGTTTTGTGATTTAAAATAAGGGGAATGGTTATGCTCATTCCTGGAGTTCATTATCTTGTTTTCAAGGGTGTACACAATTACGAGGCACCGCCGGAACCTGTGTGCAAAGCACCGCCACCTTGTGATGTGTTTTGTAAACTTGTGTCCACCGATGCGCAGCAAAGTGTTACCGCGCAATGTTTGTATGTTCTTGCCTGAAAGGTACAAATTTTATTTACTCAATATCTGAACCCTTCTAAAATTTATCTAATTGATATTGATCCCTGAACCACCATTATAAAGTTCAAAATGAATCAAAGAAATGTCACATATTGTGGTTGGTTGATATGCTGGCATCTGTACACAATCAAACAGCCGCGTGGTAACATGTTGAGGATGAACCCTAAATAAAATTTTAATTAGAGTCTTAGAAGTTCAGAATGTCATCGGGGATGGAAGGAGGGACCATTATGGTTTCTGACTTTTATTAATTAAACAAACGTTTATCAAATCAGTTTATTGGCGTACTTAAGGAAAAAACCTTAATAAGATATAATATCGAAAGCGTTTTCAACTATTCGTCGAGCTCTTGACAAACGATAGTTGAAGGCCCTTTCTTTTGTGCCTCTGTTATGATTCCCAACATGTTGTTTCATCATGTTAACCGTTAGGGCAAATGCACTGTCGGCTACGAGAACGTAGGGCATCTGTTCTTCTTTTAACTTTTTTAACTCCAAACAAAATTTTAATTTGAGTCGTAGAAGTTCAGGATATCATCGGGGATGGAAGTAAGAACCATTAAGGTTTCTGACTTTTATTAATTAAACAAACGTTTATTTAATCAGTTTATTGGTGTAATTAAAACCATTATATAAATCACGTAAAGGTAAGTCTAAAACTAGTTGAGGTTATTTAAATAAAAATTGTTATAACTGCTATTCATTCAACCACTGCTTTTTAGAGTCGGTATGATTATGTATGTTCTTGTATTTGATGATTTCGTTGTCCTCTGTTGTGTACACGAACGCGTGACAGCCTCTGCTGGCGAAGGCTGAGCACTGCCAGCGGATCTTGGGGCCGATCTGACGCTGCTTGCTGAAGGGGTAGCCCCCTATAACCAACATGAGGCGGCCAAACCTCGAAGTTTTGTAAAAGACCTCTGCAAAAAATAAAGTTGCTATATGGAAATTTATTAATTTTATTTTGTTATAACTCCATAACACTGCCCTTTAAAATTTCAATTTCTATCCAGTCCAACAGGATTGCCAGGCAGAAATTACTTTTAGCGGCGGTATGTTACTATGTGTTTGTCTTTTGGTGTTTCTATGGTGTACAAATAAAGAATATTTTATCTTATCTTATTTCACAGTACATGTGTACATGTATGTATTTCTGTTCAGTAGTGACAGTAGTGAAATCTAGATGTGAAATTGTGAGGTTTTTATGTGAAATGGAGGCAAACGAGCAGGCGACTGATGGAAAGTAATCACCGCAACACCAATGGAGTGGCAGATGTGAAGGGGGACAGGTGGGCCTCCGGTACCTGCACTCACCGGACGAAATACAACATCAACAAGTGCCATAAGATGTGCACTCACGCTTGGCCGATATTTTGGTTGCAGTAACCACAACCTTTTTTGTATGCTGTATCTGCACTTAAAATGACCTCCTTAAAGCTCTAACAGAGTTACCTCGACATCTCTCATACCATTGGTTAAATGCTGTTAATATAGTTAGAAATTGTCGCCTGTCCGTGTGTGTATCACCTTCGTCGGCCTCAGAAGTAGCTTAACACTTTAGCACATTGTCATTGTCATGTTCTCAATTGTATAATAATAATTTTCATAGTATTAACAATAAAATAAATATGCTATTTCGAGAAGATTGAGTTAAGACTTCACCCTTGAATTGCAGGTAACCTAAAAAGCAGCGGTTGAGAATAATATCGTGTATTATGTAAGACTGCATTCTAGGGTTAACGAAATAAAGACCAAAGCGTGTTTTAAAATCTTTAAATCGTGTTTCACAATCTATTATAAACATATTATATTGTTTTTCTTATCACATTTAAATTTTAGATAAAGTCAAAGGAAGATAGATAACATTGCATCAATTAGGTACCTACTTACTTAACCAAAAATGGACTTCAAAACTATGTTGTAACTATCTTATAAAACATTTACATGGCCGACTCATTAAAACAGCAGTTAACGTCTATTAGCAATAATAATACTTACATAAAGTAGGTACTTATAAATTCTTTATCGATTGAGAGACGTAATATTTTAATGAGATTATTCTTGTTAAAAACCATATTATATACATTATTAAATACATTACAGTATTTATTTAAAAAAATTAAAGCAATCAAAATCAAACCAAAATGATTTGCCTTCTATACATATAGGTACATCAATTATACGTGTTTTTTTCTCTTTTCGCGATACGCAGAACGCAGTTACTAATACACAAAGTACAGAATAAAATTGGCATAAAGTAGATTTAAGAGTTAACCACGTATTCTTAAATTGATAGAAACTATTGTTGTTATCAATTACTTTATATACATACATACACTTAAAACTAATATCGCCTAAGGGAGATTAAGCAACGAGGATCGCAAAATCGGTTCTTCTCTGCCATCACGTTTCACGTTTCACCAAAAAACGACTACACATTTGCTTTTGGATGTAGATATGAGCAGTTTTTAGTCCGTTAGTCGCCTTTTACGACACCCAGGGGAAGAAAGATGGGATGGTAGTATTCTTTTAATGTCCCGCCTCCCCTGACAGCTTCCTTTTATTAATAAAAGTCGTTATCTAAATTAAATAATTCACAGTTTTCCGTCTACATATTGGCCCCACAACGTTAGCAATAAACCAATCTTGTTTTGGACAATTGGGTGAGAGTGTATGGATATTTCTGCATTTGACAATTTCGTTCTCCATCGTGAACAGGACCGCCGAACATCCCTTGTTGTAGTGTGTCCTGCAGTACCATCTGGTCTTTGATCCTCGGTTCCTGTGCTTCGAGAACTCGTATCCTGATATGATGATGACTCTTGCACCTCTACTGGTCGTGCTGAATAAAGCTTCTGGAATGACAGAATAAACATGTTAACACGATTAGACTTAAGAATTTTAATGTATGTAAGTAAAATAACAATAGTATTTATTTAAGAATCGTCTATCTATCATTAATAAAAAATCCACACAATAGCTATACTTTCAACAAAAACTGTAACATTTTCTTACAGGCGTGACAGCAGGTCATCTTACTACATAATGTCAAATTTTGAAAATAAATCTTGAACTTTACGATTTTGTCAAAAATGTCAATATAGATGGAGAAATTTGTCATTTTCGGGAAGGTTCATCTGCTGTAGTGTTTACGTTACCCTGTAACGTTGCATTTTAAATGCACGTAAAGTAGATTTTTATATAAGTATTTAATCTAATAAAATTAGTTAAGAAATGTAATAAAATTAAATACGGACCCTTCAAAGTAAGGTATTGTCGAAACGAGTTATTATTCGCGACAAGACGCTTGTGCATCCCTACGGCGGTCGCGGCCTTCGTTAATCATCGTCTTTGTTCGGATTCACTCCAGCCATACTGCTTACTGCGTTCTTACGCGAAGCTCGTGTCAAATTTTGTGCTCTCTGCCTTACGACTGTTACGTACGAGTGATATCTAAATAATATATTAAATTAGATTCGATCCCGCTGGGGTGAGTTCTCATATTTTTATAAAAAGCCTTTAGTGCCGCAGGTGCTGCTTTGCCTAGTGTTTTAAATCCTAGAGGTTACTGGTTAGACTTAGGGAGTCTAGGAATTTGTCCCCCTTAATAGTGCCCTCCTTAATACGTGGACTGGTGATTCCAGGATCCCCCTTACGGAATTGGCGGTATAAAGAAGCCGCCGACGAGAGATTGTCACGCAATTCGACCCGTCGATTGAAATCCACCTACCCACCAACCTACATCTTTCGAAGGAAGGGCAACTTCAACGGATACCTGGAAGCTGCAGAGGTGGACTCCTTAGTCAGGCCAGTGTACCTCATCTCCCTAACTCGTCATTGTCGCGGCTAGAAGGCAAGACAATATATTTTTATGAAGAAGTCTGTAATCTTTTTTTTTTGTGACCCACCCCTGACGAGTCTGAGAAGGGCTGGCCCAGCCGGCCACAACCCTAAGCCATATTATATCTCAAAACAATAACAATGTTGTTCTGAGTATTATATGACTGTTTCACTTCGACAACTGTCACCCAAAACTAAAGAGACTAAAGAGGTCGTTAGTCGACTAGGCCAGCCTCTAACTATTGCTAGTAACAGAGCGGTAAGTAACATCACAAACTGGCATGTATCGGACGAAGTATCCCTCTCCGATCACAACTACATATGCTTTAGGTACAGACTAGGAAAGACCATAGGAACTGTACGAAGGAAGAACCCAAGAAACACCAACTGGGAGGGCTTCAGAAGGGATCTCAGGCGGAAACTAGATGGTCCATGCTGTAAACTTAACTCAGTTGTGGACATAGAGTTTGAAGCTGACAGACTCACAGAAGCACTGATAACGACCTGGCAGAACAACTGCCCAGAAACAAAATCTGTGGCGGGGAGACAGCCGTGGTGGACTCCAGAGGTGGCTCAGATTAGAAGAGAGACACGACAGGCGTTCAATGAAGCGAAGGCGAAGAACGACTTTAGCGATTACAATAAGGCTTTAACTCGCTACAGCAGTGCGGTTCGTAAAGCAAAAAGATCGGCTTGGAGGAAACATTGTGAACAGATACAATCTGTTCCTGAAGCAATGAGACTAACCAAGGCAATCTCTACAACAAAGGCGATTCCACTGTCTACAGTAATGAGGGCAAATGGAACTCGAACAGGAAATGGTGAGAATACACTGAAGGTCATGTTTGATACCCACTTCCCTGGATCAAGCATCATTCAAGACGAACATGATCCAATCAGCTGGAAGGAGCAGCAAGTAAAGACCTCCAAGTATGATTGGATAATAGCTAAAAAGGTGGTGGATGAATCTAAGGTTAAATGGGCACTGGGTAGCTTTCAACCATATAAAGCACCAGGACCTGACAATATTTACCCCATCCTACTACAACTATCTCTGCAGATTGTATAAAGCCTGCATTGCATTTGGTTATATACCCAGAACATGGAGACGTGTTAAGGTAATATACATACCAAAACCGGGTAAACCAGATTATGAAGAACCCAAAGCTTTTAGGCCAATAAGTCTCCAATCTTTTCTTCTTAAGACCCTGGAAAAGATGGTAGACAAATTTATCAGAGCGGGACCGTTACAAAAATTCCCACTTCACGGACTTCAATGCGCTTACCAGCCAGGGAAGTCAACAGAAACCGCTCTTCACCATGTGGTGAGCCGAGCGGAATCAGCCCTGGAGAACAAAGAGATCTGCGTCTGCACATTCGTTGAAGACATTGAAGGTGCATTTGATCGCACAACCTTTGACTCCATCAATGTGGCAGCCAGAGATCATGGCGTGCCACAACCGATCTGCAAATGGATTGAATGCATGTTAAAGGGTAGAATAATCTACTCAGAACTGCTTGGGGACAGTTTACTCGCTCAAACAGCTAGAGGGTGCCCGCAAGGGGGGGGTCCTTTCTCCTCTGTTATGGAGCCTTGTAGTTGATTCAATCATAGCCAAACTGAACCAAGGACCACTATATACGGTTGGTTATGCGGATGACCTGGTCATCACAGTCAGTGGAAAGTTTCCCTCCACGGTACCTATCGGAGCTAATGCAACGTGCTCTATGTTTGCTGGAGGATTGGTGTAATACCAATCATCTATCCGTAAACCCTGGGAAAACAACCGCTATCTCTTTCACGAGGATGAAAAACCTCACGAAATTGGGAAGCCTAAAACTTCACCCAGGCACCCAGCTTCCCTGGTCCAGAGAAGTGAAATATCTAGGCATAACACTGGATAAGGAACTTACCTGGAACAGCACATGGACACGACCGTTACCAAGGCCTATAGGGTATTTGGTATGTGTCGGTCCACCTATGGCAAAACGTGGGGGCTTAACCCCAAAATCATAAGGTGGATCTACATGATGATGGTGCGGCCGATCCTTACACATGGCAGCATCGTCTGGTGGCCCAGGACCAGGCTGAAAATCTGTAAGAATGCTTTAAGCAAACTTCAGAGGACAGCATGCATGGCGATTACTGGGGCATTCAGAACCACACCGACGGCAGCTCTGGAGTTCCTTACGGACCTTCCACCCCTGCACAGTGTCATAGCAACAGAGGCAAAGAAAGCGCTACATAGACTTAAGGTGGCCGGGCTGTGGGACGCATCTAAGCCACTGACCAGACATACAAAATGGGAACCTAATGATTCCCTTGATAGGATCATGGAAATGGGGTGTGACAAAATATCTCCCCAGTACATGTTCGAAAAGAAATTCAGTATATATGTCCCAACTAGGGATGAATGGAGACAAGGACCACCGTCTCCAGTGAAGAACAGCCTAATCTGGTACACCGATGGATCCAAAATGGAGTCGGGTACTGGAGCAAGTATCTTTAGCAATGACTTTGAACATAGTCAAAGCATGGGAAAATTTGCAACTGTATACCAGGCCGAAATTTTTGCAATTCTCCTATGCGCAAAAAAGAATTTAGAACTCGCCCCTAGAAAGCGAAACATATTCATCCTGAGTGACAGCCAAGCAGCACTCAAGTCACTTATATCGCCCCGTATCGACTCCAACCTTGTACTTGAAACCACAAAAGCTTTAAACAAGCTAGGTGGTCACAACAGGGTGAGATTGATCTGGGTACCAGGCCACATGGGAATTCATGGCAATGAAATGGCTGACGCACTTGCCAGGGAGGGCTCAGAGACCCCACTCATTGGTCCTGAGCCGTTTGTTGCATTGGCACCGAGCACCATCAACAAGGCCTTTATGGACCAAATCCAAAACAGGCATAAAACCGAATGGGAAAAGCTACCCGGCATGAAACACTCAAAATCCTTCATAGGTGGAGACGCCCTAGGACGGAGTAAAATCATATGCGGAGGTAGCAGAAGGCAGGCACGAACAATCATCGGAGCCCTGACGGGGCACTATGCCACAAAACAAATGCTCCATAGAATGCAACTAGCAACAGACAGCTTGTGCAGGGCATGTAGGGAGAAAACGGAGTCCATGCAATACCTACTGTGTGACTGTGACTCCCTTGCTAGGAAAAGAATGAGTCTCTTGGGATTCGCCTACCCGAAACCAGAGGATTTTAGGCTCTTCGCCCTCAAAGACATTGCCAAACTTATGGTAGTCATTTTCTCTGAGGAGACAGAGTGATAGGACGGGGTTGCACAAAAGATCCCAATGGGTCGACGTGCCGCTGCGAGGGGGAGACCTCTGCAGGCCCCAATAAGATAAGATAAGATAAGGCCAGCCTCTGGTATAGCTAAATTAAAATTGAAACAGTTTTTCTCGATTCAATAATAATACTACATACTACTTTAATTCATCTCTAACGGTGTAGTGGTTAGAATATTGGTCTCAGTCCCGGGTTGTAACTTTAAACTCGGTTTAGGTAGAGGTAATTCCAATGATGTTATAAACTAATTATATCATTGGGTAATTCTAAAAGTCCATGTCTTATCCAAAAGATAAAACATTAAGTTCCCCAGTAGTTGAGGACTCCAGGTAAATTTCTGTCTAACTTTTCTTTTATCTTTTATCATCACTTGTTATAAGGTAAGATAGTGCCAGAGACTTATCTTTGTGAAATAAATGAAAACCATTTATTTATTAATACCTTAGGTGTTTTGTAAAATTTATATTTTATTCTAATTATTCCACAATGTACGTAAATAACAAGTGACGAACTTAGCAGCATGCATCGAATATTTGTAATATTATATATTATTATTGGAATATTATCATGGAAGTTAGGAGAACTACAAAAACGAATTGTAATCATTTTAAATTTGAATTTTTCCTCAAATGCGTTACAGCTATAAAATGGGTCATAGTCCGATTATAATAACAGTAACTTTGTGTTTTATTTTTTTAAATTGAACATGAAAATAATATTAAACATTGGAATTAAAAACATTTTATTATTATTTATTTAATTATAAAAGTTATTACATGTTATTGACAATAATAACATAAAACGCTAAAAAAAAAGCAGCTACTTGAAGACAAATATAACTGTCACAAAAAACAAAACCTTAAAATTATAGATAATAAGAATAGACCTTATAGGTACCTACATTGTTAAATAGTTATCATCACGATCAGTCTTTATATCTATAATAACTATGGGTAACATATACCAAAGAATATAAGTATATTATTACATACATTACAGTACCGTATACTTAATAGGATGGCAACGACCACGGATGATATATTTCTGTGGCAACAACCAACATCAAATAAACATTCAATATAATTGACTTCTTATTAAGTAATTAATATTTTGCATTCATATTTTATGGTTAACAATAACTCAAACATATTTTAACATTTTCAAAAAACCCTACTGCCTAAAGGTAATATGATTCCAACGTACCTGCTCTCTCACGTTAGAAGCTAGTTTATTTTTATATAAAGATAAAAGTCAAGATTAACAAGACTTGCCTGCGCGGCTTGCGCTTTTTCTAACAATACAAAAAAAAATAACTGTCAAAATATGAGAAAGACTACGAGTACAATTTAAGTGTTTGTTCTCGGACCATATTTGGTCCGAGTGTTTGTTTATAATAATGAAGGAAGTAATCTCTGAAACGGATTCATCACTAATAGATTGTCCTAGCCAAATAAAGATTTCTAGGATAGACTGAATTTCACGAACCTAAGCCGCGAGCTGGCCTAAAGACAAAACAAAAGTAATTAGATACAGATTAGATTTTTAATGAATAAACGCGTAGTTATTAATAGTCATTATTGTTACGATAATATGTTATTTAAAGTCCTTGTTTGCGCCAACGCAACGACGAATCGCTGCCGCCCGTTTGTCGGCCAATGAGAGTGCGTATCTTCGTCGCACGGGGGCTATGACGCCTGTACCGGACGAACCTTTTTGGACCGCGGGCATCACGCGGTCGCCCAGGCAGTAGCGATGTGCCGAGTCGCTATTTTGGTGGATCGAGTCGACTTGAGTCCGTTTATACGGTATTCGAATCATCACTCGATTCCGCGTTACGAGCCCAGTACTCGAGTTCTATGTTTGGTATTCGAATCATGACTCGATTCCGCGATTCGAGTCCAGGACACGAGTCTGGAAATTCAAGTCCATAACTCGAGTCTAGAAATTCGAGTCCAGAACTAGAACCTTACCCATTTTAGAATAAAAAGGAAAATTCGAAAAGGAATAAACTTAAAATGGCAAGTAGGTTAGGCTTTGCATAATGATGCAACGATAATAAATCAATAATTTTTAATTTTTTTTTTAACATTGCAGAAAAAACATAGAATATACCTACTAGGAGGTATTTAGCTATGAATCCGAAATAAGATCAAGTTTTATTTGTTTTATTACATAACAAAAAGAGATCTTTTTAGAAGCTATTTAAGAACTTCAGATTTGTGCTATGAAATTTTTACAAACTTCTCATCTCACTTTTTTCAGCGCCATTTTGTAATACCTATTCCTAGTTAATTAAAATAAAACCACTTCACTTATACAATTAAATTCACTCACAGTAGGTTACTGACACAAATAAATACATTAAAACAAAAAGTTGCAGGTTCTAACTTGTATTATTAGGCGTCACATTGCTGTAAACAGTAATCGAGTACGAGCGAGTCTAATTCGAATACTAGATCGAGTCAGTTGAACTCGCATAAAGAATCGAGTCAGCTAGTACAAACCGATTCTTACTGACTCGAGTACCCGGAATCGAGTCCGGCGTACTCGAATCAAAATAAATTGGTGTTCGAGTAGGCGAGTCCAAAGCAGGAATCGAGTCTGACTCGAGTCAAGCCGTACTCGGCACATCACTACCAGGCAGTGCCCTTTGAGATCTCAAGGCGAAACCACGCGTCACGCGCTCTTGAACTCGGCCCCGAAGCCCTATGTGTACAGTGAAAAACTAGTGCTATAAGCTCGCCCCTAACGCCTAACGAACACCAGTGCCCCTAGTGAAGTGTGTGTGTGTTACCGCTATCAGCGAAAGCCCGCTCCAACGCCCGCGCCACGAGCGCCATCCGCGGCCACCTTCAGCTCGTGACTGTGCCTACATCACGGACCCCCGGTAAGCCCCTGTCCCCGCCTTATTACTTAACTACGTCGCATGTTGGTGCCTCTCGCATCAACATTTATGATCCTTTTACGAGCCGGATACATCCCAGCAACAGTCCACTTATTATCACCCTACCCGCCACATTTAATATTTTCGCCTCGACTCGTGCCACGCATATAGCATATAGACATACACATAACACATACGCCCACACAATGCACGCGCAAGCCGGGCCTAGCCCAAATACGCCCTACTGTCTCTACTGCAGGGAAAGGGGGCACAAGCTGTTCACATGCGCCCGCTACAATGCCCAGCCGACATAGGGCCGGTGGGACTTTGTGCTGTCGCGCGAGCGCTGCCCCCGTTGCCTCGGGCCACATTACCCGGACGAATGCAAGTCCGTGAAGGCATGCAAGGACTGTGGGAGCTCCAACCATCACACGTCCTTTCACCGACCGGACGACACGACGCAGCAGAGCCAGCCACAGTCGGCGGTGCGGTGGCTACCGCCCCACCTACGTGACACCCCGAGACAGCGACCCATCGACAGCCCGCTGCATGCGTCTGCGCACGCAAAACAGCCGCATGGGTCGCAGCAGTAAAATCATAATCAGCCCCCTAACTTTAATAACTATTTCAGCCCATAAGATGGTCATCTTTTTATTTTCCTTTTGTGCCATCATTTCCTAAATTCATTTGTTCCAGTAACTTTACTAGTTATATCTCGTGCCCTAATAAAAATTAATTAGTTGTTGAAGTACACAAACAACACATGTAGTCAGCCCGCACCTATACGGTGCATGACATCAGCCCACGCCTTTGCACAACACAATAAGCCCGCACAAACACGTACACCACACATCAGCCTGCAACACATACACACATACACACATGCAGTCTGCTTTTTATTTTTGCTTTTATTGCGGTCGCTTTTATTGCGCCGTTGCGCGTTGCGCCACAGCGCGCACGCTCTTCCGTGCCTATAATGAATGTATATAACTTGAGATGTATTGCTTAAATTGCCACCAACTAAACATTAATTGATACTCTAACTATTCTTCTATTAAGTCAAATTGAAAAAATATCAAATCTTCAGGTAACTCTTCCACAATTTCATTTTTTTGTAAAAAAAGGCGGTGTTACAACTTACCCCATGCTTGGGGTTTGTTGGAACATCTATCGGGGTAAATAGTAACAGTAATGAAAACGAGAATATAACACCATTAATCATTTATTTATTTTCCCACCTTGCCCCATTTTGGTTTGTTTTCAACAAAAATAACTAGGTAATTCTATAATATCTATTTTTTCATCATATAATTAGCTGTAACATACTTTTAATATAATTAACAAAATAAAGATTTTAGTTTTTAAGTATGTATCTTATTTTATACTTAAATAGTACTTTAGGTAATTATATATCAACATGGCACTTTAAAATCACAGTAAGTTAAATTTTAAATCTTTAAATTAATCTCAGTTAATTGCGTATGCAATTTTGGAACCAGTCAGGACCAGCACTCTTATTTTGATGCCAAGAAAGGGGAATATTTTTAGCACCAAGTTGAACAGCACATTGGTAAGCTAGTTTTCTTACTTCCTTAGGAAGTAATCCAAAATATATTTCGGCGCACTTAAGGATATTTGAAGATATTTTACATTATTCTTCTGCTGTGAATACTTGTGTAGGCTTTACGTAACCATTTTTTTTTTATTCTTCTTTTTCTTAATGTATCTGCAAAGCGATACATGACATAGACCGGAATTCTTACTCGCCCTCCGAATACTACCTACAGTTGTTTTTCAAAACTTTAGCTGCAGCCAACTCTTATACCTCCTGGCTTTGTGTTGACTTTCTTTTATAGTTTCTCATTCTAAAACAAAACAAATTAGGTAAATTACTTTGCAAATAATAACCGGTACATATAAGAGTTGTATCATGTTACAACAAACCCCAAGATTTTGTTACAATTAACCCCAAGGTATAGTTTTTAATATTTATCACGATAACTATTTAAGCAACCTAGTAATCTCGAAAACTGTGACACAACAACATAAATAGATAAATTTTAACACCATGTAAAATACAGAAAGCTCCAATTAATTGATAATTGTAAAGCTAACCAAAAATGTACGAATGTAAAATTATACGTTACCTGGCAAAAATTCAGTGCTTGTACACAGTCACTTACTACGCCGCCTGGCAGGACACTGGCTGTGATGTCGAGGTGGGGCGCGGTATAACGGTAGGATTGAGTCGTAGAAATACGTTAATAAAGTTTAAATTCTTAGTGAACAAGCCCTGTTACTACTTACCCCTGCTACAACAAGCCCCTCGCTCCCCTACTTAGTTACTTACATTTTTAATAACAAAAAGTGAAAAAATATTAAGAAACGAAAAATTAACCAATTTATTTTTATACTAATATACTCTTACGGTTCGGCCACTTTGTTCATTGCGTCCTTTCTAAGACCATTGAATAAGACTTTCGTGCTATAACTACCTATAACGCGCAATTATTATTGTCAAAGAACCCGCTCGCCGCTCTGCTTACAGCGGCAAGTTCATGGCCGGGCCGTAAGCGCTGAACCATACAAAACGCTATTTGCAGTGCGTTCAGTTGCAGCTATACCGGACAATGCAACCACGTTTTCCTAATGTGGTGTTTCTTGTCGACACACCAGAAAGTGATCTCGTCTCGATCTACGTTTACGCAGCGCCTGCATTTTGCATTTGCTTGCGCGCATGCGCACAGTAGCGAGATCGCGTGCAAGCGAATATCGCCGAAAAGTGGTCGACCGGAAGTTCGACCGAATGTCACCTTGAGACGAAGACAGAGAATCATTATATAAATGAGATGAATGATGACTTCATCATCATAGGCCTCTTACATTTATAAAAGATGATTTAAATGTAAGGTTCGAGTTCCGTACGAAACTCAAGTGGTTGCCTATTCGCCTTCGCCGGAATGCTCATATTCTGTCCCTCCTTTTCAATATTTTGTTCAACCCTACCACTCCCTCCTATCTTAAAAATCGTTTTAAATTCTTGTGTGACTCTCACTCACGATCATTAAGATCTGCACATAACCTGATACTCGAGATGCCCGCACATTCTACAAAATTTTATGACAGGTCTTTCACAGTACTGGCTGCTCGTTTGTGGAACAATTTGCCTTTGACAATCAAAATGGCCAAAACGCTACCGATTTTCAAGAAACTGGTCAATGATTATTACTTGTCCTTATAGCCACCCGTTTAGTAAGATCGCTACATTATGTAGTTTAGATGCTATTTTTTTTCTAATTATATAATATATATATGTGTATTTAAATATATTTATGATGGATGTGTATATGTATATATGAGTATGTATATAATATGTATGTATTTATTTAAGTATTTTATTATATTATACTTATTAAACATTAGTCTTACTATTATATATTAATTATTATAATAATATCCATGGTGCACTACAAGCCCACTTTTAATTTTAAATCAATCTTGTCCATCCAAAGGTTGTCTGGAAGAAATCACTTTTAGTGATAAGACCGCCATTTGTACGTTTTTCTTGTGGTGTACAATAAAGTATATTTATCTTATCTTATCTTATATTCTTAAGTGGCTTGTAAGGCCAATACGGGAGCGACAGCAACGCCCACATAATTGGCAGACTAAATGAAACTTAGGCGCTGCGTAAACGTAGATCGAGACGAGATCACTTTCTGGTGTGTCGACAAGAAACACCACATTAGGAAAACGTGGTTGCATTGTCCGGTATAGCTGCAACTGAACGCACTGCAAATAGCGTTTTGTATGGTTCAGCGCTTACGGCCCGGCCATGAACTTGCCGCTGTAAGCAGAGCGGCGAGCGGGTTCTTTCACAATAATAATTGCGCGTTATAGGTAGTTATAGCACGAAAGTCTTATTCAATGGTCTTAGAAAGGACGCAATGAACAAAGTGGCCGAACCATAAGAGTATATTAGTATAAAAATAAATTGGTTAATTTTTCGTTTCTTAATATTTTTTCTCTTTTTGTTATTAAAAATGTAAGTAACTAAGTAGGGGAGCGAGGGGCTTGTTGTAGCAGGGGTAAGTAGTAACAGGGCTTGTTCACTAAGAATTTAAACTTTATTAACGTATTTCTACGACTCAATCCTACCGTTATACCGCGCCCCACCTCGACATCACAGCCAGTGTCCTGCCAGGCGGCGTAGTAAGTGACTGTGTACAAGCACTGAATTTTTGCCAGGTAACGTATAATTTTACATTCGTACATTTTTGGTTAGCTTTACAATTATCAATTAATTGGAGCTTTCTGTATTTTACATGGTGTTAAAATTTATCTATTTATGTTGTTGTGTCACAGTTTTCGAGATTACTAGGTTGCTTAAATAGTTATCGTGATAAATATTAAAAACTATACCTTGGGGTTAATTGTAACAAAATCTTGGGGTTTGTTGTAACATGATACAACTCTTATATGTACCGGTTATTATTTGCAAAGTAATTTACCTAATTTGTTTTGTTTTAGAATGAGAAACTATAAAAGAAAGTCAACACAAAGCCAGGAGGTATAAGAGTTGGCTGCAGCTAAAGTTTTGAAAAACAACTGTAGGTAGTATTCGGAGGGCAAGTAAGAATTTCGGTCTATGTCATGTATCGCTTTGCAGATACATTAAGAAAAAGAAGAATAAAAAAAAATTGGTTACGTAAAGCCTACACAAGTATTCACAGCAGAAGAATAATGTAAAATGTCTTCAAATATCCTTAAGTGCGCCGAAATATATTTTGGATTACTTCCTAAGGAAGTAAGAAAACTAGCTTACCAATGTGCTGTTAACGTGGTGCTAAAAATATTCCCCTTTCTTGGCATCAAAATAAGAGTGCTGGTCCTGACTGGTTCCAAAATTGCATACGCAATTAACTGAGATTAATTTAAAGATTTAAAATTTAACTTACTGTGATTTTAAAGTGCCATGTTGATATATAATTACCTAAAGTACTATTTTAGTATAAAATAAGATACATACTTAAAAACTAAAATCTTTATTTTGTTAATTATATTAAAATTATGTTACAGCTAATTATATGATGAAAAAATAGATATTATAGAATTACCTAGTTATTTTTGTTGAAAACAAACCAAAATGGGGCAAGGTGGGAAAATAAATAAATGATTAATGGTGTTATATTCTCGTTTTCATTACTGTTACTATTTACCCCGATAGATGTTCCAACAAACCCCAAGCATGGGGTAAGTTGTAACACCGCCTTTTTTTACAAAAAAATGAAATTGTGGAAGAGTTACCTGAAGATTTGATATTTTTTCAATTTGACTTAATAGAAGAATAGTTAGAGTATCAATTAATGTTTAGTTGGTGGCAATTTAAACAATACATCTCAAGTTATATACATTCTTTTAAAAATTGTTACAACAAGCCCCTCGCTCCCCTACATGTCGTTTGAGGTTTATAGAAACATGATATGATTGTCCGTATCTTTTGACGATATTGAAAACTTTAAACGGTAACTTAGTTTCTGTAATAAATAAGTTTTGGTTGATTTACTTAATTATTTTTAATTTACGTAATCAGTATAAGCTTGAAAGCTGTAGGTACCTAATCAACATGCTATGTACGTAAGTAAGTATGTAAAGTACCTGATACCAATGACAAACCTAATATTTATCAGCTACGTTTCATTCAAAATATACTTCATGACTTATTTCAAAAATTATCCTGCAAACAATACTTAAAATAACAGCTATCGATTTACTTTACATTATTTAAGTTTAGGTTAGTTTAGCATGTTGTATGGTTCGAGAGTAATATAATACGACTTATATACCACTAGTAAGTTTAAATTACGACTAGTAAGTAAGTAAGAAATTAACCGTGTCGCGCAGCGGTAAAGGAATACTACCACCCCCTCTCTTCCATCGGTGTCGTAAAAGGCAGTCGCCTGACTAACGGACTAAATACACATCCAACATCATAGAGCGGTTATGGGCTCACCACCTGTCACGCTGAGCACATGTGCAGTCAGTATTTGGTGAAAAGTAGACTATGGTAGAGGACTGCTTTGCGGTCTTCATTGCCTATTAGTCTCTGACTAACCCTTCGGGGATAATAGTCGTGATTTTATATATGTATGTAGTTATTATGAATAGGAATAGACTAAACAGAAGTAGTTTGCTAGGGTCGTAGCAAATAGAAAACGGATGTGAAGTAGTTCTATAAATTGACTTAGGGATTTATTATTATTATAGCCAACATTCATCATCATTATCAACATTCGTCATCTGTCGAAAGAAGTCCAACGCTGAAATAAAATTAAAACTCAATTCGTTAATGTAATAATAAACTTTATTATGACCCATTGTTTAATTTACAAAATAGAGGTATGTACCTACATATGACAAATCTTTGTCCAATCGGTCGAGCCGTTCTCGAGTTTTGCGCTTAGCAACACAATTGGAGATTCCTTTTTATTTACACACAGAGTCCCAAGTTTTTCAAAAATTCATAGATCTTAAACTATTGAAAATCGCGGAACGTACATGGGGCGGATTTGGGTGCATTTATACCTATCCGTGTCGCGCAGCGGTGAAAGAATACTACCACCCCCTATCTTCCCTCGGGTGTCGTTAAAGGCGACTAACAGACTAAAGACTGCGCATACATCCAACAGCATAGGGCGGCGATGGGCTCACCACCTGTCACGCTAAGCACATGTGCAGTCGCTATTTAGTGAAAAGTGGACTATGGCAGAGGACTGCTTATACGGTCCTCAATCCTCATTGCCTATACTCTCTAACTCTTCGGGGATAATAGTCGTGATTATATGTATGTATGGGTGCCTGTAGGGCTGCTCTACCTCTGGACTTCCGCTTGATCCAATTTTTTGAGACATGCTATACGGATAGAAGACAATGGTATTTTAGTTTTGAACTTCTTTTGCTGTAGACTGCCATATAACTTATAATCTAATTGAAACTTCTCGAAGGCAGATGGTTGTGTTCATTTCTAGTTCTCAGAAGAGTTTCATCTTTGTAAGTGTAGGCGGAAGCTTTGCAGCCTTTAGAGTTATGCGTGGCACAGAGCCAGCGGATCTTGGAGTTTCTATACACGGTCTGGCGGTAGAACGTATAGCCTGATAGGAGAAGCATGGGGTTGCCTCTCTTCGAGTATACGTATTCTAAGGCACCTGCGAAAGACATTTATTGGTTATTTGGAGTATAAAATATAAATAAAACGTATAAAATAAAGTGGCAGAAGTTGCACTGTTGGAATGTGTTTTTTGCTTTAAGTATAAAGTGTTAGTGAATTAGTAAAAATATAACTTACCAAAATTACTTGCGCAGTTCGACCATCATGCTTACAAGATAATCGCCAAGCAAGTAAAAAATAGAAGTGTAAAAAAAATATAAGAAAATTATGAAAAATATGTATAAGACGTGGCAATGCGTCGGAAGGTCGCGCGAACTTATTAGTCTTATAGTTACGTCACAAATGAAACACTATCTCGCCAAATTCAAATAGGGAACTTTTATAAAATAATCAGATTTTGCCCTGCCAACGCTTGTTTGGTTTTCAGATAACCTTTCAACTGCGGCCGCGCACTGATCAGTGTTCAATGAATAGAACTTCTGTTGTGTTTAGAAGGCCACAGGCCTTTCCTCATAGACAATGGCACAATGAGGAGTTTCCCACCATGTTGGCCTAATGCGAATAAGTGAGAAAAGAGATTAGTTGTGAAAATAAAAGCAAATTCTATTACAAATCGTTTAACTTGCTACATGGTTAGTTTAAATACTAAAATTAATGACTATTTCATTTAGGTACCAAAATAAACTTACTTATCTAAAGGTAATACCTACTTACTTGTCTAAAATAATCTATACAAACAGTTATTTTTAAATTTACCCCGACTGAGGACGTCGTGATCAGAAATTACCACAGCCACAGATGTACCTACCTACTAACAGACACATAACAATGGTACATAATTCCGTTATTAAACGTTAAGACTGTCACAAATTGCAATTTTAACGACACACATTTTACAGTTTTGTTTTTTTCTGTCTCTCAAATTATGGGGAAAAAGGCCTGGCCCCGACTGCAGGCGATTCGCGAAGCGGCAAGCGGATCATCCGTTCGTTACGTTCTTTCTATTACAGTTGACTGAGACTGCTAAAGAGGCTGCATAAAACAGAGAGCAGTGGCGTCGTCTCGTGTCGTAGGCCAAGATCCACTTCGGGTCGATTAGTTAGCGGAGCAAGTAAGTAAATAAGTAAGAATATAATGAGCAACGAACTAGAAATCCGGAGGACGCTCCGCAAGACTCACGGTCGTGGCCAAACCGTAAAGCGGTTATCCCGCCCAAAGCTGCCTGGCCACTAGGTCGAAGAAGAGAGTAGAGGAGCGAAGGTATGCTAATATTAACCAAAAGAAAGCTCCGCTTCAATCGACAGATTCTATTTGTTAATATCGGCACAGTGCCTTTTCATTCTTTTCCGCTCCAGTGGACAGGCAGTCTCCGCTCAAAAGCGCGACTACTCACATTGAAACTACTCGGCATCGGTGTCTTTGAATCGTTTTGAATTTCCCGTCACTAAATTTCGGCTGTGACGTCACTGTATGTGTTAAAAAGTCTGCACGCTTGGTTTCAATACAAACCGTGATACTTGCGTTATCTATGTAAATCTTTAACTGTGATCGGCACAGTGCCTTTTCTTTCTTTTCCGCTCCAGTGGACAGGCAAGTCTAAAGCGGGTAAAGCCGTGCGTTTGTGCAAGCGTTAAACCTGGTACGCATTGGGCTAGTATCTTATTTTAATAGCGAATACATTGTTTCGCCACTTTGCTTATTTAAAAAGAATTTAAAAACAACCAAACTAGCGAAGCAATGTACCGCTACTCGACTGAATTATTCGCCCTGTGCAATCCAGGCTTAGAGTGTTCAAGAAGACTGCCGTTGATTGGTCGACGATCAGTCGTTTGTGCTATACTCAGATATTCTTAGTAACGCTCCATACTTAGACTTTACTTGCTTTCGACTCCTTACCCCTATGCCTTACAGCTGATATCAGACCATCGACATCCCACAAATTACATCACCACCCTCAGTCTTTGCGATTCTCCACATAATGTGGTAAATGGTTATGGTCTCTTCCCTCTTGCACAATGTTATCGTTCACGGTGAAGACGAAAGCCAAGCAGCCATATTTGGAGGTGGAGCAGTGCCATCGTGTCTTGCCGCATCGCTGCACCTTGGCAGGGTAGTAAGTATACCCTTTGAATTTCAGGAGGCGGTTCCCTCTTCTGGAGTTTATATACATTGCTGAAATAGAAATGTTTATGTTCACCCGTAATATACAATGATACAGTTAGAGAAAGCGTTCGTGAAAACTATCAATACGATTTTTATGTCTAAAATAATAGTTCTAAAAAAAGTTTAGTTATTATAAAGTGACTGATTTTGACGTAACAAACAAACAAAACTGCATCCATGACTCCTCACTTTCCCGTCAAGAAGGCTTAACAATCAATATCTATTATTTTGATAAAAACAAAACGAATAAAACTTATTTCTGCAACGGTTGTGTTTATAAATGATGAAAACAATGACGTCCTCGATAGTCCAGTAGTTTGTACGGGGCGGCTTTACGGCGATTGTTTTTTGAGAAACACTACCGCAATTTTCACTTCTGTTGCGGGAGAACGTACCTACATTCGTTCATCTCTGTTAGACGGGATTTAACGCAAAACTACTTTTTAAAAGCATTCTACGCATACCTTTTATACCCGACGTTTCGACCGAGTTGCACCGGCCGTGGTCACGGGCTGACTACTGTCGCGGTGTATCGCCTCCGTTTGCGTCGCTGAGTCTTCATCCACCATCACATTATTTATTAAACTACCGTCACACACAACACTAACGGTGTCCCTATTCCGTATACAAGCCTTATTCTGGTAGTTAGCCGATTGCGGACTAAAACGAAGTGGCGTTTTTGCAAACACTGGATTCCATGCTGATGATAGTTTGAGACCATCTTCCCCATTGAAATTGTTCGGATGTTTCTTAATTTCAATCGCTTCACGCACTACTCTTGCTTGAATAAAAGTGGCGATCTGTTGAGAGGACTTGCATACGATGAAATTCGATCCACTGATTTGCGCCTCTTTCAAGTAAATGCTCCGCAATGGCTGATTTGTTATTTGCCACAATATGTTCCTTGACCCTCTCATGAATAGTCCGTTTTGTCTGGCCTATGTAGGAACTACCGCAGCTGCAGTCTATCTTGTATACGCCTGGTGTTTGAAGTGGCAATACGTCTTTCGGGGAGTCCACAATGTTGTTGACCGTCGGGTATAAAAGGTATGCGTAGAATGCCTTCACTAAGTAGTTTTGCGTTAAATCCCCTCTAAACATGTGTTACATATTTATCTGAAACGAAAGACTTGCATTATGATACTAATGAAACTTTGCATGCTAAAGTAAAATTAAAAGTTTCATAAATATATATATATACAAAGTTTTCATACTTATTTGGGATGTGTGTGAGTCTGCTGCTCGGAGATGATTTCGTCGTTGTATGTAACTATGTAGGCACGGCAATATGTAATATATTCATGTGGAAAATAAATGAACCGCAATACAATTTTTAAGGTAGGATCATTGAAAAATGAGGGAGAATAAAATATAAGCAATATTGTAATCGTAAATCCGTAAGCATGAAAAACGTCATGGGAGTGAGTGAAGCAAGGGATGTGTCAGGATCATAGCAAATGGTAGGCTGTGGTCTCTAACGGCCCCTCCGGGAAGCGGGCGTGATGTATGTATGTAAATCCTTATGTACTTGACATATACAATTTGATGAAGTAAGACATACATACATATAATCACGACTATTATCCCCGAAGGGTAAGTCAGAGACTACGCAATGAGGATAGCAAAAGCAGTCCTCTACCTACTACAGTCCACTTTTCACCAAACAGCGACTGCACCTGTGCTCATCGTGACATGTGGTGAGCCCGTCGCCGCTCTATGCACTCTATTGGATGTATGTGCAGTTTTTAGTCCGTTAGTCGCCTTTTACGACCCCCAAGGGAAGAGGGGGATGGTAGTATTCTCTTACCGCTGCGCGACACGGTTATACGGTTATGAAATAAGAGCTTTTAGATAAATGCAACTTAAACTTTATTAACGTAATATTTAGCTTCAATCTTAGATTAAAACAAAAAGGGAAGATACGGCATGCTCCTACTTGTAGTCATTCAAAATATAGTCCTACGCAACTACTTAAGCAATCACTCACACAGGGACACCTATAAAGTGTAAATCGAGCGAGCGAGACAAAGCGGTAAGTTGCAACGTCAGCGCGAGGGAGTCAGCGAGTAGCGCGTTGACGTCTCGGTCGCTTCGCAACAGACGAGTACGTACGACCGATTCCGACGCCACTGCGGAGTAGCGTCTTTCTCTTTTTCACGCAGTAGAATATCCGCAATAGTGCGATGTAGCCTGTTCGCTCGGCAAATTGTGACTGAAGTGAAATTGTGCCTTTAGGCCTAATTTTGGCGGCTCACTCACGAGACGCTAATGCCGTATCTTCCCTTTTTGTTTTAATCTAAGGCTTCAATACACCTGTTTGTTTCACATTCAAATATCAAAAACATGCAATTTTAACTTCTTACTTATCATCATCATAAAACAAAACAGTTTTTTTTACAGAGTTTTCGATTTTTTAAATGTCATATGGCGGTGAATGTTGATGGTCGCCTCCTTCTTTGACAATCGTATCCTCCACGGTGACGATAAAAGCTGTGCACCGATGTCTTGAGTTCGAGCAGCGCCATCTAATCTTGGCCCCACGAAGCACAGCAGCATAGTAAGTATACCCATTATGTTTCAGGTTTCTCTTTCCATGTCTGGAGACAGTATAAATCGCTGAAATCAACAAGCTTATGTTAAAGCTATTATAATATAAGTACAATGTAAAGTCTGAGAGTATCAGAAGTAAAACACACAATAACTAGGTACTACAAAGAGTCGACCACACAATCTTAAGCAGTAAAATATTTTACACACCACCTGCTCGACAATGTCAAATTAAATGTCATGCAAACCTAACCTAAAGTAAGTCATTTAAGACCAGAGGTCTAGCAGGGCATTAATATTGTACTGAATTTCATTATGACCCGCTGGTCATTGAGGAAATGTGCTGTTATACATCGTCCCGAAATACTTGCGAGTTTTCAATAATCATGGATTTGTTAATATTACCTACCTAACGTTGTATTTGCCACATAGATATAATAGCGTCTTCTACCGTTTATACCATGGCGAGTGCTCTGAAGAACTCTTTGACCTTATCCCTCCTTCTCCCTTCCTCCATTCCTATGGAGGAAGAGAGAAGGAGGGATGGAGAGGGAGAGGTACTCCTGTACGGAATAACTAATCAATAGTCTCTAATATTCCATCACGCACAACGAATTTTTGTCGCACCTCCAAAAGATAAGAATAGTCTACCAGCAAACGTATTCCCTCCCACCTATCACATAGGTTCCTTCAAACGAGGCGTGAGGCACTTGGGCCGGCAGAGTGAGGGTCACTGATGCTAACACGTCTCTATTATGCTGCACCATTTGTCCTTGCACCTGGACTCCACTTCCACTTAACATCAGGTGCAGCTTATCACTGCCACAGGGTTGTTAGCATAAATATTACATGGACTTGCTTCATTTAAATTAGATTATTTTTATAGTTATAATTTTGTTTTATTTTTTGGAGTACTTATCCCTTTATGTTCTAGGTCTTTATTTTGTTATTGTTTCTATTATTGTAAAGTCAATAAATGTTTTTTCTTCTTTCTTTTTTCGTTGGTACCATTCCATGTCGGCAACACTATTCTGTTGCCATGTAATGTGTTCAATTGCCGTTACCGAACACTACAACCGCGTTTTTATATGATAGTTCCCGTCAGCAACAAAAAGTATGCATACAACAAACAATTTGGTCATGTAATGAAACAGTTACATGACTTTAAGGTAGGTATTTATAAGTTATATTACAGTAATTTGTTCCACTTTTTTTTGTCGTGTACAGGTGCGCTATCAACCTAATTAGTTATGTATACAGAGTGCTTCTTTTAAGGTGTCAAGCCGGGGGTTCAATAGATAGGTATGATAGTCCCCTATTACCACGCATCGGCTTGATACATTACAAGAAACATCTTGTATATATACTTATTGCTATATAATATGGTCCTATAGACGTAATAATAACTATTTTATGAAACAGTTACTTACATAGTTTTAGTTATGACGACTTTTATAAAACTTAACTTTTTAGTCGTAAGAACGTTATGGGCATATAATAGTGTCGGATGTGTTAATGACGTCATGTAATTACCTTATTTACAACTTATAAACTGGCGATAGTTGTTTATACGTCGTAATAGAAATCATTAAAATATAATTGTGGAAAAGAGTGCCCAGCGCAAGCTGTATACGGAACATAAATATCACGATACGACCGTTATTTAACTAATGTTAACGTACAGGTTTTAAAATAAACCTGTATACAACTTGTAACAAAAATAACATACTATCCTTAAAATAGTATGATAATAATCGGCTACTGAAGCGATTCCCATCATAAAAAATATAGGTAATATTTTGTCCTAAATATAGTTGAACTTATTAAAATTACAGTCACTCTTTCGATCAACAGTTAAAACAAACGAAAATAAAACTTAACACAAGGCAACAAGGCTTTTTAAAATCCATTCCTTCACAAAATCAATCGATCAATAAAATAAACTAATTATAATGAGTTCTATTCCTATCATTTTAAAGTTATTTGGCATGAAATCGACGTACACGAATACACACAGTAACAAAATACACACGTGCCAATAAACCATCAATATGTCTTGTCTCACTTTTTTCGTCAAGTTCAAAAACCAAATGAATAGGTCAATAGGTGAGACGTAATTACATCCCGCTGCACCCCGACGACTGACGAGCCACGCCGCCCGAGACAGGCCGGAACCAGAACAAACATTATAGTTAGTCATGCGCCGGCGTTTTTTGGCGATGGTTCTTTCGTACGTTTACGCAAATTAAGTGACTACTTTCGCGCGCGATGTCTTGTCGTTATAATAACATTCAACACACCGTTTTGGCAATGTGTGGTAGTGATAATGTGACACTAGCGTGCAGAACGTTCAACAATAGGTACGGTACTAGTGTATTCTCGCAGGACTATGATTGCCGCTACTCATTGGCTCCGAGACCACGGATCCTCTCCTGGTTTGACGCCTCTTGACTTTTTTTGTGGGACGTATCAAGTCATTAATTTATTTTATTGAGACAACATGTTGTGCTAGTGATCGCCTTTGAAACAGTGAAAAGTGATACGGCACGCGCACGCATTTAAAACAACAATTACCTACATAAACGGACCTTAAAGTGCATTGAGCAAGTAGGTTGGTAGTTGGTGGAAACTTTGAAAACGTTAACGAAACGCAGACGTACGAGTGATAGCTAACCAGTAAGTTGCTATTTCATTGAGGTACAATTCAATGTGCTATTTACAGTCGACAGTCGAAAGTATAAAAAGGAGGTAGGTAACAAAGAAAAGAATTGTTATTTATTTACTAGATGTAACCAACTCAGGCCTTCGCTCAGCAGTGGGGCAGTAAGGGCTAATACATAAAAGTCAACTGCTAACAAAATACGATTCGTATTTCGTGTAGCCGTTGTATGTGCCTGCGTTGTCAGCAACAAGTCGGCAACTTTGTCGGGTCTTTTCGGCGCTAAGCGGCGTTAGTGTGCGTAGGTAGGTAATATGCCCATACTGTTTGCTACCGATGAGGATAACTAATATGTTAAATAAACCTTAATTAATTCAATAAAACTAAAATTATTTTGCTTGTTTTTTAATTAAAACAAAATATTCTAATTGGAATGTCTGAGGATAAACGTTAATTCTGTTACATGTTGTATAACGTGCATAAAGTCTGGCTAATGAAAGCTGTCCCTGAGAAACGGCAACAATTTCAAAAAGTCTGTTGCTGGTAATACTTGCTATACTATACACTGAATAAACGAAGTTGGTACTATTATTTTTACATCTGAAATCAAAATTAAATCAATTTCATTTTTAAAAAGTTGCGAGCTACATGTCTATTATAGGTTAAGACGCAATAATAATTCAATAATTGTCGCATTAATATTGTTCGTAATTTGTTAAGACACAGTTTGGTAAGAAAAAATTATGAAGGGAAGATCAGAGATTGCGTCCGTGCGAAGCTGGGGCGAATCGCCGGTATGTAGTCAGCCAGAGCACAGATGCGAAAATGAGACTAAAACTACTTTTTTTAAATTATTATCATTTACTAATATTAAGATGATTCTAACGCCTGTTATCTTAAATGTTAGGAATTATAGTTAAACAAAAAAGCAATATTCCATAACATTTTTATTTTATTTATTATAGTCAAAATTTTAATAAAAACCAAATATCAAGAATTGCGTCACAATACCTAAGAAATCAAGCACCATACGTTAACAATCATGTTTTTGATTGAATTCTTTTTTTTTATTATTGGAGACTGATTGCGCGTTTGTCCCCGATTTCACCTGTTGGAAAGTGATAATAAGGACGAAGGTGGAGCGAGCACGCGCAGTCAGTAAATGCCTGTTTACTCTAGCTTTAAAGACGCCGAAGTTGTAGCGTTCAGGAAAAACAGACGCAGGGTGGTCATTCCACATCCTAGCTGTCCTAATAAGGAAGCTAGAAGCAAATCGCTTCGTCCGGGCGGGTGGAATATCGACAACATAGGGATGAAAGCCCTCCCCCGACTAGTAGTCCGATAATGGAACGGGGAAGGAGGTATGAGGTTATGTAACTCCTGAGCACACTCTCCGAAATACCTGTAGAAGACTGATAAGCAAGCCACTTTGCGTCGGTGTTCCAAACTTAAAAGTTTGTTATTGACCAGCTCATCGTCACCAATCAGCCTCTTTGCTCTTCGCTCTATAGAGTCCAGGGCAGCCAGCTGGTGCTTTGCAGATCCATCCCAAAGATGAGAACAGTACTCCATGCACGATCGGACCTGAGCTTGGTAAAGAGTAAGAAGCTGTCCCGGGGTGAAGTACCGTCTCACCTTTGAGAGAATACCCAGCTTTTTTGCGGCAGTTTTGGCTTTATTTTCTATAGAGCGGCCGAAATTGAGATCCGGTGACAAATCTAAGCCAAGAAGATTTAAATGGTCGCTAATATCAACAGGTACATTCCGGAAAGTCGGAGTCAGGTTGAATGGACTCCGCTTGGCGCTAAATAAACACGCTTGAGTCTTGGTAGCGTTATATTTGACTAAGTTGGCCTCGCCCCATTCGGAGACAGCTTGGAGGGCCAAGTCAATACGCTCGACCAAGTCAACTCTCAGGGCGTGAGTTTCGTCCTTGGAAGCTCGTGCATTGGAAAAGTATCTATCCACAACTGTGCTGTCATCTGCATACCCAATAATACTGGGTTTCAGCAGATCATTTATGTGCAGCAGGAAAAGCGTTGCAGACAGAACGGACCCTTGAGGTACCCCGGCATCTATCGCCATTAAATCGGAGGATTGGCCATCGAGGACCACTCAAATCGATCGTTCCCTCAAGAAGTCTTGTATCCAGACGCACAAGCCGACGGGGATCCCATAACTTGGAAGTTTGCTAAGTAAGCTCGCATGCCAGACCATATCAAACGCCTTAGAAATGTCTAAAGACACGGCAAGGGCTTCACCGTGTTTTTCAATCGCTTCACTCCACAGATGTGTTGCATAGATTAGTAGATCTCCCGTAGACCGCCCTGGACGAAATCCGAATTGACGGTCGCTAAGGAGATCGTTCATTTCAAGATATGCAAGGAGCTTGTTGTTTAAAACATGTTCCAAACATTTACAAAGTAAGGACGTGATAGCGATGGGTCGATAGTTGGTAGGGTCAGATCGGCTACCTTTTTTTGGAACTGGTTGCACATTAGCAGACTTCCAAGCTTTAGGAACAAGGCCAGCCTTTAAATAGAGTCGAAATAGGCGTGTTAAAACTGGAGACAGCTCAGGCGCGCAAGTCCGCAGAACAATTGCTGGAATGCCGTCTGGCTTACTGGCTTTGTTCACATCTAAAGTGCGAAGTGTCTTAAGTACCTCTTTTTGGTAAATGCTGACCTCAGGCATTTGTGATCCGCAGTGAGGTAATACAGGTGGAGAGAGACTGCCAGCATTCAGATGCGAATTGGACGCAAAGAGAGAGGCAAACAAGTTCGCCTTCTCTACCGCGGTATGTGCCAGCGAACCATCGGGCTTCAGCATAGGAGGCAATGACGGACGGCAAAAGTTTGATTGGACAGATTTGGCAAGAGACCAAAAAGCCTTACTACCCGCTGGGTAAGAGGCGATCTTAGACCCGATTCGTCCGATGTGATCAAATCGAACTTTGCGTAGTGTCTTCTTGCAGGACTTGGCGGCTTTATTGAATGTCACCTTTTTAAGGTGAGTATCCGGAGCTTTGCAGCTACGGGCTGCTGCCCAAGCCTGGTACGCTGCTTGCTTCAATGCATCAGCATGAGCACAATCGGCGTTGTACCAAGGCCGAGCATTGCCAAGAGGTGAGACGTCGGAAAAAGGAATAAAATATTCCATGGCCTGACGGATCACATCTGCAACGCCTTCAGCAGCACGTAAAGGATCCTCACTGGTGTAACAAATATGCCGCCAAGGATAAGATGCGAAAAAATGACGCATCTCATCCCAATCTGCTGACTTGTATTTCCACACTCTCCTCGATCCTGATGACCTGGTATTAGGAGGAGAGTAATCAGAAACAGATTTCACCAGACAGTGGTCGGAGGTCCCTAGGGGAACTGTCACCGAAACCGAGAAGCGATCCGGATCAGTTGTCAGCAGAAGGTCCAAGCAATTGGATGTGTGGCCTGCAGTGTCAGGTATATGCGTAGGTTGGTCGATCAGCTGAGTAAGATCCAGCGTGAGTGCGAATTTGTACGCTTCTCTACCAGCGTGATCCGATTTCCGGAATGGGCACAGCCACTCTTTATGATGAGCATTAAAATCACCCAGAAATACCAACTGCGCAGTGGGATACCTCTGCTGGGCTGTGTCCGCCATTTGCGTCAGGTAATCAAAGAGCCTGGTTGTCTCCAGGTCGCCAGTGTGCGATCGGTAAACATAGGCATAGAGTGTTCGTTCCAAATCAGTGTCCACGAGTACCCACTAAACAGAGAAACTGGGGTCTTCGAGGTTTCGGATATTGATTTTCAGCTATTATGTTAAATATGTTGAGATAATTTACAATACGTTTATTTGTCACTTTTTCTACTATTTTTGAAATTGACGTTAATACCGAGATTGGTCTGTAGTTGCTGACATCGTGCCCATCCCCATCCTTGTAAACTGGCGTAATAATAGACTCTTTTAATAAGGAAGGAAATACACCCTTCTCAAAGCAGAGATTTATGAGGTGGCAAATTATAGGTACAACTTGAGATCTGGCGAGCTTAAGAAAAGTGGTTGGGATGTGATCCCATCCGGGAGCGCTGTTACTTTTTAAATTAGTAAGCACATTATGGATTTCCCCCTCATCAGTGTCAAAGAGAACAAATGACGAAGCAGATGGCTTTCCCCAGGTGGTAACGTCAGGCTGATCCGAGTTCGATAGTGGTATGGCGTCGGCAAGTTCTTTACCTATGTTACTAAAGTACCTATTAACAAAATTTACAGATTCTGTTTGCGAGGTCTTACAATGTAATAATTTAGAGTTGTCTGACTTGACCCGTTTCAGGTTTGTAATAGTAGCAATACTGTTCCAGAGCTTCCTCGAGTCACCCCCCGAGTCCCGCAGTAATTTCCTCTCATAATTACGTTTAAGTTTTTTTTATTAAACTATTGCAGAAATTGCGGTAGCGTCTGTAGGTGAGTCGAAGAATATCATCAGCTGAATTTAAACGAACTTTAGATTGTAATTTGTTTCTATGCCGTATACAGCGAAGGATTCCCGGAGTAATCCAGGGTTTTATCACACGCTTATTTTTGGGTATTTTAACCGTTTTACTGTTATTAGTAATTGATACACTTATTTTTTCAATCAAGCCTTGAGCCACTAAATCCGGATCCTTACACAACAATAGTTCAGTTAAATTTTGATTGGCAAGGTCCTCACATGCATTTTTGTAGTTTGTTACTTGTTTAGTTTTGTTACATTTATTAATATTTATGTATATGTGTGTGAATGCACTAATGTGAGTTTGAGTGTAAAAAGGTGTGTGTATGTGTATAAGCGTGTGTGTGTTTGTGATAATTTGTAGGTTAGTGAGTATACATTCTATTATGACTATGTGTTTTTTATATCTTAAATTTAAATATGACCTAATTAAATAGGGATATAAATTGCACAAAATTTTGCACATAATTTTGGCCTTAAGCAATAACCGGTAGACAAAGGATACGCTATACAAATGATGATCATAAAACATACTATTATTTTGTAAACATTTGGACATCAGCATTAGGGGTTGCTTTAACACTATCACTGGTTCGTTTGTAATAAGACTTTCACGAGATAGTCATTTACTAAGTAGTTGGTGTACCTGGGCCTCTGATTTTATGCATATGATCTGAAATGTTTCCGTTTTTCTAACATAGACCTTGCCATACGCGGTCCAGCAAAACTTGTACTGGTTTGACTTGGCTAGGTCTCTGGCTAGGTAGTGCAGTCGTGCCCCTTTCGTAGTCAGTTGCTCAGAGATGAATATCGGGGTCTCCTCAGATGTGCGGAAGCCTAAGTGCTTAGCACACAGCTTACTTTTTGTTTTGACGTTGAAAACTTTACTTAGTCTCAGGATGTCAGATTTTATCAATGCGGATGAAGTCTCAACCACAATTGCCGAGTTCTGGTGCGCTTTCTTACTACGAATTCGGTAAATGTCTCTAATGTCTTCATTTTTTAGGTTTCCTCCGACTGTAGATGATAAGCTCAGGATCATATTCACCAGGTCACACTTTGATTCACTCTGTTTCCTAGGTACATTTTTAATTTCAAAGTTAGATTTACGGTGACTGTTCCGTCGGCGTAGATTGCGATGTTGTGATGATGGATGGCTCCATGGCGATGGTAAATAACGACTGCGTCCTTAGAGTGATGTTGTATATTTACAGTGACTACATTGTGACTAACTTATTATCTAAACCTTACAAGACTATTTATACAGTAATAACTACGTAGATGTTGGAGGGAGGATGCCGTGACATATCTTTATCGGATCTGCACGCGTTTAGGAATGTGCTTACAAACTCTTTAACCGATACGTGATGATAATAAATTATGTGGCGACTCTGGCCGCCACAGTACTCCCCCTCTTGAAAAAGGGAATGAAAAAAAAAAAAACATCAGGTCTTCAGCTTGGAGATGCCAGTGGTGCTCTAATCCACGTTAAGTCGTGATGAGCGTGCTCAAGTCTTCATTGACAAAACGAGCGTTCTCCAGTCTACAGTGACTCGAGACGAGCGTGTGCTACCATGTCTGCTGTGAGTCGAGACGTGTGGAGTGCGACGGTACTTATTTTCACCGTCGAGTGATGCCGAGGATCCAGGAAGCGTTACGTTGCTGCGATGGAACCTTGAGGCAGGCTGGCAGGCTGAATGCTGCTAAGAGAGCTGTTTCCTTGTGTTCTTCGATATATGAACAAAATACTTATATACCTTTTTAAAAAACGATCGGTCGTTTTACATTTACGTACACGAATATTTTTTATAATTCCTCTCAACATCATAATATTGTTACTAATATTATTTCTATATCACGTTATACCAAGACTATAATAAACACACAAATTAAGTGGCATAAACAAGTACAACTTTAAATTATGCATATTCTTACAGTGAACTTTAAATTACGCATTACATGTTAATAATAAATTGAACTAATAGACTTAATAAAATACATAATAACAAAACATAAAAATTAGAATTGACTAAGATTAAACATTAAGTACATAGAGATAAGACATAATACATACTTAATATAAGGAAATAAGTGCCTAGCTATAAAATATTATTAAAATTGACTAAAATCTTATTATTACATTAGTTACCCTAACATGGTTCATTTTTGTGCTTATTTATTCTACTGTATTCTTATTGCACAATCAAAGCATTTTAAACTTGTTGAATATCTTCATTTTGAGTACAACTTCATTATAGCTTCATAATTATCCTCAGACTGGCGTATTCCTTGGCTCTTTGTCAGATAACCGGAGAAATCAATTCGCACTGGAGGTAGCTAGTAGCAGTTAAGTGTCTTATGAAGTGTAATAATATCTCATAAAACAATCGACTGGTAAAATAATGCTTCTAAATATCTCTTCCCGTAATTATAAATAACATACCTCAAACCACTTTGTCAGTTGGTAAAAGTGAGGCGGTTAAACGGGTGAATACTCGTTGTATACATTTATTCTATGTTCCTTTGTTTCATTTTTCATTATCGTGATGAATAAGTGACATATTGTGTTCTTTCTGATCTTGACCTTGTGCAAGCGTAGAGCAAACGGCGAAAAGTGCTGCGTTGGAAATTCTTGGGCGTTCGCTGCACCGCACAATTTATTTATAACGTAATGTGTACAGTTATGAAATCGTTATTATATTCTATGTCGCATTGTTTTTCTGGGTACCTTATTTCTTTGCCTTGGTCGATGAAACGTTCTTGATACGATGTGCCGGAAAGGAAGCCAAAGTTGTGAGTTGTAAGAGTGATGTTAAATGACGTAGTCGCAGCTCGGTGTGGCTCAGTGTAGTGAAAATCTTGTTGTGTCCGTAGCTGAATAGAATGTTACTGCCATGGTTGATGTGTAGATATTGCAAATGACTCACGTGTTCTTTTCGTAGTACTCCGTTGGAAGGTTGCTTGTTGCTTGAGCGGGGTCACCAATGTTCCGGCGGGCGTGAGCGAGGTGGTGTTGATGGATGGCTCCATGGCGATGGTAGATAACGACTGCGTCCTTAGAGTGATGTTGTATATTTACAGTGACTACATTGTGACTAACTTATTATCTAAACCTTACAAGACTATTTATACAGTAATAACTACGTAGATGTTGGAGGGAGGATGCCGTGACATATCTTTATCGGATCTGCACGCGTTTAGGAATGTGCTTACAAACTCTTTAACCGATACGTGATGATAATAAATTATGTGGCGACTCTGGCCGCCACAGTGACCAATTTGTAATATTTCAATTTTTTCTTCTAACAAGTGAATACGCTCGTTTTCCTCTTTACATTTGGTCTCAAGTTGTAGTATCTTGCTATGCATCTCTTGGTACTGTGCCGATAATAAACTAATATCGTTTTCGATGTTCGAGTTCGAAGTTTTAATTTCAGCTAGTGTTGGGGAAATGTTTTTTATGTCCTGCTGTTAAACAAACATTGAGTTAATCATGTTTTTTATTTCATCTTTGAATGCATTGAAGTCTTCCGCTGTGACAGTTTTAGGGCGCGCATAAACGTAATCTGGTGTTACGTCACCCTGCACGTCGATACTGCCATCTCCTCCGTCGCAAACTGACATGTCGGCCTCCTGATTCATTGTCGTACTAGGCTGGTATAAGTGTACAGGATGTTAACGCAGGCAGCTGCCCACGTGCAAGCACCTGCGCGAGCGGGACAGGTAGCGCGACACAGGGTCGCCCGTCGTACAGTCAAACGCGCCCGTGACTTCACGAGCCGTGGAGTAAAAATAAGCAAAGTTAAATAGCACTCACGCGTATAGGTAGGTAGGTAGGTAGGTACTTGCTTGCTCCTGCTCCGGTTTAAAAGGCTTCGCGTAGGCACAGTCGGTAGTTGTGAGACGCGCTGCGCTGCCGAAGACGCTCCGATTTCTAAGCATTCGATGATTGAAAAACGTACTAGGGTGATAGGACTGCAGTGGAGGTGTCGTTACGTTGCAGTTGAAGTAGCATAGCAGAGGTGGCCGTAGTTGTGCTGCCGGTCGTAGCAAGTTCGTAACAGCCCGCCACGAGCGACACCAGTCTGTCACGTCACGACGTATGGTGGCGGTGGGGCCAGGGGTTTAGATCGACGTAGCTTATGCGCAGCGCCGCAACCTCCTCTTCCGTTATGCGCTCCTATTATATCGACTGAATTTACTAGCTTAAATTTAGATTTTTAATTTAAAATAATTAAAAATTTACAGTGTTACTTATAAAAATCAACTAATCGTCTTCTAAGCATCATCTTAACTAATTACTAATTAACTCCTTAAGTAGTGAGTAAATATTTTTTACTTATAAACGTTGCTTAGGCTTGTCTTAACTAATGAACGGCTAATGACACGAAAAATTATTACTCTTGCAACACAGCCGAAATGTTGGTAGCTTAAAAAAATATTTGCCATTTTAATGTTGTGAAATAGCAACATTTGTTTCATTCAAATTGAAAATTAAAAAGTTAAGCCGTCAAATATTTTCACGGAAACTTGTTTGTTGTTGTGGTTTGTGGTGTGTGGTACTTATCTAGTGATCATTATTTTTGTTTGTTGTATACATTTCGGAATTTGGCGAGATAAATCTAGCTATGGCCGAGGTAGATCCATCCAGCAAAAAAAGAGTTCGCTCCTCCAACTGGGACGAAGAAGAAAAGGTTTGTAATTATCTAGAAAACATTCGTTCTACTCGCTACTATTCGCGCGTGGTGTTTTGTATAAAACTATTGTGTGTTTTATTGCAGAGATTGTTAAGGCAACTTATAATAGAAAGAGTAGATGTAATTGAAAATAAGGATGCATCTACTAATACAAATATAAAAAAGAAAGCAGCATGGCAAGAAGTTTTGTCTTGGTAAGTAGTTTAATTTCAAAAGGGACCTACTAAAAGTAATAACTCAGGTCAGATTATCGATTTAACATATTATTTTTTTTTTCTTTACAGTTTCAATAGTCTAAATAACAAAAAACGGGATCTCAAAGAACTGACAACTCAGTGGAGAAATATGAAGGGGAAAGCTAAAATTAGGGATAGTGAATATAAACGCGCTAAATTAATGACAGGTGGAGGACCTCCACCACCTAGCCCACCACCAGAAGATCTTGCCATCATACAGGCAATACCAAATGAATTTATTACTGATAGTAATAAATTTGATAGCGACAGTATACATGTAAACAGTATTGATCAGGTATGTTCTGTTTTATTACACGTCTATATTTATCGGTTGAATTAAAAAGAACGCATCGATGGGATATCGTCTGTGCTTTGGGAGGTATGCTGCTACGGGAACTAGAGCAGTGTTACTCTAAGAAATTGATGCTCATCTATGTGTTCTGCTTAATGCAGCTATAGTTATTTCTTTTTATACTGAATTCAAATGAAGTTTTTTAATATTGTTGAACATTTTGTATATTCCAGTCACTGACACCAGGAAGCCAGCTAGTCATACAAGATGATCCTTGGACTCCATTGCTAGCCTCAAATAACCAGATCAAGGAAACAGAAGAGGTAATTAAGAGAAATTCAAAAGTCAAAGAACTTCAAACAGTTTAATATTGTATTCATTTTGTATTTTAATTGTAGATACCCGAGGATGAAGGTTGGCAAGAAGCGGAAGTAGTACTGTGCCCTACACCTAAGGCTATGTCAAACAAGTACTTAACACAGAAAAGCAAACTAAAACAGAAAAAGGTATGCAACCTGTCTATATGTTGATAGATCGCACAGTCAGTCACAGTTTTGTTTGATCAGTTCACGGTTTTATCTCCATGCAATTTGTTTCAATACTGATGTTTTCTCAGGAAGTGAATTAGTGAATGTAATTCTTATGAGAAATAAAGTTATTCTAAACCTAAATCAATAATTCTCTCAGAAAGTATAGGAATAAAAAGCATCGTATTGTAATATTTTTGGGTTTTTCGTTTTATTAATAATTTACTTGATTTTTACAGATTCATACCGAGGACTATGAGCGAGAGTTATTTTTAATAGCTAAAAGGTCAAAAGAAAGAGAATGTGAACGAGCAGAAGAAATACACCAAAAGAGAATGGCCATTTTAGATTTAGAATATGAATTCTGGAAAAAAAAATCAAATAGTCTTGAGTGAACATCACATAACTTTATTTGTTTTTAAAAATAATTTTCAATAAACAGGTTTCTTGTTATGTTTGTAACATTATTGTTGTTGTACCCAATGTCTTCCTCATATTCGTCATCTACATAATCATTAGCCCGAGAACCTGTAACATAACATCAAGTTTAAGTTTTCCCATCTGCAACATACACAGGTATCTAGTGTATGTATGACGATTTAGACTAAACATACATACCATTTTCCAAAGGATCATTAAATTCAATAGCCAAATTGTGCAGCACTGCACATGCAACAATTGTTGTTTTTATTGTAGTAAGAGATCCTCGCATTACCTCCAACAATATGCGAAATCTTTGTTTTAGTAATCCAAAACATCTTTCTACTACATTCCTAGTTCGGATATGGCTGAAGTTATACCGCATCTCGGCTTCAGTCCTCGGTCGTAGGATGGGTGTAAGTAAATAAGAGGTACATGCGTAGCCACTATCACCAAGGAGTTTCCCTTTGAATTCATTATTCTCAAACCTCTGTTTAATTGAACTTTCACGAAAAATTCGTGCATCGTGAGTACTGCCCCTCCAATGGCAAACTATGTCACAGATTTTCAAGTCTGCATCGCAGACAACCTGCAAATAATAAACGGATTTGAATTAAATTTAGAATACGAGTAAGCTATGATCTGGATTAACATATAATAATGAATTATGAAATTCCCACGGGAGCGGAGCCCCGGCCCACAGTTGGTATCTTTATATTTTATTTTCATTTAGGCTGCATTGTCAACGTATTAACTAGAGCCTATTGTTTTAATACCTGCCCTACCTGCATGCATTTTTGTATGTAGAAGAAAAATAATACTTACTTGAGTGTTTATAGAATAGTGTCCTTTTCTATTGACATAGTATTGGCCAGCGTCTCCGCCTACTTTCCGAATTTTAATATGTGTTCCATCTATCGCTCCAATGATGTGTGGGAATCCACATATGGCTTCAAATTTTTGAATTGACTCCATTTGCGCTCTTAAATTCAACGGCATTTTGATGTACATAGAGCTTTTTGAGGCTAATGCAATACCTACTTTTCTAGATAGGTGTGACAGAGTCTGCTGGCTCATGCCATGGATATCCGCACAGTCTTGTTGAATCTGAAATTTTAAATGTAAATAGTCCTGGTTAACATCTTTAGTTAGGTACTCATATTATGATATATACTAACTAAAACAAATATCATTTGGATAAACCTACCTCATGTCTGCCCCAGTACCGAATCACAGACATCACCTGTAACTCCACGGGTATACTGCCGCCTCTAGTGTCCACACGCAAGTCATTTCGTAATAGTTCTATAATTTTTTGCATATTTTCTTTGTTAAATCTATACCTATACTTGAAATCACTATCACTTAAATCTTGCATAGGATTCATTCTCATACTATACAGTTTTGGCCGTCTATTAATTCTCATTGTTCTTCTCCTAAATGCCCTAATTTCCTCTATTTCATTACGAAATGAGCGCAATACATCAAAATCTTCAAAAATATCCATTTTAATAGAAAATATCACGCGAAACACGGAAGAAACAATTACAAAATGCAAACAGAAGTCAGAAACAAACACAAACAACCACAGAACACATATCAAACAACGTTGAGTAGCTGACATGAAATCAGCTGACAAATAACCGCCATTTTGTTACTTACGTGTTAAACAAGGGTAGGAGTTAACTTAATTTGACAGTTCATTAGAGCCATTGCTAAGCAACTCATTAAAGCTAAGCAACGTTTATAAGTAAGAATTATTGTTAAACAACTCCTAAGTATTACTTAATATTTAATTAACGTTTATAAGTAAGGCTGTAAAGCGTTAAAGCAGTAGTGTTCGCGTGCACTTAGTGAGCGGTCCGGGGGGAAAGAGGAACCTCACTTACGCGTTTTTTGTATTGCACAAAAACGGTATCGCGCTAAATTTAGACGTTTCATAAATGTCAAATGAAATGTCACTTTGCAGTGTTCATCGAGTGTTGGTAACGCATTGCAGAAGTGTATGGATTGATAACTTTGCAAATCTTGTTAGTAACTTTTATGTCGTTTCCTACAGATATATAGTAAAAAAACAGCATCATACACAATTACCAAGTGATGTACTTACCTACCTTATAATGTCATACCTGTCTACTTAATTTTTCAGGCACAAATTTTGAGCATGAACCATTTGCGTTGGCAAATATTGGATTTGGCAGATCAAGAAGATTTGAGATTGTAGCATAATTTTGTTTCTCTCACAGTAACCACTCGATGGATCGAGATATGAAGTAGCTTATTTGTTGATCAAGCGGGTGCTCCACCTTACATAAATAAATTTACATACTATGCTTCATCCAAATCTGTTTAGCTGTGAATGTAAATCTTATTTTTTAGATGTTTGTTGTCTGCGAGGATGCTTCACTACGATCCAGTATTTGCTGGGCAAATCTGTTTTGTGAGGCTTTAAATCAAGTTCCTCAGGGTGGCTGCTGAGGCAGAGTTAAGAGTGGCTCAAGTACCACAAAATGATGATAGGCGTGTAAATATCGAGTTAATGTAGGGGAGGACAGTCCGACAGGCTCTTATTCAGAGGCTTTGGAACGAGAGAAACCTCATGTAATAAAAACAAATATAAAAGATAAAAAATTGTTTTTTATTGTCACAATATCTTAAATCCTTAAATTCTACACATAGGTAACTTATATTAGGGGAAGTCCTTAGCTCATCATCAGAACGACGACAGCAGCAACGTTTATTCTGTAAGCAAAATATACATTTTTAACAGCAGTATTCTATCTTCACTCGTTCGTTAGTTGAGTTCGATGGCGCAGCGGCTAGCGCGTTCGGCTTGCGATCTTGCCCGCTAAGCAACTTTGGCAATGCCGGGCCGCTGGATGGATGACCAAACTAAAAACATCTCGTGCTTCGGAAGGCACGTTAAGCCGTTGGTCCCGGGTTGTTGTCGTAAGATGACAGTCGTTAAAACCCACCAACCCGCATTGGGCCAACGTCGTGGGTTATGGCCCAATATCCCCACGTACCATTGACCACGTGGGAGGCATGTGCCCAGCAGTGGGACGTTTATAGGCTGATGATGATGATGATGATTCTATCTACACATCTCAAAAGCTCTTTTTCTTTTCGCATCCCTGACTTAAAATAAGGATAGATCACCTTTTCTAACCGCATGGATTGTGCAAGCTCCTTAGTGGCCTCTGCATTTTAGTTAATATAAAGCAAATTAAACACAAATATTATCACTACCATAATGCTCAGTAAATACCTCTTCAATTTCATGCTAGCGAACACAGATTGACCATGAAATGGACAAAAATACACAAATCATTTATAAACATGGAAAGCAAAAAGTATCACATTGGTTAATGAGTTGTGTATAGTAAAGCAAACCCAACACAGAAAAAGCAAACTGCGAGAAACTCCACCAATACCTCAATCAGAGAGATTCTCAGAGACGATTTCTTTTCTGGGTGTCGCCATCAAAAATTGAACCGTAAATCTACAAAGTAAAAACTTGTCATAATCTCGTATTATCTTTGTAACTACTGCCGGTAAACCAATTAAACGCCAACTTACTTTTACAATAGTTACACAATACCTTACCTTAGCAAGTAAAATAACTCCGAGCGAAATACAAATAAATTCAATTATTTTAATGGTTTACTATTGTTTAACAAAAAACGTATGACAAAAGATAATTTTACAAACAACGTTTTAAAAACTAATCATTTGACAAACTTTCTTTTCGCAAACATATTACTTTAAAAAGAATCATTTGACATAATACAGGTTTCGCAAATGTTTTACTTAGGAAATATTTCTACTGTTAAAATATTATTGTAATAATATTCACTTGACTAAATAATTCGCTTGCCAAATTGGTGATTTGACAAAAAGTATGGTATATTAGGTATGATATATTTATATAAGCAAGGATGTAAGCAATTTCAATTTTTCAAGGCAATCGCTACGCTGCGCTTCGCGAATGTCTTAAATATTTAACCTATCACGTGACCTACAGGAGTAGGGACTAGTATTTGTTAAATGTTATTTATGCTTTACACTGTTTTGCCAAATAACATGTTTAAAAAATGATCAATTTGTGAAATAATGGTTTAGCATAATGATTTTTTTTTAGTAAATATATTGTCTAATGAGTAGTTTATTAAACAATAGTTTGTAAAATGATACATTTATCAAGTATAATTTGTCAAATGTTATTTTTCAAATGAAAATTTGGTATTTGTTTTTATCAAATGATTGGATACCTATTTTAATATTTAAACCTAATGTCAACCCAACTGTCAATCAGAACCAACCAACAGTGTTTTTTTCTTCATGGGAGGGTATGTATGCAAAGGGATACATCCATACATCCATATTTTGTGTTCAATATATCCGTTAATATACCATTTTTACTATGCTTAGAACAAAATCAAGTGTTGTGTTTGTGTATAAACTTAGATCCTAGGTTATTAGGCGTGATGTAGCCCTGTAACAACAACTTTATTCGTGGACATAATCGATTACATAACGAATAATCGATATAGAATTATCAAAACTTGCGTACGACAACACCACAGACATATAATAGAAGGGCAACACACACTGGTTTCACGCGTAGGTGAAGTAGACGTGCAGTGCAGGTGACGATGACGCGTAGTTTTCTTTTAAGGCAATACCAACGGTTGTTTGCGTTTAAGGTGTACTTCACGTATGCGTGAACTGCACGTACACTCGACTAATGCGTCATAAAATTACGGCGATCGGCCTGCTTCAATTTTCGAACAATTTATTTTATGTTAGTGGTGAATGCATGAAATTAGTATGTACCTTTCTAATTTATGATCCAAATTCAAATTATATTACTTTTGAATTTAAAATTAAAATAATGTTACGTAAGTTCTGAAATTTTATTATTCATAATCATTCATATCATGATAATCGTTATAACAATTTAAACAGTATTGCTTTTCGCATTGAAAGCAACGCGTTTTAACTTTTTTAGTTGAAATGCATTTCTGCTGTTTAAAGTTTTTCTAAATTTTTTGTAACAGCCTACAACTTACACACTTTTTGCTCACGTCACTTTTCTGAAGGTTATCAGTTTTCATCCAAGAAGTTACACGCTGATCTGAAATTGAGAATAAGCTACCAATAAAATATTCATAAGCTTAATAAAGCATATTCATAGGCTGCAATATTTTACTAATTTAGTTAGTATTATCTGGGTTAATGTAGGTACCTAGTTGTTAAAAGAGGACTTCTCAGTCGAAACTTTGAATACCAAAAGGTATACGTATGATGCCTTTACTAAGAGTAGTCAGCGTTAATTCTCTTCTAAATATTTAGTTTTTATTGGAACGCGAAACTTTAAATGTGTATCTATCAATACATGTTCGCGTATCACTTCAGAACGGCTGTACCGATTTGACTAATTCTTTTTTGTTGTGTATGTAATGAAAAAATTGGTATGACAGAAAATTTTGATAATCTCACGGGATACGAGAACGGGGGCTCATGCGGACGAAGTCGCGGGCGGGTCGCTAGATACATACATGCACCACGGCCGCTTCCGGAGGGTGGGCAGAGACCACAGCTTACCATTTGCTAGTATACATACATGCATCACGGCCGCTTCCGGAGGGTGGGCAGAGACCACAGCTTACCATTTGCTAGTATATACATACATGCATCACGGCCGCTTCCGGAGGGTGGGCAGAGACCACAGCTTACCATTTGCTAGTATACTTACATGCATCACGGCCGCTTCCGGAGGGTGGGCAGAGACCACAGCTTACCATTTGCTAGTATACATACATGCATCACGGCCGCTTCCGGAGGGTGGGCAGAGACCACAGCTTACCATTTGCTAGTATACATACATGCATCACGGCCGCTTCCGGAGGGTGGGCAGAGACCACAGCTTACCATTTGCTAGTATACATACATGCATCACGGCCGCTTCCGGAGGGTGGGCAGAGACCACAGCTTACCATTTGCTAGTATACATACATGCATCACGGCCGCTTCCGGAGGGTGGGCAGAGACCACAGCTTACCATTTGCTACAATCCTAGCATACTTCCTTTGCTTCACTTTCTCTCATAACGTTCTCAATACATGCGCGTCGGTTTAGGGTACTTAATAATATAAAATGTAATTGTCTAACTTCAACATCATCGCAATCGCTTTCAAGTAGAAGTATACATTGCTTAGCTAGTTTGGTTAGGTATTTCATACTAAATTCTTTTTTCATCTATCCTTTCTACATGACCAAACCATTTTATCCTCTAGTGTAGGTTTAGCAATTAAAATAAAAGCAATAAAAAAATATATTTTTTTATTTTAATGTTTATGCACGGTACAACTCTTAATGATGCAGTCTTCGAACGTGGTGACAAAGGCCCGGCAGCGTGATGCGGTTTGGTGGGTGGAGCAGACCCACCTCACCTTGCCGGGGCAACTGCTTGGGGTCCTGCGGTACGTGAAGCCATCTAGCTTGACCATCCGCTTCCCCTGTTGGGATATAACGAACTCTACTGAAACAAAAAACAACAAATATGTTAAAGTTCCTTTGTTTTCGGTACTCACACTGGCACAACCTATCCAAAACTGTCAAATTTCTCCAATCGATATTAATCCTTAACTCGATAGAGGCAAAGGTACAAAAAATATTTAAAAAATCAGACATAATTGTGGTAGGTATGTTGAAGTGTTGGCTTTTAAAATAAAATATTGATATTCAAACAAAACTAGCGTTTATTGTCTACCTAATAACTTATTTTGATAATTCAAACCCTTTACAGGGTCCGTGGTCACGGTCCGCAAATAATGTTACATTCAATGTTGATATTAATGTATTGATAGGATATTCAAATAATTAAAACCAAATGTTTTCATATTTAAAGACACTTTTTCATTGCATATTTCTTATTGAACGTATACTTCTATGTTCTAGTATTTTTTTTCATTGTGCCAACAAACATAGATGTGGTGACCTAATATTATAATATAAGATACGCGGTTTAAAACCCACTTAGTAAATATATTATACGCCTACCTTTTTATACCCGACGCCGACGTTTTGACCAATTTGCACCGGCCAGTCAGCCCGTAATACAAGGATAGATTTACTAAGTAGTTTGGCGTTAAGCCAAATTTAAATATCCAAATTAAGTTTAAACACTTACGTAATAATGGCACGCAAATGTTTAAAAGTGCGTAAAATCAAAATGCGTCCTCCATATCGCTCATAAGTGGTCTGTTATGCACGTCTTAATACCACAATTTAACACCACATTATAACACCAAGGTGGCTTTTACCATTAGAGGTGGCTTTTATACCAATTATGTGACTTTTATACCAATTAGTTATCCGGCCCGCTAGATGTACGGTTCGTAGTCTATGGACGTAACTCCAGAGGTATCAGCACAGAGCAGAATAAAGAGGTGGCAACTCTATTATTGTCATTATCACCGTCATCGTCGTCATCATCCGCGTGTAGGCGCCCCACTGCTGGGTACAGGCTTTCCCACATAGCACATGGGGAGATTGGGGATGCCCCATTCAACGCTGGCCCAATGAGGGTTAATGGGTTTTATATCCTGCCCTCTTACACCAATTACATTCGGGACGCAACGGCTTTACGTTTCTTTCTGCATTAGGATTCTATTAGCTAGCTGCTAAAAAGTCTATATAAATAGACTTTTTTATTAAGGTTGAATGTGTATGTACAATGCGAAGTTTCACAATGTCGTCATGGTAAGTAACAATGAAGGCGCGGCACCCGGTCTGCTGGTGGATGAAACAGACCCATCTCACTCGTCTGTTGGCCCTGCTGGTGTACGCTTTACGATACGTAAAACGGTCTAACTTAATCATCCTTTTGCCCCTTTGGGATCGAACAAATTCCACTGAAACAATAGATATAGGTAAATCGTTATAATACATACATAATATAAATAATCACGACTATTATCCCCGAAGGGTTAGTCGAGACTTCGAGACTGACCAAGGGGACAACAAAAGCAGTCCTCTACTGAAGTATACTTTTAAAATTAAAATTTACTTTTATAATTTGCTATGTTGTTCGGTATATGCGCAGTCTATAGTTCGTTAGTCGCCTTCTACGACACCCAAGGGGAGAGTTAGTATTCTTTTACCGCTACGCGACACGGTTGTTATCATTACTTATTTAGAGTAAAGTCGCCGTGTCCCTGCGTCTGCGGCTCCGCTTTCTCCTTCAAAACCACGCAATGGGTTTTATTTAACACTGTTTTCGCTGATAGAAAGATCGATAAAGGGCGATGGTTTGTTATGATTACATATCTCTATATAGTATTATATAATATAAAGTAAAGTCGCCGTGTCCCTGCGTCTGCGGCTCCGCTTTCTCCTTCAAAACCACGCAATGGGTTTTATTTAACACTGTTTTCGCTGATAGAAAAATCGATAAAGGGCGATGGTTTGTTATGATTACATATCTCTATATAGTATTATATAATATAAAGTAAAGTCGCCGTGTCCCTGCGTCTGCGGCTCCGCTTTCTCCTTCAAAACCACGCAATGGGTTTTATTTAACACTGTTTTCGCTGATAGAAAAATCGATAAAGGGCGATGGTTTGTTATGATTACATATCTCTATATAGTATTATATAATATAAAGTAAAGTCGCCGTGTCCCTGCGTCTGCGGCTCCGCTTTCTCCTTCAAAACCACGCAATGGGTTTTATTTAACACTGTTTTCGCTGATAGAAAGATCGATAAAGGGCGATGGTTTGTTATGATTACATATCTCTATATAGTATTATATAATATAAAGTAAAGTCGCCGTGTCCCTGCGTCTGCGGCTCCGCTTTCTCCTTCAAAACCACGCAATGGGTTTTATTTAACACTGTTTTCGCTGATAGAAAGATCGATAAAGGGCGATGGTTTGTTATGATTACATATCTCTATATAGTATTATATAATATAAAGTAAAGTCGCCGTGTCCCTGCGTCTGCGGCTCCGCTTTCTCCTTCAAAACCACGCAATGGGTTTTATTTAACACTGTTTTCGCTGATAGAAAGATCGATAAAGGGCGATGGTTTGTTATGATTACATATCTCTATATAGTATTATATAATATAAAGTAAAGTCGCCGTGTCCCTGCGTCTGCGGCTCCGCTTTCTCCTTCAAAACCACGCAATGGGTTTTATTTAACACTGTTTTCGCTGATAGAAAGATCGATAAAGGGCGATGGTTTGTTATGATTACATATCTCTATATAGTATTATATAATATAAAGTAAAGTCGCCGTGTCCCTGCGTCTGCGGCTCCGCTTTCTCCTTCAAAACCACGCAATGGGTTTTATTTAACACTGTTTTCGCTGATAGAAAGATCGATAAAGGGCGATGGTTTGTTATGATTACATATCTCTATATAGTATTATATAATATAAAGTAAAGTCGCCGTGTCCCTGCGTCTGCGGCTCCGCTTTCTCCTTCAAAACCACGCAATGGGTTTTATTTAACACTGTTTTCGCTGATAGAAAGATCGATAAAGGGCGATGGTTTGTTATGATTACATATCTCTATATAGTATTATATAATATAAAGTAAAGTCGCCGTGTCCCTGCGTCTGCGGCTCCGCTTTCTCCTTCAAAACCACGCAATGGGTTTTATTTAACACTGTTTTCGCTGATAGAAAGATCGATAAAGGGCGATGGTTTGTTATGATTACATATCTCTATATAGTATTATATAATATAAAGTAAAGTCGCCGTGTCCCTGCGTCTGCGGCTCCGCTTTCTCCTTCAAAACCACGCAATGGGTTTTATTTAACACTGTTTTCGCTGATAGAAAGATCGATAAAGGGCGATGGTTTGTTATGATTACATATCTCTATATAGTATTATATAATATAAAGTAAAGTCGCCGTGTCCCTGCGTCTGCGGCTCCGCTTTCTCCTTCAAAACCACGCAATGGGTTTTATTTAACACTGTTTTCGCTGATAGAAAGATCGATAAAGGGCGATGGTTTGTTATGATTACATATCTCTATATAGTATTATATAATATAAAGTAAAGTCGCCGTGTCCCTGCGTCTGCGGCTCCGCTTTCTCCTTCAAAACCACGCAATGGGTTTTATTTAACACTGTTTTCGCTGATAGAAAGATCGATAAAGGGCGATGGTTTGTTATGATTACATATCTCTATATAGTATTATATAATATAAAGTAAAGTCGCCGTGTCCCTGCGTCTGCGGCTCCGCTTTCTCCTTCAAAACCACGCAATGGGTTTTATTTAACACTGTTTTCGCTGATAGAAAGATCGATAAAGGGCGATGGTTTGTTATGATTACATATCTCTATATAGTATTATATAATATAAAGTAAAGTCGCCGTGTCCCTGCGTCTGCGGCTCCGCTTTCTCCTTCAAAACCACGCAATGGGTTTTATTTAACACTGTTTTCGCTGATAGAAAGATCGATAAAGGGCGATGGTTTGTTCAATATAATTGGTAGATGTTCTGTGCAAAATGGCTGAAGTATGACGGTGTTTCTATGCTAGCATACATACATATAATCACGACTAATAACCCCGAAGGGTTAGTCAGAGACTAGGCGATGAGGACAGCAAAAGCAGTCCTCTATCATAGCCCACTTTTCACCAAATAAAGACTGCACATGTGCTCAGCGTGACAGGTAAATAAAAATCAATTGCCAAAAATATATCGATGGCTCCTAAGCAAATTATCGTATGTGCAAAAAGGTAATTTTACACCAGAGCATTTTAAAGACATTATCAATCATAATTACTTTAATTTTAGTGCTATAACTTTGAAAATTACATATTGTGTACATAACGAATGGCGCCTCAGTATGGTTTCAAAAGAAAATCTGAAATTGGTTTAGTTTTCGAAATAATGTTGTTACAATTATTTACATCGGTAGTTGAATATTTTTAAAATCTTAAGTGATACTTACGATAACTTACGTTGAATTATATTTGCAAAATATATCGTATATTTGGCATACGATTTTTTACGTTGATATTTTGTTACTCTAATAACACGCAAGTAGCACATACCATTTTTAACTACGTAAATAATTTATAGTTACTATAGTATGTCATGGTAAGTAACCTATAAAATAGTTTTTTTAGAATCTCATTGTAGAATAAATTGTTTAAATAAGTTATTATTTCCAAGTATTTCTACTTTATTTGGTCTAGTAACACGAAACTTACCAAATCAATAATATAATTAGATTAAATATTGGTTTATGCACATAGTAAGAAAACTACGAAATATTATTTATATTTTTATTAAATTAATGAACATTTAAAAAAAGTTATTAATCGCAATTAAAAAATAAAATTAGGGCAATAACTTACTAACTTAATTTTTACAATTGAGTACCTATTACAAAAATATTAAAAAAATTCTAAGAATATTACAAAATATTAAAGTAGGTACTAGCACACTAAATAACCAATTTTGTACATACCTATAAAATTCCTACATAATTATGGTATGCACTTTTATAAGAAATCAACAATAGGAACAACAGGTAAGTAAGTACATGATTTAAACTTATTAAAGAAATTAAATGAACAAAACTAGTTTATATTATACAGTATTTTTATAGAGATTACGTTGACTAACACCAGCACCATGGCAGACACCAGTGAGCGATAAACAATAAAACTTTATTGTGTCTGGTTTTGTGGCAAACATACATACGTCACGCCCGCTTCCCGGAGGGGTAGGCAGAGATCACAGCTTTCCATTTGCTACGATCCTGATAAACATCCTTTGCTTCTCTTACTCTCTTAAAGTTTTTCATTTACATGCTCGTCGGTTTTGTCTTCCCCTTCTAACTATCCCATTCTCTCTCGCCTCATGCACCTTATTTGTTATTCCTTTTTATCCATCCTCTCTACATAACCAAACCATCTTACTGACTTTCATGTTTTTTCTGCCACACCCAACTTCACTTCCGTACTTTTTAATGTCGGCACTAAGACACCTCCATGCACAGCCAGTAATTTTTTTGGGATACTTTCCGGCTGCTCTTGAAGGCGTTAGGTGCCCCATTCACTATACTCCCAGCATTCACTCACTTTTCAATATCTTCATCATGCTTTACATGCCTAGTAAGCATCGTGCCAAGGTACACAAACTCTTTTCACTCCCACTTTTTCTTCTTTAGTCAATATCACACTCTGTCATACACTCGTCTCTATCAAGCATCATAACTTTCGTCTTACTTACATTCCTTTTAATTCCTTCACTCATTTTAATTCATTCATTTTCCTTTTACAGATCTTTGCATACTGTTACCATCTCCTGTAAGTCAATCGCTGACGATGCAAGTAGTACCTGATCATCTGCACAGAGAAAACATTAGACGAGCAACTCATTAATTCTTAATCCACATTCATCTTTCAGATTTTGCAAACAACTATCTATGTGTAGATTTAACAGCCACGGGACGGTGACAAACACATCCCTGTTTGATGCACTCGGCTTTCAAACCACTCAGTGTACGATCAGTGGAATATAAGATGATTACTGTGATTACTTGGATAATCAGTGCCTAAAACACCTGTCTCTTTATCAGATCAATTTCTTCTAATATTACCTTTGTCGTCTCTAACCTTTTTAGTTGTTGATCTGGGGGGACAGAGTGTCAATGGAAAAGGTTGACGGTGTATTTAGCGTGTTGAACAGCCTAAAAATCCGACTGCTAATCATGGTTTAGGTTACCTACTAACAAAATTCCGGCAAAAATAATTTATGCAATCCATAAATGATTTTTGGACGTACCTACTTAATAAAGTAAAGTAAAGTAGAATTAGTGCATTGTCAGGGAACCCTAAAAATATAAGTAAGTACCTATGATTAAGACTAAATTGTTTCTTTTATTTTGCTATAAGTTTTAAGTTCAAGTGTTACAATTGAAATTGACCATTATGAAAAGTCGACAATAGTGGTGGTGTTTCGGAAAAACTGTTTCCTAAAAGTTCAGAAAGGCCTGAAATTTTTACTAAATCAGTCCCAGGTGGTAGTGGCGACACTGAAATTAAAAAAAAATGTAACTTAAGACTTCACTTTTTCCCGTAATTGCAACGTAAACTAACTTAATTTGTAGATACTGTTTGCGCCACAGCGCAACGACGAATAACAGCCGTCTCCACGCCGGCCAATTAGAGTGCACATTGGACTGCACTACCCCGTCGCACGGACTCTCCGACAAATATACCGGACGAAGTGTTAGCTCGCCTGCCGACGCCCACGCAAAACTAGTGTCCTTCGAGATCTCAAGGCGAACCCACGCGTTGCGCGCCCTTGAACTCAGCCCGTGACCATCATCATATGTGTGCAGTGTGTGCAGTGACAGAGCTAGGACTACCAGCTCACCCCTAACACTTAACGAACAGCAGTGCCCTCAGTGAACTATGTGTGTGTTGCCGCCATCAAGCCCGCTAACGCCCGCGCCAAGAGCGCCAACCACGTCCACCTTCAGCACGATCCAGTGCCTACAGCCCGGAACACAGTAAGCCCATCTATCCCATCTTTCCCGTAACCTACGTCGCATGTTGGTGCCCTTTGCGCCAACATTTATGATCCCACGAGCCGGATACATCCCTTTAACAGTCCACTTATTATCACCTACCCGCCACATTTAATATTTTCGCCTCGACTCGTGCCGACACACATATAACATATAACAACATAGAACACATACGCTCACACAATGCACGCGCAAGCCCGGCCTAGCCCAAATACGCCCTACTGTCCCTACTGCAGGGAAAGGGGGCACAGGCTCATAGCGTGCGCCCGCTAAAATGCCCAACCGACACAGGGCCGGTGGGACTTTGTGGTGTCGCGCGAGCGCTGCGCCCGCTGTCTCGGACCACATTACCCGGACGCATGTAAGTCGGTGAAGACATGCAGGGTGTGTGGGCGCACTGAGCATCACACGTCCCTTCACCGACCGGACGACACGACGTAGCAGTGCCAGCCGGAATCGGCGGCGCGGTGGCTCCCGCCCCATCTGCGTGACACTCCGGGACAACGACCCATCGACAGCCCGCTGCATGCGTCTGCGCACGCAAAACAGCCGCATGGATCGCGGCAGCAGTAAGGCCCCCTACCTTTAATACAGTCCGCTGTTATATATACATATATATATATATATAAAATAACTACTTCAGCCCATTTTTCTATTTCCTAAATTCATTTGTTCATGTAACTTTATGAGTTATATCTCGTGCCCTAATAAAAATTAATTAGTTGTTAGTAGTACACAAACAACACATGTGGTCAGTTCGCACCTATACGGTGCGTGACATCAGCCCACGCCTTTGCACAACACAATAAGCCCGTACAAACACCTGCAACACATACAAACGCACACACACATGCAGTCTGCCTTTTATTTTTATTTTATTTTTGTTGCTTTATCGCGGTCGCTTTTATTGCGCTGCGCCACAGCGCGCACGCCTGCCTTTTACGTGCCTATATGCTATCATGCTCAGTGCACGACTCACGTGCCTACATGGTAACATGCCCAGTGTACGCTTTTACGTGCCTTTATGCTATCATGCTCAGTGCACGACTCACGTGCCTACATGGTAACATGCCCAGTGTACGCTTTTACGTGCCTATATGCTATCATGCTCAGTGCACGACTCACGTGCCTACATGGTAACATGCCCAGTGTACGCTATTACGTGCCTATATGTTATCATGCTCAGTGCACGACTCACGTGCCTACATGGTAACATATCCCGTGTACGCTTTTACGTGCCTATATGCTATCATGCTCAGTGCACGACTCACGTGCCTACATGGTAACATGCCCAGTGTACGCTTTTACGTGCCTATATGTTGCTGTGCTCAGTGCACGATTTTACTCATACAATCCCACACGTGCATTCCTCTCAGCTCATCATATACACACCCACACGTTAACTCAACACAGCACGAGTCGAGGCTGTAGTCTCCCTTTAACTTCCATTCCTTTCCCCCCCCCCCTCCTACCCTCTGGGGCCCGGAAAGATGTTTGCGCCACAGCGCAACGACGAATAACAGCCGTCTCTACGCCGGCCAATTAGAGTGCATATTGGACTGCACTACCCCGTCGCACGGACTCTCCGACAAATATACCGGACGAAGTGTTAGCTCGCCTGCCGGCGCCCGCGCAAAACTAGTGTCCTTTGAGATCTCAAGGCGAACCCACGCGTTGCGCGCCCTTGAACTCAGCCCGTGACCATCGTCATATGTGTGCAGTGTGTGCAGTGACAGAGCTAGGACTACCAGCTCACCCCTAACACTTAACGAACAGCAGTGCCCTCAGTGAACTGTGTGTGTGTTGCCGCCCTCAAGCCCGCTAACGCCCGCGCCAAGAGCGCCAGCCACGTCCACCTTCAGCACGATCCAGTGCCTACAGCCCGGAACACAGTAAGCCCATCTATCCCATCTTTCCCGTAACCTACGTCGCATGTTAGTGCACTTTGCGCCAACAGATACAATATACCATTTCGCATAGTAAATAATTGTATGAGTCAAATCCGATATTAGACACATTGTCAATTACAACGTAATTAATCGTATGTGGTACAAGCGATTAAATATAGAATTTTCTTAACAACGTAAAAAATCGTAAATGTTACATACGATATTTTTTTAATACAATTAACAACATGCACAATCGTATCTGTCACATACCATAGTCTTATGTAAATATATAGAAAAAAACAGGATGAAGCGTCAATCATATTTAAATTAAAGTAAACTATTAAAATTACTTACTTAGCAATCTGTTTTCTATGTGATTTTCAATTATAGCATACAGGTTTTTTTCTGGGGATAATAATTCAAAAACATCGACTTCTTTCTGTGTCGAACCACATGATTTTTTGTGCGCGTTAGTATTGTCTCGAGTTGTGTTTTTATTATAATCACTCACTGTTAAAAACTTATAAAGTAAAACCAACAAAACCAAAAAATTCCCAACAAAATTAAAACGAACGAACGCGCGCGCCCTGCCCGCGTATATCCTCGCAACAGTCAGATACAACGATTTACGTGGCATGAATATATTACTTACCATTATTTACGTGAAAAAAATCCTTGTTTTTTAAGATTCTTTACTTTTTGTTTTTGGAATTGATAGCAACTAATTACATAGTTTCAAATAGCTTAAAACATGAAAATGGCCAAATTGTTGAATACGATTATTTACGTAGGAGCCATCGATATGTTCGCGTGTCTCTTCAGTAAGGTTGCACCTACTAGCATATTTAACTCAGGGTTGGAAAAATCATGTATTTAAAAAAAACGATTTTTTTGATTTATTTTAAAAAAGTCATGATTTTTTTTTATTTTTATTGATTTTTTTATTTATTTTGATTTTTTATATGACAAAACCAAATACACTATTATTCGTACTAACTGAAAATTAAATAAGCTGTATGACATAAATACTTTTAAAATTATTAAAATAAAATAAAAATTAAAAAAAATTGATAATTATTTCAAATTACTTAAAAATTAATATAGATAAATCTTGACCAATTTATTGTTAGTATCCAACTTTACAAGACTGATTTCTGATTTGTTTTGCTACAGTTGAAGACAAATTTCAAGTAGGTATGCATGCAAGTCTTTTTTTTTCTGTGACTGCTAATTCTGTGGAAGCCCTTTGACAGTATTTTATTGTTAGTAACTACTAAGTATACTTATTTATTGTAATTTTCATTAAGGATAAAATAAAATTTTAAATAGATTTAAATCAATGATTTTTATTTAAAAAATCACCTGATTTAAATCAGCCAACCCTGATTTAACTTATTCTTCTTTGTTGTGTTTGTAATGAGTATTGATAATTTGTTTGAGAGATAATTTTAGATAATTCGTCACGGGATACAGGAACGGGGGTTCACGCGGACGAAGTCGCGGGTATACATACATGCATCACGCCGCTTCCGGAGAGTAGGCAAGACCGCCGCTTACCATTTGCTAAAATCTTGACATATCGTTTGCTTCATAGATACATACATATTATTGTTACATATGGCAACACCTCTCTCTTCTCTTTGGTCGCCAGGCACGCCACGTTGATCGCTTGTCATCGACGCTCCCCATGTACAGCAACAAGCGTGTATCACTGTGTAATAAATACATACAGAAGGTCCTGTCTATTATTAAAGCCACAACCCAATATGGTGTCAGAAGAAACTATTAAAAAGGTCAGTCAGTCATTATCACAATAGAAAGAAAATGTCGGAAAAAGCCAAGTCCGCGTCTTCTAATAGCCATGCGCTTAGGCAAGATGGAGGCATGCAACAACAAAGTCATAACACGTTGCTGGGGTCAGGGATGCTCAAAACACTCAACATAAAGAGCAACAATATCACAGTTGAGTGGAACAACTGGATCACGCAGCTGAAAATATACATGCGAGCTCATAACCTCGAACATGAAACTGAAAGTCGAAAGGTAGCCATTTTACTTCACTTCATTGGACAAGAATCGCTAGCGATATTCTATTCATTTAATGTAGACATAGACTCAATCACATTCGACGAGTTAATCGCTAAGTTTCATAAACACTTTTCACCAAAAGTTAATATAACAATAGAGAGGCACAAACTATTCAACAGACGACAAGGCACAGAGGAGTCCATCGATGACTATGCCACCGATCTTAAAAATATCAGCCGAGACTGCGACTTTGACAAGCTTCAGGACAGCTTAGTACGCGATATATTTAGTTGGAATCTGCACTCTAAAAATCAACATATAAAGGAGCAAATACTCATAAGAAAACCTACGACATTAGATGAAGCTGTGGAACTAGCCATGTATATAGAAACGACAAGGATGCAAGCAAAAACACTTGAAGAAACTTCATCTTTTGTTGGTCAGATCGAGTCAAAATCAAACACCCATCAGTCAAGGATTCACAGTCATCGACAGTCAAACAATTACAGTCAGATGCACAATTCCAGGCATGCAAGCAATTCAAGAAAGCCAAGCAGATCTAGACAGTCAAGTAAAGACAACAAATGTCACAAGTGCAACCAGGTGCACAGAGTCAAGTGTCCTGCCATAGGTGTCCAGTGTAAGAAATGTGGAAAATACAACCATTTTGCTGTAGCATGTCGCAACATGCAGGTAAAACTCATTACAGATGTTTATGATAGTGATCCTGTTTATGTAAGCTCAGTTCATATTAATAACATAAAGTCAGACTCCTGGAGCACTGAATTAAACATCAATAATGGAAATATTAATTTCTTATTGGATACTGGTGCAGATACTAATGCCATGTCGATAAACACATTTAACAAACTCAAAATTTCATCTAATGTCATTAAGAAAAGTTTAAATAAATTGTCTACTTACAGTGGCGAAGCAATACCCACCATTGGTCAATGTACTTTAGTCGTACAGCATAATAGTCAGTCATACAGTGTCATGTTTCATATAGTCGACATGAACAGTCAAAATATTATTGGTAGGGAAACTTGCAAGTCGTTGAAGTTAATAAAACGGATGTTTACTGTAAAATTTAACTCTGATAACATTATGTCTACTAACAGTGATTTGTTTCAAGGTATAGGTTGTTTAACAGATTTTTGTTGTGACCTAACTGTCAAACCTGATGCAATACCAACTGTTGATGCTTGTCGCAGAGTACCATTTAGTCTGAGAAATAAACTCAAGTCAGAATTAGCTGAAATGGAGAAAAGTAATGTTATTTGTCGTGTTGAGGAACCAACAGAATGGGTAAGTTCTATTGTTCTCATTGCTAAGAAGAATGGCAAGTTAAGGTTATGTATAGACCCTCGAAAACTTAATAAAGCTATCATGAGACCTCACTATCAATTACCAACTTTAGACGAGATAAAATCAGACCTTGCTGGGGCAAAAATTTTCACAACACTAGACCCCAATAAAGGTTTTTGGATGCTAAGACTTTCAGAGAGCTCATATAGGCTTTGTACTTTTATAACCCCATTTGGACGCTATAGATTTACTCGCCTACCATTTGGTATCAATGCAGCACCTGAAATGTTTCATAGAGAGATGGTAAAAAGATTTAGTGACATAGAAAACGTTAAAGTAATGATGGATGATTTCTTAATTTATAGTTGCACTCGTAGTCAGCATGATGAGACCCTTCAAAAAGTCTTTGACAGAGCTCGTCAAATAAACTTAAAATTTAACAAAGAAAAGTCGGTAATATGCGCTTCGGAAGTTAAATACCTAGGTCATATTTTTAGTCATAATGGTGTCCAAGTTGATCAGTCTAAAGTAAAAGCAATTTGTGAAATGCCTAGACCAACTTGCATCAATGACCTTCAAAGGCTCATGGGTATAGTCAATTATCTTAGCCCTTTCATACCTAATTTGTCTAAAGAGAATAGTCAACTAAGAACACTTTTATCTAAGAAAATAGAATGGTCTTGGTCAGAACAACATGAGACAGAGTTTAATAAAATGAAAAAGCTTATTAGCTGTACCCCTGTACTCACTTATTTTGACCAAAATAAAGAAACAGTCATGTCAGTCGATGCCACAAAAGATGCCCTGGGAGCAGTGTTGTTACAAGAAAAACAACCAATAGCCTATGCATCTGCTTCATTAACTAGTTGTCAAAAGAATTATTCCCAAATTGAAAAAGAGCTCATGTCAGTATTGTTTGGTTGTACTAAATTCCATCAATACATTTATGGTAAAACAATCTCAGTAGAAACAGACCATAAGCCACTCATTCCAATATTTAAAAAAGCTTTACATGACATACCTGCAAGATTACAGAGAATTATGTTACGTTTACAGCCTTATGATATTAATATAATATATAAGCCGGGTCGATATCTCTTTATAGCAGATACATTGTCTAGAGCAGCACTAAATGAAAACACATTGTTAGATCTCGAAAAAGATATAGATTTACATGTTAATTTTGTGATGTCAAATCTGTCAGCCAGTCAGGAAAAACTAAAAGAAATTAAACAATTAACTAATCAGGATCCCATCCTTAATAAAATCATTGAATATTGTCAGAATGGTTGGCCTGAACACAAAAGGTCTTGTGGTCAACACATTAAGTCTTATTTTTCACTAAAAGACAAATTACATAACATGAATGGCATAATATTCATGTCAGACAAAATAGTCATGCAAAGAAATGCAAAGCAGATAATACTGATCCTTACTGAGCTATACTTACTTATCGAAACACACCCAAAAAGACAGGTTATTCTCCTGCACAACTATGCATGTCTAGATACTTACGTTCTAAGATTCCTGTCGCTAACACTTGTAAATGTTCATACATACAAAGCTAATATTAAAAAACAAAATTCTTACACAAAGCTTTATTATAATAAGAATTCTAAGTCTTTACCTAAAGTCAAACAGGGTGATAAAGTATATTTCAAACACAAGCCTAACAGTGTATGGATTCCGGGTACCATCAAACAAGCCAGCAGTGAACCTCGTAGTTTCACAGTCCAATCTCCTCAAGGTGAATTCCGTAGAAACCGCGAACACATCTTGAAACCATTTGCTTCCTTGGATGATGTTGATAAACCTGTAAATAAACAAAATATAAGTAACATGTTGTCAAATCCAAACCGAGTTCCTAGTACTAGCAATGTAAACACGTTTATTCCTAATCCAAATTGTCCAAAAGTAACACGCTACGGACGTATTGTAAAACCTACAAAGCGTTATTGTAGTTAGATTAGTAGTTATCTAGTTAAAGCCTTTTAATGTTTCATTGTAAAAACAATTATTGGTTGTTTGATTATTTTTTGAGAAACATTATTTTTGCATTATTTGTCATCAGCCGTCAGTGTCAAACGTCAGCTGTCAACGTCATCTGCCACTTTGACAAATAAGTTGCGTTCAGCAATTTAATGATTGTAAAGGACTTCACGGCCTTGGACATTAGCAATTTTGCCACAAATAAAAATTATTTCTTTACTTACCTTGTCAATCTTGGCTGTGGAATCTTATTTCAAAAAGGGAAGATGTTACATATGGCAACACCTCTCTCTTCTCTTTGGTCGCCAGGCACGCCACGTTGATCGCTTGTCATCGACGCTCCCCATGTACAGCAACAAGCGTGTATCACTGTGTAATAAATACATACAGAAGATCCTGTCTATTATTAAAGTCACAACCCAATAATTATAATCACGAAAAGTAAGTCAGGGACTAGACAATGAGGACCGCAAAAGCAGTTCTCTGCCATTGTTTGGGCGTCTTCAATGAAAACCCAAATTTCTTTGTTGTAGTAAGTAGGTATTTAATAGTACAATTAATATTGTAGCAAGCTTAATAGCTTTAATTAAGGTAATAGAGGCGAACATATAATTTGTTATAATAATTATTTTAAGATGAAGAAAAAATAGTGAATAACCGCTGACGTCCATGTCAGTGCGAGAAAAAGAAGTTTTTCATAGAGCCGCACAAAGAGGTTCTTCAACATGCTCCCGCCCCTTGGGAAATTGCTTTCCAAGGAGCTCAGGAAATTCCCTCTAAATCACAGAGACGAGTGACGGCTCTCTTAATTATTCCGCCTTTAGTTAGGACGTCGACGACTCGGCAGACACCGTCCGTCCCTTGATGGATGCTGTGCACGCGGCCCATGAGCCACTGCATGGGCGGAAGTTGATCATCCATGACGATAATAAAATCGCCGGCCTGAAGATTTCTCCTCTGTGTTCGCCATTTGACGCGTTGTTGCAGAGTTGCTAGGTAGTCTCTCGTCCACCGCGACCAGAAGTGTTGTCTTAAACGTTCAATCAGCTCGTAACGGGTTATGCTGACTCGCTCGATAACAGGCGAAGGCAGTGAGGTCAAAGGACGACCCACAAGAAAGTGACCAGGCGTAAGAGGTGTCAAATCAGATGGATCCGCCGACATTGGAATAAGCGGACGTGAGTTCATAATAGCTTCAATTTGAGAAAACAATGTATATAACTCTTCAAAAGTTAAACTAGAATTGCCAGCGATCCGCTTTAAGTGAAATTTTGCCCTTTTCACTCCTGCTTCCCAGATACCACCGAAATGCGGTGCGTATGCCGGAGAAAATTTAAAGTCAATACCTTCGTTACACGCAAATTCGCTGACCGATTTGTTACATTGTTTTAGCAGTCTGCTCAGTTCTTTACAGGCGCCGACAAAGTTCCGACCATTGTCGCAGTAGATTGTTTGAGGTTTACCGCGTCTTGAGATGAATCTACGTAGGCAAAGAATAAAGGCTTCACTGCATAGGTCGCTAACCACTTCTAAGTGAACAGCCCTTGTAATAAAACAAACGAAGATACATAAATAGCACTTTGAAGTCTTTGCGCCACGACCCTTACGATTAAGAATAAGGAAAGGACCAGCAAAGTCGGTGCCACAAGTTTGAAATGGTGGAGCAGGAGTTACACGTGGCTGAGGTAAGTTTCCCATTATAGGGTTTAAAGGTTTAGCGTTAAATCTTTGACAGCGAATACATTTTCTTACCGTGGCAGTAGCTAATACCTTGCCACCAGTAGGCCAGAAGTGGCCACGAATAGAATTTAAGAGTTGTGACGGACCACAGTGTAGTAGACGAAGATGTTCTCGTTGAAATAAAAGTTTAGTGAAAGTGTGTTTAGGGTCTAACAAAATGGGATGTCTCTTCCCATAGGAACAATAGGCTGCGTTGTCGATTCGACCACCGACACGCAGTATGCCGTCTTTATCTAAGAACGGATTTAAAGAGAGAACAGGTGACTTACGGTTTAAAGTTTTCACAGTTTCAAGTGAGTGAATTTCTTTAGAGAAGGTTTCTATTTGTGACATTTTAGCTAGCATAGTCAATGAGTAATTCAATTCAACACAGGTAAGTTCACCATGTATTTTAGTAGCATTTGTTTTTATATTATTTATGAATCTCAGTGCGTAAGCAAATATTCTTTGTAGTGTGTAAAGTTTAGAGTATTTATCAAACAAAATAATTTCGTTAGTTAGGATTTTAGTACTTAAGCTTATTTATGTTTCAGGTAAATCCGAGGAACTATATCTTGATTGCGGCCACTCATCTTCAGACGTAGTTAAGAAATTAGGACCGTGCCACCAAAATTTACTATCAGCGAGAAGCCGCGGAGGAAACCCCCTAGACGCTAAATCAGCAGGATTAACTTCAGTAGGTACGTGCCGCCAGTTATCCTTTTCAGTGAGTTCCCTAATTCGTTCAATACGATTACAAACAAAAGTTTTAAGCGTTTTAGACTGAGTGTGTATCCATCCTAATACTATAGTTGAGTCTGTCCAGAAAACTGAACGTGAAACAGTTATTCGCAGAGACTTAAGAATTTTAAAATGCAGTTTAGCACCAAGTAACGCACCTAGCAACTCTAAGCGCGGTATTGTTTCCGTTTTGACTGGACTGACCTTCGTTTTAGCACAGAGTAGGTTAACACATTCAACACCAGCGTCATTTCTGGATTTTAAGTATATACACGCACTATAGGCGTCCTGAGATGCGTCTGTGAAACAGTGAGCTTCTATACTAGTAGGAGATTCGCAAAGAACATACCTAGGAATCCTAACATTTTCAAAGTATTTCGTCTCATTATAGAAATCAATCCAAGACCTTTTTAAGTTCTCTGGAATACCGTCATCCCAGTCAATCTTAAGCAACCATAGTTTCTGTAGAAGGATTTTATGGAAAATTGTAGAGGCTGATAGAAAACCTAACGGGTCGAAAATTCTACAAGAATTGGACAGTATTGATCTTTTCGTTACTTTAGCTATTTGTTCTAGTTTCACAGAAAAATTAAGAGTGTCTGAGACAGGATTCCATTTTAAACCTAGAACAGACGATTCTTTACAAAAGTCTTGAGATTGATTAATAGTAAGGATGTCATCAAAAATATCAGGGGCATTAGTCCGGAGTTTTCGCAAAGGAAAACAGCCTTCAGCAAGTTTTTGAATAACACTTTTAAGCGCACAACGGCATGATAAGGAATATAGTATCCGAAGGGTGGGCGAGCTACTTCGCTAAGATGGCCTAAACGCTCATATTCTTTAATAAAGTTAGTGTAGTCAGCTTTCATATTAGTTTTTGTTAACCGTTTCTCTATGTTTAAGAATCGACGTTTGGCGATATGATAGGAATCGCCTAACGCGTCTTCGGGGACCTCCCGAAAAGGCAACTTAACAGAGAACCTGCCGTTAGGTAGGCGTACAGTATTAGTGATAAAATGTTTTTCACAATATTGTTCATCTTTAGAGAGTATACGTTCAGTTGGGAGAGTAGGAATATCTTCTAGTTCCCAGAATTTAGCTACAGAGTCACTAATTTCTTTGCAAAAGTTAGAATGAGTAGTGGTATTAGGCCCCTGACCAGTTGGGCCAGAGACGAGCCAACCTAGTCTAGATTTCTGTAGAGTGGGTTTATTCTTACCCAGTTTTAGTAGTTTAGATTCAACTATTTCCCAGTAGACATCTGCGCCCAGTAAGACATCAATGTCAGAGGGTCGATAAAAGCTAGGGTCCGCTAGCTTAATAGACTCAGGAAGGTCTAGGCGCGAGAGATTCAACTCAACTAAAGGTAGTCGACCAGTAATATCAGGTATAACAAGACAAGACACATTAAAGTAAGAAGAATTAATGCGAGATTTCAGCTTGATATTACAAGTCTTGGTAGTGTTAGTTAGTTTATTATTAATTCCAGTAATACAAATGTTCGCATCAGAACAAGAAAGTTTTAACCTCCTTTGTATTTTTTCAGAAATAAAAGAAGATTGGGATCCACTGTCAAGAAGAACCCTAACTAGGTAAGTTTTATTAGTGTTAGTATCAATGAGATCGACTTCAGCAGTGCACAAGAGAACCTGTCCGGAACTCACAGAAGAAAGTGACACAGGAGACAGCTGATGAGTGAGTGAAGCAGCACCAGCAGGTGATGGCACAGTAATCGAAGCTACTTGAGAAGACACTTCCATTTGAGAAGAAGAGGATGCCTGATGTGAAGAGGAACCCGAAGGTAAGTTAGTAGTATTTTTATTAGTTTGTTTATGAAGTAGTAAATTGTGTTTCTTGTTGCAGATCTTGCATGGAGTGTGCCGGCAAGTCGACGAAAAATGTCCCATACGAAGACAAATAGTGCACAGCTTGTGCTTAGCCACCTCTGCAAAGCGAGCGTCCAACGACATGGCCTTAAATTTGTCACATTTGTAAACTAAATGATCCTGAGAACAAATAACACAACTATTGCTATAAACAGAAGAAGTAAAAGATTTTGTCTGTTTATTTTCCTTTTTAGTCACATCATGCGTACTATATTGCAACGTTTCCAAAACATCAGCACGTTTACGTATGTAGTCATAAAATTCAACAACAGTAGGTGATAAAGTAAATTTAGACCTGTGTTCTTCCCATTTCCGACTGGTGGCCCCATCTAGTTTTGATGCCATGATAAACACAATCAAAGTGTCCCAATGAGTAGTAGGCTCCTTCAGAGAATCCAAAGCATGAAGATTTTTGGTAAAGTAGTCGATCATGTAGCGCAGAGACTTAAAGTTTTCTTTAGTTAACGCATCAAAATTAAAAAGAGCTTTCAAGTGGTTGTTGACCAATATTCTTTTGTTATCATAGCGTTGAACAAGTGACTTCCAAGCTAACCCATAATTATCAGCAGTGAAGTCGATTGCCTTTATAACATTAGCCGCTTCGGCCTCCAATGATGATCGCAAGTAGTGGAACTTGTTTATGTTTGGAATAGACGTGTTACTATTTATTAAAGAGTCGAAAGTATCCTTGAACTCCAGCCATTTGATGTAATTCCCATCAAACGTTGGCAACTGAATAGTAGGAAGCTTCACGTAACTATTGTTGCGATCATCATTATGAGCACTACAGCTATCGAAGCCAGAATGAGGATTCTGTTGTACAGTAACCGCAGAAACATTATCAATTAAACACTGAGCTAATGTAATGTTAGTACAAAAGTTGTTTTCTATATCTTCATTTTCATGTAATTGTTCCGGAGACAAAATTTCAATCTTATATTTCAAACAGTCAAACTCACTAAACAATTCTTTCAGTCTATCTAGTTTTAGTTGAAATTCTGCAAGTTTTTCCTTGGTAAAGTTTTTTGCTTCAATGAGTTTAATGGTATCCAAGTATTTAGTAAATGTGGTTATTCTGGCTTTAATAGATCCTCGTTGAAGGATAAGAGTTTTTATATCAGTAGCCATGGTGAATGATGTGCGTTTAAATTCAAACAATCAAAAAGAACGCACGCACAGTAATCGAACTGAACAGACCAACCACCAGTAGTTACCTCACCAACCAGGTAGGTGGGTAATAATTTAATTATTAAAGTAATAGTGAAGTAAGTAAGTACTGAACAATGCAACCAACCTTGTACGGCCGTATCGATACGGCAAGATATCAGCGGTTACCAGTCAGCTGTTCGCATGCAACGAAGGTCAGTCGACTCGCTGGGCGAATCCAACTCACGAGTAGTCCACAGAGCGGGAACCAAGAAACAGGGTTGCAGCGAACCTAATTAGTAGATATTTTATTAAGTATAGTACATCTGACTCCAATTTAGCGCAATGAGCAAAAAACAAAAAAAAGAAAGAACAATTTGCGTAGGTAGGTATGCCGGGTCACTTCCCTGTGGTGCGATCCTCCAGCTCCGCACAAATCTCCCTTTCGTCAACCGTTAGATGTATCACGTCGGAAGGTTGCGTGTTCATATCACGTCAGGGTCACCAATGTTTGGGCGTCTTCAATGAAAACGAACGACCTCTTTTGACGACCTCCTTGGTCGAGTGGTTTGTACACCGGTTTTCATGGTGTCGCTACCTCTGAGGTCCCGGGTTCGATCCCCGGTCGGGTCAATTTAGAAATTATTGTTTTTCTAAATTGTCTCGGGTCTGGGTGTTTTCTATGTATAATAAGTATGTATTTAAGTATTTTAAGTATGTTTATCCGTTGTCTAGTAACCATTTAACGAGTTTCTTCGAAGCTTCTCTTGGGCTAGATAATTGGTGTGATTGTTGGAAAGATTTATTTATTTATTTATAAACCCAAAATTTCTTTGTTGTAGTAAGTAGGTATTTAATAGTACAATTAATATTGTAGCAAGCTTAGCAGCTTTAATTAAGGTAATAGAGGCGAACATATAATTTGTTATAATAATTATTTTAAGATGAAGAAAAAATAGTGAATAACCGCTGACGTCCATGTCAGTGCGAGAAAAAGAAGTTTTTCATAGAGCCGCACAAAGAGGTTCTTCAACAGCCATAATCCACTTTTCACCAAATAGCGACTGAACGGACAGCGTGACAGGTGGTGAGCCCATCGCCGCTCTATGCTGTTAGATGTATGTGCAGTCTTCAGTCCATTAGTCGCCTTTTACGACTTCCAAGGGAAGAGGGGGGTGGTAGTATTCTTTTACCGCTACACGACACGGTTCTACGGTAATAAATTAAGAGCTTTAAGATTAATGAAACCTTAATTAAACTTTATTAACGTAATAATTATTTAGCTTCAATCGCCTGTTTATTTCACATTCAAATATCAAAAACATGCAATTTTAACTTTTTACAAATTATCATCAATTTATCATCATAGAAAAAAACAGAATGTTTTTAAATCAGCAAAACAAAATTCTCATTTTAACTACTTAGAACCACTTTGCACAGAGTTTCGATTCTCTACATGTCATGGCAACTACTTCAATTCATTGCAATTCAATTCAAATTATTTATTTCTGTTATACACCCTTAATGTGTTATTTGCAAAAATTGCTTAAAACTATGTAAGTAAAATATGTCATGGATGCAAAATAAAATAGTATTAAAATGACATTACAGTTTATAAGTAAAACAACAAATTAAATTCTAACATCAAATAAAAATAAAAATGAAAAATTGGAAACAAAAAATTAAAATACTAAATTAAAATTATGTCAATATTAAAAATTTCAAAGTTTAAAATGTATAAAATAAAAAATTGTTTTTTTTTTATTTTTGTCCCCCGACGTGCGTCATGTTGGAGAAGTTGTTAGTCTAAATTTACTACATTTTTCTGGCACGTTTTGTGCCCTATCTACTTTACTTATATTCTACTTATTTTTCTACGTATTCTAATACATTTTTGCTGCATCTCATGATGCTCTGTTTTATTCTATCCTATTCTTACATAACTTACTGCCCAATTACTCGGTTTCCAATTTTATTGCATTTTGCACTACATCTTATATACTAACTTAGTCTATACCTACTATTTCTATCTACAATCTTGCAGTTTTTACTTACTATAATAATTACAAGCTATTTATATTATGTTAATCTGTTTACTCGATACACACTACACTGGTAAAAACATAATTTTGCCTACTTCTTATTCCTTCTGATAACTGGTTTGGCCATATTACTGCAAAATTCTAAAAATGTTGACCGTGTGTGTTTGTCAGCTTTTATCCCTATCATTTTTTCCAACTTCATTCTGTCATATTCATTTGCGGGGCATTCTGTAATAATATGTAAAGCAGACTCTTCCTGCTCGGGGTCACAGATGAACGATAGATTCTCCTTGCACTTGAAACGGTACAAGTATGAGGAGAATTCACAGTGCCCCGTCATCACCTGGTTTTTATCCCGGTCGGCTAAATTATTCTTACCAGTCTATATGCCGCTACCGCGTCAGGGAAGAACACCTTCGTCACGGAGGCCGTCGTTCCCGCATCGTATCACCGAGCCCATTCGCCAATCGTCTCATCACGAATGAAACGTTTGGCGAATGAGATCGGCCATCGATCGTAGTCCGGCTTCCTCCGTGACGAAGTTGCAGCCTCCTTCGCGACCTCGTCCGCACACTCGTTCCCGGGCAACCCCGCATGAGCCTTCACCCAGAACCAACTAACAGGTTTGCCCTGCGTGGAGGCCTTCTGCAGGTTTGCCCGCGAGTAGAGTGCTAAGCGGTGGAGCGAGCTACGGTTTGTTACAGTTTCCAGTGCAGACCTGGAGTCGCTGTAGATACCGTAGCTCGCTTCAACCCTTTTCAAGAACTCTGCAGTCGCCCTAAATATGGTGAGGAGTTCGGCTTGGTATACTGTGCAATTAATCTTAACTTTTTGCACAGCATAACTATCGAGGGCGTCTTGGTCCCGGAGGCCCACAAACTCACTCCCCACATTCAGGGCGGGGTACGGGATCTCTACGAAGCCAACAGGCGCCTCCATCTCCCTGTCGTCCGTCAATACCTGTGATCTGCCTCTCTTCGCGTCATACAAGGCCGGAGCCTCCAGAATACGGAGATCGAGAGGCAGTATCCCGGACAGCAAAAGTGCTGAATTCATGGAGACTGTGCGGTACGCGCCACAGAGCTACTGTGTGAACCCTCGCTGCACAGCTGCCAACTCTTTCCTAGTCCCTATCTTCTGGGCCGCAGGAGCCAATGCCGCAGCTGCATATGTAATTATGGGATTTACAGCCATGGTATAGCCAACTGACTCTTGCTGACCGGTATGTAGTACTTCTATTTTCTAGTTACCGTTATTGCGACCGTTTTGTTGGTCGCGAACTTTAGTTTGTTTCCCACGCCCCAGTTCCAAACATCTGAGAGCGCTCCGTTAGCCTTCATTCAGACAGCCAGTCCTGAGTCCCCCACACACACCATCACCACATCGTCCGTCAATGCCTGCACGTGGTGTCCCTTCCGGCTGGGTTGCCATAATAGTGGGTCCAGCAGCAGGTTCCAGAGGATCGGTCCTCCTATTGACCCTTGCATGCATCCGTTTTGTGTCCCTCTTTCAGCTTTTCTTCCTGCATACCTTACTTCTACCGTTCTATCTTCCAGGTAGCTATCTACTACTCTTCTCAAGTTAACGGGGCAACCCTCCTTTGCCAGCCTAGTTCTAATTTTGGGCCACCAGGCTGCATCGAATTCTCCCTCTATGTCCAGTGATATGATGGTGATAATCTTTTTATGCTTTAAGTTGCTTTTAATATATTTTATCAGTACATAGAGGGAAACTTCGGTGCTTTTCTGGGGCACGAACCCGTACTGCCTTGGGCTGAATTTAGGGACCAAATACCTCCTCACCCTTTACATGAGGAGCTTCTCAAAGATTTTGCCCAACACCGGGAGAAGTCCGATGGGTCTATACGACTTGACCTCGGTATAGTCTTTTTTCCCGAGTTTGCGCAGAATCACCACTACCGCTCTCTTCCACTTTTTCGGGAAGTACCTAAACTCGAGGCACTTATTGGCGATTGAAAAAAAGATTTATATTATTAGAATTAACATTATTATTTTTAATTTAGGGTTGGATGATAATACAGCGAACCCAGAGGTCTTGAACTTCGTGTGTAATGTGAATGTGCACCCAATCCTTTAACAAACGGATATTCATTTTACAGGTTAATGCCTTCATAATACCGTTGGAGCTCCCACGCAACCTGTTCATGGTCGATGTTTTCTTTCTCATGATGGCGTATTTCGCACTGAGATTTCGATTCTAAATGTCATATGGCGGTGAATGTCGATGGGCGCCTCCTTCTTTGGCAATCGTATCATCCACGGTGACTATGAAAGCATTGCAACGATGTGTGGAGGTCGAGCAGCGCCATCTAGTCTTGGCCCCATGAAGCACAGCAGCATAGTAAGTATACCCTTTATGTTTCAGGTTTCTATTTCCTTTTCTGGAGACAATATAAGTCGCTGAAATCAACAAGTTTATGTTAAAGCTTTACATAAATGACAAGTCTTTATATTGTATATTAGTACAATGTAAAGTCTGAGAGTATCAGAAGAAAAAAAACAGAATTTACAACAAAGCCTCGACCGCATAATCTTTCGCAGTAAAATAATTTTAAAAATATTTCTTTTGTAAGTTCAATTTAACAGTGTCGCGTAGCGGTGAAAGATAATACCACCCAATCTTCTCCCTTGGGTGTCGTAAAAGGCGACTAACGGACTAAGGACTGCACATACATTCAACAGCATAGAGCGGCGATGGGCTCACCCCCTGTCACGCTGAGCACATGTGCAGTCGATATTTGATGAAAACAACTAGTGGACTAGTCTCTGACTAACCCTTCGGGGATAATAGTCGTGATTATAATTATGACGTATGTATGTAAGTATTGGACTGTTTTCCTAGTTTCTATGAGTTTTTGTGTTTTATTAGAAAAGTAATGACGAATAAAAATAATTAAAATAAAGTCATCCCTACAATGTTTGTCAGAGACTAGGCGGTCTCTGACTAACCCTTCGGTGATAATAGTCGTGATTATTGTATAAATGTACGTATGTTCAAGATGTGTCATTCCTTAAAAGTTAAGGCGTTCCGCATAAGTAGGCATATGCATACTTTTTGTTGCTGACGGGAAACTATTAAACAAAAATGCGTTTGCAGTGTTCGGTAACGGCAACTGAACACACTACAAATCGCGTTTCTGTAGGATGGTATCCCGTGTCGGCAACAGAATTATAGTGTCCTACATTAGCACAGTATTTTGCGCACTAGCACGACAGCCGACCCGGCCTGGAATCCAATGGTAAGTAAAGAAAAAAAGAAAGAAAAAACATTTATTGACTTCACAATAATAGAAACAACAACAAAAAAAAGACAAAGTACAAAATTAACTAGGACACAAAGGCAAAAGGGACAAAAGGCACATACTTCATAAAATAAAACAAAAAAATAAAAATAATCGAATCTATATGAAGCAAGCTCATGTAATATTTTGCTAACAACCCTGTGGCTTGAATGAATAAGTGAATCCGGCCAGTTTGATCATGCGCTTTTCTTGAAAAAGGGTTTGCGCATTTCGGTTTCCCATACAAACTTCCAAGTTCAATATTTTACAAACCAATTCGCCAACCCACAGTCGGTTCTACAAAAAGTCAGTCAGATTAAATGAAAGGTTTTTTATACTAAGCCCGGCGAATGACTCCACTCCACCTTATGTTAAGAGGAAGTGGAGTCCAGGCGCGAGGACACTGGACAACTAATACAGGTGCAGCGTAAGAGACGTAGACGTACATCAGTCACTCTCACTCTGCTGGCCCTAATAGCATAGTGCCTCTTCACGCCTCGTTTGAAGGAACCTATGTCATAGGTAGAAGGGAATACGTGTGCTGTTAAACTAATTCATCTTTTGGAGATGCGACAAAGAAACGAGTCACTAAATTTCATTGTGCGTGATGGATGGATGAAAGTTAGAGATTGTTAATTGGTGATTCCGTACTCCTATTTGATGAAGGGAGAAGGAGGGATGAGGTCAAAGAGTTCTTTAGAGCACTCGCCATGGTAAAAACTGTAGAAGACGCTATTATTACTGAGTGGCAAATACAACGGTAGGTAATATTAACAAATCCCTAATGTTTTACGTAGCGAAGGGGCGGCAAGCCATTATCGGCAGATTATTGAAAAACTCCCAAGAATTTCGAGACGATGTATTCAGCATATTTCCTCAATAATAAAATAATGTTACGTAAGTTCTGAAACTTTATTTTTCATATCCGATTGAATTGCTTATGATAATAGTTATAACAATTTAAACAGTACCGTAGAACGGAGCTATTTGGTAAAAAAGTAGGGATAAAATTTGAATATTTCTTTTCCTTTAATTTTTAACAGATAAAGAAGTATGTGTTGCTTAATACAGATATAACTCTATAAAAATACAATAATAAAAACATAGAATGAACAAACAGTAAGGTTTTTTTTAAAAAGAAGGTGCCTTTCCAAATAACACTCAGGGTGGGGTTATTTGGTATCCATACAAAATATCTTCAAAAACTGTTTTTATTTCAATATAAACACGGACGGCGATATTTGGTAACATACATTTGAAAATTTACAAATAATGCAAAAGTCAACACTAAATTATTTAACATTTTTACTTAAAAACTAATTTGGAACAAAACTGACAGACTCTCGCTTAATGTAGTTTTTAACAAAACACGCGCGGTGTTTTTTTCTCTGATTGGTCGAGATTGACAGATAACGGAGTTATCAAATGTTAGAGATTAAAAAGGTTGCGTTAACGTTAATTTTTTAACAGATAAAGAAGCGTTCGTTCAAAAATATTTTTTTTTTCCAAAAAGCCCCGTTCTACCGGTACCTTTTTGCATTTGAAGCAACGCGTTTTAATTTTTTTAGTAGCATTACTTGCATTTCTGCTGTTTAAAATTTTTCTTAATTTTTTGTAACAGCCTGCACATTTTTTTCTCACGTCACTTTTCTGAAGGTTAAGAGTTTTTATCCAAGAAGTTACACGCTGATCTGAAATTGAGAATAAGCTACCAATAACATTTTCATAAGCCTTGGCTGTAATATTTTACTAATTTAAATAGTTATTATCTGGTTAATTTGTTAAAAATGTAGAAGTAGGTACGTTGCTTCGCTAGTTTGGTTATTTAAAACTATTATTATTATTTACTTCTATTATTTAATTCTTTTTTCATCCATCCTCTCTACATTATGTGTTAGTGCTAGTGTAGATTAAGTATAAAGGCAATTTTAAAAAATCATTTTTTTATTTTAATGTTTATGCACGGTACAACTTTTAACGATGCAGTCGTCGAACGTGGTGACGAAGGCCCGGCAGCGTGCGTGCTGGTGGGTGGAGCAGACCCACCTCACCTTGCCGGGGCAACTGCTTGGGGTACTGCGGTACGTGAACCCATCTAGCATGACCATCCTCTTCCCCTGTCGGGAGATAACGAACTCCACTGAAACAAAAAAAACAAACATGTTGAAGTTCCTTTGTTTTTGGTACTCACACTTGTACAACCTATCCATGCTGTGGGTAGAGCGGCAGCGAAAACCGCTCAGGTTTGAATAGGCCTTTATGCATGTTTCCGAAGCCCGATTTCATCCAATTACTGCTAGCATCTTCAGGTATCTTTACCGTGTAGCGTAGCAGAACTTCCACCCCACTCTTCCCTTGGGTGTCGTGAAAGGCGACTAACGGACTATAGACTGCACAATCATCCAACAGCATAGAGCAGCGATAGGCTCACCACCTGTCACGCTGAGCACATGTGCAGTCGCTATTTGGTGAAAAGAGGAATCCTTTTGCTGCCTCATTGCCTGATGATAATAATCATGATTATATTATCTATGTACGTACGTACACATCTCATCAAATAGCACCCGATAAGCACCTAACTGTCCTAACAAAAGTTATTATTCATGTTCTTAAGGAAAAAAATGCAAACGTATTTTGTAGAGTACGTTTTAAAGGTTATTTAATAGTTTGATGCCACTCTTCGAAACACTCCGGACATATAGGCGGCATTTGGGGACATCCCTTGCACCTGTAGCTAGTTTCACGGCGTTTATTTTTCTGTTGACAGACACGGCATTTCAGGAAGGCAAACCTCTTAGTGTAATTGTTACTTTGAGTACGCGTTGGCCAATGGCCGGCGGCAAAACTTGCGGAAGGCTCCAAACTGCTGCTGCCTTCGCTCCAGTTTCTCACTATTTTTACCACCTTTACTCCAGTCGATTCAGTTTCGATTAGTTCTAGAAATAAAAAAATAATTCGTATTATTTGATTATTTGCGTTAAGAACGCTTAAATAAACTCGAAGTAACGAAACGTTGAAAAAATTTCTACCTCAGGCTGGAATCGAACCCGCGTTCTCCGCAATCCGGGCGGCTACGTTGACCACTTGGCTAAGTTAAGACAGCCGAGGTAATAGTTAAACCTGACCAAATTTTTCAACGCTTTTGACTTTACGTTTTATAGCAACAGTGTCTTATTAAACCTCTTAGAATTTACATCCCTAAGGCGGGTACAGACTTACGAACGGTATTGAAATTTCAAATACCGGTATACCGAAATTTCGGTATTTTTTCGGTATTAAATACTGCTAGTTACTGTTTAAATGATTCCAAGAACGATTAGTAAGTCTCGTTTGCGCACTCTCCGCATTGAAACAGTTTTCTACAAAACACACTCAAACTATTTATCAACTCCCCAGAAACCACAAAATGAGTTATTAAGTAGGTACCTATAGGTAATTAAGAACATTTAAGAAAATATTATGTTATTTGATCCAATAATTATTTATATTGTTTCATTGGCACGATATCACAATCAAATATGTATTAAAATCAGTCTTACACTCTAATGATAAGAAAACATGCAACAAAACTTTAAAATATCTCGCTTAGTCACAGCTTATACTATGGATACGAACTTATTGTTAAAACAAAATCAAATTGAAAAAGGTATCGTAAAAAGTAATTACTTTGTTATAAACCAAAACATAGGCGTAGCTCAAGTCCGTCAATCAGACAAATCGCGTATGTTGGAAAATCGAACGAAGAAAACACAACGCGTCCAAACTTGCGTCATTGAGCATTGATCTTATTTTGTTACCTAACGTAACTTGCAGCTGAAAAGGCCCTTTCTGATTCAACGCTTGTGGGAGGTACTTATATAAAAACATATAAAAACTCATCTACAGTATGAACAACACTATGAATTATAGAAATCGAGCGTTCTGTATAGTCTTTAAACACCCTTGCAAAATTAGATAACTTTTTATAAAAACCGAAATAACGGTATTTTATCCTCAAATACCGGTATGAAAATACCGAAAAAAAATATCGGTATACCGGTAAACCGGTATCCATGCCCTAGCGCGCAGTGTGCGCAGAGCACCAGTGTGGACGGGTTGTGTGTGTCTGTGTACATGCTCGGTTCGTACATACAGCAGTCTGTACCCACCTAGATAGATGATCAAAGTCTTTTTTAGTCACAACATACACATTAAAAAATAGGTATAGGTATAGATTTATAACAAAACACATTTTAGTTTACCATTACTTTTAATTTATAACATTAATTTTAAAGCCTAACACCAACAGTATAAGTACATGAAATAAAACACTATTGGCTGATCTCTAGCATTTATATATTTTGAGCGGAAACTTCGAACCATATTAAGGGTCCGTGAAGAAAAATATTTTTTTACATTAAAATATGTTTTATTTAGGGTTGGTGAGGAATCAATGATTTGAAAAAGGATGCGGAAGAAAAAGTATGAGAAACGGATGGAGAGGATGTAAGTGAGGAAACGGTTTTTTTCGGGGTATGAGGATCACTATTCGGACAAGGACACAGAAAACAGAAAATAAAGTTTTAGTGAATTACTAAAGTATACACGCCAACAGAACAACCAACCCAAAACTGATAAATTTCTCCAATCTTTTGATCGTTAAAACAAAACTATAAAGTTCAAAACGTATTGCAGGGTTTAAAATTTTGTGGTAGGATAATTTGCTGGAGTCTGTACAAATAAAATAACGCGAGAGAGTTTAAGCCATACTTGTGTGGAGGGTTATACGCCGATGGACCAAAGTTTTCTTTGTATAATGAGGATGTTTTTCCGTTATCTAATCCAATAAAAACAAACAAGAAGCTTAACTTAGGCTAGATAGATTGAGGAGGCTAGAGATTTAAAGGCTGGCAACGCATCAGCGATTCCTCTGGTGTTGCGGGTGTCCATGGGCGGCGGAGATTACTATCCATCAGGTGACCCGCCTGCTCGTTCGCCTCCTTCTATTATAAAAAAATATAGTACCTAAGAGTGAGAGCCGAAGCATCAAAAAAAATTAAAATACTTCAACATTACGAAATAAAATAAGCAATAAATCAGTTAATTAGTTTCGTCTCCGTTTAAATGGCGCATGCGGTGGTGGCGGCGGCGGGTGGCAGTGGTCGTCTGTGACTAATGCTATCTCATCATCTATGGTGGTCAGCGAAGCTCGACAGCCCTTCTTATGTTGCGTTGAACACACCCATCTGACTCTTATCGTTTTAGACGGCATCGCATTATATGTATACCCCTTGAGTTTGATCATTTTCTTTCCTTTTCGCGATGTGACGAATTCAACTGCCATTGCAATAACGAAAATTAGGCGTCATAAATTAGTTGTGGCTAAAAAGTTGCACCGCACAAAAAAATTTACTACATTGTACGATAAACCAGTAACAAAAAATGGGACGAAACAGAAATGAACACAATTTAGTATATTTTAGGTATACATATATATTATAACAATTTACGTGTACTTTACATTTTTAAATTATTATAATGTCCTGTTAACACATTATTAAAGAGTTGTTAATCTACGAACCCATATTGGGCCAGTATGGTGGGTTATGGCCCGATGGGTCAAAGTTTTCTTTGTATAACAAGGATGATTATCCGTAATCTAAACCAATAAAACAAACAAGAAGCTTATCTTGGGCTAGATAGTAAGAGTGAGAGCCGAAGCTATAAAAAAAAACCTTAACATTAGGAAACAAAATAGAATTAAAATAAGGAATAAGTTAATTAATTAGTTTGCGTTAAACTCCGTTTAAATGGCGCAGATGGTGGTGGCGGCGGATGGCAGTGGTCGTCTTTGACTAATGCTATCTCATCATTTATGGTGAACAGAATGGCTCGACATATCTTGTTACGTTGCGTTGAGCACACCCATCTGATTTTATTTGTCTTAGATGGCAATGCACAGTAAGTATACCCGTTGAGTCTGATCAATCGCCTCCCTTTCCGCGATCGGATGAACTCAGCTGCTTGAAATTACAAAAGTTACATTAAGTTAGTTACATACACACATATCTTTATAATTGAAATTTCTGCATTCACAATGCTATAATATAGATATAAAATAAAATGTTTACTAGAAAAAAATCAACCAGTCTCAGGATGCTCGAATGGGATTCGAACCCACGACCTTTGGATTGCCGGTCCACTGCTCTAACCGCTGAGCTACCGATACCCCAGAAGACTCGTTGAATTCTTTCTAGTACCTATTTTTTTATTTAAAAAACGGTCAGATTTGTGATTCCGTAGATAGGGTTTTTTTAAAGATTATTATTAATGTGCGTTTAACACATTAATAATAGTCCTGTTACCCACCTTGTTAATCTAAAATGACAGGTTTTTATCGAAAAGGAACATGCTTATTTACTTCAATCTGGCTTTTAATTCAAATAAAAAAAACAAAAAAAAACATCAGAGTATAGGTAGGTACATACATAAATTTACGACTATTATCCCCAAAGGCAGTTAGCCAGAGACTAGGCAATGAGAACCGCAAAAGCAGTCCTGTGCCATAGTCCACTTTTGTAATTGTAATGTAGTCACGAGCAAAAATATGTAAACAATTGTAACTCTTAATACACTGGAATAAGAGTCAAAGTGTATACATATTGGTGCTCGTGACTGTACAAAAATGTAGTAAATACTAAAAGTATTCCATTACAGTACCGACCCTATACCCTTCACTGCTTAGCGGACCGGAGATGTTAAAAAGATGTACGAGTATGTACCCATTTACATCCGAAGATATTTCCCGTTGGACAATTTCATTAGCTTCCTTGGCTGATGATTGTGCTCGTTATTGAGCCTCTGTATGACTCCCTTCCTCATCAGCAGCTGTGCCTTACACACCGGTCTTCCTATGGAGCATACCCAGCTGTTACTGCCCTTCTGCTTCAGGCTAAACGTGTAGCCTCCTATGTGGACGAGGTCCTTGCCGCGTTGCGATTTCATCATCTCATATGGGAATTCTGAAATGGTAAAATGGAGTTATCACGTTTATGTTCATTGAAAGAAAACGGGAGAAGCATAAATGGGCAGCGGCTAGCGCTTTTGGAGTGATAGTTGAGAAATTATAGTGATTTACGGATTTCAGTATAATTGACAAAAGTAAGAAAAAGTGACTTAAAATATATTTCTATTGTACTGTGCTTAGAATTCAGCTGTAGGAGGATTCAACTTCTAGGAGTCTTCGTGACAGAGAAGGAGTTATAGAGCTCGACGGTGCAGGTGCTTGCACGGTCGGGTTGTTAAGTAGTTCTTAAGTAGCATCTCTGTCTATCTACCTAATCAGCCTGTATCTACCCACTGCTGAGTATAAGCCGATTATGCATAAATAAAACGTCTGCAATTGTGTTTACATTATTGCCTGATTTTGACATTATTCCCATAGTCAAATGTCAAAATAAGATCACTGATACACGACACAAAGTTTTTATAACGTCGTGACATAGACGTATAAATAAAAATATAATCTAATTTATTTATTAGTTTATCTGATCGAAATAAACTCATATAAGGTAGAGCAAAAACTCTCGCATGTCATTTTTTAAAAACAGGCAAGGTTGATTAAAATGACTTATTTACAGTGAAAATAGTTTTTTAATCTTTAAAACTTGCTTACAAGTGCAAAGATGCGCCATTATTTAGTGTAATTTACATCTGTCACTACTTATGTATACAGAGTTTTATCCTTGAGGTGGCAAGTGCTGGACACTTGAAACCAAGATGGCGTCAAGTGGCACGCCCCCCGCCATTTTTTTTAGTATGTTTTGGGTGTCGGGTTACGTTATGAGTCATATCTCACAAGTTAAGAAGGGAATATGCATGTATCATAAGTCTACGTATTCGTAATGAAATAAGCTTACTGCTTGATTAATAATATTTACAATTGATATTATTGTTTTTTTTCAATATTGAAAAATAAGGTTTTTTTATATTATTTTTTCCCGTTTTTTTATTGAAAACCCCAAGAAAGTATAAAAAAACCATTTTTCAAAGAAGTATTTGTTTTATTTATAACATTACACATTGAATTACAATAATCTAATTAGAATATTACTAGTCTTCATACATTTTATTTACACACCGAGTCTAAGAACTCTTGACCTTGAAATAGGCTTGTTAATGTAAACACTATCTCGTATAACCACAGTATAAATATTAGCTTATATTTATACTATGGTATAACACAGTTCAATTGTATTGCTATCGTTGTTTAACATAGCGTGTTTTGTAGCGCGCTCCCTAGTCTCGCTTCGTACCTACGCACTTAATGATAAAGTAAACAAAAAACGGCCCACCCAGGAGCAGTCATATTATGACTGCTTGCCACCCTGGGGTATTTTGACAGCAGTCATAATATGATCGCTTGCCATCACAGAGGACAATTTAACCTTAGATTAAAACAAAAAGGGATGATACGGCATGAGCGTCTCGTGAGTGAGCCGCCAAAATTACGCCTAAGGGCACAATTTCACTTGCCGAGCAAACAGGCTACATCGCACTATTGCGGATATTCAGCTGTGTGAAAAAGAGAAAGACGCTACTCCGCAGTGGCGTCGGAATCAGTCGTAGTTCGTAGTAGGTCAACCGAGACACACCGAGACGTCAACGCTCTACTCGCTGACTCACTCGCGCTGACGTTGAACTTACCGCTCTGTCTCGCTCGCTACACTTTATAGGTGAGCGTGAGTGAGTGTTTGCACATGTAGTTGAGTAGGACTATTTTTGATTAACTACAAGTAGGAGCATGCCGTATCTTTCCTTTTTGTTTCAATCTAAGAATTTAACATTGTAATAAATTTTATATAAATTATTAATTTCATACAGTGCAATTTAAACTAATATAAATAATATTCTTTACATATTAAAAACGCATTCAACGATATAGGCGTGATTAACTAACTACACCCCCTCCCTCACGTGATTAATGGGGGACACGGGACGGACCCTTAGAGATTCATAGTCTCACACCAATATAATAACCCCAAAGCATCCACCATTTCTATTTACTTATATCATCTAATAGTACTTTAAGCATTACAGTAAAAGATTAATTAACTACCACCACGTGATAAACGGTATTAATATTAGGCGTTCGCCATCGCCGCTTCGTCGCTATAGGCTGGCAAATTAGTACGTGACAGGCCCATGGTCTGCAGGCCGCGGGGGAGGGGCGACATATCATATCGCTGACCGCTCCACGCGCACGCCTGACGTTCCTACTACGCGGCCCCGCCCCGCCACCCGCGCTCTTCTTTCCTGCCTCCGCAATCTTCCGCACCCCGCCCCGAAGAGCATGGGACTGTCACGTGTAGCAATAAAATTAATGTTTTTTAAGTAACATATTTTTTTAACCATGTCGCGTACCGGTGAAAGAATACTACCACTCCCTTCTACCACTCTCTTCCCTTGGGTGTCGTAAAAGGCGATGCTACCTAAAGACTGCACATACATCCAACGGCATAAGCGGCGATGGGCTCACCACCTGTCACGCTGAGCATATGTGCAGTCGCTATTTGCGGGGAATAGTCGTGATCATTGTATGTATGTACTTTTTTAATCGTTATAACGATCGGTAGTTATAAAACGGTTGACACATTTATTACTTTAATAATAATTAAAATGTTAATTTAATAAATGGGATAAATGTCTAATTATCGAATCAGCCTGGAACTTGGCGTTCAGTATTAATAGCTTATTTTACTAAAATAATCTTGAATGTCTGTGTGCAAAATAAGAATTTATTATCTTAATGTACTGTGGCAAAAATAAAAAACAGTATTACAATTCGTATGGTGCGCTGTGACAAGTTAATATGGTTAATTATACAATTATCAATATTAGTTACAAAAACCTATGATACCTACCCTCTTCTTGCCATAGGACACTATAAAAATAAGATATGATTTAACTAATAATTTAACCCTTTTTTCTAAAGTTGGCGTGACCACTGCTCATTAAAACATGTTGAACATCTCTAGACACGTACACTGTTTCAGACGTTGTAAACCTTTTGCAGCGTGCATTATTGTGTTATTGTTAGCAACAGTATTGTGAGGGAACATAACGATAACGCAATTAACATCAACGCGTATACTAATTGAGACATGTGACAATTATTATCTAAATACGAATGAGCGATCCGTCCTTGGCCGTGAAATATTTCTTAGGCGCGTGACAGTGGTAGTTGAACAACTTCTCAATGACTCCGTTCTTCATCGTCAACTGTGCTTTGCAGGTTGATCGGCGGGTAGAGCACACCCACACGTGCCCCCCATCTCTCTTGCAGAAAGTGTAACCACCGACTAGTACCAGGTCTTTCCCTTTTTGCGATAACACAAAATCGTAAGGGACTACTGAAAAAAAATATGTAAATTGTCAGTTTTTTTTCGGTTAAGTGTTTTGTTTTCAATTGTTATTTATGCTGTATTAATGTTACAAGGAAAACTATAGAACAAATAATGCGAATATATTTTAATACGCGAATAATACTTGAATTGTTTTTCGGTTAAAATCTTGTTTTTAATGAAAGTTAGGTTTTTAAATGTTGGTATTTAAAATAAAATAAAGAAGACTTATTAGCGGTTAAATTAAAGAGCTAAGCGAACATTTATTAAGGAGTTTTTAATGAGTTTACAAAGTTATGATCGGTTGAGTGTTAGTTGTGATATAGTGAATTACACTATCAGCACGTACTCAATAGTACGTGATAATTAAGGTCTTCCTGATTGACAAGGCGTCCTTCCTCTAGTCACGTATAGATGTGATGTTAATTAGTATTTAAGATGATACACTAGAGGATAAAGGAGAATTGATTCAACGCAAGACATTGTTTCATTTCGGGTCTCCGTCCCAACGCCATTACATGGCGACCGTGACGTAAGGGATGAAATTAAGATTAAAGGAGTATGTGGGGATTTAGTATCAATAGGTTATGTTTATCTAGACTTATGTGTTAACAATTATAATTTTAGGCATAAGTTTTATGTGTTTAGCAACTTCCACTGTAAAAATGATGGAATTTTAGGAGAAGATTTTTTATTAAAATATAGTTGTAAAATTAACTATGAAAATAAGCTGGTTACATTACAGGATAAGATAAGTCTAGAATTAGGCTTAGGTAAAAACATAATAACGACTATTCCAGGGAGATGTGAGGTCGTAAAATATGTTTCGTCAGAGATAAAGGGCGAATGTATCATTTTAGCGGAGGAAGTTATTGCAGGCGTATTTGTAGCAGGCGCCGTGGTAGTAGAAGACGGGAAAAAGATTCCGGTGCGATTTTTAAACACACGGGAAGAAGACGTAAAATTAAATAACTTTAGCCCGAAAATTAGAAAATACTCGGATTATTTCGTATGCTCTTTTGATACGGAAAACGGAAAATCTGTCGAGAGGGTTAAACAACTATTCGATTTTCTTAAATTAAAAACATATCTTGGTGATGAAGAGAGACGGTCTATTGAGAAAATATGTGCAAAATATGCAGATATCTTTCATATGCCGGGTGATAAGCTATCCGTTACAAACTTATACGAGTACAACATTAAACTGCAAAATGACGCGTCTCCTGTTTATGTCAAACCGTATAGAATACCGCACGCTCAGAAGGCTGAGTTAATAAAACAGGTAGGTAAATTGTTAGAAGAAGATATTATCGAAGAGTGTACCAGCGAATGGTCTTCTCCATTATTATTACTTCCGAAAAAAGCTGACAGTAGCGGTAAAAAAAAGTGGAGAATCGTAATAGATTATAGACTTTTAAATAAAAAAATAGTAGACGAAAAGTTCCCGTTACCAAATATACAAGAAATTATTGACTCACTTTCGGGATGCTTATACTATACTCATTTAGACCTCAGTTCTAGTTATTACCAGCTAGGGTTATCACCAGAATGTAGGAAATTCACTTCTTTTACAGCTGATAAGCAATATCAACTGAAAAGATTACCTATGGGTCTCAAAACGAGTCCTAGCGTATTTTCTAAACTTATGTCTATGGCTCTATCGGGTTTAAATCACGAGATATGTTTTCTATATCTCGATGACGTAATAGTTTTCGGGAAAAGCCTATCGCAGCATAATACAAATTTAATGAGTGTATTTGAGAGGTTTAGGTCAGTTAATTTAAAACTAAACCCTTGTAAGTGCGAATTTTTGAGGAAAGAAATTAATTATTTAGGGCATGTTATTACGCCAAACGGGGTGTTGCCAGACAACAGTAAAATCGAGGTCTTGGAAAAGTTCCCAGTACCTAAAAATGTAAATGAGATTCGTCGTTTTGTGGCTTTTGCGAACTTTTATAGAAAATTCATAAAAAATTTTGCCACAATAGTGTACCCACTAAACCGTCTTTGTAAGAAACATGTCGAGTTTCAGTGGACGGAAGAATGTGACGTGGCATTTCAGACCTTAAAAAAGTCACTTAGTTCATTTCTTGTCTTAGATTATCCAGATTTTGGAAAAGATAATGTTTTCCGGTTGCAAACCGATGCGTCAGGGGTAGCCTGGGGGGCTGTATTATCAAATGGAAATAATAAGCCCGTAGCTTATGCAAGCAGACAATTAAACAGTTCAGAAATAAACTACCCAACCATTCATAAAGAGTTATTAGGGGTAGTGTGGGCTATAAAACATTTTCGACCATATTTATACGGACGAAAATTTAAAGTATTAACAGATCATAGACCATTGGTTCATTTATTTAGCATAAAAGATCCTAGTAGCCGTTTAACTAAGTTTAGACTTTGTTTACAAGAATATGATTTCGATATTGAATACATAAAAGGTTCCGAAAATGTAACGGCAGATGCCTTATCGAGAGTCATTATAACATCAGACGAGTTAAAAAATCTAAATTCAAATTTTTTGGGGGTAGTAACCCGTTCAATGAAAAGAACCATGGAGCAAAATAATGAACCCGCTACCTCTGGAAGTAGCAGGGTTGAGCCCCCTGTTGATCATAGGCAACCAAGAGTGGTAGATATTATGCAGAAATCACAAAATGATGTAAGGTTAGATATTTGTTCGTATGAAAACTTCGTGAAGTTGAGGAAAAAGAAAAGATACGTCTCACAGACGGGTGATATGTTATTTAGTGACTCTACTATTTACATAAATCAGGAATCTCTACTAACGGAGGCGCGCCGAGACGCAACGATAGGAGAACTGAGTGCATTATGTAAAAAATATAATATTGTAGAAGTCGTTGTGATTAAAAATGGGTTTAATAAAAAGTTTATTAAAATTTTGACCCAAACTTTCATGAAACATAAAGAATTACCGCGGTTATGTATTATTAATAACCAAGTTGAACATGTTACAAATAAAGACTTGATACGTGTTATACTAAATGATTATCATTTATTGCCGACAAGTGGTCATGTAGGCATAAATAAAATGACTAAGAATATTCGAAAAAAATATTTTTGGAGTAATATGCAAAAAGACATAACTGAATATGTGACTCGCTGTAAAGATTGCCAAAAGCAGAAATTTTGTAATAAAAATAATAAAGAGAAAATGGTAATAACCACTACAGCATCTACTTCTTTTGAAAAATTATATTTAGATATTGTGGGGCCGTTGGAGGTCGATAATTTGGGTAATAAATACATATTAACAATACAATGCGAATTGACAAAGTTTGTAGAAGCTTACCCAATACTTGATAAGTCAGCTGAAACTGTTGCTAGGGTTTTTACTGAAAATTTTATTTTACGATATGGTACTCCCAGGGTTATTGCGACTGACTGTGGAACGGAATTTATTAATTCCACGTTAGAAACAGTATGTAAATTGCTAAATATTGATAAGTTAAATTCAACACCCTATCATCATGAGAGTATAGGTTCGCTAGAAAACTGGCACAAACATCTCGGATGTTACTTGAGAATACAAACACAGAATCAGTCGGCAAATTGGAGTACCTGGATACCATATTGGTGCTTTGCTTATAATAATTCTGTAAATACTAGTACCAAATACTCCCCTTATGAACTAGTTTTTGGGAAAACATGTAACGTACCTAGTAATTTAGTTAGTAAAGTTGATCCCTTATATGTATACGACAATTATCCATCGGAGTTAAAATTTCGATTGCAAAAAGCTCATAATGATGCCAGGAACAACTTATTAATATCAAAACAAAGTAGAAAAACTAATTATGATTTAGATTGTAAGGAAGTACACTACAAAAAAGGTGATCTACTCTTGTATAAGAATGAAAATTATAATAAATTGAATGACTTGTATTTAGGTCCATTTGAAGTTTTAGAAGAGCTAGGTACTAATGTAAAAATATTAAAGAATAATAAAGAATATATAGTTCATAAGAATAGGACTAAGATATTTAGAAAATAAGAGTTTACTTTTCAGGGAAGGGATGCCTAGCCTTTTCAGGGGAGGTGTGATATAGTGAATTACACTATCAGCACGTACTCAATAGTACGTGATAATTAAGGTCTTCCTGATTGACAAGGCGTCCTTCCTCTAGTCACGTATAGATGTGATGTTAATTAGTATTTAAGATGATACACTAGAGGATAAAGGAGAATTGATTCAACGCAAGACATTGTTTCATTTCGGGTCTCCGTCCCAACGCCATTACATAGTGAAGAAGTGGATACATTATTAGTATTATCCCTGTTCTTAATAAACGCAAGCTAAACTTATATCTGAGTTTAAACTGACGCTATCACGTATTTCTTAATAAAGACCTATAAAACAAAACGTAACCAAACAATATCATTTAAAAATGCTTACTTGAGTGTGTGTGGCTGACTTATGTTTACCTTTACTAGCAATTTATGTTTGAAAGCTTTAGCCTTTTAAAAGGCTCACCGCCTGTCACGCTGAGCACATGTGCAGTCGCTATTTGGTGAAAAGTGGACTATGGTAGAGGACTGCTTTTGCTGTCCTCAACTTTACCTAGTCTCTGACCAACCCTTTGGAGATAATAGTCGTGATTATACAGGATTTTTTTTACCAGTGCATATAATTTTTAAATTATAGATTTACTTAATCTAGAGCTTCAGATTTAGTTTTAAATTTTTTTTTATTGAACAATAAAATAATTGTCATCAACTAAAATTGATTAAACATATCCACAAAAATACCGTTGATCATTAGTTAATCGACCGGGACCGCGAAATTGAACTCTGACACATTACGATGCCAGGCGGCCGGGCGGGTCAATGCACTTGCACCGAAAGGTCACGCCTTTCGTTCGCTCGGTATCCACGAGTTATTTTTTATTGTGCCGGACAAATGAAATAAATAAAGAATAATAAATAAATAAAAAAAATTAAAATGATGTCTATTAACATTACTGAATGATATAAAAAATTATGTGCACTGTTAAAAAAATATTCCTGTATGTAGGTATGTAGTCGCAAAACAAACGGCTTAGCCGCGCCGTCAAGCAACGAAAGGTTTCAACATAAATTCCAGATCAAAGCGGATCTATTGAGTCGTACTTCACGACTTTATACTTCGGAGGTGGGTGGATGTGATCACTTTTTATCGAAACTATGGCGTCGCCAATGGTGTGGATGACCGCGTGACAGCCGACGTAGGAGTGGGTGGAACACCTCCAGCGGACCTTCTTTCCCTTGGCGTCCGCTGAGAAGAAGGTGTACCCATTGAGTCTGATCATCTTTCTGCCTCGCTGCGAGAGCACATACGTCACTGAAAGTAGAAACAACAACTGCAGTTTTAGAATATTATTTAATAAACCTTTATTGAAAATTCCATAAAAATAAAGTGGGTTTTACATGTAAGTAGTATTTTTTACCATTTTACTGTCTGGTCAGCCTACGTAGAACGCGTACCTAGATTTATTTTATTTTATTTTATTTTACATACACAAGACAAATTACAATTTTTACAAAGTTATACAATAAAAATAGTAGTTGTACTCCAAATCGGAATTCAAAATATGTGTACACCTAAAAATTAAATAAAAAAAATAAAAAAATCTTTCCTACACTCACACCAATTATCTAGCCCAAGAGAAGCTTCGAAGAAACTCGTCAAATGGTTACTAGACAACGGATAAACATACTTAAATTACTTAAATACATACTTATTATACATAGAAAACACCCAGACCCGAGACAATTTAGAAAATAAATAATTTCTAAATTGACCCGACTGGAGATCGAACCCGGGACCTCAGAGATGGCGACACCATGAAAACCGGTGTACAAACCACTCGACTAAGGAGGTCGTCAAAAAGAGAGGACGCTAACATAATAATTAGTACAAACTGTAGGTTTTACATGCTAAATGTCCACATCTGCAAATAACCATTGGTTGTGCAGGTGCGCACAACGATTGCGATAGATATGGTTATTAACTATTATAGATCACAATTCGAAATGTGTCATTGCGTAAAGTTTTTAACGCTATAAGACGGTTGGCTTCATGTGTCACTGATGCATTCGCAAGAACTGTTTTGTTTTGAATTCGTTTATCTAACAGGCAAATATTATGTTATATTAACACTTTATTAATGTTATATTAATGTCATAATTATTAATATTACATTAACATAGATAATGTTTGAAAATCAATCCGTTGTCAGTTGTCAACATTCCAATTCCGACAAATGGTTGTGTTCACTCTTGCAGGACACGATGTAGTAGGGGAAATAAGCGACTAAACCTTGCACTTTTGTCTCGGAAGACGCCACTTGTCACGATTGTTCTCTAGGTCATTTTGAGCTGATTTAGCCCGGTAGCCACGGAATTGCCCACTGCTGGTGGGCACCAGGGGGGGGAATTATTTGTCTCCCGCGTTGCAGTCGGTGCATAGTTCCTCTGCACTTATAGCTACTAGGGCAAGTTTGGTATCGTTTTCGTATAATTTAAGGATGGGAAATCCATTTCTGGAACAAACTTTTTAACCAGTCATAGTAAAAAAAAGAAATATTAACAAAAACGTAATAATGAAAAAATTTTTTTTTGAAAATGCTTTACTACAGCGATACCACATGGATTTTTGGCAAATAAAAAATATGATGATATAGGCTATTTCATTGTAAACCTAAAAAGTATTACTCGAATGATTGCTTTTAAAGAAAATGTTCGTCAAAAAAAATATTTTCATTACTTACGCAACCTTGATTTCACTTGTTCTATGGATTTTGACATGGGATGATTACACTTTCGCATTTAAATCTCACTATAAATCGTCAATATGAAATTATATTTGTAAACAGAAGCTACCCCCGTGTTAGGAATGCATATACCGAGACGAACCGTCAAGAAACTCGATAGTTAAGTTACTCTTTTCAATTGCCCCATAGTTATTTTGTCAAAGCTTATTCAGTTAGCTCTTTCAGACATAGGTAAATTAATATGTTATTTGCAATATTAAGATTGCTCCTCATGAATTGTACTTATACATGAACCGCCGCACCCGCACAAATCACTTTAATTCTCTTTTGGTACAGTTGCATCTGTTATTTCCGCAGGTCACCTTGCACTTGCATCTTATCAGTTCCAAACATGCTTTATCAGCGAGGGGTAATGTGGACCAAACAGGCTTCCAAGTTTGGCCTTATTTGTACCGTCCCCTCTTAGAATGACATGGCAGGTCTTGATGGGGGTCGTAAGATTTGACCCCATACATGCCCTCCTTGGTAGACAGCTCGCAATAGATGCTGAATTAAAGCGTCTCGAGTCGGCGGCAAATTTTCAATGTATCTAAACAATTCCAGCGAAAAAATTAACACCAGTCATCTGGGTATCAGTGGCAACTAGAAGATCCCAGTCTATGTAACAGAGCACCTGACTCCGGAAACTAAATTGTTGCATGCGGCGACTCGTCGCACTGCCAGGGAGCTAAGTATAAATTTATCGTACGCGACGGAAACATTTTTTTGCGGAAGAACGAGGAATCCAATTATGTACGCATCGAGACTCTCCAAACAGTGCGCTAAGGTTATTGTTTTTCACTAAAAGGCTTATATAGACAATTGTAACCGTGTTTTAGATGCACTGGTTGGCGATACGCTCATAGTGGGTAACTTAAATTTAGGCAGTACCTATGTCATGGATTGCGGGAGCGTGTAATGATCTTTTACTTGGTTATTCGAACAGCGAACTACACAATTTGTTAACAGATTTTTCTCCCTTGATAATTTTAAAGTATAATGGCATAACTCAATGGAAAATCTTGAGTTTAATTTTGTGCAACATAGCAGTCGCCGATATTGCAGGCATTCCTGACACCTTGTCTTTCGTGAACCCGCTGCACCCTCCAATGAGCTTTTCTATCCCTTACATATGTAATGACACTTTATCACCCAATAATGACGCCAGATTTTGTTTTCGCAAAGCCGGCAAGGTATAGTCATACCAGTGTTATTAAAGATTTGCACACTATCAATTTGGAAGGAGTTACTTTGTGGTCGATGGTCTGTTGATGAGATGCTGGAGGTATTTTATGGCATGATAAGGAGTTTGATCCTGAAACACGTTTCAAGACGTTTTTAGTAAGGTCCCTTAAAGAAAAAAATGAATATCGTGTTAGAATGCGGAAGTACAATAATAACCCCTATGATGTTTTAACGTTAAAACTCCTTAGAAAAAGGTGTGACTCACTGTTGTCTTCTTCCTATGCTTTATACTCTCGTATGAAGGATTCGTTAAAGTCAAACCCGAAGCTAGTGTGGACTTTTATTAAGAATAAGCGCAAAGGTAAAAATACATCGATTCCATCGAAAGGCCGGATATTTGCAATCTATCAAAGTTCGCTAACATCCGCGGACTCCATGCAAACCTCAATGCCGTCCATCACCATCTTGAGACGGCACGGCCAGCAATGCTGTTCCTGACGGAGACGCAAATAATCCGCCCAGCTGACACCACCTACCTGAACTATCCCGGCTTTGTGCTTGAAGAATCCTTCAAAGCCAAAGACGGAGTTTGCTTATTCGTTCGGGCGGATGTTTGCTGTCGCCGTCTGCGCTGTCTGGAGGACCCTTCCTTCTCCCTCCTAGTGGTACACGTCGACTTAGGCTCTCATTGCCGTGTCTACGTCTGCGTCTACCGATCCCATAACGGCGACATGGAGACAACTCGACTAATTAAACATCTTAGTCGGGTAGCAGATGATGCGCAGGAGCGGTTTCCATCGGCGGAACTGGTGTTTTTGGGGGACTTCAACGCCCACCATGAGTTGTGGTTAGGTTCCTCCAAAACAGACCATGCCGGTAGAACTGCCCACGCATTCGCTCTCACGCATGACCTGACGCAACTGGTGAATCAGCCCACCAGGATCCCAGACATAGTTGGCCATGTGCCCTCCTTACTCGACCTTCTGCTGACGAGTCGCCCAGCTGGATACCCGTCAGCAGAAGGTGCAGCCCAGCTGGATGGATGGGTGGAGATTCGAGCTCCTTTAGGTTCCTCGGATCACTGCTTGATATCCAGCACAGTGCCCTTGGCATCGCGCCCGCCAACAGCGGTTTCGAAACGCCAGATTTGGCACTACGCGTCGGCAGACTGGGACGGGATGCGGGAGTATTTTGCATCCGTCCCTTGGAGGCAGCGCTGCTTTAGTGGGAAGGACCCGACCGCTAGCGCCACTGCCGTTGCTGATGAGATAGTATTAGGAATGGAATACTATATTCCACACTCCTATGTCATCAGCAAAGGCAGACGCAACCGCTGGTTCAATCGCGAGTGTGCCAGCGCTGTTGAGAGCAAACAGACGGCATACCGCGCTTGGATCAGAGGTAAAGCTCATGGGGATCCCGAAACTCGCTCGCTAAAAGCAGCCTATAATAATGCCACCAAGTCGTGTAAGAGGGCCTACATTAGAGCGGATGCCCAGCGCGTTGCACGAGTAGGCCAAGAACTCCTGACGCATCCTACGGGCAGCCGTAGCTACTGGCGTCTGGCCAAAGCCGTGCAATCCAACTTCTGCCAACCCTCGCTGCCACCACTGAGATGTCTTGACGGAACTTTAGCTCACAAGCCGCAGAAAAAGGTCGATCTCCTGGCCAAACTCTTTGCGGCTAACTCCCGGATCGATGACTGTGATGCACAGCCACCCTCAATTCCTCACTGTGGCCACACAATGTCTGATATTAAAATGAGGCAGTGTGATGTCCGTGCGGAAATGCAGTCAATCGATGTCCGGAAAGCTAACGGTCCTGATGGCATCCCAGAAATAGTCCTGAAAATGTGTGCAGCGGAGTTGTCCCTTGTGTTAACGCGTCTGTACCGTCTCTCGCTCTCTTCTGGTTGTGTGCCGGAATCTTGGAGAGAAGCTAATGTGCAACCAATCCCTAAAAAAGGAGATCGGTCAGATCCGACTAATTACCGCCCTATAGCCGTAACTTCAGTGTTGTGTAAGATCCTAGAACGAATATTGAAAAAACAGCTTATTCGATACCTAGAAGGTCACTCCCTAATTCACGATCGTCAATATGGGTTTCGGCCAAAACGGTCAACGGGTGTTCTTCTAGCGTACGTCACACATCTCTGGGGTGAGGCTATTGACAAGCGTGGTGAGTCACTGGCAGTTAGCCTTGACATAGCCAAGGCTTTTGATCGGGTCTGGCACAAAGCTCTTCTCTCCAAGCTCCCGGCATACGGTTTGCCCGCTCAGTTCTGTACCTGGATTGCCAGCTTCCTGCATGAGCGTAGAATCCGTGTCCTTTCGGATGGATGCGCTTCGCGGTTCATGTCAGTGAACGCTGGTGTTCCTCAAGGCTCCGTTCTATCCCCTACGCTGTTCCTTCTGCATATCAATGACATGCTTCCTCTTGGAAACATTCATTGCTATGCAGATGATAGCACAGTGCATGGGGGATATAACGGGCACCCAACGGCTGGGCGGGTAGACACCGAAATGAAGCGAGCAAATCTTGTCATTGAGCTCGATCGGATGTTGAACCTCATTTCTAAATGGGGCTCCGATAATCTGATGGAGTTCAATGCCAAGAAAACACAGGTGTGCGCGTTCACAGCGAAAAAGTCGCCATTCCTTCCCCTTTCCTCTCTTCAGGGTACATCTCTAGGCCTGCAGAGCAGTATTAACATGCTCGGTATGGATATCCGCTGCGATCTGAACCAAAAGGACTACATCGAAACCGTGATTAAAAATGCCTCACGTAAACTCGGTGTCATGAACAAGTTGCGGCGATTCTTCACGCCTGATCAGTTGTGTCTATTATACAAGACACAGGTGCGGTCTTGCGTGGAGTATTGCTCTCACCTTTGGGACGGCTCCGCAAAGTACCTTCTCGATGCCTTGGACAGATTGCAGCGCCGCGCTGCGCGCATTATCGCCAATGCAGAGGCCACTAAAACTCTCGAGCCTTTGCAATTGCGTAGAGATATTGCGTCACTCAGCGTCTTTTACCGTTTATACCATGGCGAGTGCTCTGAAGAACTCTTTGACCTCATCCCTCCTTCTCCCTTCCTCCATCCCTTCCTCCATAGGAGTACGCGTGCTGCTCTGCGGAGTCACCAATTTACAGTCTCTAACATTCCATCTCGCACAAAGAAATTTGGTGACTCGTTTCTTTGCCGCACTTCCAAAAGATGGAATAGTCTACCAGCACACGTATTCCCTCCTACCTATGACATAGGGTCCTTCAAACGAGGCGTGAAGAAGCACTTTGTGGGCCGGCAGAGTGAGGATGACTGATGCTACGTCTCTTACGCTGCACCAGTTGTCCTCGCGCCTGGACCTCATTTCCACTTAACATCAGGTGGAGTGGGGTCACTTGCCGGGCTTAGTATAAAAAAAAAAAAATATCTTTTCGCTGATTATTTCGCATCAGTTTTCAATAAGTCGGATCCATCACCTCATTCTCCAGCGGTTGCCTGTTGTTGTGACTATCTTAGCTTTTTGTTGTTTACTACGGATGAAGTTTACAAGGTTTTAAAAAGACTTGACTTCACTAAGAGCGCCGGAACGGAAAGAATTCCGGTTTTCTTTGTCACTAATTGCGGAAAAGGCTTGGCATTACCCCATACGTTAATTTTTAACAGGTCTTTATCGGATGGAGTTTTTCCTTGCGCCTGGAAGGAATCGCTCATTTTGCCACTGTTCAAGAGTGGTGAAAGGTGCTCTGTTGGTAGTTACAGGCCTATCTCTATCTTACCTGTATTTGCAAAGGTTTTCGCATTTCTATTTAAACATATTATTGCTAGATAACAACATGGAGCATAACTTACCTAGATATACACATGCACATAGACCTTTCCATAGGGAGGGGGGGGCTGACCATTCCTCTCCATGGGGGGGGCTCCCCCCCTGGGCACGTGCCAAACGAGTAAGTAGTATTTCATAGTCAAATAACCTCAAAATAAAGAAAACTGATAAAATAACCCTGATCAACAACCAAAAAAAAATTTTTCTATCAAACTTTTTATGTAGAAGTATTCATTTAAGTAATATTTTTAAGGTTCATGATTTAATAGGTTATAACATCATATTTTTTATTTACCAAATATCCACGTAATATCGCTGTAGTAGAGCATTTTCAAAAACTTTTTGAAACGTTTACGTTACGATTTGTTTTACGAGTTTCTTGACGGTTCTTCTCGGTATATGCATTCCTAACACGGTGGTAGCTTCTGTTTACAAATATAATTTCATATTGACGATTTATAGTGAGATTTCAATGCGAAAGTGTAATCATCCCATGTCAAATTCCATCAAACAAGTGAAATCAAGGTTGCGTAAGCAATGAAAATATTTTTTTTGACAAACATTTTCTTTAAAAGCAATCATTCGAGTAATACTTTTTAGGTTCACAATTAAATAGGCTATATCATCATATTTTTTATTTGCCAAAAATCCATGTTATATCGCTGTAGTAAAGCATTTTCAAAAAAATTTTTTTTTTTATTATTACGTTTTTGTTAATATTTCTTTTTTTACTATGACGGGTTAAAAAGTTTGTTCCAGAAATGGATTCCCCATCTTTAAATTATACGAAAACGATACCAAACTTGCCCTAGTCGCTATAAGTGGAGAGGAACTATGCACCGACTGCAACGCGGGAGACAAATAATTCCCCCCCCCCCTGGTGCCCACCAGCAGTGGGCAATTTCGTGGCTACCGGGCTAAATCAGCTCAGAATGACCCAGAGAACAATCGTGCCAAGTGGCCTCTTCTGGCCAATCGTGGCCCAAAATCGACGCTTATTTCCCCAGCTAGATGACGTCATCGAGGGTGTGTATGACCGCCTTGCAGCCGCGTGAATAGTGCGTCCGGCAGTACCGCATAGACTTCGTAATGTCATCGGTTATCTTTCGGGACATGTGGACGGAGTACAAGTAGTTGTTCAGCTTGATTAGAGGAAGTCCTCTACAGGTGTACACGAATTGAGGAGATTCTAAAACAATCACCAGCTTTATGCGTCACGTAGATCATACGTAAGAAATGAGGATCACATATTACATTACATTATTCTAGCTTAATTTGTCCAAAGGCCTCCCTATCCTTCTTTCACACAACTCTGTCATCTGCTATTACGGGCCAATCTTTTTTGTAGGAGTCAAGCTCGTCACGTTATCTTCGCCTCGGTTTGCTGCGATGGCGTCTGGCATTCATGGGACCCATACGGTCACATATTATACTCGTATATAAACAAAATATACGGTTTGATGTGTGTGTAGCAGCTCACTAAAATAATTGTACGAACCCCTCTCTTCCCTTGGGTGTCGTAAAAGGCACCTCACGGAATAAAGACTACACATACATCCAACTGCAAAGAGCGGCGATGGGCTCACCACCTATCACGCTGAGCACATGTGCAGTTGTAATTTGGTGAAACGTGGACTATGGCAGTGGACTGCTTATGCGGTCCTGATTGCCTATATTCTATCGTTGCTTTGACATATATACATTTGACGTACATGTGTTTTGTCAGAATAGCAATTTTTCAAGGAGCACTTCGTCATGTTGACCCTTAGCTCGCACACTACTAACGGAATGAGTACCTTAACATATCGCTAGGTACTCTTAGCTCGCACACTACTTAACGGAATGAGTGACTTAACATATCGTTAGGAACTCTTTTTTTGTGCAGACGTTTTGTGGGCGCTGATTGTGCATCTTGATTTTATACACGTGATCGAAGGTCTGCACGGTTTTCCGCGGGCTCGCACTTTATTTGATGTCTCGTTTTTCATACCGTTTCTTTTATTACAACCCGCGCTGGCGCAGAACTGTTTTTAATGTGTAGAGCCTTTATTGTCTTATAATGGCTCGCCACGAAGAGAGAGGGATAAATAAGTTTGAGTAATCTACCCAGCACAATAAAAATACATGTTAGTAACAAATTGTTTTATCAGAACTTTAGTCTTAATCTAATATCACATCAATAGGTAGAACTATCTATATAGTCCTGAAATATAGACAATAAAATAATACCGGTGTCCATCGACAGCAAAAAGAGACGTCTTGTTTATCCTAAAAACAGTTACATACCTCGTACATCTTAAGAACTTATGGTTTTAGATATGGTAGGTATATTTTATACGGCATCAGAGTGATGTACAAGGCTCGAGGCGTCCAAGTCCTTTTGCCTAGAGCTCGGTGTCGTTTACAGGGCTCGCCTCGTTTGTATGGCGCCCGACGACTCGGGAGTCTTTTGCAGAGCTCGAGCCTTTTTGAAAGCTCGAGCCCTCTTGAGTGCCCGATCGATCTCGACGCATTTTCAGGGCACGAGCCTTTTTTAGCGCACTAGTCTTTTTCTGCGCTCTAGTTTTAATGGATTACGGTGGACTTTATGACATAATCATTCATCTTTTTGAGTTCTAATTTTGGAGACTCGAATCTGATTATGAGTGGGCGATACAAATCGTATATACCTAGTTACTGAAACGAATGAAAATCCGATATCGATGCGTATTGCGTTCTGAAACTATATATTTTGGAAAACACTATATCGCGTCAGGAATGCGGTGTGCGTAGTTAGTGAAACGACAAATCAATCTTCATCAATAACGTCAAATCCGATTTCGATACGTATAATTATGTATTGCGTTCTGAAACTATATATTTTGGAAACACTATATCGCGTCAGGAATGCGGTGTGCGTTGAGATGAAATGAAATGAAAACGAAATGAAAACGAAATGAAAACGAAATGAAAATGAAATGAAAATGAAATGGAAATGAAAATAAAATGAAAATGAAAATAAAATGAAATGAAAATGAAAATAAAATGAAATGAATGAAATGAATGAAATGAATGAAATGAAATGAAAATGTTTATTCCTTTTATATCATATAAATTGTGTAATGACGTTATAAGTTGATAATTAAAGTTTTAAAGTATAAGTTATTTTTTTCTTTTTAGCGCATTTAAATAAAAGCTTGTTTTTAAAAAAGGCTTTTCACCTTCAATTTATTTGTTACTTTTTAGTTATTCCTGGACACTTTTTTCATCTGTTCATCTTACTGAATACAAATATTTATGTAAACAAAATTTATCAACGTCCACTAAACCACCACCACTCACCACCCATCAAAAACAGTCCACCCATTAAGACGAATTAAACTCGACGCGGTTGTGTCGCTTAATTACTGAATTCCTATGGCCACCTTCCAGCTGGATCATCAGACCCTGGTTACCATCTAGCACCAAAGTACTTGTCAAGTCGAATCAAACGAACCCATACTCGATGAGGTTATGTCTCTGAATTACTTAGTTCATATGGCCATCTTCCAGCTCCATCATCAGACCCTGGTTACCATCTACCATCAAAGTACTCGTCAAGACGAATCAAACAAGCCCAGGCTCGATGGGGTTGCGTCGTTTCTTTACTGAGTTCCTAGGACCACCTTCCAGCTCCAACATCAGATCATACCCTGGTAACCATCTAAAAACAACGCACTCGTCAAGAGGAATGAAACGAGCCGAAACTCGATGGGGTTGCGTTGTTTCATTACAGAGTTCCTATGACCACATTCCAGCTCCATAATCAGACCCTGGTTACCCTTGAAAGACAAACTACAAGACGATTCAAACGAGCCCAAACTCGACGAGGTTGTGTTGTTTCATTGCAAAGTTCCTATGGCTACCATCCAGCTCCATCATCACATGTATGCAAAATTTCATCTCAATCGGAAACCGGAAAGTGGATCAAAATTAAGTTACAAAATTCCACCCGAACAAGACATTAATTGCAAGCTAAATAAAAGCTTGTAAAAAATAATATCTATCGTACGCGTACCTATCCAATTACACCACAGAGTTTTGATAACAATTATGATTAAAAACTGTATGAAAATAAACATTAGTACTTATAAACGAGGAACATAATATTGATGTGTTATGAATTCAGATGATTATGAGGTTCGATCATTAGTATTAATATTTTTATAAAGAGTGACCATAAGGCTGTAACATAGAAAATACTTTCGGACTTCTGGGTCTTACAAAGTTAAGTAAAAAAGGCGCACCCAAAAAAAAGACTCGGGGCGCATAAAAATACTCGAGCGCAGAAAAAAGATTCGACTTTACGCTCCCAGGCTCACGTAAACTCGTAGTCGTCGAACAATCTGTTAAAAGAGTCAAGCTCTGTAAACGAATTCCGAGCCCTAAGTAAAAGGACTCGGAGAAATTGAGTTTCGAACACCACTAACTACATTAATTTATTACTTAGTTACAGAGATATTAAAGTCATAAACATAAACTTGACATTTTATTGAAGGCTTGCGTTTATTTTAAAACTCGAGCTCTTTTTTACGGCTTTTGAAGGTTCGAGCTGTTTTGATAGGTTTAAGCTCTTTTATAGGCTCGAACTCTTTTAAAGTCTCGAGGCATGGCTCAGAGAGCTCGCGGCTCGGCTAGGCTCGGGACTCCGAGCCTACCGAGCTCACTGAGTCTTGCCATTTCGCCTCGAGGCTTCAAAAATAGGACTCGACGCCTCGAGCCTTGAAGTTATTATAAAGAATTGGTTTGTGCACTCAGCATGTAACAAGAAAGGTTATTTGAGATTGACGGCTACATAGGGAAAGGAAGACCGAAGAAAACTAAATGGACCCAGTGATTTAATTTGAATGAAATTTAAGTAAATTGATAGTATGGCAGAGAAATGAGTTAAAGTTGAGTTGACATCTGACCAAGGAAGACATTGCGTCAAACCCCAAATTAAGTACAGAAAGATTAGGCAAAGGCTATCTGCGGCCACAACGAATGAGAAAACCAAACAGACTGTTTTAACATTCAGCATTTTTCAAACGGTTGAATCATTAACATCATGCTCGACAGAAGCCAAAGAAAGGTATCAGGATCGTAGCAAATGTTAATCTATGCATGGTGTCTTCCTATACCAATCCGGAAAAAGAACGGAGGTATGTACCTATGTATAGTCACGAGCACCAATATGTACACACTTTGACTCTTATTTCATTGTATTAAAAGTTACAATTGTTTACATATATTTGCTCGTATACAGGTATTTCGTAATAGGTGTATATGTATCTCGTAATAACGCAACTGGGCCGTTTGTCAGCGGTTTTCTTTTCGCATTTTTGAGTACAAATACCACAGACTGTAGTCTGTGGTACAACTTAGAGTAGTATTACTTTAATCTTACTATGTCAAATTGGGATTTGCATAATAACAAAGGTCTCAGATAGGAATGATTCCCAAGTAGCCTGTATGTAAGTTTGTGAATGATTATGGGAGTTTACGATCTTTACAATTTTGTCACCCACAGTGTATATGAAGGAGTTACACCCTCGGGAGTTATGGGTGGAGCACCTGCAGATTTTTTGGCGCCATTGGTGGACTTGACCCCGTAGGTGTAACCAGCGTAGTAGAGTAAGCGTGTTCCTCGACGGGATTTGCTATACCAAAAGCCATCTGCAAAATATAAATTATAATTAGTACCTAAGCATACTTCTTATTGCACAAAAGATCCCAATCGGTCGACGTGCTACTGCGATTTTTTTTAATTACCTAATTTAAAGCTAGTAAAACGATGTAAGAAAAAATCGACTTGTCGTTTTTTTGTCAACGTTTCATTACCAATCTTAATTATATTTGAGCGAAAACACGCGAATAATTACAAACTTTAAATGTAACGTCAACTTTCTATACCTACTAATATTTTTCAATCCAAAACAGTGTTTAACATAATAAAAGTAGAGACCGTTTCACAATACAAATTATAAGAGCTAAGTAACCGTTCGTATTCGTTGATGTTTCTTTTAGGCTGCAAACTGGACGACCGCGGGTGCGGGCGAGGTGGCGACCGCGGTCCAGTTTGCAACCTTATAGCAGCAGTATTAAAACGCTTTTTGATTCTAACTACACTATAATTTACTTCTAATTTTGTTATAGTCTAAGATCCGAGTATTGAACGACCTTCACGGGAAGGTTAATGAATGAAAATTATTTTAAATCAAATTTAATATGTTACATAATAAATCGCGAGTGGGTTGGCTGAATAATTTCAGCCCAGTACCTTTAATAATTAATTTCACATTGCACTGGTTTGGTAACATAAATTTTACTTATTTAACCAGAAGGTTGCAAATTACTAATATTGACTTGCCTGTTTACACCTGCCTACCCAATGTTATGACAGGAAAAAAATAGTCAACCTAACATTTGAATATTCTATAGCCTTCATACTTTCGATTGGTACCTATGTCATTTATCTATTATCGAAACAAGTGCAATATTTAAAAAAACTTTTTTAAATATTTAATTAATCATATAGTGGACTGAAATTTTTCAGCCAACCCACTCGCAATATATTTTTTAACACATTAAATTTGAAATATAATACTTTTCATCCATTAACCGCTCGATCGTTGTATACTCGGATCCTCTACTATTAGTATTTCACACATGAATCGCCACGTCACAAAATAACTCCGGTGTTAAAATAAATTGCTTAGCAACTATATTAAAGTTTGTAATCGTATAGCAAACAATTAAAATATTTATTATTTCGTAATTCCGGTGGCCGTCTGTGGTCTTCATTATCAGTTCCACTTAACTAAATGATGCTTTCCGAAGATAAATGCCCAGTTTATTGCAAATAATACATAAATCGCTTTAGGTAACTATGCCAATAATATTCGAAGATTTCCCTCAATTTTCTAGGGTCCTGTCATCATATCCTGACCTGATGAAAATTCGACCAACAAGATAGAACATCATTTCAAATAAAAAAAAGAATTATCTGAATCGGTCCAACCGTCTTTGATAAATCAGGGAACATACATAAAAAAGCTCCCGACGAATTGAGAACCTTCTCCTTTTTTAAAGTCGATTAAAAATAGCTAAAAAAAACAAAAAGTAATATAATATAACATACTTAAACTCTTTATTTGATATTATTATTATTTAATATTTGAGTTAAAACGCTCAAATAAAATTTAATATAATGAAACACAACCGCACGTCGTCGTGCGGAGGACGTGGGTTCAATTCCCACCTGAGTTAGAATTTTTTTTAAACGTTTCGTTAATCATTTATTATCGCAACTGTATTTTAGGGGTCGAGAAGAAACTTAAATTTGGCTGGAAAATAAAATTTACTTTCGACCCCCGAGGGTCTAAAATACACTGTAGTTAAGGGTCCAGTGGACACATTATTTATTGGGGGTCGAGGGGACGACAGTGGACTAAACGATTAAAACGCTTTTTGATTCTAAGTACACTATAATCTTCTACTAATTTTGTTATAGTCTAAGATCCGAGTATAGAACGACCTTCACCGGGAAGGTTAATGGATGAAAAGTATCTTATATCAAATTTAATATGTTACATAATAAATCGCGAGTGGGTTGGCTGAAAAATTTCAGTCCAGTACCTTTAATATATAATTTAATATTTAAAAAAAAAAATTTTTACATTGCACTGGTTTGGTGTGCGTGTGTTTAAATTAAACATATCGTTATATAAACATAAATTTTATTTATTTAACCAGACGGTTGCAAATTACTAATATTGACTTGCCTGTTTACGCCTGCCTACCCAATGTTATGACAGGAAAAAAATAGTCAACCTAACATTTGAATATTCTATAGCCTTCATACTTTCGATTGGTACCTATGTCATTTATCTATTATCGAAACAAGTGCAATATTTAAAAAAACTTTTTTAAATATTTAATTAATCATATAGTGGACTGAAATTTTTCAGCCAACCCACTCGCAATATATTTTTTAACACATTAAATTTGATATATAATACTTTTCATCCATTAACCGCTCGATCGTTGTATACTCGGATCCTCTACTATTAGTATTTCACACATGAATCGCCACGTCACAAAATAACTCCGGTGTTTAACACAACATTTTCGTTTAGAAAATAATTTATTATTATGGACCGTGTCGCGTTGCGGTGAAAGAATACTAGCACCCCCTCTCTTCCCTTGGGGGTCGTAAAAGGCGGCTAAACTAGACTGCACATACTTCCAACAGCTTAGAGGGGCGATGGGCTCACCACCTGTCACGCTGAGCACATATGCACTTGCTATTTGGTAAAAAGTGGACTATGGCAGAGGACTGCTTTTGCGAACCTCATTGCCTAGTCTCTGACTAACCCGGTGAATAATTTATGTAAAAAATTGAGATCCGCCGCTTCTCCCCTCAGACAAAGTGGTAGTAGATGGTGATGTTGGCAGATTTCAGTGTAATTTGAATTCAGATTTATTTTATGTTTGAAGTTAAGAAATCTGAAGAACTTTTTCTGTATTTTTTCTATCTTATCTATATATATTTTGTATTGCGGATTCCATATCTGACTCGCATATTCTAAGTGACTTCTGACCATTGAACAATACAGAACTTTTAATGACTTTGAAGTGGTAAAATTTTTTGTGCTTCTCATGATGAACCCTAGGGTTTTTGCTGCTTTGGATTTGATACTTTCAATATGCAAGTCTAACAGAAGCTTTGAGTCTAGCAAGACACCCAGATCCCTTACATGCTCGACACGTTTCAGAGATTGCTCGTTGAATGTGTAGTTAAAAGATAGTGAAGTTTGGAATCTACTGAATGTAAGACAGTAACATTTTGATACATTTAAACTGAGTTTATTAACGTGACAATAGTTTTGTAGTCCGACGAGATCTTGTTGTAAGAGCAAACAATCATCCAATGAGTTCATTTTCTTATAAACCTTCATATCATCTGCAAACAGTAGGTATCGTGAGTGATAGAAGCACTTATGTATGTCATTTATGAACAGAAGGAACAGTAGAGGACCCAGAATCGAGCCCTGCGGGATGCCGGACGGAACAGCGCAGAAATGTGAATGCGATGAGAAACCATTTAAAACAACAGTTTGACATCTATCTGCAACATATGACTTTAGGGCGATTCTTTGAAAATGCGCATATTGCCCCATGTTAGGAGATTGCATAAAAGTTGTGACAAAACGCATTCTTTGAGTGAATTTTACATTGCTGCAAACATACACTTACAGAAACTGTACAAGGGAATTCTGTAAGTGTTTTACTTTTTAACTGACAAGCGTTTAAAAATGTTTGTGAATGGTAGTGATATTTACAGTAAATGGCAATTAGACAATGGTCCAGGTAATGAGAAATGGTAATTATAAATCAAATAGCGAGAAGACAAAAGTCTAAACTGTTATTTCAAAATATAGCAAACCATTTTTTTAACAAACAAAATGTACTTACTTATCAACAGACGTAGAAAAATTAGAATTTTTTAATTTTTTTAAAGTGAATTACTTATCCGAAATAACAAAATTATCAACTAAGACACGGTTTTAATAAACACATTTTTTTCTATATATTTTAATCAGCCTTAAACATAATTTCTTACTTGTTAGGTATTAAACAAAGTAATAAAATTTTAAAAAACAAAATTCAATGAACTTCTTGGTAAGTAAGCGGTAAAATAGCTAAAAATATACACTTCAATATTAATCTGAAGATTTTGTTTTATACGAAAGGTTAATTCTGCAAAAAAAATCTTATCTATTATCTATCAATGAAATGAACAAAAACCAAAACGTCTTGGGTAGCAATTGGAAATAAGCATCCAACTCAAAACAAAAATAATGACTTATTAAAAAACTAATTAAAAAATGGACTCACAGGATTAGATGAGACCTTGAGACAGACATGATTGAGACCTTTAAATAAAAAACTTACAAAAATATTGCAAAACTAGTTTTAATGATTATTATTGATAAAATGTTTATAATTTACTTGAAAATCCGTTTTTAAGTCAGAAAAATATCAAAATCGTCGTCAGAATCATTATTTTTGTAAACAGGAGGCTTTTTTCTATAATAATTCGAGGACTAGAGTCTGCGGGTCTAAGTAATAAATTCTGATCATGTCAATTTAGTGCAGCTTTGACCGTAGCTTCAAATTAATACTAGTTGTCTTTAAGGTTAGTTTAGATTTCAATGATGGGATTCTCTAGTATCTCTTGTTTTGTTTGTATTGTGAAATTTCTGTCAAAAATACTTAATTATAGTGTAATAGTAGTGCAGTTTATAATTTTCGCGACTAAAACACATTGAAATAAAAAATTCATACGGATTTAAATCGCGAATTTTACTATCTGTGATTTCCGTATATTTTTTTACGGAACTTTCCAGATAGCTTCCTAATTAGTATTTTTTTTCGATAGTGCACAGCACAAGAATCACAATTAAAAGAATATTAAAATTACCATTTCTAATATTTACTCATTACCATTTACTTTAGAGTAACGGAAAATACGGTAATTATGAAAGTGGTAATTAGGATTTCAAACATTTTGTTGATTAAACAGTTCTTTACAAGAATTATAAAATTTTTACCTACTTTACCTAAAAATGGAAGTTATAACAACTTAAATAAACGTATCAGTTAAAAAAAACAATCGTCTATTTACCATAAAAACGGAAAATGGTGATTAGACGATATTTCGACAAAAGCACTACGACGACGAGAGATTTGAATATGGTGCCAAAAATTCCGGTCTTTGATAGATGTATTATACTTGGGCACCGAGTATAATACAGGTGCAAACTTGTTAAGACAGTAAAGAGTACGAATTTTCTAATTTGAAGGTAGTAAATTAAGGCGAATATTTTTTAAACGGTAATTATAAAGTTATCCGAGGACATATTTTAAGAGCATTAATTCTTAATAATTTATGTTATTTATGTTATACAACTTGTGTATAGGGCTAAGGAAACTATTCCTATCTAAGAATATTGAACTATTATTACATTCTTCAAAAGGGATTTAGCTATATTGAATAAAAACTCAATGAAAATGTAAAATGGGACATGAATGGTAATTAGAATTTGGATGCTTGAAAACTATTTTCTCTAAATTCAATAAACAAATATAGTTTCTAATAGACTACTTTAGATCTGTAATACTTATATTCATAAGGTAGTATTATCAAAAGAAAAATATTTGCACTGTAGAAGATTCTTTATCATCCGCCGCGTAATATGCACATTCTTAAAAAATTGCCCTTTAACCATCTTAAGAGATCTCCATGTATACCGGCCACCTGTAGCTTTTTTAGTAAGATTACGTGATCAATCCGATCAAACGCCTTCGTGTAGTCGGTATATATGGCATCTACCTGTCCCCCCGACTCCATTCCCGAAGAAACATCCTCGGTAAAGACTATTAGATTGCTTGTAGTCGATCTACCCTTTAAGAAGCCATGTTGTTCTGGCATAAAGTCATGCTTAAGAGCATCGTATATTTGTCCATGAATTAGTCTTTCCAGTACTTTGACCAGTACACAAATCTTGGAAATCGGTCTGTAATTTTCAACTTCTTCTTTGGATCCTTTTTTATGAATGGGAGTAATATTTGCCGATTTCCAAACCTTTGGTACGATACCCTCTTTTATGGAGCGTTGAAATAAATAACTAACGGGGAAAGTTAGGCTTCTAGCACTCCGTGAAATCAAGATCGGATGCAGACCATCCGGTCCAGCTGACTTATTACAGTCGAGAGATTTCAAATCCTTATATACTTGATCCTCTTTAATTTCTATAGAACTGATATCGGAAATAGAATTTGGGGTGTTATTTAGTGAGTTTAAGTCAGCCGGATTAGTGCAGGTTGCGTTTTGACCCAGGAAGTTCGTTTAAAAGTGTTCAGCAAACGCATTACAAATAGATTCGCCAGACGACAGCGCAATATTGTTGTAATTCATGGATGAAGGATATACATTGTGTGGTTTAAAAGCATGAGTATATGACCAGAAGGCTCTAGGATTATCGCATATTGCGCTTTCAGTACGTTCAATATAATTATCAAAGCACTCTTGCTCAACTGTTCTAGCTCGCAGACGTAAAACTTTAAAAGATTCATAGTCAGCCTTGTTATCGTATATTTTAAATTTTCTATGCACCTTATTTTTTTCTTTCAAAATCTTTATCAGAGCAGGTGAGTACCATAATGGGTAATGACTCGGGTTTACATGATTAAAAGGTATGTGTTTGTCCCTTAATAAACATAAAATACTATTAAATGTTTCCACTGCATCGTCCACCGTCCCACACGACAGAACCCTATCTTATGACTCATTGTCCCCGATCATCCAATGTGTATCAGCGATAGTATGGAACGCCGACACATTAACGTTTTGGGAAGTCAATGGCGAGAAATAGGGGGTAGGTAGGCTTACTTGGATGAGCTGATCAGGAGGCCCGCTGGCAGGCAACAGGCACAAAGGGTAGGATTCTCGCTGTTGGTCTTGTTCGCTGCACTTGTATACACTCAAAAGTTCACTAGGTTCACTCTGCCGGTACGGGCGCTGAGGAAGCGTCACTGCGTTGAACGGATGCGCCGATCATGTACGCCAATGAATGAACGCAAAGGTGGCGACGCGTCAGCCGCTCATTCCTTGGACCTCATTCGTCGTGTTGGCGCGTACACAATGTGCTGTTGTTTTTACGTGTCATGGCTTTACAGGCCTTACAGTGGTTTATTAATATGAAAAATCATATTTAATCAGGATACCTTACGCAGTTTGCGTTAACATACTTAAAGTACAGCCTGTATACTGTCCCACTGGAGGGCAAAGGCGTCCATGATTGGAGTCAAGTCTTCGCTACAATTGATGGGTATTGGCTTAATCACCACGCTTGCAAAATGCAACCCGCATTTGGAATGGTGATCACAAACTCGGGCTATGCATCGGAAAATCCGAAAACACACTTTACCCGACCTGGGAAGAACCGAAGCGTTAACATACTTATTTCACTTATATTAGCTGAATTTATCCCATTGCAGTAAAACAATTTCTCCCAGACTATTTGAATAAAACAATAAGACATGGTTATTGTTGTTGGTGGCACATTGTAAATTTTTTATGTAAATTGGGTACACTGTTTTTATGTAAAATAAATAGAAAAAAAATGTACTTATCGTAAATTTTACCCTTATCAGGCCTGCATACAATAAGACACATTGCATAAACTTTATTGAATTTATTGAAAGATACAGACAGCGAACTACTGACTACAACATCTATATTGAATCTGAAATCTCTACTGATATTCAGTACATTTAGTAAAGTAAAACATTAAACGATTACATCTACTGTGATTATATTGCTAATATTGCTAGTATTAATTTTAAAAGTAATAAATAGAACATTTTTTACCCTTTTAAACATAATTAAAAAGTCATTAGAAGTAGGTAATAAAATTTATAACTTATTTCAAATAAACTTAGTAAAACTCCGTGATCTTTTGATAAGTAACTATTAAACTTATTTTAATATGACACTCTTCTACAATACAACATCTAAAACATTAATTTTCTATCTTATCCATTACATAGAACTACCCAAATTAATACGACTTTATTCTCTGTCATTCTCCTTCAAGCAAAGTGGTAACTCGTGTTATATTCATAAAGTTACTATACCTAGCGGAATAGAGAAACAAAGGGCTGAGCGAGCACGATGTCACTAGCAACAACACTGTGGGATAAAAAGAGATGCGTGATGCGACGTCACAGAACTGTTTTTGGCTACTGTTTGTCAGCACTTATCAGCACGCTGAGAATTTGGGTTTTGCGAATTTTTCGGATTTTACGTGAAATCGTGGATATTTTCCCATCCCATCCTATTTTAGTTCTATTAATACTATTACTGTTAGTAATTAATATAATCGATATCGATGTTAATGTGAAAAGCGACATGACGTAAAATCACTGAACGCATTCTTTACACACAAAAATGCCATCATATTTCGGTTTCGTTTGACAGCTCATGTTTGTTGCTCTATTCTGCTAAGTATAGTAACTTTATGGTTATATTGCGGCTTCATTTTGTTTGTTTGCATTTTCGCATTCGACCTGAGCAATATATTCGTTCCGCTACCAACGCGTAATAATAAAAAAATAAGTCATATGAATTTAATGGTTCTATTCTTTATTATTATTCTTTACGTGTAGGTATATATTTAATCATAATTTCGAATTACATTCTAGTATAAGATTAAGATGTTTTATACGCATTTATTCCACAGAGTTTATTCCCAAAGTATCGTAGCTGCGGAAAACCTCAGTATGTTTGTCACCAATGCAAGCTTGCATGGAGACTATGCCCAAAGTATCGTAGCTGCGGAGTACTTCAGTATCATTGTCACCAATGCAAGCTTGCATGGAGACTAATACCAAAAGTATCGTAGCTGCGGAGTACCTCAGTATCATTGTCACCAATGAAAGCTTTCATATGCATTAGTAATCTTATTACTTCTCGACCTAAATTATCTTATTTATCCCATATCAAATATCAAGAGTTTATCATGAACATAGAACTGTCGAGAATTTACCTTTGTATGATAAATTGAATAAATACCTTAAACGAACCTACTGCCTAATCAAACAACATCGAGATTCCTAAATCTAATTAGTACCTCTACTTGACTATAACACTCATAATAACATTAAATTTAAATACTCGAATACACAATATGTACATATTACGTAACGGTTACGTTTACCTGCTAACATTCATGTTTATGATAATGATTAAAAATAATTGCTAACATTCATATTGATTAAAATTGTTGCCACTTGTTTTTTTATGATTTTTTATTTCTTTTGTTATTATAAGATTATTACTAATACGCTATTATTATCAGCCCGTTAACCCATCCAAAAAGCTTGGCTTGTGTAAGGAATGGGTTCACGTCAGTAGTCTAACGAAGCTGCGAGGATTGACCACGATTACTCGCAAACAACACAAGCACCTATCGGTTGGGCTACTAAGACGCTTAATAAATAATAATATTGATTAAATATGCAAATTCGATAAATGCCCTTACTTTCTAATCATAAATATTGTAAAATATAGTTGCGGTTGCCTAGCTACAAGACGTAACAGCAAATGTTTTACTGACAATTTTCGAAATACTTATTTTACATACTTTAATTCATATTATTTATATATTATATCAAAATTATTAGTAAAAAAGGTAAAAAAAAAATATGAGTACTCAAGGATTCAAAACGAAACCCAATTAAATACCGTGCAGTGCCCTCATTGTCCTAGAACATTTAAACGAAACGGAATACAACGACATATGCGTGCTGCCCATAGTGAGAATCCACCTCCAGGAATTATCCAGTCCATTCACACAACATGCCTAGAAGATGCTTATGGATCCCCATTTTTTAATGGAATTGGATCCAGAACAAACCTTTGGCAAAAGCGATGGGAAAAAGTGTGCACTCTTCATGGGAAACTCTATGACCTTCCCTCCAACACTGTAAGTAGAAGATTTATTCATAAATTAGCCGAATAAATAGAACATCTTGTTAAATCAAACTATCCCTCTGAACGCCTTTTGATTTACGTTGCTGTCATGTTACAAAGAGAAAAGAATGTTAAACAAGCAAAAGATATAACAAGATTACTTGACCGACGCCAAAATTTATGGACTGAAGAAAATTTCGATATACTAATAACCGAAGCTATCAAAGCAGACCACTCTCTCCGTAACTCTTACAATAAAAAAAATTACAATGATAATAAGGACTATGTCACAAAAAACTTCACACGACTCATACAGAGAGGAAAAACACGCGAAGCCCTAAATTGGTTATTGACAAAAGATACAACCAAAATCCTTAAACCTGAAGATGAAATTGACGTAACAGGAAAAACAGTCATGGATGTATTGCATGAAAAGCACCCCCTCGGATTTAATCCTGATTCAAATCTATTTACATTACCAGACGACCTCTCCGAATTGACTCCACTGCTAGAAGTAGACATAACTAGTGAACATGTGGAATCAATTGCAAGGAAATTACATGGCGGTGGAGGCCCAACAGGCACTACATCAGAAAATTGGAAAGATTACTTGTTACGATTTGGAGAAGCAAGCCTGCATTTGAAAACTGCTGTAGCACAATTAACAATGCATTTAAACAACAATTTTGTACCATGGTGCCAAATACAGGCCCTTATGTCAAGTCGACTCATAGCCCTTGACAAATGCCCAGGTGTGAGACCGATTGGCATTGGTGAATGCCTACGTAGGATCCTATCCAAATGCATGATTTTAGTCACCGGTTCTGAGGTCACCGAATCCTGTGCTCAATCACAACTCTGCAGTGGACTAAGCAGCGGTATTGAAGGTGCTTTACATGCAATGAATAACCTTTTCCAAAAAGAATGTCAACCAGGCTCTAACTGGGGAATGCTACTCGTCGATGCAAATAATGCTTTCAATTCTATAAATAGACAATTAGCTCTCTGGCAAGCAAGAATATATTGGCCACATTGTGCTCGATTCTTATATAACACATACAATGGTCACGCAGAACTTGTAATACGCGATTCCGAAATGAGATTATATAGCAAAGAAGGAGTAACCCAAGGCGATCCACTTGCCATGCCATTGTATGCTCTTGCAACATTACCCATAATAAACAAACTAAAAACAGAACAAGCAACAACCCAATGATGGTATGCAGATGACTCTTCAGCCCAAGGCAAGTTCAAAAGCTTACGTCAATGGTGGGATAAAATGAGTAAAATAGGCCCAGCATACGGTTACTTTCCTCAAGACAAAAAATCATACCTAATAATTTCCGAAAACGACAAACAAACAGCCCAACAGATTTTTAAGGGGACTAACATATCCATCATAACTGGATCACGCTTCCTTGGTAGTTATATTGGTGAAGGAAAAGAAAATTTTGTAAATATGAAAATTAAAAACTGGATATCCACAATAGAAAAACTTTCACTTATCTGTAAAGACTCACCCCAAGCTGCCTACACTGCTCTTACTAAAGCAGCTCAATTCCAATGGTCATTCCTATTAAGAGTCTTAGACAATGCAAACCAATTCTTCGAACCACTAACAAACACACTGCGTACCAATTTTTTACCAACTCTACTAGGAGGTGATATCTCACCCTTGGAAGCTGACTTATTCTCTCTACCCGTTCAGAAAAGTGGTCTAACAATTTCCGCTCTATCAAAAATGACAAATATAAACTATACATATTCAAAAAAAGGTTGTTCAGTCCTCTCAAGTGCTTTGATAGATAATACACATATGGACCTCACTCAACATCATAAATTCCTTAAAGATGCACAGAAAGAAAGCCGCAAAGAGAAAGACACTCTCGATGACAAACTCTTGGATACCATCTTGCTCAAACTCTCCCCAATCAAGAAAAGAGCGATCGAACGATCAATTTCGACAAAAATGAAAACAAAATCCTCCAACTGGCTATCTATCATACCAACTAAGAAAGACCATTTCGATCTATCTCCATCAGAGTTCAGAGACGCACTTGCATTACGTTATCACAGATTACCAGTCTCAATGCCAAAATCATGTGATGGCTGTGGCTGCGATGAATTCAACGTTGATCATGCTCTATGTTGTAAAAAGGGTGGTCTGATAACACGTCGTCATAATGAAATCAGAGATTTATTCTGTGACTTATGTCAACACGCATAGGGAAACGTAGTCAAAGAACCCATCATCTCTGAAGGTGACTGCGGACTATGTGGAGATCTTTCTTGCCGTGGCGTTTGGGATGCTCAGAGGGAGGCGTTATTTGATATCCGTGTCGTTGACACTGACGCTCCTTCTTATATTGCACGCCCTGTCGCCTCTGTATTAAAATCTGCCGAAGAAGAAAAAATAAGGAAATATTCAAACGCTTGTGAAATGCGACATGCGACATTCACCCCCCTAGTTACATCTGTTGACGGAGTCTTCGCCCCACAAATGTCTTCCTTCGTAAATCATCTTGGAACTGCAATCGCTGACCGCTGGAACAGATCTTTTAGCGTAGTGATGGGTTGGCTAAGATCAAGAATCATCATCTCTATAATACGTGCCACTAGCATGTGCATTCGCGGCACAAGGCATAAATTTAAACCAATAGCCAAGTTATTCGCCTTCGATGATGGAGCAGCCCTACCGAGACAAGACTGATGTGGATGCGGCCAACGAACTGAGAAGATGTCGATTACAATAAATTCGTTATTTCAGTTGTAATAAAGTTGTAAAGTATAAATAAACGTATAATATATATAAATATTGTAAGAGTAGATATTATAAACAATAATTTTAGTGATTACGAAAAAGGATGACCTAAATAAAAATAAATGTCTAATAATGATCGACTTCTAGATTTCTCAACAGGTTATTCGCCATGAACGTTATTTTTTTGTATACTCTCTCATTATGCACACATTTTACTAAAGGTGTAAAAGAACGAAAAAGATAATAATGTACAAAATGTTTTATTACCACATTATATGGTATTTATACGTCACGTCTTATCTCTCAACTTGGACTAGATTTATTTTGAATATCAAAAGCTGCCAATTAGTTGACGCCAACAATATAGCACCACAAAATTTCACTTAACCTTTTCCTCTTCCAAGCCAATTTAGACAATTTAGTTCTACGTCAGCCTTTAGAGCATGTCGCAAGGCTTTTTTATTTAAAGTTATAATTACACCGAAAAAATAATAATACTTAATTAACTAACACCACTAATTTGGTGGTTGACTAGAATCGAACTCTTTCCAAAAAACAAAATAACAATATACATACCCTTCTTTATCGCGAGCCCATAGGTTTGTAAAAAGTGTAAAGTCCAGAAAATTATTATTAAGTAGAATTTAGAAGCTCACATTCTTAATTACTAATTCTATTGTTATATAATAGACACGTAGGTACATGAATAAAACATACAGCTACTGTTTAAATGACGTTAGAATTAGCCGAATGATTAATTTATCAGAGTATTCAGAAATAGTACTTACTTAATAGGATTGATGAATTACTTTTACCGAAATATATAGACTTTTGTTCCACACACAACTCGATCGATAAAGTACTTATGTTCAGTATGATTTTTTCAGTTTCTGTACACATATTGTCAATAAAATGTGTAACCAAAATACTGTTTATAACGCGTTCGAACATTCTTTGGAAAGTCATTAACCTCTACAGTAATTACTTCAAAATCAAACTGAACACTATTATTTATAAGTTAAGGGGCGCTTGAAACCTCTTACAATCTTTAACTTCTTCATATTATTCAAGTACTATTTCTATATACAAAGACTGCGTTGTCCAGGCAATAGACAATCTTGCGCGAATCGCGTTTAGTTGTAGTCAGGTTGACGATAGAACATCTTGACCCTGGAAATCGGCAGAAAGAATTTGTTCTGCGATTTCTCATCCGTTTGTGGTGGATGAGTGTGAAAGTTGTCAAGATATATAATCTCGTCCCTGGAAGTGAAGATGGCGGCCTTACATCCCTGCTTGCCATGCGTTGAGCAGTTCCATTGGATCTTCTTAACCAGTGCGTTGGCTTTGTTTATATTCTTGATCGAGAAACGGTAACCCTCAATGAGAATTATGCGAGCGCCCCTCAAGGATTCGGTGAACTCATAACGGATACCTGAAACAAAAACAGAATGTTAAAACTGCCTTAAAGGAATGCAAATTTACTTAACTTTGAAACTACTGTGACTAGCGAATTCTTTAAAGCAGATCTGGTGAAAAACATCAATCTCATTCAGCAGATTTGCTATTGGATTTCTTGAGAAAGAAAGGTTGAAGTTAAGTAGCTCTAACCATTCCACTGATATCTACTAAAAATCATGCTTTAGCACTAAAATGAGAATTGAATTAAAATTAATGGAACTGTTCATGAGTGCAAAATCTCGGGTATATTTAAATAAAATAGGGCACACATTTTATGTATTTCAATTTTATATTTCTATTATATTTATAGAATTAAACAATAACAGAACTGATAGGTTTTAGCACGCTCGTGAGTTCGTGATTTCCAGTTCGTTGCGCGTTCTACTACGTGTCTTAGTCATCGGCAATAGAAAGGTTTATAAAATAGATATAACGCAATAAACACAGTGGTAGTGGCAAAGCCTTAATGGTTTATTAATTTTCAGTGGATCTAATACGTACTGAGAGGTAACCATCACAGAAAGATTTATGTTTTGGTAATAAAGAGACTAAAATAATAGAATAATACTAGACATGTTATAAGTTAACTGCATACCGTTTCGCCTCGTGATTATGCACGCTAATAAACTTTATTATCTTGTCTTCGAAGGTGTGGACGATGCTGTGGCATCCTTTAGCATGATGAGTGGAACACCTCCATCTAACTTTTCCATTTTCATAGCGTGCTGATTTCGAGAATCTAAAGCCATTCACAACGAGTGCTCGGTTGCCTTTCATATTCTTCACAAACTCAAATGTGATACCTGGAAAACATTAAGATTAAGTAAGCTTTCTGTTTGTAAGAAACAATACGTGTGAACAAATTTGCTTCACCCGAAATATTAAAAAAGAGAGGTAAAATTAAAGACATGAAATTATCGTGACTATTTATTTTTCAAAACTTAAAATTAAAAGAACATGCAATTTGAGAAAAGGTATACAAAGAAGTATTTAAAACCCTTGTCATTCTTAAATCTATAGTACTTATAATATTTTTATTGAGGTGCCACGTCTCATCAGTTATCTCACGTACTTTTTACCAATAGAATGTTTAGTAGCCGCATAACATTACCTACAGAAAAATATTAAAAATGGCTCATTTGTGCAAAATGCACTATCCAGATTTTGTAATATTGTATTTAATAGTGAATGTTCAAATAATGCTCATTACGTCTCCTTATCTTTTCAAGCTGAACTAGATAAGACTTCTACAACTTTATCGTTACACTGGTACGAAAAATAATTATAAAATCGCGAGCAAAAATTTTTGTTCGTTTTTATTGGTATTACTAGAGAAATTATGACGTTCCATATAAAAAATATGCCTTCATAACATAATAGGACACTTTCCACCACAAACTTACAATCTAAAAGTTATGTAAAACTAGTGAAAAGCAATAGGTACTGAGCATGTTGCAAAAAAATTATTAAAGATAATAAAAGACAAAAATAAAAAAGCAATAACGAACTCCATAAGAATTTGTGACCAAAATTTTTAACTAAGTCAAGGTGAAACGGAGTACCTCGACTTATTTACAAAATTATGGTACATTAGGATTCGTTGGTTTATGGTTATGCTCGTTTTTAAATCGTACCTATGTTGCCATCGATAGTGTTAAGGACGACGTGGCATTCAAGACAATTGTGGGTAGAACACCTCCAACGCACCATGGAGAATCGGTATTCCTGGACGAGAAGAATACGATTCCATCTGGATTTCGTATGGTGAAAAAATCTAGAAAATATTAACTAATTTAATGCTAACCTTGTCCGTTAATGCAAGCAAGTATTCTTTAACTATTTAGTAACCAATACGTAATTATTTTGGGGCAAACGTGGCCCAATGTGTCAAAATGAATTCGTATTGAAAAGTGATACAACGACAATATTTTTATGTTTATAATGTTACAGAAAATAGAGAACCTAGTAAGGTTTCGTATTGGCCATTTTGAAGTTATTGACAACAATCTAACAAACCTGAGCTGATGACATTAAAAAAAAACAAGTTTTTCATTGTTAAAACATTCAATTAATATTCCCTAACCATTACTATTTTCGTCACTTAAGCGCGTTAGTAGGACAATGTGTCGAAAAATTCAATTACTTAATTATCGTATGGTTGATTCGGCAGAAATAGAATCCGTGTGTGAGATATTATATTTTAGTTGTCAGAGTTAAAACCCGTTTTTAATATACCTACTTAACGCGTTTTCTCTAGTTAAAATTATTTTTTTCTGAATGAATTTGTTACAACTAGAATTTACTGCTGCTTAAAACTAAAAATCTGTTTAAAAGTAGTTCTAACGAGACAAAACGCTTTTTTGGGTCTTAATTATCCACATAAAACTACTTCTTTTAAAATGATAATGGATTTATTCCCCCAAACATTTTTTTCTAATAAATACTTCTTAACTTTAACGGGTTTGAACTGTAACACATTATAATTATGTATGATCCAACAGACACATCAATCCGTGATTCCATCAATCAATCTATATCGGGTCTATCGAAATACAGATATCGGGTCGACTTGGTGGTAGATGGTTATGTTCATCAATAACAGTAACTATAACATCATTGACGGTAAACAATCTGGCTTTGCATCTAGATTTTGTACGATTGGAACATATCCACCTCAATCGATCCTGGTTTTTCTGCCTTACGAGTGTAAAAGTGTGACCGTCCAACAAAATCATTTTGTTCTTACGCTGAGACGGTATATAAACAGCCAATTTTCCTGCGAACAATAGGAATAAGTTATTGACAACAACTTTTTATACTGGTTATTAAAATCTAAAAGATCTTCTTAATACAGACGGAAAATGATAGAATATGAACGGTCAGCAATTTAATACACAAAATGCATTCTCAGTTACAGGTTCGACAGACAAATCTGTATCTTAAATAAATAGGGAAATGGGAAAACAGAAATAATTATTTGGAAAATAAACAACAACAAAATATTGGGCCAGAACTTATATTAAAACGTTTCTTATCTATACTCGTTATAGTTATATAAATAATTTACAATTAAACTTAGAATCAGAGAATTATGCCTTTTGCTAAGTACCTAGATAATATTTCCGACTCAAAAGGCCATTATTATAATAAATATTTCTAGGATTTTTGGGTAAAGGGTTGTAGTTAATCGTAACATTTGATTATTAACGCTCAAATAAAATGGAAGATAACGAAATGTTGAAAAAAAATGTCTACCTCACGTGGGAATCAAACAAACGTCCTCCGCAATCGCAAATCTCTCTCAGGATGTAAATTCTAAGAGGTTTGATAAGACACTGTTGCTATAAAAATAAAGTCGAAAGGGTTAAAAAATTTCGTCAGGTACAACCAATACCTCGGTGGCGGAGTGGTCAACGCAGCTGCCCGGATTGCGGAGGATGCGGATTCGATTCCCACCTGAGGTAGATATTTATTCAACGTATCGTTATCTTCGGGTTGTGGTTATGATCGGTCTTTGCAGTAACTATGACATTATCGATAGTGTATATGACAGCTTTGCATCCTTTGCAGAAGTTAGTGCTACACACCCATCTTTTTTTTAAAGACGAACGTAGACCGCCTCCTGGTCGTTTATGATGCGTAAAAGTGAAGCCTCCTAGGCTTAACATCAGATTCCCTTTTCGTGATTTCACGAAAACTGGTACTGTAAGAAAGCGAGTATACAAATCAAAACTTAAAATATATTGCAATACATACATTCCTAATATAATCACGACTAATATCCTCGAAGGGCTAGTCAATGAGGACAGCGTCCACTGTCCACCAAATAGCGACAGCGCATGTGATTAACGTGACAGGTGGTGAGCCCATCGCCACTCTACGTTATTAGAAGTATGTGCAGTCTTCAGTCCGTTAGTCGCCTTTTTCGACACCCAAGGGAAGAGAGGGGGTGGTGGTATTCTTTCACGGTTCACCGCTACGCGACACGGTTAAATTACATTGCAATGAGGTTCAGTATTTATTTATTATTTAACAAACATCAAGTTAAGTATCTTTTTAGCTGTATTGTGAAAAATAAAACGATATTAAAAGCACAATCAGGTTCAACATCAATTTAATTTGTAAGATAATTTGATTTTACTTCTCACGGTTTATGATTATGATAGTTGTGACAAGCGATTATAGTGTCATCTACTGTTATGATTTTAGCTCTGGAGTCCTTCTGAGCAAACCCATCTGACTTTGTCGGTGGCCGTCGGTCTTCTGGAGTCGTTCTTTTGGTAAAACTTATATCCGTTCAGAATTATATTTCTGTTTTCTTTTTTTGACGTAATGAAGGTAGCTGACAAATCTAAAGTAAGTAAATCATTATTTGGATGTTATAAAATAATGTCATCTTTTCATTTCCGTGAGAAAGTAATAGTAAGTAAAAGTAACAATAATAAATATTGTGCAGCCTGTATACTGCCCCACGGCAGGGCAAAGGCCTCCATCTCTGAAATCAAGTTATCGCTGTAATAGGCAATGGCTTAGTTAATAATAACAAGAAAAAAAGTAATAGTAAAAAGACCGAAGATCGAAACGCACTTTGAATTCGGTTTTACACGTACTTATAGCTTAGAAAACAAAACAACAAAACGATTATTATCCCCAGAGAGGGTTAGACAGGAAACAGGCAATGACGACCGCAAATGCAGTTCACTGCGTTAGATGGCGCTAGCTATCACGTTAACATCAAGTGCGCGTATAAATACATTTTAAAAATAGTAACTTTGTAGTAATAAACCCAAATCGCAATTCAATACACATAAAAAGACTCAATAGTACAGTGATATCGTTATCTACGGAAATTAACACCGTTAAGTGGACATAAACCGCTAGTAAGTGACTAAAAGTTAAAAAAGTTATTTATAAGTGCTAAATTGTGACTGTTGAAATCAAAAGTCATTTATCTCCATGCTACTGACTCAAATAGTGATTATTGTAAACGAATCATACAGCAAAATTTGTTAAATTTTAAATTACCAAAAAACATTTTCGGTTGCATTCATCGTGACTCATACTTATCGTGACATTCATAATATTGTAAGGAAACTAGTGACATCTGATGAGCTACGAGATATAATAATAAGCACATCAACGCCATCTATTGAAATATCTGAGCACTGAGCAGACGACGGAATCAGACTCTTATATTTGTCAGCAAAATTATTGAGCCCTTGGTGCATTGGCTTAACGCCTACATACATACCAGAGAACCGGAGATCGATCCCGTGAGGAATTTTATCTTTTTGTGTATCTACAAAGTTTCCTATAAGTATTAAAATTAAAATGAAGCAAATTAAGAACAAATGTCTCTCCATAACTTGTTCATCATGCAAAAAAAACTTTAAACTTCAAGATACAGAAGTGTCTGAGAAAAGATATTTCTTAATGACAAGCGACAATAAAAAATCATGGAAGTGTATAAACTGTTCGAATTTACTACCGATACCTTCTTCGAGTAAGGAGAACATCACGAAACGAAAACCGCGATCCAAATCTATTAGTCCTCTTCGAGATACATCAGTTCTCGAAAAAAGCAGTTACAGCTCCCTAACTTTAGATGGTTCTATGAAAAGCGCGCCAAATAAATCTATAGATGATAGTCAAATATTAGAAATGAAAGTACAAATTCGTTTATTGCAAGAGGAGCTCGCTGCAGCGCATAATGAAATTGAAACTTTGCTACTGGAAAATTCGAAATTAAAAAAACAAATGTAATTAACAATACCACTATAAGCCACTAAAGAAATTAATAGTCCAATAAGAAAACTAACTAGGAAAGCAAAATCAAAAAACAAAAACAATCTATCGCCGATTCCCCCTTCAATTGCGGCTATAGATACAAATGAAAGACCACAAAGCACACCAAAACGTAGTAAAGCCATTGTGAAAAATCAAATTTCAACGAAGATAGCTGAGCCTGAAGACCTAGGTTTAAGTACTAGATTAAGTAAAGTTTATGATTCCGATTAGCATCTCACTATTCTAGAGGGCAAACTAGCAGAGGCGGTGCCTGTATTTTTGTTAAAAGCACTCTGGAGTTTAAGAATTTAGACTGGTTGAGTGATATAGCAGTTGACAAAGAGTTTGAATGCTGTGGTATAATATTGATTGACATTAGTCTCACGATAATTTGTATTTATAGGACCACAAACAGTGACATCAACATTTTCTTACAAAAGTTAGATCAAGTTCTATTCAAAACCCTACGCCAATCACGGAAAATTAACAAAAAAGTTGTACTAGTGGGAGACTTTAATATTAACATTCCAGAGCTCAGTAAGAACACTAGGTTATTTATCTCACTATTAACTAATTATAATATGAAATGTACAATAAATGAACCGACACGCATCACCTCAAAATCTAGTACTTGTATTGATAACATTATAACAAATATTAAAAAATATTATGTGAAAGTATTAAACAACGGTATATCGGACCACACTGGTCAAACTATATCATTTCCCTTTAAACCAAACTTTACATGCAAGTACTGGTACGAATACAAAAGACATATTGATAACAATTTGGACATATTTCTCTCTGTTTCCCTTTGGAACGAGTTAAAATGACATCAAAACTAAAACCAAACTGGGTTACTAAAGGCATAAAGATTTCCAGTCGAAATAAACGTCGGCTACACAAAAAACTGCAATTAAGCAGAAACGATCATAATATTGTTGAATATAAAAGATACAAAACAAAGTTAAAACGCATCATTACTTGTTCCAAGAGACAAACTAATTTAAAATATATTAAAAAAAGCACAAACAAAGCTAAAGCCACTTGGGGTCTCATAAGTTTACACACATCACAGAAAAGAATGTTAAAGGAATCAATTCAATGTCTAAAAAATAATAACAACGAAATTACAACACCACAAGAAATTGTAAATTTTTTAAATAGTCATTTTATATCACAAAACGTCAATAACTACAATCCGAATTCGAACCAACGTGAATATCTGCTGAGTTGTGACCCTATTATAAGTAGTTTGTTTTTTGATCCTACCGATAGGTGTGAAATTGTTAGTTGTGTCAAAGCGCTTAAAAATAAGAAAAGCAGTGGATATGATGATGTAACAATGCAAGTAGGCAAGTCCTGCATAGAAATTATTGCTACGCATTTAGTATTTATTATCAACATGATGTTAGAGACAGGCTGCTTTCCTGACAGTTTAAAAATTACAGTGATAAAACCACTTCATAAAAAAGGTCCTCGAAATTTAGCGGATAATTATAGGCCTATTGCTCTCCTTCCTGCCTTTTCAAAAATATTTGAAAAGATTTTATACTCAAGAATACTGGATTTTCTTAATAAACATGAAGTACTACAAAATAACCAGTATGGGTTTAGGAAAAATTTGTCAACTACCATGGCAATATATCGTTTTCTACAGGAAGTGTGGCAAGCAGTTGACAAGAAGAGACATTGTGCGGCTCTTTTTATAGACATGACGCGTGCCTTTGACTGTGTTGTACACCCTATTCTAATTACTCAACTTGAAAAAATTGGCATTCGTGGAATCGCATTAAAATTGATTGAATCATATCTTGATAATAGGCAGCAAAAGATAAACTTAACTTTTCTAAATAAGCACACAAAAACCCTTCAAAATGTTGAATCTGGACTTCAAACAATACTAATGGGAGTACCGCAGGGTAGTATTTTGGGTCCTCTATTGTTTTTAGTTTAGCATCAGCTCCCTAAAGTAACGAAACATCTTTGTGTAATGTTCGCAGATGATACATCATTTCTGTTCATTAAAGATAAGGACATATGCTTTGAAGAATATAAATCTGACATAAAAATGACATTAATCAAATTAATATTATATCTCAAATCTCTAAATTTAACAGTTAACTTACAAAAAACAAATATACTGCAAATAAGAAACTACAAAAAGGAACAACTTAAACTTAACATAGAACACAATAATATTGTTATAAATTAAATCGAACGCACAGAATTTCTAGGTATAATCCTCGATACTCACCTAAATTGGAAATTTCATGTAGAAAAAGTAAATAATAAAATAAACAGTTACTGCTATGCGCTGTCTGTGCTGGTCGATGTTTCCTCTATAGAAGTGGCTTTAAATGCTTACTACGCAAATGTCTATTCATTATTGTCTTATGGAATAATATTTTGGTAATTCAGTTAATGTGAATAGTACATTTTTACTTCAAAAACGTTGCATTAGATTAATTTTTAGCAAACAAAACGATGAAAGTGTTCGAAGTACATATAGAGAAAAGGGACTCTTAACATTGCCTAGCATATACATTTTGGAAATGTGCAAATTCGTGAGAAATCAAATGTCGTTGTTTCCAAAAATATCAAACTCAAGAATAAGACAAGCTCCTTTGAGACGCTTCGATGCTTTGCAATTACCGCGAATAAGTTCTATGACTTTTGAAAAGAGTACTTATGTGTCCGCTATACGTATTTACAATAAATTGCCTATTGAATTAAAGTGCCATGCCGATTATAAATTTACAAGAAGGTTGAAAGAGTGGCTAATTATTAAAGCATTTTATAATGTTAATGAATATTATGATAAAAAAACTTAATTAATTAATTAGGCATGCATGAATATTATATAATTAATAATAATTAACAATGTACAATAATAAATAAACGAATTAAGTAATTAATAAATAATAATAATAATATGTATAAATATTAATGAAATGTGATTGGAATTGTTTAATTTAAAATTATTGAATCGTTGAATGTGTTATTCTATTGTATGCCCGTTAAGGGTAACTGTTCTTACTTTAATGCAATGTAACCTAGCAAACAAAAATGTAACAGTAATGCAATAAAGTTTTATTCTATTCTATTCTATTCTATTCTACTGCCACACTCCACGGCACACCAAATAAGAACTGCACATTTGCTGAGCGTGACAGGCGATGAGCCCATCGCCGCTCTATGCTGTATGTGCAGTCTTTTGTTAGTCGCCTTAACGACACCCAAGGGAAGAGATGGGTTTGCAGTATTCTATTGATGAGCCGCCACCACATTCGTCTTCATTTGTTTTTAAAAATATTTGTTTACTTTAATTCTATAATTTATTAAAATATTATTATATTAAAATCACAATTTTATAGAAATGCTATCAATCTTATAATCGTTAAAAAGTTTCTTTTCATCCATTGTGTGTCATAGTTGTCAAGGATCACGTTTATATTAACATTTATCACAGAAAACGGCTTACTATTAAAAATCGATGAAATAAGTAAAAAGTGATTTCTTAATACTTTTAAATGCTATCCTTGTAAAATTTAAGTAGTTACATTTATTTTTTTCTGAATGAATTTGTTACAACTAGAATTTACTGCTGCTTAAAACTAAAAATCTGTTTAAAAGTAGTTCTAACGAGACAAAACGCTTTTTTTGGTCTAAATTATCCACATAAAACTACTTCTTTTAAAATGATAATGGATTTATTCCCCCAAACATTTTTTTCTAATAAGTACTTCTTAACTTTAACGGGTTTGAACTGTAACACATTATAATTATGTATGATCCAACAGACACATCAATCCGTGATTCCATCAATCAATCTATATCGGGTCTATCGAAATACAGATATCGGGTCGACTTGGTGGTAGATGGTTATGTTCATCAATAACAGTAACTATAACATCATTGACGGTAAACAATCTGGCTTTGCATCTAGATTTTGTACGATTGGAACATATCCACCTCAATCGATCCTGGTTTTTCTGCCTTACGAGTGTAAAAGTGTGACCGTCCAACAAAATCATTTTGTTCTTACGCTGAGACGGTATATAAACAGCCAATTTTCCTGCGAACAATAGGAATAAGTTATTGACAACAACTTTTTATACTGGTTATTAAAATCTAAAAGATCTTCTTAATACAGACGGAAAATGATAGAATATGAACGGTCAGCAATTTAATACATACATTCATTTCCGTGAGAAAGTAATAGTAAGTAAAAGTAACAATAATAAATATTGTGGAGCCTGTATACTGCCCCACGGCAGGGCAAAAACCTCCATCACTGAAATCAAGTTATCGCTGTAATAGGCAATGGCTTAGTTAATAATAACAAGAAAAAAAGTAATAGTAAAAAGACCGAAGATCGAAACGCACTTGGAATTCGGTTTTACACGTACTTATAGCTTAGAAAACAAAACAACAAAAACGATTATTATCCCCAGAGAGGGTTAGACAGGAAACAGGCAATGACGACCGCAGATGCAGTTCACTGCCACACTCCACGGCACACCAAATAAGAACTGCACATTTGCTGAGCGTGACAGGCGATGAGCCCATCGCCGCTCTATGCTGTATGTGCAGTCTTTTGTTAGTCGCCTTAACGACACCCAAGGGAAGAGATGGGTTTGCAGTATTCTATTGATGAGCCGCCACCATATTCGTCTTCATTTGTTTTTAAAAATATTTGTTTACTTTAATTCTATAATTTATTAAAATATTATTATATTAAAATCACAATTTTATAGAAATGCTATTAATCTTATAATCGTTAAAAAGTTTCTTTTCATCCATTGTGTGTCGACTATTTTGAGTTTTCAATTGACTAATACATAGTTGTCAAGGATCACGTTTATATTAACATTTATCACTGAAAACGGCTTACTATTAAAAATCGATGAAATAAGTAAAAAGTGATTTCTTAATACTTTTAAATGCTATCCTTGTAAAATTTAATTTTTTTCGAATTGTTGAGACTAATACTTGTAAGTATGCTTTTTAAAACATAATTGACTTCACTCCACCTGATACTGAATGGTAATGGAGTCCAAGCGCGAAGACCACTGGTGCAGCGAAAAAGACGCTACATCAGTCGCCCTCACCCTGCCGGCCTACAAGTTGCCTCTTTACTCCTGTTTTGAAGGCTTGAAAGATAGATTTATGTAGACAATCAAATTATTTCTTCTCATGGTTATGCTCGTTGTAAATGGCAATAATCTTGTTGTCGACCACATGGAGGCACGCCCGGCAGTACTTGTTCTGAGTGCAGGACCACCTCTTCTTTGCTGCCTTCAAATTTCCCGGTTTCAGATAGAACATGTATTCACCTACTTTTATGTTTGTCGTACCGTTTTTGCTTTCATCAATGTCACTGGAAACGAAAATTTATACTTTTACTTACTATTTTTTTATTATTTGTTTATGAACCTACTCTTTTACGCCGCCTTTATTGTTATTAAATAAAAATACTGACAGACTTTTTTGTTCAGTATACATTAAACAATAGTAATAATTATTTCAGGAGGATTTATTACTAGGCATGCCTTTTAAGTTCTGTCGTTTCTATATTTCCCGGCAATTTTGAATTTGGAACTGTTCTATATTCGAATGTGTTTAAATTTTGAACCTCAAAACAGTTGAAAGTGTTAGGATTAATGCTATTGTTTAGTCACAGCGTAGATTGGAATCTGTCGGGTTACGTACGAAAATGAATATTTCTAAGGAAAATGTTTGTGCAATAATTTTCTACAACTTTAGAAGAGGCCTGACACGGCTTCAGTGTTTTGAAGAGCTAAAATCTGTGTTCAGTGATGAAGCCCCATGTCTGCGGACTGTTGAACGCTGGTATTTAGAATTCCAGCGTGGACATACTAGTGTTAGTGACAAATCTCGTGAAGGAGGCCCAAAATCCGCCTTCACTGAAGATAATGCAAAGGCGGGAGGTTCGCGCAACGAATAAAAGATGATTCCAGATAATAATGCCTCTTTATTAGTGCAAGTTATTGCTTATATACTGGGTAGAGACGCATGTGTGTAACTATATGGCGTACACACAGTACACCTCCCCCTTAAATAATAAAAAAACAAAATAAGTAATATCTACATTTTTGTTTTTTGTAAAATACGATTAAATGTTACATATTATACCTACTACATTATGTAGTATATTATTACAAAATCTATAAAATAATAACGATAATAAAAAAGTTTGCGAACTGCAAAACAGAAACAACCAAAAAATTAAAAGTCGTTAAAACAACTAAGATAAAATACGAGTAAGGTATAATAAATATAAAAATGAAAAACAAGTCAATAAAAAAAATCTCTAACATAACAAATCTGTCTCATCCTTGTAAGTACTAACTACTTAGTTATTTTCTCACATTAAGTAATTATTAATATAGGTATTTACCTGTTTATTTATCATATTTGGGAATTAGTGGATTGGCCTGTCCACTTTGTCATTTCATAGTATGTACATACAACATAGTAGGTAAATTCTCATAACCTTAAAGACGTCGTTTTATCTCATTTTATTACATTCCTTTCATTTTATAACAAATATTTATTTATAGTCGACTCTTAATATTCATCATTTTATTAATATCATTTATTTATTACTGGTACTTTCTTTAATACAAGTGTACACACCTTTACTTTTTATTTATTTATTTAAGGGACATTCGTTTTAAGGACCTACTCTGACGCTGCGTACTCGCGCACCTTCGTCATGAGCTGCCTCCAACTATTCTCACGGAGGAAGCTCGTTCCTACCATGATCGAATGAAGGATACGTCTCCTTACATTGTACCATTCGTTACATACAATATTTTTATTACTCTTTTATATATTATTTTACTTATCCTTCATCGATCCAAATCAAAACAAAATCATGCATACATTCCTTAATATTCATTACACAAAAACTCAGATTTTGGATGATCAGTCCAAAGTGAGAATCTGATTAATCAACATTTTCTACATTTATTAAACATTACTAAACTAAACATAAACAATCTAAACCACTTATCAATTCTAACTCTCATATTTAATTACACAATCCATCGTAAATTCCAACTTCCTGTAAAATACAACATACACTTATCTTTTACTCTACTTTTAATATTTCGTCATATTTATTTTGAAGTTAGTCAAATCAAAGAAACATTTTCCATATTCATATTTGTAGTATCCGATATTTTTTATATATCTTCACTAAACCCAATAAAAATCATTAATTGCTTGTAGCTTTTAACGTAACATTTAACCCCGAGAAAATATATACATATAAAAAATAAAAATAAAAAATAGAAAATGTTAAAATAGACACACACATCTACCTAGTAACAAAAGAATAACAGGTACTTGTAAGTAGTGACAACATGAGTTAATTCCAACAACAATTTAATTCGATCCTGATTCATATTATTGTTACCAACCAAGCTATCTAGCTACATGAATACCTTATAAGTACCTGAAGTGCGCGAGCGACGAGCGCATCGTTTTACGCTGACACAACGTAATGCAAAACAAAATGACCAAGAGCTCTTGTGTGGTCTTGTGTAAAACGTGACCTAATATAGAAATCTATTTTTAGAACATTAATTTAAAACCTTTTCTAATCAATTTCATTAATTCAACTATATTTCACTGTAAAACATAAAAGAATAGTAAACAGAAATTGCTACTGATTCTTTTCACTTTTGTCGAAAAATAATCCTAACAGACAAATTCTACAATTTCGCAATAGTTTTATCAATAATTTCACTATAATTAATTAGAAACACTCTATGGAAACATTATAAAAAAACAGAAACATTTTTTTAACAATTTAAAATCAGGGTTACACATTTATATATATTTTTTATGTTATCGTCAACATGTCTAATAATATTTTTTCGAATTACAGTAAAATATCATAATTTCAAAACTACTTACTGCTTGTTGTATCTAACAAAAATAAACACACTTCCATAAAATAATGAATTAAAAAAATAAAAAGTTCTTTTCTCGGGAAAAAATAGATAGTCCGATGACTTTCTTCACGTTGTTTCCTTCCTTGTCCACGCCATCACCAAATTCCATCGGACACCAACATCTCCCGGCTGTATCCTCATCCGACACCATCTACTCCCGGCACCCTGCTTTTTACTGTTCCATCGTCGATCATGTCTACAGCCAGCAAAGCGGATTCTCCACATTCTCACCAAATAATTAATTGTCCTTTTATTTTAATTATTTAGGTATTTTACGAAAAAAATATTTTGTTTTAGAACTTTTTAATGTTATTACGTAACGTATATTATTTATTATAATAAGTATTTCTTATAATTATTTAACACTATTTCACTCCTGTTCTCTCACATTATTGTTTCTTTTTACATATTTACTTAATTGTCTATAACATTATTGTTTATTAAAAAGTCACTGTTTCTTATTTATTTTGTTTTTAAACCGCACATTTTCATTGTCTATTTAGTATTTCTCAATAGTTTTTCAAACAACTTTTATCTATACAAAAACCATCTGCTCAGAGCTACCGACAGGTAGCACTGGCAGGGTCGCCATGCAAAGGCGGGAGGGGAGGTTCGCGCAACGAATAAAAGATGATTCCAGATAATAATGCCTCTTTATTAGTGCAAGTTATTGCTTATATACTGGGTAGAGACGCATGTGTGTAACTATATGGCGTGCACACAGTACAATAACATCATAGCTGTGAGCCCAACTAATTCTCGAAGATCGTCATGTGACGTATCAAGAGATAGAGGATCCATTAGGCATCTCAGGGACAACCATTCAGAAGATCTTGCATGAAGCGCTTGGTGTGAGAAAGCTAGTTTTCCGTTGGATACCGCATCTGCTTTCCGACGATCACAAGGCGGCCCGCGTCAGATGGTGTAAGAAAACTCTGCAAAGGTTCAACCGAGGAGAGTCAAATCACGTCTACGATATCATTAGTGGTGATGAACCTTGGGTCTATGCCTACGATCCTGATTCCAAACAACAATCTACAATCTGGGTCCTTTAAGACGAGCCAAAGCGGACTAAAGTTGTTCGTCCTCGAAGCACTTCAAAGAAAATGGTGGCCACGTTCGTTTGAAAAACCGGCCATGTTGCGACTATTGCACTTGAAGATCGTAGAACGGTTAACGCAGAGTGGTATACCACAGTTTGTTTACCACAAGTCATCGCCGAACTTCGAATATCTGACTCAAAGCGACGCATCATCCTGCACCACGATAACGCAAGCTCACACAGCGCTCGTGAAACGATTGAGTATTTGAAGCAGGGAAAAGTAGAAATTCTTGAATAACCTCCATACAGTCCTGACCTAAGCCCTAACGATTTCTTTACATTTCCTAAAATGTCTTCGTGGTCAAAGGTTCCAGTCCGGTGAAGAAGCAGGCGACGCTTTCAAGTCAGTCATTTTGAACACCCCCACCTTAGAGTGGAATAAATGTTATAATACCTGGTTTGAGCGAATGGAAAAGTGTATTAAGCTACGTGGTGAATACTTTGAAAAACAATAAAAAGTACTATAAGGTTCTAGTTGTATTTTTTTCTTCAAACGACAAAACTTAAAAAACATGCCTCGTACCTCTATAAAGTGTAGTCAGAAAAAGGTGTAGCAATATTATGGTTTTAAGGTGATTCAATTTAAATTATATTACAAGATACAATGAAAAATCTGTAAAAAAATATTTATAATGTAACACCAATTTTATTGCGAACAATTTTTTTGGAAAAATGTGGTATATTTAATGTCCACTATCAGGATCATCCGTTTTTACATTCACCGATTATGCCACCATTGCTCATATCTAGAATCTCAGAAAGTGTAGATTTGAATACTGCAAATAAAAATTGTACCTATAGGTATCTAAATGAAATAGCTGTAATACCTACTTAGAAGCTGCTGCCACCCACTGCTGGGTATAGGCCTCCCTTAATGTATGCCAGTCCCTTCTGTTCCGTGCTGATCTCATCCAGAAGCTTTTAATATAAAAATTATCGGTACTAAATAAATTTTATAGTATAGGTACATGTTTAAGCACTATCAACAACATTTTTCTTATTCTTAATTACTGATTTGTAAAATTATGTGTATAGTCAGTTAGTCGCCTTTTACCACACTTAATGGAAGAGAGGCGTTAACTTTATTCTACGTTTGAAAAAGAGGCTTCAAGTTCAAACCGAATTGATTGGTCATGATCGCCATAGGTAGGTATTCCTTCCTACCATAGTATGGCCCATGGACACCCGCAAAACCAGTGGAATCGCATACGTGTTGCCGGCCTTGAAGGAAGGAATAGGCTCGTATCTTGAAGATCCCTAAGTCGTAACGGTCCGGAAATACCGCCGCCGAGAGCTGGTTTCACAATACTATAGTTCGAGGCAAGGAATTTCGTGAAAAACGCACAGTAGTAGACCGCCATCCATCAAGGCGATGTTTTTTAGTTTTATTATTTTTTTATAATTTATTTTTTTATTTATTTATTTATTTATTTAAGGCACGTCAACAGAATACAAATCACATTTGAACATCAACACTGTTACGGACAGATTAATCAGTGATCAAATTAATGGTTAGGTAAGTAGAAAACGAACAAGTTAATTGTAACTATTAGTTTCGGAATCAATTAGGGATTGGAATTTGTATAGATAATAATTGATTGATTTGATAAACAATAGGGCGATACCGCATTCGCTTGCGTGTGATAGTATACGCATACAATGTGAATAAAAGAAAATCTAGAAAAACTTTAGCCGCGGTACTTATGTAACGAATAAAAAATGTTACCATCGCCTTCTAGGAATTTGCACGTTTGCTACAGCGCCCTCTCTTGATAAAAAACTGAAGCTGCTATTTACGTAATTATGAAGTTTTACTTATTGTTACGAAATTGATGATTGGTATTGATGTTTCAATTAACAAGTAAAGTAGCTTCTGTATAGGATGGATACATATTCATACCATGTAAGCAAAGCCGTTTGCGTGTGATTGTATACGAATAAAAGAAAAGCTTGGAAAATTTTAGCCGTAGTATTTACGTAGCGGTTAAAAAAGTTACCATCGCCTTCTAGGAATTTACATGTTTGCTACAGCTCCCTCTCTTGATGAGTAGATGAAGCTGCTATTTACGTAATTTGAAAGTTTTAATAATTGTCACGAATTTGATTGTTATCGATTGTTATTGATGGGCAGCTTATCAAGTAGCCTCTGTAAATGATAATTAGTCATACAATGTAAGCATAGTACTAACGGAATAACAATAGGAGATAAAACTAACATGGCGATCGTGGTAAACTTGTAAATGTTTTATGGTCGGACAACGTATTTTATTGTTCCTCCGAAACGGCTTAGCCCACGTGAATGGTGTTTATCTAGAATTATGGTAGACATAACGCCCGACGTGGTGAAGTCAAAATTGTTCATACTTATTGGCGGAGCACTGACGTCGTGGTTCTGCCAGGAGCCCTACCCTCGACATTGTGGTCCTTCGAGCCGGATCCAGCACAAAAAGTGAACATCAAGTGAACATCAGATCGAAGACCTTGACTTTAGGATGCCGCAGACAAAGAGCGGTGTTCGCCGGAAGGAGGATGCAGAGGCATTATTGGAGCAAGCTGGACGAGGTACGTACGAGTTACCACCCGCCTTACCCTCAGTGCCTGAACCGAGCATCGAGCATAAAGGGGTCGACCCCTACCCCGGATCCATGGAGAAGAACGACCAGAACCTAGTGGGGGTGCACAGTCTAGGCTTGCTGACGCTGCTGAAGAGCAAAGCGCGCCCACCGCATCACGACCAGCTGCACGAGCAGCTTCTATGCGATCGACGACTAGCATCACCTCCCGCCTTAGAAAGTCGGAATACGAGGCGGAAGGAATGCTAATGGAACTGAAGCGCAAGGAACTTGAACTGACGCGCAAGGAACTTCAGATGGAAGCGGAGCTCATTAAGAAGAAGCTGGCATGGGACACAGCCGTCATTGAAGAAGATGGGGTTGAGAGCGTGGCCGATAACACGAATTTGGAAGATCGGGTCGACACATGGCTCAACCAGCATTCATCGACGATGCTGCCAGAATCCAGAACAGCTCCAAATCCAGAATACTGCCGCGACCCAGGCCACATACGGGGGGAGTCAGAACGACACGCACCGCCGCTGAAGACTCAAGAGGACCTTCGTCGACGACCATTCCCGACGCCCAGCAGGAATAGAGGGATCGATCGACTGGCAGATCTCTTTCAAAACATGGTACAGACGAGGCCACGCCCAAGACAGGCTACCGAGTTGCCCATATTTACGGGTGCAGCTACGGAATGGCTTCCATTCAAGGTGGCTATTAGAGAGACCTCCGAGATGTACCAATTTACGCCAGTAGAGAACATTGCCCGGCTACGCAACTGTTTGCAAGGTGAAGCAAGAGAGTGCGTGTCGGTGTTATTGGCTACTACTACCGACCCAGCTGTAATCATGCGGACTTTGGAGCAGTGTTGCGGGCGGCCGGAAGTAATTATAGATCGAGCCTTAGAGCAGCTAAGAAGATTGACAAGGCCGAGTCCCGCCGCATCAGACTTGAATAATTTTGCGATTAAACTACAGAACGTAGTTTGTGTACTGATGCTGGTAGTCCCAAGTACCGCTCATGCACCGTACTGTCATCCGCATAACAATGAATATTGCCCAAGGACAACATGTCATTAATATGCAGAAGAAATAAAGTAGGTGAGAGCACAGAACCCTGCGGCACTCCGGCATTGACTTGGCAGAACGCGGAGGAACTACCCTCACAAAGGACACGAATCCTCCGCCCTTCTAGAAAGCCTGCAACCCAGGCGCACAAACGGGGCGGCACACCGAAGGCCGGCAACTTGGAAAGAAGGGAACGATGCCACACTCTATCGAAAGCTTTGGCGATATCAAGGCTAACTGCCAGGGATTCGCCATGCTTGTCCATCGCTTCACCCCACGCGTGAGAAACGTACGCTGATCACCCGTTGATCGCTTTGGTCTGAACCCATACTGGCGATCATGGAGCAGCGAGTGATCATCTAGGTAGTGAATGAGCTGGGAATTAATTATCCGCTCAAACCCCTTTTTTGGGGATGGGTTGTATGTTCGCCTACTTCCAAAAAACCGGCACAATACTAGTATCGTAAGACTCCCTAAACAATCGTCTCAATACAGGAGACAACTCAGCCGCGCATGTGGATGGAATGACAGTCGATTGCGTGTCACTACACGCATCACTATGCGGTGAAGGAAATCAGCGGCAGGGATCAAGCCGAACAATTCCTCAGAACACTCTTCATGACATATGCGGTACAATATGCAGAGAGACGCAACGTCTCTTCGAAGAGCCAGTGGATCGAGCAGACCTGAAATAACTACGTCATCGACAATTCGAGCAGCTCTCCGTTGAATGCGGTCAAATGGAAGGAGTTGGTACTGGGGTGCTGCAGCCCAAAGATGGGAGCAGTATTCCATATGCGGCCTAACCAGTGCTTTGTACAGTTGTAAGCGGTGGCGGTGGCGGCGTGAAATACTGACCTGCTCTTATTAAGCACACCCAGCTTTTTCGAAACTAATTAGAACCTCCTAAATAACCACGAAACTGAACGTCACTCGAAATATATAGTCGGATTGGTATCAAGGAGAGCTCCCTCAAAGTTCAGAGGTACGACGAAGGGATGTTTTTTCACGGTAAATGCGCAAACTTGTGTTTTGGAGGGATTAAAGTGGACTAGGTTATGTCGGCCTCAATTCATGTTTCGAATTGTTCTTAACATGTTCTCGGTGTCAGTCACAAGTTTATGCCGGCTATCGATGACGCTTTCCAGAGAAATATTAGCTCGTCCGGTGTTGAGCATATCCCCAGTAATGTCGTCCGCATAGCAATGAATGCTGTTGTAATGTCATTGATAAGCAGAAGAAATAGATTAGGGGATAACACACACCCCTGCGGGTCTCCAGTATTCACGGACTTCATGTCAGAGCCCGAACCGTCGACTACGACTCTGATGCTACGCCCAGAAAGAAATCTGGCAACCCACGAACTCAATTTTTCAGGAAGCCCGTATGATGGAAGTTTAAAGAGAAGAGCCCTGTGCCTGGGTATAGCCCCTGTCAAAGGCTTTCGCTTTGTCCAAGCTCACTGCCAGTGTCTCCCCTTTACTCTCGACTGCCTCCGCCCATCGGTGAGTAAGGTACACTAAAAGATCACCAGCCGAACGACCGCGATGAAAACCATACTGGCGATCACTTAGTAGCTAATTCTCTTCTAGGTACCTTAACAGCTGGCGGTTTGTAATGGACTCCATTACTTTGGAGAGCAAAGAGGTGATGGCAATTTGCTTGTAGTTGAACGGATCTGAGAGATCGTCTTTTTTGGGAATCGGGTGGGCAAGGGCTGCCTTCCAAGAGTTCGGGACAATGCCAGTAGTGCTGGAAAAGTCGCGTTAGAACCGGTACAAACTCAGGAGCACACCTCCGCAGCACAATAGGAGGAACTGCATCAGGCCCACTCGACTATAGATATCAAGGAAAAAAAGAGCCTTTCGAACTGCCTTTTGTAGGAGCCGAATGTTTGGCATTGAACAAGCGCAATGCGGTATGGTGGTTGGTGGTGAATTTTCCTCATCGTCCAAGGTCGAGTTTGATGCGAAAAGAGTGCCCAAGAGATCGGCTTTCTCCTTTGCAGTATGGGCCAGGCGGTCATCTGTCTTGTGCAATGGTGGTAGGATACGCTTACAAAAATTCCCTAAGATAGCTTGGCGAGAGAACAGAACGCAGGCGTACCCGAAGGAAGAAGAACTAGCCTCTCGCCAATTCCACTTATGAATGATGACTTAAAGTTTGGACTGAAATTAATACTTATAATAATGCAAGAAAGTTAAATTACTAAATATTTTGTTGTAGGTAGGTATACGTTGATTGTCTAAAAACTATTATGTAAGATGATTGTGATATTACCAAATGGATACAGCACATAATTATCTCATTATTTTACTTTTCTAAGAGAAAAGATTTAACAATATATCTGAATTACATCTATATATTTTTATTATTACCTATTATATATTTTTTATGGTTAATTAGAACTACAATTTTTATCATTTCTAAATAAAACCTTATTATTTTTGAAAGTTATTCTTTTATTTTGCTATACTTAATTACAACTTGACTGGGATAATAATACAATAGCAATTAGTAAACTTTAAAAAAAGAAGAAACGCAATATGGTCTTATTTTATTTAATACTACGACAATTTACTGTAATTGGTGGATTTGAACGGGAAAGAGAGATTCAAAACAATTTTTTTTACTAAAAGGCAGAAAAAAGAGACATAAACTACAAACATTTTTTTTAACAAGAGTAAAATAATACTTGATAACAGATATTTTACGCTTTTATTATTTAAATGATAAAAGCATTCCCTAAATAATATTTTTCCTTTGCAATCATTTATGTTACTTCAATAGTTTTGGTTCTTTGATGTTGGAACTTTCAAGTCGCTTTTACTCGAAAAGTCTAATTTTGATTTATGACTTGTGCGATATGTCAAACAAAATGTATTGAAAGGGTATGTTGGTTTATTTAGTCCATAATGCACCCTTTGTAACAAAACAACACCATAATATGCTGTTGCTACATAGTAAATTTGTTATTATGACATCATGATAACAAAGAACAATGTGAAGTTTCGGCTTCCACAACTTTTAAAAATAAAACTGCACGGACATAAAGCTTTTACCTACAACAATATACCTACATACAATTAAAAAATCTATTATTTTTTATGTATTTCCGCTTATGAACTTTTCAAAAAAATTAAGGAATTATAAATAACTTAACTGATCGGAAACAACAAAAATAAATAGAGTTGACACCTGTGTTGCCACTGCAATAATGTGTGTTAATATTCGAATCCAATCGATTAAATAATTAATCGCATACGTGTTAACTTATGTTATTTTCCTTATATTTTACTCAAATGTTAAGTTTACCGATGTCCGTTTATTATTACGACAATGGACTTCGCTTTCCGAGGTAAAATACGATACTTATTGACAGAATATTTATTTATATATTTATTAATATAATATATTTAGTACATAATAGCGAAGGTACATGTAAGTTTGTAATACACTTTGTTGTTTATTGTAGGGTGCTGTTCCCACACGATGACTATTTTATGGTACCTTGGTTGTTACCACTAAAATAATATTGCACCCCCTGCACAGTTTCTTGACGATTTGTTAATTGAATACGATAACGAAATTGATGATGATTTATAAAACTATTCAATAAATGTATAGGTTTGTTTAATTTTTCCAATTGTATAACCTCAAAACTCTATTTTAAAATGTCTAAACAACTTTTTTGTTAGAGTTCTATATAAAATTGGGTTTTACAAAAAGTTTTTGGTATTAAACTATTTAAAATAAAATATGTTTCCTCATTGCCATGAAAAATTAATATTGAGCCAAAGTTACTATGGACACTTGACATTGTCCTTTAAAAAATAACAATAGAAAGTACCTACTTAGGTACCTAATTACGCTAAGTCAACTTCATAATATGGGTAAAATCTTAAACATATTATTTGTGTCACACATATCTGAAATGCCCACTTTCTTTTATCTACGAAGCCGAATGCTAAAAAAAAATATCTTAACCTGGTATAAGTTGATGTGTCTCTGTCTGCCTTTATTAATCAAAATGAGACAACATTAGTACCTACACGACTAGATTTATCTTTTACATTTTTGATAAACAGTTCAACATTTTCCCACATACACATTGATGTGGTTCAGTGCATCATAATTATTAATAATTGTTAAAAAAACTTAAAAAGTGCTACATACTAAAACTTCTTTAGAAGTGTGTTTTCTTGCAAAATATTATCATCATAATATATCAAGACAATTCTTACTTAGTGTACGAGTACTCTTCTTAAATTATTACTTCTTCATTGTAATGTCCATTTACCCGTGACATTTCGTTGCGTGCTCGGCGTTTGGTTCATGGAAAAGTAATACAATAGAACATTTTCATAGAGCTCGTTTTCTGTTATAAGTAAGTGCTCTAGTCTATATTCACAAATAGTAGTCCCTACTGAAGAAAGATAAACTTGACACAGCCCATGTTAGTCTTAGAAAGCAAATAAAAATGCAGAAAAGTGCTAAGACGGTACTGTCGAACATTTCCTCGCGATATCAGCCTACGGGTGTTTCCACCTACGAGTAGAATGCTGAAATTTTACAGGCACGTTTCTTACAAAGGCGTAACATTTTCAAAAACTCCTTCGCTATAATGCCATATTGGTGTTTACGCGTACGAGGTTACAGCCTCTTCCTCTTCGTTGAGCGTCCTCGTTCTTCGTTCTTCTTCGTTTACGATACTACTTTGGGTGATCTCAAAGTAGCATCGCAGACGAAGACTTTCAAAGAGGTCCTATCCTACGCTTACGGCGTTAGACGGATAGCTGCCTGCGTGTTGGCTGAATATCTAAGGGTCGTGGTTGTGGTCATTGATGCAAGCGACGACTTCCCCTTTAAAGGTGACCACGTTGGCTTTGCAGCGTTTCCCTAAGCCTTTGAGGCATATCCATTGCTTCTCATCCTTCTTACTGGAAGTAGTGTAGTATTTGTATTCTGCAAGATTCAGGACTGGATTGCCGTTTTTGGATAGGGTGAACTGTGGCTCCCATTTTACGAAATCCACAGGTGCTGGAATACAAATAGAACTAACGTTTTAAATCTCTATTTTTTATCTGAATCTCCAGGACTACGAAGGATTACGGTATGCGGTATATATGGTAGAGGTCAATATTATTACAAGCAAAAATGCAAATTTAAATAGGAAATTAATTAAACAAAAACAATATTTTATTTGTTTATTAACATACCATAAAAACATATTACAATGATAATCGTTAAATTTATAACGTCGTTAGTTAAAATGTCCTATAAATGTGGAGCATAGCAATATTATATGAAAGCGACGGTTAAATAAACTCTTTACTTCCATTATTCTGATATTAATCAAATTAGCCATCAGTTATTAATTACACTTAGTCACAGTATAATGTAAAAAAACAGATCTTCTTTCGATGCATTCAAATCCATCAACCTTTTCATGCACGCCCAACGGTTTTTATCAAACTTTTTATATAACACCAGCCTTTTCATCAAAACCTCTGACGAGTCCGTTCGTGATTCGACTTTCACTCATCCTCTCTAAGTGACCAAACCACCGCGAGCATTCTTTTCTCAATCCTTGTATCATCTTTCAGGCCGCACCTTTCACGAATCACAACGTTCCTCATTCTACCGCTCAACTTCACTTCACATATTTTCCTCAACGAAGGCATCTCTACCGAATGTTTGTTCACTGATTAAAACTAAGTAAAAAAGTACGTTTTAAAAGGAGCCTGTTTTTAAAAATTGCTTTAATATCGCTATGATTTTGTGTAAACTTTGTGTAAACTTTCTCATACAGAAACATCTAACATTATTATAACAATCTACTGACATATCAACGATGTTCATAATCTGTACTACAGCCCTTCTATGGCCCTTAGCTTTGGGCTGGCATAGCTGCAACTTATTTTGTAAATATTATGTTTTATGTTAATAAAGATATTGTTATTTTTGTTTGGTTGGTGGGCGGTCTAGTGAAAGTGGGTTAAGTTAACCCTGAGGATAATGCCGTCTTTCGTGTGGAGGCAGGCGGTGCAGTCCTTGTAGGTGGAGCAAGCCCATCTGATGCCCTTGCTTGTTATTAGATGCCTTCGGTATGTGTAACCCTTGTATGTGAGAAGCGGTTTGCCTCGTTGCGACAATTTAAACTTTGCTGAAATTAAAAATAAAATGTTAGAAACCTTTTTTGCGCAAGCCGTATAATGCAGAAGAACAATTCAAGACGAGAAGTCCAATGTAGAGTGGCAATGGTTTCAACACCAGCCTATAATCGTCCCACTGCTAGGCACAGGCCTTTCCACATGGAAACAGCACACAACAGCGGTTGGTGGGTTTTAACGGCTGCCATTTTGCGACACGCCCGGTTGTTGACGTTGCCTAAAGCCGTTGGCTGCAGCCAACGGCTTTACGTGCCTATGCTACTATGTCTAAGCACGGAAGTCAATGGTTTATGACAAGATAAATGCCACCATAAGTTGGACATTGAAATCCAACGAACAATTAATTAAGCTATTTACGCTGTTCATACGGATGTTGCAAGCTGCAGAGACGGAGATTTGCCAGATTCGACGATCTCATCGGTTTATTTTTGTCTAAGGATTCATTTTTCAGTCGTCTGTTAAAGGCCTGACTGACAGAAGAGCGGAGCACACATCGCACATGCAAAACCACTAATTTAGAACGCTGAAATGCAGGCAGATCCCAACGTCCTGTGCATCTTGCACAGGAAGTTGTTCTCGCGGACAATGTCTTCATGTTTCTGATAAAATGTTAATAATTAAAGTAAAAAAAAATCGTAACAAAGATACGAATATCATACTTAATCCCTTTTATAATGGCCGGTTGTGTCAGACGATATTAGATTAGTAAATATAATAAGAGGATTAGAAATTCATTTGTTAATCAGATTATAGAATGATAAATAAAAACGAAAATACCTTTGAACCACGATTACGAATCGTGAATAGATATATTATTAAGTAAATTAAATTGGAATACTTATAAAAAAAGTATTCCAATTTAATTTACTTATTAAAGGAAGTTAATGTGAAATTCAGGTAATTATCAACTCTTACTCTATACTAACTGACAATGTAATACAGACAATAATATCCGAGCATAAAATAATTCTTTAATTTAAATGCAGAACTTTTGTAAATTCAGGCGCTGCATTGCTTTATATTCAGTCTAGTACTTAGCCATTTGTGTATAGCTGACAGTGGAATTTTTTACTCGCGAGTTGGTGGTGTAAATGCAGGCGCTGCATTGCTTGTGGCTGGAGCAGGCCCATCGTATGCCCCATCCTGTCACTTGGTGCCTCCTATATGTGTAGCCTTTGTATGTGAGCAGCGGATTGCCGAACCGTGACCGCGAGTAGATGACTGGAAATTAAACACGTTTATCAGACATCAATATACAAGACTATAGAAAACGTCAATTCAATGTAGCTGAAGTCGCAAGAAAGTATTCATTGCTACATCACAATACAACTGTATGACATATCCTTCTCCTAACTAATACTGTCAATGCGAAAGGGAGTTTGTTTGTTTGTTGTGTTTTGTTAAGCTTTCACGCATAAACCGCTATACCAATTTAAATTGTAATCGCGATAGCATAAGTTTAAACCTTAGTGGTTTTTTTAAATGTATCGCATGCCATTACATTGTAATTGTTTGTTTATAAGATAAATAAATTTAAAAAGAAATGAAAGGTACAATGATAGCTATAGGGATCTGGAGAAGATTATTTAAGGCTACTTTTTCCGTAACATATTACGCGAGCAAAGTTTCATAGAAGTATATGGCTAAGTGACGAAGGTTCCATACAACTCGATTCCCCCCGGGAAGCCGGTCAGCCGGAAGTTCAGAAGTTTAGAACACAACCTCTCTTTACTTGAATTGAGAAATGGCACAACCAGTAATTATAAAAGTAAATATATAAAGGAAACATTACAAAACGCCTACACTATGGACATTTAATCAACAAAATTTGCTTTTCAACAACATATTGCTATAAAATAAGCCGCAGCCGCGATCGGCTTTTTGGCAGTTAAACTATTGTACAAAATATACGTCATGACGTCACATAAAGGTCAATAAACCCACCCGCGTATTAGCAGCCGGTAAGCCGTCTTTATCCGAGTTACTTGATAGAGAAAGTAATACAATTTGCGTGCGCGTGAGCGGGATGGAGGAATATCGTTTTCGGTTTGTGTTCTGTTGACAGATAATTTGACGTAATTGCAATTCATCATTGAATGCGTGACTGTGTTTTATTAGTATTTGAATTTATTAGTTAGTTTCACCTATTAGAATGTTTAGTATTGTAGTTGGACTTTGTTTATTTGTGTTGTGTGTAGTGATGAAAGCAGTTACAAAGACGTACGTTGTAATTAGGTATTTGCGGTAAGTAGATATTGTAATAAGTTGAAATTACGTATTTGGAGTCACGGACCTGAAAAAAAGACGGACGGAATGTCACACTATAAAGATGTGAAGCGTGTAAGGTCCTACAATTTCGTTTGTTGTACATGACACTACACTCACACAAATACAGCAGGTCCGACAACCCGCCACCATTTTACCCCGCGTGACAGCGACAGTGACACGTCTTTTTGTATCGACGAAAATTTGAAAAAAATGCCGTCTTGTGTGGTGAAATCATCAAAGAACTACATGAGTAAACTTAAAAAATCACAAGGAATCACCTACCACGCGTAAGTTTTGACAATTCGTGATATTTTTTTGTTATTTATGTTTTATTGAATGTGATGAAAATTGTAAACAAAAGTACAACAATGTGGCTACTTTTTTACGGGAAAATTACCCTTATGAAAATGAAAAAATGAAAAATGTTTATTTCAACAAAAATAGGATAATACAAGATTATACAGTATACCTTATAGCAAATTACATCCTACTTTGTCGTAAAGATATATCAGCAGTTTAACTGTGACATCAACACTAAAAAAATTTTTGTTACGTTGATGCCTGTACGTTTAACAAGAAGGATAGCCTCATCTTATCCTTAAGTTACATACAATTAAGTTTATTAACTTATATTATATAAACCCAACATACAAAAAAATATATGAATATTAATGAATATGTATATAATATATTAATAAAATAAAAATGTTATATATCAAATAAAGTATTAGATTTTGAAATTTATATAAAGTGTAAATAAGTGGGGAAAAGTGTATTTGTTGCATGTGACTCGGTACGATCAGATTTCGTAACTTTTTAGGGTTCCGTATATAATATATCGCAAAAGAAAATAATAGAACCTATATTATATTTTTTTATGAAATAACTCTTGCATCCTTTATAATAGGTTTTCTAGAAATAAAAATCGTAGAGATGACTGGGTTTTAATTATTTGAAACTGCAGAGGAGAAAACAATTGGAACCCATCATCTGCTAGTACCGTATGCAGTGGACATTTTGATGACGTAGATTTTGTAACTACGGCTAAGGGGCTACGGTGTTTGGTTCCGTGTGCCGTTCCAAAAAGGGTTAATATTATTGTGTTTGTAATATTTGTTATTAATTTATTATTTCTTTGGCTGCTTCTTAATTATTTTATTACTTGCAGTTACTTTCGAACTCTCCAGAAACACAAATACAAAGCACTTCGTTACCTATACTGCAGGTAGTTATTGTTTTTTTTTGCACAAGGATTAATTTAATGTTTGATGCTATGTAACATTTAATTTTGTAAAACGCTTTTTAAGATGTCATCAAATGTCAGAGGAATAGCAAACGATCAACAGGCGACGTCATCATCACGCACGATATCGTATTCGTTGCAGGTATTGTGCTTTTTTTAAAATCTACGTAATAAAGTGGTAACAAACCTAATGATTTTAGTAGACTATAGAATATTAGAATAATATGATATTAAGAATGTGAATGTTTGTATGTTTGTTTGTTTTTTTTTACATCTGCCAACAACCATTTGCTCTGTTTGTATCAAGTCATTGTATACGGCTTATGATTTCGTTGTTGGTATAGACCAAGACCTGATGACTTAATAAAATAGCGATTCAGAAATATCAGATGCCAATAAAGAATCCCTACAACAATATAGATTTGTCGAATACATCTTTACAGCAGGTATATGACCAAACACAAAGATATCTGAAACTATCAGTCTTTGTTGAATAATTTATCATATTGATGTTTTTTTCTTTAAAACAAACAACGGATCAGAAGCATGTGATTTAGATCAGCCTTGGTTACATGTATCAAGCGAAACTACTTCTTCACAACAAGTATGAACTTTTTTTAACATTGAAAATGTTTTTTCGATCGCTACGGTAGTGCCCCATTTTCGCTGAAAAGTGTGTTTGCCCAGTGGTATATAGTGGTTTAGGACCATGAAGATGTATAAGAACTCAAAAGACGTAGAATTTCAATGGCTTTCAGAGGGTGAATAAACTTTTTTCGAAAATTGAAAAAAAACCAAAAAAAACCTTGATTTTTTAACACCTTTCTCCATCTTTCACCATCTCGTGAACGAGGTCAAAAATCGAAAAACTGAGAGGGACGCCTAGAGATAATAAGACGGGGAACATTTTATATTTTAAACTCTTTTTTGTGGGAGTGATAGGGGGGGCGGTATGCTCCCCCTTAGCGGCGCGTGGAGCGTCGCCGTGCGGTATTACTCGGGCGTCATAGCCCTGTGGAACTTCGCAGCTTTGAGGTACGACGATCTATTAGGACTTAATAGACGCGAAAAATTAAGGGTTTTAGGATAGTATTTAAACAAATTTTGGAAAAGTCGATAAATTTTTTAAATTTTTTTTTTTTTATTAATAATTTATAATAGCTATGTTCATTTTCAATGCTTCCTTTTAAGTCGTGTAGAGCACGAGGTCTGTGAATTTTTATATAATGCTTTATTTTTTGTGATAGGTCTTTAAAATTTTGACATTATTTTTCTCTTTCAGTTATCACCGAAAATTGAAGCAGCACCACGACCAACATATTTTTTTCATTTATAGACGCTTAAAAAAAGAGTTGACAAAAGTTTGTATGGGAGTTCGCTTATATCCTTTTATGCCTAACATGATTACTATAGATTAAAATGATTTGAATAAAAATTTAACAGAACTACTATAAAATTAGCTTTTGAAACTAAATTGTGTTAACGGAAATAAAGTACAAATTATTTTAGTTATCTAAGTAATATATAAATTATATGTCAGTGTGGCGGCCGGAGTCGCCACATAATTTATTATCATCACGTATCGGTTAAAGAGTTTGTAAGCACATTCCTAAACGCGTGCAGATCCGGTAAAGATATGTCACGGCATCCTCCCTCCAACATCTACATAGTAATACTGTATAAATAGTCTTGTAAGGTTTAGATAATAAGTTAGTTAGTCACAATGTAGTCACTGTAAATATACAACATCACCTTAAGAGACGCAGTCGTTATTTACCATCGCCATGGAATCCCATCATCATCACAACCTCTCACACTTCGCCCGACGGAACACTATTTCTCTTACAAACATCTCTATTTAAATACACACATCAAAAGTGTCTAGGGATCAAGCATTTTTATGCGGATTTCTTGAGATTGAGATGTGGCTTTGTAATAAATTTATGATTTTATAAATTTATATGGATCCTTTTTGGTGCATTTCATAATTTGAAACAGGAACTTTCAATCAATTTCTAGTAAAAGATGAAAATCAGCTGTCAATATTTTCCCTATAAAAACATACAACGCATTGAAGATATTATTAGTGCTACTGTTTCCCTACTACTGATTAAAACCAACGTTATTATGGAGCGGCGACGTCATTTAAGCAGGGAAGAAATGCTTAGAGCCGTGGGAATGATAGAAGCTGGTTCCCGGCAACGTACTGTGGCTTTAGCTCTGAATACAAGTCAGAGTGTTATCAGTCGACTTTGGACACGTTACCGAAGCACTGGTACCGTGGCTGAGCGCCATGGAGGACGGTATCGCTGCACCACACGGAGACAAGACCGATACATTCAAATCACAACTCGAAGAGCTCCAACAATAACCGCCATGATGTTAGCCGTGAGGCTTCATCACTCTTCAGGGAACTTAATTAGCGACCAAACAGTCAGAAACCGCTTGCATGAAGTGAACCTTCATTCCCGAAGACCGCTAAGGGTACCACCTATAGCAATGCACAATCGTAGGATTCGATATCAATGGGCTCTTGAACACAGAAATTGGGCAGAAGAACAATGGTGTTTCGTGTGCTTTTCTGATGAGTCTCGTTTTGGTATGAGACCGGATACAAGACGTATATGACACTGGAGAACCCCTGGACGCCAACAGCGATTAAAATCCTGCCAGGAAGTCCATCCTTATAGTGGTGGAACCATCATGGTATGGGCGGGTATTTGGATCGGCGGAAGAACTCAGTTGATTTGGATCAGAGGCAACCTCAACGCTCAAATTTATGCTGAGACGATTGTATCAGACGTCATCGTTCCTCTACAAGTGCAAATCGGTCCCTTATTTCAGTTAATGCATGATAATGCACGACCGCACACCGCAAGAGTTGTAAGACAGACTCTCGCCGCAGCTAACATCAATGTCATGCCCTGGCCTGCTCAGTCGCCAGACTTGAACCCGATTGAGCATGCATGGGATATGCTACAGAGAAGAGCTCTGCCGAATATGGAGGGTATCCAGTCGCAAGAAGACCTTTTTTTGTTGTTGCAACGAACATGGGCGGCCATTCCACAGCGTGATTTGGATGAACTCATTTTGAGTATGCCAAACCGATGTTCTTGTGTTGTTAGTGTTTGCGGTAGAAACACGGATTATTAATTGTTTAAGTTACCCAATAAAATTTTAAAGAAAACTGTTATTTCAGTCTTTTTTTCGAACTTTAATGTTAGTGGTTCAAATGTCAAAAATCCCTTTATTAAGAAAATGGCAAATTTCTTTATTAATGCAAAGGTGACTTGGTTTATCGTTACTGTAGACAAACGAAAACACTTTATTTGATGAATCCTTAAAGAAAATTTTAATTAATATCAATCAGGAGAAAAGTTATTGCAAAAATATATGTTGATCCCTAGACACTTTTGATGTGTGTAGGTACACCCCGTTTTTTTATTATAATACATCATGTTTGTGATGGTAAGTTCCTTGCTATGATGGAGAAGGCAAAGTTGTGTATGATTTAGGCGATATCAAAATTCCCAATTTGCTCTAATGGCACTGATTATTTCATCATTATAAATGATTATTTTATTATTATTCATTACTTAATACATAAACATCAAACATTATGTTAAGTAAATAATATATTTATTTATACGTACAAGTTACATGTGTTTTCTTTTCTATCACTGTGGTCTTAAAAATGATGTTTGTTAAGTCATCGACATTAAGATTCTGAAGTGCAACCGTTTAAATTGCTGAAATATCGGGAGCTCACAACGAATAAAAACATGGTTTATGCAATGTCACGTTTAATAATATGTATATGATTACATAATGTTAACAATGTTTTAGTTTGCGAGATTGAAAAATTAGGGAAATTGATGGTTTATGATGGCAACCCTCAAATTACGCACACACCATAAACGGGCGGCCATTAGCATGCTTCACTCATGATTAGATGAGGTTACGTCCGTCTTTTTTTCAGGTCCGTGTTTAGAGTAAGTAGATTTGCAAAGTAATCGGTAGAATTGTAAGATGTCGGCATCAATAGCTTTAGGTTCTTCCCGGCTTTTATGATAATGTCTTAGCGCACTTTGTAAGAAAGAATAGACGAATAGCTTTAGAGTATAAGTAGTATTATTAGTACTTAGTCGATTAAGTTTTGTTTAATTTACATCATATCATCATTTCACCACAAACGGCTTTTATCAAAGCCACTTCTATTGTGGCGGCGCCACCTACCTGCATAACGCCGCACATAGTTCGACACGAAGCTACGTAGTACCAACCGTGTCAACAGATGGCGCCACAAAAACCAACTCAACGACATCTCGATACTGCGACAGAAAATAGTATGGGAAGCCTACATCGCAGTAGCAAAGTTTCACCATCTCCTTCGCTATACATAGCACCTCCAACTAACATCCGTGGACCTCGGTCTCCGAGCTATACCACCCAGCTCGGACGAAGATCTTCCCTTTGCCTTCCTCAAGTTGTCATCCATCCTTCTGCCTTCCGCTTCCCATACTATTATGCTTGCAAGACACTGTTTCAATATCTCAGTGCTTACACGTATAGTAAAAGTGGACTGAAGATACATCTGCCTATACAAGACTGAAGCCAGGATGCCAATCACAGATTTTCGGTAAGGACTCAAGACTGCGTGCCCGCGCTCGGAGTAGGTAAGCATTTTTTTTTGCTCCGGCTTACCTCTCTCAATATTTCACGCTTCGCCACTGACTAGTGCTTTTTCTAAAAATATAAACATTTTCGAGTCACATTTTTTATATGATATTTCGTATAATAAGTGACAAGAATCTAAACAGACAAAGTAATGATAAATTGCCTGGTCCTATAAGAATATGAACAGGGAAATGAAAATGAAAACTAAAGTAGCGTAGACTTAATATTGAAAATGTATTACGTACTTTAAAAAAAATATCATATTAGTACTGGGGAAAAATGCCTGTAAAAGTGTATCGAGATCTTTTCGAAAGCGAAAAGATCTCGATACACTTTTTCCGACAGAACCAGAGAAACGACAAATCCACTAAAAGTGTCTTTCTCTCAAGTAATAGAAACAATACGAGTGCCCTAGAATTATGCACAACAAATCGTGATATGTAATTTGTTTGCAAACATTTTTTCTCGAATTTGCTCCTAGATCACGAGCTGAAGTTTTACAAGTGTTTTCCTTCTATTTTGATCACTGTACGATCACCCTTTTAATTGCTGGGATCAGTAGTTGTACCTTAAAAGCGTAAAAGTAACAAACTTTTCGCCTTTGCATTATTCACTTTTGCCTACATAAGTAATGTAGGAGTCTTTACAGGCAGATATATTTTAAGATGGAGTAGGAGTGATTGAATCGGTGTCGGTGAGTTCCGACTAACCTCACAAACTTTATTACACATACTTGACGTATATTAGCTTCTCTCTTTATTGAAGCTCTCTCTTCTCTCTTTTTGGGGGTTAAAGTTACTCGCGTCCGTAGGTTTACTCTTGAGATCCTACGTGACCCCTGGGCGGTGCTAAATGCACTCATTTGAGTGAGTGACACTGAGTGGTAGAGTCACGCCACAGTATAAATATAAATATATTTATACTGTGGCCACACTGCGTTGCAGCACGCATTGGTCCGGCTCGCCCGGAGTAATACCACCCTCTCACGAATATCCGGCGTGAAATAATGGCACTTGGTGCTGTTGTGTTTCGTCCGGCCAGTGAGAGTTCCGGAGGCCCCTTCCCCTCCCCCCTTCCCCCCTCACAATGCCTATTTCTTCCTTAACCCTTTTCCTTTCTTAAAGGTCGGCAACGCACCTGCAACTCCTCTGGTTTTGCGGGTGTCCATGGGCGGCGGTGATTGCTCTCCATCAGGTGACCCACCCGCCTGCTCGTTTGCCTCCGTCTTATATAAAAAAACATCATCAGAAACCAGATGCAGCGCGCTTTTTCTTATATTTACTAGATCTTTCCTACCATAGTTTCCTGCATTGACTTTTTTCACGTTCTGTCATTTCATTAATTGTCTTTCTTACACCTGTAACCTATCATTTAAATATTTTTGTTTCTTTCTCTCCTCATAAGCAGCTAACTTTGTCGGATCACTTTTGATTCTAGCATAGCGGTCTCTTTCTTTATTTATCATCTCTGTTTTGGCGCTTTCTTATTCGCTCTGCCCTTTAATAGAAGTTTGTAAAAAAACGTAATGTTTAAAATCTGAGTACGAAAGCCATGTATTTAAATAATTTAAATTTAATTGCCGAAATGTTTGTTGTGTACGCGCATCATTTCAGAACGACTAGACTGATTTGGCTTATTCTTTTATTGTTGTGTTTGTAATTGTCAGGACAATGTTTGTATATAAGGTGACTGCTAGAAACCGCAAGAAACTTCAAGGGCTGTTCAGGTCAAGTGGTTTAGACGTGACAAAAATGATACCTTTGCGATCACTGTGGCCAGTGAAATGGGCCTATAATTATTTTTATCAGATCCATCTCCAGTTGTATTTTTCACCAGAGGCACAACTATTGTCTTCATTAAATCTGATGGCAAATATGTGTGACGCACACAAAAGGTAAACAACATAGCAAGTACTCTATTCAAATAAGGCCCCCCATGTTGCAGATGCTCAATGCTGAGCCCATTATGCCCCGGTGACTTTCCTTTCTTCATGTTTTTATTTGCACTTGCAACTTGCTTGCTAGAAAAACTGATGGGTTGAGTCACAGAGTCAGACAGGTCCGACCTATCCACCATAGACAAATCTGGTTTAACTTGAAAGTGTTTCTTAAACACATTAGCAATATCACCAGGTTCACTTATGCCATCGACACTCACAGGCAAGCTGACCTTACCATTAAGGGATTTTGTAACTTTCCAAAATTTACTAAAACTCTTAGAAGCATGCTGCGATGCCAATATATCCATTCTAATCTGTTCCTGATTATTTTGACAAAATTTTAAACGTGATTTAAAAATTTTACGGCTTTCACACCTTCTATCAAAAATAGGACCCGAGTTTAGTTTCCCACTTTCAACATAAAAGTGATAGTCTAGCCTCTCCTGTGAGCCTGGAGTGTTTGTTCCATCCATACACACATTTTCCTCTATAGGACTTTTTGCCTGACATCTTATTTTCTATAGATGCCTTATATAACACATGGACAATATCTTTGTACATATATATACACATACCTATACATATATAAACATTGTTTATCTGGTTTGAATTTCTATTCTGACTGACGACAAAAGACATATTTTTATTAGGTATAGGTACACAAAGCATAAATGTATTATGTTACATTTCACAATTACACAATAAAATAACAAATAAGTAAATATAATTCGTTCTGAAAACTAGTAAGCAGTGTTTCATAAGTAAATATTGAGTAAATTAACACATTGATTGTCATCAAAATGAATACTATCTAGTATTTTGTTGAAAAACGTGAAATGTTCAGCTTTGGTTTAGGGTCGTTGATATTTACAGTCTCGTAGGTAAGTAATCACTAATACATAAATATTTCTTTTTGGTTTATTGTATTTGTTATTTAATTACTGTTTTTGTATGGTGAGGTCAACATTAAATTCACCAAAGCATACAAAAAGTACCTTCAAGTTTGAGTAAAACATATTAATACGAAATGAAGTTTTCAAGTCTACTTTTTTTGAGTAAAAAATGGTGTTAAAAATATTAGTATAACAAGGTGTATGATTAGTGCTATTATGGATTCTGACAATTATGAGGTTCGATCGTAAGTATTAAAAAACTTATGAAGAGTGATTATGATTTAAAATGGTATAAGAAATATTTTCGGACTTCATAATAGGAATCAAAAAATTATGTGAAAAAATAGGCACCCAATTTGACTACAACAAAAATATTTAAGAATTATTTTTTTTGCTTTTTAAAACTATTTCGATGATTTATGGTCGTGTATTCCATAGCAATCAACTGTATTTTCGTCAGTAGTGTAAACTCTTGCGGGGCAGTTTTGTCTTTTGGAGCAAACCCATCTCGTTCTGTCACCGCTCTGTGTAAATGCCTTCCTGTAAGTGTTGCCCTCGAATTTAAGAAGAGTCTTGCCGCGTCTCGATAAAACAAACTCAACTGAAATAAATCAAAATTGCTTAAGTAAGTAGGTACCTACTTGCTTTAATGGAAATAATAAGTAATAGGAACACGAGTATAAATGTCTAGTTTGTGAGTGAGTTAGGTATAACACACATGCATAGATTCACAACTATTATCCCCAAAGGGGTTGGCAGAGCCGAGGCAATGAGGGCCGCACAAGCAGTCCCCTGCCATAGTCCACGTTTTACCAAACGACAACCGCACATGTGCTTTTGATGTTGGATGTATGTGCAATCTTTAGTCCATTACTTGCCTTTTACGACACCCAAGGAAAAGATGGGTTGGTGGTATTCATTATTGAGCCGCCACCACACAGATCAGCTGATTAAACCATCAAATAAATATTATTTTGTTGAATTTCGTAATGCCGGCAGCTGTGGTAATAAGCAGTAGGTACAGTAATCAGAGTAACTCAAGATCATTATTATACCTATAAACTCTATAGTAGCTCGATCGCGCAGCGGCTAAGGCATTCGGTTTGCGATCTTGTCAGTTAAGGCTCGCGTCCACTAGGCGGATCGGGCCGGGGCGCATAGCAACGCAAAAATCCGCCTGCCTGTGTTTATTATGAAATAGCGTCCACTAGCGGCAAGTCGGGGCGGGGCGGGCAGGCGGATTTTTATGCGATGCGGCCCGGACCGCCGCTAATGGACGCCTACCTTTCAGCAACTTCCGCAATGCCGGATCACTCGATAGATGACGAAATTAAAACACCTCGAGCTCTCCGTGCTTCGAAAGGCACGTAAAGGCGTTGGTCCCGGACCCCGGTGGATGTCGTAAGATGGCAGTTGTTAAGCCAGCCAGGCCAGCGTGGTGACAGCCTCATCTCCCTTGTGCTGTTGTCCATGTGCGAAGGCCTGCGCCCAGTAGTGGGACGTTTATAGGCTGATGATGATTATACAAACTTTACATTTTATTAACATACATCACGACTATCACCCCGAAGGGTTAGTCGGAGACTAGGCAATAAGGACAGCAAAGCAGTCTACTACTACTATGGTAGACATAGTCCAATTTTCACCAAATAGCGACTGCACATGTGCTCAGCGTGACAGGCGGTGAGCCCATCACCACTCTATGCTGTTAGATTTGCAGTCTTTAGTCCATTAGACGCTTTTTTACGACACCCAAGGGAAGAGGAGGAGGTGGTAACATTTTTTCACCGCTACACGACACAGTTTATAACACGTTATAGTTTTATTTTGTTTCCTTTTTCTTAATGGCTTGGTGCTATTTGCACATTCAAAATATATAATTGATATATTTTTTATTATAATAGTTAGAAAATTACAATTCTTTACTTCAACGATAAAATCAGCTGGTGGGTCAACAAAATCAGTGCTGCCAATTATAGTTGAGATGCTGTTTTTATTTAAGTTTCATTTTATGTTCTTCTTCTTAATAAACGTATTTTGAACATTTTTCTATTATTCCCAAATTATATATTATATATAATATATTACCTATCCAATATAACCTTATCCCTATTACAAAACATATCGTTCCGTAATATTTTTTTAATCAGTCGAACAAACAGAATAAAACATTACACTTCATTAAAAATATTGTTACCACTATACGCAAACTGCAAACTGACATATACGCGCAATGAAATAATGATTAGATCGCATTTTTTTTCATAATACCAGGTCTCAGTACCAAAGTGCTTAGCTACTTTTGATGCTGACTGTACATATAATATGTAAGCTTGCGTGGATTTTGTTTTTTGTATGAAAAAGTTTAATTTTTTGTTAAATAAATAACAAATTAATCTAATTTAAATGCATCATACTCATTTTCAAACCCATTGAAATGTGTCATTGTCCGTGTTTATAATTATGTATGTGTGTGTGTCATTATGCGTGTGTGTCATTATGCGTGTGTGTCATATTGCGCGTGTGTCATATTGCCTGTGTGTCATTATGCGTGTGAGTCAGTCATTGTGCGTGTGTCATATTGCGTGTGTGTCATTATGCGTATAGGTAAAATTGTATACACTTGTCATTATGCGTGCAACCCGACAAAACTACTAAAAGTGTCTTTCTCTTAAGCAACAGAAACAGTTCTAGTGCCCCTAGATTTATGCGCAACCATTTGTAAATAATTTGTTTATAAACATTTTCCTCGCATTTGCCCCTAGATCACGAGTTGAAGTGAAGTTTTCAAAGTGTTTTTCTTCTATTTTGATCACTGTTCGATCATTTTTTTTATTGCTTGGATCAGTAATTGTACCTTAACAGCGTTTAAGTAATCTAGGAGTCTTTACAGGCGGAAATATTTTAAGATGGAGTAGGAGTGATTGAATCGGTATTGGTGAGTTCCGACTTACCGCTTCATTACATATACGTGACGGGATACCTATTAGCATAGACAAATAATATAATAAAGACTGACAATCTCCATACAAAAGAGCGTAGCGCGGAAATAAGTTAAAAATGTACGAGATTCGTACACTTCCGCTTGACGGCGCTACCACCACTACATACAGGTACTAAAAAAGTCCGCTAGAGACAGAGCGCTTGCTTGGTTGCTTTCAGTTTTTTTTAATTCACGAATAGACGGCGTTAATGTAAGTAAGTATTTTAGGCATCTTTGTGTATTAATATAATACTTAAACTAGGTACAAATAAAAAAAAACAAGTTTTAGTTGTTTGTAAAATATAGTTCGTAAAGAAACGAAAACATTTTTGATTTACGGAGCGCCATCTAACGTAAATTTGTAGTATTACTAAGTTTGTTTGACGAAGTGACAAATAGCTGCTGCAAGAGGATTACTTAATTTTGTACAATATTTTAATTTGAAACTACCGGATACATCTATCGAAACATTTTATAACTATATTAAAAGTTACGCTCGTTTGTATGGAGAATGGCAGTCCTTATTATATATCGTCCTTGCTATTAGCTTTTCTCTCTATGAAGAAATCTTCAGAAGCCAGAATTAGCGCGCTTTTTCTTATAGATAGTATTTACTAGCCCTTTCCCTCCATAGATTCCTGGTTTGACGTTTTTGACGTTCTGTCATTTCGTTAATTTCTTACACCTGTTTTGTTTCTTTTTTTCCTTATAAGCAGCTAACTTTTTCGGATCACTTTTAATTCTAGCATAGCGTTCTCTTTCCTTCGTCCGTTTTCTTTCTAAAATCTCATCTCTGTTTTGGGGCTTTCTCATTCGTTCTTCCATAAACTCGTAATACACGTCTATAAAAAAATTAAATGTTTAAAATCTGAGTACAAAATCTATAATCTATATTAAGAATTAGAAATGTATTGCCGAAATGTTTGTACGCGCATCATTTCAGAATGACTTGACCGATTTGGCTTATTATTTTATTGTTGTGGTTGTTCTGGACAAAGTTTGTACGAATTTTTTTTGTGAAAATCTATCAGTGGTTACGGGGTCCACGTGGACGTAGTCGCGTGCGGGCCGCTAGTCTTATAATAAAAATGAATTGCCAAATATGTTGCTCAAAACAGACTCTAGAACGGATCGACCGATTTGACTGCTTCTTTTTTTGTTGTGTTTGAAGTTTTATACACGAAAATTTTTTATCGGTGATCAGGACCTACTGATTCCGATTAAGTAAATGATGGCCATTGCAATAATAATTGAAATTACATGTCAGCATTCCATTTTATTTTTTTTTGTCTAGGAAGTAAAGTTAATAACATAGATTTTTTTAATGTTCATAGTTATTAACTTCAAGAGTGATTAAAATCATGGTTATCCTACTTTTCTCAATATGATTAATGACGTATATTGTTCACTTCATAAAAATGTAGGAAGACCATACATTCTAATTATTTTGGTTACCTTCTGCAACTGAGGTGAATTTGTTGGTAACATTCAGCTGAGGTGTAGTCTGGCGGACGTAATTTTAAATATAATTTATTTAAAAAGTTAATGAAAATAATTTACCTTTTGTGTATTAATTAGTTATATAGGTTTATTAGTAATCAAAATAAAAGGAAAAAGGATCTCTTAAAATAAAACATCATCATAATTATTTTTTAATTTAATGAGATCAAATTTTAGGACGTTCTGTGCACTAAAACACAAAAAAAAAATTACAAACAAAATAACGAAACTTCCTGTTGTTTATCAATGCTGTTTTCTTATATAGCCTCTATTTAAACACAACGATATCCTATGGTTCAATTTAGTCACAAATCAGTCTCAAAGTTAATTTATGTAATTAAATCTGACATTCTTTGCAAATTGGAGAAGAACACTGCAGCCTTATTATTTTTTTGCACGCTACAAAGCTTCTTTCCTGCTGGCCCTGAAGGCTGGGTTTCTGGCTGAGGGAGAGGCAAATACTTTCCCAAAAATCTAACATTACATTAGACAGAGTTCTCTCGGAAGACGGTTGTTATAAACGCGCTCTTTCAAGATAGGTCTCTCACTAGATTGAGTTTTATCTTCTTGAAGAGCTTCGTGTACTTCTTGGCATTCCTATTCCCAGATGTAGTTAAGGTCTTCTACAGAGTCGTCAAAGTCACTGTACTCATTTTCTTCTTCTAATTCTGCTATCACGTTTTGAAGGGCCATCGTCTATTATTTGTTCCGACACCTGAAAGAAAAAACAAGCACAAAATTACTTTTTTATGTTATTTTAGTATTACTAATACTTATCATTCTCAGATACCAAATAAATTGTTATTGTTAAGCGACTACATATCTCCAACAATTATCAGCCACGTGATTAATTATGATGAGTTATAGACAAATATAGATGAGCTGAGATGATGAGATAAAGATCAAGAATCATGTTTTGCAATATTATTTAGAATCATACTTTTGTTTATAAGGTCTCGTCAGAGAGACTCTATGGTAGCTTAAATATTTTATTGAGATAGCTACTGACAGACACTATGTCATAAAAAAGTTATTTATGAGGTGACGTCTCCTAGAATCAACGTTTAATGCTGTACTTACGTCTGTGGGACTCCGGCAGCTCGTAACTCTGCAAGTGTGCACTGTGCGCCTGACTGGCTGTTGGGGCGAACCGTTTCGTGAAGGTACTTAGCGCGGCAAAGCTACATCACGCAATGCAGCAGTTTGGCAACAGCGCAAGTGTTTTGCGGTGTCTGACAGACTACCACCTCAGTAGCAGAAGGTTAAGTACCTAATTAAAAATACAAAATTAAATTTATAAAAAGAAAACATAATCTTAACTACTATTATTATTGCAATGGCCATAATTTACTTAGTTGGAATCAATAGGTCCTTATCACTGATAAAAAGTCTTCGTGTACAAGTTAATATTTTTTAGAAAATTCGGTACCTACGGGATACAAGGTGTTCACGCGGACAAAGTCGCGGTCAGGCCGTTAGTCTACGTACATATAAAAAAAAGCATTTGTCACGAATATATGTTTGCGCATCACTTCGGAACGGCTGCACCTATTTGGCAAATTTTGCCATGCTCGTAACTATCAAGTCTAAGTTAGTTATTGTGTAATCGAAAATTCGTCATGGAACAGTTTACGCAGATGAAATCGCGATCAGATTGCTGGTTTAAAATAAAAATTGATACGGTTTTATACAGTGTAATATATAATGTTATAAATGATTGCAAATGTTTTAAGACAATTCCAAAAATATTTAATGTGTACGACAAATAATTTGTGGCCGGAGGAATCACGCGCCAGTCGATGACAGACGCTCAAGCGGTCGGTCGCGTCGCGTGCGCAAGCAAAACTGCAAAATAGTTGATTCCGAGCGCCTCATTATGGTGATAGTAGTAGTAGTAGTAGTAGTAGTAGTAGTATTCGTAGAATTTAGCACGAAATAACCTAATTTTTGTACAAGACTTGTGGAATACACTTTCCGTTATGCGGGGGAACCCTTTCGGTCGCATAATCTCTTTCGTCATAATGTAGTTTGGCATAACAGTTTCAGCATAAAGTTTATTCGCATAAATCATGATAAGCAGAGCGTTATTATAAACCCATAATGGTTTCATCGGCATAATTTTAACTTACTATAATTGTATTTGTCATAATATTAATTAGCATAAATGTAAATAACATAATTGCTTTCCGTCTAAATTGAATTTTTCATAAAATACGAAACGCATAATGGATGAAGCGCAGCGTAGCGATTGAAATAAATTTCGAGGTTATTTTTTTTATTAGAAAGTAGAAATACTAGCTGCCCTACTCCTGTAGGTCACGTAATAGGTTACAATTTTAAGACAATCGCGAAGGCCAGCGTTGTATAAATTCGAAGTGTCTTTTTCTCCAAAAATCACACCCAGATTTTCGTCTTTTTATGTTTTTATATTCAATTATTAGGTAAATAAAGTAAAATGTTTTAAAAAGTTAGTATGACTGCCAATAAATGTTATGATAAGAAATCGTTTGTGTAAAAACATTTATGCATAAACATTTAATGCTGATATATCATTATTATAAATGAAGTTTGGGGGAAATAAAGTATGCCTAATGATTTATTCTGAATGAACGTTATGCAAAACGAAGATAATGCCAAAAAACGATATGCAGCCTTAAAATATGCCTTCTTACTTTATGCAACCCAATAACGGGTCCACCGTTATGCGGTCTACGTGAAAAGGAGGAACCCAATATCTTTTCACTTTCCTCTGTTTCCTTTTTTTGGTAACAGCCACAGTTAAGCATACAATTTCAACTAAAGTTAAACTTTCCATTGTCGACTGGACGACTATTTAGCGCAAGTGCTAGAGACCGACTGAGTAAATTTCTCTCGGGATTCAAAACGGAGCGCTATATACTACTACTATAGTTACTATAGTCCAATTTTCACCAAATAGCGACTGCACATGTGCTCAGCGTGACAGGCGGTGAGCCCATCGCCACTCTATGCTGTTAGATTTGCAGTCTTTAGTACATTAGTCGCTTTTTTACGACACCCAAGGGAAGAGAGGAGGTGGTAACATTTTTTCACCGCTACACGACACGGTTTATAACACGTTATAGTTTTATTTTGTTTCCTTTTTCTTAATGGCTTGGAGCTATTTGCACATTCAAAATATATAATTAATATATTTTTTTATTATAATAGTTCATCATCATCATCATCACCAGCCTGAAGACGTCCACTGCTGAACATAGGCCTCCCCCTTTGACCTCCATCCTGACCGACAACTCGCCACTCGCATCCACCGGTTGCCTGCGACTCTCACGATGTCGTCGGTCCACCTAGTGGGAGGCCTACCAACACTGCGTCTTCCAGTGCGTGGTCTCCACTCGAGAACCTTTCTTCCCCAACGGTTGTCGGTTCATCGAGCGATGTGGCCTGCCCATTGCCACTTCAGCTTGCAAATCTTACGAGCTATGTCGGCAACTCCGGTTCTTTGGCGAATATCCTCGTTTCGGATTCTATCGCGCAAAGAAACTCCGAGCATAGCTCTCTCCATTGCTCGCTGTGTGACTCTGAGCTTTTCTAAAAGGCCAACAGTTAAGGACCACGTTTCGGTGCCATATGTCATCACCGGCAACACACATTGGTTAAAGACCTTTGTCTTTAGGCACTGCGGAATCTTCGATGCAAAGATATCTCGTAGTTTCCCGAACGCTGCCCATCCGAGTTGGATTCTCCGGGCGACCTCTTTGTCGAGGTTGGACCTACCTAACTGGACAATCTGTCCTAAGTAGGTGTAGTGGTCGACAACTTCGATAGTATCGCTCCCAACAATTACCGGTACGGGTTCAACATGGACATTCGACATGATCTTCGTCTTGTCCATGTTCATTTTAAGACCCACCTGTTGGGATACGATATTGAGGTCGCTGAGCATGGTGTTGAGGTTCTCCAGCGACTCCGCCATTATGACTATATCATCGGCAAAACGAAGGTGAGTGATGTATTCGCCATTAATGTTGATGCCGAATCCGTTCCAATTCAAGAGCTTGAAAACGTCCTCCAACGCATTTGTGAACAGTTTCGGAGATATGACGTCTCCCTGTCTCACACCTTTCTGCATTGGTTTGGTTTCGTACTCTCGTCTTGTAATCGGATCGACATAGTAGCGTTTCTATACAAACATTTCAACACTTCGATATACCTATAGTCGATATGGCAACGCTGGAGGGACTGCAACACAGCCCAGGTTTCGATAGAATCGAAGGCTTTCTCATAGTCCACAAACGCTAAACATAAGGGCCGATTATACTCCTCAGTCTTCTGTATAATCTGGCGGAGCGTATGTATGTGGTCTATGGTACTAAAGCCTTTTCGGAAACCGGCTTGTTCGGGAGGCTGGAAGTCGTCAAACCTGCGTTCGAGACGGTTCGTAATGACTCTCGAAAACAGCTTGTACACATGGCTCAGGAGTGAGATGGGTCTATAATTCTTCAATAAGGTGTTATCGCCTTTCTTGAAGAAGAGCACCACCGCACTCCTGTGCCATGCTTCTGGCGTAGTACCTTCGAGCATGACGGAATTAAACAACTTCTGGAGGACTACGAGTATCGGTTTTCCACCCGCTCGCAGAAGTTCAGTGGTAATTCCGTCATCACCCGGCGCCTTGTTGTTTTTAAGCTGTTTAAGAGCCATACTAATCTCATACAGGCTGATGTCAGGGATATCTTCGGTATAGTGTCGGGTTAACTTAGCTCTGGTGTCCTGAGCTGTACCAACAGCGGGCTCTTGTGTTGAGGTGTACAACTGTCCATAAAACCTCTCGAGCTCTCTCAGAATCTCCGGCTTCGACGAAATGACACTGCCGTCCTCGATCTTCAGCTTAGTCATTTGGCTCTGACCAATAGACGAATTCTTTGCGAACACTTTGGCGCCTTGGTTCTGCGCAATTGCGTCCCTAATGCATTTAGCACTATAGCAGCGCAGGTCGTGTCGCACAGATTTCGAGATTCGTCTATTGAGTTTGCCATATTCCGACATATCAGCTGAAGATTGCAGTATCATTTCTTTCCGGTCTTCCATTAACTTAATGGTTCCGTCTGAGAGCTTTTGAGGCTTTTTCCGGCGTGGGGTCTTAAAGAACTTAGACCCCACAGCTTGGACAGTTTCCACAAGCCCGCTGCTGATCTCGTCCACAGTTTCGCACTCGGCTAGGCACTGGAAGCGATTTTGGAGTTCGAGTTGAAAGTGTTCCGGGCTCTGGATCTGGGCAGGGCCAGGACGGAGTGTGGACTTCACCAGACGTGACCTCTCGAGCTTGATGTTGATATTCAGTGTGCCTCTAACAATCCGGTGATCGCTACCGGTTTTCACCCTACTGATCACGGAGACATCACTGAATATACGCTTCTTGGTCGTCATGATGAAGTCGATCTCATTTCTGGTTGAACCATCGGGGCTTATCCACGTCCACTTCCTGGTTGGTCGCTTCCGGAAGAAAGAGTTCATCAAAAAGAGTTCCTCCTTCTCCATAAAGTCGACCAACCGTTGGCCCCTTTGGTTCCGCTGTCCATATCCATATTGCCCCACTCTCAACTCATCGCCGTTCCTTGTGCCTACCTTTGCATTGAAGTCCCCCATAACAACGGTGAAGTACGTTTCGGAGGAATGTATGGCTTCAGATATCTCCTCATACAGAGCCTCTACTTCTTCGTCAGGGTGTGTCGAGGTTGGTGCATATACCTGTATGACCTTCAGCGAATACCGATCGGTGATTCTGAGTATAAGGTACGCAACTCTACCTGACACACTATCGACCTTGATAACGTTGTTAACAAGGGACTTGCGGACGAGAAACCCAACACCACCCTGGGATTTTCGTTCTCCTTCCCGGAAGAAGAGCATGTTGCCAGAATCAAGGACTACCATATCCTGCCCCTCTCGTCGGATTTCTGATAGTCCCATGATGTCCCACCGCAATCTGCTCAATTCTTCCTCCAGCTCTACAATCTTTGCATCGGTCCTCAACGTGCGGATGTTGTGTGTTGCCAGGGCCAAGGTTCGTTGGTGGGTGTGTGGGTAGCCGAGCAACTGCCGGTGATTCTTCGCACCCCCTGCTCCTCCGTTACCTGACCAGCTACCCGTTGGGCCAGGGATAAAGGAGCTGCCGGGGACTGGGGGCCGTGGGCAAATATTGTCTGTCATGGGGGGGGGGGGGGTTTGCCATAATCCCCACGCTTGGCAGGCGGCTTGGGGATCGCAGCGGGTCACCGTTTAGCTAGAGGACGCTGCGGCCCGTCCTCCGGTGGCTGGTCGTAGTTTTAGGACATACCCGGGTCCATATTTTATAATAGTTAGAAAATTACAATTCTTTATTTCAACGATAAAATCAAATTCAACTAAAGTTAAACTTTCCATTGTCGACTGGACGACTATTTAGCGCAAGTGCTAGAGACCGACTGAGTAAATTTCTCTCGGGATTCAAAACCGAGCGCGTGTAGTCGATTACTTGCCGAATTTGATTTTTTCCCGGGCCAGACTGATTCCGGATGCATAAAGTCCGAGCCTAAGAAAATACATGGATAAAAAATATATTAGTATAAACAAGGTGTATGATTACAAGATTAGTGATATTATGAATTCTGATAATTATGAGGTTCGATCGTTATAGTATTAAAAAAACTTATGAAGAGTGATCATTATGATGTAAAATGGTAAGTAGGTATGAGAAATATTTTCGGACTCCGATAATAGGAATCAAAAAGATAAGTGAAAAAATGCGTACCCAATTTCAATGCAACAAAAAAATCAAAGAACTTTTTTTGCTTTTTAAAACTATTTCGATGGTTTATGGATGTGTATTCCATAGCAATCTGTGTCTTCGTCAGTAGTGTAAACTCTTGCGGGGCAGCTTTGTCTTTTGGAGCAAACCCATCTCGTTCTGTCACCCCACTGTCTAAATGCCTTCCTGTAAGTGTTGCCCTCGAATTGAAGAAGAGTCTTGCTGAGTCTCGATAAAACAAACTCAATTAAAATAGATCAAAATTGCTTAAGTATTTGCTTTAAAGGAAATAAAGCAAATAAAGCATTTAAAGGAAATAAGTAATAGGAACAAGAGTATATAAATGACTAGTTTATGAGTGAGTAGGTAGGTATAACACACATGCATAGATTAACAACTATTATCCCCAAAGGGTTAGGGGCCGTCCATTAACCGAAAAAGCGAAACTCGATGGGGTTGCGTTGTTTCATTACAGAGTTCCTATGACCACCTTCCAGCTCCATCATCAGACCCTGGCTACCATTGAAAGACAAACTACTCGTCATGACGAATCAAACGAGCCCAAACTCGACGAGGTTGTGTCGTTTCGTTGTGAAGTTCCTATGGCCACCTTCCAGCTCCATCATCTGATCAGCACCATGTCATCATAATACTGTATTGTCAAACGATTTACACATGTATGCAAAATTGAGTTGCAAAATTCCACCCGAACATAGTTAAATAAAAGCTTGTAAAAAATTATAAGATTTTTTGTAGGTACTAAAGAGGGAGGGGGGGTTAAACAATGCTGAAAAAAACAACACGTGATTAGTGGACGCTCATGCGGCGTTTTAATGACGCTAGCCTCTTCTACGCTAGCATTCGGGACTCACCCAGAGGAGGACGACCGGCACGAAAGTGTAGTCGAGTAAATAGTCGCCCAGAGCGGAGTCGACCAGTGTTAGTCTGGTAACAATACGCACTCCTTTTGCTCTGGGTCAACTCGCGGCGTGGAGGGGGGTTTCTCCACTTCTCAAAGCTTCTAAACCACGTCAGAGAGTGGTAGCCTCACTATTCGGGGGTGAGACTCTGTTCACTGGTCCCATAACCACATACCCGAAAACCGTCTCGACGGCAACCAGACCGCCGGGCTGAAGGACACGTAGTACGTCTGCTCCCAACAGAACGTCAACCGATCCCGGAGTGTTGAACTTAGTGTCCGCTAATGCAAACTTAGAAGTTATTGCCAAAATAGTTGGGTCTAATTCTATGAACGGTTGCCTACCAACTACTGTGTCCAAAACAATCGCCGAGGTTGTTATACTCGGGTTGGACGATAAAACGGGGGTGAAAGAAAACGTTACCTCCCCTAGGAGTGTAGGTACTTTCACATCACCAATACCCCGTACACCTGCCTGGTGAGGCCTAATTGGGAGGCCCAACATGCCAACCAACCATGATGAAAGCACACATCCCTGAGCACCGGAATCCAAAAGAGCTCGGACTTTCATCAAGTTCTATTCAATCCCCTAACCATCACAGAGGCCGTAGGGAGCATAACGGTCTCTGAAGGCGCTGCGGTTGGCGATTGGGTGGCCGTTAATTGTTAATTTGTAGGGAAGCGAACCGCTTCTCCTGAAGGAGGGGCTCGCTGATATTTGGCAAGGGGGTCCCACTCTGACGAATAGCGTCGACGACGCTCCAAACGCGGACGTTCCACCACCGGTGACTCGGACCTAACACGGGGATTTTTGATAGTGGCACCGTACCTATCAACCGGCTTCAATTGGTCCCGCGGTGAAGAGTTCCTAGGACGGGGTGCATGCCGTCCCTGGGAACGTCCATATTTCACGTAGCCACCTCTAGGCTGAGTGTGGTATTTATTTTGGCTAGAGCCCACGCCCGTACAGGGTGTCTCCGGAGCTGGTGAGCACGCGCAATCGCTCTGACCCGCATCACTCCCATGGGCCGGCTCAATACCTACGTTGCTCCGGTTCATACACAACGAGGGATGGTGATTGCCCTAACAATAACCACAGGGATGTGGTTGGGTACATTCTCGCTGTAGGTGCAGACCCAAGCAAAAATAACACCATCCCCTCTGACGAACTATCGCCCAACGACATGGTAGGCGTTGCTCGAAGAATTTCCTACAACGGGCCGTCTGATGCCCTGGGTCGGTGCAATATTTACAATGCGCGGTCTCATGGACCGCGGAATATCGCTTAAACGGTCGAGGTTGTTCCTGTCTTCCCGATCTGAAGTGTCTCCCACCCGAAGGTGTCTGGGGATCACGAACCCTTACCCAAGATGGGCTACCCACATCGGAGTTGTCCGCTAATTGGCACTCATCCTCCATAAACTTAAGGAGGTCCTTGAAGGGCGGCGTATGTGGAGCTATCCCTACCATATTGTTGCTCAAAACGCACCTTCAAGTTGTCGGGCAACTTCAAGCACGATGTGTAGCAACAAAAATGACCACTCTTCAACCGGCACGTTTAAACTGCGAAGAGCGTTAACGGCGACAAGGAGCGGATTTAAAATCTCAACTCGTAAGCGCATTATACTATTTGTGACTCGTGGGAGGACCAATATCATCGCGACGTGTGCGTCAGCGAGCCTCCTCACATTTTGGTATCGCCGAGTCACGATATCCATGGCTACCTTATAGTTCTCATCCGTGGGCGCTAGGTGCTAGACCTGTTCGCGACCCTCCCCGTCCAAAACGGTGAAAAGGTAGGCGAGCTTTTGTCCCGCGGTCAAATCCTCCCTTGCATCGACGAGGCTATTAAATAAATTAGAAAAGCCCTCCCATTCGTCAAGCCTCCCAGAGAAACGACGGAGGTCCAGGGGAGGTAGTCGTGACCACAAGGCGGGCATAGACTTGCTCGCAGATTTGGAGTGGTCAGTTTCCATTTCCCTGCCCTCGTGGAGTGGGCGTGCGATCTCAGTCATACGATCTGACAATTCGTATCATTGGTCAACGTCATTTTCTACCTACTTGAGAATGTCTTAATCACAGTCGCGCCGCGCCGCAATGTTCTTTACCTCCCCTGTGGATTTTAACCGCACACCTGTTTCTGACTTGAAAGCGTGTTCACGCCACTCTGCTGCGCGTGCGCACACTCGTAAACTACGTACAGCAATTATTATTTAAATCTTTAAATTTTGAGTACTTACCTTATTTTAAATTCTATGTTCCCATACTGGGTAAGTTGTGCAAATTACTTTCTAAGCTTTATTGTAGTTTTAGTTATTTAGATAACGCTAATTTGTTAGTAACGCTTGGCAGATTTTAAAAAGGGCTGTAAGCAATTCCTATTCTCATTAGTTTAGTATTTCTCTTCATTAAGTATGTAGCTGTATTTGCAAGCTTTGTTATTAAAACTGTGTTACAAAATAAAACGAATTAACCGTCATTTTAAATTCTCAAAGCAGAGATATGTATAAATCGAGCCGCGATCTTATCTACCGTAGATAACGAACTGAGCTCTGCGACCAGATAGTCTAAAATTTAACTAACCGAGAATCGAAACGAAACTACGCTCTGGACTACCAAATGTTATTTTAACTATCCGGGAATCGAACCAGAAACCACGCTCTGCTACCAAATGTTAGCTTCCACCGATGGCCGTAGGCAAGGCAGCAAAAACCCTTGCCCTGTTTAAACCAACCACAGCCGGGAGTGGAATCCTTATGACCGCGTTTACGCGGCGTCTAGAATGGTACGTTTTATGCCTATATATTTAACCTTCATATTAATATTGTCACTTACTGCCAGTGGTCGATGAGCAGCCGGAGAACAGCGGAGAGGGAAGGACGTCCCTCCTATACCTGTACCACGCCGCTCCGCTGATAGCTCGACCAAAGGCTGTTAGTCTTCACTGTTCACTTAGGGGAACACTGGCACTTACACAATACCACTACAGGGGCCCTACTTTCAGGCCGCCAAGAACTACCTGATTTATTTTATTTACGCCTTAAGCGACGTTCCGTCTGACGGCTCGCGGGCCAGGAGTCTAGTAAACGGGAATGCAACCCAAAACACGCGGGAGTGATGCACACACTAAGCCAACCGCGGCATCCAAAGGCTATGGTCGAACTCGACTTAAAGCCGATCGCTAAACACAATACAACTGCCCCGTCGAAAGCCACGCGCCGAACTGCTCACAAAACGCGGAGTGTCTCACACGCACGGCACTACAAACCGCGGAGTCCAAAGGCACCAGCGCGACTGCTCGTTAGTCACTTAGTCACCTGACGTGACGGCTCAAGGGACTAACCGGGACCACACGAGAGCGCTAAGCGCTTACAAACAAGACCACCGCCCAGCCAGCCGAAAAACACGCGCGCGCCTCCCCATAGCTCGATCGCGACTGCGTAGACGCTGCTATGCGCTTTTCAAGCCAGGGAACCAAGGTCACCTTGGTTTCCGACAATGCCTTAGCACTTAAATGAGAAATGAATTAAAATTTATAGAACTGTTTATAAATGCAAAATCTCAGGTATATTTAAATAAAGTATTTCATTTCAATTTAATATTTAAATCTATAAATATATTTTAGAATTAAAAGATGACAGAGCGGACAGGTCTTAACATGCTCGTAAGTTCGTGACACGCTCGTCTTGCACGCGCAAGCAAATTTCCAGTTCGTTGCGCGTTCTACTATGAGTCAGTCATCGGCAATTGAACGTATAAAAAAATAAATAGCGCAATGAACACACTGGTAGTGGCAAATCCGTTATAGTTTTATAATTTTCAGTGGATCTAATACAGCTGAGTCCGAGTGTACCGAGAGTTAACCATAAAAGTTTTTTTTTTATGGTAATAAAAAGACTAGAATAATACTAGACATGTTTTATCTTTACTGTACGATTCTCTTTCGCCTCGTGATTATGCACATTACTGAACTTTATTATCTTGTCTTCGAAGGTGTGGACGATGCTGTGACATCCTTTATTATGATGAGTGGAACACCTCCACCTAACTTTTCCGGTACTACAGCGTTCTGATTTCGAGAATCTGAAGCCGTTCACAACGAGTGCTTGGTTGCCTTGCATATTCTTTACAAACTCAATTGTGATACCTGGAAAACATTTTAAGTATGTATGCTATAATTTTGTTGTATAAAACAATACATGAAAACAAAATTGCTTCACCCGAAATAATTTTGAATATTGAGGTAAAAATAAAGACATGAAATTATCTTGACCATTTATTATTCAAAATTTTCAATAAAAAGAGCATGCAATTTGACAAAAGATATACAAATAGGTATTTCAAGCCCTTGTCATTCTTAAAATTATACTATTAATATTTTTTTCTGAGTTGTCACGTCCCACTATCTCACGTACCTACTTTTTCCAATAGAATGTCTAGTAGCCGCAGAACATGATAGAAACATATTGTAAATGGCTCATTTGTGCCAAAAGATATCTAGATATTAGTTCTAATAGTGAATGTACAAATAATGCTCATTACGTCTCCTTATCTTTCCAAGCTGAACTATATAAGACTGCTACAACTTTGTCGTTTTACTAGTAGGAAAAAAAATTATAAAATCTCGAGAAAACAATTTTGTTCCTTTTTATTAGTATTACGTATAGAGAAATTATGACGTTTCATATCGGAAATATGCCTTCATAACATAATAGGACACTTTCCACCACAAACATACAATCTAAAAGTTATATAAAAGTAATGAAAAGCAATAGGTACCTACTGGGCATGTTGCGAAAAAAATAACTAAAGCTAATAAAAGAAAAAAGTTTAAAAGCATTAACGAACTCCATAAGAATAATTGTAAGCAAAATTTTTAACTAAGCCAAGGTGAAACGGAGTACCTCGACTTATTTACAAAATTTTGGTAAATTAGGATTCGTTGGTTTATGGTTATGCTCGTTTTTGAGTCGTATGATGTTGCCATCTAAAGTGTTAAGGACGGCGTTGCATCCAAGACAATTGTGGGTAGAACACCTCCAACGCACCAACCTGCCACATTTGCCTTTCTTGACCATGGAGAATCGGTATCCCTGGACGAGAAGAATACGATTCCCTCTGATCGAACGTTTGATTTCGTACGGTGGAAAATCTAGAAAATATTAACTAAATTAATGCTAAGCTTGTCTATTAAAATGCAAGCAAGGATTCTTAAAATATTTAGTAACCAATACGTAATTCTTCAGGGGCGAACGTAGCCCAATGTGTCAATATGAATCCGTATTGAAAATTTATTTTAGTGATGCATCGACAATATTTTTATGTTTATAATGTTACAGAAAATAGAGAACCTAGTAAGGTTAGGAGTGTCAGGACTCTCCAGATATTAGGATAATTATATCGATCACCTTCATTGTATCGGCCATTTTGAAGTTAATGACAACAATATCACAAATCTGAGCTGAAGACAATAAAAAAAGCAACTTTTTCATTGTCAAAACATTGGAGTGGTTGGATCAAGAATCATATTCCCTAACCATTACTATTTTCTTGCGCGTTAGTATGACAATGTGTCGAAAATCAATATAACGACTGTTACGACTAAATTCAATTACTTAATTAGATAGATAGATAGATAGAAAGAAAGACAATACTTTTATTGTAACTTAACACCACAAACATTTACATAACACATAACAATGAGCACAAATACAAAGTTACAATTTGGCGGTCTTATCGCTTTAAAACGATCTCTGCCAGACAACCATTCGGATGGAGAGAACTTATACACTCAAAGATCGGAGGTGCATACCACAGTTAAACAATTAAAAGCAAAAGCAAATTTAAAAAAAAAAATACATAACATTATAAAATAAATACATAATAGGGTGTAACAAATATATATACATACATATACATACTTAAATATAATAGTCTCAGGTAGGATGTAGCGGACAATGAATAGCTATGCAGCAGGATAGGGTTAAAGGGAAATGTAGAAATTCTTCACGTGCATCTTAAATGCGTGAATTGTTTTAGCACGTCTGATCGCAACTGGAAGCGAGTTCCAGAGACGAACAGCTTCAACGGTGAAGGAACAATCGTAAAAGGTAGTGTTGTAAAGAGGGGTTTTAAGGGATAGATTTTCTCATGACCGTAAGGAGCGCGAGGATGAACAATAAAGGAAACTGAAGCGTTCCTTTAGATAAGAAGGATAGGTGGGATTAAACAATATGTTATATAGAAAGGAGAGGATGTGAATATTCCGGCGAAGACGAATAGGAAGCCACTTGAGTTCAGCGCGGTATTCAGAAACATTATCATACGTGCGTAAGCCAAATATGAATCGAATACAAACATTTTGAAGGCGCTCAAGTTTATTTAGCTGGTCCTCCGAGAGATCAAGATAGCAGGCGTCGGCATAGTCTTAAACGGGAAGAAGCACCGAATATGCTAGCGCAATTTTAGTGGCAGTGGGTAAAAAGTTGCGCAGTCTTCTTAAAGAAGCCGAAGATGCGTAGAGCTTGCGACTAACAGCTTGTAGTTGCGGCCCCCAACTCAAGCAGCTATCAATAATAACGCCGAAGTTAGCAACTGATTTACTGAAAGGGATGTCCACTCCATCAAATGTAACCTTAGGGAGGGTTTCCCAGTTTACCTTGGAAAGCAACCTGGAGCTGCCGACCACAATAGCCTGCGTTTTGCTTGGATTGACTTTAATTCCGTAGGCTCGGCTCCAATCTACAATATGTTTCAAATTCACGTTGGTAGTTAATATAGCCTCGGCGAGATTACCAATTGGTGCCTGGCAATAAATTTGTAAATCGTCTGCATATAGGTGGTAGGAGAAAGAAAGGTTTTCAGAAATAGAAGTGATAAATATAGCAAAAGGAGAGGAGATAAAACGCCACCCTGCGGGACACCAGCCGTCGAGTCACACCACGCAGAGAATTTCTCTTCAAGGCGAACCCTTTGCCTGCGTCCGTACAGGTAGCTGTGAAACCACTCAATTACCGTTGGAGATATGTTAAGTGAGCGCATCAAAGATAAAATGATGTCAAACTAAGTCAACTGTGTTAAAGGCATTGCTGAAGTCCAGCAACGTAAGCACAGTTAGGTGACCGTTTTCCATGCCAAGGCAAATGTCGTCGGTGATCTTGACTAAAGTAGTCACAGTGCTGTGGCCTGGACGGAAGCCGGATTTAGAAGATTATGATGGGAAAGAAACTTACTTATTTGATTGTGGACCAAACGCTCGACGACTTTGGATAGGAAAGAGATGCAAGAATGGAAATAAGTCGGTATTCAGCAAACGATTTAGGATTACATTTTTTACGCAAAGGAATTATCTGAGCGTCTTTCCATGACGATGGGAATACAGCATTGGAGATGGAGCTGTTAAAAATAAAAGTGAGGACTGGAAGGACGATATCAAGGATTGGCACTCACATATTGCGACTAATACCGTCACCGCCTACTGCATTGAAAGTAATTGACAGCAAGCTCTTTTTAACATCACAATCCGATAATTGGTCAAATGCAAAGGGAGCAAGATCAGGAACTGGTACAGGAGACAGATTGTCTAATGTAGTCGCTTTTTCAGCATCATTGATACATGATGAGGAAAAGAAATGGAGATTTAGTGAGCCAATATTAATATAGAGCGAAATAGAATTATGTTTTAATTTTCTAATTCCTAGCGACTTAAGGAATTTCCAAACTTTGGATAAATCTACGTTTTCAACTGAATTGTGGATGTGGCGGCGTAGCGCATCCCTACACGCCCTATTGCAGCGATTACGAACCTTGACATACCTTTCCCTGTTGTGGTCAGTAGGTCGAAGTTTAAATCGGCTTTTGGATGCTGGTTTTTTATTCATTAACATTTTTAAGTCGTCAGTCAGCCATGGCGCCGGGTGATGCTTTATCTTAACAGCTCTAAATGGTGCATGCTTGTCGTATAATGTGGTTAAAAGGGAGTTAAAAACATTAACTTGTTCATCGACAGACAGTGCTAGAAAAACAGGAGACCAGTCGATCTTACCTGCGTCATCAAGGAACGCGCGTTGATCCATACCACTAAAATTGCGCTAAAGAATGACTTTGGGTTTAGCTTTAGGAGGACGAACTTTATAGGACAAAAATATGAGGTCATGATACGAAAAGCCATCGGCCGAGCATTGACCGTGCTTCGCAACATGCTGGGGAGATGACACTATTAACAGGTCAAGAAGAGATGGAGTAGAATTTGGAAAATGATGGGTGGCAGTAAGTGGGAGAATATACATATAAGTTACTAGAACTGATGACGGATTGAAGTGAAACAGTGCGAGAATCATTCTTTAGGAGGCAAGTATTAAAGTCAGCCATGATAATTGAATGGCTGTAGGATGGAATTATATCATCTAGAAGTTTCTCAAATGATGCGAAATAATTTACATATAAAGAAGGGCTGTAATAAACTCCGAGAAGGTTTTTGTTATGGGAAAGGAGAACTTCAACCAACAAATGCTCGCAAGCGTTAACAGGAGGTGGTTGCGAATTACAGAGAAAGGAATATGAGGACGTAAGTATATACGATCGACCCCTGGAGCCAGTGCGGTCATTTCGTATAAGATGGAAGCCAGGCAGAACATATGAGGTAGAGAGTAAACATGGTTTAAGCCAAGACTCGGAGATTAAAACAGCGTGGATATTTTTGTGATTAAGTGACGTATGGTTTTGTTGAATTAATTATCGTATGGTTCACCGTCACGTCACCGTCGCTTTACCACTTTGCAGCGATTTTCGTATGAAGCGCACCGACCGCCCGGGTACGTGTCCGTACTAATTAGACGACGCGGTGTGCAAGGGATTTTGACCTTTAGACTGATAAAGCGACGGAGCCCGTCATTGTACATACATACATATACTTAATCACGACTATTATCCCTGAAGGGTAAGTTAGAGACTGGGCAATTAGGACCGCAAAAGCATTATCTGCCATAGTCCACATTTCCCCAAATAGCGACTGCACATGTGCTTAGCGTGACAGGTGGTGAGTCCATCGCTTAGATATGTGCAGTCTTTAGACCGGTAGTCGCCTTTTACGACACCCAAGGGAAGAGAGGGGAGTGGTAGTATTCTTTTACCACTATACGCGACACGGTTCCCTACATACAAAAGTAAACTGTGAACAGTTTGCCAGAGGATAATATAAAAAAGTATTTTTCAACAAAAAAATTAACCAAATTTAGTCGCTCTTAGCTCAACTGCTAAATTTATTGAGACTACCCTCACTCCCGATGCCGCCCGCTCCGAACAATGTTGCCAGCTCAGAAAACTTACCATAGACAAGTCGGTCGTCTAACTCGATACGGTACATCGTGACGACTGTCACGACAGTAGCGGCCCGCCCGCGACTACGTCCGCGTGGACCCTGTACCACGTGACGAAGTTACAAAAATTTTGTTTCATACAAATTTTTGTCCTGACAATTACAAACACAACAAATAAGAATTAGCCAAATAGATTCAGACGTTTTGAAGTGATGCGCTTTCAAAATTTGCTAATTCTTCTTTGTTGTGTTTGTAATTGTAATATGTATAAAACTTATAACTATATACAAAGAAATACAATTTCTATAAGTATATAATTATAATGATTTGTAACCAAAATAGTGTATAGACTAGATTTCTACAGGAAGAACTGGCTAGTTACATTTGAAAGTTTCGTGGTCGAACAAAATCGTACTTAACTAATTTTGATCTAACAATTAGCACTTACCAGTTTTGATAGATAGTATTTTGTATAGGATAATCCAGTTTTGTAAAAATATTTTTTAAAAAACGTTCATAACTATTTTTGTTCCGTCAGTCGGATTTGAAGGTACTTTGGTATCGAAAATAACTAATTTTGTTTGGACTTAAAATCAACATCGGGTAGGATTAAACAATTGACGCCTTGCCATGTATCATATCATTTTCTGCCTCTTGAGTACTTAACTATTTTTGTTACGTCGCTCCTCAACTAATACTATGTAGTTAGGCTAAGCGTATGCTGAAACGCAGGCGACTCAGTTCCGCGTAGCGCAAAGCAGAGGGCCTACTCTCATACTCCGAAACGAAATTTCGGTCGATTTTCGTTTTCTATTTCGTTTCGGAGAAAGAGAATAGGCCATCTGCTCTGCACTGCGCGGAACTGCATAGCCTGCGTCTCGGCATACGCTTAGCCTGTTTTTTTAAATCTTTATTTTGAAAGAGGGCTGTAATGTTGTTTATCTATCTATCTCGCACAGAAAAAGATGGGTGTACCAACATAGTAATACAATAGAAGAACAAAATACTTCTTAAAATATTATTATTTTAAAATAGATGGATGTTTACCAGAAAACGTAAATTTTGCACCAATGCAACAGGTAGGTTAGGTTCGCAATTTATATTTTTTGGTGAACAATTAAACATAGGTAAGCCATACAATTGTATGTGGTATTGACAATTGGTCTTGTTTACAATTACCCATACTAATGTATGTTGTTATACTCACCTTAATAAAAACAAATCAACCACTAACATAAAGTGATAATTTAAAAAAAAAACAAAACTAACTTCTACCAACAGTTGATTTGGGACTTCTTGGCGGAAAAGTGAAGCGTCATGTCTGCAGTTTTGTATTATTTTCTATAATTTATGTGTTGTCGAATATTAATGTGAAATAATGGTGGATTATTTACTGCAAAGTGTTCGTGAACGTGTGTTAGCAAATAAAACAAAACAGTGCAACATCACTTTTCAAATTCTCTCAAGAAGTCCATGTAAGACCTTCATAAAGTCCCACAGCTTTATTGAGTCTTGAGTCTCGAGGAGTTTGGAAGAAAATCATTTACCATTAAACGTTCATTATCACTCACTATCATCCACTTAATGTAAGAAAATAATAATTACTATTAAAAACTTGACACTGGCTTAATAAGTTGAACGCACGAAGCCATTATTTAAGAGAAAACAAAAACAGTTGGCTTTATAATGTTTAGTTTTTTTTATTAATGTTAATGATTCTTGTTCGTGTGTATGATTTCGCTTTCCACGGTGTATATGAACGCATTACAGCGTTTTCGTTTGCTTTCATAGCACACCCACCGGGACTTGAAACCCTGGCTCCTTTGATAGTTGAACTTGGCCTTCGTAGTTCAGCATCGGTTTACCTCTACGAGATTTCCCGAGATACGCTAAAATTAAAATTAGTGACGACAACAAATAATTCTCTTATAGTTAATAGACAGAATACTGTTAAGACAATTCAATAAAAGTACTTTTAAAAATGTTTCATTGAATTAAGGATTTTTGACCTGACTTTACTACCACAGTGAGACAATATAGATGATGACTAAAATATAATCAGTTGTACAAAAATAACAAGACTGGCTCAGGTAAGGGTAATAATTATGAGTGCATATACAAATTTTATTACAATTTTAGAACATGTTGAAAAACGATCCGGTTCCTCAGGCCCTACTGTTACCTTTTAGAGCAATATTACTTTAATCTTCCTAATGAGAAAATCGCTCTGCTCTAAGCGTTGATATTAAGGCCCCTTATCGTGGATATTTTTCAAGATTTTCCAAATGAAGGGAGCAATACTTTAAAATCAAGAAGAATCAAGAATTAATATTATTTATTCAGGTCAGGCCCTATTTAGGTTACAGCACTTATGAATGTCATTATGACATCGGTACGGTGCCTTAATATAAATAAAAAGTCTGCGTGATTTGTATGTTTAATTTATTGTTAACAACGTTATATCACACTTTTAACACGATTATTTATCTTAATTTTCAAGTATTTATTTTAATTTAATATTTTTATCACTTAATACTGTAAATGTTATATGCCTCGATCGGCTGAAATAGTAAACGTATCAATTATATCTTTTTTAATGAGTGATTATTGTTGATCCTAATCAATTCTTCACCTACAGTATACATGAAGGCTCGGCAGTTATTGCTGGTCTGCTTGGAACAAATCCATCTGGTCTTCAGCCCTTGCAACCTTTGAGAACAGAATGTGAAACCTTCGTATTTCAGCAAAGGTTTACCGCGTCGGCTCTGCGTAAAATACACTAAAAATAAAAAATAAAAATATCCATTACTCCTGTGTATTTGTCAAGATAACGAACTGTGTTTTTGTAACGATTTTGTAAATTGTTTTATTTCTACTTAACAATGGAAAAGCGTTTGGTCATTATTTTACATAAAGTGGGTGGGTGCGGGTTTTTTGATGATGAAGTAAAGAGCTAACGACCGAAATGAATAATCAGTCTATTTCTTACTAGAGTTAGAAATTTAACATAATTTGTATGGAGATTAAGTAAAATTTCTAATGTTGATATTTATATCATTTTAATGCAAATTTTGTTGCGAACAAATTTCAAATTGAAAAAGACAGTGTTGATTTTTGGCGGGCCAGCCCACGATAGCTTCAAGGATCATTAGCCGGCCGGCGATCGCAAAACAATAGGTTTTCAATTGTGTCTGGTTTACGTTGCTTGAGGGATTTACTGGAATTATCATCTGGCCCGGATTGCCAGAAGGGTGCGGGTTCGAATCCTTACGTGGAAATTATTTCGACACAGACCTCTTTAATTTGTAAAATTTCTAACTTTAGAACAAATATAATAGGTACACTTCATTTCAGCCGCAAAATCAGTTCACCCTTACCCAAGAGAAACTGAAAGTTTCATACACTATTATAATCACTATAAAAACTAAATAATGATTAAACAAGTGAAAACATAAAATAATAATAAAAAAATATAACAAATAATCACAACATGTTAAATAAATGGCTAAAATCCACAAAAATTGACAAACACCCCAACTTATTTTTATTATCATCATCAGCCTACATGCATAAACGTCTCACTGTGGGTTATCTTTAAAGAATTCCATAAATTATTAAATTAAAATGTTCAGGACACAATGGAGAAGATATAAAGATCCTCACGCAGAAACCTCTACTACAGAAATTAAACGGTAGAAAAATCAAATCATCAGCCTATAAACACCCACCACGCTGGCCCAATGCGGGTTGGGTTTTAACGATTGCCACGTTTCGACGACATCCGGAAAAAACGGTTTTATGTGCCTTCCAAAGCGCACGGTGGAACATAAGATGTTTTCAATTTGATCACCCATCCAGCGACCCGGCATTGCGAAAGTTGCTTAGCGGGCAAGATCGCTTGCCGCAGCGCCATCGAGCTCATAAAATTAAAAGGTTGTTCTTAAAATACCCTGCCTACCCCTAATAGCTAGACCCTAATTTCGTTGTCTATTTTCCAGTACACAGTCATGACTATCTTCTCTTTTGATGATATGACTACACGTTATTATTAAGTTCGCCTGGCAGATTCTTCTTTTTGAACAGCGCCAGACCGTTGAGCCGCACTTGTTTTTTCTTTTCAGGCCATATTTGTAGCCAGCGCGGAATAGATTTTTGATTCTTTGCGATGTCAGCATACGGAATGCTGTTTTATTTTGAGAAAGTTTTTGCATAAACTCACCTGTTGAATCAGATAATTCTCGTTTGGTAACTGAATTACAAAATGTTGTAGCGGTAAGGTGGTATATGGTGGCTTGGTAAGGTTATACAAAACAACCCTTAGACAGTAATTTAATTTATCTTCAATATTTATAATTATTATGTAACAAACAGAGAAAATCTGCCTAGTTCCCGTGACGATAAAATTTATTTAGTATATTTAACAACAGCTATTTCTAATTGTCTATAATTAATTTATACAGAGCACCATATTTAATTAAACTATTTACATTCAAATTCATATTTTATATTTTGTGACCTGGTAACGACATATAATATATATACTTTTTGTAAATGTCGTTGCTTCTGTGCGCTGTGGTATCTTGCGCCCGTTCTTTGCCACAGTTAAAAAATGATGTCCTGAATGGGTGGTAGGTAAAAAAATATTTGGACGTTTCAAAGTACTTATTAATTGAGTTTATTGAATAAATATATTTTGACTATTGACTATTGACTAATGTCTCAATCGGTGGCGTGCCTAGGGTTTCAGATTGGGGCAAGCCACGAAACCTGAAGTCCTTATCTTGCTACCTAGGTACAATGTTAGTGCCCATTTGTGACACTAGCCACATTTTTTACTCAAATCGTCATAGGCCGTGGCATTCCAAACGTTCTTGTCGTTTGTAAAAAAACAGCCTATTATCTTCTATTACATCTCGAATGTGATTTTTGTGAGAAATTTTTGATTTTTAATTTTTTATTTTGGCGTTCTTGATCTCAGAAACAAAAATACATTAACAGTACTATTAAATTTACTTATTGAATAGTGTAGAATAGCTTTTGGCATAGTACGTAGCGGCCTCGCTTTTTGTAAATTTCGCTTAACTTTTTATTTAAACCCAAAATTGCAGAGAAAGATTTTCATAAATTGCGCGACGGCACTTTTTTGAGCTCCTGGGTTGAACTACTGTTCTAAACAAATGAAATAAAAAAATGAGAATGTTATCTCGTCGTATAATGCGTAGCGGCCACGGAATTTTTAAATATTATTGATTTTATATAGAAAAAAAATGTTATTAAAAACCAAAAAAACTTCGAAAATCGCGTTAAGTTAACTGAGAATTTCTCTAAACTACGATAATATTATTGAGTAAAATTTATACCAGAATAATTGTTACTTCATCTATATATATAAAAATGAAACCCGTTTTCCGTTGTCACGACATAACATGAAAACGGGTTGACCGATTTCGCTAATTCTTTTTTTATTGTGTTTGTTATGGTCAGGAGAAGGTTCTTATAAAAGAAAAAATTAAAATAATCACTTTTTTTAAAATATTTTTTACAATATTCATAATTAAGACAGGACAACGTCTGTCGGGTCAGCTAGTGATAAATAAAAATGTTATAGGTAGTTAATTTATTATCCTATTTCGATGAAAACTATAAATACAACTAAGCACAAAATTACTACAAAATGCGATGCGCCGGCCTTCCGAACTCAGCTTATTCTCGCAGAGTGGAGATTCGTAATATTAAGCATGCATTTATTATCCTATTTCTATAAAAACGATAAATACAACTGGAAAATTACTACAAAATACGAAAATGGGCATTTTGCGCGGGAATCACAGTCGATATGTAGGCCTCTACACTTAATTTATTAATTATTACTTAATTATTTTGAATGGACGCAACCAACAATCCAAAGAGTTTTTTACATAGACCTATTTTATTTAATGCCCTAGATGACTTTTAATAGTTTGCGAAATACATAAATTATGTGTGATGTTCAAAGAATTTATTTACCTCTGCCTTTCGTATGCCAATCATCAACACGTTTAAGTACACATTTGTTTGCAACACATCACATGCCCAACACACCTAAGTTCGTCACAGAGACCAATAAAGCGATGAACTGAACTCAGAACACATTTTTTATCACAAATTACGAAAACACTTGTTACTTAGAAACAATCGCTCAAACAAAGTGAAGTGTGACAATAACAAAAACAAAGAATAAAAAATGGCTGGCTGCAGCCTGTGCTGCCTGTGGCTGCTGCACAGCACAATCGCGTATTAACGCTCGCCTCTGATTGGTTCGCCCGAGCTCGAGCAGTCGTCGGTCGCCTCTGATTGGTTCGCCCGCGTTGAAGTTGCACGTGATTCGGTAGAAATAAAGCCTGATTTGGAGAAGGCCTTACTTGCGAACTTCATAACGCAAGCTGGCTTTGACGAAGAGTATGAATTTCTCATAGAATCTATACATACTTACGCAGTATTATGTTTATAGAGTAGCAATTTTGTTAAAGTTAGAAGAGAGCGGATATACTTTAAGTCCGAAGCCCGGTTGCAAGCCAACTTGTGCGAGAGAGATGAATAGCATCGCACGATTTATAAGCAGCTTTATGCGATTTGTTTGGTGATTCTTAGTATGAGAAACTTATAAAATTGATAATTTGAATGCTGATGAAAGAAAATTAACAATGGTAAAAAATATTAAGTGATTTTAATAATTGCGTTTTACCAGTAGTGATATTAAGTATTTGTTAGGGCAAGCCGGGCTTTTCGGCTTGTATGAAGGTACCGCCACTGGTCTCAATAAGAGGTTCTGGGTCGTATATTCGCTAACGAATCACATAGTTTTAACAATATCGTTTGTCTTATTAATTTAATCATAACATCGTCAAAATGTAATATTTAAAACACTGACTGACTTGGCGATCATCGTTTACGCAGTTTTTCCTCAAGCTTACGTATTTTCTTGCGTATGTAATGATAATCCATGCTTCCTTTTGCCCATAGTTTATTGCTACACAAATCACTTTTAGGGTAACGATGTGTCGATGCCCGAACACGAAAAGCGAATGACGATCAGCACGGGTGACAAACTCGTGCACTCGGTTGGTATTCACTAGATGGCGCCTGTGTCTATACTACGAGTAACGTTTTTTTGTTTTTTTAAATAAAATTTCTTTTAAATAGCTGTTAATATCTGTTGGATGCCTGGTACATTGAAGAGTGGACTACCTTGTGAATATAAATCTCGAGGATGCAACGTCGAAGTACAATTATTATTGTAGCCTAAATTGAATAAATAATTCTGAATTTAAATTTAAATCACTTGTTCCAACAATCCTAAGTTTTGTCGATAGACATGAAATACTTAATAAGCACCAATACGGATTTCGAAAAAATAGCTCTACCACTCTAGCCTGTTTCAATTTAATGAAAATAATAACAGAGAGTATCGATTTAAAAACACCCGTGTGTGCGATATTACTAGACATGAGCAAAGCTTTTGATTTTGTTAACCATAATAACCTGCTTCGTAAATTAGACAAGTATGGCTTAAGAGGTAAAGCATATGATTAGATACAAAGCTACTTGTACAATAGAACCCAGTGCACAGAAATTCAAACAATTTTAAATAAAGTACAATTAACCCATCAATCTGAATTTAAACTTAATAATTGCGGAGTCCCACAAGGCAGTATCTTAGGGCCGATACTCTTTTTACTATATATAAATGACCTTCCTAATGCGATTAAGCACGACTGTATAATGTATGCTGACGACACGACGTTACTAATAAAGGCTAACGAAATGGCGAATTTTAACAAGGTTTATGGCAATAAATGAAATAATTTACTGGATGAACAATAATAATTTACAAATAAATATTAAGAAGACTAAAATGATGCAATTTAAAACATATCAAGCAAATGAAATAGAGTTGGATGTTAGATATAACAACGAAAAAATAGAAGCGGTCCAATCAACTACTTTTTTGGGTATACATTAAGACTCATTTTGCCACTGGAAAATTCACGTCAATAATGTTTGCACCAGAATCGATAAATTTTTATTTGCTCTTAGACGATTAAGTAATATTACTTCCGTAGAAGTAGCGATTACAGCTTATTATGGCTATGTTTCTTCAGTATTAAGTTATGGGCTCTTAATATGGGGAAATTCTGTAGAGATGAACAAAGCTTTTTTGTCTCAGAAAAAATGTATAAGAGCAGTTTGCAGAGCTCATTACCTTGAACCCTGTAGACCACTATTTAAACGTACAAAAATTTTGCCATTGCCTTGCATGTACATAAGACAGATTTGCATATTTGTTCGAGAGCACCTTACATATTTTAAAAAACACGGAGAGGTCTATAACAGATCTACAAGGCATAATGAAAAACTGTATGTACCGTTGACTAGAACAAAACTTCACAATGGCAATTTTTACTGTATGGCTATCAAAGTCTTTAACCAGCTGCCAAGGGACTTAAAAGACCTCCCAATGCCACAATTTAAAAGAAAATTATCGAAATATTTATTGGACAAATGCTATTACTCATTACATGAATTTATTTTATAATATTTAATAATAAAATAATAATTATTGAATTTTATCTAATTTTGTTTGTTGATGTTAATAATTCGATAGTGTTAATTTAATTTAATTTGATAATTGTAATTTAGTTTAATTATGTTGATTTAATTTAAAAATGTTAATTTTATTTTTTAGTTTTAATTTAGATGTTATTTGAATTTACTTGCTCTATGTGAACAATTGAATAATGTTAATTTAATACATATATTTACATGCCAGAAAGGCAGAACATACGACTCAACTGTTTTTTATAACACCCCATTCACTATGTTCTAGTAAATAAAACTCATTTCATTTCATTTCATTGAGAACGGCTGCACCTATTTGGCAATTTTTTTGTGTTTGTAATTGTCAGGGCAAAAAAAAACTAGCTGACCCGACAGACGTTGTCCTGTCTTAATTATGAATATTGAATTCGAAAAAAAAACTATTTTTTTATAAGAACCTTCTCCTGACGATAACAAACACAACAAAAAAAGAATTAGCAAAATCTGTCTAGCCGTTCACGCGTGATGTCGTGACCAAGGGAAATAGGGATTCATTTTTATATAATATAAGAAGAAGAAGATTGTCAAGGGGTTCTAAGTCGCGGACGGGGAGCTAGTTAATAATAATTATTGCCGCCAACAATTTTAAGGTAGTGTAATGGGAAGCTTATGAAAGCAGTATTTCACATAATTAAAAAAACTAAAATAAAACATGTCGGGGATGGCATGGATGAAATATTACTTAAAAATGAAACGCAAATTGTATAAAGATTATAATTTTAATGTGGCATTAATAAAGTGTTAACAGACCAATTGAAATGCGTACCTAAATCTCATTACATGGGTACTTACCTACCTACTCTTTTTATGCGTTTGTTTTGAGAGCGTTGATTGTGCATCTACTTTTTATACGTGACAAAGGCTCAATTATTCGTACAATTAATTTCTTTTCTTGTGGTTATGTACGTTATTAACCTTCACTATTTCGCGGTCCACGGTGTAGACGGCTGCAAGGCAATGTTTGTGGTTGTGGGTCGAACAGATCCATCTTGTTTTAGGACCCGATAAGGTCTTCCTGCAAAATGTGTAACCTTTGTATTTTAACAAAGGCATCCCTCTTTGAGATGTGACGAACTCAAAATCTGAAAAGCAAGTTTTAATGAAAGTTTGTATGGAACTCAGACAGTTTCGAAGCTTAATCAATAAAAAATAATTTATTATTATAAACTGACTAATTAAGTTATTAACTAAACATAGTTTGTTTTTAATAAATTGTGTAATATAATATAGTTAGTTTGTTTGTTACTAACCATGATCATGTATTCTAAAGAATAGGTTGCCTAATATACTAATCTAGCTGTTTCCCGGGACTCCGTTCGCTGTCCTACCTATTTATTATTTGGACAGTCAAACAAAAACAATGATACTGTTATTAACTTAAACTTGACTTGTAGCACTTTTTCTTCAGACTGTAAATCTAATTTACGTTAGAAACAGAAAGCATCATCTTTTTTAACGTTTAAAACCACAAAAATGATTATTAATCATTTTATTAGTAGATAGTTAGTATTACACATCACGACATGTACCATAGGAACATTTAATGCACATAAATAAAACACACATTGTCTTTTTTTTTCTTATTTAGCAGTAGTCTGAGTTTCTTCATTTCTCTCTTCTTGTAACCTACTTATCTCTATCTCTTTTACGACTTCTACTTTTGTTTTGGTAAGCTTTCCATTTTTTGTCTTTGTAGCTCTGTTTTTTCCATTGACATTTATGACACCTTTTTCTTTTTTGATTTTATTCTGTTTAGATTTTTTTTACGTTGTTGTTCATATTTAGATTTTCATTTTCCATACGCTATAACTACGCTGCTTTTCTGCTGCACTTAGTGGCATTTCTACAAACAAATAAATAAATAAATCTTTCCTACAATCACACCAATTATCTAGTCCAAGAGAAGCTTCGAAGAAACTTGTTAAATGGTTACTAGACAACGGATAAACATACTTAAAATACTTAAATACATACTTATTATACATAGAAAACACCCAGACCCGAGACAATTTAGAAAAACAATAATTTCTAAATTGACCCGACCGGGGATCGAACCCGGGACCTCAGAGATGGCGACACCATGAAAACCGGTGTACAAACCACTCGATCAAGGAGGTCGACAAAAATTCAATAATATCTTATTAGAAACTAGATCTGTAATATCTGATTATTTGCGTTAATAACGCTCAAATAAACTTGAAGATAACGAAACGTTAACTGCCTCAGATGAGGACCGAAATGCTGCGTTGGCCACTCAGCCACCGAGGTATTGGTTAGACCTGTCAAAATTTTTCAACGCTTTTGACTTTATGTTTTTATAGCAACAGTCTCATAACCTTTTAGAATTTACATCCTAACTAAGAGATCTGAATTTAAAAATATCAATATAAATTATGTCAACGTTTCCTTACCTTCGAAATTAGATCTTATAGAAATAAGGGCTTTACCTGAAAATGGTTGCATTGGCCGCTGGTGGTTATTCACGTTCCTTAACTTTATTATCTCGTTGTTGACTGTATGCACGGCAGCCAGGCACCGTTTGCTACGGTGCGTAAGCAGTCTATAGTCTTCACATTGTAAACCACTTGGACGCAGACTCCCTTCTTTCCAAGTTGCCTGCCTTCGGCGTGCCGCCCCGTTTGTGCGCCTGGGCTGCAGACTTTTTAGAAGAGCGGAGGATTCGTGTCCTTTGTGAGGGTAGTTTCTCCGAGTTCTATAAAGTCAATGCCGGAGTGCCGCAGGGTTCTGTGCTCTCACCTACTCTATTTCTTCTGCATATCAATGACATGTTGTCCTTGCGCAATATTCATTGTTACGCGGATGACAGTACGGTGCATGAGCGGTACATAGGATAAGCAAGCTGATATCGTGGTGAAAAGGCAAGAACTGGTTGCCAAATTGAACCTGACTCTCTATCGTGTCTCTTAGGGGATCTGAAAACCTGGTCGAGTTTAATGCCAAAAAACCCAGGTTTGTGCATTCTCGTCCAAGATAACTCCCTTCCTTACTCCTCCCTCTCTTCAGAGCTCTCCTTTACCCATTTCAGTGGACCTCAGCATTATTGGCATGGACATTGGCCATTAACTTGTCACGTAGCGGAGGTCCGAGGGTGTGACACGATGAGGAGAGGAGATGAAGATAACAGCACGATGAGTTTAGACGTATATTATTTTAAATAAACGGTTTGTTATTATATGAAGCACAATTTAAGTGTTAGTACACACACGACTAGGTAAAGATTTAGGTTTTAACTTATTATTATTATCAGGACGTATGCCTGGAACTGCCTAGTTATATTAATGCACAATTCAAAATAACAATATTTCGGAAGGAAAGCAATAATTAGAAGGAGCTCATTCTAGCTCCGCGGATGAATCTGAACTGAATTTACACCAAAGAGTAGAGCTATAATGAAAACAGAGGCTAGACAGAGAATGCAAGTAAATATAAAAAAAAAAAAAAAAAAAAAAAAAAAAAAAAAAAAAACAAAAAAAAAAAAAAAAAAAAAAAATACCCTCCGTAAGATCGGACGCAAGTAATTTTGCTCGTAACATCAAATTAGTTTACATTGGTTTAAGGTACTACTTTTCGGCATATAACAGTCATTATCATCGAATATTTGTGTCTTCAGTGTAATAAGTGACAAAAATCAGTGTAAAATACCGTTAAAGTGGTTATTCATAATAACTATATTTGTGCGGGCTCATAGACGCGCAATCGTTATCTCACAAAGTAAAGCACATTCTTGAGCCACAGCAATATGAGTCTTGTGCGCTCGCCGAATAAAGGCGACACCGTCTGCCCTACACAGACTGGTTCGCAACCGGACTTATCTACCCTGCGCGACGTCGTTGATATGAACATAAACCTAAGAAAACGTAAGCAGCCTGATTTAGATTTTCAATTAAAGCAAGAATTAAAGCATGATCTGAGGCAGGAACTGTCAGAATTTAAAAGTGAAGTGCTGTCGATCTTAAAGGATTTTACTGATACAATGAAGATTGATCTATCCGAAATAAAAAATCAAGTTCAAACTATAAATACTGCAACTCAAACCCTGAGTCGAGAGCAAAATGCTATTAAGATAGAAATTAAACAAATCACGGAATCGTTAACCTACAATTCTAAGGAGCAGGATGAATTAAAATCTAAGGTGCAGGTTGTTTCCTTAGATGTGAAAAAAATCCCAACTATTCAAGCCGACATTTCTTGTCTTAAGGAGCAGCTTATTAATCTTCAAAATGAACATAACCTTACACAGCAGAGGGAACGTCTTGCGAATCTTGAAATATCCGGTATTCCTCAGAAATTTAACGAGAACTTAACAGAATACCTGCTAAATATTGCAAAGACCGCCGGTGTTATGCTCACCAAAGAGGATGTAAGTCACATTCATCGTGTTCAGTCTCGAGTAACAGCGGCTGGCAGACCAAAGAACATTGTAGCCCATCTGAATAACGTTCTCTTAAAGGACAAGATCATCTCCGGCATACGTAAGAATCGTGGCATAAAATCATCAGATATTGGCATTTCTGGTAAACCTCTGAACATATATGTGAATGAACACCTCACACCGATCTACAAGTTACTATACAAGCAGACAAGAGATGCTGTGAAGTCTGCTAATTACAAATACGTCTGGATTAGAAATTGCAAGATTTTTGTCAGGAAGAATGACACATCGCCCTCGATACTAATTAAGGATAATAATGACGTCGCTAAGATCAAGTGACTGTATTTCATATTTTTTATATTCAGTATTTTGTGTTATTTTGCTATTTTCCTAACAAAATATTTTTTTATACTCGTAAACTTCATAGCATACAACTTAGAAAGAAACAATGTAATTTTTGTTTATGTGAAACACCTTATTGTATATTTATTTTCATTTTTGCACTATATTTTATATCCTTTATATATCTTAGGGTCAAGTATGGGCCAAATTATAATTATAATTATGACACATATCTTACTTTTATATAGCTATGCATTACTACTACACAGAGCATTTGTAATTCACCTATTTAACCGACATCAAACAGGCGGCGGAGGTTCTACGTTCGTATATAGGTATTTTTTTAGTCTATACCAATCATGTGTTGTTGTTGTGAGTGTTGCTTCATCTATTTTTATATGGATACTAATTTATAAATGTATCGTTGAGTACCGCCATGAGCGTGAGTATTTGGTTATAATATTGTTTCACAAGATGCGTGTCACAATATGTAAAGAAAAGAAAAAAAATTTTTTTTTTTATATTTGTAGTCGAGAAATGGACATTAAAATGTCCCGTTATTTTTGTTAAAGATGGCTAGCATTAATAATAATTTGAATCCTAATAAGGGACTAAGCGTCTACTATCAGAATGTTCGTGGACTACGTACTAAATGTTTAACTTTATTCAACAGTATAATTTGTTCAGATTACAGTCTTTTATTATTCACGGAGACGTGGCTGCAAGACGATATTTTAGATTCAGAACTATGCGATAGCCGGTACGATATATTTCGTCAAGATCGAAATTTACGCTTAACAAATAAGTCAACCGGCGGCGGGGTTATGCTGTGCGCGCGTCGGGAGCTAGGCGCAATCGTGTGTAAGGACTGGGTGCGCGGTGGCACTGAGTCACTGTGTGTATCAATAGCCGCCCGCGCCATTCGCTCGTCGGCGAACCTTCATGTAGCTATTGTATATATACCGCCCGATTACCGCGAACTGCCTGAGCGCATTGATTGCGTTATGCATAATTTAACACGTCTTAGAGACTTGCATCCAAGTGACAATATTCTGTTAGTTGGAGACTTTAATTTGCCGTGCCTTTTGTGGGACGCCCATGGACACTCGCTTACACAGCGTGGGGCAAGTATAATTCAGGACGCTGCTTTATTATTTGCTGATCGTTTGGATTTCCTATTACTGAACCAATATAACTTAATAAAAAACTCAAAAAACAATATTTTAGACTTATGTTTCAGTACGCTTCCTTTATCAATAACTAGAGCCCCTAATCCTCTGATAAGCGAGGATGGTTTTCACCCCTCCCTTACTCTAAATATACAGGACATAAGTATTAGGCCATTTAAAGAATATTGCTCCCCCCGTTTCAATTTTTACAAATGCAACTACACTGTTATAAACTCCTACTTAAAAAACATTGACTGGCATGAGGTGCTCGACTGCACGTCAGTCGAAGAAGCTGTAGAAACTTTTTATACCAAATTAAATGAATGCTTTATGTTACACATACCTATTTACAAACCTAAATCATCAAATTCGTCCTTCCCTTATTGGTATAGTCCCGCTCTCATGAAAGTTACTCATGAAAAGCTCAAAGTTCATAAAAAATGGAAAAAATATGGAAACCCCAGAGACTACGATGAGTTTTCACTCTTGAGAGCTAGACAGCACCGTTTACAAGACGAATGCTTTAAAAGTTTCACACACACTTCAGAACGTAATATAAAGTTTAACCCCAAATACTTCTGGAAGTATGTAAAATCGAAAAAAGGCGGCTCTAATTACCCCAAAGAATTTTCACTTAATGGCGATAAGTTCACGGATGGTCAGCAAATTGCAAACGCTTTTAGTGGCTTCTTCCAGAGTGCTTTTGCACCCCGATCTTCTTTGAATAGATCACAATCAAATACTTGCATATATTCAGGTAACGAAGTTCTATCATGTATTTTTGTCACAGAGAATGATGTCTTGAAATTACTGCGTTCGTTGGATAGGTCTAAAGGTGCAGGGTGCGATGGTGTACCCCCCATTTTTCTGTCGTCCTGCGCAGAAAGCCTTTCGCTGCCCATTTCCATTTTATTTCGTCATTCATTTAAAGATTGCATATACCCCGAAATATGGAAGAGGGCTAATATCATTCCGATCCACAAGAAAGGTTCACGCTCAATAATTTCCCATTATCGGCCTATCTCTATTTTAAACGCCGTGGGTAAAATGTTTGAAAAGTTAGTGTATGATAAGATATACTCAATGATTGCACGTGGTCTACCCACAAATCAGCACGGTTTTCTTAAGGGTCGTTCTACCGCTTCGAACCTGGCTTTGTTCACTGACTTTGTACTTCGTAACATGGAGGGGGGAGGACAGGTTGACGTGGTATACACAGATGTGGAGAAAGCCTTTGACCGCGTGGACCACGATATTCTTCTCCGAAAACTGGAAGCGCTCGGCATTCATGGCGACTTGTTGCGATGGGTTCGCTCTTACCTCGTTAATCGGTCACAGGCAGTGGTATTGGGTGGGTTCAGGTCAGATTTCGTTGCCGTGCCATCTGGTGTGCCCCAAGGTTCCCATCTCGGCCCCCTTTTCTACAATGCGTATATCTTTGATATAAATGACTGTTTTGACAACGCCCATCATATGCTCTATGCGGATGACGAAAAGATATATATACGTGTCAATTCTGTTGCTGACTGTAAACTATTACAAAAGGATTTAAACAAGTTGATGTCATATTACACTCTTAATGGACTCACGGTCAGCACCGAAAAGTGTCAATGTATCACTTTCACACGCAAAAGTCAACCAATCAAATTCATGTATCAATTGAATAACTCCATAATAAGTAGGGTTGATATCGTGCGGGACTTGGGGATATTGCTCGATTCCAAAATGCTGTTCAAAAATCACTTCGAAAGTATAATCAGCAGATCGTATCGAAACCTTGGTTTTGTAATTCGTACATGTAAACCGTTTAATAATACACTTACTCTCAAAGTTTTGTTCTATGCCTATGTCAGGAGCACTTTGGAGTACGGTAGCCCTGTCTGGTCTCCTTTATACGAGGTACACATAAATCGTATTGAAAGCATTCAAAAAAAATTTATTAGACATCTTTTTTTTAAATCACATAAGTCTCCCGGTCCATGTTATATCGATAACTGTCGCGCCTACGATCTTCTGACACTTGAGGAGCGTAGAACAATGCTAGATATGTGTCTTCTTTTCGACGTGATCAGTGGTCGTCTTGACTGTCCCGAGCTGATTGAACGAATATCTATCAAGACTCCTAAGCGTAGAACTCGAGTGACTCCTCTATTTCATGTACCATCTCATTGCACAAATTACGGCAAAAACTCTGTATTCACTAGAATGACGAGCACTTACAACAACAAATTTCAGGAAATAGACATCTTTACAAACTCTAAAGTCACCTTTAGGAATGGTGTAAGGTCGAAGTTGTGTACTGCACAACTTTAATATTGTGTTGAACTAGACGTTATCATCAGTTTATCTAGTGCACTGTTTTGAGTATATGTACTTAGGTGTGTTCTCTGTGTGTATGCATAATATTGTATATTTGTATTTATGTATGTAATTAATATGTATATGTGTTTATATATAGGTGTGTATTTGTGTGTATTTATGTATAGTATGGTGTATTTAATTCATATCATATCTAAACATATATTATCCTCTCGTAAACATAGCGTTTGAAACTAATTGTAACTTTAAAACATTATTGTGTTCCGAAAGAGTTCTTTTTAAGTTAAGTACCTAGTGGATATTTTTTCTAAATTGTAAAATGTGGATAGCTCTAATTGGCCTATGTAGTTGCACATTCACAATGTTACACTAAATTTATTGTTGGCTGTTGTTATCCCTAATAAAATAAAATAAATAAAATAAAATAAATTTGAATTTTAAATTTAAAACTAAATATAAAACAATGTTATTCACAAAGAAGGTCACAAAAACCAACAAGGCTTTTAGTTGCCTTGTTACAATACCCGGCTGCCCCGGAAAGAAAAATCGTTCAGTATGTGAGCGATTTTTCGTTAAAATACAACATTAATATAAAAATGATCTTAACTAAAATGATTAGTGTGAGGTGAAAATTTAGAAGGTGTGGGTGTTATGTACAACGAGTAATTACAAAAGGAACAATCTACCATTTCCATAGTACCTACTTTCCATTCTACCTTCCATACTTCGTTCATTCATAGTTATGTTCGCATATAGGTAAATGCAGAACATACGCCAGTCAAATAGTTTATCCAATTTTAATAGGGATAACTCATTAGATAGTCCATTAATTAGTGTAGGCTTATTTAAACAGTCACCAACCGCTGATAATAAATTCTATGATGAAAAGAAGCTATGATACAAGTTTTATTTACAGCTGTAACAAGTTACAAGGCGAAGCCCTCGTGCTATGCACGTTGCAAGGGAATAACCTTAATAGTCATACGTAGGTATGTATTAAACGGATCTAAGGCTTATTTTAAGAGTAGCTAACCGCTCTAAGTAATGAAGGGGTAAAAATATTATCTTATATACCCATGTAATAGTATATAATTAACGGACCTAAGGCTTATTTAAAGAGTAGTCATGAATGGGTGCGCTTGTTACCGTGCTTGTTCCACGGTGGGGAGCGCTCTCATTATTTTAGACTACATCGGCTGCTTACCATCAGGCAGTATAATAGGCAAAATAGTACCTATTTCGATGAATAAATGTCTACAGTGTTTAACAGGTTCGCTGTCCAAGAATTATAACAATTGGTTTTCAATTGTTATGTATCATATGTGATTCATGGGACAGGGAAGGGGTTAATGGTATTTTTTATACTGCATGTTGTATTAAAAAAAATATCCATACAAACGTCATGTCGATTTATTATATTGGCTTAACTTTTTCCATCATAATTATTTTTTGTACTAACGCTTAGAGCGATATGGTGGCTGTCAGTATTACATTATCACATTACGTCATCTAATTCACAAAATCATTTAGTGCCTTATACAATTTCCAGTGAAGCTAGCGATGTCTCGAGACGCGGCAAAACCCTGCTGTGTATCGAGAGCTACAAATTCTGCGTCCAAGTGGTTTAAAGTGTGAAGACTATAGATTGGTCTGCTTACGCACCGTAGCAAACGGTGCCTGGCTGCCGTGCATACAGTCAACAACGAAATAATAAAGTTAAGGAACGTGAATAACCACCAGCGATTAGCGCAACCATTTTAAGGTTAAGCCCTTATTTCTATAAGATCTAATTTCGAAGGTAAGGAAACGTTGACATAATTTATATTGATATTTTTTAATTCAGATATCTTAGTTCGGATGTAAATTGTAAAAGGGTATGAGACTGTTGCTATAAAAACATAAAGTCAAAAGCGTTGAAAAATTTCGACAGGTCTAACTAATACCTCGGTGGCTTAGTGACTAAAGCAGCAGTTCGGTTCTCATCTGAGGCAGTCAACGTTTCGTTATCTTCAAGTTTATTTGAGAGTTATAAACGCAAATAATCAAATATTACAGATCTAGTTTCTAATAAGATAGATATCATTGAATTGTTTGTAGAAATGCTACTAAGTGCAGCAGAAAAGCAGCGTAGGTATAGGGGGCGTATGGAAAATTAAAATCCAGAAAAATATGAACAACAACGTAAAAAAAATCTAAACAGAATAAAATCAAAAAGAAAAAGGTGTCACAAATGTCAATGGAAGAAAAAGAGCTACATAGACAAAAATGGAAAGCTTACCAAAACAAAAATAGAAGTCGTAAAAGAGATAGAGATAAGTAGGTTACAAGAAGAGAGAAATGAAGACTTCAAAAAAAGGAGGAGGTTCTCAATTCGGTTGTATGTTTTTTTTATGTTTGTTACTTCGGAACTCCATCATTTATACACCGATTTGGAATATTTTTTTATTTGACAGGATATACTTCCAGGTTGGTCCCTTTTTTATCAAAATCCAGTTCTGATTATGGGATCCTTTAGGAATTGAGGGAACTCTTCAAATATTGTAGGCATACTCGTACCTATAGCGATTTTGGTATTTTCCGCAATAAGTCAAGCATTTACATTCAGAAAGTATCATTTGATTTGATTTATTTGATAAACCGAGTTCACGAGTAAATCTGGATAACCTGCCGTCTGTTTTGGATTTAGATTTTCTACTTTGTGTGATAGGCGTTTTTCGTTTTCTTCGCTTGTCACATTTAAATGGCGCTGTCTCATACGAGCAGCGCGTTTTGTAAGTTTACCCATATTCGCTCTCGATAAATAGATCAGAACAACTCACTAAAAAACGAAAAATAAACAAAAAATTTAACAAAAAAAAACCGTATCCAATAATTAGACGAAAAAAAGACTGCGAGGAAATCTTCCACTCTATTACCACACGCGATCCCACAGGCAGATATACGGTCGCTCTGCCCTTTCTACAAGACGCCCTCAACTGGGTAAAACTCACCCAATCGTATTACGCAGATTTCCCAAAATTGAGAAGAAGCTAATGGCGAACCCGTCCCTGCGTTCTAAATACGTCAACTTTATGGCCGAATACATCAATTTAGGGCACATGGCTCCCTGTCACCCAAATACATACGCTCATAAACCTCATTTCTATATCCCCCACCATAGCGTATTCAAGTCAGGGTCGGACAAGCTGCACATTGTCTTTGATGGTGGCTGTAAAAGCTCCAATGGCGTCAGCATAATCGAATGTCTACACACAGGCCCCGCCCTTCAACAAGACATTGTTGACATCATCATGTCCTTCAGAACGCACCCAGTCGTTTTTAGCACTGACATCCAGTGGATGTTCAGAAATGTGTTGGTAGCCCTGGGGCTGCCAACACATTTCTGGTAGCCCTGGGGCCCTGGTCTGGACCAGAGACGGTATCAGATTATACTGTGGCGGTCCTCACCAGATCAACCGCTGCTCACCTACGCCCTCAATACCGTCACCTACGGCAGAAGATCAAGCCCATACCATGCAATCCGCACACTGCTTCAGCTAGCTGATGATGAAGGTCATCGCTACCCTGAAGCCACCCAAGTTCTTCGCAAGTCTATCTTCGTTGATGACATATTGTGTGGTCATGATACAGTTGAATCCGCCCAAGCACTCCAGGACGAGTTAATAAGTCTACTAGCCCTAGGCGGTTTTCAGCTCAGTAAATGGATATCTTGTGGTGAAACCACTTACCTTTTCCACTTCCTAGGTATTATTTCATGTAATCATCTCATATTTTAACTTCGTCTTATTTATTTGCTTTTATTTTCCTCGCTTCTGCAACGATACATAATGTTTTAGTAACTACACACTACAATACACACATCGCAATTCCTTTATCTAAACACATTTACTTACGTGATCTAAATCACGAAACTTCGGACACTATTTTTCGACACTTTTACGTATCCCACAAGTTTCGGATCACTTCGATAATCTTATTATGCGTTTTTCCTTGTAATATTTACATTTATCTCACTTTAATTGTTTTCTATTTACTAAATATTGTGTTTTGGTTACGTTTTGAAGTATCTGACAACTTATTTTTGCTTCGTTGCTATGCAACTTATCAACAAATTTTAATCAAACTTTTTAGTTTATTATTTTTAACATTTGGCCATCTAGATTTCAGCGTTTTAAAAATATTATTTTGAAATTTATGCAGAACTCTGAAACCGAGGTTTCTTTAGAAAGTTCAGCCGACGACTAATCATTACATCTCTAGCTTTGGATTCAAAAGGTTTACTCTACTGAGACGATCACCAGCTTCCGAATTGGAAGTTCAAGACTCCTTACTTTCCTCTTCCAAATTGGAAGGACTAGTCTTCAAGTACAAACACCAGCTTCCGAATTGCAAGACTACAGCCTCCAGTCATCGCGTGCGCCTACGCCTGCCTGTGCCTGTCTCGTCTGTCAGCCTGCACCTTCGCCTGCCTGCGCCTGGTGGCGCCTGCCTGCCTGCACCTTCGCCAGCCTGCGCCTGCTGGCGCCTGCTGCCTGCGCCTGCCTGTGCCTATCGGCGCCTGCCTGTCGACGCCTGCCTGTCGGCACCTGCCTGTCGGCACCTGCCTGTCGGCGCCTGCCTGTCGGCGCCTGCCTGCCTTCGCTTGCCTTCGCCTACCGGCGCCTGCCTACTGGCGCCTGCCTGTCTTCACTTGCCTGCGCCCTTCGACTACTGCCAAGTTCAGCGCTTGCCTCCACACCTTCGCCTGTCTCCACGTCAGCTGCACCTACCCCTTCACACTTTTTTTTATCATCAACCTTCATTTTTAACCATCATCATCTCCATACTCACCATCCTCACTCACCTTTTTCTTTAACTTTTGTTTGTTATTTTATTCTGTCTTATAAATATTTGTAAATTTCTTATCATCTTTTCTTTTTTAAATGTCGCTTCACGACAATCTATCTCGCCTGAGCTGCTCGAGAGATTCCCCGACAACCAATGCGACATACCCAAGGACTTCGACATGAACTCAGACTCGACTCAGACTCCACGTCCAATAAAGTATTGGGTATACAGTGGAGCCTTCAGTCAGACAAGTTCACCTACCGTATCTCTCTGCCACCCATAACACATGTCACAAAGCGGTACATTTTAAGCACCGTAGCCTTACTTTGATTTAGCGGCCGCCACCCTACTCTCTCAGCTCATGATCCGTGTGTCAGCTCAGTTATCAGCCCATATCAGTATACACCAACACATAATATGTTGGTCAGACATAACGATAGTCTTGGCCTGGCTAAATACACCACCTCACCGTCTTCAACCCTTTGAAGCCAACAGGGCCAAAATCAGCTCAAGCTCACCAGAAAGTACCTGGCGACACGTACCTTCCGAGCTCAACCCAGCAGATTGTGCAAGCAGAGAGATGTCTGCGCGGGATCCCCTTTTTCGCCTAATTTTTTTTTGTTTTAATTTAATTTGGCATAACAAGTTAGGCATATTTTTTTGTCATAATGAAATTTTGAAATAATTGTTTTTTGGCATACTATTTCAGTAAGCATAAATATGGTTTAGGCTAATGTTTTTTGTCCTAATTTTGATTTGTATAAAATATAAGGAATATTGCTTATTCGTCTAACAGTTATTAGGCATAAAGATAGTCTGGTAGATAAGACAAGACAGATAGTGTAAGGTTATAGTTTCAAAATCCGCTTTAATTTGGTGTGGTGTTTTATCAGGATTTGTCTTTGCAATAATTTTTATTTTATTGATAGCTATTTTGATCTGAAAAACCAAAAGTAGGTATTAGGTCGGTTAACAAACATAAATTCGAAACCGTAGTGTAATAGTAGGTTAGGGTGCAGCGGCGGGGGTGGCCCTTGAGCCACCCGTAAGCCGCCAACATGTTTATTTTATATACGAAAACCAACACAAACACAAAGTTTCTAAAATTTACTTTTTTCCTACTTGTATAATTATTATGCCTATCAAAATAATGCTTAAATATTATTATGCGTAAGCAAATTTAGGCATTAAAATAGTATGTTTAACAATTATTATGCTTATGGTAGTTATGCTTAACAAATGTGCCTAAAAAGTTATGCCTTATTAATGTTGTGCGTAACTACTATGTATTATTATGATAGGTAAAAGTATGCCTTGTTAAATTATGACATAAAATTTTATGCAAAAAATTAGGGAACCTGTCTGCACAATCCCTGTCAGCTCACGTCCTGTGGTGGTCTCCCACGTGGCTTTGACAGCCTTGTGAGTCTTGGCCTGCGATGCCCTCAGCTACGGGCCATCACGCCCTACCAGGCCTTAAGCCCAAACAGATCCCGTCACAGTACCCGGTCTGGACTTTAATCTGCTCACTCGGTTCAGCTCACTAGACAAGCTCGTCGGAGTGACAGCTTGCCTAAGACGCTTTCTGCACAACTGCCGACACAACCAAGACTTGCGGCGCTCAGACCCCCTTCTCCGTCAGTGAACGAAAGGAGGCCCTACTTTACTGGGTACGCACCAGCACCATGCAAACTCATAGTGGGAACTCAACAGGACATTCACCGCCTCCAAACTAGCAACACCTGCTCCGTAAGACTCCAGCGGCTTTCCCTGATTCCCCTGTTGGTTGATGACTTTCCCATGCGTCTATCCGATATAACGGCAGCATCTGCTCATACTTCCCAGCTCTAGCCCACTTGTGGACCTTATCATCAACCCCTACCACAAAATACACTGCCACCCTGGCGCTGACACTTTACACGCTATTTATATTGTCCGCGCGCCGTATTATTAGACACCGAGTATTTAAATGCATTAGATGCTTTCCATGCCGGGCCCAACCGCAAGCTCCCCTCATGGCCGACTTGCCAGCCGATAGAGTTACGCCTCAGCCCGTATTTAGTCAGTCAAGTCACAACCGATTTTGCCAGCCCATTCCTCGTTAAATCTAGTACCCTATTACGTAACGTTAAACTCTTATAGGCGTACTTTTGTATATTCGTGTGCCTCTCCACTAACGCGGTTCATTTGGAACCAGTCTCGGACCTCAGCACAGAAGCGTTCTTCGCGGCGTTACAACTTTTTATCGCACGCCGTCCGTGGTGCCCCGGTCTTCATCCGCTCAGATTGCGGTACAAATTATGTAGGCGCTAGAAATCAGCTCATTGAAGTACAAAACTTTCTTGCCTCGAATAATGACACGATTGCGCACAAGCTCGCTGGTCAGCACATTACTTGGTTATTAAACTTCCATAAAGAGGCGGTTACACGGGCAATCTTTTGGTCAATTATTGCTGGCAATACGTATTGATCAATCTGAGCAATTAGCGGACCAATGTGGAGCAACTTCAAAAAATTGCGGCAATTTTTTCGGCAATATTACTGATAATTGCTCTACATATTCCAATTGCTGAATGTTGCCGACACGAATTGCCGAATATCCAGTGAGTCTGGAAATTTATAGCAATTTTATTTTCTGTCTCGCTTGCACTTATTGATGTTATTGAAGTTTGACTACGTCTCCGTCTCGCTTCCGCGGGGCCGGGGACAACGAGCGCTTGGGCGAATTTTTTTTTAATAGCTTCGTGCGGTTAGCACCTTTAGCCAGTATCAAGTATGATATAAAAGTGAACATTTTCTTTGCATAAAGTAGATCATAATGAGTGATAATAAACGTTTAATGGTAAATGATATTCCCCCAAACCCCTTGAGACTCAATAAAGTTGTGGGACTTTATTGAGGTATCGACATCTTGAGAGAATTTGAAAAGTGATGTTGCACTGTTTTGTTTTATTTGCCAACACTCATGCACGTTCACATAATCATTGTGTTGTGAATTAGATGATATTTTATTCAAAAACTTTACTCTAATATCCCACTCGATAATTTTGTTCGTGTATGAGAGTATCGCGTGGTATTGCCTAGTTTCTTGGAGTTGCTCCATGTTGCTCAATATTGTTGTTGCAAAACATTTCGCCAAATTGATGCTTGTTGCTGTTGCCGTATATTGCTCCATATTTTGTCACGTCACAATCGCCCAGTGTTGCTCATAATTGATCAATTTTCATTGCCCGTGTAAGCGTACCTTAAGGGACCATGGTTCGGTGCGTTACATGAAATCAACTAAGCAACTGCTTTAAACAACTAACGAACAGCACCTCACATTAGAGGAATTCTCTACGTTTTTAGCACGAATCGATGCTGTACTTAACTCGAGACCTCGTCTGATCCTTCAGACTTTGAGCCGCTCACAGCCGGACATTTTATTATAGGCCACTCACTAACGGCCCTATTCGAACTATCCTATGAGGATAGGCCTATATCAGCCCGTAGACATTTCCAGGTGGTTCAGGCTCTTTCCCAGCGATTTCGGACGTTGTGGAGTAGATCCTACCTAACCACCCTCCAGACCCGCTCCAAGTGGTTATCTCCATCATTCCCTCCCCGAGTTGGCGAGGTCCTCGTTCTCATCAAGGAGGACAACCTCCCCGCCCTCCAGTAGAGAATGGGGCGTATCATCCGCACACTGCCGGGAAAGGATGGCGTCGTCCGGGTGGTGGAACAGGACACCGCCAATGGACACCTCCGCCAGGTAGCAATTTGACGTCGAAAAGACGTACGAAATTAGTCACCTGCCGAAGTAAAAGACGTCGTATGATGACGTCTGGGTTTCGTGAAAATAACCTCAATTTTTCAAAGAAAATTGACGTCACTGTTGACGTCATTATTACGTCTTAGGTTACTTCATGCATAATCATAATACGACGTTGTAGTTAAGTCAGTAGAACGCATTTCTTGACGTAATAATTACGTCTTAGATTGTCGTTACAGTTACGTCATTAAAACGTATGTTGTACGTCTTTTGTTCTCTCAGGTTTAAAAGCACAGCAGACAACAAAAACACATAATTTCCTTATTAAATTTAGTTTATTAGCTAGCATTAAAAGCATAAAGGAAAAGGTAATGCAAATTATTGTTAAGAAGTTTCTTAGCATGAGCTTAAAGGCTCTCCAATCTCACAAAAATCCTTATCAGACGACAAAAACCGATATAGGATAATAGGTATGTTTTCATAGTTGTAGGTCAAGTAGATTTTGGATTGGATCCACATTTTGGTATAATTTTTAGAAAAAAAACATTTTGTCGGTTAAAATCATACGAAAATATGGATAACTACTTCACCTACAAACTGAACATAATATGAAAACATAAAATAACAATTCTTCACGTAGTTATAACGATTTTTGTCATATGACAAGGATTATGTTGAGATTGGCGAGTATATTATGCGCCTTATATAACTACAAAAGTTTAAATTGTGAAACCCTGTAAAACAGGGTGTATCAAAAACAGAAACCTCCTTTAGGGTGTTTACATCCGAAGGGGAGTCAATTTCCTAGTGAGACTAAACAAATGTCAACAGAAAAAAATCGAAATTCGTAAAAAATTTGGATGCACCAGAGAAAATTTGAACTTGCCGCGTAAATTTTGTATGGAGAGTCCAGAAATTGTTTTTTTAATTTCGATTTTTTTCTGCTGAAAGTTGTCCAGTTTCACGAGTACATTGACTTCCCTTTGGATGTATTGTATAATCCCTTTTTGTTACACCTGTAGGTATACAAAAAAAACAAAAAATAATTAAATATCATCATTATAGGCATGAAGTAAGGGAAAGCTAACATACTCGTACTCATTTTCTTTAGGAATGACATAGCATTTAGGAAGAAAGGCATTAACCGACAAAAGTTTAAATTGTGAAACTTCTTTTATACAAAAAATATCCAAGGTCATTGAATTAAATGGATAATCAAAGACTGAGTCATCATGTAAAAATTCAAACTCATAAAAAAATAAGATTCCATCAGATTTTTTTTAAATATTTTGAATTTCAAAAACTTTTTTATTTTTTGTAAGAAAAAAGCAATCGGCGCTACGATATGATTTCATACATAACACGTATTTATTTACCAGATTTTTTTTAAACATTCATACATCCCATTGTCGGGAATATCCTCTGATAAATGTTGGTAAGCAACAGAATAATTGGATAAAACTTCCTGAAATGGTGTTGATTTAATTTCTAATATTCTTTTAACAATTTGTTGCAGAAGCTTATTTGGACTTTTTAGCAAGTTTTTTAAAAACCCCAAATAATTACTCCAAACAAGTACTCCAAATATGCGAACATCGTCAGAAATATGACACATCATATGCACATTATATACTTACCAAAAACTCTACACCATATACACAACTTTGGAATGTTTAATAAACATAATCATTAACTTGTGAGCTAAATCTATACCGATGTCGTTTATATGTCTATGTGAACATAGAATACTTAAAGCACAGTGAAAAAGTAAAAAAAATTGATACAAACATTTTGGTAAAATATTTTTTAACACCATTGGTCCCAGATACAATAAAAACGATCTAAAATCTGTGGCTTTAAAGCGTGCTATATCGTGTAAAGAACTTGGTTTCCTGTTAAACTCCATCGGTGTATATCTAGCACAATTTATTAATCTTTCTGATACCTTTTGAACCGAGCGGCTGGCTACATAGACGTACACTTAATGGCCCAGTTAACCAAGTGTTTAAAAGTTTGCGCACTACTTCCAAACAAACACTGTGCATATATTCGGCAGGAAAACTTAATACCAAATTAATCGGAAGATCTAAAAGTGGCGACTGACCAACATGGTGATCTTCATCTGCTTGCAAACGAAAAGATTCGTCTGATCTTTTGCAAGCAGACACACCTTCATATACTACGCGTCCATGATATTCGCCCGGTACAACACACTTGTCGCATGCAGAGTATCCTCCATGCTGTTTAACGCATTTTACAAAAGCCCTAGCTGGGGCGTCACATATAAAACTATGAACCTCTATGCGGTAAACAGTATTTTCATAAATGAATCCTTCAGCAAGTAATACTTTTAATTCTTCCACGAATGGCCTTAAAAATTGATTCAAAGGTGGTTTAGACAGACCACAAAACAAAGCAATAGGAAATGGTCTGTATTTACAATTATTTTTAAATAATCCTAAAATTGACCACAGTTGTGTGTTGGAGCTTTTAAATAAAGGTAACCCATCAATATTAAACGATATTTTAAGTATCCTATCTCTTGCGATATTTTGTATTCTGGAAAGTTGTTTTTATATTTGTGATAAAAGTCCTAAATATACCATTTCTCCAGTACCTAATGGAATTACATCTAAGTTCATTCTAGTTTTTAACAAGGTTCTACTATCACTTGGTAAATTAGGGTAAAGCGGAATAAGAGTCTGAAGAAGGCTATTTAACGCGTTGCGAGATATTTTATTGGTAAATTAATCTGCGAATCATTAGATGATGAAGAATATGTTTCTACATCCGGTGGAAGAATTACCAGATTACTTGATGATAAAGTTTCATCAATGAGCAATAGCAAATCATTTGACGTTTCAATAGTTTCACTGGAATATATAATACTAGACAAAGCAGAGTCTCTTTGTATATCCGATATTGAACTTAATTTGGCAGTTTTGCTCTTGTGTAAATTTGGCGTTGGCTAACAATAGCTTTTGTTTTATTTTTAATCTTTTACACACACGGTTCACATTTTTATCAATTTTCGTTAGCTTTCTTTTTTTATTTCTATTTTTCGAATCCGTGCAGGAGCATGTTTCAGCCAATTTTGATGAGTTGTTCTATTTCGTTCGTTGTGTTTTTCACTGCATCTGTAATAATTAAATAAATATTATTTGTTCTTATAACGGCAACAGAAATACATCATGTGTGAAAATTTAAACTGTCTAACTATCACGGTTCATGAGATACAGCCTGGTGACAGACGGACAGCGGGAGTCTTAGTAATAGGGTCTACTTTTTTACCCTTTGGATATGGAACCCTAAAAACCACGTGTGGACGCCGGTCGGTAAGTGAGTAAGTAAGTTAACTTACTCATGGATGTGTACCTAAATCGGCCTTAATAGACCACTCGACTTATACGTATAGTAGAAAGGTATAACTGCTAATCCTTACAACTAAGTACTAATAAGTTGTATATGTCTTGTGTAACGTCGCACACGTAAATGTAGTGGTTATTTGTACAATAAAGGATTATCGAATCTTACCAGATTATCACAATTTTCTTGGCTCGCAAGTATTGTTTCTGTGGTATCTAGTTCCTCAAAAGTTTTTAGTGGAAACTTAAAACATGGTTATATATTTACATGTAACTGTTTTGTTTTCAAAATAGATAAAATTTGTTCATTTTGAGTTTTAATTATTGATAGCAAAGAAATCACTTTGTCTTGGTATGCTGAAATAAAATAAAAATTAAAAAACACAATTTTAGTAAGTGAAAAATTAATATCTGGGATGTTTCACAATATTGTATGTAGGATAAATATAGGGAGGCCATTAAATCAAGAACCAAAATGAGTACCGGTAGTTTTAATGCAACAAATGAAAAAATCATATAGGTATATTCACCTTTCAGTTTAAAATTTTCTTTTGGCACATTTAGTAATTCATGATCGACATCTGTAAGTGAGAAGAAACATTAAGTCAATTAAAAATAAAGGGAGGCCATTAAATCATGAACCAAAATGAGTACCGGTAGTTTTAATGCAACAAGTGAAAAAATCATATAGGTACTCGCCTGTCAGTTTAAACTTTTCTTTTGGCACATTTAGCAGTTCATGTTAGACATCCTGTAAGTAAGAAGAAACATTAAAATCAATTATAAATACAAATAGATACGTCTTTATTATTAAAGCTTGATACGTGTGACAGGTGTCATAAAAACGCCGACGTGACTTTGTAAAAGAGTATGAATTTATTTAACAATATTTAAATAATATTATTGTTTATAATCCATCACTTAACATACTACAATTACTTTTCGTGATTATTTATTATACGTTACATTAGCTTTTATCCCAATAAACAAGATAACATACATTTATCACAGTTTTTAAACATTACAATAAATAAACGTACCCCTTCATAAGGTCATTCCAATACAAAAAAATACTTGTGTTGGGATAGTAAATCAATTTAAGTTCAATTGATATTCAATAACCAATCGATAGACTGTAATTATGTATTTATAATTCTAGCTGTATTAAATTGATTTGTTAGTCTTTACTTATTTTATTGAAGTTAAAAAAATTGAGAAGTTATTGAATTGGCACATTAGATAGGAACAATACTTCATTAGGCTCAATTTAAATCGATAAATTCAGTCGCATTTCGATGTTCTGATTTGTGCTCAAGTCAAAGGTTTGTACTCGTAATAAATTTCTTCCGTTTTCTTAACAACTGAATGCTCGGATGGCCGGGTGGTCGAGTGGTCAGCGGCCCTGACTGCGCAACTAACGGTCCCGGGTTCGAATCCCGGTAGAGGCAAATGTTTGTGTGGTGAGTACGAGCATTTTGACCGAATCATGGATGTTTATTAGTATGTTTATCCGTTATTCAGTCACCATAGTTCGGGCTATGCTTAGTTTGGTGCTGAAAGATTAGTGTGACAGTTGTGAAATTTATTAATATTATTTATAACTTCATACAATTTTCTTTGTGTAGAGTTGGCCAACAGTTGCAGGTAATGAATGATGTGAGTACGTGATGGTATAGCTAATAAAAATAACGATACAAATTATATTTTTCAGGTCACGCGGTTCGACATAACACCCAGCCGCCTTTTACAGCAAATAAAATGATAACATTACTACATGATGCATGTGAACATGTTACCCCTGTTGATTGGAAAAAACTGGTTAATAAAATTAAAGAACTAAAAGGTGCTTTTGAGCGTGTAGTAAAATTTTACAACTATAGTGACCAAGAATTAATAATTAATTTACAGGACTGTTCTAGTGACTCAAGTAATTACAGTGATGATTTAGGTTGTACACCATTACATTAGAAAAACACCAAGAATTCACGTATTTTTAATTACATATTAATATGTATTTCTGAAAATTAAGTGATCAAAATAGCATCCAAAATAATAATTAAAAGCAAAAAACGATAAACGACAGATAATTATATTCAATTGATAACTTCAAATATCATTTTATTCAATTAAGTCTGTAATGTCTCAACCCTAGGCATGACAAACACCTGTCACAGGTATCAAGCTATATTGAACAGACACTAAAATTACTAAACAAAATTTTATATCCCCCATAAGAAGAGTACTTAAGTATTAATTTTTTGGGTAGAATGTGTGTATGCATGTTTGTCTAATTAATATAATATTGTAAAAATGTAAAATACTAATGCTCTTACCTTGCAAAGATCTTGATGAAAAACTTTCATTTTTAAGGGGATAGTTAATTTGATCTTTTTTAGATGATAGACCAGCTGTGAAGAAAATTAATAATGATAATTACATCACACATTTTATTCACTACATGAACTTTGTGTTCGAATATAGCCAATCAATGATATTAGCTTCTAAATGTTAACTTTAACTTTAAAATTAAATTAGGAAAGTATATTTTATAGTCTAGTTTTATAAACTCTTACTTACTTTTTGGAGTAGATGAAGAAATCTTTTCGTTAAGTGCTGTTAAAAAAGAACTTATATTAAAAACACATCAGATAAAGTTACAGAGTCAGTGCTCACTGGGTGATGAAGCAGCGCAGCAACGTAGAGTGTATCAATCTAAAACTAATTTTTAACTACATTGACCAAAAATAAATCAGCATGTGCGCAGGCCCATAGCTTTGTTTATCTTTGACTATGATTAGTAAGCATATTCGTGGCCCAACATCCAACACCAGATCACATCCTACTACCCAAGATCCATAGAATAGGAAAGGAACATGTTAGCAAATACAACTATGTTTTACTGTGTACTTTTGCTGACCTGTTCCCTTTATAATGTACCTACGCAGTAAAAGAAACAGTTTACAATTATGTACCTTTAGCTTATTATTTAGCGTAAGTCACGGTTTCTTGAGAACTGAAACCATTATTACAAACCACCATACTAAACAACATTTAAGAAGACATTTTATTCGGTAATGGTAATCCACAATTATAAATTATAATACAAAATTGAACTTTAAGTCATATGCATTGTGTATGGAGAGTTAATAGGTTTTATTTTAAAGGAAAAATTCTTAAATTAATGGTTTGGTTCAAAGTAATGATTTCGGAGAGTCCCTTACGCCTGGTTTAAATAACTTTTTACTATAATAATCAAAAACGTAGCTCACCAATCTTAAATTGTTTTTTTTAATGGAGGTGGGCAATCATTTTTATCATTCGGCTCCTCATCTTCACTGGAAGATATGTACCGTTTTGTTTTTTTTTACTTTTCTTTTATTTTTCTCTTTTACAGTCTCTTCGTCTGTCTGCGAGTCAGATGTGACCTCAGCAAGCTTGACATGTACAAAAACTAAGTTGTAAATGCAAAAAAAATCCAAGACATGAAGACTTCTTAATGTATGTGAGTTATGTGTTCCTTAAAAAGCCCTTAAAAATGCACTCTGTTATTATCATACTATTACATGCAATTTAAAATCCATCACAACTTATTCATAGAAGTTTTCTAATACTTAAATAAATAATTTTGGGGGCTAAACTGTAGTATAACAGGCGTAGAGTTCAGAGGGTTCACCCCGACCCCCCATTAAGTTCAGCAGCCACTATAGTAGTTTTACCCCCGCTGACCAAAAATATACCTATGACGCATGTTCAGGTTTTATAAAAACACTTTAGTACCTGATTCACCATCACCATAAGTTACTCGCCAAGTAAATTCATACATTTTGACATTTAAGTTACTTGAGACTTCAAAATCTATGCAGTTTACTCAGCAAGTAGTACCTAATTGGAGATGGTGAAACAGGCACTAAATATGACTGAAAAGCACTTACCGGTCTCGCATAAAAAACTCGCTGGACTTCATAAAGTTTCCAACTTTGGCCTGGTGAGGGGTTTTGTAAAATGTTTTCGAACTTTTTCGAGCCTTTCACAGGTGGCCAATAAACCTTACATTTTCTGGGGGTAAGCCAGTCTTTATTTATTACTGAAACAGTACCCCCATCATTGTCCGAAAATTGTATTAGAGAATACATAATGTGTGAACGGGACTCTCCCTTTTTCTAGTTAGCTGTCCCGTTGTCCTCAAAAAAAGCTACGGGACGCAAAATAGTCCCGTTTTCCGAAATTTCCATAATTTTCCGTCTGTGGCTGCTTGTGGTTTTCTTGTGGTGCACTTGCTATGTTCTTACTTAACATAAATGGAGATATTTATGTAGGTACATGAAATGTTTACTAGAAAAAAATCAACCAGTCTCAGGAAGCTCCAGTGGGATTCGAACCCACGACCTTTGGATTGCCGGTCCACTGCTCTAACCGCTAAGCTACCGAGAGCCCAGAAGACTCGTTTTTTTTCTAGTAAACATTTTATCCTATATCTACGAGGGGCGTTCAAAATATTCTCGGTATTGATACGTTACAACCTCTTTTATATATATATATTTGTTACTGGCCGCTAAGATTCATCCATTGACATTAAAAAAAAGTAAAATTGGAACCGAGATGTTCTTTTGTTTTTCTGCAATTGCCGAACAAACATGAACACCATGAGCGAATTAACAATTTTAACGAAATTAGAGCACCGATCCGTCATAAAATTCTTGACAAAACAGGGTAAAAATCAAAAAACCATAAAAGAGGAAATGGATTGTGTTTACCGTGAGTCTGCTCCTTCTTTATCTACTATTCAAAAATGGTCAAGCGAATTTAAGCGTGGAAGGGAGAGTATTGAAGATGACCCTAGACCTGGCCGGCCTGTAGTGGCTACCTCACAAGAAAATATTGATAAAGTGGAAAAACTTATATTGGAAGACGGCCGAGTGAAGGTAAAATCTATAGCTCAAGTAACCAATCTCTCTATTGGTACCGTACATGACATTATACATGACCATCTTAATATGTCAAAAGTAAGTGCAAGATGGGTTCCGCGAATGCTGACGCTTCTTCAAAAGGATATGCGTGTGGCTTGCTGTTCAGATTTTATCGACCTATGTGTGGTGAAAATCCCGATGAGGTGCTGCAAAAAATAGTTACTGGAGATGAAACCTGGGTTCATCATTATGACCCAGAGAGCAAACAGGAGTCCATGCAGTGGCACATTAAGGGTTCAGCTCATCCCAAGAAGTTCAAGGTAATCCCGTCAGCTGGCAAGGTCATGGCCACAATATTTTGGGATTGTGAAGGAGTTTTGCTTATCGATTATAAAGAAAAAGGTGTTAATATCACAGGGCAGTACTACGCTAACGTTATACGTCAATTAAGAGATGCGATCAAAGAAAAGAGGCGAGGAAAGTTAACCAAAGGTGTTCTGCTTCTGCATGACAACGCCCCTGTCCATACTGCTCATATTGCCAAGGCAGCTATTGTTGAATGTGGGTTTGAAACTGTTACTCATCCACCCTATAGTCCGGACTTAGCCCCAAGCGACTTCTTTTTGTTCCACAATCTTAAAAAGGATCTGCGTGGAAATAAATTTTCTGACGATGAAGCGTTGAAGACGGCCGTGGAGGAGCATTTTTACACCAAAGATAAAAAATATTTTTATGAGGGATTAAAAAAAATAATTGATCGATCTTATAAGTGTATGAACATAGGGGGGGAGTATATTGAAAAATAAAAATATCAAACTTTTCGTACTTGTTTGTTTTTATCCACATACCGAGAATATTTTGAACGCCCCTCGTATATAGCATTGTGAATGCAAACTTTTAACAATAAAGATATTTATAAGCAATTACGTCTTTATCGATTGTTAAATACTTGCAATAGTATTTCTTTCGAATGTGAGGGTAGACTTCACAGTGACGTAATACTGCTGGCTTGCAGCGTAAATCAAACTACTAGGAAAAATTCAACGAATCTTCTGGAGTCTCGGTAGCTCAGCGGTTAGAGCAGTGGACCGGCAATCCAAAGGTCGTGGGTTCGAATCCCACTCGAGCTTCCTGAGACTGGTTGATTTTTTTATAGTAAATATTTTATCCTATATCTACCTACATAGCATTGTGAATGCAAAATTTCAACAATAAAGATATTTATAAGCAATTACGTCTTTATCGATTGTTAAATACTTGCAATAGTATTTCTTTCGAATGTGAGGGTAGACTTCACAGTGACGTAATACCGCTGGCTTGCAGCGTAAATCAAACTACCAGGAAAAATTTAACGAGCCTTTTGGGGTCTCGGTAGCTCAGCTCACACAGCCTAGCATACACAGCTTCTCTTCTTCTTGTTATGTAGTGGCGTTTTCCTTTGGATTTCGCCAATACACAGCTGAATGTATTTCAAACAACTTCAAATAAGGCGGAAGCACAAATGTATTATACGTCTGTGAGCGGAAGCCGCAAATATTCTTTTTTATTTTATCCGTGAATAAAATCTTCACAGAATCCGAAATTAATGTGCGTTCATAGAAATTTTACAGTGTTAGGTTAGATAGATTATAATTTTATTAATTCCAGTAGAAAATATTGATTTATTTTGTATCCTGTACGTTTTGTAAAATTTTATTAGGTACCTACAATCAACTTAAATTTGCCGTTATTTTTCTAGAATATTTCCAAGTTTTTTTAAATAAGTAATAAAGTTTTTAATTCGTACATTTTTGTTACATATCCACAGCTTTCCTACCTTTTTTTTATGGAACATTTTTTTAATACCCTTTGGACAAGAGAAGTAATGTGTGCGTGCGGCAATTTCTTCCAGAAAATGTAGGCACCTAAGACATATTTATTTTTGGCGAATTCAGTAGGTAGGTAGATACTTTAGGGCACAAAGTACTTGTTCAGAGTAGGGTAACCAAAAAATAACGTCAGTGATACGTGTCGTTTTCATTAAATTTGTCTGCATGTAGGCTAACCAATAAGTGACGTCATTTACCCGTACTTTTGTGATGAATAAAGTACAGACCTTAAAATTACCTTAGGGTAATGTCTTTTTTTCGTACCAGATGACGAATAAAGTACAGACCTTAAAATGACCTTAGGGTAACGTCTTTTTTACGTAGCAGATGTCACCTTGCTACAGAGTTTTTGCTATAGTCAAAATAAAATACTTACCGACTGAATGTTAGCCAATTCTATTTTATAAGTATATTCATATATAGCATTGTTTATTCTATACCTAGATCTAAATCAATTTATTAGGCAGGAAAACAAAAAGTCAGAGTTAAGTCAAAATTTTAATGATTATGTTCATCATTGACTTTTATAATTGTCGACTCAATAGTGTATAAATGAGCCCTACATCCTTTGCTGCAGTGTGTAGAGCAGACCCACAAAGCCTTGTGATTCTTTAGTGTCTTCCTATAGAATCTAAAGCCCTGGTATATAACTAATGGATTGCCTCTTCTAGATGTCAGCATTGTAATTTCTGTAAGAAGACAACTTTATTATTATTCTATTGAGGTTGTGTTTTCAAAAGAACAGGAATAAACAATTTATAAAAATTTCCTGTTTCATTAAAAAAACAAAAAAATTAAACGGGCTTAACACAGAGTTATGCGTACGATCTTTTACTAGTAGTCGTGCATTAAACCCGGTCTTAATAATTAATATCAATGAATATTTTAATAAGTACCGTTTTTAACCTTTTGAGCGCCAAAGTTGTCTATATATGACCAGCACTTGCGGGCCCTGTGCGCCAACGACATCTATAGTTGACAAAAAACCCGGCTTACAAAAATATTAAATAAGTGTGTTGAAAACTATTACTGGTATTTCTTTTTCTACATTCGGCAATAAAGAATATCCCTGCAACATATGAGTATAAAAACAAGTCTCTTAGAGCCATAAGAACTGAGAAATATTGAACTATAAAACATGGATTTTTATCTAAGCAAATACTATGTCCAACACGCCAAAGTCGTCTACTCTTGACCGCTAGTGCTGTACTGCGGAAGGTAGTTTTATCGTAAATTACCTATTCAAAATTCAACTAAAACGTGTTATTTTATTTTATTATTATTGCTATTTTAATAAAATGAAATGTAAGAAAACTAACACTACCATAGCGTACCGTAGCTCAGCTACATGAATAAAGAATCGTCAAATCAACTTCACCTAATAAATCCAATATGGCAACTCTGGCGCATCCCTAGCGCGTCATCAATAATCAGTTCTCTGGGCTGGGATGGGTGACCGTAGGTTCATAAAATCACAAGGTTTTCGATCGCGAAAGTTAAGCAATGTTCGCCGAGGTCGTCAAGAGGATGGGTGACCGTAAGTTCATAAAATCTCGAGGTTTTCGATCGCGAAAGTTAAGCAATGTTCGCCGAGGTCGCCAAAGGGATGGGTGACAGTAGGTTCATAAAATCTCGAGGTTTTCGATCGCGAAAGTTAAGCAATATTCGCCGAGGTCGCTGACTGGTCACCCATCAATTACTCGACCTGCGCAAATTTGCTTAACTTTTGTGACTGTAAACAGAACGTCATCCACTGCGTCCTCGAGTCTCTTTATGGCATGAGCTATTTTGCGGCAACATAACTATTGCGGGTAGATTAATTTTATTTTTACTTAGGGTAGCGGTAGGTACCGTCATCTACTATGGATCATATGCATACAACACGTGTGCACGGTGATATAATTTAATTGTAGTTTAATTACAAAGCTAACTAGAAAGTTAGCTTTGTAATTTAATAATAAATAAAAAATGAATCACAATAATATTATATTAATACATTACTTATATTATATTGTTTACTAAATATGTTTGTTTTTATTTATAAAAATATTCTTGTTCTGTTTTGCACCGGTTAAAATTGACACTTTCTATGTATGTTTTTTTATATCGCATGGTTAATACCAAGTAGGTACCTTCTCAGTTTTGTTTATATAGATAGATATCATCATGTTTAGATAGATGGCATCGAAATTTGGTTTGTCGCGATTTCGTGCATCTAGATTTGGTTTGTCGCACTTTGTCGCGCTAATGTGCATCGAGATAGTGTGTTTCTAAATTAATTATTACACTCCGCTAATTACCTACATTTTTAAAGTTTTTGTTTTTGAGTTTAAAATAACCAGTATCAACTTAAAAATCATAACAAAGGTTTTTCTAAGGCTAGCCGCAATTTTAGTTCGTAACGGTTGCGTAAAAAAGGACGAAATCACTATAAAGATGTTTAGGTATCATCTCGAGATCACGCAAGCGGATAATTCTCAATGTGTTTGGTATATTTTTATAATTCAACGATAGTTAAAGTACATAACATTATAGCTTATAATATAATAGCGTAATATTCTTTACAGAAATAAATCTCTAAAACCATAGTTCAACATAATCAATCCTTCAAAAAAAATAGGTAAAGTATTGTGAGTAGACTAAAAACGATATATTGATAAGGATTTAAGATCTAAAATAGCGTATCAGCAGGCCCGTGTCACTACGTAATTCGGTCGATTTATATACCTACACTCCCGGTCCGCGCGCGGAGACAATTTAGTCGAGTGTCACGCACGCAGTACGCAGAAAGCGACCGACGCGGCAGTTTGTTTCACGTTAACTTTATTTTCGCGAGTGGATAGTTCACAGGATGGTGAAACAAAAGCTTTACTGTTCTGCATTCGGATGCACTAACACGAAATTTAAAGATAAGGATTTAACCTTTCACAAAACCTGTTGCCGTCTGCACTTACTTAATATAAACAAAGCACATAGTAAGACATAGTAACATAAGTAAATACAACAGAGTATTAATACGGATAGTTGGGCGGTGAAAAGGTTAATCGATGTTTTTCTAGGTATCGATTTCGAAATTGATACATTACGTGCGACTCGGGTACATCTCTATGGAAGAGGCATTATAGGATGGCCAGCTGCGCCGTTGTCGTCCAGTCGTGACAATGAAGACATCACACTATAGAGAATAGTGCTGTGGTTTACCACCATTTTATTTTCAATGCTATGCTTTTATTTATGTACTAAGTACATATATACAAAGAGTGGAAGATAGCACAAGAATAAATTAAACATCCCAGATTATAAGTAGTCATTTATTGCATATAAAAACAACAAAAACAGGTCGCCGTGTGTTACCAATTTATCGACTCTTGGCAGCACTATATTTTTCGTAGGTATTTTTGTCTATTTTATGCTCTGGCGTGCAGGACTCAGGAATGCGTTTATGGCGTGGCGCCCAAAAGGTTAAGAATTTTGACAAATAAAGAGAACAACAACGTTTAGGTATAAGATTGCAGTCTCTCATCTCGTCGAATGAGTAAGTAAACTAATTAGAATATAGGTACTAAGTTCTCAGGTCAAAAAATATACCTACTTATATTGTAATAAGAATACGACAACATCGTACGACTATTAAAACTTAAGAGGCCTATTACTCGTACATCTCCACTGTGATTTTTGCGTAAAATGGCAAATTTTGACGTTATGGATCTCGGAAACAAAAATACATTAACAATTTTGACTTATTGAATAATGTAGAATAGCTATTGGAATAAGTAGTGCGTAGCAGCCTCGCTTTTTGTAAATTTTGCATAACTTTTTAATTAAACCCAAAATTGCAAAGAAAGATTTTTATAAAGTGCGCGACGGCACTTTTTTGAGATTCTTGATTGAACTGCTGTTATAAACAAATGAAACATAAAAATTAGAATGTTATCTCTTATATAGTCGTATAATGCGTAGTGGCCTCGGAATTTTTAGATATCATTGATTTTATATATAAAAAATCTTATTTTAAACCAAAAAACTTCGAAAGTCGCTTTAAGTTAACTGTGAATTTCTTCTATCTACTATAATATTATTGAGCAAAATTTTTACCAGAATAATCGTTACTTCAGATGAATAAAGATTTTATAATGGATTTATTATCCTATTTCGATAAAAAATATAAATACAACTGTAAAATTACTTCAAAATGCGATGCGCCGGCCGTCCGAACTCAGCTTATCCTCGCAGAGTGGACTGGAAGGGCGGGAACCAACCTCTTTACTCGGCGCCTGCCCTCTTGTCCAGGGATTGAGTTCGTGGTCAGCACACACACAATAGATTTGTAAATTCACATTAACACCATTACCAATTCACGACACTGGGGGCTTTTTGGATGCACAGTACTTGCGGTGATTGCGGATTAAATTATTTAATTAACGTTTCAAAAAGTTTTATGCGCGCGCGGCCATTGATGGTGTTGCACTGAGGTTGAGGTAGGGAGGGGAGGAAGTTGCCATGTAAAAAATGTGTAAATGATGCGTTTTATGTAGTGCGCTTTTTTTGTTGCGCTGATGTAAAAATAAATAATTGAATTAAATAAGTGACAATATTGGCGCAGCCAACTTCGGGGGGCCTAGAGGTTTCCTCTACATTGCGATGGAATTAAATCTAATTAACTAAGTTAAACTATATCTCTTAAACTAAGTTTATCCAACTGAGAGTAATTATTGAGTAGGTAACGGACAGAGCCGAGTTACAGGTCGTATATAAGTTCCCGAGGAAGTTTTAACTCTAACGACGCGAGTTATATTATCCTTTCCGGGGAAAACCTCTGAGACAACAGCGAGAGGCCAAAACATTGGGTGAGAATTATTATCTTTGATAATGACAACCGTTCCCACACTCACAGGTTTGGAGGGTGTATTCCATTTGTCGCGTTGTTGGAGAGAAGTTAGATACTCCATACTCCAGCGTTTCCAATAACTTTGGACGATTTTATTTAGAAGTTGGTAACGGGTTAATCTATGTTCTGATATAGCGGGATCAATATATTCTGCGGGCAAATATTTGAGTGGCGTAATATTTAAAAAATGGCTGGGACATAATGCAGACAGATCGGAGGGATCTGACGACAGGACACAAATTGGACGGCTATTTAACAACCCTTCAATTTGAACCAAAATTGTATTAAATTCCTCATAGGTGAGAATTTGACTTCCGATAGCTTTAAATAAGTGAACCTTTACTGACCTGACATTAGTCTCACTCAAGCCATTAAAATGAGGGCCATAAGGCGGGCTATGTTGAAACTGAATCTTATGTTGGGTGAGATAATTACTCAGATAGTTATTATAATCAGTGGACTGTATAAGGGGATAAATTTCGCTTAGTTTACGCTTCGCACCAATAAAATTGGTGCCTCCGTCACTATACAAAATAGAGACAGGACCTCTGCGTGAAATGAAGCGTTTGAACGCGGCAAGAAATAGATCTGTGCTTAGATCGGAGACCAACTCTAAGTGAAGCGCTTTCGTCGTGAGACAAACAAATAAACAGATATAAGCCTTGTGGCTTTTAACTCCTCGTTTGCGTATATGCGTAATATAAAAAGGTCCGGCGTAATCGACAGCCGTGTAGACGAATGATTTAACTTGAGAAACCCTAATGGAGGGAAGATCGCCCATTGGTGGGTTAGTTGAACGCGGTTTAAGCTTGAAACATGAGTTACACTTCTGTACTCTTTGACGGATCAAATTGCGAGCGGCGAGAATCCAATATTTCTGCCTAATCAGAGCTAATACTAAAGCGGGACCTGTGTGTAAGTTCGATGTATGATAATGATCTACCAAGAGTGACACAATTCTACCTTTAGCGGACATCAAAACTGGATGTTTTTGATTAAAAGTCAATTGAGAATGGGTAAGTCTACCTCCTACTCTTATGATACCTTTGTCGTCAACAAAGGGGCGGAGTTTTAAAATTGGTTTGTTTGGGTATATTTTATTATTCTGAAGAGCGTCGAGCTCTTGAGAAAAATATTTAGACTGTTCGTAGCGTAGCACATAGTGTTCTGCGTGTTCTAAATCTTTCAATGTTATCACGCCTTGAGAGTTAATTAACTTTGAGAAGCGAAGTAGGTACACGAGTGAGCGAATGAATTTAATCCATGTCGAGCATCGTTCGGCGAGACAATGTATTGGGTGAGTGTTGTCCATTATAGATGTAGTTAGCGCGGGAAGTGATATAGTTTTAGTTTCCTGTGATTCTAATATTTCATTATTATTAATTTTATATTCCTTTACAGGCCATGTGTTGACCGGAGCGGTCAGCCACTGCGGACCATGGAACCAGAGTGTGTTATTTAATAATCCTGTTGGCGTTACAGGGCGAGAAACAATGTCTGCGGGATTTTGTACACCACGAACGTGAAACCAGTGGCATGCGGGTAAAAACTCGTTTATTTGAGCGATGCGGTTAGCTACGAACGTATGAAACTTATGAGCGGGCGAATGAATCCAGGTGAGAGTCACCGTGGAGTCAGAAAACGCGTAAATTTTATTTATATTACAGCGCTTATTGAGGACATCACGAACTGAATTTATCAATTTTGCGAGCAATACTGCGGAGCAGAGTTCTAAGCGAGCGAGGGTTTTATTAGGATTGGAAACTTTAGATTTAGCGGTGAGTAATTTCACAGAGCGTGCGTTCGAGTTTTCATTCGTATCAACGCGAATATATATGACGGCACCGTAGCACTGCTGGCTGGCATCAGCGAACCCCATCAAAGTTATTCTAACTGTAGACGTTATGCCAATATGACGCGGTATTTTTAATTCCGATAAATGCGAAAGTTCCTTGTGGAATCGTTTCCATTTGGAAAAAATGAAATCAGGGACTTCATCATCCCAAGAAAGCTGTAATTTCCAACATTCTTGTATGAGTAGTTTCATATAAGCGACGACCGGGCTAATGAGACCTAACGGGTCGAATAAACGCGCAGTGACCGAGAGAATCGAACGTTTAGTGCAAGTCTCTGGAAAATCTATATTTATTTTAAAATGAAAATTGTCATCATTTGGTTGCCATTGCATGCCTACTATTTTTGTATATGCGTTTGGGTCGTCATCAAACTTGACAGCGAGTGGACTTCTGAGTGCGGATGGAATACGCGACATGAGTTCGTTATCATTTGAGATCCATTTAACTAAATGAAACCCTCCAGCTTTAAACATAGCGACCATCTCGTTATAAATTTTTTCAGCGGTGCTTATCCCATCAACGGAACTAATGTAATCATCGGTGTACATATGATTTTCGGCTTCATAAGCTGCGAGAGGGTACGACCCGCGGCAGTCAGCTGCTAGCTGACGCACGACGCGCATTGCGAGATAAGGCGAACTCGACACGCCAAAACAGACTCTATTGAACTGATAAATGTCAACAGGCGCATTGGAATCGAATCTAAATAAGATTCGTTGGAACGTGTGATGATGTGGAGAAAGCTTCACTTGAAAATACATTTTTTCAATGTCTGCGCTTATCGCGGTTGAGAACATGCGAAGATTGATAAGTAATTCGAAAATATTATTTTGTAACATTGGCCCTACATACAGCAAGTCATTGAGAGACTTTCCCGACGTGGTTTTGCAACCAGCATCTAGTACAATACGAGTTTTCGATGTTTCTTTGTCGGGACGATAAACGGCCCTGTGCGGCAGGTAATAAGCGGGAGCGTCTTGAAAATTATTTGGAACTTTAGATAAATACCCCTGGGTAATATATGTTTGGACAGTTGCGTTATAATCGGCGCGCAAATCGGGTGAGTCGAGTTTCTTTTCTAGATTTAACAGCCTGTATTTTGCTGCAGAATAAGAAGAACCTAATTCAGCGGGTGAGTGTTTGAACGGTAGATTAACCGTGTATCTGCCGGTGTCATCACGTGTGTAAGTTGATTGAAATATTTTTTCACAAGCCTCATCATCGAGACTAAAATGTTTCTTATCAGGAACGTTTTCTATTTCCCAAAATCGTTGCGTTAGTTCATCGAGCGTGTTATTTTGCGTATGACAAAGGAACGTCTTGTCATAGCTACGCGCGAGAGCGGGTTCGTCACGAGTGCGACAATAAGCGTTTAGCGAGCGCGGAAGACATTGGGCCTTGCCCATGACTACATATCCGAGAGTTGTTTCGATACCTACGACCGACGAGTTCGGTGAGGTTGATTTATTTGATCCGAGTAAAAGCGGGAATAATTCGCTGCCAATCAGACAGTCTATTTCACCTGGTGAGTAATAATGTTCATCAGCCATCGGCAAATGTTGCAAATGCACTAATTCCGTTTTATCAACTTTGGCGTTGGGTAAAAAGTCCGTAATCGTGTCTATGACTCGAGCGCAAACTGTATAGACACAGCGCGAGTCGAAGCGAGAGTATATTTTAAATTGCGTTATTCCGGGAGAGTGGTTTTCGATTTGACCGATACCTTTGACGATAGAGGGCGCGGGCGTTATCTTTAAATTTAAACGTTCACAGCAGGATTTTGTAACAAAGTTACTCATCGATCCCGTGTCGAGAAATAAACGCATTAGACTTGTTTTGTTGTCGTTATGAACGTTAACAGTCGCGGTTGGCAACAATACTGTAGTATCACAATTCGAAATGCGCGCGGGAACCGTAACAGAGAGTGCGAAGTTGTTATCAGTATTTGCGAGAGCGCGTGGCGATCCGCCTTGCATGCGAGCGGTACTCGTCGGAGTCGAGCACTGCGATGGCGAATGCGAGTGCGAGTGAGAAGGGTGCGGCGGCGGAGGCGTTGCGCAAGCGTCTGCATGTCGCGGCGCAGGCGCGTTCGGTATTCGATTCGCGTTACCACAGTTATCATTATGAGTGTTATCAGTTGATCGCGGGAATTGGGATGCATTTGAATGAGTATCGAAATGCAATAATGAGTGATGCTTGCGATTGCAAATCGAGCATCTGTTTGATGATTTACATGCACCTACGTGGTGAAAACCTAAACAATTAATACAAAAAGTATGTTGACGTACAATATCGTTGCGCCTTTGCGTATTTTGATTTAGAAAATATTCACACTTGAATAGAGGGTGAGCTTGTTGAGAATTGCACACTTTACATGGTCGAGGCTGAGAACTAGTGTCAGATCTGTCAGACTTATTATAGGAAGTCTGAGGTTGAGGTGCCGTAAATTGAGTGCAAAACGTTTTTGTTTTGTTATATTGCGGTGTGGGTTTAATAAATTGAGTGCGAGTATTATTATTAGATTGAGAGCGTGATGGCGCGTGGAGGACTTGGAGTTTACTTTGTTCAGTTAAGAATTTTTTCAAATCATTAAATTTTGGAATATTGACATGTCTATGAGCTTGTTCAAATAAGTCAAGCATAGGTTTTTCTAGCTTGCTTAATGCAATGTGAGTTATAATGAAGTCTGACAAGTTGTCAATCTTTAAGCGTTGCAATGCTGCTTCAGCGGAGCAAAAGTTGTCAAGCATATTGTCAGCTGACTGTCCCGACCTCTGTTGTAACATTTGGTCTAGATAAATGGAAGCCTGTACCCTTGTATCCTGGTATTTTGCTAGAAGAGCCTGCCAAATAATTTCATAGTTTTCAGAGGTAGCGGTGATTCCAGAGCACACATTTAGTGCCTTGCCAGAGAGGCAGCCAATTAGGTACTGGATTTTTTCAGCGTTTGTGAGGCGAGTATTAGTGTGTATAACACTGCGGAAATTTTCATAGAAAATTGGCCATTTACAAGGAGCACCGTCAAAACCTATAAGATTGAGGGGCGGTAATTTAGTGTTAAAATTATCGTTTTTTCTTTTGTCCTCAAGTTCTTGTCTCAGAGTGGTTTCCGCCTGTTTAATGTAACAATATAACTCATCAAATGTATTAAGAATACTATAACTCGGCTGAACTTCCGGGTCTTCTCTGAGCTTTTCAATCATAAGTTTATCTACAGTGTCTACATAATCTGACCGCGTTTTATCGACCGATTGAGCCCTAGCTAGAAACTGTATGCGTGTTACATCATCGGATACCTTTAGGCTTAAGTTATAAACATCCTGGATTATTAGGAACAAACATTGTTTTTTCTGTTCCAAAAAAGTTATCATGACGTGGTCGTCACACGAACTTTGTGCGTCTTCACCGTCTTTACTTTTGTCTTTACCCATCGTAGAACGTAAAATAGTTATTACCTATGCACTATAATTATGTTCTTTAAAGCGACACAGTTGAAAGCTAAGAATAATTATGACAGCACGGTTTTAAAAGTAATGGCGGGTAGGTAGGTATTTAGCGAGTGAATGACCAAACTAATTTACAATTTATTTTGCGAAAATTTTTAACGATATACTAGAAATATATGCACTGACTTATAGAATGATTATAGTAATTGAGTTTTGAGAATTATTTTCTGTAAAATAATGTAATATGTAAGCGATGAAGTTTGGTTTACTGGCGGTGCGTAAGCGTGGTTGAATGAGAGTAAATTGCGTGAATAATAGTATTTATTGCGTATTATGTGAGTGAGTAGATTTGCGGGATTGAGAATTTATTAATATGTAGGGAGGATCAGGATCGTAAGGACCAAACACTTGGAAGGGCGGGAACCAACCTCTTTACTCGGCGCCTGCCCTCTTGTCCAGGGATTGAGTTCGTGGTCAGCACACACACAATAGATTTGTAAATTCACATTAACACCATTACCAATTCACGACACTGGGGGCTTTTTGGATGCACAGTACTTGCGGTGATTGCGGATTAAATTATTTAATTAACGTTTCAAAAAGTTTTATGCGCGCGCGGCCATTGATGGTGTTGCACTGAGGTTGAGGTAGGGAGGGGAGGAAGTTGCCATGTAAAAAATGTGTAAATGATGCGTTTTATGTAGTGCGCTTTTTTTGTTGCGCTGATGTAAAAATAAATAATTGAATTAAATAAGTGACAATATTGGCGCAGCCAGTGGACATTTCTAACATTAAGCATGAATTTATTATCCTATTTCGATAAAAAACGATAAATGAAACTGCAAAATTACAACAAAATGCAAAAATGGGCAGTTTACGCAAAAATCACAGTCGAGATGTAATAGGCCTCTTTAGTGCCAAAACCCCGGCAGCCACTACATTGGACAAATAGGGATGTGCTAATCAATTTATCCGATTACTTACTATTAAATATGGAACCCGCGGTCGTCCGAACACTTTGGTAGACAGTGACGAATTAAATTCGACTGTAAAAGCCGATTATACTCAATATACGGCTGAATTAGCAGCAGTTTTCGACGTCAGCATCATAACAATACCTATTGGAACCGTTGCATCCAACTGGCAAGGTAAAAATCATAACTAATGGGTGCCCCACGAACTTAATGATCGCTAACTCATTCACCTGGCATTGCTCTTACCGACTTCTACTTTTTTAGTATTTGGATTTCTGTTGGTTTTAACCGTAAAAAATGTCCATTTCAACATACTTCCAATTATATAGGTATTTATTTATTATGCAAACCAACAGTGAACACATTAAATAAATTACAGAGAAAAAGTTACAAAAATGTATCTGATGCGAACACCAATGATAGGCGTGTACAACATTATTAATTAATTACAGATAACATAGTACTTATACAAAATTAACAAAATTGTAAATTATATAAAATTAAACTAAAAATTTGAAAAACAAACGTTGATATGCAAAAAACTGAACAAAGTAATAAACCATGCGACAGTATTGTTATAGGTAATTATAGCATTGTTCATTCTGTAAACTGAATCTACTTATTAGACAGGAAAATAAAAGTTTTATTAGGGTTTAGTCAAAATTTTGATGATTATGATCACTATTGACATTTGTAATTATCGAGTCAATAGTGTATAACTTGGCCCTACATCCCTTGCTGTTGTGTGTAGAGCATTCCCACAAAGTCTTGCGATTCTTTATTCTCTTCCTATAAAATTTATACCCCTCGTATATAAGTAATGGCCTGCCTCTCACGGACGTCACCATGGTATATTCTGTAAGAAGGCAACTTTATTATTCTATTGAGGTTGTCTTTTCAAAGGAACTAAATAGTTTTAACTTTCCTGTTCTATTATAAACAGCAAAATATTTAAACAGGGCTTCACACACAGATACGCTCATGATATTTTATTAATTATTTGAGCATTAAACTCTATTATAATGAATATTATCACACCGTCTTTGAGTACAATTTTGGTAATTTTTCTGTTTGACTATCGCAGCAAGTTGGTTAGATCCAGGTTCCTAGGATTCCTTCCCAGGTCCCAATATATTATTTATTCTGTGCCAATACCCTTAACAAAAAATTAACACTAGAAAGGTTGACCATCACCTTTCTAGCGGTATTTTTTTGTTATGGGTATTGGCACAGTTTGTAGTTTGGTAGTGTAGTGCCGGTGTGATTCAACACAGCTTTTTACCAAACGGGATAGAGTCATTGCAGATGTGTACTGTAAAGAACTGAACGAAGTGATGGAGAAGCTCGCACATCAGCAACCAGCTTAGGCCAATCGCAAATCTCCGTTGCTCCTGCACGACCCCATACTGCACAACAGACGGTTTACTACAAGGTCGGCTACAATGATCTGGGATTGAAAACTCTCCATCATCGTCGGCCGTTCTCACCAGACCTTGCTCTTGAAGACTGTTTCCAAATTGGATTTTTGGCGGGAAAAAATCAAATGCAACATACTCTTCAAATGCATTTTGTACTGCCTCTTGGGTAGCCAAGAGGTAGAGGTAGGTTCAAGTAGATCATCGATAAACTGCCACTGCGCTGCCAATATTTGCCAGCATTGATTGCATCGTTGATTATTTCGATTAGTATAAATAAAAAGACAGAAAAAAAAACTTTAATTTATTTTGTACTAAACGGCATTTTCATTGATAACCTAATACAATTTCGTAATATACGCTCAAATAAATCAATACCACCTCGGTGGCGGAGTGGTCAACGCAGCACAGTAAATTCTACAATCGCAAATCTCCGTTGCTCCTGCACGACAACGAATGGCCAGTACTCGCATCCGACGTGCATGCTCTATGTCAGCCGTCACACTGACAGTCCGACGTAAAATCGATAATTTAAACAATAATTGATTTTAATTTTTTACTTACGATTTTTACTTAGAATACAGGATTTTTTAAAGAAATATTGAATTTACCACGTCATCCCATAAACCAAACCCACATCAACGGCAACAATAGAAAAATAGCCGACTAGAAAATGTCAATCTAGGCCATAATGACACTACCCCACCTTACTCTTTCGTTAAACAGGTTACCGCCGAGGTTTAACTTTTACTCTGAGAGTAAAGTCGGATTAGTGTACTCATTCATTACTTCATGTTTATTAATGGTAAAATTTGTTAACACCGATTTAATACTTGGAGTAGCCTTACTCAATTTTTATTGTTGAGACGGTAAGAGTTATGATAAGACACTGTTGCTATAAAAACTTAAAGTCATTAGCGTTAAAAAATTTCGTCGGTCTAACCAATACCTCGGTTGCGGAGTGGTCAACGCAGCCGCCCGGATTGCGGACGACGCGGGTTCGATTCCCGCCTGAGGTAGACATTTTTTCAACGTTATATTTGAGTTTATTTGAGCGTTTATTAACGCAAATACTCAAATATTACGAATCTATAAAGCAGTCTTATCTTAACTGAATGTTTAAAATATTGTAAAAGATTTTCATGCAGATCTCTAAGGCCGGTTACAGTGCTCGACCGACCGTCGGTGCGTACGTCAGTCGCGTTTGTCATTTATATGAAAATTCATAAATCGTTACAGTGCTAGACTGACCGTACGCACGCGCATTTGCTACGCACGGCGGGCGTACGAGGACCGTCCGTCGGGCGGTCGAGCGCGTGCGCATGCGTGCCGTCGTCGGTCGACCGACGCGCTACGGAAAAAATTAACGCGTTCAGTGCTGCACCAATTGGTGGACCGACAGTACCTACGGATATCTGTATGATCGTCGTCGTTAAAAACACGGACCGTACGCACTGACGGTCGGTCAAGCACTGTAATAACCGAGCGCTCCCACGGCGTGCCATTTGGCGTCCAACCGCGCCAACAGGCCGTGGGAATCAACGCATCCGCTGAAGCCTGCCGCGGCGGGTCGTCGCCTGTGCGATCCATTCATATGGGCGCGCAATTAAGCGTTCCCACGGCGCGGCGGAGAGGCGCGGCGTGGATTGTCTTAAGACACGCCGTCGGAACGCTCCATAAACCGGCCTAAGAATGTAAATTCTAAGAGGTTTGATATAAAACATAAAGTCAAAAGCAATGAAAAATTTCGTCGGTCTAACCAATAGGTACCTCGGTGGCGGAGTGATCAACGCAGCCGCCCGGATTACGGAGGACGCGGGTTCGATTCCCGCCTGAGGTAGACTTTTTTCAACGTTTCGTTATCTTTGAACCTAATACAAGTATTAAAACATGAGAGACACTAAGGATTTTGCTTCCATATTTTTAAGAATATATTTTATATTGTTTTTTAGAGGTCAAAAATCTATAAAGGTAGTAATTTCAATATATTTTCATACACTGTGTATGCTGTAAAACTGAGTACATTTATTTCTAATTATTAGACAGGAAAATAAAGTTTTATTAAGGTTCAGTCAAAATTTTAATGATTATGATCACTATCGGCCTTTATAAATTGTAGACTCAATAGTATATAAATTAGCCTTACATCCCTTGTAGCTATGTGTACTTATAGCGCAGAAACATAAAGCCTTGAAGTTCCTTAGTGTCTTCCTTATGAATCTATAGCCCTGGTATGTGGCTAATGGTAATGGTCTGTCTCTTTTGGACGTCAGCATTGTCAATTCTGCAAGAAGACAAATTTAATCAATTAAGTTTGTGTTTTTCAAAGACCGGACAATATACACTTTTATACTTTCTTTTTCTTTTTTTTTATAGCAGAAGGAGGCAAACGAGCAAGCGGGTCACCTGATGGAAAGTAATCACCGCCGCCCATGGACACCCGCAAAACCAGAGGAATCGCAGAGGCGCGTTGCCGGCCTTTAAGGAAGGAATAGGCTCGTTTCTTGAAGATCCCTAAGTCGTAACGGTCCGGAAATACCGCCGCCGAGAGCTGGTTCCACAACACTGTAGTTCGAGGCAAGAAATTTCTTGAAAATCGCACAGTAGTAGACCGCCATCCATCAAGGTGATGTGGATGGAATGACAGTCGATTGCGTGTAGTGCGGTGAAGGAAATTAGCGGCAGGGATCAAGCCGAACAATTCCTCAGAACACTCCCCATGATATATACGGTACAATATACAGAGAGACTCAACGTCTCTCCGAAGAGCCACCTACGCGTAGAATCCTTTACTCAGTATGTGTGCGTTAAGCCCCGTTTTAGTAATTATTATCAATAAATACTATAGTGCAGTGGGATTTAATAGGCTGACAATAATAAATAATATTATACTTAGTACCGTTTTTAATAAGAATTTCGGCACATAAAGACAGCAGCGACGATTCCGAGTCCGCAACGTCTAGTAAGTAAGTACCTACCTCAACTAATAAGAATGAACTCAGTTCGTCACGATAACTGTTTATTTTAACTAGAATACTGTTATTACAACGACCACGGAATAAAATAATATGTTTTGTTAAATTGTTTTATTAATTAATATTTCTAAAACAGAAGGTATGCGTTTAGTCGTCTTTGTAACCTATCCTAATCGTTACCTATTTTAGTTTAAATAAGAAACACACAATTGCTTCATTCACATTTGCTTATAGCTTTTTTACGGTATCACTTAACATAATATCGACATTTAAGGTTTATGGGCCAGTGGAAGGGTCTGTGCCGAGCAATAAGTCGTTGATAGGCTAATCATTATGATGATATGAACTCGCCTCGCCTCTGGAGGTCCTCGGTACAAGTCCCAGGTCGGATTTTTCGATGCATAGTTTGGGTTTGCAATCACCGAAGCGGGGGGAAGGCAAGGTTGGTGATTTTGCTAATATCCATCAAATGTCGATGATTTAATTATGATAGGAGGCCTTTGCGAGCAAAGCAAGGGAACAATTTATAATAATATAGGTACGCTGTACTTTACTTGACTTATTAAAAAAAAGTAAAATTAACGTCAGTCTTATTCAAGTCACTTTAATGTCTATAAACAGCAATAATTTTAAGAACGCTTTTTCTGTATGGTCCAGGTTTTGGCATTGCACCCCGTGTGGAGCAGAGCCACCTTATCTTCTCGTTGTAGACTTTCTGGTAATAGAATCTGAAGCACAATATCGGCTTGCCTTTTATAGACGTTTTCATTGTTTATTCTGCCAGCCGCGTAGGAAGTGGGAACTAGCTAGGCGCCTAAATGGGTTCCGAGAAGTGAGTGTGCTTACTACTCCGCTACCAAGGTGAACACTTAGGAGTCGACTTAGAGTCGACGACCCTTGCAGTGGCAACTGCGAGTTGTGCCCTTCGTGCAACGAGAAGTGAGCGAGCTCGACAGCTCCGGTTACCTATCTAGACAATAGGCAGTGAACTACTAGGCAGTGAACTACATGTGTTCCCGGGGAGACTCTCCCGAGACACTAGTCTTATGAGTACCGAATGAAGAGCGCGCTTCGACGGGCACTGATTTGGCGTCAAGACCTAACTCAGATGGTCTCCTGCGCGAGTGTTCTACTGGCGCAGGGACGTCTGGCACTTCTTGCATAACCTAACTGTTTGTCTCGATTTGCCAGTACAAATAAAACTTAGTGAATTAAGGAGAGGGGATGTTTATTCTGCAACATACTACTTAATAGTCTAAGATCCGAGTATAGAACGACCTTCACCGGGCCGGTTAATGGATGAAAAGTACTTTATATCAAATTTAATATGTTAAAAAATATATCGCGAGTGGGTTGATTGAAAAGCTTTAATGATTAATTTATTATTTAAAAAAAAATAACATTGCACTGGTTTGGTGTGTGTGTGTTTGTAATGAGATTATCTTTATATAAACATAAATTTTATTTATTTAACCAGCCAGTTGCAAATTACTAATATTGACTTACCTGTTTATACCTGCCTATACCCAATGTTATGACGGGAAAATAATAGTCAACCTAACGTTCGCATATTCTATAGGCTTCATACTTTCAATTGGTACCTATGTAATTAATCTATTATCCAAACCAGTGCAATGTTTAAAAAACATTAAATATTTAATTAATCATATTCTGGACTGAAATTTTTCAGCCAATACATTTTTACTCGCAATATATTTTTTAACATAATTATTACTTATATTCATAATTATTATTCAATTTGAAATAAAATACTTTTCATCCATTAGCCGGCTCGGTGAAGGTCGTTGTATACTGTTGAGCGTCGCGCGCCAGACACAATTGAATTTTAATTGTCTTTTCTGATAGTCGGCAGGACAACGCTCGAGTGGGCACTTTAGCAGCCGACTGTTTTAAAGCGCGTCTTACCTAGTACGCGTGCAATTTTTACAATAAAAACTATTTTTAATACTTACATCTATATTTTTTTTACTTGTACAATGGTCTTATACAGGAAGTCCCAGATATCGACGTGAAGCCGAAACCGGGTGATATATAGTTATAATAGTTATCAGAAAAATATTTTAAAAATCTAAGTCACGTATTTCGTTTTTTTTTTATAATCTAGCATGTTGATATTTATAGCATACCACCCGATGTTGTATTGTATTTTATTAAACTATTAAATACTTTGTGATGAGAACATAAAAAAAACATTTATTATTAAGCATTATTATTATGTATCATACCATTTTGGAATCTTTATTAAATGCACCAACTTATGAAGTTACTTGCCAAATTCCCATAGTACATTTTTTTTCAGTACAGTATGTTAAAGCTGGGCGCAATATTAATTTTCAATATTTGGTTGGGTAAAAAGTGACATTTCCTTCCAAGCTTGAGCAGCTGGCTTTAAAGTTTAGGCCAGAGTAGGTATACAGCAGCATTACTCAGGATTACAAAACAAAAGAAAACTTTTAAAAAGTAAAGATTTGTAGCAACAGGAGGTAAAAAACCGTCACGTATGTAGATTTTTTGGATTTTTTAAAAATGTCTATAATTTTGAAAATATGTCCCTTAGATTTTTTTTAATATTTTTCTAATAACTATTATAACTTCGCCTATCACCCGGCTTCGGCTAGACGTCGATATCTGGGACACCCGATATATAGGAATGAAAGACATAACAAACTATTTTATTTCAAAATCTCAAATGAAAAATAGTCGGAAAGTGCAAAAAAATAATCTCAAACATGTAAGTACATTTTTTATAAGTTATAGCGTAAGTAATATAATTTTTAGCACGTATAATCCTTACGTGTATGGAATAATTTGAAACAGGGATAGTAACACAAAGGCACGTTACAGTCTGGGCAGTAAAATATTGTCTCCTTGCGTCCCCGTTTGCCGGTTCTTTTTTTTAAAATATCAGCACAAACTTTGCATACTCTTGCCACCTTTTCTTTCTTTTCGGAGCTTGGTATCCTTTCCATAAAGTGCCTTCCCACCAGTCTTGTGCTCTTGCCTACATAGTGTGGACCATGTGAGGGTCCTGGTTCAGCCGCTGGTGCCGTTTTCAGCAGCTGCTCACCACAATCTAAAACAAACGCTAAGAAACTCAATACCGTACAAAGGACGTGATCAGCGCCCTGAGACGATCCCATCCACCCGTACCCGGTACATGATCGGCCGCTAAAGTGCTATCAAAGCAAGGTTCGAAGGGGTTAACAACAATCTTACGATGAAAGCATTGATCATCAGCTGTAACGGCCTTCCGTAGTTTCAAACCTGGTCAACCAACGCTTTAAGTGTTGCTTACCTGTCGCGATCCTTACCGCAATATCAAGCTTCAACCTACCTTATTATAATAAATACATAATTTTATTTGTTGTAGTTTACTTTAATCAAATTAGGACAAAGAAAGTAGAATTTACATCAGCCTCATTAAAATTACTTTAATGATTATGATCAGCATTAAGTTTAACAACAGCCGACTCTATAGTCAAAATGTTGGCTTTGCACCCTTTGGAATGGTGTGTGGAGCAGAGCCACTTGGTCTTCTGGTTGGTGACTTTCTGGCAATAGAATCTGAAGCCCTTGTAACACAATATCGGCTTGCCTTTTATAGACGTTTTCATTGTATATTCTGCAAAAAACAATCTGATCAGGGCAAGATTCGATGGTGTTAATAACAATCTTACGATGAAAGCATTGAGCATCTGCTGTAACATACTGCCTTCCGTAGTTTTAAACCTGCTCAACCAACATTTTAAATGCATTAACAAACCATTGAAAGTGTTGCTGAACTGTCGCAATCCTCACCGCAATATTTAGCCTTATAATACTTTATATTAAATCGATAATTATATTTGTACGCTGTACTTTACTTACCTACATTAGGAAAAAGAAAGTAGAATTTACATCACTCTCATTTAAATTATTTTAATGTTTGTAATCAGCTTTTATGACCTTAATCTACAAAATGTTTGCGACCACTGATACTACAATGGGTTCGAATCGACTGAGTACATGGCCAGACTAACAATAAATGCAAGTAAACAAATCATCATCATCAGCCTATAAACTGCTGCTGGGCACAGGCATTCTAAGGACAACAGCACGTAGAGAAATTTGCGACCCACCACGCTGACCAATCATTGGTGGGTTTTTATCGACTGTCATCTTACCACAACAATTGAGAACTGGCTTTACGTGTCATCCGAAGTTCGAGGAGTCTTCAAAGAGTTCAAGATGTTTTTTTTTCGGTATTACGAAAGACGCTTTACTGGCAATACTGCAAACTGAACGCCTTCGCCCATAGAGTTCCTCAATTAATTTTATGATTATGATTAGCATTAACTCTGACCATGGTTGTATCGATGGTGTAGATTGTGGCCCTACATCCTTTCGGATGGTGTGTGGAGCAGACCCATAGCGCTTTCTGTTTGTGCAGTCTCTTCCGATAGAACGTGAAACCCTGGTAGCAGAGTAGTGGTTTCCCTTTTTTTGACGATATCATTGTAAATTCTGAAAGAAATGTATCACATCAGTTTTAACTTGAAACTTATACTGATTTTGTTAATGAGAGCCTAAAGGTGCGCATTCATATTTAATGCTTTCGTAATCGAAAGCGAATCGAAACGATCGAGACGATTGTTCTCGTGCAACCATTAAGGATGAACGCATGGTAGGTATAATATCGTACAAATATGAGGCAGACGGTACATTTTTTGAAGGTAATTTTATGATTATGATTAGCATTAACTCTGACCATGGTTGTATCGATGGTGTAGATTGTGGCCCTACATCCTTTCGGATGGTGTGTGGAGCAGACCCATAGCGCTTTCTGTTTGTGCAGTCTCTTCCGATAGAACGTGAAACCCTGGTAGCAGAGTAGTGGTTTCCCTTTTTTTGACGATATCATTGTAAATTCTGAAAGAAATGTATCACATCAGTTTTAACTTGAAACTTATACTGATTTTGTTAATGAGAGCTTAAAGGTGCGCATTCACATTTAATGCTTTCGTAATCGAAAGCGAATCGAAACGATCGAGACGATTGTTCTCGTGCAACCATTAAGGATGAACGCATGGTAGGTATAATATCGTACAAATATGAGGCAGACGGTACATTTTTTGAAGGTAAATATGGCTCTACTTATAGTCTTTATCACAAATATTTAGCAGCCTTTTGATTTGTTTTAATAAATATAGTTACTTACCGATGTACTTACTTACTGATGAGTTTGAATTTTGAAATTTTAATGTTATAATTTTACTCTCAACTTGGTTTACTATTAATGTTTTATATTTTAGCGTTTTATCAACGCTTAAATATACTATTGTTCGAATCCAGTTTAAAGGTTTTAATATCTTTAATAAGTTGTCGGTTTTGTTCTATTTTATTTGTTTGTAATAAAACAATGTGTAAAATATATATTTTACTAATAAAAGAATTGTTACAAATCTTACTTGCTAGATGACACGGTCAAGAAGAAGGAATAAAGTATGCTGATGCAATACATATAAATTAAAATAGATAAAGTGAAATATTGAAAGTATAAAAAATATAAAGCTGCTATAAAATATAAAGTAACTATTCATGCTCATGTTGTAGAGAACATAATTGGGCGGGCAGGATGACATTCAACAAAATATGGAGGTACTCATAAATGAAAAAATAATAATAACAATAAAAAGGAATAATGGCCCAAACAAAAGAAGTCACAATGACATCACAAAATGGTAATTGTACTAAAATTAACCTAAATAATCTAAAGTAAAGGTATATGGTAGAAAGGTAGGTAGGTGGTAGAAAATAATTAGATAATTAGGTATTTAAGTGTTAAAACAATATTTACTTACATTAAATTTAAGCTTCGCTTAAGACTTTTATTTAACAACATACAATAAAATCTTAAAAACAATAAATTAACAAGTAATATTAACAATTAAAAATAACATAACCAGAGCGTATAAGAAAGTGACCTGGCACTAAGTATACTCCTTCACTGGAGATGGTTGGTTGGTTTCATGACAAATTATAAAATTAGATAATATAGGACAATGGCGAAATCATTGTTGAATGAATTCTTTAGCGTCTATAAATTTCACTATTACAAATAGAATAAAATAAATTTGTAAGATTTTTAAAACCATAGGAAAAACCTGTCTAAGTCTCGAAATAAAAACAAGTTTCTAGGACACGTAAATTACTTTATAGATCCTAGTTAGTGCTGTTCTGTTTAGTGGCAATGACATTTTTATTTAATTTTTTTTCATAAATTGCATTGTGCGGTCAGCACATTTAGCCAGTATATTAAAGTGAATATTTTTTTGCATAAAGTAGATGATAATGAGTGTTAATTAACGTTTAATGGTAAATGATATCCCCAAACCCCTCGAGACTCAATAAAGCTGTGGGACTTTATTGAGATCTCACACAGACTTCTTGAGAGAATTTGAAAAGTGATGTTGCATTGTTTTGTTTTATTTGTTAACACTCATGCACATTTACAAACCCTTAACAGTAAATAATCCACCATTTTTCACATTAATATTCGACAAAACACAAATTATAGAAAATAAAACAAAACTGCAGGCATGACGCTTTACTTTCTCGCCAAGAAGTCCGCGTTTAATTTTTATTTTGGCATGACATATTTTTTTATAATTTGTTCCTTGAAGGAACAGGCTAAGGTCAGAGACCATACTGCCAAGTCATTAGTTACTTAGTTAAAATCACATTATTATTATTATTATAAGCCTATATTATCCCACTTCTGGGATAGGCCCTCCCTCCCATCTTTCCACTTTTAGCGGTATGTTGCTTGTAATGGACAATCCTTGGAAGGATAACACAACTAGGTAGGTTATTACTATTTGTTTTATCCAATTATGATAGACATAACCTGGACCATTTAAAAGTTTGATACAATTATTTAACAAAGAATTGAAGTAAATACTTATCAGCTCCCAATAATAATAGGATTTCAGAAGGAATGTAATATTCATTATCAGACAATTGAATACTATTTGGAATATAAAATGTTGTGGCTGTGGAGTGGTGATAGTGTTCACTACATTGCAATTGACACTGAACTTAACATTTTTGTATTTAGCATTATATTATATTTAGACTAACAACCTCACTTATTTTTGTAATCTTATTACTTAAACCAATAATATTGGTGGGTTGGGTAGTAGGCACAATTGATAACTTTTGCACTTGAGAACTTGTTATAAATGAATATTGGCTTCCACGGTCCAGCAAAGCCCAGACAATTATATCACAACCATATTTGTCAGTGATCTTTACCAATACAGTTGGTAAGACAACATTACAATTAGAAAATATTTTATTTTTAGAACATAAAGAAACAGAAATTTATTTTTATCTGAATGCAATAAAGTGTTGTGGGAGTCTTTACAGGTTCTACACTTAAATTTATATTTACAATCATTAGGATGCACTCACAAGTGCTCCTTAACAAATATTAAGCGTGCTTCTACTGGAGCCATTTTAAATTTAGGGCAGTTAAAAATTACATGATCTTTTTATTACCTACAATAACAACACACTAAACTGGAATTGGACTGCATAAAAATATTTGTGACCCGCAGAGCAGGTTTAAATTTGTTGTCATAAAGTTGACTTTTAAAGGGAATAGTATCTCCTAGTGCCCTAGCACGCTTGTCCAAAAAATTACAAAAATTCAGCCATTGTTGGCAACAACTCTGGATCCCGGTCTAAATTACAGGTTGTGTGTAAAAGGATCAAGTTTACTATAAAGTACACATAATAAAAGGCAGTCCCAGATATCAACTGCTACACCTAAACTTTTTAATAATAATAATAATAATAAATCTTTATTTCGGATAATTAGATCCATTAATGCACGTAACTGCTGTTTTACTTGTGATACTTAAGTTCTCAAAGAGGCTGCTGTACTTACCTTTTTGCATTGATGGCTTCTCTAAAATTAAATTGATATGATTACAAATTAAGCGATCTTGTTGTCATTCGAATAACACTTTCTTATTAAATCTAATACCTCTTTGTATGATTCATTTATAAGTGGCAAGTTAATGATACCAGACAAGGCCTCATCAAGCAGATATTTCCGTAAATAAAAAAGTTTTTGGATAACCTGTCAATACACTGTTTCTAACAATAATAGCAATAAATAGTTCATAAAATAGTTTTAAGTTTAAACTTAGTAAAATCACTACCATCAAATGATGGAATATCTACATTTGGTAGCTTGGCAGTTAAAGTATGAGTGGTTTGAAAAGATTCCGCTACAGAAAGTTTTTTAATTGTCTCATTGATTTTGCCAAGAGAAGAGTCAAGAAATAACGATATTCAAAGAGGCCTACATCCTCGAAATCTTTTTCATCTAACTCTAAAATATTTATCTGTACAGATTTAAATTTTTTAATAAGTAAGTGATAAGTTTATCTTTGCTTGCCTGTAATACACATTGTTGATGAATGAAGCTAGTTCTAACGGATCCTCCACAAAGCTTTGGATTCTCGTAAGACTACCTTTGCATGACGCTCGCGTTAACTTGAGTGTCTTACGGTCAGACATCGTAAATTCGTAAGTAAACCAAGCACAGATTACACTTTATTCACTATAATCACAACCCGCACTTTGCCACACTAAAGTTTCTTGAAAATCACGTTGTTTCTGTTTGTTTACTTAAAAATGATGGATGAAGAAGCCGATGAAGGAACAAATGTCAAAGTCGATTGACAGCAGCGCAGGCAGACAATATGGCGGAACGAAAACGGAGGCAATACCAACCTCACAAATGGATTCAATTTGGCATTTTAAACCCATAAAATAATAATTCTGAGATTTTACCCAAATCAAAAAATCTTCTTAAATCCAAATCCTACAAACTTTTGGACTCTCCACGACGATCAATTTTGTGGAAACTGGAACAAATCTTCACAAATCGTTTGGAGGTTCCGCCTAAAAGGATGTAAGTTTGGTTCCGCGCCAAGGCATGAATAGCATAGCGTTTAACTTTTGCGCGCACGATTCAAATAACATGTTTATAACTGACCAGGAAAATAGAAAACCTGGCCATGATGCGGAAAACTAATGACACTAATTTCTTTTACTGGCAACAGTAACTTTAAAACGTCATGACATCATTGTCATCTGTTCACTGTTGATTGCTGTCACAGTTTCAGTGTGGACTATTTTTCGAATTAGTGATATTTTTATGCGTTATAATGCCGAAAACTATTCATAGTCGTGAGAGAAAAGTAGTTTACAAATTTACAATGTATTAAATATTTGTTGGAGAGAAAGTCTCAGGGATTGGACTCTATTTCTCTCAATAACATAACCGACCTAAGTAGTTGTCAACATGACTGGTATTTATATCATATAGTACGTACTTTGAATAAATACATGTCTAGTTAGACCCTAGCCGTAAAAAAACGTAGAAAAATTTATAGGCCAAAATTGGCCTATCGCGCAATCCTGGCGGTCAGTGTCATTGTGCCGTCAAGCAGTGTTTACCTCTCGCGTTTCGGTGAAATTGTTCGCAAAATGACCGTTTGCTCAGTGAAATTCTGTCGAAACTACAAAGGAAAAATCTTTTCGAAAAGGAAAGTCACGTTTCATCAGTAAGTATCGATAAATTTTAATGAAAATTTAAAGTTTAACAATAATAACGGCCATGTATGCGTAGTGATGCTGGTATCAAAATGTAGAATTCCCATTATTGGTGGCAGAATATAAAAGGAGGTTTAAATATAATAAATATGATAAAAAGTACTCAGTCTTGTAAGTTAGTATTTATACATGGCCTTGTTGTAAATAAAGTAAATACATTAAATATAATTATTTTTGGAACACTTTCAAAGTTTCCCTTTTTTAAACTGATGTCTGATTTATAAGAGCGTGAATAAATTTCACGGTTCCTTTCGATGCCGAATGTTTGTAAACATATTACTGTCATTTGTGCAAATAATTTTTACTGTTTTTTGAAAGAAAGACACAATAGTTAACTGTTTTCTTGTGAAAGTCTCTCACGAAAAAGTAAAATCCTACAGCAACTAGGTAAAACAGTAATCTGTTTACAAAAATTCGTCATAGTATTTGGCTGGAGTATAGGTTCCGTTCTAAAACAAGAAAAAATATAATACCTACTGTAATATTTTATAATACTATTATTATAAATTGTTATTGTGGTATAGTATCGATATTCGAAATGAATAATAAAATTATTATGTTTGAAATGGAATGTACGTAAGTATTTATGTAAGAAGTGTGTATTTAAGTATATGTATGTAGGGGGATGGTAGTATGTATGCTTCAGAGCTCGATGGCGCATCGGCTAGCACGTTCGGCTTGCGATCTTGCCCGCTAAGAAACTTTCGCAATGCCGGGTCACTGGATGGGTGACCAAATTTAAAACATCTCGAGCTCCTCCGTGCTTCGAAAGGCACGTTAAGCCGTTGGTCCCGTTTGTTGTCGTAAGATGACAGTTTTTAAAACCCACCAACAAGCATTGGGCCGGTGTGGTGGGTTATGGCCCAATATCCCCACGTGCTATCTCCACGTGGGAAGCCTGCGCCCAGCAGTGGGACGTTTATAGGCTGATGATGATGATGACGATGTTTGAGAAAGTACGGGTGTATGTTTGTGCCCATAAAAGGTCAATATTTCTCGTCTCATGTAAACTATTGGACACGGATATTGATGAGCAGTCATCACATTATGTAACCTTTACAACTGTTAGACCACATAGCAAACATTTTAATTTTCAGATTTCAACATAATAATAAATTAGAGAACATGAAAAATTATGTAACATCAAAACTAAAGTTATTTAAGAAACAAATACAAAGAGAACGCCATTAATTGTTTTGATTTTAATTTAAAATATTCAAATTTCTAATTAAAAAATCAATTTTGATAAAGTATTAAATGTAAATCATCCTGCCTGTTGCTTCTATTTCGTCCCTATTACAAACATATTACACGCACGCAGGCTTCCATTAGCGCATTATTTTATTGTACTCGCACTCGCCTTTAATCATCCATTTCTTTTAAACACACCAGCTTCTTTTATGCGTTATACCTACATATACGATAGACATACCTAATTTAAAAAGTTATGTTGTACTATGAATCATTTTAAAATTGTATTGTGCATAAATATTTTTTCCCTACTTTATTGGAAATTAGGCATTCGCGGCAACCATTCGCGCTAGTGTCAGTCATACGCGGCTGTCAAGCACACTTCAAATTCAATACAAAAACAGGACGGATTTTGAGAAGCGATTGTACCGCGATGCTCCGTCTAGACATGTATATAGTCAAAGAGTACGTACTACTTAGATTAAAACAAAAAGGGAAGATACGGCATAACCTTCTCGTGAGTGAGCCGCCAAAATGAGGCCTAAAGGCACTATTTCACTTCAGTCGCAATTTGCCGAGCGAACAGGCTACATCACTATTGCGGATATTCTGCTGTGTGAAAAAGAGAAAGACGCTACTCTCCGCAGTGGTGTCGGAATCGGTCGTACGCATTGAGATAAATGATCTAGAGAAGACGTCCCATACAAAAAAATGTGCACACACAGCTATCAATGACATGATATTTGTACCGTGGTGCGGGGCTTGCCTAGTTGTCATAGAAATGTCTAAGCGCGCAGATGCGACACACTGTTCATACAGTTTTATTACCGAGTTGTAAAGTTGTAAGATAATGTTGTTGAAAAACTAACATGTTAGTTTTTATATTTGTTGATTGTTGTTAATTGTAATATTGAAATGAAAATAAGTAAATTAATGCCAAAAATAAAAGTAAGTAAATAATTTAGTAAAAACATTTCATAATAATAATAATAATCTTTTTCAACTATTTTAGAAAAATATTTATTTAAGTAGGTTCCTACGTGTAAAAATATTACTGTTTAACGAATATTCAGATACTCAAATTTTTCAAGCATTTTTGAGATGAGATTAAAAAACGTATTTCAGTGCTGCCTGTGTCATCTGAATTACTTATTTTACGAATATTACTTTAATTACTCACATCACATATAGTAAAATAAAAGTCGCGTTCTAATTTTTTATTTTAAAGTGTCACTTCTGCACAAAACAGAAATATTGTTACTCTTTGCATTTTACCGAAACATGGCCGCCGCTTCATGTGACTGCGATTTGATAAAATAATTAGTCAAATGCATGTTACATCGATAATTCAGTAGGTACGGTGTTTCCAGGTGAAAAGTGATCCCTTTGGTTTTATTTGTATTTTCAGAGTTGTTTAAACAGTACCTACCTTAGCACACATAAAGGCATATTTTAATAAAATAGAACACAGAATACACTCGTATTGTTGCGTCTAGCGCTTGCCACAGACTACTACAGCTGGAGCGAGCTGGCTCTAACGCGTGTTACAAACAATCTAGTTGAGATCTAGTACGTAGTACATTATAACTCAATGGTCGTACGTACCTGTGATGGGCAGTGGATAAATATCCAAAGAGTAAATACTCGGATATTTATGAAAATGGATAAACACTCGTTTTTATCCGTTTTTATCTGATATTTACTTAAAATCATGGATAAATATCTTTTTAGCTGTACCCACGCACAACTTTTGTTTTTCTAGGGGGCGATCGCGCTAAATATTCACAGCCAAGCCGCCATATCTGAACCGCAACCGTTCTGCCTACTTTGTATAGCGCCATCGCGTGTGTCAAACGCGATAGCACTATTACAACGGTTGAGGTTCAGTTGTGGTTTCATCATCATCATCATCAGCAGCCTATAAACGTCCCACTGCTGGGCTAAGGCCTCCCACGTGGACAATAGCACGTGGTTTGGTTGAGATTATTTGGCGCGATCGCCTCCCTGGACTACATTTGACGAATGGTTATGGGATGGGACTGTGTTTCTAGGCATCACTTTGGATGCCAAGCTTCAGTGGGGCCCCCATATAGCTAAATTGTCGAATAGACTTAGATCTGCGGCTTATGCAGTAATGAAGATCCGTCAAATAACTGACGTTGATACAGCTAGATTAGTTTATTTCAATTACTTCCATAGTGTAATGTCGTACGGCATTTTACTGTGGGGAAATGCTGCCGACATTCAAACTATCTTTGTGCTGCAGAAGAGGGCTATTCGAACAATATATAACCTAAAGGCTGGTGTCTCTCTCAGAGAGAGATTTAAGGATATAAGTATAATGACAGTTGCATCACAATGCATTCATGAAAATCTCACGTATGTTCATAAAAATATTGATATGTTATCAAAAAACAGTGATATTCACAATGTAAATACTAGAAGTAAGAACAAATTAGCAGTACCTTATACTAGGCTTCATAAAATAAATCATTCTTTTAAGGGTCTATGTGGACGATTTTACAACAAAGTACCAATTGATGTTCAGAAATTAGATCTTGATAAATTTAAAATCCTTAACAAAGAAAAGCTTTATAAAAAAGCTTATTATGAAGTGTCAGATTACACAGAAGACAAAACAGCTTGGCTCTGAACTGAAATGCTCCAAGTACTCCAAAAGCTATTTCTAATTTGAATGTAAAATATACGGTACTATAAATTAAATATATATTTAATTTATAGTACCGTATATTTTACATTCAAATTATTATTTTGTATTTTATGACCTGGTAACGACATATATTATCTTTTTTTTTGTAAATGTCGTTGCTTATGTGCGCTGTGGTTTCTTGCGCCCGTTCTTTGCCACAGTTAAAAAATGACGTCCTGAATGGGTGGTAGGTTAAATATTTGGACGATTCAAAGTACTTATTAATTGAGTTTATTGAATAAATATATTTTGAATTTTGTTAGTATCATGTGTCCGAATACTATGTTATTAAAATATTTAATGTTGTTTTAGCACGGTTGGGACCATATATCAGGACAATATATCAGTTTGTCCTTGGTTTGCGGTAATGTTAGAACTTGTATAAGTGAAGTTACACAAGAATGGTTCTATTCAAAGTTTAGTTCTCATAGATCCCGATAGATGGCGGTGTACCATTCTGAATCGCGCTATTGAAAGTTGTTTTGTCGTTGGATATTAGCAAAAGGTGACATTGTAATTTTAACAATCCAATAAACCTGTCGTGTATTCAGTTGGTTTTTTATTACATAAGAACACCCTCGAATCTGACCTTGACGACCTGGGGTTGTTCAGTTCGAAATACCGTAAGTTCAAAATCCCGAAAATTCAAAATACCGAATTTTATAAGACCTCATTTCAAGGTTTTGTTTTTTTATTAGACAACAGATACAGAAATACTAGCTGCCCTACTCCTGTAGGTGACGTGATAGGTTAGAAATTTAAGTTACATTGTAAAAACACGGTTAATCAAACTTTTGGAATTTTGAACTTCGGCATATCAACTGTAGGTATATAAATCTTCGGGATTTTGAACATTCGGGATTTGAACTTTCAGGATTTTGAACTTTCGGGATTTGGAACTTTCGGGATTTTTTACTTTCAGCATTTTAAAATTCGGCCTATAGGGCTTATCAAATTCGGTATTTTAAAATTTGGCATTATAATACGTACCCGTATGAAAAAGGTTGTTAGAGAATATTTTTTTTAAATTAGAATCTTTAGGGAGGGACTGTAATAAACACCCAAAAGTATTTTGGTGTGACATAAAGAAATATCCAAAAACAAATGCTTGGCAGAATTGGTGGATGGCGGCTGGGGAGATCGACTAAGGATAGAATAAGGGATATGTGAGTGAAGATAAATGGCCACCCTACCATAAGAGGAACCTACACGGTAATTTCGGACTAGTTTAAAACCAGGGAGGAAGTAAGACGTGGACCTAAGTTGATGATTGAGAAAAGTTTCAGGAATAAGAATTGCCTGTATATTCTTTATATCGAAAGTGGCAAGCATAATTATATCTGAGTAGTGAGCCGTAATGCTTTGAGCATTAATATGCACCACATTAAAATGTTTTGGCACATTGGAGAAGCATTCGTCCAAAAGTTCATTCAAGGGTCGATCTGAGCTCGAAAAACTGGAGTCTGAAGAAGAAGAGCAAGAGAAAAAGAAAGTATAATAATGATATTACATACCTACCTAACTACCTATTCAATATTTAACAATATACTAATACATAATATAATACCCACAGGTTGACTGAGAGAAAAAATTAGAAAATAAAAAATATAAACATAACAAAAACACTGCATTTAATACGCAGATAAAAACGGTATTTTCAACAATAATCAGAAAACCGTGCAGTGATTTTGTCTGATTGACCGTTCTTTTTTTTTTCAAATTGCTTTTATTTACGATGCACCAACGCCATCTATGTGACCATAACTGAACTACTTCTCTGAATAGCACAACTTGTCTTGTTGTAATTGCTTAAAGCACATCTTGCCTAGCCTGCTTTAAAGAGCACATGCACCAGCCATTATTGATTTCGCAAACATAACATTATAATTTCAAAGATGGCACCACTATTGAATAATCAGACTTGCGCTGTATGTTTACAAACAATTAAAACGCGTATGTATTTAAGATGTTGCTCATGTTTGAAGCATTATGATATCGAATGTGTTAATGTTGGTGAGAAAAGATTTTACAACGTTATGACTGCAGAGCACAAAAGCAAATGGCAATGCCAAGAATGCAAAAACAAATTGCCAAAAACGGATACTAACACTCCCGTTATGCAAGATGATGCTAACATTACGACGCGCAACCGGTCTAACGTTAGGTCTGCAGCGGCGACTTCACCGCCGCCGATTATAACTATGAAGCAAACAGGTGGTGACGACGTTGCGCTGTCGCCTCAGGCGGTCTCAATTGAGGTAATGAAGGAATTGCGTCTCTTCCGCGAAGAAATGAGAGTAGCAATGCAAGAGGTTCGTGGTACAATATCGAGCCTTACTAATGCTATACAAACGAACAACTGCCGAATAGACGAACTCGAAGCGCGCGTCAACGCTATGGAACAACAAACGAACATCGAAGCCACCGGCAAATTCCAGGCATTGGAGCATACAGTCGCCAACCTCAGATTAGAACTAAACGACCGCGACCAAGAGCTACTATGTAATGACGTCGAGATCGCTGGTATACCCGAGGAAAACAACGAAAGTTGTGTTCACTTATTCCTAACCGTCGCTCAAAAGCTAGGGCTTGCGCTGGACGAGCGAGACCTTGTTAGTGCGGAGCGCGCGGGCCCCGTTCGGCGCGCGGCGCGCGAGGGCGAGGCGGCCCCCCGCCCGCGCCCGCTGGTCGCGCGGCTGGCCCGCCGCGCGCTGCGGGATCAGCTGTTGGCCGCGGCGCGAGTTCGGCGCGACGCGACATCTTCGGGGCTGGGTCTGAGTTCAACCGCTACTCGCCCCCTCTACATCAACGAAAGACTGACCCCCCAAAATCGACATTTGTTTTATCGAGCGCGTGGCGAATCTGCGCGTGCTCACTGGAAGTACGTGTGGACACGTGAAGGTAAAATATTTGCTAGAAAGAAGCATGGTTCTACTCGTCAGCGCCTGCGTTCTGATGCTGATCTCGTGAAAGTTTTTGGTCCCTGTTAACGTTAGCTCATACTTGTTATGGAGATATTGTTAATGTCCCATATTTTTACCAGGATAGAAATAATGATAGCAGTTTTATATATATTTTTGTTTTTGTTAGGCAAATGTTTAATATGTTTTCTAACTTTAATTTGCAAATTATTATGATGTGCTATATTTTTTGGAAAATACTTATAATTCATTTGTTATGTTTCATATGTTTACTTTTACATATTTTTAAAGTAATATTGTTTAGGTATTTTAATGATGATTTTGTTGTATTGAAACTTTTAGAGATGTTAGAACATTGTATTAGCTTTGTTTGTGTGTATACGCTTGTGTTTGTAGCTATTTGTTTGAAATATTTTTATAAAAAAATATATATTGTACTCGTGAATGTATTTCCCACGTTTTGCACTGAGCTCTTAGAATTGTATTTATGTTTTTGTTTCTGTACCATGATGTGGCTGTGGTTGTGCAATAGTAAGTCCATGTTATATGAGAAATTTATGTTTCAAAATTCATGTTTTGGATATTTATGTTATTCAGGGCATTATATGAATCACTGCTTAAAAGCGTTTATTGCTTTAGATTGGCGACATATTACACTTTTATGTCAAGTAGTTTTGTATTGCAAGCACATTTTAATTACCTACTCTTATAGCATCCAGTTTGTTAAATTCAAAAAGTTGTCACTTGGTTTGTTAAATCCTGGTTCTCTGGGCACACGGCATGAGGAATTTCTAGTGGCGATTGATCGCTCAAATGTTGATATTTTAGCCATCAACGAGACCTGGCTCAGGCGGGGCGAGGAAGCGCGCGCGCCGGCGCCCCCCGGTTACCGCCTACGGCACATCCCGCGGCCGGCCACCGTCCGCTCTCGCGGCGGAGGAGTCGGCTTTTACATAAGGCATGGAATAAATACTCGTCTTATTAAGCATCCGCCCGCAGTGTCTATAGAACAAATGTGGTTAAGTGTAAGCGTGAACGGTGTCAGGTTGGCTCTGGGTACCGCATATCGTCCGCCGTGGCTAGATTTAGACACCTTTATAGACGCCTTAAGCGACTCTATTTCCTCATTAGGCTGTTATGACCATATTGTTTTATTAGGAGATTTTAATGTTAATGTTTTGAACGCTCAAGACGTTCACACGATAAAGCTCGGAGACTTTCTGAATTGTATGAGCCTTACGCAATATGTGGAAGAACCAACACACTTCACTGCGCATAGTGAGACTTTAATCGACCTCATCTGCTGCAATACGCGTGTCTCTAACATATCTGTTGACCATATACCGGATCTCAGTAGTCATGCGTTTATCACATTTGATCTCAATATTAAAAAAGAAAAGCTGCCTCCAATCTTTTTAACGTTTAGACCACTTAAAGATATAAATGTTGAACAGTTCCACACTGAGTTAAATGCCATTTCTTGGAAGGATCTCGTAAGTGAAAATGTTAATATTATGTTGAGTGAATTTAATGGATTATTGTTATCTTTGTTTGATAAATATGCTCCACTTAAGCGTGTACATATAAGGAATCATTCACATCCTTGGATCACGTACAATATCAGGGAAATGATGAAATTGCGAGACAAAGCCCACGTTAGAAGTAAAGCTACTAAGCTAGATACTCATAAAATATATTATAATGAATTGAAGTCCATTGTCATTGCAGTAATCCGTAGTGAAAAAAGCGCATTCTTTAATCAATATATAAATATGTACTCACGTAATTCAAGGGTCTTATGGAAAAACCTGAAAAACATAGTAGGCAATTTTAAAAATAAGAGCTTTGACTTGCCTGTACATCTAAGTGATCCTACTCATATAAATAATCATTTTCTTGAGCTTCCTGGAAAAGAAGAAAGTGATCCATCTGTCTTAGCTGAGTACAACTCAAAGAGGTATTGCACGTCTGTCTTCACGCTTAAATCTGTGTCTGAAACAACTATTCTCAGTATTATCAAATCAATTAAGTCTAACGCACAAGGCGCTGATAACATTACTTTGGATATGATAATACTAACGCTGCCCCATACACTATCAATAATTACCAGTATTGTTAATACATCAATTGAGACTGGTATTTTTCCGGAGTTGTGGAAACACGCTATAGTTAAGCCTATTCCAAAAACCCAACACCCTAATGACATCAAGGATTTACGACCTATCAGTATTCTCCCTTTTATGTCCAAGATAGCCGAAAAAGTTGTTTGTATGCAAATGACCGAATATTTAGAAGCAAACCACATCTTACCTGAAAAGCAATCTGGATTTAGAAAGACGCGTAGCACTGCTACAGCCTTGGCAGATGTAGTAGACGATATACTGGCTGGACGGGATATTGGTGAAGGCTCATTATTGGTATTACTGGACTTCTCGCGTGCGTTTGACACTATTGACACACAGATTCTCTTATCGAAACTGGCTTGCTACGGGTTTGACTCTAATGCATTGAGGTGGTTTTCAAGCTACCTCTCTGGCCGTACTCAGCATGTTGAGACGCGCAGTGAATGTGGCATTTCAGCGGTTTCTGCCACCTCACCGGTCCGAAGGGGTGTGCCACAGGGGTCCATACTTGGGCCGATACTCTTCATCTTATACACTGCAGATATTATTGCAAATATAGAGAATTGTAACTATCACATATACGCAGATGACCTTCAACTGTACATTTCATTTAGGCCCGAAGCAACCAATGTTGCAGTTGATAAAGTTAATGCAGACCTAAGCCGAGTATCTCGTTGGTGTGACCGGAATAATTTGGTACTAAATCCAAACAAGTCCAAAGTCTTGGTACTAGGTTCCAAAAAGCTTATTAGCGATATTTCTTCCCGAGATCCAGCAGTTACAATACGTGGAGTACCTTTGATTCGTGTAACTCAGACTCGCAATCTAGGTCTTATTATGGATGAACAACTGCAGTTTGAGGAGTATGTTTCAGAAATAATGCGAAACTGTTTTTATAGGCTTAAGGTGCTTTATCGCATCCGCGAATGCTTGGCTGTGGATATGCGAATCAAATTGTGTGAGGCGCTGGTTCTATCAAAACTAAATTATGCCGATACTGTTTTCGGAGAGTGTCTATTAGCCCGCACTAAGAAGGTAATACAGCGAATTCAAAATGCTTGCGCACGATACTGTTTTCCTGTCCCTAAACATTCTCATATTTCTCCGTATCTTAATCATAACAGCTTGCTTAACATGTCTGCTCGACGTACGCTACACTTTGCTTCGCTTCTTTTTGGAGTTATGATTAGCAAGCATCCTTCATATCTGTACAACAAGTTAGAGTTCTCCCAGCGTCATATAAGAATCGCGCCGCGCCTCCTATGCCCACGACACAAAACGGCCGCTTTCCGTGGCAGCTTTCGCTATGCTGCCTCGAAGTGCTGGAATAACCTGCCACCGCCAGTTCAAAATTGTAAGACGGTTAGTACATTTAAGTTTAAATTAAAAAAGCATTTATTAGAATTACAGCTTTCCAGCACTTAAGCGGTCGTGCTGTGTCAATATTTTATTTTATTTTTGTAATTATTTCGTTATTTTGTTTTACAGTTTCGTTTTCGTTTTTTATACTTAGTAGCTTGTTTTGTTTATGTTTTGTATTGTAACCTTATAAATAAATTTTAATGTTAAAGTAAAAGTGTCTACGGCTTGCATCACAGGCAACTTACACTGTGTTAACAATAATTATTGTAGCTAAGTACTTATTTATAAAATAGTAGTTGTTATTTAAATTTTGTAGACATAAACTTAAATTTTAGTTTTTAAGTTTGTCTGGAGCTGCGCCTCCCTCTTACTGGTTCCACAGAATACCAGCGCCATGGCATGTAAATGTCACGGCATAAGCTGAGTGGCGACCATTTCGGTTGCATAATGCCTACTTTTTTTAATATCTTTTATGTATATTTGCCCTATTTATGCTCCGAATAAATGTTTTTCATTTCATTTCATTTCAAAAATTTAAACAGAAACAAAACAAACTACCTACACAAATTCACAATATATTAAAAGGCAAACAAAAAATCAGTAACAATTAGTGTTCTTACCGGCGTAGGCTCGCCCAACTGAATCGCCCCTCAACGATTCGCGGACGTGGAAGACCAAACCACCGGTGTAGATCCTTGCGAGAGGTGCTTCGGTTCGGATGGTACGGTGGTGCCGCTTTGCTGTTATCCGCAACGTCGGCTGGCCGTCTCGCGTTTGTAGGTAGATAAGATAGGTCGCGGGTTCTGTGGATTGTGGTTTGAGGGGAGCGGTGTTGCTACACACCCAATGATATTATATACAACAGATATGTTATAAGCGCGCGCATGTGAAGACTCAAATACGTCCTAATTGGGACGTTTTGTGTTTAGTCTGCGTCGAGCACAATCACGAGCGTGTCGCACCGTAGTTCCTGTGTCCTTACCAAAATAAATCAAAAGTGCCATCATGTGTGTTTCGGAAGTGCACCAATTATGACTCTAAAGTAAACAAAATACAAGGGTTCTCTTACCACATATCAATATGCAAATATACTTAATTATTTAGTATATTTCAATTATTTTTCCGAACAATCTAATAACTGACGCAAAGACGCCATGTTCAGGTGAAGAAAGAGAGAGCAATCTAGTTTTGACGCTAGAGCGATAAGGATGCGTGCGCTGCGGACATAGATTAGTTAGTGCAGAACCGAATATTAATATTGACTTAAATGCCTACAATTAAAGACCAGTTGTTCTTTATTTTTACTTCGTTTTGTAAAGCTATCTATTGTATGTAATGGACTAATTTAGTTTCACTGAATTGGCTATTTGGCTGTTGTAACAATAAAATATGAAATATGTCGATTATGGCAGATTATAATTTAACGATAATATCAGTTTTTCTTTGTAAATATTTTATTATTACAAAATAAATTTGCGATTAATTGTCTGTGGATTACAAGACCAGAAACACGGGCCATGATTGAGCTTCATGTGACGCCACATTTCACAAAATAAACAAAAACTATCTTGTAGGTTTCAAGATAAATGTTTATTGTGGTGTGACGTCACAGACATTTAGCCAAATGTCACATGACCAACCGTTTTCTGGTATCAATGATATTATTATAATAACTATAATATCATTGCTTGTATTAAATAAGCGTTTGTAATCTTCAAAATACTTTTCCGAAAACTGTCAAGTAGCCAATTTGTTTTTCTACTATATATAATACATTACTGATAATTAAGGATTATTAATGTTTTTTCTTTTAATGAATTAGGTTTCTGAGTAATTAGGTCAGTTCGTGAACAAATAAGCGAATTTGTCATAAAATCTGATTTAAATGAAAAAGGGTTACATTTTGCTAGCAATGAAGACGTAGAGAAATTAAAGTGCCGCATTTTAAAAAACGTTTGTATTCTAATGTTTTGACTCATTTTTCAAACATTCATCAGATACCCATTTTCAATCATCGATTACATCTCATTAAAACCATAACTGATAAATACATAAATATTCGTCGCCATTCTGCACATAAAAATAACCCCGAAATACAATAACTTTCTAAAAGACAAAAAAGAAATAAATAAAATCTTTTTGAAGGTATTTGAAATATGTATTTTATTTCGTTTCTTTTGTTATTAATTATTTCATTGTTCAAATTTCCAATAAATATGATTTACTTTTGTAAGAAGTTTTATTTCTTACCTATGTACTGACTTTTCAATCAAGTGTCCACTCTACGACTAAAATGTTACTCTAATCTAACCTCACGTGCGTGTGGAGAGCCGGTCTTGCCGCGTTGCGTATCTACTTGTCAGTGTGTGTAGTTTTTTTTATTATTTTTTATTTAAAATGGGTTTGCGTTTGGCCTCAGTCTCGCCTGGTGGTAAGCGATGACGAGGCCGACGGTGGTACACGCTTACCCAGAAAATGCCTATTCACTCTGGCCTTGAAGATACTAAGGTTGTAAGTATCCGGAAACACAGACGCAGGGAGAGCGTTCCACTCCATAACGGTGCGTACTTTTTTTTTTTTATAAAATAGGGAGGCAAACGAGCTGGCGGGTCACCTGATGGAGAGTAATCACCGCCGCCCATGGACACCCGCAAAACCAAAAGAATCGCAGACGCGTTGCCGGCCTTTAAGGGAGGAATAGGTTTAAGAAAGGAATAGGAATTGGGTATAGGGGGGGTGGGGGAGGGACCTCCGGAACCCTCACTGGTCGGACGAAACACAACAGCACCAAGTGCCATTATTTCACGCCGAATAATAGTGAGAGGGTAGTATTACGCCGGGCGAGCCGGCCCAATGCGTGCTGCAACGCAGCGTGGCTCTACCACTCAGTCAGTGTCACTCATTTAGCACCACCCAGGGGTCACGTGTAGGGTCTCAAGGGTAAACCTACGGACGCGAGTAACTTTAACCCCCATAAAAGATGCAGCAAACTGCTGGGTACGGATTGTTGAAAAGTCAACGACATGGGGGTGGAAGCCCTCCTGGCGTCTAGTGGTCCGGTGATAGAAAGTAGAGGGTGGTATCAGGTTATGTAGTTCCTGCGCACACTCGCCAAAATACACCTTATAGAAGACCGATAGACAGGCGACTTTACGCCGATGCTCCAAACTCTGAAGTTTGAAATGAAACACTTTTTACGGATTAACTCGCGTTTAATTTACTATTTACATAGTTTTTATATTATCCTGACGTTTCGAACCCTTTACAGGGTCCGTGGTCACAGGGAGACTGAGGTGTTGGTGGTCTTATAGTTAGAAGTTATTTGCCTACCGTCAATAATTTTTATATTTTACCGGGTGCGTTCAAGTTTACACAATACGAGCTAACAATATTTTTAGGTCTGGCAATGTGTTGCTGTTGGGGCTGGGATTTGATGACCTGTATGATGGGGTCCCAGGCAGGTGGTAAATTCCAACCATCCTCTCTATTGAAATTACGATGTTTTTTAATTTCAATAGCCTCGCGTATCATCCTACGCATGAATCGTTGTTCCTTGGCGAGTATTTGAGGTTTACTAAACTAAAACTGTATTGTGTAAACTTGAACGCACCCGGTAAAATATAAAAATTATTGACGGTAGGCAAATAACTTCTAACTATGAGACGACCAACACCTCAGTCACAGTATAAATATAAGCTAAAGCAGTACGGAAGCTCGACCCTTTTCTTGTTTTATATACCTACGCGCCAATTGAGCGTTAGGGTTGCCCTCTTGTATTTTTAAACTGATATTTTTAAAAGTATTTTGTTTAGTTAGCGCTGTATCTCAGCTAGTTAGCGCTTTTTTTGATTTAACTAGCAAAGCATAAGGGTGGTCACTTTAAATTTTTTTAAATTAAAAACTAATAAGTTAAAGATGGCGGCTAATTTCCTCATTCTATCATCGGATTCATTGTCGGAAACCCACAGATCCCCTGATATCGATTTTTAAAGCAATCGGTCGAATAACTAAAAAGTTTAAGATGGAGGCTTTTTTATCTCATACTTATAACGGAGTCGTTGTCAGAAACCACACAGATCCCCAGATATCGATTTTCAAAGCAATCGGTTAAATAACTAAAAAGTTCAATTTGGCGGCTACTTTTTCTCATTTTAATTACGGGTTCATTGTCAGAAACCACACAGATCCTCAGATATCGAATTTTAAAGCAAAGTTTATTATAAAGGATTAAGTTTCGTAGTATCAATTCTTATTATTTTTCACCATTAAAATAACGCGCGTTAAAAAAAATATACTTAAGTAAGTACGGCAACTATCACCTAAACAACCAAACGATTTATTTAAAAGAAAAGCTTTTTATTTAGTAATAATAAATCATTCTTACCTTTCAACATCAGCAGGAAGTTTGAAAAACGAAAGTTCCGGTTTTGAAGAAGCCGAGTTCATGCAGCCGTATACTACACAATACACTCGTGGCCTTTTTAAAAATCGCGCAAAACACAACAGTGAACACTCGTTCTCGACGCGATACGCGCTACCAGGGGAGGGAAACTCCTATAGTAGGAGCAATGACACGTTTCGAGTTGTGCCATCTAGGAGTGTTATTCCGCAATATTTCAAAAAAATATTTAAGTGTCTCGCTAGATGGCGGTTACTCGAAGCGCTTCAATCGAATATAAAAATCGATTAAACATAACTTTAGTTAACATAATCAGAATATTACTTAAGAACATCATTTATGCTTGTAGCATTTATTTTTTATTTCAATAAATCGATTAAACATAACATTAGTTAACTTAATCAGAATATTACATAAGAAAATCATGTAAGCTTGTAACATTTATTTTTGTTTCTTAAAATACTTGTATAATAATCGATTAATAAGATTTTAATCGAATTGTATATCGATTGATCGACACTTGAACTGCACTTTTTTATTGCTTAGGACCGCTTGTTTGTTTTGTTGTTTGCTTTCGTGCGAATTTTTGCAGTATTGTCGTTCTTCCCTGTAATTAATAATTACGTTGAGACTTGAGATAAGTGCATAATCCTTCTCCGGACCCAGAGTTACAAGATGAATTTAACTGTGGAACACTACAGTAGTGATCCTGCGTCTTACTTAATTTGCATTGTTGTGATGTGAATTGTGATATTTGGACACTGGACAACTGGCAAAACTGGACGCTTTAATTAATTTTTGTGACATTGGACATGTATTGGACTCTATTACTACGTACGTACTATTAAGTCTAGTTAAGTCAAGCAGACCCATCTTCAAATATAACAATATTATCACCACAAAGTACAGGTACCTATAATTAATAATATTATTGATTTATAATTTAGTTACATACCTATTGACTATATACATGTGTACAATCAAAGATACTTGCTTACTGCTGGTAGAATTTTGCACAAATTGTGCCGCTTGTGATTTGGCCGGAGTATTAAGTAATAGTATGATTTAAGTATTGTATTAGGATTTTCGGTGTACAATATTTATGACTTTTCTATCAAATGCATTTAAGTACCTAAGTAATGCTGTTTTGTTTTTCAGATATATAGGTAAAAGACCATACCTATTGTTGCAAACCAGCTGATCAGTCATCACAAACTAAAGGTATTTATATTATTATTATTCTCTTTATATAATCTGTACAATCTTAAGATAAATGTTTACAATATTTCATAAAAAATAAAAAAACCATATTTACAGTATAAAATATTCTAAAAAACTTAACCTAGGCTGCCACCGGCAGTGGGGATAGACCAAAGCTATCGGTGGGTAGGGCTTCAGAATGAGGAACCTCCTGACAATTCGTGCCTTGTCACGGAGTACTGCCTTTTGTATCTGACCCTTGATCAAACCTTTCAGTGAGAGGCTCTTAGCTATAAGACTGTTTGCCGAAACGATTATCAGTACAATAATGATTGAATCCACATTCCACATATTATTATAAGTTGACTTGCATGTCATGTTGTAATAAGTTTTTTATTTGCAGATACAAGGAGACAACCGCAAGGTTTAACCTATTTTAAATAATTCAGAAATAAATAAAAAAAACCAACCTTAAGAGTGTAATATACAGGTTAAGAAATCGCAGCAAGAACAAGATTAGCTAGTGCTATTAAAATGTCTGATAATAAAGGTTTACAGAAAGTTACAGGAAAAATGAGTTTACCAGCAAAACTATTTACAGAAATTCAACATAGAGAAACTATGAAAAATACAAAGGGTCGTTACTTCACAAATGAAGAAAAAATGTTGTCAGTCTCATTCTATAATATGCTCTTCTTTCGAAATGTTTCACATTGCCTTCTGCAAAATCCTTAAAAAACCTTCTAGGAAAAATTTAAATATTACCTGCTGGAATACAAAAAAAAGTAATTTTTGTAAAACTAAAGCACACTTCTGAGCAAATCAACAAAGATGAATGTTATAAATCGAATTTTGTGAGGAGAATTAAAATATGATGGGGATGATTATTCTAAAATGTAAACTAAATTGTATTATGCGAAACATAAACATATTAAAAATAGAAAATGAATTGTCGTTTTATTTCTGAGTTCCCAAACTGGCTGTTGCATGCAAAACCTTGTAAATCAGGCTGGTTTGATTTCATAAATTTAATGCTGAGTGAATTTTACTTACATTAAATTTATGAAATCATATCAGCCTGATTTACAAGGTTTTGCATGCTTTAAAATTAAAATTTAGCTCCTAATATACCTATAGGTATGTATATTGGTCAAAAGTTGTGGAATAACACCACGAGAGAGAGCCTGGTTCAAACATGTTGGCAAAAAAAATCCGCGAGATGGCCATCTAGTTCCGACAGTATTACCTTTATCTATGCGCGCTACTGAGAGCACTGCGATGTCCGCTTAGGGGCCCTGTAAAGACGTGCGTCTGTGGGCGTGCGTCATTTCGAGCGTTTGTACGTAGCTTCCTTACTGCTTTAGCTCATATTTATACTGTGCCTCAGTCTCCCTGTGACCACGGACCCTGTAAAGGGTTCGAAACGTCAGGTTATTACAAAAACTATGTAAATAGTAAATTAAACGCGAGTTAATCCGTAAAAAGTGTTTCATTTCAATGTGTAGTGCTCGCTTAAACCTCAGAAAACAATATCTCTGAAGTTTGGTTCCAACGAGCGCATCGTCGCCTATGAGTCTCCTAGCCCTTCGGTCCACTGAGTTCATTGCGTCCAACTGGTACTTGGCAGAGCCATCGTTTTGTTTTGCTCGTACTCGTAACAGATTTTATACGCAAATTACTTTGAACGTAACGTATCTATAGTTTATAATATCATTGTACACACCTAGTGAAATTCACTGCTACAGCACTTAATTATAGTTTTGGATTGGATAAATAGAATAAATACTAAGAAATCACCCGATACTCTCGTACCAAGTGATTCGTCGCAGATACCGTCGAGAAAAAGCAACACAATTTAACGTTAAAATAGTGAAGTAAACAAATTGACAATGACAGATATTTTATACACCTCAAACAAAATATTTCTGATCTTCTCATTCTCACAAATTATCAAAAAGCAGAAAGCAATAACGCGTAGGTAATATATAATTTAGTTGAGTAGAGTTGAAGTAAAGAGCAAGATAAAGGATATACAGAATAACAGCAAAGTAGCAAGTACCTAAGCGTAATGTAAGAAAAATAGACAACACAATAGTTACAACTACAAATAAAGCAAATTACACCTAATGTGTAACTACAAAGCCTACTGCAAGTGCAAAGTCAATGCAAATAAGTGCTGCTAACATCTAAAGTAAGTTAACAAATAAAAAAATGACATTAAAAAAAATAAGAACAATATTTATCAAATTTTAATGAACTTAATTAAAAAAAACACCTACTTGTTTCTTGCAGGGACAGCATGTTTGGCCCTTGTGTTGGCGGCAGACACCGAGAGTGTCTTTGCAGGGCTGACAGCGTCATCAACAACCGACCGACCGAGGCAGCAGTTGTCGCACTAAGCCTCTCAATATTTGCCAATGATGATTTATCAGAGGCAACAGACACTGGTTGAGGTGTGTGAGTCTTCTTAATCTCATTTTTGAAGACTGCCATCCGCCTTGCAAAAGATTGTGTTAGTGATTCCAATGTTCCCTTCAAATAAGTGAAGTGATAGTGCAGTTTTACAAATAGTGCTATGATTAAAGGAATAAATATATGCAGGTATTTATGTACTCTAACACATACTTTTATGTAGAAAAAAATATGTATTAATTACCAATATTATAAATCAAAAATAAAACAAGAGCTGCACAAAAGTAATAGTAAAGTATGTCTATACGGTTTTGTCTTACTTTCCTTACATTAATTTTAAGTTTGTGACTTACTGTTGAATGTAGTTCATCTTGTTATTATATTACCAATAAATAAATTACGATAAAAAAAACTTACTAATTACAACAATGTTTATGGGTTATTGTAACAAGAGTAGTTTTTAGGAGTTTTTTTCTATTTATCAATATTTTGACATTTTGGAATTAGCTGCCCTTGATCCTACACACCTATTTTCTATTTAGTTAGATATTCATTGTGTAGTTCATAAGCAGAAAATGTTACAATGAAACATGATGTCTAAAATTTATAAAATTCAAACAAATTCTCTACCTGAAGTAACAAAATGCAATTGTAAGATTGTTTTGTTACCTTAACGAGTTGAATGTTGTATTGAAAAAATGAAAGTCATTTCGTACACCTATAAAATAAATACTGTAAATAAATGAAAGCATATGAAAAAAATGAATTTTATTAATTTTAGAAATCATGTTTCGTAGTAACATTTGCTGCTTAACCCCTTGAGGATCGTAAAACCAGACACAATTGAAATTCAATTGTTTCGGGACCGCCGGCTTATGATCCTTGACCTATAATTAAGAACTACACAATCGATACCTATCTAAATATAAATAGTGTTAGTTTTATTTTTCAAAATATCTTGGTTCGATTCCCGAGCTGAGTACAATTTTTTTTTAAATTTATGAACATCGTTTTTCTTGTTACCAAAATCTATGACATGGTTCCTGAGAACAGATCTTCGTACCTATGACTTATAGTTTCAGACTTTCCCATACTGACCGATCTAAATGTTACACTTTGTATATCGGCACCTGGATCTAACCAACTTGCTCTGATTGTCAAACAGAAAAATTACCAAAATTGTACTCAAAGACGGTGTAATAATAATCATTATACTATATTTTTATAATAGAGTTTAATGCTCAACTAATTAATAAAATATCATGAGCGTACCTGTGTGGTAAGCCCCGTTTAAATATTTTGCTGTTTTTATTAATACAGAAAAGTAAAAAAAAATGTATTTCTGTTCCTTTTAAAACACAACCTCAATAGAATAATGAAGTTGCCTTCTTACAGAATATACAATGGTGACGTCCGTGAGAGGCAGGCCATTACTTATATACGAGGGGTATAAATTTTATAGGAAGACAATAAAGAAATGCAAGACTTTGTGGGTCTGCTCTACACACAACAGCAAGGGATGTAGGGCCAAGTTATACACTATTGAGTCGATAATTACAAATGTCAATAGTGATCATAATCATTAAAATTTTGACCAAACCCTAATAAAACTTTTATTTTCCTGTCTAAAATAAGTAAGTACCTACTTTCAGTTTTACAGACTGAACAATGCTATATATATTGTAGGTACCTATATTATATTTGATTTAATAAAAGCATGTTGATATAATACAACACTGTCACGTGGTGTTGGTTGCTTTATTTAATGTGTTCACTGTTGGTATGTCATAATATATAAATAAATAAATATATAGAAATGATTATTTTTTTACGGATAAAGCTAAGACAAAAATCAAAATATTAAAAAGTAGAAGTCTGTAGAGGAGCAATGTCAGGACGCAAACGTTCCAATATATATACAAACATACATAGGCACATACAATCATGTACCTATTCTGTTAATGTGCCAGTAGTCTAAAATTAGCCAATTTTTTTTATTTTAAGTCTGTATTGTAATTATTTTGTTTCTTAGTGTGCAGTGCACGCGTCTGTAGGTTGGCCTATTCTGGATCTGTCAGGTTTCTCTAATGGTATTGATCCTTAAACCCAAATGATAGGGTTCAGTATTTGTTGGGTTTGGCATTTTGTGGTAGGTTGGCTTGCTGGCGTCTGTACTTTACGTTAAATACTTAGTGTATAACTAGAGTTTTTGATGTTTACTTTACTTTTATCATTATGTATTATTTTAAAGATAATTTTAAGGAATTTGGAGTACTTAGTATATTTTATTTTTATGGTTGTCATGTTAATTGGTCATTTTGAATAACGATTCTGGCCTAATCAATTTAGCTGTAATACTCTTATTTGTATACTAGTACTGGTACTGGTTGTCTGGAAGAGATCGCTTAGAGCGATAAGACCGCCGAATTGTAACTGTATTTTTAATCGTTTTATTTTTTTAATCGCTAATTTTTTTATTTATTAAGTTCTATGTAAATCTTTGTGGTGTTGCAGTTAAAGTGTTGTCTAAGTATCTACCTATCTATCTATCTAGTAGACTGAAGTTGGCTGTTGTTAATCTTATTCAATAAAATAAAAAATATTGTTATGATACTGACGTTGAAAGCTGCTGCTAATTCAGCTGTAGATTGAGTAGGTATCATCGGCTTCTACAGACGAATTTAATTCGTCACTGTCGACTAAAGTGTTTGGACGACCGTGGGTTCCATATTTAATGGTAATCGGATCAATTGATTAGCACATCCCTATTTGTCCAATGTAGTAGCTGCCGGGGTTTTAGCACTTAAGTTTTAATAGTCGTACGATGTTGTCGTATTCTTATTATAATAAATGTTTTAAGAACAGAGAACTTAGTTTGTTCTTATTAGTACTTATATGGTACTTATTAGACGTTGCAGTTGCAGCCTCTCATAATCGTTGTTCTTTATTAGTCGAAATTCTACTTAAAAACGGTACTTATTATAATAAGTATTCATTGATAATAATTATTAAGACAGGGTTTAATGCAAAACTACTTAGGGTGGACTCGACCAAACTGGAATAAGACTTACCTACTCCGAGATTATTTTTTTATACTAAGCCCGGCAAATGACCCCACTCCACCTGATGTTAAGTGGAAATGAAGTCCAGGCGCGAGGACAACTGGTGCAGCGTAAGAGACGTAGCATCAGTCACCCTCACTCTGCCGGCCCACAAAGTGCCTCTTCACGCCTCGTTTGAAGGACCCTAAAAGTTAGTCTATAGGTACAAGTTCGGCGCTTAATCTAGGTATAAGACCTTATTCCAGTTTGGTCGAATCCACTCTAAGTAAAAAATCCTACCTACGCATAACTGTGTGTTAAGCCCCGTTTAAATATTTAATTTATTTATAATGGAACAGGAAAATTAAACAAATTATTTATTTCTGTTCCTTTGAAAACACAACCTCAATAGAATAATACAGTTGTCTTCTTACAGAATTTACAATGCTGACATCCAGAGGAGGCAATCCATTAGTTATACTTATACCACCAGGGCTTTAGATTCTGTATGAAGACACTAAAGAATCACAAGTCTTTGTGGGTCTGCTCTACACACGGCGGCAAGGGATGAAGGGCTCATTTATACACCATTGAGTCGACAATTATCAAAGTCAATGATGAACATAATCATACAATTTTGACTTACTTAACTCTAACTTTTTGTTTTCCTGCCTAATAAATAGATTAAGATTTATAGAATAAACAATGCTTTAAGTAAATATACTAAAAAAAGCTAACATTCAGTCGGTATTTTATTTTGAATTAGCAAAAACTCGGCCGGCGGTGCGAAATTATTTATTATGGAGGTATGTTTTTAGAATAAATTCATTACATTTTGAAAACTCTTTTATTTAACATCGCTGCTCTAACCGCTAAGCTACCGATACCTACCCCAGAATACTCGTTGAATTATTTCTAGTAGTTTGTGATTTACGCTGTGAGCCAGCGGAATTACGTCACTGTGAAGTCTACCCTCACAGTCGAAAGAAATACTATTGCAAGTAAGTATTTGACGATCGATAAAGACGTAATAATAATTGCTTAAAAATATCTTTATTATTGAAATTTTGAGGATTTTTTAAAGTATGGTAAGCATATACACCCTCTGCAACTGACGTGGTAGTCTGACAGACACCGCAATATGAAAAAACTTCCTGGATTTCGTTATTTTTTAAATTATGCCCATCGCGCTCTCAGTACCTTGCCAGCGCGGGCCAAGACGTTTGTCAGTCAGCCGCGTGCGGCCGTGAAGTGTGTACACGTCGGTGTGTGATGAAAGGTGTCTACGAGTCTATCACGTCAACGTTCAGGTAGGTGTTTATCAGAATAATCAACCACCTCAGTATTATCGTTATGTTTTCATAGTGTTTCCTAGACAACTACGTCAGTATAATTGTACTCAATCACAATTCTCGCTGTTTGTACACTACTTATTTCTCACGTGAGTTTATTAAAAATTGCCTAAATATTTTATTTGGGTAGCTATAGCGTCATTTTTATTTTGAGCAATTTTTAGTACACGCCCTCTTAGAAGTTGTTTGTATTTTTTTCAGATAGCTCACTCAAGTGACTCTCGTAGTTCTAAAAGACCAAATAGAGCAATGGTTGAATGAAAAGAGCGAACACGAATTCAGCGATGTTGATGATGACGGTGATGACCCGGATTTTGAACTAGAAATCCTACCTTTGAATGATGATAAAGTTTCTGCCACTGATGAGGAGAAAATATCAACTACCTCGCGACATCTCTCAAGAAGATGTATTTCAGGACATCGTGCAAGAAGAAGAATCTCAGGACACCGTTCGAGAACATTACAAAGGTGAAAATGAAGAGTAGACAAGAGTGTCCAAGAACATCACGTACTCACAATATAATACGATTACCAAGGCGTCGGAATACGAATAACTGTAGGATATTTTGAACTTTGGACAAAGCTTGATGATTCTATGTTAGAAACTCTTCGTTGGCCTATGGCAATTTTTCAGCGAATGCATGGCAGGCGTGAATAGCTTTGTCCTTTATCAAGCATGTGAAGACAGTGACAGTAAAATGAGAAGAGAAAATTTTATTTTGAATATGGCAAGGGCGTTAGTCCTTGATCACATGAAAACCTGCGTATATAATGAAGATTGCCAAGGGAACTGCGAATGGGGATAAGTCGAGTTTTGGACAAATATCTCCCCCCACCACCTCCAAAGAGGAGCTCAGATTCATCAAGTGGAAGAAAGTTATGTCATATTTGTCCCGCCAAAATAAAAAGATTGCAAGTATCGCTGTTGCGACTGTCAGAAGTCGATATAGTAATCCGGCCATGGGCAGAAAATACAAAATCTCGTATGTAAGTTTTGTAAATACCTACAACAGGTATGGATGTGTTCGGGATGTCTTCCAAATATCGAAACTGCTTGTTGTACAGTTCTAAAGTAGTGGATGGGGCAGCAGTGACGTTATAAAGATGGCCGCCGACGGTTTTGTTTTTCTTCAATTTTGCGCATTGATGCGGTCAATTTGCTTGTGCAAGGTGTTATTTAAAAGCGCATTAAATGTACTTTAATCACTTCATAGAGATCTATAACGAAAATATGGTATTTACAAAAATATTTTGAATTAATTGAATTTCCGTTACTTACAATGAACTGTTCCTGCATTTTTCTCGGAAACGAGTAACTTTTTCTGAATAATATTGTTTTTTCAAACATGCAGAATTTCATGAGTTATCAACAAATAGAAGGTTCATCAAAATACGACTTCAAACGACTGTGCTGTGTCCATTAATCTGGAGCGAGGAGCACTATCACGACGAGTCCAAGCGTGCGTGCGTGCGTCGTCGGAGGTTGAGCAGCGGGCTGCATAGTCACAATGACAGTGTGTCAGCCAAGATCACAATTCACCTTTAGCGATTATCTCGTTTATACAGTCAACCATACAGGAATGAGCTGCGTTGGAAAGTTATTAATCAAAAAAATAAAAGGAAAAAACAGGCCAAGTTCTCGTGATACTTCATTATTAAGTGAATCTTTAAAAAAAATATTAAATCTGAGATTTAGGAACCTAAGCCAAATACAATCAATACAAAGGGAATGGATCCCCCTAGCATTATATTAAATGTATGGAAAGGGTGTCCGTTTACTCTGCAGATGACTGTACCGACGTACACGTACAAATTAGACTGAGCTAGCTGACGAATTCACAGATTCAACATAGCATGTTTTTAGAGATCCAAGCTTGCATAGCCTATCGTATTTTGATCTTGGAAACTATTCTCTCTGAACTGCGAAATGTTCCATATTTGGTGCTTTTCATTCGGTGACCTTAAACTTCATGTACTTAAACATTAGTCAATACAGTTGAAATGGTTCGTGAAAACATTGCACACAGTTTGCTCGGTTTGCTAGAAGTTCGCACTCCATGCGATGAATAAAGATTCTAAGGGCTGATTTTTTCTTACAAACTTATCCGTCTGGTAAAGTATTAGGCGACCTATTTGAAATATCAATTGTAGAAAGAGAAAAGACATGATTTGACAGTACCTTTTCAAATTGTTTGTATAGTACTTTAGCTAACGAATAAGTTTTAACTGACAATTGAAAAATCGGCCCTTTGTTGAATAATGCTGGATGAAAATGCTTTTTTTACAATATGCACTAGGGTGTCTGGCACTTGACCTGATGGGAAGTGACGATACGGCCAAAGGTGGAGAATGCCTGTCTACTTAGAAACAGCTTATTCAATATGGCCTTGAAGGAGTCCAGGTTGTACGTACGAGTACCTACTGTTTGAGGAACATACTAGCAGGCAAAGCGTTTTATTCCATAGGCATTAGAAAGGTCAAGCCAAAGCGGTTTGTGCGGATAGCTGGTAATATATTATATAGATAAGGGTGGAACGCCTGCCCGTCTCTTGTGCCACAAAGGCGGAAAGGGAATCTTAAACAATTTAATAGTTTTATCTACAGCGTGTTTCTTGTAAGGTGTCAAGCCGATGTATGGTGATAGGGAACTACCATACCTATCCATTGGACCCCCATGTATGTTCTACGATTTTTTGTAGTTTTCGAGTTATAATTTTTTTTCGTTTTTTTATGATTCACCGACGAGACGGCTCTAAAAAAATTATATCTTTTTTTGGGTCGACTTTTCTATGATGTCTTTTTTTTTAAAACAATGCCTATTGATTGCACTTTTATGAGTAAAAAAATCTCCTTCCTAACTTTAACCTATAGTACTAAAATTTTGATCCTAACTTTAAAAATTGGGTTCATCAGAACAGAATGGAATTTTCAACTTCGATAAAAAAAATAAAAAAACATTTTCCATAGTTTCTGACTATTCTCAAAAACTGCCCAACCAAATATGCTTTAAATTAATACAAAAAAAGATGTACTAAATGGGACTTTTTTTGCTGAAATCGGTCGTTGAACGTGGTAGATCGGAAATTGTGTAATTTTCATCTATACTAATATTATAAAGAGGAAAGATTTGATTGTTTGTTTTTATTGAATAGGTCCCGAAACTACTTCACCGATTTAAAAAATTCTTTCACCGTTGGGAAGCTACACTATCTCCGGGTGACATAGGCTATAAATATTTGTAAAAATATTTCTTACGGATCTCAGAGGTGAAAACTTCTAAGATTTGATGAAGCAATGTTGACTAAAAACATAAGCATCAAGCACTGACAAATTTCGACCGTTGAAAGCCAGACCTCGGTAGCCAAGTGGTTAAGGCAGCCGCCCGGAATGCGGAAGGTGCGTGGTTCGATTCCCGCCTGAGGTTGTCGTCTATTTTCAGTGTTTAAAATTTTACTTAGGTAAGTATATTTAAGCGTTAATAAAACGCTAAATATAAAACATTAATAGGCTACAATATATTTTAAAAACAATTAGGGATCCTTACTAAAACTCAAATAAATTCCTTACATCGTGTTCGCTACGAAAACTATTGATGATAGAACAAATGCGATTTAGGCGTCGTCACTGGGGTACGCGAGGGGAGTAATTTTGAAAATTCGTCACGGGGTCCACGCGAACGTAGTCGTGGGCGGTCTGCTAGTATTTTATAATTTCTTAGTATCTTTGCATATTCTTGTCTATCAGGAGATTAATTATCCCTTTACGTTTAAGAAGAACTCAGTTGATCCTAATAACATACATTTCATACTACTATCCTCAAAATTACCATTAATAATGAGAGAGCCAAAATAAAACTCAATATGCAATAAAAATTTAATATGTTCAATATGCCAACCAAACGATATGCACATTCGGCACCGCCGCAAAAATGTTTTTCTTAAATTTTTGCGGCGGTGCAGCATTTTGAGTTTTATTTTGGCCCACCCATTATTACTTAATGGTAATTTTTTATATTTAAACTCAAAAGGCGGCACCGCCGTGACGACGCCTACATCGCATAAATCGCATTTGTTCTATCATCAATAGTTTTCGTAGCGCACACGAGTTATGTAGGTGTAAACCACCCACATAGCACGATAAGACACCACGTACCAGGAAGCAGCCATGAAGATAACACGTAGCAGGAAACGAGGACAATCAACACCATTGTTATGACCATGATTGCTAACGACCTAATTCATGTACAGCATTAATTAGATAACCTTTTGTCATGTAAACAAGAACATTAAGTATACTATATATTGTAATACAAGATTAAATAAAGTCAGTCTTAACCAGCTCCTCCGAGCATCAACACCTTCTTATCTGTTTATAAATTAGCTTTTTAAAAAGCCTTTCGCCCTCGCCCACATCCTAACTGGCGCAGTCGGTAAACCACGCGTTCATAAGCGAATCAAGTTCGAATCAGTGAGCTCGACTTCGTAACGCGGGTCAAGAATCTACAGTGGTCGTCGGCAGCAGATATCAAACAGAAGACTCAATCTATCATCGATAATGCTCAAGTGGTAAGCATAAAACTCTGTTTACTACCAAGAGTCCTTTCACACTAACCTTGTGTAACCTATATTTTGTTGTGTTAATTGTGGTATTTCTAATCTGAGGATAAAAATGGCCAACGAAAAGAAATTAGACATTAGCACAGTCGAGGAAAAAACTATTGCAATTGACTATAGTACCCTCTCTATATTGTTACCATCATACGATGGCAACAAAAGAACATTAGCATTCTATTTAGAAGGCGTAGAAAACGCACTAAATTTAATCACGAATGGGGACGACCCCAGTGTAGCTTGTTTAATAAGAAACAAACTTACCGGTAAAGCTGTTGAGGCGCTCTCAGAAGGAACAGGTGCAAAAACCTGGTCCGAGATAAAAGCGACGTTAAAAAATAGATTTGGCGAATTCCGTAATGAAATTCAATTAATACAGGAATTAATGCGCCTGAACAAAGATAATAACTTAGATATTTTTTCAGAAAAAATAAGGGCTTTAGAAAGTACACTTATACTATCTGATCCCAACAAAAGAGAATTTTATCGGCAAATGGCGCTTAATGTATTTTTAGAAAAGATAAACCCAATGACTGCAATATTCATAAAATTACAACACGTTGAAAATTTGGAACAAGCAGTAACAATCGCGAAACAAGAAGAGGTTAAACTTAGGAATAGGAGGGCCCTACAAATCAATAATAAACCTCCTTACCAGAAACCTAACTTTAATACAAACACTCAGACCAAATTCATAGCTCAGAATAGGAAGGAACAATATAATAAGAAACCTTCACCAAACCAATCAAATAAAAATTTCCACTTTCAAACATTGGATCAAGAAGATGATTCAATAAATGAGGAAATAGATAATCCCGAAAATAATGAAGATGTAAATGATGACGAAAATTTTCTCACCGACAATTTCGAAAACCTTATAACATAGTTTACATGAATAACGTACAGAATTATAACCGCTTACCTTACATATATATCAGCGAGTTAGGAGGCAGATTCTTACTCGATACAGGTGCCTCACAATCACTAATTCACCCTAATATAGTAAAAAACAAAAACATTAATTGCGAAATAAGAGAACAAACACACTATATAAAAACAGCACACGCAACTTCTAAACACGACAAAGTAGCAATTATCACACTTCCACATAGCTTATTTAAGAGAACAATAACTCATAAATTTTTACTATTCGATTTTGACACTGATTTTAGAGGTTTATTAGGATTAGATTTTTTAATACCATTAAAATGTAAATTAGATATTAAGAATATGATGTTATGCACAGACAAGACACAAATACCAATCAGGGATGACATTAAATCATATAGCACAATTAAACCCAAATCAGAACAAATAATCAGTTTACTTTGTAATAATAACGAAGGCGAATACCTATTGACCGAAAAAATAACACAAGACGGTCTTCACTTCCCAGCAGCTTTAGTTACAGTAAAAAACGGAAACTTGACAACATCAGTAATAAATAATTCAAATAATACAATTAAATTAAAAAATAGTTGCCAATTAAATCTAACAAAACTAAAACAGACAAACTTATCAAACATAGTATCCATAAATAAGATATCAGTGAATAAAAAAACAGAAAATTACCTGAAAGAAAACCTAAATAGATTAAGAACAGATCACATGAATCCCGAAGAAAAAAGAAACATAAGAAAACTTTGCTATAACTACAGAGATATATTTCATTGCGAACAAATCCCATTAACTTTCACACACGAAGTTAAACACAGCTTACGTTTAACTGATGAAAAACCAATATTCGTAAGAAATTATAGACAAGCACCTAAACAAAAGGAAGAAATAAAAAAACAAATTGACAAACTACTAGAACAAAACATAATAAAGGAAAGTAGTTCCCCTTGGTCATGCCCAGTACACATAGTTCCAAAAAAGGCAGATGCCTCCGGACAACAAAAGTGGCGTTTAGTAATAGATTACAGAAAACTGAATGACAAGACAATTGAGGATAAATACCCATTACCAAACATAGATGACATTCTAGATAAATTAGGACGCGCACAATACTTCACGACAATAGACTTAGCCTCAGGCTACCACCAGGTAGAGATGCATTCAAACGATATAGAAAAAACAGCGTTTACTATAGATAGAGGACATTACGAATTTCTTAGAATGCCATTTGGCCTGAAAAATGCACCAAGTACATTCCAAAGATTAATGGACTCAGTACTAAGAGGTATAGATAACGTATTGACTTACCTTGATGACGTAATCATCTACTCGTCTTCACTAGAGGAACATATAAATAAATGCAAACAAGTTTTTAATAGGTTCAGAATAAATAATCTAAAGATACAATTAGATAAGTCGGAATTCCTGCAAAAAGAAGTCAATTTTTTAGGACATACACTAACAGAAAAAGGCCTTAAACCTAATCAAGACAAAATAATAGCAATAAAAAAGTTCCCAATACCTAAAACACAAAAAGAAATTAAATCATTCTTAGGCCTAGTGGGCTACTATAGAAAATTTATACAGGACTTCGCTAAGTTAACAAAACCACTAACAAAATGCTTAAAAAAAGGCAACAAAGTGGAGTTAACAACAGAATATATAGAGTCATTTGAAAAATGTAAAGAAATATTAATCAATGCACCAATTCTACAATATCCAGATTTCGAAAAACCATTCATATTAACAACAGACGCATCAGACGTGGCATTAGGCGCAATACTATCACAGGGAACACTAGGATCAGACAAACCTGTAGCTTACGCATCACGCACATTATCAGAAACAGAACAAAGATACTCTACAATAGAAAAAGAGTTGTTAGGAATAGTATGGGCCATAAAATATTTCCGCCCATACCTATATGGAAAAAAATTCACAATCTACACAGACCACAGACCATTAACTTGGATAATGTCCCTAAAAGACCCAAATTCAAAATTAACACGATGGCGATTAAAATTAGCAGAATACGAATATGAAGTGCAATATAAAAAAGGTAAACTAAACACCAATGCTGATGCATTATCTCGTGTAAAAATAATTTACAATAATGAAATAAGCGAACAACAACCTAGTACATCAGAAGAACAGTTAGACCTAGAAAATATAGATATACGTACTTTACTAGACATGCCCATAACACCCGACATACCGCCCACACCCGAGGTACCCATTAACGAAGATATCGATACTAGGAACAACAAAGAAACTGAACAAATACCAGAGATACAAGACGCAATAGACAGACAATTAAAACAGTTACATATTAGAAAAACACCGGGAAATCAGTACATAGTCGAGGACAGATCCAAAGGAAGAATAATAATAAAAGACGTTTTTATACCCATCAATAACACTTTGGAACAAATAAAATTATTCCTATTAGAACACACAATCCCAGACAGAATATTTCATTGTTACTTCCATCATGAAGATTACTACGCACTCTTTTGTAAAATATATAAAACAACGTTCAATGACCGTGGTCCTAAACTAATCCGTTGCTTAAATAGAGCGACACTAATAGAAAACATTAACGAACAAAAAGAATTAATAAAAAAATATCACGAAGGTAAAACAATTCACAGAGGGATACAAGAGACCTATAAGCAAATACACAAAAATTATCATTGGCCAAACATGCTACTATCAATACAAAAATATATAAACAAATGTGAAAAATGCTTAAAAAGCAAATACGAACGTAATCCCTTAAAACTACCATTATCACTCACAGAAACACCACATAAACCCATGGAACATATGTACATGGATTTATACAGTAGCGGAGGTACAACATTTTTAACAATAATTGACAATTTCACAAAATATGCACAAGCAATACCACTTGTGGCCGCTACAAGCATACACATAGCCGAAGCCCTATTAAGTATCTTCTCTACAATAGGAATTCCAATAAAAATAACAACTGACTCAGACACAAAATTCGACAATGAAGTTATAACAGAAATTTGTGCAATGCACAACATACATATACATTTTACAACACCATATAACCCTAACTCAAATTCACCTATAGAACGATTACATTCAACACTTGCAGAAATAATTAGAATTCAACGTATCACAGATAAAGATGAACCATCTAACCTCATGAAATACGCAATAATAGCATACAATAACACAATACACTCAGCTACAGGATTTACTCCTTTCGAATTATTATACGGACACACAAGTAGCAGAAACCCACTGGAACTACATTTCCCACAAGAATTTTATCAGGAATATGTAATTAAACACAAACAAATTATGGAAAACATACAAAAACTAGTGAATTCAAAATTATCAAAAAACAAACAAGTAGTAATAGATAAAAACAACTTAAATACAGAAACACCCAACTTCAAAGTAGGAGACAAGGTGTATAAACAGGTAGCAAAAACAGCAAGGTCTAATAAGCAGGAACCCAGATACCTAGGACCATACACAATAGTCCGAATACACCCAGAACAAATAGCAGAGATAGTAGGAAAACATATTAACGCGAAAACTATCAGAGTACACTTCCGCTTACTAAGGCGTCCTGAAAATGTTTCAGGAACACCATCGCCTGCATCACCATCATATGCCACCTCACCACAGCAACAGCGATCATTGAGCCAATAGACAACCACAATGGAATTTTAGTGCTAACCGAAGCGAAGGCCCAATATCAACTAGACACATATCACCTCATAGTCATCTATAATATTACACAACTACGAGAAATATACATAGAAATATGTAGTAATTACTTCACAATAAAACTTAAAGAAAATAATACAATAAAGGACTTGTCAACACACAAGCAAATAGAATATTTAATCGATACAGTAGAAAGTAAACTAGAATATTTAGGATTAGAAAGAATAGGTCTTAGAAAAAGTTACAGACAAAAAAGAGGATTAATAAACGGATTAGGCTCAATAATAAAATCAATTACAGGAAATCTAGATCAGGAAGACGCAGCAAAATTTGAGAGCGAAATTAAAACACTTAAAACAGTAGTAAACAATAATGCAAATAGCCAACAGAACACGATAGGACTAGTTAAAGATTTCACGCAGGAATACGAAACTAAACTTAAACAAATAAAATCAAATCAAGAATTAATAGCTTTAACTATTAATAAAATCTCAAAAGTAACAAATTCATTAGAAAAAAGAAATGAAATAACAAGTATATACAGTGAAATAGGAAGATCGTTCCAACAGCTCTACAATAGATTGTATATGTTAGAAGATGCAATTACATTTTCGCACTTAAACAAGCTACACCCTAGTATAATAGACCCAAGCTACCTCATAGAAGAATTAAATTATATACAAAACCAATTAAACTTAAGATTGCCCTACTCACCTAAGTTAAAAAATATACACTTATTGGAAAAGGCAATTACAGTAAAAGCATATGGTACTAATGAAACACTTAACTTCATATTGGAGATACCACTAGTAACAGAACACCCATATAACCTCCTACACCTTTACCCCATCCCCAATAACAACAACACTATCCTAATTCCACAAAACCCTTACCTTATCTTGGGAAATGACGAGTTTGCTTACCCCCACGAACCATGTTTGAAGATCACCGACAAAGACGTCATCTGTAAACATCTAGAATGGCAAAAACTGCAGCAATCCAACGATTGCATAGCACAACTTATACAGCACCAAGAACCACATAACTGCACATACATACTAGCAAATTACAGAAATAACCTAATTCAACAAATTCAAGATAATAGCTGGATTGCGATGATAAAGCAAGAAGAAGTAGCGAAAACAACATGCGGAAACGATGTCCAGTATCAGCGAATTAAAGGTGTTTATTTAATCACAATAGACAATAGATGCACCATTCAAATCACAGATAGATACCTAACAACACATCAGAAATACATTAACATAAAGGAATCGATTCCACTGCCACGCGCATATAAAACACCAAACCCATCTGCAATCGCAGTAAACCTAGAAACAATCGAATTAGATGATCTAAATAAACTACTACAAAGGTCAAAAGAAATAGCACCCCCAGAAAAAGTGTCATGGATAACAACCTCACCCAGCTGGTCATCCATACTATTATACATAATAATCATCATAGCAGCATTAACGACGGCAGCATACAAATTCTGGTGGCTTCGAAGAACCAAGACCAGGAGTATCACGCCAGAAGACGGCGAAGAAGTTGTTCTCAAGCCGCTTCAATCTACGACGCGCCTTTCTCTTAAGAGGGGAGGAGTTATGTAGGTGTAAACCACCCACATAGCACGATAAGACACCACGTACCAGGAAGCAGCCATGAAGATAACACGTAGCAGGAAACGAGGACAATCAACACCATTGTTATGACCATGATTGCTAACGACCTAATTCATGTACAGCATTAATTAGATAACCTTTTGTCATGTAAACAAGAACATTAAGTATACTATATATTGTAATACAAGATTAAATAAAGTCAGTCTTAACCAGCTCCTCCGAGCATCAACACCTTCTTATCTGTTTATAAATTAGCTTTTTAAAAAGCCTTTCGCCCTCGCCCACATCCTAACTCACGATGTGAGGAATTTATTTGAGTTTTAGTAAGGATCCCTAATTTTATTTAAAATATATCGTAGCCTATGTCACCCGGAGATAGTGTAGCTTCCCAACAGTGAAAGATTTTTTAAATCGGTATAGTTGTTTCGGACCCTATTCAATACAAACAAACAATCAAATGTTTCCTCTTTATAATATTAGTATAGATGAAAATTACACAATTCCCGATCTACCACGTTCAACGACCGATTTCAGCAAAAAAAGTGCCATTTAGTACATCTTTTTTGTATTAATATAAAAGCATATTTGGTTGGGCAGTTTTTGAGACTAGTCAGAAACTATGGAAAATGTTTTTTAAATTTTTTTATTGAAGTTAAAAATTCCATTCTGTTCTGATTAACCCAATTTTTAAAGTTAGGATCAACATTTTAGTACTATAGGTTAAAGTTAGGAAGGAGATTTTTTTACTCATAAAAGTGCAATAAATAGGCATAGTTTTAAAAAAAAAACATCATAAAAAGTCGACCTAAAAAAAAGATATAATTTTTTAGAGACGTCTCGTCGTTGAATCATAAAATAACGAAAAAAAATTATTACTCGAAAACTACAAAAAATCGTAGAACATACATGGGGGTCCAATGGATAGGTATGGTAGTTTTCTATCACCATACATCGGCTTGACACCTTACAAGAAACGCGCTGTATATTTTTTCTTGCAAACTCTTTTAAACAAACACTTGTTACTTGCATGTAAAGTTAAATTAAAAGAGTTCATGTGGATCACCAAATTATACCGATTTAAGAATACCTCTTCCCCAATATTGCAAACAACCTGTATGCATTTTTGATTTTTATAAACACAGCCGCATCTCGCAGTGCGACTGACAGTTTTGCATTGGCAAGATATTAGTTCTAAATCATTCAGAGACATGCAATGCATGGCTGTTGTGTTGTATTGGAGACAATTTGGGGTCATTTAATGTCCAACCGTGTTCTGTAGGTGGTGGTAAACTTTGAATTGCCACATCTGCAGTTGCCCAATTGTAATATAATTTAACTTTGCATGCAACTTACAAGTGTTTGTTTGAAAGGGTTTGCAAGAATAAATATTAATAAAACTATTAAATTGTTTTAGTTAGATTCCCTTTCCGTCTTTGGGGCACAAGAGGCGGGCAGGCGTTCCACCCTTACCTACATAATACACTGGTTATCACAAAAATCATCAGCCCACCTACGATTTAGACAAAAACTCATGTTATAATATTCGAAAGAAACAAATTGTATTATATTCGTATGGCATTACGGCGCCCATCAGAGCCGTATACCTAAAGTCATTCGTCCCCCATCACAGAATATTACGAAGAAAATAGATCAATAGGGTCTATAGTTCGTTCAAGATGTTCCCTCGCGGATTGGTCTGGCTTGGCGATGAGCTACGGTCAGTTGTGGTCCTGTTGCTGGCTTTTGAGCTCATAGGCAGTTATGTTCACAAAGTCTTCTTCTCACCGTACTGTCACTTATATGGCTATAAGTGACAGTACGGTAATGGCAATAGCGCGACAGATGGCGATTTCTTAAAGACGATGTCACAATTAAGGGGTCATCTCTTTGAGTCTTCCAGACCCTGTTCTTCTACGGTACTGCCCAGTCTCTTGAAACCTCTGTGTGCAATGTTTTCACGGACCATTTCAAGTGTATTGACTAATGTTTAGGTACATGAAGTTTAAGGTCACCGATTGAAAAGCACTAAGTATGGAACATTTCCAAGTTCTGAGAGAATAGTTTCCAAGATAAGAGTTTCATCAAAATACGATAGGCTATTAAGGCTTGGATCTCTAAAAACTTGCTATCTTGAATCTGTGAATTCGTCAGTTAGCTCAGTCTAATTTGTACGTGTACGGCGGTACAGTCATCTGCAGAGTGAACGGACGCCCTTACAATACATTTAATACAATGCTAGGGGGATCCGTTCCCTTTGCATTGACTGTACTTGGCGTAGGTTCCTTATTCTCAGATTTAATTATTTTTTAAAGATCACTGAAGAAGTATCATGAGAACTTGGCCTGTTTTTTTACTTAAATTTTTTGATTAAGGTGCCTATTACATCTCGAATGTGATTTTTGCGTAAAATGCCCATTTTCGCATTTTATAGTAATTTTGCAGTTGTAGGTATTTATCGTTTTTATCGAAATAGGATAATAAAGGAGAATGGCCAAAAAAAACCCAGGCCCGGCGCAAAAGAAATGTATCTCAGTTTTTAGATTAAAATGAATATAGTCATTTTCAGTTGTCATATTTGCCGAATTCAGTGGCTAACATGTTTACGCTTATTTAACTAAACTATAGCTGTCAAGCGACGCGAGGAAATATGAGCTTAACTGCTTTGACTCAACGGAGCGTTTCAAGTGCACAGCAAGCAATGACGTCAGCCGGTGCGGTGTGAGAATACCTTAGGGTTGACCCAATGAAATAAAATACTAAAATAAAATAAGCAGTAAGGTTCCACTCGCGCGACTACACAGGCGGGCGTGCAGCGCCCCTATGCTACTTGTGTTACCTGAGTTGGGCAAGACATAACAACGAAGGACATATTGATCACCCTGCCGAAGAGTTGGACTATGTGTTGTTAGATTTAGAAAACTCTTGACTGAATACTTTTCTTGTTTTTTTATTGTTAATAAATATAATCAATTACATTTTTTATTTATTTAGTTTTGTACTAATGCCATACGTTACTTTCTACAGTCCTTCTATTCATTAACTAATAAGAAATAATATCAGTCAGTAAAAACTTTTGAAAAAAGAAATGTTTGCCTTAAGCCTACATAACTTTAAAGGGCAAAAAATATATATTAGCCACTGAATTCGGCAATGATGACTACTGAAAATAACTATATTTATTTTAATCTAAAACCTAAGATATTTTTATTTTGCGCCGGGTCTGGGTTTTTTTTGTATGAGCCGTGGCCATTCTCCTTTGTGCATAATATTACAAATCACTATTCTGTGAGCATAAGTTGAATTCGGACGGTCGGCGCATCGCATTTTGTAGTAATTTTGCAGTTGTATTTATCGTTTTTATCGAAATAGGATAATAAATTCATTATAAAATCTTTATTCCTCATGAAGTAACAATTACTCTGGTATAAATTTTGCTCAATAATGTTATCGTAGATAGGAGATATTCACAGTTAACTTATAGCGATTTTCGAAGTTTTTTGGTTTAGAATAAGATTTTTTTCCTATATAAAATCAATGATGTCTAAAAATTCCGAGGCCACTACGCACTATTCGACTATATAAGAGACAACATTATAATTATTTTATTTCACTTGTTTAGAACAGTAGTTCAATCGATGAGCTCAAAAAAGTGCCTTCGCACACTTTATGAAATCTTTCTCTGCAATTTTGGGTTCAAAAGTTCAGCAAAATTTACAAAAAGCGAGGCCGCTACGCACTATTCCAATAGCTATTCTACACTATTCAATAAGTCATAATTATTAATGTATTTTTGTTTCTGAGATCCATAACGAAAAAATTGGCCATTTTACACAAAAATCACAGTCGAGATGTAATAAGCCTCTTAATAACTTTCCAAGGGAGCTCATTCTGTATGAACGAGATGGTGGATGAGACGAGAAAACGAGATGGATGAGATGTGGTTGACTGTATGAACGAGAGAATCGCTAAAGGTCATGTGATCTTTGCTGGCACACTATTCTGCTATGCGGCCCGCCGCACAACCCCCGACGACGCACGCACGCACGCTTGGACTCGTCGTTATAGTGCTCCTCGCTCCAGATTATTAGACACAGCACAGTCGTTTGAATTTGTATTTTGATTCCGAGAAAAATGAAGAAACAGTTCATGGTAGGTAACGAAAATTCAATTTATTCAAAATATTTTTGTAAATACCATATTTTCGTTATAGATGTCTATGAAGTGATTAAAGTACATTTAATGCGCTTTCAAATGACTCCTTGCACCTGCAAATTGACCGCATAAGTGCGCCACAATTGAAGAAAAACAAAACCGTCGGTGGCCATCTTTATGACGTCACTGCTGCCCCCTCCAGCATTTTAGAACTATACAACAAGCAGTTTCAATATCTGGAGGACACCCCGAACACATCAATAGGTATAAATTTTGCTCAATAATATTATCGTAGATAAGAGATATTCACAGTTAACTTATAGCGATTTTCGAAGTTTTTTGGTTTAGAATAAGATTTTTGTCCTATATAAAATCAATGATGTCTAAAAATTCCGAGGCCACTACGCACTATTCGATTATATAAGAGATAACATTATATTTTTTTTTGTTTTACTTGTTTAGAACAGTAGTTCAATCGATGATGGTGCTCCCTCCACCACTTTAGAACTATACAACAAGCAGTTTCGATATCTGGAGGACACCCCGAACACATCAATACCTGTTAGTATTTACAAAACTTACATACGAGATTCGGTTTAGAGACGACTTTTTGGCGCTTGGTCGGCCTACTAATATGTCTCAAATGCTCAAAGCCACTTTGTGATGATTGCCAAAAAAATTGATAAAGTTTAAGGTGATGTTACTTCTCATTGAACCAATGAATGTTCCTATTTTTTTCAAGTCTGATTAACATAAGTGTTGTCTTTGATAAATGTTTAAAATTTCTTCAAGAAGTGTCAATGTTGATTTTATTTTAATTTTTTTTAGTAGTACCTATGTAAGTTGTTCGACTGATTTATGACTACTTAATAAATAGTAGTAAACAGTACATTGAGATTATTTTTTCATTATAATTTTACGATAACATACTAAAAACATATTAAATAATATATTTTATTAGTAATTTCCGATATTAACAAAATATTTATTAAATAAACAGCCGTTGAATTGGTGTCTGATGGTCTACCACATCAACATAATTGTAAAAAATTACCCACGTCAGCTGCAGAGGGTTAAATATAAAACAAATTAAAATTATGCGCGATGCCCTTATTAAGTTCTGTCTGTGGGGTCGATCCCCGCCCTGTACATTTGATAAGTGTATTTATTGAGACGACCGTGTGATATGTTATATGATATCATCATTTATTTTAACATTTTTATTGGTTGTAATTATCAGGAAGTGATGGGAGTGATAGTGGCGAAGAGGAGATGGAGGTTCCCTTGCTTATCCCAAACGCGGTGAGGATATTATGGGAGACACCCGAAGATGATGAGGATGGTAATGGGGACAGTATTCCGAACATCAGCACAGCTCCCATCGTAACTGCAGGAGATTATCTTCTTGCAAGGGCTTCAATTTCGTCGCCTGATTCAGCCGCAGTTGTAGGAGATGATATTGCTGCCACAGCTTCCACAGATAATCTTCATGCCACGCCTGATTCCGCCCCTAAAAGTCTCGCCTCATCACCATATTTTCCGAGGGATTTCTTGGATTTTGACTGGCAGTCCTTTCCAAGCCCACCAATTCCACCCGCAGACAGAAGAGAACCATTTTGCTCTACTGATTGTGGTCCCACTATTGCTGCAAGTGACCCGTATGAGCTATTTACAGCAATATGGGACAGACAATTAGTAGAGCACATAGTTCGAGAAACGAACTTATATGCTGAACAGGTGGTAGCATTAAAAATGCGTACTGGTGAGATATACCCACAAAGTCGCATAGCAGAATGGAAAGACACCTCCATTGATGAAATATATATCTATTTCAGTATAGTTCTTGCTATGGGTATTGTGGTCAAAGCAAGACTGTTGGATTATTGGAGCCACAACCAAGATATATTTTTTACACCAGGCTTTAGAGCCCACATGTCACTTAGACGTTTTGAAATCCTTAGTTCATGTCTTCACTTTAACGACAACAGGCAAATGCAGAGGCTTTCATTGAGTCCCGCGGAAGCGAAATTATATAAGATTGAGCCGGTGGTGACTCATCTTAACATGAAATTTTCTAAACTGTACAAACTGAACCAAAACATATCTCTTGATGAGTCACTGCTGCAGTGGAAGGGACGGCTGGATATTAACCAGTTCATCCCTAATAAAGCTGCAACAGTGGGCATCAAGAGTTATGAGATTTGTGAGTCACAGACCGGATATTTGTGGCGTTTTATCATACACACACATAAGCCCACACCTCATACTTCAACACCCACGGATGCATTCACAGCGAATACACATGCGCTTGTTTTAAGCCTTATTAAAGGCTTAGAATACTCTGGGCACACGCTGTGGATGGATAATTTTTATAATTCACCCGCTCTGGCCCGAAAACTTAAGTCAATTGGGTTTGACTGTGTTGGCACTTTACGTACAAATAGAAAACTAGTCCCAAACGAACTAACACAGCTCACAAAAGCCAACATGAGACCCGGTCAAATAGCTGGCTTTACTAGTGGAGACGTCGATGTGCTGGTCTGGAGAGATCAAAACCGCTAGGCATTGATCTCCACTTACCACGGCAACGCCGTTTCCACCAGTGATAATGTTGCCAAACCCATACTATTGAGGGACTATAACATTTGCATGGGTGGAGTGGATAAAAAAGACCAAATGTTGGCTACATACCCGATAGAACGGAAACGTACCCGCGTATGGTACAAGAAATTGTTCCGACGCCTGCTTAACGTTTCCGTTCTAAATGCTTATACTATCCACAAAAAAAATTTGACACACCCACTGACGCACCGAATATTTAGGACTACATTAGTAAAATTAATTTTGGAAAGACATTCAGCCCCCATTCCCATTGTAACACTACCTAGGCATTCAAAAGTGTTTCAAGCCAAACACCATTACCCACAAGAATACCCGTTTTTACCAGCTCCAAGTAGAAACCGCCACCGCCACTCATGCAAAGTCTGCAAAACGCGCACTGTCACATTTTGCGTTGGTTGCGATAAAGCTGTCTGTGCTTTTAAATGTTTCAGCGTACTACACTCCTAACATATAATCACACACACACACACATACACGGATATCTACATATACAACCTTAATTTTTCTTTATACAAAACCAATTAAGAGTGAGTTCCACTCATGAAACTGAACAACTTTCCCCAAGAAACCGTGCAAAAATGACAAAAAAAATCGATCTCCCATACTATTGTCGTCAGCTGATTGGACAGTTTTGTATGGGAGGTTTAAATTTTTTTGTTATTTTAGCACAGGTTTCTTGGGGAAAGTTGTTTAGTTTCATGGGTGGAACTCACCCTTAATTGGTTTTGTATAAAGAAAAATTAAGGTTGTATCCTTCGATCAACGATACCAACTAGATATCAGGTCGGCACTAAAAATGTGTCTCGGTAAATAACACCTCACTTGAGAAGAGAGCGTTTATTTTGTTTAGTTTTTTTCAAACACGGCCAATGTAAACACGTTCACAACGCCGCAATGTGTATTTCAAAGTTGCATAAATAATGCCCGAGAAAGCAATTTAACGGCCGGAGTGTCTTACTTTCGGTAAGTACATGTAGAATAAATTATACTATAAGCTTTAAACTAACAAATAACATTAGATTTTGAACTTAGTTACCGATTTCAACCCACGCTACAAATGTTTGGCTAACGTTGACCAATAGACGCGCGCGCCAACTTTTAGCAGTGGACGCATGGAGTTAGCGAGAGAGAAATACTTAGAATATTTGTGACTATTACTGGGTGCCATGGTTGTAATTAGGTTGAACTTAAAACTGTTTGATAACTTTTGTCTCAGTTCGTTAGTAAAGAAATGTAGCTGTATAAGTATATATTCACGTGGACAGAATTCAGCTTTGATTCTGTACGTGACGCGTTATCTAGTTGATATTGTTGATCGAAGGTTGTATCTAAGTATATAATTATATATCTTATATACTCGTATATTTAACCACACTCGCACAACATGTAAGTACATTTATAGCTAGGTAGGTAGGACACACCCACAAAATCACAGCCACTCACGAACACTGCACTCTTACAATTACACCTACTCACACACACGTACTCTTTTACACTCTCGCACACGCACACACACACATTCATTGTAACCCACCGCATTTGTATAACTTTTTTGTTGGTGACTTTTGTGTACCTACCTACCGTGTATTATTATTATATACTAATCATTGTCCGCGAATTCGTTTGAGTAGACTTGATGATTCAAAATGAGTCGCACTTTCATTTTTGTCCAATTATCATGTTCTCTTTGTACTAAGTCGTATGGTGAAAATGTGTCTCTGGATGTACTTTCCTATTGAGATATTAAAATATAGACTAGGTTGTGCACTGGATAGTCCAGTTCAAACTTTAGTATCAGAATTAATTCACTGGATTTTGAGTCCATAAGGAACAAACATAATAAATAAGTAAGTTTAGATGTTTCTTTTAAGGTGTCAATAAGCCAGTGCGAGCTGATAGCAGAGTACCATATCTGTCGATTTAACACACATGTATGTTCCACGATTTTTTGTAATTTTCGTGTTATAATTTTTTTTCGTTATTTTATAAGATTCAACGACGAGACAGACAGACAGGCTCTAAAAAAATTATATCTTTTTTTGGGTCGACTTTTCTCTAATGTTTTTTTTAATACAATGCCTATTGATTGCACTTTTATTAGTAAAAAAATCTCCTTCCTAACTGTAACCTAAGATACAAACATTTTGATCCTAACTTTAAAAAGTCTCTTTAAAGACATCTGGCGGGGTGGCTCCCGTTAAGATGCACTTTTTGTAAAGCTTGTATTGTAAAAAAAATATACGGGCATGTATCTTTTTGTTACTTTACGTTTAGAGTAACATATAGCATTGTATTTAACTGTAGGTAAGTTGTTAACTAAAAATACTATAATTTTATAATTATAAGAGATTTTGTACCAAAAATCGGCAATAAATCTTATGGTCTACCTATATTTGCACTACGATGCTGCTTTATTGTTGCACCTTGTTATAATTACTGTATAGAAATGATGATAGATTAGTTTAATGGTCATTCCTAAAATGCAACCATTAGGTTTAAAGGTTTGATGTAAAAACTCAGTAAAATTAAAGGATTTTTGAAATCTACAGGGTAAGGCAAATTACGTTTTTAGAAACCTGACACATAACCCAAAATTTTCAAAATGGTGTCCTGAACGTGATATATGTCCCGGAGCGGGGCGGCTGCCACTCAAAGGGTAGGTTCCTATACAAACTAATTTAGATAGATAGATAGATAGAAAAACACTTTATTGCACATACCTACACAAGGAACAGTTACACATGACATTAACTTAAAACTAGTATGTACAAAGGCGGTCTTATCGCTAATAGCGATCTCTTCCAGACAACCTATGGTTAGCGGAACCTAATTTAAAAATAAAACTAAAAAAAACGGTAGGTAATTTAAAAAAATATTAAATCCGACTGCGATTGTGTAATTTAGAAATGAAAAAACCCTAAAACAAGAAAGTCGTCATACCCGATTGCACTTAACGGTAACTATAAGTACCTAATTCTGTGACTTACCTTAAGAATCGCAAAAGTTGTAAAGAAAAATTGTAGCAGTCGGGGCTTATTCTAGAAAGTAAAGTAATATTTTAATCTGTAAAAATTTGGCTGCTCGATGGCGCAGTGACCTAAGGCGTTCGTTTCGCGATCTTGCCAGTAAAGCAACTTTTGGAATGTCCGATCACTTTAAAGATGTGACCAAAAAAATCCCCCTGGGCCCTGATTCTGTATCGCAATCTATAGATTCCACACCTAAACCTTACCGCGCACAAACGTCAAACGCATACGTTTTTGGGAAGATATCGTAACTTTTTAAGGAATTAACGTGGATTTGAAACAAGGAATCGTTACAGAATAAGGGCCCTGAGCTCCTCCGTGCTTCGAAAGGCACGTAAAACTCTTGGTCTCGGTTGTTGTCGTAAGATAGCAGTCAAAAATTATAAGGTTTAGCGACCTAAGGCAGTTGTACCACCAACGGCGAGTAAACGGCTAACTATATCGGCTATTTTCTCGCTCAAGAAACCTACAATAGATATACATTGCGTGTAAACAAAAGAGATGCATAAGTATATAAATAGTTGATCGCTGACTGTTCACACTGCCAGCGAGGACTCGCTCCACTAGTTCGTCGCTGGGCGGCAACTGTATAAACCTTATATATTTTTATAGAAGCTGTTTGTCTATTATATCATTATTACTACCCCCTTTTATTTGAAGAATTGGTTTGAATGCGATTGCATTTTCTTGCAGATTTGTCCCAATACAAAACAACCTTATCGCAAAAAGGGAATATGCTGATCCAAGTAGGAGAATATAAGTTTTACAAGAAGAGCATTCATGGAATTAAGAGCAGGTGGGTGTGCTCAACCCACCACCCCAGAGGATGCAACGCATCTTTGTACACAGTAGACGATGTGATCGTCAAGATAAGAAACGAGCATAAACATTTTACGTAGTTAGTAATTTCACAGATGTTAAATTGGTTAAAATTAATGAGATAGTTGGAAAGGGTAGACATCGGCGTATGTACTCCGAATAAATCGGAGACGTTCTCGTCAAAGTTTAGGTCAAGAATACCCTTAAACGACGAGCACGTATGAATAAATTTACGAAAGTACATTTAGCAAAAGCGTGTCATTATCTACCTTGCCTACCCTTTATGGCATTATACACGTACGTGAAAATTATGCATCCTCATGGATTGAAAGGTAGGTAATTGGTTGAAATGCGCTTCTAACTTTGCCGATATCGTAATTTATCTTTAGGTAAGTGAAGCTGACTCCTCGAAGTTGTTATGTCAGCTTAGTGATTCCCCGTTGTTAATTCTTATACTTCGTACTTATATAGATTTAAATAGTACCTCTAGCACATATTCCGTTTTAAAAGTATTTGTAAAATGATTGCGAATCAACCAATGTGAACTGTTTGATGCTTTCATTGATCTTAATTACTACTTAGATTGCAAAGTTTAAACATTTATGTAATTTTTAAAATACAACGTCAAACTGATTTTTTATATCGCCCCTTAAGTTACACTTTGACCCTGACTGGATTTGTAAAGCGTTAAAGATAAAATGATTGTTGTTTTCTTACTTTGTTGTTTGTTAAGGTCACATATAATAAAGAGTTTCTCCAATTCAGTTGATATTTAATTGTTTGTTGCAACTTACTGGAAATAAAACACTTAAGCGTTTAATGGTACATTTCTTAAAATAAAGGACCATGGGGGATTTTGTATGAACCCCGTCCCCACCCTACAACAGTCATGGAATACGTGTCAATTTGTTCATTGGGACCCAAAGAAGCCTAAAGTACCTGTGTTATTTGCAAAAAGTACTCCAACTAGAGCAAGAAAACAATAAAAAACTTTTATTGTTTTCTTGCTCTAGTTGGAGTTGCTTGAGTGTGTCATGCTCTCTGAAAGTGACTCTGCGGTGGTGGTGGCATGTGCGTCTGGTCGTTACGTTCCCTAAAACATGGCTTAGCGATGGCTGATTCACATGTCATACTCGTAAACGGGTGCCGCCTGTGGAGTCTGGTCTGCTCTTGCAATCTTATTTTGTTGAAAAAAAAATCATAAACAATATATTTTTTATAACCTAAATCCCGCGTATTTGAAGAAAGTCGTCATAGTAAAAAAATATCTATCCTACTAGACCCTTCAAATGACACTAATTTCAAATCTGTTGGTGAGGACAAAATTTCCCATGGTCCTTTAAAGCTCTAATATTTATGTTTCCCATTTCAAGGATTGGTCTTCCATACGACTGCGAGGGGGAAAACTGTGCTTATAGAAGGAGGTTTCAAGTATAGAATAAGCCACGAAAAGTTCCATTGTAAAGCTGTACTGCATACTGTGGGCAGTGCAATAAGCTATAGAGCCAATGAACATATCACGGAGGAATCCTTTGAGTTTATATGTCGCAGTGATATGATAAAAACAGAGATTTGATCAATTCCCTAAGTGATTTGACAAATCACGGAGGATGTTAAAATAACAACACGATTTTATCATTTCCCTAAACAAATCTAGGGATTTGAACAAAAACCAGAACTGGTTCCGTGAAATGGCATAAAAACTTGTGACCTACAGGAGTAGGGCAGCTAGTATTTCTGTTGTCTACTTAATAAAAAAAATAACCTCGAAATTTTTTGTTTTTCATAATTTTCTTTTTACCGTAAACACATTTGACAAAATGTTGATATGCCGATTATCGATTGTTATTTTTTTTTAATCTTTATGTTTTGAAATCCCACTTAAGCATTATTCAAGCACGCAGCATGCAGCAAGCATGGTTTCTGTCACGGCTCCGGCGCTGCGAGGCTCCGGCAGCGGTCCCACGCGAGTAGGGCATTGAACCCGGGTTTACCCGACCCGAAAAAAACCGGGTATTTCGGGTTTTCTGGGTCGCAAGAAAACCCGGGTTTGGAAAATCAAAAACCGGGTTTTTGGGTTTTTCGAGCTTTTTTACAATCGTTTTCTTGTCCGTATTTTTTTGTATCATAAATATATTTACGCCTTTTCGAAATGATCTCTTTGATTGAACACGGTCAAAAAGTACCTAACTCCATTGTATCTCACTATATACAAACCTTTGTATGTAATCAAAGATACAAACAAGTTAGTGAAGTTTACTTCTCTCTTAACAGTTTTTGCACTAGGCACTAATAATTTCTCTTAACTAGTTGTTAACAAGCTAGGTGGGCACAACAGGGTGAGATTGATCTGGGTACCAGGCCACATGGTAATCCAAGAAATGAGATGGCTGATGCACTTGCCAGGGAGGGCTCAGAGACCCCATTTATTGGTCCTGAGCCGTTTGTTGCACTGGCACCGAGCTGGTGCTCGGTGCCAGTAGTAGTATACCAGGCCGAAATTTTTGCAATTCTCCTATGCGCAAAAAAGAATTTAGAACTCGCCCCTAGAAAGTGAAACATATTCATCCTGAGTGACAGCCAAGCAGCACTCAAGTCACTTATATCGCCCCGTATCGACTCCAACCTTGTACTTGAAACCACAAAAGCTTTAAACAAGCTAGGTGGTCACAACAGGGTGAGATTGATCTGGGTACCAGGCCACATGGGAATCCATGGCAATGAAATGGCTGACGCACTTGCCAGGGAGGGCTCAGAGACCCCACTCATTGGTCCTGAGCCGTTTGTTGCACTGGCACCGAGCACCATCAACAAGGCCTTTAAGGACCAAATCCAAAACAGGCATAAAACCGAATGGGAAAAGCTACCCGGCATGAAACACTCAAAATCCTTCATAGGTGGAGACGCTCTAGGACGGAGTAAAATCATATGCGCAGGTAGCAAAAGGCAGGCACGAACAATCACCGGAGCCCTGACCGGGCACTACGCCACAAAACAAATGCTCCATAGAATGCAACTAGCAACAGACAGCTTGTGCAGGGCATGTGGGGAGAAAACGGACTCCATGCAACACTTACTGTGTGACTTAGACTCCCTTGCTAGGAAAAGAATGAGTCTCTTGGGATTCGCCTACCCGAAACCAGAAGATTTTAGGCTCTTCGCCCTCAAAGACATTGCCAAACTTATGGCAGTCGTTTTCACTGAGGAAACAGAGTGATAGGACGGGGTTGCACAAAATATCCCAATGGGTTGACGTGCCGCTGCGAGAGGGAAACCTCTGCAGGCCCCACTAAGATAAGATAAGATAAGATAACTAGTTGTTTTGTGTGCGAAAAAGATTAAATTAATAAAGCAAGTTGCACGTTATTCGTGCGTTTGACTCAGATCAGAAATGACATAAACGGAATGAAAGATTGAGGCAAGATGCGTCGTCGCGTTGTTGACACTGAGCTGCGAGTGACTCCCCCGCCATTTTGTTTCGTCAGTCCTCCTCCCTCTCTTCAGAAATCTCCTTTACCCATTTCAGTGATGTTGATGAAAGTAAATTCAAGAAAAGTACGACATTTTTAGGATACATAGTTGACAATACAATAAATCACTCACTGCACATTGATGAGATTTGTAAGAAAATAAGTAGTGCAAACTTTGCTCTTTTAAAACTGAAACCTCTAATAAACAAAAAAACACTAATCGCAGTTTACTTTGCGTACATCCAGTCGATATTAAATTATACAATCACAATTTGGGGCAATGCAGGTGAGATACAGAGAGTCTTGAGGCTACAAAAACGTGCCATAAGAATTATAAATGAACAGCAACGACGTGCACTAACTTACAACTTGCTGAAAATTGTGATATTCACTGATAGCAAAAGTTCTTTGCAACACTTGGCTCGATGCGCCTCTGGTAGCAGAGGTACATCGATAGCCTACCAAATTATGGAAAAGCTCATTGTATTTACGAAAAGGCATACTAACTTGAAATTGCAGTGGGTTCCATCACATATCGGGCTAAAGGGTAATGAGGAGGCTGACCGTATATCAAAGTTAGCATCAATCGATGGAACTGAACTTAGCTTGTACCAGATCATTCGGAATATATATCTAAATTCAAAATCAAATGTTTTTTAGACTGGCAAAATCATTTTGATAAAAAATCTAAAGATAAAGGTATTTGGTACAAATCAATACAAAATAAGCTTCTTCGTGGGCCTTGGTTTGATAATACTAATTTAAGTAGAATCTATATTAAGTTAGCTTTAAGACTTCGTTCTGGGCACTATCCATCAGCAAAATTCGCATTCCTGATGAAAAAAGAACAATCTGAAAAATGTCCAACATGTCAAAAAGTCGAAGATGTGCAGCATCTGTTGATGGAATGTGTCAGGAACAACAGTGAGAGGCAGTTATTATTAAAGGAATTTAATTTAAATATTCTTGACGTTGGTCTTGTTCAGAGTATTCTGTTAGAACCAAAATCAGATGTCGCATAAAAACTATGTCACCTGGTTACGATTTTGCAATAGTTGTCTCTCAATTGGTCGGAATAGCATAAGGTTACGATGGGGATGGCACGTCTATCAAGACAAAAATCCCGGTCACATATTCATATAAAATTTAAAAAAAAAAAAAAAACAAAACAAAAAAAAAAAAAAGGGGAAGCTATTAAAATTGCTCTATACAACGCCTTGCCACAACAGATAACCGACTTATCGTTTTTGAATTTCAAACATAAAGTTAAATTGTTTCTCGAATGTAATCCGTTTTATAGTCTTGATGAATACTTTACGCAATTACGACAGAATAAATGTTTCTTCTTTTTATAATTTCGTTTATAAGTAAGTACTAGAAATTTATTGTATGAACAATTTTTTAAATGTTTTTTGTTATTATTATTTTGTTTCAATACATTTATTTAACACTTTTAAAATTGACATTCAATTTTTGTTGCAATAATTTTAATAATTTCTTTAATTTTATTTTTTTGTTTGTGAATGTGACTTGCTAAATGTAACGTTTTGTTATATGGCCAATAAATAATACGGAATACTGAATACTGAGCTGACCTCAGCATTCTTGGCATGGACATCGGCCCGGAACTGAATCCAAAATGCTACATCAAGTGTTATTTTAACTGCCTCCCGTAAGTTGCGTATTCTTAATAAGGTGAGGCGGTTTTTCACTCCCGAGCAGCGCTGTTTGCTGTACAGGACTCAGGTGCGATGGAGTATGGAGTATTGTTCCCATCTATGGGATGGCCCTGCTAAATGCACTTGATAGACTGCAAAGGCGAGCGGTACGCATTATTGAAGATACTGAGGTAACAGCCTCTTTTGAGGACTTCCAGCTGCGTGTGCGTAGAGACATTGCTTCTCTCAGTGTCTTCTACCGAAATTACTACGGAGTGTTCTGAAGAACTTTTTAATTCCTATTAAAAATATTTTTGTGATTTTGAAAGTAGGTAAGTACTGTTTAATTGGTATGAATCCTTCCCTTGATTTATATAGGTACCTACTAGTATTGACTTAGTAAATCCATACTAAAATAAAGTTTCCTAATATTTAAAAAAAAATATCAAAAAAACCCGAAAAAGCTCGAAAACCCGGGTACCCGGGTTTTGACTACAAGAAAACCTAAAACCCGGGTTTTTATAAATTGGACCTTGTTTCGATGCCCTACACGCGAGCTTATTGTAGCAGATGGCTTTCGCGGACCGCTGCCGCAGCTTCGGCTTGCTCTGCTATGGCGGCGGGAACCCACCTGCTCCTCAGCTGAAAGGCTGCCTTAGCTTCTCCGCGCCAAAGCGGGCTTAAATTACACTCTAGCGTAGGGCAGACAAGACTAGAAAGAGGAAAGGATAAGATTTGTTTTTGTCACTGGCTTTTGTAGCACAACCTTACCAAAAACATAAAGTATTAACTTTTTAAGACATTTTAGTTTATTTTACCTAATAATACAAATATTTGAAAAACAAAAAAAAACGAAAATCTGTTTTGATAATTTAGAGAAAAGTTATTTCGAATTTTAATACTTCTAGATAGCTTAGCGGTTAGAGCAGTGGACCGGTTTTCCAAAGGTCATGGGTTTGAATCCCATTTCAGCTTTCCTGAGACTGGTTGTATTTTTTCTAGTAAACTTTTTATTTTCACACCACCTGCTCGACAAAGTCAAATTATATGTCATGCAAAACTAACCTAAAGTAAGTAATTAAAGACCTGAGGTCTAGCAGGGCATTAATATTGAACTGAATTTCATTATGACCCGCTGGTCATTAATGTGATTTGAATTTGGAACATAAATAGAAATCGCATACGAACATTTACTATATAGGTAGGTAGGTGTGCAGTCTTTAGCCCGTTAGTCGCTTTTACGACACCCAAGGGAAGAGAGGGGTTGGCAGTATTATTTTGATGAGCCGTTCTAAACTGTTGGATGTATGTGCAGTGCAGTCTTTAGTCCGTTAGTCGCCTTTTACGACACCGAAAGAAAGAGAGAGATTAGTAGTATTATTTTGATGAGTTCATCGCCGCTCTATGCTGTAGGATCTATGTGCAGCGTTTAGTACGTTAGTCGCCTTTTACGACACCCAAGGGAAGAAAGGGGTTGGTAGTATTATTTTGATGAGCCCATCGCCGCTCAATGCTGTAGGATGTATGTGCAGTCTTTAGTCCGTTAGTCGCCTTTTACGACACCCAAGGGAAGAGAGGGGTTGGTAGTATTATTGTGATGAGCCCTACGCCGCTCTATGCTGTTGGATGTATGTGCCGTATTTAGTCCGATAGTCGCCTTTTACGACACCCAAGGGAAGGGAGGGGTTGGTTCGCCGCTCTGTGCTGTTGGATGTATGTACAGTATTTATTTAGTCCGTTAGTCGCCTTTTACGACACCTAAGAGAAGAGAGGGGTTGGTAGTATTATTTTGATGAGCCCATCGCCGCTCTATGCTGTTGGATGTATGTGCAGTCTTTAGTCCGTTAGTCGCCTTCTACGACACCCAAGGGAAGAAAGGGGTTGGTAGTATTATTTTGATGAGCTCATCGCCGCTCTATGCTGTAGGATGTATGTGCAGTCTTTAGTCCGTTTGGGTCATTTTAGCTTCTTGTATAACAATCTACTAATTGTTTTACTATTGCTTTTTATTGTCTCGTAGATGGTGTGAAAAGTAGAGTATTCTCGTCGGGGATAAAGGTGCCTTCGTCTTGGGCGACCTTGAATCCCATGCTGCACTCTTAAGTCCCTCGCTACATAAGACACTGATTTATCCCCTTGGTGCATAATCTACTGTTATTGATGGTACTGTCTGGGTTTTAGTTGACTATCTCTTAACTTGCTTTTTTATATCTATATAAGGTGACTGCTAGAAATCGCAAGAAACTTAAAGGGCTGGTCAGGTCAAGTATGACAAAAATGACAAAAAGGAATTCTTGTTCTTCTTCAATATCATATTATATTCAAAAGCAATTATCATAAAAAAATAAAATGAATACAATTAAAAATAACGATTATTTACAAGGCGCGGGCAAGGGGTTGACCCGTCCGCGTCAGTATCTACGTTGATACGGGTCAATGGCCGGCCGTCTGTTGACCCGTCTGCGTCAGTAGGTACCTACGTTGACGGGTCAACGGCCGGCCGGCCGTTGCCCGCGCGTTGTAAATAATCGTTATTTTTAATTGATTTCATTTTGTTTTACTTATGTTATTGCTTTAAAATAAATTAGATACCTACTCAAAGACTATCCAATCAAAATTCACAAAATGAATTATTTAATTAAAAATGAAAAAAAAACACATTCCTTTTTTGTTATTTTTGCCATATTGAAAACACTTGACCCGACCAGCCCTTGAAGTTTCTTGCGGTTTTTAGCAGTCATCTTATATAGTTATTTTAGACTATTTAGTTTAAAATAAAATAATGTCGTATTTCGACCGCCCATGTGGTCTAGTGGTTAGACCACCGGTTCAGACTTCCCAGCGATCATACCTACATGTTTTGTACTCAGGTGTCACCATTACCTACATCAAAGTTACTAACATCAAAGTTGTTGTGTTAAGACAGTTAGAGATAAGATAAGTAGCCAGTTGCTTAGTTGACGAGGAATCCGGGTAAAGAGCGGCCACCTGTGGCCTTATCATTATCTGACATCAGGTGAGATGGAGATCAAATGCTCACCCGTGCAAACAATTTTATTTTTAATTTATTTTCGCTTCAAATGAGAGTAATATTATGTTTATGTAACGAAAACAAAATTTTACCTTTACATTAAAATCATAGATACATAATATTTTACGTTAAATTTAGAATTCTAAATTTTTTATTAGTTTTATTATTTTAGGCTTTAATTTAAATTAAATTAAAATTAAATTTGTTTACGCTCACACCAATTAGGTATCTAGACCAAGATAAGTATTCTATTGAAACTCGTTAATATGGTAAGATGACGGATAAATATACATAAAAATAGAAAGACCCAGACCCGAAATTAGAAAGAAAGAAAGAAAGAAAAAACATTTATTTGGGACACAACAGGTAATTTACAAACAAAAATAAAATTAAAAAACATACAGAAAACGTTCCAAAACGGATTCCGACTCAGCAAAATGCTGGCCTTGCGATCAGCGCTGATCTTCCGTCGGAACCGGTTCGGTGATGCTGCGATAACATCAACACGATGACAAAAATTAAAAACAAAACAAGACTTGAGATTAAAACATGAACTCTTAACTAGTAGCTGTATACAGCAAACCCCTTCGCCTTATTAAAAAAAATTACAGATAATAAAAAAAAAAAAAAAAAAAAAAACTACAACAAAGAGGAAAAAGAATTATTAGACGTGTGTCCAACATGAAAATTCACAAAATAATAAATACACCTTGTAATGTATTGAGACAGAATACAAATATAGTTACAGATATGAAATAAATGGATAGAATTTTGAAAAAGAGTGAAACACAAACATTTATCAGAATTTAACAAGTACGGTACTATCATAGTGCTTTTGACAATTAATGTGATAGCCAGCACAACACAAATTCATGACAACAACACAAGACGCCTCACAACCAAACAGGACATACAAACAAGGTAAGGGTTTTATGAAATTAATTTAGAAAAACAGTTTTTATCTAAATTGACCCGACCAGGAATTGCCCCGGGACCTCAGAGATGACGCGACGCCAGACCCGGCGTGCTAACCACTCGAACACGGAAGTCATAATTTTTTTTTGTGTCCCAGGGTTCTATCTTGGGACCACTGCTTTTTCTCGTTTATATTAACAGCATTAAAGTTATAGGAATACAGGGTAATATAACCCTATGCGGATGACACAAGTCTATTTTACTACGGCCATTTAATCGACGCGATTATTAGTAAGGCTCAAGAGGATTTAAATGAAATGAAATTAAAACTCATGGTTTCAATCTAATCTTTTAACTATTAATGTACCTAAAACACACTAAATAATCTTCACAGCGAAAAATAAAAAAATGATAATTATGCAGCTCTAAAATTAAATAAAGAAATAATTTTAAAAGTAGACCACGAAAAGTATATTGGCCTATTGATGGATCGATTTTTATCATTTAAACCTCACTTAAATAAAATTAAATCTAAACTCGTTTCTCTCACTGGGGCACTGCGAGGCATAGTAAAATGTCTTCCGAGTAAAGTCCGTTATCTATAACTCGTTAGTGAAGCCACACATTGATTATCTGATAGAAGTTTGGGGTATATCTGCAAAAACCAATTTAGAAGTGATACAGGTGGCACAGAAAAACCAAGTGCCATTATTTCACTCTGGATATTCGTGAGAGGAGTATTTTAAATTAATTGAGAGTATACAAATTTATTTATTTTCCATTCCCTTGGCGGAAATGGAAATTGCACCTGCTGTCAAAATTTTTAGACATTTCGATTCCAAAACTGAGAGGTGAATAATAAAACATGTTATGAACATAATTATAATAAATTAACGTTACTTACAAAGTATTTTTTTACAACTTAATCTTTTATTTACACTCAAACAACACCATATAAATCGTGGTGGGATTTGGCACATGTATATCCTTGCTAAAATATGGGGTCCTTTCAACGAGGCGTGAAACGGCACTTTGTGTGCCCGCAGGGTGAGGGCGACTGATGGTTCGTCTTGTAACGCTGCACCAGTGCGCGCCTGGACTCGATTTCCATTTTACATCAGGTGGAGTTGAATCATCTGCCGTGCTACGTATAATAAAATGGAGCAATCTCTCCATGTGCCTGTGGTCCATGTGGGAAGAGCTGTGCCCAGCAGTGGGATGTTAATAGGTTGATGATGACTGTTTTGGCTGGCCCGTACCAATGATGTGCAGAGCACCTAACTATGTGATATACTAATTTAAATCTTCTTAAATAAACTGCTGAAGATGACGATTACAAAAACTACTTCAGGGTGGATGAACGTCAACAAAAAATCTTTTAATGAGTTACTACAAATGATAACTCCATATACCTATAAAAAAATGAAAAGTAAAAAACCTTTGTAAAAACAAGCTTTTATATAAATGCGCAAAAAAGAAAAAAAATAAACTTTTACCTAATTTAAAAATTTTACTATCAACTTATAACGTCATTACATAATTTATAATGATATAGAAGGTTGTCGCGAGATTTAAGTACCTACTCGTATTTACTTAGATTGAAAATTTTAATAGTTAACAACAATCACATCAAGTTATTTAATTTACTTTTTTATTTACACAAGTAAATCTCAGGTTTTTTATAAAATAATCAAATCAAATAGTAAAATAAAATCTTCTTCAACTTGAGGAAGCGAAGGTTAATCTGGCGAGTAGAGTTCGACCGGCGACAGCGGCGAGCGAGAGCGCGTGTCATCGACGTCCATCTTGCATAGCGCGTAGCGTAGACTGACGCGATCCGCGATCCTGCGTTTACACGTTAAATTTTGATCGTGATCACGGGATTGCGATCCAGATTTCAATTTGTGATCCGGTGTGGCGATCTAAACGTTACACAGTCAATCTGGATCGCGATCACCGATCACGATCAAGGATCGCCCTGTCAATTTAGATCGCGTTCGTGTAGCTCTGATTGCGATCACAGATTGATGGATTGCGCTACAACATTACACATTCAATCTGGATGTCGTCAGTCTGCGACATCCTTTGCCGCGTGAACACATGTTATCATGGATCTACATAAAGTTAAAACTATATTATCCCTCGTCTTAGCCCTAACTTTGAAGAAAAGTATTCGAAAAACGAAAAAGGCGCTAGGTTAAACAGTGGTTACAGAAAAGAGTAATGTATACCTACCTACTCATTTAATTCTTCTTAAAGAAATACAACTAACTGCTGAAGATGACGATTATAAAAACTACTTCAGGATGGATGAAAAATCTTTTAACGAGTTACTACAAATGATATCTCCATATACCTATAAAAAAATAAAAAGTAAAAAACCTTTGTAAAAACAAGCTTTTATTTAAATGCGCAAAAAAGAAAAAAATAAACTTTAACCTAATTTAAAACTATTACTATCAATCACATTAAGTTATTTAATTTACTTGTTTATTTACACATGTAAATCTCAGGTTTTTTAAAAAATAATAAAATCAAATAGGTAGTAATATAAAATCTCCTTCAACTTGAGGAAGCGAAGGTGAATCTGGCGAGTAACGTTCGACCGAAGACAGCGGCGAGCGAGAGCGCGTGGCAACGACGTCCATCTTGCATAGCGCGTAGCGTAGACTGACGCGATCCGCGATCCTGCGTTCACACGTTCAATTTTGATCGTGATCACGGGATTGCGATCCAGATTTCAAAATTTCTTGATATTTTGTGATCCGATCACGATCAAGGATCGCGATCTGGATTGACCGTATAATGGTATACAGTTATGTACGGCAGCCATTATACGGTCAATCCAGATGGCGATCCTTGATCGGTGACCGCGATCCAGATTGACTGTGTAACGTGTACACACGGCGTCAGATCAACCTACCCTAAACTGTCAAATTTTTCCAATCAATATTGTTCCTTAAAACCAAACAATAAAGTTCAAAATTGATTGTAGAAATCTGACAGTTTTGGGTAGGTTGATCTGACGCCGTGTGTACATTAACAAATCGCGACATCGGATCACAAAATACACACATCAAAAGTGTCTAGGGATCAAGCATTTTTATGCGGATTTCTTGAGATTGAGATGTGGCTTTGTAATAAATTTATGATTTTATAAATTTATATGGATCCTTTTTGGTGCATTTCATAATTTGAAACAGGAACTTTCAATCAATTTCTAGTAAAAGATGAAAATCAGCTGTCAATATTTTCCCTATAAAAACATACAACGCATTGAAGACATTATTAGTGCTACTGTTTCCCTACTACTGATTAAAACCAACGTTATTATGGAGCGGCGACGTCATTTAAGCAGGGAAGAAATGCTCAGAGCCGTGGGAATGATAGAAGCTGGTTCCCGGCAACGTACTGTGGCTTTAGCTCTGAATACAAGTCAGAGTGTTATCAGTCGACTTTGGACACGTTACCGAAGCACTGGTACCGTGGCTGAGCGTCATGGAGGACGGTATCGCTGCACCACACGGAGACAAGACCGATACATTCAAATCACAACTCGAAGAGCTCCAACAATAACCGCCATGATGTTAGCCGTGAGGCTTCATCATTCTTCAGGGAACTTAATTAGCGACCAAAGAGTCAGAAACCGCTTGCATGAAGTGAACCTTCATTCCCGAAGACCGCTAAGGGTACCACCTATAGCAATGCACAATCGTAGGATTCGATATCAATGGGCTCTTGAACACAGAAATTGGGCAGAAGAACAATGGCGTTTCGTGTGCTTTTCTGATGAGTCTCGTTTTGGTATGAGACCGGATACAAGACGTATACGACACTGGAGAACCCCTGGACGCCAACAGCGATTAAAATCCTGCCAGGAAGTCCATCCTTATAGTGGTGGAACCATCATGCTATGGGCGGGTATTTGGATCGGCGGAAGAACTGAGTTGATTTGGATCAGAGGCAACCTCAACGCTCAAATTTATGCTGAGACGATTGTATCAGACGTCATCGTTCCTCTACAAGTGCAAATCGGTCCCTTATTTCAGTTAATGCATGATAATGCACGACCGCACACCGCAAGAGTTGTAAGACAGACTCTCGCCGCAGCTAACATCAATGTCATGCCCTGGCCTGCTCAGTCGCCAGACTTGAACCCGATTGAGCATGCATGGGATATGCTACAGAGAAGAGCTCTGCCGAATATGGAGGGTATCCAGTCGCAAGAAGACCTTTTTTTGTTGTTGCAACGAACATGGGCGGCCATTCCACAGCGTGATTTGGATGAACTCATTTTGAGTATGCCAAACCGATGTTCTTGTGTTGTTAGTGTTCGCGGTAGAAACACGGATTATTAATTGTTTAAGTTACCCAATAAAATTTTAAAGAAAACTGTTATTTCAGTCTTTTTTTCGAACTTTAATGTTAGTGGTTCAAATGTCAAAAATCCCTTTATTAGGAAAATGGCAAATTTCTTTATTAATGCAAAGGTGACTTGGTTTATCGTTACTGTAGACAAACGAAAACACTTTATTTGATGAATCCTTAAAGAAAATTTTAATTAATATCAATCAGGAGAAAAGTTATTGCAAAAATATATGTTGATCCCTAGACACTTTTGATGTGTGTATCTAGAAATTTTGAAATCTGGATCGCGATCTAAATTGACTGTGTAAATAGTATATAGGTAGGTATACAGCGGTAGTATACCGAACCGATACGACATTTAAGATCTTTCAGAACGACCTTACTATTTTGCTCTGTTCCTTTGGCGCTTCGGTATTCCATTGGTGGTGGCTATTGCTTTCCATGAGGGACCCATAGAACATTAACAAAACTTAAATGTATAAAGGCAACTTTTATGGTATCCATAAAATAACGGCCACTAAAATGCGATGCGTTGGGATTTTCTATTCGGTAGACGCATCAGCGCTAATTTGGATTCATACTGAGCGGATATTGAGTGAACTAAATACAAAAGTTAATGCCATTTAGTTCACCCAATTAACAATACCAATCTTGATCGATCTGGATCGGTTTCAAGAGTAAGCATGCTGATCCTGACGGCTGTTGCTTTATATTTGTACTTATTATATTTAAGAGAATAAAATTTAATATTGTAATGTAATTAATCAAAATTGCTAATTTATTTACTTAAATCTATTGCGCAAAATTGTTTCATATTACAATATTACAATGTAATATGAACAATTTAGACTAGATAGCATTACATCTAAAAAAATATGTGAAAATTTGTATTCATAGCTTGTTATTTTCGTCTATTCATATATCCATATAAAATAATAATATTACATAAAATTTCAATTTTGACATGTTTCATTCTAGCGTGTCCTCGGCGAGGCGACTAGTGAGCAATACTTTCTTTTTAGAGTAAGATATCATGATATTATTATGTAGCTTTTTAGTCTTATAAATTTGTACTAGATTAGGTTTGTTTATGTTCCCACTTAAATATTATTTAGCTAAATTGATATTTATAAGCGAAGACCTTTTATTGGCTATCAGTGTATACAATGTTACTTTATACCATTACTTAAAGCTGTTAGTTTTCCGAAAATTAAATAAATAAATAAATAAAAAAGAAATAATATAACTTTTTCCTTCGATCACATATAAAAACTAGATACACAATCCCATACTAAATCGTAGCGGGAAAGTGACAGCGTTGGCATACGTTTAACGATTATGTGTTTTAGAAGACGTTTTCCAAGGAGCTCTTTGTCGCATGTTTTTAACATTGAAAATGTTTTTTCGATCGCTCCGGTAGGGCCCCATTTTCGCTGAAAGTGTGTTTGCCCCGTGGTGTATAAGGTGACTGCTAGATACCGCAAGAAACTTTAAGGGCTGGTCAGGTCAAGTGTTTTAAACATGACAAATATTACAAAAAAGGAATTTGTGTTTTTTACATTTTTAATGAAATAATTCATTTTGTGAATTTTAATTGGATAGTCTTTGAGAATCTAATTTATTGTAAAGCATAATATGGCCGTCTGTTGACCCGTCCCCATCAGCTGGGCAACAAGTACCTACGTTGACAGGTCAGGACAGGTCTACTTTGAGATACGAAAATCTATTAGGACTTAATAGATGCGGAAAATTAAGGGCTTTCAGGATAGTATAAACAAATTTTATAAAAATCGATTATTTCTGTTAAAAATAAAAAAAAATCTAAAAAATCTATGTTTTATACGAAGATCTATTAGGACTTGGGTAATAGACGCGGAAAATTAAGGGCTTTAAGATAGTATAAACAAATTATAAAAAAGTAGATTTTATTAATAATCCATAGCTAGGTCCATTTTCAATGCCCTTTCAAGTCGTGTAGAGCACGAGATCTGTGAATTTTTTTTTATATAATGACTGTCTGCAAACGAGCAGGCGGCCCGCCTGATGGTGAGCGGTCACCGTCGCCCATGGACTTCAGCAACATCAGAGGTACCTCTTTACACCCCTTTGCTGGCACTTAGCACGCACACTTGCCCCACAGACAATGCGTAGGTACTTACCTAAGCATGTGTTTTATGGTACTCCTTTTGTTCGGCCGTTTTGAGAGCGTTGATTGTGCAGCATCCAGCTTTTATAAGTGATCGAAGACTTTTCCACTTTCACACCTATTTATTTATTATTATCTAGCCCAAAGTACACATGCTTATTATATATCAATATTTATCATCAATATAAATCATAGTACCTACCTATTTCGACGAATAAAGTCTACAGTTAATGGTTATTTTAATACTGCATGTTATATTAAAAAAAATATCCGTACAGACGTCATGTCGATCTTTATATTGGCCTAACATTTTCCATCATAATTATTTCTTGTACTAACGCTTAGTGCGATATGGTGGCTGTCAGTATTGCATTATCATATTACGTCATCTAGGTAATTCACAAAACCATTTAGTAGGTACCTTATACCACTTCCAGTGAAGCTAGCGATGTCTCGAGACGTAGCAAAACCCTGCTGTGTATCGACGGCTACAAATTCTGCGTCCAAGTGGTTTACAATGTGAAGACTATAAGATTGGTCTGCTCGACCCACCGTAGCAAACGGTGCCTGGCTGCCGTGCATACAGTCAACGGTGAGATAGTAAAGATAAGGAACGTGCATAACCACCAGCGGCCAGCGCAACCATTAAGCCCTTATTTCTATAAGATCTAATTTCGAAGGTAAGGAAACGTTGAAATAATTTATATTGATATTTTTTCATTCAGATCTCTTAGTTGGGTGGGACATACATTCTAAAAGGTTATGAGACTGTTGCTATAAAAACATAAAGTCAAAAGCGTTGAAAAATTTCGACAGATCTAACCAATACCTCTGGGCTACGCTGCAGTTCGGTTCTCACCTGAGGCAGTCAACGTTTCGTTATCTTCGAGTTTATTTGAGCGTTATTACCACAAATAACCAAATATTACAGATCTAGTTTCTAATAAGATATCATTGAATTATTTGTTTGTAGAAATGCCACTAAGTGCAGCTGAAAAGCAGCGTAGGTATAGGGAGCGTATGAAAAATCAAAAACCAGAAAAATATGAACAACAACGTAAGAAAAATCTAAACAGAATAAAATCTAAAAAGAAAAAGGTGTCACAAATGTCAATGGAAGAAAAAGAGCTACAAAGACATAAATGGAAAGCTTACCAAAACAAAAGTAGAAGTCGTAAAAGAGATAGAGATAGGTTGCAAGAAGAGAGAAATGAAGAAATTCAGACTAGTACCTGCTAAAAAAAAAGAGAAAATGTCAAATGTGTGTTTTATTTAAGTGCATTAAATGTACCTAGGTACCTATAATAAATGTCGTGATATGTAATACTAACTACCTACCTACTTATAAAATGATTTATAATCATTTTTTGGTTTTAAACATCAAAAAAGATGATGCTTTCTGTTGTATATTCTAATAAGTTCTCTAGTTCTAACGAAAATTAGATTTACAGTTAAGTTTAAGTTAATAACAGTATCATTGTTTTTGTTAAGGTGGGTCTCCTGCGACACTGTTTTGTATTTTCTAACACCTAACATCAAACATCTAACAAATATGGGCGTGGCCTACGTACATATTTTGACATATTTTGTTAGATGTTAGGTGTTAGAAAACACAAAACAGTGTCGCAGGAGACCCGCCTTTAGTGTATTATGTTTTTGTTGACTGTCCAAATAATAAATAGGTACAGCGAACGGAGTCCCGGGAAACAGCTAGATTAGTATATTATCCTATTCATTAGATTACATTGGTCATGGTTAGTAACTTACTATGTTTAGTTAGTTAATTCAGAATAATAAATGACGGACGAAACTGACGGAGTTTCATACAAACTTTCATTGGAACTTGCTTTTCAGATTTTGAGTTCGTCACATCTCAAAAAGGGATGCCTTTGTTAAAGTACAAGGGTTACACATTTAGCAGAAAGTCCTTGTCGGGTCTTAATACACGATGGATCTGTTCGACCCACAACAACAAACATTGCCATGCAGTCGTGTACACAGTGGACCGCGATATAGTGAAGGTTAATAACGTACATAACCACAAGATAAGAAATTAATTGTATGAATAATTTAGCCTTTGGTTACATAAAACAACTCAACGCTCTCAAAACAAACGCACAAAAGAGTACAGAGAGATTTAGGTACGCATTTTAATTGGTATGTTAACTAACACTTTATTAATGCCACATTAAAATTATAATCTTAATACAAATATATTTGCGTTTCATTTTTAAGTAATATTTCATCCATGCCATCCCCGACATGTTTTATTTTAGTTTTTTTAATTAACCCCTTGAGCACCGTAAAACCAAACACAATTGAAAATCAATTGTTTCGCGGCCGCCGGCGGTCTTATGATCCTTGACCTATTAAGTGAAATACTGCTTTCATAAGTTTCCCATTACACAAACTTAAACATTGTTGGTGGCACTAGCCCGCGACTTAGTCCGCGTGAACACAGACCCCTTTTGACAAAATATTTTTTTTTCATACAAACCTTGCCCTGACAATTACAAACACAAAAAAAATTGCCAAATAGGTCCAACCGTTCTCAAGTGATTTAAATTCAAATTTATTTATTCAATTTAGGCTACAATAATAATTATTGAGCTCTTAAAAATGTCGATATGCCATCGATTGGTAAGTCTAATTATGGGGCTCCCCTTGTAGCAATGTATAATATGAGTACTACGTACTTATACTAAAAAGGACCGGCAAGAAACTCAGCAAGGGCATTTCTTTTCTCCCGCGAACAAACAAACATCCGTGCAAATTGATTTTTATTTATAAATAGCATAGGAGACTAGCGGCCCGCCCGCGATTTCGTCCGCGTGAACACTTGATTTTAACAAATGATTATTTATTTACAAAAGATTTGGCTTTCTTTTTCAGGGTGCGAATTCGTAACGTCCAGGCGTGGGAAACCGTTATTGAGGTTCGAAGGGAAGACCTTTTGCGTTAAGTCCACATCGGGTCTCAAAATGCGCTGGGTGTGTTCTACCCACTGCTGCATAGGATGCTATGCCGTCATAGACATGGAGAACGTCATCGTCAAAGTTAAGGGGGTGCCGCGCGATCGCAAAAACTGACATAAGTCTCCTAATGAACTTCAAAGCAAAATCAATCATATTGAAATTTAAAATTAAAACAATTCTGCTTTGAAGTTTCAGACCTAGTAACTAATTTGATTAGTAGAGCAATGTTTTTATTCTGCGAAATGTACAACCATCACGCGCTTGTGTTTAAAATTTACTTTTTTAAGATGGTGGTGACCTGCGGAATATCAATACAAATATTTTCATGTAAGAATTATTGTTTCATGCGTAAAATTAAGAAAGTTTTTAAAGAAAAGGTTTTTAGGAGTCATTAGATTTATGTATTGTTTGTTAGTGTTTAAAGAATTTGTTTCAAATTTCTACAAGGCCACGACCTTGTGCAATGATCAGGCTAAGTTACGTTAGTTCTTTTAATGTATTTAACTAATTCAGCGTATAGTACAAGTAACTTCATCATCATCATCAGCCTATAAACGTCCCACTGCTGGGCACAGGCCTCCCACGTGGACAATAGCACGTGGGGATATTGGGCCATAACCCACCACGCTGGCCCAATGCGGGTTGGTGGGTTTTTACGACTGTCATCTTACGACAACAACCGGGACCAACGGCTTAACGTGCCTTCCGAAGCACGGAAGTAACTTAAAAATACGTAAATTTTCACAATTTCGTGCAGGATCCCCTTAACGCCATGCACACGCACACCACGTCTAAATAAAATTCAGCTAAATAAGTTTTAAACGTATATAAAAATCAAATGCTGTTCGTAAGTCTATGTAATACTTAAAAAGTTAAACAAAGGAATGTTTCTCTGCGTAAAAGATATCTATCGCCACAATCGGTAAAATTACTCTACGATGATTTGTTATGAAATACGGGTTTTAATAATTTATACAATTTATCGAACACGATCATTTTAATTACATTTGGGCTGGACAATGTCTGCGGGTCAGCTAGTTTTAAATAAATAACTTATTAAATTGTACTGATCCCAAGATGTAAAAGTTGTAAGTTTGGGTAGGTGGTCACTTGTCATGTGTCGATACCCCGCTTTGTTTCATTTTAACATATGCAAACACTGGCTTCGTTTGCTAATGCGAAGATGTCGGTTAAAATCTAACATTTACTTAAGACTGCATTGTGAATGACTGTTTTCATTGTTTTTAACATTCTTAATTTTACACCAATTGTTTTTGATTCGGATTTCATACTTGTTTAAATAGTTAAACTATATAACGGATGAACACAAAATTGTATTACACGGTCATTATTGAACATATCAAGACCCGAAATGAATTAAGTAAAACAGTTATTTATTAATTGATCTGACCGGAAATGGAACGGGTCGTATGCCTTACCTGAGACTATTATGTTTAAGTTTGTATATATGAGCAATTTTAGAAAACAGTGTTCCCCCCCCCCTACTTTTGAACTGTCCCCTGTGTTTGAAGAATAACAAGAAAATTTATGTCTAACTAAAATATTTTAATAGTGGAAAAGCAAAACACATAATCTAAACTAGTTAAATTCTAACAATTTTACAGCTAACATTTTTGCTGCTTTTATTTTATTACTAACCCTTTGAGTAAGTATTTAGAAATCGATTAATTCTTAAATCAGGCGGTCAGTTTTAGCCCCCATTCGAGTAATCGATTTTGAGAATCGATTCTCTAAACTTTTTGTACTAGGTTACGCTGAGTTTTCGTTTCGTTTAAAATTTTATTTAGTCGCCTATCGTCACCGTTCATTTATAATATAAGTCTTATAAAGGTTTAAATACAGTTTGACTTCCAATTAAATCGTAAAAAGCGGCACCGACCGCACATGTTGTTTTGTCGCGGCTAAAACAAGCATGAAAAAGAATATAAAGTACGTCCCGTCAGTTTTGCGACAATTTGTCCCGTGACCTTACTAGCTGACCAGTAAATTCGCAAAGCCGACACCATCAAGATGAGACTTACATTGGGGCTATTTTACAATTTTTAGGTTTCACGATGCCACTTACTAGCGCAGAAAGAACTCGGAGGTATAGAGAAAAATTAAAACGAGAGAATCCTGATAAGCTGGAGGCTCAAAAGCTTAAAAATTTGCAAAGAACAAAATCTAAAAGAAAAAGAATTTCACAAATGTCTCAACAAGAAGCTGAAATAATGAGAAAAATTTGGCGAAAACAAAAACAAGCTAGCTTACAGAAAAAAAGAAAGTTTAAATAATATTTAAACAGTGTAACTATAAAACAAAAAAACTGAATAAGTTAAAATACTAAATAAATCTTAACGTAACGGGAACTAGTCAGATTTTCTCTATTTGTTACATAATAATTATAAATATTTTAGATAAATTCAATTACTGTCTAAGGGTTGCTTTGTTGAGAGTTATATAACCTTACCAAGACTGCTTCAACATTTTGTAATTCAGTCACCAAACGAGATTTATCTGATTCAACAGGTGAGTTTATGGAAGAACTATCTCAAAATAAAGCAACATTCCGTATGATGACATCGAAAAGAGGCAAAAATCTCCTTTTCCGCAGTGGCTACAAATATGACCTGAAAAGAAAAAACAAGGACGGCTCATCGGTCTGGCGCTGTGCAAAAAGAAGAATCTGCCATGCGAACTTAATAATAACGTGTAGTAATATCATCAAAAGAGAAGATAGTCATGACTGTGAACTGGAAAATAGACAACGGAATTAGGGTCTAGCCAGAGGTAGGCAGGGTTCAAATTAAGCGAATATTTTAGGACAACCGTATAATTTGAGGAGCTCGATGGCTATCGCTTTCGGCTAGCGATCTTGTCCGCTACGCTAACTAAGCAACTTTCGCAATGCCGGGTCTTATTGTATGGCTTACCTAGGTTAAATGTTCACCAAAAAATATTAAATGCTAACCTAACCTAACTGTTGCATTGGTGCAAAATTAACTTTTTCTGGTAAAAACATTATAGAATAATGATTTTACCAGAAAAAGTTTTCATCATCATCATCATCCACAGCCTGTCTTCACCCACTGCTGGGTATAGGCCTCTCTTTGTATGTGCCACTGTTTACGGTCCCGTACCAATCTCATCCAGGTCTTGCCCGCGATGTTCGCCACATCGTATGCCCATCTCGCCTCAGGACGACCGACGTTTCTGTGTTCAGTTCTTGGACGCCATTCAGTTAGCGCCTTACTCCACCTGTCATCACCTTGCCTTGCCAGGTGTCCTGCCCAGCTCCATTTCAGTTCCATTATACGATTCCCAACATCTTTGACCTTTGTTCGACTTCGAATCTCGATGTTGGGAACCCGGTCCATAAGCTTGATGCCGAGCATGGCACGCTCCATGGCTCTCTGTGCAACTCTCATCCTGTACACAGCCTCCTGTGTGAGCGTCCACGTCTCGGCACCATAAGTCATAGTAGGCAGAACACACTGGTTATATAGGCGGGTCTTCAGACACTGTGGTATTTCAGCGGACTTAAGAATGTCGTCCAATTTGCCGAACGCGGCCCATCCCAGTTGTATTCTTCTCGCGATCTCCTTGTTTTGATGCTTCTTGCCAAAGGATAGAACATTTCCAAGATAAAAGTTTTAGGGTTCGAGAATATTTTGTTCCTCTATTGTATTACTATCTTTTTCTATTAGATAGATAGATCAACAGCCCTCTTTCAAAATAAAGATTTAAAAAAAACAGTAAGGCTTAGCGTTTGTGAGACGCAGTTCCGCGCAGTGCAGAGCAAACGAAAATCAGCGGAAATTTCGTTTCGGAGAATGTAGGCCTTCTGCTCTGCGCTACGCGGAACTGCGTCGCCTGCGTCTCAGTATACGCTTAGCCTAACTATTGTCGCAGGACTCTGATTGCCTTAACCCTGGCTGCCTATGTAGGTACACAGCATTGTTTTTATTTGTGATTTTAATAAAGTAAGTTTGTACAACGAAAACTATGCAGTATTTAATTTTGTTATAATTTACAAGATAACTAACATAGTATTTAAAAGAAACATGTTATATAATAATGATGACAACGAAATTTTCAAATCAAGAAACATTTATTAAATAGTTATGAATAAGAGATGTCCTGTCACATGGGGCCAGTCCCAAGAATGCTGGCAACATTACCTCTTTGGATGCCAAGCTAATACACTATTTTATTATTATTCAGCCTGGCTTGTCCCATTGGTGGGCAAAATCCGCCCTACTCTCTTTCCATTCTACACGGCTGTATCTAGCCAGTCCTTGCTGTGGAAATCCAGCCAATACACTATTTTGGTTACAATATCTATTTGATTATATATTGTAACCAAATATATACTTATAGAGAGAGAGAGAGAAGAGAGGGGGTGGTAGTAAAAATACTACCACCCCCTCTCTTCACTTGGGTGTCGTAAAAGGCGACTAATGGACTAAAGACTGTACATACATCCAACAGCATAGAGTGGCGATGGATTCACCGACTATCACGCTGAGCACATGTGCAGTCGCTATTTGGTGAAAAGAGGACTATGGTAGAGGACTGCATTGCTGTCCTCATTGCCTATAGTCTCTGACTAACCCTTCGGGGGTGATAGTCGTGATTATACCTATGTATGTCAGTATGAAAACAAAATCTAAAGTTTGTACAATCATCATCAGCCTATAAACGTCCCATAGCTGGGCGCAGGCCTTCTCACATGGACAACAGCACAAGGGAGATGGGGCTGTCACCACGCTGACCTGGCTGGCTTAACAACTGCCATCTTACGACATCCACCGGGGTCCGGGACCAACGCCTTTACGTGCCTTCCGAAGCACGGAGGAGCTCGAGGTGTTTTTAATTTCGTCACCCATCGAGTAATCCGGCATTGCGGAAGTTACTTAACTGACAAGATCGCAAACCGAATGCCTTAGCCGCTGCGCCATCGAGCTCCTCCAGAGCTTGTATAAAATAAATAAAATAAAAATAAAAATCATTTATTATCAGGCTACATTAACCCATAGCAACATAACTAATTATAATTATTATCAAATACTATAACAACATTACAATTATTATTATTATTATTAAAAAATTATATTATATTATTATTATTTATAAGCAATAGAATATAATAAAATACGCCTCACACAGCCAGTTCACTAAACATGTAGTTTGAGAAACCAACTGAGTAGAGCGGAGTCCATCCTCTCACCTATCATATTCAAGACACTGTTCCGGCTATCTCGCACTCGATGAACTAGTGATGCTACCTTTTTGCGCATAATTGCATAGAAGTCCTCTATGCTCGCATCAGCGAACATGCCAGACGCACTACAGTGTCGAGGCAACCTAAACAGTGCCCTGAACATGTTGTTATACTGAATCCGCAGGGCATTGTAGGTATAATATTGATTTTGAGTTACTCCGATTACTAGTACCTCTGCTTATTACCACAGCTGCCGGCATTACGGGATTCAACAAAATGATATATTATATATTTGATGATTTAATCAGCTGAGCTGTGTGGTGGCGGCTCATTAATAGAATACCACCAACCCATCTCTTAACTTGGGTGTCGTAAGAGGCGACTAAAGGACTAAAAACTACATACATACATACATACATCCAACATCAAAAGCACATGTGCGGTTGTTATTTGGTGAAACGTGGACTGTGGCAGGGGACTGCTTGTGCGGTCCTATTGCCTCGGCTCTGACTAACCCTTTGGGGATAATAGTTGTGAATCTATGCATGTGTGTTATACCTAACTCACTCACAAACTAGCCATTTATACTCGTGTTCCTATTACTTATTATTTCCATTAAAGCAAATACTTAAGCAATTTTGATCTATTTCAGTTGAGTTTGTTTTATCGAGACGCGGCAAGACTCTTCTTCAATTCGAGGGACACACTTACAGGAAGGCATTTAGACAGTGGGGTGACAGAACGAGATGGGTTTGCTCCAAAAGACAAAACTGCCCCGCAAGAGTTTACACTACTGACGATGACACAGTTGATTTCTATGGAATACACAACCATAAACCATTGAAATAGTTTTAATAAGCAAAAAAAAAATTAGACGTACACATTTTTTTTTTAATTGTCTAAAAACTTTTACAATCATTTTAAGGATGACATTGTATACTACACAGTAGGTACAACTAGCAATCCGCCCGCTCGCAATTTCATCTTGTAAATGCTTTCTATTCCATGACAGAATTTTCGATTTTTTTAAAACAAACTTTAACCTGGCATTTACAAACACAACATAAAAATTTGCCAAATAGGTGCAGCCGTTCTAAAGTTATGCGCAAACATATATTCGTGACAATTGAAATTTGTTTATTTATAGATAAACTAACGGCCTGCCCGCGACTTTGTCTGCGTGAACACCCCGTATCCCGTACCGAAATTCCAAAAAAAATATATACTTAAATAAAACTTGACATTACATACACAACAAAAAAGCAGTCAAATCCGTCGAGCCATTCTAGAGTTTTGAGTAGGTAACAATTCATTTTTATTTATATTATTATAAGACTAGCGGCGGATATTGTTTTCCTGTTGTTATTTTGTTTATGAGTTCATTTTTCATTTTTTAATATGTATGTGTTATAACTGGTAATGTGCTGTATTATGTAAATCTGTGTGTGAGCGTCAATAAAAATGTTCTTATTTTATCTTATCTTTTCTTAGCGGCCCACCCGCGACTTCGTCCGCGTGGACCCCGTACCCCGTGACGGATTTTCACAAAAATTACTATATACAAACATTGTCCTGACAATTACAAACACAACAAAAAAAAAATAAGCCGAATCGGTCGAGTCGTTCTGAAATGATGCGCGTGCAAAACAAACATTTAGCCAAATAAATTTTAATTATTTAAATAACATATGACTTTTGTACTCAGATTTTAAACATTACGTTTTTTACAGACGTCTATTATAGGGCAGACCGAATAAGAAAGCCCCAAAACAAAGATGATAAATTACAAAAGAAACGGAAGAGGGAAAGAGAACGCTATGCTAGTATTAAAAGTGATCCGACAAAGTTAGCTGCTTATAAGGAGAAAAAAAAACAAAAATATTTAAACGATAAAGCTACCGGTGTAAGAAAGACAATTAATGAAATGACAGAACGTGAAAAACGTCAATGCAGGAGACTATGGAAGGAAAGAACTAGTAAATATAGGAAAAAGCGCGCTGCATCTGGTTTCTGAAGATTTATCATTTGATAAATGCTCGGCGCAGTAGGATCTTGCCAGCTTGAGCTGGTATGTACTGAGCGCTAATGGGGCTATGTTCTCCACCGTCATTGTAGGAAAGTAGCAAAAACGAACGAGCGACTGGTTCGCGTAGCGCTGGCGCACGCGAAAGAATAACTTGACGGTGATGCCCCTCCGCGCACTCCTCCCCTCAGTTCCTTGGGCTCAGATGAGTTAAAGGGAATGGAGCTTGGCATTGGCTATCGTAAAACTGGTTTTAAAATAAAAGCATGAACAGAAATGCAGACAATATTACATCTGTACTCATTTTCACACATATGTAGTAATAATGATGTATGTTTATTTCCGAACGCAACCAGATTTGAGACTGGCGACCATAATGTTGTTCGTCTTGGTAAGACCTTTTAAACGACACTACAAACATAACTATTGGAGCCGGGTAGAGCCGGGTACCATTCTGCTCATTCTCCTATAACGATTCGTTGTGCATATATGTAGGGGCACTCGAATTGTTTCTGTTACTTGAGAGAAAGACACTTTTGGTGGATTTGTCATTTCTTTGGTTCTGTCGGAAAAAGTGTATCGAGATCTTTTCTCTTTCGAAAAGATCTCGATACACTTTTCCCCAGTACTAATATATATTTTTTTTTAAGTAATACATTTTCTATAATAAGTCTAATGCAACTTTCGTTTTCATTTTCATTTCCTTGTTCATATTCTCATAGGACCAGGCAATTTATCATTACCGACTTTGTCTGGCTATCCTTTAATAATGACTAAATTGCTATATATATTCTTGTCACTTATTATACGAAATATCATATAAAAGAATGTTACTCGAAAATGTTTATTATTTTAGAAAAAGCACTAGCCTTATACTTCTATGAAACATTATTATTATTGTTTTAAATAGTTTCTGCCTGCGGCTTTGCTCGCGTAATTTGTCACGGGAAAAATAGATTGTAGTACCTTTCATTATTCATACATTCATATATTTAAATTGGAATAGCGGTTTATGCGTGAAAGCTTAACAAACACAACAACAAACAAACTCTCTTTCGCATTGACAATATTAGTTATAGGATTAGGATATGTTATACTATCATTGTATTGTGATGTAGCACTGAATACTTTCTTGCTACTTCAGCATTAATCGAATTGACGTTTTCTGTAGTCTTGTACATTGATGTCTGATATACGTGTTTAATTTCCAGTTATGTACTCGCTGTCACGGCGCGGCAATCCGCTGCTCACATACAAAGGCTACACATATAGGAGGCACCATGTGACAGGATGGGGCATACGATGGGCCTGCTCCAGCCACAAGCAATGCTGCGCCTGCATTTACACCAGGGATGACGTCATCTACAAAGTGAAGGTCAAACACTGTCACTAGATCGATACCAAGTCGCGAGTGAAAAATTCCACTGTCAGCCATACAGAAATGGCTAAGTACTAGACTGTATTTAAAGCAATGCAGCGCCTACAACTACAAAAATTATGCATTTATATTAAATAATTATTTTATGCCCGGATATTATTGTCTGTATTACATTGTCAGTCAGTATAGATTGAGGTTGTAAAAATAATGAATGTGAAATTTTTTTAAAGTTATATGTTTTCTGTTATTGTCAATTTACATTTCCATTGCTTTAATTTTTTAGTTATAACTTGATAGGTATTTTTAAATGTAAATGTTTAGTAATTGTAAGTTTAAAATGTACCTTCATATATTTACAATCAAAGTATTACATTTATTATACACTTTGCTTAGTAATCCAAAGTCATGTCTCACTGTGTCCTTTTTCTGTGCCTTTCTTCTTTCCCAGTCTGTTAACTTAGTTCAAGTACTGACCTAGACACGTTTTCTATGACCAGTTTTAAATAAGTATCTGAAATTATATTATACTATTATGTAGGTTATTTGTGTTAAATATAGTAATATTGTCATGTAAAAATAGTTGTTCCAATTTTATTAAATGTCTGTTAATTAGATACAAAATTAAGACAATTATGTGAATAATATATGCAATTTAGCTTAAATGGGGTTGTGTTCTTTGCTTAAAACAGAAAAGCAACGTTGTTTATTGATTCCTTCAATACGAAATATTTTTTATAAAAATTCCTATTTAATTTACATAAATATATCTATTCACGATCCGTGATTGTAGTTCAAAGGTATTTTCGTTTCATTTATCATTATACAATCTGATTAACAAATTTTTCAATCCTCTTATAATAATTATTAATCTAAAATCGTCTGACTTAACCGGCCATTATAAAAGGGATTATGATATTCGTGTCTTTGTTACGTTTTTTTTATTTTAATTATTAATATTTTATCAGAAACAGAAAGCGGCGAAAACTTTATCCTCGAGAACACGTCCTGTGCATCTTTTGATTATGTCATTAAGGGATCTGCCTGCATTTCAGCGTTCAGATAAGTGGTTTGGCATGTGCGATGTGTATCGCTCTTCAGTCAGTCAGGCCTTTAACTGATGACTGAAAAATTCATCCTTAGACATAAATAAACCGATGAGATCGTCGAATCTGGCAAATCTCCGTTTCTGTAGCTCGCAACAACCGTATGAACAGCGTAAATAGCTTAATAATTGTTCGTTGGATTTCAATGTCAAACTTATGGTGGCATTTAACTTGTCATAAACCATTGCCTTCCGTTCTTAAAGTAGATAAAGTAGTATAGGCACGTAAAGCCACAGTGTTACTGGTTAGCTGGTCAACAACCGAGCGTGTCGCAAAATGGCAGTCGTTAAAACCCACCAACCCCTGTTGTGTGCTGTTTCGATGTGTAAATGCCTGTGTCTAGCAGTGGGACGATTATAGGCTGATGATGAAACCATTGCTAGTCTACATTCTGCCGTGTCAAGGCATCTTGAAAAACAGCGTTCCGAGAAAATCGACGTTGAAGTTTTTGAAGGTTTTACTGTCCCAGTTCTTTCACATTAATATTTATTTACATAGTTATGGTTAAATTATATTCTAAAATCTATCTCGAAGAAGGCTTCATTAATGTTTTTCTCATTTTTTATTTTTTTAAGTTATTTTAGTAATAGACTTGGCCATTACAACCGTTTCATAGACAACCTCTAATGCGCTCTATTGCATCTATATTGCATCATAAGTTACAAGAATTACACTTTACAAACTTATCGTGCGGAGTAGGGTGGCAGGCGGCGGGGTATCGCGCGGGACGAATGAGCCGGGCGGGGCGCCCCGCCGCTTGTAACGCACATTATCTTGCAACTAATAGCAGATCATTTCTATGACACACAGATGCGTTTAGAGATGGGTATAACGCATAACTCCTGCAACTAATGTTGCCGGAGATGTCCATGTAAGACTGGATTTTTTTTAAATTACATGAGTTAGGCGCTGTCATTTTTCAGAAACTATACAAATTAAATGAAATTTTATTTCAATTTTTTTTTAATACATTTCCCGGCATATGACCCCACTCCACCTGATGTTAAGTGGAAATTAAGTCCAGGCGCGAGGACAACTGGTGCAGCGTAAGGGACGTAGCATCAGTCACCCTCACTTTGCCGGCCCACAAAGTGCCTCTTTACGCCTCGTTTGAAGGACCCTATGTCATAGGAAGGAGGGAATACGTGTGCTGGTAGACTATTCCATCTTTTGGAAGTGCGACAAAGAAACAAGTCACCAAATTTCTTTGTGCGTGATGGAATATTAGAGACTGTAAATTGGTGACTTCGGAGAGCAGCACGCGTACTCCTATGGAGAAAGGCAGAAGAAGGGATGAGGTCAAAGAGTTCTTCAGAGCACTCGCCATGGTATAAACGGTAAAAGACGCTGAGTGCCGCAATATCTCTACGCAATTGCAAAGGCTTGAGAGTGTTCGTGACCTCTGCATTGCTAATAATGCGCACAGAGCTAGTACTATTATTTATTCTGTGACAGAGCGGCAGCGCTGCAGTCTGTCTAAGGATCGAGAAGGTACTTTGCGGAGCCGTCCCAAAGGTGAGAGCAATACTCCACGCTAGACCGCACCTGTGCACTGCAACTGATCAGGCGTGAAGAATCGCCGCACCTTGTTGTTCAGGACACCGAGTTTACGTGAGGCATTTTAAATCACGGTTTCGATGTAGTCCTTTTGGTTTAGATCGCAGCGGATATCCATACCGAGCAGGCAGCTCTGCAGGCCTAGAGATGTACCGTGAAGAGAGGGAAGGGGAAGGAGTGGCGACTTTTTCGCTGTGAACGCGCACACTTGTGTATTCTTTGCATTGAACTCCACCAGATTATCGAAGCCCCATTTAGAAATGAGGTCCAACACCCGATTGAGCTCAATGACAAGATTTACTCGCTTCATTACGGTGTCTACCCGCCCAGCCGTTGGGTGACCGTTATATCCCCCATGCACTGTGCTATCATCTACATAGCAATGAATGTTTCCAAGTGGAAGCATGTCATTGATATGCAAAAGGAACAGCGTGGGGGATAGAACGGAGCCTTGAAGAACACCAGCGTTCACTGACATGAACCGCGAAACGCATCCATCCGAAAGGACACGGATTCTACGCTCATGCACGAAGCTAGCAATCCAGGTACAGAACTGAGCGGGCAAACCGTATGCCGGGAGCTTGGAGAGAAGAGCTTTGTGCTAAACCCGATCAAAAGCCTTGGCTATGTCAAGGGTAACTGCCAGTGAGTCGCCACGTTTGTCAATAGCCTCACCCCAGAGATGTGTGACGTACGCTAGAAGATCAACCGTTGACCGTTTTGGCCGAAACCCATATTGACGATCGTGACTTAGGGAGTGATCTTCTAGGTATCAAATAAGCTGTTTGTTCAGTATTCTTTCTAGGATCTTGCACAACACTGAAGTTACGGCTATAGGGTGGTAATCAAATGAATGGTGGATCTGACCGATCTCCTTTTTTAGGGATCGGTTGCACATTAGCTTCTCTCCAAGATTCCGGCAAACAATCCAAAGAGAGCGAGGCGAGTTTGGCCATGAGATCGACCTTTTCCTGCGACTTGTGAGCTAAAGTTCCGTCAGGACATCTCAGTGGTGGCAGCGAGGGTTGGCAGAAGTTGGATTGCACGGCTTTGGCCAGACGCCAGTAGGTACGGTTGCTCGTAGGATGCGTCAGGAGTTCTTGGCCTACTCGTGCAACGCGCTGGGCATCCGCTCTAATGTAGGCCTTCTTACACGACTTGGTGGCATTATTATAGGCTGCTTTTAGCGAGCGAGTTTCGGGATCCGCATGAGCTTTGCCTCTGATCCAAGCGCGGTATGCTGTCTGTTTGCTCTCAACAGCGCTGGCACACTCGCGATTGAACCAGCGGTTGCGTCTGTCTTTGCTGATGACATAGGAGTGTGGAATATAGTATTCCATTCCTAATACTATCTCATCAGCAACGGCAGTGGTGCTAGCGGTCGGGTCCTTCCCACTGAAGCAGCGCTGCCTCCAAGGAACGGATGTAAAATACTCCCGCATACCATCCCAGTCTGCCGACGCGTAGTGCCAAATCTGGCGTTTCGAAACCGCTGTTGGCGGGCGCGATGCCAATGGCACTGCTGGATATCAAGCAGTGATCCGAGGAACCTAAAGAAGCTCGAATCCCCACCCAGTATCCAGCTGGGCGACTCGTCAGCAGAAGGTCGAGTAAGGAGGGCGCATGGCCAACTATGTCTGGGATCCTGGTAGGCTGGTTCACCAGTTGCGTCAGGTCATGCGTGAGAGCGAATGCGTGGGCAGTTCTAGCAGCATGGTCTGTTTTGGAGGAACCTAACCACAACTAATGGTGGGCGTTGAAGTCCCCCAAATACACCCATTCCGCCGATGGAAACCGCTCCTGCGCATCATCTGCTGGGTAGCAGATGACGCGCAGGAGCGTGACTAGTCGGGTGACTAAGATGTTCAATTAGTCGAGTTTCAATAGTGATAAGTAAAGTACCTGGGCTACACACTTGTAGGGCGTAACTCAGTTATCATAAGATAACGGACTTGCGCTTAACACGGCAGCATTGGACTTCTCGTCTTGAATTGTTCCTCTGCGTTTTACGGCTTGCGCCAAATAGGTTTCTAACATTTTATTTTTAATTCCAGCAACGTTCAAATTGTCGCGACGAGGCAAACCGCTTCTCACATACAAGGATTACACATGCATACCGGAGGCATCAAATAACGAGCAAGGGCATCAGATGGGCTTGCTCCACCCACAAGGACTGCACCGCCTGCTTCCACACGAAAGACGGCATCATCCTCAGGGTTAACTTAAACCACTTTCACTAAACCGCCTACCAACCAAACAATAATAACAATATCTATATTGACTTTAAACTATCGCGTTGCATTGCATTAAAACTGTTTTAATTTCTTTATTAACTTTATTAGTAGTATTTACAAAAAAGGTTACTACTAAACCAGTCCAAAACTAAGGGACAAAGAAGGGCTGTAGTACATATTATTAACATCGGAAATATGTCACTAGATTGTTAAATTATGTTAGATGAACTTCTGTATTGGAAAGTTTACACAAAGTGAGAATATCACAGCGATATTAAAGCAATTTTTAAAAACGGGCTCCTTTTAAAACGTCCTTATTTACTAAGTTTTAATCAGTAAACAAACATTTGGTAGAGATGCCTTCGTTGAGGAAAATATGTGAAGTGAAATTGAGCGGTAGATTGAGGAATGTTGTGATTCGTGAAAGGTGCGGTCTGAAAGATGATACAAGGATTGAGAAAGAAATTCTCGCAGTGGTTTGGTCACTTAGAGAAGATGAGTGAAAGTCGAATCACGAAAGAATTATATATATTGTTTAATATAACGTTGTAATGTGGAAGGAACGATATTGCGCAAGGGCGTCCCAGACAAACCTCCGCGGACCAGTTAGGGGTTTTGATAAAAAAGGCTGGTGTTAGATAAAAAGTTTGATTAAAACCGTCGGGCGTGCATGAAAAGGTTGATGGATTTGAATGCATCGAAAGAAGTATGCAAGGACCGTAGCAGATGGCGATCCATAAAGTCTCTGCCTACCCTTAGTAGAAACAGGCTTGAGTGTGTTGATTGATTGACTGAACAAAAAAGCTGCTCTTCTCAGTAAATAGTTATAAGAAATATTGAAAGTAAAGTCCTCGCAAACCTGATTCGGTAATTAAATTAATTATATTTCTGCTTTGTCTGTTTCAAACGGCCAAATAACTAGCGTTTCCACGTTATGTTATTATCCCACAGGAACTTAAATATTAACCGTGTCGCGTAGCCTCTCTTCCCTTAGGGGTCGTAAAAAGCGACTAACGGACTAAATACTTACTGCATATACATCTAACAGCGTAGAGCGCCGATTACGCTGGGCACATGTGCAGTCGCTATTTGGTGAAAAGTGGACTATAAAAGAGAGCTGGTTTTGCTGTCCTCGTTGCCTATAGACTAACCCTTCGGGGATAACAGTCGTGATTATATGTGAAATAAATATTTTTTGTCCTCTTCTGTACCCTTGTCAACGTGTATAGAATTTCGTAATGATCGGTTGAGTAGTTAAGGCGTGAAATCATAACAAACGAACACACATTCACTGTTATAATTAGATAAGATTAGGTCAGTTAGCTTGGCGACTCTTTGGGCTATGTCGGTTACTTTAGTTCGTCTACGAATCTCCTCATTTCTGATTCGATCACGTAGAGAAACCCCGAGCATAGCCCTCTCCATTGCTCTTTGCGTGACTTAGTGAGCGACCACGTTTCGGTACCGTATGTCATCACTGGCAACACACACTGGTCGAAGACTTTCGTCTTGAGACACTGCGGTATTTTGGACGAGAAGATATTTCGTAGCTTACCGAACGCTGCCCAGCCGAGTTGGATTCGACGATTGTCGAAGAGTCGCCAAGCTCAAGTGGCAATGGGCAGGGCACATCGCCCGTAGGACCTATGGCCGTTGGGGCAGAACGGTTCTCGAGTGGCGACCGCGCACTGGAAGACGCAGTGTGGGCAGGCCTTCAACAAGGTGGTCCGACGATCTGGTGAAGGTCGCGGGTAGCCGCTGGATGCAAGCAGCACAGGACCGGTCGTGGTGGAGATCCTTGGGGGAGACCTTTGTCCAGCAGTGGACGTCTTCTGGCTGATGATGAAGTCAGTTAATCAGTATTTTGATTCATTTTTTATTTGAACCGAGCTTAGCCAATAATGATTTATTTATTGACCGTTATCTCAAATAATAACTAGCAATATTTTGTTCTCACTATACCTATAGGTAAAATCATTTTGTATGTAAGAAACGATTCTTTCATTATTTATATAGCATTTATTTTTTATCTTTTATTAAGTCCCCGGGAACAATTAATAATAATAATTAAACGTATGTAGATCAAATTTTATCAGTCATGTTTTTTTACATTATACTGTGACTAAGTGTAATTAATAACTGATATTATTTAACCGATATTATAAAAGGTTATTAACCGTCGCTTCCAATAAATGTTCTACATTTTAAGTTTTAATAAAAAATGAAAAAAATATATATTTTACCGGTTATACATTACAATGTGTTTTCATGGTATGTTAAAAACAAATAAAATTTATTTTTGTTTAATTTATTACCTATTTAATTTGGCGTTTTTGCTTGTAAAATGTAATTATGACCTCTACCATATATACCGCATACCGTAATCCTTCGTACTCCTGGAGATTCAGATAAATAAATAAAGATCAAAACCGTTTTTTGTATTTATATTCCAGCACCTGTGGATTTCGTAAACTTGGAGCCACAGTTCACCCTATCCAAAAAGGGCAATCCAGTCCTGAATCTTGGAGAATACAAATACTACACTACTTCCAGTAAGAAGGATGAGAAGCAATGGATATGCCTCAAAGGCTTAGGGAAACGGTGCAAAGCCAACGTGGTCACCTTCAAAGGGGAAGTCGTCGCTTGCATCAATGACCACAACCACGACCCTTAGATATTCCGCCAACACGCAGGCAGCTATCCGTCTACCGTAGGATAGGACCTCTTCAAGAGCCTTCATCTGCGATGCTACTTTGAGATCACCCCAAGTAGCATCGCAAACGGTGGAGATCGAAGAAGAAGAAGTTGTGACCTTGTACGCGTAAACACCAATATGGCATAATAGCGAAAGAATTTTTGAAAATGCTGTTTGTATATTTGTTTACGCCTTTGTAAGAAACGTGCCTGTGAAATTTTAGCATTGCAAACACGCGTAGGCTGATATCGCGAGCAAATGTTGGACCGTCTTAGCACCTTTCTGCATTTTTTTTTGCTTTCTAGGACTAACATGGGCTGTGTGAAGTTTATCTTTTTTCAGTAGGGACTACTATTTGTGAATATAGACTAGAGCACTTACTTATAACAGAAAACGAGCTCTATGATAATGTTCTATTGTATCACTTTTCCATGAACCAAACGTCGAGCACGCTCACCCTTTTGTTACAACCTACCTAATTGTACAATACATAAACGTGTCGCATAGCGGTGAAAGAATACTTCCACCCTCTCTCTTCCCTTGGGTGTCGTAAAAGGCCACTAACGGACTAAAGACTGCACATACATCCAACAGCTTAGATCGGCGATGGGCTCACCACCTATCACGCTGAGCACATGCAGTCGCAATTTGGTTTAAAGTGGACTACGGCAGCGAGGACTGCTTTTGCGGTCCTCATTGCCTATAGTCTCTGAAGGGTTAGCCCTTCGGGGATAATAGTGATTATATCGTGATTATATGTATGTATGTAATTGTACAAACCTAAGTGCTTATGGGTGTAACATTTAGTCGAGCCTTTGCACGAGCGCGGGTTCATCAAGATAAACGCAGCACACGCAACTTGTAGGTCCGGCATTTCAAGAAAGAGTGAACGCAAGGTACAACGAAATGTTACGGGTAAATGCACATTACAATTAAGAAGTAATCTTTTAAGAAGAATACTCGTACACTAAGTAAGAATACTCGTACAATAAAAAAGAAAGAAAACACACTTCTAAAGAAGTTTTAGTATGTAGCACTTTTTAAGTTTTTTTTTAACAATTATTAATTATTATGATGCAATGAATCATATCAATGTGTATGTGGGAATGTTTAGAACTGTTTATCAAAAATGTAAAAGATAAATGTAGTCGTGTACTAATACTGTCTCATTATGATTAATAAAGGCAGATAGAGACAGCATCAGCTTGTACCAGGTTAAGATATTTTTTTTTTAGCATTCGGCTTCGTTTAGATAAAAGAAAGTGGATATTTCAGATATGTGTGACACAAATAATATGTTTTAGATTTTACCCATATTATGAAGTTGACTTAGTGTAACTAGGTATTTACTATTGTTATTTTTTTAATTTGTTATCATGACATAGCACACAACAGCATAAAATGGTGTCGTTTTGTTACAAAGGGTGCATTATGGACTAAATAAACCAACATACCCTTTCATTACATTTTGTTTGACATATGGTAGGTAGGAATACCTACCTACCTTATGGTGATCATGACCAATCAATTCGGTTTGAACTTAAAGCCTCTTTTTCAAACGTAGAATAAAGTTAACCCCTCTCTTCCATTGGGTGTCGTAAAAGGCGACTAACTGACTTTACACATAGTTTTACAACTCAGTGAATAAGAATAAGAAAAATGTTATTGACAGTGCTTAAACATCTTCTTTAAATTTTTATTAGTACCGACAATTTTTATATTAAAAGCTTCTAAGTATTACAGCTGTTTCATTTATATACCTATAGGTACAATTTTTATTTGCAGTATTCAAATCTACACTTTCTGAGACTCCAGATATGAGCCATGATGGCATAATTGGTGAATGTGGAAACGGATGATCCTGATAGTGGACATTAAATATTCAACATTTTTCCATAAAATTTGTTCGCAATAAAATTGGCGTTACATTATAAATATTTTTTATAGATTTTCATTGTATCATGTAATATAATTGAATTTAATTGAATCACCTTAAAACCATAATATTGTTACACCTATTTCTGACTACACTTTATAGAGGTAAAAAATCCTCCTGAAATCATTATTATTATGGTTTAATGTAAACTGAACAAAAAACCCGTTAGAAATTTTATTTACATCAATAAAGGCGGCGTAAAAGAGTAGGTACCTACTTATACAAAAAAAAAAGTAAGTAAAAGTATAAATTTTCGTTTCCAGTGACATTGATGAAATCAAAAAAGGGTACGACAAACATAAAAGTAGGTGAATACATGTTCTATCTGAAACCGGGAAATTTAAAGGCAGCAAAGAAGAGGTGGTCCTGCACTCAGAACAAGTACTGCCGGGCGTGCCTTCATGTGGTCGACAACAAGATTATTGCCATTTACAACGAGCATAACCATGAGAAGAAATAATTTGATTGTCTACATAAATGTATCTTTCAAGCCTTCAAACGAGGCGTGAAGTGGCAACTTGTGGGCCGGCAGGGTGAGGGCGACTGATGTTGCGTTGCGTGTTTTTCGCTGCACCGGCTGTCTTCGCGCTTGGACTCCATTACCATTCAGTATGGCGAACGCTACACGCAAGATCCATATTGCGATCCGTCAATATATACTGACGGATCACGATAGTTATTGACGTGTAGTGTAGTTTATTGACGGATCACAATATTTATCGCAGGATTTCTGGAAATCCAGTGATCCAATGTTAGATCGAAGATCGTGATATTTATCTTGCGTGTAGTGTCGCGCGTCAATATTTATCGTGTCTAGGATTGCCACCTTTTTTTAGAATGAATAAAGTATTTTTTATTTCTCATACATGGAAAGTAGGTTTGAAGTTGCCTGAAGAGCGGGTGGAAAGTAATACTTTTCTACCTACTACCAACAAAACATACAGTAATTCGAATGTAACAAAAAACAAGTTAATCTTAATGCTAAGAGTGCTGTCTCAATTATAGGTAGTCACGACATGTAATATCAAAATACAATCATATTTGTTGAACAGTAACTCATGTGTAGTTGTGACTTACTATTAAAATAATACTAACAACCCACCTCTTCCCATTGCTGTCGTAAAGGGCGACTAACGGACTAAAGACTGCACATACATCCAACAGCATAGAGCGGCGATGGACTCATCAAAATAATACTACCAACCCCTCTCTTCCCTTCGGTGTCGTATAAGACGACTAACGGACTAAATTCTGCACATACATACAACAGCATAAAGCGGCGATGGGCTCATCAAAATAATACTACCAACCTCTCGCTTCCCTTGGGTATCATAAAAGGCGACTAACGGACTAAATTCTGCACATCAAAATAAAACTACCAAACCCTCTCTTCCCTTGTGTGTAGTAAAAGCGACTAACGGGCTAAATTCTGCACATCAAAATAAAACTACCAAACCCTCTCTTCCCTTGTGTGTAGTAAAAGCGACTAACGGGCTAAATTCTGCACATCAAAATAAAACTACCAATCCCTCTCTTCCCTTGTGTGTAGTAAAAGCGACTAACGGTCTAAAGGCTCACCACCTAAGCACATGTGCAAACTGTGCAGTAGTTTCTTGCTGAAGCGTGGACTGTGTGGGCGTGGCCTGTGTTGTCCATAGATTCAAATTATTACTAATTTTACCATTAACTTGAACTAAATATCTCAATAAAGTTGTAGATTTATGTAAAATAAAACTCACTCGTTTTTTTAGCTAATTCATGTTTTTATTTTTAGTTATTTACCATTCGTAATTAAAAGCACAGTGTTTACCTCCGGTGAATGAAAGACTTATTTTCTCCCTCGAACTATTGCCGTTCGAAGGAGTAAATAAGCCACTTTCAGCCCTAAAGGGTAACAAACAATGTACTATTTACATTTTGTTAGAACAAAAATAAAGTATATAGCATAAAAAAGAGTACTTATTTATTTGTCCTTTAAAACGTTTTTTTTGTTGCTTTTTGCAACATTTGACACATATTTGTCTTTTACGTAAATAGAGTATTTTAGCTTTAGAGCATTAATTTACTTTTTATTAACTAAAAGATTTTAGTTAGCGTACTTTATTGGTGACGTAGCGTAGATTATAAAGTACGCCTACATGAAAAAGAGACAATACTCTATTTTAAAGTGCGAGTGGCAACCCTACACGTCTGCCTTGTGCAAAGTACGTAATTTTGACGCGATCCGTATTGACGTGTAGCGTTCGCCTATCAGGTGAAGTGAAGTCAAGACTGATTATGTTTTAAAAAGCATGCTAACATGTATTAGTCACAACAATTCGAAAAATTTAAAACTTTACAAGATAGCATTTAAAAGTATTCAGAAATCACTTTTTACTATATTCATCGGTTTATAATAGTAAGCCGTTTTCTGCTATTTAGTGGCTTAGATAACTGATCAGTTATGGTGATAAATCTTAATATAAACGTGATTATTGACAACTATGTATTAGTCAATTGAAAAGTCAAAATAGTCGACACACAATGGATGGAAAGAAACCTTTTAACGATTAAAAGATTTAAGATTACATTTGTATAAAATTGTGATACATTTTAATAAATTATAGAATTAAACTAAATAAATATTTTTAAAAACAAATGAAGATGAATGTGCGGTGTGGTGGCGGCTCATCAATAGAATACTGCAAACCCATGTCTGCCCTTGGGTGTCGTAAAGGCGACTAACAGACTAAAGACTGCACATACAGCATAGAGCGGCGACGGGCTCATCGCCTATCACGCTTAGCACATGTGCAGTTCTTATTTGGTGTGCCGTGGAGTGTGGCAGTGAACTGTTTTTGCGGTCGCCATTGCCTGTTTCCTGTCTAACCCTCTCTGGGGATAATAATCGTTTTTGTTGTTTTGTTTTCGTGGCTATAAGTACGTGTGAAACCGAATTCCAAGTGCGTTTCAAGTTTCGGTCTTTTTACTATTACTTTTTTCTTGTTATTAAAAAATCAAAATCAAAATCAATATATCTTTATTCAGTAAGCTTAAATTAAGCATTTTGAATCGTCTAAATTTATTTTTTTATGGATGGATTGATAGGCATAGGAACCCACCCACCCACCCCACCCATTCACGAAGTCTTTTAGCTGTGGAGAAGAACGGGCACAAGAAACTCCACAGCTTTAAAATAATATAGAAGTAACGACATTTACAAAACAACATGTCGTTACCAAATTATACAATCAGTTATGTAATGTCATAAAAGACAATAGATTAAGAAAAAAAACAATGTAAATATATTATTATAACTAGGCTGTTTTGTCTTCTAAATATTCCTTGACTGTGTAATAACCTTTCCTAAGTAAACAAGATTTTACATGATTCTTAAACTTATCTAAAGGTAAATCTAGTATAGTACTTGGTATTTTATTATAATAGTGTATACCTTGCCCCAAGAAAGAGCCGAGAACCTTTTGTAACCTAAACAGTGGCAGTACTAGTTTTGACTTATTTCTAGTATTGAAATTGTGTACATCACCGTGTTTAGAAAAAGTGTTAATATTGCAACGCACAAAAACTATACAATTGTAAATATACTGCGATGCAACAGTAAGTACACCAACTTCCTTAAAATTATTTCTCAAAGAAGTTCGCGATCCCAGTCTATAAATGGTTCTTATTGCTCGTTTCTGTAAAATAAATATAGTTTTAACATCAGCCGCTGTTCCCCACAGAAGGACGCCATACGACATGACACTATGAAAATAACTAAAGTAAACAGTCCTAGCAGTTTCTACATCTGTTAGTTGTCTAATCTTTCTAATCGCATATGCTGCTGAACTGAGTTTGCCGGCCAAATTCGATATATGCGGATTCCATTGGAGTTTTGAGTCAAGGGTTATCCCTAGGAAAACTTTCGAGTCTACCAAATCTAATTTAACACCATTCATTCTAACATCGGTTTGTTCGGTCTTGACATTTGGTAGTATAAATTTAATACATTTCGTTTTTTTAGCGTTTAGCTGTAAATTATTCGCACTAAACCAACTGAGTACCTCTGAGAGAGCATTGTTAACATCGTCATAATTATTCTTACATCTAGTCACATTAAAAATGAGTGAAGTATCATCTGCAAACAATACAATATCACAGAAGTTTTCTACAAAGAATGGCAAGTCATTGATATATATCAAAAATAAAAAAGGGCCAAGAATTGACCCTTGTGGAACTCCCATTTTTACATGAGAACCGGATGACTTAGTTCGATTAATGTCGACAGTTTGTGTTCTAGAACTAAGATACGACTGTATCAAATTACGCGCAAGACCTTTGAGACCATAGTGATTTAACTTCATCACCAGTTATTAATAACTAAGTCATTGCCCATTAAAGCGATAACTTTATTTCAGTGATGGAGGCCTTTGCCCTGCCGTGGGGCAGTAAACAGGCTGCACAATATTTATTATTGATACTTTTACTTACTATTACTTTCACACGAATATGAAAAGATGACAGACATTATTTTGTAACATCCACTTAATGATTAACTTATTTTAGATTGGTCAGCTACCTTCATTACGTCGAAAAAAGGAAACAGACATATAATTCTGAACGGGTATAAGTTTTACCAAAAGAACGACTCCAGAAGACCGACGTCCACCGACAAAGTCAGATGGGTTTGCTCAAAAGGGCACCATTTAAGTTGTAGAGCTAAAATCATAACAGTAGATGACACTATAGTCGCTTGTCACAATTATCACAACAAACTGTGGGAAGAAGTAAAATCAATTTATCTTACAAATTAAAAAGATGTTGAACCCGATTGTGCTTTTAATATCCAGTTTTATTTTTCACATTATAGCTACAAAAATACCTTGATGTTTGTTAAATAATAAATAAATGGGTCGTTCTTCGGAAATGTGTTGTCCGTGTAATTTCCATGGTACTTTTGAAATCGCTGAATTATAGTAAATTACACAAACATTTTCAAAGCCTATGCAAATTCAAACAACATATAAAAATTCGACACGAAGCGGATCTAGACTAGGACTAAAAAACATTTATAAAAAATTTGCAGACCATGAAAATTACAATAAAGTCAAAAATAAAATGTTGCTTAACACCATGTATGCCATTTATCTCAAATAAAAGTAACATGGTAGTATTTAAGAACTACATGCATTAAAACGATATATTTAGAAAAAAATAGTAGCTCTAAGTATTTAAAAAACGTAAAAAAATGGAAGTAATAATAATTTTAAAAATTAACAAATTGTTCCCATGACATAGCATGTGGATTAACATAATTATAAAAACAACAAATATTTGGTAAAAAGTAACAATATAAATAAAACAAGGTAATTTCCATGGATTTTACGTAATTTCCATGGTGTTTTTATACACGGAAATTACACCATGGAAATTACTAAAAAGCATATATTTTGAAATTCCTCAGCATTGAATGATGCTGGTTATCTACATCTGGGAGTTAGGTTTTACACTTCAAAACCCGTTCACCAAAAATAGTACAATTATATTGCAAAAATCTGACATGGTAATGGGTAAGAACAGAAAGCTAAACATTTTTAAATTGTAGAACTTGCTCGGCACCGAAAGCTCGGGGAAACAGCGACAAAGCTGCAAGCTGCGGCCGTAACTGACGATTCGCAAACACCAATCACGATTCATCTATCCCTAACCAGTCCAGGGCCCTGATTCTGTATCGCAATCTATAGATTCCACACCTAAACCTTACCGCGCACAAACGTCAAACGCATACGTTTTTGGGAAGATATCGTAACTTTTTAAGGAATTGACGTGGTTTCGAAACAAGGAATCGTTACAGAATAAGGGCTCAGTCCAGTGCAGTGAACCTCGCAACTCGCAAGGAGCCCAGCAAAAATGTTGTTAGGCGTGTAACGTACTTACTTATGTTTCAATCAAAAGTTTCCGTCCGATGGGATTTAAAGTTGTATCATTTATAAAATGATTTTTCTTTTTTAAATTTGTGTACGAATCTAATTAAAAACGTGAGTAATTTAAAAAATATCCGCGATTGCACAAAAGACGGCGAACGTGTTACGCGTGAAAATCGTGCAAAATTAACCGGATTGAACGATCATAGGGTAACTTACTTCGATGTACGGGGTTTTTACATAATGAAATCTATATGACACGATGCATATGGAATGTATAAACAATGTAATAGTAGATTTATTCATAATTTTTTTTTTGATATGGGATAAATGAGTGTGTTACGCTCAAAAATTGCTCTCCCAAGAACCACCAAAATACTGAACTTTATTAAGGAGCTCGATGGCGCAGCAGCTAACGCGTTCGGCTTGCGATCTTGCCCGCTAATCAAATTTCGTAATGCCGGGTCGCCTGATGGGTGACCATTTAAAAAAAAACATCTCGAGCTCCTCCGTGCTTCGGAAGGCACGTTAAGCCGTTGGTCCTGGTTGTTGTCGTAAGATGGCAGTCGTTAAAACCTAGCAACCCGCATTTGGCCAGCGTGGTGGGTTATGGCCCAATATCCCCACGTGCTATTGTTCACGTGGGAGCCCTGTTCCCAGCGGTGGGGTGTTTATAGGCTGATGAAGATGATGATGATGACTGAACTTTATTGCAATGTAATTTAACCATGTCGCGTAGCGGTGAAAGAATACTACCACCCTCTCTCGTCCCTTGGGTGTCGTAAAAGGCTTCTAACAGACTGAAGACTGCACATATTTCTACCACTTGTCACGCTAAGCACATGTGCTGTCGCTATTTGGTGAAAAATGAACTATAGTAGAGGACTGCTTTTGCTGTCCTCATTGCATAGTCTCTGACTAACCAACCCTTCGGGGATAATAGTCGTAATTATATGTATGTATGTATAACAATGTATTTTAAGATTTGATTTGTATACTCGCTTTCTTACAGTACCAGTTTTCGTGAAATCACGATAAGGGAATCTTATGTTAAGCCTAGGAAGCCTCCTAAAAGAAAATAAGTGAAGTCTCACTTTTACGCATCATAAACGACCAGGAGGCAGTCTACGTTCGTCTTTTAAAAAAAGATGGGTGTGTAGCACTAACTTCTGCAAAGGATGCAAAGCTGTCATATACACTATCGATAATGTCATGGTTACTGCAAAGACCGACCACAACCACAACCCGAAGATAACGATACGTTGAATAAATATCTACCTCCGGTGGGAATCGAATCCGCGTCCTCCGCAATCCGGGCGGCTGCGTTGACCACTCCGCCACCGAGGTATTGGTTATACCTGACGAAAAGCAACAGTGTCTTATCAAACCTCTTAGAATTTAAATCCTGAGAGAGATTTGCGATTGTGGAGGACGTGGGTTCGATCCCCACCTGAGGTTGACATTTTTTTCAACGTTTCGTTACCTTCCACTTTATTTGAGCGTTATTATAGAAATTAATCAAATGTTACGCACAACCACAACCCTTTACACAAAAATCCTAGAAATATTTATTATAATATGGCCTTTGAGTTAGAAATATTGTCGTTAAAAATAATGTTTGCAAACATTCAAACATTTAGAGATAATGTTATCAACAATTTAACGAATCGAAAATTCTGTCTAACTGGCTGATTCATGTGCCAGCGGCCTTTCATCTACTTAGCAAAAGGCCAAATTCTCATAATCTAAGTTTTATTGTAAATTATTTATAAAAATCTATATCTATAACTGTTACGAGTATAAAAAGTAAGAAACGTTTTAATATAAGATCTGGCTCGATATTTTATTGTTGTTTATTTCCCAAATAAATATTTCTGTTTTCCCATTTCTCTATATATTTAAGATACATTAAGTATGTCTGTCGAACCTGTAGCTGAGCATGCATTTTGTGTATTAAATTGCTGACCGTTCAAATTCTATCATTTTCTTTCTGTATTTAGAAGAACTTTTAGATTTTAATAACCAATATAAAAAGTGGTTGTCAATTAACTTATTCCTATTCTTCGCAGGAAAAAAGGCTGTTTATATACTGTCTCAGCGTAAGCACAAAATGGTTTTGTTGGACAGTCACACTTTTTCACTCGTAAGACAGAAAAACCAGGATCAATTGAGGTGGACATGTTCCAATCGTACGAAATCTAGATGCAAAGCCAGATTGTTTACCGTCAATGATGTTATAGTTACTGTTATAGGTGAACATAACCATCTACCACCAAATCGACCGATTGATTGATGAAATCACGGATTGATGTGTCTGTTGGAGCATACATATAATATTTTATCGGGATTTTACTGGTTCCCAGATGGCTTGACTAGACCATTAAAATCCTTTATGTTTGTTCAACAAAGTTTGTCAGCTATTCCTAATTACTTACAATATTATAATGTGTTACAGTTCAAACCCGTTAAAGTTAACTACTTAGTACCTACATAATATAAAAAAATGTTTGGGGGAATAACTTCATTGTCATTTAAAAGAAGCAATTTTATGTGGATGTTTTTGACCCAAAAAAGCATTTTGTCTCGTTAGAAATACTTTTTAAGATATTTTTAGTTTTAAGCAGCAGCAAATTCTAGTTGTAACAAATTCATGTAGAAAAAAATAATTTTAACTGGGGAAAACGCGTTAAATATTTATATTAAAACGGGTTATAATATAAAACGGGTTTTAACTGTGACAACTAAATTATATAAAATCTCACACACGGTTTCCCTTTCTGCTCAATCAACCATACGATAATTAAGTAATTGAATTTAGGCCTAATGGTCGTTATATTGATTTTCGACACATTATCCTACTAACGCGGGTAAGTGACGAAAATAGTAATGGTTAGAGAATATGAATTGAATGTTTTAACAATGAAAAACTTGCTTTTTTGATTGTCATCAGCTCAGGTTTGTGAGATTGTTGTCAATAACTTTAAAATGGCCAATACCTACGACGGAGGTGATCGATATAATAATCGAATATCTACAGAGTCCTGACACTCCTAACCTTACTAGGTTCTCTATTTTCTGTAACATTCTAAACATAAAAATACTGTCGATAAATCACTAAATTTTCAATACGGATTCATATTGACACATTGGGCTACGTTTGCACTTAAAGAATTACTTGCTTGTATTAATAGACAAGGTTAGCATTAAATTATTTAATATTTTTTAGATTTTCCACCATACGAAATACAACGTTCGATCAGAGGGAATCGTAGTCTTCTCGTCCAGGGATACCGATTCTCCATGGTCAAGAAAGGCAAATGTGGCATAGTGCGTTGGAGGTGTTCTACCCACATTGTCTTGAATGCCACACCGTCCTTAACACTAACGATAGCAACATACGACTTAATAACGAAAATAACCAAACGAATCCTAATTTACCAACATTTCGTAAATAAGTCGAGGTACTCCGTTGTACCTTGACTTGGTTAAAAGTTTTCGTCACAACTATTCTTGTAGAGTTCGTTATTGCTTTTTACTGTTGTCTTTTATTATCTTTAATAATTTTATTACAAAATGCTGAGTACCTATTGCTTTTCATTATTTTCGATATGGAACGTCATAATTTCTCTAGTAATACCAATAAAAACGAACAAAAATTTTTGCTTGCGATTTTATAATTTTTTTTCGTACTAGTGTGACGATAAAGTTGTAGAAGTCTTATCTGGTTCAGCTTGGAAAGATAAGGAGACGTAATGAGCATGATTTGTACATTCACTATTAAATACAATATTACAAAATCTGGATAGTGCACTTTTGCACAAATGAGCCACTTTCAATATTTTTCTGTAAAGTTCTGCGGCTACTAAACATTCTATTGGTAAAAAGTACGCGAGATACCTGATGAGACGTGGCACTTCAATAAAAATATTTAAGTAACTATAGATTTAAGAATGACAAGGGTTTTTAATACTTATTTGTATGCCTTTTCTCAAATTGCATGTTCTTTTAATTTTAAATTTTGAATAATAAATAGTCACGATAATTTCATGTCTTTAAATACCTCTCTTTTTATATTTCGGGCAAAGTTAATTTGTTCACGTGTATTGTTTCTTACAAACAGAAACCTTACATAATTAAAATGTTTTCCAGGTAACACAATTGAGTTTGTGAAGAATGTGCAAGGCAACCGAGCACTCGTTGTGAACGGCTTCAGATTCTCGAAATCAGAACGCTATAGTACTGGAAAAGTTAGATGGAGGTGTTCCACTCATCATGCTAAAGGATGCCACAGCATCGTCCACACCTTCGAAGACAAGATAATAAAGTTCATTAATGTGCATAATCACGAGGCGAAACGGTATGCAGTTAACATAAAACATGTCTAGTATTATTCTAGTCCTTTAGTCTCTTTATTACCAAAACTAAAATCTTTCTGTGATGATAACCACTCAGTACGCTCGGACTCGGCTGTATTAGATCCACTGGAAATTATAAAACTATTACGCCTTTGCCACTACCACTGTGTTTATTGCGTTATATCTATTTTGTAAACCTTTCTATTGCCGATGACTAAGGCACGTAGTAGAACGCGCAACGAACTGAAAAATTTGCTTGCGCGTGCAAGACGAGCGTGTCACGAACTCACGAGCGTGTTAAAACCTATTAGTTATTTTTTAATTCTATAAATATAATAAAAATACATAAAATGTGTGCCCTATTTTATTTCAATATACCTGAGATTTTGCACTTATGAACAGTTCCATTAATTTTAATTTAATTCTTATTTTAGTGCTAAGGCATGATTATTAGTAGATATCAGTGGAATGGTTAGAGCTTCCCAAACTTTAACCGTTTTTCTTGAAGAATTCCAAATAGCAAATCTGCTGAATGAAATTGATATGTTTTTCACCAGATCTGCTTTAAAGAAATCAGTAGTTACAGTAGTTTTAAAGTTATGTAAATGTGAATTCTTTTAAGGCAGTTTTAACATTTAGTTTTTGTTTTAGGTATCCGTTATGAGTTCACCGAATCCTTGAGGGGCGCTCGCATAATTCTCATTGAGGGTTACCGTTTCTCGATCAAGAATATAAACAAAGCCAACGCACTGGTTAAGAAGATCCAATGGAATTGCTCAACGCATGGCAAGCAGGGATGTAAGGCCGCTATCTTCACTTCCAGGGACGAGATCATATATCTTGACAACTTGCACACTCACCCACCACAAACGGATAAGAAATCGCAGAATAAATTCTTTCTGCCGATTTCTAGGGTAAAGATGTTCTATCGTCAACCTGACTGCAACTAAGCGCGATTCGCGCAAGAATAATTATTGCTAGACAACGTAGTCTTTGTATATAGAAATAGACTTGGTTAATATGAGGAAGTTAAAGATTCTATTAGGTTGAGGTTAATGACGCTCCGATGAATTTACGAACGCGTTATAAACAGTATGTTCCTGGGTCACACCTTTTATTGACAATGTGTGTACAGTATCTGAAAAATCATACTGAACATACTATATCGATCGAGTTGTGTGTGGAGCTAAAAGTCTAGATAATTCGGTCAAAGTAATTTCATCAAACCTATTGAGTACTATCTCTGTATTCGGCTTATTCTAACCTCATTTAAACAGTAGTTTGTATGTTTATCCATGTATCTACGTGTCTATCATATTAACAATAGAATTAGTAATTAAGAATGAGCGCTTCTAAATTCTACTTGATATTTGTTGTAATGTCCTTAGTCTTGGTATGTTTCTGGACTTAACACTTTTAACAAACCTATGAGCTCAGCGATAAAGGGTATATTCCTGTTTTTTTTTTAAATAGTTCGATTCTAGTCAACCACCAAATCAGTGGTGTAAGTGTAGGTAATTATTAGTTTAAATAAAAAAAAACCTTGTGACTTGCTCTAAAGGCTGACGTAGAACTAAGTTGGCTTGGAAGAGAAAAAGATTAAGTGAAATTTTGTGGTACTACTTTGTTGGCGTATAATAATTCGCAACTTTTGATAAGGGAATTGATATTCAAAATTAATCTAGTCCAAATTGAAAGATAAGACATAATGTAAAAATACCACATATAATGTGGTAATAAGACATTATTATTTTTTCGTTCTTTTAAACCTTTAGTAGAAATGTGTGCGTTTTGGGAGAGGAATCAAAAAATATACGTGCATGGCGAATAACCTGTTGAGAAATCTAGAAGTCGGTCAGTATAAGTATTAGCCAAATCATTAAATTATTTATTGTAACAAGTAAACAGTTTGTCCAACGTCTCAGCTTCAGCGGCTTAATAGGCAGATCTCGAATTCTTTGACCCACGACATTCGCAGATTTAATACCGACCGTATTAAAGAGGCTTTCGAGCGAAACAAAGGTTTAAAAGTGTTCGCAAGAGATTTGGGTATTGGGCAGAGCCAACTGACGACGCTGAAAACCGATGACGGCAGAACTGTCACGTCCCGGTTCGAAGTTATGGGAGAGGTCGAGAAGTTCTACGGACAGCTATACACATCCGCGCGGCCACTTCTACAGAGCTTAGCTACAGACCCTAGAGCCTAGCTAACCCGACACTACACCTAAGATAACCCGGACATCATCCTGTACGAGACTGGTATGGCTCTCAAGCAGCTTATGACCAGCAAGGCATCGGGTGCTGATGGAATTACGCCTGAGCTTCTGAAAGCAGGCGAAAGACCAGTACTCGCAGCTCTTCAGAGACTATTTAATTTCGTCGTATTCGGAGGTAGAACGCCAGAAGCGTGTCATGAAAGTGTGGTTTTGTTGTTCTTTTAAGAAGAGCAACAAGACCCTACTGAGGAACTACAGACCAATATCACTTCTGAGTCACGTTTATAAGTTGTTCTCGAGAGTTATAACTAATCGTCTCGCACGCAGGCTTGATAACTTCCAGCTAATCGAACAAGCCGGATTCCGAAAAGGCTTTAGCACCATAGACCACATACATACGCTGCTGCAGCAGGTTATGCAGAAGACCGAAGAGTATAACCGGCTACTTTGCTTAGTGTTTGTGGACTATGAAAAAGCCGTTGATTCGATCGAATCATGGGTCGTGCTACAGTCTCTCCAGCGGTGCCAAATTGACTACCGGTACATCGAAGTGTTAAAGTGTTTGTACGAAAACGCCACTATGACAGTTCGCCTTCAGGACCAGACCTCGAAGCCAGTCTAGCTGCAGCGTGGAGTGAGACAAGGAGACGTCATATCTCCGAAACTTTTCACTGCTGCACTGGAGGAAGTGTTTAAGCTTCTGGACTGGAGAGGACTCGGCATCAATATTAACGGCGTGCACATCAGTCACCTTCGATTTGCCGACGATATAGTAGTCAAGGCTGAGACCATGGAGGACTTCGCCACAATGCTTGGTGATCTCAACAGAGTCTCTCAACAAGTGGACCTCAAAATGAACATGGAGAAGACGAAAATCATGTTTAACTCACGTGTCGTCCCTACACCTCTGAAGGTTGGAGACTCTGCTCTTGAAGTTGTTGACGAATATGTATACCTGGGACAAACAGTCCAGTTAGGTAGGTCCAACTTTAAGAAAGAGGTCAATCGTCGAATCCAACTCGGCTGGGCAGCTTTCGGTAAGCTACGAAATATCTTCTCGTCCAAAATACCGCAGCATTTTAAGACGAAAGTCTTCGACTAGTGTGTGTTGCCAGTGATGACATGCAGGACTGAAACGTGGTCGCTCACTATGGGCCTAATTAGCAGGCTCAAAGTCACACAAAGAGCAATGGTGAGGGCTATGCTCGGGGTTTCTCTACGAATCGAATCAGAAATGAGGAGATTCGTAGACGAACTAAAGTAACCGATATAGCCCAAAGAGTTGCCAAGCTCAAATGGCAATGGGCAGAGCACATCGCCCGTGGAACCGATGGCCGTTGGGGTAGAACGGTTCTCGAGTGGCGACCGCGCACCGGAAGACGTAGTGTGGGCAGGCCTCCAACAAGGTGGTCCGACGATCTAGTGAAGGTCGCGGGTAGCCGCTGGATGCAAGCAGCACAAGACCGGTCGTGATGGAGATCCTTGGGGAAGGCCTTTGTCCAGCAGTGGACGTCTTCTGGCTGATGATGATGATGAAGAAGTAAACAACGCGCGCACCGTATACTCGAAAGCCTACCTGCCCGATATACACAACACGACGGCACGTGCGCCACACGCATGCACACATACGCAGCGCTACGGGTATAAAAGGCCTTTTCGCCGCTCGGCTCGTTCAGCGTACCTCCCACGACACGGTAAACCCAAGCCGAGGTACCGTGCCTCTTAGAGGCGCCCTCGGGTTTAGCCGCTCCCTACCGGTTCGAACCCCCAGAGGCTCTGGGGGGATCGGAGACTCGCTTGCGGCGAGATGCCATCCCCCACCGGAATCCCTCTGGCGAATTTCGACCAATCACGGCTTGAGGAACGTTTTAAGTTTCTCGCCGCCCCCAAAGAAGCCCGGTAACGCTGTAAAGGTCATCTGCGACAGACAGCACGCACACTCAAAAAAAAAACGGCTCGTTCAGTTCACTTCGCGCGGGCATTGCATCCGACGACTCGGAACAACTCCCCTGCTTAGTTGAGCGCGCCTGCGTATAGTGTGTCACGTAGTGGTAGTACTTTCGTAACACGGAATATTGCCAATGCGTGTGTCAGTGTGCTTGGACTTATTTAGCTTATATCACTTCACATGTTACTATTATACTTTGTTTATTGTCTTTTGCTCTGTTTCACTAAAAGTTTTAATAGATTATTTATGTGTTATTAATTAGTGTATCGCTTAGCTTTTTTATATTTATTTAGTTACTTTGGTGCACCAGTTATGTAAGTTTTTTTTGTTTATCAGTTTTTGTTCAGTTTTATTTGTTCTTTTACATTGTTACCTATTACATTTTCTTTTACTTCACCATTTTTCCCAATCACTAAAATTATAACTAATTATTTATTGTTTACAATATCCACTTTTTCAATATTGATGTTTAGAAAGTAAGGGCATATTTCGAATTTTCATATTTAATCGAGTAATCGTGGTTCAATCCTCGCAGCTTCGTTAGACTAATAGTCTGTAACCTCAGTAACTGAGGTGAACCCATTCTTTACACAAGCCAAGCTTCCCGGATGGGTTAACGGGCTATTATTAATAACGAGTTAAAATAATCTTTTTTTAACAAAAAATAATAATAATAATGAAAAAAATAAACAAGTAGCAACCACTTTAATCAATAATGTCGTCAATATTAATGTTAGCAATTATTTAATCATTATCATAAACATGTATGTTAGCAGGTAAACGTAACCATTACGTAATGGTTCTCTATTTATTCTCATACAATTTTTATCCATAATGCAACTTGTAATAATATTTTGTGACATAATCATCATGTGTCCGAAAGATAACTTGCTCGAATTTAATGTTACATAATATCACATGCGATAAAATTTAAATCCCTAAATGCAGTATGCCCTAAAGTTGTTTGTCATAAATATAACAATCCAAATAAGTATTTAAAAGACAAAACGCTTTTCTATAATAATTATAAGTCATAAATAGTATTAATATCCATGTTAATCAAATATTATCTGATTATATTACAGTTGTTTCATTATTTTACCAAATTCCGTGCATACGTTTAGAAACTGAGAGCTAGGTTTCTTTTGTCTAATAAAAAAATAACCTCTAAATTTAAGATAGATGCTACGCTGCGCTTCGCGATTGTCTTAAATTTCTGACTTACCACGTGACCTACAGGAGTAGGGCAGCTAGTATTTCTGGGGTGTGTAATGTTTGATATAAATACTTATGGTCTAACGTTCAGATAATATAATTTTATTTCATATAATTTCATTTGTTATAACAACTGACTTAATATAATAAACATTTAATATAATTTTCATTAATAATTAATTAATTAATTTCGCATTAATTTCGGTCGCATTAGCGGTCATCCACACCATTGGCGACGCCATAGTTTCGATAAAAAGTGATCACATCCACCCACTTCCGAAGATTAAGATCGTGGAGTACGACTCAATAGATCCGCTTTGCTCTCGAATTTATGTTGAAACCTTTTGTTGCTTGATGGCGCAGCGGCTATGGGAATAGTGTCAAAATCAGGCAATAATGTAACACAATTATTGCAGACGTTTTATTTAAGTATGTCTAATCGGCTAATACTTAGTAGTGGCACACCGGTGACACTCCGTGTACGTGAGAGCTCGAGCACCGGTGACCTTGAACTGAACGTGTAAACGCTAGGGTTGATTGATACCGAAATGGAATTTAGACTTGTGCCAAAGAAGACGTTTAAGTTACTTATTATGTTGTGTGATGTAAACCAGAAGGACTTTGTCTTTGGGGGAGTTAGGTACTCGTATCACTAACATCATTCATCAGCATCACTAACTACCTACTTATATAAAACAAACTCCCCCGCCCCCCGCGTCAGCGTCTGTATGTCTACCTACGTAAGTACCTATTTACTTAGTTAAGTACTATAAAATCAATTCTACTAGTCACCTACAATTATTAAGAAAGCCCCCGCAGCGATCCAGACACCCACACATAGCCGCGAGTGATTTTACGAGCACACATGCTTAAGTGTCGCTTCTTTTCGCGGTAGTGTACTAATTCTTTGGTAGTGGGTAGATATAGGCTGATTAGGTAGATAGATAGAAATGCTACTTAACAACCCGACCGTGCAAGCACCTGCACCGTCGAGTTCCTTAACCCCTTGTCTGTCACGAAGACTCCTAGAAGTTGTTAACAACAAAATTTCTATTGTGCCTGTTATTACTACAAGTGAATTCTGAGCACAATACTAACTAATAGAAGTATATTTTAAGTATCTGTTCCTTACTTTTGTCAATTATACTGGAATCTGTAAATCACTATAATTTCTCAACTATCACTCCAAAAGCGCTAGCCGCTGCCCATTGATGCTTCTCCAGTTTTCTTTCAATGAACATGAACGTGATAACTCCAATTTACCATTTCAGAATTCCCATATGAGATGATGAAGTCGCAACGCGGCAAGGACCTCGTCTACATAGAAGGCTACACGTTTTGCCTGAAGCAAGAGGGCAGTAACAGCTGGGTATGCTCCACAGGAAGACCGGTGTGTAAGGCACAGCTGCTGATGAGGAAGGGAGTCATACAGAGGCTCAACAACGTCCACAATCATCAGCCAAGGAAGCTAATGAAATTGTCCAACGGGACATATGTTCGGATATAAATGGGTACATAGATCTTTTTAACATCCCCGCTAAGCAGTAAAGAGTATATAGGTCGATATTGTAAAGGAATACTTTTTTGTGTATTTACTACATTTTTGTACATTACAACAGAACTAGACAGACTAGGCAATGAGGACCGCAAAAGCAGTCCTCATTGCCTAGTCTCTTGCTAACCCTTTGGGGATAATAGTCGTGAATGTCTTTATGTAAGTATGTACCTACGTACATACATCAGGTCCTTTTCCTGGAGCGGTAAGCACTTTACTTTTCTTCACTTACTCTCATAACATACTTTATACGTCACGCTACGGACGTAATTTTTTTTCAAAGTTTATAATTTTGTAGTTGTGACTATTTTGGCTGCCTATGGCCTTTACAGCGTAACGGGGATGTCATATTGATGGATATTTCCCTATGGCCAAAGAATTCTTTTTATAACAGAAAAGTTTTCTTAATAAGTAATAGGTAAATAAAGGTAAAAATAGTTATTACGACTAGAATTCTATTAATATTATTACAAAATTAAGATTTTATCAAATTATACGAGGGGCGTTCAAAATATTCTCGGTATTGATACGTTACAACCTCTTTTATATATATATTTGTTACTGGCCGCTAAGATTCATCCATTGACATTAAAAAAAAGTAAAATTGGAACCGAGATGTTCTTTTGTTTTTCTGCAATTGCCGAACAAACATGAACACCATGAGCGAATTAACAATTTTAACGAAATTAGAGCACCGATCCGTCATAAAATTCTTGACAAAACAGGGTAAAAATCAAAAAACCATAAAAGAGGAAATGGATTGTGTTTACCGTGAGTCTGCTCCTTCTTTATCTACTATTCAAAAATGGTCAAGCGAATTTAAGCGTGGAAGGGAGAGTATTGAAGATGACCCTAGACCTGGCCGGCCTGTAGTGGCTACCTCACAAGAAAATATTGATAAAGTGGAAAAACTTATATTGGAAGACGGCCGAGTGAAGGTAAAATCTATAGCTCAAGTAACCAATCTCTCTATTGGTACCGTACATGACATTATACATGACCATCTTAATATGTCAAAAGTAAGTGCAAGATGGGTTCCGCGAATGCTGACGCTTCTTCAAAAGGATATGCGTGTGGCTTGCTGTTCAGATTTTATCGACCTGTGTGGTGAAAATCCCGATGCTGCAAAAAATAGTTACTGGAGATGAAACCTGGGTTTATCATTATGACCCAGAGAGCAAACAGGAGTCCATGCAGTGGCACATTAAGGGTTCAGCTCATCCCAAGAAGTTCAAGGTAATCCCGTCAGCTGGCAAGGTCATGGCCACAATATTTTGGGATTGTGAAGGAGTTTTGCTTATCGATTATAAAGAAAAAGGTGTAAATATCACAGGGCAGTACTACGCTAACGTTATACGTCAATTAAGAGATGCGATCAAAGAAAAGAGGCGAGGAAAGTTAACCAAAGGTGTTCTGCTTCTGCATGACAACGCCCCTGTCCATACTGCTCATATTGCCAAGGCAGCTATTGTTGAATGTGGGTTTGAAACTGTTACTCATCCACCCTATAGTCCGGACTTAGCCCCAAGCGACTTCTTTTTGTTCCCCAATCTTAAAAAGGATCTGCGTGGAAATAAATTTTCTGACGATGAAGCGTTGAAGACGGCCGTGGAGGAGCATTTTTACACCAAAGATAAAAAATATTTTTATGAGGGATTAAAAAAAATAATTGATCGATCTTATAAGTGTATGAACATAGGGGGGGAGTATATTGAAAAATAAAAATATCAAACTTTTCGTACTTGTTTGTTTTTATCTACATACCGAGAATATTTTGAACGCCCCTCGTATGTGCTTAACAAATAAGTGTCTTGAAAAATGTGATTGCTTGACGAATTACAATTAAAAATATTTGAAGATTAGCCCCAAAACGCTCAAGAAGTTAAAAGTAAATTAAAAGTAGAAATAAGTATGGTACAATTAGTATAAGTTTATTGTAAGAGGCGCAATAATATTGACGCCACGTTTTGTTTCGGATTAAATATATTATTTTAAGAATTGGTTTGACTTCAGTAGGTACCTTATGATTAGGTAGGTATCTACTAATATTTTTCTGCCGCCTCAAGAAGTTATAAAACATTTGAATTTTATTAAGTATTTTTACGGTCAACTTTCTTCTTCTATAGTAACTTTTAAAATATCACAGTCATACGACTCACGCAAGCTAAGCAATACGAGAAGACTCTTCCATCCCTTACTCTTACTTAATTCACCTTACAAATATTATGTTTTTAGAATAGAACTTTCTGGGGCCTTACCATCAACTCTTAGAGCAGTACTTATTACTTTAATCTTACTATGCTAAAAATATAATCAAAATGATTTTTGCATAGTAAGGTTAAAGTAATACTTGCTCTATGAGGTCACAGTAGTTAAGGAAATCTCAACGAGGGCACCACTGTCGCGTATGCGCGTCCTTAAACACTCCACAAAATTTTGGATACTAAAGACATCATAGATTCCAAAGAAGTTTATTTCAAAATGTGCTAAAATACTCTATCGACTTAAATGCAATTACCGCATCGAATTGAAAGCGCAGTAGTGCTATTCTGGAAACACATTTCGGCCCTCATAAAGCGCAGTCTGGATCAATACACTAACCCGTGTTCACAAATTCGTCAATAGATGGCGCTGATCCGATCCTTTTCAAAATGCAGTTACCTACCATTAACATAAACAGTGCGAAACAGTAAAATAGAAAAATATAGTTTATTTATTAGTATTCTGAATTAACATGTTGTGATTTAAATTTCAGCTGAATTCATTCGGTCACGAAAAGGGGGGCGTTTAATCAAATTCAACGGATATACGTATTATGCGGCCCATCAGCCATCTAAGACGAAGAAAGTTAAATGGCTATGTTCGCAACGTAATAAGAAAAGCTGCCGAGCTTTGCTGATCACCATCGATGATGAGATAGTATTCGCCGATGGAAGCCATTGTCACCTACCATCATCAACATTATAACTGTTGACTGTTGCACTAATTATGTAAATGGCGTCATTTTGCGCTATTAGTGATAAGGCCGCCAGTTGTACGAAATCTATTATATAAATAATACTCACTTCATTTTCATTTTATTAACGTACAGTAGGTATACAGAATTCGACTGTCGACACGTACATCATCGAATCTACAAAATCGTGTTTTTTCGTTTTATTACACCAAATGTTACATAAAATACGTACAATTAACTACTTACTATGGGCATTAAGAATAAAAATAATTTAATTAGAATTTGGCAAATTTTAGAAGGAACACATACATTGATACTGGGTTAGTATCCGCCTATTAAATTTTTTTGGGTTACATTTTTCGTTATTCTTTGTCTCTGTCTTTAAAATGAATAGCCCGAGTAGAAGCCCGGTTAGTCAATTTGATCAAACCAAACGAAACGATGGTTTGTTGAAATTATCAACAAAACATCTTATTTATTTTATTTTGTCTTCCGAGTTTTTATAAATAGTATAGTTAAAGTAAATACTATAACTGGTGATAGTACCTCTAGTCATATTTAATTAATGTTTTTATTATAAGTACTATTTATTACGTATGATATGATAATTATGATTTTCAAGTAGATACACGTGTAGATTAATAAGGTATCTTACCACTTTAAACTAATAATATACCTTGTTTCAATATCGCTTTAATTTGAACTGGCTGAAAAGCAACGCACTACAAAAATACCAAAAAAAAGTAACTTTTTGTTATTCGTTTCAAATTCTAAATTCCGACCCGCGATCAAATGGATAAAATGGAGGTAAAATGAATACTAGACCACTTAAAAAGGAAACTAAAACCTTTCTACTAATCTCATGCTAAATGTATGGGAGTGTTTAATGTCAAAATTATGGATACTTCTCGTTTGATTTTTAAAAAATTATTGGTGCCATTTTACTCATTAGATAACGTACTTTCGTTATTAGTTTTAAGTTTTTTGATATCTCTCATAGTTTCGGAATAATCGCCTGTGCACACTTAACGATTACACCCTGTATATAAATACTAGCGGCCGCTCGCGGTTTCACCCGCGTGGTTCCCGTTCCCGTAAGAATATCGGGTTAAAAAGTATCGTATGTATTAATCCAGGTTATAAACTATCTGTATGCTGAATTTCATCCAAATCCATTCAGTAGTTTTTACGTGAAAGAGTAACAAACATCCATCCATACTTACAAACTTTCGTGTTTATAATATTAGTAGGAAGTACGATAGAGACACATATATTTACATACATTACCAATAAATACGTATATATATGTATATATATATATATATATATATAATATTAAACAACATTAATTTAATAAATTAAGTTACTGATTAATAATAGCTACTAATAATAGTTGGATAGGTAGTACTCTTTTAGCTTGTGTTTAAACGATTCCACCGATGAGCTGTCACGGATACTGGCAGGCAGTTTATTCCACATTCTGGCTGCGTTCACTGTGAACGAGTTGTGAAAAAAATTGGAGTTGGATTGAGGATAAAAAAGGTTTCTTGTGTCACAGCAACGTTTAGGCCGGGAAGAGACTGGTAAGAGTCTAACTGGAAGCCACTTTAACTTTGACCGGAATTCCGAATCATGGTCATACTTTCGCAAACCAAATATAAATCGGATGCCAGGTTTTGCAGTCGTTCCAGTTTGTTAAGTAACTCCTCAGTAGCATCTAAATAGCAAACATCGGCATAGTCGAGAAGAGGGAGCAAAATGGACTGAACGAGATTGATATGAACTTAATAAGATATTAAGTGAAACAAATGCACACAGTTGTTTTTGAACAGCACCTTCAAGGACCTTGGAGAGGAATGGAAGAATAGAGATGGGACGGAATTGAGAAAAAGTTTTTGGGGAGGAGGTCTTAGGGATGGGGATAACAAATACCATCCTCGCCTACAGCTTTGGAAGTTATAGATAGGATGCTCTTCTTAACCTCCCCCACAGCGACCTCGCGAAATATGAAAGGCTCGCAGTCAGGACGGGCAGCATTGTCAAGCATGGCAAGCGTGGCTGCTTTGGTAGAATCGGCAACAGTAACTGGTGAGTTAGTAAAATGTTTATTAAGCAGAGGAAGGTGAGGTAAGTCACCAGTACCGCTGCGATTTTCATCCCCGCCCAAACCTATCGTTTTTAAAAACTTCCAAGTTTGAGCTGGAGGTAGGCAGAGGTAGCGCAGAATAGATGTATCGCCTTTTGACATCCCGACAAATTCTATTGCAGAGGTTGCGCAGCTTTTTGTAGGAGTGCAAATTTTCATCACTTGGAAACCTCTTAAGAACGGACTTGGCCTTATCCCTATTACGTTGCATGGTTTTTTAAATTATAAGTGATAGCCATGGCGTAGGAAGGTGTTTAACGCGCACTGGTCTGAGAGGGGCGTGTGTATCAAATAGATGTGTGTCAAAAGGACACGGATTTTTAAGAGTTTTAGCAAGTCAACAGTTTGTTTTTCCTTTAGGACTCATATTTTTTTCCGGAATTAATCAGGAATTTCTTGCGAACATCAATCCACTGGTCAGTATGCCGTTTACGTTTCTCTCCAGGATCAGTTTTGTAAGTTGCTTTCTGTTTTTGTGTAACCGATGTACTAGGAGTAACAAGATTTGATTTTCAGATATGAAAATTAAAGAATTCACACTCGGAATTAGTATGATCGTCAGATAATTGTTCATTATAAAAATTTTGAGCTGAGTTTGGAGATGGAATTGCCATGCATACATTACTACAAAGTAAGACACTGTTGGAGTCATGTCTTAATGTGATGATCAGTGATGATGATGGTGATGATGAATATCTGTATACCACTATTAAATCAGTACAAATATTATAAATTTCATTAAAAACCTTCCATTCTTCTTGCGTGTGATCGTCACAGCGTACTGGAGATTCTGAAAAACAAATTATAAAAATATAATAATAAATTCTTATCATTATTTTTGTAGTTTAACCTTGTCGCGTAGCGGTGAAAAAACACTACCACTTCCTTTCCATCTTTAAAAAAACCCTATCTACGGAATCACAAATCTGACTGTTTTTTTTAGTCATTCACTGCCGTCGGGTCACAATAACAATAGAAATTTGACCCGCGCGGCGTTGAACGTGTTTAAAAAAACTAGGTACTGGAAAGAATTCAACGAGTATTCTGGGGTCTTCTTAGCGCAGCGGTTAGAGCAGTAGACCGGTAATCCAAAGGTCGTGGTTTCGAATCCCAATCGAGCTTCTTGAGACTGGTTGATTTTTTTCTAGTAAACATTTTATCTTATTTCTATATTATAGCATTGTGAATGCAGACATTTCAATAATAAAAATATGTGTGTATGTAACTCACTTAATGTAACTTTTGTAATTTCAATTTCAGCTGAGTTTATCCGATCGCGGAAAGGGAGGCGATTGATCAGACTCAACGGGTATACTTATTGTGCATTGCCATCTAAGACAAATAAAATCAGATGGGTGTGCTCAACGCAACGTCAAAAGAAATGTCGAGCAATTCTGTTCACCATAGATGATGAGATAGCATTAGTCAAAGACGACCACTGCCATCCGCCGCCGCCACCACTACCTGCGCCATTTAAATGGAGTTTAACGCAAACTTATTAATTAACTTATTTCTATTTCGTTTCCTTATTAGGAAACGTTATTTATGTTACGTTATTTATTTATTAGAAACATTATTATGTTGAAGTATTTTTTTTTGATAACTTCTCACTTTTACTATCTAGCCCAAGTTAAGCTTCTTATTTTTATATTGGTTTGGATAACAGATAATCATCCTTATTATACAAAGAAATCTTTGGTTTAACGGGCCATAATCATTGAAGTCGAACCCAAGCTGTTTTGGTCTTATGTGAAACAGAAAATGGGTAACTCTAGTTCATTTCCATCCAAAACAACATATGGGAATAAAACGGCTACTACTGGTCCTGGAATGTACAATCTGTTGGCTTCCTTTTTCTCTTCTACTTACGATGCTTCTACTTGTTCTGTTGCGGTTACTGGTGCCACTAATAGTGTCAGTACGATTACTGGTCCCAGTGATGGTACCGGTGCAAATACTGGCGCCGTTGTTAGTGCTACCATGAATGAAACAGAATCCTCAAACTGCCTTTATCATGTTTCTTTCTCCGCTGATCAGATTCTAAAACATCTCACTTCTATTGATCGTAATAAGGGAGCCGGCATAGACGGTATACCTTGTATTTTCGTATGGAGGTGTGCCAAGCAATTATCACTTCCTCTCACACTAATTTTAAATATGTCGTTATCATCCGGTACTTTTCCTTCATATTGGAAAACGGCCCTAATCATGCCTTTTCAGGTGATAAACTGTCAGCTACAAATTACAGGCCCATTTCTATTTTACCTGTGTTTGCTAAAATTTAGTACAACTTGAAACCATTTTAACATAATCATTTAGCTAATAGTCGTATTACTCTTAACTTTATAATATTTATTAGTGGTTAACGGTGTTGGTTTCACAATTATTAAGCTATAAATTACCTAAACTGCTGTATGTAACATATATTGTGAAACCGTTCGTTTGACCCCAATAAATGAAAAAAATAAAATTAAAATTAGAAGCTATGTTATATCCCATAATCATATAAAATGTCTACTTACAGACAACCGACATGGTTTCATCAGTTCACGCTTCACTAATACAAACCTAGGGGTTACCTAGGGGTTACCTTACATAAAAAACTCTGCTTTAAAAATCATTATAACACTATGGTTAATAAAGCTCTCAAGTGTCTGGGTTTCATAATAAGAAACAGTAAGGATTTTAAATATATCTCAACTAAAGACAGCTTATATAATAGTCTTGTTAGATGTAGTCTTGAATATTACAGCGTTGTGTGGTCTCCGTACTACGAAGTTCACTCAAACAATATTGAAAGAATACAAAAGACGTTTTTATATCATCTAGCCGGGAAAGGTTAAAATATTTTAAAGTAACATCTCTTAAAAGCCGGCGTAAACAATTTGACCTAGTCTTCATTTTTAAACTGGTTAATGGTATTTTTGATTGTCCACAATTGCTTAATAAATTAAAATTTAATACCCCACATAAACTTCCACGTTTGTCCAGATATGCCTTGCTCTCGCCTAAACTATCAAAAAGTAAACTGGGTCACCATTCCCCACTGAATAGGTTACAAACCCAATACAATACTCTTTCTAAAAATAAATTCGATATTGACATCTTTTGGTTGAAATTATCAAATTTTAAGAAAAAACTTACCTATGTTTTTCGATTAATGCCATCTCTGTTCCAAGGTCTATCGTCGCTTTTATTGTTTATGTCAGACTTATAGCTTCTGGGTCTTTTATGTGAAATGTTATTTAAAAATAGGTGTTTGATCTGTTTTTTGTCTTAAACTTCATAGTAGCACGTAATAAATGTAAAATCATATTTAGCTATATTAAGTCGAAATTACTAGATTTAGTTTTTATTGTATTATTTTCTTTTTGGTCACCGGCTTCCGATACTCCTAATAATTAGTATTATATTCTTATGCATGCCGTGGAAACCTATAATTAAGGCAACACCTAGCTTAGAAAATGTTAAATGTAAGTTACTAGCATGTTTAGTGTTTGATCTTGTTGGTTTTTCAAATAAATAAATAAATAACCCACCACACTGGCCCAATGCGGGTTGGTAGATTAACAGCACTATTAATAATAATAATATGTTAACAGGACATTATAATATTTAAAATTGTATAGTACACGTAAATTGTTATAATATAAATGTATAAAATATATTGTGTTCCTTTCTGTTTCATCTCATTTTTTGTTCCTGGTTTATCGTACAATGTAGTAAAATTACGTTTTTTTTTGTACGGTGTAACTTTTTAGTCACAACTATTTATTTATGGCACCCAATTTTCATTATTTCTATTGCAGTCGAATTCGTTACATCGCGAAAAGAAAATCAAATGATCAAACCCAACGGGTATACCCGTTGAGTTATGTATACATATTCTGCGGAGAGGTCTAAAACAAAAAAAAACAGATGGAAGTGTTCATCGCAACATAAAAAGGGCTGACGAGCTTCGCTGACCACCGTAGATGATGAGATAGTATTAGTCAAAGACGACCACTGCCACCCGCCGCCACCACCACCTGCGCCATTTAAACGGAGTTTAAGTTTACGGCTAACTGATTAACTAACTCATTGCTTATTTTAATTATATTTTGTTTCGTAATGTTGAAGTATTTTAATTTTTTTTTGATAGCTTCGGCTCTCACTCTTTGGTACTATCTAGCCCAACTTAAGCTTCTTGTTTGTTTTTATTGGTTTAGATAACGTTAACTTTGGTACATCGGGTTCTATAACGCACCTCACAAGTATGGTCCAAACTTTCTCGCGTTATTTTATTTGTACAACCGCCAGCAAATTATCCTAACTATAAGGTTTAGTTTTAAGGATCAATATCGATTTGGAGAAACTCGTTAGTTTTGGATTAGTTGTTCTGTTGGCGTGTTTACTTTAGTAATTCACTAAAACTTTATTTTCGGTTTTCTGCGTCCTTTTCCGAATCCTCCAACCCAGAAAAAACTGTTTCACTTGTATCTATACATCGCGTGTCTCATACTTCTTCATCCGCATCCTTTTTCACATCATTGATCCCTCAACGACCTTAAATAGAACGTATTTTAATGTAACAAATTCTTTCTTCACGGACGCTATAATGGTTCGAAATTACCGGCTCAAATTAAATAAATTTTAAAAATTAAGTTTTATTTCATGTAGGTATACTCTTCGTAGTAGGCTTAAAAAAATATGTAGTGAACTAACATATTAATGTTTTTCATATATTTTAGCGTTTTATTAACGCTTAAATATACTTAAGTAAGATTTTTAAACACTGAACTAAACTATGTTTTGAAATAAATCTGTATATTTTTAATGTGAATGTTCTAACTAAAAGACTTAGGTCGTCTATCTAATGTTAAGAAAAACATTAGATACATTCAGTTCGATTCCCGCCTGAGGTAGACACTTTTTCAATGTTTTCTCTTCTTTGAGTTTATTTGAGCGTGTTTTAACGCAAATAATCATACTATTATGAATCTTTAAAGCAGTCTTATCATATCTGAATGTTTAAAATATTGTAAAATATTATCGTTCAGATCTTTAAAGATGTAAATTCTAAGAGGTTTGATAAGACACTGTTGCTATAAAAACATAAAGTCATAAGCGTTGAATATTTTATCAGGTCTAACCAATACCTCTTTTTTTGCGTTATTATTGCTTTGAAGAGTGGCATCAAACTATTAATTATTCGATTCGATTACGAATTTACCCCAGGAGGGTACCGGCAAGGCCGGAGAACCCCTCCCTGGGCCTTCGGGCTCAGGCTGCCCCTTGTATCTGGGGGGGGGGCAAAAAATTTGCCAATTTTTGAGGCTGCCTTAGGCAGCAACCTTTCCGTCCCGCAAGGGACCCATGCGCGCAACACTCCTTCGGGAGTAGGCGGGTTTAAGGCGGGCCCTATCGCGAGACACAGTGGGGATGGACACCTTCGGGGACCAACCCCACCAGCTGGACGTGGTAGGAACCGTGGGGGCTTCAGAGCTTCAGGTGCACCGGCACGGCATCCGCCGCAGACGGGATCCGCGCGGGGGCCCAGGGGGAGTGGGAACCTTAGGGGCCCCAACCCGCTGGGAACCATGAGCGGGAACCAAGCGGTCGGAAGTCTGCTGCTTGGTAAGGGGAGGGCGTCAGCATCTGCCGAGCAATCCCATGTGGAGGGCCTTGGAATGGTGGGGCAACGGGAATTGGGTCCTGATGGGATCCGTCCTGTAGACACCGCCGGACCATAGACGCCGAAGGTACTGGGTCCTCTTGGGATCCGACCTGACGCTCCCAGGTCTGATACAAGGGGGGGCTCGGGCAAGAAGCCGTGGCATAGGTCGGGCAACCGCAAGCGTCAGGCCAAGCTGCTTAGGCAGCGGGCCGAGGGGGAGATGACGGCTGACGCGGTGGAGCGCTCGAAAAGGCTGAGGGAGGTCAGCAATGAGAGTCAGGAGGCGCTTGATGCCAAACGCGTTAAGACTCACGGGTCTTACGCGGGGGCAGTAAGTGCCTATAAGATGGCCATCATTGCTGATGATTACCCTGCGACTACGCTGGAAGAGGGTCACTACGTGGCGATCCAAGGAACCATTTGGGACCTGCTGGAGGCTGCGCCTGACCCTCTGCCAGTGGTAAACATCGGAGGCATCTCGTCGGGGGCTATACTCTTCACGTGTGAGGGGAGTAACTCGGCGAACTGGCTCCGAGCGCAGGACGGCCTTGTCGTGGAGGGCGTTGTGGTCAGGGTGGTTGATGCGAAGGACCTTCCGAAGCCAGTTAAAATGGCTTGGAAATCCAGAAACATCAGCCGCCTTGAGGTAGGCAGAGTTTTGAGGATGTTGCAGAGGTACCATCCTGGCTTGCGGACTTCGAGCTGGAAGATCGTCGACACTAAGGTCGAGGGTCTAACAGTTCGTAGGATCGTGTTGATGGATGGTGCCTCTGCAGCATTCATCAAAGCGGAGGGCTACTGCCTTAATACAGGCATCGACAAGAGCGTCTTTAAGCTTCTGGAGGAGAGGCCTACGGACGAGCTTGTCGATGCCCAAGGCGGTAGCGGTGGTGTGAGCGTGGCGGGGGTGACTCTGAGTGAGTGCTCCCAAAGCGCTCCAGTGGCGGTGGGGCAGCTGGAACTTGGCGCACCTATCGCAGTAGCCGAGGAGACCACACCAATGGAGTGTGGTGGGATCTCCTCGGCAAGATCCATAGATGTCATTGGGGAGCTCGCCCTGGACGAGCTGCTTCTGGGGGGGTCGTCTCCGTTGGCCGTGCACACGGCTTCGGACGGCAAACTCACGGAAGACGGGCGATGACTTTAACAGAGGTAAGGTGCGTTCAGATCAACCTTCATCATTGGGCAACTGCCCTTCTGGCACGCCAGCTAAAAAGGAATCAATTCGACATTGCCTTAATCCAGGAACCTTACCTTTACAGGGGCCAGATTAAAGGTTTAGGTGGAACCCCTGGTATAATATACTACAATTGTTCTACTAATGACATGAGGACTTGCGTTTATGTCAGAAACGACCTACACGCAATGCCTCTAATGAAGTTCTGTTGCAGGGATCTGACAGCTGTTAAGGTCCTTACGGGGGAAGGGGGTGCTAGGCGGACGGTAATTTTATCGTCAGCTTACCTCCCTTTCGAGAAGGCGGATCCAGTGTCAAAGGAGATACGGGAACTGGTAACCTGCGCTGGCCGAGAAAACCAAGATATCATCATCGGCTGCGATGCCAACGCGCATCATGTGATCTGGGGCAGCTCAGACACCAATGAGAGAGGGGAGAGACTGCTGGAGTATCTGGTAAGTTCAGCCATGCAAATACTTAACAAAGGAAATAAGGCTACCTTTTTCAATGCCCGGAGGGCGCAGGTGATTGATATAACTATTGCTAGTAAAAGAGCGGTAAGTAACATCACAAACTGGCATGTATCGGACGAAGTATCCCTCTCCGATCACAACTACATATGCTTTAGGTACAGACTAGGTAAGACCATAGGAACTGTACGAAGGAAGAACCCAAGAAACACCAACTGGGAGGGCTTCAGAAGGGATCTCAGGCGGGAACTAGATGGTCCATGCTGTAAACTTAACTCAGTTGTGGACATAGAGTTTGTAGCTGACAGACTCACAGAAGCACTGATAACGACCTGGCAGAACAACTGCCCAGAAACATAATCAGTGGCGGGGAGACAGCCGTGGTGGACTCCAGAGGTGGCTCAGATTAGAAGAGAGACACGACAGGCGTTCAATGAAGCGAAGGCGAAGAACGACTTTAGGGATTACAATAAGGCTTTAACTCGCTACAGCAGTGCGGTTCGTAAAGCAAAAAGATCGGCTTGGAGAAAACATTGTGAACAGATACAATCTGTTCCTGAAGCAATGAGACTAACCAAGGCAATCTCTACAACAAAGGCGATTCCACTGTCTACAGTAATGAGGGCAAATGGAACTCGAACAGGAAATGGTGAGAATACACTGAAGGTCATGTTTGATACCCACTTCCATGGATCAAGCATCATTCAAGACGAACATGATCCAATCAGCTGGAAGGAGCAGCAAGTAAAGACCTCCAAGTATGATTGGATAATAGCTAAAAAGGTGGTGGATGAATCTAAGGTTAAATGGGCACTGGGTAGCTTTCAACCATATAAAGCACCAGGACCTGACAATATTTACCCCATCCTACTACAACAGGGCGCTTCCATTCTGGGCCCCCATCTCTGCAGATTGTATAAAGCCTGCATTGCATTTGGTTATATACCCAGAACATGGAGACGTGTTAAGGTAATATACATACCAAAACCGGGTAAACCAGATTATGAAGAACCCAAAGCTTTTAGGCCAATAAGTCTCCAATCTTTTCTTCTTAAGACCCTGGAAAAGATGGTAGACAAATTTATCAGAGCGGGACCGTTAATAAAATTCCCACTTCACGGACTTCAATGCGCTTACCAGCCAGGGAAGTCAACAGAAACCGCTCTTCACCATGTGGTGAGCCGAGCGGAATCAGCCCTGGAGAACAAAGAGATCTGCGTCTGCACATTCGTAGACATTGAAGGTGCATTTGATCGCACAACCTTTGACTCCATCAATGTGGCAGCCAGAGATCATGGCGTGCCACAACCGATCTGCAAATGGATTGAATGCATGTTAAAGGGTAGAATAATCTACTCAGAACTGCTTGGGGACAGTTTACTCGCTCAAACAACTAGAGGGTGCCCGCAAGGGGGGGTCCTTTCTCCTCTGTTATGGAGCCTTGTAGTTGATTCAATCATAGCAAAACTGAACCAAGGACCACTATATACGGTTGGTTATGCGGATGACCTGGTCATCACAGTCAGTGGAAAGTTTCCCTCCACGGTATCGGAGCTAATGCAACGTGCTCTATGTTTGCTGGAGGATTGGTGTAATACCAATCATCTATCCGTAAACCCTGGGAAAACAACCGCTATCTCTTTCACGAGGATGAAAAACCTCACGAAATTGGGAAGCCTAAAACTTTACGGCACCCAGCTTCCCTGGTCCAGAGAAGTGAAATATCTAGGCATAACACAGGATAAGGAACTTACCTGGAAATAGCACATGGACACGACCGTTACCAAGGCCTATAGGGTATTTGGTATGTGTCGGTCCACCTATGGCAAAACGTGGGGGCTTAACCCCAAAATCATAAGGTGGATCTACATGATGATGGTGCGGCCGATCCTTACATATGGCAGCATCGTCTGGTGGCCCAGGACCAGGCTGAAAATCTGTAAGAATGCTTTAAGCAAACTTCAGAGGACAGCATGCATGGCGATTACTGGGGCATTCAGAACCACACCGACGGCAGCTCTGGAGTTCCTTACGGACCTTCCACCCCTGCACAGTGTCATAGCAACAGAGGCAAAGAAAGCGCTACATAGACTTAAGGTGGCCGGGCTGTGGGACGCATCTAAGCCACTGACCAGACATACAAAATGGGAACCTAATGATTCCCTTGATAGGATCATGGAAATGGGGTGTGACAAAATTTACCCCCCAGTACATGTTCGAAAAGAAATTCAGTATATATGTCCCAACTAGGGATGAATGGAGACAAGGACCACCGTCTCCAGTGAAGAACAGCCTAATCTGGTACACCGATGGATCCAAAATGGAGTCGGGTACTGGAGCAGGTATCTTTAGCAATGACTTTGAACATAGTCAAAGCATGGGAAAATTTGCAACTGTATACCAGGCCGAAAGTTTTGCAATTCTCCTATGCGTAAAAAAGAATTTAGAACTCGCCCCTAGAAAGCGAAACATATTCATCCTGAGTGACGGCCAAGCAGCACTCAAGTCACTTATATCGCCCCGTATCGACTCCAACCTTGTACTTGAAACCACAAAAGCTTTAAACAAGCTAGGTGGTCACAACAGGGTGAGATTGATCTGGGTACCAGGCCACATGGGAATCCATGGCAATGAAATGGCTGACGCACTTGCCAGGGAGGGCTCAGAGACCCCACTCATTGGTCCTGAGCCGTTTGTTGCACTGGCACCGAGCACCATCAACAAGGCCTTTAAGGACCAAATCCAAAACAGGCATAAAACCGAATGGGAAAAGCTACCCGGCATGAAACACTCAAAATCCTTCATAGGTGGAGACGCCCTAGGACGGAGTAAAATCATATGCGGAGGTAGCAGAAGGCAGGCACGAACAATCATCGGAGCCCTGACGGGGCACTATGCCACAAAACAAATGCTCCATAGAATGCAACTAGCAACAGACAGCTTGTGCTTGTCCTTGTGTTTTAGGGCATGTGGGGAGAAAACGGAGTCCAACACCTACTGTGTGACTGTGACTCCCTTGCTAGGAAAAGAATGAGTCTCTTGGGATTCGCCTACCCGAAACCAGAGGATTTTAGGCTCTTCGCCCTCAAAGACATTGCCAAACTTATGGCAGTTATTTTCTCTGAGGAGACAGAGTGATAGGACGGGGTTGCACAAAAGATCCCAATGGGTCGACGTGCCGCTGCGAGGGGGAGACCTCTGCAGGCCCCAATAAGATAAGATAAGATTAATTATTCACTATTTGTAATCATTTCTTTTATTATTTATAATTATTTCTAAACTGTCGAGAAAGAGCGTTTTGAGACTCGTCTTAATCAACGATAATAACAATGAAAGAAGAAGAAAAAAAATACATTTATAGACCACACACAACAACACACGTACAAATCGGAACTGAATCGACTGGAATAAATCTGGTTAAAATTGTAAGAAACTGGAGTGAAGGCAGTAGCAGTTCAGGACCTCCTTCTGCAGACGTTGCCGCCGGCTATTGGCCAACGCGTCCACTTTACAAACGAAGCTAAAAGTTTTCTAACTTGAAATGTCGTGTTTGCAAAAAAAAGGAGGTGAAAATAGCTTACAGGTGTAAAGCGATGTATTTAAATGCCGCCAATAACCTTCAAAACGTACTCTACAAAATTCGTTTGCCTTTTTTCCTCTTCTTCCATAAGAACATGAATATTAATGTTTGTTATGTATGACAGTCAGGTGCTATTTGATGAGATCTGTACATATGTCGCAGTAAGATAGTTATAGCCGTAATATAGTTATATCCCTAGGGATATAATTTTATCCCTAGTTTAGTGATATATTTATATTACTAGATTAATATCATATCAATATCATTATATTACTAACCTTGAACCGTGTTATAATTATATTCCTAGTAAGATAGTAATGAATCGCTTTCGTATAACTATGTTACGGGATTTAATCGTATCCCTAGGGATATAACTATATTTCGGCTATAACTATCTTACTGCGACAGATACATACTACCCAATAAACACAGAAGCGTTACAATTGGCCACATTATGTCTTTCTTTGAACTTATGTCATTTGTACAGAGTTATTTCGATACACTCGTGAACTTTTCGCTGTTTAATAGGACACATAAGCACTTAAGACTGTAAAAAGGCCGTTTAATGGGGAAAATATAACCCTAGTAAAACTTTTGGCGTAAGTAGGGAATGTTTGTACGCTCTTTTAGTCGCGGTTCTACAGAAGCATTATACTAGGAGTAAGATACACCGTTGGCAGTTTTTAAGTGTCAAAGTGAATCATATTAATGCCATTGACTGTATAAGAACATCTTTGTGTACACATATAAAGTGATAATTATAAGAAAGTAAGTGTGTTTTTTTGTAAGGTTTACAACTTTATAATGATGTATGTGTGACACTTTTTAACTCTTTAGGCTGTATTTTACGTTCATTTCCAATCCGTCAAGCAGCCTTAGGATCACATAATTCGCAGGATGCAATACTAATACTAAGAGTGCTAGGAGAGAATATTTGTGTACCCAATTAATGTCGTTTACTTTTTATTAGTGCATCTTTGAAATATTTTACAGCTAAAAGAATCAATGTGAGACACATTAAGAGTGTTTGAACCCACCAACGACGCCATTTATTTTCAGTTCACGCGTAGAGATCGATCAATTCGAACTTAATTATTGTGTATTTGTTGTTTTTACTCTGGAAAATGATGCGAAAATCTTGGAAATTAAGAGCCAGAAATGGTGCAGTAAGGAGAAAAGTTATCAAAGAATATTTGACTTTGGTTAATAATAACAGTGGCGATGCAACTCCAAGCGGGTCACAATTTTTATCACAAGAGGGTCCCGTAAGAAGGGAAAATGAAATTAGTGCTATAAATGCGTGAAATGCTGATAATATTTCTAGTGTGACCGAAAATATTATACAGGGGGATTCCGTAAACAATGAAAATGACATATAAAATGATGCTCTTAATATAAATTATGCTGAATATATTAATGTGATCTCTAGATCACAAAACAGTCAAGCACTACAACCCTACCGGCCGCCCTACACCGCACTACGTTTGCTTGCATTAACCTTTTATTTCGCCTTAATTCCTTTACAATTGGTCAACCGAACTAAGAAACACCGAACGATATAACAAATAGATCCTGTTTCGGCTTGCAGTTGTACTGAGGGTAGCGATGTGCATTTGTCTGGCACAGACTATAGTTCGTTAGATTTGTTGTTAAGTCTTAACTACAAGTTAGTTACTGTTTTTTTATTATTATTAGTATTGACGTCAATAAGTGCCTGTAAAGGTTTACATTAAATAAGTAATTTGACTTGACTTTGACTTTATCATTGGGTTAGAAAGTTTGTTACGTATGAAATCAGTTAAATGACTCATTATTTTTATACTAAGTATATTTTATTTTTATGCTATACCTAGACATCAAAATGTTCATATTACATTTTTATACTGAGGAGGGTTTTTCCTTCCAATAAAGCTTATCCCTAAATTTAGTTACAAGGTAATTAGGAAGGTTCACATAAATGCTTTAGGTGCACGACGAACACAACTTTTCATAAATTCTTACAGTTCTATATTTGTTTACTTGTGTCACTCCGTTACGATTACAGTTGATTAATCTAACACGAGTGAACTTGTGTAATGCCAACAGAGTTAATATGAAATTTATGTGGTCCACTTAAAATGCGGCATTTTGTGATTTTATCAGACCGTAACCATAATAAATTAGACGCGGATTTATGATTATTTAACTTTAAATCTACTTATTTTGCATACCGTCTATTTGTGCATGCATACAAATACAGAATAGCGTCTTGTTGATTTTTATTTTTAGTAAATAAAATTATTGTGGTTATTTGTTGTGATTATAATATTTTGGTTATTTCGTTAATATCTCATTATTTACGAGGCGCATGAATTTTACTGATAATATACACATATACATTCACAGTAAATTTGCCTTCCCATAACTTTACACGTGCATCAATACTAAAAAAACACATTTCTAATTATGAGGTCTCTGGATAATCCAAATACTAACACATAAAATGACATCTTTATGGAATATAACTTGGTGGACTATGTTTTTTAACGAAATCTGAAGTAATTGATCTAAATTAACACCACGTCGAGTCGCTCATGAACCTATAGGCTAACTACAGCATTATTTATGTACACTTTTGATCTTAAGACTGTAATAAGGGTAACGTTACTCCTTATAATTCCCCTAGGGGGCCCATGTTACCATTTATAATGCTGTTACAATGCTTGTTACCGTTAATAATGGCTCTAATAACACTATAATAATGCTCTTATAAAGGGGATGTGAACCAAAGGCTGTATAAAATGTGCCCTTTTTGGCATTAATGCTGCGTTATATCCTCTTATAATGCTTGTGCATATACCCTTATTCCTTTCTAATGCAAAAAGGACACATGTAACTCAGTAGAAAGCTACTATAATGCTGCTCTGTGTTTATTGGGTAGTGATGTAACGAATATTCGAATTTGCATTCGCGAATATTCGCATGTTTTAAAACATTTTTTGACATTTTTCGCATTCGCATTCGCAAAATTTATGCGAATATTTTGCGAATATCAAAGAAAAAATAATTGTAAGATGTATAAGTTATAATAAGTCCATATTTCACTAGAAACTGATTTACATTTTATAAAAAGTTAATTACGCTCTAAGCTTAAAGTAATTAACTTTTTATAACATTCACGTGTAAGAATTCACGTGTTTTTATTTACGATCTATCGATAAGTAAACAGGAGGGGAGGGAGGGGGGCGGGGGGCAGTGTCACACAATCCGCAAAAATTACAAAGGAGGGGTAACGATCTTTTTTATTTGTCGAAATCTTTTGTGGAAACTAGATAAGTACCAGATGTGAATAAATTACACTTAGATGACGTTACCTATAATTAAACATTTATGCCCATATTATTAGTTGCCAAGAATTTCATAAAAGAACACATAAAAAATACAAACCAACTAGGTATATCTCATTTCAGACGGGAAAACGCTCCTAATTGCCTCTATTTGCCCAGCCATGTTATTATAAAATCGATGTACGAGGACTTTTGTTCCAAATGTCCTGATTTTAAAATTTCAAGTATTTACAGAAAGGATGTTCGCAAAGACTTAAAAATTTCCTTTGCGAACTTAGGGAACGAAGAATGCAAAAATTGCAGCTATTTTTAGAGGCCTATTACATCTCGAATGTGATTTTTGCGTAAAATGCCCTTTTTCGCATTTTGTAGTTGTTGTAATTTTGAAGTTTTTTTATCGTGTTTATCGAAATAGGATTATAAATTCATGCATAATATTACAAATCTCCACACTCTGCGAGAATAAGCTGAGTTCGGACGGCCGGCGCATCGCATTTTGTTGTAATTTTGCAGTTGTATTTATAGTTTTTATCGATTATAATAAAGGGCAATGACCAGTTTGTATGGATGAATGGTGCTTTTTTTTTTTGGGCGGCGGTCAACCAAATTTTGTATGTTTGTACAAAAAAATACAACAAGCAATAAACACTAAAGAATGATACCTGTAAACTCAGTCGGGACGCAGTTATATCAGATTGAAGATTAAAAAAAAATATTTTTTATTAATTATATTCTAAACTCATATATTCTGATAAGCTGTCACAAAAATAATTATATTAGATGATTATTGTAATGTTACATACTTAACTCACGATTAAAAAAAATATTTTTCTTTACATCTATAGTTTCAGTATCTGTATGTATAGTTATAGATTTTATTTGATAATAGTTCATAGATTTTCTATTATCATTTAGGTATAATTAATTGAAAGACAGTAGTTACGAACGAAAACAATTTACTACACTCATTGATTTATTGTTATATACATCATATTATATATATTATAAATGTAATGTCAGAACCAGAACAATCAAGGGAAAAAATCTACTCATTGATGAGTCAACAAAAAAAACAGTCATCGCAGTTTTACGGGCTGCAGCTATACCTTTCCTACTCGATATAAAGCGATGTATGGTCTCTTAAAAATACCTTTGCTGCGTGGTGTTGCCCACCGCAGGGGTCTGGTCCACTGAGTGAGGCCCGGCGTAATGATGGGATGGGTAGGAATCATTACTCTTCGATATCGCTGGGCTCATCGTAAGCTTCATTTTCGACATCATGTCTGACTATAATATTATCTAAAAAGAGCGCAGGAGGTCTCAAATCATTTTGATGTCTACCCCATCCTAAATACCAAATAACGGCCATTACATGTGAGCAGGAACCGAGTGATCTTTTTCCTACTATGCAGCTGCAGTAGTGGCCCTTTATTGCTTGTATTCCTCGTGCCATCTCTCCATCTGCATAACCTTCATATAAAATGTACACGTAGTAAGTTCGAGCTTGCCTATGTCTTGACTGTATCCTCCCTCTTAATAATACAGGTCGAGTAGCTTCAATCTGATGTTCTTGAATATCTTCAATGCCCATCTCTCTGCATACTTCAATAACGTATTGTCCGTGGCGTTTTATGTGCTCGCCATAGTAGCTTCTTGCCTGCTTTAGCTGGTATGTTCCCAGGGCAAATATAATTAGTTCATGTTTGGTTAATACTGGGAAACCGTTAAGCCCTGGGTTTTCAGCAGTAATCGCATTAAAAAGGGCTCGGCGAGCATTCATATTCTTCGCTATTATATAATTGCCGAGATGATTTTCTAAATGTGATCTTCGAACTATTTCATTTAGGATTTCATTGACCAGTCTGTGATCTGTCAGAGGTTGACCAAAGACATTGAGTAAGGCACCAGCAATTCTTATTTCGTCAAAAAGATGGGTCATTGCTCTATTATTATTTGTATGTCTCAGTTGTTTAAATTGATTTTTCAAACGACCATTGATGGTTTCGACGACCCAGCGACACATTGTAACCTTTCGTGACTCATTTGCTTGTTGGGTCGAAAGCTGTGCAGTATTATTTGTTTTTGTGACAGGCATTTTCACGATGTAGCCATATGTTTCTAATAACTCTTTTGAGTCCCTGAAGCCTCGATCCAAAATCAAAACGTCATTTTGATTAAAAAACCAGTGAAATGGGTCCGTTCTGCTGTCAATTATATTATTCAGAATCACTGAGTCCGATGTTGTAGCATCATATGGTCCATATATATCCAAAATATGGCCATCGGGGCAAACAATCAGATATGGCTTATATAAGTTTCGCCATTTGTGCAGGCTGTACGATTTTCTTTGAAAAAAGTAATTAGAACTCCTCTGCAAATACATGTATGTTCCATCGTGGATTGTGATTGCTCTCTCTTGATTGTTACCAAATAAAGCGTTTGGTATCGCAAGGCACCTGGATATTACTTCTCCCCGAGATATGTGATCGTACCCCAAATGTCTTGGCACAAATTCTTGACACAAGGATTTTCTAACCGATGACATGGTTCTTTCCAAGACGGGTCGCGACATTTTTAAAAGCACTGAAAGTCTTTGATTTGATTCCCCAGTGTGCAGTTTCATTAAAACAGTTGCCAACGCAGTTGCTGGTTTTCTGGTGTGGTTTCGAGATATGGAAGGTGTAGATTGTAGAATCTCACGAAATTGACTTTTAGAAAAGCCAATGTAGTATTGGAATACACTATCGCTGATCGAAGCAAGGCGTTCGAAATTCAGAAATGGACTATGTGAATGCAATAGTCGTACCATATCCATCAACTGTTTTGAAGAAAATCTGTTGTAAACATGACGAGTACTTTGTTCGATGTCATGCCAAGCAGTGTCAGTATAATGTTCTTCGCACACACGAGCTCCAAAAGGTATATAAAACTTCTTATCTTGAAGAATTGTGGTCCTTAATCTTCTATCAATTCTATGCAAGTTTCGATTATCACACATTGCAAATATACACTGCCTCGTATTTATTGGTGCTCGTGTAAATCCTTCAAAAACGAAGCCCCTTTGCGCTCTGGGCGCTGGCTGTTCTGGCATTTGGATTACAGGTTCCACAGGTACAATATTATCTTGGGGGATATTCTGAGTGGAGTTATAACGAGCAGCACGTTGTACGCAAGGTCTGCAGATTCGGTCATTACCACCAAACTAGACAAAAAAAGAAAAGAAAACTTGTATTACAATACATACATATTATTATATCAAAGTAGCTACGTGCTCCCGGCGTCGCACGGGTAGCAGAGCGTATAAGTCTAAAACCTTAATTCATAATAACAGACATGTCAAAAAATCTACAGATACAAAGGTTTTGGGCTATACTTTACAGCCTAGATTAAAAAAACTAAATAAATAACATACCTCTGTTATGTTTCTAACTTCAAGAAGATATGGTATCAAATATGGACGATCTTGCACTAGGTTTCCAGTCAAAGGCATCGATTCTCGTTGGCGATTATTGCTACGATTCAGTGTTCGTTGGCAAGATACACATGTGCCTAAGTCAGCCATGTTAAAACATCACAATCAACACAGTCCAATCACAAAACAGCAAATCAAAAGTCCTTTAACACAAGCTCGGGTCAATGTAAATGCTTCAGCAGAGTCCAGATTACGAAAGCCAAGGTCGTAATATCACACTCTCAGAAACACAGAAAAACTAAGAAACACACGTACGCCACAAAGGTAGAATAGTGAGTGACAATTAAACAATAGATATCGCAAGGGTCGACTCCGACGCATCGTGCAGGTAAAAAATTCCTGAAAACTCATTGTGATTGGCCCGGCAGGTCACGCGGTAAGCGCTCCTGGGCCAATCACAACGCAGGGAGCCAGCGAAGTGCGCGCCGAATGTCAGTTTTAATACAAACTAAAGGTATAAAAACAAATCTATATATCTGAAAAGGTAGAAAATATGATGTAATTATTTTTGACTTAAAGTCATCAAACTCGGTTCGGACTGATGATACACTATGTGATGTCATACATTTTTTTGTTTAGAATAATTATTTACTTTAGTTTTTATAACATTCATCGACCGCCGCTTCAAAAATAAAAGGCACCAATTTTTGGCAATGGCTTTTAATAGTATAATAAATTCATTATAAAATCTTTATTCCTCATGAACTAACAATTATTCTGGTATACATTTTGCTCAATAATATTGTCGTAGATAGGAGAAATATTAACTTAAAGCGATATTGAAGTTTTATAGTTTAGAATAAGATTTTTTTTCTATATAAAATTAATGTTATCTAAAAGTTCCGAGGCCGCTACGCACTATACGACTATGTAGGAGATAATATTCTTATTTTTATTTCATTTGTTTAGAACAGTAGTTAAATCGATGAGCTCAAAAAAGTGTTTCGCGCATTTTATGAAAATCTTTCTCTGCAATTTTAGAATTAATTAAAAAGTTACGCAAAATTTACAAAAAACGAGGCCGTATATATAATTATATAGCCGGCCGATAGTAATAATTTGTATTCCTTGTTTCATTTACCCCTTGCTCATTTGGTAAAGTTCAACATGAAGGCGTCATTTACACAAGATAAACGCAGTATAATTGTAATATTACTGCGCATTCATCATCATATCGAATGGCAAAACTGCGGCGTCCTAAACCTTAATTTTCAGTTTTAACAGCCATTCTTGGGCTGCAGGCGTTAGTTGGTGGAGTTCTCTCAGGCCACCAGGGAGACAGTGCAGTGGGCAGTCCTCTACGATGTGACGCAGTGTCTGGTTCAGAGCTCCGCATTCACACGCTGGCGAGTCCTTTAGCCTCCATTTGTAAAGATGGTGGTTTGAACGTCCAAGTCCAGATCTGAACCGATTTAATTTGACCCACAGCGCGCGCTGGCTATCGCTTCCTGCGGAATTTTCAGTTGGGTCAGGGATCAAAAACCTATTCGGCACGTTAAAGCGGTCCCAGGAAGAACGCCACGCTTCCTTTAAGCTGAAAGGGGCGTTTACACGTTCATCGGCCCAGATAGGAGATCTTGACGGAAGGCGTTGGGTCGGCAGTTGTTCCAGAGTCTCCCGGATTGGTATGTTTGGCCTTTGACTTTTTTCCCATTCGGCAATAGCTGCGCTGAGCCTGCGCAGTTCAGGTGGTGGTATGTGCGCTAGTACTGGAAGTCAAGGTAACGGGGTTGTTTTGATAAGTCCGGTAATTATCCGCATGGTTTCATTGAGCTGGTTGTCAACCTTGTAGGTGTGCGCACTTTGATACCATACGGGTGCGCAATATTCGGCTACGGAGTAAACAAGCGCGAGTGCAGACGACCGCAGGACCGAGGCCGAGGCTCCCCAGTTGGTACCAGCGAGACTTCTTATGATGCTTACCCGAGTCTTCAATTTTAGGGCTAAGCTGTCGAGGTGGTGTTTGTAGGTCAGGGATCTGTCCAGTATAACGCCCAAATATTTTGGGGTTGGGTTGTGTTTAACAGGCATTCCACAGAAAGAGACATCGAGTTCTTTGTGCGCGAGACAGTTCGACAGATGGAAAGCCGCTACTTCTGTTTTCGCAGGATTTTGGACAAAGACGCCACTTGCTGTAGTAGCCACCCATCGTTTCAAGGTCAGCGGTTAGAGCTGCTTCTCCTTCCTCAAATGTCTTCGCCTGGAAAGCCAGTGCAAGGTCATCCGCGTATACAAATTTGCGGCCCTTAGTCTCTGGCTAGTCACTGGTAAAGGTGTTGAATAATAGTGGTGCCAGCACCGAACCCTGTGGGAGGCCATTTTTAAGGAGTTTTTGGCTGCTCACATTTTCCCCCAAATGTACCTGGATGTTTCGGGGTCCTAAAAGTGTTTTCACAAGTTTGAGTGTTCACCTACATGGGATCACGAGACCCAGCTTGTGTACAAGTCCCCTTACCCATACAGTATCGTACGCGGCGCTAAGGTCTACGAAGGCCACAAAAGTCTTTAGGCCTCGTTGAAAACCCGCTTCAATAAAAGACGATAACGCGAGCACCTGGTCTGTACAGCTCCTGCCCCCTCTGAATCCAGCTTGCTCTGGTGGGATAGTAGCATTGACATCCTTGTAAATTCGATTGTACACTAATCGTTCCAAGAGCTTGTATGTAACTGATAACAGAACTGCGCATTAAAAGTTTAGATGAGTTATTTCGATTCATGCTCCAACTTATTAGTGCAATATGTTTTAAAGTTACAGCTCATATTATTATTATGTTGTAAGATCTAAAATTACATCGAACTATCTAACATATGTGCAGTAAGTACAGGAAACTACTAATGTACGCAGTACCTAAGTAACAATCATACCGCATTAATGAGTAGTATGTATCCAGTGAAAACTAAGTAAAGCCATTATAAACTGTTTTTTCCGTATTTTATAAACAAAATATTAAATAAAAAGCAACAACCCAATATCAAGATGATCTTCGAGTTTTGCTCTTTAAGCCCATATATATTCTTTTTTACAAATTTTTGCGTAACTTATTGTAGGCACCCTATAATAAAATTTCAACTTTGACCGCGTTTTTCTCGAAACTGTTCACATGTTCTTTCTCTGCGTTCATGAATTGCGCGGCAGTATACGGCAATACACTGATTACTGGCTGAATATTCGTTCGAACTAGCAACGATTAAATGTGTGACAAAATACACTTTTAAGGATCCGCATAATACCTATCTATAATAGCACTATAGATAGGTACAGATCAACAGGGAAATTTTACACCATTTACTGTCAGCAACAAAAAGTATGCATATGCCTACTGATTGTTGAACGCCATAACTTTTAAGGAATTACTCATCTTGAACATACGTACACACATATAAAGTAACTGCTAGAAACCGCAAGAAACTTCAAGGGCTGGTCAGGTCAGGTTTGGTTGGTTTTAAACCTAACAAAAATGACAAAAAATGAATTCATGTTTTTTTCAATATCATATCAAAATGAAATAAAAAAGATAAAAAAAACGATTATTTACAATGCGCAAGCACGGAGTTGACCCGACCGCGTCAGTACCTACGTTAATGGGTCAATGGCCGGCCGTCTGTTGACCCATCCGCGTCAGTACATATGTTGACGGGTCAACGGCCGGCCGGCCGTTGCCCGCGCGTTGTCAATAATCGTTATTATTAATTGTTTTTATTTTATTTTCCTTATGTTATTGCTTTAAAATAAATAAGATACTCAAAGACTATCCAATTAAAATTTACAAAATGAATTATTAAATTAAAATTTAAAAAAAAACACCAATTCCTTTTTTGTAATTTTTGCCATGTTTAAAACACTTAGACATGACCAGCCCTTGAAGTTTCTTGCGGTTTTTAGCAGTTATCTTACTATCTTATCTAGCTAGTCTCTGACAAGGGTCTCTCGGTTGCATAATCTCTTTCGTCATAATGTAGTTTGGCATGACAGTTTCAGCATAAAGTTTTTTCGCATAAATTATGATAAGCAGAGTGTTATAAAAAACCCATAATGGTTTCATCGGCATAATATTAACTTACCATACTTGTCTTTATCATAATTTTAATCAGTATAAATGTAAATAACATAATTGCTATCCGTCTAAATTGAATTTTTCATAAAATACGAAACGCATAATGGATGATGCGTAGCGATTGTATTGAATTTCGTGGTTATTTTTTTTTATTAGACAACAGAAATACTAGCTGCCCTACTCCTGTAGGTCACGTGATAGGTTATAAATTCAAGACAATCGCGAAGGGCAGCGTTGTATTAAAATTCGAAGTAACTTTTTCTCTAAAATATCATACCCAGATGTTTGTTTTTTTTTATTTCGGCTTTTTTATTTTGCTGCGGTGGTGAGCGAAACCTATCTGCGACGATAAGCTCGCGTGGGACCGCCGCGCCGGAGCCTCGCAGCGCCGGAGCCGTGACAGAAACCATGCCTGCCTGCTGCATGCTTGCTTGGATGATGCTGCATGCTTGGCTGATGCTGCATGCTTGGTTAGTTGCTGCATGCTTACTTGCTTGCTTACATGCTCCATGCTTGCTTGCTTGCATGCTGCATGCTTGCTTACATTCTGCATACTTGCTTGCATGCTGCCGCTTGCTTGCATGCTCCATGCTGGCTTGCTTGCATGCTTTATGCTTACTTGCAAGCTGCATGCTTGTCTGCATGCTGCACGCTTGCGTGCATGCTGCGTGCTTGCTTGCATGCTTAAACGTTGCTACGATTAAAAGTTGTTTAATGATGTTATGGATTTCAATTAAATGAAATGTTGTATTTTTATAATATTATAAACGTGTTTCCGGCTTCGGCCAAACGTTGAGTGGGATTTCAAAACATAAAAATTTAGAAAAAAATAACAATCGATAATAGGCTTTTCAAAATTTTGTCAATTGTGTTTTAAGTAAACAGAAAATTATGAAAAACAAAAAATTGCAAAACGTTTTCGACCAAATAAAATTCGTACAGAAAAATTTCGAATTTAAAATAAATAAGCCTAAATGTTAACGGTATTATATATGACTGCCAATAAATGTTATAATTAGTAATCGTTATTATAAAAACATTTATGCGTAAACATTTGATGCTGTTATATCATTAATATAAAAGAAGTTATGGGAAAATAAAGCATGCCCAATGATTTATTCTAAATGAACGTTATGCGAAACGAAGATAATGCCAAAAAACGTTATGCAGCCTTAAAAATTATGCTTCTTTAATTTATGCAACCCAATATGGACCCCTCTGACAAACATTGTAGAGATGACTTTATTTTATAAAATTTTATTTGCCATTACTTTTCTAATATAACACAAAAACTCATAGAAACCAGGAAAAAAATCCAATTCTTACATACTTACATACATATAATCACGACTATAATCAGTCTTAGTCAGAGACTAGGCAATGAGGACAGCAAAAGCAGTCCTCTAACCATAGTCCACTAGCAAAGAAAATATACACAGTACTATTCAACAAATATCGACTGCAAATGTACTCAGCGTGACATGTGGTGAGTCCATCGCCGCTCTATGCTGTTGAATGTATGTGCAGTCTTTAGTCCGTTAGTAGCCTTTTACGATACCCAAGGGAAGATATGAGGTGGTATTCATTTTCAGCGCTACGCGACACGGTTAAATTGAACATCCAAAAGAAATATTTGTAAAAATATTTTACCGCAAAAGATTGTGTGGTCGAGTCTTTGTTGTAAATTGTGTGTTTTTCTTCTGATACTTACCTACTATCAGACTTTACATTGTACTTATATTATTAGTTTTAACATAAACTTGTTGATTTCAGCTATTTATATTGTCTCCAGAAAAGGAAATAGAAACCTGAAACATAAGGGGTATACTTACTATGCTGCTGCTGTGCTTCATGGGCCCAAGACTAGATGGCGCTGCTCGATCTCCACACATCGTTGCAATGCTTTCATAGTCACCGTGGATGATAGGATTGCCAAAGAAGGAGGCAACCATCGACATTCACCGCCATATGACATTTAAAGAATCGAAATCTCTTTGCGAAGTACGCTCAGAATAATAACTAAAGCATATTGTTCTTAGGAAGTACGCCATCATGAGAAAGAAAACATCGACCTTTATGAACAGGATGCGTGGGAGCTCCAACGGTATTCTGAAGGCATTAACCTGTAAAATGAATAATCCGTTTGTTAAAGCATTGGGTGCACATTCACATTTGCACACATAGTTCAAGACCGCTGGGCAAGACTTTAAGTGACTTTACTGATTTGAAATCCCTAGTCGTTCTGAAGATGAACCCCAACGTCTTCATGGCTTTAGATCTGATACATTCGATGTGTTTATCAAGGAGAAGCTTTGAGTCGAGAATTACACCCAAATCTCTTACGTGGTCAGTACGTTGTAGTGAGTGGCAGTTGATTTTGTAGTCAAAGTGGCGTGCGTTTTGAGACCTAGTGAAAGTTATATAGTTACATTTGGAAATGTTTAAGTCGAGTTTGTTTGTCAGACAATAGGCTTGCAACCCATCAAGATCTCGCTGTAAGAGCAAACAGTCATTAACTGATTCATTTTTTTTATAGATTTTCATATCGTCAGCAAAAAGTAGATATTGTGAATTTTTAAAGCATTTGTTGATATCATTAATGAATAGAATAAAGAGCAGCGGGCCCAGAATTGAGCCTTGCGGGACACCTGATGGGATGGTTGAAAATCGCGTGTGAGAGCAAAAACCGTTGAGAACCACAGTCTGGCTCCGCCCCGCAACGTAGGACGTAAACCAACGGTATAGATCCCCGCGAATACCTGCTGCATATAGTTTACCGAGCAAGATCACGTGGTCAATTCGATCAAATGCCTTACTATAGTCGGTATATACAGTATCCACTTGGCCCCCATATTGCATTCCATCCGATACATCGTCTAAAAACGTAATAAGGTTGCTAACTGTTGACCTTCCTTTTAGAAATCCATGTTGCTGAGGCAGAAAAATGTGTTTGAGAGCTGCATATATTTGTTTATGAATTAATTTCTCTAATACCTTAGCTATTACACAGAGCTTGGATATAGGTCTATAATTAGCAACATCACGCCTGGGTCCTTTTTTGTGGATAGGAGTAACTGTTGCGGTTTTCCATATCCCTGGCATAACTCCTTCTTTAATAGAACGCCCAAATAAATAACTTATGGGGAAACTCAGACCGCTGGCACACCTCGAAATCAGGGTTGGATGCAAACCATCAGGTCCTGCCGACTTGTTACAATCAAGAGTCTTTAACATTTGGAAAACCTCATCATCCAAAACTTCAATGGTACTTATATCGGCAGCAGACGAATCTACATTTAGTTTAGTCGAATCAGCTTGGAGAGTATTCGCTGCAGGAGCAGATATCAAAAAACTGGAGTGAAAGAACTCTGCAAACGCGTTGCAAACCTCATCACCTGAAGTTAAGGCAACATTCTTGTATGTCATAGAAGAAGGATACAAGCTATGTTGCTTATTGGCATGTATGTAGGACCAGAAAGCCTTAGGGTTGTCACGTATACTATTTTCTGTTTTATAAATATAAGTATTGTAGCATTCTTGCTCTACTTTTTTAGCTCGTTGGCGTAGTACATTAAAAGCAACTCTGTCTGCCTTATTAGCATAAATATTATATTTTTTATGCAATTTATTATTTTCTTTAAGAATTTTCTTTAGTGCAGGTGAGTACCATACTGGAAAACGACTTCGGTGGACATTTTTATATGGAACATGTTTGTCTCTGAGACAACACAATTTCTCATTAAAGTTTTGTACCGCTTCATCCACAGACCCGCACGACAGTAAACTATGCCAGTCCTGGTTATCTAGTTCGTCACATAAAGCCGAATAATTTCCTTTATTATAGTAGTATTTAAGATGAGTTTTAGATTTCAAAACGGACATATCAATAAAATGCGGATAGCAGATTAAAGCTGGATGATAGGGGTCTTCGTCTGTGAATGGGTCAGTACAACGAACCACTGTCCACTCGCCATTCGAAAATAGTAAGTCGAGCAAACCATCCAAGTGATTCCTGACATAGTTAAACTGATTTAGGTCACAAAAATTCATTAAATCTTGTAGTTCATTGTGATTAACATTAGATCCACCAAACAATGGAGTAAGATGTGTAGTATTTCCATATGACGACCAAATTATATCACCTAAGTTAAAATCTCCGGTAATAAAAAATTTATCATGTCTACGCAAGCAGATAAAACCTTGTCAGAAAAGTTAATTAGTTGCGAGGAGAAAGACAATCCATTTTTCTGCTCACAAAGATATAAACAAGCAATATGTAAGGTAATGGGATGATTTCCTCTAGTCGCAGCAATTTTAAGCGAAACCCAGATACCCTCCGCTGTGGAATGCCATTCGGGCCGCGCGAGCGCAGTCAAATCACTGCGCACTGCGATAAGGACTCCACCTCCACGTGTCTGCCTGACACTCGCGTAGTCGCGGTCGCGCCACCAGACCGTATACTTGTCACTAAATAACTCCTCGCTATTTATCCCACCGTGCAACCACGTTTCAGTTAGTAGAATAATATCGTAATTGTGTAACTGAATATTTATTTTAAGGTGTACTGTCTTTGTGCGCAAACCCATAACATTCTGGTAATAAATGCTAAGCATCACCGTCGCCGGTCCAACCAAAACAAGTTTTGGTTGGACCGCAACGCATGATATTCTAAAATCAAAATAGTTGAATGCCTAAAGTCAGGGGTTAGCGAACAACAGACTATGAGTGATAGTACATTACGGTAGTGTAATATTCTCATTGTTACATATTTTGTTACAATGTGATAGAAGCAATGAGATAAATAACTATATTTGACACAATTAAATTGAGTTTCATGACAATTGCCGGTCAATAGCGAGCCCGAGCATAAGAATGTATATATTTGTAAGTAGATGAGGAATAGGCATGTGTATGCGTTCGATCTATTATTATAATGTAGTATGACTTGAGGCAAGTATGGTGTTCGGAGGTTACTTAGTAATGCATTATGAGACTTTCTACTATCGATTAAACGGAAATATAGTGACAAAGAGTGAATAATCAGAACAACAAAGTGTCCAAACATTAAATTAATAAAATGTCTATCTGCCTTAGTGCGAATTGGTTTCAAGAATATGATTTTAAAAATATGAATTGTTGTTTTTGTTATTAAATTATTAAAAAGATCAAGTAACATAAGTAATCTTATGGCATAAATTATAGTATGGCGCTCAAATAGGTAATGCAACTGGATGAATTTAAGGAAAATTATGGAGATAGACAAATTTAGACTTACTATACCTTTAATATCTTGATATGGCTTGAACACAATAAATATATATAATATGAATTTAAACATAATTAGTAGAAACACATACAAAATCAACAGACAACTTGTTATAAATAGCAGTCATTTCAGTTTTGCTAGATCACTTTCACATTTCACTGCAATGATGGGCGAAGTGTCATTCTTTCTCGTCAGAATTTTGCTGTTCTGCACCCAGACGTAACTATATTGTTTTTCAGTAGCTATCTTCTTCGCTTTAGTAAGTAGTTGTTTATTTTCCCTTGTGAGATGGTCGTTGATGTAGATTTTAGTGTTCTCTGCGAAACCTATATCCTCCGCAGTCAGACTTGGCTTGTGGGACCTGGCGGAAGCCACAAAGTTCTCTTTAGTATATCTTACTAGGAATCCCACAATGATTGGCTTCGGTTGAGAGGTAGATCGTGCCCGAGTGACGAAATTGATGTCGGTTTTACAGATGGGTTGGTCGATTGCACTTCCAATTTTGTACACCAAATCGAACAGATTTTCGTTTTTTTTCATAGGAATGCCCTTTATTTCCACGTTATTTGATCTCAACATTTGATCTTTATTAGCAACTTCGCTGGATAGTTTAGCTATTTAAATTTTTAGTTGAGGGTAGTCTGCAGCCGTTGGGGGATGATTTTCCAAAATATCGATTCGTTTCACTGCTTCATCAAGTTTAATAGTATTTTTCTCCACTTCTGTCTTTATGCTACTCATCGATGTTTCGAAATTATCTATGTTTCCCTTTATATTCTTGATTTCGTGGATTAACGATGGCAGTTGCTCAAGACGAACGTTGATTCCGTTGATGCCGTTTCGCACCTCCTGCAGGACAAGGTCCAATGTGGCCACTGAAGACGACGACGTCGTTCCAGGGTTAGCCTGCACCGTTGCTACTTGCGATTGGTTGGCCTTGCAGCTAGTACACTGGATTGCTGCTTGTCTTGCCGGTCCAAGCTTACGATAATTTGTTTCCGATATATTTGCACATGAGAAACAGTACGACACTGCGCACTTGAAGCATTTAACACCATCAGTAAAGTTATTAGTACAGACTGGACATATAAACATTTTTTTTTTGATGTAGTATGCATTTTGGTATTTCCGTGCCGCGTGAGCGAGCGTTAGCGTTTTACTTGCCGTGCGATACGTGTTTACGGTAAAGGCGCGCGGCGCGGACTCAAAACAACTTATATATTATTGAATTATACATAGAAAACACCCAGACCCGAGGCTTGTTGAACTGTCTAGTCTAACCTAAATTATTCCTTTAATCTGACTCAAATTCATGTTAGCTACTTAAATTGTGTGTTTTTGATGTTAATAATTATTGTTGTTTTAATGTTTTCATTATTTTATTTGGTATTGTGTACTGTATTTTAAATTCAATTCAATATTGTTATGCCCAAATTGGGTCATGTATGATACTCTATTTTAATATTTGTAACACCCTGTTAAACTACATGAGAAACAATAAATTTATGATTTATGACAATTTAGAAAAACAATAATTTCTAAATTGACCCGACCGGGGATTGAACCCGGGACCTCAGAGATGGCGACACCATGAAAACCGGTATACAAACCACTCGACCAAGGAGGTCGTCAAACATTGGCATGAATTTGAATTTGGTATTTTTATTTTCGTTCCAGTTTTATTTTTTTTATTTTATTTGATTTCAGAATTTAATTTGTTTTACTTATAAACTGTAATGTTATTTTAATATTTTATTGCCATATTTTACTAACAAACTATGTAGCAATTTTTGTAACTAACACATTTTATGGGTGTATACTAGAGATAGGCCGAAAGTGGTTTGAACTGAATACGAACTTCCGTCAAACATTCGGTAAAAAATCAAAATTCGGCCGAAATCCGGCTGAAGTTCGGTTCTCTTCACAACGCTTTCTCTATTACAACTACAACACGTTCTAACTAGTTTACGCGCTACCTTCAATTCTTGGTATTGCATCCCGCCCGCATCCAGCCGCAACGTAACCCGCGACACATCCCCTCGTCTCCCATCCCGGCCGACCGGTTATTAGCAAATACGTTATCCATGCGACAATTATTGCGTTATTTTTTACATTATTATCTACGTGATTTTAAGTGAATTAACGGGTAAAGTAATAGATATATGTAGGGTTCGGGATTCAAACTCTGGAGTCTTCGTAATCGTTTTATCTGAGATATAATATACACAAAATCGTGGTAATTAAAAATGACCTCACTCATTCACTCATTCGGATACACATCACATTTCAAAATTCACCTTTCATGCCTTCGGATTCATACCATTCCCACCCAAGTAACAAATTATCGTTGCATAATAGTTGAGAAAACGTTTTACATTTCCTTTTGGTTCTATAAAGTGGGTCATATAAACGTGTCGTAGACGTTTATGCAACGCAAAATAGGCCCATATTAAACGACATAATTGTTATTTACAAGTTAAATAAACGTCAGTCAAGAACTTTTAAATGTTACATAAAAGTTTTCGACCGACTGTTATCGAACCACTGAAGTCCTATAACAATTGCATAGACATTAGAAGACGACTGTAATGTCGGTTAAGTGTTTAACATCGACTTTTATTGTACACGATGGAATGAACTGAAGTTCATTCCATTCGTTCGTTCCTGTGATGTTTGCTGGAAAAGTGCGTGTTATCAAATACAAAATTTAAACGGTTTATAAGTTATAATTTACTTAACTAGTTTTACATTTACTTTAACAATATTATACACGAACAGAGTGTAAGGATAAATGTGTGCAGTGCACCTAGTTCTTATTGGACGTTTAGTTTTGTGGTGAAATATAGGTGTGTTGTTGTGAAAATTTTTACGCCCCCTTCGAATTTCTTGAAATTAAATTATTGTAGACTATTACTTAAAATTTGTTTACATACTAAAGTAGCAGCCATCTTGTCTAAGTTAAGAAACGACTTCTATACATCAATTATAGAATGAAAAGGTCGCATAATGCGGTTTCTTGTGACCAAGATGGTCGGCCATGATAAATTATATTAGAGTTCCGTGAGATAATAAACATGAACAGATAACATTTAATTTAAATAAAATCTTTATACATGGTATCATATTTTTTTTATTTATCCGACCTACAACCTGGCTTCATAATACGACGATATAATAAAGCAGTCTTAAAAACGTTCTCGTAACCTATACTCTAACACCACTATTCGACGTTGTATGAATCAGTCGTTAAAATGTCTACCTAACCTATACACAGGCACCACTATACCACGTTGTAGGAATAAGTCGTAAAAACGTCTACCTAATCTATACACAGGTACCACTATTCGACGTTGTATGAATCAGTAGTAAAAACGTCTACTTAACCTATACACAGGCACCACTATACGACGTTGTATAAATCAGTCGTAAAAACGTCTACCTAACCTATACACAGGCACTACTATACGACGCTGTATGAATCAGTCGTATATACGTCTACCTAACCTATACACAGGCACTACTATACAACGTTGTATAATACAGTCGTAAAAACGTTTACTTAACCTATCTTTTTGTACCATTATACGACGTTGTATAAAGTAGTCGTAAAAACGTTTACTCAACTTATTTAGTGGACCATTTAGTTACGGGACTAAATCGTTGTAGGAATAACGGTTACACAACGTTGTAGTTGTCTAATAACATCAATTCAACAGTTATATAACCGAAAGTCGCATAGCACAGTTTTTATATGACCAATTTGCTAGTTGGGCACATATATTATCTTGTTGCAAATAACGGGTGATTCATTCGGAGTTACTTTTTCCAAAACTAAAAAAAATATGAATAAAACAAATTTATCGGGTAATCTTTATTATAATACAAAAGAACCATTCCTTACATTTACTTTTTAAAGATTATTTCTTTCAAATGTTGTCCGTAACTGCGACTAAGGTGGTCCATTCTGGAGTTCCAGTTTTCGATGACCCGACCGAGCATTTCCAGTGGTATTTGGCGAATAACGCGAGTAATGTTGGCTTCCAGTTGATCAATCGTACGTGGCTTATCCATATAAACTTTGGACTTTACATAACCCCACAGAAAAAAGTCTAAGGGTGTGATGTCACAGGATCTAGGCGGCCAACTGACTGGTCCGAAACGCGAAGTTAACTGTTCACCAAATTTTTCTCGCAACAAAGCCATGGTTTCACGTGCTGTGTGGCAAGTGGCGCCGTCTTGTTGGTACCAAAATTTTTAAAGATGACGGGCTTCAATTTCAGGAAACAAATAGTCCGTTATCATGGTACGATAACGGTCACCATTGACAGTGACGTTCTGGCCGGCTTCGTTTTTGAAGAAATATGGACCGATGATTCCACCACCCCATAAACCACACCAAACTGTTGTTTTATCTGGATGTAATGGTAGCTCTTGAATCTCTTCAGGTTGCTCTTCAGACCAAATACGGCAATTTTGTTTGTTAACATATCCGTTGAGCCAAAAATGTGCCTCATTGCTAAACAAAATTTTCGTTGAAAACAGTGGATTTTCAGCAAGCTTTTCAAGAGCCCAAAGACTAAATCGGTGGCGATTAGGTAGGTCAGTCTGCTTCAATTGTTGCACCAGTTGAATTTTGTATGCTTTGAAACCAAGATCTTTGCGTAAAATACCCCAAGTTGTGGTATACGACAAGCCAAGCTGTTGCGAGCGGCGCCGAATCGATTCTTCGCGATCATTGCGTACACTCTCAGCTACCGCCGTAATGTTTTCTTCAGTGCGAGCTGGATGTGGTCTATTTGGTCGTGTATTGTCTAATAATGAAAATTCCCTTTCAAACTTTTCGATGGTATAGCGAATAGTGCGTTCGGTAGGGCGATTATGTGGACCATATGTGGCTCTAAGTGCACGAAACACATTCCTCGTAGAACGCTGATTTTCGTAATAAAGTTGAATAATTTGTAGGCGTTGTGCCGTGCTTAGTCTTTCCATGATGAAATGTCAAACTATAGTGAATGAAAATATTAGGTTAGGTTGTCATGACTGACGCTTTATCTGTCAAAAAATGCATAGACAAAAAAGTAACTCCAAATGAATCACCCGTTACAATGAGTGTATGAAAAGATCAAGGCTCACCACATGCCACGCTGAGTACATGTACAGTCGCTTTTTGGTAAAAATTTAACTATGGTAGAGGACTGCTTTTGCTATCCTCATTGCGTAGTCTCTGACTTACCCTTCGGGGATAACAGTCGTGATTATAGGTATGTATGTCTTATTTCATCAAATTGTATATGTCAAGTACATAAGGACTTACATACATACATCACGCCCGCTTCCCGGAGGGGCCGTTAGAGACCACAGCCTACCATTTGCTATGATCCTGACATATCCTTTGCTTCACTCACTCTCATAACGTTTTTCATGCGTAAGGATTTACGATTATATTATATTATATCTGCCGTGAGTAGGAATCGAACGCAATGAAAACGAACGGTCCGTAGTAACTCGTATATTGCACTGGGCGCAGCCAGCCTTCTTGACAAAGTGTACAATCAAAAAATAATTACGCGACCCTCATATTTACATACAACAACGAAATCATCTCCGAGCAGCAGACTCACACACATCCCAAATAAGTATGAAACTTTGCGTAGGTATATTTTTTTAAACTTTTAAATTTACTTTAGCATGCAAAGTTTAATTAGTATTATAATGTAAGGCATTTTGTTTCAATTGAATATGTAACATTGAGAACAACTAATAAAAATAAACTAATGTAGGTACGTTCTACCGCAACAGAAGTGACGAATCCAAATTGCGGTGGTGTTTCTCAAAAAACAAACACCGTAAAGCCCCGTACAAACTACACAGACTGCTGGACTATCGATGACGTCATTGTTTTATCATTTATGAACACAACCGATGGACATGGAGATGTTTCATTAAAAAAGTTTTATTCGTTTTGTTTTTATCAAAGTAATTATTGATTGTTAAAACTTCCTTGACGGGAAAGCGTGGTGTCATGGATGCAGTTTTGTTTGTTTGTTACGTCTTCATTCAGTATAGTCAGTATATTAAATTATTATATGCATATTATTTTAATCTTTGAAATAATGATGCATGCATTGTATTGGTGCGTCAAACAACAAACTGTTTAGTCTAATTTATATTATAGTTTGGCTTGTATAAAAATCAGTTACTTTATAATAAGCTTTTTATAGAACTATTATTTTTGACATAAAAATCGTATCGACAGTTTTCACGAACGCTTTCTCTGACTGTAACATTGTATATTATGGGTGCTTGAACATAAACTTTTCTATTTCAGCAATATATATAAACTCCAGAAGAGGGAACCGCCTCCTGAAATTCAAAGGGTATACTTACTACCCTGCCAAGGTGCAGCGATGCGGCAAGACACGATGGCACTGCTCCACCTCCAAATATGGCTGCTTGGCTTTCGTCTACACTGTAAACGATAACATTGTTCAAGAGGGAAGGGACCATAACCATTTGCCACATTATGTGGAGAATCGCAAAGACTGAGGGTGGTGATTTATTTTGTAAGATGTCGATGGTCTAATACCAGCTATTAGGCATAGGGGAAAGGAGCCTAAAATAAGTAAAGCCCAAGTATGAAGCGTTACTAAGAATGTCTGAGTATAGCACAAACGACTGGTCGTCGACCAATCAACGGCAGTCTTCTCGGACACTCACACCCATATTCACAAATTACTATGAGGTCTCACAGTGCGCTCGAACGCACAGGGTCTCAAAAACCTATTCATAAACAGAACTTGAGTGAAACCGGCGTTAAGCGTCCCTTAAAATGAACGCATAGCTTAGGTAGCCAGGCTTGTCATACGAAACGCACTGAGATATGTCTTACTTCACATAGCATTTCTACTTTGCTTAGACAAGTAATGTTTGTGAATACGCGGGTGCGAGCCTGATCGCACAGGGCGACTAATGCAGTCGAGTAGCGGTACATTACTTCGCTAGTGTTTGTTTTTAAATTCTTTTTAACTAAGAAAAGTGGCGAAGCAATGTATTCGCTATTAGAATAAGATACTATCCCAATGCGGGTTTAACGCTTGCACATACGCACGGCTTTACCCACTTAAGACTGCCTGTCCACCGGAGCGGAAAAGAAAGAAAAGGCACTGTGCCGATATTTAACAAATATAATCTGTCGATTAAAGCGGAGCTTTCTTTTTGTTAATATTGGCATAGTTCCGCTCCTCTTCTCTCTTCTTCGACCTATTGGCCAGGCAGCTTTAGGCGGGATAACCGCATTATGGTCTGGCCACGACCGCGAGTCTTGCGGAGCGTCCTGCGGATTTCTAGTTCGTTGCTCGTTATTTTTAGCAGTCTTACTTACTTACTTACTCCGCTAGCTAAGCAACCCAAAGTGGATCTTGGCCTCCGACACGAGACCACGACACTGCTCTCTGTTCTAAGCAGCAGCCTCTTCAGCAGTGTTAGTGAACTGTAATAGAAAGAACGCAACAAACGGATGATCCGCTCGCCGCTCCGCGAATCGCCTGCAGTCGTGGCCAGGCCTTTTTCCCCTTAATTTGAGTGACAGAAAAAACTAAATTGAAAAAAGTGTGTCGTTGTAATTGTAATTTGTGACACTCATATCCATGGTCTCTTACGTATAATAACGGAATTATTATGTACCATTGTTATTTGTTTGGACATTCTTACGGCAGCGAAGCCGCCAAGTGCACATAAATTTTAATGATTGACCAAATAAAAAGTGGACTTTGAAATTTTACGTGCCGAAAGTTCCCGGCGCCGTTTGCTCTAACGACGGATCGGCAGTTTAGGAATACCGTTCGGGTGGTAATCCGAAATCGGTGGCTGTGGTAATTTCTGATCACGACAACGTCTTTAGACGGGGTCAATTTAGAAATAACTGTTTTTTCTAAATTGTCTCGTGACTGGGTATTTTCTATGAAAACAAGTACTATTTAAGTAAGTATGTTTTTTACTTATCATGTTAACTTAAACTAAAACTAGATAAGCTTAATTTGAGCAACATAATTGATGTGACCGTGGGAAAGTTATTAACTATGTTATGATGCATGAAGCAGAGCTGTGTTGAATTATATCCAATAATTAACAAACAACAAATAACATGATAATAATTATTGTAGTCACCCTATAGTGTATAGAGTGGTTATTTATTTATTTATTTATTTATTATTATTAAGGAAACAAACAATTTTAATAATACATATAAGTACAAACTTTTTTATAGATTATTTTAGACAAGTATAATAAAGACAAGTAAGTTTATTCTTGGTAGGTACCTACATGAAATAGTCATTAATTTAGTATTTAAACTAACCATGTAACAAGTTAAACGATTTTTAATAGAATATAACTGCTTTTATTTTCACAAGTAACACCTCTTTTCTCACTTATTCGCATTAGGCCAACATGGTGGGAAACTCCACATTGTGCCATTGTCCATGAGGGAAGGCCTGCGGCCTTCTAAACACAATAAAAGTTCTATTTATTGAGCACTGATAGTGCGCAGTTATAGGCATCAGCCACCGCGCACAAGATCAGATAATGTTACTGAAAACCAAACAAGCGTTAGTAAGGCAAAATCTGATTAAGTATTTTATAAAACTTATCTTTTTAAATTTAGCAAGATAGTGTTTCCTTTGTGATGTAACTATAAGACTAATAAGTTTGACCTTCCGACGCCTTGCCACGTCCAATATTTTTCATAATTTTCTAAAAAAAATACTTTTTATTTTAGTGAAAAACATCACTTCTAAAAAGAGTAATCGCCTCCTGCTAAGGCACGGGTATACTTTCTATATCGCCAAACACATAAATGTGGCAACATAAAATGGCGTTGCTTCCTCCAAACGAGGCTGCTTGCTTTCGTCAGCACTGTAGAGGATACCATCATCAAAGAGGGAAACTGACACACTTTCCCTTCACTTTACTTCTTTTTAACCGCCTCTGGGGTCTAGTGGCTAAACCACCGGTCTCAGACCCAGAGGTCCCGGGTTCGATTCCCAGGGGGGAGTACATCTATGTGTGCTAGATTTGGTTTGTGGTAGGGCTGTTAAGTCCGCCTGGCTTGCTACTACCATCTTTTCTAAGTCTGTCGCCATAACAACGATGTTTAATACATTCATTATTGTGTTCCGACGGTTTAGAGATAAGATAGCCAGTTCCTCGTTCCACGTTCTGCCTTATCGTCACTTACCATCAGGTGAGATAAAGGCCAAGCGCTTATCCGTCATAGAATAAAAATTTAAAAAAACGCATATGCGCCACCAGCTTTCTGTAGGGAATTATGAGTGACTGCTTGGTCGAATGGGTCTATATACTCGGCATTTTTGTACGGTACACTTGTAACGACGGCGAAATAAACGGTTACCATACCTGGTTCTAGCACTGAACATATCTGGTTAAATATCGGCCTCGAACCTTTTTCATCAACATCAACCTATAAACGTCCCACTGCTGGGCACAGGCCTCCCACGTGAACAATAGCACGTGGGGCTATTGGGCCATAACCCACCACGCTGGCCCAATGCGAGTTGGTGGGTTAACCTTTTTCAACCCTTCTAAAATCTGACAGAATTTATCTATTTTATTTATGCTGGATCTCCACAAATTTGTGCAAACAGCATGCATAATAAAATGATACTAATATATATAAAAACGACAATATGAATTACAATAAAAAAGTAATAGGTAAGTACCTAACTATAATTTAGTTAAAAAAATATATATAAATCAATAATTCTTTAATAAAAGACATTGCGAAATTCATGAATACCATCAAAAACTTAATTTGTTAATAACTACATATATATAATTAAACTTAATTAGAACAAAAATTATAAAAAAATATTAAATCAGAATAAAAATCATTAATTATCAACTAAGTGTGTGAATAAACTACATTCATGTACCCCATGTTTTATACTGTTTTGAGCCGATATTACATCGATCTTTATTAGGTATTTAATGTGGAAATAATTTCCAAGATTTACTTGTACTTTAGGTAAACATGTAAGTATGATGCTTTTAACACTTTAAACAGTTCTATTTTTTACTGGTTTGGTGATAAACAAACATGGTGGTCGAACTCCGCAAGTAATTTTGGTATGTTAATATTTTTACTAATTCACTAACACCTTATACTGCCTCAAAGCAAAATAAACACATTCCAACAGTGCAACTTCTGCCGCTTTATTTTATACGTTATATTTATATTTTATACTATGTTTTATACGTAACCAATTTAATGTCTTTCGCAGGTGCCTTAGAGTACGTATACTCGAAGAGAGGCAACCCCATGCTTCTCCTATCAGGGTATACGTTCTACCGCCAGACCGTGTTTAAAAACTCCAAGATCCGCTGGCTCTGTGCCACGCATCACTCTAAAGGCTGCAAAGCTTCCGCTAACACTTACAAAGATGAAATTCTTCTGAGATCTAGAAATGAACACAACCATCTGCCTTCGAGAAGGTTCAATTAGATTATATGTTATATGGCAGTCTACAGCAATAGTTGATGTTCAAAACTAAAATACCATTGGCTTCTATCTTTATGAAATGTCTCAAAAAATGGGTTCAAGCGGAAGTCCAGAGGTAGAGCAGCCCTAAAGACATACATACATATAACCACGACTATTATCCCCCGAAGAGTTAGTCAGAGACTAGGCAATGAGGACCGTAAAAGCAGTCCTCTGCCGTAGTCCACTTAGCCACCAAATAGCGACTGCAAATGTGCTCAGCGTGACAGGTGGTGAGCCCATCGCCGCTGTATGCTGTTTGATGTATGCGCAGTATTTAGTCCGTTAGTCGCCTTTTACGACACCCAAGGGAAGAGGGGGTGGTAGTATTCTTTCACCGCTGCGCGACACGGTTAGGTATAAATGCACCCAAATCCGCCCCATGTATGTTCCGCGATTTTCAATAGTTTAAGATCTATGAATTTTTGAAAAACTTGGGACTCTTTGTGTAAATAAAAAAGAATCACCAATTGTGTTGCTTAGCGCAAAACTCGAGAACGGCTCGACTGATTTGACTCATTCTTTTTTTTTATTGTGTTTGTAATGGTCAGGACAAGGTTTATATGTTGTGACAAATTTACAAAAATGGTTTAAAAACCTTTTTTGAAAATTCGTCACGGGGTGTTTACACGGACGAAGTCGCGGGCGGGCAGATAGTTAAATATAAATGCAGACGAATAAGTAAGTAAAAGAGTAGAAGAGTAAGTAAGTAAAAGAGAGAACAAAATTGTAAAATGTGTGTCGTTGTAATTGCAATTTGTGACAGTCATAACGTTTAATAACGGAATTATTATGTACCATTGTTACTTATTTGTTTGTTAGTACATCTGTGGCTGTGGTAATTTCTTATCACGACGTCCTCAGTCAGGGTAAATTTATAAATAACTGTTTTATTATAAATTATTTTAGACGAGTAAGTATTACCTGTAGACAAGTAAGTTTATTCTTGGTACCTTAATGAAATAGTCATTAATTTTATAATTTAAACTAACCCTGTAGCAAGTTAAACGATTTGTAATAGAATATAATTGCTTTTATTTTCACAACTAATACCTCTTTTCTCACTTATTCGCATTAGGCCAACATGGTGGGGAAACTCTCCATTGTGCCACTGTCTATGAGGGAAGGCCTGTGGCCTTCTAAACACAACATAATTTCTATTCATTGAGTACTATGATCAGTGCGCGGCAGTGAAAGGTTGTCTCAAAACCAAACAAGCGTTAGTAGGGCAAAATCTGATTATTTTATAAAAACTTCCCTATTTGAATTTTGCAAACATAGTAATAAAAATATAATAATAATAATATCTTTATTTAAATACGCTTACATCATAGTTTACAAAGAACTCTTACTTATTACTAATCTGACGACCTCCTTGGTCGAGTGGTTTGTACACCGGTTTTCATGGTGTCGCCATCTCTGAGGTCCGGGGTTCGATCCCCGGTCGGGTCAATTTAGAAATTATTGTTTTCTAAATTGTCTCGGGTCTGGGTGTTTTCTATGTATAATAAGTATGTATTTAAGTATTTTAAGTATGTTTATCCGTTGTCTAGTAACCATTTAACGAGTTTCTTCGAAGCTTCTCTTGGGCTAGATAATTGGTGTGAGTGTAGGAAAGATTTATTTATTATTATTTACTTATAATCTAAAGTAAATTAAATTCTGTTGCCTGAGCTAGGTAAACCCTGTTTTTCAGGCGAATGTACCTATGCTTAGTTTGAGTTTAATATAAATCAAAACATAATGAATATAACAGGTTCCTTATACGCTAAATTATAATCTAATATGTATAAGATATGATAAAATAATAATAAGTTTATTAAATAAGTTTTACACAGATAAAAATAAAACAAAATTACCTATCGACGGTCATTAACCCCTCCGTATCGTCGTATGTCAATTTTGGTACTTCTTCCTATACAACCTTTTTGCAGTTGATAGTGTCACTTAGCATTTATCCTGTTGTACAGAAAGGGTCCTAAGAAAATAAAGAACCTGGATGAGAAAGCGCCTTTTGTACATTTAGATAAGTGCAAACCATGTCCTTCCTCCTTTTATTGGTATCCAGTGCTGTAAGGAAGAGCCGTGTGTTGTTTTAGTATCGTGCTTTTTATAATTGCCGAACTGTTAAAACTTTACAGGGTTCATATAAAAGATGAGTAGGATATAGATAAGGACGGAAAGTGGACACCTTCAGGATTGCTCTTTGGGCTATTTCGACAGTTAATAACAAGGACTTATACGTACCACCCCATGCAGTGATGCAGTAAGTTAGTATCGACTGACATAAGGCCATGTAAACTTGCGTTATTAGTTTGGTATGTGCAATCGAACGAAGTTTTTTAAATACAAACATAAGCTTACGCATTCTGTTACTTAAAGCTTCAATATGATAACGGAATGACAGATTCTCGTCAATAATTACCCCAAGATACTATTGCAGTGCTAGAAATGGTACGGCAATTGCAAGAAATGTTTGTGTATAAATTACAACCATGAGCATACAAAGGTGTTCTTGTTGTAGAAGTTGATTTGCGCATCGAGAATGTGATATATTTAGTTTTATCAGCATTTAGTGTTAATAAATGTTGATTAAGCCAGTTATTTACAACATTGAAGCCATTTTGTGCATTTTCATACGCCTCGAGCTTTGTCGCTGCAAGAAAAAAGTAGAGCAGTGTCATCGGCGTACGATAATATTTTACCGCCGTTTAGTTGAAGGTTGCAGAGGTCATTAATGTAATTTAAAAATAAGGTAGGCCCAATTATACTTCCTTGTGGGACACCAAAGGAAGTGTTGCACCTGTCAGCACTGACCACATTGCCTCTTTTAACGCATTGGCTACGATCACTTAAATAACTTGTAAACAACTTCAGTTGTTTATCTCTTATACCTATTGTTTCAAGCTTATTTAATAGGATGAGTATCGAAACTGTATCACAAGCTTTTGCAAGATCCAGGAATATACCTTCTGTTTTATTGCCTTTATCAAGCTCTTGTGCGATATAGTTAGTTAACTGATGAACTGCCTCATCCGTTGATAAATTAGCTCTAAAACCAAATTTATTATTTGACAAGAGCGAATTATTTTCCAAAAAATGTAGTAATCTGTTGTTTATAATTTTTTCTAAAATTTTTGATATTGTGAAAAGTATCGATATAGGCCCCTATAATTTGAAATTCGTTCTTTACTACCCGATTTATATACGGGAACAACGACAGCTTTTTTCAAACAATTGGGAAAAATTCCTTCGTAGAGACAAAGTTGAAAAATATACGTTAGAGGCAGGAGCAGGATATGTTTGAACTGTTTTAGCATTTTGTTAGAGATGTTATCCCAGCCAATAGCACAGTCATCTTTCAAACTCATGATAATTCTTTCTACTTCTGTGGAGTCTGTGGCTAATAAAACAAAAGATTTTACTTTAGAGCTGCACTGATTAAAACTTTTTGACGTCCTGGGGAAGATGGGTTGTGCCTGAAAGCGCTCTGCTAAAGTTTTACCTACATTGATAAAGAAATTATTTGCACTGTTAGCAGATAAAAGCGGTGTAGGTTGTGTTTGTAATAAACTCGATGTCGCTTAGACGTGTAGGTAACATTTTTAATGAATTTCTAGACCTTTTTACTGTTTTTTCCTGCCTGCTCCAGTTTATTTTTGTCGTAATTGTTTTTAACTTTTTTCAAAATGTTATTACAGAAGTTTCGTTATCGTTTATATGTTATTTGTAAGAATGAATTTTCTAAGTTAGATTTAGCTTTAAAATAATGTTTATCTCTATGTCCCATACAGCGAATTAGGCCAGGAGTTATCCAAGGTTTAATATTGTAATTTCTACTGCTTATTTTTACTTTACTAGTATTGTTTAATATGGCTTGTTGCACATTTTTAATTAAGTATGACAACGCGGTGTCATCGTCAGCAGAACTATAAATTGGGTCGAGGTCAAGGTTACATAAATCGTCTTCGAGTTTATCATATTTAATTTAGACTTAGCTGCGTGCTTTGATGCCTAGGTGGTTTTAGACTTATGGTTAGTATAGCCGCTTTACAGTCGGTTACAGCTGAGTTAGTCTCTTGGCTAACTGTAGGTAAGTGTGTTTTAAGCATAATGTGATCTAAGCAGGAGCCGCTTTGGTGGGTTGGGATCAAGTGTGCAGGTAGAAGACCATGGAAGGAGCACAGGTTAGTATTTCCCTTGTGGCGTAACTATAAGACTAATAAGTTTGACCTTCTGACACCTTGCTACGTCCAATATTTTTCATAATTTTCTAAAAAATTATACATTTTTATTTTAGTGAAAAACTTCACTTCTAATCGGCCTTCTGGTAAGGCACGAGCATGCTTTCTACCTCGCTAAAACACATAAATGTAGCAACATGAGATGGCGTTGCTCTTCCTCCAAACGAGGCTGCTGGCTTTCGTCAGCACTGTAGAGGATACTATCATCATCACCGGGGGTTAAATAGTTACTCGCGTCCATAGGTTTACCCTTGAGACCCTACACGTGACCCCTGGGTGGTGCTAAATGAGTGACACTGACTGAGTGGTAGAGCCACGCTGCGTTGCAGCACGCATGGGTTAGCTCGCTCGGCGTAATACCACCTCTCACGAATATCCGGCGTGAAATAATGGCACTTGGTGCTGTTGTGTTTCGTCCGGCCAGTGAGGGTTCCGGAGGCCCATCCCCCCCCCCCCCTCACAATTTCAATTCCTTCCTTAACACTATTCCGTCCTTTAAAGGTCGGCAACGCGTCTGCGATTCCTCTGGCTTTGTGTGTCCATGGGCAGCGCCCAACTAGCAAACAAGTCGTATAAATAAAGGGTTATACGACTTTTATATCACATAGGAGTTTTATATTGGTTATTAACTAACTCTGTTATCGTATAGACGTAGTACATCTGACGATTGAGTCGTCTAACTAAATAGTCTGATTACGACCTCGAATAAACGTTTTTTCAACTAAGTTATACAACAATAATATAATGGTCTTAACTAAAACGTTTATTTAACAAACGTCTAAGTTGTAAGAACGTTTCAGTCGTAAAAAGGTTTTTTTAAAGACAGTGTCGTCGAATTAGAGTTGTTGAGTTTATTAAAAGACGTTTGCTTGTCAACTAAATCTATTTTTAAATAATTCTCTTAAAAAGTAATATAAAAAGTACAAGGCAAAAGTACAAAATAGGTTGGCATTGCTGGTCGCCAACATGGCCCCCGACGGTGTGGACACCAATTGAATCAGGAGGAGACTAACAATGCCAGCTTCCTGACAGGACGACGCAGGACACCCCCTTTCGTGGTCACATCCGCTATCCTTACTATGCCATCCTTTCCAGGATATATCTGAACTATTCGCCCTCTAGGCCAGCACTGTCTCGGTAGAGTCCCGTCGGCTATACAGACTAGGTCCCCGATTTTCAAGGCTTGAGATTGTCCAGATGATCCTCGGCGTGGCACTAACGTTGGCAGGTACTCTGCGACAAAACGCTGCCAGAAATGGTCAGCTAGCCGTTGCGATTTCCGCCATTGAGCCCTGCTGGAGAGGTCTGTGTCTTCGAACTGCCGTCTCAGTGTGTCGTTTGAAGACGTGCCAATTAGAAACGTAAATGGCGTTAAGGCCGCTTCGAAGTCCAGACTGTCTGTTACGTGAGTCAGTGGCCTTGAATTAACGACGGCTTCGGCTTCTAATAAGAGAGTAGCGAGGACTTCTTCCCTGGGCGACCGCTCTTGAAGTGTCACGGTGAGGGCGCTTTTAATGTTCCTTACCAGCCTCTCCCAGCATCCTCCCATAAACGGGGCCGATGGTGGGATAAACTTCCACCGAATCTGTTTTGTGGAGGCAAACTCGCAGATTTCCGGTAGTATCTTTGATGCTCCAACAAACGCAGTTCCATTGTCGGAGTAGATTGCTGCTGGGCTTCCTCGTCGGGCGATGAAACGGCGGAGGGCCATTATGGCGGAATCTGCAGACAAACTCTCGACAATCTCGAGGTGAACTGCCCTTATTGTGAGGCAGGTAAACAATGCCACCCACCTTTTGGCTGTTCGGCGGCCGATCGTTACTTTAATTGGGCCGAAATAATCAAGGCCGACATAAGTAAATGGCCTCTCATGGTGAGCCATTCGTGCACTAGGCAAATCTCCTATGGGTGGCGTTACAGGCTTTGCCTTTCTTATCCGACATGTCTGACATCTTGAGGCCACTAGTTTTACTGTTGTTCTTAAGCCTAGAATGTAGAATCTTTGGCGCAGTTCATTCACGACGAGCTCATTATTTGCATGGGCGAATCGGGCATGGTAAGAATGGATCAACAGTCTTGTTGTATGATGCTTTCCGTCGAGCACAATTGGACGGGACTCTACGGCGTCGGAGGCGGAGGTGCGGCCGGACAGTCGTAGAAGACCATCTTCACCAGTGAGCAAGGACAAGTTCTTGAGTCTGCTGTGACCAGAAACAGGGCGTCCTTCGTTCGCGCAAATAAGTTCATCTGCAAAAGAATCACATTGAACCATCATAAATAGGTGAATTTTTGCTGAATTCAAATCCTCGGCGGATATAAAAGGTAAATTAAGATGAGAACGAAACGCGGTAGCAGCAGATTTACAATTTTGATGTAAAGTAGACCGAAAGACTTTGGCTGCTTGATGAGCACGAGCTGTTGTTCTGAGCAGACGTAGCCATCTGCTGAACCGCAGACAATCAGCGACTATTGGCGAAAAAGCAGTTAATTTTGGTTCTCCATCCACCAAAACACCCACCGACTCGGAAACAATCTTATTTTCGTCTGTGGTTAAGGAGACATTACATGTTGGCTCTCTGGGCCAAATGTCTTGAGGTGAAAGAAGAAAGAGTGGTCCAGTGAGCCAGCGCGACTGCCTCGAAAATTCTCCAGTATCGCGCGTAGCGTCGTCTGCCACATTTAATGCCGTAGGGACATATCTCCAATTTTGAACATCAGTTAAGTCTGAAATTTCTCCAACGCGAAATGAAACAAAAGGCTTAAACGTGCATGCGTCGCTACGCAACCACTTCAGGACTGTTATGGAATCAGACCACAGAAAGACTTTACATGGCTTTCTCCTATGAGCATCAGAAATATAGGCAGCGAAACGAGCTGCAATTAGGGCTGCCTGTAACTCTAATCTTGGTATAGTCGTTGGTTTCAGGGGTGCGAGTCTGGCCTTACCACCAATTAAGGCTAGCTTTACCGATCCGTCGATGAGAGTAACACGCCAATATGCAACACAGGCGTATGCTAACTCGCTGGCGTCGGCAAAGACATGGAGTTGAGCCTCTTTGACTTCCTTTTGCTCTGAATAGCATCTAGGAATAGAACAACTGGAGAGATTCTCGAGCTCCTGAAACCAAGACTTCCATTTTTGAATGAGTTCATCGGGTAAAATGTGGTCCCAATCAAGACCTAATTTCCAAGTCTTCTGGAAATTTATCCGACCTTTTATGATAAGTGGGGTCATTAAGCCAAGTGGATCATAAACTGACATTAGTAGAGACAAAACTGACCGTTTGGTGTAAGTATTTGGAAGACTTGGGACAGATTCTAAGAAGCGTAAAGAATCGTCAGTGACATGCCAGGTTATTCCTAGAACACGAGTTTGAGCAGGGGACGATGGTCCTAAACCTACTTCGGCAGTGTTAATTGCGCGGAGGTCGGAAGGAATTAGAGACAAGGCATGGGCATGGTTTGAAACCCATGAGCGCATTTCAAACCCTGCTGCTTTATGAATGGTCACGATTTCGAGAGCAAGGCGAGCTGCTTTCTCTGGGCCATTGACAGAGCCTAGAAAATCATCCATGTAGTGGTCCTCCATGATGCATCGCGCAGCCTCAGGATAGAGATGCTGGAACTCAATGGCATTTTTGTTTTTTAAGAAGAGTGCCGTGCATGGGCTGGACGAAGCACCAAATATCATGGAGAACATTCGGTATTCCTGAATAGGGTGCAGAGGATTGTCTCTCCAAAGAAAACGCTGGGCATCTCGATCCTGGGGCCTTATTTTTACCTGTGGGAACATTTCTCTAATGTCTGCCGTAAGTGCGGTACAACCTTCCCTGAATCTCATAACAATAGCGAGCAAATGCTGTAACAGATCTGGTCCCGATAAAAGCATCGAATTGAGACTTACTCCTTCGCATTTTGCAGCTGCGTCGTGCACCACGCGCAGCTTGTTTTTGCGTGGGTGAACCACGCTGAAATGCGGAAGATACCAGGTGATTTTACCCGATGGAGGACCAGTACATAGCTCCGCATAAGATTTATCAATCATACCCCGGATGTTCTGTTTATAACTAGCTGTGTACGCATCGTCCTTAGCCATCTTCTTCTCAAGGCTTGAGAATCTAGACAGGGCAAGGCGTTTACTGTCAGGAACTGCATTGATGTCGTTCCGCCACAGCAACCCTGTCTCAAATCTACCATTGGGTAAGCGTGTTGTGGTTTCTTCTAAAATCTCTAAAGCGCGTTTATCACTAGGGCTACAATGGGGTTTTTTTTCAATACCTATGGAGTCTAGTTTGTAGTACGACATGATGAGAGAATCGAGTTTTTTATCACAATCGTCTACTGTAACATGATTAACCAATTCTACTGGATTAGCTCTACTATTGATAAATCCGAAAAGAGCCCAGCCTAGGGGAGTGAGAGCGGCTGCTGGTTCGGATTTAGTTTCATGGCGTACGATTTGAGGTAAGAGAAGATGCCAATTGTCAGTCCCGATGAGACATGTTGGTTTCGTATCACTGTAAGCTAGTACTTCAGCTAAATCGGAAAGGTAGTCGTAACGCTTGATGTCGCAAATATTTGCCGACTGAATCCTAAGACCTAGGTTAGGAATAGATCGTGCTCGAATTTTGTGGGTCTCTGAACTATAGCGTCCTCTAACTTCTAAATCTATGAAGCTAACGTTGGTGATCTTAGTAAGCCCTCCGACACAGTTAATCTGCAACGGTACCGTAGATTGTTCGTCGACAAGCATGTCAGCCACCGATTTATCCACTAGAGTAGCGGAACTGCCGTCATCTAAAAGCGCATAGGTGCTAACGCTACCTTTTTTACCAGTTAAAGTAATTGGAACGACTTTTAGAAGCGGCTTTGAAAGATCGGCTGGTAAGGCGTTGTGCGCTACGGTAGCGGACGGACAGGCAAGTGGGTCAATATTTAGTGAATCAACGTTATTTTCGGCGCTCTGGTGAGCGGAGGCTTGAATTACTATATGGGCCGCGTTTTCCGCATGGGATCTATGTAAAAGAGTATTGTGTCGATTATTTGTACAGCCTTCGGCTTCACACCGTGTTTTACAGATACTGTACTTATGAGAGCCTCGCTTCAAACATCTGCGGCATACTTTATTGTCCAATACCCATTGCCAGCGATCTTCCAAGGCCAAAGATCGAAAATCACTACAAACGGCAACCTCGTGGTTAGGCTTAGTACAATACCTGCATATATTTGTACTCTTTGGTTCGACGGGCGAATCCGACGAGACCGCATAGGGAAAAACTTTGTCTTTGGTGGAGTTGACAAGTTGACTTTGACTTTTGGCAGGGATTGACTGACATTTGACGGGTGCCGACTCTGACTGAATAACACCAAATCGCATTTGTAAATTTGCTTCGCTTTCTAGAAAATCAGCCAAAATTTCTAATTTGAATTTGCCAGAGCCGGTCCTTGAAGAAGCAAAGTCTGCCCATCTCGACCTTAAAAGTGGAGTCAACTTACAAATAATAGAGTTCGCGATCTCAGGTGAAGCGAGATATTCGGGCTGGTTTAGCAAACGAATGACTTCGACACAGTTTCGGATACGGCAAGCAAAGACATTTAGGTCGCGTGAAAATTCATAAACACCAAGCTTAGGAAGAGCTCTTACTAGAGAGAGCTGGTGTAGCACAATGACCTCAGGTTGCGCAAACCTGGTCTCCAATGCCTGTACGATTTGTTCCGGATCGTCAGCTGCTACAAATCTAATGGAGACGGCCTCTCTAGCGGCTCCGTGAAGCGCTGTGCTAAGCCTGACCACATTGTCACCTGGTGAGAAGTGCGCTTTGGATTGGTCAAACGACTTCTTGAAAAGAAGCCAATCCGTAGCGCGACCATCGAACTTAGGGAGATCACCTACCTTTGACGTCTTCTTCCCCAAGTTTGTAATCGCCTTTGCCAGCTGAATAAATGGTGTACCTACTTCATCGTGACTTTTATTTTTGTGGCAACAACATTCATTTTCTTTAGTTAGTGTACCTAAACCTAGTGTGCGTTGTGGTGTATATTCAGCTGGTGTAGCTTGTAGTAGTGGAAACTTGGGGAGCGGGCACGTAGCTGCGGCACTGCCATGACCCACGGTGCGCACCGGCACCTGAAGCGGCAATGTCTGCGGCACTGCACTAGCCTCGGGACACGCGTGCGAAGGCAAAGCGTCCCCGTGGGCCGTGGCGGGTGCCGACCGTGGCAAAGCCTGCGGCGCTGCGCTAGGGAACCAAGGCCCATTCCTCTCTCTGTCAACCAAAGAATATGCTTTATTATTATTCTTAGGGTATGTGGTAATATCATTAGTTTCTACTAACCATTTTTCTATACGCTTTGTTTTCGAGCCTTGCGAGCAGCTCGATGAGCCAGCTTCAATCGCGGCTAACTCAGCTTGTAGTGTTAATTCAGCGACAGCGCGTTCGCGCTCTGCCGCACGACGATCACGCTCCGCTTCAGTTTCAGCTAATGCGCGAGCATGTTTTGCCTTCGCAGCAAGTATTTGGGCCTTCACGGTTTGACTAGATCGGCCTGATCTGCCTGACCAACCGCATTTGGAAGCATTATTTGACGACGAACCGTGCATTGGGGAATTTTCCTCCTGTAAATTGGCACTGGACGGAGCCGGCGCTAAGGCGCCATGGGTGGAAGCACCGTCCTCAGGAGCGCTTCGGGAAACTTGAGGAAAATTTGCAGCGGTAGCCGTTCTTATTTGTGCACGTGTAAGGGGCATTTTTTTAAGGTTTTTAACCCAATTTTTATAATTCTTTTTCTTCTGACACCAATGTTGAGTTTATTAAAAGACGTTTGCTTGTCAACTAAATCTATTTTTAAATAATTCTCTTAAAAAGTAATATAAAAAGTACAAGGCAAAAGTACAAAATAGGTTGGCATTGCTGGTCGCCAACAAGAGTCATTATTATAACATCTAAACACTTTGTAGATCTAAAAACGGTTTTAAAAAACCTTAATATAACGATTATAATGGTTAACTTCAATATTACATAAAGGTATTAGTGTAACTATTATATTCCATTTATTCAACAGTTAGTTTTGTTAACGTAAAGAAAAACTTTGACAATACATACAGTTTTCTGTGAACCTGTTATATATCTTTTATTTAACAGCATGTTTTATAGACGGTCAATTAAGATTTTAATAAAACAAAATTATACGTTTAGTAGTTTTATTAGAATCTTATTAAGTTTAAATAAAAACTACAAAAAATGGGATATTAATAACTGTGTGGAACTTTCAGAAGAAATGAAACTGGTCTACATCTAAGATCACCACCATGTTCGTGTCAACCCTAGAACAAATAGCAATAGCGCTCGTTTGCAGTCGTTCTAAAAACGTCTACTTGAGTGAAAGTTATATTACAATCCAATAACAGTCTACTGATGACATGAACTACAATGGCTGACCTTAAACGTATAAAACATTTAAAAAATTTATTGTAATTTAACGAAATTTCGGATATTTTTAGAGCGCTACAGTAAAAAACTAAATATCATCACATACAATATCAATAAAGTGGCATTCCCATAGAAATCTAGACGTCATCTTGAATTTAGCAACTGCACAATATAGATTCAATATTAATTTCAATAATATATCTACCATTTCTTAACATGTTTTATTTCACAAACACCACAAGGAAACAAACATTTTGTGAACCGAAAGGATTAAAGGCAATTAATTAAATAAAATTTCAAAACATTTATGCTCCTTTAAAGTCAAGTAAACCGTGTTTAAAAGTTACGTTTTACCTTTTATATAACATAATAGTCAGTTTGCACACCTTTACCCAATTTTTTGGTCACTTAAATGTTTTCCTTGTGCTCTTTATACAACATTTGGTCATACTTTAACCGTTATCTACTTTTACTTAACATTTTCTGACGCCATGTTTACCTTTATTTAACTATTACGCTACTTATAGGTCTTATAAAATGCGCCACTTTCGCCTTTTATAACCGTTTACCCTACGTTTATACGACTAACCTAATCGGATCAGAGTTGCATGTAAAACGCTGTCTCAACTTCTATAGGACTTTATTTTGCTAGTTGGGCGGTGATTGCTCTCCATCAGGTGACCGGCCTGCTCGTTTGCCACCTTCTAATATATATATATATATACGTTACCGGCCAAACCCGATTTCAGGACAAACTAGTTTTGCCTAGGCTAAACTAGTTCTTCCTATACGCGATAGGATTAACTAATATAGCCTAGTCCAAACTAATTTGTCCTTAGCCCGATAGTATATACCAGTTTACGCTAGGCCAAACTAGTTGATCCTGATATTAGTAAATACGCACACTCTAGGGTAAACTAGTATGGGCTAGTCTAAACATTATAGTATATCTAGAAATTCAAAATAAATAGATGAACTATATAAATTACTCCGTAATTGGAAAAGTAATCATTTTTATTAAAACCATAATGATTCGGCGTTAAAAATTATGATTAATTGGTAAATAAATAAATAAATCTTTCCTACAATCACACCAATTATCTAGCCCAAGAGAAGCTTCGAAGAAACTCGTTAAATGGTTACTAGACAACGGATAAACATACTTAAAATACTTAAATACATACTTATTATACATAGAAAACACCCAGACCCGAGACAATTTAGAAAAACAATAATTTCTAAATTGACCCGACCGGGGATCGAACGCGGGACCTCAGAGATGGCGACACCATGAAAACCGGTGTACAAACCACTCGACTAAGGAGGTCGTCGGTAATACAAACAATCATACTATATCTTTATTATTGAAATTTTTGCATTCACAATGCTATATAGATATATGATAAAATGTTTACTAGAAAAAAAAGCTTGCAGCGTATCAACTACTAGAAAAAAATCAACGAGTCTTCTGGGGTCTCAGTAGCTTAGCGGTTAGAGCAGTGGACCGGCAATCCAAAGGTCACGGGTTCGAATCCCGTTCGAGCTTTCCTGAGACTGGTTGTTTTTTTTTCTAGTATACTTTTTATCCTAATATTACTACAACACATAATAAGTGTTTTTTTAATAGAAGCAATATCTAACTCAATTACTAAAATTGTTATTTGTTTTAACATGGTTTGCTTCAGTGACACTTAGAATTGCAGAGTATCATTGCCTTCTTGCACTGGCATCTGTTTGTGGAACAGTTTTTGTTGCAGCTGCATCTCACAAACCCTTGGCCTGATCGAACTGAATGTTTCGTAGCTGCAGTCTTTAACGATATTTCAGAGCCTTGGTTTACATCTGCTACATCGAAAAAAGTTTGATTGCAAATGCCAAATTCTGATCTGAGAAATACAATTAAAAACATATTAGCTACTTTAGAATATCATTAATGGTCCAGAAAGATAGATAAGTAATTAAGTAAGAAAAAATAAAACCTGCAATATACACACATCAAAAGTGTCTAGGGATCAACATATATTTTTGCAATAACTTTTCTCCTGATTGATATTAATTAAAATTTTCTTTAAGGATTCATCAAATAAAGTGTTTTCGTTTGTCTACAGTACCGATAAACCAAGTCACCTTTGCATTAATAAAGAAATTTGCCATTTTCCTAATAAAGGGATTTTTGACATTTGAACCACTAACATTAAAGTTCGAAAAAAAGACTGAAATAACAGTTTTCTTTAAAATTTTATTGGGTAACTTAAACAATTAATAATCCGTGTTTCTACCGCGAACACTAACAACACAAGGACATCGGTTTGGCATACTCAAAATGAGTTCATCCAAATCACGCTGTGGAATGGCCGCCCATGTTCGTTGCAACAACAAAAAAAGGTCTTCTTGCGACTGGATACCCTCCATATTCGGCAGAGCTCTTCTCTGTAGCATATCCCATGCATGCTCAATCGGGTTCAAGTCTGGCGACTGAGCAGGCCAGGGCATGACATTGATGTTAGCTGCGGCGAGAGTCTGTCTTACAACTCTTGCGGTGTGCGGTCGTGCATTATCATGCATTAACTGAAATAAGGGACCGATTTGCACTTGTAGAGGAACGATGACGTCTGATACAATCGTCTCAGCATAAATTTGAGCGTTGAGGTTGCCTCTGATCCAAATCAACTCAGTTCTTCCGCCGATCCAAATACCCGCCCACACCATGATGGTTCCACCACTATAAGGATGGACTTCCTGGCAGGATTTTAATCGCTGTTGGCGTCCAGGGGTTCTCCAGTGTCGTATACGTCTTGTATCCGGTCTCATACCAAAACGAGACTCATCAGAAAAGCACACGAAACGCCATTGTTCTTCTGCCCAATTTCTGTGTTCAAGAGCCCATTGATATCGAATCCTACGATTGTGCATTGCTATAGGTGGTACCCTTAGCGGTCTTCGGGAATGAAGGTTCACTTCATGCAAGCGGTTTCTGACTGTTTGGTCGCTAATTAAGTTCCCTGAAGAGTGATGAAGCCTCACGGCTAACATCATGGCGGTTATTGTTGGAGCTTTTCGAGTTGTGATTTGAATGTATCGGTCTTGTCTCAGTGTGGTGCAGCGATACCGTCCTCCATGGCGCTCAGCCACGGTACCAGTGCTTCGGTAACGTGTCCAAAGTCGACTGATAACACTCTGACTTGTATTCAGAGCTAAAGTCACAGTACGTTGCCGGGAACCAGCTTCTATCATTCCCACGGCTCTGAGCATTTCTTCCCTGCTTAAATGACGTCGCCGCTCCATAATAACGTTGGTTTTAATCAGTAGTAGGGAAACAGTAGCACTAATAATGTCTTCAATGCGTTGTATGTTTTTATAGGGAAAATATTGACAGCTGATTTTCATCTTTTACTAGAAATTGATTGAAAGTTCCTGTTTCAAATTATGAAATGCACCAAAAAGGATCCATATAAATTTATAAAATTATAAATTTATTACAAAGCCACATCTCAATCTCAAGAAATCCGCATAAAAATGCTTGATCCCTAGACACTTTTGATGTGTGTAGTTTCTGAAGTACAACAAGTTTCGTGCCAACTTTGTAAAAACCTTCATTTCGCCGCGCAAGGCCCCCGCGCAGATCCAAACACCCACACATAGCCGCGAGCGATTTTACGAGCACACATGCATAACTGTCGGTTCTTTTCACGGTAGTGTACATTTTCTTTGCTCGGGGCGTGATTTGGGCACTCCCCCATGTTCAAGTCCTGACATGTTTGCTCAACTACTTTCGACTCTGCATTTATTTGTTTAGACTGTTTAGACTAGGCCATACCAGTTTATCCTAGAGTGTGAGTATTTATATCAGGATCAACTAGTTTGGCCTAGCCTAAACTGGTCTATCATATCGGGCTTAGGACAAATTAGTTTGACTAGGCTATACTAGTTAATCCTATCGCGTATAGGAAGAACTAGTTTAGCCTAGGCAAAACTAGTTTGTCCTAAAATCGGGTTTGGCCGGTAACATATATACGAGTATATAAGGTGACTGCTAGAAACCGCAAGAAACTTCAAGGGCTGGTTAGGTCAAGTGTTTTAACCATGACAAAAATGACAAAGAACAAATTCGTGTTTTTTTAAAATTTTAATGAAGTAGGTACCTAATTCATTTTGTGTATTTTAGTTGGATAGTCTTTGAGTATCTAATTTACTTTAAAGCATACGGCCGTCTGTTGACCCGTCCGCGTCAGCTGGGCGATAAGTACCTACGTTGACGGGTCAACAGACGGCTGGCCGGCCGGCCGTTGCCCCCGTCAGTTGGGCGATAAGTACCTACGAAAAAACACGAATTCCTTTTTTGTCATTTTTGTCATGTATAAAACACTTGACCTGACCGGCTATTGAAGTTTCTTGCGGTTTCTAGCAGTCATCTTATATATAAAAAAATATACAAATAAATAAAAACAAAAATATAAATCAATAATTAATTAATAAAAGACATTGCGAAATTCACTAATACCTTCAAAAACTTTATTTGTTAATAACTAGATATATTTATGAAATTAGTTACCTAAGTAGGTATAACAAAAATTATAAACCAGAATAAAAATCATTAATTATCTACTAAAGTGTGTAAAGAAACTACACTCATGTACTTACTCCATGTTTTTATACTGTTTTGAGCCGATATTACATCGATCTTCATTATTTAATTTAGAAGTCATTTCCAATTTTTACTTGTACTTTAGGTAAACATGTAAGTATGATGGCCAAATTTAGTAAGTAAGTTATTTTACTTCACACATATCTATTGTTTACTTGTTTAGTCGTTATCATGTAAGCAGGATGGTCGAACTTCGCAAGTAATTTTCACTTTATACTGCCTTAAAGCAAAAAAAAACACATTCCAACAGTGCAACTTCTGTCACTTTATTTTATACCTACGTTATATTTATATTTTATGCTATGTTTTATACGTAACCAATAAATGTCTTTTGCAGGTGCCTTAGAGTTCGTATACTCGAAGAGTGGCAACCCCATGCTTCTCCTATCAGGGTATACGTTCTACCGCCAGACCGTGTTTAAAAACTCCAAGATCCGCTGGCTCTGTGCCACGCATCACTCTAGAGGCTGCAATGCTTCCGCCAACACTTACAAAGATGAAATTCTTCTGAAATCTAGAAATGAACACAACCATCTGCCTTCGAGAAGGTTCAATTAGATTATAAGTTATATGGCAGTCTACAGCAAAAGAAGTTCAAAACTAAAATACCATTATCCGTATAGCATGTCTAAAAAATGGGGTCAAGCGGAAGTCCAGAGGTAGAGCAGCCCTAAAGGCACCCATACAAACCTACATACATACATATAATCACGACTATTATCCCCGAAGAGTTAGAGACTATAGGCAATGAGGATTGAATACCGTAAAAGCAGTCCGCTGCCATAGTCCACTTTTCACCAAATAGCGACTGCACATGTGCTTAGCGTGACAGGTGGTGAGCCCATCGCCGCCCTATGCTGTTGGATGTATGCGCAGTCTTTAGTCTGTTAGTCGCCTTTAACGACACCCGAGGGAAGATAGGGGGTGGTAGTATTCTTTCACCGGTACGCGACGCGACACGGATAGGTATAAATGCACCCAAATCCGCCCCATGTATGTTCCGCTATTTTCAATAGTTTTAGATCTATGAATTTTTGAAAAACTTGGGACTCTGTGTGTAAATAAAAAGGAATCTCCAATTATGTTGCTAAGCGCAAAACTCGAGAACGGCTCGACCGATTTAACAAAATTTTGTCAAATGTACCTCCATTTTGTAAATAAACAATGGATCATAATAAAGTTTATTATTACATTTACGAATTGAGTTTTATTTTATTTCAGCATTGAACTACTTTCGACTGATGACGAATGTTGATAATGATGATGAATGTTGGCTATAATAATAATAAATACCTAAGTCAATCTATAGAAATACTTCACATCCGTTTACTATTTGCTTCGACCCTGGCAAACTATTTCTGTTTAGTCTGTTCATACTAACTTCATACACTACTAATATCAGAAAGTGATCTCGTCTCGATCTATGTTTACGCAGCGCCTAAGTTTCATTTTGTCTGCCAATTATGTGGGCGTTGCTGTCGCTCCCGTATTGGCCTGGCCTTAAAAGCCACTTAAGAAAATGCGAAACCTTACATTTGAATCATCTTTTATAAATGTAAGAGGCCTATGATGATGAAGTCTCATTTATATAATGATTCTCGTCTTCGTCTCAAGGTGACATTAAAATGAAATTGTGCTTCCAGGTTTGCAGTTCATAACGTCGAAGAGAGGTACAGCTCTACTTTGCTTCCTAAACTACACGTACCATCTGAAAGAGGTGACAGACGCGAAGAGGGTCTGGCGGTGTACCCAGCACTGCTCACTCCACTGCAAAGCTACCCTCACTACAGTGGTCAACCGGGTCTGCAAGATAAGGCACATCCACAATCACCCACCCAACTTGGGGAAGCGATTCAGATAATACGGATTGTCAGAACTACCCTGTACATAGGAACAATCGAGGAACTTCCGGTCGACCACTTTTCGGCGATATTCGCTTGCACGCGATCTACGCGCACGCTACTGTGCGCATGCGCGCAAGGAATGGAGCGCAAGCGAATGTCGAAAGTGGTCCACCGGCAACTTCCTCGACTGCAAAGAAAATCCGTGAATCGACTGAATACATACACTCACGTCTATTACCTCCAAAGGGTTAGTGCGAGACATTTTTATACTTGGAGCTATGGAGTTAAACTGTTGCACAATTTTGTCACTGTCAAGACATGTCTCTGATATAAAGAGCTTGCATTTAGAAAAATTTAGCTTTCATCCGGCAGGTCAGCCAATACGGTGTTATCGTCGCCTCTGAAGGTTCCATCATCTAAGTACCACACATTAAATACCACATAATAAGTCAATTATATTGAATGTTCATTTGGTGTTAGTTGTTGCCATCCTAATAAGTATACAGTACTGTAATGTATGTATACTTAATATATACTTATATCCTATGGTATATGTTAACCATAATAATGATAGATATAAAGACTGATCGTGATGATAACCATTTAACGTACCTATAAGGTCAATACTTATAATCTATAATTTTAAGGTTTTGGTTTTTGTGAAAATTATATTTGTCTTCAAGTAGCTGTTTTTTTAGCGTTTTATATTATTATTGTCAATAACAATTAATAACTTTTTTAAATAAATAATAATAAAATGTTTTTAATTCCAATGTTTAATATTATTTTCATGTTTAATTTAAAAAATAAAACACAATGATACTGTTATTATAATCGGACTGTGAGACATTTTATAGCTGTAATGCATTTGGGCAAAAAATATAGTATAAAAGTTATTAAAATGATTTCAATTCATATTTGTAACAGGTACTTCCAAGATAATATTGGATGAATGCTACTAAGTTCGTCACTTGTTATTTACGTACCTACATTGTGGAATAATTACAATAAAAGTAATATATTAGTGCAACCTTAAACTAGCGCGATCGCTCTGAGTGTTAGTATGACAAGGTGCTAAAGTGTTGAACTACTTCTGCAGCCGACTGTTCCTCCGAAGGTGCACACACGGACAGGCGATAATTTCTAACGACATTAACATCATTTTATGGTATGAGAGATGTCGATGTTACTCTGTTTGCGCTTTAAGGAGGTCATTTTAAGCGTACATTATAAAAGGTTGTGGTTCCCGCCACCCAAATATCGGCCAAGTGTGAGTGCACATTTTATGGCACCGTTGATGTTGTATTTCGTCCGGTGAGTGAAAGTACCGGAGGCCCACCTGTCCCCCTTCACGTATCTGCCACTCTTTTGATTACTTTCCATCAGTCGCCTGCTAGTTTGCCTCCATATCACATAAAAAACATCACAATTTCACATCTAGATTTCACTACTGTCACTACTGAACAGAAATACATACATGTACACATATACTGTGAAATAAGATAAGAAAAAATACACTTTATTGTACACCATAGTAACATCAAAAGGACAAACACTAAGTAACATAAAATAAGCGACCTTACCGCTAAAAAGTATGTCGGCCAGGCAACCCTGTTGGAAGTGAGGAAGTGAAATTTTAAAGGGCAGTGTTGCAGTGTTTTAATATACAAAAATAAATAAGTTTTCATGTAGCAACTTTATTATTTTTTGCAGAGGTCTTTTACAAAACATCGAGATACGGCCGCCTCATGTTGGTGCTAGGGGGCTACCCCTTCAGCAAGCACCGTCAGATCGGCCCCAGGATCCGCTGGCAGTGCTCAGCTTTCGCCAGCAGAGGCTGTCACGCGTTCGTGTACACAACAGAGGACAAAGAAATCATCAAATACAATAACATACATAATCATCCCGAATCTAAAATGCAGAGGTGGAATGAATAGCAGTTATAACAATGTTTATTTAAATACCCTCAACTAGTTTTAGACTTGTTATACCTTTACGTGATTTATATCATAAATATTTTATCATTTTAAAGTTTTTAGTACACCAATAAATTGATTTAATAAAAGTTTGTTTGATAAATAAAAGTCAGAAACCTTAATGGATCTTTCTTCCATCCCAATGATATCCTGAACTTCTACGACTCAAATTAAAATTTTGTTTAGGGTTAAAAAAGTTAAAAGAAGAACAGATGCCCTACGTTTTCGTAGCCGACAGTGCATTTGCCCTAACGGTTAACATGATGAAGCCATATGCTGGGAATCATAACAGAGGCACAAAAGAAAGGGCCTTCAACTATCGTTTGTCAAGAGTTCGACGAATAGTTGAAAACGCTTTCGATATTAGATCTTATTAAGGTTTTTTCCTTAAGTACACCAATAAACTGATTTGATAAACGTTTGTTTAACGAGCAGAGCATGACGAAATTTTTCATTGGTTTTCGACCTTATCTCAATTGCATAAAGTTCAAAATATGGTGTCAATATATTGTTCACTGCCCTATAAAGGTTTAATAAAAGTCAGAAACCATAATGGTCCCTCCTTCCATCCCCGATGACATTCTGAACTTCTAAGACTCTAATTAAAATTTTATTTAGGGTCCTCCTCAACATGTTACCACGCGGCTGTTTGATTGTGTACAGATGCCAGCAAATCAATCTACCACAATATGTGACATTTCTTTGATTCATTTTGAACTTTATAATTGTGGTTCAGGGATCAATATCGATTAAAGAAATTTTAGAACAGTTCAGATACTTGAGTAAATAAAATTGGTACCTGTCTGGCAAGAACATACAAAACCATTCCACTTTCAGAGTTATCGTATACCATGTCATCGCGCGGTAACACTTTGCTGCGCATCGGCGGACACAAGTTTTCAAAACACATCCGGACAGGGGACAAAACAAGATGGCGGTGCGTTTCACACAGCTTCCGGCGGTGCCTCGCGATTGTGTACACCCGTGAAAACGAGATAATCAACTCCAGGAATGAGCATAACCATTCCCCTTATTTTTAATCACAAAAGGCTTACCTTTTGTGATTAAATATAGAGGGAATGAAAGTTAAGGGGAAGTTACGCTTCATCCTCATCACCATCATCAGCCTATCGCAGTCCATTGCTGGACATAGGTCTCTTCCAACGCGCCACGCCAAGATGCGCTTAAGAAAAACAAAAGTATTGTAGTTAAAGCTTTCAATAGATGGCGTTGTTTGTCATAATATATTGTATGTTTATTTTGCTTTACGAGAAATTTATAGAATATTAATATTTACAAAAAAATTGAAACAAAAATAATTATGGTGGTGTTAAACACAGCTGAAACGTCGTGAATAAAGTGTTTAAAACCATTTTTTTGATTTAATAGTTTATTTCTAAGTGTATTTAACATCTGTCATCGGCCCTACTGAATAGAGGTATGGCGACTTGGCATCCGGAGAATGGATGTATGGCGACTAGACATTCGGGGAATAAGACGTAATCCACCAAACCGTTACTAATTGCTAACAAACTCGTCTAATATGTTGTTGGTTTTTTAAATAAAGTATGTAAATTAAAATACATCTTTTATTTTATTGTTGTACCATGAGGAAATTACCGGTATAGGGGAGGTCAGTTCAGAGCGGCCACCGTAACTTAGACTTTAAAAAATCCCATTAAAGATTTTTTTTATATCAAAAGAATTAAAGGGAATTTAATAAGCTTTCATAAAGTGTAGGCACATTTTGCTAAAACAAAAATAGTTTATTTAAATTTGTAATTTACGTAATTTGTAATTTCAGAAATACATCAAAACAATAGTGCAATTAACGTTCTAAAGTGATATTTCTCTTAAAGGACATTGCTAAGCTTCCATACATTGTTGGCCTTATCAATGCACAGCTATGAAATTATGCTCGTTGTTTTGTAAATAAGTCATTAATACTCAGCTGGGCTTTCTTTAAAAACGGACAATTATGGAAATCATAGAATCACGCGAAGTGTATCACATTTTGAGGTTACAATATATTTTGATTCCGTTTACGTAGCTATTTCAGTAATGTTAATCAAATCATCAAAAAATATAATAATTACAAGTACCTACTTACTTACCTAATAGTAAATAATAAAAATTAATATCGGTAGATAGGTACCTCATGAAAGCATACAAAGTTACTTAAGAAATCATGCACTTCAAAAAAAAGAATTTTTATTTTGCAAAGCAAAATATGCTTACCTGACGGAGTGTCAACCATTGTTGTATGCAGCGAAAAATCTGCTCATTTTTCAATACCATGGAACCACCAGCAGAATCACCATTAACACAAACACCTTCCATTTCGTTTTGTGGGTAGCAAAAGTCCGTTGTAAATGCAAAGTTATCGTTCGAGCAGATCACAAAGTCCTTAGATGAAAGCCGTGGTATGTATGTTACTGCAAGATATATCGGAGTCCAAAATAAAAACAAACTACACAACTACGGGAGCAAAGGTGAGCGAGTGAGCAGAAATAAGGAGGTAGGTATTGAAGAGCTACTGTAGAATCAATACGGTTAATTGAACTAACTAATCAGGAATCGATTATGTTCTACATCGATCGAAACGCTGTTATTATGTTTTTTGGCAATTGTTATGTATATATTATGATATATTTCGATATCATGTATACGTTTTTCAACAAAGATATGACACAATTTGATAAAAAATAATCAGAATTAAATTCCAATTGAATAATCGATTTCATTTAAAACAGTTGGAACATCTCTTACTTACGCTATTGACATTGAAATGACAGCAATGTAGATCTCAGCAAATTGTTTAGTATTATATTTATATATAACTTTTAATTATTCGTTTCAAACCACAGGTTGTCTGTTTACTACGGATAACTGATATAAATGTAAAAAAATATTTTATTTTATTTTATTTATTTATTTTATTTTCTTAGGTGAATCAACAGTTACAAGACACGAGTAGCTATGCAGTTATACATCAGAGAACCAATGACAGATTCACACTAATAGAATTTAAAGTAGTAGGGAAATTATTGAGCTAACAGAAAAAACATGCTAGTATACCTAGGATCCAAACTGCGATCGAACCGCTTACAAACATTGTAGCTGATACAGTAACAAGGACAAATTCACAACAGAAATGTAGTAGGTAGCAATAATTTAATATTAATAAGTTTCAAAAAACCACTTTGTAAGATTTTTTCTCACCGATTCACAGGTACAACAAAAAAGATCAAGATCACACACCTCGCACAAATTATTGTAACACTTACCCGCACGCAAAAAATATGAGTTTTGCCTATAATTAGTATTTAAGACTGGAAGGTAAATTGGTTTAAAATTTCGTAAAATTCTTGTAGGGACACTCAAGTTCAGTAGTGACAGAAGTTCGGGACAGTCAACGGAGTTTGAGGCAATTTTAAATAAATACACAATGTCTGCTATACTCCGTCGATTTTCTAGTGTCAGTAATAATCAATAAAAGAAGAATTATAATGCGGGATACTTGGTTGTGCGTGTTAACGGCCAAAATCGTCGATGTCCTTTGTTAACAACTGACAGTTAATTTTATTCAAATGTGATGCAGTATTAAGCTATTATAAACTTTACATCTTTGGAGCAAAGCCCAATTTCGTGGTGCGGACAGTGACCGGTGCAGTGTCGAACAGCAGTAAAAATTGAATCGTGAGAATAATTACAACCAAAGCCGGGCGTCGTCATCGCCTGATCTTTTGCATAATTTTGGCGGAATAAGCAGATAAGCATTTTTGAGTCATGTTCTAAATTGTTACCCGTACATTTAAGTGAAGAAAATATGCAAGAACTGCTAAAAACACCTTCGTCAAATTATACTAAATCTAAAAAACAGAAAAACAAAAAAAATGTTTTTACATACTACTCATTTGAAGACGAAAATACAGATGATGATAGCATACTCGATTTACATACAAAGTCTATAGAAATCAAAAAACATTCTCCAGGACAGAAAGACGAACAAAAATTACGGGAAGAAAGTCGCTTTGAAGAACATCTAGAACAAGAGCAGAAGAGAACGTCAAGAGCAGGAAGAAGAACGTCAAGAGCAGGAAGATAAACGTCAAGAGCAGGAAGAAGAATGTCAAGAGCAGGAAGAAAAACGTCAAGAGCAGGAATAAGTACATCCAGCGCCAGAAGACGAACAAGTTAGACAGGATTACGGTGAACAGCAAGAAGAAAATTAGGCTGAAAGTGAAAATATATTTCAAGCTAGAAACGATGTTAACAAAGAAGATGTAGAGACAGACATTTCGATTGAGAGCTCAGAATCAACTGATGTAGAAGTAAATGAAAATGTAACAAGTGAACATGAACTAGAAAGCGACAATCAAATAGCTGAAATAGAAACTATCGACAACGACGTCAGTTAGATTGACATATCTGATGATGTTGGTATTGATTTCGACGAAAGTGACCTTAATAGTGCTATTATTCCTCGTTTATGTAATAAAACACCTATACACCTACCACCTACACCTAGATACATACAAGTTGTTCGTAACTGATGAAATTATTGATAAAATGAAACGAAACACAAACAATTATGCAGAAAAGTATTTTGAAGACAATCAAGATAATATAAAGGCAAAATCTCGTCTCAAAGCATAGAAACCTACAGTTGATGAAGAAATTAGAAGATTTTCGGAGTCATACTTGTAATGGGTTTAAATACAGTACCACACATTTACGAACATTGGTCTAAAAAGTCAATGTATAGAAATGAATACATTTTCATAACAAAATGCCAAAGAAAGCTTTCACTGAATCAATCAATGAAGCGCACGCTGGGCAAGGGATTTCAGAAGGAGGTATGTTATTATTTCATACACTAATATTATTATTTATGATGACTAGTGGACCCGGCGGACTTCGTACCGTTTTGACAGTTTCCATCTAGTGATTAAATTGGGTATTTGACAACAACAATAGAACATTAACCAATTTTTTATTTGACTTACGCATGAATTTCTGTAACCTAAAAAGTTATTAATATAAGATAAAGATAAAATATTCTGTATTGTACACCAAATTAACAACGAAAGGACAAACACAAAGTAACATACAATTGGCGGCCTTATCGCTAAATAGCAATTTCTTCCAGGCAACCGTGTTGGACTGGATAGAAAGTGAAATTTTAAAGGGCAGTTATGGTGTTTCAATTGAAATAAATTAGAATTAGATAAACAAATAAAAATAAATAAACATGCTTAAGTTTATCAAAATCATACATATATAGTTACATAAATAAATACTTATAAAGTATTCTATCTAAATATATTAAAATCATAAAGACGTTGACAGTGACAGATAGTGTTCTCTAACCAGTCGTTTAAAGCTGTCCATGGATTGGGCACGCTTAATATCTGTAGGCAATGCATTCCACAGACGTGCAGCTAGAACGGTAAAAGACTTATCGTAAAATCTGCTGGATAGGTGCATAGGTATTTCCAACTTCAAGTTCTCTGATGATCTCAATACACGAGAATGTGTGTCATCAACGAAGTTAAAGCGTTCCCTGAGATAAGGTGGGGAAAAGGGATTGAACAGAATACTGTATAAAGCAGGGGGACGATATGTAAATTCCGGCGAAGGCGAATTGGCAACCACTTGAGCTTAGTACGAAATTCGGATACGTGATCATATTTGCATAAACCAAATATAAATCTAATACTAAAGTTCTGAAGACGCTCAAGCGTATTCAGTTGCTCTTCAGTGAGGTCTAGATAGCTGACATCGGCGTAGTCTAAGACGGGTAGAAGAAAGATTGTGCTAGCGCAGTTTTAGTGGCCATTGGGAGGAAATTGCGCAAACGTTTCAGGGATCCGGCTGTGGCAAACAGTTTTCGGCTCACCTGTTCCAGCTGCGGTGCCCATGTTAGGTTTTTGTCAATCAACACGCACAAGTTTTTAACGCTGTCAGTAGGAGACAAAGAAACGCCATCAAAACACTCAATTGACGAAACAAAATAGTGACGCCTTAGTTTGCTAATCCCATACAATTTCTATTAAAAATAATCGTTTTGAAATTTTGAGTCAATACCCAAATGGTTTCCAAAAATCAAATTCAAAAATGACAACAAGATAAATAAATAAATAATAAATAAATCTTTTCTACAATCACACCAATTATCTAGCCCAAGAGAAGCTTCGAAGAAACTCGTTAAATGGTTACTAGACAACGGATAAACATACTTAAAATACTTAAATACATACTTATTATACATAGAAAACACCCAGACCCGAGACAATTTAGAAAACAATAATTTCTAAATTGACCCGACCGGGGATCGAACCCGGGACCTCAGAGATGGCGACACCATGAAAACCGGTGTACAAACCACTCGACCAAGGAGGTCGTCAATATATGAGCATAGCGCAAGATACTCATATGATACTCACTGCTGTTTATTTCAGGTTTTCGTGGTGGCAGATGTGCCCATCATGTACTTCAAAAAGGTGGTCAACGAAAGCGCTGCGTAGGTTGCTACGACAAATTAAGACTTACGTTAAATAGCTGCCAGGCTGCAAAAAGAACTAAAAAGATTGTTACTTTTTGTGTCCAATGTAACAAAGCCTTCTGCTTGCCCTGTTTTGATAAAAAACATTTTAATTGATTTCATTAAATAAATTATTTTAATATCGTAACTACAACTCTCTTTTATTCACATCACTAGTCGAGACACTAATAGGACTTTCTTTCAATGCGATGTGAGGCAGAACATATTTCATATATACTATTTTCATTTATTCAATACCTAAATGTCATAACTGCGGGCGAAGCTGGATTTAACTTTAAAAACTCTTCAACTTAATAATGGCAAAGTTTCAAGCAATTATTGTCACAATTCGCCTATATTTAGGGTGTTTTTTAAAAACAATTTTGTGAGGCTCAAAAGTCTCATACGCACTGCAAGGGAGTTCAACTGTCTACGAAAAATGGCTTTGCAGCGAGCGTTAAGGAGTGAAAAAGAAAAGAATACATTTTTATTCCTAATCCATTTACAGTATTCAATGCATCCTTCGGTTTTGAAATTTTTTTACAAATTATTTAGGTGCTTTAAGACCCAAATTTCATAGTAATTTATTAATTTCAGTGATATCCTATGAGAAGTCACGCCGCGGGAAGCTCATACTTATCGTCGATGGATACAGATTTTCCAGAAAAGATAGGAACAAAGGTGAGGTATACCGTTGGTGGTGCTCTACACACCACAACAAGGGATGCAAGGCTCAAGCCATCACCTCGGTTGATAATAACGCAATGATCACATGTACAAATTATCACCATCACCCTACACAAACGTTTAAAACAAATAGTGTTGACGCTAGTAATGTCGAGCTTCTCTTAACAGAGACAACTCTATTTGAATTACCTAAAAGAAAACGTGGTCGCCCCAGGAAAACCCTCAAAATAAATGACGTCGTTAAAAATGGCCATCGTAGCTTTAGAGCTACGATGGCCAAGAAAGCGTATAAAAAGAATAATCTGAATGTAGGACTAAGTAAAGTCATAATAGAAGTGCATGACAATCCATCAATGTATTTGTTAAATGGATTAAATAGTAAAACGGAATACTAACCTTTTGGTTTTCCGTGTGCAGAGTAACTATTGATTTTTGAAATAGTCCCATCCCTTACTTGACTAAACTTTAATGAAATATGTATAATTTAATTAACTCCCTACTAAAAATAAAAAAATGGCACTTATGAGGGATGAAGTCCTTTTTCTATAATTTATGATACTTTTGTTATTTTAATATGATTACTTGTACTTTGGACAATAATAATTGGGTACGCGACATAGGAACATTGTTTTTTTTTTTATCTGATCTTTAAAATATGCTTTTACAGCCATAATGTAATTGAACTTTTGTTTTAAGTATGTGTGAAGAAAAAATATCATTTACAATGTTCATCTATATCACCAATTATTTTTTAGAAAAATAATGAAAATATGCAAATACTTTTATACTGAAAATAAATGAAAAATATATACTTATACCTTTTTTTTTTGAACCAACTACTAAACAATAAAATAGATTGATTTTAGTTTTTCACATAAAGTGCCAAGTTTTCCCACATTTTTATTTTATAGGTAAGTATTTTAACAATGACTAATGCCGCAACCACACACTTGGCAAACCTCAACAGCCCTCACAAATTTTTGAATTTGTGGATAGAGCATTTGGCTTGGTTTGTAAGCGCTTGTAGCCGATCCGTCGAACAAATCACAAATTCAAATGTATGTAGAGGTTTGAAGTTTGCGACAAGTGGCAAGCGTGCGGACGCGGCATAACATTTCTCATCTAATCTGTGAAACACTTGAGAACTTTTAAAAGTATTGTTTCTATGACAGAAACTATGTAGATGCTATCATTAATCACTGGTTTGTCGTTTGGTGTCTCTAAGTACCTATACGATATTTCGGCGCATGCAAGGAAAAACATGGTAACACTCCCCGTTACTCATTACCTACTCTAATGCAATACTTGGGCCAAACATAAAGAATGTTTGTAAACATATTATTGTCAATTATTTGTGCATATAGTTATATTGTGTCAGTCGAATTTGAGTTTTTTCGTTAGAGAGATTTACGAGAAAACTACTAACAATGGTGTCTTCTTTCTCTCAAAAAATAGTAAAAATTCGAGTGACAAAGAATCTCAAAAATTTGTTTTATTGAACTTGGCTTGGCACTCGTATAATTGTCTGTCCATAACCATAGTTTCTAGTTGTTGATTTAGCCTGAGCGTTGTGCACAATTTTAGTGTCACCTATTTTACTTCAGTCATCAATTACCCAATCCGAACGCGGTGGACCCATAGAATAAAAACTAAAGCATAGAACGAGTCCAAATAAGACTCTAATAGTTGTCCTATTTTTTCAAATGGGCCATAAACATTGAAAGAAAAGAGACGAAATAAGTTGACAAAAACGTCAAATCAGCAAAAAAAAAACCAGTCACCATTTATGATACCGAATTCTAAAGCGACCTATACAAATGTAATTCGAATGATGACCAAACGGAGTGCCCACTCAAATGTCATAGCACTCCTTCTATGATTTAGTTATTATTCTGAGGGTGGACCCGTTCTCAATAATGATGGTTTCCGATTCTACAGAAAATACAAGAGAAACCACATCTCTCGTTGGCAATGCAGTTGTAACACAGACTGCAAAGCTATGGTCATCACGAAAAACGATAAACTGTCCAAATGTAAAAATAACCATAACCACTCTATAGAGTGTGAGCCCTGCGGTAGATATAAATAGAAAATGTAAATTAGAATTTCACCCGTTCATTCTATGGTTTCCCAATCGGTACCACTGTGTAGTCTTGCAATTTTATTTTGTATATGTTTTCATAGTGATCAATTGTATATGCATTCCTTTTTCTTTGTAAAAACTGCAATGAAAGTTACAAACCCTTTTGTACCTTTTTACAATAACTTAGCAAGCGTTTATGACAAAATTTACTTCAATAAACTTTGTCATTCTATTTAAATAAGTTTTGGTGCTGTGTCAAAGTATTAAAATAATAAATTATTGTAAATAGTGTTTAAAACCTCATATTTACTCATACCTCTTACCTCATACTAGTTTAGATCCATATTAATAACCGAATTAGAAGATCAATTGCCTGGAGGAGCCACAACCATAAGGTGATTAATACAAAATCGGCTTGTGGTTTCTTTAAAAAATCTTGTAGTAAGTATTTTTTTTTGCATTAATGATAGTGTGTGCATAGTTTGCTTCCTAATTACTTTATTTTAGTTTATGCATGTCGTGGCAACCTCTTATTAAGACAGCGCCTTAGAATGTGACCAAATACAGATATTTGGTCAACAAACTCCATGTACATTTATAAAACAACAGATTGTTTTATAAATGTACATGGAGTTTGTTTTGTTGGTTCTCCTTAGATAAATAAATACTTAGGTAATGTAGTAACCACAATTTGTATGTCAGTTTTTTTAACTTCAGAGATCTCTTTTACGCAATCGGAGCGCGGTGGGCCAGTTCTCATAATCAAGGGATTCAGATTCTACAGGAAATACAAGAAACAATACATGTCCCGATGGCGATGCTCGACGAGCTATTTCACTGGATGTAAGGCTGTTGCCATCACGGAACACGATACCGAATTGATTAGATACGTTAATGTTCATAATCATCCTAAGATGTTCTAAGTCTTAAGGACTTGTAATAATTAAAATTTTTGTTTTTACTTTACTTTTCGATTCTATCGAATGTAAACGCTAGAAGAACTCTATGATGAGTTTCATTAGAACTCTATGATTTTTGATGATGATTTTATGTAGCGTTTACTTAAAACTTCAAGACGTCTTTTCGTAATGAAACACGTTATTTAAATCTACTTGCGATTATTTTGAATCTTTTTTTTTTGTTTGTCTCATTGAAATTTTTTTATGTAAACGCCAGGGAATTCGTTTGGGGGTAATTTTAATAAAAAGCATTAACCTTTATATCTTATTTTAATTATGAACACTTAATGAGATCAGATGTCTGAATTGATAATTGATAATAAAAACCAATGTTACTGAAATACATAATTATATTTATTGAATGTAAAGTAGGTACATAATTAAAGATTTATAACTAAACGAAAATCGTTTAAAGTGATAATAATTTATTTGTGTACTTACTCTGGATTTTTTTTATTGTCTGACAGAAAATATTTTATACACTTTTAAACTTTCGCGTTCCATTTGCACACACCTTTAGACGGGATTTAGCGCAAAACTACTTAGTAAAGGCATTCTACGCATACCTTTTATACCCGACGCTTCGACCGAGTTGCTCCGGCCGTAGTCACGGGTTGCGCTGCACCATCGAGCTCTTTGAAGCATTTTCGTTGAAAGTACGTGCACTTAAATAAACATAAACCATCTTTTCTTTGGTCTCCTTCTCCCCCTCCATCTATGTACACTTACATGTATGTACACGGGACAGCTTCTTACTCTTTACCAAGCTCAGGTCCGATCGTGCATGGAGTACTGTTCTCATCTTTGGGATGGATCTAAAAAGCACCAGCTGGCTGCCCTGGATTCTATAGAGCGCCGAGCAAAGAGGCTGATTAGTGACGATGAGCTGGTCGATAACAGACATTTAAGTCTGGAACGCTAACGCAAAGTAGCTTGCTTATCAGTCTTCTACAGGTTACATTTTGGAGAGTGTGCTCAGGAGTTACATAACCTCATACCTTCTTCCCCGTTCTATCATCGGACTACCAGACGGAGGTAGGGCTTTCATCCTTATGTCGTCAATATTCCACCCGCCCGAACGAAGCGATTTGCTTCTAGTTTCCTCATTAGGACAGCTAGGATGTGGAATGACCTCCCTGCGTCTGTTTTCCCAGAACGCTACAACTTGGGCGTCTTTAAGGCCAGAGTAATCATGTATTTACTGACTGCGCGTGCTCCATCTTGGTCCTCATTATCACTTTCCAACAGCTGAAATCGAGGACAAACGCGCAATCAGTCTCCAATAAAAATAAAAACTTGTTTTATATTCCTTATTTAGTTATTTGCGTGTCATTAAACATCACATGCATTTCACCAGGACAGAAAATTTCCTCAACTTTTTGTCACTTGCTGATGATTTGTTAATGTTAAGGTTACATAACAAAATTGTATGTATTCTCCAACCAATTCACAATTCTAAAACAAGTTATTTTATTTCAGAGGTTTGGTTGAGGACGTCAGTGCGTGGCGTGCCCATTCTCACCATCGACGGGTACCGGTTCAACAGAAAGTACCAAAAACGTAACCGGTCTCGCTGGTGGTGTTCCTCCCACCACAACAAAGGATGCAAGGCCGTTGCCATCACCACGAACGATGGGAAAATTATCAAATGCAATAATGTCCATAGCCATACCACTACTTCAAAGATCCAAACAGAGAAACCTAGTGCGTCCTTACCTTTGGAAGATCTTAAGGTCTAATCAGATAATTATTTTTTCGGAATCCAGGTATGGTGGTGCCGACATCACAAACATAATACAAAATTTTATTATGTTTGTTGTATTTATTGTATAGTTGTATTTACCTATAAGTGTTTGTTACATCTAATTATATTATCTTATCTTTAGAATTCGCTTAAAAGAAACGTAACAGGCCTTTAAGAACCATATCTAAAATAGACATAAAACCGAAAGGAAAAAGCTACCCGGCATTAGGCACTCGAAATCCTTCATGGGCGCAGGCGCCCTAGGACGGTGTGAGATTATATGCAGAGATAGGAAAAGGCAGGCCTGAATGATCACCGGTGTCCTGACTGGGCACCATGCCACAAAATTAAACTAGCAACAGACAACCTGTGCATAGCATGTGGAAAGAAAACGGGTCCATGCATGCAACATCTATGGTGTGACTGTGACTCTCTTGCTAGGATAAGAATGACCCCGTGTGGTGCCGGGTCAGAATTGCACCACCGCCTCCCCTGTATCTTAGCGGGTGTCGTAAGAGGCGACTAAAGGGATTTTTCTGGTGGGAGAGCTTTGCTCGTCCGGCGCTACCACCATGCGGACTCGTAAATCCCGCCAAGTGTTCGGTGCTCGACACAGGACGCGTTCCGGGTTCAGAGCCGTAATACCGGAGCTTGGGGATGTGCGGTGGCGGCAGGGTCAAGGTCCGGTGGGAGTCTTTGTGGACGCATAGTTCGGTTGACGTGGGTCGATTCGCCGGCCAGGGAGACCCGTAGAAACGGCGGTGCCGCTGGCTGCCCGCGGCATAGTACAGGAGCTCAACTAGGGCTAACCACCCTAGAAGGCTCCACCAGGTCGCGCATAATCCCGAAGTGGCTCGTCGTGCCGGTTGGTGACAGGATTGGTGGGACCCGGCGACTACTTTCGGGGGGGTAGGGGGGCCCTTCCGTCCGGAGGGTCGATTAACGTCTTACCGAACAACTACATGCACCAGTTCATGTTAGTCTCCCATACTTTGTCTTTTCCCCCTTGCCGCCACAGTATCTCCTTTTACTCACGCCCCCATCCAACCACCATGTCAGTGGTGTCTAAAAACAATTCAGGTCAGACAGCGGCATCCCACTTCCCCACCACCAAGTCGCTTTTTGAGGTGGAGTTCACTAACATCCGTGGACTCCATTCAAACCTCAACGCCGTCCACCAACACCTCGAGACGGCCCGGCCTGCATTGCTCTTTCTGACGGAGACACAGATCCGCCGTCCTGCCGACATTGCATATCTGCACTACCCCGGCTACGTGCTTGAGGAATGCTTCCTCGCGAAAGCCGGAGTATGCCTTTTCGTCAGGACGGACGTTTGCTGTCGACGTTTGCGCTGCTTGGAGGACCCCTCCTTCTCCATCCTATGGGTACACGTAAATCTTGGTTCCGAGAGCCATGTCTACGCTTGCCTGTACCGTTCCCACTCCGGAGACCACGAGACAACTCGGCTATTCGATTACCTGAGCCAAGCAGTTGACGACGTACAGGAGCGGTTTCGGCGAGGTCATTTTGGGGATGGAATATTACATTCTCTACACTGATGTCGTCAGCGGAAGTAAGGCGCGCCCTTGGTTCAATCGCGAATGTGCCAAAGCTGTTGAACTTAAACAGGCGGCGTATCGCGCGTGGACCAAGGCTCGCACGCTCAACGATCGTAACATCTCTTCCCTCAAGGTAGTCTTCAACAAGGCTACCAAAGTCTGCAAGAGAGCTCTCTTGAGAGCGAATGCCCATCGCGTTGCTCGCGTTGGCCAAGAGCTGTTGTCGCATCCAACGGGTAGCCGAAGTTATTGGCGACTGGCCAAAGCGGTGCAATCCAACTTTTGCGCGCCTTCTCTGCCCTCACTGCAGTACCCTGATGGCTCGTTGGCCCATCGGCCGCTAGACAAGGCTAACCTCTTAGCGAAGCTCTTTGCGGCGAATTCGCGTGTCGATGACTGCGGCGCGGAACCACCTACCATCCCTCACTGTAGTTCCTCAATGCCTGACGTCCAAATCAGACAACGTGACGTCCGTGCCGTGCTGCAGTCACTTGATGTGCGGAAGGCTAGCGGTCCTGACGGTATACCGGCAGTCGTCCTTAAAAAATGTGCTCCCGAGTTGTCTCCAGTACTGACACGCCTATACCACCTCTCGTACTCTACTGGAATTGTGCCGGAGGCTTGGAGAAAGGCGAACGTCCAGCCGGTCCTCAAAAAAAGGGATAGGTCCTACCCAGCCAACTATCGACCTATTGCTGTTACCTCTGTCCTTTGCAAGGTTTTTGAGCGAATCATAAACAGGCAACTCATTCGCTACCTAGAAGATCACTCCCTGATTCATGATCGACAATACGGGTTCAGACCGAAACGATCAACGGGTGATCTCCTGGCGTTCATAACATACCTGTGGGGTGAATGGACAAGCACGGAGAAGCACTGGCTGTTAGCCTGGACATTTCCAAGGCTTTCGATCGAGTTTGGCATCGTTCGCTTCTCTCCAAGCTTTCGTCATACGGCTTGCCACCTCGCCTATGCGATTGGGTCGCCGGGTTCCTGCATGAGCGCAGCATTCGCGTACTCTGCGAAAGCAGTGCCTCACAGTTTCTGCAGGTGAACGCCGGAGTGCCGCAGGGTTCTATAATATCGCCCACGCTGTTCCTTCTGCATATCAATGATTTGTTATCCTTGGGTAACATTCATTGCTATGCAGACGACAGTACTGTACATCGGCGTTATTTGGGTCACCCTGCGGCTAAGCAGGCCGATGTAGTGGAGTCGAGACGGAAGATTGTCATTGAGCTGGACGAGGAGTTAGACCGCATTTATAAATGGGGCTCTGATAACCTGGTCCAGTTCAATGCCAAAAACACAGGTCTGCGCTGTCACTGCTAAAAAGTCCGCATTTCTCCCCCAACCCTCCTTCCAGAGCAACCTATTACCCATTCAGACTGGTCTCAGTCTCTTAGGTATGGACATACACAGCGACCTCAACCCGAAGAGCTATATTGAGAGCATTATAACCACAGCCTCACGTAAACTCGGAATCCTGAACAAGGTGAAGCGGTTCTTCGCGCCGGAGCAACGTTGTCTTTTGTATAAGACTCAGGTGCGATCCTGCGTTGAGTATTGCTCTTATCTTTGGAACGGATCGCCAAGTACTTGCTCAAAGCCCTTGACAGGTTGCAAAGACGTGCTGTCCGTATTATCGGTAACGATGACGTTACGACCAGTCTGGAGCAGTTACAGCTACGTAGGGGCAATGCTTCTCTTAGTGCTTTCTACCGCCTTTACCACGGTAAATACTCTGAGGAGCTCTTTGACCTCATCCCTCCCTCTCCTTTCCTTTCCAGATCGACGCGTGCAAGTCTTAGAAGCCACCCTCATACCGTGCTGACCATCAAGACACGTACCAAAAAGTTTGAACAATCGTTCTTTTGCCGAACTGCCCGTATGTGGAATGCGCTTCCCGCACACGTGTTTCCTTCCTCTTTCTTTCCCGGGTTATTTAAGCGGGGCATGAAAAAGCATTTATGCAGGCCGCCATAGTGTTACGTTGTAAATTCAGGGCCCTGTCTGCCTTTACAAATCTACAAAAAGGTTCGCAATAATTGAATGATACTTACCTGAAATCATTGTTGTTGAATGATCGGGTTTCTAAAAATGAGACATGAAGCCTTGGCTGACACATTACAAGACACACTTTTCTTGCATTTTTAATTAATACACTTTTCTAAATCAGTTTTAGCAAGACTTTGCATTAGATTTGGAGAAAATTAAGATTGTTTACGTTTTGTATTTGACATTTGCCGGAGAAAATTTCTGACCGCCCATAGACACATAGTGGAGGGGCGATATTGCTATAAAAAAAAAAGATTTGGAGCTATCTATTCAATTTTAACTGAACTGTATAGCCGATACAGTTCCGATAATAAATTACATAATAAATTAATAAGTATAATATTTACTTTAAGTAATTAAATTAAAATCAAACAAATCCGGAAATGGAACTATATTTTCTTTAAGGACTTTTATCTAGAACATTCGAACGGGAGAATTATTTTTTATATGGCTGCCCGTAGGGGTTACCAGAGAGGAAACTAATTCTCCCTTATATTTAGACAGGGTACTCGAGTGGAATTGATTTCCAAATTTTTTAAAAAGAACGCAATTCAGATTGCTAAACGTTAAATTATCGATAGTTTGTCGTTGGGCGGTTGACAGATTCATTCTGTGTCGGAACGAGTTGTGAAAGACGTCATATTTGACGTTTTTGTACTGGCAAGTCAGATGTCTAACGAGAACAGAATGTGAAAATTTTACACATTTTTTGGGAAGATTTCGAGACATGGCATTCCGGTTTGAGTATTTCCGGCTACTTGAAAGTGACTGCGACACGTCGCCGTAATGATTCATTCTCTGGTGTTAGTCGGTGCTGTGCGGGGAGATTCCAGGCGCGGTGTTAAAAATCTCCAATCGTGGGGGTCAGTGATGTCCCTCGCCTGGTTTCGGTACAGTCGCCAGAAGCAGCACGGCTACAAGACCCGTTGGCAGTGCTCGCGTCACAGCCGCGGCTGCAAGGCTGCCCTGGTCACCATAACTGAGAGCAACACGATAGTGTCACACAAGTCGATGCACAACCACCCGCCTATCACTAAGGCTGACCAGTATTGCAAGTATGTGTTTTAGAAAGTGCTGACTGCAATGAGTGCTGAATCTTTATACGAAATAATTTAAATAGAAAGTTTTTTGTTTTTTGTGAAAGAAAAAATAGTGTTTGTAAAGAAAAAATTTATTTTCTAACATGGGACCAGGCCTGGAAGAAGAATTGTTTAATTTTGTCTTAAGTGATTTTTATATGCCTTAAAATAATGTACTTACCTTCTACCTACCTAATAATAATAAGTAATAATATTTATTTCTTTACAAAATTATGAAAAAACGTGTTGTGCCTAAGTACACTGAAGAAGAAAACAATAAGTAAAAAAACTTGTAATTGGATTATATTCTACTAGCTGTTTCCGTGACCTTGCAGATGATTAAGAACGTTATTTTTAAACAGGTTTAAACCATTTTTAGGTTCGATTTTTCTAATATACGCCAACTTAAAATTGTTTCTTCTGGATGAAACCTCGTGTCCATGACCCCGCGCCACCCGCTGATGTCACAAAACTAGCAAAATTTCCTCTTACACACATCCCAAGAGTATAATTTTACCAGTCTTATGGTACTCCGATAGACTGCTATAAGTGTGGATTTGGGCGCACTTAATAAGTCTATTTACCCTTAAATATATCTTAAAATGGTCTCGAGAAGTGTATTTCAATACTTACAAAATTCTTGTTGATGCTTTAATAATACCAAACAAATTTACAAATGATTTACAAAGGCATTCTTTATGGGCATTTACCCTTATAATGCACTTACTAATGCTGTTCTAAGTGTGATATTACTTGTAGTGCTCTTTGCGAGCTTTTAGTAAGACATGTAATCAGATGTAATCACAGTCCGCCGAAAGGATTGCCAAGTGCTCGTGAAACTTTTCTGAATAATAAGAAGAGTATTAAAAACGTAAGTATTATGTACTGTCCTGTTTAACTCACTTTCCTACAAAATGTGTAAGTATAATTTCATGTTTATTACGCATTACTAACTGTTATTTAATTGCGAAGTCGATTTTATCGAGTATTTTGAAATAACAATCACAATATTTTTACGGGCCATTTCAACAATGTATCTTTAATAATAAAAAGTATTATATTAAAAATGAAAAATATGGAAATGTCGCCATTATCACCAATCATGCCTTATAGTGGCTTTAACAGAACCAATATAAGTGCATTACCATTGTTTAAGGTTTACACCGCACTTCTAAAATCAAATTCAACCACATTTTTTAATCCACGCGGCCATTGCTCATAACCTTTAGGGTTCCTTATTAAAGTAAAAGTAGGCTAAAAGACAAACAGGGAAGTTCCTGGTCGACCACTTTTTGACTTTTTTGCAATGCATTAGAATTCTAATTGCAATTATTTAGTTTCTAAGACATTTGACGTGCTAGTACTCTTTACTATCTTTTACAATAGTCACTTCTAACATCAAGTGATCTTACAAAATGCATTCATAAGATTTTATTAAGAATCAAGGGTAATTAGTCTTATAAAGTGCGCATATAATACTACTGTTCTTACAAATGTTTTATAAAGTAAGCATAAATACATATTTAAGAATAAGTTATAAGTAACAGATGATATCTAACAAAACACTTAGTAAAGTCACTTCTGAGATTGAGTGGTCTTACAAAGTGCATGTATAAGTGCTAATTAAGACTCAAGGGCAATTAGGCTTATAAAGTGCGTGTATAATACTATTGCTCTAATAAATATTATATAAAGTTTTCTTATATACGTCTGTAAGAATAAGTTATAAGTGTAACAGCCGATATCTAATAAAATACTTTAATAAGTCACTTTTAAGATTAAGTGGACTTACATAGTGCATGTATAAATGTTAATTAAGAATTAGGCTTACAGAGTGCGTTTATAACACTACTGGTCTTATTGATGTCATTTCTCGTTTTCTTATATACTTCTAAAAGTATTTTTTACAAGTATATATGCTCTTATAGCTTAAATAGACTTATGATATGCCATTATTAGAGTCTCTATCTTAATCAGAACGTATATAAAATTTATTTAAGGACATAGTTCTTAAAAGCTTTCGTTTCTAAGGGTATTTTGCTAGCTGGGAGTCGCTTTGTCTAGTTTGGAGAAAATGAGACAGCTAGTAAGCGTACGGTATTAGGGGGACAGAGACAGATACATAAACGTTGCTTATTATCTATAAGGCGAAGTGTTTTTTACTAGGAAGTGCATACGCACTTCACGTATGGGTTATCATTTAGTAAAATCGTAATCAAACAGTTGTAGTTATCACGTCAAGGACACGGTCGCGTTGAGTCACGCACTGTTATTGTTTGTTTATTGATAATTTAATGAAGTTGGTCGAAAGTGTTTAAGTAAACAAGATACCCCTATATTTTGTAAAAAAATTACTGTTTTTGCAAATTGTAGGAAATTAACCTAAGTTAACGGCGTCAATTAAGTGCCAAAAAAGGCAAATTCATAGAAAAAAAATAACAAAAAATAAAAATAATAATATAACCTGTGTTTTCACCATGAAAACGAATCAAACAATCACAGCGATTTGACACGTTTAAAATCAGTTCATCAAAATCACTTTGAGAAATGGAATCAAACGAGCTCAACTCGATGGGATTTTATCGTTATACTCAGGAGTTTCTATGGCCACCTTCCAGCTCTAGCATCAGATCAGCTCCATTTCATCATAATATTACATTAACACGCGATATCTCGTACATATGCATACAAAATTTCGGCTCAATCGGAAACCAAGAAGTGCGTCAAATTTAAGTTGCAAGATTTCATTACAGACACCGGACAAGTGAAAGTAAATAAAAGCTTGTAAAAATAATTATTTCCACATCAACAAGCTTTTTCATTGGATATGGTCTCAAGGAGCATTATTTTTTTTTAATTAGGGCCCAAAATTGGTTCTTATAATTGCTAACAAACGTTTGACCGCGACTGTACGGACAACAGCTTATGTTTAATACGTTCAATAAAGAAGGTCATTGACATGTACAAATCCGTCGCTTTTTTGTAGTCATTTGAATATGGTCGGATAACCAGCCGTTGTTTACATGATTTGTTTTTTGTATAAATCTATTTATATGCAAAACATTCCAGGCTGAATTTGTTCACTATGTTATTTGACTAAACGCACTAATTTTTGGTTTAAGTCCCCATATCTTGGGTAGAGCCGGTTTCTTGTATGTTGACGTCAAAGTTATGACACCGTCGTTTTGACTTTTAGTATTATTATTCATTAACGCATGTATGTACACTTTTGAAACTTTTTATGGTTATTATATTTTGTCAAGAAGGATCGAATACAGTTTTCAGTGAGCTTATACATTTTCTCGTTTAGGCGCTGCGATTTTTTTTCGGATTGAAAAAAATGCGCGATTACTTGGAATTTATGAATATTTTCGTAAATCTAATTCTGTCACAAATACGCACACATTAAGAGCTATTCGTATAAGTTTAGTCTTCAGGCGCACATACAATGGCTTTAGAGATAGGTACACGATTCTGCAAAACGTTACTCCAGCAGGAAATGCAATATCTCGAAAACCTAAAGAAGCACAATTTTTATTTTCGGCGCACATTTTTGCACTAATGTAAGCTCTCTGCCCATGCACAATTTTTTTCTCTCCGATCATTTCTTTAGAATTTTCCTGCTGGAACAGCGTTACTGCAGCAGGAATCATTTTCTTCGTTTTTCCTCAAAACGACAACACGCTAAAAATTTTTATGCGGCGCACATTTACAGCAGATTACGCACTAATTATACATTCCACTCATAACACTCTAGGAGCTACTTTCCTGCTGGGGTAATGCACACTCAAAACCCTATAATGTAATAAACGCTAGTTAGATCCGAAAAAAGGGTTTTATTTCGTTTCTTATGTTTAATAAAAAGAAAAAAATCGTTTGTTTTTTTATTCAATTGCTTTGTGTATCTTTCTATTAATGAATCTGTGTTCTTTAGCGACTACTCAGGGTTTGTCTTATTTAATAAAAGGTTAGGTTCCTCATGAGCACGTTCACACTCCTTTAACCAAGCTTGTTTTTCTCAGGAGCTAAATTTACCATGTCGAAACGTGGCAGATGGCTGCTGTCCATAGGCGGGTTCACTTTCTGCAAGCAACGTGTTGCCTTCGACAAGGTTCGCTGGCACTGCTCTACGCATAACAATAGGAGATGCAAAGCCTTTGCCTATACCATGGACAGCACAAATGAGATAATTCGGTGTATAAACGTGCATAACCATGAAAAGAAGAATGGTGGTTTAATAAAGAATACCTAAATCGAACGAAACGTCTAAACGAACGAAAACGTAGCCATTATACTATTTCCACTGCTGGGAAAAGGCCTCCGTCATCGATGTTACCGCTACAATTGATAGTTATTGGCTTAAAAACTGCAATTTCCGAATGCGGGTTGGAAATTGGGTCTACCTTTTATCGCAGAACTTTTTATGTCATAATTTTATTACGCACAACAGCAGAAAGCATAAACTTCATTTGGCAGAAAATCTTTTTGCACACACTCATTAATCATACATTCAAAACCCATAATTTTATAAGTCAGAATCATCTTTAGGCATATAATTAATATCCATAATAATCAAGAGGCAGAACTATCATATCGCAGAAAGTGTATATTTAGAATCATCTTTATGGATAAATTTGATATCCATAATATTAAGAGGCAGAACCGCATGTGGTATACCACCATATCGCAGAAAGTCAATATTCAGAATCTTCTTTTAGTATACTTTTCATTTCCAAAATAATCAGCATGCAAGCAAGCAAGCAGCATGCAAGCAGCATTCAAGCAGCAGGCAAGCAAGCAAGCAAGCAAGCAGCATGCAAGCAAGCAAGCAGCATGAAAGCAGCATGCAAGCAAGTAAGCAGCATGCAAGCAAGCATGCATACAGCATGCAGGCAGGCAGGCATGCAGCAGGTAGGCAGGCATGCAGCATGCAGGCAGGCATGCAGCATGCAGCAGGCATGGTTTCTGTCACGGTTCCGGCGCTGCGGGACTCCGGCGGTCCCACGCGAGCTTATCGTCGCAGATGGCTTTCGCTCAACACCGCAGCTTCGGCTTTCTGGCCGGCTTCGCCGGCCAGCCTGAGCCGCGGCGGCGAGGGTTAAACCCACCTGCTCCTCAGCTCGCGGGCCGCCTCGCCCCTTCGCGCCTACGCGGCCTTAAATTACACTCTAGCGTAGGGCAGACAAGTCTACATGGAGTCGGTTTTGCCGTGATTCGCTTCTGTTACTGATTTTTTTAGCACAACCTTAACGAAAACACAACGTATTGACTTTTTAAGAGAATATTTGAAATCAATTTAGGGTTAAAATGCTATTTTTATTTATAAGCAAAAATTATATCAATTGAAATTATAGAATATGATTATATTCTACCAATATAGCTTTATAGAAAAGTTGTTGGAGAATATGATTAATATATCAAATGAATAATATAGGTACGTAATGTTGTTATAGGAAGTGTATTTAGAACAAGTAAAAATTATATCCAATGAATTTTATGTCCTTTGAAATTAGTTCATATGTCATTATATGAAATGATACGCACCCATAAAATTCATTAGAAATTGTATGCCTAATGAAATTATTCCAAATGGAAAACTGCCATCATCGTAGTATGCCAAGTGAAATTATACCGAGTAATCATCGCACTAAATAAGTGTTATGCTCAAATAATATCATTGGTTATGCTAAACGAAATTATGCGTAATAAAATTTTGCTAAATGAAATTATGCCTAGTGAAAATCTGTCATCTTTAAAGTATGCCATTGGAAATTCGGACGTATAAATATTCGATTAAATAATAATTATACTAAATGATTTTTATGCATTGAACATATTCATTAAAAGAAAATTATGCCAAGTGTGTTATGCCAAATAAAATTCGGAACAACAAAATTCTGCCAGATAGAAGGAACCCGTGGAAATTGAACCCTGGACCTTCGGCTGGCCGACTACATGACAAAAATGCTGTAGCTCCGGATTACCAGTTTGCGACAAATACTGGCGTATTACAACATGTTACATCACACTACTACTAATTAACATTTAAATATATTATTAGTTCAAGGTTTAATATCATTTATTACAGATTAGGCTACAATAATTGAGCACTTATGAATGTCACTACGCTATCGGTTCGTAAAATTTAATACGGGAGACCTTTAATGAGAGGAACCAACAAATTTAACAAGCGTTTTACAAGCGCTTTACACCGTCATATACAAATTGAAAAACGCCCTCCCTATCATAGAAGGACACTTTTTATTACAAGATAAAAACATATAAATTACAAGACAGTCACAACATCAAAGAAAATAATATGTAGTAAAAATATCAGATACCTATTTAACAATTTAAAATAAACAATGTGTCCATAAAAGAATAAGTAAGATTGAAACTAATATAAGTAAAGATAGGAAAGTAACGTCATTATTCGTATGGTTTTGGGTTAAGGCCCACTTTTTCTATGTGCTGTTGTCCATTTGTTTGGGATAGCTTGTATCCAGCAGTGGGGCGTTTGTTGGCTGACGATGATGATGATGAAGTATTACATCATTATACAATCTGTCCGGAGAAGTAGTAATCAAACTTTAAGCGCGTGCTCTATGGACAATTTTATCGATAAAAATACCGCAAATATGGGGTGTCGCCTCTCGCCAAATTACATGATTTGAGGTTTTTTTTATATTGACCTCTTCCTTAAAAAAAGCGATAGCATAAGCACCTTGACACTAACAAGCAAATATTTGGTATCATTTGATAGCTAAAAAGATAACCTATTAGTCGAAGTAGCAAACATACACGGGCCCATACATTTTCAGAGAGTAAGGATTGATTTATGTAAAATTACATCAGACGTCAGACCAATGAATTGAGGTATTTTATTGATAAAATTGACTATAGAGCACACTCTTAAAGATTGATTACTACTTCCCAGGACAGATTGTATATACATTACATAAATACAGCATGCATCTGATACATAAACTACTCGCACTAGTAAACTCTAATGTAACATTACAAAATAAATACCATAAGTCTGAAAGTTTTAATAAAATAATATGCTTAAAATTATTATTTTGTTTCAATAAAGAATTACATAAATAAATGAACCCACATACTAAAATAGTTTTCAAACAAAATGTTAATTCTTAATTCTCCATAGGTATTTACGAAAAATATCTGTCTAGTCGCGGAGGGCCAACAATTTCCATAGACGGTTTCCGGCTCAGCAGACAACGGCAGAGCTACAACAAAACAGATTTTGTACTATACAAAAGTGCTGTTTAATTAAGTCTCATTGAATAAAAATATTTAATCTTGTACCTATTCAAAATGACAAAAAATATTCTCTCAATAAAGTCTATGGGACCACATGGATCTTCAAACAGGGCATGAATATTCTTTTAAAAGGTTTAAAAAAATATTCATTCATTAATTTTTTTACTATTCGCTTTGTTCATAGGGTATTATACAGCCAAAATGCCCGATTGCCACAAAAGTAATATAAGTTTTTTTTAAAGTCAACAATCGTCTTTCCAAATTCAAAATTGATGTTCCTTGGCCAAAACTCTTTGACATAATTACGAAGTAAGTATACGAAAATATGATACGTGACTCTAAACTTAACTTGCTATTTTCAGATCCCTTTTTCACGAAGTCAAAACGGGGAAAGTATATGCTGTTGTCTATAGGCGGTTTCACATTTTACAAACACCGCACAAAATCCTGCAAAACTAGATGGGTCTGCTGCTTACATACCAGCAAAAAGTGTAATGCGGTCATCTACACATTGGAGAACACCAAAGAAATCGTAAAATGCGTAAATAAACATAACCATCCAAAACCATAAGAAATGTGTGTTTGAGGTGTGCCGAAATAAATATGAAAAACCTTTTAAAAATGCTTTAACATACAAAATTTTGTACAACAGCTTCGTTCTTAGCCGACTTGAATTCGAATGCGCTGTCTGGAATCCCAACCACAAGATACATATTAGTCGAAGAAGGAATCCAGAAAAAAATTATTAAGGCACTTGATTTTAGAACAGGTAATACTTACACTAATTACGAAGAGTCTCTTAAATACCACAAGGTCAGATCTTTGGAAGTGCGTCGTGACTGCGTAGATTCTGTTTTAATTTGTAAGGTCTTTCATAATATTTTAGATGCCCCATCACTTCTGCATAGTATTAATATTAGAGTGCCTCGTGGACCATGAACGTCGATGCCGTAAAAAGATTTATTTTGTATCCCCAAATGTAACACATTCTACTGCAAGAACATGTTCATAAGGCGTGCTTGTAAACTTTATAATGATAACGATAAATTATCTGATGTAGACATATTTTTCTGTACTATAAACTCAATTAAAAAAGCTTTTTGTCACTAGCTTAGCTTTTTGTCTAACGATAAGTCAATTAAGTTTATTTAACTTTATCTTTTATTTATTAAATATTTGTTATAGGCGCATTAGTGAGTAATACTCGATCCCAAGATTGTTTATATTAATTAACCGTAGGGCTAATGCAGTTGCCAGGGTATTTACTGTACCAAACTGCACTATGTTCGTTATTTCTAGTTTTATAAAATTTTATAAAATATTCATAAAAAGTCATGTCGTAGCAAACTGTTATCAGGATGTCACTACCTAATGTATCACTACCAATGTTGCCTAACTAGAATGTTTTTTTTCTGGTTTTCTTTATAAGTAGTTAAGTAATATAAAATAAAAATAACATTGATTTGACTCGATTTGAAATGTGAACTTTTTTTTAAATCTGTGTGCATAACACTATTTACTATTTTCCACGTAATATTTTGTTATAAACACATTTACAAAGTAGTTCTGTGTTAAATCCCTTTTAAATATGTGTGCAAATGTTTTGTTTAACACGTCGTTTTAGTCATGTGATAGTAATTATGTACACATGCCAGCATGTCGGCCTGTCCATAAATTGTTATATTTCTCTTATCGTTCGATTTTAATCCTTATCGTTATTACCATAAAGTTCAAAGTTGAGTACCTACCTACTTTTATTAACTTGTGGTAGGTTGACCTGCAGGCATCTGTTTATTTATTGTCTAATATGTACCTACTTAAATACTTAAACAATAAAACATCTAAGTAAGCTACAATAATATAGTTAATCAAGGGAACTATAGGTCTGTACATTGTTAACATTGTATTTTGCATTTTTGTGTTGAATGACCGTTTGTTTTCTAATAATAAAGAAAAAAATAAATGTGTGTTTGAGGTGTGCCGAAATAAATATGAAAACTTGATTTAACATTGTTAAAATAATATAAGACTATTTTATTGAATCTAAACCGAAAAAGCGTGTTACCGTGTCGCGGTGAAAGAATACTACCACCTCCCTCTTCCCTTGGGTGTCCTAAAAGGCGCCTAAGGGACTAAAGACTGCACATACATTCAACAGCATAGACCACCTCCCACGCTGAGCACATGTGCTGCCGCTATTTGGTGAAAAGTGGACTATGGCAACAAGGACCGTTGCCTAGTCTCTGACTAACCCTTCGGGGATAATAGTCGTGATTTTTTTTTTATTTATTTTGTTGCCATAATCCTCTTCAAGGAAAGAGTCATTTTTTACATTAAATTACTTACTCCCTAATCTTAAGGCTAGAGTTCTTACGCTATACAGTTTTATTCTTATTATTTACATCTATCACAATTTTTGTAATGTACTCAAATATAACATTTCGGTATTTTATGTATGTTATTAGAACGCTTATGTTCTTTACATTAAGTGGAGCTGCGCACCGGATCCTTCTGCGCATAGTGGCGACCAGTCTTTTCTGTTCGGCGAGTTCCTCAGACCACCACACCATTGTGAGTGTACTGTTTTGAGTTTTTGTAGGTATGTTATTAGTGCAAGATTTGGTTATGTTTTCTTCAAATTTGTATACTATGTTGTTAAGCTCCTCGCAATTGTGTATGTTTTTAATAGTGACGCTGTTATAGTTGCTGGCTTGGTTTAACTGGCTCAGTTCTGTCAAGAACTGGGATCAGTTAGCTTTCTTCGTGTTGTACTTGCGTGTCGTCCTTTGAACTAGTGTGCATGTTGCTTTTGCGAGCATTATGTTGAATGTTATGGCGTTGTGGTCAGAGTTCACCAAATCAGTGTCGACCATCCAGTCCTCCACTATGCCCAGAATATCCTCCGTTCCCGCCGTTACGTCTACGAAGCTGCCGTACCGCTTTCCTCCTCTGATGGTATCAAAAGTCGGTGTCGACCCTTGATTGAGGACGTGAAGTTCCAGTTCTTCGAGGACTCCGCTCAGGTCCTCCTCCTCTTTGTGGTCTTGGACCGGGCTTCCCCACCAGTTGCTCTTGGCATTTGCGTCGCCGCCGATGATGAGGTGTTTGAGACCACATAGACTTTCTCTAACATGCCTTAGTTGGATCAGGTATGGCTCTATGGGGAGATCAGGCTCAAAATAGAAAGACACCACGGCAATTTCCCAGGCGCTGGAACGGATCCTCACTACTGAGATGTTGTGTGTAGTGAGCTTCGGGACCGGTACAACTTCAAGGTTGTTGTCAAATACGACAATGGCTGCCTTGACGGTTCCACTTCCTTGATCCGCACACTGGTAGACTCTCGCCCCCTGGTAGTCCTTCATTCTTCGTACCCCACCCACATATGGCTCCTGAATCAAAGCCAAGGACGTTTTGGTGTTGGTACCCTATAGCCTTTTCTTGGCATTGCTGTCTTTGTGTTTCCTGTCACCACTTTAGCAGTAGACGACCTTAGATCTTGCTAATAGGTCCCACTTTGCTCGTATCGGACACCTTGCCTCGAATGCGTTGTGGGCCTGGTCTCGATTTTTAGCCTTGGTGCAGTTGCAGCATGTGGGGAGCCCACACATTAGGGCATTCCGGTCGCATATGCCCAGCATCGCCACAGTGACTGCAGCTGTCCAGCTGCTCCTGACAATGCTGTCTGCTATGGCCGTAGCCCAGACAGCGGGAGCACTGGATCAAAGGGGAGTAATCCTCTACCGCGGTTGGACCCCACGGCATCTGGACTAGCCCCCTCCCGGTCAGCCGCTTCCATATGGCGGTGCTAGTTTGCGCAACAATGTGGACGACGTGCGGGTTCCTGGTTTTTTTTCATGAATTTCACGATTAAACCCCGGTCGTTGCCCTTGAGGTTGTTCTCATCTGCAAACTTCCTCAGCGCCTCCTCTGCCTGTAACTTCTGGTTTTCCCCTTTTACGTGTCAGAGGATTACTAGGGGGTTTATGTTCACTGCCGATTCGATCTTAAGTCCCTTTGCCTTTTACAGTGCAGTTTTTGTTTTTTCTCTTGCCTCTTTGCTACTGCAGCCCAGTACAACCTTTTGGTTTTTTGCTTTACGTATGAGCTCGTACGCAGGACCGTCCTTTGAGTTCATCAATTGACCCTTCACCTCGTTCATGACCTCCTGGCTTGTAAGCTGCGTGTTCTCTGACGCTACGATCAATGAGTAGAGGGGCGGAGCAGGTTTGGGTGCTTAGCTGCTTCTACATACGAACTCCTAGTAGTCATTGTCTTCATTTCGTCTTGCATTTCTTTAAACTTTTTGTTGGTCTCTTCTTGCGTCCTTTGTATGCTTTCGTTGGTCTTATTTATAGCCTCTTGTATACTATGCATAAATGTTACCAACTCTGGGCTGCAGTTGGAGTCCTCTTTATTCTTTCCTTGATTGTGTTTCTTCATGTCCTCTATTGTCCTCTTCATGTTTTCTATGTCTCTTGTTTTCTCTTGTATTACTTTATTGGTTTTTTGAGCTTCTTCATTTTCTTCTTTCTTGATCTCGTCTATTTCATCCGTTAGCGTTTTGACAATTTCTTGCTTGTCAATAGTTTCTTCTATCAACAGCATTATAAGATCAGACATAAATTCCGCTTCCAAAATAATTGCGGCTTTCATGTCCGATGTAATTGTTTTAGCGCTCGCAAAGAGGGCCTTAATGTTGTTTTGTCCTTTCTTCCCTTCTATTGTATACTCCTCCATCGTATGAGGTTTACAGCGGGGTACATAGCCAGGCACATCTTCCAGCGCCAGTTTTGTTTTCTGCGTTCTTTGTTTCCATTTTATTCTGTTTTGTTGGTTCTACCTTCTTTGATGGTCTTCTAAGGGTTATTTCCTCTGTCTTTTCAGTTTGTTTGTTGGTAACAGTGTCTGTTCCACCGCCAATAATATAGGGAGGTGTCATATCTACATGCATCATGCTGATCTCCCTAACATTTTTTCCCTTAGCCCTTCTGGGTAGATCAGTTTTGTCCATATTTATAATACTTTAAAAGAAATAAAATAAGATTAAAATAATATAAGAAAAAAAAAAACCTACTGGAATTGAATGGTGCAAAAGCAATTTGATTCAAAATTTTAATAAATTAACAACACAAATCGCACAAGCCGCAAACAATTATCGGTACTATCAATTTTACTACAGATACTAACCTAGGTGTAAATTGGACGGACAAAGTTTTGTTTACTACACTAGAGTGAACAAAGGAACGATGAAGGGACAGGTAGGAACAGGCTCCGCGGCAACGTTTGCGTGTAGTGAGTGAGAGATGTTGGTTTCGTGTTTGGCGATGTTATGATGCTTAGTTAGTGTCTCGTTGCAATTTGTTTAAATTTTCAAGTTACGGTTTAATTACAAGTACCTTCATTTGATAAGTTATAATAGACTAGTTTAAAATATTAAATAAAATAAGGTTACAGTTGTACAATTAAAATTTAGGAATTGAAATTAAAATTATTAATTAAATATAAATTAAATAAGATAAAACAAAGTAAAAATTGGATTGGATAAAATTAAATAAGTATTTACTTATTACCTATAACTATCCACTAGGTACCTACTTAGCCCAACTACAATATGACAATGTTTAAAATGTTTATGTAATTTTAAATAAGATCTTAGAGATAATTTTTTGGTCTCAAAAGAGAACCAACTGTCATAAACATACACAAAAACTAAAGTATAAACCTACTTAGCTCTTCAACAATAGATTACTACCTTCTTAGCTTGACAAAATATCACAATATTTAAAAGGTTTGTAAAAGTTGTATAAGATCTTAGAGATAATTTAATGGTCTCAAAAGAGAACCAATGTCAGCCTTTAAACAATAGGTGATTTAGATCGATGCTTTGAGTCTAAGATATTTTTAGGTAGTGCCAAAAAGGTCACTTCTTAAGGTCAAAAAAAAAAATATAAAAAAATAATAAAAACGTTCGACGCCCGCGCACAATATCGCTGTGTATTAGACCACGCTCCGTATTATCACCTCCGAAAAATACTCAAAGTACACTTTAACCTGTGAAGTTATATTTTATATACTCGCGAAGTGAAGGGCTATTTAATTGAGTGTCGCAAACAGTTAACGGATACGTCTATGCGTTCCAGAGATACAAGCAAAAATATCCCATTAAGAAGCAAATTGCTGGGGCTAACCCTGACCTACCTCACGTAACATAACTGGAAGCGTGCATCGAGGCGCGTCGCTGTACCGCTGCGTCACGAGTTTCACCGAACTATACCGAATCAACACGAAGGACCCAGCGGCCGTCTACACTCACGCGCCACGCTCGTAGCACACTGCTACGGTCCTACGGCTACGACGTAAACATTACCACTAAAGAGCGTTGAGTTTTAAAATCTTTCAACCAGATAATATACCTAACACGCGTGCATTTCAACAACATACCAGCAACATGAGCTTACAACACTCGCCAAAGAAAAGCGGATTAAGTATGAGCGGCAGCGGGAATAGCTCATCTCCGAACCTTCATTCATTAACTCAAGAAGATAATGAATTTGTCAACCAGAGAAAGAGAAAACAACCAGATTTTGAATGTGAAATGAGCGAGCAGATAAGTTCGTTTCGTACAGAAATAATGTCATATTTTAAGGATTTCGCCAAAGAACAAAAGGAAGATTCCTCTCGAATACGTCAAGTTCTCAACGAAATTAAAAATGAAATTAAAATTTTAAAACAGTCAACTGAAAATTTATCTTTGAAGTATGACAACATACACAAGGACTTAATTTGTATAAAAGCTGAGAATTCTGAAACACAGAAAAAAATTACAATACTCGAAAAGGATGTCAACTTATTAAAAAACCATAAGGCGGGACCATCTCAAACTCTAGATGCAACTGTACAAGAGAACATCTTTTATGAATTCCAAGATCGTTGGGAACGAACTAAAAACGTCGTTATGACGGGTGTTCCGGAGCTTAATAGTACAGATGTAACCAAGAGACAACAACATGACCTATACCAAATTATAAATGCATTAACACCAATAAATGAAGGTGGTCCAAAACCTCTGAAAACTAAAAGGCTGGGAAAGTACCTTCTCGATAAAAGTCGACCTATAAAAATATTTTTTGATTCTGCAGACACCGCTAAAAATTTACTGCGCCTTAAACAAAAACTACAGGCTGGTATAGGGCTTTACGGTGATCAAACACCAAGTAAAGTAAACATTTTAAAAATCTAAAAGACGAAAAAATGCAGCGCGAGCTAGATGGTGTGCTCCTCCCAGACTTATATCAGATTGTCAAAGCGTGACAGACGATTTCAAAATATGTGAAATATTTAACAATTTTTTCTCATCAATCGGTATAATATTAACAGAACAAATCTCTAAATCATCCCAAAATAACAATACAACAACACATATATTAACATACGGCTCAAATACCCCAACTATCCAATTAGCTGAAATAACTCCATGTACCGTAAAAGAAGTAAATGAAATAATAAATAACTTAAACGTAGACACTAGTACAGGTATAGACGAAATAAGCACAAAATCTGTAAAATGTATTGCAAATTTAATATCAGAAAACCTAACACTTTGTAAAAATAAATGTTTTTCTGCAGGCTTTTTTCCTGATAGTCTTAAAATATCACGAGTTACCCCTATTTATAAATCAGGCACTAGGACAGAACCTGGTAATTACCGACCAATATCTGTCTTGCCCGTAATATCCAAGGTTTTTGAGAAAATTTTATATAACCGGATAGCTGAACATTTAGATAACTTAAATTTCTTAACTAGTATGCAATATGGTTTTAGGAATAAATCAAATACTCTTTCGGCCACAATAGACCTTGTAACAAAAATTAAGTTACATCTCGATCAAAAGAATATAAGTTTAGGTATTTTCATAGATTTAAAAAAGGCGTTTGACACAATAAGTCACACTACCCTCTTGCAAAAACTTAAAGACCTTGGTATAACGGGAAACGCCTTCAAAACTCTTGAATCGTACCTAAATAACAGGATTCAGTATGTCAAAATAGGAGATTATTGTAGTAGCCCCCAAAAAATAAAATGCGGAATACCACAGGGTTCAATATTGGGTCCTTTATTATTTTTAACATATGTTAATAATGTCACAATCTTAGGTTTAGCAGGACAAATTACTTTATATGCCGATAATATCTGCCTTTTTTATTTTGGCAAAAAACTTCTCGAACTCCTTGAAAAAGCGCAAAATGATTTAAATATATATAATAACTGGTGCAATAGTAATCTCTTAACAATTAATACTAAAAAAACCTCCTACATGATTTTCTCAGCTAAAAATAAAAAGATCCCACAACACTCCCCGCTAATTATTAACAATGAAATCATTAAACAGTCTCATCAGGAACGTTACTTGGGACTACAGTTAGATGATAAACTTACCTGAAAGTGCCACATTGACAAGGTTAGATCAAAACTCATATCTTTGAATGGTGCATTGCGTAAAGTGATTGACTGTATCCCAAGTAGGGTTCCAATGACTATATACAACTCTTTAGTAAAATCTCATATAGATTACCTTGTTGAGGTATGGGGATGTGCGGCTGAATCTAATCTTAAAAATTTACAAATTTCACAAAATAAAATTATCAAAACTCTATTTAAATATAATCGTTTAATGGACACAAAATTACTGTACGAAAAAACTAAACTACTTAACCTTAAACAAACCTACACATACACAACATGTATTCTGATTAGAAAGATACTAACAAACAAAATACACACTGAACTATCTTTTTCAAAACGCACTTTTAAACATCAATTAAGAAACGCAAATAAAATTAGTTTAATAACTCCAAGAATTAACCACGGTAAACATAACATAATGTTTGAAGGAGCACAAATGTACAATAATCTACCAAACGACATTAAGGCGTGCAACACGTTTGGCCTTTATAAATCAAAATTGAAAAAGTACATCTACGAAAAAGTTTCTTAATGTTATGTAAATACAGTGTGATGTGCTGGACAATTACGTATGTTTGAAATTTCAAACATTTTATGTTATTTAAGCTCATTATAAGTGAACTCTGTTCTTTATGAGTAATAAAGTTTCTTTAAACCGAATAATTAATAAAGAGTTTTGGACAATTATGTACTAATTCGTCTAGTCCTTCCCTTTACCCTTCCCTTTAAAAAATACAATTAAAAGGGGCGCAAAAAACAAAAAAAAAAAAAAAAGAAATTTGCCCCTAACTATTAAAATGGAAGAGATATGGGGTAAGGGGTAAAAACCCAAAAACTATGAAATTTTATATCTCTGCAGTTTATCGCGAGAAAATTACAAATTTTTCGCCCAACCAATGAAAAAGTGGACTACAAAAATACAAAAATAAAAAGAGAATTTATAATTTATTAAAAGAACCGAATTGAAACTTTTAAAACTTTAGACATAAAACTTCTTAACTTAGGGTTCTCCGATGGGGATGCTCGAAGTGTCCTCGAGTTCGCCTGGCTGCGCTGCTCCGGACTGGCTAGTTGAAGTCACCCGGCCGCGCTCAGAAGTCTGACCTCGTGTAGTGAGGTTATAAATTTTCCGGTACTAAAACCCCGATAACTCAAGGGTATCTTATCTGAAAATTCAGATGTTGATATCGTCGTGTAGGGGCTGCTGAGGCGCAACTTTTGGCGTTGTCAGATCCCACGCGTCATAAGGATTGATGAAGTTACTTCACTTTATCCACTTTTAAAAACACGACCACGTGTTGGTTTTTCACAAAACACTTAATATCTTCGGGTCGCAAAAAATGAGCGAAAAACTTAAATCGCCGGCAGATGGGCCTCGCCGAGACGCAGCTTTTGGTCTATTGCACTTGTTGCTGCGATTAGAAAACCCACCACTTATAATTTTTAAGTGTGGGAGCACGCGTTTTCGCACCTGTTAGCTACTGTTTTTTCGGACGAGTTCCAATAGTCGTGATTATAAATGCTTTACTTTAAAACATACGACTTATAACGCCTAAAAATGATGTCTTCTAACTGTGGGCACATGGGTACTGCTGGTAAAGGCCTCCGTCATCGTTACCGCTACAATTGATTGGTACCTATTTGCTTAAAACCAGGACCTTCGGCTGGCCGACTACATGACAAAAATGCTGTAGCTCCGGATTACCACTTTGCGACAACTACTGGCAGTTTGCAACATGTTTACATGACACACGATTTCTCTATTTCTGTTTGTACTTATTATTATTATTTAAATATTATTAGTTCAAGGTTTAATATAATTTATTCAGTTTATAGGCTACATAAATACAGCATGAATCTGTTATATAAACAACTCACACTAGTAAACTTTTATAAATACCAATAAGTTTGAAAGTTATAATAAAATAATATGCTAAAAATTAATTTGTTTGTGTCAATAAAGAAGTACTTAATAAAAGAACCCACATCCTAAAACTTCACAATCATAAATAGTTTTATCGACCACAAAATGTAAATTCTTTATTCTCCATAGGTATTTACGAAAAATCTCTGTCTAGTCGCGGAGGGCCAATAATTTCCATAGACGGTTTCCGGCTCAGCAGACACCGGCAGAGCGGCATCAAAACTCGGTGGTTCTGCTCGACTCACCACCACAGAGGATGCAAAGCATACGTGCACACCCTGGACTCTGATGAGATCATAAAATGCAAGAACGTGCACAACCATCCAAGGCATTATTGAGTTCCTAGATTCTCGTCCGTTTGTGTAACAATAAAAATTTTATAAAGTACTTTTTCACAGTTATTTATAGTTCATATAATTATTATATTACATAACTAAGACAACTAGAAGAATTTAAAGAACTGTTTTTTTTTTATTAAAGTGAAAACGAAGTATTTTAATTTGACTCTTAGTACTAATATACAGTAACCAGGTTGATTGACAGTAATGTGTGTAAAGTAAAGTGCGTAAAAAAAAATTAAATCATCGTCATCATTATCGGCCTATAATAATTGTCCACTGCTGGACACAGGCCTCTCCAAGAGCACGCCACGAGTACCATCTGCGGCCACTCTCTTCCTGCAAGGGCACTTACCTTGCACTTTGCTCTCAAGGTTGGATTGAAGTTTGTAAATTAAATGTATTTAGTAGTAAACATTTTTACTTTATTATACCTACTACAGAATTATTTTTCTTTTCTTATATTAGGTATTATCAACCTAAGTAACTCACATAGGCTGAATACTAGATGAATAATGGATTATTGTGTACTTAGCGCTGAATAAAATTACTTAATAAAAGCAGAGTAGCATGCTATTCAGCCACTACACTGCTTAAATGGGCACAAATTATTCAGCTTTAGTTCGCAATTGCTGAGTAATATCATTATAATAACGTTATAATCGCAGTATAAGGTGTAACAGGTGGTAACAAGGCAAAATACTAGCAAATTAAGGAAACACTAGTTACACTTTATTTAGACAATTGTCGTCTATGTACGCTTTTATAGTAATATTTGTTCTGTAAGAACGTCTATTAATACTTTTGGTGACAGATGATTCATATTTATGACAGTGAGAGAAGATACGTTTTTAAAATGATTGTATGATATCGGTATATGTACCTTTTCTTAATAACTTCATTATTTTACGTGAAAGCTAGTGGGAATTCAAAATTACTGTTAGAGTATACATATATTTCTAAGAAAATTTTCAAGCGCCAGTGCATAAATAAGTTTTTACTACAAATTATACTAAAATAAAAACATTTAGGCGAAAACATTTCGGGTAAAAATTGATTGATTGTGTCATTATTCTAGTCTGTCACCGATAATCACATTAAAAATATTTATTTGTAATTCCTTATTTTACTAAGTTCGTGTTAAATAAATAAAATTATGTATATCAGTGTAGATATTAAAGGTTATACAGAATATAAATGGTGGTGAAATTAAAGAGCGATGTGAACCGGTATTTTTCAACATTACTGTCGTAGCCCGCGTAATGGGGCACATATGTCTGCTTATTCAAACTTAGCCGTAATAAAGTCTTACATGTGAATCCATATACGGCAATACACTGATAACTGGCTGAATAACATTACTGTCGTAGCCCGCGTAATGGGGCACATATGTCTGCTTATTCAAACTTAGCCGTAATAAAGTCTTACATGTGAATCCATATACGGCAATACACTGATTACTGGCTGAATATTCGTTTGAACTAGCAACGATGAAATGTGTGATAAAATACATTTTTAAGGATCCGCATAATATAGACTGATCCATTTTAGGGACTTGTTACGTAAATGAATTGATCCGTTACAAGATTCACGGGGATATACTTATTCAGTCAACACTAGATTAAATCAACTGATGTGAACCTCTATTAAGTAATATACGTTATAAAATACTCGAAGTGCTCTTTAAGAGTAATAATAACGTTCAGATGAGCTTGTAAACAGCCACTATTCAGTCGTAAATAATAGCAGTATAGATACGGATCAACAGGGAAATTTTACACCATTTACTGAATAACACACGAAATGTACTCCTTTATATATCATATAACTGTGTAACAGTACACATGTACTCCCTTTAGAAGGCAGCGTTTAGAGGTATACATTTACTCTATTATACAGCATATTGACATATTTGCCACTACTTAATTGCCCTCATTCAGTAAGTAGGCTTTTAAAATTTAAAATGGCTGAATAAAAGCGTAGGCTGTATACCAAATAAACGCATCTTGCTGTTTAAGGGTGAAGAATATCTACCATTATTTAGTTCTTATTCAGAATATAGCTCCTTGTGTACTAATATTCAGCTTATGGATCACCAGTGAATTATAATAACGGTTTTAATACTCTGTAAGCAGCCATTATGACCACAAGTGATTAAATATACAGCTTTCTGTGTTACTTGGGAATGGTATTATCCTCAGTTGACTTAGTACTTCTAGCGTCTTAAATCTTAAAAATACAACAAAATTCGGCTTCATATCTTGGGTTCGATTCCCAGTTCAGGAAATGTTACATGGATTTTTCGTTTGCTAGGTTTATGCTATTCTATGCTTTGCTGCATGTTTATGATCACGCGTAATGGCAAGCGCTGTGTTTAAGCCAATAGGTTGCTACCCATCATTTGATTATAGAGATGACTTTTTTATTATTTTTTTTAGGCATTCCTTTTCTAGTAAAACATAAAAACTCATAGAAACCAGGAAAAAAATCCAATACTTACAAACATACCTACACATAATCACGACTATTATCCCCGAAGGGTTAGTCAGAGACTAGGCAATGAGGACAGCAACAGCAGTTCTCTGCCATAGTCGACTTTTTACCAAATAGCGACTGCACATGTGTTGAGCGTTACACGTGGTGAGCCCATCGCCGCTCTAAGCTGTTGGATGTACGTGCAGTCCTTTGTTCGTTAGCCGTCTTTCAAGACCCCCAAGGGAAGAAGGGGGTGGTAGTATCCATTCACCAATACGCGACACGGTTCCAAAATTAAAAAAAAATAAAACTAAAAAAATATATTTATCAGACAGCAAATATCCGTTATGTGGTTAGTATAACAAAAGCTTGACTCCTATGTTAGTACATAATAACTATTGTTTGGGACAAACTGGCCATTTACGGATGGCAACTTTTGTCGTCATAATTTGTATTGACAGAATTATTGGCTGTCAGTGTGACACACACTTGTTGGAACAAATTGTTAGGTTAGGACATCATCGCGAGGTCGTGTAAAAAGTATTGTACTTTGTTGTAATTTTGATATGTAGGGCACATAAGTTGATTCGGGGGGCCCGTAATAATTAATAAACAGTGTTAATAAATTAGTACCAGGGCGGGCTAGTTAAAATCAGTGATTTGTTTGGTTGACACGTACACGTGTCGTGGCGTGAACGGTGTTAAGTGGTGCGTATTTGTCTGGGATCAGTACTGAGGGGTAGCCGACGGGTAGTTAGGGCCTCTCCCCCCACCACAGTACCAGCTCTAGTAGACGCGCCGGAGTGCGGTCTACCACTGACAGCAGCCAGGAGCGGCGGGTCACCATACCACCTGGAAGTGGTATCAGCGTGTCTCAAAGGAAGACTAAAATGTAAGTCATTTTAGATTAATTATAAGTAGTCAATAGTCTCATAGTATATAAGTAGGAATCGAAGTTGGTTCCTTGGTAGCAGAGCTGCTGTAGGGAAGTCAGTCGATGACCTCTCTGGACCACACATTTAGGTTACCCAGAGCACGGTTACTTGATTGACCTCTCTATAACATACAATTATAATAGAATAGAACGAGTGATATGGGACCACGGACGACTAAAAATAGAAAGACTCCTCGTAACGTACTTAAACGTGACGCGCAAAAGTAGGCCAGTATTATTGTAATTATATAAGGCGACTGCTAGAAACCGCAAGAAACTTCAAGGGCTGGTCAGGTCAAGTGTTTTAAACATGACAAATAAGAAATTTGTGCTTTTTTCATTTTTCCTTAAATATTCATTTTATGAATTTGAATTTGATAGTCTTTGAGTATCTAATTTATTTTAAAGCAATAACATAAGAAAAAAAATAAAAGAATTAACTATTAAATAACAATTGTTTACAACGCGCGGGCAGCGAGCGGCCGGCCGTTGACCCACCCGCCGCGTCAGCTGGACGATAAGTATACCTACGTAAGTCTGCAATCTTTTTTGTCATTTTTGTCATGTTTGAAATACTTGACCTGACCAGCCTTTGAAGTTTCTTGCGGTTTCTAGCATTCATCTTATACAGCACACCTTACACAAAGGTACGCCGATCGACCGTCATTGTGATGTCAACCGTCCCCGTGACAGCATACACACCAGCATAAGGTTGCTTCAGTTGTTAGTATCGCGGCGCGGAGTCCTTCTTTTTTACTCGTCCGTGTAGTCCGTGTATAGGACATGTGCGTTGTTAATGGGCAGTCCCTACTGTCGGTTAGCCTTTCAAAACACGTTCCGGCTGTAACGGATTCGACGCGATAGGGATCCTGCTTTTTCCGCAAAATATTCGGAAAACTGTCGACCTTCGCGTTTCTGCAGTGCTTCCGCAAACATCCCGGACTGAATGCGAAGGGCGTCGAACAACTTCTTGGTATATTTGACCCACATGTTACTCGATTAAAAAGAAGTGCAGCTTTGAAAAGCGTGTTTTTGACTGCATCCGATCAACGATAAAACCTGCAAACCGACGTATTCGCCCTTATCGACAACGCCCTACGTTATCTTTCCATATCTTATTAAATCTTTTAAATCATATGTAACGATGTGCCCAAGATGTTTAAAATGATTACCTCTGCATAGTGGTGAGCCATACAACCGTATGGGTGGTACTGAACATTTGCTACCAGCACTAAACACCATATTTTATACTCACTCTTTTTGCTTATAATTCCTAAAGCTTTTAAGTCTAACATCAACATTGGCGGTCTTACTTGCAAACACTATTTATGCATTATTTAGTTAATCATTGTTTTGTCTACGGCACACATACAACATTCAGTTATAGTGTGAATAAAAAAGTAATAAAACAATGTTAAAGTATTAATAATGCATATTATACAGTGTTTATACTTGGCATCACATAGGAGGGCGCAATGTATGTAATATAGTAGTATGATTTGTCGTTTGTTACCTGTTGTATGTTAATTTCTTTCTTTCATACTTCCTTTCTTATAATTAAGGCCCATGAATTCGCAAGTGAGCATTTATTCAAGTTATCTCTATTAACCAATTCTGTTTTCAACACTTTCCTAGAGCCAGTGTTCAATATATCTTCTAAAGGCAACCCCATAATATCTCTGGACGGATATCGGTTCAGCATGCATCGGCGAAACAGCTTCAAGACTCGATGGTACTGCTCCACCCACCACAATAGAGGGTGCTCGGCAGTTATTTATACCCTGGACAATAATGAGATCGTTAGGTGCAAGAATGTGCACAGCCATCCTAGGATTCCACGCTAATTCGATAAATGGTATAAATGTTAGTAGGTAATCAAGTAAGAAACTAGTTTTTTTAAAGATAATTATGAAACGAAGTAGGATGATGATAAAATAAAGTCTTAAAGTTCTTATATTAATATAAAGTCTTAAAGTCCACATGCCCCCATAAATTTATTCGCGTCCGTAGGTTTAGGGATGATTTATATTAGAGCGGGCCGGGCACGGGGCGTGTCCCGTCCGGGCCCGGACGGCGCCATTGATTTGAGACGTTGCATACATTTTGTATGAAGCAGTTCATATTACACCTTGCATGATCCGTGTCCCGTCCGGGTCCGGATATCGGTTCAGCACGCATCGTCGAGACAACTCCAAGACTCGATGCCACTGCTCTACCCACCACAGCAAGAAGTGCCCGGCTGTCGTATACACTAAGGATACTGATGAAATCATCAAATGCAACCATATGCATAATCATCCGAGGGTGGTAGGCGGAATCAATTAATGTTAAATTCGAACATTTATTCCATAGCACTCAAGTATATGCATTACGTACACGTATGTATACTTAGTAAAAATCATATTCTATAAAATGTAAGACTTATATAAAATGTAGGTTTTTCAGTCATTCAAAAGTTATAAAAAGTGAAGCTATCTTCAGTCCTGAATGTTGTTGTTGTTGTTGTTGTTATGACACCACACTTTATCTGAAGCTGTCAGGTAAATTTACCTAATGTTCAATGGTGATGTAAGTCATGCACATTTTGAATGTATTGAGTGGTCTGTGGTGTCAAACAACAGTTTGGCTGGTAACTCTTGGTGCAAGTACCACTAAGGGACTTGTTTACGTTTGCGGAAAATTACTAGTTTAAAATTGTCATGTTTGGCATGATCATTTTATATAGCGTATAAGGTATGTACAAACGCGATGCTACTCGTATAATTTTGATGCAACATGCCTTTAACAAAGTAAACGCAATAAATGAATGGTTAATTAAAAATTTCAAAAAAAACTTTTATTGAGAGACAATGTCAAATATTGTTTTCGTGGATCAAGTATTTATATATTACTGGTAACACTTATGCTGAATTGTGATAAAAGACTAGTGCTAATGTACCAATTAAAGTCTATGCTAATCAATACTAACTGAAAATTACTGCATATGCGAAAATGTTTTATTTGGTCCTTCGTTCACATCAAAACGTAGCAACGTATCAACGTTTTTTATTTCATTGTTCTCGAAAGCGAAGTCGTGATCATAGACTAACAACAAAATTACTAAACTAAATTGTAACGGCTTTAAAACTTATTTATTTCAGTATATCGACAAAAAGTATATCGCCAAGTTTCTCATCGTGGACAGCATTTAATTTCCGTACAAGGTTATGCCTTTTTATACCATAGGAGCTGTGGTTTGAAAACTAGATGGCGCTGTCCTAGATACTGGAAAGGTTGCAGGGCAGCCATCACCACAATTGAAAATACTATCATGAAGTCCAATCTTCAGCATTCACATACCGATTAATAGGTAAAGACTAGTAATAATGGATTCAGTAAACTTATCGGTGTCGATATAAAACTTTTTTTGATATTTACTGGTTATTTTAATTCCTTTCCATTTTGTAATTATTTCTTAATTATCATGTATTCGTTATATAAAAGCAATTCATTCGATCGTGCAAGCTCTGTTGAAAGAAAAAACTCATTATCAGTTTCGTAATATTTCATTATTTGCGTTATATCTATCAAATAAACTCGAAGATAACGAAATGTTGAAAAAAATATCTACCTGAGGTGGAAATCGAACCCACTTCCTCCGCAATCATCATTTTTTTCAACGTCTCGTTATCTTTGAGTTTATTTAAGCGTTTTTAACGCAAACGATCAAAAATTATGAATCTATAAAGCAGTCTTGTCATTAACAGCATGTTTAAAATATTGTTAAATATTTTCTTTCAGATCTCTAAAGATATAAAATCTAAAAGGTTTAAAAAGACTCTGTTGCTATAAAAACACAGTCACAAGCGTTGAAAAAATTCGTCAGGTCTAACCAATACCTCGATGGCGAAGTGGTCAACGCAGCCGCCTGGATTGCGGAGGACGTGGGTTCCATTCCCACCTGTGATAGACATTTTTTCAACTTTTCGTTATCTTTGAGTTTATCATTCTGTTTTTATCTGTCCCACTTCTGGACTATGGTATTCCCATAATAATATGCAAGTATTATACGTGCATATACTTTCGCTAGCTTGACAATTGTTTTATGCATTTCAGAGGCGGTCTTCGAGACGACATCAAGAGGGGCTACCGTCATATACCTCGCTGGGTACAGGTTCCGCCGACACATGCAAATCGGCTGCAAGACCCGCTGGTACTGCGCCAGCCACTATCATAAAGGCTGCCGCGCTGTCATCTATACTATATATGACCGCACTATCCTTAAATGCAATAACAGGCACCATCATATCGATTGAATGGTAGCCCCTTTCTTCTCCGAATATCATTCGTCCGAAAATCAAAATCCGTAACGCGTTTGCTATAATCATCACTATTCATAATGTTCGCGTATACGAAATTTTGTTTTACCTAATAGTCTTTAATTCTAATGCTTTTTGTCATAATATCGAGTGCTATAATAATAAGATAACCTAATTTATCTTGCTATAAAGTCACATGTCCTTATAGTTATATTGTATGAGCCATGACGTCACTCGGTGCGACGGGTTCGGTGCACAACGGGTGCAAGGACGTCGGATTATTGTACGGCAACAGGGCTGGTGCTTCATGTGCTTAGGTCCACACGGCACAGCAGTGCTCACAAGCTGGGGCTTGCAATTTTTGTGGTGGTCGACGGGTGTCATAACCTAAATATGCCCGGGATGTCTTAGGGACCCTGTGCGGAAACAGCCACAGGCTGACGGAGATCCCCACCGGGGATGTGCGCAGGGGTCAGGGACCCGCGCAAGGACGGTTGCAGGAGTGGTTCCACTGGGGGACCCCCTCCTATGTTGGGCCTGGGGGGTCGACCCCAGACGGTTCGGGACCCAACCAACAATATTATGACGAGCAGCGGGCGGGTGCCATTGGGCACCGACAACCTACGCTGGGGTGGTTCGGTCACCACCCTGTACGCGCCCATGCTTGTGGCAGGGATCGTGGGTGAATTCCGCACCTTCGTCGCCGGCCCATCTCCCATCGGCTCGGCTATCTCCTCCACTTATGGAGCGCCCACGCCTGGAGGCACTTCCTCCAGTGTTCGGGAGATTTGGGCACTCCGCAAGGACCTACATCAGGCGGGATGGTAGACGGTCACCTTATCGTGGTGCTTGGGACCCGTTGGTACAAGGGCGCCTCCCGCCACGTGCCAGTAGGAGGGGAGGGGACTCGGGTCCCCAATAGGAAATTGTTGCCTACCCGCGCGTTGCCCCCAGACCAGAGACTGTTTTGCTTCCTACACCCTCTGTTTGCGTTTGGGGCTCTGATGGCAGCGCTCGCCAGGCTGGCGCCCGGTTGGAATTATTGCTGTATTGTGTTGAGTTGGCTTGCGGGTTGGTTGGGCAACACCATTAATAATAAATATATTAATAATAATATTCTCATTTATGCGCATTATCGGGACGTCCTACGGTTCGGAAAGTCGTGTTTCGGTGCTTGCCTTGTTATCGGCTCAAGACAGCCACAATGCAGCCTGTCACCCGTTTGCCTGTCTATCTACCAAGGCGGTGCATCACAAAGTAGTTGCTGATCTGACGACGGGAAGCTTTTAATTCTAGCTTGGACAGATTTGTTTCTCGTAGGGGACTGCCGTCCCTGATCCGTTCTGTTAACGGAACCAATTATATGTGAGTACGGTACGTTAGGTAGGTGAGTTTTGAATGTAAAACGGGTGAATATCGGAACAGCCCTCTCCCGTCGGGGCATCAACTGGACCTTCAGTACTCCGGGATGCCCCCATCGGGGTGGAATTTTTGATTCTGCGCTAACTTTGAGGAATTAACTACGGTATTTTGTAACAACGTTGTCACGACTGCCTGTTGATGAGGAACAGCAGGACCTGTCCGGGTGAGTGACTGGCTTAAAATCAATGAATTTATAGGTGTGGTGCTCTGCCTACTAAAAAAAATTACGGGTCAATAAACTAAAAAGGTGTCAATGTCAATTGAGAAACGGTTCATGTCGGTCTTTATTCGTATTCGGGTCGGTTTCGGAAATTGTAATGGCGTAGCATAGCTGTGAGTGCGGTACCTACGCTGGTTGATTCCATCGGTGGAACAGCGCCAGATCTTCATAATCGGTTAAAATAAACCCGCGAGGATTGTTCGCGAATGTAGTCCTGTCGGCAGGACTTGCGCTCGCGATAGTCGCTTTGGGAGGCTTTGTTCATGTCGGTACATGGCCACGTGCATTAGTTGTGAATTAACAAGAAATCAGATAATATCTTGACAATGTCTTTGTAACCAGCCATCGGAGGCTATTGTGTGTAATTAATCGGACGGACTAACGCTGACGGCAGCGTATATTCGGCACATTACCTCGCGGTTGTTAGTCTCGCGGGAAGATATTGCTTGTGGAATGGGATTCGGTTTCCTGTGAAAAGAGGACACTGGTCGGTGTAACGGACGTGTGTGTGAGCGATTTAGACCGCCTCTTGGATTCGGCAGGCGGGGCACGCCACCGAGGCCGGCGTCACATCACGGCAGCTGGGCTGCAACCATCCTGTTTCCTTCCTAACCCCAACCGCTCATCCTAAGGTTGCAAGGCGGGCTAAACATCGGACCAGTCGGTACCTAAGTCTATAGAATTTAAGTTTAGGTTAAGATTTAACGCTGCGAATCGCAGCTAGCTTCAGGCAACCCATGATCGGTGACCTGGTGGTCCATGGTTTGTCTGAATCAATAACATATTGTCACATATTATTTATTTGTACTATCATCATATTTGTATTATAATTTTACTTTAAATGTAAAGTGTTAACGTAGATTTGAAAGGTTTGCTTTTGCCTGTAATAAATAAATAAAATTGTCTGGTCGTGTTTAATTCGATTATCGATGGTTGATTGATGTATGATGTAAAAGGCAAAGTTCTTAAAAAACTCTTTGTTATTTTCGAAAAAATCACGTGTTTTCAATAGCAGACAAAATCCTCGGTGCTCACGACGCGCGACGATGCTTCTTCAATCATTATGTGCATCAGACATGCGATGCGGCGATGGGCTCACCACCACCTGTCACGCTGAGCACATTAGCAATCGCTATTTGGTGAAAAGTGGACTATGGTAGAGGACTGCATTTGCTGTCCTCATTGCCCAGTCTTTGACTAACCCTTCGGGGATAATAGTCGTGATTATATGTATGTATGGATGCATTAGACACCTCTAGACAATCTCTTCAAAATGTTTGTTTTTTTCAATTAATATTTAGCTACTTATGCTGTAACATCATTTTGTTTTCAGGGTTCGTTTGATCATTGCAGCGAGGTCACGTAAAACACCGTCTCGTCAGAAACGCATAGAAGAAGTTTTACTGCAACAGTTTACTTCTTATTAGTTATATTCATCCTCCATCACCAAAACACTATCTAAAAATGTAGCAGGTGCCAATATAGAATCCTGATGCCGAGCCCAGCCAAAGTACCAAATTAAATGTCCTATTAGCACAAATAAAGCAGGTATCTAAATATTGTTAGTTAAAATATTGGGGTGCGCTTCATTAAATAGAACTGCGTTTGATATATTAGTTCACATTTTTATCAGAATGTTAATAAAAATATTTAGTTTTTTTTGGAAATCCAAATCGGTCAAGAAATCAAAAAGGTACTTATTTGTTGTTTTCCCCGAACCGGCAGAAGTGATCGCCGCATAATGGGGAGCATCAGGCCTTCATCAAGCGCCGATAAAGCGATGCTGAGTCACTTCCTGGAACGCGCCCCTTTCAGATCAGGTATCGAAATAATGTTATCCTTATCAATAGTAAAAGGTATTCTTTAATTAACGTTTATAACAAAAAAAACGAGAAAGAAAATCTAAAAAAATTGTATCATAAAAACGTTAAGTACCTACTTTTTCATGCTAGCACCATGGTTTAATTAAATTATGCTCTTCTTTCTTAATATGTTATGGTACTGATTTTATGTTCTGCTTTCAGGTATTGCATCGCTGGTGGCATGTACGTATAACTTTTTGTCCTTATTCAATAGCGAGTATCGTCGATCTACCTTTTCAGGCAATTTTAGGCACTTTTTAATCTTCAAATAACATAAAGTAGTGTTATATAGCCATTTTGTAAATGAGTTGTCTTAACTAGTCGTTACTAATATTACAGATGGTTTTTATCAGATAGACAAGTTTTGTTAGAGTATTGAAACATTTTGCTTCACTTGAATAAATTTGGATATTTGCCTCGGATATTTGCGTGCTTTAGAAGGCACGTAAAGCCGTTGGTCCCTGTTGTCGTCGTAAGATGGCAGTCTTTAAATCCCACCAACGTTCATTGGGCCAGCGTGGTGAGTTATGGCCCAATATCCACATGTGATTTTGTCCAAAAGGGAAGGCCTGAGGCCAGCTATGGGATATCTATAAGCTGATTATGAAATACGATATTTGAATAGAATTCACTGCAGCGTGCTAGGAAAACCCTATATTTGACTCACAAACTGTAATTTAGTAGTTAGGCATGTTGTACCATGTTTATTGTGAATTGTCTTTCGTGCTGTGAACTATTAAGTATTTTAAAACAGAAACTACCTATTTTAAATAGTTAAAACGCTGTCTTGCTCATACACCGAGGCGAGGGAACGACTTCGGGTTGCATGAGAACAGGAACTACCTAACGAAATATACTTAATAAGAAGCTCTAACTTTACTTTCGATGGCGGAGCACAACGATGCTACTGATATGAACATATCAGCGCCTAAGAGTCGGTTCATGGTCACATTCAGTGAGTGTTGTCAACTTAGAAAGGAACTGTCTGTACTGAACTTTTAAAAAATCGATATATTAACAATTGCATCACAATTTATTTTTGAAAACCTTATGTATGTCAAGAAGTATGAAAAGACATTTGTTAAAAATTATGATCTTTATAACTTAAACACTCGTAGGAAAAATAAGCTTGCCGTCCTTAGTTTTAGACTTCATAAAACAGGTGGCTCTTTCTTGGGTAAATGTGTAACGCTTTATAAAAAACTTCCACTACATATTACTGAAATGTCTTTACATATATTTAAAGCCCATGTTAAAAAAAACCCTCATGAGTAAAGGTTATTATAAAGTGGAAGATTATGTAAATGAAAAATATGTATGGACATAGTGCATGTACGAGCATAACATATTAGTAATTTGTACATTGTGTAATTTGGTAACGATATATTGTTTTATAAATGTCGTTACTTCTATATTATTATAAATCTGTAGAGTTTCTTGCGCCCGTTCTTCTCCACAGCTAAAAGACTTCCTGAATTCGGGTGCCCCTTCCATCCCAATAAATTTAGACGATTCAAAATGCTTATTTTAAGTTTAGTGAATAAAGAAATTTTGAGTTTGACTGACTGGCTTTTGTAACACAAGTAATTTTTTCAAAAGCCAGGGCTACTTTATATGTAAATTGGTGATTCTTGCAATAAATATTTTTTCATTTTCATTGTTTAAAGTCGTCGCCCCGGTCTCAGCACCGCGCCACCACTTATTTACTCATGTGGCGACTGCCCTGCCGCTGCCGGTCGTATCCAATTTATTGTTTGTTTCTGCTACCGAGAGGTACAATTTACCAATTCTTATTATATCTCTCTTGTGAACAAGGTTGTATTTATGTCTTTCAGTGTCACTGTATATAGTTTAATTACTAATGTCACTATTATGTTTACCAAACGTAACGCAATGACTGTTACTATATTGTTTACCATTTTTTTTCAGTGTAACTTTAATGTTTACCAATATTTTACCTTTCTCATTCTATTTTAACCATAGTTTTTGTCAGGATTTTATTCAAACTACGTACTTAGTCTATTGAAAACTTTGTTAAAAACAACTACTACCTACTATCTATTTCCTCTTCCTTGCTCTAGTGCCATACTTTGTGACGGGCTCGCAAGGTGCCAGGGTGATCTACTGCGCCGGCTACAAGTTCTACCGCCAGCGGTACTGCGCCAACGGCAGCAAGACCCGCTGGTTCTGCGGCATTCACCAGCGCATGACATATTTTGTTAGATGTTTGATGTTAGGTGTTAGAAAACACAAAACAGTGTCGAAGGAGACCCGGCTTAAAGCTGCATGTCCACTAGAGAAGAGAAGTGAGGACAGGACCAACCAATTAAATCGATATCGAGCATCACTTCAGAACGACTGCAACTATTTATCTATTTCTTTTTGTAACAAGATTTGAGACAAGGTTTGTATAAAAGATTTTATGTCGTAAAAACAATAATACACGCAAGCCACCACGAATTATTAATACACATTTTTGTTATTATATTTCATCACTATTGTTCCACCAATAGTTGTTGTTATAATTATGCTTAGAACAACAAATATATTGCCTTATAAATGCTTATATTACGCTCAAGCCAGTTAGCTACCAACTTTTTTGGCTTTGCAGAGAATAGCTTTCTAGATGTTCCTTGGTTTTTTCAGGTGCCCTCTTCGGTATTTCACCGCGAGGAGCAAAATACATACTTCTGGGAGGCTACAAATTCTTCAAACAGATGCACTGTGGCATCAAAACAAGGTGGCAATGCGGGACCCACAACAACAGGGGATGTCGCGCCAGCCTCTACACTATTCAGGAAGAGATCATAAAGGTCAAGAACGAGCACAACCACCCGCCACCATCGCAACGCATTATAAACTATTTAAAAAATACTTATTCATAAGTTTTAGTTTATTTGCTCATTTAACCGTGTCGCGCAGCGGGGAAAGAATACTGCCACCCCCTCTCTTCCCTTGGATGTCGTTAACGTCCAACAGCTTAGAGTGGCGATAGGCTCACCACCTGTCACGCTGAGCACGTGTGCAGTCGCTATTTGGTGAAAAGTGGACTATGGTAGAGGACTGCTTTTGCTGTCCTCATTGCCTAGTCTCTGAATAACCCTTCGGGGATAATATACGTGATTAAATGTATTTATAAGTTTTAGTTTTCTTTAAAGGCTTATCCTCTTTTTTGCACAAAAGATCTCAATGTGCTAGCAAGAGGGAGACCTCTGCAGGCCCCACTAAGAGATAAGATAAGATTTATCTGCATTCAGTACAACTCGTTTAGCTGTTGTGTGTGTCGATGTGTGGGTTGTACCTACGTATAGCTTTAATGGTAGGTAGCTTAACTACTCGATATATCATAGTAAACAAACAAATGACAATTTAATATTATTTTATACAAGTTATACCAAATAGCACTTCTTAGTGAAACCACTAAGGTTTATATAATGCTACTTATTATCGATCGATCTTATTAGAATAGTAGTAATGATAAGCGGTGGGCTCTGCCTACCCCTCTGGTAAACGGCCGTATATGTTTGGATTAAATAAATAAATAAATAAATAAATAACTTCTACGCTCACTCCAATTATCTAGCCCAAGACAAGCTTCTGTTGAAACTTGTTAATATGGTTCAACTAGACAACGGATAAGTATACATTAACATGGAAAAAACACCCAGACCCGAAATGAATTTAGAAAAACAGTTTTTTCTAAATTGACCCGACCGGGAATTGAAGCGCGCTAACTAACCACTCGACCACGTAGGTCGGATTAGGATCAAGTTGTTAGTAGCTTACCCAACTAGCAAATTGGTCATATAAAAACTGTGCTATGCGACTTTTGGTTATATAACTGTTGAATTGATGTTTTTAGACAACTACAACGTTGTGTACCCGTTATTCCTATTACGATTTAGTCCCGTAACTAAATGGTCCACTAAATAAGTTGAGTAAACGTTTTTACGACTACTTTATACAACGTCGTATAATGGTATAAAAATATAGGTTAAGTAAACGTTTTTACGACTGTATTATACAACGTTGTATAGTGGTGCCTGTGTATAGGTTAGGTAGACGTTTATACGACTGATTTATACAACGTCGTATAGTAGTGCCTGTGTATAGGTTAGGTAGACGTTTTTACGACTGATTTATACAACGTCGTATAGTGGTGCCTGTGTGTAGGTTAAGTAGACGTTTTTACGACTGATTCATACAACGTCGAATAGTGGTACCTGTGTATAGATTAGGTAGACGTTTTTACGACTGATTCCTACAACGTCGTATAGTGGTGCCTGTGTATAGGTTAGGTAGACGTTTTTACGACTGATTCATACAACGTCGAATAGTGGTGTTAGAGTATAGGTTACGTGAACGTTTTTACGACTGCTTTATTATATCGTCGTATTATTAAGCCAGGTTGTAGGTCGGATAAATAAAAAATATATGACACCATGTATAAAGGGTTTATTTAAATTAAAGTTTATCTGTTCATGTTTATTATCTCACGGAACTCTAAAATAATTTATCATGGCCGACCATCTTGGTCGCAAGAAACCGCGTTATGCGACCTTTCCATTCTATAATTGATGTACAGAAGTCGTTTCTTAACTTAGACAAGATGGCTGCTATTTTAGTATGTAAACAAATTCGAAGCAATAGTCTACAATAATTTAATTTCAAGAAATTCGAAGGGGGCGTAAAAAATTTCACAACAACACACCTATATTTCACCACAAAACTAAACGTCCCATAAGAACTAGGTGCACTGCACACATTTATCCTTACACTCTGTTCGTGTATAATATTGTTAAAGTAAATGTAAAAATAATTAAGTAAATTATGACTTATAAACCGTTTAAATTTTGTATTTGATAACACGCACTTTTCAAAAACATCACAGGAACGAATGAATGGAATGATCTTCAGTTCATTCTATTGTGTACAATAAAAGACTATGTTAAACACTTAACCGACATTACAGTCATCTTCTAATGTCTATGCAATTGTTATAGGACTTCAGTGGTTCGATAACAGTCGGTCGAAAACTTTTATGTAACATTTAAAAATTCTTGACTGACGTTTATTTAACTAGTAAATAACAATAATGTCGTTTAATATGGGCCTATTTCGCGTTGTATAAACGTCTACGACACGTTTATATGACCCACTTTATAGAACCAAAAGGAAATGTAAAACGTTTTCTCAACTATTATGCAACAATAATTTGTTACTTACTCATTACTTTATCTTGACGTTTAAATTTTGTCAACAACACCACCTCAGTCCTTATGTGACTACGAACCCTGCCAAAGGATCGAAACGTCATTATCAAATAGTAGGTAAGTATGTAAAATGTAATTACTTACATCTATGAGTACCTACTAATAAAATTAAATAAGAATGCCTGAAAGTCAAAAATATTTATGATGAGTCAGGATTAAATCCACTGCTGGAGCAAGATATTTTCCATATACCTACTCAGGAATTTTTAACTGTTCATGTTGAGTTTTGCTTTTCGTGCCAATCGATATATTTATAGAGAAACATGATATAAGTAGAAAGTTACTGTGTAATCCAAATGAGCTGAATAAACTGACTTATAATGTCTTCTGCCATATTATACCAACGAAACTTGTGAATCTATTACAGACAATTAAATAGACAACAAAAAATACTGATTGAACATAAAAGATGATTCGTTCGAATAGAATTTTTGTATAAAGTTTTTAATAGAAAATGTAACTAATAATATATCTAATACATTAAAAATTAAAATATATATTTATGTATATTTGCAACAATAAAATAATTATTTTTCTTGACCTAGAGTCGATCCAACACGAGCAGGTACTCAAAAGTTACATTTTTAATTATGATATGTTGATTGAAAGAGTCAACGATCTAAACTTGCTCAGGAACGGTCAACCTTTTTATTAGTGAAAGATTGTTACAAAAACTTCATGAAGTTCAGAGAAATACCCTTTATGTAAACTTACATAATGTCTGTTTATAATATTATAGATTTCTTCTTTCCAGGGCCAATGTTCACAAAGACCCTAGAGTGATCATGTCGTCCATAAATGGTTACGAGTACCTTCGCCACAGGAACCTGAGGATGGGGGATATAGGTGGCGATGCCGATCCAGGGGAAGGGGCTGTTAAGCTGTGGTATTCACAATCAAGCAACAAGTCGTCACGGAGCGGTGGAAACATGACCACCCCCTGATTCAGTCATTGGAGTATTGACAAGACCAACGTTTCTAACAGTATCGGAGTTTTTTATCCGTTACATTTAATTATTTGCGTTAATAACGCTTAAATTAACTCGAAGAAGAGAAGAACGAAACATTGTAAAAAACATGACTGTCTACCTCAGGTGGGCATCGCACCCACGTCCTCCGCAATCAGGGCGGCTGCGTTGACCACTCCGCCACCGAGGTATTAGTTAGACCTGACCATATTTTTCAACACTTTTGACTTTATGTTTTATAGTAACAGTGTCTTATGGAGTTTTTTATTTTCACATTTTCATCGCATTTTTACCTCTCGTACTTTCATTCTTCATACTAAGTAATTATTTCAGGATCACATTTTACACTTTTGCGATTACCAAGTAATTTGTTGGCTTGGACTGTGTCTACTCTGTTTATGGATAAGATACGCTTTATATCCCTCCTTCCACTTGAATTGCTTGATAGGATCCATAATTTGGTCTAAATGTATCTGAATTTAAGACGAACTCAGATACTCTTACCATTTTATTTAATCGCAATTTTCTTGAGTTTGCCATTCGTCGTACTATAATGGAGTGTTGTTTGATTAATTATTATCATTGTATCTTGTGATGTAAATGGAAAGCCTATGAGTTTGTGATTTCTTGTCTATTTTTTAACTGTTTTTACTATTATTTTTCTTTCTTTAGTTATCTATATTCTTATTTTGGTTCTCTATGAGGTAGTACTACTCTGATTTTTTACGAAACTCTTCTTTGAATTCTATTGACGATGTATATTTTCTTTGATAATAAAAACACTTATTTTTGTACATTTATATTATATATCTACTAGACTTTTCTGTAGAAATGCTTATAATAATTGTAATTTTGTTATGACCCGTAAAATACATACATAATCACGACTATTATCCCCGAAGGGTTAGTCAGAGACCAGGCAATGAAGACAGCTAAAGCAGTCCTCTACCACAGTCCACTTTTCACCAAATAGCGACTGCACATATGCTTAGCGTGACAAGTGGCACAGTATCAGGTGGTGAGCCCATCGCCGCTCTATGCTGTTGGAACGCAACACGGTTAATCCGTAAAATACCTAAATAAAATATTCAGTAGTAAGGATTCAGGGTGAAGTGCGGCAATAATATGTCAGTTATCTTCATGACAGAAAGCAATGCATTTCCTAGTTATAAAAAAAGGGATTCTTACTTTCGGCTTTACGGCACTGACCTAGAAAAGTTTACATTCCATGTGTGGCGGCGCGGCGGCGGCTTACCGCCTATAGGTATCACGCTGAGTTCATAATGCAGTTGTTTTTTGTGAAACGTGGCCTGCGACAGTGCACTACTTTTAGTCCCCATTGCTTGCTCTCTGGCTAACCCTTTAGTGATAATAATCGTGAGTGTACGTATGCATGTGTTATACAATCTATATATTTGTTCTTAAACAGATGCAGTGTTCTCAAAGACGTCCAGGGGTTCTACAATGCTCACAGTACGTGGGTATGAGTATCTGCGACACACTTCCAGCGGTGGCAAGACGAGATGGTGCTGTCGATTAAAAAGCTGCAGAGCTGTGGTGTTCACAGTGGATAACAGAGTAGTTTTGGAAAGGAAAGAACATAATCACCCCATTACTTAAAATAATCAGCGGGAATTAGTGTGTTACAAACTAATAATGATAATTAAACAGTTTGATTGTACCGAATGGCCCATTTTTTAGATCATGTAAGATCAACAAAATCAAAATCTTTTATTGTATTATGTCACTATTTACGTGTACTAAGAAACAAAACGAATAAAAAAGTAATGACATGAAATAAAATGCAAACCGCTATTGTACAATTCCTTCACTATACGCGCTATAAATCTCTCTCATCTCTAATAATCTCTGTACTATTATCACCTACACTACATAATATATCGCACGTGTTCCAGTTCCGATCTTCACGAAGTCGTCCCGCGGCACCAGAATCATCTACCTCGCCGGCTAGAAGTTCCTCAAGCACTCCTGCAAGGATGGCTTCAAGATACGCTGGTGGTGCGGCACCCACAACGGCAGGGGCTGCCGCGCCGTCATATTCACCATCGACGAGAAAATCATAAGGTGTAACCACCACAACCATCCGCCTCCTGAGCGACTTTAGTGTTAAACCGGCCCCTATAGACAAGTGGTAACCGGTTTATGACGATTCGTTAGCGTTTGTCAATTGGTAGACAATCCATTTCCTCATTTCACTATATCTATGTACTGGCATCCTAAATCAACTGTCAGCGTTATGAAAGACGTCCATGCGCCAGGTCTACCAAACTCGCGCAGGAGACCAACTACGACAACCACACCACTACGATTTTTAGTTAAAATGCATAAGTACCTAGTTTTATCAACGTAAGCTCTGCTGCCGCTGCAATTTAGTGGTATGTTGTTTTGTGGTGCGTCTGTAACATCTATAAAATGTGTGGGATGCTTACTTTTCTCACTTGTGATACCAACATAGCACTAGGTAGCAGTATTTCTTTTCTACTTCTATACTATACAACTTCAACTGGATCGAATAGTGTAGAAAACTAGCACTTAGCATTAATTTTCATAACTTTCATACTTCATTTCATAACCGGTTTAACGACAAATGACATCAATAGAAAATACTTAACAATGGTAGCTGCATATTATTTGTTTACTGGTAATTGTTGATTTCGTATTAATTAGTTGTAATATGTATTAAGATTATTTTCTTATATACTTTAGGAAGGATTGCTTGTTTACAATTTATATTATGGTCTCTTAATGTAGGCAACTATATTTTTTTATTGTACTGTAACGAACGTGGGTAGGTATCGTTATAAGAGTAGAATATCCGAATATTTAGTAGAATATCGTAATAGTGTTTAAGTACCACAACTTTCAGCACTCACTGTATTATATGCTTTTGAAGTATGTGTATTATTCATTAGAGAAACGAGTAAGTACGTAAAAATTAAACGTGGACTTTTAGTCACTGTCGGCAATTTTAACGGCTAAATAAGTAGTAGGTACTGTAGGACCGTCTGTTTTTTAACGACGGACGTGGGCGACGAATAAGGGCAGTTCTTGACGTAGGCACTATCGCGGTTTCCGTCGCTTTACCTGAATTCAGTTTCCTATATACACTTCAAAGTTTATCCATTTTTTTGCATGAAGTTATTTGCATGCTAAGGTTAAATACAGAGATAATTCAGCAGAATAAACGTTCTTTAAAAATGTTTTTCACAAAGTTTGTAGATCTCTTACTTGCTTGCAAAGTTTAATTATAATTGGCTCATTAGTTTTTACCATTTTGAAATTGGTTGTTTGAAATCGAAATACGTAAACCCGCGAAAATCCCTTGCAAACCATGTCGTCTACACTACAGCCGTGCGATTCACTAAGCGAAAGCCTTAATAGCTGCGGCTGCCGCAGCGCTGAGAAATGACTCTGTTTCTTACATATTCATATAATTGGAAAGAGACAGCAGATCACAGCCATGCGCGCAGCGTCTATGTGTCGCTTAGAGAATCTCATAGCAGCACGGTCCCGTGACCGGCGGCGGGCGGAACGCTTCAATCAAAAATTTCTGCAAACTGGTAAAGGGACGATGACTCCGATGGTAAGTAGGTAGGTACTTTTGTCCGTCACAAATAGATCACATAGAATTAGACGCGGGCTTTTTATTCCTTTTTAGTCTGTCGAGTGATGGACGTGATCTGACAGACGAGGACTTTTTCTCGTCGGCGCAGGCTTCAACGGTATGTCTCCATATTCTAATTGTACTTACTGTTTTTCCATAGACAGACCGACGTTCTTCACGTCCAAAATTGGGGCAAGGATCATGCAGCTTCGAGGCTACCACTACACCCGTCGCTCAGTCTGCTCCTCCAAGGTCCGGTGGCTATGCACCGAGAGCAGGGATAGGAGCTGTCACGCTGTGGTCGTCACCATTGGTCACACCATCATCGACCGGCACAACAAGCACAACCATCCTCCCAAATAACATTGTGCTATACCACTCCGCGACGAACGCGGGGCGGTATGAAAACAAAATGATCTCTTGTAAGAAATTAGCGCTGACGCAGATTATTAGTTTGTTATAAATTTTAGTTAAGGTATTTGTGAATAGGGATGATTGAAATCAATGTTTTATTAATTAACAATAATTAAGCTTTTTCGAATGTTCTATGTCATCTGAAGTGTACGGGTCGGTAGACCATATACTGTAAGACCATATACTAGAAGTAACGGCAAATAACTCAGTAAGGGTAAAATAACAACAATAACTTTCTACAATATGGTAAATTCTAAACACCCGTTTTACTGCATTATGAGTTGCACTTCAACTAGGTCAAAACAAAACTGAAGATAGGTTTAAACCATTACTTTATCATATTTTTAATGAAATAGCTGAAAAACTATATTTTTAAAATTATTGGATGTAGATATACATGAATATATATCAATCATTTCTATTTAGAATAACTGTTTCACTATGTTATCGAAAATGCATTCATGCAGTAAAGTCGTATTATATTATTAATCGTAGAATGGCCTACGCTAAGACATCTATGCGTACTCGAAACTGGTACTTACAGAAGTGTTTGATTTCATACTACAGAATTGTTGTAATTTTGTGTCCTTTTTTAACACGCTTTTATTTGGTCGACCTGTATGTAACAAACTATGTAATGGAATCTAAGGTAACTATTTTAACCATCTTCCAAGGGTAATGAAAATTGGCAGATGTAAAATATCAATCATCATCAATACAAACACTTGCCAGCATCAATTGAACATTTACAATTGTCATTATGGTTCGTCGAATTAAAAACTCCATTTTAAATAAAAGGTAGGTACATGAGGAAGGCCCAAATAAGTCCAAATAAAATAAAATGTTATTATTGTTTTAAAACAGTTTTTAATCAAGGCTGCGAAAAGCTTCATAAAAATAGTTATAATGCTAGCTGTATTGTTCTTTAAGCAGCATATCAATATGTGTATCAATAATGTTGGTTTAAGATTCTCTGCTACACTAAGATTTGTTGATATTCAGCAACCTTCTTAAAAATATATTTTTTCGAGGTTTTTCAAAGTATATTTTAAACTAGTGCAGTGTTGGTTTAATGCTCTAAGCGTTGCCAGACGTGCGATAATTATCGTAGATCCACGATAATTTTGAGGGGCATGCGATAAAAAATAATATTTAAGTATCGCGCGATAATTCGTATAATTCGTCGACTTTCCACGATATTTTTTGTTAGTTCTACGATAATTATGTTACTAAACCTGGTTTTGTATCGTTCAATCACAGTTCGGAAAGAACGTGTCGCAAATAAATGAAACCACATTCAGTACTTTTTCTAGGCGATGATCTTTTTTTTTAGCTTGTTACGTTGGTTGGTAGCACATTTAGAGTACAAGAGTGTGAGTGTATGTAATCTGTCTTTTTCAATGCGATAAAAACACGATACTTTTTCAGTAAATCTGGGATAGTTTTGACCTACGGATCTGGCAACAAGATGAAACTGTATGTATATCTTTGGTTTCGTCTATGTCAGTCTATGAAGGATGCCTAAAACTCTCCTTATTTTAGATTTTTAAAGCTTTTGGGTAACATATTGTTGATCTGATTATTTATATAGCTCAAAACTGCATTGTTTTAAGTTTTTATAAATCGCTTATTACCACTATAAACGTAGTTTTAAGAGAATTACTTATCTAAAAGATTTTATATTTATTGTTTGCGAGCTACAAAAGGGGTAAAAGTTGTTTTAATTTAAAAATCTTAAGATTTATTTATTTATTTAAGTGAGTTAATGTTTATACACCAGAGGTTATTTTACTTACTTCAAAAACTTGTGATTTCCTTCTTTTTTTCTCTTCTACATAAGTTTGTTTTTCCTTTATATGCTGTAACGGTTTATTCAAAGTCCATTCGATTCCTATTCGAGGTATGATTATCATGTGAACAAAACATTGTGATATTAATTGTAAATAATAAGCACTTTGTAGGTAATATTGTAAGAGTATATTTTCGTCCGTCGCGAAAAGGCAGACACTTTTGGTTATAATATCATAGTTTGCTTGCGTATAATCGTTATTAATGTTTAATTTAAAATTTTATGCATTTTAATGTTCGTCTCTATATATATTGTGTAACTGTATATTTGGGTTATTCATTCCTTCTTTACATTGAATATTAAGATTATTAATGAGGTGTGCCTTGCGTGTCCATATTCTTGCGAAGTTATGTCGTCTGATGTATTGTAAGTTGTTATAGTCATTATTACGATTTATATTAAAGGAATGTTTAATTGTTCGCCTTCTCATAATAAATATTGATGGTCCTGTCTTATCATTATTGAGCAAGTATTTCTTCTCGGCTATAATTAACTTAAGAAACTGTATCGCGTAGCGGTGAAAGAATACTACCACGCCCTCTCTTCCCTTGAGTGTCGTAAAAGGCGACTAACGGACTAAAGACTGCACATACATCCAACAGCATAGAGCGGCGATGGGCTCCCCGTCTGTCACGCTGAGCACTTGTGCAGTCGCTATTTGGTGAAAAGTGGACTATGGCAGGGAACTATAGTCGTGATTTTATGTTATGTAGTATGTTGTTGTAAGTATACCCAGTGTTGCCAACCGTACGATTTAAATCGTATTCATACGACTTTTTGGTGTCTGGTGCGATGTACGATCATGAGTTCAAAATCGTACGACAAACATACGATCTTATGAAAAGTCATTATTTTCGTACCAAATTATGAAAAATAGTACCTCTAAGTTGATTTTTTCCGATTAAAAAGTAGTATTTCAAACTTGAACGAGTCATAAAATATTTAGCATTTGTAAGAACGCATCCAAAAATGTACAGAACTGTCTGTCGCACTCACTCTTTATTAATACTGTGTCGTCCTCTTTCTTCTTTGTCACCAGACGTTCCGACAGTATTACCTTTATCTATGCACCAGACTCACCAGCACGGTAATTCCCCAGCCCCAAGTTTGTGTATACAAGTTGTAGACATTAACAGTGTTAAGTTCAGTGTTTAGTAGTTTTTGATGTTTGTTTCGGAGTTTTTATTATAAAACATAAATACGTATTACCTACGTCTAGTATTGATATTTTTAGTGGCGTGGTTGGTGTTTTTACTTCGCTTGGTTTTCGTTACTAAACTAAACTAAACTAAAGTTTGTAATAAACTGTCCACAGAGACAGTTAACGGGACTATATTGGTGGCCCAGCATGTTATAGAACATGGATCGTGTATTGATTTTAAGCCATCTAACGAAATGCTATCGAAACTTTATGTATAAAAGATTAAACACGATAGTGAATAAAACTACATAAATAAAAAAAAACTTAAAGGAAATTGGTAGTTTTATTGAGATTTTAATGCGTACTATTATTTTTTTAGAAATCCGAGCAAAATACGATCTTTTTTACTATGTGGTACGATCTCCTCAAAAATAAAGTTGGCAACACTGATACCTACAAAAAAAGTTTTTAGACGTTTGAGGCTAAATCTGTGCCCAAAATTATGTTAATGTTTCAGTTTCACATAACAAACAATAGGTTTCAACTTTATCTATTGTTTGTTAAAGATAGTCTGACGTCCTATAGTTCGTACTTACGTTATTATATATATTTTTTACTTTTGCTTCAAATGCTCAATAGTTACGAGGCTGCAATAACCCTGCCACTGCCTTTTGATCAGTGTTTAACCGGATTTCTCCTCCACAGATCCCGATGATCCCGGTGATTCCGATGTTCCAGAAGATCCCAATAATCCCGATGTTATATTCCGGATGGTTGTAGATCAACAAGAGGTGGTGACTTGGCAAGGCCACAGCTACCGAGTACACGGCAAGGGGAGGAAAGGCCAGACGAGATGGCGGTGCTTCACACACGCGAGAGGATGCAACGCATTCCTGATCTCCATAGAGGGATCTTCAGTGAAGATTATCCATTAACTCACCATCATCTACCCGTATCCACTGCTTGACAAGCCTCTCAATGCATATACAGAGCCACTATTCTCATTTTTTTTTAAATTTTACCACGCATTTGGCATTCATCTCACTAAACGTTAGGTGATGTCGGAGGGTTTCCTACACAACGCTTGCCGAGTCGCGGTCAACACTTCAGAACACCTCTACTCCAGCAGTTATCCTTCAAGGGGATAAATTTAATTTATTGATGGAGAAATCGAATCGACAACGTTTAGTCTAAAAATTGCTTTTGAAAATAGAGGACTAGTTTTTTCACTGCTGATTACAGTTTCTTGAATCTAATATAACAATTATAATCTAGCTTATAATAATTTCAAATTTAATCTCAGTGTAGTGGATAGACTAAGTTCGCTCTCGTAGCCAAATTATGATGTCTTCTTGCTCTATGTATATCCCACATTTATTCAGAACTTTCACACTTTATGACGGTATACTTATCATATATTAAACAAACAATAAAATGTAGCAAACTTTAAAATATGATAATCAGATTACATGCCATTATTAATTATGTGATCATGGTTTTTTTTTACAATGTAATCGTTTTGTGTACATAGTGGTGAAAGAATACTACCACCCCCTTTCTTCCCTTAGGTATCGTAAAAGGCGACTAACGGTCTAAAGACTGCACATACACCTCTGAACTCAACCACCTGTCACTCCCAGCACATGTGCAGTTGCTATTTGCTGAAAAGTGAACTATGGTAGAGGACGGCTTTTGCTGTCCTCATTGCCTAGTCTCTTACTTACTCTTCGGGGATAATAGTCTTGATTATATATATGTATGTATGTGTTTATTTATTTATTTTATTACCTATCTCCCTTAGAGCATATTTCTCCCCATGTGTGTTCAGCATACAAATTGACATACACTTGCGTGCAATGGAATAAATGATTAATTTAATCGGTTGGTAGTTTTGATGAACCTCTTTCGTTCATTGGCTGGAAAGCTATCATCCGATCAACTCCTGACTGATAACAAGCGCTGCATTAAATTAAACAGGTTCGGATACAAATGTTACAGTGTCGATTTATTTGCACGCAAGTGTAGTTGTTCAACATCTATCCAGACAATTATTTATACCATGGTACAGAAACACCTTGCCAAAGCCGGCTCGATTTGAAGAGTATCTGTGGTTCTCAGTCGTGTCCTTTGACGTCACTTGTATACGCTTCTTTCTGTGTGAGAAAACTGGTGTTTGGCTCTCAAAAAGTAGTTGTTTCTGAGATATTTCTGAGATTCTGAGGACTGGATGAAATATGTATATAATTTTTATAGTAGAAGGAGGCAAACGAGCAGGCGGGTCACCTGATGGAGAGTAATCACCGCCGCCCATGGACACCCGCAAAACCAGAGGAATCGCAGGCGCGTTGCCGGCCTTTAAGGAAGAAATAGGGTTAAGGAAGGAATAGGAATTCTGAGGAGGAGGGGGGGGGGGGGGGGCTCCGGAACCCTCACTGGCCGGACGAAACACAACAGCACCAAGTGCCGTTATTTCACGCCGGATATTCGTGAGGATTCGTTTCACGTCGTAGAGGGTGGTATTACGCCGGGCGAGCCGGCCCAATGCGTGCTGCAACGCAGCGTGACTCTACCACTCAGTCAGTGTCACTCATTTAGCACCATCCAAGGGTCACGTGACCTTTGCTGCCGCTAGCCAGCCACTTGACTGTCGCGCGATTATAACGCTTATACGGACGCGCTCTAATGACCGTCTTAGCTGAAATCCATTCTAATAGATATCATAAAAATCTGATTACCACCTTCTCCTTCACAGATAAGCCTCAGTTTACGGTGCGTGGCAAACGCCGTCACCACGAGATGCTGACTTGGCGTGGCCACAAATACGGGGTACACAGCAGGGGCATCTGCGGCCAGACCAGGTGGCGATGCCATAAGCATGCTAGGGGCTGCAAGGCGTTTCTGATTACCATTGAAGGTGGTATTGTGAAGAAAAGGGATGAGCATGACCATCTTTAGTTGGTTAACCTTTTTTTTCTACGACAGGTAAGCGTTTGGCCTCTGTATAGTAAGTGATGATAAGGCCGAAGATGGAAGCGCGCTTTACCCGGAATCCTCAATCACTGAGGAACTGGCTATCTTATCACTAAACTGTCGTAACACAACAATCCTATAAACATCGTTGTTATGGCGATAGACTTTTTTAAGATGGTAATAGTAGCTAGCCAGGCTTAACAGCCCTACCACCAATGAAACCAAGTACACAAAGATGTAACTCCCGCTGGGAATCGCACCTGGGACCTCTGGGTCTGAGACCGGTTGCTTTGCCACTACACCACAGAGGCGGTAAGAGCTTTTGATTTTTAAACTTATCTTAAGTCTGGCGCTATAGCCACAATAACAGCATTGTGGTGTTCCGACATTCCGACGTCCATCTTCGACCTTATCGACTCTTACCATCAGGGGAGATAAAGGCCAAGTCATAGTAGAATAAAAGAAGTAATCTTCATACATACGCACCGAGCGCGGCTTGTATGTGAGCGCGGCCGAGCCATCCGTCGTCGAGAAACCAGACGCGGCTGATGCCCACTCCCCTCTTCACATTCACATCGGCAGACGCATCCGCAGACGTCATATGCGGATGCGTCGGCTGACGTGTAGGAGTGGGAGGGGAGGGGGGGGGGGGGGGGGGGGTTTGATATGCGCTAAAAATTGGCATTGGGGCATGAGCCGTACGTAATGCCACCGCGCACCTCTGCGTGTTTCGTCGCTGCGCCCACTGCTGCCGCTCGTTAAGCTTCTCAGCTGTTGTTGTTGACAGCCCTTCAGTTTAGGCAATTATCGCTCGCTCGGGGGCTAAGTCACCGTCCGTACTTGGTTTATTCTACTATGGGAATACAGATGAAGTAGTATAGTAGTTGAAGTTAGGCGACACTTAGCTTTAAGTCCCTGTTTAATAAATAATTAGAGGACATCATTTTTTTGGGCATTTTCTGAAAGTGCCGGCCAACAAAAAAAAATGGTACGTATTGTTAGAACTAGCTATTTGGAGAAATAGTTAATATGGCACAAAAGTTGTAGGATTGCTCCGAGCCAAGTTATACAAGTTTGAAGATTCATCATTTTCATACATTTATTGATTCCTTTTTTTTTGTATGAACGGAACAGATGAAGACCCCACAGCTATTGCGCTGCAATGACAATTGCTTCAGATCATTAGGTAGTTCTAGCAATATCTATCATTATTTTATGTTTCCCAGTTCCAGCACTTTCAGAAATCAATAAATGTATGAAAATGATGAATCATCGAACTTGTATAACTTGGCTCAGAGCAATCCTACAACTTTTGTGACATATTACTCCAAATGGCTAGTTCTAACAATCATCATCATCATCATCATCAGCCTATTAACGTCCCACTACTGGGCACAGGCCTCCCACGTGGACAATAGCACGTGGGGATATTGGGCCATAACCCACCACGCTGGCCCAATGCGGGTTGGTGGGTTTTAACGACTGTCATCTTACGACAACAACCGGGACCAACGGCTTAACGTGCCTTCCGAAGCACGGAGGAGCTCGAGATGTTTTTAATTTGGTCACCCATCCAGCGACCCGGCATTGCGAAAGTGGCTTAGCAAGCAAGATCGCAAGCCGAATGCGCTAGCCGCTGCGCCATTGAGCTCCTCCTAGCCGCTGCGCCATTGAGCTCCTCACAATACGTTCTAACAATACGTTCTGATTTTTTTTTGCTGGCCGGCACTTTCAGGAAAGGCCCAAAAATGTATGGAGCCTGAATGACCTCCTTTGAATTATTTGGATTTGATTGGTTTCTTGTTCAAATACTGATTTCATTTGTTTGTCTTGCTGGTTGTCCAAATAAATAAGATAAAATAAATAAAATGTACCTTTATTTGTATCATGATAACACCTTTGTACACTTGGTTTGCAATAAAGATTTGGATTTACTTACTGAAATTAATTTAATATTTACTTTTATAAAGAGACCCGTAATTTTATTTTAATAAATTTTACTTACATACAGATCACACCTATAGTGTTATTGTTATAAAGTTATTAAATGTTTTGTCTGAAAATAAAATAATTATTTTAAACAATTTATTTTAATAATAAGTCTTAAATGGTGAAAAGAGTGCACCTTTATCTCATCTTTTATCTCACAAGAAAGTGTGTAAAAAGTTGAAAGAAAAGTGTGTTTCTATTAGAACCTTTGGTACAGTAGCACCTAGTACATTCAACAATTTTAATGAATATGCTACAGATGATGACACAGACTCAAAACATTCATAATCAAAACGCCCTCTGTAACAAGTCCAGCAGACGGCGTAAGATACGACCACAATGGCCATTGGCCTTCGCTAGATGACCAAAAAGGGAATGCAGTCAAAAGAGGTCGGTGTAGGTACTGCACCAACGGAAAAAGTTACATTTTTTGCATTAAATGCAAAGTGCGTTGGTGCCTTATGAAAAAGCGTAATTGTTTCGTAAAGTTTCACTGCAAATAGATATTCGAATTTAACATTTATATTATTTTATACAATATCCCCAATAATCTCCATGTGCCCTTAGCCATGTAAGTATAATGCCGCTACATTTTTACAACTAAAGGATAGGGAAGAACCTTGTAAACTTTGTTTGCAATAAAGATTTGTATTTAATTTTGTACTGCTCAACCCATTCTCAATTTGTTTTTTCTCATAATAAAATAAAAATTTACATTATCATTAACACCCATTAGTGTTCGCGTTGTTATTCAGTAAATATCACAACATATTGTGTGAATACATCCAACAGCCTAAAGCGGCGATGGGCTTAATTACCACATTTCACGCTGAGCACGTGTGCAGTTGTTAAACGTGAACTGTGTGTAATAGTGGTAACAAACTTGCAATTGAGTTATAGCTCTATCTCTTTTTGTGCTATATTCATGTTCATGACGTATGTTGTATACAGCATGTTGCAAAACTATCAGTTATACCCAAAGGTTGTTAAAATACATCTTATAAAGAGTCGTCTGTAAATTTCTTAGTAACTTTGCATTAAGGTTTAGTTTTTAGTGAAAAGAGTTATTTTTAATGATTTATAAAAATATCGACTATGTTAAGGCACATGACTATTTCAGGTTCATGACCTTACTATCTACCAGGAGTAATACACTTCTGACCGCCTAGTACAGTAGTAACTGCAAGGTGGTCAACATTTTGTACGGATTTAATAATCTATTTTGGGTTTTTACAGTTTTTAGTCTTAAAGGACACCGGGCTAATTTAATCATAAAGGACTGATTACTATTTAGATATTGTTTAACTGTTAGTTGATTGTGTAGGTAATCTACTTGTGTAAAAATAAAACGACTCAAAAATTGGAAATAAAATTAGTTACCTACTTAAAGAAATTTACTTGTTTTATCCCAAATGGTCCTTCAGAGGCTAGGCAATAAGCACCGCAAATGCTACAGTCCATACTTAACCAAACACATGTAGGTATTCAGCGTGCCTCTTATCTTACGCCCCACCCAAGATAGATGAGTAGTATTCTTTTAATGAGGAACCACCACGCACTTACTGTTAATAAAAATATAAAGAGACGGTATTAGTTTTAAACCAGGGGCCTTACCATGAGCTCTTATTGATTTGATAGCGATCGACTCAGTTTAGGTCATAAACTGAATCGCAATAAGCTCATGGTGGTAATTAAGTAATGCCCCAGGTCTAAGTTTAATCCTAGTTTTGGAATAAACAGGGTCTATGCCATTTACTGATGCTTCCCTTCGGTCAATGCTGTAGTCGATGTTTTAATTTAAAAATACTGTTGATATCCATTTGTTTTAACATCATCTCGTCTACTACTTATTAAGCACGTCTTAGAAAAAATGTTGTCAATCTATGCGGTAAAAAGTTTATATTTTATATTTTCTGTTTGGAGTTCCGTAAAAACATTAAAAAGCCAAAATCTGCAGTCACTGCTTTCCTAATACATATTATTCTGTGCTAGTACTACAGTAGTACCTGCTGGGTAGTTTCAATTAAAACCACTCTCCATTGGAATAATAATTAAGATACGATTTACATTTCCAGAATTAGATAATGTAATAAATGTTTTACGACTGAAATCTAGTGTAAGTTTGTAAAAGCGCAAACGTTACTATCGCGTTTGCTTTTCGAGATTTTTGTTCTCGATCTTATTTACTTACAATTATGATCTTCTGCTTTAGAGCATTAAAAAAATAAAGTTTAATTCGCTAAGTCTATCCGTTAAAACTTAACTCAAACGCGATAGTAACGTTTGCACATTTTTACAAACTTCGTTAGGGGTTCGGATCTGATACTGTTAGCATGCTAAGTAAGTGAAATATCATTATTATAGAAATTTTGCATTCACAATGTTATATATGCTATATGCGGTTAGAGCAGTGGACCGGCAATTCAAAGGTCGTGGGTTCGAATCCCATTCGAGCTTCCTGTGGCTGGTTTTTTTTGTAGTAAACATTTTATCCTATGGTAAGTGAAAACCCACCCACTTAACTATCCTATCCATCAATCGATATGTTACGACGCTATAAAAGACTGTGTAATATTATAATAAATAGCTGTCCATCCTTTGTTCCGCTAGAGTAAAATGATTTAATTTTAATTATTATTATGCGGTACCCACTAAATTAATATTCCCAAAAGTACCAGGTCAACATTATTTCTAAAAATAGGAGGTGGGAAAATTCAATTTCAAGATTAAACCTACAGAAAGGTTTTGTGCATAGGTTAGGTAAGTACCTACTAACTCGCACCTACCTACTTGTTCCTATCAAATTAAACAGTCTAGGTAAATTAGTGATAACCTTATTTCATGCTATTTTAATACTGATGATTACGGTCTTTATCTTTTTTTTTTATTGGCAACGGGTAAGCGCTTGGCTTCATCTCACCTCTCACACAACAGAACCACTATTTTTAAATTAAAATGATTTCGTACATGAAGAATGAAATCAAATTCTAAAGCAAATCTCAATTAGTATTAATTTAACTATTTAATTTGGAAAATCTTTTAAAAGGGACTTTAAGTACGTACCTAAGTAAGTACCTAACTAGCTTAAAGGTCACTATACTGTTACATAGACACATATACCGATAGATGACCAGTCTGAAAATAATAATATTCTTTGGTTTAGAAGCTTATGACCTCTACAGCTGATCAGTAGTGATGGGAATCTTTTAAAAATCTTATCCTTGTATATTTTTCCTAAACTTCGATATTGTTTTTTTCCGAAAGTGCTGTGCCTACAGCATAAAGAACAGCACCCACCACTTCAGTTTTAAGTATAGTTACTGACATTTCAGGCATAACGGGTTTTTTTGTAACAAGTTGTATATGAACCAACCGTAAAATGTTTAATAATGGCTGATTTGTAAGTTTTGATGCCAGTCTAAGTGTCTGTAATACATCTCCATCAGAGCTCAGCTGCCGTAAAACTAGACAATAAAAGTTCTATCGTTAGTAACCTCTAGGAGTCTTCGTGACAGACAAGGGACCTCTCGTCTGAGAAAAACCGATACCGGTTACTAGCAATGGCAATATTTTTTTTTTGTATTAAAGCGAACTTTAACCGTCAAAACGATAGGGTGTATGCACACAGCTCCCAAGAAGCTACTGAGAAAATTCCGATGGTCGAAAGAGGCCACCACCCATCTGTGATGGTTTGGTGGGGCGTGTCCTTCGAAGGCGTGACAAAGTTCCATTTTTGTGAACAAGGGGTGAAAACACGAGCAACTAACTACCAAAGCGATATTTTAGAAAGGTTAAACCACTAAGTAAGTGTTAAACAATGGATATTAAGTAAGTGGTTAATTGAGTAAGTAAGTGGTAAACAATGGATATTTCAACAAGACACAGCACCAGCGCACAGAGCGAAATCAACCCAGCACTGGTTAGACGTGAATTTAACGGATTTCATCGCCTCTGAAGATTGGCCCTCTGCAAGTCCTGATCTTAAGCCTTTGGATTATCGCTTATGGAATATTTTAGAGGAGAAAGCCTGCTCTAAACCTCATCGAAATATCAAGTCGTTAAAAGCAGACTTAGTGAAGACAGCCGCTTCGATACCATTGGATGTGGACGTGCGGCCATAGATGAATGGCCAGTACGTTTGGAGAAATGTGTAAAAGCTAAATAAAGGTGGTCATTTTTGACAGTTTAAATATTTTTGGTAATCTACACAGTAAAACTTATAAACTACATGCTTTTAAAATTTCACTTTTTGTTTTTCTTTACACTAGACATGTTTATTTATGAGGGACATAATTTATGGCAATACGAGGTAAAAGCATTTTTTGTCCTTTATTTAACACAATTTATATAAAATGTTACACCGAAAGGGTTAATAGTATAGCAACCTATTGATATCTCACAAGATAGTTTGTAAAACGTTGAAAAAAAGTGTGTTTAGTACATTTGTTGCAGTATACAATCAATAACAATAGAAACTATTAAATTACAACCAACCGTGTCGCGTATGAAAGGATACTACCACCCCCTCTCTTTCCTTGCATGTCGTAAAGGCAACTAACGGACTAAAGATTGCACATACATCCACCCAACAGCTTAGAGCGGCGATGGGCTCACCACCTGTCACGCTGAGCACATGTGCACACACACACACAGTTGCTATTTGTTAAAAAATGGACTATGGTAAAAGCAGTCCTCTATAGAGGACTGCTTCTGCGGTCCTCATTGCCTAGTTTCTGTCTAACCGTTCGGGGATAAAAGTCGTAATTATATGTATGTATATAGTTAAAACTGACGCGGTCTCTTTCTGTATTCAATAACAATAAACGAGACAGCCGCAGTTTGAACCTAGGTAAGTAATACTGAGAAGCTCGATGGTGCAGCGGCTAGCGCGTTCGGTTTGCGATCTTGTTCGCTAAGCCACTTTCGCAATGCCGGGTCGCTGGATGGGTGACCAAATTAAAAACATCTCGAGCTCCTCCGTGCTTCGGAAGGCACGTTAAGCCGTTGGTCCCGGTTGTTGTCGTAAGATGACAGTCGTTAAAACCCACCAACCCGCATTGGGCCAGCGTGGTGGGTCATGGCCCAATATCCCCACGTGCTATTGTCCACGTGGGAGGCCTGTGCCCTGTAGTGGGACGTTAATAGGCTGATGATGATGATGATGATGAAGTAAATACAACTATTGTTACACGTCTAACACGTTTATTTGTATGAGCATGTGTTTCATAAAATATCACTATAAATAAATACCTATTTCAATAAAATATGATTGCTTTACTTTAAAGATCACTACCAATGTCATTACGATTGTATGAAAATCATTCGGGCACTTGATAACGCGCTGCAATATTGTTAAAACAAAATAAAATACAAAATAATCAATCAGTTTCATCCTGTCAGCCTTCTAAGCACATCGCCGAGACGTAGAGCTACGAACCAATCCGTCAAAGTACGTAGTTCATGGAACAGTGTGATTATTTTGTAATTCAGCCCACAGGATCATACTAACGCAACGTGGTACTCTGATGTTGCTGCTGAACGGCACAGATACGGTTACCGCAGGCAGAGTGGGCTGAGGACCTGTGGCGGTGCGTAAAGCACTCACGCAAATGCAAGTCCATGCTGGCAATGGTTGACGATGACGTTGTCCGCGTGAAGCCGCACAACCACAGCAGCAGTACCGACAGCGTCTTGATTGACTCTAGCAGCACCCCCAACACTTTGAAGTCAATGCCAGCAATGATTGGCGAGCAGGTTTTTAGCGTCAACGAGCTCAAGTATACTAAGAGTAGTTAAAGGCAGAATATCAGTCTTTTGAGTTTCTTAAATTGTTTAGGACCACCAGTTCAAGTCAATTAAGTGATGTCGCAAGAGCACAACCGTACCAAGAGTAGGTACTGAGAGGGAGAATATGAGTCTCACTATCACTCCTGAGCTCAGCGAGTCGTCAAATGTAGTAATGATCGAAAACGAAGTTGTGAACGTGAACATGCACAACCGTCTAAAGAGAAAGAATATTACTCCTGAGTTCTGTGAGTCGACCAGTACCTCTAGTTCAAGTCCATACTAACATTGAGTGATGTCCTGGTGGTCAGCGGGAAAGAGCACCACCGTACCAAAAGTACTAAGAGGAAAATATCAGTCCTAACTCACAGAAGTGAGATAACTTCTGAGAACACTTCTGTGAGTGACCTCGTCTTTTAAGTCGAAGCTAGTTGGAGGGTTTGAGAAGTGTGCATAATGGGAAAAATCCCCTTTAGGAAGTGTACATAATGGGAAATAGACATTTTGGTAAATGGAGGTTTTGAGAAGTGTGCATAATGGGAAAAGGCCATGGTGGCAGTTCACATTTTGGGATTTGGTCATAATAGTAACCAGACGTCTTGGCATCCAGACGTCAAACCCCTTAGCGAAGTAAGATAAGCAGTGCTCCCAGTACTTTAATCGGCTAAAAGGTTGTCAGCCTGAAAGTTCACGATCGTATCAAGAGTAGGTACTAAAGGAAGAATATCACTCCTAAGCTTTGTAAGTTGACCAGTATGGAGACTGGAGAGTCATGATCACGTGGTCAGCGTACCAAGAGTACTAGAGAAGCTCCTCGCGGCGCCAAAAATGGAATAAATTTGGCCTTTTTTAAAATATTATTGTTGATTTTATTATTTCAAAATACATTTGTTAAAGTTTAATGTTTAGTTATGAAGCACCGAGGTTGAAGAGTTGCAGCGGCGACAGAGATCAGTCATTTGTACAACAAGCTATTTTGTTATATCTTCTGTCATTATTTTTATTATTCATTAAAACTATTTTTAAATAAGTACCATGTTATTCAACTTGAAAAACACGTTAACTCACGTTACTTCATACATAGTTGGTTCAAGAAATTCTCGGTACGCAAGAACTAGGAATAGTTTCACTAAGTAACTTATTTGATTAACTCACTACTATGGAAATAATCGTAAACATTCTTAACTATATTGTAAATTATGTTTTATTAAACTTCCGTTCATTCATTTATTTTTATTACCCGAAGATCCAGTTAAAATATATTTTTGGTAATTTATACTTTTTACCGCCCCACGACCCCAGCGACGGCGGCCAACAAGCACGGGGAGTTGAATTTTTTCTGTGAAGTTGCAAAACTCGAAGAATAAAAGTCTATGAAAAATCAAGATAGTCGCGACAAATCAGGCGCACAGGCTTTTGGTGCACTAAATGCTTACTATTACTAGGTCTGCATCTGTCCACACTTATTTCATGGATAAATACCTATTTCCAAAACATCTCTTACAAATAAATTCTTAAAATACCTAGTCCTATTCCACTGCTGTGTTACATATTTTTGTATGAGAATTTTGAGTTTTTAACACTTATTAATACAGATGAAAATGTCATAGTTTAAATACATTTATGTTAAATGTATCCTGTAGAAAATATCAGAAGAGAAACAACAAGAACAAAAAACTAAATCATGCGAATGTATCAATGAAATGTAAGCTGCCGTTTCCAGCCGCTAGTTATCGCTTGAAATGATAATAAGCCAAACAAGCCATCTATAAAACCACCTAAACACAAACGTTGTTTCAGTTTCCTGTTCGTCTCTGAATTAAGTAAATTAGTAGGTATAAACGGTGTTTATTTAAAAAAAAATAATTGCAGAACATAATAAGTTCTACTGTTAACAAAAATAAGAGTTTAACAATTAAAAATGTAAAAAAAAACGTTTTTATTTTCGACGCTCAAGCAATGACCTTTTAGTCGGGTATCTACCCGGTATCAAGCGGCTTGTTATTTGTTTCTAGCCACTGGCTACGGTAACTACCGGCTTACAAGCCGCTGGTTTATAATTATAGTTAGGGGTCGTTGTGATAGGACTTCAGATGTTGTTGTATACCGCGCGGCGTATAACTTGAACCTGCGCAGTAGGCGATTTTTAGACGTCCAATACAAATCGAGTAGAGAACCTGCGCAGAACGACGCCATATTGAGTCAAGTTATTTGCCGAGGAGTAAGATTAAGATCAGTTGAATAAAAAAATTTTGACGTGACAACGTCTTATAAATTGGTTTGCCGGGTGACACTTCAAGAAACTGCGTTACGCTCCGCTCACGTTATGCGCTCACAATGAGAGCGAGTGAGAGGCACGCGTCCCTTCCACTCGGGCATGGTTAGCCCGCCTAAGAGCGAGAGAGACAGACATAAAAAGTGAAAGGCACGCGTCCCTTTCCTATTTCATCCTTCTTCCTACTATACGAATGAATATTCACATTAAAATTATTTTACCACTCAAAGTCGTTGTCACGTAAAACTTTCGCCCGTATACCGACTTTACAGGCAACCAATTTTTTTTTTTTACAGAAATGGCACCAAAAACAGCTGCCGAAAGGCAAAAAAAATATAGAGATAAATTAAAAAAAGAGAATCCTGAAAAATATGAAGAAAGGCGTTTAAAACATCTAGAAAAAGTTAAAGAAAACATCAGAAAGAAAAAAATGTCATTAACTGAAGCAGAAAAACAGGAACAGCTTAAAAAATGGAGGAAGCAAAATGCTGATAAGGCTAAAAAGAAAAAAGGAGAGAGAGGAGCTCAAGGTCATTTAAAAACTGATAAATACATCGGAATCACATAGGTACTAATAACAATAGGTACTGAAAGAAATATTGACAATAAGACCAGATTGCAAGAGTTGATTGAACACTATACGGAATTGAAAAGGAAAAATGCAAATCTCAGAAAACAAAATAATCGATATAAGCTCGAAATAAAAATAAATATTTCGCTACTTTGTTAACTATTTTGTTACGGTATTTCATAACAACTTTTTCGTTACGTGTACCTACATCTTTCGTGAGAAATACTCTTAATACAATGAACTTATACATAATCTGGAATGTGAACACGCTGCCAATTCATGGTCCGAGTGAGATACCGCTTGCGAGAGCCGTGAGTCCCTTTTATCAGGCTGACATACGTACTGTCGGCGCAACATTATACTACTGAATGCATCTTTGTGTGTATTCGCACACGCGCGCACACATATAAAGCTCAAGCTATCTCGTCGGCCCGCGCAACTCACTCTGCTTCCGATCGCATTGTCAATCACATATATTATGTATTGTACCATTTAAACAAATACACCTATTTTCGAAAGTCATACCATCTTTTCACCCTTATCATCATAAACCACCCCTTTACGTCGTGAATATTGGTCCTTCGAGCCAGATTCCTGATTTTTATAGAATATTATTATAGAATAGGCAATAGGTGACCTTAGTTTGGCAATAGGTAGCCTTAATAATGCGGCAATGGGTAGAGCCCTTTGATATTAACCCCTCAGTCTTGGATTTTTTTTGACACTTTTTTGGCCAAATATGTAGGGTAGAAATCGGTAGAATGCAACACTTTCACAAACGAGCGACGCGATGTTGAATGTTAGTTAAGTAGAAAAAGGTTTGGAATTATTGGCACAAATCTTTAAAAACAGTCTAACCAGTTCGCCACTCGCCTTAGAACAATGTTGTTCTGAAAAAGCTGCACAATGTCTCCCTTCAATAAATAGGTAAACCACTTTACTCACGTCGACACTGGATCACTCTTCTTCGACTTTTATCCGGTTGAAGGACCAATATTTACGACGTTTTTTATCTGTCACGTTATCTGTTAACGTAACAGACGTTATTAAATTAAGAACAAATAAATATTTTTATTAATGTACCGGAGTGTCTGCCTTTTATTAAAACAGATAGGTAAAGCCGCAATATTTCTATAGTTTTCCTTCAACAAAAAAATCCGACGAATTGATGTAATTAATGAATAACGTTAGGCGACCCTTTACAGTTACCACGTTTTTTAATCAATTCTTGTTCGGTAGTCATTATAAAATAGACTTATAAATCGTAACGTAAAATATAAAAAATTGCAAATCACGTAGTCCTATCCAAATAAATTTATTTGTAGGTAACCACAAGTAATAGAAAAAATCATACGTTTACGATAACTATCGTCGCAATTATATTTTTTCTATTACTTGTGGTTACCTACAAATAAATTTATTTGGATAGGACTACGGGACTGTATGAAGGTCATACGACCTTCATACAGTCCCACTGCTGGGCAAAGGCCTCCATCATTGAAATTAAGTCATCGCTACAATAAATGGGAATTAATCACCACGCTTTCTAAATGCGGCCTTGGGAATCATAAACCCGGGCATGCTTCGAAAAATCCAAAACACATTTTGCTCGACCTGGAAATTGAACCCTAGACCTCCGGTTAACGAGCCGAGCGCTTTTCCTATTTAACTTTAGTTTACAAAACTATTACTTCGTGATTGTGTGAATATCTCTATGACATCCGAATTATTGAAGATAGTATTAATGAATACTATGAATTTAATTAGTTTAGATTTAGATTGTGCCTAGGTACTTCAAATTAAATTAATGTTAATGCTATTAAGGCTGGGTGTACAATGATTAACAAAAAACACCTTATTATTGTTTACCTATCTACATAAGTCGCAAACAAATATTTATCTTTTCTGTTCTATTTTAAAGTACAGATTTCCTTTATTTTGTAACAAAGTCACTATCTGACTATATTTAGACTTCTCCTTTCTGATTATTAGTAACTTAACTTGCATTTCATTCAATATGAGTTAAAACATATACGTTTCAGATAAACCAGATGATCATGATGATCATCTGGTTCAAGGCATCATGATACCAACAAAGAGTGGAAAGAAGTTCCTCCTGATGCTTGACGGATACACTTACTCGCAGATCAACTACTCCGTGCACTGGGTTTGCTCGAAAAAGGCCCAGGGCTGCGGCACTCGGCTGCGGCGCGCGGCTGCAGTGCGCGGCTGCGGCGCGCGGCTGCAGTGCGCGGCTGCGGCGCGCGGCTGCGGCGGGAGATCAGCCAGGTGACGCGAATCAGCGTTGATCACACGCATCCATGGCCCAGATATCTCCCAGTATATTTCAAGCTGTAGATAACATGAGATAAGCTGTGCAGAAAGCAGCTCATTAATAGAATACCATCGCCCCGTCTCTTCCCTTGGGTGACATAAACGGCGACTAACAGACCAAAGACTGTACACACATCCAACAGCGACAACATGAAACGGCGATGGGCTCATCACCTGTCACGCTGACCACATATTATGGTATTATCATTTGGTGAAACGAGGACTGTGGCAGTAGACTGCTTTTGCGGTCCTCATTGCCTGGTCTCTGACCCTTCGGGGATAACAGTCGTGAATATAGGTATGTACGTAGACAACATGAGACACGTCTTAATAACATTTATATCGGCTCACAAGTCAGCTGGCTCAATACTGTCTTCTTCCTGCGGTGGTTGGTGAGCAAATCTCCCACCTCCCCGTAACCCGCGGCTTGAGACACCCGAGACGACAGATCGACACCTTGCCCTATCAACAATGTAGGATCTTAATTTGGTTGTTTTTTTGTTTAATGTACTTATTAATTAAAATTGTGTAATTAATAAACTACCATTAAAAAAACATATTTTTTTATCAATCAACGAAGATAATTACGTCAACATTGTCGGTAGTAACAATTGTGTCCGTTCGGAAATGTAGGGACACAACTAGCACATTAGTGATAATTATAGCTAAGTTTATTACTAATAGATCCATAAAGACGCTATATGGGTGGTAAAAGCAGCTTTGTGCTGGTTTGGAGTGGCAAATACATATGAGTTAAGTCTACAAAATGAACTACCGGTTGTATTTTTTTTGTATATATAACAAGGAGGCAAACGAGCAGGCTGGTCACCTGATGGAGAGCAATCACCGCCTCTCATGGACACCCGCGAAACCAGAGGAGTCGCAGATGCGTTGCCGACCTTTATGAAAGGAATAGGGTTAAAGAAGGAATAGGAATTGTGAGGGAAGGGGGAAGGGGGAGGGGGCTCCAGAACTATCACTGGCCGGACGAAACACAACAGCACCAAGTGCCATTATTTCACGCTGGATATTCGTGAGAGGGTGGTAATGCCCCGGGCGAGCCGGCCCAACGCGTGCTGCAAAGCAGCGTGGCTCTACCACTCAGTTAGTGTCACTCATTTAGCACCACCCAGGGGTCACGTGTAGGGTCTCAAGGGTAAACCTACCTACCTACATACAAACAATATAAAAAGTTACAATTAATGAACGAAAAAAAAACCAATCGTGCATTTGCCGAATGTGTGCTGACAGGCTGATAGAACCCAACTAGCAAAGTAATCCTATAAAGAAAGATTATAAGTCTGTCACTACTAATAACGTTCTTATAAAGACATTGCGGTAGACTATTTAATTTATAATAGCATTTGCCAAGCCTTAACATATTTAAGTGCATTCGTTTTTATATCTCGGTCTAATAGTTTGCTACAAGACTGACCTACAAAACATCTATAGGACACTTTTACTAGTAATAGCATTTCAGAAACGTAGATATTCTTAAGAGGATTTGTCTTTGTAAGTTAGTCTTATAGTTAGCTACAAGATTTTCTTTTAAGACACTTTTAGGAATAAGTCTCCTATAATTGTTTACTGTAAAACTAAATAATTTAGAATAACATTTTGATCCTATAGTAGCATATTGTGAGAAAACAAGATATAATAATATAGTTAGCTGAGATCACTATAAGTTTGCGCCGGCATAGTTTTGCTCGAGACTCTTTTAAATCTAATAGTACTTAATAAGAGCGCTATTTGATCAAAAAAGCTTATAAGCTACTAGATCAATAACTTTATTAGTAAACGTCAGCCATTTTGTTGAGATTCAGTTGTGCCCCTTCGTCTTGAGGAAATAAGTTGAACATGAATTTAAGCGATTGGAAACGATTGAAAAGGAGTGGTGGTTACAGGAGAAAAGTGACAAAAAGGTATAAAGAATTAATGAAGCCAATTTCTTCAGGAATAAAATCGACAGGATCAGGAAGTAAATCAAGCGCGTCAAGTGCGAATGCAGGTGAAGTAAATGAGGGTTCTGCAACCAAAAATATTTTTTCACCCCTAGCCTACCACTCAGAAAGTGAAGAAGATGAAAATTGGGAAGAAGAATACGATTTACATATCGAAGAAACCACTGACTATGAAAAAAATTATGAATTGCTTAAAGAAATGCAAAGCTGGGCTATAAAATTTAATAGCACCTAGCCCTCAACGAACTATCTACTATTTTGAACAAAAGATTAAGTAATGTTTTACCTAAAGATGCTCGGACTTTATTACATAGCAACAAAGAAACGTTGCATATTACAATCTCGGATCCAGATCCAGATCTTCGATGTAATGGTCATATATGCTGTACTGGGAGCAAGTCGGGCACCAAAAAAAGATTTGATGCAATAAAACTATTATGTTTTCTTGACTACAAATGAAATGAGTAGGTCTATACATATTGTTTAAATAAACTGGAAATCCACACCCATTGCAGCTATCGGATAACACAAAATGTGTATTAGTCTAAGGCCATCTCATATTTGTCAGTAAAATCAGTGAATATTTGGTCAAAAAACAGTCGACATCAAGAAATACAACCATCTTGGTAACTAAATCCTATAAAAAGTAAATTTAGCATTAGCAGGCATATTTCAAGGGAACCCTAATTTGTTTTTAAATGGAGGCGAGTTATCTGGGCTGAAACTGCTACAAGTACTAATTTATCTACAATGATACTGTAAAGTACTTAATGAAGAGCAATTTCAAAACATGGCGAATATTCATAAGAATTGATGAAATATTTTATTTACAACAATATACTAATGTGCTATTTTTTGGAGGGGATTGTGAAAATAACTAAATTGCGGTACACATTTACAGTAAAAATGACTTCCCCACGAGTTCATAGACTATATTGACAATATATTATTAGTAATTAATGTTTTACAATAATACAAAATAATAGTAATAGAAACTTACGTTTTTATTAAGTATTTACCACAAAACAACCGGAACCACCGGCCGAAGGAACAAAAAAGATAACTTTTAATAAAATATACTTATTACTAATAACTAAGTACATTACTAGTGCATTAAAAATAAGATTGCTTTAGTTTTGTTTGTGCTTGTAATTGTGTAGTCTCATATCATTATAGAAGCTATTGCGCTTCGTCAAGTATATTATAGGGTTTAGCAACATTTTCAAAGATGATTATAAGATAGTTATAGAAATAAACGCTCCTATAACTGCGCCCAAATCCAGCTTTGTAGCATGAAACAAGTTTCTTATAAGTGACAATAAAAGTAGTCTTGAGATCGTTTTAAGTACTTATTTTGCTAGTTGGGAAGTTAACCAATTTGTTCTTGAATGTATTAGAGGAGTCACAGAAAATGTCAATATTCGGTATCACAATTTAGATAATTTTTGTTACCTACTCGAAGTTATTTGATATTTTATTTTATTTTCTTTTATTGATAAGGTACACCAACAGCAATACACATTAAACAATAGCGAAATAAATCGCTAGGGTTTAGGTACAAATATGTTCGCCGATTACAGGTATACACAGCATTTGTTACAAGAAGTAGTTATAACTATGAAGTAAAATTTAAAAATAAATATCGAATCGAATAAAAGTTACAAATAAAAAAAATAAAAACAAAAGTACTTTTTTTTTCTTTATGAAGAAGGTAAACGAGCAGGCGGGTCACCTGATGAAGTGCAATCACCGCCGCTCATGGACACCCGCAAAACGCAGATGTGTTGCCGACCTTTAAGAAAGGAATAGGGTTAGGGAAGGAATAGGAATTGTGAAAAGGGAATTGTGAAAGGGGGAGGAAGGGGCCTCCGGAACTCTCACTGGCCGGACGAAACACAACAGCACCAAGTGCCATTATTTCACGCCGGATATTCGAGAGAGGGTGGTATTACCCTGGGCGAGCCGGCCCAATGCTTGCTGCAACGCAGCGTGGCTCTACCACTCAGTCAGTGTCACTAATTTAGCACCACCCAGGGGCCACGTTTAGGGTCTCAAGGGTAAACCTACCTACCTACATACAAACAATATAAATTTATAAAGTTCTTGAATGTATTAGTGGAGTCACAAAAAATGACAATATTCGGTATCCCTTTTACAGTCTCGTTGTACGCGTTACATATTCTTGCAATAAGGAAATGTAAGCCCAGATTCGTTTTGTGGCGTGGTATATTAAATTTCCGTATTTGATAACGAGGATATTTGTCAGGGACACTAAATCTGATTTGGTTTAAGAGATGCATGGATTTAATTTTGTAATTTAAAATCTTATGAAGAAACATGAAGTCTGTTATCAAACGCCGGTTTCTCAAAATTATCATTTAAAGAACGTTAGTCTTTGACTGTAAGGATGTCTATTAGATATCCTAGATGTTGAAAAGGCAAGATATCTAGTGAAAACTCGTTGAATAGATTCGATTCTCTGGGACGGCGCACTGTAGACGGGGTTCCAGGCAACGCTTGCAAATTCAAGATGACTACGCACGAGGGTGTTAAAGAGGATCTTTTTAGTAACAACAATACGGAAACCTTTTGCGTTTCTTTTTAGAAATCCCAACATACGGGCCACCTTTTTGATTATATTTTCTGTATTGGCTGTGATTTTTAACTTATTATCCAGTGTAATACCCAAATCTTTGACCTGCTCGACCTTTGCCAGAGTTACACCGTTTTTTTTTTTTTTTTTTTTTAAGGGTTGACTTGGTCATAAAGTTTTATTAGGGCAAATGTTTCCTTTATGTGTTTCATTATAGGACCAGGGTATTTCCTCGCGTAGGAAAAGCGTAGGATAGATGGAAAGTGGGCGATTTCTCTAACATGATCAGAGCTAAATGGCAAATAAGGGGGCTTTTAAGGATTAATTTTGGATAGGGAAGTTTTGGGGATATTAGGACTTTTTGGGGAACATATTGAAAACCGGAAAATTTTAAAATGTAGTGCCAAAAATTTTTGAGTGGACTTGAAGTCCTAATTTATATGTTAATTTAAGTGGACAGAGGGTCCACTTCTAATGAATTGCGGGGCGCTAAGTTTGAAGTTTAAAGAATTAAGAGGAAGAAGAAGTAAGAAAAGGAAGAAAGAAGAAATTTTAGGATATAATGTTTTTATTTATCTAAGTTTTTATTATTCAGTTTGTGTTTAAATTTACTTGTTTTTTTTTATGTTGTTTTTAGAAAGTGAATTTTTGTTTTCAAAATTTTCAATGTTGATTTTGTTAATGATTTTTAATGAAATTCAAATTATATTAAGATTTAAAATCTTTAAAAGAATTTAGTTTTATGGTTTTTGCCGAATTGTTTCTAGCTAGTATTTTATTGAGGAGAATTTGTCGAAAGTTTAATTTATCTAAAAGTTGTTTGTTGTGGATTTGGTAATTTTATAAAGATAATGTTTTGAGTTATATTGATATTATTAATTTTATATTTGTTATGTTACATGAGGTTTTATAGTTAGATTTTTGTTATTTATTTATTTTAAGTTAAGTTTTAGTTGTTTTAAAAGATTTTAGTTATTTTGGCTTTATTTTTATAAGTTATTTTAGTAAATTTTAGTTAATAAGTTAATTTAAGGTTTGTTGACGATGGCCATACTGCTGCGATTAAAATGTAAAACTATGTAATTAAATAATTAAATAGATATTATATACGTACATACATACACCTAAATAAATCTGCCATTGTATCGGCGGCAACTGTGCGGTAGGTACCTACCTAATTTTTAATATTCTTGTTGACGGTATTTTGCTACGTACAAAGGACTCTCGGTCCGTCCGTCACCACGTCAGTAGTGCTCATATACCTCCGGCGCCGACCGCACACTTGCTAACGAAATACGGTTGTGAACATAGTACGTCTTATTCATTTCTCTCTTCATCCTCACATCAGCGATCCCATCGGTTACATTCTGGTCACTTCGAGCCGATCACTTAGGAGGAACAAAACCTGTAAGCAGGAATGTCGTTTGCAATGTCACGCACGCCGGGTGTTTCGACACGTAGCGCAACGAGACGAATTCAAACGTCTGCACAAAGAGAGGTGAAAAGCGAAACAGATGGTCACCAGGAAACCTTCACCAAGAATGTGAAAGATGCATCATTGAAAACTTTCTCATCTTCACGTGCCCGAAGGAAACAGCTGGAGTACGAAGCAGCGCAGGCCAAGGCTAAACTAGAGGTGGAAACCGCTCAAGCAGAAGCCAAGGCGCAAACAGCACTAGCAGAAGCCAAGGCGCAAGCAGCACTAGCAGAAGCTGCAGCAGTACAGACTAAAGCACGCATTGAGAAAGAATTGCTGGAAAAGAAGTTAGCGGCCGATTTAGAAGACCTATCAGAATCACGACACTCGTCACTTGCATCTCGATCCTCTAAGTCCAAGGTCGAACGCTGGTTAGAAACATCACACACCTCTAACCAAGTGAAGCATAGTGACCCGCAACCAGCCGCTTGCATCTACCCGCCAAATAAAAGTAGCGACGTAGAAAACCTAGCTGATGCCCTACGTCAAGCTATCAACCTTGCGTCATCCAGGCCGCAGAATCCTGATCAACAGCTGCTTACGAGGTTAGCCATATCCAAAGATTTACCATTATTTTTTGGAGACCCGATGGAGTGGCTACACTTTAAAGAAGCATTTATCGAGTCAACCAAACTATGTAACTACTCTGATACTGAAAACATGTGGCGTCTACGGAAGTGCCTCCGCGGTGATGCAAAAGAAGCCACTTCATCACTGCTCATAACAGCTACTTCGCCAACAGAAATCATGGACACTCTCGAGCTCAGATTTGGTAGGCCTGAAAACATAATGCGCAAAATATCATTGCAACTTAAAAAGATACCACCACTCCCACAGAATTATCACGGAGACATAGTGAACTTCGCTATAAAAATAAAAAACTGTGTGGCAGCTATGCGATCAATGAACGAAAGTGATTATTTACGAAGCCCGGAACAGGTAGCTATTGTTATGTCTAAATTACCTACCGCTTTGATTACCAAGTGGGCTGATTACCTACACAGTTACGAAGGAAACAATATTTTACCTAAACTTGAAATGTTGTCAAATTTTTTGCACGGAGAAGCTGTTAAAATTGCATCGTCTGGAGTGAGCTACATACAAAATCAATTCGATTACAAAAGAAAACACGAAGTTCATCACTACAGCTACAATAAACAACACCAAACAGTATTGTTTCATGACGACAACGAGCATCACACCACGTCCATTGCGCCGTCACCACGGAAGTGTAACTTTTGTAGAAAACCATTGCACGCAATGGATAAGTGCATTCGATTCCAACGCGCATTGCGCATTCGCGCGCGTGAATAAACTATGCTATAAATGCCTTAGAAAACGGCATGATGAGCCGTCGGAGTGCACCGCAAGGAATTGCGATATTGAGGGGTGCGGGCAGCCGCATCATCGCCTCTTACACTGGCCGAAGCCTACGCCGAAACCTGATAACGCCGAAGAAAGTACCGCCGCCGCCGCCGCCGATGAGTCAGTAAACCATACGGTCGAGTTTCAACGCCAAGTACTTTTGAAAATAGTACCGCTAACACTGCGAGGACCCACCGGTGAGAGTGTGCACACGCACGCACTGCTGGACGACGGAGCTACAGTGACCTTGGTGGCATCGGACGTCGCAGATAAGCTCGGTTTGCGTGGTAAGCCTGTAACTATGCGCGCACGCAGCGCATGGGATAGCGAATTGGTATGTGAAACTGAACTTTTATCTTTTGATGTTTTGAACAATGCTGGTGATGTTTTTAATCTGTGTGCTCGTAAAATGTCTGAGTTAGACTTACCTGTTCAATGTATTTCTGATAGTAAGTTATACTCTAAATATGAATATTTGGGCCTGTGTAATTGTAATGTAAAATCAAAGCTCTTAATTGGCCAAGATAATTATCATTTAATGGCTCCTATTGAATGTATTAGAGATAGCGAACAGCAGTGTGATCCGTACGTCACAAAAACCCTTCTAGGATGGTGTTTACATGGCAGGTTGAACAATGCTACTTCTATGTCATTTATTAACTGTACCGATGTTTGTGTGAATGGGTATAGTGGAGAATGCGTTGACACTGGTTTAAAATTACCTACAGTCAGTAAAAATAATATTAAACAAACTGACTCACAATCGCATACCGTCAGTACTATCTCTAACTGTTCTGAACATAGTTTAGACAACGACGTTCAGCTACATAACACAGTTTGCAAGTACTTCTCATTAGAATCTATAGGTGTATGTACTAAGCCGCGCCGTAACTCCGATGAGTTGCGTGCGCTTCAAATTTTAGATAAAACTTCTAAATTAATAGATAATGCTTGGTGCGTGGGTTTGCCTTGGAAGTACGATGACTTTGAGATGCCAGACTCCTACCCTACAGCGTATAAACGCTTATTATCAGTTGAACGTAAAATAAAAAGGGACGAAGGCTACGCTACTCGGTATCACGATAGAATTAAACATTTATTTATAAATAATTACGCACGAAAAGTTACAGAAAATGAGCTTGCGTCCTCTGGACACCACGTTTGGTACCTGCCACGTTTTGGGGTTGACAACCCAAATAAACAAAAGCTGAGGTTGGTATACGACGCAGCCGCTAAGTCTAGGGGGTACTCACTTAATGATTTTTTATTGCAGGGTCCAGATTTATTACAATCATTGTTAGGTATAATGTTTAGGTTTAGAGAGCAACCTGTAGGTATTGTTGGAGATATAAAAGACATGTTTTTAAGAATAGCAATTAATGATGATGATTGCCATGCCTTCCGATTTCTTTGGCGAAATTCTGATGATAAAATGGAAAATCCACAAAAATATGTCATGTCGTCTTTGGTTTTTGGCGCCAATTGTTCGCCATTTATTGCTCAGTACATTTGCCAAAATAAAAATACCGAGCGATTTAAAACATCTTATCCTAATGCGGTTGGTGCAATACAAACAAGCCAATATGTAGATGACTATATAGATAGCTTTGCTGATGATGTCACTGCTATACAAATAATACGCGACGTATCGTTCATTCATAAGCAGGGAGGTTTTGAGATGGATGAGTAATTCACCTAACGTTTTGAAACACATTCCGAAAAATGTCTTAAGTGATAAGGCCATAAAGATCAATTTAGAAAATCAACCTGAACGCACTTTAGGTTTGTTGTGGTACCCATGCAGCGATACGTTTGCATTCGACGTTTCTTTAAAACGTATTCCCACAGAAGTTTTAAATTTCACACGTAAGCCTACAAAGCGTGAAATGTTAAGCATTATTATGTCAATTTTCGATGTGCACGGTTTTCTAGCACCATTTACTATCCAGTCAAAAATATATATTCAACAAGCTTGGAAAATTAAATTGGGTTGGGATCAGGAAATACCTGAAAATTTGTTTACATCATTCCGTAAATGGTTAATTCAATTAAAAAATATTGCAAATATTCGCATTCCTAGATGGTACTTTGCGCCAACGATTGAAGGTTCAAAGTCAAATGATTATTCTTTGCATAGTGATAATAGGCAGGACGTTCAGGGCAAGACTGCAATGGCAGAGCCTTGTGCGAGCGAGACAGCCTTAGAACTGCACATCTTCTGATAACGATGTGCATATTTCATTCATAGCTAGTAAAAGCCGTGTCGCGCCAATTAAGCCTGCGATTACTATACCTAAATTAGAGTTACAAGCAGCGTTGCTGGGATGTAGGTTAGCGGACACAATTAAAAAAGAACACAGATTAAGGTACACACATATTTTTTACTGGACTGACTCGACTACAGTTTTAAATTGGATAAGAAACGACACGAAAAATCACAAAGTATTCGTCGCAAATAGGCTCGGGGAAATCGATCAGTTGAGTGATGTTAGCGACTGGCGTTACGTGCCTACATATTTGAACATAGCAGATCTCGCGACGAAGCTTCGCGCAGACTGTGGTGCGTTGCACACCAGCTGTGAGTGGTTCACTGGACCCTCATTTCTTCGTTCTTCTCATGAGCTGTGGCCCCAGGAACCCGAATCTGCACCTGAAACAGAAAAAAATGAACACGATACATTATTACACACACTTAACAGTAATGACAATGTTTCTTACTTACCTGTTCCCGAACCAGCTCGCTTTTCTAGTTGGTTGCGTCTGTTGCGTAGTACTGCTGCTGTTCTGTTGTTCATTGAAAAATGTAAGGGTAATAGGTCACAACAAATTGATTTTTCACTTATGAGACGAGCGGAAGTACTAATTTTACGTTATTCTCAATTGTCTACCTTTTATAAAGAAATAAATTTATTAAAATTAAATAAAGAAATAAATCGCAATAGTCGTATTCGCACTTACATTCGTTACAAGGTTTTAATATGTTGATTAAAGGTTTTGGATGAAATTTTAATGAAGTGATTATTTAATATTATTACACAACAATTTTGAATTTTTAAATTTTGTCAAGTCTAGTTTCCATAATCTGTTTGGTTCTGCAAACGCAGAACCATAGACTTGATGCGGGGGCACTCGCGGCCATTCGTGGCATTGTGTCCGGAGTCGACCCTGGTACCCATGCGCTGATTGTGTGCTGCACACTTATAGCATTTAGCCTTTTCCGATTTATTTGGGCACTCAGCGAACTGGTGTCCCGGGCTAGCGCAATGGGCACAGGGCTTTCTCTCTGCCTTAGATTTGGCCTTCGTGTGCCCGAACTGCAGGCACTGATGGCACTGCACAAAGCGGCTGAAGTCCTCAACGTGGACCCTGCTATGGTCCACGTTGAGTTTCCCGAGAGCGAGGATGGTCTTCCGCATCTCGGGAGTTACCTCTACAACCGCGTTGTACAATGCCGGGTTCCTGTTGGTCGTTAGGAAACATATGCGGGAGATGCCGACATCATTCTGCGTCACAAGGACCTCCACTAGCTCTTCGCGGGTCACGTCTTTAGAGACTCCCTTCAGTATGAGCAGTGGTGGTCGTTGCTTTGCCTTTTCAGCGGCAAAATTAAGGCTCTGCTTATGACGGGCTATCGTCTCCTCACATTGCTCCCTTTGCTCAAATTCTACTCTCAATTTCGAGTTTGGGATGGGAAGAATTTTGATTGGAGCATACTTATGCTTCCGGAAGGATATCTCCTTTTTCCAAAGAGACATCACTTCCGGCGGCTTCAGGGTGCAATCAAAGGAGCTGATTATGATGGCAGGGTGGGTTTGTGGGGTTGGTGGTACTGGCTTAGCAGCAACACTAGCGTAGGTTGGGATTTTGGGTGCAATTGGTGTAGTTTGGGCTTCGGACATGGAACTATGGGCCAGCGGATGTTGTTGCTGGTCCTTTAGAGCGGCCGTCAGCATATTGCCGGAGAGGCGCACGAGGTCCTCGAGTCTCTCCCCCTGTCTCAGGAGCTCATCTACTTTCTGAGAGACCTCGCGTCGGACCTCGGCTGCCATCTCATTTTGAACGCTGAGGACCGCATCCATTCCGTTGTCCAGTTTGTCACTCAGCTCCCTTACGCTTTGGTCGCTAAGGTGTTCAGTAGGTAAGCATAAAGTGGGGAGCAGTTCCAGGCAATTTTCTATTTCGCTCGCTGCATCTACTATTAACTCCTTGTGAGCCTTTATGACGGACTTCCCCGCAGTCACCGCCCTCCTGATCTGGAAGCAAAGATGGCCGACCACTTCCATGAACGTCGGCACATCTTTAACCTTCTCCTGCCTCTGACAGATCAGGATGGGCGTGGCACTGCGTTCGGGGGGACCGTCACGCGATAGGCGTCGATCGGCGGTTGCCATTTTGAGTTAGGTTAGGGTTAGGTTAGGAATTTTAAAGTTGATTTACTAAGAATTAAGAATATAAGAATATAAATTGTTTTTCCGAAAAGTTGATTTTTGTGAGTTTTTAGGTTAGATTTATGATTATTGAGAGTTTTAAGAAATTTTAAATTTTGAAGTTTTGGCCGAAATTTTTCTAAGTTTATTGGAACTTTTTTGTTTTTTGAAGAATTTAAAAAAAAATTGCGGTAGTAGTTTCTATAATTTAAAAAAGTGATAAATTATTAATTTGGTAATTTTGGGTATTTTCCTTCTAGGAAATTTAAGAAATCAGTTACACCGTTTAGTATGTATGAGGTACTGATAGGAGATTTCTTTTTGGTGTAGTTGATATAATGACACTTGTTTGAATTTGTATTACACCAGTTGGCTATATTATTTAAATTGGATTGCAGAAGGTCTGCATTTTCAAAGCCTTTGATTGCCCTTTTTATTTTGACGTCGTTAGCAAACATGGATATTTCACAATGATTTATTGTTGCAGTGATATCGTTTATAAATACTAGGAATAATAAGGGACCCAAGTGGGAACCTTGGGGCACGCCGGACGTAGCCAAGAATACATCCGAGTCAAATCCGTTTACAGCTACAGTCTGAGGTCTTTTTGATAGATATGATGCGAACCATTGCAGCAGTGATCCGTTTACACCCATGCCACTGAGTTTTGATAGCAAAATGTGGTGACTAAACCTGTCAAACGCACTAGAGAAATCTGTATAGATTGTATCCACTTGCATCCCCTTATCCACATCATGCGACACGGACGAAACAAAAGATGCCAGGTTAGATTCCACTGACCGGCCACGCATAAAACCGTGTTGGACATCAGATATGACAATCTTGTGTCTGTAAATTATTGGGTACACAATGGATTCGAATAAATTAAAAAACACGACAGTATGGAGATCGGCCGGTAGTTAGTGACGTCAGGTCTATCGCTCTTCTTATAAATTGAAACAATTCTGCCTTTTTTCCACTCATCCGGAAAAGTGCCGTCACTCAAAGAGCGGTTAAATATTATTTTAAATGGAGGGGTAAGAACAGGACCGCATTGCTTCACAAATATAGGTGGTATATCATCTGGGCCAGGTAATTATTTGTACTGGCTACAAAAATAGGGGTGTTTGTGTTGTTACTCGAGTACACCAAGGAAAAGTGCCTCGCAAATAAGTTGGATATCTCAGTACCAGATGATGCAGTAGAGTCATTTAATGTCATGTTAGCGGGTAGTGCAGATTGGCCTTTGCGCTTATCTTTGATAAAATGCCAATTATTTTTCGGATCTCTGCAAATGTTACCTTCAACTTCCTTTAAGTAGTTACTATAACAAATGTCTAAAAGTTTATGGCATCGCTCGCGAAGAAGATTGTATTCGTATTTATCTCTCGGATTACTTCATCTTTTGTATCTTTTGCGGATTTTTTCCTTTTCAATTAATAATTTTTTGAGTTGCTTAGTAAACCACGGTGGGTAGTTGGTTGTCTTAAGGATTTTTTAGGTATGTGTTTGACAATTTCGTTTTTTAACGTTGAATAAAATTCAGTTACTAGCTCGTTAACATCTTTACAGTCTTTAAAAATATTCTGCCAGTCAGCACAACTCAGCTCAAGATTCAGTGGCTCGTAGTCGGCTTTATAAAAATTATACGTTTCGCGGGTCTTAGGTACTAAATTTATAGAGTCGCTATCAGAAATGGCAATGGTAATGAGTAGGCGTGGATGCCCAACTAGCAAAATAAGTACTTAAAACGATCTCAAGACTACTTTTATTGTCACTTATAAGAAACTTGTATCATGCTACAAAGCTGGATTTGTCCGCAGTTATAGGAGCGTTTATTTCTATAACTATCTTATAATGTTTCAGACCTAGAGGTCCTAGGTTTGATTCCTAGCGGGAGGTACATCTTTGTGTGCTCGGTTTGGTTGGAGGTAGGGCTGTTAAGTCCGCCTGGCTAGCTACCACCATCTTATCTAAGTCTGTCGCCATAAGAACTGTGTTTATAGCATTGTTGTGTTCCGACAGTTTGAGATAAGATAGCCGCCAGTTCCTCAGTGGTTCAGAATTCCGGGTTAAGCGCGCTTCCACCTTCGGCTTTATCGTCACTTACCATCAGGTGAGATGAAGGCCAAGCGCTTACTTGTTGCAGAATAAAAAAAAATGAAATTTACTAATATTACTTTTTACCGCAGGTAAAGTGATAGTAATGCTCACCAAGCTCGGTAGAATCAATCTTAGAATGTTAATAATCTAAACGTTAGTAGCTATTAAAAAACTGCTGATATCATGTTTTTTTATGAATAAGTGTTAACGCCTAATGAAATTACAGACGTGCAGTTCATACCGACGGAGAAGGGGAAATACATATTGGTGCTAAAAGGCTACACTTATTCTCAAGTGGGAGGTCGGTTTTTCTACTGTTTATCGAAGCACACGGGGTGCAGGGCACGCGTGCGGCTGATGGCTGGCAAGCTGGTGGCGTCCGGCGACGAGCACAACCACGCGCCGCCCTCGCACGCACGCTGCGGCAACGGCGCCTTTGTACAGCTGCGCCCGCGCGGCAACGCCCTGTGCCCCTCCCTCACCATCCTTCCCTCCCCCCTCACCTCGCCAAGTGCAGCTGCTCTCGCCCTCTATGCCTTAAGCTTCCCGAGACTGCTCCCCAAAACAGATCTTTGGCTTCGCACACCGAACCTTGAAGTAAAGAGAGATCTTTAATGTACCTAGACCTATTAGTGTCAGTTTGAGCAATAACTATGGTGTAGTTGACAACAAATCTACGATTTCACTTGACAATTTTATATTTTGAGGTATTGTTACTAGATTTTTACTTGCATCCGTTGCAGAGAATTCATAAAAGCGATCGTTCTCTTATTAATTACAGAAATAATTTTAGATTTCTTCCAGTATTATCGACTAGTATATTTTGCTGTCATATTTGCGATACATTTATTATCATGTTAAAACTCCCGTCTACAAATGATTTATCTGTAGTATGTGATCCTACAATATTATAAACGCGAAAGTTTGTAAGTATAGATGGATGTTTGTTACTCTTTTACGTAAAAACGACTAAATTTATTTGTATGAAATTCAGCATACTGACAGTTTATAACCTGGATTATTACATAGGATACTTTTTATCGCGATATTCCCACGGGAACGGGAACCACGCGGGTGAAACCGCGAGCGGCCGCTAGTATAAAAATAAACTGATGTGTTGTCAATTAAAACACCAATTAGATTCAATAGCACTGGTTGACAGTGAGTAAAAATAGACTTTCGAATAGCTTACCTGTTGATCTCTTTAAATCTTTGTATATTTCGGCGACTGTGCAAATCCTTGATGCTTCGCTTATTGTGATATATTAACGCGATACGTAATTTGGTGATATTTTATATTAGTTATTATGAGCCTTATTGTACTTTAGATATTAAGAATGTCCTACTTACACTATTTTGTTAAGGCTTTACAAAATATAATGTTCTATTAAGAAATATAATGTACTTGTACTATACAACTGACTTTTAATTCTATGATATCGATCAAAAACTATTTTATAACTGTAGCATGGTTACCATTTCTCTGCTAGACAGATACACGTACTTCTTTAAATTTTATTGTGGTGTTTTGTTTTTTTTGGGTTTGTCAGGAAGCGCAGTAATTTTGGAGTTCAGCTATTCTGACCGTATCAGTGAAACAACATCACTGATACGTTCTGCCGCATCAGTGACGTTGTTCACATAGGTGGAACTGGGTTGGACACGTCTGTCGCATGTCGAGTAGCGAGCCACATGTGGCAGCGATGTCGTCGACTAACCTTACGTGGGCTTCATTCAGTGGAATGGAGCTTACGTAACGTCGACGACGTCGCGGCACGCCTAGAAGGTGATGGCGGGACGGCGGGACTAGTTGGACTATCATTTGAAGGATCGGCAGGTTACAGCCCTAATCCGAAGCGGTAGAGGGGGGGCTTTGCCCAGCAGCGGGTCAAACGAGGCTCAATAATAATAATAATAATTAACCACCGGTAGTTTGGGCCCTGCCCCGCTGCCGGCGGCATCTAGTTTTAGGTTTTTTATAATGTTTAATGTTTTATAGTAGTTTTGTTTATTATTTTTATATGGAATATTATAAAAAACCTTGATTTATGGAAAGAAATAAATGCGAGAATAATAATTACTTTAATGTGATAATTATATAGGTACCATTATTGAACATCAAACGCAACATCATCATCATTTAAACTACTTTAAGTTGTGTACATCTTAAGCTTAAGAACAGCTATTTCGAGAAATAAGAGTGTACTGTGTGGTGGTGTCCTACCAACCCATCTCTTCCCTTAGGTGTAATGGACTAAAGACTGCACAATTGCACATCCATTCAACAGCATAGAGCGGCGATGGGCTCACCACCCATCACGTTGAGCACTTGTACAGTTGTTATTTGGTAAAAGGTGAATTGTGGCAGTGCTCTGCTTTGCGGTCCTCATTGCTTAGCTAACTTCGCCCTTCGACCCTTAGGGATACTAGCCGTGACCGTATGTACGTAAACCGACGAGCATAAGAAGAACGTTATGAGAGTAAGTGAAGCAAAGGATGTGTATCAGGATCGTAGCAAACGGAAAGCTGTGGTCTCTGCCTAGACGACGGAAGCGAGCGTGATGTATGTACGAGTATATAAGTGATATAGTGAAGTGCTTGTAGATAAAAAAATGGTTCTTTTGCTTTCCTTTTTTATCTACAACGGAAAAGCGCTTGGCCTTCACACCACTTGATGGTAACGATAAGGTCGAAGGTTCACCCGGAATCCTCATCCACTGAGAAACTAGCTTTACCTTTAACTGAACGAACAATGCTATCTCCTTTTCTTTCTTGTATGTAGATTAAATTATGACTTACAATATTTTATTTGTTATTATAACAGGCAGTGACGATTTAACGATGCCATTTAAGAAGAAAAGTAAACAGTCAAGAGAAGTAAGACTTGCCAATAAAAGAAGAGCTGAGAGAATGCGGTATCTACGTAATAAGAACAATCCTACTAAGAAAGAAGAAATGAGACAAAAGGAGCACCAAAAGTACTTGAAGAAAAAAGAAAAACGTATAGTACGCACAGAAAATACTTGATATATGTATGTGAGTCACGCATGGATATGGGAAATGGGGTTCTCACGATACAAAAACGCATCGCAATTTCACTAGTACAGCAGAAACAGTAAGAGCTGTATTGAAACATTTCCTATTGATTCATATCCAAGGTATTTATTTGTAGGATAAACTGTGATGGATCAGACTAGATAGGTGTACGCATGATGAGACGGATTGCATCTGTCTCTAATTGCTAAGAGACATAAATCCACAAGAAGGTGCAGCTTCAAGAAAGCAAAAGAAGAAGCGTCAGGCTGCATATCTAGCTAAAAAAAGGCTCCAAAGAAATTTTATTGAGTATTAAAACAGAGAAGAGCCTACGCTCTTCACTTCCATAATGTACCTACACTTCGTCTTCACGTACAAGATTCTGACCATGAAAATATGCAATTGCGTATTTTATTTACGGAACGCCAGAAAAATTACAGTCGTGCAAATTAATAAACAGAAAATTCATTAAAGCTTTTGAGATTATTATTGTATTATTGTCTTTGAGCGGGACTTCGGGAGGGAATGTTCTCATAATGGCGGGAGTCTTTTACCTACGTGGATGTTTGTTGTATCAATGGTTGCAATAATTAAAATAAACTAGCTTCGTGCTTTCAGTTACATTTGCTTCTTTCAGTTCGGTGAGCCTATCTGGCTCACAATCGGTTTTAATGGGACATTTTGTTTGTGAACTTTTTGTTGACCATATACCGTAATACCGTCCAATTTTGCCCGATTTTTTATATTTTGTTGATTTTCTCAAAAATGTTATATGATTTGAACTACTTTTTATGATCTAATTATGACTAAGCTGATTATAGAATTGCGTTAAAGTTGAATATTCCGACTTATTTACATACGATGAAAAGTTTTGTAACATTGAGATGGCGGGCAAACTTACCTCCATTTTCGTCCATGTTTGCCCGCACCCATTATTTGCTAAACTATAGCTCCTACGGCGTTCTTATCTAAGAACCATTAAAAGTTAAACGGCAAAGTTGCCGGTCTAACGTGGTGCCGATTGCTAATTTACAACCACAACAGATTTATTCAAGTGGGCAAATTTATCCGCCAATATTCAGTTTTTTTCATACAAGCAACTTTTATGTGTTAGGGTTGCCAAAAAGCTGGATGTTAGGTAATGGATACCTAAAGATAATTTTTATAAGAAGAAATATTTTATTTCAAGTAAGAAAACGTTTTTAATAAAATAAATCTCAACTTTTTTAACAATATGATGTAATTATGCTTATTTTTATATGAAAATCAAACGTAGTAGCGTTTGACATTTAGTAGCATAATATTACTCTAAACAAGTTCAATGAAAAAACCTATAAATCAGCTATCCAAAATATAAAGATAAAACTTTTAAAGTAAGTTATGTATATATATAGGTAGGAAGTCCGTTTTACCTTTGTTAGTAAAAACTTAGCACAAGCAATTGTGCCAGTCTTCTCCTCGATTTACGTTCCCGAATTCAAGGTTAAAACTTTAAATTGTGGTTAATTCTGAAAAACAAATGATTAAATAATAGTACTGACATGAGTACCCAAATGCATAGGATAGATACCCATACCCGTAACCATTAAACCAAAACATATTTAAGTATTTCCTTAAAAAAAAAAACAAAAAAAAAACTACGAAATAAAGTATCGTATGTACCTACTTCATGAGTGACGTTACCCTTTCAAAATAAGTAAATGTTCTTATTTGCGGAGTAAATTAGAAATACTTGCTAAAATTTAAAAAATTAATACAATAGTTGACTAGTTGACAACCCTTAATCAATTTTTAGAGCGGGCAAAATTGACAACGGGAAAACGCATATTATTCGTTTTATTTTGCCCATAGCTATAAGTCTTGATTTAAGGCACTTAGCGAATAGAATGCATAACAGAAATGTTCTAAAAACCCTTTTCTATTTCAGCATCGAGCAGTATTTCCAAAACCCTGAACGCATAATTGGCCCGCCACAAAAACACTTTCACTTTGACAACTTCGGACAAGACACTGAGTGAAGTCAGAGACAAGAGCAATTCACTATGTTGCCATGATTATAATCTACTTTCTACTACAAAAGACGAAATCGATTAGAAATAGAATAGTTTAATTTTTTTTTTCGGATGAGCTTATTTTTGGTACAGCGGGCAAAATATCCATCCGTGGCAAATTGGATGGTTTTACGGTACTCGTAGTTTAGGTTCATGGAATTTAGTAAATGTTAAAGTAATCTAAAACATGGTAATAATCCTCCTTATAATTCTCTTAGTTTAGACTTAGGTTTTCTTTATTTTAAATTGAAGAGTACCTACCTACCTGAGAATTTCCATTAGATATTTTTTGTATGATGTGATGATGATGACACATACATGTAAGGTGCTAGAAAAACTGCTAGAAACCGCAAGAAAATTCAAGGGCTTGTCAGGTCAAGCGTTTTAAACATGACAAAAATGACAAAAAAGGAATTTGTGTTTTTTTCATTTTAATGTAATAATTCATTTTGTGAATTTTAATTGGATAGTTTTTGAGTATCTAATTTATTTTAAAGCATACGGCCGTCTGTTAACCCGTCCGCGACAGCTGGGCGATAAGTACCTACGTTAACGGGTCAACAGACGGCGGGCCGGCCGGCCGTTGCCCCCGTCAGCTGGGCGATAAGTTAAGTACCTACGAAAAAACACGAATTCCTTTTTTATCATTTTTGTCATCTATAAAACACTTGATCTGACCAGCCCTTGAAGTTTCTTGCGGTTTTTAGCAGTCATCTTATATATCACGCCCGCTTGCCGGAGCGGTAGGCTTCGGCAATCTCTCATTTCCATTTGCTACGATCCAGACACACATCCATTGCTTCACTTACTCTCATACATGCTCGTCGGTTTAAGGTACTCTTGACCTGACCTTTAACGAGAAGGTTACCGATCTGATCTAAGTACGTTCGTCATGTTAAACCTGTATTTGCTATCACTCAATTCTTAAGCAATCATGGCTACCTCAAGGAATATCTTGCTCGCTTCCACATTGTTGATGACGACGTCTGCCCTTGTGACGGCACCACCCAACAATCTTGGAAGCACCTCCTTGAACACTGCCCACGTTTTGAGAGCAGACGTTTTGACCATAAACTCCATTCTCAACTGCTAAATATAGATTCCCTTTAATATCTTAGATGTTATCGATAAAGAAGCAACAATAAATTCTAACATATATTGTCACACAATTAAAAGATTACAATAAATAAAGCAACGTGACCTATGTTACACAATAAAAAACTTGGAATGTGACCTTGGAGTAGACCGTTAGCTCCGAGGAAACATACAAATCCTCTATTGTAAATTCATCAAAAAAAAAAAGAAAGTACGTTCGTCGAGGTGGATGACGATATGTTTATATTTTGTAGGTAATGGAAATGTCCTTCTGTGATAGACTAGAATGGCATATACTAATATTTATTTGAAGCTGTCACGTTTTAACCGAGTCGCGTAGCGGTAAAAGAATACTACTAACCCCACTCTTCTCTTGGATGTCGTAAAAGGCGACTAACGGACTAAATACTGCACATACATCCAACAGCATAGAGTGCAGTCGCTATTTGTTAAAAAGTGGTCTATGGTAGAGGACTGCTTTTGAGGTTCATTGCCTATGTCTGTGACTAACCCTTCAAGGATTATATGTATGTATGTAAATGCTGTAAAAGAAAGAGAGAAAAGAAATGGCTTTGCTGAGTTTGTTGCCGGCTCTTCTCAGTGCGAGGTCTCCCGACTTAAAGACTTACGAACCGATGGCGTGTCGACTTTCACAAGTGCTTCATTTTGTAGCCAAAATTTAATAAACAATGCTAAATTGTGAATTTAGATTTTTTTAAATTTTAGCGTAATTAACTAATGTGGGTAACCATGATAGTTAAAACTTAATATGATGAAAAGATTATCAGATAAAATATAAATATTTATTGGAGTATTACAAAAAGAGACTATACAGATTAGAGATAAACAAAGAGAAGATCTAAGCGATCACACCAAACACAAAAATGATTTAGATTCCGTTGAGACCAAGTGTAAAAATGTACTTATTTTGTTTTATATTATTATTCACTTTATTTAAATTATATCTTAAGAAATTTTTTTTACAATATTTTATATAAAAAACATATTTACAATATAAAATATTATAAAAAAACTTAACCTAGGTTGCCACCGGCAGCGGGGATTGACCCAAGCTATCGGTGGTTATATTATTATTATTATTCCCGCATTTATTTCTTTCCATAAATCTAGGTTTTTTTATAATATTCCATATAAAAATAATAAACAAAACTACTATAAAACATTAAACATTATAAAAAACCTAAACCTAGAGTGCCGCCGGCAGCGGGGCAGGGCCCAAACTACCGGTGCAGAGAGAGGAACTGACGAGAGGAACATCCTGACGATGCGTGCCGTGTCAAGAAGTACCGCCTTCTGTATCTGGCCCCTGATCCAGCCGTCTAGCGAGAGTCTCTTGAGATGTTGGTCGAGACTCTTCGCTATTAGGCCGTTTGCAGATACAACTATCGGGACAATGATAGTCGAGTCAACATCCCACATGGCGGTAACCTCGTAAGCCAAGTCAAGGTACTTGCTCAGCTTGTCCTTCTCAGCCTTCACGAGGTTCTCAACATGTGGGACGGTGATGTCGACTAGCACTGCCCGCCGCTGGGACCGATCGACTATCACGATGTCAGGCTTATTGGCAACAATAGTCCTGTCCGTGATAACCGATCGGTCCCAATAGAGCAAAGCACGACCATTTTCGAGAACTGACTCAGGTGTGTACTTATAGTACGGCACCTCGGACTCAACAAGACCGTACTAAAGAGCAAGTTGCTGGTGAATGATCCTGGCTACAAGATTGTGTCTGTGCACGTTTGCGCCGTTAGCAAGATGAGAACAACCGGAAATAATATGCCTGAGTGACTCTCCGGGACGGCGGCATGCTCGACATATGTCGACCGTACCGTCCTTCATGATATACTTCCGGTAGTTGTTCGTCTTGATAACTTCGTCCGCAATTGCACAGACAAAACCTTCGGTTTCCCCAAAGAGGTCCCCGAATCGTAGCCAGTTCACCGACGCTAGCAGGTCCACATCGGGCCCTGTTAAGGCTCGATAGAACCCGATACCTCGATAGGCCGTGCAGCTCCTTGCTCTTCCATACGTCCTTGCGGTCCTCGGTGCTCAGCATCTGAGGCTTGCGCCAGTTCTCTTTGCCTAAGGAGAGAGGCGTAAAGGTCCTGTCAACCGACACCACATCGCGATGCATCCCACACTCGTTGTTGAGGAAATATTCTCGAAGACTGCACACCTCACGGTTGTGGAGGGTCTTGGCGTTTAAAAAGCCTCGACCACCCCATTTCCGCGGGATGTACAGTCTCATAACAGACGAGCGTGGGTGGAGCATGCGATGTAATGTCAGTTGCTGTCGAACCTTTCTGTCCAGGGCGTCTAACTCGGTCTGAGTCCACCTTAGTATGCCAAAGGTAGTAAGGGCATAACCCAGCCGTTGAAAGCGCGCACCATGTTGCCACCTGACAAAAGACTGTCAAGTACCTTTGTCAGGCGACCAAAGAAGCGTTCTGTTACGGGGCGGGTCAGGAAAGTCTTTTTAAAAAAAGATATTTTATTTGAAACACGTTATTTTATTTATTAAAAGAATGGACAGTCTATGCCCGACGGAGGTCCAATCCAATCTAATGTGAAAACTAACTGAAGCTATAATGACGATTCGGGTTTCCTATTGCATTGACGCAAATGCAATGGGAAACTCAGCAATTTAATTTAATATGGCAAACAGAGCTAATTCCGATATAACAACCCCCCCGTTAAGATCGATCATCACCATTCAAAGTGATGAGAGATTAACCCAAGACGAGATGAACTATGATTGGACTTACGTTTGGCAGAGCGGTTAAAATCACAAAAGAGTAAATAAAACTTACAATAATAAACTTATTTATCTAAAGATATGTATGTGCTACAGAATGCAGCATCCATGATTATAACATAAGAAAATATAGAAATAGTATTAAAATAAAAGATTAAATTGTTACAGATCATGTGTTTTAGTGAAAACAATATTTCTTTTAGTAGGAGTTGGCGTTGCTGTAACATCAGCCTCCTCAGATGTTTCTACATGTGCATCTCGATAGATGACCATTTGAGATACAGGATCTTTCTTTATTTTAGAATTATTACATTGATTGTAAATTTGAATACAACAAGATGACGAGCGATTACAAAATACTTTACGATATTTGAATAGTACATACATTAATATTAGGAAGCTGGATATATAGCTAAGAGACATATAGTGAATACCATAGGTTTCAAAATGAGAAGGAGTCTCTAATTTATTTAAGTCTTGTTCCAAAGAGTTTAAATGTATGCTAGCATGTAACAAAGAATCAAGATTATTAATATTATCTAACTTAGTATAAGGTAATTTCTCTAAAGTTCTATTTACTTTCGACCGTTCACAGCAGTCATCTAATAAAATATTAAAATCTGAGATTTTATCAGTAACATTACCTATTGTAGTTTCGCCGACGGCGGTAAACTGTAATGTTTTATAAAATGCTTTACAATTTTTTTTGGCAATGACAATATACCAGTTCCGAACAAGATGAGATCTGAATTTACATCTCGATTACTGCAAGTGATATGGCATTTCCCTGGCTCTGATTGTACAAACAGCCATCGGTTAAAACTTAACTTATGAAATAAATCGATTGACCCGTGTGCCAATTTCGTAGAACACACATCTGGAAGTTTCTTCACAACTTCGCTTAATAGAGTCGTTTCACACGTAGGATTCGCGATCACTGAAAACACATTTATAAGTACGCACACATAACACTTGTCACTAATAAGTTTGCACTTCTCTATGTCTCTTATCAGTGAGTAGAACATGCGATCAGCTGTTATTGCTACGTATGAGCTAGACGGCTCGATGAGAATGAATGTGTCAGGTTTCGATATATCATATGGGACAGGTAAAGGAACTATGTTATAAAGGTCATAGACCTGAGGTAACACTAAAGGAATCTTAATAACGATTATAATTCTATTTAAATGATAATAACATATTAGCTTAGATATATCTATAAGTTCATGTATATTTTGTAGAGTTAAGGATACAGCGAGTTCATAATGGCTAGGTAGTCTATTCCTATGCTTATCTAGTTCGTTATATAGTTGATGCGGGCTAAGTACAGTCGGATGCAGAATATTGAGCTTCGCGAATAAAATAGCATTATTAATATCGTCAATGTCGAAAGATAAAGTTATTATTATAGACTCTAATGAATTCAATAAGGAGCTAAGTTGCGATTTGATTTCTAATTTGTCATTAGAGTTTGAGACATTCTCTAAGATTTTGTGAATGGTCTCCATATTTCTCATGAGATGTTTCTCATTTTGGTCGACCTTGGATATAGAGTTATTGAAAGATGTGATAGTAGATTTTATCACGTGGATATTATCTTTCATCAGATGAGCCAGCTGCTTCTCATCCGTCTGTACATCTTTGATAGCCTTCGAATATTTAACAGCATCTTCCGAATCTAATGTACCAAAAATAGTTTTTAGCAACGATCCTCCGAAATCGATGAGAGCTCTTTTATAACGCTTATTTGGCCTTTCATCTACCAGGAGATATGAAATAGAAGAAAACTTATTAACATTATTTAAATGTTGATTTCTCAACGCAGATAAAGAATTGAGACAATCAGTCTCTATCTTAGAAGATGTAAATGAGTTACAAAACACGTTTAACTCTTCAAATAGAAATTCGATTTTATCTAAATTAGGCTGTATATGACTTATGTCTACATATGCTACGACATTCCAGTCACTATTAGTAAACTTAACATCTAAGAGTTTATCGAAGAAAAGCCCGGGACTACTGACTATGGGCGATACGAATTCGCACGCGACCGACGACAGCGCCGATCTGAAATAAATGATAAGGAGTTGTAATAATATGACGTCATGCCATGTGACGTGTTTGTTATGACGCGCTATCACTAGCGGGCTTGATCTCGTCATAGTGATGACGTACGTGCTTACGGTTTATCAGTAAGGTAACAGTATGTTTTCCATTTAGCTTTATTATTTTAAAAGGGCCCTTCCACACTGGAGATAAGGCTTTGTTTTGCTTATGGTGGCAACGTACATATACTAAATCATTAACGCTATAAGTTATAGGTTTGGTGTGCGAATCGTAATAATTTTTAGATTTTTCTTTAGAGGCTTGAATATTCTGAAGCGCTTTTTGGCGGCTATAATAAAGACGATGATTAAGAGCTCGGATGTAATCTGTATATGTATTGGTATCGAGAGTATCGATACTCGTAGGTATATAAGGCTTATAACCGAATAACAACTCTAAAGGCGAGTAACCTGTAGTGCTATGCACGTTAGAGTTGTACGCAATCATTGCGCTTGGGATATAAAGATCCCATGTGTGTTGATTTTCACCGATATATGATCTAAGATACTCTTTAAGAGTAGAATGACTCCTTTCTAGGGCACCGCACGTTTGCGGATGATATGGAGATGCGAATATATGTTTTATACTAAAAAGTTTCTCGAGTTGTTTAAATACATCTGAGCAAAAATTTGTACCTTGATCTGAGACGACCATTTTAGGAATTCCCATATGGGAGATAAAGATTACAAATAATTTAGCTGTTTCTTCAGCAGAGCATGTTAGCATAGGATATGCTTGAGAAAATTTGGTTAAGTCGTCTTGTAAGGTAAGTAAGAATTTATATTTGTGCTCGTGAGTTTCCGGAAGTGGACCGACCAAATCAAGATAAACTTTTTCGTTGGGCCGAGATGATGTGGAAGTTACTATCATAGGGGCCCGATTTGTCTGCCTTAAGGGCTTATTGATTTGGCAAGAGCGACAGTTCTTTACATAATCTTCAATATCTTGTCGCATGTTTTTCCACCAAAATTGAGATTTAATTCTCTCTAACATACGCGAGATACCGGGATGACCGGCGAGAGGAGAGTCGTGATTATCTTTAAGAATTTGTTTGATCTCGTCCGGCGTAGGATACTTTATAGAATTGCGGTATATGTTAACTTTAATATTAGTATTGTGAAATAGAAACGATATAATGTTATAGACCTTAGTAAATGATAGTTTAGTAAATGGATCCGTGAAGTCTGGTAGAGCGATTTCTTTTTCCTCCATGTACCAGTACTTGATCATATCTCGATAATCTCGTAGAAGATTAAAAATATCTCTATATGACGTTTCATCAAAGTGATTGGCTTTTACAAATAAATGAGTAAACGTATGTTTATCGTTTGACGTAGAATAATAGGTGTGCAGATCATGTTCAATACTACGAATGTCCGGCGGATTTGGACAAGCATCTATGATGTCTTGACAGTAAGGCACGGACTCATCTAAATCGACTGATGCTGGATAAGCGATCAGTTTGCACTTCGCCTTAAGTAAGGAATCGTTGCGCTCTTGAATCTCAGTGTCAAACGAGACACCGGGTTGTTTTATTATTTGAAGAAACTGTTCGTAAGTTTCTGATATGGAAGGTAAATTATGTGAGTCGTCTTCGTTATCTGGTAATAGCGTCGGATTACATAACATGGAGTCTGTGTTATCGTCATCGCTTAAGACGTTTACTGGAAAACGGGATAATGCATCGGCATTTGCATTTAATTTTCCCTTTTTATAGACGATCTCGTAGTCGTACTCTTCTAATTTTAGGCGCCATCTTATAAGCCTGGAGCCTGGATCCTTGACATTAAAGAGCCACACAAGTGGCTTGTGGTCTGTTATTATTTTAAAAGTTCGACCGTATAAGTAAGGACGAAAGGTCTTTACACCGAATAGTATGGCTAAGAGCTCCTTTTCTATGGTAGAATAGTTGCCCTCGGCTTTGTTTAAGGTGCGTGACGCATACGAGACGGGCTTGTCTTTACCTATTTCGCCTTGCGACAGTATAGCGCCTATTGCGTAGTTAGACGCGTCGGTGGTCAAAAGAAAAGGTTGTTTGAAGTCAGGATACTGGAGAAGAGGTGCCGAAGTTAGTTTATCCTTTAATTGGATGAAGGCTTGCTCCTGATTATGAGACCATTGGAAGGTGGCGTCCTTTTTTAATAAGGAAGTCAATGGTTTTGTTATTTGAGAAAAGTTATTTATAAAACGACGATAGTATCCGACTAGACCTAGGAAAGACTTTATATCTTTAGGATTTTTAGGTGTCGGGAACTGAGAGACGGCCTTGATTTTGTCAGGATTCGGAGACACACCTTTGTGTGTTATTATATGGCCTAGATAGGCGACTTCGCGCCGTAGAAACTCGCACTTATCTGGCTGTAGTTTCAGATTAAACTTTCTCAATCGATCAAAGACTAAAGTAAGTTTTGTGATATGACTTCTGAGGTCATGGCTATAGATTATGGCGTCATCCAAATACACGTAAGCGTGAAGACCTTGGAGGCCAGAAAGAGCTGTATTCATCAGCTTTTGGAAGGTGGTAGGAGCATTTTTTAACCCGAAGGGCATTCTAGTAAATTCGTAATGTCCGGAAGTGCTAGAATTGGTATTGACAGTGAAACCTGTTTTAGGAGCGTCCTTGGGACTCATCCTGATCTGATGAAAGCCACTGGAGAGGTCCAGGGTGCTAAAATATTTGGAGTGTCCTAATTGGTCCAATATGTCTGTGATAAGAGGCAGAGGATAGCTCTCAGATACGGTGACGTCATTGAGGCGGCGATAGTCTATAACTATTCGCCACTTCTTTTTACCAGAAGCGTCCATCTTTTTAGGGACTACCCATACTGGGGCGCTCCATGGCGAAACAGAAGGACGTATAATGTTCTGATCGAGCATCTTACGGATCTGAGTGTCTACCTCCTCTTTATGACATTCGGGAAAGCGATATGATTTTACGTGAGTGGGAGGCGCATCTCCCGAGTCTATGGTATGTTCAATCGCGTTTGTGAAGGACAAAGGCTCGCCTTCCATATGAAAGATGTCGGTGTACTGTGAGCAACACTCGAGAAGTGACTCTTTTTCTTCAGAGTTTAAATGAGAGCAACGAATAAGGTTTAATACCTTCTGTATTCTATCGGATGCTGTGTAAGATATAGAATTTACGCATTGAGATGAATCAGTGATATCGTTTTTAGGCTCTAGAGGCGTTAACTTTACAGCATAGTCCTTGACCTCAACTTCAGAATTAGTAGTATTTAAAATAGTTACGTTTATTTTTTTATTAGGTTTTATAAAAACGAGACAGTTAGCGACATAAACACCATCGCTTATAGAATGATCTAGTAATAACCCTTCATTGTTTTGATAGCGTTCGGGCGAGTAATTTGATACCGCGCACTCGATAACAGCTTCGGCTCGAGCGGGAATAATATAAGTTGGCTGGATATAATTCATATGCACATTTTGCCCGTAAATATTTATTAAATTCAAATCATAGTTTATAGTGGCCTTGAAATAGCCCAAAAAATCGCTACCGATGATGCCGTCATATTCTAGACTGACGTCATCGTTGACTATATGAAATTTATACGTATAAGTAGTCTTGGCTAGGATAATATCCATTTGAAATGTGCCAAGGGTTTCTGAACAAGATTCTATGCTATTGATTCCTCTTATTTTAACAATTTCGCGAGACAAGTCAGGTGCTTTGCTTAGGCTTGATCGTTTAACAAGACTGATACTTGCGCCCGTATCTAAGAGAAAACGAAGAGGTTTCGTAGAAAAACTAGTTTTAAGATGTACATGTGGCAAGGATATTTTTTTTAATGACGAATTAATCTCGTATACAGGAATATTTATATTATTCTCGATTCGGTTTTCCGGATTGTGCGATACATAGGGTCCCGAGGACAAATGGGACGTTTTAATCGGTGGAACCGGGACTCTAGGTAGATTATATTTGGGTTTTACAGATTCAGAACTCAACGAAATAGGGACTCGCGGTGGAGCGTGTTGAGGTTTATTATATTTAGGATTCGATGAAACAGCGGTTCCCGAAGGAAAGTATCGAAGTTTGTTATTACTAGGACTCAACGAAACAGGGACTCGCGGCGGAGCATGTTGAGATATATTATGTTCATACGTACGACTCGACGAAACAGCGGGTCCCGCAGGACAGTATCGAGGTTTATTATTTTTTGGGCTCAACGAAACAGGGACTCGCGGCGGAGCATGTTGAGCTATTTGTGCATACGTATGACTCGACGAAACAGTGGGTCCCGAGGGACAGTATCGAGGTTTATTGTTTTTTGGGCTCAACGAAACAGGGACTCGCGGCGGAGCATGTTGACCTATTTGTGCATACGTAGGACTCGACGAAACAGTGGGTCCCGAGGGACAGTATCGAAGTTTATTATTTCTAGGACTCAACGAAACAGGGACTCGCGGCGGAGCGTGTTGAGATTTATTTTTATACGTATGACTCGACGAAACAGTGGGTCCTGGAGGACAGTATCGAGGTTTATTAATTCTAGGACTCAACGAAACAGAGACTCGCGGCGGAGCATGTTGAGATTTATTATTTGAACGAGACTTAACTAGAAATGCGCGTGTGCCTAAATCACTCGGAAAACGACGGCACGTTTTCGTAGACCGATTATTTAGTTTAAATCGTCGTAAGACTCTTCGACGTTTTCGCACGAAACTTGATAAGGTGTCGGTGACGGCGGCGATAGCGTCGGCGGCGGGTCGTATGTAACGTGATGCATATTCGACGACTTATTATAATTATTAGAATTCTGTGCATTATAGAATTTCCGTTTGCGACATTGTGAAATATCATGACCCTTATGTTTGCAATACCTGCAGAAAGCGTGTGAGCCGGAATTATTATTATATGACGTTGACGGCTGGGGCTCAGAGGAAACACGTGGCGGAAACGCCCGCTTTGGTTTAGCGAAACATTCGGATTCTGGATGCCCGAGCTTTCCACAGATTCTGCATTTAGGCTTAGTCACGGTCTTAAATAAAAGATTTTGAATCTTTTCTTCCTCAAGAGCGATATTTACTGCATCATTGAAAGATTTAGGGCTTCTGCATCTAACGTTATTGCTTAATCGCGGATGTAGCCCTAGAGAAAATGAGAAGAGCGCTAGATCTTCTGTCATAGCGATACGCCCGGATAAATCTTTTTTTAGAGATTCGGAATTATAGATTTCAGACTGCAGATCAGTAAGGCAGCCTTCGACGCGGAGCGCAAACTGTGCAACAGTATCGTTTGATTGTTGCTTACACGACTGTAGATCTAGTAGTAAATGGTTATAATGTTTCCTTTCACCAAAATTTTGTTTGAGAAAACATTTTAATTGATTAAAATCTTCAAAAATTTTATTAGAACACGCGATTTGGGCCTTGCCCTCCAAACGAGATAAAATATATTTCGTTAATAAAACTTTTTGACTCAACGATGCTAGATCTAGAGCGTTTTGGCAATTTGTAAGAAAAGCGGTGAGAGTTTCGCGGTCTCCTTTGTAAGGACTAATAAAATTACATAACACGTTTATTGGAAACTGTTCGCTCAATGAGATATCCGCGCTAGCACTGCTTTTCTTCGAATCAGTAGACATTATGATATAGAAAAGACACAGTACTTACTTGTATTATTTGGACACGGTTGGTAAGTATAAAGGATTACGTTATTATTATTTAGATAAGTTTAAAGGATACACATTAAATAATAAGGTAAGGATTTATAGCATAGGAAAATAGGATATTATAAGGTAAGTATGATATATCGTCTAACACAATTTATAGAACACTTTATAAGAAAATTGTAGCAGTAACAGATGATATTATGTTCCACTTACAGAGTTAGCAGGATCACGAAGGAGTTGGACATCTCTGCAACTGGAGCAGCGCGTTCACAGGATCGGAGCAGCGTGGCACGCTACGCGTCAGGCAACGCGACCAGCGACTGGAGCGGCAGGAACGGCGGCGAATACTACCACCAGCGGCGGTGACCCGGCGTGAGCGGCACCGGCACGTGGCGGCGATGGCAGAGCGTCGCTTCAGCGGCGACGGCGGCGGCCAGCAGGCGGCAGCAGCAGGGGGACGGCGGCAGCGGCGGCGCGACTTACGCACCGGCGGGATACAGCGGCTATCTACGGAAGCTGGTCGGCAGGCTTACGGCTGTAAGGCTGACTGTCGCGACTCAACCACAGGAGACGAGCGGGAACTTGACGAAACGTAGTTACTTAGTGGTTACTCACGTTCCGGAGACGGACTGGACGATACGGAGTATTATAACGGATAATCTTTCACGCGACCCGTTGATGGAATACCAGTGGAATGGAATCAACGAATATTAACGAATTTCAACACTGGTATCCCACTTCTGACACCACTGTTACGGGGCGGGTCAGGAAAGTCTTTTTAAAAAAAGATATTTTATTTGAAACACGTTATTTTATTTATTAAAAGAATGGACAGTCTATGCCCGACGGAGGTCCAATCCAATCTAATGTGAAAACTAACTGAAGCTATAATGACGATTCGGGTTTCCTATTGCATTGACGCAAATGCAATGGGAAACTCAGCAATTTAATTTAATATGGCAAACAGAGCTAATTCCGATATAACAGTTCCTTCACCGACTGTTTTATACCCCCACTATCTATACCCAATGACTGTGACATACCAAGGTATTTGTAGGTGTCGGCTTCGGGGGGTGCAAATTTGGGAACCTCCTCGTGGTGCACCCTGGGGTAAGGCCTCTCGGCCCACGTTTAGCGTGGGACAAGGGGCCTTATGCTAATCTCTGGCGCCCCTTCTGGGCGCCGAATAATGTAGGCGGTACCCCTTCTGGGCATCGCACCCTTCAACGCGCGTCCCTTCTGGACCGCACAGCGGGTCACTCGGACCTGCGGGGGGGATCACCACGTGCGGCCCACTCTGGGTTGCACGGTCGCCGCTCACTCTCGAGCGGCTTTGAGGGGAGTTTTGACGGCGCCCCTTCTGGGCGTCGTTATACGGGGTGTGTTGGGGTAGTTCGGCGCCCCTTCTGGGCGTCGTTTCATTGCAAAGTCGTGCGGGGCGTCGTGCGGGGCGCGGCGACGGGCGCCCGTCTTCGGACGGGTTGGTGGGCGGCAGACAGCTCACCCCCTAGCGACCAAAGGGATGGTATACCTCGATTTCCTACTTTCGTTATGAACAGGTCATTTAAGAAAGTACGTGTGCCATGTGATCCGGCTGGCGCCCGGCGCACAACGGTTTCCGGGCCGTTGTGTGGGAAATCGATTACCGAAGGCCCTGCAGGAGCGTGTGACCAGGCTCCTGCAGTGGCGAATGCTACTGGGTCTGGTAGTGGGAGGGTGCCCAAGGGGGGCGGTGGACGTGATGGATCCGGGAAGGACGGAGAGGTCGGGGACGCGTCCGGTGAAACGTCCGCTCGGGCTAATGACTCGGGCGGCGTGGAGCCGGCGGTGCCCGGTGGCAGTGGCGCCGGTCGTTCTGACCGGGCGGCCGAGGTGACGCGGAGGAGTGGCTCCGGAACGGGCGGGCCTGCACCCATGGACGACCCGGAAGTCTCGAGGATGGTCGTGGACCTCATTGAAGAGACGCGCAAGCGCAGGTTGACGACAGCACGGGCCGATACGAGCGGCAGCGGCGGTTCCAGCAATGGTGCTCCCGCTCCAAAGAAGGTAACAGTCTGGAAGGGGTCGGAAGAATTGCAGCAATACAAGGATGAAGTAGACGGGCTGTCGGTCGTGCAGCTATTGGAAAAGGCGTGGGATTGCTGCAATGATGTTGATGGCGCGCTTTGTGGCCTCGACAAGCCCATCCGCAGGGAGGCTCGCAATAAGCTGTGGACCCTGTTGGCTGCTATGGAGCAGCACGCGAATCTGTGGAACGAGCGGCATGTGAAGTGGCATAGCTGGGGCGAAGGCCTCAAGAAGAAGATCGAGGGCCTGCAGCAGGAGGTCGAGGCGCTGAAGTTGGCCGCACGGACGCCCCCTCCTTCCCCCCCCCCTCTCAGACAGGCGTGGAGGGCATGTTAGAGGCATTAAAGAGGGAAGTTCTCGAGTCTCTGGGAGGGCGCCTCGACAACATCGAGAGGCGCCTCCCAGCCGAGCACCCCAGGAGGCCGCCGCTGGCGGGTGATGCGGCGAAGGGAGGGAAGAGCTACGCCGGGGCGGTCGCTGGACCCCATGGCGCCCCCGGCGCTCCCCTAAGGGGGCAGGCTGCAGCGCAGTGGGAGACCGTCGCCTCGAAAGCGGAAAAGCGAAGGGCCAGGAGGGCTAAGGCTGTGGCCGACCGGGCCCCGCCTGCGGGTGGGGGAGAGCCGAGGAAAACGCGGGGGGCGAGGCCCCCTCCCAAGCTGTTGCTGCCGCAGTCGTCCGCTGTCTCCGTGACACTAAAGCCGGAGGCGGTAGCGAGGGGCCTCACCTACCACTCGGTGATGGAGGGTGCCATGGCGGGCATTGACCTGGAGGAGCTCGGGTTGCGGGGGTCCGAATGCCGCAGTCCGCTGCAGGTGGACGGCTGCTGGAGATCGCGGGCGAGTCCAGCGGCCCTGTGGCCGACACTCTGGCGGATCGGCTCAGCAAGGCCGTACCGGAGGGCGTGGAGGTTCGCAGGCCGTGCCGGATGGCTGAAGTCCGGCTCGAGGGCCTGAGCCCGGAAATGGCGGACGCGTCAAAGCGCATTGCTGAGTCGATCGCGGAGGGAACCCACTGCGCTGCCGAACAGGTGATCGTGAGGCCTTTGCGGACCGGACCGACTGGTCTGTGTTCCGCGGTGGTCCGGCTCCCGGTCGCGGCGGCGAGGCTTTTGGAGCGGGCCGGCCATGTCGTGCTGGGGTGGGTAAGGACGCGGGTCGTGGTCCTGGACAGGGGCCCCACAAGATGCTACAAGTGCTACGGTGTGGGCCACTTGAGCTACGCTTGTAGCTCGGAGGCCAGCCGTGGCGCTTTGTGTTTTAGGTGCGGTGCCCCTGGGCACAAGGCGGCCGAGTGCGGGGCGGAGAGAGCCTGCTGTGGTGTGTGCAGGGAGGCTGGGCTCCCGCACGAGCACCACATGGGGGGGGAGGACCTGCCGTCCTCCAATGACGAGGCTGAAGTGGGCCCCCTACCCGCGGGCCCCTCCTGTGACTGGGACGGGCGTCATATCCATGGAGGCGGCGGAATCGCCAGTGGGGCCGGATGCGGCCGACAACTGGCAACCTGCGGAAGGGAGATCGAGGTCCCCCGAGCCTCTTGGCTCAGCGGGCCAGCTTGGGCTCCTGCGCTCCGGCGCAGGCAGCACTTAAGCTGGTAACGACGTCCCCCTGCGGGGGGCCGCGGTCCCGCGCGCGAGGCTGTGGATGGTTCGCGCGCGGGGCCGCGGTCCCACGCAGGGAAGAAGCGGAGGGGGGGGTACGAGGGAAACCTCCTCCCCCCCTAGGAGGGCCGCGGCCTAGTATTGAGGAGCACTAGGCTGCATTGCACGAGCCCTCCTCCCGCTGGGGAGCAGTCTGCATCTGCCAGGCTGCTCCTTGTGGTGCAGGGGACCCAGGTCTGACTGGGTCCATAGCGTGCGGCGCTTCGCGGGGCATGATACCTTGGTACCGCGGCGCTGCTAGATGCTCCTGACGGCAGATGTCAGTTCTTTTACCGGGTCGGGCCCGTATGTCCTTACTCACCCGTTCCCCCCACGGGGGGGCGGGTGGGGACATATGGGTTCCAGCCCCGGACAGTGCATGGGGTGTCTCACGTTCCTCTCGAGGCCCCATGCCAGTGCAGAGAAGCATTTTCTCCGACTAAAACAAAGAAAAAGGTGTCGGCTTCGGAGAGAGATCTGAAAGTCATTGTCTCAGAAAGTTGGAAATTCGTAGAATTTACAACTTTCCCCCGCTGTACGTGCATGACCGCGCACTTGTCTACACCGAAACCCATGTTGATGGCGCTGCTAAAAGTCTCAGTGACTTTCAGCAACGCCACCAATTCATGACGTTTCGGTGCAAACAGTTTGAGGTCATCCATGTACAGCAAGTGCGAAACAACTTCACCCTGTCTCCTAAGCCGATAGCCCAGCCCTGAGTCCTCTAGCAATATATTATTATTATCGTTGAAGGACATACTAATTTGCATTTGCACACTTACAGCTAGGGTGAGCTCATATACCTAATTACGCTTAATGGAAACACATAAAGTTAAAATCATTTATAATTTTTTTTAAGGTATCGTAAACTTAAGAATACTATGCATTCTTTACGGAACATTACAAAAGTTTAAGTAGGTAATAGTTACTTTGTAAATAATACTTAATTTTAAACTTTAGGTTATTATTAAATAAGTATTTATTACATTTTTTTTATTGGAGTGCGCTGTCAAGGTTTACATCGTGAACATAATGCGTAATACGGACCGTACGGTCGGGCCTTTGAGGTTGTCACGTGTCTGATAGGTGCAGCTCGCTTGGTGCAGCTGTGTACCTCAGCATAGCACTAGCACGATCGTTCCGAACGAGTTCGTGTGACTTGGTACTATAGTGTGAATCTATTTCTGAGGGCGACTGCAACATGGTATGATTAGGTTTACGAACGCTTAGTAAATTTTTAGGGTTCGCTGTATTTTTTGAGACGGTTCATTCGCAAATTGTCAAGTTTTCAGAATTTCTAGTTCTTTAGTTTTAATAATAATTAAAGTCAACTAATTAATAGATATAAAATATGCCTATTAATTAGTTGACTTTAATTATTATAAAAAACGAAAGAACTAGAAATTCTGAAGACTTGACAATTTGCGAATGAACTTTTTTAAGACACGTAGAGGCACAATGGCGGTGGTGTATGGGCGCTACCAATACTACAAGAACTATAATGGCGCCGATGACACCATATCGTGGACGTGCGGCAACAAGCAGTGCGTGCCGGAGCACGATCAAGACAGAAAGGCGCTGCCGTCATGTGGCGTACAGCGTCAAAGGTTACAAACACGCCCGTTGACAATCAATTGATTCAAACTGAATATTTGGTTTTTAAACTTTCTTGTTTCGTTATGCATACATACTTATTTAAACGAGATTTAACGCAAAACTAATTAATCTCGGTTTCTGTGTCTAACGAATCGTCGCTCTACTTTAGTTACCATAATGATTTGAGTTACCATCCGATTTCTTGTTACTGATGATAACGAGGCTTTTTTAGTGTTTCACAACGGTTGGTTCATGCTTACCAGCGACGAGTGTTCGTGAGTAGCCCGTTCCCCTTCTTCCCTCATTCGTTTAGTTTCAGATTTCTTACAATTTTGTTTTTTATTAACTATTTTTAAAACTTAGAAAAAAATTACATATCGTTACTAGTTCCATTATTATTTATTGGTAAGTCCAACAACGTTATCAAAACGCGTTGCCGCGTCTCTTTTTTGCATTGACATGATGTGACATAATATGTAATATGTCAGTCAATTGACTTGTCAGTAAACAATCAATAATTTAGTCAATACTATCAAGGCATAGACACTCTAGCACGTCGTGTATTGTCTTCATTTGAATCAGAATTATGCCAATTCGATAACATATTCAGCATTTCTACTTACATCACCTAAGATCACTTTCACTGAAATTCGTGGTAGACATTTTCACTATTTGTAACAATTACTACGATAATCGATCAAAAAGTACCGGTACCATAGATGAATGATTGGCCTCGCTGCGCTCGTCTAGATACCGCGCTACCTTTATACCACAGCTCCGTAAATGCGGCAACTCGTTATTGTAGTGTGTTTATGACAATATGCCAGGATGCTAGTGTGCGTGAAAAATTTGTTGCCAGCTGCTCAACTGTTACCCGAGTTAATGGGAAAAATATTTTTGCTGTGATGTATTAGTTTGGTTATAAATATATATAGCCCAGAAAATATTTAAAAATTAACAATTAAAAGCGAATATGTATCAATATAATTGTTTATATTATTATGTAGGTTAGACGTAGGTTTCTTCTGTAGAAAAATGGTAGGTATGTATAGCAATGATTAGACCTCATTTTTTTAGTAGTTTTTTTTAATTATTACCAACCTAAAAAAAGGCGACTAACGGAGTAAAGACTGCACATACATCCAATAGCATAGAGCGGCGATGGGCTCATCAAAATAATATTACCAACCCCTGTCTTGCCTTCGGTGTCGTAAAAGGCGACTAACAGACTAAATACTGCACATACATCCAACAGCATAGAGCAACTATGGGCTCATCAAAATAATACTACCAACCCCTCACTTTTCTTCAATGTCGTAAAAGGGGATTAACGGACTAAAGACTGCACATGCATCCTACAGCATAGAGCGACAATGGGCTCATTAAAATAATACTACCAAACCCTCTCTTCTCTTCGGTGTCGTAAAAGGCTACTAATGGACTAAAGACTGCACATACATACAACAGCATATAGAGCGGCGATGGGCTCATCAAAATAATACTACCAACCCCTCTCTTCCCTTTGGTGTCGTAAAAGCGACTAACGGGCTAAAGGCTCACCACCTGCCTTTAGCCCGCTGAAGCGTGGACTGTGTGGGCGTGGTCTGTATTATCCATAGATTCAAATGATTACTAATTTTACCATAAACTTTAATATTATCTATCTCAAAAAAGTTGTTGATCTAAGTAAACAGTAATAAGTCGAGTCTTTATTCATGATTATTCTACATATGACTAAATACTTTTTCGTTTTTGTAGGCATATCACAGACGTATTACGTCTGTGAGGCATATTGTCATGTGACCGACAAAAATTTAAAAAAAAATTACTTTTTTCCCTAGGGCAAGAAAAACTATTGTAGCCTCGCTTTACAACGCTACAATGACGGTCTTTTTGAGCAAGAGGAGGAGGAGGAAATAGTTATTTGTTATACAAGATTGCAAAGTTGCTTTTTAACCGCGTGCTCAATTTTGATGACCGAGCAAGCGAAGGATTCTAAAATTGAATCACGAGTGCAGCGAGTGATTCAAACATTAGAATCCTGAGCGTTAGCGAGGGAATCAAAAGAGCACGAGGTGAAAAATCTTTGCAATCGAGTGCAACACGTAATTTTTCATCCCACCTCAGCGAGGAAATGACTAAATGCAAAAAAAAAAACATTTAATAATAATAATAATAATAATATTTATTTATTCAGATAACGAGATCCAGGTGTTAGTAACAGAGTTCTTACATCTATGTTAGTAGAAATACAATGAGAAATACAATATTTAAATTAATTTAAAAAATAAATTTGCTCCGCATTAGGGTTTATTACGGCGGTGATCCAGTGCCTCATCAGTGCACTGTCCCACCTCCCCACTAAAACCTTTAAAATACTGTTGGGACTGCCGAGCATTCTGTTTCTGATGGAAGTAATTTTTTTTTCTGACTAGGGCATGGAACCCGTCTATGTGAGCGTCGGCAAACATGCCAGATGCACTGCAGAATCTCGGCAGTCCCAGCAGCACCCGGAACATATTATTATATAGGACACGCAGAGCGTTGAAGGTCTTTTGAGTGTAGCTAACCCACAGACCGCTTGTATACAAAGACTGGCAGTATGCCTTAAATAATGCAACCTTTACCTCACCCGTACAATGCGCAAACCTGCGGGCCAGCATATTACCACGTACTGCCAACGACCTGCGCTCCCTTCCAATATCACAATCGTCGGTCAGGTCCGCAGTGACCACATGACCCAAGTATTTAAACATTGGCACTATGTTCAAAGGTTCACCGTTTAGCCGAATTGGGGGCACCTGTTTTACGGAAGTGCCGCGCGCCGCAAACACCACGACTTCGCTTTTCTTACAGTTGTACTTAAGTGTATGTTTATTTGCGTACTGTTCGCAGACACGCAGCATTTCCCTCAATGAACGTATCGACGGGCTCAGCAGCGCCATATCATCTGCGTAACTGATGTTATTGATCATTTGACCATCAATGGAACATCCCACATTCATACTACTGAGCTCGACGATTAGCTCATTAATATACAGACAGAAAAGCTTAGGAGAGGTTAAGCCCCCCTGCCTGACTCCACATTCTAACCGATACAAGTCCGATGTTTCTTCTGCCCATTTTACACAGTTTTCTTGTTGTTTGTACCAATACCGAAATATATCAACAAGCTCCCCCGGCATCCCAGTAGCCGCCAGTTTGTCCCATAAAATCTGATAAGACACCATATCAAAGGCCCTCGACAGGTCGAGGAAGCATCCATACACTGAAGTCTTCCTTTTTGTATAGTACCTGACGGTCTCCTTGAGGGCAAAAATGGCACTTTCCGTAGAGAGTCCGGCCCTAAAGCCGAACTGAGCGTCATCTAAACGAATAAATTTACCCAGCTGTTGGTCAAGAAGCCCATCAAGCACCTTGGCAGTCACTGTGGCCAATGATATGGGCCTATAATTGGTAATATCAGATACATCGCCCGTCTTGTCTTTTACAACAGGAATCACTACTGTTCTCATTAGACCCGGAGGCAAGAAGGCATGTCTAATACATAGGTTATAAAACATACTAAGCACACGCGGCAGATGGATACCAGCATTTTGGAAATGCTCGATGCTGAGTCCGTCATGGCCAGGCGATTTACCGCGGGTACTGTGTTTAATAATATTCTCCACTTCTCGTGCCGAGAAATACACCAATGACTGATATTTTTGCGACCCACCATCGAGCATCTCCTTTTTAGACCCTGATATATTACAATTATCATTAATTTTAACTCTAAAGTGGTCTTTAAAATTATTAGCAATATCCTTTTGGTCACTGACATTTTCCACACTAACAGGCAGGCTCGGTTTAGAGCTTAGTTGCTGCGTACTTTTCCAGAACTTTTTAAAATCTTTATTTTTATGTTGAGTAGCTAAAATATTCATTTTGATTTGATTTTCATTCTTAACACACCATTTCAATTTCGATTTAAATATTTTACGTGACACACACATTAATTCATAAATTTGACCCGATACTGGTTTGCTATATAGTAACCATAAATCAAAACAACGCCGAGCCTCCTTGTGTGCTTCACTTACATGTAGATTCCAGCCTACCACTTTCCTCTTATGTGCCTTACACTGCTGTTTATGAGTTAAGGACGCAGCCTCTGACAACACATTAATTATTTTTATATATAAATTATTTAAAATGTCCTTATGTTCAATATTATCACACATATGATCAGCACAATAACTAAACTCCATAGGAAAATCAATACTACGTAGTTTGTTATGACACAACTTTTTATATTCCTGAATTTGCTCTGGATTCCTAGTGCCCCATCGTACCTTACTATATAGATTACTGTTTACACTTATTTTGGGCCTTATAACATTTAAGTTACATTCGATAATTAACGGAAAGTGATCTGACGAATACACACTGTAATCTACGCGGACATCTGTTATTGTATCGCACGCCGAACTAGTTACAAGGCAGTGATCTAACCAACGTTTACAATTATGAGCTTCGCTTATGAACGTAAAATTGTCCGAGTTTATATTTAGAAACTTATAGTCCGCACATTCCCAACTTTGTTCTAAACAAAAAGATAACATTTCCTTACCGAAAGTCTCTGGATAGTGCGCATTAAAATCGCCAAGCAGGTAAACACATTCTACTTCACTGCTTTCCACCAGCGCACTTAGCGAACCCAAACACTTGGTAAAAACGGGAAAGTTATCCGCACTATCCGTTGGCATATAAGTGCTACAAACCACAAAGGCACGCTCACTTGTTGACACTTTTATCGCAACTATGCGATTACTATCCGACGGGATCACGGATACCGTGCGAAATAGTGACTTACGCCACAGTATAGCGACACCACCGTGCGGCCGCCCGCGCAGCACGCCCGACGACAGGTCCACCGCTGAAGATCCAGTAAAGCCGAAGTCGGGATGAATATCCCCTAAAAAGGAGATCATTTACATTCACAAGATACTTTTATTTCAGTTTAGGTATTAACTACTACATTATGACAGGTAAGTATTACAGAATAATCTTTAAATTATAACAAAATAATACTAAGGTATAATAAAGAAAATTTTAAAGTAACGTTGCTATAGTTATTTTTTAACAAATTAAAAAAAGTTGTATGATATATTCGGCACCATAGAGGTAGCAGTAAATAGGTTTAATGTTTTTTTTAATTCACAAACTTAGTGCACACGATGTTCTAAATTCAATTTACTTTATCCTCTAGAGAATAAAAACGGCTTTTCCATTCAGATATTGAAGATTAAAAATACTCTTTCCGAGATGGTGGGATGAAAATATTATTTTAAACATTGTCTATGAATTTTTTCAAAACGAATACGTCCGTGATTTGCCGGTAGCGGCACTGACACTGAGAGCATTATCACTGACAAGTGGGGATGCGTTCATAGAGAATGTATGAAAAACACTGTGCCGGTACTGTGTCGGAACTGTGGCTTCACTGATATGTGTGAAGCAACCTTTAACCTATAATATTACCCAAATCATAAGCTATACACCTGTTCTCAGTTTCATTAAAATCCGTCCAGCGGTTTTTGTGATGCGCGTCAAACAAACAGACAGACAAAAATTCCAAAAAAGATTCTAATGTTCACGTATCCTTCATCCCCTAGATTATGTTTTTCGCAAATATTTTCAATGTAAGTACAGACACGAAAAGTTTACATTTCAGGAACATAGGTCAAAATTAAAAAAATAGCTTTTCCGTACTGGAGTCAATCAGCTGATTGCGCATTTTGTATAGGGAAAAATAATAAATTTTCGACCCATGTTTCTTAATGGAAAGTTGTTCAGTTTCATCGGTAGAATCCCCTTGATATAGTGTCAGCTAACATTTTTACACCCTATAGATCACAAATATAAGTCAACATGAAATAACATAGAACTAGGTTAAGTATATAGTAACTTTGTAAGACAAATGAAATTGGTTACCTATATAATAAAAGACAATAACAATAAATTCACATAATAAAAATCTCAACCACGGGGACTTTATTCTTGTATAAGCGGTAACACTGAATGGCGTTTATTGTTCATATTATTTTATGAAAAAAAATCGAAATTATACGATACTTACTGATTGTATATGATCCCAGTGTCCTTCATATTTTTAGAAGTATTATTTTTACACAATTTTACTACGCAAACTGGCATTTTAGTTTGAATTAAGCCCAAAATTGAATAAAACATTCTTGACGTACACGTCACCCACAGCTGTCAGTGTGACTGGCTCGGGTACGCCGATTTCGGCGTAGTATTGGTTGCCGCATTTGACAAGTACGACGGAGGTATCTAGTCGAGCGCAGCGAGACCAATCATTAATCTAAGACCGGTACATTATTTAGCAACGAACCACAGACATATGCAACGAACAGTAAGTTTGACGGTTAACTGACGTTTCTTTCTTATAAACAAACGCATTTTAGCTTCACTTCCATTAATATATATACGAAGCGTTATAGTATATTTTATTGTGAATTGAATTATGTTACTGGTAACCATCATATCCGTTAGTAACAGTTTGATACCTGACGAGCCGTTTCTTTTAGGAACATATTTGACTTGCGCCTAGTAGCTAATACAACGGGTAGTAGGCAAAACGATTCGTTTCTTGTTTATAGGAACTGCAACTCGGTCGAACGAAACGTCGGGGTATAAAGGGTATGCGTAGGATGATTTGTTAAGTAGTTTTGCGTTAAATCCCGTTTAAAAATGTGTGAATCAGGTAATCTGGCCTTGTGTTGCCGCTGGATGCGAGCAGCGCAAGACCGGTCGTGGTGGACATCCTTGGTGAAAGTCTTTGACCAACAGTTTTTCAGCTGATGATCTTGATGATGATGATTATGAATGTCTTAAAGTTTGTGAATAAACTAAATGATTTCTAAACATTATGTTTCATTTTGTTATGTTTTTTTACTTTTGAAATATATGTACCTACCTACTTATTGTATTGTACACTGTCTTGCTCTTTATCAAACAAAGAAACCTAAACCTAAACTGAACTGATTTACTGTGCTTTTGAACTGCGTTTTTTATAGTGTTGATAGATTGTAGTATTTTATAATGTAGATTTCATGTTGATTTTTATTACGGTTAACAATGTTCTTAGAGGGGCACTTCTTTTGTGACAGACATACAGAATCTTACACAGGCAAAACAGAGGGCGAAGAGTTGCTCAATGTTTTTTTAATATTTTTTAATATCCATCGGTAGTTTGAACTATGCTTAGTAAGGCCTAGAAAATGGTAATTTATAGATATATCTCAACACTTAATTATGTTGCTTAAAAAAATTAATAATATAATACTTTTGATTTAACATTTTTAGATATTGAAACACTAAACTATCACTTTGAAAAAAGTAAATTTGGCAACCCAGTCCTGGTGATGGGCCGGCATCGCTACAAGTTCATGAAGGCTCGGGGCTCCACAAAGCGCTGGTTGTGCATCAAGACCGCCAGCAAATGCAGTGCCTTCGTCGTCACTGAAGACGAGGATATTATACGGATGAGCGTGGCGCACACACATTGACCCGCCTCTTTATTGAACGAAGGCGTTGTTAACATTACGTGGTAGAGAGACAACTTTTGTATGACAGACGCTACGTCTTCCACGAACAGTGTAACAAAGGCGTTTCTAAGTTATATGCGGTTCTTCAGATTCAAAAACCTTAGATTTAGAAAATTGTTACTTTTTCAGTGCATGACAAGTCTGCGTGACTTATAAGTACGTCTGCCTATTACTGCCTACAATTGGCGACGTGGCGTTGTAGCCGAACTGCTATTATGTTTGAGTTTCTATTGGAATTCCAATTACAAGAAAGCAACTGGCCAACACTGGATAATGCAGGGAATCTTTAATTTATTGGATATAATTATCTATCTTACAAAACGGTATAAAAGCTGAATTATATTGTTATCAAAGTGTAATTTAATTTGTTACGGGTTTTTATTTTATTTTTAAACTTTAAAGTAAAGTAAAAATGTCTAGTCCATACGTTATTTTTTAAATGGATTAACATAATAATGGCTGACCATGAATCATCTTATAGTGAAGTGGTAAATATCCACGATACAAATAAAAAATATTTTTGAACATATCTGTTTTTAACAAGCGCCAAAGGTGTACCGTTTTTATTACTTGTTATTGAATGCTTGAATCATATTTCTTATAGAATTGATGTTTTGGGTGCAATGTCGTCACAAGTCTTGATATTCGTATTTCTTTGCAGCGTCGTTACAGTTTTACCAGACTAGTATAAACATGACGATGCTACTGCACAACGGGCACAAGTACTCGAGGAACTACCAGAATGGCGAACGGGTGTCGTGGAAGTGCAACAAGTCGGGCTGCATCGCGCGCATCAACACCGTTGGCCACCAGGTCGTCGCCTTCAAAAACGACCACAACCACCCATTTTCTTAGTTTTTTCAAACCATCATTGCCATCAGTCTTTTGGAGGTTAAAGTCACTCGCGTCCCTAGGATCACCCTTGAGACCCACGTGACCCTTGGGTGGTGCTAAATGAGTGACACTGTCAGAGTAGTAAAGGTACGCTGTGTTGTATCAGGAATTGGGCCGGCTTGCCCGGTGTAATACTGGAATATCGGCGTGAAACAATAGCACTCGTTGCTGTTGTGTTTCGTCCGACAAGAGAAAGACTTCTTGAGAGAACCTGAAAAGTGATATTGCACGGTTTTGTTTTGTTTGCCAAAACTCATGCATGTTTACGAACACTTAACAGTTATTAATCCGCCATTATTACACATTAACATTCGACGAAACACAAATTAAAGAACTTAAAACAAAACTGCAGACGTTACGATTCACTTTCCCGCCAAGAAGTACACTTTTACACTTTTTTGTTTTTGAAACAGAACTGTTTTGTATTCCAACAAAACAGACCAAAGAGATCGGATCTCATACTGTTATTATGAGCTGTTATGAAACAGACAAATTTCGGAACGGACCTCAGAATAATAACTATAGAAGGAGTGCTATGACGTTTTAGTGTGCACTTCGTTTGTTGTCAAACAATTTCATTGTGCTGTGATACCTTTTGACATTTTATCGATATCGAAAGATGCTGTTTGTCCATATAAAAATTCAATACTTTTCATCCACAAAATACCTATGGAATAATAAGATTTGATAAAAAATAAAAGATACCTATTAATACTTACCCTAATTTGATATAAAACACCGAAGACCAAGGCCTGGGTACATGAAAACTTTCATTTAAAAGCTGTTACTTTACAAGAACCTGTGGGCTGATTGTCTAACTTCGGCAACTGTCGCGGTCGTTTTCAAGTGGAAGTACATTGCTTGCTTGCTTGCTTCGCATAAAATTATGCGAAGCAAGCAAGCAATGTACTTCCACTTATTTAAAAATAGTTTCAAATAGGTAAACTAGCGAAGCAATGTACTTCTCTTCTTTTGCGATGGATGTTGAGGTTAGACAATTAGCCCTTGTTATTTTCAGACTATCTTACATTAAATGACTAAACTCTTTAACAGAGAGCTACTAAAAATAGGACAGTAAAAATAAAACACAACAATAAGGTGTATAATCATTTATTTTTAAAGAAATTAGAATAAAACACGTTAAATATAACTACGTTGCTTTCCATTTCATAAAATTACAATTGAACTAATTAAAAAACATATAACGTTCATTGGATATATTTTTTACTTGGTCTAAATACACTTCCTATAACAACATTATGTATATGCTTCATTTGATATAATAATAACTTGTTCCATACCTAAAGCTATATCTATATTATATTAAACAAAGTCGTGGTAGGACCACTTATAACTCAAGAACGGCTATACCGATTATAATGATTTGACTTTTGGATTCGTCTTCGTCACGAATAGCAGAATGACGATTTAGTTGTCATAAAAAAATTAATTTGATGTAAGCCGTCTCCACGTAGTTTTGTCTGACCTACCACTACCAGCGTATAATTTAAGCCCGCGTAGGCGAGGAGGTGCGAGGCGGCCCGTGGAGCAGGTGGCGGGAGAAGCCGGCCAGCAAGCCAAAGCTACGGTGGTGAGCGAAAACCATCTGCGACGATAAGCTCACGTGGGACCACCGGAGCCCGCAGCGCCCGCAGTACATATGTGCTTGCTGTCGTGCAAACACGGTGATGTTTTTTGTAGTGCCAGTTGGTACGAGAAATAGCAGCTATCCATTTATGCCGCATGTTATCGTCCGTGGGGAAACTGCAGAAAGACACACTTTACTATGAAAACAAGTTAACATCTTTAGACCCAAAAGCTCGCGCACGGTGACAGAGTGGTGAATTTGTGCAAAACAGTAAATTACCAACTATCATCTATGTATGACCTATGTTATCGACAATGCATCACAATTAATATACAGCACAACACTATTGAACATGATGAACCAAATGGGTAAAAATCAAGAATACTTATACATTACTGAATCGAATGGCATGCAGCCTTGTTTAAAATATAAGTACAGCTTATTAAACTTTAATTACTAGACATTATTGCACTTCTGTACAATGTTTTAGCATATTATTGGTTTGTTGTCTACTCACCGATGGAAGCCGATGGTTTCAGCTTTATTTTTCACTCGGGAAGAACGTGATTTACATCTCACAATAGTGTAGGGCATTCTTTATACGCTGGGCTTGGATTTACTAGCACAAGCACTGCACTATTATTTATTTAAAGAATATAAAGAAAGAAAGATATTACCCAACGAATATTTGACATCGAATCACATGTGTAGATAGCTTTTGAATTCGGTATCATAAACGGCGACCAGGGTGACCCATTTTTTTCATTTCACTATACATTTGACGTTTCTGGCAACTTATTTTGTCTCTTTCCTTTCAACGTTTATGGCCCATTTGAAAAAATATGACAACTATTACGAGTCTTATTTGGACTCCTTCTATGCTTTAGTTATTATTCCGAGGAACGGACCTATAACGCCTTTAGCACACCGACGCCGCGAACCGCGATAGCGAAAACTTAGCGAACACGAAAATGCGGAAAATAAGCGTAATTCTTGCGGTCGTTTTCACACCTACTCGAATATCGCTTGTATTAATTTATTATTTTCAACTCATTCCAATGAAATAATAATAATTCGTCTGAGCCAGACTGATTTCTTTCCGAATCTGAAGAAGAAGAACTATTACTTCTTGTATCGACATTAAGAAAAAGACGAAGAATGTGGGTTCTTGTAATTAATCAAAAAAGAAAGAAGTAATTTTTCGCGATGCTACTTCTTTTTTATAAGATTTCCTATAATCTATATGCCCTATGAGATATATTTCTGGATAATCTCTTATTTCATTAATAATTTTCTCAGTTTCTGCTTCTGCCATCTTGTTTCGCGGCGATATTCTGTCCAAAAAGACAAACCACGTCGTTTCTCTCCGAGTGGCGAAACGAAAGTGGCGGTACACCAGCGTCCGTGTGAAACAAGTATCGCGAGTTTCAGCGATACTATACAAACTGAGACGCAATTATAGGTAGTCACAGACGATAGAGCGAGACGCAACCTACGCGATACATTTTGATGTGTGTAGACAGACTTACCGCAATTTCGCTACCGCGGTTCGCGGCGTCGGTGTGCTAAAGGCAGGCAGGTATACAGGCGTAAATATTTCTTAACCAAGTGTCATTTTTTTATTTTTAAAAAGACAAAAGACATCAAATATTTCTCAGCTAGGAACATTTGTCGTGAAGCGACATTTAAAAAAGAAAAGATGATAAGAAATTAACAAATATTTATAAGACAGAATAAAATAACAAACAAAAGTTAAAAAAAAGTGAGTGAGGATGGTGAGTATGGAGGTGATGATGGTTAAAATGTAGGATGATAATATAAGTAGTGAAGGGGTAGGTGCAGCTGACGTGGAGGCAGGCGAAGGTGTAGAGGCAAGCGCTGAACTTGGCAGACGTCGAAGGGCGCAGGCAAGTGAAGACAGGCAGGCGCCGGTAGGCAGGCGCCGGTAGGCAGGCGCCGGTAGGCGAAGGCAAGCGAAGGCAGGCAGACGCCGACAGACAGGCGCCGACAGGCAGGCGCCGACAGGCAGGCGCCGGTAGGAGCAGGCAGGCGCAGGTAGGCGCAGGCAGGCGCAGGCAGCAGGCGCCAGCAGGCACAGGCTGGCGAAGGTGCAGGCAGGCAGGCGCCACCAGGCGCAGGCAGGCGAAGGTGCAGGCTGACAGGCGAGACAGGCACAGGCAGGCGTAGGCGCACGCGATGACTGGAGGCTGTAGTCTTCCAATTCGGAAGCTGGTGTTTGTACTTGAAGACAAGTCTCCCAATTTGGAAGAGGAAAGTAAGGAGTCTTGACCTTCCAATTCGGAAGCTGGTGATCGTCTCAGTAGAGTAAACCTTTTGAATCCAAAGCTAGAGATGTTATAATTAGTCGTCGGCTGAACTTTATAAAGAAACCTCGGTTTCTGAGTTCTGCACAAATTTCAAAATAATATTTTTAAAACGAGAAATCTAGATGGCCAAATGTATAAATAAGAAAGTCAAAAAGTTTTGATTGGATTATGTTGATAAGTTGCATAGCAACGAAGCAAAAATAAGTTGTCAGATACTTCAAAACGTAACCAAAATACAATATTTAGTAAATAGAAAACAATTAAAGTGAGATACATTTAAATATTACAAGGAAAAACGCATAATAAGATTATCGAAGTGATCCGAAACTTGTGGGATACGTAAAAGTGTCGAAAAATAGTATCCGAAGTTTCGTGATTTAGATCACGTAAGTAATTATGTGTTTAGATAAAGGAATTGCGATGTGTGTAGTGTAGTGTGTAGTTACTAAAACATTATGTATCGTTGCAGAAGCGAGGAAAAATAAAAGCAAATATATAAAAGAGATGAAGTTAAAATATGAGATGATTACATGAAATAAAAAAGGACCTGGGAAGTGGAAAAGGTAAGTGGTTTCACCACATTTCCCCCACGACCCCAGAAAATTTTTGACTCAGAGAAAATTTTTAAAGCATATTTCTAAAGAAACCGTAAAACACAACTTCACACAGACATACATCGCCTAACAAACAGACATACGTTCTCTTACATACTATCATCTGCATTCAATAAGGGTGGAGTTCACATTCAATGACTACCACTCTAGAAGGGTGTTTTAAAATGACGATTAGGGCTTATTTTAAGAGTTGTCGACCGCTCTATAAGTGGAAAGTTAGAGCTAAGGCTTTTTTAGGGAGTAGTCAGCCGCTCCTAACAAAAAAAAGGAAAAAAAAGAAATAAAGAAATGAAAATAAAAATGAAGTAAATTAAGATATGCTGAGAGCGGTAGGGCTCAAAGCATAATATTTTAAGGAGCTACGAGCGGTAGGGCTCGAAGCAATAAAGTAACTAAGAACGGTAGAGTTCAAAGCTTGATAACTAAAGTAGGTAGGTACTAAAGTTATAGAGAAGATCAATAGATAGATCTTGAGTAACGTTATAGAACGTTAAAGTGTGCTTAAGAGCACAGACTAAGTTAAAAAAAAAACAAAAAGAAACAAAAACCTTAATGAGCTAATGGAATGAAAATGTGAATGTGATTAAAACATATATTATACCATATTAAATTTGGAAGATGAAGGAGAAGTTAAGATTGAGCTGAATGTAAAGTGCCATCTGCCAGTCGAACAAATAGGGTCTCCAAAAAAAAGTACACAAAGATAAGTTAAAGATTATAAAGATATAAAAAGTTAGAGATATAGAAAAAAAATATAAAGATTTAAAAAAAATATACAGGTGAGATAATTTTTTTTTCAAAATTCAATGGCCAAAATTAAAGAAGGCGATATATCTGGAAAAATATAGGTGTGTACCAAGTGAGTTTGGATTTCGGTTATGATGAAACCTAAACCAACGCAAAGTATTATTGGCAAAAATTTCATAACACTGCGTAACTAATATATCTTTACTGAGGCTACGGGCCAAACAGAATTCATTAATATTTTGTAGAAAAGACCCAGGACAAGATTTGCCATCAAAGGTGCATCTTTGCAGATCTTTGAAAAGTTGAAGGTTTGGAATAGTTTGAGGAGGTACCTGACAGTAAGGTTGGAGGGGAAGGGCAGCAGGAGTCGTAAGAGCAGGTTCTGGAACGGCTGCTGCGGGATGTTGAAGAGGAGAAATATTTTCAGCTGGAAGAAAGGTATAAGATTCAAATCGTTTTTCTAGAATAAACCATTTGGATTGGAGACTATCAAATGTAGATTTAAGATCCGGGCACAAGTCAATGTCAATACGTTCTAATCGGTAATAAATATGATTTATAAAAGTTTCAACTAATCTTAAATATTTGGAATCACCCTGTAAGAGTTTATCAATTTTAATTTCTAGTAATTCAAGGTAAAGTCTAACTGAGGCAAGTCTTCTTCTTTAAGAATGGAAAAAGTCAAGATTTCGTCAGCTGGCATAACAGCAGATAAGCGAAGAATCTGTTTTTTAAGAAGTAAAACAGTATTTTCTGGTTCCTCTAATCTAATTCTTACTTCATATTCAAGTTCAGACTTGTTTAAAAAGTCAAATTTAATCGGTCGAGACATTGTTAAAATTAATAAAGATTATGAATATATATACCTTTAGTAAAACTGAAAATAAAAATATTAAATGAAAAGAGTTTAAGTAGGTGAAAGTGTAAAGTACTGTAGAATCACTAGACAAAGTGTTGTTTTAGAATTTAGAGAGAAAAAAATGCATAGATGGTAAAGAAAAAGAAAGCCAACACAAAAAAGAAAATCTCTAGGGAGTGGGTAAAAAGAAAGAAGAGATTAGAATCTAAAAGCTAGTTGGGCGCCAAAATGTCGTGAAGCGACATTTAAAAAAGAAAAGATGATAAGAAATTTACAAATATTTATAAGACAGAATAAAATAACAAACAAAAGTTAAAAAAAAGTGAGTGAGGATGGTGAGTATGGAGGTGATGATGGTTAAAATGTAGGATGATACTATAAGTAGTGAAGGGGTAGGTGCAGCTGACGTGGAGGCAGGCGAAGGTGTGGAGGCAAGCGCTGAACTTGGCAGACGTCGAAGGGCGCAGGCAAGTGAAGACAGGCAGGCGCCGGTAGACAGGCGCCGGTAGGCGAAGGCAAGCGAAGGCAGGCAGACGCCGACAGGCAGGCGCCGACAGGCAGGCGCCGACAGGCAGGCGCCGACAGGCAGGCGCCGACAGGCAGGCACCGGCAGGCAGGCGCCGGTAGGAGCAGGCAGGCGCAGGTAGGCGCAGGCAGGCGCAGGCAGCAGGCGCCAGCAGGCACAGGCTGGCGAAGGTGCAGGCAGGCAGGCGCCACCAGGCGCAGGCAGGCTAAGGTGCAGGCTGACAGGCGAGACAGGCACAGGCAGGCGTAGGCGCACGCGATGACTGGAGGCTGTAGTCTTCCAATTCGGAAGCTGGTGTTTGTACTTGAAGACAAGTCCTTCCAATTTGGAAGAGGAAAGTAAGGAGTCTTGACCTTCCAATTCGGAAGCTGGTGATCGTCTCAGTGGAGTAAACCTTTTGAATCCAAAGCTAGAGATGTTATAATTAGTCGTCGGCTGAACTTTATAAAGAAACCTCGGTTTCTGAGTTCTGCACAAATTTCAAAATAATATTTTTAAAACGAGAAATCTAGATGGCCAAATGTATAAATAAGAAAGTCAAAAAGTTTTGATTGGATTATGTTGATAAGTTGCATAGCAACGAAGCAAAAATAAGCTGTCAGATACTTCAAAACGTAACCAAAATACAATATTTAGTAAATAGAAAACAATTAAAGTGAGATACATTTAAATATTACAAGGAAAAACGCATAATAAGATTATCGAAGTGATCCGAAACTTGTGGGATACGTAAAAGTGTCGAAAAATAGTATCCGAAGTTTCGTGATTTAGATCACGTAAGTAAATGTGTTTAGATAAAGGAATTGCGATGTGTGTAGTGTGTGTAGTTACTAAAACATTATGTATCGTTGCAGAAGCGAGGAAAAATAAAAGCAAATATATAAAAGAGATGAAGTTAAAATATGAGATGATTACATGAAATAAAAAAGAACCTGGGAAGTGGAAAAGGTAAGTGGTTTCACTACACATTTTGTATTGAAAAATTAAATTGTCGTTTTTAATATTTTCCGTTATGTACTTATTATTTAAGTTTGTAACAAGGCAACTAAAGCCTTGTTGGTTTTTGTGACCTTCTTTGTTAATGACATTATTTTATGTTTAGTTTTAAATTTAAAATTCAAATATTTACTTGCATTATCTGTCTAGCCTCTGTTGTCATTATAGCTCTACTCTTTGATGTAGAGGCAGTTCAGATTTATCCGCAGACCTAGAATGATCTCTTTTTATTTATTGTTTTCCTTCCGAATTATTGTTATTGCGAACAGTCCATTATTAAAACTAGGCAGTTCTAAGCATACGTCCTGAATTAATAATATTTTACCTAAACCTTTTATAGTGTACTAACGCTTAAATTTGCTTCATATAGTAACTAACCTTTTATTTAAAATAATATAAGTACGTCTGAACTCATCGTGCTTTTATTTTCATTCTACTTCTCGTCACCGTGTCACTCCTCCGTTTATCGGCTACGTGACATGTTTTCCCCTGCTTAACCCCTCAAACCCCAAGCGGTCGCATGAGACCGCATCTACAAAAACCTGAGGGGTTATAGCTTCCCTGAGCTTCCACAAATATTTCAAAATCGAAATTAGCTAAATCGTCTCAGCCATTTTCGAGTTTTAGCGAGACAAAGGAACAGCTATTTATTTCTATATGTAGATATGATTTAGTATTGACGCGTTTAGAGAAAAAGAAAATAATCAGCGCGCTTCCATCCAATGATTTGTTGAAAACAAGAATTTCATTTAAAGTACCGTTTTTAATTGATTTTAATTTATGATTCATCTATCATATTAACATATTTATATGTCTAAATATAACATACTTACTTACCTACATTCTTTTTTTAATTTTAAGTGAAATGTATAAGATGTGATGTCGTTTTTAATTATTTTTGGTAATCCTTTAAAACCTAATTATACTCACTGAAATCATAAGCCTAGCTAATAACACTAATAATCTGTTACACATTTTCGTTAATTTAAGATTATATTATGCATGAAAAGAGTATGTCTTGATATGTTTATTGTTCACAGTCAGTGCAACCAACAAGATACAGTTCGGGATGACGAGATTCGGTAACCCTTTCATAACCTGGGGCAACCACCGGTTTACCAGGAAGATATCGAGGCGGGTGAAGACCTGGTGGGAGTGCACTCGCAGAAGGAGGTTTGGTTGCAAGTGCATCGTAGTCACTGTCGACGACCGCCTCGTCAAAATGAATGGTTGGCACAACCATTAAAACAATACCAGACCTCTTCAACAGAATTCTTTGTTAAAAATTGACCGATATTTACGCACACGACATGAATTTTATTGAGATGGAACATGCTAACTTTCTTCGCATACTTGAGGCTATAATACATACATAAAGCATTCGATTACTTAGTAAAAGAAACCTCGACGGACAAGCTGTGACAGCTCTTCTTAAATTTAAATGCAATTGCAGTACTTTTATAAAACCTAGAATTAAATCCAGTAATGCCCTTTTATAAAGATTCGTCTATAAGTTTTATCAGGCAATGGCGAAATAATATAACCCACAATCAATTTAACCATATCCTTTAATGTTTTTAACCATCTCTATGGAGAAATTCATGGATTAGATTTATAAGTGTATTACGCAATTTTATTATAATAATAATTATAGGTTCTAGGATAAAATACAAAAAAAATGATTATATTTTATTAAATGTTGAAGGGTTTTAAATACTTAAAGTTAGAATTTATTAAAGTAAATTAAAAGTTTTGGCTGTAGGTCGTAATTAATGCAAAAGTCTTTAGGACTGACAGGATAAAGTTGGTTAAATCTTAATGTTATAGAAAGTGGTTAAATGTTTAATATACGATATATATACGTTAATTTTAATAATGTTTAGCAAGTACATTTCATAAACCGACATAATATATACCTAGTCTGGCCATAAATACTGTTACAATTATTAAGAAAAACAATAATATTACATTCGAATTTAGAACCTGTAATTCTTAAATGAATATTCATTGTGTTTTCTCATTTTCGCGCCAGTCTTCGTTAAATATTTTTGTGATACTAATGGAATGGGGTGATAAAGAGAACCGAACTGCTGTGATAACATAACACAAAGTTGGTATGGAGACAAATGCAATTTTTGAAACTCTTCATCCGCTTGGTATTAGTCAAATGTTTGTACACGGGCTATTAATAGGTACAATGAAACGTCCTCTGTTTGTGACAGAAAAGATCTGGCCTTCGACGTAGTATTCGTACTAAAAAGGCGATCAAAGCAGTAAAGGAAAGAATTCGAAGGAATCCTGTCCGAAATCAGAAGATTTTATCTCGGGAAATGAATATAGCACCTAGAACCATGTCGCGTATTTTAAAAGATGACTTAGGACTTGCAGCATATAAGAGACGCACTGGTCATTATTTAACCGATAATTTAAAAATGAATAGGGTGGTAAAATCAAAACAACTTCTTAAGCGGAAAGCAAAGGGCGGTAACAGAAAAAAAAATTTACTGATGAGAAAATTTTTACTTTTGAGCAACATTTTAACAAGCAAAATGACCGAGTTTATGCACAAAGCTCTAGGAAGCTTCTCAATTAGTCAACAGAGTACAACGTGGGCATTATCCGACTTCAGTGATGGTTTGGTGGGGTGTTAGCTATCAAGGAGTAACTGAGCCATATTTTTGTGAAAAAGGTGTCTAAACATCAGCACAGGTGTATCAAGATACGATTCTTGAGAAGTTGGTTAAGCCTCTTAACAACACCATGGTCCATAACCAAGAATGGTCCTTTCAGCAAGACTCAGCACCGGGTCATAAAGCTCGATCCACACAAGCGTGGTTGGAAACTAACGTTTCTGACTTCATCAGAGCTGAAGACTGGCCGTCATCTAGTCCCGATCTTAATCCGCTGAATTATGACTCATGGTCAGTTTTAGAGAGTATGTCATGCTCTAAACGCCATGAAAATGAGGAGTCCCTAAAACAATCTATAAGACTGGCAGTGAAGAATTTTCCTATGGAGAAAGTGCGTGTTTAAAAGATAAAGATAAAGATATATTTATTTGCAAATATGGGTACATGATTGATGGTACAAAAAAATTAAAATGATTCAGCCATATTTTACCACTAGGCATGCAAAAATATGTTAAACATAATTAAATTATTATAAATTCTAATTTATTATATTAATAATATAACAAATCAATTTTTAATTGTTTCTCATTCAGGAATTCACTTACACTATAATATGCTCTATCTGCTAATAAAATTCGAAGTTTATGCTTAAATTTCAATAGAGTTAATTCTTTCCAGCACTTGGGTATTTTATTGTAAATATCTGGAGCCATGCAATAGACACTTTTGCGCATAAGTGATTTAATTGATAACTGACCTCAAAGTTTAAAGGATTGCATTAAGACCAATGGAGATCATTTGAATGAACTCCATATTATTTTAATGCTATTATATAAGATGACTGCTAGAAACCGCAAGAAACTTATAGGGGTGGTTAGGTCAAGTGTTATGTATACATGACAAAAATGACAAAAAAAGAATTCGTGTTTTTCGTAGGTACTTATCGCCCAGCTGACGGGGGCAACGTCCGTCCGGCCGGCCGTCTGTTGACCCGTCAACGTAGGTACTTATCGCCCAGCTGACGAGGACGGGTCAACAGACGGCCGTATGCTTTAAAATAAATTAGATACTCAAAGACTATCCAATCAAAATTCACAGAATGAATTGTTTTATTAAAAATGAATTCCTTTTTTGTCATTTTTGTCATGTTTAAAACACTTGACCTGACGAGCCCATGAAGTTTCTTGCGGTTTCTAGCAGTCACCTTATATTCATTTATAAACTAACGCACACTACAGTAATAAATGTTTTATGCAGTAGAAAAAAAAAATCTTTTCCTGGTAACAATATCTATGGCTAGACTAAGTATATTAAACTTTGCATGTTTTGTTTTTACTTTGTTTTTCTTCGTATGTTTTTTTTTATAATAACAGGTGTTTACTTTAGAGGTATACCAAGGTACAACTTTATAATGAAATAAAACACATAAAAAATATGTTAATGGCCAAGTTTTGGCTTGGCATTAGCTTTGTTTAAATATATTATTATTCTCATGCCATTGGTGTTTAATCATGATATCGGGCATATGGGCGCCACGACTGGTTTGAATGAAGCGTAATCATAATCAAGTAGTAGCGCGACACCTAAATTGATTGCGAGAAACACTTGAACTGGCCTCCACTATCGTGTGATCTCTTAACTTTCTTTGGTCTACTTGGAAGTCAACATTCGCCGTGTTATTGCCGATATTGGCCCCAGTAAGGGGCTTGATGAAGTGGTCGAAATTAGGACATCCCAATTACGCTGCTTTTGGGGGATAAAGTTACTCGCATCTGTAGGTTTACCCTTGAGACCCTACACGTGACCCCTGGGTGGTGCTAAATGAGTGACACTGACTGAGTGGTAGAGCCACGCTGCGTTGCAGTTGCAGCACGCATTGGGTCGGCTCGCCCGGCGTAATACCACCCTCTCACGAATATCCGGCGTAAAATAATGGCACTTGGTGCTGTTGTGTTTCGTCCAGCTAGTGAGGGTTCCGGAGACCCCCCCCCCCCTCCTTCTCCCACAATTTCTGTTCCTTCCTTAACCCTATTCCTTCCTTATAGGACGGCAACGCGCCTGCGATTCCTCTGATTTTGCGGTCCATGGGCGGCGGTGATTACTCTCCATCAGGTGACCCGCCTACTAGTTTGCCTCCTTTTTTATATAAAAAAATTCAAACTAGCGGTGGCGCCCAAATACCCAAAAATTATTAAACACTAATGGTATTACAATATCTTTCAAAAAAGCCAATACCATGGCGATTAATATAACTTTTATGTGTTTTATATCATTAAAAAGTTGTATAAGTACCTCTAAGTTAAACACCCTTTACTTTTATAACACTTTTATCTTTTTTAATGCTTTTGTAATTTAAAAAACGTTCAATGAGCAAGCGAGGCCTGCTGCACTGGTATTCTGCTGTACACAAACTTTTACCTATACATTTTTTATACATTTAAGTAACGTGCTTTTTGAGGTGCACCATTATATTTATATGTGTGTTTTATGAAAAACTTAAATATGTTCTCATCTTTAATAATAATTATATGTAATTCTTTTTTTAAAAGAAAAGATTGACTTTAAAGTCTAGTCTAGTCTAGTCTAAATATTTAACAATAAAAATAAAAGCTCTATTATAAATACAGTTATTTATTTATAATGGAGTTTTTAAGATTGTAATGTAAAAAGTTTTTGTCGTATTATATAAAATTGTAGTTGAATATCACTGAATGTGATATATGGATCATTCTTTAATAGTTCCTTACTTTATACATACAATATGTAATACTGTTTGGAAAATTGTATATTACTGACTGAAAACTAAAATATTTCAAATAAATTTTCTTCGTACATTGGCTTTTTTATTAAATTTTATCAAAACTGACTCCCAAACCATAGGAAATGACCTCGTTTATCGATAAAGTTACATAACATTGGGTAATAGAAGCCTCAATTTTTATTTTAAAGAAATGAAAAAATATTTGAACCAATTGTCAGAAAATTATTACAATAGGCGCTCATTACGATGATCATGACGACTCTAAAAACTCATAATATAATGCTATTCCGGCAGTATCATAATCGGATAAAATGTTTACTAGAAAAAAAATCAACCAGTCTCAGGAAGCTCGTGTGGGATTCGAACCCACGACCTTTGGATTGCCGGTCCACTGCTCTAACCGCTGAGCTTCCGACTCTTTCGACTGTGAGGGTAGACTTCACAGTGACGTAATACCGCTGGCTTGCAGCGTAAATCAAACTACTAGGAAAAATTCAACGAGTCTTCTGGGGTCTCGGTAGCTCAGCGGTTAGAGCAGTGGACCGGCAATCCAAAGGTCATGGGTTCGAATCCCACTCAAGCTCCCTGAGATTGGTTGATTTATTCTAGTAAACATTTTATCCTATATCTATATAGCATTGTGAATGCAAAATTTCAGTAATAAAAGTATCATAATCATCATTACATATAATAAAGTTCTCAATTATTCTCAACCACGCAATGGATTTTTTATGCGGTTTTCACTAAAAGATAGAGCGTTAACTGAGGATGGTTTTTGTATATATTTTGTAGATATATTTTTTTAAATGGCTAAACCATGACGGTCTTCGTGGACGAAGGTGCGGGCGGGCCGCTAGTTATCAATGAATCCTTGTGCCTTCAAAACAACGCGCCATCAGCTAACTTGAAGAAAAGTAATTGCTATCTTTATGATAAAAAAGTTATAAAGAGGTCTGGCTTTTTATCTGGCTCGAAATGATCCAAGATCAGTACTAACTTTTATTTTTGTTTCAGAACCATAATTTGAACTTTTGTACAAAAAAGAATTCTCACCGAAAAGTCCATACTTATAGTGCGACTTAAAAGAGTAGAAATTAAATAATCCAGAACAAAATTCACTCATTTTTTGGCAACATTGATTATCTGTCATTAATGTCAAGTGATTCTTCAACTCTGTCCGTGGTTACGATGTACATTGTTGTTTTAGTGATATTTCTACATTCCTGGATTTAAAACACTGATAACATGATTTTGACCATCCGTGGCAGTTCTCGTAACATAATATATAAGGTTTTTTTGCGAAGTTTGGCAGAATTTCAATACGGAACTTTGTTACGTAATCTAGAGGATATTTACCAACGTACAGCAGATTATACTGGTAAGTAAGTTATAAAAGATGTTGAAAGTATAATTATCTAAAATATGCCTATGCGCAATCGGCTAAATTCCGTGAAACAATCAGTATTTTTAAATATTTTTAAAAGTTTTGGGGTTATGATATTACAAACAAAAATGTTGGTTATTATAGTTCGACTCGAGAATCTTGAACTTTTGAATTTATTGGGACATTTTATCAAGTGTTAAGGGGTAGAATGTGGTAAGTATAGTAAATTATGTGGGTTGGCTTTTGAATCGAGTCGCCTGAATTTGAAGAAACTATCACTGTGGGGGGGTCTTAGGGGTTCTTAAATAAAGGTTTATTAACATTTTAGCTGCCGCTGTTGCGTTAAAATATTTAAAAAACCACTTGAAAGTTTTGCCAAAATCGGCTATAATCACGAAAAACTACACGTTTTTAGGTAACACAATACCATATTAACAGAACCGAAGTGTGGGGGGGGGGGGCGCGCAGCCCCCCTACGAGGTGGGCTCGGGGGGCCAAGCCCCCCGCCATGAAAAAAGTCTAAAGAGTTAATTAGGTTAGGTTAGTAAGTATGTTGACCAAAACGCGCGAGCCGAGCGAGCGAAGCGAGCGTGCCGCGGGAGCGGCCGGCGAAGCGCCAGAAATGAGGTTTTTGTAAATTTCCATATTTTTTAAAAAGTTACATAACTTAAAAATTACTTGTATGCGGCAGGAGGGGTAAATGGTGGGTACTCCTCTCTCCTCCCCTCCCGTTCCCCCGCCAATTAAACTGACTCGATTCAAAAGTTTTACCATGATACATAACCTAAAAATACAAGAAAATTTACATAACTTAAAAACTACTTGTTTGCGGCAGAGGAGGTAAATGGGGGGGTACTCCTCCCCCACTCCTTACCTTCACCACCCCCACCCCGATTCAGGCGACTCGATTCAAAAGTTTTACCAATTATGTTTATAACTCAGTCCATAGGACTGAACAATTTTGGTTTTGTTATTTTTTATGCATATATGTTTTTATTATTCTAGGTGTGTCTGAAAGTACTGTGCGGAGAATAGCTAAACAAGGCTCCGAAAATGGATAAAAATTTTCGAGTCCCGCTAAACACAGAAAGGGTCGACTCACAAAGGAACTCGATGACTTTGATATGTGTTCAATCCGTCAGAAAATGACTTTTTTTACACTGTAAAAAAAGAAATACCAACAATATGCAAATTAATAGCTCAATTAAGGCAACTTATTGGCTATGATGGAAGCCGCGAGCATTTGCGAAACTTGAAGAGTATCTGGACTTTAATAATAAAAATAAGTTATAAGTACAATGTAACGACCTCCTTAGCTGAGAGGCGAGCACCCCGGACTTGGCGTCGCTATCTCTGAGGTCCCGGGTTCGATTCCCGGTTGGGTTAATGTAGAAAACCAACTTTTCTATATGGTCTCGGATCTGGGTATTGTGGTACCGTCGTTGTTTCTGATTTTTATAACATAAGTGCCTTAGCTACTTCCTTTATATCAGAGCAATGTGTAAGTGATGTTTTCCAATTATATAAAAATATTAAATAAAAACAAGTATCAAGAACATTTTGATCGACCTATCAGGGTTGCTATGTTAACGACAACAGCGCCCTTATTTATTTTCTACTCTTTTATGTCGCACTACACAACATTAAAAATGTGTACTAACAAACAGCTGTTTCTTAGTTATAAATATCAATAGGAACACTTAGTTGCCGGGTATAGGTATAAAAAAGTTAGTTCCCTTTTCAATCGCATTTTCAAAATCATTTAATATTGCCGTAGAATATAACTGTATTTGATTCATGTATTCAATTTATGAGAAGACAAGTTATATCAAATGTTTTACAGTGCAAGTGTCTCGACGTCTTTCTAATAGGAGAGCTTTGCTAAGTATCTATTTTTGAAATATAAAGTTTACAGAGGTAATGGGAAGCTCCCAGAGCTTTTATTACCTTGAAGCCAGAATTACTGAAACTAGCGCAAATGGATAGGACAACTAAGAAATATGAAATTTTAAGGAATGATGTTAAAAAAAATTACGAGGATGAAATTAGTTCTGTTCTATTTTTGCTGCGTATTCGTGCCAGCTTTGATCAAACTATTATAAAGTAACGGTATACCCCCTTAATTGTAGGTATTGAACCGGCAGATTTCCATTTTAATCTTAGCTTTTGTTTTCTTGTATAGCTTGTTGTACCTACGAGTTGAGTTTGAGTTTTGTATGTTAAAGACAAGAATAAAAGAATTATATAAAAAAAGAGATGTAATAGAGTTAACAATGAGTTAGAGTTACAGTAAAGTAGTGTTTGTGTTGCGCGTAAGATGACAACTAGTTTGCGTTAATCTACGTGACTTCGCGTCGCGCTCGAAGTTACTTATTTAGCATTAAATTATCTAGGTTACTTAATTATTACAATAAAATCAAATTCCAATTTGCGGTTGCTAACCGTACATATTGGCAACCTCAAAAAAATAACTAAAAATCAACTAAGAAAAAGAAAGTTAAATACATATTATTAAATTATTGGTAACATTAAATTCCGAGCGTTCTACATAAAACTAATTCGATTGCTATAAACGAGTTCAAATATTAAATTGGTGAGGTGTCGCATCTAATGTTATGTTGTCAATCGATGGCCCTCGCGATAGTCGCGGTGGCTTCGGAGGTCCCGCTGCAGCGGCGCTCGGCCCCGGCAGCGCGGCGACGCGTCTCCTTGTCGTAGCACTCTTCTTGTTCCTGTTACGTTTCCAAAGCACGTAGCAGCTTGCGGCGACGACGGCAGCGATCAACACGACACCCAACGTGACGTACGAAATGACGTAGTGATGTAAGTCATGAGTTGTTACTTTCTCAGAAGCTGCCTGTTGTTTTAATTCATTTATTTTTAACTGTAGTTTTTCATAGTCATTTCTTCCAATATGTGTGTTTATTAGAATTATTTCAGGGTTTATGAGTAGTGTAGACGTTAGATTATTTATATCGCTAACGTCTATAGATGTAATTTCTGAATTAATATATGTACTTATTATTTTTATAAAGTTTTTGGGTAAAGAAAGTTTCCACTCGATTCTTCACTACACACCCGCAGTCGACTGTTATGATTCCGGTCCGGATGAACGAATCGACCTTGAAGTCATGACGTGTTGGTTGCATATAGGGTTACCATCCGTCCGGATTAGTCCGGACATGTCCGGATTTTTAGTTTCTAATCCGGACTTTGTCCGGCTCTTTAATTTGTCCGGATTTTAGAATATATGTAACAAAACTACATTTTAAGTAATATCAAATAAGTCTTTAATCTTTCGGTATTAACTTCTCATTTATCTAAAAACAATAGGTACATAAAAAGTGAGTAATGCTTCCATTTTGTGACTTAAAAGTCCGGACTTTTACTGAAATGTCAGGCTTTTTGTCAGGACTTTTTATATTCGGTTCGGGTTCGTAAATGGTAACCCTAGTTGCATATGATTTGTATCAAACAATCTCCGCATCATATGTATAACCAAGCATTAGGTATCTGCAGTGCTGTCCATTTATTGTAACAATGATAAGCTGCAAAAGTGCAAGTCTGTGATATTGAGTTGGTAATTGCACCTATTTCACATGAAACTTGGTTGTTTTGCATGTTCAGCAGTGGTCTATTTATTGAAATTAAATGATTTATTTGCTTTCAAACACGGTATACAATGAAGTTGTTACAGAATAAACAAAGGTCAAGCGTATTTTGTCAAGTAACTAGTCGACATGCAAAAATTTTTGATAACTAAAAGATCTAACATATGTAAAATATTATTTATAAATAGGCAATACAATTACAGTTAATTAATAAATTTATATTATTTAATCTCATAAATTCAATAAAATCCCATAAAATAAAAATGCAATCAATTATTATTAAATTATAGTCAATTAGGTATATTAAATACAATAGTCAACAATAAATTGTAAAATAATACAATAACTTTACATCAGCGGATATCAAAACTCATACATAATACCTACTGATACTCATTTAGGTCATAAAAACATTTATCAATCAACCAGTCTCTAAGTTTATGTAAAAATGGTATTGTGGATAATTGTCTTATCTCGCTGGGAATTCTATTAGATGTAGTATTGGCATCACGTTGCAATTTCTTTCATATAAACTTGTATTGCAAAACGGGACCTGCAGTTTATACAAACTCATCCATACGGATCTCTCGGACGTAAGCGTTGGTTATGGAACAGGATTTTTAAATATTTCCACATTATGACTTACAAACTTTCCCACTTTATACTACCCAATACTTCCCAAATATTTGTCTACAACTTTCAAGAGGCCCAATGGCACTTATGGCTCGAATACTTTTCTTTTGTATTATAAATACTTTTTTTGCATCTGTCGAGTTTCCCCATAAAATTATTGCGTATCTAAGTACTGAGGACACATATCCATGGTTTGCGAGAAGGGCCGTTTTTTTCTGCATTAACTGTCAGACGGTAAAAAAGCGAAAATGAAACGGTTTAATCTGTGGCAAATTCAGATACGTGCATGACTTTTCCAGTTACAGTGGCAGTCAACTACAATGCCTAAGAAATTAGTCTTAGTAACCTCATTTAAATTTTCTCCTTTACATTGTATACCAAGATCATAATTGTCTTTGCTTTATAATTTGTGAATTGTATAAAATTTGTTGTTGAGACGTTAATACTAAGACTATTTGTCTGTAGCCAATTTTGGATTTTCTTTATAGTTTCATTAATAACTGTTTCATACTGGACTTGTTTATCGACATAAGGTATTGTGAACGAAATATCATCTGCAAAAATAATGTTTTGTAAGTTAGTGACCCTAGGCATATCAATAATGTAAATAAGAAGTTTAACGAACAAAATATGTAGGTTGCGGGTTCCAGCTTTATACAATGTTCCAAGTCTTTCTCAGAAAGTTGCATATATGTTTCTTTTCTGACATTAACTGCCATTAATAATAAATTCCGTCTTTTATTTTTACTTTTTCGAGATATATACCACGATTCAGTGGCGAAGCGTGAAATATTGAGAGAGGTAAGCCGGAGCAAAAAAAAATGCTTACCTACTCCAAGCGCGGGCACGCAGTCTTGAGTCCTTACCGAAAATCTGTGATTGGCATCCTGGCTTCAGTCTTGTATAGGCAGATGTATCTTCAGTCCACTTTTACTATACGTGTAAGCACTGAGATATTGAAACAGTGTCTTGCAAGCATAATAGAAGTGGCTTTGATAAAAGCCGTTTGTGGTGAAATGATGATATGATGTAAATTAAACAAAACTTAATCGACTAAGTACTAATAATACTACTTATACTCTAAAGCTATTCGTCTATTCTTTCTAACAAAGTGCGCTAAGACATTATCATAAAAGCCGGGAAGAATCTAAAGCTATTAATGCCGACATCTTACAATTCTACCGATTACTTTGCAAATCTACTTACTCTAAATACGTAATTTCAACTTATTACAATATCTACTTACCGCAAATACCTAATTACAACGTACGTCTTCGTAACTACTTTCTACACACAACACAAATAAACAAAGTCCAACTACAATACTAATCATTATAATAGGTGAAACTAACTAATAAATTCAAATAGGTACTAATAAAACACAGTCATGCATTCAATGATGAATTGCAATTACGTCAAATTATCTGTCAACAGAACACAAACCGAAAGCGATATTCCTCCGTCCCGCTCACGCGTACGCAAATTGTATAACTGTCTCTATCAAGTAACTCGGATAAAGACGGCTTACAGGCTGCTAATACGCGGGTGGGTTTATTGACCTTTATGTGACGTCATGACGTTTATTTTGTATGGAAGTTTAACTGCCTAAAAGCCGATCGCGCCTGCGGCTTATTTTAAAGCAATATGTTGTTAAAAAGCAAATTTTGTTGATTTAATGTCCATAGTGTAGGCAATTTGTAATGTTTCTTTTATATATTTACTTTTTTAATTACTGATTATGCCATTTCTCAATTCAAGTAGAGAGTGGTTGTGTTCTAAACTTCTGAAGGGAAGCCGGTGGGAATCGAGTTGTATGGAACCTTCGTCACTGCCACGATTACCCTTGAGTTTGTCCCCCGATATTTCGGCGCAGTTGCACGCACCATGGTCACGGGAAACTGAGGCTTGCGGGTGGAACGCAGAAATTTATTGACAGACGAATCGGTCTACCCTCTTCCGCACTCTTTTATTTCGATCGATACCCCTACCATCGGTTTCACTCTCACTCAAAACTCGATTTCGACACACCACACTAACTGTATCAGGCCGGGTAGCTGAAGTCGACTTCTTGGTTTTTTGGCAACAACACAACACACAACTGTATTCCACAAACTAGACAGTCCTCACGGTTGAAATTCCTGTGTTTTGTAATCTCAATGGCCTCTTGAACCAGCCTTGGTATATAGTGCCGTTCAGTTGAGATTACCTGCGGTCTGTGCAACTCAATCCAATGATTGGAGCCTGACTCCAGTAGATTTTCAGCTATGGCTGGCTTGTGCACGTCGACGTTTTTCACCGCCCTGATAAATGTTCCTTACCCGACACGCTTTGGTATGTTTCGTCTGGCCGATATAAAAACTTCCACAGCTGCAGTCAATCTTGTACATACCTGGTTTCTCCAAGAAGAAACTATCTTTGGGAGATCGCAAAAAAAGGCCCAGTTTTTTATGCGGTGAAAAGATAGTTTTTATAGAATATTTTGGATATCTTATCTGTGACCCCTTAATGTAAGGCAGAAACACTGGTTTTTCACCCCACATATTGTGGTGAAACCACCGTTTTACCTTTTTGTAACTCCACGTCGCGTCGTATCATTTTATTCTCATGTGATCATTTCATGTCATTCGCCTTATATATCATTGTCTTTATTTTTTACTCGCTTCTGCAACGATACATAATGATTTAGTTTCTATATAATTCACTACACACATCGCAATTCCTGGATTTAAACACATTTATTACGTGATCCTAAATCATGAAACTTCAAACACTATTTTTTAACACTTTAACGTATCCCACAAGGGTTGTTGTACATTCGCCACAAAGTTAGTTTACCACAGAAAAAAGTATGTGAACATTCGCCACAGTTCTATTTTTATAAAGTTAATTCGCCACACTTCTATTCGAGTCAAACAGCAGAAAAATCAAACAATAAGTAAAGTAAAAACGTTATTTAATATTTTTAAGATAGTTAGATAACAAAATAGTAGTAAGTAATTATAAAAAATACTTACACCATGCTCACCAGAGCTTGGGGTATTCCTCGAAGCGCACCCATTTTGAAACGCACGGGACCAAGCGCACCCGTTGGCTGCGTTTCAGAATAGGTAATTAAAATATTATATTTTTAATCCTCGAAGCGCACCTACCGTAAAAAATAGAGAGGACCTTAAAAGATTCGTAATATTGATGTCGATAGAAACTAGGACTAGGTGCTTAAGCAACTTACTACGTCAATAATAAATTGAATCATGACAGTCATATTGATCTAAAAGTAACAGGGAGACATAAATGAAAAGAGGTAGATAGGCGCCTTAGCGATTTTACTTACCCTTAACTATCAGGAAAAAAGAAATAAACGAGTAGGACTAGGTGCTGCAACTTACTATGTCAATAGTAAATTGAATCATGACAGTTACTTTGAACTAAAAGTACGGTAGTACTATTACTTATTCTGTGCTAAAAGTACCAGGGTGACATAAATGAAAAGAGGTGGATACTCTAAAAATAAACGTACGTTATTTGTTATCGATATTTTCTGTTAGTTTATGGTTACTTAGTTCTTCAAAATGCTTATTTTAGACTTACTGAATAAAGATATTTTGATTGATTGATTGATTGATTACATCAATAATTTTAGAATAAAATAACTACCTTTTATTTCGAGCGCTCAAAACGAACTTTCCTTGCTACCGGTACTTTATGCAAAAATGATGTACTAGGAAGACTTGTGGCGAATGTACAATAACGATTACCTACCTGTGGCGAATGAACTTTCAATGTATGGAGTTACAAAAACGTGGCAGCGAATGTACAACAACCCTCCCACAAGTTTCGGATCACTTTGATAATCTTATTTTACGTTTTTCCTTGTAATATTTGCATTTTTCTCACCTTATTTGGTTTCTATTTACTGGATATTGCGTTTTGGTCACGTTTTGAATGACAACTTATTTTGGCTTCGTTGCTATGCAACCTATAAACAAATTATAATCAAAACTTCCTCACTTTCTCATTTCTATATTTGGCCATCTATAGATTTCAGCGTTTTAAAAATAATAATTCGAAATTTATTCAGAACTCAGAATCCGATCTTTTTTATAAAGTTCAGCCGACGACTGGTCATAACACCTTCAGCTTCTGAATTGGAAGGGCTTAGTCTCCAGAGAACATCTTCGGCTTTTGAAAAGGAAGGGCCTAGTCTCCAGAGATCAACTTCAGCCTCCAGTCTTCGTGAGCTCCTGCGAAAACCTACGCCAGCGCCTGCCACTACGGCAGCATCTGCCAGCGACTGCCTCTACGGCAGCGCCTGCTCCTACGCCAGCGTCTGCCTCTACGACAGCACCTGTTCCACCCCAGCGCTGCGCTTCTACAGCAGCGTTTGCCAGCGTGTGCCCCTACGATAGCGCCTGTTCCACGCCAGCGCCTGCCTTCACGGCAGTATGGCAGCGCCTGTCTCTGCTGCCTGCCTCTACATAAGCGCCTCATGACGCCTGCCAATGCCTGCCTGCGCCTGACTCTTCTATGGCAGTGCCTGCTTCAGTGTCAGCATCTGCCTCTACGGCAGCGCCTTCAGCAGCGCCGGTCTCTTCTGCCTGCCTCCAGCGCTTGCCTCTACACCTTCGCCTGCCTCCACGTCAGCTGCACCTGCCTCTAACTGCACCTGCTTCTACATCTGTATAATCTCATCCTTCATCTTGACCATTATCACCTCCATTCACACCACATCCTCAACCACTTCATTCTACAGTTTTTTTTGTTTGTTCTTTTTATTAATATAAATATTGTTAAACCCTTTCCATCTTTCATTTTTAAATGTCGCTTCACGACAATATACCATGTTTACGTTGCTTGCGGATAGGTAATGTTTTGTGCGTGCCGAAACGGAAGCCATTCTCACGCAATACTCGCCATACATACGATAGTTCCTCCTGCAGATGGTGGTCATCACAAAGATCATATGCTCTATTAGTTAAAGATGATACAACCGAGCTATAATGCCTCGGGTGATGGTGAGAATCCGCATGCAGATAGCGGTCGGTATGCGTAGGTTTTCTGTAGACTGTGGGCTATACTCCCATCTTCGTGCACTTTAACCAACACATCTAAGAAAGCTAGTGACGGCCCTTCCTCCATCACATAGGTGAACTTGATCTTTGTGTGTATACTATTAAGGTGTGCCAAAAGAGCCTTAATCTTAGTTTCATCCCCTTCTAAGATAGTAAACACATCATCCACATATCTTTTCTACATCTTTATTGGTGTTGGGGTTGACAAGATGGCTATGTTTTCAAAATATTCCATCCAAATATTAGCTAACACATGTGCAACGGGGCTTCCCATCGCTACACCATCAATTTGGAGGTAATATGAGCCCTTTAATATGAAATAGTTGGTGGTGATAATGTGATGTAGAAGTTTTGCATAAACCGCGGGAATACCTTCTTTTTGCATCTTAAGACACTACACTCATACAGTCATTAATCGGGACGTTGGTAAAAAGCGATTCTACGTAAAAACTGACCATCACTTCCTCTTTTTCTAACATTGTGTTATGTAATAACTGTATAACTACCTGCGCGTCGCGCGCCAGACACAATAGAATTTTTAATTCTCTTTGCCGATAGTCGGCAAGTCGAAGCTCAAGATGCGAGTCTTTAACATAAGATGAAGTACGTCTTATCAGGGGCTTTAGGACTCCTGCTACATGCTTCGCCAAGTCATAGGTGCGAGAGTCGAGGATAATCATGGTAAATATCTCGAAAAAGTAAAAATAATGTTTGCAACCATGATAGTTATAAAAGTTAATTCCGTCTTTGTTATCATTGTGAGCGTGTTGTTCGATTTTGTAATTACAGGGTCTGGAAGAGTTCGATACACCGTGAACTGATTTACACTGGTTGGAATGGTAATTTCTATTCTGAAGTACGACTCTACGATTCTCGATTTCACCTCTAGTAGCTTGTACACGTCAGCGAGTTGATCTTGAAGGTCATCCACAGGAATAGATAGATGTTTAGGTAATTGCCCTGAGATGATGTTGAGTTCCTGTAACAACTGACCCGGAGGTAAAAGTCTGGTGTCGACATGGCCGTGATGAATATTTGTTACCGCAAAAATAAAAAAATAAAAAATAAAATACATTAAATTAAATAATATTAAATACTACATAATAATCATTAACATGTTTTGAATGTGACGCAGCTGGGATAATATGATTGTAGTCACTGCTGCCATTGTGTTACACATTATCCTCTATTTCTATTTTATGTTCCAGCCCTTGAATCAACTCAAATTTAAATTCATCACCAGTGGCGGCACAATCCTTTCTCGAACAACATGTATCCAAATGTAATGTTTCTTTTAATTTTCAATATATTGACTTTAAAAATATTATTAAAACTTTTAAATTACTAAAAATGAAAAACACTTGTGATTTGTGGGGCATGTCTATAAAGATAATAAAAAATATTATTTATTCTATTGCACCCTATCTTGCTGACATATCTAATAGGTGTGTTGATAAGGGAATCTTTCGTGATCTTATGAAGTTTAGTAAGGTTATACCTATATTTAAATCGGGAAATAAAAAAGACCCCAGTAACTATCGATCAATTTCAATACTACCAGCACTTAGCAAAATTTATTAAGCAAACTATTCTCGAACAGTTAGTGGAACACTTTAACTTAAATAATCTTTTACATAGTAAGCAATTCGGTTTTACTAAGGGTCATTCCACTACTGACGCAGGTGTAGCTCTAATATAACAACATATTTAATGCCTGGGAGAAGTCTCAGTCTCAAGTCTCTCTTGGAGTTTTTTGCGACTTGTCCAAAGCTTTCGATTGCATTAAGCACCGGACACTGTTGATGAAGTTAAATTACTATGGTCTCAAAGGTCTTGCGCGTAATTTGATATAGTCGTATCTTAGTTCTAGAACACAAACTGTCGACGTTAATGAAACTAAGTCATTTACAAATGGGAAATTAAGAATGGGTTCTCATATAAAAATGAGAGTTCCACAAGGGTCAATTCTTGGCCCTTTTTTATTTTTGATATATATCAATGGCTTGCCATTCTTTGTAGAAAACTTCTGTGATATTGTATTGTTTGCAGATGATACTTCACTTATTTTTAATGTGACTAGATGTAAGAATAATTTGACGATGTTAACAATGCACTCTCAGAGGTACTCAGTTGGTTTAGTGCGAATAATTTACAGCTAAACGCTAAAAAAACGAAATGTATTAAATTTATACTACCAAATGTCAAGACCGAACAAACCCATGTTAGAATGAATGGTGTTAAATTAGATTTGGTAGACTCGACAGTTTTCCTTGGGATAACCCTTGACTCAAAACTCCAATGGAATCCGCATATATCGAATTTGGCCGGCAAACTCAGTTCAGCAGCATATGCGATTAGAAAAATCAAACAATTAACAGACGTTGAAACTGCTAGGACTGTTTACTTAAGTTATTTTTATAGTGTCATGTCGTATGGCGTCCTTATGTGGGGAACAGCGGCTGATGTTAAAACTATATTTATTTTACAGAAACGAGCAATAAGAACAATTTATAGACTGGTGTTCTTACTGTTGCATCGCAGTATATTTATAATTGTATAGTTTTTGTGCGTTGCAATATGAACATTTTTTCTAAACACGGTGATGTATACAATTTCAATACTGGAAATAACTCAAAACTAGTAATGCCACTGTTTAGGTTACAAAAGGTTTTCGGCTCTTTCTTGGGGCAAGGTATACACTATTATAATAAAATACCAAGTACTATACTAGATTTACCTTTAGATAAGTTTAAGAATCATCTAAAGATTTACCTTTAGATAAGTTTAAGAATCATGTAAAATCTTGTTTACTTAGGAAAGGAATATTTAGAAGACAAAACAGCCTGGTTATAATAATATATTTACATTATTTTTTTCTTAACTTATTATCTTTAAAACTGATTGTATAATTTGGTAACGACATGTTGTTTTGTAAATGTCGTTACTTCTATATTATTTATTAAAGCTGTGGAGTTTCTTTGCCCGTTCTTCTCCACAGCTAAAAGACTTCCTGAATTGGGTTCCTATGCATATCCATCCATCCATAAAAATATAAATTTAGACAATTCAAAATGCTTATTTTAAGCTTACTGAATAAAGATATTTTGATTTTGATTTTTGATCTTTGTTTTGAGTTGCGTTTAAGTGTTTGAAAATTAAGTTATGAGCTTCGAGTATCGGTTGTTTGCCCTTTAATCAGAGTTTAATGCCTCAATGTCATGTTTATATTGTTCAGCAAAGGTATCATCTAATATTCCGAATAAACTGTTTGCAATGTAGCCTATGCCGTTTACAAGTCCTCGTGTTACTCGACGCTTGATCTGGCCATGATGGGTTTTTAGCATTATAATTGTTGTGGTCGGATAGTTCTTGAGTAAATCTAGTTACTTATAATAGAATTGCATGTGGTTTGGTATTCAAATCGCTTGCAATTATTACTCAAGTGATTTACTATTCCATTTACGTTATTAATGCCTGACTAGTATGACGTCATAACGTTGACAACAAATTACGATTTTTCAGTTTGCACCGTTTGTAAATTTCCAATTTTATCAAAATAAACTTTCCGGTTTGTTTTAAATTGTGTAATATTTACTATTTCATTCGATTGCTTCGTTGGGTCGAATAACGTCAGAAGTGTTATGAATGTGCAAAGGAAATTCGTAATTGTTTTTACTAAAGTTTTAGGTTGGCGTTTGACTTTGGGTTCTGGTTTCATTTTTTGGTTCAATACTACTGTTTCGTCAGTGGTGTCAGGTTCCTGTGTGTTTGTATCAACACCCTACCGAGTGCCCACTTTGTTGGCGGAAGATTATCTTCTTTTATTAAAACAATCTCCCCCACACTAACATTTTTTGTTTTGTTATTCCATTTGCACCGTGTTTGTAGTTGTTGTAGGTATTCTAATGACTATTTCTTCCAGAATCCTTGCTTCATCTTTACAATGAGTTGCCACCTACTCGTAAGTATGTCTCAACCCCACTGTCTGTGTTTCCAGGTTTTCATGGACGGTCAATGATAAAATGCGAAAGAGTAAGAAACTCTAGATCCTCGATATCCTCTGTTAACGGGCACAAAGGCCTTGCACGTTTGATTGGTGGTAAGGCTGTTAAGTCCGCCTGGCTAGCTACCACCATCTTATCTAAGTCTGTCGCCATAACAACGATGTTTATAGCATTGTTGTGTTCCGACAGTTATAGATAAGATAGCCAGTTCCTCAGTGGTTGAGGATTCCGGGAAGCGTTCCGTTGAAGCGCGCTTCCACCTTCGGCCGTATCGTCACTTTTCATCAGGTGAGATGTAGGCCAAGCGATTACCCGTTTCAGAATAATAAAAAAAAGGATGGATGGATAGGCATAAGAACCCCACCCACCCACCTCACCTATTCAGGACGTCGTTTAGCTGTGGAGAAGAACGGGCACAAGAAACTACACAGCTGTATAATAATATAGAAGTAACGACATTTACAAAACAATATGTCGTTACCAAATTATATAATCAATAATCATAAAACAATTATAAAATAAAAGAAAAGATAAAAACAAAAGCGAATCTAAAAGTTTTACTCTGGCACTATGAACGCATTAGAACAATGTGTGCGAAACTAGAGGAATGTTAATTCCATGCATTTTTGTCATTGATGTAATCGCTTACAGTGTAATAGCCCTTTTCTAAAAATCTGTCCTTAACATGCTTAAATTTGTCAAAGGGCAAAATTATAACATCGTTCGGGATTTTATTGTAAATTATGACACTTTATCCCATAAATGATCCATAAACTTTCTGAAGTCGAAATTTAGGAATTACAAGTTTATATTTTTTTCTAGTATTCAGTTTGTGTATATCGCAATTTTTTTTGAAATGAGAAATGTTTTGACGCACGTAAACAATACAGTTATAAATAAATTGTGATGCAACTGTATATATACTCTTTATTGCACATAAACACACATACAGAAAAAAAAATACAGACAATAGTGAGCAAAGGTGGACTTATCTCTAAAAGAGATCACTTCCAGCCAACCTAAGGTGGAATGAGAGCGTGATGCATTAGTGGGAACAACAAAAGTGCTAATTAATTAATAACAATAAAACAAAATATTGCCAATAGATAAAGGTACTTAAATAAAATATATAAAAATAATACTACATACTAGGTACTACATATAATAAAAAAAATACATCAAGTAAATAATATAATAATACTTACATAAATAATACAGATAAAAATAAACATATGTGTCTATATGTTGTCTATGATTGCGATGAAATTAGTGTCAGAAAGTGGTCCTTGACCCTTCTTTTAAAAGATGCAATTGTTGAACTATTCTGTATGCCCGTTGGAAGATTGTTCCAAAGCTGCGCAGCCCGGACAGTATATGATTTCTGAAAGAAGTTGGTGTTGACTCTCGGAATCTTGAGCGTCTTGGTGATGCAAGCACGTCTTGAGCGACAGGGTGGGGGCAACAGTTGAAACCGGGAACGGAGGTAGGAGGGAGCATTGGGATCGTTCAGGATGTTATAAAGAGTGGAAAGGATGTGTATATTACGCCGGTGTCTGATCGGAAGCCACTTTAGTTCAGTACGAAAGTGTGAGACGTGGTCATACTTACGTAAGCCGAAAATGAATCGAATGGCCAGATTCTGAAGACGTTCCAGTTTTAGCAATTGCTCCTCAGTCACATCTAAGAAACAGACGTCGGCGTAGTCTAGTATAGGAAGAAGAAGAGATTGCGCGAGCATAATTTTGGTTTTGAAGGGGAGAAAGTATTGAAGCCGCTTGAGTGAGTGGAAGCTATAGTGCAAGAATATTTATAATATTTATAACTGTAAGAATATTTATTTCTTTAAACAGCTCCTTAAAGGAGTCACGTGGTTCCAGGTTATATATGGATCTTACTGCTCTTTTCTGTAAAATGAAAATGGTTTCTTTATCTACTGCTATACCCCAAAGTAGAATGCCATAGGACATAACACTGTGAAAGTAACTAAAATAGACTAATCGAGCAGTTTCCACATCTGTAAAATGCCTAATTTTTCTAACAGCGTAAGCAGCTGATCTAAGTCTCCCCGCAAGGGTGCTAATATGAAGGTTATATTGTAATTGTTACGACGATTAGCTAACTAAGTATTTCATAAATCTATCTAAGTTCCAGCGGATCATCCAAAGTTTTGGATTGCATCCTTTATTTAATAATTTATTCCCAACCAACTACAACTCGTCCTGAGACAACTACTAGGACGTCCTTTGCCTGGATCGCAGGCCGTTTGGCATCGATTTCTCTGGCTCGGAAACTTACGAAATCTTAGTGTTACTAGGTACCCTCTACTCTACTACCTTTACCTTTATCTCTACTACCTTTGCAATCGTCAGATATTCTTCCTTTGAAGCCAATCACATATTTTGACAGAATAACTAAGATCAAAAACAGTCTGGGCCCGCTCTACTTGCTAAGGACAACACAGCATACACAAGACACACTATAGCGATATACACGGCATGGATGGAAAATGTATACATGTCGTAACATTTTCTAAGCTCTGGATACAAACGCCCTGTGAATTTGTATATACTTAGTAGTCGTCTATAAACAGACGTGACATACAAATGATAAATAATCTAATAACAAATTGCAGATATAATCACAGCTTTGAACACGGAAATACGATAGCATACTATGCACACAACGGCTACAAACTCAAACTCAACATTTCTTTAATTAATAAACTTAAAATAAGCATTTTGAATAGTCTAAATTTATTTGGATGGATGGGCAAACACCCATTCAGGAAGTCTTTTAGCTGTGGAGAAGAACGGGCACAAGAAACTCCACAGATTTCTAATAATATAGAAAACCTATACGAACTTAAATACTTTGCAATCGAGTTCCGCTTCCGTATCTAGAAGGATTACTTACTTTACATTGCTTTCAGATCTTAATCCAGTGTTCGCGAAATCTCAGAGAGGGAATCCTGTAATCATGATCGGGCAATACCGATTCAACCGCGTTAACAAATATGGCAGCAGAACAAGATGGGTGTGCGTGAAAGCTAAGGCGGGCTGCAGAGCTTCTTTGCACACCATGGACAACGCTATTGTCCGCGTGTGGGGCTGCCACGACTCCCTAGCACACACCAGCGCCAACCGCTTTTAAACCAATGTCAAGGTTATGTTTATGGTTATGTTCCACAAGATCATTGTGAAATATTCCAGAAGAAACTAAAAGAGTTACAACTTTACGGTAAATTTCTTCATGATGTAATACTCTTAATTTATTTATTTAGTTCTTACTTTAAACACTAGCAATATAACTCGATAACTCTGACTGTAAATTTTTATTAAATAATGTAATAGTATAATTCATAAGTACATTATTTCATTAATACTGACAGTAACAATGAAATGATGGAATCATGATAATAAATGTTACGGTCACATATACATGAGTTATTGGTTCCTCCGAAGGCCAAACTCCTTCTGGTAAGACAAAAAAAAACGGTGCTTTATCAAATGACGTTGGTTTTTGCCAAGTCTTAAGTATACTTCTAAGCTTAAGGAATATCATAATGTAATATAATTTCAAAATACCTTGTTGATTTTGAAATATCAAAAAGATATAATAATAGTTATTTAAGCTGCAATTTTATTGGTTTATAGGACGGGTAGCAATTCAGTGTTACAATCTACTTGTAAGTTATTCTTAGTGACTAATCTTTTATCAGATTATAATTATATTATAGCACTTTATGCACTTACAAAGTAACTAACGTAATAAATATTACTTAAGTTTTGGTGGTGGATACAATAGTGAAAAAGCTTTTATCAGTATTTTATCGTTAGTAATGTCTAACTTGACTCCATATTTTACTACTTCATCATAGATAACAGTGTATTTATGATTTTTATTATACATGGTTTTATTTCATGTACCTTTTTGCCCCAATGTAGCAACACTATATGAAGTATTTAGTAAGTATCTTTATTATTAAAATTTTTGCATTCACAATTCACAATGTTGTTTTTTTCTAGTAAACATTTTGTACTGTATTTGGTAAGGTTACATAAGTGTATGTTTTATCTATTAATGCACGTAATCGCCTCGATCCACGGATGCAAAATTGTTATTAGAGATTTGGACAAAGAGAGGCACCATGATGCTTGAGACAGAAGGTATTAGATTCATAAAAGATCCACAACTAAAAAACTAGATGGCAATGTACCACAAGGTCTTGGACACATTTAGTCCAAAGCACTTATTATCACGTCGAATAGCGCCATCTGTAGGACAGATCTAAATCATATCACGATACGGTAGCGTTCGAAGTTCTTTACGCATTCGAAGCAGTGTTGCCAATTTAGCTCTTTTAGAGCTAAATTTAGCTCTATTTTCAATTAATCAGCTTCAAATAAAACAATTTCAGCTCATTAATTTTGATATTTTAGCTCTATTCCAATACATGAATAAGATAACTTTTAGTTTTGTTTCTTTCAAAATTTTATGTGTGTATCCGAATTTCATGCAGAGCCATATATTTAGTTTATGACTTGAACTACAGGAAAACCCCGTATTGTTTTATTTCGTTCAAATGCTGCCACAAATATGAAGTGCCAAAAAAATTCCTAAAAAAATTAGTACCATGGCTACTAATTAATGATGAGGAAAACTCAGGACCAAACACAAGTGGATTAGAATTAGTGAATTTGGCACTCAATTTCGATAGTTCTGACGACGAATAGTCGTAAATATTTATTTTTAATCTAACAAGAAAATAATATCATGTTACGTTTTTTTATTTAATAATTTTTATTTAATTTTTAAACGTTATTTTAATGTAGCTCTTTTTTTCCCGAAAATTTAGCTCTATTCTAGCTCTTTTTCGTAGGTGATCTAGCTCTCTTTTAAAATTTAGTTTTAGTTTAGTTTAGGATTGGCCTCGCTGCGCTCGAGGTAAGCATGTGGTTTGTTTTCCTTTGTTGATCACTAATATTATTTAAATCACAATATCTGGGCTCTTATTTTAATTTAATTCTAAAATAACTCTACTTGCTTACTAGTTAGGCACACGTTGTCGCTATCTATTTATTAAATGTTTTAAACCGTTTTTTCAACAGCTACTGTAATTTGTCAATAAATGCTTGTAAATATTTGTGAAAATACAGATCTCATGGTGTCAATAACAATTATTATTGGGTGATACACAACTAGGGCACATTTTATTTAAAATGTTTTGTAATTATAGGTACAGTAAAATTATTGGAAGTTAAGTTTTCAGTGAGATAATTTTTGAACAACCAAGGGAACGTGATGCTACAAGTAGGTCGCTTCCGCTTTTCCACGACGAGCAACTACCGCAGCCAAGCCCACACTATGCGGTGGACCTGCTCCAGAAATAAGAAGAAGATGAAGAGAAAAATCCGGACCAGGTGCAGAGCCTTCATTACCTCAAAAAATGGGGAGATTGTCAAGACAAGTTTCGACCATAATCATTAATCAATCAGGGTTCCTTTCCGGGTTGCGAGTACACTGTACTGTGCGGTCGATTGCGTAGCATTCCTGATAAGTTCAGTTATATTATATTTGCCGATATAACTCAAGTCGAAAGGCGAAGCCTATGTTTTTCAGTAAGTATCTATTTATTAATTATTTTAATTAATTTCTTTTTTTATTTATAAGAGGTATTTTTTATTTATGTGTAGGAAATTTAGATTTTTATTTTAAAGGAATAAGTTAGTTTACAGTATTTTGGTAGTCCTGTTTCTTTAGGTAGTTTGTGATCGTTATTTTACACCTGGCTCTGGGGAGGGGATAGATATAAGAATCCCATTTAACTTATTACCCATACAAACAAAAAAATTGTGCGAGGTAGCTGTCTTAAGAGAAGATGTTCGACAAACGCTTGTCCTTTAACAAATCAGGATCATATTTTAATTCCGTGTGTTTTTTAACCCGTCGAGCTTACGAATCGTAGAAAAAAAAGTGCCTCAAGCGCTCCACTATATCACACCATTATTTTTTTTTGGTTTATCTTCAGAAATAACCTAATTACGTAATTCCTATGTGATTTATCCATAAGTGTTATGTATCAATGTAATCTGCATGAAATTACCTACCGAAATATCATAAGCTTAGTAAAAAAAAATCTTACGCGAGGGTGTGAGGTGATGATTGAATTATGATGAATGTTATTCATCGCAGCGTACCTACACTTTAACACCTCAATACACATGTTTCCCATATACTTTCACTCAAACAACACCAACACCACAAAGTACACTTATTCAAGTATTCACATTTCAAATTTCAGGCTTTGAAGTCACATATTGACTTACTTATTCACAATAATATGCACCGCATAGGCAAATACCTAACAGCGGCCATCACCGAACTGAGGCCGCGAAATCTCGTTTTTTCGTTGTTTTTATTATTATTAATTACATTAGGTTATTTGGTAATGAAATGTAATTTTATCAATAACTGTGTATGTAATCGACAAACTTACACACTATTATTTATATTTCTTACTGACGGAAAAACCTACTCGCATATACGCTTATGAAATAATCGCACTTCAAAAGTTCATGACTTTTTTTACAAAGATAAACACTGATTAATGTTTTATATTTTAGCGTTTTATTAATGCTTAAATATACTTAAGTAAATTTTTTTTTTTTTTTGGTTTGGATGTGAAAACTTCTATGATTTGATGAAGCAATGTTGACTAAAAACATAAGCATCAAGCACTGACAAATTTCGACGGTTGAAAGCCAGACCTCGGTAGCCAAGTGGTTAAGGCAGCCGCCCGGAATGCGGAAGGTGCGTGGTTCGATTCCCGCCTGAGGTTGTCGTCTTTTTTCAGTGTTTAAAATAAACACTGATTCTACAATAACTATTATTTTAACACAATCTACACTCTTTTCCAAGTAATTAAATATATACTTTATATAAGATTACTCGCCGTTTTCGTCGAGAATTCATTTTGACCTACCTACTACAAAATGAATGACGCAACAACTGACAAAAAAAAACGTTCGACTTTTTTCTATAATTTTTCTGACTTCCGTTCCGAGTTGTAGTCAAATGGTTCCTAAATAAAAGTTACTCCATACAACCCAAATAATATTTTAAGCTAAACGGAAACACCGCTAGTGCCAATCGAAAAGCTAAAATTTGAACGCCAGTGGCGCGCTGTAAATCCACATTTTTTTCCAGTCACGTACACTTTGCGCACGTGACTGGAAAAAAATGTGTAACAAACCTGTCGACGGGTTAAAGATGGTGTTCAGGATGTAGTGCTGTCTGACTTTGAGTACTTTCCACTCTCTGTAGAGGTCTACTGTAGGGTGCCGGAAAGGAAGACCAGCGGCCACCTTGAGGATAGTACGTTGTACCCTCTCCACATCGAGATCGGTTTTTGCGATACCACCCCATACTACTATACAGTACTACAATAAAGACTGGCACAGTGCATAATGTACCGACTTGATGACTTTGCGGTCGGATATGTGCCTAAGGGTTTTAAAAATATAGTTTAGCTTCCGTAATCTGGGTTCGAGGGAGTTTATATGCTGCCTGAAGGTAAGTGTTTAGTCAATTATGACACCCAAATGTTTCACGCTACTGGTCCTTTCTAGTGTCGGACATGAGCACAGCGCATGATCATGGATGCATTCATGGGCAGTTAATTGAAAACTATCTGAGAAGTTCTTAATGCGAACGCAATATATTTGGTTTTAGTGACATTTAAAGTCAACATATTTCCCCTTAGCCAATCAGTAACCTTGTCAAGGCCCTTTTGAGCACTTTGAAATCCTTCATTCCAGGTAGTCCCACTAAAAAAGAGAGCAGTATCGTCGGCAAAAGTATAAAACCTTGCCCCCATAAAGCTGTAGATCACACAGGACGTTTAAATAGGCTAGAAAAAGGGTTGGGCCAACTATACGACCTTGGGGCACTCCGATTGAATTCGAAGCTTCATCACTCAACCATTCACCTATTCTGACTCTCTGAGTTCTATTGGTGACATAATCTTTGAACAACATTAACGGAGTACCTCTAACTCCCAGATTTTCTAATTTCACTAAAAGATGTGAGATCGAGACCTGCTTTTGCAAGATCGAGGAAAACAGTAACTCATCTTCTCTTATCATCCAGCGCAGTGATAATTGAGTTGACAAGATCGAGAACCGCATTATTGGTGGATTTACCGCGGCCGAAACCATATTGAGAAGATGCGAGCAGATTGTTACATTCTAAAAACATGACGAGAATGTCATTCATTATGCGCTCTAGGACCTTGGAAAGTGTAGGTAGGATGGAAATAGGCCTGTAGTTATCGATACGATCTTTTTCTCCACCCTTATGGACAGATTTAATAAGCTCAGTTTTAAACGCAGTTGGAAATATCCCAATATATATATAGTCGATATAGCAAGATTGCAAATGTGTGCGATAGGAGCAGTTAGCAAATAGAGATAGATATCTCTTGACAACCCTACTTGAGATTTAATCAACACGAACAGCACAGCAATCCTTGATATCAGAAATGTTGGATGATTTGCTGTAACAATTGCTAACGATTCAGACAATGCGTAGCAATTTGATCGAGATCGTGCTCCGGTAAGGCAAGAAGCGGTTGTCCAATCAAGAAACGACCCGGAGTCAGAGTTTCCAAATCGTTTGGATCGCTACCAATTGGACAGATAGGTCATGAATTTAATATTGATTCGATTTTGCAGAACACTGTACTAAGTTCTTTAAAAGTTAATACACGTTCGCCTATGATACGCTTGAGTAATGTTTTAGAAGACTTCACTGCATTCTCCCAGAGGCCACCAAGATGTGGTTCCGAGGGAACGTTAAGATGCTAATGAATTTCATGAGATGCTAGATAAGATTGAATTTTATCTGAGTCTCTATCGATTTGAGCTTTAAGCAGATAAATATCCTTAAGATGCGTGCGCCTAAAAAGTTAGTGGCACAGTCGGAATATATGTTAAAGTAGTAAATGGAAGAAAGATTAACATGGCCTTCTTTGCCCACAAATCTCCAAGACTTCCTAAGAGGAATTATACAAAAAAAAAGCGGCCTTTAGTCGACGCAGGTCCTGCTCCCATGGCAATAAAAAGATGTGCTGTCTGCCCAAAGGGGAAGGACCGTAAAACGAAGGTTTTCTGTGGTATGTGCCGTAAACCTCTCTGTGGTGAACATACTGCACAAAGATGTGAAGAACTGAAGACTGCGTCACCCAAAAAAAATGATATTTTTTTATAATGTTAGTTAAGTTTCCTTTCTAAATATATAATATTTTTGTTAATTTGTGTTTTTTTATTTAGTATAAATGATTTAAATATTGGGGTTTATGAAACCCCTGGGTAGGAATAATGTTTCTCGTAGAATGGGTAGGGTTCAAGGGTTAAACATGGTGGCGTCTTTGCGTCAGTTATTAGATTGTTCGGAAAAATAATTGAAATATACTAAATAATCTTAGTATATTTGCATATTCACATGTGGTAAGAGAAGCCTTGTATTTTGTTTACTTTAGAGTCATAATTGGTGCACTTCCGAAACACATACGATGGCATTTTTGATTTATTTTGGTAAGGACACAGATCTACGATGCGACACGCTTGTGATTGCGCTCGACGCAGACTAAATAGGTACAAGACGTCCCAATTAGGACGTATTTGAGTCTTCACATCGCACGCGCCTAAACATATATTTCATATAATATCATTGATTCTAACTAAAGCGTCTACAAACCTAATCGATGGCTTAATCTGCAAAAAGATCAACTCCGTTTAATGCAATTTTACAGGAAGACAAAAAAACTTGATAAAAAATAAAATGTTTACTATATCCATATTCCAAAATTCCATTTGGTGCTTGTTTATTTTGCATACGTAATTAACTGAAAAATATATTGATTACATACCTATATAATAGATTTTTGGAAATGGCCAATTTGAAAAATATATGGGAGTTGTCCACTTTTCTGTGGATCCTATATTTTGTTAATGTAAAGTTTAAGAGAAAAAAATACAATTTTTTGTCATAAAATATGTTTTAATGCTTAATAAGTCTTCATTCATGTGGAATATTATCATAGAAGTCCCTGTAGTCCACGGGTATGGTAGATTTTAATTCCTGGAGGTCTTTAAACTTCCGATTTTTAATTTTAAGCCGACTTGTATGAATGTCTGGTAAGTTTTCAATCGCTGTGGGTGTAATATTTTTATCGCAACGTTGTGGTAGTAACTGCCACTCATCTTTGCATTCCAGCGTAAATTATGTGTTCCCATTTTTATATTGCAATGCACGAATGTCTGTGACCTAAACAGAAACAATATGGATTACAATGTCGTTATTACATTTCTCCCATTGAAACCTGAATAAAACTACATTTGTCATTAAATAAAATAATATGACTAAATATAAATAAAATCAAAGGTATACCTTAGCGTCTCCTGTCGCTTTTCCTGGTCTGATAGATTTATATCATTCTTCCTCTGTCGAATTGATTGATGTTACTTCCAAAGGTTCCCTTACTCAGTGCACAAATAAAAATGTACCACAACTTATACCAACCAACCAGATTCCATGTAAGACAGATTGTAATAGTGACTTGGTAATATTTAGTGATGAATTTGGTAAAAACATGGGTCGGTTGTTATTTGACTTGGGACATTCAGTTATCAATTATTGTATACCGGGTGCTTCTTATCAACATATTTTGAAAAAAGCTGTAGGACATAAATATAACCCCAATAGCTCCATATTATTATTTGTTGGTAATAGAGGTAATCTGAACAAAACAAGCCTTATAAAATATTTAGAATGTTTGGATAAGTTAATTGTAAAGAAAATTATATTGTTTACGTTACCCTATTGTAGTAATTTGCCACAGGAGGAAAATTCTATTAGACATAAGCTTAACCTGACATTACATTTATTTTGCAAAAATGACATAATGAATTTAATTGTCACTAACAATTATGTTAGTAATTTTTATTTGACAAGAGATAGTTATTATCTGCCAAATTATTTTAAGCGACAAATAGCTTTATCGCTATCCTATTGTATTCAAACGTCAGCCAAAAACTTGGTTAAACAAGTTGCTTCTATTGAGCAATGTATATTTGACATAGACGTCAGTAGTGTTTCTACTGACATTCCAATTAATTATTTAAATTAAATTATATGACAAAAAAGGAAAACTCTTGCGAAATGTTTGTTAATAAAATGAAATTAAATGAATGTAAAATAGCTTTAGCAAAAGCCCATGTCAATCATTAAATTTTAAAAATGTACAATCTTTAAACATTGTCCACCAGGACATCCAAGGAATGATGGGCAAAGATTTGGAGATTGAATTGTTCATGAACTGTAATAAAATTGATATTCTTTGCATAACAGAACACTGGCTTAAAGACCATCAGTTCATGTTCAATTATAAGAATCATTTGGTAGGAAGTTCGTTCAGTCGAGGAAATGCAATACATGGTGGCTCCTTAATTATTGTTAGTAAAAAGTTTAAATTAAAGGAACGCAAAGACATAGTGAGCCTCTCGGTTGAGCGAACAATAGAAATAGCTTGTGTGGAGTTGGAGCATTTGTTGTATTAAGTGTGTAAGACCTCCTTCAGCGTCATATATTTTTTTCGAAAAAGTTATGGATGAGGCATTACATAAAGTCCGTAATGTAGGTAAAACAATAATTGTTTGCGGGGATTTTAATATTAATTTGTTAGAAAATTCCACAATGTCAACTAAAATTAAAAACCTATTTCTATCATACAAATTAAATCATTTTTTTTTGGAGCCGACAAGAATAACTGCCAATTCGGCCACCTGTATTGATAACATATAAACAATTGTAAAACCACTGGCTAAGCAAATTATTAATAACCTGGACTCTGATCATTGTGGCCAAATGGTCAGCTTTCCACACCAGCGTAAACAAGTGACGAAAAAGAATATCACTGTTGTACCAAAAACTGCAGGTCGGCTGGAACGCTTTAAAAGCAATCTAGATACAAAATTAAATTATTTAGAATACAATGACAACCCTAATGTCTTTTATAATAATTTTTTTAACATTTATTGTTCAGAATTTAATAAAACTTTTGTTCCAAAAAAGATCTCAGTTAGTGGTACTGTAACTTTTAATGAATGGGCTGCAATTGATATTCACAGAAGTAGGAAACGCCTTTATGAACTTTATGGTGAACGCAACTATAACACCAGCGATGACTTCAAATTATATGTTAAAAATTATTCAAAGTTATTCAAAAGGGTATGTCGATTAGCCAAGGCAAACTATCTGAGTTCTAATGGAATATTATAAATAGTGAAACAGGAAAGGTCAAATGTCGTAATAATGAGTACAATTTAAATTGTGATAATAAAACCTTGACTTCTGATGCTGATGTTGCTGCAGCATTTGAGAGGTTTTTTACTGACATTCCAGTTTCAACTACAAAAGCCTTGATTTCCTCCCCCACTATAGCTGAATCTGTTTTGAAGGAGAATGTTAAAGATTGTGAAAGTAATTTCAGTTTTCAAAAAAATTGTGTTACTTATAGATATAATAAAAACATTTAACACTCTCAATAAAAATAAAACTGCTGATCTGTGGGGTAATTCCGTAGATGTCGCTAAATCTGTAATTATGACAATAGCTCCAGTTTTAGCTTGCATATTTAATGAATGCATTGACTGTGGTGTTTTTCCTGACCTCATGAAACATAGTAAAATAATTCCATTATTTAAATCAGGTAGCACTTCCGGCCCCTCTAATTTTAGACCTATTTCTGTGCTACCCACATTTAGTAAAATTTTTGAAAAGTGAATGCTAGACCAAATGCAAATTCATTTTTATAAAAATAAACTTTTACATTGTAAACAGTATGGTTTTACTAGGGGTCGCTCTACAACTGACGCCGGTGTTGAGCTTTTAATCCAAATATTTGATACCTGGGAGGAATCACAGCATGCCCTAGGGGTATTTTGTGATTTATCCAAGGCTTTTGATTGTGTTTTACATGAAACTTTGGTCAGGAAGCTTAACCACTATGGAATTAGGGAAGCTTCTTTGAACCTTCTAATCTCATACTTGAGTAACAGGATTCAAAAGGTCGACATTAACGGTAAAAGATCTCCGGGATCAGTGGTTAAAATGGGAGTTCCGCAGGGTTCAATACTAGGTCCATTCTTGTTTTTGGTTTATATTAATGACTTACCTTATTTTGTAAAAGACAGTCATGAGATAGTATTGTTTGCTGATGATACTTCACTTTTATTCAAAGTGAAACGACGACACCCAAATTATGACGATGTGAATAATGCGGTCTCAAAGATTGTTCACTGGTTTAGTGTTAATAACTTGCTACTTGTTGGGGATTATAGGGGGCTGGTTATGTTTGAATTTCGAAGGACCTAATAAGTTGTTCAAAAAATAGAAAAAATATAGTAGGAGTAGCCGCACCTAATTGTGAGTTGGAAAAAACGATCTCTGCCCAAATACACAAGGAAGAATGAATCGTGCTTGCCACCTACCTCTTCCACTCCCAGCCGTTCCTTTACACGTGGACGGGTCAGCAACGGGAATATATGGAGCACTTAATTTTCCAACAGCACCACCGTCAAAACGGTCCAGCCAAACAGCACTCGCGAGAACGTCTCACGTCACAACATGTAGGCACTACAAGGTAGTTATAAAAATGCAGTTAAACTTGTCTATCCACGGAATAGTTCCATAATGCGAGGACACGACCTTCAGGAGTCAGTCGCGCAAGCCAACAGAACGATGATCGGCGGGGCCGCACGAATCGGCCCGAATATCCATCCAACGCTTCAAAACACGGTAGGCGAAGAAAACGTTGGCGGCAAACAATTTCACCCACCCTACATAAATGAGCAAAGATCGAACATACCCCCCACCGAAATTATCATGATAATTTCCAACAAAATAAATAAATATAAAAATGCATAATGTTGTTGAGGGAAATAATGATGTTGCCAGACAGATCAAAAAAAAATATACTTACTAAAGTTTGACTATTATCTACTAAGGTTTTATTGAACATGGCTAATTCATGCAAGTATTTAATTTGAGTACGGAAGAGGACAAAGCTTATTTACTGGTCTCTTTATTATACCCTTTTGCGTCCTCAAAGTAACAACTCTAGCGATTTTATCTGGACCCTCATGGAGACGTTCCACCCTAGCACGGATCCAGTTAAGTGGGCGAGTTAACTCAGATTTAATAAGAACTAAATCACCTATTTTTAAGTTTGGAGGTGACGTGAACCACTTTGCTCTTTGCTGCAAGGTGTGCAGGTAGTCATCAGACCATTTCTTCCAAAACGTTTGGGAGATTTTTTGCACGGACTGCCAACGTGACAGTCGGTTCATCCCTACATCGTCAAGACTGTACTCAGGTACTGCTAGTAGGCTTTGGCCAACTAAGAAATGACCGGCCGTTAAAATGTCAAACTCATTAGCGTTGTTAGACAAAGGGCATAACGGACGCGAATTAAGTACCGCTTCAATCTTACAAAAGACGGTAGTGAGTTCTTCGAAGGTAAGTGCCTTTTCACCTACTGCCCGAAGGAGGTGACGCTTGGCAGACTTGATGCCAGCCTCCCACAGCCCGCCCATCGAAGCAGCTGTTGGTGGAATGTTTTTCCACTCAATGTTACGAGATGAGCAGCCCTCAGCGATCGAGTCGCTATTTTCGCTAAAGAATTTGAATACTTCCTTTAGTAGTTTCGCGGCAGCAACAAAGTTTGTCCCGTTGTCGGAATATAAGCACGAGCACAGACCGCGGCGCGCTACGAACCTGTCAAGCGAGGCTAGAAAGCAATCAGCTGACAAATTGCTAAGCACTTCTATGTGTACGGCCTTTGTGGAAAAGCACACAAAGAGACACATATAGCACTTCAGAATTTTCGCGTTACGGGTCAAACTAGCCTTTATGTAAAACGGACCACCTAAATCACAACCAACATGATCAAAAACCTTATTAGGTTTTAACCTTGCAGCGGGCAACGTCCCCATGTATGGTTGTATCGTAGTGGGGTTGCACTTAAAACATACGATGCATTTAGACAACACACTTCGAATTACACTGCGAGCGGATACGATCCAATATCGCTTACACAAAATTCCTTGTAAGGAGCGCGGGCCTACATGTAGGTACCTTTTATGAAAATGTTCAATTAATTTTGTTGTAATATGACATTTTTTAGGTAATAGCAAGGGATGCTTACTATCATAGGGTAAATCAGCTAGGCTGATTCTACCCCCCACCCTGAGGAACCCTTGGGCATCCACGAAGGCTGAAAGCTTCCGTAACGACGGAACAAATTTGTTGTTTTTAATTTGCGCGATTTCATTACTAAAGTAGGTACTTTGTGTAGTTTTTATTATATCGTCATGCGACGCGTTTAACTCGTAAGTAGATAACGGCCTTACCGAACGTTCATTTTTCGGAAGCCGACAATTTTTTATAAATCGCAAACACCAGGCGATAATTCGTTGCAATTTCGAAAATGACGAGTATTTTTCAAAAAACGTTTCTGAAAATTCGTCCTTAATTTTTTGACACGGAAAAGAGAACGTGTCCGTGTTTGTTTTCAATTCTAGGACTTCTGTCTTATCACTTACGTAAAACGTACTGACTGGCCACTGATGAACGTCATCAGATAACCAAGCTGGGCCGTGGAGCCAGTGGTCATATTCGGCTACGAGCTGGGTGGGCATGGCGCCGCGGGAGCACAAGTCAGCAGCATTGTTTTCGCTTCTAACGTGATACCAGCTGTTTGACGGAACCACCTCGACTATTTGAGCGACACGGCTCGATACGAACGTTTTAAGTTTGTAGGGCGGTGTTTGCAACCAGGCGAGTGCTACACTCGAATCCGTCAAGGCAGTGATTTGAAATTCGTTTTGAATATTTTTTTTGACAAATAAAACCAGTTTGGATAACAATACGGCGGCCATAAGTTCGAGTCTCGGAATCGAAAGAGGCTTGATTGGCGCGACTTTGCTTTTACTGATAAGCAGTCTCGTCCTCACGTCACCGTTTGAGTTAACACTACGCGCATAAATGCATGCCGCATACCCACGGGTTGATGCGTCGCAAAATGCAATTAAATGCACTCCGCAGAATTGAGATATAAGTAAGTGGCGATCAATTTTTATTAATGATAAACTCGACAATGACGTAATGAACGTTGACCATTTATTACGTAAATCACTTGGAAGCGGTTCGTCCCAACCGAGACTGAGTTTCCAGAGGTCCTGCATTATGCATTTTGCAAGAAATGTGCATGGGGATAGAAATCCGACGGGGTCAAAAATACGGGCAAGTAATTTTAATACCGATCGCTTAGTGCAGGTATCGTCCGCCATGTTGTAATCAAACGAAAAACAATCTTCAATGGGCAGCCACTTTAAGCCTAGTACCTTTAGTGATGACGACACGGCGTCGTCACTAAAATTTATTGCGACTGCCTGGTCGGCATCAATCCGGGAAAGTAACTCAGGGGAGTTACTAGCCCATTTACGGAGGTTGAAACCGCCAAGTTTCAAAAGAGCTACGAGCTCGTCTTGTAATTGATAGGCGTCTTCGAGATTCGATGTAGACCACATCAAATCGTCGACAAAAAAACCATTCATTATAATATTAGCAGCACGTGGGTACTGCTCGCCTCCGTCGATCGCTAATTGTTGCAGCGAACGCACGGCTATGTAACCTGACGAACGTAAACCGTAGGTATTTGTTAGAAGTTCGTAGGTTTTTATTTCGTCCCTAGGTGATTCTCGCCAGAGAATATGTTGATAACAGCGTTCGGATGGATTTATAGTGATCATTCTATAAAATTTGGCAATGTCAGCGGTAAAACAAATGTCATACAAGCGAAAGTTAAAAATAACCTTTAAAATATCATGATGTAGTTTTCTACCTGTTAACAATGTGTCATTCAATGACACGCCATTTGAAGTGACCGCTGAGCCATCAAATACCACTCGCACGGGGGTGGTTGTGCTGGAGGCCTTTACCACACAGTGGTGTGGGATTACATACCTACTCGGCTCAGAGCCGGTATATAGTTGCATGTGTCCCAGCTGTTTATATTCGCGCATAAAATCTACGTAAGGCGCTTGCAACTCGGGTGAGCGAGCGAGACGTCGCTCTAAGTGGTGTAACCTACGTAAGGCGTGGTTGTAAGACTCACCAAGGGCGGCGCGATTAGGGTCTAGTAGGATAGGTGATACATACCTACCGGTATCGTCCCTATAATGAAGCTTAGAATAAATCTCATCGGCGAGTTCATCCTGTGGGCTGATAGGGTTGTCGCACGGCGACTCCTCTATTTCCCAAAACGATTTGAGCTGTGAGTCGATGGAGTCACTGTCATTGGTGTACGACACCAACAAATTGCAAGACGTTGCAATGTTTGTGACATCATCAGAAGTACACGGTACTTCTAATTTTCCACACAATACGAACCCGAAAATACTGCTAAGAGCAGTAGGTAGTGTGGGACTAACAATTATTTTATTCCCGTCATAAATGTCAGGAAATACGTCACCTGCAAGAATAATATCCACAGGCGATTTTTTATAGAAGAGGGGATCAGCTAACAAAACGTTTTTATACTGCATGGAAACTTCTTCAGAAATTTCCACAGTAGGTAAGTCGGAAGTAATTTTTTGCAAGATAACGGCGTCGATTTTTAACGTCCGATTATCGTAATGCCTAGATTTAATAGTGCATGATGTCATGCCAAAGTTTTTGACACTATTACCTCCTAAACCCAAAATATCAAATGGGCACCTCTTACGAGGCAACCCTAGCCGCTCTAGACAATTTAAAGTGATGAAGTTTGATTGAGCACCTGAATCGATAAGAACGCGGCAAGCTTGTAGGTTACCGAACGAATCTATAACATTAACTATAGCCGTACCTAGCAGTACCATATAGCTCCTTACGTTGTTTACGCGAGGCGAGTATGAAGTGTTAGCATGAGCTGTGTGCGTACCTATAGTCATCGGCTCAGCGCTGCTATTGTGCGCGGGCACGGCTCGCGTAGCAGTTTTGCTTCCTGAGTCTAGGTGCAATAATGCATGATGACGCCGATTACAAGTAAAGTATTTGAATTCACTTCGGCAATCAGTAGATGAGTGATTTTGTTTGAGACAGTTGTGACACAACTTCAAATGATCAGCACGGCTGACTCGTTGTGCGGGAGACAGCTCACGGAATTGCATACAACGAAAAATCATATGATTTTGACCACAATGTAAACAAGTGAAATTATTATTTTTTGATTGCGTTTGTGAAGAAAGTGCCTTTCTGTTGTAATTTTCACTCGACCTTTTGTTATGACTATGAGGTATATTATGATTTTTAATTTGCGAAAGTGACGGAGAGTAAGCTTGCGAATGTTCTAAAATCTTTATCTGATTATGCACGTGTGACATTAATTGATCGTAGGTAGGTATAGTTTTTTGATCGAGACTTTGTTCGAACGTTTTTCTTGTATTGGAGTCTAGTCCCTTCAATGCTATATGACACAATACATAGCTAGACAAGTGCTCGATATTTAAAGCATTAATGGCACGATATGAATGATCGAAAATCTCAATAAAATTATTTAAATTAGCCGGAGACTCCGATTTTAGTGCAGGAAAGTTGAGCATTTTATCGAGGTATTTACCTACGAGCATTCTATTGTCTTGGTATTTATCAAGCAATGACTGCCACACAACTTCGTAGTTACTGGACGTAATAGGTACACTCTTGACGATGCTGAGTGCAGAACCTTTTGTGCATGACAATAAGTAATGAAACTTATCTATATTTGAGATACCGGTTTGATTGTGGACCAAAGAGCAAAATGTTTCATAAAACGTTGTGAAGCTCTCAATATTACCATCAAACGTAAACAGTTCTAATTTAGGTAAACGCGGTCGGATATCTACGTTAGGACTTTTTTCTGTCGTGCATGACGGAACGTCCACCATTTTGGTAGTGTGTTTTGAAGCACACAGTTTCACCCGAAAGAATAGATCATCAAACCCTTTTAAATCCGTATCAGAAAATTGCGTTTCGGAATTTAAAAATAATTGCAATTCATAGATTTCCATACAAATACTTTCAAACGATTCACGTAGTGATGTGATCTCAGAGGCGCGCAAAAGGAACATTTCTTTTAAGGAAGGATGGTTATCTATTTTATTTGACAAATCAAATACTTGCTGTAATTGCGAAAAAATACGTTGCTTTTTAGCGATGTTTTTATTAATTAAACGGATAGTGTCCAACTCCTTTTTGGAGGGAACTTTTTCAGGAGCCTTATCATCTGGCATTTTAAAGAGAAAATATTAATGAATTTATGAAATTCAATATGGAACAAGCACGGCTTGTGTACAAAGCTTGAATAAAATTGTTACACGGCAACGTGTTCTATTCAAAATGGCGTCTTATTAGTCTAACTAAAGTGAAAGTTCCTAGTTTATTTTAGAAAAAACGGAATAAATCCGGCTCGAAGGCCAAAATGTTGGGGATTATAGGGGGCTGGTTATGTTTGAATTTCGAAGGACCTAATAAGTTGTTCAAAAAATAGAAAAAATATAGTAGGAGTAGCCGCACCTAATTGTGAGTTGGAAAAAACGATCTCTGCCCAAATACACAAGGAAGAATGAATCGTGCTTGCCACCTACCTCTTCCACTCCCAGCCGTTCCTTTACACGTGGACGGGTCAGCAACGGGAATATATGGAGCACTTAATTTTCCAACAGCACCACCGTCAAAACGGTCCAGCCAAACAGCACTCGCGAGAACGTCTCACGTCACAACATGTAGGCACTACAAGGTAGTTATAAAAATGCAGTTAAACTTGTCTATCCACGGAATAGTTCCATAATGCGAGGACACGACCTTCAGGAGTCAGTCGCGCAAGCCAACAGAACGATGATCGGCGGGGCCGCACGAATCGGCCCGAATATCCATCCAACGCTTCAAAACACGGTAGGCGAAGAAAACGTTGGCGGCAAACAATTTCACCCACCCTACATAAATGAGCAAAGATCGAACACTACTAAACGAGGGTAAAACCAAATGTGTAAGATTTGTATTGCCTAATGTTAAGCAGGTAATAACTAGTGTACAAATTAAAGATAAGAATGTGAATCCTGTGGACACCACTGTGTTTCTAGGCATCACGTTGGATGCCAAGCTTCAGTGGGGCCCACATATAGCTAAATTGTCGAATAGACTTAGCTCTGCGGCTTATGCAGTAATGAAGATCCGTCAGTTAACTGACGTTGATACAGCTAGATTAGTTTATTTCAGTTACTTTCATAGTGTAATGTCGTACGCCATTTTACTGTGGGGAAACGCTGCCGACATTCAAACTATCTTTGTGCTGCAGAAGAGGGCTACAGACTGGTGACTCTCTCAGAGAGACATTTAAGGATATAAGTATAATGACAGTTGCATCACAATATATTTATGAAAATCTTATGTATGTTCATAAAAATATTGAAATGTTTTCAAAAAACAGTGATTTTCACAAATTAAATACTAGAAGTAAGAACAAATTAGCAGTGCCTTATATACTAGGCTCCATAAAATAAATAATTCTTTTAAAGGTCTGTGTGTACGATTACACAACATAGTATTAAATGATATTCAGAAATTAGATCTTGATAAATTTAAAATCAAAATCAAAGAAATGCTTTATATAAAAGCTTATTATAAAGTGTCGGATTATACAGAACACAAAACAACTTGGGTCTGACATGCTCCCAAGTACCTACTCCAACAGCTATTTCTAATTGTCTATAATTAATTTACATAGAGCATCATATTTAATTTTTGTGACCTGGTAACGACATATAATATATTTATTTTTTGTAAATGTCGTTGCTTCTGTGCGCTGTGGTTTCTTGCGCCCATTCTTTGCCACAGTTAAAAAATGATGTCCTGAATGGGTGGTAGGTTAAAAAATATTTGGACGTTTCAAAGTACTTATTAATTGAGTTTATTGAATAAATATATTTTGACTATTGACTATTGACTATTATACTGAAGACTTCCATAGGATTTTAAAAAATCGTGCGTTAAGTAACACACGTTGTAGGGATTAGGATGTATGCGTGCTCCGAGACAAACTCCAACATATTCAGCTGGTACGTGAATAACTTTTTTTATCAGCTTCCTTTCTATGTTGGCATGCAAAGAGTCAGCCTCCATCTGGGTGTGGCCAACCTCCAAATACTTTTGCTCAATTTTGCTCAAATGCTTTCTTAAAATGTACTCAACGGCTAACTCGCAAAACTTTAAACGCCATTTCGCAACATTAATAATTTTTGAATTATTTCGGTTAATTATTAAAGGTGCGACATCAATGATTTATATACAACAGTTAAGTTATAAGCGCGCGCGATATGAAGACTCAAATACGTCCTAATTAGGACGTTTTGTACCTATTTAGTCTGCGTCGAGCGCAATCACGAGCGTGTCGCACCGTAGTTCCTGTATCCTTACCCAAATAAATCAAAAATGCCATCGTGTGTGTTTCGGAAGTGCACCAATTATGACTCTAAAGTAAACAAAATACAAGGGTTCTCTTACTACATGTGAATATGCAAATATACTTAGATTATTTATTATATTTCAATTATTTATCCGAACAATCTAATAACTGACGCAAAGACGCCATGTTAAATTAAGTAAAGAAAGAGAGAGTGATGTAGTTTTGACGATAGAGCGATAAAGAATGCGTGCGCTGCGGACATAGATTAGTTAGTGCAGAATCGAACTTAATCGACTTAATTAAAATAAACATTAAAATAGTTTCACTGAATCGGCTATTTGACAGTTGTAACAATAAAATATGAATTATTATGTCGGTTATGGCAGCTTTTATTTTAAAGATAATTATCGAATAGTTTTTTTTAAAGATAATTTGTAAATATTTTTTATAACAAAATTTTGCGATTATTTATTTGTGGATTACAAGACCCGAAACACGGGCCATGATTGAGCTTCGTGTGACGCCACATTTCACAAAATAAACAAAAACTATCTTTCAGGTTTCAAGATAAAGTTTGTTTATTGTGGTGTGACGTCACAGACATTTAGCCAAATGTCACGTGACCAACCATTTCCGCACGAAATTTTAAATGAATAATAAAAAAGTATGTTTTTTTTCTATTAATTAAAGCTTTTTAGAGAAAAAAATTATAGTAAGTACGTGGTACAAAATAAGCGTTTGTAATTTTTAAAATACTTTTCCGAAAACTGTCAAGTAGCCAATTTCCTTTTCTACTAATTATAATACATTATACTGATAATTCATCATCATCATCATCATCATCATCATCAGCCTATAAACATCCCACTGCTGGGCACAGGCCTCCTACGTGGACAATACGTGTAATAGCACGTGGGGATATTGGGCCATAACCCACCATGCTGGCCCAGTGCGGGTTGGTGGGTTTTAACGACTGCCATCTTACGACAACAACTGGGACCAACGGCTTAACGTGCCTTCCGAAGCACGGAGGAGCTCGAGATGTTTTTAAATTTGGTCACCCATCCAGCGACCCGGCATTGCGAAAGTTGCTTAGTGAGCAAGATCGCAAGCCGAACGCGCTAGCCGCTGCGCCATCGAGCTCCTCGCGCCATCGAGCTCCTGACACTGATAATAATTATAAAAAAAAATAACATTAATAATCCTTAATTAAAAGGATTATTAATGTTATTCTTTTTAAAATGAATTAGGTTTCCGAGAGGTCAGGTCAGTTCGTGAACAAGGAAGCGAACTTGTCATAAAATCTCATATAAATGAAAAAGGGTTACATTTTGCTAGCAATGAAGACGTAGAGAAATTAAAGTGCCGCATTTTAAAAAACTTTTTGAATTATAACGTTTTGGCTCATTAATGTTTTATATTTTAGCGTTTTATTAACGCTTAAATATACTTAAGTAAGTAAAATTTTAAACACTGAAAAAAGACGACAACCCTAAAAAATTTTACGTGAGTATCTATATTTAAGCGTTAATAAAACGCTAAAACATTAATCTATAAACGCAGCTTCATCTTAACCGAATGTTCAAATATTTGTAAAAAATATTTATTTCGGATCTCAGAGGTGAAAACTTCTAAGTTTTGACGAAGCAATGTTGTCTAAAAACATAAGCATCAAGCACTGACAAATTTCGACGGTTAAAAGCCAGACCTCGCTAGCCAAAGGCAGCCGCCCGGAATGCGGAAGGTGCGTGGTTCGATTCCCGCCTGAGGTTGTCGTTTTGACTCATATTTCGAACATTCAAAACATGACACCCATTTTCAATCATCGAGTACTTACTTACATCTCATTAAAACCATAATTGATAAATACATAAATATTCGTCGCCATTTTGTACATAAAAATAACCCCGAAACACAAAAACTTTCAAAGGGACAAAAACACTTTTTTTTAAGGTATTTAAAATATGTATACTAATTCGTTTGTTTCATTATTAATTACCTATTTCATTTTTCAAATTTTCAATAAATATGATTTACGCTTATAAGTTGTTTTATTTCTTACTACGTACTTTACTTACTTTTCAATCAAGAGACGTGTCCACCTACCACTATAAATGAGTCGTTTAAAATCAAAGGCGGCAATCTGACGATTGACTAATTTGTGGCTATAGACAAAAAATGTTTTTGCTTTCTATGTGGAGTGGACGGTTAAAGAACTATTTTAAATAATGACCTAATAGTGATACCACTTTCTCGTAACATACGACAGATGGCTAATAGTGAATAATGTCGCCACATTTTACAATTGATTTTTTCAGAATGCCGGATATGATACTGAAATGTTAAGAATGCCGGTTTTGTTACCAAATGTAGAGCAGATTTCCGTATTTGATCCTAAAATATCGACAAATTGCCATTTTTGATTGTATTGACTTTTTGGTAGAACCAGGGTTGGCATTAACAAGGAAATAAGAAATTGTCAAAAATAATATTGTAATAAAATAAAACAATGTGTTTATAAAAAAATACTAATGTGTATTTACGGTATTATTCAGTACACAATTTGAAATTAATTGTGTTTTAATTTATATAATTTGTGCTTTTCCGAATATTAATGTAAAATAATGGTATACTGAGTATATTATCATCTACTACTCAATGACCTTTTATAAATATACTAGTTATACGTGAATGAATTGCATTTTAAAATGGCGAAATTGTTTCTATGACGTAAATACACGTCGAAACGGAAAATCATATCATTAGCCTGTTGTTAAAAAGAGATAGACAATATTTTGACTTTTGGCACAGAATAAATAATAGTACTACGTACTTTTGGTAGTTGACCAATGAGCTCATAGAATTTATGCGCTATCTCGGCCGCCATTGTTTTTCTCTTTCACTCTTACAGAAAACATAGTATACGCTCCTCACTTATGCATATCGGATTGGCAACATGGCAAATGTCATCACTTAATGAAAATTTGTATTTTAAATTTATATTTACAATACTTACGAATGAAATAAGACATTTTTATTGTCTCTTACGGTTGCAGTATAATTTTTACAATTTCTGGATACACTGGATGGCATTTTAACCAAAAACTTATAAAGGTAACGATCGTGTGTAAATCGTGTTGACGTGACACTGACTGACGTGTGACTGAGTGAAACTCGGGCAATTACCTTGATTTGTCCTTGCCACTACGGAGGCCAGGCAACGTATCTAAATATAAAATATCATTGCTACTACTACATGAAATTATTTTATTATAATATCCTTTACTTGACACTGGATAAACACTGGGCAAGCCCTTATTTTAACTAAAATAAGAAGTTGAGTTGGCACAATAAAATTATTATTGAACAATATTTTAAAAGAAGGCTGTCCTGATCACGTTTGTTACTATGCGAGTAAATTTTTTTATGTACCTAACTGTTGCATTTTGTTCATAGTCATTATGGAACATTGAAGTGTTTGTGTTGTGGTCATAAATTAGTATCTGTTAATTTTTTGATGATTACCTGTGATTAAACATATTTCATTAATTACAATTCAATAATGCAAAACTTTACATAGAAAAACTTGAAAAAAAAACTCTTTTCCAATAAAAAAATATTCTGTAAAAATAATTATTACGTAACTTAACTGAAAATGTTGGTATTGTGTAGGTATTCGTGAAATTTTAATGACTCCCTTCTTCGTTTTATCCTAGTCAGAAAAAAATACATTCATAATGAAATAAAAACTTCATTGTGTTAACCCTAGCTATTTTGAGTAAGAAATTAAACTCATCTTTTAGCCACTTTTCATTTCTAGTTTTCAGGATTTCTGATGCGACTGCGTGAATAAATATTAGTTATACGTTCAGGACAACTCTCCATGACTTTGCGCATTAATATGAAGAGGAAACTAAATAAAAGCGAGTAAACCAATTAAAATCACACACTTAAACAGTAACAAAATTATATCGGCCGCCATGACACAGGTGCCAAAAAGAACGCCTGTGATTGGCTGAGACCAAAGATTGCCGTCTTTGATAAATTTAACCGCCTCTGTGGTCTAGTGGCTAAGCCACCGGTGTCAGACCCAGAGGTCCCGGGATCGATTCCCAGCGGGGGGTACATCTTTCGGTGCTCGGTGTGTTTGGTGGCAGGGCTGTTTAGTCTGCCTGGCTAGCTACCACCATCTTATCTAAGTCTGTCGCCATAACAACGATGTTTATAGCATAGTTGTGTTCCGACAGTTTGAGATAAGACAGCCAGTTCCTCTGTGGTTGAAGATTCCTGGTGATACGCGCTTCCACCTTCGGCCTTATCGTCACTTAACATCAGGTGAGATGAAGGCCAAGCACTAACACGTTGTAGAATATAAAAAAAAACCGTACAGATCGATGTATTTGATACCAACTTCATATTTTGACATTGCTTTTCCATAGCAGTATGCCACATTTCAAACGAAATGTTTTGACGATATTAATTCGTTTGAAATTCTCAATGTTGCCATATCAATATCTTATTTTTGACAAAAACGACAGATTGCCCCCTTCAAAATAGTCAAATGTTACTCTATGCACAAAAAACATTTGAAGTGCAGTCATTAAAATAACATGATCAGTAACATAATCACAGTTTACATTTAGTGAGAAATAATTCCGTCTTTTTGCAGAAACAAAAAAACTGATATTATACTATCTCTTTCATTTGCGTGCTATTTCGTATCTTTTGTTTTACTTAACAGTGAAACTTGTCAATGTGTGCAGTTTTGGATTGCTCGGAACAGATTTTAAACGAAAATTACTATGAACGTGACATATTAGTAATATCATTGTGCGACATGTATTTTGAATCGTCCGCGCGAAAATTTACGCTGTTCATTGGTTTGGCGCGCGCGGAATCTTTATGCGATCTAAGAAGATTTGTTCCGGATTCCCCGAAATTGATCGTGGAGAGTCCCAAAGTTTCATGGATTTTGATATTAGAAGATTTTTTGATTTTGGGTAAAATTTTATTACCGCAAGTTTGGTGAAAGTTTTACTGATTCAGCGCCAAAGGAGACCTTTCCATTTCGGCTCAAAATGTACCGAGGTACACTTTATTTTACAATATCCTCTTAATTATGCAGAAACACCATGTGTTGATATCATTTTGCTATAAAACACACCGAATCTATTAATTTTTTGAAAAATTAAAAAATCATCTACATGGTTTTAGAAATCGTAAACATGAAACGAAACGTGCAAATAGAGGGCGAAAATATGACAGTGAAAACTGCTAAGGTTTTGTGTCTTAGAATTTCTTTCACTAAGCTTTCAATTGATTATTTAGAGTTTTTTGTGATGGTGAGATCCTGTTTGTGTGGATGTGGATCTCGCTGAGAGCTCGCTAGAGTCATAGAATAATAACTAAAGCATAGAAGGAGTACAATAAGACTCGTATTAGTTGTCCTATTTTTTCAAATGGGCCATAAACATTAAAAGAAAACATACAAAATAAATTGCCAAAAACGTCAAATGTCTAGTGAAAATAAAAAAAACGGTTACCATAACATTTTAGCAATTTCCACTGACAAAATAATCAAACTCACAAAATAATTATTTACATTAAACCGTTAAAACACTTATTTTTGTTACTATTTATCATGTTTTTGCTAAAAATAGTTATGTTTATGTAAAAATAAGTTACTTTAAGACTTTTATCTAATAATTAGTTGGCCCATAAAGTAAGCTAACGAAACGCACCCGACAGCGAGAGAGTTTTGCTTGCCAGTGAAATTAATCCAATGTTGCAAGCCATCAAACCTTTCTAATGATATTTTTAGGTGGTACAAATGTAATAAAAAATAAAATACATATATTTTTGGAATCTACGATTTTTTTCCTACATTTTGGTACCTTTGAATCTTAGGTACATGCGTGGCCGTAGTTATATGGGAAGAGGAAAGGTCTCCTTTAGGCCATTTGAGGTTGGTTTGGGCTGCGTTCCGTCGCTTCACTCGAGTGCATTCGAGCGCACTCCGGCGCGCGCTCGATCCGTTCCGTGGCTCGGTGAAATTTTACTCTGATGGGTGTCAGAGCGTAGTTTCATCCGTTCTGTGGCTAAGAGCGCAGCAACTAAACAACCATCAAATCGAATGGTTATTTTTCACTCTGACAGCTATTTGACGTTAAATCATTGTTATTAAGTGTCGAAGTTTGCAATTTATATCAAAATGTCTCAAAATAGTCCGCTGTTTGTTTCGTATTGTTTTTTTACTTTTTAATAATTTTGTTAAATATGGTATAAAAGTTAAAAAAATGGAAACAGAATAAGAGATTTCGCTCGTTTTGGACAGGAAAACTTTAGAACAGGTTATAAAAAGAACTCAATCGTTCCGTGGCTCGATTGCAACTCAAACGGGTTAAACTTTAACCAAACAACTACACTCAAAACGACGGAACGCACTCAGACACACGGTGTCTGGGGCTGCGTTCCGTCGCTTCACTCGAGTGCACTTGAGCGCACTCTGGCGCGCGCTTTAACCGTTCCGTGGCTTGGTGAAATTTTACTTCTGTGGCTCAGAGCGCAGCAACCAAACAACCATAAAATCGGATGGTTATTTTTTACTTTGACAGCTATTTGACGTTTAAATCATTGTTATATAGTGTCAAAGTTTGCAATTTATGTCAAAACGTCTCGAAAAATTTCGCCTGTTGTTTCCTATCGATTTACTTTTTGATAATTTTGTTAAATATGGTAGGTATATATGTGGAAAAAATGGAGACAGAAGAAGAATTTTCTCTCGTTTTGGACAGGTTATACTGTTAGACTTCATAACAGGTTATAAAAACAACTCGATCGTTCCGTGGCTCGGTTGCAACTCAAACGGGTTTTTTAACCAAACAACTACGCCCAAAACTACGGAACGCACTCTTGGTCTTGGTACTGGCCCCGTTTTCGTTCCGCCATGTTGCCTGCCTGCGCTGCTGTCACTCGACTTTGACAACTGACCTAACCTTCCTTTTCTTCCTTCATCAAATGTAAACAAACAAAGTGATTTTCAAGAAAGTTATGTGTTAGTGCGGGAAAGTGCGGTTTGTGATCTAAAGTGTTTAAAATCTGTGTTCAGTTTAAGAATTTATTATGTCTGACCTTAAGAAACTCAAGTTATCGCGAGCGTCATGCAAAGGTAGTTTTACGAGAATCCAAAGTTTTGTGGAGGATCCGTTAGAATTAGCTTCAGCAACAATTGATGTATTACCTACATGCAAGAAAAGATAAACTTATTACCCTAGTAAGTAAATTCGAATATGTACAGATAAACATTTTAGAGTTAGATGAAAAAGATTCCGAGGATGTAGGCCTCTTTGAAAATCGTTATTTTCTTGACTCTTTACAAAATCAATGAGACAATTAAGTAAACTTTCTACCTTCTCAGAATCTTTTAAATTCACTCGTACTTCAACTGCCAAACTACCAAATGTAGATTTATTTCATCATTTAATGGTAATGATTTCACTAAGTTTAAACCATTTTATGAATTATTTATTGCTATTATTGATAGCAACAGTGCATTGACGGATATCCAAAAACTTTTATATTTACGGAATTATCTTCTTGATGAGGCGTTGTTGGTTATTATTAACTTGCCACTTATAAATTAATCATGCAAAGAAGCATTAGATCTAATAAGAAAGCGTTTATGACAATAAGACACGCTTAATTTGTAATCATATCAATTTAATTTTGGACGTGTCATAAATGCAAAAAGGGACAGCACCCTCTTTGAGAACTTAGTATTACAAGTAAAACGGCGGTTACTTGCATGCATTAAAAAGTTTAGGTGAAGCAGTTGATAGCTGGGACCGCCTTTTATTATGTGTACTTTGTAGGAAACTTAATACATTTAGTTATAGAGCCTTTCATTTAGACCAGGATCCAGAGTTGTTGCCAACAATGGCTGAATTTATATCATTTTTAGACAAGCGTGCTATGGCGCTAGAGGATACCATTCCCTAAGGTTAAAACTTTATGACAACTAAACCTGCAGTGCAGGTCACAAATATTTATATGCAGTCTAATTCCAGTTTAGTGTGTTGTTATTGTAATAAAAAAGATCATGCAATTTTTTATTGCCCTAAATTTAAAATGGTTGTTAGTCTAAATTTTAATAATTCATGTTTGCACAAAAATTTCCAATTCACTGCCAATTGCAATGCAGTGAATACTATCACCACACCACAGCCACAACAAATTGTAGATGTTTCAAAATTTAATATTCCAAATAATATTCAATTGTCCGATAATTAATATTACTTTCCTTCTGAAATCTCATTTTTATTGGGAGCCAATATTTACTTTGGCTCTTTGTTAAATGGTTGTGATAACTTCTAAATGGTCCAGTATTAATAGACTAGGTGAAGATATATAATGGTTACCTTTACTAATTTTCAAAAATAAACTAATGAATTGGCTAGTTGAAAATTGTTTTTACTCGATTGATGAATACTTTGAACATTTCAAGGCGCAATAATATTATTGTAACTCAAAAAAAAAATAGTCTCATAGTCCCTTATAATTTTAGGTTTAGTACTTACTCTTTTTTTAAATTTTGCATGCCAGTTTCTGGTAAAATATGTGAAACTTCTCTAATTTACAACCTTATTTTACCATATTTAAAGTAAAATAAATTTTATTTCATTTCATTACAAAATATTGTATTTGGATAATAGGTTGCTGGTAATGTATTTAATAATAATTGTTTATGTTAAAATTTCTCGGAGATCGATGGCGCAGTGGCTAGCGTATTTGGCTTGCAATCTTGCCCGCTAAGCAACCTTTGCAATGCCGAGTCGCTGGATGGGTGACCAAATTTAAAACATCTTGAGCTCCTCCGTGCTTCAGAAGGAACGTTAAGCCGTTGGTCCCTGTTGTTGTCATAAGATGACAGTTGTTAAAACCCACCAACCCGCATTGGGCCAGCGTGGTGGGTTATGGCCCAATATTGCCACGTGCTATTATCCACGTGGGATGCCTGTGCCCAGCAGTGCGACGTTTATAGGCTGATGATGATGAAGTTAAAATTTTGTAATTTTTGATGAATTCAACCAACCAACTCCAGCGAAGGAGTATACTTAACACCAGGTCCTTATTGGCACGTTCTGTGTAGTACCTAGTTAGTATATTTATTAGAAATTGGTTAATTTTGAATGTTTTGGATTGTTTTTAATTTATTGTTTTTAGGATTGTATATGTTTTTAAAGAAAGGTGTTAGGCTAAGCTAGAATTAATTAATTGTAAATATTGTTTTTGCACTTATTTTGCTTTAGATTATTTAGGTTTATTTTGGTACCATTGTGATGTCAATGACTTCTCTTATTTGGGCCATTATAATTTTTTATTGTTATTATAATTTTTATACTTTGTTGTACACATGTACAACAAAGTATAAAAATTGTGTTGATTGTCATCCTGCCCGCCCCACTATGTCAGTACAACATGAACATGAATAGTAAACTTTGTATTTTATAGCAACTTCATATTTTTACACTTGCTGTATATCATTTTTTCATTATTAATTTATGGCATATTCATACTTTATTCTTTCTTTTTTACCGTGTCACCTAGCAAGTAAGATTATTAAAATTTGTAACAATTTTATTCTTTTATTAGTACAATCTATATTTACAACATTTTATCTACTTGTTTTATTACAAACAATATAATAGTTAAATAACTTTGAGTTAAAATTAAAATGCATTTTTCCCGAAGTTTCTAAAGCTCATAGTAGGTACTTACCTAATTAATAGACTCAAAATAGTTAAGGGACGCGGACACGACAGTGCTGTGCCTACATTTTGTTTACTAAATATTTATGGATTTAGATAGATCTTTTAGAAGCACGTAAACAAAAATCGTGCAGAGTGTTTATGGTTCATTTATTATATTTATGAGGGTTAACGCAGTTTGGCTTCCCATACAAACTTCCAAGTTTAACATTTTACTACTACCTAGATCTCTATTGGAAGGTATTTAACTTTAGCATTTATTTGTAAAATGTCGACTTGGTAGTTTGTATGGGATACAAAATAAACTCCCATAAGGAAAACACAATGTGTCCAGCACTGTCGTATCTGCGCGTTAACTGCTCTTTATGATTGTTCTTTTTTAATGTGCTTGATCCATAAGTTACTTAAAATTTACTAATATCAGACAGAAAATTTTAACATTTATGATTATGTTGGTATTATTGTGGTTGGTTTATGGAAAGCACCAAAGTGTTAGCGACTTGTCTAGATCCACATATTCCAGATACTGACAGTAGGTATTTTGTATTTTTGCCTAGTTTTATAAGATTTTAATGAACTGTTTTTTTACAAAAAATTCTATATTTTATTACTTAATAAAATTGCCATGTATTGACGTGAGACGTGTTTCATTAGTTTTCCCTAATCTTTTATTTTATATTATCACTTTAATTTAAGAGCACAACATAATAATTCCTAAACAAAACAGTATCATTAGGTACTCTTTTATCGGTTGATTTAATATGGTACTAAGATAAGATAACATAGGGTCCTCCAACGAGGCGTGAAGAAGCACTTTGTGGGCCGGCAGAGTGAGGATGACTGATGCTACGTCTCTTACGCTGCACCAGTTGTCCTCGCGCCTGGACCTCATTTCCACTTAACATCAGGTGGAGTGGGGTCATTTGCCGGGCTTAGTATAAAAAAATAAAAAAACGAATTATTTACATACGTACATAATCACGACTATTATCCCTAGGTATCCCAGTGTTCAATAAGACCAAGTTCGGCAACCCGGTGATCGAAGTCGGCCCGTACCGGTTCACGCGGCAGTCGGTCTCCGGCGACGGTCGCCGGCGCCGCTGGGCCTGCACCAAAAGCCGGACCAGCGGCTGCCGCGCCGCCATCACCACCCTCGATGACGTCATCGTGAAGACCTTCAACGAGCACAAACACTGATATTGGATGACGGCGCCGGCGGCGGTGTCTAGATAATAAAGTTCTTGTAATTCTTGAACGATTGTTGCGAAAGAAGAATTTTTCGCAGTAATGGGTAAGTAAGTAGGTACAACTTATGTGTAATAATTGCAACTAGGTAATACAGATTTTACTATCTTATTATCAAATTAATTGTGAACCTCTAATATGTTTAAGTAAATTTTGGTATCAAGAAGACTAATGGTTCAATATTTTTCTTGTTAATCTACTTCGACAAAGTTGCAAAGAACATTTTGATTAGATGACGGTGCGGGTGGGTGATTTATATTCGTGAGGCCGTGCACGGGCCGTTCGGGCCCGGACGGGACACGGATCATGCACGGTGTATTAAGAACTGCTTCATACAAAATGTATGCAACGTCTCAAATCAGTGGCGCCGCCGCCGTCCGGGTCCGGTCCGGGCCCGGACGGGGTACGCCCCGTGCACAGCCCGCTCTAATATAAATCATCCCTAATTCTTATTTTTCTTCTTTCAACGTCAAGTGTTCAATTATGGTCAGTGGTTCAACGTGTTTAATAATTGCAACTACCTAATACAGTTTTTAAGAACGTCATCGATAGTGAAGCTAATGTGAGATAACCGTTTAGGTAGGTACTGTTATAGTGAATTAACTTAAAATTAAGTTTAGGTATGTGTTCCTAGTTTTGTGTCACAGGACATTTAAGTTTTAAATATGTTTTTAATTGAAGTGTCATAGCTCTTGGCATGAGGGCCTTTTAAATGATACTTTTTTGTGTGATTGAATTTAAATTCAGATTAGTTAACATAAAATGTTCAAGTATTTTTCTTTACAACCATCATAAACCACCGCATAAACTGAATTTGATTCTAATGTTTATTTCTAGCTAAATACCTAGTAGACACATTTAGATTGACTTATTTTATTCCAATATTCCTATTGATATGGTTGATTGTTCGTGGTTTAAAGCATTAGGTGATTGGTTAGTCAAAAACATTAGAAGTACCTACCCATACTTTTTAGAAATAGGCAGTTGTGTTATTTTCTAGTACTTAGTAGTTTTTTATGTAAGCAGTATAGTATGTATACAGGGTGGAAAAAAAGACCGCGGTTGGAGGAAAAGTACCCTTAATATTGATGATGGCAAATTTTACTGAAAGGAAACATTCCTTTATTTTCAAAAATAGTTTAAACTGTATTTAAAGATTTTTGAAAAATCACTTGCTTGAGCCGGGAATCGAACCGGTGAAATGTGAAAAAAAAACCATCCTGTATTTTATGATACCAACCGAAAGAGTCATTCATAAAGATTAATTTCTTTTAAACAACATAGTATCTTACATTAAAGAAAGCCCAAGAATAGGTCTGAGCATACGTGAAAATTGGGCTGGTCTCATTTTGAGCAATTCATTAGTTGAGTGAACTTAGATAGTGAGTAAGCTTTACAATAAAAATATTATTTTTCTTGGTCTTTCATTAATTTAAGATACTATGTTGTTTAAAAGAAATTGATCCTTAATAATGACTCTTTCAGTTGGTATCATAAAATACAGGATGTTTTTTTCACACTTCACCGGTTCGATTCCCGGCTCAAGCCGGTGATTTTTCAAAAATCTTTAAATGCAGTTTTAATTATTTTTGAAAATATAGGAATGTTTCTTTCAGTAAAATTTGCCATCATCAATATTAAAGGTACTTTTCCTCCAACCACGGTTTTTTTTCCATCCTTTTTATATAATACAACAAAAGTATATTATAGTGCAATTACCGTATGGTTTGTGTATAAACCTTTGATTATACTTATAATCATACTTACATATATACTTACACATTGGATAAAACAGTACATGTGGTCAAACATTTTCAAAAATGTATCGTAGGTCACGATATATCGCAATTCCATATCTCTGCATAATTGTGGATTGCAGCCCCTTTGTTTAGTAGCAGCTGCTTCGGGAAACCCATGATCCTGGTGGGCACTCAAGCACAAGTTCTGGTTGCGACACGTAGATGGATTTATAGCGGCAAGTCCTGTAAAGCCGCGCTCCTCACCAAAAATGACGTCATTGTTGAAACATTTAATGAACATAACCATTAAACTTAGCTAATCTGTTGATCATAACACTTCCTTTTATATGTATCCATTTCGATACATAAGTAAGTAGGTATTTTGTATATTTAATTTAATACATAAGTAATAGGTATGACACTTGCTCGTATTAGATGGTCTACCCCAAACTTTGACTGCAATAAATCGTATGACAGTCAAAAAGTTTGGTAGGTAGACTGTCAGGATGTGCATCATTACAATTGTTTTAAGTCTAATGTTGGTTTTTGATATGATATGATGTTCAAGTTTCTTATTAAATGAATAGTTTATTCAACGCCTCGGTGGGCGAGTGGTCAAGCGCCGGCTCAATATCCGGAGGTCCCGGGTTCGATCGCCAGGTCGGGCAAAGTGTGTTTTGGAATGTTTCGATGCTGTGCTAGGGTTTGAGATCACCAACCCGCATTTGGCAAACGCGGTGATTCCGCCAATGCCCATATATTGTAGCGATGACTTCATTCCAATGATGGGGGCCTTTGCCTTGCGGCGGGACAGTATACAGGCTGTACTTTACTTTTACTTTAGTTTATACTTTTGGTTTTCATAAAAAAGTAAAGAAACGTGTTTGTGATAAGAATTTCAACTAATACAGATGTTAAGATTTTTATCGATAGTATAGCTAAGTTCTAATACTTACCAAATTAAGGACCAAATAAGTAGGTATATGTAAAGATTATTTTGTACATTAGTTAATTAATTTGCAGAAAAGTTAACGCGGTCCAATTTATGTGCCTTAAGTATGTGCTGATAACTGTTATAAAGTGCCAGTTTCACTAGTTCTCCGTCGTAATATCGGTGTATGAACTTAAGTACCGTCTAAGGAGCGTGAAGTACTTAGTTATAAAAAGGCTTACTGACACTTACCATGACATGACGTAGTGAAACTTGCAATATTATGTTTTTGATGTTTTAGAAATATATTACAACTAGATTAAAGTTTATGTTAAACAAAACTGTTTCTTTATATATTTTGTTAGAATTTTTGTCAATTACTTGTTAGAAGTGTCTAAGTACTTATGTATAATATTTTGTTTCTAAGTTACTTACTTAGGTAAGTACATGTTTTATTCTGAGATTTAAAGGTTAATTTTCACTACGATAGTGTTATTGTTAAAACATTTGATTTATTGAAAACGTTTATGCATAGATAAGAATTTGGTTGTAATAAGTTAAAAGGTTTGTTTATTTTTGGTTAGGTATTGCATTAATTCCTTAAATATGTCTAGATAGTTTATAAGAATTCCGTTCTTTTATTATAGGTATCTAAACTGTGTTAAACATTGACTTTATAAATTTATATCCTATCGCTTAGGGACATTGACATAATATTACTTAATTTTTTAATATCAGTGAAACTTCCATCTAATCAGTAATTTTACCTTGCTGTTAAAAGTTATCAAATTTACATTTACAGTATTCTTTTGTTCGTAGTTAGGTAGGTACCTTAAAAGGTACTTGTACCTACTTGTCGAATTTAAGAAAATAAGCTGATTTTTTACATTATACACTTTGGTACAAATAAAAATGGCGTTTAATTTACCTACCTACTAAGATTATAAGTCCGTTTCCGGAGGTGTAGGCAGCGAGCTGATATGATCATTTTATAATTATCAAGTCCTGTCACTTTGTCTCATGATAAGCAAGATGATGAGATGTAAGGTGAGATGTGGCACTTGCTAGCCTAGTAAGTAATTACAAAAAATCCTGAAAGAAAATTACAGTTAACTTGTTATACAACCTCAAACTAACAAACGTGCATGTGGATGGATGTGGAGGATCCAGCTTAATGACGAAATGATTAACTCCTGGGAGCCGTGTGCTATAGCGGCTCACTAAAGGAATACTAGCAACCCCTCTTTTCTTGGGTGTTGTAAAAGGAAACTAACGGACTAAAGACTGCAATACCAGTCTGTCAAGAAAGTACCGGGAAAAGATCAATAATACACAAAATGTTAGTTATTCATCTCAATTTATTGTATCTCCTTCAGAAACGATACACTTACGCCAACGAATAATCCAATCATCAAAACATTTTTTAAACGCTTTTTCCAGAATTGAGTTCAGTTCTCGCCGCGAATTCTTCTTTATGTCTTCTACCGAATGAAAACGGGTGCCACGAAGTGGTAATTTGAGTTTAGAAAAAGAAAGAAGTCGGCTGGAGTCATATCTGGTGAATAAGGTGGTTGCTCGATGGTATTTGTTGGGTTTTTGGTCAAAAATTCGTTCACAATGATGGCCTTGTGCGAAGGCGCATTATCGTGGTGCAAAATCCAAGATTTTTCTTTCCACAAAGGACATATTTTTTTATATGGAGCTTGGTACTAAAATCAATACTCTTTGAACCAAAGAATGTTATGTAAAAATCAGAAGACTAAATTAACTCCATCTCTGTATAATGTATGACCTTGCAGCCTGATATGTTTTTTGTGTATATTTTACAACCTATTTTAAAATTCCTTACACTACATTCAAGTTGAACCTTTTCAGACTGCGTAGCTACTGTACCTACAGGCCTATCTTATGATTTATCGTTTTTGGTTTATTTTCAGATCACCTTGGCTTTTCTTACAATAACCATGGCACTGTGTTTTAACTGCAACATTGCTTTAAGAGCGAATCGCCAGACTTTTGACATATTAGACATGGCTCCGGAAATTGTTTCTATTAATTGAAGAGTGAACTGCTCGAGAGGTCAGTAACTTCATTGTTATATTTGTTATGCAACATCTATCTGTCTCATACAGCGTAATGTTACTCAGTGGTTGCTGTATCCCATAGGTACTTACTACTACTTCAACCATAATTCCGACTTATTTTTCCTGACGTCAACACCTTACTCACATTAGAGGTTTTGTTGTTGTTGTGTTTTATAACAACTTCTATAAAAACAGTTATGTTTTAGGATATGTAAATAAAACAAATTATATTATATTATCATAGTGACCTATTAGTAGCCAATTATTATATAATATCAATAAACATGTCGATATAAATCAATTGTTTTCTGTGGTATATTGGAGAGGATGCTGTATATAAGGTGACTTCAAGAAACCGCAAGAAACTTCAAGGACTGGTCAGGTCAAGTGTTTTAAACATGACAAAAGTGACAAAAAAGGAATTTGTGTTTTTTCCGCGTCAGCTGGGCGACAAGTACCTACGTTGATGGGTCGGCCAGACGGCCGGCCGGCCGGCTGTTGCCCTCGCGTTGTTAATAATCGTTATTTTTAATTGATTTCATTATAATTTTCTTATGTCATTGCTTTAAAATAAATTAAATACTCAAAGACTATCCAGTTAAAATTCACAAAATGAATTATTTAATTAAAAATGACAAAAACACGAATTTCTTTTTTGTAATTTTTGTCATGTTTAAAACACTTGACCTGACCAGCCCTTGAAGTTTCTTGCGGTTTCTAGCAGTCACCTTATATAGGTAGTGCCAAACTTCTAGCTCTCTCTGAAGTTGCGACTGCGACGCGCAAGTGTACAGTTAGCAACATTATAATTAAAGTGTTATATGTAACAATTATAGAATATCATATAAAGATAATTAATAAATTAGGTGTTTTATTTATTTATTAATACCCAAAATTAACCAGGATAAATTAATAACAACAATTAAATTATACTTAAGCATACATAAGTATGTTTTAAAAATATAACATTTTTAAGAAGCTGTGGAAACTGTGTGTTCTTTCTTATCGAGAGTATGGAAAACTGTACAAAGATCCGACTTATTTGTTTCTACATTAATTCTGCGTACCGTCCATGCTGAATCCAGTAGCAGCTGAAATTCTTTTTTGTGCACGTTTAAGGTCAATTTGTATAGGTACTTTTGTCATTTTCTTTCTTCTTATATTCCGATACGTTATAAACAGGCTTACCATAATTTTGAACCTCCAAACCGGGACAGGAGAGAAAGAACAAAAAAATTGACACTGAAGAAAAGCACATTACTTATGCCAACAATGTTTTATTTTGTAATTAAAAAACACAGATAATTATGTAAATTAAGTAAAGGAAAGATATCCATAGTAGGTATCGAAAGGCCACTGAAGCAGAAAATGACATTGCTTTAGTTATTAATTAGTTTACTGAGTTAGGTAGAAGTTACTTCTATGGCATTTAGTACGTTCGTTTTTCTTAATACACGTTCCGACGGTTAACCGGGACAAAATACCAAACCGGCCGGGATGCCGGGACCAATGCTTGAAACCGGGACAATCCCGGTCAAACCGGGACGTATGGTAAGCCTAGTTATAAATATTATTTCTAGGTTGCCGATGTAAAAAGGTATTACGTCTACGCATCTTAACAGCTTTTCAAAAACTAAACTAAAACCGACAACATAAAACGGTAACGTAACAACAAACAATAACAAAAGCTTAATATCGCGACGCGACCAAATAAAATAATAGGTACACATGACTGTACTTGCCACTGCTAAACCAAAACACACGAATTCACATGGCGAGCGCGGTACTGGGTACAACGCAGCCTGCACCGCTTACGACCCGAAGAATCCGCAGATACTGAGATACCCATATTGTACTATTGCGATGCGATTACGCGAATCGCCTCGTGTTCATAGTGAGCAAGAAGTTTGGCGCGGATTATACCACCTTATGCAAGTAGCGACGATTATAAATAAGTACCAATACTCGGCTTGATAGCGTTAGCGCATTGGTTAGCGCACATACACACAAACACAAATAATAACCACTTACAGGTACAACGTAAGTTGAAATAGGTTATATGCGGCAAGCCCAAGAAGACAGGGTGAAATGGCGCACATTAGGGGAGGCCTATATCCAGCAGTGGGCTAATATAGGCTGATGATGATTATTGATGATGATAATGATGATAAATAAAAGATTAAGTAGATAAGTAGGTAGGTACTAGAAAGAAATACACCCACAACCATCCGTCAGTGTCAGTGTTATTATATCAACCTGTCAACAAACTGTCATAATAAGGCTGGCCTCACACAGCCGGAATCGCTTTCTGAATTAAGAATCTGAATTCAGATTCTGAATTCAGAAAGGCCGGAATACCATACAATATCAGTATGCTCCACACATATGCTGATTTTTTCAGAATCTGAATTTCTCAGATCGATCTGGAAGAATGAGCTGACGAGCGTCCGGATATCCGAGTCTGAATATTTAAGATTCTGAATTCAGAACGCGCGTATTCCCATACATTTTATATGGCAGCGGCACACACATGCTGGAATTCAGATTCTGAATTATTTCAGTGTTGCCATTTTTAGTAGGAGCCTGCTTTTTTAGCATTTTTAAAAGTAAATTTTAGATATTTAGCTTGTATGTTATCTTATTGATACCTTGCTTTAATATTGTTTAATTTTCGATGTTCGTCAATTCTTAAATATTATAAAGGTAAATATAGCAGTTTTGGTGCATTTTTACAAACAACGCTTAGCAGTTTGACCACGGAGGACGTCAATTGGTAGGAACAGCGAAAAAAAAATCTCAACCCTGGTTGAAACAGCAAGCGGTTAACGTCTCGGAGACGTTTGCATATGCCGGGAGTCACAAGACCACTGATCAATCTAAATTTTTAAGAATGTGTGAGTCAAGGTGCCGGAATTCAGAATCTTAAATTCAGATTCCTTATTCAGCAAGCCATTCCGGCTGTGGGAGGCAAGCCTTAAAGCAGATGAAGAAATTACGTTCGGATACATACAAAAGTATGAGTTACGTACAATACAAATATATTTTTTAATAATTAAACGGGGGTCTTTTAAAATCTAAAAATTATTCAAGATAATAGTACTTATTCAGTCTCCTGAACAAGGAGGTGCGGAAATTGTATTGGTTCATTTTATTTTTATTTTAGTAAGTACCAAAAAAAAAACAATGTCCTTTGGCCTTTTTCGTCGAATTTGCTCTCCTAAACGCCAAATAATGTTCTTTATTTACCGTTTGACCTAATAGAATTTCAGCCTGACGAAATATTCACAGACAGTTTAAGCGTTTTTCATATTTTGGTAAAAATACATAACTTCTCGTAACCAATTTTGTTGGATTATTGTACATCTGTAATCTGTAATAAGTACCTAACCTAACTTCATCACATGCCAAATTACAGAGGCAGAGAAATTTTTCGGAAGTCTCCATACAACAAAATTAAATGTCCTCGTTGATTGGACTACTAAGCCGGCACGTGGTAGTAATTGTAGCTTCATACCTAAAGCGCGGGATGCGCCTGGCCTGGTAGAGCACTTTGCTTTTGCTGTCCTTTTGCCTGTTCGATGGTCTCTGACTAACCCTTCGGGGATAATAGTCGTGATTAAATATGTGTTTATATGTATGTAACCTGTATGAGTCTTAAGAAGTCAGTGCGTCTTATAAACAAGTTAATATAATTTATATAAGTAGGTCTTAAATATTTTATAACCGTAAATGCCGTAAAAAAGTTTTGTTTATTTCCAGTAGAACCCACTTTTTTGGAGTCTAGTTATCCTAGCAGACCGTTATCGTTTCAACAAGTGGTCAGGCAGCCAAGGTCCTCGGGGTCGGACGAGGTGGATCTGCGTGAAGGTTCACTCCGGCTGTCCAGCAACAATTATCATAATAGATAATTGAATTATTAAACAAAAGGCTCACAACTTTTAAGTTGTTAAGTCTTTTGGTATCGAAAGAAATACCTACTTAAATCGTTTTAACTTTTTCAAAACGCAGCCAGATAAAATGTTAGGATGTAAAAGTACTTATTTGAAAAAACAAGATCTCTTTAATGAAAACAGTCGATTTGTCCTCCAAAACCTCCAATTAAGGTGTGAGAGAACATCAGCGATCTTATACTGTCTTCTCTTACCTACATCAGTATTACTTCAATCTTACCATGCAATATTCGTAAGATAACAGTAGCGACGGCATTATTATCTTTATTGCCATGCCAGCATAAGCGGTTAGTGGAATTAAACAAGAAGGTACCTAACAATTAAATTTACTCGAATGTTTAATGATATAAGTGACAAAAAGGTTTTTAATTGATAAAATATTCGAAATGCCTTTTTTGTATTTTATTTAGGTATATATTATTTTATTTTTAATCTTATATAGGTACTACCATAGACAAATAAGATAATAATCGTCCTTGGTACTACTGACATCATAAATCTACATTATTACAAAGGAGTTTTGAAGCGTTTTTAACGTTGCAAGATATGTACCTAGTTCATTACTCATAGCTATGTTATACTTACTGCCCACTGACTGATAATCCATTCCTGTAACATGATATGTTTATGTATTTATTTACTATGCGAATAGTTTTACAGGAAACGTCAATAGCACATTAATAAAAATCTTTACTTATGTAAAAACTAACTATTACTTACTGCAAAAGTTAAAAGCAATTCTATACTTACACCAAAGCCGCTGCGCGCTGTACCGCCTCGGAACTACTTCAATATAAGTAATTAGGTAGGTACATACTCTTTCAATCATTAGTGTAACATTAACATACATCTCGTACATATAATCACGACTATTATCCCCGAGGGGTTAGTCAGAGACAGGCAATGAGGACAGCAAAAGCAGTCCTCTGCCATAGTTCACCATTCACCAAACAGCGACCGCACACTGTCCAGCGTGACAGGTGGTGAGCCCATCGCCGCTCTATGCTGTTGGATGTATGTGCAGTCTTTAGTTAGTTAGTCGCCTTTTACGACACCCAAGGGAAGAGATGGGGGTGTAATATTAAATTCATAATTAATATGTTTTCTATAAATGATTAAATTATTAAATACTTTACGTTCCAGTGCCAGAGTTTATAACGTCACGGTTCGGCAGGCCCGTGCTCAAGCTAGGGGCTTATCGCTTCAACAAGTACCACCGTAGCTTCGGCCGCTTCGCCCACTGGACCTGCTCGAAGTACCCAACTTGCAGGGCGACGCTGAAGACCGTGGATAATGAGATCGTGAAGAGAGGTAGTGCTCACACTCATTAGCAGTGGCATTAACGCGTCAGTTATACCTCTGCTGTTGAAGATGTACCCTTGTCTGTCCCTCTTAGAGGTTCCTAACAATTTAATTTCTATTGTGGTTGGTGTTACGACAGCTGAGCTACGTCGCTGCGCAAACGTAGGCACCATCTGTTGCCGACACGGGACTCCGTCATACAAAAATGGGGTTTGCAGTGCGTTCAGTTGCCACTGCCGGACACTACACCCACGTTTTTGTATGATGGTGTTCCGTGTCGGCAACAGAAGTGTCTACATGAACCGTTTACCTCTTGGCCTGTATTATTGATTTCCACTTTAGTGGGAAAAAAATCGAAGAGTTGTCCGCCAATCCTTAAGCAAGTAAGTAGGTACGGCACGCACGGTACAACTTTTCAAGTTATCATTTATAACAATTAACTAGGTACAACTTAATTAAATATAAAATAAATAAAACTGTGGGTAAGATACAATATTGGATTGTTAAAATTAGGAAACCAACTGGCTATTAAATATGTTCACGTAAATAGTAGTTTTATTTTGTTTTAATATGATACAGCATACAAATGTAGGATGTTTGGTTTTAGGTACTTACCTATACTCCGCAACGGAATACCTCTTCAGTGCAAAAGCCGTATCGTCGGATGTTGCTTGTTCGAAAACCTTTCATCGACATGTCTATACTGCGACGCCTTGTTACTGCGATGTTTCGTTACATCGAGAAACTGTACTGCGAAGCCTTGTTTAATCGACGTCGTGTTAGGGATGATTTATATTAGAGCGGGCCGTGCACGGGGCGTGTCCCGTCCGAGCCCGGACGACGCCGCTGAATTGAGACGTTGCATACATTTTGTATAAAGCAGTCCATACTACACCGTGCATGATCCGTGTCCCGTCCGGCATAAATACAAAATATCGTCTCAAATCAGTGGCGCCGTCCGGGCCCGGACGGGGCACGCCCCGTGCACGGCCCGCTCTAATATAAATCATCCCTTACTGCGATGTTATGTTACTTAGGCAAAATTTACTTTGAACAATCTTACTGCATAAACCAAGTAGGTACATAGAATTTCTTTTTCAAAACAATACCTACCTATTTAGTTTTTAGAACTTCTAACATTTCTTTAAAAGCAGAGAGCCTGTACAAAGTTCATCAGCAATAAAGGGATGCCAGGATTTTTCTTATTTATTTTTCTTTCCAAAACAATTTTCTAATAACTAACGTCAGGTATTGTTTTAAAAAAAGACTATGTTGGTTCTTGGTTTTCGCAGTAAGATCGTTAAAAGTAAGTTTTGCCTAAACTTTTTTTAAGATTTCAGATTAAACAAGGCTTCGCAGTATAATATTTTCGCAGTAAAATCGTTCGCAGTACAGTTTTTCGATGTAACGAAACATCGCAGTACCAAGACGTCGATTTAACAAGGCGTCGCAGTATAAATAAATAAAATAAATTTTGTTTACGCTCACACAAATTATCTAGACCAAGATGAGTATTCTTGTGAAACTCGTTTATATGGTAAGATAACAGATAAATATACATAAACATAGAAAAAACACCCAGACCCGAAATCAATTTAGAAAAACAGTTTTTCTCTAAATTGACCCGACCGGGGATCGAACCCGGGACCTCAGAGATGGCGACACCATGAAAACCGGTGTACAAACCACTCGACCAAGGAGGTCGTAAAGACATGTCGATGAAAGGTTTTCGAACAAGCAACATTCGATGATTCGGTTTTCGCACTGAAGTAGGGTAGGTATTCCCTCCGCAACTGGTAAGTATATAGTCGAATAGTAGGTATTTGTATTAACAGCTGATTTTGAAAAAAAAAACATTTTTAATAAATGCAGTCGTTTCATAAGGACTTTTTCAAACTCATATCAATATTAACCTTAGAATGCATATCGTTAGTGAAATTACTTCACGCGGACGAAGTTGCGGACGCGACGGATATCAGTGACGAATGTGACGATAGGTACCTACGCACTATGAAATGACATCAGTTTGTTTAGTTAAGACTTCGATCAAAGTCAAAGTTAAAATATATTTATTCAATAAATTCAAATAATAAGTACTTTGAATCGTCCAAATCTTTCTAACCCATTCAGGACGTCATTTTTTAACTGTGGCAAAGAACGGGCGCAAGAAACCACAGCGCACAGAAGCAACGACATTTACAAAAGAACTAAATCTCACTTTTCATTTCATATAATTATTTTGTTTAAAATCCCCCTGGAGAAAAAATTATTGAACAATAAATGTATGTTTTTTTTTTATATCGATAATGAAACACGAAAGTATTTATTAGTTCTAATACGAAAAGTATGTAGTTGAGTAGGACTATTTTTTTTATTCGTACTACTAAGGGCATGCCGTAGGTATCTTCCTCTATTGTTTATATCTATGGCCTCACCACCTCACACTTTACTTCCGTCGTTCGTCATCTGTCTTTTTGATCTGTGCATCTCTATTACTCACGCAAGGTTCTATTGTGTAATAAATTACGTTTTTTGTATAATTTTTATTTTTATCTTCCTTTCAATCTTATAGTGACTGTTTGGAATAAAAGCGTGAAACAGAATACATCGCTCTGTCTCACTCAGACTCGGTGTGACGTCGCGCGGCGCTCAGCTCTGTTTTTCTGTCTCAATTCAATTTCAATGATTTGTAATTTGTATGTGTCACATCACTATTGCCCTGAGTTCCGTGGATGGCGTCTTGACCACATTTTTGGTTAACATATAAATTGTTTTGTGTTTAAAGTTTAATCTGGTTAAACGTTGATTGTGCTCTGCTACCTACTATTGCTTATTGTGTGTTCACGTACCGTGCGAATATCGGGAAGAGTCTACAGCTGGTGTCTGCAGTTGAGGCGACTCCCTGAGACACGTGCGTGGACCTGTGCTTGAGAACTGCCTGTAAGCTGGTGCATATCATACTTAGTCTGGGGTTATCAGTACTGACGGGGTAGGCTGGGAAGCTTAGGGCATCTAGGATAAATCTCCCAACACCAGCGGCGTGCTGGCGGCCAGCTCCCGCGCGAGGCGAAGCAGCGTCAAGGAAGCGCAGTCACCGTCTTCATTTTATGTAAGTTAGTTTATATTAATTATAGTTTTGAGCTAGTGATAGGTGTTGTCATGATTTAGACCTCTAAATCCTACAGTGACACTGAAGTGTAACTAAAAGGCCAAAAGTATCTAAAAGTATCATAAAAATCAAAATGTATAAGTAGTTGTTTTTTTTAAATATTTTTTCCTCAATTCTCCCACGGTTTGCTAGCATGCGACATATCGCACATTGAAAACAAAAGTGGCATTATGTAGGTATACACTATATAAGGTGACTGCTACAAACCGCAAGAAACTTCATGGGTTGGTCAGGTCAAGTGTTTTAAACATGATTAAACTGACAAAAAAGGCATTCGGGTTTTTTCATTTTTAATTAAATAAATCATTTTGTAATTTTAAATTGGATAGTTTATGAGTATCTAATTTGATTTAAATCCATGACATAAGATAAATAAAATAAAAAACAATTAAAAATTCGGAATTTGCAACGCCCGGGCAACGGCCGGCCGGCCGACCGTCTGTTGCCCCGTTCGCGTCAGCTGGGCGATAAGTAACTACGTTAGTCTGCAATGAGACCATTTTGTCATGTTTAAAACACTTAACCTGACCAGCTCTTGAAATTTCTTGCGGTTTCTAGTAGTCACCTTATATATTATACACTGTAATTTCAACTTTAAATTACAGTTTAACTATCCTTCTTTTAGTTACATGCTGAACACAGGCAAATAAATAAGCAGTTAAGTTAGGCATAATGCCACTTTTGTTTTCAAGGTGCGATATATTATTGTGTTTATGCGACAATTATTAGTTTATTAGCATAGTCTGCCCTATTTTGTTTATGTACACACTTCGTCAGATCAACCTACCCAAAACTGTCAAATTTCTACAATCAATTTTGAACTTTAAGGTTTTGGGTCTAAGGATCAATATTCATTGGAGAAATTTGACAGTTTAGGGTAGGTTGATCTGACGCCGTGTGAACGCCGTGGATCAGATGTCCGAACACAATGCCCAATGACCTTTGTTTAATTAACTCTATAAAGGAAACCTACTTTTTATACATTGAAAATAATGATTTGAATTTACAAATAGTGCGTGTAAATAATAATAAAAGTAAATGTAAACCGAAACTATTATTATTCTCTGCGGCAATGCGGTTAATAGAGGTACATTAAATCATCGATGACACAATCACTGTATTTGCGTAGGTAATCTAATTGTGTTAACCACCTCGAGGTTTCGAATGGTTTATTATATACTCTTTTATTGCACATAAACACACATACAGAAAAAAAATACAGACAATAGTGAGCAAAGGTGGACTTATCTCTAAAAGAGATCTCTTCCAGCCAACCTAAGGTGGAATGGGAGCGTGATGTATTAGTGGCAACAACAAAAGTGCTTATTAACTAATAACAATAAAACGTTTAACAAATCACCAACTGAAATTTCAACAAATTAATAAGCTTGGAAGTCGTCTAGCGTCAGTGCAGTATAATAGTTCTGAATACTTCTGATTAATTTTATAAATACCTATTCGTAGTTGATGTATGAGTACAAGAGTTTGTATAATATAACGTATATTTAACTACACACTTCTTGTGCTTTATAGGTTACAATGTCTCGTTTGTCACGTCACGCTACGGCAAGCCAGTGTTGCTACTTGGAAAATTTCGATTCAACAAGTACTGCAGGAGCAACGGGCCAATTGTGAGGTGGAGGTGCACCAAATGCTCGCTCGGCTGTAATGCCTTTGTAAAAACCGTCGAGGGTCAACCTATCATTGTTAAGAACGTACATAACCATTCTTGATGTTTATTCTTTTGAATTTACTCCACGCTCGGTTGCAAAGTCACTGTCAGAACCATTGACAGTCAAACTATCATTGTCTCTCTAATTTACTTTCTCAAATTAGAATGTTGAGAATTATCTAGCGAAAACACAGATTTTGTTCTTATCTCTTTATCGAAAACTTACTTTTTTTAAATTTAAACCTCTTTTACTTTTAAATTAAAATTATTGATTTGAAATTACAAGAGTGAGTGTAAATAAAATAATTTATGTAAACCGAAACTATTTTTATTCTCTGCGGCAATGCAGTTAATGGCGGTACATCAAAATTACATCAGTGATTGGGTCATCAAGGATTTTGATGCAAAATCCTGATGTAATACATTGTTATGTTTGCCGCTGTATTTGCGTAATCTAATTGTGTTGACCGCCTTGAGGTTTCGAACGTTTAAGCTTAATTTTTTTTTCATACAAAGCCCGGCAAATGGCCCCACTCCACCTGATGTTAAGTAGAAATGAAGTCCAGGCGCGAGGACAACTGGTGCAGCGTAAGAGACGTAGCATCAGTCACCCTCATCTGCCGGCCCACAAAGTGCCTCTTCACGCCTCGTTCGAAGGACCCTTATTACTACAAATAGAGTATTACAAATACTCGTAATTACAGTAATAAGACTTATTTTAGAGAGGGCGGACCTATGGCCTTCTTTTGCTATCCCTTTCTGTCCTGATTTCCTTTTCAGCCAACATTTAAGTAATGGATGAAGTAACGACAAAAGATGCGCCGCTTCCTAGCACTACTACAATCTGACTAAGTATTTGTGTGATGAATTCTCTAATACTGTTTATTAGTTGTAACAGCGACGAAGAAAAGTGAATTACAATTTCTTTTTCGCTTTATGTCGCCGAAAAATATTGACGACACTCGTTTCGGCAGGCCAGTCATACAGATAGGGCGGAGGCGGTACAACATGTACAAAGACCGGGCGAGATGGTTGTGCACCAGGGCGGGCACTGGCTGTAACGCCGCCGTCATTACCGTTGGTGATGTCATTGTCAGGATCCACGATGTACATATATATGATATTTTCAAAGTACTACGCAGTATACGTGTTTGGACCCTTGTCTGCCGCGTTCGTTTTTTAAGCAATCTAACAATTGAATTTATATTGTCTCTGGTTTTACGACAGCAGCTGAGCTCTAAGGCTATTACAGTTCATGGAATGGACTACCTATAGGATGTTTTTAAAGTACTGCGCAGTATAGGTACTTACATGATTGTATTTAGGCAATTTTAGTTCGTGAACTATATGAATTCAGCAGAGGTACTCGTACTTATACGAAGTATTACAGGAGTGTACTCATAGAGAGAACCTCAAAAGGCAAGCGTCTGAACCGAACTAATTTGATAACCAGTGATCGTAGTAGGTAGACTATAACTTTTAGAGAAGGTACCTATTCGGAGTTGTTAAAACTTGACACTTTGAAGCTAGGTAAGTACTAAATAACTTTTGTTTGTAAACATGGTTGTTTTTTTACTAAACTCAATATTATCAATTTACAAAATATTATTGTAGTTAATACGTAATTTTTTATCTTACCTGAAGTTGCTCTATTTATTCCGATATACCCGTAAATACTATATAATAAACACTTCCTATCATTACGGGATTCAACAAAAAACAAATAAATAGATGTGGTGTGTTTTACTTTACTATCTTTCCAGCTGTATGTACCTAAGTAAGTAGTTATCTTAACTTTTTCCGATCATTGCTGTTGAAGCGATAACTTATTATTATTGTAATTGTTTAATAATACTCAAATGTCTATTTCAAATACAGTATTACAATATAATAACAATGTATCTGTGCAGTATATTGTTATATTGTAGTATTACAAATATGTAATAATTGTAATACTTTTTACGAGTAGATTCTTGTACAAGTAAATAAAATTTTATACCTTTTTTATTTGTTTGTTTTTTTATTAGCAGAAGGAGGCAAACGAGCAAGCGGGTCACCTGATGGAAAGTAATCACCGCCGCCCATGGACACCCGCAAAACCAGAGGAATCGCCGACGCGTTGCCGGCCTTCTTGAAGATCCCTAAGTCGTAACGGTCCGGAAATACTGCCGCCGAGAGCTGGTTCCACAACACTGTAGTTCGACGCAAGAGATTTCGTGAAAAACGCACAGTAGTAGACCGCCATCCATAAGGTGATGTGGATGGAATGAAAGTCGATTGAGTGTAGTGCGGTGTAGGAAATCAGCGGCAGGGATCTAGCCGAACAATTCCCCATGATATATGCGGTACAATATACAGAGAGACGCAACGTCTCTCCAAAGAGCCAGTGGATCGAGCCAACCTGAAATAACCACGTCGTCAAAAATTCGAGCGTTGTATGCGGTCAAAAGGAAGGAGTTAGTATTGGGGTGCTCAAGCCCAAAGATGGGAGTAGTATTCCATATGCGGCCTGACCTGTGCTTTTTACAGTTGTAAGCGGTGGGCCGGCGTGAAATACTGACCCGCTCTATTAAGCACACCCAGATTTTTAGAAGCTAATTTAGCTTTACCTTTCAAATGACCTCGAAACTGAATCTCACTCGAAATATCAATGCCAAGGATTCCAATAGTCGGATTGGTATCAAGGGAAGCTCCCTCAAAGTTCAGAGGTACGACGAAAGGATGTTTTTTCGCGGTAAATGCGCAAACTTATGTTTTGGAGGGGTTAAAGTGGACTAGGTTATGTAGGCCCCAATTCGAGACATGACTTAACATGTTCTCGGGGTCAGTCACAAGTTTATTCCGCCTCTCGATGACGCTTTCCCGAGAAATAGTAGCTCGTCCGGTGTAGAGCGTATCCCCAGTACGTCGTTCGCATAGCAATTAATGCGCTTGATGGCGATAATACGAACTTACGTGTTGCTTTTCTAAACCAGCTTATTTTCCACGGTAACGTAACATTTAAAATGAAATCGGTGCCATACCTAGGTATTATATCGTAGCTTGCAAAGCAAATTATTAATAAAATGTAGTTATCAAACAAAACAGTTTAAGAAAGTTTTTGTATCCATTTCCAGATATAATTTACACAACTTCAAGGTTTGGGAAGCCTAAGATAAAGGTTGGCGGCCATATGTACAACAGATACCACAAGTGCAAAGATGATGGCGGCAAGATCAGGTGGGTCTGCACCAGACAAAGGTCCGGGTGCAAGGCTAACATCTGCACCTTTGACAACGAAATCATTAAGATGAACGATACCCACAATCACGACTAGATATGTTATCTGCCTGATTTAGGAAAATACGCATGTAAAGTGCCTTTTTTATGTAAACGTTTTTCCATAGTCTCTTATCTTTTTGGTTTGCTTTTAGTAATGTCTCATACCCACATAAAATCAATTAATTATAATACACTCATAATAAAATTAATATTTAAGTTACGAATATGCGTAGGTATAGCAATGATGTACAATAAAAAGTAGGTAAATGATAGGTTATGATGTCAGTACTAATGTGATGTCAATAATGGGCCAAAGCTCGTACGAAAGTGTGAGCAAGATAGCATGACGAAAAGTAGCTATAGCGTAAACGAGACAGATGTTGTTGGTAGAGCCTAAGCCAATTAGCATAGTTTTCTGTTGCCAGTTTTTGGCACATGTAACGTATCTACCTACCACTTTTTATTGTAACATCGTTGGCGAATAGTGTCAAAAAGGACACTATTAATCTTCGATCATATATAAAAGCTATGCACAATCAACACTCTTAAACGGCCGCACAAAAAGCGTATCTAGTGATCGCATTCTAGACCTAACTCGAAATTTTCATGTTTTAAAGTAAGCTGTAAACTTTTTTAAAGTAGATATTTCTTAAATCACAATTTTGAGATCAGCCTATATTCTACTAAGAATGCGAATTGTTTAGGTACACATTTGTCAACATAAGCCAACAGGACAAGAGTTCCTTAGGAAATGGCTTTTGTTGGCGCTACCTCAATGGCTCGGCCACTTTTCCGCTTTAGTATGGGATTGTGTATCTAGTTTTTATGTGTGGTCAGGTCAATACGATTATACAAAATAGGTATTAGTTTAAAAAAACACGATTTAGTGACCATTAGCGATTAATAAAGTAGGTTTTTAATAAATAGATTGTAGAATAAACAATAAAAAGGTGTTTTTTTTTGTTATTTATAATAACCTGACATATTTATCCTATAATTTCATTATATTATTCATTATTATTTACTATTGTTTTAGATAACGAAATTATTTTAACGGAATCAAGATATGGAAAGCCTGTATTACAAATCGGACAGAGGAGGTACAACAAGATGTCAAAATATAAGGAAAACAGCACGGCGAGATGGGTGTGCACGCGTGTCAGCTTAGGCTGCAAAGCTAATGTGTTTACAACAGATAACCAAATCGTTAGGTACAATAATAACCATAACCACAAATAGTAAGTCGGAGGGAAAACAGCTTTATGGATACTTATGAAATCTAGAGCGGTAGAATTTCAGACTTTAAAAAGTAATAATGTGTTTGTGAAGCGGCGAGACGAATTAAGACGATCTCAATATAAGTGAAATAAAATGAAATAAATAAATGAAAAATGAAATGCTTTTGTGGTAGACTGGGCGGAAACCGCCAAGGAAAAAGATTCGTGAATGGGTAGGGACTAGGGATGGTGTTTACAATAAACAATGAAATCGTGAGATACAATAATAATCATAACCACAAATAGTAGGTCGGAGGGAAAATAAAATTTCAAATTTGGAAAGTACATCATAGTGTTTTAAAGTTTATTTATTCATTTTTTATCTAGAAATAAATGAAGATTTTAAATTGAAAACTTTAAACTTTTATTATATTAATTGCGTTTTTGACAGGAAATGCTGACTTAGGGAGTAGGTAAACAAGCCATGCTCAGATGGGACTGGGCGGGCCGTGTCAGCCGCATATATCCGAGAATTGGGCACACGTTATAATGGTACTATTTCGTACAGTCACGGTACTTGCAGTTGCATCGTGCAGCCGGTATGATTCCAAGAGTGGAGATATTTGAGAAACTCATTATTCATGGATGAACCGCTGTCCGTCCTCAACAACATAGCAAAAGCTCACCTCCTGTCTATTTGTAATTCGTCGTACATTGTTGTGTTCTGCGTCAATTGCTAGTGAAAAATAATGAAGCACGCACGCATTATACGATGAATTACGAATAGACAGGAGGTGAGCGTTTGCCAGTTGTCTAAGCGCTCAGTGCTAGTGGTCGACAGTCGCCGTCGCCGCCGTTCGTGTGCAACTGCAAGTGCCGCCGCCGCCGGTTGCATGTTGTGCTGCCGCGGCACTCTGAAGCCCTTTCATATACATCTTCGATCACATATACAAACTAGAAACAATCCCATACTAAATCGTTGCGGAAAAATGGCTGCGATGGCATATACATTTAACGTGTAGGTATGTGTTTTAGAAAAATAAGCAATTTCGAAGGAGCTCTTTGTCATGCTGACACTTAGCTGGCACTCTACCAAAGTGCGAGCTCAAACATGTCACTAGGTCCTCTATTTGTACGGCCGTTTTGATAGCGTCGATTGTGCATCTAGTTTTTATATATGACCAAAGATATTGAATACATACTAAACAGTCGTGCAGCTGCGGCCAACTGCATCAGCCGCTGAACGCGCTGTCGGCAACTCGGCTGGGAACATTGCCTTAACTTGGGTGCCTGAAGACTAGAGGCGTGGTTGGAGACTACCGCGGAAGTGTTGGCAAGACGAATTTAGACGATATCAATGCTTTTGTGGTAGGCTAGTGGGACACCGCCAAGGATAGAAATGCGGAGAAGGGTTTTTTTTGTGTTTACAATATCTTATTACAGTATATATGTTATTCTAATATTTCTTACTCTATACATTTATTTCTCTTCTACTTGATATTTCTTTTCTTATTATGATACATTTCCTTATTTAAATTGACATTCCATTTCTTATTTACTATTATATGCTTTTCTTTATTACTTTACACTCTTATTCTTATATACTATTCTATTCTCTTTCTTATTTATATATATTTCCTATTCTATTTATATTTCTTTTCTTATATTCTATTACATTTATTTTTCTTATATACTATTACATTTCTTTTCCTATTACTACACATATCTTTCTTTTTATATACTAATACCGTTACTTATTTGTTATATCCATCTGTCTTTCCCTTACTTTATCTATTTTCCTCTTATCCTGTCTATCTCAATGCGGGGAAGGGTTAGTTAGGGGCAGGCCTTTGTTCAGCAGTGGCACAAAATAGGCTATATTATCTAAGTATGTCGCCATAACAACGTTGTTTGTTTAAAATCAAATTGAAGCCGAATGGGTGTGGTACTTTGCCTACCAAACGAACACGGGTCGGTAAAATAAAAACTGTGAGGTGTCAATGTCAATGACAAATGTTGTCTGTCGTCATCTTTATTCGCTTTCGTTTTCGGATTATGGCGGTCGGTCTGTCTACGGTGTGCTGATTTTGACTCCCATGGTTGGGACAGCCCAGGCCTGATTATATGGTGTAAAAGAGACCGCGATTGTAGGGCGCGCATGTAATTCTGGCGTTCAGAATTCGTGCTGCGTTGATTGACTTTCTTCGATTCGGGTCGGTACATAGGCCACGTGCATTAGTTGTGAATTAACAAGAAATCGGATAATACCTTGTCAATCTCTTTGTAAACCGCCATCGGAGGCTATTGTGTTTAATTAATCTGACGGACTAACGCTGACGGCAGCGTATATTCGGCACATTACCTCTCGTTTGTCAGGCACTGTTGGTCTCGCGGAAAGACATTGCTCGTATGATGGGAATCGGTTTCATGTGATAAGAGGACACTGGTCAGTGTAACGGACGTGTGTGTTAGCGATTTAGACAGCCTCTTGGATTCGACAGGCGAGGCACGCCACCGAGGCCGGCGTCACATCACAGCAGCTGGGTTGCGACCATCCTTTCCTTTCTAACACCTATCCTATCCTAGGGTTGCAATTGCAAGGCAAGCTGACATCGTACCAGTCGGTAAGTACCTAGGTTAAGTTAGGGATTGTGTATGAGTCTTAAACGCTGCGTAACGGAGCTGCTCAGGCAACCCTGATCGGAGACCAGAGTGTTTATAGCATTGTTGTGTTCAGACAGTTTAGAGTTATGATAGCCAGTTTCTCAGTGGTTGAGGATTCCAGGTGAAGCGTGCTACCACCTTCAGCCTTATCGTCACTTACCATCAGGTAAGATAAAGGCGCTTACCCGATTTGAATAAAAAAAATAAGCTGAAAAATAGTGTTTTTATTTTAAACAATGCCAGATGAAAAGGTGTGTGCATTACTTTGTATGGCTGATGTGTTTCAGCTTGGCAGCTCCTGTTGACTACATCGCGTTAGGGGAATCCAGTGCTACAATTGGCCAGACATAGGTATAACAAGCACATGCAATACAAAGGGCCTAGAGCGAGATGGGTGTGCACTAAATTGTCCAACAGCTGCAAGGCTACATTAGTGGCTCCCACTGCCACATTTAGCTGTTGATATTAAGTGTAAAGATCATGATCAAATCAAAATGCAATGATCAAAAAGCATGATCATAATCGATTGTGTCATATATAATACTCTTTTAAATAAACTAGATAACCTAGGTATACGTGGTATAGCTTTAAAACTTTTGGAAAGTTATTTAAAAGATAGACAACAAATAACAGTAATTGATACATACAACAAAAATAAAAAAAACCTTTGAAGAAGTGCAATCTCAATCAAAACCGATGACCCAAGGATTACCACAAGGAAGCATTCTTGGTCCCCTACTATTTTTAGTTTATGTAAATGAACTACCTAATATTATAAAAAACTTATGTGTCATGTTTGCTGATGATGCAACAATTTTCGTACCTGACATTGAAAGAAATAGTAACCTTTTCGAAATAAATATTAACCAAACTTTACAACTAGCTGTCACGTGGCTTAATACTATTAATTTAAATGTAAATCTTAATAAAACCAAATTCATTCAATTTCGAAATTATAAATCAAATTCCTACAAACTTAAAATTTCAGACTGCGACACAAAGATAGACGAGGTGGACGAAATTAATTTTCTTGGAGTCACTATAGATGCTCATTTAAACTGGAAAGCACACGTATCTAAAATTAATAAAAAATATCTAGTTATTGTTATGCTCTTTCTATACTGGCTGAGACAACTTCAGTAGATGTAACTAAATCTGCTTATTTTGGACAAGTTTATCCACTATTAACTTATGGCATTATATTTTGGGGAAACTCTGTTAATGTCCAGTCAACTTTTATTCTGCAAAATAGATGCTTGCGTATTATATATAGCATGTATTCAGATGAATCCCTTAGAAGTGTTTTTAAGGAAAAAGGTATTCTGACTCTGGCTAACATTTACATCTTAAAAATATCAATTTTTGTTAAAAACAGTCCAGAATATTTCGAAAGCAACAATATGCGTCAAAATGTCCGCGATATATATAAGCACAATCTAAGTATTCCTAGAATAAATAATCACATGTTTTATAAGAGTGCTTTCAGTACCAGCATAAGAGTTTTTAACCATCTGCCATCTAATATCAAAGCCCTTGATCTACTAAAGTTTAAGTCATCTTTAAAAACCTGGCTTGTAAAAAATGTTTTTTACACTTTACTTTCATACTAAAAATAATTAAGTTAAGTTGCTATTTAGCGTAATAATGTTGCATGCCCGTAATGGGCATTACTGTTGATTCCCATGTATTGTATTATCACCAGCAAAATGTACACAGTATCAGCAATAAATATATTTCTATTTCTATTTCTAATTTTGTACAAAAAAAATATAAGTAATTAAGTCTATTGTTTTTTATTCTCATGTATTTTTATCCTAGGCCTTTATCTTTAAATATTTTTTTTTTGTTTTTAGAAATTATTTCACTCATATTTTATTTATTATTTCTTAAAATGGGAAGTTGTCTTATTTTAGAGTTAACATACATGTTGATGACATCACGATATGGAAACCCAGTTATGCTGTTTGGCGACCACAAATATAACAAGCACAACCAATACAAAGGAGCAAAAGCGAGATGGGTGTGCACTAGAAAGTCAAGTACCGGCTGCAAGGCCGTCGTCACCACTATAGACGACAAAATTATTAACATCAGTGGCTTCCACTGCTGTTATAACGCAAAGGAAAGAAACTATAAATGATTTTCCTTTAGAGTAATGCAATTGTGTGTCTTTTTACGCTTTTCTGTCATTGATACCCACTGTCGAGTATAATTTTCTAGTGGACTTGTTTGTCACGAATCCATATATCATTTACCCTCAAAATGCAGGAACAAAACATGCCTTATTTCTAGATTTTGACTGTTTTAGGATCCACTTGTATACAATTGGTGAATCGCTTGATTGGGTATACTTCATCATTTTTATTAAATTTTAAACTAAAAACATACTCAAGGAAGCACTTCTCAAAATATCCTATGTAGGTACGAGGATACAGAAAAATTAACTATCACCCTTAAAATGAATGTATTTATCTTCGTTCTTAGTAGTTTACAATAAAAGTTGTTTAATTTAAACATACTTCGATCAAAAATACAACTGTTGATCGAAGCATTAAATAGTTAAGTTTTTAAGTGAATTTTGTAAAAAATGTTTTTTACACTTTACTTTCATACTAAAAATAATTAAGTTAAGTTGCTATTTAGCGTAATAATGTTGCATGCCCGTAATGGGCATTACTGTTGATTCCCATGTATTGTATTATCACCAGCAAAATGTACACAGTATCAGCAATAAATATATTTCTATTTCTATTTCTAATTTTGTACAAAAAAAATATAAGTAATTAAGTCTATTGTTTTTTATTCTCATGTATTTTTATCCTAGGCCTTTATCTTTAAATATTTTTTTTTTGTTTTTAGAAATTATTTCACTCATATTTTATTTATTATTTCTTAAAATGGGAAGTTGTCTTATTTTAGAGTTAACATACATGTTGATGACATCACGATATGGAAACCCAGTTATGCTGTTTGGCGACCACAAATATAACAAGCACAACCAATACAAAGGAGCAAAAGCGAGATGGGTGTGCACTAGAAAGTCAAGTACCGGCTGCAAGGCCGTCGTCACCACTATAGACGACAAAATTATTAACATCAGTGGCTTCCACTGCTGTTATAACGCAAAGGAAAGAAACTATAAATGATTTTCCTTTAGAGTAATGCAATTGTGTGTCTTTTTACGCTTTTCTGTCATTGATACCCACTGTCGAGTATAATTTTCTAGTGGACTTGTTTGTCACGAATCCATATATCATTTACCCTCAAAATGCAGGAACAAAACATGCCTTATTTCTAGATTTTGACTGTTTTAGGATCCACTTGTATACAATTGGTGAATCGCTTGATTGGGTATACTTCATCATTTTTATTAAATTTTAAACTAAAAACATACTCAAGGAAGCACTTCTCAAAATATCCTATGTAGGTACGAGGATACAGAAAAATTAACTATCACCCTTAAAATGAATGTATTTATCTTCGTTCTTAGTAGTTTACAATAAAAGTTGTTTAATTTAAACATACTTCGATCAAAAATACAACTGTTGATCGAAGCATTAAATAGTTAAGTTTTTAAGTGAATTTTGTTCTGTTATTTATTGAGCCACTAAGAATATAGGTGTATTTTCATTGAATAATTTTAATAATTAAGTAAATCTTTTGTTTTTGCCTGTAAAACAGGATAACCCTTGTTCAGTCACTTGATTATTTTGTCATTTTTTAGTATGTTTAGTACTCTGGAATATATTGTTCATTAAGCTATAAGTAACTAAAGTTATAACATAACAAAACTAGTAATTCTAGGACGCGTTTGGCCAAATTCTTAACATAACAACCAAAGCGAAATCAATAATTATTATAGGTATGTATCCCTCAGAGAATGGTAGTATATGCACTCGATGATAGAGGCGTTCGGTTTTATGAATTTAGCATACGAGAGAAGCAATATTGCCGAAATTAACTGAAATGATTAGTACAGTACATACTGTTGGCATTTAGGAGATGCAATGGCACGAGAAATTCTAAGACCTACCGGATGTTGCTCGCAACTTTACTACATGTAACGTTAGACTAGATTGGCTGGATCTATAAGTATAATAAAGTTGTAGAACAACGATAGATAATAAATATTAATAGGTAATGCAGTTAATAGCGGTACATTAAAATTACATCAGTGATTGGGTCATCAAGGATTTTGATGCAAAATCCATGCAAAACCGCCTTCAGCATCCGAAGGTACCTATTCGGAGTTGTTAAAACTTGACACTTTGAAGCTAGGTAAGTACTAAATAACTTTTGTTTGTAAACATTTGGTTGTTTTTTTACTAACACGTCAACGCCGCGCGGGTCAAATTTTTATTGTTATTGTGACCCGACGGCAGTAAATGACTCATATTATCAATTTACAAAATATAATTGTAACCGTATACGTAATTTTTTATATCTAAAGTTGCTCTGCTTATTTCGATATACTTACTCGTAAGTAGGTACTATATAATATATATTAAACACTTCCTGTCATTACGGGATTTAACAAAAAACAAATAAATAGATGTGGTGTGTTTTACTTTATCTACTATCTTACCAGCTGTATGTACTTACCTACCTTTATTTTAACTTTTTCCGATCATTGCTGTTGAAGCAATAACTTATTATAATTGTAATTGTTTAATGATACTCAAGTGTCTTTTACAAATACAGTATTACAATAAAATAAGAATGTATCTGTGCAGTATATTGTTATATTGTAGTATTACAAATAAGTATGTATTAATTGTAATACTTTTTACGAGTAGATTCTTGTACAAGTCAATAAAATTGCATGTTATACTTTTTTTATTTGATTTTCTTTTTTTTTATAAAAGAAGAAATAAATTTGGTGACTCGTTTCTTTGTCGCACTTCCAAAAGATGGAATAGTCTACCAGCACACGTATTTCCTCCTACCTATGACATAGGGTCCTTCAAACGAGGCGTGAAGAGGCACTTTATGGGCCGGCAGAGTGAGGGTGAGTGATGCTACGTCTCTTACGCTGCACCAGTTATCCTCGCGCCTGGACTTAATTTCCACTTAACATCAGGTGGAGTGGGGACATTTGCCGGGCTTAGTATAAAAAAAATAGCAGAAGGAGGCAAACGAGCAAGCGGGTCACCTGATGGAAAGTAGTCACCGCCGCCTATGGACACCCCCAAAACCAAAGGAATCGAAGCTCGTTTCTTGAAGATCCCTAAGTCGTAACGGTCCGGAAATACTGCCGCCGAGAGCTGGTTCCACAACACTGTAGTTCGAGGCAAGAGATTTCGTGAAAAACGCACAGTAGTAGACTGCCATCCATCAAGGTGATGTGGATGGAATGACAGTCGAACTCCCCATGATATACCTATGCGGTACAATATACAGAGAGACGCAACGTCTCTCTGAAGAGCCAGTCGATCGAGCCGACCTGAAATAACCACGTCGTCGACAATTCGAGCAGCTCTGCGTTGAATGCGGTCAAAAGGAAGGAGATGGTATTGGGGTGTTCCAGCCCAAAGATGGAAGTAGTATTCCATAAGCGGCCTGACCTGTGTTTTATACAGTTGTAAGCGGTGGGCCGGCGTGAAATACTGACCCGCTCTATTAAGCACACCCAGCTTTTTCGAAGCTAATTTAGCTTTACCTTCCAAATGACCTCGAAACTGAATCTCACTCGAAATATCGATGCCAAGGATTCCAATAGTCGGATTGGTATCAAGGGAAGCTCTCTCAAAGTTCAGAGGGACGACGAAAGGATGTTTTTTTCGCGGTAAATGCGCAAACTTGTGTTTTGGAGGGGTTAAAGTTATGTCGGCCCCAATTCGAGACATGACTTAACATGTTCTCGGTGTCAGTCACAAGTTTATTCCGGCTCTCGATGACGCTTTCCCGAGAAATATTAGCTCGTCCGGTGTAGAGCGTATCCCCAGTACGTCGCTCGCATAGCAATTAATGCGCTTGATGGCGATAATACGAACTTACGTGTTGCTTTTCTAAACCAGCTTATTTTCCACGGTAACGTAACATTTAAAATTTAATCGGTGCCACACCTAGGTATTATTATCGTAGCTTGCAAAGCAAATTATTAATAAAATGTGGTTATCAAACAAAAAAGTTTAAGAAAGTTCTTGTATCCATTCCCAGATATAATTTACACAACTTCAAGGTTTGGGAAGCCTAAGATAAAGGTTGGCCGCAATATGTACAACAGATACCACAAGTGCAAAGATGATGGCGGCAAGATCAGGTGGGTCTGCACCAGACAAAGGTCCGGGTGCAAGGCTAACATCTGCACCTTTGGCAACGAAATCATTAAGATGAACGATACCCACAATCACGATTAGATATGTTATCTGCCTGATTCAGGAAAATACGCATGAAAAGTGCCTTTTTTATGTAAACGTTTTTCCATACTCTCTTATCTTTTTGGTTTGCTTTTAGTAATGTCTCATACCCACATAAAATTATTAAATTATAATACTTACATAATAAAATTAATATTTAAGTTACGAATATGCGTAGGTATAGCAATGATGTACAATGAATAAGGTAGGTAAGTAGATAGGTTATGATGTCAGTACTAATGTGATGTCAATAATGGGCCAAAGCTCGTACGAAAGTGTGAGCAAGATAGCATGACGAAAACTAGCTATAGCGTAAACTAGACAGATGATGTTGGTTGGTAGCCTTAGCCAATGGGCGATTTTCCGAAATCAAATAAAAAAAAGAAATTGGTTCGTAAATGACTTCATAGATGGCGCTTAGCATAGATTAGTATGGCGCTTAGTAAAAGGCGAGTCCATGAAAAACACGTGTATGGCTACGTAATATTTATTCCATTCCAAAATAGAAATGGCCCTGGAGATCCTGAATAAAAATACTATTTTTTTATTTTTTTGATAGACAAGCAAAAATGTAGAATTTATTACAGCCCTTAGGTAGGAACGGGTCGACTTTCATAAAACGCCATCTATCCAGTATTTTTGAACTTATTTTTATTTTTTAATTTGGGCTGTCAGAAAATCGCCCATTAGCATAGTTTTCTGTTGCTAGTTTTTGGCACATGTAACGCATCTACCTACCTATTTTTATTAATTACAGTATTAATCTTCGATCACATATAAAAGCTATGCACGATCAACGCTTTCAAAACATCCGCACAAAAAGCGTATCTAGTGATCGCATTCTAGACCTAACTCGATATTTTCATATTTTAAAGTAAGCTGTGAACTCTGTTTTTAAAAGTAGATATTTCTTAAATCTCAATTTTGAGATCAGCCTATATTCTACTAAGAATGCGAATTGTTTAGGTACACATTTGTCAACATAAGCCAACAGGACAAGAGTTCCTTAGGAAATGGCTTTTGTTGGCGCTACCTCAATGGCTCGGCCACTTTTCCGCTTTAGTATGGGATTGTGTATCTAGTTTTTATGTGTGGTCAGGTCAAGGCTTACAATACGATTATACAAAATAGGTATTAGTTTAAAAAAACACGATTTAGTGACCATTAGCGATTAATAAAGTAGGTTTTTAATAAATAGATTGTAGAATAAACAATAAAAAGGTGTTTTTTTTTGTTATTTATAATAACCTGACATATTTATCCTATAATTTCATTATATTATTCATTATTATTTACTATTGTTTTAGATAACGAAATTATTTTAACGGAATCAAGATATGGAAAGCCTGTATTACAAATCGGACAGAGGAGGTACAACAAGATGTCAAAATATAAGGAAAACTGCACGGCGAGATGGGTGTGCACGCGTGTCAGCTTGGACTGCAAAGCTAATGTGTTTACAATAGATAACCAAATCGTTAGGCACAATAATAACCATAACCACAAACAGTAAGTCGGAGAGAAAACAGCTTTATGGATACTTATGAAATCTAGAGCGGTAGAATTTCAGACTTTAAAAAGTAATAATGTGTTTGTAAAGCGGCGAGACGAATTAAGACGATCTCAATATAAGTGAAATAAAATGAAATAAATAAATGAAAAATGAAATGCTTTTGTGGTAGACTGGTCGGAAACCGCCAAGGAAAAAGATGCGTGAATGGGTAGGGACTAGGGATGGTGTTTACAATAAACAATGAAATCGTGAGATACAATAATAATCATAACCACGAATAGTAGGTCGGAGGGAAAATAAAATTTCAAATTTGGAAAGTACATCATAGGGTTTTTAAAGTTTATCTATTCATTTTTTTATCTAGAAATAAATGAAGATTTTAATTGAAAACTTTAAACTTTTATTATATTAATTGCGTTACTTGACAGGAAATGCTGACTTGGGAGCAAACAAGCCATGCTCAGATGGGACTGGGCGGGCCGTGTCAGCCGCATATATCCGAGAATTGGGCACACGTTATAATGGTACTATTCCGTACAGTCACGGTACTTGCAGTTGCATCGTGCAGCCGGTATGATTCCAAGAGTGGAGATATTTGAGAAACTCATTATTCATGGATGAACCGCTGTCCGTCCTCATCGTTTGGCGGTCGCTGTACTGTACTAGACAACAGGGCAAAAGCTTACCTCCTGTCTATTTGTAATTCGTCGTACATTGTTGTGTTCTGCGTCAATTGCTAGTGAAAAATAATGAAGCACGCACGCATTATACGATGAATTACGAGAAGGAGGAGTCGCCGTCGCCGCCGTTCGTGCGCAACTGCAAGTGCCGCCGCCGCCGTTTGCATGTGCTGCTGCCGCGGCACTCTGAAGCCCTTTCATATACATCTTCGATCACATATACAAACTAGAAACAATCCCATACTAAATCGTTGCGGAAAAATGGCTGCGATGGCAAATACATTTAACGTGTAGGTATGTGTTTTAGAAAAGTAAGCAATTTCGAAGGTGCTCTTTGTCATGCTGACACTTAGCTGGCACTCTACCAAAGTGCAAGATCAAACATGTCACTAGGTCCTCTATTTGTACGGCCGTTTTGATAGCGTCGATTGCGCATCTAGTTTTTATATGTGACCAAAGATATTGAATACATAATAAACAGTCGTGCAGCTGCGGCCAACTGCATCAGCAGTGAAGCGCGCTACCACCTTCGGCCTTATCGTCACTTACCATCGGGTGAGATAAAAGCGCTTACCCGATTTGAATAAAAAAAATAAGCTGAATAAAAGTGATTCATATTTTAAACGATGCCAGATGAAAAGGTGTGTGCATTACTATGTATGGCTGATGTGTTTCAGCTTGCCATCTTATATCTTTGAATAATATTTTTTTTGTTTTCATAAATTATATCACTCATATTTTATTTATATATTTATTTCTTATTTCTTAAAATGGGATGTTGTCTTTTTTTAGATTTAACATACATGTTGATGACATCACGATATGGAAACCCAGTTATGCTGTTTGGCGACCACAAATATAACAAGCACAACCAATACAAAGGAGCAAAAGCGAGATGGGTGTGCACTAGAAAGTCAAGTACCGGCTGCAAGGCCATCGTCACCACATATAGACGACAAAATTATTAACATCAGTGGCTACCACTGCTGTTATAACGCAAAGGAAAGAAACTATAAATGATTTTATTTTTACGTTTTCCGGTCATTGATACCCACTGTCGAGTATAATTTTCTAGTGGACTTGTTTGTCACGAATCCATATATCATTTTCCCTCAAAATGCAGGAACAAAACATGCCTTATTTCTAGATTTTGACTGTTTTAGGATCCACTTGTATACAATAGGTGAATCGCTTGATTGGGTAAACATCATCATTGTTATTTAATTTTAAACTAAAAACATACTTAAGGAAGCACTTCTCAAAATATCCTATGTACGAGGATACAGAAAAATTAACTATTAGGTACCTTAAAATTAATGTTTTTATCTTTGTTCTTAGTAGTTTAAAATAAAAGTTGTTTAATTTAAACATCATACTTCGATCATAAATATAACTGTTGATCGAAGCATTAAATAGTTAATTTTTTAAGTGATTTTTTTTCTGTTATTTTTTGAGCCACTAAGAATAAAGGTGTATCTTTCATTGATTAATTTTAATAATTAAGTAAATCTTTTGTTTTTGCCTGGAAAACAGGATAACCCTAGTTCAGTCACTTGAATATTTTGTAATTTTTTAGTATGTTTAGTACTCTGGAATATATTGTTCATTAAGCTATAAGTAACTAAAGTTATAACATAACAAAACTAGTAATTCTAGGACGCGTTTGGCATAATTCTTAACATAACAACCAAAGCGAAAACAATAATTATTATGTATGTATCGCTCAGAGAATGGTAGACTATGCACTCGATGACAAAGGCGTTCGGTTTTTTAAATTTAGCATACGAGAGTAGCAATATTGCCGAAATTAACCGAAATCATTAGACAGTACATACTGTGTTATGATAGTTTTGTATAAAGTTTTTGTTGGCATTTAGGAGATGCAATGGCACGCGATATTCTAAGACTTAGGTACTGGTTGTTGCTCGCCACTTTACTAGATGTAACATTAGACTAGATTGGCTGGATCTATAATAATAAAGTTGTAGAACAACGATAGATAATAAATATTATGTACGATAGTTTTGTAATATGTAATTATGTTTGCCCACGCTAAAATTAAATAAAGGATTTGTAATATTTGATTATATGCGTCAATAAACTCGAAGATAATAAAACGTTTTTTTTCAACGCGTCGTTATCTTAAATATAATATTTAATTTTCTGTAAACATTTGAGTATAGAGAAACAAAATTATTTAAGTAAGTTTTATGATAAAAACAACAAATTTTTCAGGGTTTTGGAATCGTGCTTTAGATGTCAGAGGTCGCTTGTGTGATATGTGTTTGACATTGACCACACCTGGGTTCGGTAAACCTGTTATGGAAATTGGTCCCTATCTACAGGTTCGCCAAAAATTTGCACGGGGCCTAGGGGGCGGTAGGTCTGTACCAAGGCTAGCTACTGGATGTAAAGCTGGTATTGTCTCTGTAAATGATGAAATTGTTGCCTGTAATAAGTCACATAATCATGTGTAAGCGAATTCAAACAATAATATAGGCGCAGGCAAGACTTAGCCTGCTCTAAATATCAGGCAAGTATTATATAGCAGGCAAATAGAATATTATGTTTAGGGGTATACAAAATAAATTAATATATTCTTGTTACGGGTGTGCTCACGAACGGTTCTTTGTTTGGGTCTGCGTCGGCTGTATCGAACTTGTCGCGTTTCCTAAAAATAATCTCTCTCCATCTGCTTAATCCTTAATTATTTCCTTACTTAATTACTTTATCGAGAGCCTATTATTTCGAATCTAATGCCATGTACGACCCTCCTGATATTAAACCTAGCCTATTGTAAAACACTAAGAGGATTCATTAAAATAATTGTTCGTGATCAGACTACGAGTTTATTTTGTTGAAATATCCTCAAATACCCAAGATAGCGGATGATGACGAGTCAGGCTTAACTTCGCTCGCTCTCCGCCCGTCGTCTACCGCCCCTCCGACATCAGAAATGGGATATGCCCACCGTCTACTACTTGGAAATAACGAAATTATGTGGCGTAATTTGTTGAAACAACAAAATTTTTCAGAAGTCCCAAAGTTCATCAAGTCATCACGAGGAAATCGTATGATCTGGATAGGCAAGTACCACTTCAGTCAGCACAAATGCTCCACTAAGGGTCCCAGGAGCAGGTGGGTCTGCTGCAGCACCGCGACACGTTGCCGGGCCACCATCACGACGTACGATAACGTCATCATCAAATACGTTAACTACCATAACCATTGAGGCTATTGAATAGTGACTGGGTACTCTGTGCGGTACTCTGTGCATGCGTGAAACATACAAATGACGTGAACTTATTTAATCAAACAAACTGTTGTGATATTAAATATGTAAGACATGGATTATAGTCGTGTATTTTAATAATAACCTATTCAAGAAACGTATATCTCGCTCGGTCACTATAGACACTAGACACTATAGAAATTCCGTTAATTGAGCACTGATCAGTTCGCGGCCGCAGTTAAAAGGTTATCTATGAACGAAGGACAGGACGGTAATCGGTATTGAGATCGAGACATCAGACAATGTCTCCGGTAAAATCCTTGAGATTCAATACGGTTAAACAGTGCTCTTATACACAGAACGCATTGGAGTCTGCTTGAAACTCTTTTCTTCGGTAAAGGTTCATTCATACATACCAGGTTGACCAGATTCATTTAGCTTCACTTTAAAAAATCGCACTCGCGAATAACATTAATCAATTTCGGGTGCCACCCGGCTGAATGCAAAAAGGCAAGTGCTGAAATCCATGGGGGCCAAAAGCAAGGCAGCTCATTAAAGAGTAAAGTGCTTATTGAGGTCTCCGATGACAAGAAGGCTGGCAGCTACCTCTGCCAGCGTCTTAGCCTGGCAATCCAAAGAGGTAATGTGGCCACCAGCATTCTTGGCACCGTGCCCATGTCCCGACATTTGGAGGACATCTTTTATTTATAGTTTTTTTTATTATGTAAGTTTAGGTAATTTTATTTAAGTAACTAATAGTTGTATCGTTGTTTTTATTCTTAATTCCGATGCTGCATGTCGATATAGTAAATTATTGTTAATACCAATGAAGGTTCACATATTTTATTATAGTTGCATTCTCTTGCATGATATTTAGTTTTAGATTTATAAACTTTCGCGTCGTCGTCGCCAGCATCCTATATCCTATCCTAAACTGTCAAATTTTTCTAATATCATTGATTTAGTTAGTAGGTTGATTGGTAACGTCTGTACTTATTGTATGCACAGGCCAGTTTATATGGGTGTCCCAAAAATGGCACGTCAGACTACTTTTGTAATTTTTGGTGCCGTGTGTAGCATCAGGGGCCTACACCTACCACCGTATCAGAAAATTTGTCTATGGCTGTATCAAACGGGGCCCCCGGGATACGGGGGCCCCGCACGTGTGTGATAAAAAATAGGAAGTGTACAACAAGTGCCACAAGCGGCATTGTATCTCAATCGGTTCGGGAACCGTAAGGTTTGCGGTATAGTGACGCTGCCTAATCTGCCGTAAAGTTCTTATTAGACAACAGAAAACTAGCTGCCCTACTCCTGTAGGTCACGTGATAGGTTAGAAATTTAAGATAATCGCGAAGCGCAGCGTAGCGATTGTCTTGAATTTCGAGGTTATTTTTCTTTTAAAACAACAGAAATCTAACTCCATACAAAAATATCTTTTGAATATTATGTTCTCTGAACATTATGGCAAATAAAAAATGTGTTACGGTTCCCGAACCGATTGAGATACAATGCCGCTTGTGGCACTCTATACACTTTGTACAGGATACCGTAATTACGGCATCGTAACCGATCGTACTATGTTGCCGCTTGTGGCACTCTATACACTGCCTACACTTTGTACTAGGATGCCGCAATTACGGCATCGTAACGTAACACATCGTAATAGCGTGACGCTTGTGGCACAGCCACAGCCTAAAAATAAAAAATATCTTGAAGATGAGAGATCTCTGAGACTAACTTAATAATTTATTATGACCCTGTAAAGTTTCATAGTCTTATGATTTTACCAAGTTGGCACTGCTTGGAATACAGAATAGATCAAAAGTTTTTCTTTTACTGTGGGAGTTAATTATAAGTTGGTTGGTAGTTGGTTCCTAACTTATTGTAATGAGAAGTCATGTCACATTATTGATGACCATCTTAAATTTCAGCGATATGCCTGTCTACATCCCGTCATGGGAACCCAGTGCTGGAATATAGAGACAACAGGTTTTCCCTGCACAAGTGCAGCGGGCTCAAGACGGTGTGGCGGTGCAACAGGTGGTCCAAGGGCTGCCGGGCTTCGGTCACCACTATCGATGGAGAAGTTTTCCAATGGAGGAATCAACATTCTCATAAGAAGCCATAGCTAGGAATAAGAATACACGCAATTCTTCACAATCACATATTAAAATTACAATCAAGTATCTTACAACAATCTCTAAATGCGCGGTGGCTCAACTGTCAAACTTCGGCAACACTTGCGGTACGGTGACATTAGGGATGTGTGACGATTGGTCAAATCTTCATCTAACTGTCGCTAGCATACCTAAGATATAACGAGAGCCTCGTGATAGCCGAGAAGGACAAGCTCCGTAGCAGTGAGCCTTGACTTGGCTCACGAGGTCACCGCCATGTGGGGATGTCGTATCAAACATTATTGTACTGTAAATATTATGGTATTGATCATCGTTTTAGCAAACATTTTTATAGCTAAGAGCCTCGATTAACATCTAGAGAGGCTCTAGCTGAAAGGTTAGGTAGCTTAGCTCATAATAAGGCAAATGACTCCGCTCCGCCTGATGTTAAATAGAAATGGAGTCTGTATGGTCTATGGGACTCTTAATAACCTTGTTCTTTGAAGACTTATTACTACGTAATAAGACTGTTAATGTAAAGATACTAAGACAATATATTTCTGGTAATTATCATTTGATAAGCGTTTAATAAAATGTGTTGTTTATTTATTTTTATTTTAAAATAAGCAATCCGCGGTGGTATGCGACAACGGTAAGGCCGCATAAAAAGCGCATTTCTAGTCGAATCCTCAACCTATGACGAACGGCTATCTAAACTCTAACTCTATAACCAACCCGCAATGGGCCAGCGTATATAGCCCAACCTCTCCATGTGATGTTGTCCATGTGGGAAGGCCTGTGCCCAGCAGTAGCACATTTATAGGCTGACTGATGATCATGATGAAGTTGTTTGTGGTGCATACTCCAACATACATCATTGACTCCAACAACTAGTAATTAAATTAATTCATTGACCTTCTAAAAGTTGTTCTAAGAGTATGAGTCGTATAATTTGATTGGTCCTTATGGGTTTACTGGTGAAGTTCGTGGCTTCGCGTCGGGGCAAGACGATCATGGTCCACGGTGGTGAGAGATACAGCCTTAAAAACCCTAACGACTACAGGAAGACTTGTCTATGCACCAAATGGTCCAGTGACTGCAGAGCCTCGCTTACAACCGTCGTAGACGAAAGTGTCCGGTTCAGAAATATGCATCACTCACCACGCTTAATTATATAACGGTTTAAACAACTCTTTTTAATAATTTATTATGTACGGAAAACTTTTAATTCTATGTATATGTTGGCGCAACAGTGATCAAGATGTATTTTCTCTTTCAAACATGATTTTTAAAGTACACATCACACATCAGAATGTTGTTGTTTTAATGTAGTTAGCAGCATATAGGTTTGGTTTTAATGAATGAATGGGTAGGTACCTAGACCTTTTTTTATTTAGTATGTAGGTATTCAATATGATTAGGCCGATACTAAGTAGGAGCCAAACAGGCATAACATAATATAATAATAATAAGCTATAATTATTATTCTATCTCTACTGGTATTCAGTCATATTCTTCAGTCTTTACATGTGTTGCAAGTGAATCTTTGTAGAGTATAATCGTTGTTTTCATTACTTTTAGAGGTTGCTGCGTTGCGGCCCGCATTCATAAAATCTTTGAGAGGCAAAACGAATATTGCAGTTGGAAAGTACAGGTTCTATCTGAACCGGACGCAGGGGCAGCGGGGCTACTGGTTCTGCGTGAAATGGGGGAGCAGCTGCCGTTGTATGTTAGTCACTGAAGACAATGTCGTCATCATGCTGAAGAATAGACATAACCACTGATGGGGAGAGCTGGAAGATCAGCCAAGCCCCAAGTTAATGTCAAAATGTTTTTATGCATAAACGAGTAAAGTACAGCATATAAATTATCCCACTGGTGGACAAATGTCTAGGTACATTGTTGGAAGCTAGTCATCGCTACAATTATTGGGTGTTAGATTATTCATCACGCTTGCCGAATGCGGGTTGGCCTGGTTGGCCATCACAACATGCATCGAAAAATATGACACTTTGCCGGAACTTTATAATAGGAAGTCTTTCAGCTATGGAGAAGATGGGCGTAAGAATGCGTAAATGCCGCGGCTTGTTTGTCAACTGTAGTTTGTATGTACCTTCCAATATTTGATGTAAAAACTTACCTTATTGTTTGTACATCCGATGCGTGATTGAGATTCTATCTGGTATCTAATTTAGTTTTAGAAGCGAATTTGTAAGACTTTCAATATTTAAAGCTTTCCTTTTTAAGTCAGTAAGTCTCTCGTTTTCATGAAGTTAAGTGCATCGGCGCGCGGCGGTAGCAATAAGTGGACTGGAATTACTATTGTAAATGCATATCAGCCTTAAAATTGGTAATCAAAAGAGACACTCAGATATAATGGAAGCACTTGTGCAAACGAGAGGGGTTACGTATCAGTTGATTCAGTTGTCAGTTTGCCTAACATGGTCGTAATGAATAGGTATGTATGTATAGATGCGACCCGAAGACAATATGATAACTTCTTTATATAAAGTACATATTAGAATACGTGTATAACTTAAATATATGTAAAGGATAAAATGTTTTCAACCAGTCTCAGGAAGCTCGATGGGATTCGAAGCCATGACCTTTGGATTGCCGGTCCAATGCTCTAACCGCTAAGCTACCGAGACTCCTAGTAAACATTTTACCCTATATAGCATTGTGAATGCAAAATTTCAATAATAAAAACTACATATATATTTTTATATGTAGTCAAGCGTTTGTATTTCTAGACTATTTATAAATAAGATAGGTATTAGGTACGGAAAACAAAAACATTTTTAAAAAGTAATTTGTAATACATTTAATGTAAAGTAATATGTTTTTTTTGGTGTTGGGATCGTTGAATATACTTTTTTACGAACAGCTAAACAAAATGATGAAATTATGAAAAATATGTACTATGCATCTGTAAGATATACAGTACTTTCGTTGCGTTGAGTATTACTCGTAGGTATATAAGTATCGCATAATATAGTACTTAGTTGTGTATTAGGTCATTTACAAAATAGCGCCTTTAATCATTCCATTTGCGCTTTTTTTTAAAGAAGAGCTTTTGAATTGCCAATCAACATTTTATTAAAAAAAAAGTCTCTTCCTCGGACTATGGCGCTCGTTAACAGCTGGCGAACATATCCTATTGTTCGTAGATGCTCGCAAATCGCACTGTTCGGGTATGAAAGCGCTGACTGCCACAAAACCAGACACAATTGAAATTTAATTGTTTGTCGGTCACCGATGACCGCCATGGCGCCTAAAGACTTATGAGCCTGCTATCCCTTCATACTACAGCGGATGTAGCGCGGCTAAGTAGCGCGCGTCTGTCATGTATCCATAGTTGCGGTATTAGTTTAAATAAAAACAACTTTTTCTTTTATGTATTTAATGCGTTATTTACAAGCAAAATAAAAATACGTTCCTAAGTTCAACAATATAAGAACAGTACAAACAATATAAACAAAAAAACAAGAACGTGTGTCATCTTTTTTACCTGCCTCTGTGGTCTAGTGGCTAAGCCAACGGTTTCAGACCCAATGGTCCCGGGTTCGATGCCCAGCGGGGGGTACATCTTTGTGTGCTCGGTTTGGTTGGTGGTAGGGCTGTTAAGTCCGCCTGGCTAGCTTAGCTACCACCATCTTATCTAAGTCTGTCGCCATAACAACGATGTTTATAGCATTGTTGTGTTCCGACAGTTTGGGATAAAGATAGCCAGTTCCTCAGCGGTTGAGGATTCCGGGTGAAGCGCGCTTCCACCTCTAGCCTGAAGGCCAAGCGCTTACCCGTTGTAGAAAAAAATCCTGATGGGTGGGCACTGGTACAACCAGAGCACCGACAGGAGCGGCAAGGCTACCTGGCGCTGCGTTAAGTGGAGTGACGGCTGTCGCGGCAGCCTCGTCACGATAAACGGTGTCCAGATCAAACATTGTGGTGTTCACCATCACATGATGTCTCTAAAGTCATAAACGAGGATGTAAAATGTACAGCCTGTATACTGTCCCACTGCAGGGCAAGCCTTTGAAATCAAGTCATCGCTATAATTGACGGGTCTTGGCTTATCACCACGCTTGCCAAATGTGTTTTTTTTTAACATACGTCAGCGTCGTAGCAAAAGGAAATCTGTGGGCTCGGCCTACTCCTCCGGGAAACGGGCGTGTCTGGCCAACAAAAGCTGAACCTCGTAGTTATTTGATTGGCAACAATTTGTCTCTATGTGAGTCTATCTGAGGTGTCATGTCTAGGGTTGCCAGGTCCTAAAATAAAAAAGCCGGACTCAGCGCTGTATTAGGCCATTAGGACATTTTGCCCTAAAGCCGGACAAAATGTTTGTGGAAAGCTCAAAACACTATTTTAAAGCCGGACTTACGCTTTTCAAGCCGGACAACAGTTTTACAATAAAAAACTCAGATGAGGAGTAAAGATTTAAATTATTATTATTATTTTATGAATTACACATTCACAATTAGTCTTGGCATTTGCACTTACTAGAAACTTGAAAAAGAAAAAACAAAAAAACATTCATAAAATTTTCGAAAACAAAACAAATGGAAAGTACTTCAAATTAAAAATCAACCTGCTATTTGGTGTAATTCGGAATGAAATTCTTCATTAACAGGTATGATTTGAAATAAGCTGTCCACTTTTAATAAGACAAAAGCTTCTTTTTTTTCTATATTGACTCGTCATAGTGACCGCATCCTGCCTGATGGTAAGCAGCCGATGCAGTCCAAAATAATGAGAACGCTCCCCACCGTGGAATAAGCACGGTAACAAGCGCACCCATTCATGACGGCCTGCATAAATGCCGTTTTACGCCCTGCTTAAAAGACCCGGGACTGTTGGAGCTGGGAAACACATAGGCAAAGAATTACAAAAGCCGAATGGTTTGACACGACCGTAAAAAGCCAAACATGTCCGGCTAAAGCCGGATACCTGGCAACCCTAGTCATGTCGTATGTCAAATTGATTTTTTTCTGAGAAAATTGCAGTGGTGTGAGTGACCCTGTGTTACCCAGTCATGATTTTTTGAATTTGCCGCGTTTTTCCTTGTTCAGCTTTCGTTAGCCAGACTATATCTACGTATTTTTCTGGTACCAGGAAGTACTATAAACGTACTGAATTAAGTAAGTGCTCTTTGCAGGGTTTGGCTCAAATAATGTAAATTAAACGGTAGTATAGACGCATGTAAGTACAGTGTTTTATTTCAATGTGCAATTGTCGGAGTTGGTATTTGGCCAAGTCAATTGTTAAATTGAGTTCACACATTTCGTATCCCATACATACTTCCAAATTATACATTTTACAAACCACTATGCTAATTTAATATAATTAATTTTAATAAAATGTAAGACATTAAAAAAAGTTTATTCAGCTGAGTGATTTTATACTTTCTTTAGTAGGCTTTTGAATCTAAAAATACTAAATTCTGAAAAAAGTTTTATTTTTAAATAGAGTTCCAAGTTTCAAATTTTAGTATTTGAATAGAGTTCCAGTAGGTAAGTATGGTTGGTGTTAATGACATTTTATGTTGTTCTCAGCATTGCCTTTGACCGTTCCTCGCACCCGAAAGTATTTCCTTCTAGCTGACGGCCACCGGTATTACCAGTACACGAGCCAAGGAGGCAGAGTGGTGTGGAGGTGCGCGAAATGGTGCGACGGGTGCCTTAGCAGTATTATTACGGTTAATAAAGTCGTTGTCAAAAAGTCTATGGAACATTCCTTCCATCAATTGGTTACCGCAACGCACCAGACACCTTTGGAGACAGTTAAGACTATCAATACCTAACGTTTTCAAGTAGGTATTTTTTGATATGTTTGTCTTGAAATAAATAAATAATCTTTAAGTATATTTAATATTCTTTTTATCCGTTACCTCTTTGTTCGTGCATAATTTAAACCGGGAACTAATAATTGAAATAACAACACCAAAAATGCCACTGATTTTATAATTATTTAATTAGAACAGTGAACTTACAAAAAAATAAAGATTACAAAAGTAAACTTGGATGTAGAGTTAATGGATTTGTGCGTGTGCTGTGGGGCTGTCACATGTGAAGTGACGACACCGCCATGACAGTCACAATCACAACCTCATCAGGTGCTACACGCTCGAAATGAAAAATTACAACAATCGGTTGAAAATAATGTCATTAAAAATCAATCGCACGCTTCTATGTCTATGTTAAAACTTTATATAATTCCCGTTTTGTTTGGCCCGAAAATGTAGTTAATGTTAGTTTAGTTTATGGTAGTTTGGTTAAAAATTCTATGTCAGTACCAAAGTCCCATTAAGTCCTTATACTATGTTGTATGTTGTTCTCAGCTCCAGTATTCACCAAGTCCCGATGCGGTAAGGAAATTCTTCTTATCGACGGCCAGCAATACGACCAGTACTCAAAAAAGGACAGCTGTGTAGTATGGAGGTGCCAGAAGTGGCGAAATGGGTGCCTCAGCAGTATCGTTATAATTGACAAGGCGATTACCAAGAAGTCATTGAACCATTCTTTTCACAATTTGGATGCTATTTTAAATCTGCCCCCTTTGAAAATAAAAATGAAACTGACAAAAGTAAAATAGCGTATCTCCATTGCGACTGATATAGGTAAAATTCAAATTCAAATTCAAATTATTTTATTTGTAATAAATGTGGTACATTACATAGGTGGAACAGGTTAGGTTGAGCATCGCACATTTAGCTAAAGTAATTAGCATACAAATATTCAATCATGTAGGTAATAAAAGTTAAAATTTAAAAATAAAATACATAATTACTTAATCATTACACATTAAAATCATTGTTAATAAATTCATCAATTGTATAAAAAACATTAGATACTAACCATTTTCTGAGCGTTAGCTTAAACCTAGTATATGGGAGCTCCGTTATAAATAATGGGATTTTATTATAAATTTTTATGCTCATTGCGTAACAATTATTTAAATAACGCGTTGTTTTGGGAATAGTGTCCAATACCAACCTACGTGGGTTTCTCGAATTTGTTCTATAATGGTCCTTTGCTTCTGTGAAATATTCATAATTTAATTTGACAAATTTCCCTATCTCCAGTACATAAATAGAGGCTAATGTTAATATACCCATTGACAAAAAATATGGCCTGCATGATATGTCAGGGGCAATACCACATAAAGCTCTAACACATCGCTTCTGTGCAATAAAAACTTTTTTAGCACCTTTTTTTAGTACCTTTTTTAGCACGGTATTGCTATCATGAAAATGGATAGTAATTTATTTTCTAATTGTCTAGTTATATAACAACTAATATAAGATTTTGATTAGTTTTGACTAGGATTCCTAGCTAATTACCTATACTCGCAGTTGTGGGTAAATAAATAATATTAATTTGAATAATATTGAAAGAAATTTAAGTTGATAGGCTTTTGCTTAATTTTGATAAAGCCTTTGTTTTAGTACTCATATTACAACTAAGATGAAAATGATAATAAAATATTGTTCATAAGTATTTTTTCATTACAGTATAATTTTAGTACTTTCACTAATTTTCTAATTTATTATCTCAACTAGATAAGAAATATTTTAAGTAAACCTTTTTTGAAAGTTTTAAACGTGCAAACGCTGAACCGATTGCGATTCTTAAAGAGAGTCGTTAGTTTTATCAAGCTAATTATCTAAAACGTCTTCACGTTTAAAATTGAAGTCATAATTTTAATTTTCGTTCGGTGTCAAAAGCCTGTGACGTCATATATTTGTCATCAGCCCCTCCGTTTATCAAGTCCCGATGTGGCAGGCCAGTTCTCCTCATTGACTACAAGTACAATCGCTATAACCTGTATACCCACCAGAGCAGCAGGGCAGTCTGGCGATGCGTCAAGTGGCGCAACGGTTGCCGCAGCAGCCGTTACGTAATGTCATTATTAAGAGGCCCATTGAACATTCTTGTCATATGAAGAGGCGTGGTGTGTGATATCACCATCAGTACATCGCTGACGCCGCCCGCATATATTACTTAATGGAACATCTCCTTTCACCATGCTGAATCATCATAATATGTTAAAAGTAGGTCAAATTATATTCATAAATCAGTATTTTTCAAACCATCCAATTATTATTATCCTTCCGAAAATCCTTCGATTTCCGATCGGCGGCGGCGCGGCGTGTAAATAGCGGACATTAAGCGAGATCATAAATATAGAGTATGTGTATGTATAGTAGTTATTTATTCATTAAAAACCTATTTCGGGCTAGCCCAACGTTACACATCACAAACTGAATAAAACAAATGGTTTTCTCCATCAACACTGAAAACGTGCAACTCCTTTAAACTTTCAGCAGACCAAGTCAGCAGGCATGTTATCACTCACTTTCTTAGAGCAGTACTAATGTGGACAAAACTGTAAATGTACCCGCAGGATGGTATTAAATATGCAAACGATAAACTGATTACGTGTTTTAGAAGAGAGTCATTAATTCTCCAAAGCTAACATTCAAAAACGACTTTACTTCAAAAAGTGGAGTCACAAGAATGTCCTTTTGTCCTTTTGTCCTCACCCCCTAAGTTTACTAAATCACGATGCGGCAAGGCAGTGCTCCTCTTCGAACAGAATCGCTACAACCATATCACCGACAAGAACGGCAAGGCGTTCTGGCGATGCGTCAAGTCGCGCAACGGCTGTCGCAGCTGCATCACAACCATTGAAAATGTCATGAATAAGAGGCCCATTAAACATTCTTGTAATAGGAAGATGCGAGTACGTCGCTGATACCTCCTGAATCTTTTGCCATATTACTTCAACATGCCAAATTATTAAATTAAGATTTCTTAAAGTAGGTCAAATTTTATTTCATAAATCGGTATTTTTTTATTCTTTTTTTCTATTTTTATAATAGATGGGTTTGCTATTGGCCACATTTTTATCCGTAGGATTAAAAAGAGGCTGACGATGGAGCGAGCTTGCCCATAGATGTTGGGGTTATATGCACTCAGATTGAATGGTCCTCCTCGGTTTGTATCCTTCCAATCATCTTTCAGAAAATCCTTCGATTTTCCGGTCAGCTGCGGCATATCAATAGCGGACGTAAATATAGAGTATGTTGTAGGAATAGTAAATATTTATTATTTTAAAAATCTATTTTGATCCAGACCAACTTATTCAAGTCAAGTCAAGTCAAGTCAAAATATATTTATTCAATAAACTCAATTAATAAGTACTTTGAATCATCCAAATCTTTTTTAACCTACCACCCATTCAGGACATAATTTTTTAACTGTGGCAAAGAATGGGCGCAAGAAACCACAGCGCACAAAAGCAACGACATTTACAAACAAAAAAAAGAGTATGTCGTTACCAGGTCAATACAAAATATGAATTTAAAAAATAATAAAAAAATGATGCAATACAAAATTACAATACAATGTAGTATCAATTAAACAAAGACAATTAGAAATAGCTGTTGGAGTGCTTGGAGCATTTCAGATCCAAGCTGTTTTGTCTTCTGTGTAATCTGACACTTTATAATAAGCTTTTTATAAAGCTTTTCTTTGATTTTGATTTTAAATTTATTAAGATCTAATTTCTGAATATCATTTGGTACTTTGTTGTAAAATCTTACACACAGATCCCTAAAAGAATTATTTATTTTATGGAGCCTAGTATAAGGTACTGCTAATTTGTTCTTACTTCTAGTGTTTACATTGTGAATATCACTGTTTTTTGAAAACATTCCAGTATTTTTATGAACATAAATCAAATTTTCATAAATGTATTGTGATGCAACTGTCATTATATTTATATTCTTAAATCTCTCTCTGAGAGAGTCGCCAGCTTTTAGGTTATAGATTGCTCGAATAGCCCTCTTCTGAAGCACAAAGATAGTTTGAATGTCGGCAGCATTTCCCCACAGTAAAATGCCGTACGACATTACACTATGAAAGTAACTGAAATAAACTAATCTGGATGTATCAACGTCAGTTAGCTGACGGATCTTCATTACTGCATAAGCCGCAGAGCTCAGTCTATTCGACAATTTAGCTATATGTGGGCCCCACTGAAGCTTGGCATCTAACGTGATGCCTAGAAACACAGTGGTGTCCACAGGATTCACATTCCTATCTTTAATTTGTACACTAGTTGTTACTTGCTTAACATTAGGCAATACAAATCTTACACATTTGGTTTTTCCCTCGTTGATTTAATTATGTTGATTTATTTCTATTAATTAATAGATGAGATATATTTTTATCCTTTTTATTTTATTTTGAAAGTTTTAAATGTACAACCTCCAATCGCATTCTGTCTTTTTTTAAGATTCGAGTAGTAATTAATTCTACGAAACTGTAATTCTAAAACGTCTTCATGTTTGTTCGTCAATTCTTCGTTCTCTGTTCACTCTCGAAAGTGGAGTCACAACAGAAATGAAAACTCTACCGATATTACAAATAAATCTTTTGCCCCCAGCTCCGATGTTTGCCAAGTCCCGATTCGGCAAGCCCGTGCTCCTCGTCGACTACAATCGCTACAACCTGTACACCGACAAGGGCGGCGGCACGGCGTTCTGGCGATGCGTCAAGTGGTGCAACGGCTGCCGAAGCACCATCGTGACCGTTGACAATTTTATTGTTAGGATGACACACGGACATTCTTGTCATGACCTGGACACTCTTGTGTTACCTAGGATGAAGCTTCAGCCGAAATAGACGTTGTTTTTAATTCACTATTGCTTGTAATGACCACTGTCATGTAAGACGAGTGCTCATGTGAAACAGTAGGACCTTTCGCAATTTTGGCGTTTCAATTTACGGTTCCAATTCCAGTTCCAGAATTCACCTGAAGCAGTTGTTTTAAGAAAAGAAAATAGAATAGAATACATTAGATTACTTAAATATATTTAATTGCACACTACAAATTTTATTGCCAAGTTATGATTGATTCCATAGTACAATGCAAAAAAAGTCTTATATTTTTTATTTTTCTTATTGACGGATTACATTAGCATAAATCGAACAATAATAAATATATCAACAATGCGAGTAGAGAGAGAGAGAGAGTACCTAAGTGCGATGCGTCAAGTGGTGCAACGGCTGCCGCAGCACCATCATGACCGTTGACCATTTTATTGTTAGAATGTCAAACGAACATTCTTGTCATGACCCGGACACTCTTGTGTTACCTAGGCTGAAGTGTCAACGGAAATACGCGTTGTATTTATTGCTATTGTTGCTATTATTTGATATTGCTTGTAGGTAATGATTGTAAGACGAGTGCTTCATGTGAAACAAAAGGACCTTTCGCAATTTCGGCGTTTTAATTTACGGTTCCAATTCCAATCCTAGAGTTTACATTAAGCAGTTGTTTTTTAAGATAACATCAGATGGTTTAAATATGGGTATGTAATTACATACTACAAACGTTATTGTTCTTTTTTGTAGCCATTCCAAATTATGATATTTTTCCGTAGTAATGCAAAAAAAGTGTTTAATAGATTACATTAGCTTGAGGAGCTCGATGGCGCAGCGGCTAGCGCGTTCGGCTTGCGAACTTGCTCGCTAAGCAACTTTCGCAATGCCGGGTCGCTGGATGGGTGACCAAATTTAAAAACATCTCGAGCTCCTCCGTGCTTCGGAAGGCACGTTAAGCCGTTGGTCCCGGTTGTTGTCGTAAGATGGCAGCCGTTAAAACCCACCAACCCGCACTGGGCCAGCGTGGTGGGTTATGGCCCAATATCCCCACCTGCTATTGTTCACGTGGGAGGCCTGTGCCCAGCAGTGGGACGTTTATAGGCTGATGATGATTAGCTTGAAGCCCATCAATTGTGGCGATGACTCGATTTCAATGTTGGCGGCCTTTGCCCAGCAGTGGTATACAGGCTGTACTTTAACTGAACTTTACCTTACTTTATTAGCTTAAATCGAATAATCGATTAACCATGTCGCGTAGCGGTGAAAAAATACTACCATCCCCTCTCACCCTTTGGGTGTCGTAAAATGCGACTAACGGACTAAATAATGCACAATATCTAACAGCAAAGAGCGGCGATGGAATCACAACCTGTCACGCTGAGCACATGTCGCACCCTCAGTGGATAAAAGGCATAAGTCGAAAATAAGAAAAGAGCAAATAATCCTTAGATTAAAACAAAAAGGGAAGATACGGCATGCTCCTACTTGTAGTCATTCAAAATATAGTCCTACTCAACTACATAAGCAAACACTCACACACGCACACCTATAAAGTGTAAATCGAGCGAGCGAGACAAAGCGGTAAGTTTCAATGTCAGCGCGAGGGAGTCAGCGAGTAGCGCGTTGACGTCTCGGTCGCTTCGCAACAGACGAGTACGTACGACCGATTCCGACGCCACTGCGGAGTAGCGTCTTTCTCTTTTTCACACAGTAGAATATCCGCAATAGTGCGATGTAGCCTGTTCGCTCGGCAAATTGTGACTGAAGTGAAATTGTGCCTTTAGGCCTAATTTTGACGGCTCACTCACGAGACGCTAATGCCGTATCTTCCCTTTTTGTTTTAATCTAAGAAATAATCTGATTATTTGGCAATATTGACTTTATTTTTAATCGTAGAAACTTTAATCAAACATCAAAAAAAGAGAAAAAATTGTCATTTTTATTATTAGTATGAATGTAAGGAGCTTGTATAGGTACAGTAGGTAAGCACGTAATGGGTCTATAATTTTTCGGTTTCGGTACCACCTGATTTATGGAACAGAAAAGTGACACCAGTTAACAAACTTGAGAGTGAGTTGGCTCTATGGCATCTTGAAATTGTGTTGCCAGAAACCCGTGTGAACATCTATACCATTTTATTCAGAAGCTGTGCATTTCGTCCGGCCCTGGACATTTCCAATTTTAGGCCATAAGGATAGCACAACTTACCAGCTGTAGGTACTAATAAATGTATAGGGCGTAGGTGAGGTCTCGATAGGTTCACACGCCTCTCTAGTAACAATCATCCATTCATCTTCCGTGTGTTCGACGGGCAACGACCAAATGATGCGTCAGAAATTAGTCATGCCATTAATATCAGGCAGCTTCCCGTCGATCACACGTTGATCAACTCCTTCCCGACGTCTGTATACTTTTCTTTGGTCACTTTGAAAGAGATGATTTTTTTGGTATCGTTTTTGTTAGGAATTAAGTAATTTTTTATATACTTACTTACATACAATTTAACTAGCTTTTGTATCAGTATTACTGGTTAACCCCATAACCGTGTCGCCTATTGGTGAAATAACTCATACTCCCTCTCTTCCCTTGAGTGTCGTAAAAGGTGACTAACGGACTAAAGACTGCACAAACATTCAACAGCATAAAGCGATGGACTCACTACCTATCACGCTGAGCACATGTACAGTCGCTCTTTGGTGAAAAGTGGACTATGGCAGAGGACTGCTTTTGCAGTCCTCATTGCCTATAGTCTCTGACGAACTCTTCGGGGATAATAGTCGTGATTATATATTTATTACTGCGTGCTTATATACTTTTACATAATGAATAAAAAATTAAACATTAGTGATATAGGTAATTACTTGTGATTAATTTTTAAAAGGTTTTTAGGACTCTATTAATGCCTACATTGTCATTTAATTAGCAATTCGCAAATCTTCCAAAACTTTAATTAAGTCCGCTGGCTTTCCACTCGACGTATTCACTCTTACGTAGGTACTTACCGTCAACTTCCGCGCCGATGCGATGTGCCGATGTGTGTGTATCTTACGTTTAGGTGCACCGAAATATTTTGAACTAAGAGCTAGCTACGGAAATAGGTATACAATTTATAGAGCAACGAAATCCCTCTAGTTAGTATGCCATACTATCATTATTTATTAATTCGAGCGCCTGCCAGCTTTTCAGCGGTGGGTGTGAGAGTGGATGGGCAACGAAGGGCTTGTAAAATCAACTGAAGGTATACAATTTATAGAGCTCTGAGTTTGGTGTGATATAATAGCTAATTATATATTTAATTCAAATATATCATTGCCAGGCGTTTTAGTTGGGGGAAAAGTAGTGCCAGGTGACGTCCAAGGTGCGGGAAAAAGTGCGAAATTCGACTCATTTATAGAGGGCTGGGCCCATGCTTTTTCATTAGAGTGGACCTTCAGAATCGTGTGTGCAAAAATACAGGCGCGAATATTCAGTCGATCACCCCGCCAGGCGACGACAAAGGGCAACTGGCTCCAACTCGCGCCGCTCGCGACACCCGCCTAAGAGGGGTTGTAAAATTGTAAAAACAGTAAAAGTTTTTATCTAAATTTATTTGAAGTTCTTATGAACGTATAAACAGTTTTACATCTGCTTTATTTTTTAAAGTTTCTCTTTAGATAAGTATGTGCATTTATGCTTAAATGTTACCTAGTTAGTACAACAAATAAAAGCGTAATAGTGTATACACGACCAGCAGTGTAAAAAAAAATTGATTGATTAAAATCATAATATTAGTTACTTTCATACTTTTCATTAAATCTTAGCGAATAACATAGCAACCGGTAATACACCTTATCCCTCAATTTATTGTTTGCGTATTAACGCATATTCTACTTTTCCCTAAGAAAAATACTCATGTATGTACCTAATCAAAATTCATAAAACAGTCTTTCTTCCATAAAATCGTCAATTTTAACAAGAAAAATATGAAAAAAATACAGCATAATACGTAACTTAAACCTTACTTTTCAATTATGATAAAAATCGACATTTCGATGTAACACGACATACGCCTTTTTTCCACTGCAGGTGCGATATGCAGTCGTTATTAGGTGAAACGTGGACTATGGTAGAGGACGGCTTTTGCTGTCCTCATTGCCCTAACTAACCCTTCGGGGATAAGTCGTAATTATATGTATGTATGTAAATCGAATATGAATAAATATATCAACAATAACAAGTAAGTGAGAAGCTGTGTGTTCCTAAGTTTTTGTTCTTATGCCACTACTTTATTTTTTACTATAAAAATTTATATCTATTGGCATTTTCTTCTTAGCTCCAGTGTTCTCCACGTGTGGATTGCCCGTTCTCCTGTAGGACGGCACAAATATATCCTGTATGCGAATAACCACTGCAAGTCAATGTGGCGATGGATGAAGGACTGTGATGACTTCATCGCAGCACACTTCGTTACTATGGATGATGTCATCAGCAAGATTTTTTTACGATATTATGACGGCAAACGAGCATACGGCCCGCCTGATGAAGAGCGGCCACCGCAGCCAACAGATCGATCCGAAGGCATTACGCGCGCGCTGCCGACCCTGAAGCTTTATAAATTTCACTGAATCTTGTATAGTAGTACTACGAAATAGCTGTTTTGTGGTAGTACCTTGCAGAAATAGGTATTAGGTTAGGGTTGTCGCCATCCAGTTGGATCTTACCATGCACCGTGCGATGGTAAAAAAACATTCCTAACGTTTTTTGCAAAAATAAAACACGACATTGGTAATTGAACAATATAACAGTCGATTCTGTTTTTGAAAAGCTTGTTTCCGTAGTTAAATTAAATATATGAAGTTAGTTAGTTTAAAATAACCTACTCCTTAGCTTCACGGTGACCAAGGCACTGCTAAGGCACAGTGTTACTATTCATACAGTGGGGCAACGAAGGCACAGAATAAATAATAGTACTACGTACGAAGGTAATTTCGCAGAGCAAGGGAGGGGAGTCCGCGGAGAAGCGGGCGGTGTGGCGAGCATCCCGCAGTTTCGCTGGGCTACCGTGAATGAGAGTCACGTGCGAGTACTGCGTGTTTTAAACGTTTTTTTTTAATTTACGTTCAGTTATTGCAATTTAATATAATGGTGCATACAAATTGTTCTGTGTACGGTTGTATGTCGTAGTCGAAACACGACAGGAATACCTATAAAATTTCATAGATTTCCTAAGGACGCATAGTAAGTTTTTTCCATAATTTCGTAATAACTTACAGTACCTACTTTGTCTTTGTTGAAATGTAGGTACTTTATCTATAATCATTATCATCATCATCAGCCTATACTCGTCCACTGCTGGACATAGGCCTCTCCAAGAACACGCCACTGAGCACGATCCGCGGCCACTCTCATCTAGCTCTTGCCAGCCACCTTGCGAAGATCGTCGCTCCACCTTGTCTGAGGGCGTCCTACGCTACGCTTGCCGATACGCGGTCTCCACTCCAGAACTCGTCTATCCCAACGGTCATCGGTTCTGCGACTGATATGGCCGGCCCACTGCCACTTCAGCTTGCTAATCCGGTGGGCTATGTCGATTACCTTGGTTCTCTGCCGGATCACCTCGTTTCAAATCCGATCCCTCAGAGAAACACCGAGCATAGCCCTTTCCATAGCCCGCTGAGCGACTTTAAACTTGTGAACCAGCCCTACCGTCAGTGTCCACGTTTCGGCTCCGTATGTCATGACGGGTAGGACGCACTGATTGAAGACTTTCGTCTTTAGACATTGCGGAATTGGCGACGTAAAGACCCGACGTAGTTTCCCATATGCAGCCCAGCCCAGCTGTATCCTTCTGTTGGCCTCTTTCTCGAAGTTGTTTCTACCCTTCTGTAAAATTTGCCCGAGATATACGTATTCTTTAACAACTTCGAGAGCACTGCCTTGTATTGCAATCGGTTCCGGGACGACACGTTCGTTGAACATAACCTTGGTTTTGTTTAAGTTCATCCGCAGACCGATGCGTCGAGAAGAATCAGCTAGGCCGTTCAGCATGTGTTGTAGCTCCTGCAACGTTTCGGCCATGATGACGATGTCGTCTGCAAATCGCAAGTGTGAGATGTATTTGCCGTTGATGTTGATGCCACGTCCTTTCCAGTCCAGCGTTTTAAACATATCCTCTAAGGCATTTGTGAATAGTTTTGGGGATATCACATCCCCCTGTCTCACACCTCGATGTAAGTGGATATGTTTTGTCTGCTGGTTCTGTACTTGGACGGCCATGGTGGCGGTATTGTAGAGACACCTCAACACTTGGATATATCGCCAATCGACTTGGCATCGTTGCAAGGATTTAAGAACAGCCCAGGTCTCGATAGAGTCAAATACCTTCTCATAGTCCACAAATGCAAGGCACAGGGGCCGATTATACTCTTCGGCCTTCTGTATAATCTGCCGCACTGTCAAAATGTGGTCTATGGTGCCGTATCCTCCTCGAAACCCGGCCTGCTCCGGGGGCTGAAATTCGTCGAGTGTAAGGATGTGAGTAAGGATGGTAAAATATAAATTGTGGGTGAACTGCAGTACTCTAGAATTTTAGAATGTTTTAGAATGAATCAGGGTTTTAGAATTAATGAATCCATGAAGTTCAAAATTTATTGTAGAAATTTGACATTTTGTGGTAGGTTGATCTGCTGACGTCTGTAATTACGCCTGTTTCCCAGAGTGTAAGTTCATAAAGCGTATTAAACACCAAAGCCGCCGACTAGTTGACGGCATATCACGCAATGCAATGCAAGCCGTAAAACCTATTGACGGCGGGTTGTGTAGGCGGCTATGTCGGCGGCTTTGGTGTGAATTGCTCTTTAATTTCAAAAATTTAATACATATAATTATAGTATGCTCACTCAGTTCCAGTGTTCTCGACGTCCCGTAACGGGCGGCCTATCCTGCTGACGGACGGCCACCGTTACAACCTCTACACGGACAAGCAGCGGCGGGCGGTGTGGCGGTGCGTGAAGTACCGGGATGGCTGCCGCAGCACGATAGTCACCTTCGACTGCGCCATCATCCGAATAGCGAATGAACACTCGTTTCATAGTAAAATTATGCGCGAGCGGGATAGAGACACGAATTGACACGATTCTATAGTAGGTGGTGTGTCAGCAAGATACAGTTGGAATCCTGCTTGTGGAAATTTTTTCTACATTTTCAAATTGTAATTTGTTCTCAACAAAATGTTAAATATGTATAAAAATATTTATTAATAAATAATAATATTTATTTACAAATTTTATACCATGTTTATGGATATTATTTTGTTGTTGCGCCCAGTGGAATTTAATTTAGATGGGCATAGAGAAAATGTATGAGTCGTCAGCCTAAATAAATAAAAAGCCTAAAAAAAAGTAAATGAAAAGCTGTGGGTGGTATCTGCCTAGCCTACCCCTCCGGGAAACGGACGTGTTGTTCCCTATTATTTTGCATAAAATTTTATGTCATAATTTAACATAGCATACTTTTACTTATCCTGATCATAGTTACGCACAATATTAATTTGGCATAACTTTTTAGGCACATTTCTTCAACCTTTTAAGCAAAACTACACTATAAGCATAATAATTGTTAAGCATACTAATCTAAAGCCTAAATTTTCTTACGCATAATGATATTTAAGCATAATTTTGATAGGCATAATAATTATATAGGGAAAAAGTAAGTTTTGGAAATTGTGTGTTTGCATTTAATAAAATACTTTTCGTATTTGAAATAAACATGTTGGCGGCTTAGGGGTGGCCCAAGGGCCACCCCGGCCGCACCCTAACCTACTTTTACACTTTGCTACCCAAGTTATATTTTATAAACCTAATACCTACTTTTTGTTTTTCAGATTTAAATTGCTATCAATAAAATAAAAAATGATGCTAAGTCAAATCCTGCTAAAAAGCCAATCCAAATTATAGCGGATTTTGAAACTATAACCCCACCTTCTGCCTTGTACAATCTACCAGACTATCTTTATGCCTAATAACTATTAGCCGAATACAAAATAGGCTTTAAAATTTATGCAAATAGAAATTAGGGCAAAAAAAACATTAGCATAAACCATATTTATGCTTACTGAAACAGTAAGTATGCCAAAAAACAATTATGTAAAAAAAATATGACAAAAAAAAAATGCCTAATTTGTTATGCCAAATTAAATTTGTACAAAAAAAAATTAGTCAAAAAAAAGGAATCCCGTTGCATGTATGTGAAGTCTACGTGCCGAACGATTCTTAGAAGAGCTTTTACTGTCGCGCCTAATAAGATTTACACTTTCATTTTAATTATAAATAAAAGACGATAGATTTTTTAGAACCCTTTGCCTTGCGAATTGGTTTTGCCGACGATAATCGTTCGTCTTTTTACAGCCGCGAAATATAACTTTTGGAAATAGCACTCTAGGGTGTTCCACCCAGGTATTTGAGAAGACATACACTAGAGATATTCTTTTAATGTAAGAGTGTTGGTTGTTAAACTTACTGAAATAAATTCTTTATATGGAAGATGATAGAAAAAATATATTTTGTAAAATCGCCTCGATTTATCATTAACCACCATGGCGATGAACGAATAACAAACGAACAAACTTTAGTGGTTGTGCGGTTGGTGCCGTATTATCTAAAACTATTGACGTGTTCTGCGTTTACCGCTATTTAATAACTTTTAGGAAGTCTCCCCATGTCACCATGTTTAAGTAAGTTTTTCAAAGCTTTGCTTAGCTTACTATTACACTAATTCGTTTTCTCCTCAGGATTAGTCATGACATTTTCGAGGAAGGGAAAGCCGATGTTGGCTAAGGGCAACTGTCGGTACTACCAACACAGCAGTTACAAACACGGCAACCTTAAGTGCCTGTGGGTGTGTGTGAAGTGGAGTACTGGCTGCCGAGCGTCCATCACCACTATCGAAGACGAAGTTATTAAGATGAACGACATACATAATCACCAGTCATTAAATTCGAAGAGGATTTAAAAGTTTTGTTTTATCGACGGTAAAAACTAAATTCTCCTATCTTAAGCTGGCTTCTCACGGGGCGCGAGATATCACAAGTAGCGCCGCGCCAGCTCGCGCCTACGCGCCGCGCCATCTCGCGCCTACGCGCCGTGTGAAGGGAATGGCTCGAGGCGACGCGGGCTAGCGCGTGTAGGCTTGTCTGATCCGCTCGAAGTTGGTACCTCAAAGGCGCTGCGCGAGCGCACTCGTGGCGACTCGAGCGCGCGCGGGGTGGCGCGGATAAACAAGTCGTCTTTTCCTTTGGGACTGTAGCGGCGCGGGTACAACGCCCGCCGGCGGCGCCACCGCACAGTGTGACGGATTTCGGATTTGCGGACATTGGACTTTTTTGTTACATATATTTATTTTCTTTATGCGAATTGATAGCACTAATTAGAGCGATCAGATGTTATTATATATAACATATATGTCGGCAGATGGCCAGAGCTATGCTCCTCGTGTGACTTAGACATAGTAGGTTACGGAATAGAAATGACTTATTACAACAATTAGAAACAATTTATTTTAATCACAAATTATAACAATTAAATAACAGCAAAATTAAAGGCACGACGGTCCGTCAGACAAGGCGATGTTCGCGCGGTGCGTGCCGGAAGCAAAGTGCCGCTCGAAACGCGCGGCAGCCTACACGCCCCGCTCCGACGTTCCGAAAGCGCGCGAAACAGCTGCGCCATCTTGTGACGCTGTCATGTGCTCGCGCGCTTGTGCCTTGTTCTAATCAAATGAGCGCTTTATTTTTCCTGGCGCCGACACGGCCTTCCTGACATACGCACGTCCTCGGGCGTTAGTAATCTGTAAAGAAATAATTGTGAGCAAAACAATTCAAAGCAAAATAATGATCTATTTAGTAGCATTAACGCATAATCCGCATAGTAAATGAATACTAGCGTCATTGGGAGTTTATATAAAGAACGGCGACATTCATAAAAACATCGAACCACATAGTTTGAATCTTAGTGCGGCAAATGTATCATGAACCTCAGCTATATATGGGACGAGACGCTTACAATCCTATGAACAGGATTAGCATACTTTGGATCACCAAAGTACTACATCACCTGGTGTTCGGCTAGTCCCTTGGACTACCGGAACGCCATCCTCGCTCAGCACCACCGTCACTTAATGATCCAACTTCACTTAGCGTTCGGCTAGTCCTGTGGACTACTGGAACACTACCATCACTCAACCGATGTACACTGGCACACGTTGAAACAGTAACTTCTTGAAACGACCCTGTACTCCCTTTACCGTTTTCATTATTACCACTGCCAACCATCTCTCTGCCACCATCTGGTTGTACACAATCACCCGCCGACACGGTCTCAACGTTATTGCTTACTTCTTTACCAGCATTATCATCATCATCACCACAAGCTTCATCACATAAAGCCCCAGCAACCTCGGTCAGTCCGGCTCTGCCTTGAGGAACTAGGCGTAAGCTTTCGTGAGGATATTTGTAAGTCCTGTTCGTACCATCAATATTTTGCAATTCGTATCTGTCATTTTCTAAGGCCTTTGTAATTATAAAAGGTCCTCTAAACTTGCGGTCCAGTTTAGTTTGGTTTCGCTCACAACATTTAAGGAATACAAAATCACCTTCAGAAAATAACCTAACTCTAGCCTTAGTTTTGTTAAAACGATCAACTTCAGCCTCTGAAAGTTTTTGAATGTTTTCATGAGCCGACTGTCGGACTTCATTAACATTGGACCTACTAAGAAGTTCATCATCTACAGAAATTTTAGAAATTTCTAAAGGTTGAGTATTAATACCAAACATTAGTTCAATGGGTGAATATCCTGTGACTCTACATTTAGTGGTATTAAGAACTAACTGGACTTCTCCTAACTCTTCTCTCCAAACGCTATCGGTGCTGTTCTCAATTATGGTTAGCAAATTTTTAAGAGTCTGCATTGTTCTTTCGACCTGCCCGTTTGCTCTACATGCACCAGTTGCTATTATATGAAGGTCTATATTATTTTCAAAACAAAACTTCTTAAACTCTGTACTTATAAAGCATCGACCTTGATCAGCAATAATTCTTTTTGGAGCTCCAAACAGTTGAACACCTTGTCTTAATGTATCAACAGCACTGTTAGCGTCTAAGCTTAAAGTATGACGCAACAAAACATATTTAGTGAAAGCGTCGATTAGTACGAAAACGTACTCTTTTCTTTGACTTTTCCCACTAAGTTTACCACTAATATCTACATGCAATGTATGCCAGGGTACAGCCAACTTAGTTACGGGATGTAATCTGATTTGTTGAGCACCTGACGGACCCTTGCAAGCTTTGCACCACTATACACGCATCAACAAATTTCTTAACAGCCTTAGCCATACCCGGGAACCAGTAAATGTCATATAACTTATCTAACGTCTTCTCATAACCGAGATGTTTTAACTCTACGTGAACGTGATTGATGAGGGACCATGCCAAAGATATCGGGACAATAGGTAACCATTTGCTGCGCTTAGAGCGTTGGACCTTATCATGCTCTGGGGTCCATTTTATTTCACCTTTGTGTTGAACTAGAGGGTAAAGTGGTGCTATTAGAATAGAAAATTTGGGAATGAACTGTCTAAAATAAGAAGCAAGTCCTATGAACTGCCGTACCTGAGTGGCAGTGCGAGGCACAGGAATACCTATAAGAGCTTCTATTTTATTAGGATTAGGTCTTAACTCCCCGGACTTAATAACATAACCCAAATAAGTGACTTGAATTTTCAAAAAACTGCATTTTTTCATATTAAGAGAAAACCCTGCTTTACTAAGGTCTTTAAGTACCAGTTCTAAACGATCTAAACCTTGTTTTATAGAGACAGATGGGATCAAAACGTCATCTAAATACACTAGAGCGAAATCACAGTTTTTCAGAGCCTTATTTATGCAACGTTGAAAAACGGATGGTGCATTTTTTAAACCAAATGGCATGGCAGCGTATTCAAATTGCCCATCAGGCGTCACAAAGGCAGTGCGCTCTATAGAGTCTGACTCTATAGGAATACAATGAAAACTTGATGTCATGTCTAGAGACGTGAAATATTGAGCTCCGTGAAGTCTATCGATTTGGTCACTTATACGTGGGAGAGGATAATTATCAGAACGCGTATTTGAATTTAATTCTCTATAGTCGACTACCATACGCTCACTACCATCCTTTTTTTTACAAGTAGGATAGGGCTTGCAAAAGGTGAGCTACTTTCTCTTATGACACCTGCTGCTAGTAACTCTGCAACTTTGTCACGTACGATTTGTCTTTCAGAAGCTGACAGCCTATACGGGCGCCTCTGAACTATTTTGTTTGGGTCCACTAAATCTATTTTTATAGCACCCGTAGTTACGCGTCTACTTGGTGTCCCTTCAACAAAGCTGTCAGTGAATTTATTAAGAACACAGAAAAGCGCTTTCTTATCACTAGCGCTTAAGTCTGTATTTAGTTGAGGTTCCGCTATATTAACCTTGGCACAAATTAAACTTTGACGGGCTTTTAACACAGAAACCCCCATGGAGTTAATTTCTATATGGATTCCTTTTTCAATCAAATCACGTCCCAACAAAATAGGCTCCACTAAGAGTTCATCAGCAACTACGTGAAACAGAATCTCTATCAGCAACCCCTTAATATTAATATTGCATAAAATTTGTTTAAAACATTTTACATCGACATTTCCTAATCCTACAAGAACTACCGGTTTCTGATATTGTATTCCCTGAATCCTTTGAGCGAAACTGCCTTTGATTAATGAACACTCTGACCCAGTATCTAGAAGAAAATGGCAACACATACCTTCAATCTCAAGCTCACCGGTTACCGCTCGCTTGGTACACAGCTTTACGTCCTTCTTGATCCCAGCAGTTTCTTTAGCAGCCGTACACTTGGTGGAAATGTGACCCGGCTTTCCGCACGCATAGCAGATGACTGGTTGCTTCTCTTCAAGGCGAGGTGCACATTTGTAGGGCTGTAAACTTTCAATACGATTTTGAGGGCAGCTATAGAACTTATGACCAGCCAAGCCACAACGGTGGCAATTTCCGCGAAAAGAGGGTAGTCCGCGTGCATCATGCAATCGTGTGCGTTTAAAATCTGAACGAGTATCCACATCATCTGCACGCCTTTTTAAAGTGACGCCTCGTAAAACACGACATAGCTGAGACTTGGAGGTTATAATATAGGCACTCAGTTCGCGTCTGATACTGTAGTCACAATGAGACAAAACAGATATTACAAAACCAGTCAATACTTCATCTGCGAATTCAACTTTAGGTATAGTCTCGATTAATTGCCACAGGCGCATGGCGGCATCTGCTGCCGTTTCTTTTGGGCTAATTTGAAAGTTAATTATTCGATCAAAATAGTCCTGCATAAGCATTGGTTTTGAAAATTTTGCTATGAGTAACTCCTTTACATTTTTCCATGTAATGCAATCAGCCTTAATTTTCGTTAAGCACGTGGCAGCGCGGCCCTTCAAGGCCTGAGTAAGAGCAAGTAATAAATCGGTACCTTTGACATCCTTTTGTTTTATTATAACCTCATTGATGGAACACCATCCCTCGATGTCAGCGTCCGGGTCATCTGGGTCGAATTTGATCAGCGAAGGTGTTGCTTGACATTGTACTCCACTCGACATACTTCGAAGCACCCGAATAAAAACGTCCATGTCTTTATTCATTCCCGGCGTACTCACGGAACCATTGTCATTTTCGTCATTTCCTTCGTATCCCACTTCTGATGTCGGCAGATGGCCAGAGCTATGCTCCTCGTGTGACTCAGACATAGTAGGTTACGGAATAGAAATGACTTATTACAACAATTAGAAACAATTTATTTTAATCACAAATTATAACAATTAAATAACAGCAAAATTAAAGGCACGACGGTCCGTCAGACAAGGCGATGTTCGCGCGGTGCGTGCCGGAAGCAAAGTGCCGCTCGAAACGCGCGGCAGCCTACACGCCCCGCTCCGACGTTCCGAAAGCGCGCGAAACAGCTGCGCCATCTTGTGACGCTGTCATGTGCTCGCGCGCTTGTGCCTTGTTCTAATCAAATGAGCGCTTTATTTTTCCTGGCGCCGACATATATATAGATGTTATTATGGCGAATTGTTTTTATAAATATTATATTATACGAAAAAAAATATATATTAAAAATAAATGTATAGGACGATATCTAACATGTTCTATAAGTATCAAGTCTTGGCAGATCTCAGCATATTTTTCGTAGGGTTAATCTATGGGTGTTTATGTATAGTTCTACATACATAGCATTGTTCCGAACTGCCCCGTTCTCCAGATATATGAAGCTGAACTTAGGTACTTTTTCTTATTTTTCTTAGGGATTATTTTGAATACTAAACTCCAATAGTTATAAAAAAACTGAACAACGTGAATACAATGAATTGTTTATTAATTTGGTTAATTTTAAACCAGACTATTACATCAGGTGACGTCATATAACAAAATTAAAACATGTAAAATTTTAATACAATCAGAATTGAGTCGTTAATAAGTTTTAATTTACAAAATTGGTTTGTATTGTTCCAGCTTAAGTATTCACAATTGAATTATTCTGTGTCGCTAATATCACTTATATTAGCGACACAGAATATATTGTAAGCTTAGAGTCGGACGACGAAAGAAGATTATGCAATCTGTCCTCATTTGACGCAGACCTTGACAATAGTACCGCATATTTTGTCAATTAATTTGACCGTAGTGAAAATGAACAACAATGTCAAATCATCATCATAATCATCAGTCATTGTGTCAACTGCTGGACCAAGGCCTACGCCAAGAATCTCAATCACGACCGTGCGGCTAAAATGTCAATCATGTTATTCTGCAAACTATATGATTATATCATATATCAAGTGGAAAACGTGTAGATGTTTCTAAACTTTCTGTTTTGTCGAGAAACAGCAGCCTTGTTTGTAAAATTATACCCGTGGTATAATATGCCTGCTAGCGTCCATAAAATACCTATACTGTTCGTTGATATCAAACAATCGAATACTAAGAAAACTAGAGTTCGTTGATATCAAACAATCGAATACTAAGAAAACTTGATTTTATTGGTTTACTTGGATTTAATTCTTGAAAGTGTGATTTTTCTCTTGGTTTTGCAACAAACATTACTTATTCTTAACATTAAGGTGAGGTTCTATCAATAATCTATGGATACTTCGCCTGAAGTCGCCGCCCTAGCTGTGGCACTTATCCAGGCCGGACACAGCCAAAGAAATGTGAGTGCTCAACTTAATTTAAGTCGATCTGCGGTCCGAAATGTTTATCGGAGGTACGTAGAGACTGGCGGCTTTGTTCGTCGCCAAGGAAGGCCACGATCTCGGGTCACAACTGAAAGGCAGGATCGATTCATCGTGACGACCAGCTTGAGAAATCGTCACCTTACCTCCATTGAGATACAAAACCAACTTCGCGACTTCCACGGAGTATCTGTGAGCGCTCGGACTGTTCGGAGAAGGTTAAAAGAACGCGATATGGTACCACACAAGCCAGCTAATGACCCCAAACTAACGCGAGCCCACCGAACAGCGCGTCTTCATTTCGCGCGCACTCATTTAAATTGGACTCAGCAGCATTGGAGCCGTGTACTCTTTTCTGATGAGTCTAAAATTGCGTTACATGGCAATGATGGAAGGAAGAAGGTCTACCGACGTAAGGGAGAGCGTTTTGCACAATGCTGCTTTGAAGAGAGGGTTGCTTATGGCGGTGGCTCATGGACTGTCTGGGGCGGTATATCCGCGAGCGGCAAAACTCAACTTGAGGTTATTACGGGACCACGGCTGCCAACATCAAATGCTGAAAGGTACATTTGTGAGTGCTTAGAACCTCACGTGATGCCATACGTGGACCATGTGGGCCCAAATTTGGTTTTTATGCATGATAATGCAAGAGCCCATACGGCCGGCATCGTCAGGGAATATCTTCGGGATGTGAACATCACAGTTATGGACAGGCCAGCCAGAAGCCCAGACATGAACTCGATTGAGCACATGTGGGACGAGCTAAAAAGACGTGTTAGGGCTCGTCAGCCAGTTGCCCAGACGATGCAGGAGTTGAAAACTGCCATAGAAGAGAAATGGGAGATGATCCCTCAAAATTTCATAGAGCGGTTGATAAACTCTATGCCTAATCGTATGAGAGCTGTCGTAGATGCCCATGGAAGCAACACGCGTTATTAAATTAAACCTTTATTTGATAAAACATCTTTTTTATTCAAAAATCAACTGCCTTCGTCAAGGCGCATACCCGACTTGTTAGGCGTAGCTCCATGTCGTGTGGTATTCTGAATTCAAATTTAAAACAATACGATCGCAAAAGATGGTAAAATGTATCAGGTTTAAAACTGCATCAATAGTTTTTGTTCAATCTAGCAATCATATTTAAGTAGGGGCCATAGAAACCGGTGGGCCAATAGATGTGTCCAGAAGTGTATTTACAAAAAACTTGCTTTAATAACATCTGATCGCCTTAATTAGGGCTATTGATTCGCATAAAGAAAATAAAATATTTAACAAAAAGGTCCAATGTCCGCAAATCGGAATCCCACTGTGCGCCGTGAGAACGGGTAGCGCCTGTTGTGCTCGCCTGTTGGCGCATGCTCGCTTGTACAAATCGGCTCGGGCGGCCGGGGCGGCGCGGTGCGACTTGTGACATCTCGCGCTGTGAGAAGCCAGCCTTACACCTAACTTTACAGGAGGAAGAAAAAACTTAATATCTTTTTTGTTTATAATTTTACCGATATCTGATGTTCTGAAGGATTATTTGTTATCTGATTATTCAGTAGTGTTAGAGGATTTAAAGTTAGTGTAAGTAAGAAGATATTGTTCTTTGTACTGTGTCGTGAATTTTGAAGATAGGACGATTTCTTAAAATTATTAGTTGTTTTATTTAGCTCTGTAAACAATCTTCTGTAGCATTAGAAACCTTGATGTTAATTTTAAAAAATACCAATGAGCACCTACTGTATGACATTAATTAATCATGTTTTTGTAAGATAGGAGCAATATCTCCTATCTTTGTAACGAATCCCAAATGTAGTTCGAGTTAGAAGAAATATCAATAAAATGGGGCAAGATTTAGTAAGTAAATATTTAGCTGAAACTTTACAGAACATGCAACCCTGCCATGCCGTCAAAACGTTGCGCGGTTGTTGTCAGCAGTCGCGCGAACGCAGCGCTCGAGTAAACAAGTTTAATTGGGTAGATAGGAGATATTGTTAGCAAAAACACGGGCGTAACAGATAGGAGTAATTTCTTTGAGCAGAAGGGAGGTATTTTCATAAAAAAATTACAAAATATAAAAGCTGTATTTTAAGAGCTATTTCTACAAATCAAAGTAATCACCTAAACTTGACAATAACGATAGGAGGTCTTTACACGTTACCTAAAATAAAAATTTGTATCTAACTACTGATATCAGAAAGTCAATTTGCACAAAAATTTAAGATAGGAGGAATTACTTCTTCCCCGTCGATATAATGCTATATAATGAAGGTTAACCTTTAGAAAAAGGTAATTTGATGTCAACCATTTTTTTTACGTTTGTAGAGTACGCGCATGACGCGCGGTAGTGAAGCACTTATGATTATCCAATGAATACTAACTAATAATGTTAATTTAATTACTTTTTAAATTATTTGTATTATCAAATCAAATCGATACTTTAGAGCACTTTACTAGTAACTGTGCCTACTGGTTATTGGAATTTGTTTTGTACTGATTACGTTCAATGTTATAAAAAACGTGAAAAGTATGTCGGTAAGTTTGTAAATGTGCAAACGTTACTATCGCGTTTGATATAAGTTTTGACAGATAGATCATAACGCTAAGTAAACAAGATCGAGAATTAAAACTCTTAACTCAAACGCGATAGTAACGTTTGCACATTTTCAACTTACACTCAGCGTTCTGATACTTACAAAGTGTGATTGCCTTTCGATACCTACGTAACTATTGTTATTGTAATATAATATAAGTATTATTATAAGAACGATTTGATTATCTGAACACTAACTAAGAAGATGTAATCACTACGTTAATTACATTGTAAAGACAATACCATACATAATGTAACTGCGTATGTGAGTGCTTGTTTTCTGTTTTGTGAACTTTCTGAACTTTGTCATCATCAATGGCATAGACAAGACAGACCTATGTCTATTCGACCTATGTCCGAAATATTAAAAAGACTCTCAATATCACTATTGATATTGACAGTCTTTTTAATATTTCGGGTTATATAAAGGCTAAGGAGTCGGGGACATCCTGACAATGCTTGTTTTTGTTGTCTGTTAGTATTGTCTATGTCTATGTATAGTTTCATGTAATTTGTATGTGTTTCATGTAAATCTGTATGTTGTTCATGTACCGTGCACCGACAGGCCCCGCCTTATTAGAAAAGCGTTGTTGTGATAGGTACGTTCTGTTCGCAACAATACAAGCCGAGGCGGGGTCCTGATTGACAATAATTGTCTTTTTTATGTTTGTTACTATATTTTTTTCTTTTTGTCAATAAATGTTTCTCTCTCTCTCTTTTTCTCTCTATTGTATAGTTAAGAAATCAAAGTGTCTTCCATGATAATACAGTTTTAATTTTAATTATATTAATCAAAATGTTTAGACATTTCTGATGAGTTCCGCCGTTTACTGTAAACGGCGGAAATTAACCAACTGAAAGGGGAAAAGATAGGTACAATAAATTTGCACTAGCTCAAGCCAATTAGGCTGCAAGGCGTCACTGTACACAACAAAAGCCTGTAATTATTTAAAAAACAATAATTGTATTGTAATATTTGTATTATACAATGAATAAAATTTCCAGGGCCGCGCGGTGCAACAAGGGTCCGAAGATCCAGTGGCTCTGCAGCGCGTGGTCCTGCTCCGCTGCTCCGTGTTTACCTGCTACAAGGATATCCTCAAGGCTTCCGTTGAACACATTCACTGGGTAATGAACGCTCTTTACAATTTTGTTCTCTTAGTAAAATAATTGATATAAGTATTTTTCGTGGCGATGTGTAGTGTCTCCGTAAAGTTTGGAAAGTAATACATTTACTTACTTATGTTTGTCTTAATCCTGTAGGTTATGAATTATTTATTAGTGGTCTTTTAAAAAATGCCGTTTAAAATGTAAAGTAAAGTATAATTTCGATTTTCAATTTTAAACATACTTTAAGATAATATTGTTTCAATTATGCTTCCTTTTTATTTCTATTCACATCTTAGGGCGCTTTCAATTTAGGAAGGTTGTTCCAAATCCTATCATTAGATGACTCTTGTTACCATGACGACGAACCTCAACTGTATGGAAATAACAAATCGTCCGTTAGCAGAACCGCAAACGTACTGCAGCATTGAAATGAAACACTTTTTACGGATTAACTCGCGTTTAGTTTACTATAACATAGTTTTTTATATTATCCTGACGTTTCGAACCCTTTACAGGGTCCGTGGTCACAGGGAGATTTTCAGTATATACAAAGTACTCTGTGAGGGAGACTGAGGTGTTGGTCGTCTCATAGTTAGAAGTTATTTGCCTACCGTCAATCATTTTTATATTTAACCGGGTGCGTTCAGATTTACACAATACGAGCTAACGATATTCCTTTTAGTAACCTTTCTTGTTTCGTACCCTCGCCAAATTTGATTAATATCTCTAATGTGCACACGCGCGCGATCAACCAGCCCAGAACTGTCGAGTTTCTCGATATTAATCAACCCATATACACAAACGATAAAGTTTGACAGGTATTTGTTGAAGAGGTCTGACATTTTGGGATGGGTTGTCCTGCTGGCGTCTGCACAGACACACCGATTGTAATAAGATTATGTAACATGTGCTGATGTAGAAGTGTAGGCAGAACATCATAGACTGCAATTCATTTTTGATGAGATTGAGGCCAAACGCAACGTTGTTAAATCAAAGGATTTAAGTAAAGTGAGATTAACATAAACTTATTTCGTCTTATATTATTTCAGTACCAATTAAGTACACTACATCGCGGTTTGGTAACCCGATCATCCAAATCGGTATGTACCGTTTCAACCGGCGGAACCATCTGAAAGGACCAAAGATACAATGGCTTTGTACCAGCTGGAGCAAACTCGGATGCAGAGCGTCACTGTACACGGCTGGAGACGAAATAATCTTCAACAAGAATCAACACAACCATTGATTTCGGAAATAATATGAAGAAGTGTGTTAATATTTAATGAAAACAAGTAGTTCTAAATAGAGAAAAATTAAAAAACTTAATTTAACTTTAAAATACAAAGCCGGATATTTAATGTTCACAGAATAGAGAAAGTTTTTGACATAAGAATGACAGCCCAAGTCAGTTGAGCAGAAGGCGCGAAATTTAAATACTAGGTACAACACTGCTCCTAAATTTAAGCCTTCAAAAAAAACATGTTTAATTTTAAATAGACAAAACAAAATAACTGAAACAAAACTGAACAACATACTTAACCGCCATTAACTACATTGCTAGACTTAATTCCAATTTTATCTCTTAAATAACAAAACTTTACTTTAAATAATATCAGCATATTGTTCATCACTGCACACATAGTTTAATTCAATAATTTTATCATAGTTTTTTTCTTTAAGGAAATGAAACTTTATGTCTATATGTTTGCATCGTTTGTGAAAATTAGTGTTTTTGATTACACTGATAGTACTTCAATTGTCTAAATTTAAACGCACAGACTTTTGAATTCACCTACATAAATTCTGATTCAGTGGTCGATAGAGCCACTGTCTGTTGTCTCTGACAGGCCCATGTTACTGCTCCTCCATTTTTAATAAAAACATACCCAGTGACCGAACGTCTTGTATGAGGGTCATTAGCGTAGTCTGCATCACTACCCTGTTACAAAATTGGGCTCAGATGATGGTGTGTAGTACAGGCCATACTCTTTAGTTTCCTTTAATTACTTGAAAATTTTCTTTACAGCATTCCAATGAGTTTCATTGTAAGAATTTAAAAATCGACTCACCAGGTTTACAGCAAAAGAAATATCGGGTCGACTTACTGTGGCAAGGTGCATCAATGATCCAACGGCTTCCCGATATGGAATGTTCTTTTCTGTTTCACTTTCTTCTTTTTTAAATTCAGTATGTGGATCAACTAGAATGCTGTTAGGTTTAGAATTATTCAAATTAAATTTATTTAATAGTTTTTCAGTATAGCTCGATTGATGTATGAAGACACAATTGTCAAATTTCATTAATTCCACACCAACAAAATTTCTGAGTGGAAAAGTTTTTACTTCAAATATTGACTGTAAGTCATTAATTAACTCTTTTAGGGTGACCTATCTTTAGAGATTATCAGTCCGTCGTCGACATATAAACACAGATAACATTTTGCTCCATGAATGGTGCCCACATCACACACTGATCAGCTTTACTAGTGACTAGCCCAAACTTCTTTAAAACTGAATCAAATTTAGAACTCCAGCATCTGGGAGATTATTTTAAGCCATATAATGATTTATTAAGCCATACCTTCTTAGTCTTGCGGGTTAAGCCTTCAGGTACAGTCATATATATATATATCGATTATGGAAATATGAATTAATGTATGGGACAAAGGTCTTCTTTTCAGGAGAAGCAAAAAAACAAATTTTATTTTTAATAATTGCTTGTATTTTTTCACTTTTTATTCTACTTACTTGTTGTCTATGGCAAAGTTGCTTAGGTTTGAGAGCTCTATAAAGCTAAGCAAGTTAAACTAAGAGTATCTTTATGGATTCCGAAATAGTATGTCTCTTTCATTAAAAATAAATGTAAACCTTAATTTCATTTAACACAAAATACTCTGCATTAATGTAATAGTCATATTGACAAATATAATATTAGTAAATTTTGAAGTAAGGTACCCTTTTTGGTTTAGTTATTGATGTATCTTAACCAAATCCTATAATAAAATTGTACTTTCAAAAGCAAATTGGTTAATTGATTTACTTAAGATAAAAAAATATTGCTATCCTTGTGAATTTTATTGTAAAAACATAAAATGAAACTAAGATTAATCATTAAAATATATAATCTAAAGAAAGTATTTTCCAAAATTTCAAGTTCAATAGATTTTTTAAGCAAGTACCTAGTTAATTATGGTTTTATATTAAAAAAAATTAGATTAATTTTAATTTTATTAAGATACTATAAAAAACTTAAGAAAGATAATAACAATGTTCACACTACCTACTATTTAATACTTAACCATATTAATTAAAGGCCGATTGTTCCAAAGTCAGGTAAAATTTAACCGTAGAGTAAATTTTATGTAGGTAATACGAACGATGGTTAAATGTCACGTCAAATATCAAGGCATTTAACGATGGTTAGAGCTTACTCTACGACTAAATTTAATTATGACTTAGGAAAAATCTGCCTAATGCGAAAATACTAAGTACAACCTGATTATTAACTGCAGCAGTTTGCATTATAAACAATCCAACGAAACATTATAAACAACATAACAACGTTATCAACAATCCAAAAAAAAGCTGAAACAGGTCGTGATGCGATTAATAATAAGAATGAAAATCATAAACATTTAATTAAGTGGAGGAACTTATTCCCTACTTCAGTATTCCTCATCAATCTCATTTAAAGTGTCTTTAATTTTATTTTAATACTTAAGTATTCCTTAAGAAAGATCCCACCGATCGAAAGGCTTCATCATAAAGATTATTTTTTGCTAAGTAACATAGTGTCACAAATAAAAGGAAGACCATGTATTTTAACATTTTTAATACAAAATTAATCAATTTATGTATGTATTTATTTCAATGTCCTTACGGCAATGTCAGCTTTTCATTTTTCTGAACAAAATTTCATATCAAATGTTAAAATTCATGGTCTTCCTTTTATTTGTGACACACACCCGTTAAGTAGCGAGCCCCTGAATCTGATAGGTAGCGGCTCAGGTTTAAGATGGAAGACTGCGGGACCAAATTTCTTTAACGATTCTGACCTAAGTGTGTGGTATGTAGTGCTAAGACTCCGTATTTTCCGTATATAACCAGGTGTTTCGAGAAGCTCGTCTCGCCCCCAGGATTTAGAGCTGTGCCCTAAAGCCTGGACGTGAGGCCCGTATCCTCGTGGGTCCCAGCCGCAAGCAACCTCCCGCGTCGGCTGTAAGGCGAGCTGACACCGTCAAGCGGACTGGCAGGCGTGGACGGTTTTTTAAATACCCAAATTTTTTTATTACCTTAACTTCTTTTTTAAATTCCCTATTTTTTATTTAGTAGGGTATTTATACCTTACTATTACCTATATCAATCCAACTACAGCAAGCGTTACTAAACTTATAAAACTCCTCAAGATCATCGAGTTCGACCTGTGTTGTGAAATTGTCGGTTAACGTCGTTTCCCAGGTCCGGATCGAATATACGGTCCTGGCGCCCATAATTCTTAATTTTATTTCGCTATAACCCCACGGTTCCACAGTTTTAGGTTTTTATATGGTTAATCTGGTAAAACGCTTACTTACTTTAATTTTATTTTAAAATACCCGGTGTATTTTAATTTTCTTTTCATACTCCGGACGGTACTGGTTTTATCCCAACCACTCACGACCATAGCTCTTACTATATTAGCTGGCTGGTTAGGTAGTAAAAGGAACCCTGTAATCCAATTTATTTAAAATTAAAATTGTCATAGACCCGCTGGGTCACTTTTGACCCATAGGACTTTCTTATGTTTTAGGGTGTGTAATAGCTTCGTAAGAAGGTTTAGATTGATTTAGACAATAAATTAAAGGTGATAAAATTATTAGAAAATTTATTTAAAATTAATTTTACTGATAGTTTTTTTTGTATTTTCGGCTAAATAAATTAAAATAATTAATGTAAATGCTAACCACCTAACTTAATATTTAAGAAAAAATGGTACCAATCCCTAACTAATAGTAGTAGTAAATTAAAATTTATATTTATATTTTTTTGTTATTGGACGGAATTTAAGGTATCTTAGCTGTGTTCTTTTACATTAAACTACCTAGCCGTTGACATTTTTGATTTTATTTTACAAACAACCCAGTGAAGCTTGCGTTTGGGATTTTCTTCCTTTTCCCCAAGAGAGATAAAATCTCGAAATGTAACAATATCTAATAATATAATCCCTAATGGTAATTTGAGAAAATGATTAAGGATACTAGCTGCCCTACTCCTGTAGGTCACGTGATAGGTTAGAAATTTAAGACAATTGCGAATTACAGCGTAGTAGTAGTAATTTAGTTATTTCTTTTTATTAGACAACAAATTGTCTAATGAAAAAAATAACCTCGAAATTCAAGACAATCGCTACGCTGCGCTTTGCGATTGTCTTAAATTTCTAACCAATCACGTGACCTACAGAAATAGGGTAGCTAGTATTGCTAGAAATTGATAGGTGAAATAAATATATAGGTATATATTGTGATAGTTATGATTTTTAAACTTAGACTAGTTGATTATGATGTATTCTAAGCAGTATGTATTTTAATTATTATAGATTTTGAATTTTATATATTGTCAGTTTATGCATTTAAAACTTATGCCATTTAAGTTTATGTATTTTGAATATTTTGAACTTATGCATTGTAAACTTATATATTTTAATTTTATACATTGTGATACGTACCCTTCACGTTAGATGTTTTGCAATTTGTTTTAATTAAACAAGTTGTTAACCGCAACTTCATCCACGTGGTTTCTAAAAAAAACAAAACGTCGTCAAGTCAATGTTTATTTATGTTTGCTACTTTCGTATACGGTTTAAGGTACATACTTAAATAGTTTATCTGGTAATATTAAACTTTATCATTTTCCATATAACTGTCAACATTAAATGTTTTATCAAAGAGACTGTTACTAATTTTGAGAGTTCAGAAATATTTTCCCCACAGGGCAGTCTTTGTCTAGTCTGGATTTTGTATATTTTTTTGGTTGAACGCTTTTGAAAAATGAATTTTACTTATTTAGTTTCATACTTTTTAGGAAATGGGGAACCAGCATGTTTATCGAACCCAAATCGAATTGGATTCGAAATAGTTACTTCAAAGCGCGGAAAACCGGTACTTCTACATGCAGGCTACAAATACAATAAAAGACGAATAAACAAAGACAACTCTACTAAATGGCTTTGCACTGAAAGAAATATATGTAAAGCAGTACTCGTGACAGCAAGCAACAACTTTATTCTGAAAGAAGATGACCACCACTGTGAGCCTGATTTTGTGTCCAATCAATTTCAAGTGGAATTTGAAAAGTGTGTTAAAAAACCCGACAACTGACTATACCGTCCCTGTTCCTAGTGTAGTTCGCAAAACTGTGGCAGACATAAAAGCTAAAGGTCTGGATCTTGAAAGAAAACTGTATCGAAAAAGAAACAAGTTCTTAGGTGTGAAAAAAGTATGTTTTAACTCTTTGAAGAACATCATTGTCCCCCCATGGTTTCAGACGTTTGTACTAGCTGACTACTGCCATTACTCGACTAGGATCTTGGTTTTTGCTGGTGAATATTTTAAAGAAATCTAATCCAACATTTTTCTGCGATTGAACTTTTAAATTTTGAAACTTAAAAGTTCTTGAAACCATTTCAGCAATTTTACACTCTGCATGTCGATTTGGGCAGTAGTGAAACTCACTCTAATGTAATTCCAGTTCTATACGCTCTACTGTCAAAAAAAATAAAAATACATAGGTACAGTCACCAGCATTAAGATGTGACTATCGACGGCCTGCAAAAATATCTGATCATTGGTGGAAGGCATATATATGCTTATAATATGCCTTCCACCAATGATCACATGTTTTTGCATCATCACATCTTAATGCGATGATGCAAAACCAAAACCAAATCTAATACACATAATAAACCAAATCTAATACACTACCTATCTATTATATAAAAATGTATCCCTGTTTCCCTTGGCCACGCCATCACACGTTAACGGCTGGACCGATTTCGCTAATTCTTTTTTTGTTGTTTGTTATTGTCAGGAGAAGGTTCTTATGAAAAAATAGGTAGCTTTTTTTTCGAATTCAAATTCATAAATTAGGCAGGGCAACGTCTGTCGGGTCAGCTAGTTTATTATAAATGAAACTATGTAGACACAGTTATCTACACCAAAATTATAATTACAACAACAACAACAAAACAACACCGAGCAAACCGGCCACTAATAATATATAACGAACGAACGAACCGAAGTAAACAAATGAAGCAAAGCACTTGTATTATTATTTTGTACTCGTATGTGGTATGTAGTGCTAAGACTCCGTATTGTCCGTACAATTCCAGGTGCTTCGAGAAGCTCGTCTCGCCGCCAGGTATTAGAGCTGAGCCCTAAAGCCTGGATGCAAGAACCGTTTCGTCGGGGGTTCCAGCCGCAACCTACTGCGTCTGCTGTAAGGCGAGCTAACACCGCCTAGCAAACTGGCAGGCGTGGACGGTTTTTTTTTTACCTAAGCTTCTTTTTTATATTCTCCATTTTATTTATTTAGTAGGGTATTCATGCCCTTTATCTTTTTTTTAATGCAACTAAAGCAAGCGTTGGTAAACTTATAAAACTTTAAGGATCTGCGAGTTCGACCAGTATTGTGAAGTTGTATATTTACGTCGTCTCCCAGGTCCGGATCGAATGTACGATCCTGGCGCCCATTATTCTTAATTTTATTTCGGTATAACCCCACGGTTCCACGGTTTTAGGTTTTTATACGGTTAATCTGGTTAAACGCTTACTTTAATTTTTTTAATAGACCGGGTATTTTAATTTTCTTTTCTTACTCCAGACGGTACTGGTTTTATCCCAACCACCCACGACGACCATAGCTCTTACCGCTGAAATATTAGCTGGCTGGTAAGGTAGTAGAAGGAACACTATAATATACTTATATATAATATATTATTTAAAATTTAAATTGTCATAGACCCGCTGGGTCACTTTTGACCCAAAGGACCTTCTGGTGTTTCAGGATGTGTAATAGCTTCGTAAGAAGGTTTAGATAAATTTAGACAATAAATTAAAAGTGACAAAATTATTAGAAAATTTATTTGAAATTGACCCGTGGGGCAATTTCGACCGATAGTTTTTTTTGTATTTTCAGCCTAATAAATTAAAATGAGGAATGTAAATGCTAACTACCTAACTTAATATTAAGGAAATATTGTTACTAACCCCTTAACTAAATAGTAATAGTAAATTAAAATTTATATTTTTTATTTATTTTTTGTGTTAATAGTTAATGTTAATTTATGTTTTACTGAGTGGCAGAGCCACGCTGCGTTTCGGCATGCATTGGGCCGGCTCGCCCGGCGTAATAACACCCTCTCACGAATATCCGGCGTGAAATAATGGCACTTGGTGCTGTTTCGTCCAGCCAGTGAGGGTTCCGGAGGCCCATCATCCCCCCCCCCCTCTCACAATTCCTAATCCCTTCTCAACCTTATTCCTTCCTTAAAGGACGGCAACGCGCCTGCGTTTCCTCTGGTCCTCGGGTGTCCATGGGAGGCGATGATTACTCTCCATCAGGTGACCCGACTGATCGTTTGCCTCCTTCTTTTATAAAAAAAAAATTAAACTGAATTGAGGGTGTTTTGGGATTGGTTTTGTTCGTATGTATAAGATGTATACATCTTATTGTGTTCTTTTGGGAATATACTACCTAGTCGTTGAACATTTTATAGTTTTATTTTACAACAAACCCACTGAAGCTTGCGTTTGGGATTTTCTTCCTTTTCCCCAAGAGGGACAAAATCTCAAAAGTAACAATAAAATTGATTTTAGTTTTACTTGATTTGTTGATTTTATTAATTATTTATGGAATTTAGATTAACCGATTTTTATTTATTTTTGAATTTCTAATTTATTTTTAATTTCGATATTTGATTTGATTTTATTAATGTGATATTTTATTGTAATTATATGGGTATAAGTTACCTAAGTAAAAAAATGAATAATTATTAATATTATTATTACTCTAATAATCAAATATTACGAATCAGTTGCTGCCAGTTTACGTGTATCATCGCTACTGCAGTTATATCTACCTATTATGTGTAATGTTTAATATTGTTTTTAAATTTTTACTTTTAGGAGCGGACCTTGAGACATCAAATCGTGGCACAACCATTATTAGGAAGGGTCGGTACCGCTATTACAAGCGGTACTCCACCAAGGGCCCGATGGTGCAGTGGCGCTGCAGCAAGTTGTCCCAGATGGGGTGCCACGCCGCTTTCATCACGTACCATGATGAGATCTTCAACTTCGTCGGCGACCACTGTCATTGAGCCGTTTCTGGCGTATCATCTTATTATTGCTTCGATCTCGTATAAAAACCTAGATACACAATCCTATACCTACTAAATCGTAGCGGAATAATGGCAATACCTTTGACGATTTATGTGTTTTGGCGGAATTGCAATTTTTGAAGAGCTCTTCATCATTTGGACATTTAGCTCGCACACTACTAAACGGATTAAGTAGCTGAACAGATGTTCAGGTTCAGGTTCTCGCTAGGCACAAAAAGAGTGCCTAGCGAGATCGCTAGGCACTCTTTTTGTGCAGACGTTTTAAGACCGTTGATTGTGCATCTAGATTTTATATGTGATCGAAGGTTGAGTAATATATATGATAGATTAAGACAAGTAGACAAGACAAAGAAAAAAACCATTACATTCACTCTTGCTCGTTCACCCATCTCCTACTCTTACACCATGAATAGCGTCACTCTCGATTGTGTGACGCAGATTCGCGACTTAGGCCTCACCCTAGACACAGGCTTAACTTTTAACGGACACATCGTTGAAGTGTGTCCCGAAGCCTACAAATTACTAGGATTCGTCATGAGGCAAGCATCTCGCTCTAAAGGTAGGAGCACTATCATCACTCTTTACTATGCATTCGTGAGAAGTAAACTAGAGTACAACTCTATAGTCTAGGATCCTCACGAAGCTAAGTACAAACTGATGGTAGAAAAGGTTCAAAAAAAATTTGCTCGTTATCTGTACAACAAGCTGTTTGGATACTACCCTTATCTATATCCGTCCCTATTTATAGCAGGCATGGTAGGAATGAACACTCTAGAATTGAGGCGCAAGTGTGCTGTCATGGTCCACTATTGCCTGCTACTAAATAGTAGCATCGACAACCCTACTACTCTGTCGCATTGCTCGCTCATAGCGCTACCGCGCACCGCGGGTGCGGCGGGCGCACGCGTGGCGCTTGCTCGCGGCACCTCTGAAAAGCATCACACACTAAACAGATACGATAATATACGAGACGATACATTCACTCGGAATCCTTCACACTGATGCCTATACGGCAGATGTTATCTGCAGATATATTTGTACACGCAGATAATAACTCACCATCTGTCGGTATATGTCGGTGCTCACAGATACTGTACGATAAAATATAAATTATCTGTGCTGTGTGTGTTGGTTCATATGTTTATATAGAGAGCGATATTGAAAGATATCTGCTCAGATACAGATATCTTACCGTATCTGCGTAGTGTGTGATTAGCTTTGACGCGCACGCAAACCGCTCTTTCGCCCCAACTGCCCAAGCCATCAGGCTACTCAACGCCTTGATTGCTCAGGAACCAGAGGTAGACATATTTCATATGAAATTAAATATGTTTATAAATTATTGTATATGTTTTATAAGTAGATAAATAGTAAAAAAATATTTTTAACTATAATAGCATGCTTGTGTATTGTTTAGCTGTTTGTGTGTTTGTGTGTATTATGTAATGTACTTTATAATTATTTTCTATCTTTTTTATGTTCTGTAATGACCTGTTACACGCTTTGGCGTTGCTGTAGTTAGTAATAATAAGTGCAGAAATTATGCAGTAAATCTGAAAGATACCTAAAAATGTATAATTGTATTTTTGTTTTGGTTAGGTTAAATTAACAAGTTATTTTATCGATTTTCTAGATTATATGCAGTGGTAATGACTAAGCATTTGTTGTTTGTTTATACCAGAGTTTTTAAATAAAGTTCTTATTACTGTAGTATTCCATCAATCAATAGCCTTAGCGTCTATTACAGGTAAACAGAGCAACATTTTAGTTACTGAATAGTCCGATGAGAGTGTGACACTCTATTGTATAAGCTTAAATATCTGGGGATATAAAGTTTAATTTACAGATCAAAATATAGAAGATATGTTAATTTACACTACCTCGAGGCGTGGCAATCCAATTATCATGATGGGTGAGAACCGGTTTTTCCGGGACAACCGATGCAAAGGGGTGAAGGTATCCTGGCTGTGCAGCTACCGGGGCATGACGGGCTGTCGCGCTTCCATCACCACTGTCGACAATGAGTTCTCCGGCTTAGAACTGCCCATAATCATTGAGTTCGAGCGTTTGTGTTTTTACCACTAAGATCGGTCAAGAGCACGAGTGTCGGATTTCTAGTTCGTATATATATTGTGCGCTATACTTCGGCATAATTAATTAGAAACGTAAGGAACAGAGAAGTTGCGCGTCGCGACGCAAACCGCCAGTGGTCGTTGCCGAGCGTATAGCCTGCCCACTGGGGAGGAGTGGAGCTATGCCAATATAAGCCTATAGAATCGTTTCACTATAGCGGATCTTAGATTATATTGGTGAATTTCTGCTACTCCCCTCTCTTCTCTGCTCTAGTGGACAGATGCCTAAAGTTGGCTGTCAGCCTATTGATATTTTCAATGCCGGTAATAATATATTATTAAAAATTTTAAACTGCCTAATCTGGGGGCACGGCAGTACCCCCGCCAAGTCTAGCAAAAAATGCGGTATGGCCGTACCATCCTTTTCTCGAAGCAGTTCAGGCCATTTTCGACCACTTATAACTTCGTTGTGGATAAAACTAGAAGCCTGAATTTTCAGTAACCAAGCAGGCATTGTATAATCAAAAATCAAAATCATTTTTTTTTATTCAGTAAGCTTAAAATAAGCATTTTGAATCGTCTTAACTTAAAATTACTTTTCTATATGGATAGATGGGCACACCCATTTAAGACGTCTTTTAGCTGTGGAGAAGAACGGTCGCAAGAAACTCCACAGCTTTATACTATTATAGAAGTAACGACATTTACAAAACACGGTATAAACACGGTACTTATATTTCAAATTTTATTCAATTTGGACCAATAGTTTAAGAATTATAACTAGTCAAAGTTTCTTCATTTTGTCACTCACTGACCGATCATTAAAACTCTAAGGCACTTCTAGCAGACATAGAAGCTTAAAATTTAGAATACATTTTAGTGTTTAGTGTATAAGTCAAGAATAACTAAAAAAAGTTGCATTTTTGGTCCACTTTTCTAGATACACCAACTGCATAAATAACTTTGTAATCCCATAAAAATATATGTACTTACTAAATAATCTAATTTAATGTGATGTATGTATTGCTTATAATTTACATTGTGTTTTCATGCATAGTCGATATAGTCAACAAATTTGGTATTACATGGATCTCACAACTTTTTACGGTAGAAGAACTGAGTTGTGAGACTTGGTTTTTATACAAGTAAGTTTTTAATGACATCATGATTTTTTTTGAAATCACGTTTGTATTATATTTCAGATACGTTTGTGCTATTTTCAACTCGCGTTTATATTATTTTCAAAACGCTTTTGTATAATTTTTAACTCTCGTTTATCTTTTATTCGAAACGCATTATTTTTAAATATTGTTTACTTTAAACTTTATCCGACCCATACTTGAAACCATTAAGCCTATTTCAATGAAACTTTGCATGCTAAAGTAACATACAGAGATCTAAATAGTTTGTTGAAAATATTTTTAAAAAACGTTTAAGAAACTGAGTTAATGCGATTTTAAACTTTCTATAGTGGACTTTAAGTCGAAATAACTCAGCTGAATAAACTTTTTTTTTAAATGTTTTCAACAAACTATTTAGATCCCTGTATTTTGCTTTAGCATGCAAAGTTTCATTAAAATTGGCTTATTGGTTTTTATAAATTTCGACTTGGAACTATGTATGGGAAACAGAAATGCGTACACCCTCTTAACATTTTCCACTATAACTTCCACTGAAAAATTGCTCCGTCAATTTTATTTTTAATTTGTTTTTATATCATTCAATACACAGATTTGTTTAAAGTAATCCAATAAATTTTCCATTATTAACATATTTTTTGATTTTTGCTTAATTACCTACGTATTGGGAAAAATTGCTCCGTCCATTTTTATACCTTTTATAGTCATATTATTTTATATTTAAACAGATGTATTAATAATCCATCAAATTTTCGAACGTTTAGTATTTTTAACGAAATTATTTATTATGTTCGCTGATTTATCTTGACCGCTCGAAGCTGCTTTGCCCGCACTTTGCACGAAATTAGCTGTATTAATTTACAAAAAGGTAGACAAAATCAATTTTATAGTGCCGTGTCCAAGTTTTACGATAATTTATTTAAAAAGCTATTCTTTAGAATAAGATTTTTTTTACTAAGTATGTATATAAAACTTAATAATAATAAAGCTTCTCGAACGTGTCATAGAAGGCGAAAGTATTTTTCAGTAAGTAATTTATAATAACTAACGAAGAATAAAGACTTCTTATAATGTTGAAGATTTTTTAATTACACAATTTTGTTTGTAAACTTGTCAATTCATTCGATTATTTGATTATTATAGAACCCAAATAAACTTTTTGATAAGTAATAAAAAAACCTTTTAATTTTATAAAAATTAAAAGTGACAACCATAATGCTTTGCTACCTAGTTATCTAAAAAAAAGCGCTAACTAGCTGAGGTACAGCGCTAACTGAACAAAAACTTTTTCAATTATACAAAAATAAGAGGACAACCCTAACGCTCAATTGGCGCGTAGGTGTATAAAACAACAAAAAAGCATAGTTTCCGTACTGCTTTAGCTTATATTAAATACTGTAGTTCGGCCGCGCTCACATACTAGCCGCGCTCGGTGCGTATGTATGAAGATACCAAACTAATCTTTTATTCTACTATGGCCGCGGGACAATTCATTCGAGAAACTTCAATGAGCACAGACGTGTATATCGCGATGGTCGCGATGTTTGGAACGTTAGCAATATAGTTTGTCGACATTTTAATCGCGGAATAATCAAAAGGAACACTGACTTTACTTTAAAAACTGTTGAAAAGCGTCTGGGCCCATAACCTGATAATAAAACGACGGTTGATGGCAACGAACTGACTTTTTTATTAGACAGTAACACAGTAGTACATAGCAATGTATTCTAGATGGCGCTAGTAGTACAGACAGACATATTGATATTTTTACCAGAATTAAATAACACATACAGCGCATTAATCCGGGAGTTATCCAGGGCTTTAAATTCAGCCTCGACCTACTTACTTCTCGACTGTGTCTGCGAATGACTTCTAACAAAATGTTTGTAAATACAAAATTGGAATCATTTACGTCATTGATACTGCATACCTACACTAGACCAGTCAACATTCTCGAGCTCATTTTTAATAGCAACCAGATCTCTGTTGACGACAAAACGTTTTGGATTTAGAGGTTTGGATTTGAGCAGGCTAATGCCCAGAACAACCGGGTCATGATCCGTTATAACAAACTTTCATACAACACCAAGTAAAGTTTTCAAGTCAAGTCTAGTCAAGTCAAAATATATTTATTTAATAAACCCAATTAATAAGTACTTTGAAACGTCCAAATATTTTTTTAACCTACCACCCATTCAGGACATCATTTTTTAACTGTGGTAAAGATCGGGCGCAAGAAACCACAGCGCACAGAAGCAACGACATTTACAAAAAATATATATATATTATATGTCGTTACCAGGTCACAAAATACAAAATATGAATATGAATGTAAATAGTTTAATTAAATATGGTGCTCTATAAAAAGTTCTTTAGTTCCTAGTTGGTTCAGTTATAGCTGGCAGAAGCCCATGCTCGGCCATCAAACACTGGTACTCATCGCTTAGATTACTATTTGACTCAATAATATCAATATTTATGTCACCTGTTATCACAGATCGTAAGCAGCTCATATCTTTTAAGTAGATGTCTAAGGAAGAAAAGAACTTGTCCATGTTTTTATTGAATGGCGAACGGTATATGCCAAGAATATTTATGGTATTAACAATATTTATTGCTAGACAGTCTGTATCGTCTATGGGGGGTGAATAAGCAGTAGCATTCCAGATGTCATTTACTTAAACAACAACTACACTGTTTTGATTGATATTTTTCTCGGTTTTAAATGCAATGTATCCTGGTAAATGTGGAAGAATGAGTGAGTCATGCAGTGAGTGAGCCAACACTCTGTTAATACAATAACGTCAATTGATACTTCCAAACGCTTTAGAGCTACGAACAAGATGCCAATGTTTTTCTGTATACTTCGTATATTTAATAAAAGCATTTTAAAGTTATGTTCCGGTGTAAAAATGTTGCTACATTTGGACGTATCGTAAATTACTTGACAGTTTAATTTAATTAAATCCAATTCTGATTCCAGATCGTGTGTTAGAGTCATCATGACAGGTCAAATTTCTCCACTAGCCACAAATTCATAATTAGTTTCTTATTTTTAAAATTGGGTGAAATTTGGCTCAGTTTTTTTATAAAGAATGGAGGAGAACACCTGTTCTTCGAGTTATGAGTATGCAATAAAGTACCAGGTGTAACGATAAGTAAGTAAAATAGATATCGGTAAATAGATACATAAAGGGGCCATATAATATTAAAAATGCATAAATAAACAAATATTATTTCAATCAGACTCAGGAGATGGGTAATATTATTGGGAGTGCCACCAGATTTAAGAGGCCTATTACATCTCGAATGTGATTTTTGCGTAAAATGCCTATTTTCGCATTTTGAAGTAACTTTGCAGTTGTATTTATCGTTTTTATCGAAATAGGATAATAAATTTGTGCATAATATTACAAATATCCATTCTGTGAGCATAAGTTGAATTCGATCGGCCGGCGCATCCCATTTTGTAGTATTTTTGCAGTTGTATTTATCGTTTTTATCGAAATAGGATAATAAATTCATTATAAAGTCTTTATTCCTCATGAAGTAACAGTTACTCTGGTATAAATTTTGCTCAATAATTTTATCGCAGATAGGAGATATTCACAGTTAATTTATAGCAATTTTCAAAGTTTTTTGGTTTAGAATAAGATTGTTTTCCTATATTAAATCAATGATATCTAAAAATTCCGGGGTTAAGGAGGCGTTTAAGGTCCAAGTGAGTTCGTACACCGTTTTTTTGAGAAGTACCTAACTAACTTTCTTTTATTTCATATTTGTAGATTTTCTTTACAATGCCGCAAAATTTATATAAGAAATAAACCTGTGAATGTGCCGGTTACCGAGGAACAAATCAATAGAGCTAAAGCACTCATTCATAGTTTTGTTTGTGGTGATTGTATCTACTGATAATTCCTAAAATAATATTGTTTTAATTACATAAGATCCTAACACGAATACATTAAGTCTCTAATTATGTTAAGTGTCTCAAAAAACCTAAAATTTTGATTTTGATCCAAAGTCTCTCTTCGAATCTAAGTCATGTTCAGTTATTTGATTGCAAGTTGTTGAGTTGTTATTAGTCATAATTGTTATTAATCCCCAAAGACCAATGAAGAGTATTTTCTAAATTGTGTTATAATAAAGAAACTTTTTTCTTGATTGTTGTGTTTATTTTGATTACAGCAAGCAATGCGCATACTTACCCCATACGCGCATACTTACCCCATATCGGTGCGCACAGTTACCCGCAACACGGGTGAAGTGTGCGCATCTCAGTTTTATGTAAATAAATGTTTACAGAAAATAAAGTACTTCGATTTCCGTTGTGTTTTTATTTCGATTTAGAAGGCTTATAGATGCTTTATGTCAGAGCTGAGCGATTTTCTTTCTAATTGTTATATTTTTTACGTGGCGAGTCCTTATTTACCAAAGTGCGCACACTTGACCTGAATGACTCTAACCTTATTGTAACTTTACTTTTCATACGAATTTTATATCTTGTAACAACGGGTAAGACGGTATCGTTTTGTAGTTTCTATGATATAATTAATATAATTTAATAAAATTAGTGCACTGATAAAAAAATATCCTGTGTATCTTTTTTATTTCGGTCTTGTGTATCGTTCGATATTAGTTTTAAAAAATGTATAGAAAACATTCTGTCGGTGTAATTTAAATCTATTATGGTATTACAGGCAAGGCGAGTACTAGCTTTAACGATCTTTCATCGCTATTGCGGTCTGCTATAGGCGGTCAGGAACAGGGGGACTTCCTTGACCTCGATAATCGAGGACCCTTAATTGACTTGGAGGGACAGCCAACCGACCAACCAAACATCCAGCGGGATGGCCCGCTTCCGCTGTTTAAGGATTTGTCAGACGCACTCACACCAGCCGCTAGCAGCACTCCTAAATCCCAAGGTCGCCGGGAAAATCAGGTAAAATCAGGCTTACCTACTTCTAAGCACTAGTCAGATATAACGTGCAGCTACATGCAACGAAATTAATGAATGTAATTTGTATTAGGTTGTTACTCTCTGTGAGGCGACGACTCAGGGAAGGGCTTTACTAAAAGCCTGCCAGAGAGCAAGCCAGACAGGACGTCTGGAGACCAAACTGCGAAACCAGCTGTGTACATATTTAATTACGCAGCTAACGCCGGCTGACGAAAACGTAAAGCTGCCTGAAAACCACCATCTCCTTCTGATTAGCCAGGATATAGCGCGCCTTTGTAATTCAGAAAGTGCGGCGCTTTACTACTGCCCGTCCATCGCAAGAGGAAAATTTACGCCAAGGAAGAACTCATCCGGGTGGCTGGTGAATGCCCGAAATAACCGGAAAAAAACCCTGATGAGCCTTGGATTCGTGGAGCCATCAGCCAAACTATCTCGTTCGTGTTTTACGGACACCGGGTCACCAGCGCCCCAGTCAGTGCCTGCCAACAACGTTGCAATAGATTTGAGTCACCTGGAAGCGGGTAAGATGCATTAAATAGTCAGCTGTTTCAGACATATATTAATGAAAGCAACCTCTTACTAGATAGCGATGCCAGATACAATCTTCTTTTTTTGAAACCCAGTGCAATATTTATTCCAAATATTTCCTAAAAAGTGCCTTGCTCTCAGTCTTAAGTTACATGAATATAACCCTGTGTCTTCGGCAGTAGTTATTTATCCTTTTAAAAATTAAAATTTTTTAATCACTGTAAAATACGACAACCTCAGGCGGGAATCGAAACATGCACCTTCCGCACTCCGGGCGGCTGCTTTAGCCACTTGGCTACCGAGATCTGGTTTTGTCATTGCTTGATGCTAATGTTTTTAGTAAAAAAAAACATTAATTATTAATTTTCTTTCAGGTGAAGTTGAAATGGTAAAAAGTGCTATAGACCAGCTGAAGGGAGTCATCGTGGGTGTACCCCGGTCAACAATTGAAGAACTGTGGTCGGAGACAGTTAGAGCCCGTCTGTATACATGTTACCACGAAACGGGAAAGGTTCAAGAATATTTAAATACCTATCCTGTCCTAAAGCGATATGAAGGCTGGAGGCTTCTCATTAAAGATTTCGAAGCTCTTTACCCAGCCGCAGCTGACGGGCTTGCTACGTGCAAAGAGTTGGTACCTAAAATTATTATCTACTCGCAAAACAAGATCAAAAACCTGAAAGACAAATTTGTTGTTGCTACCATAAAAACGATTACGGAGCAGTGCATGTTAAGTGGTGAGTTTCTCATAAATTTACTGCTGAATACTATATTATATTTTTGGAACTGACAGTGACATCATATAACTTGAGTACTAATTAACTTTTAGATGTCTGAGTATTTGGGAATTTAAAAACCAAACTCAATCTCTGTAAAATATTTTTTACCAGCATAATAAGTACAATCGACGACAGCTCCACTTACCAATATTTATTCTGATAATTTATTTTTTAATATATTTATTTATTCAGAAAACAATGTTTTCATTGAATACATTTTTTTTTCAGATGATGACGATGTCAAGATAACTGGGACAATAATATTACTGGGCTGCCTCTACAAAATTTCGCCGGCTGCAAGCAGGAAGGGGGGTACTGGAAGTCGACCCGAAGTGCTAAAGAGTCTAGTATCTTTCGTTCCGTCCGAAAATGATGTCACTGGGGCGATACAGAAGCACGCCTTAGAAACACAGGGCTCTTTTCAGCCATTCTTTATTTCAGTTGGTGAGCCATACAACATCATAACCAGTGTTTTCTTCTGCTTGACCGAAAACACATTTTGGAAGTTTAAAAGCTTCCCTGAAGCCTTTGACACGGGTTTTAAAATACTTCACGCAGTTGGTTGCCCATATCCAACGTCATGCTATTCAACCTGGCTCTTCATTCAAATAGCATTCTATCACATTAAAACAAATTATGATGACTACAGCCGATCACTAAAACAGCTACTTCTAGATTTAGGTCTTGCTTCGACGCTGGAGCCATACCTTAAGTTAAAATAATTATGTAGTGAGAGGTATATTTTAAGTATAATAGTAATAGATACTTTATATAATTATAAAATAATGTTGAGAGAATCGTAATAAAATTGATTAAAATGGTAGTGTGTCGCAATTGTAAAAGGTCTTTCGAACTTATCTCTCAACTAGTTCGTCATATAAGAAAGAAATATCCTTTAAATTTTGATCCTTACATTTATAAGTGTGGGGAAGAAAATTGCAGTCGATGCTTTAGTGATGTCCGTCAATTCCGCAAGCATATTCTTGATTTTCTCTGCCTCCATCCAACTGTTGGGATGCTACCGTAGCCAGTAGTGCTAGTTCCTCACCCCCAGCTGTTATGGAAACGAGTGAGTCTGAGTTGTGCATTGGCGATGATAGTATCGATAGTAATCTTGACAGATTAACATGTAGATTTTTAATAAATCTCTATAGCAATCCTGGTGTCACGAGATCGGTTGTTCAATGTTTTGTTTCAGCGTTACAATCCTATTTGCTTGCAATGTTAGTGCATTGCTATTTATGGAAAATGTAATGCAAGCTTCCCTTTAGCGGCATCACATGCTAATCCAGCCAGCAGATGCCAGCCTAATTTTGCCTCTCAAAGTTTACTATGATAATTTCGAAGTTGGAAACCCGTTGGGCGGACATGCAGGGGTTCACAAGTTTTCGGGTGTTTATGTTTCACTGCCAGCACCACCTTCATATTTATGTTTTCAGCTAGATCATGTATATCTGTTGGCTCTTTGTCATTCTTCCTACAAGACGAAATAAGGTAATAAAGCCATTTTCCGTTCTGCCATTATGGAACTAAATAAGTTGCAAAATACAGGAGTATTTATTGACACGGATGTATTTAAAGGAGTTATAAAATTCAAAGTAGTTGCAATTATTGGTGATAGTTTAGGTCTTAATTCCATTCTATGATTTACTGAGGGCTTTTCTGCAAACAAATGCTGCAGAATATGCAACATCGACAGGGCAGAACTGCAAACTTCAATTTGTAAAAATCCTGATTTGCTTAGAAACATGACACTGTACAACGAACAATTAAATATTAATAATATATCTTTAACCGGCATAAAGGAAAAATGTTGTTGGCTAGAATTAGATGGATTTGGTATTTTTTAAAACTTAGCAGTAGACGCCATATACGATTTCTTGAAAGGTGTTTGTCGCTATATTATGACTTACATAATTATATAATAACATAATAAACATTTTTGTAAGCAATGGTATACCATTGCTACTAATATATATTACAGGCTTACTGAAAGAAGCCATGATATCGTTCAATTACGCCCCCCCTCCCACCCCCCCCCCCCCCCCCCCCGATTCAAGTTCAAAACTTAGCAATTGTTTAGTGTTCAAAGGGGCTAGAGTCCGGCTAAGATGCTCAGCTTCCGAAATGATAGTTCTGGTAAGGTACTTTGGACTAATCGTTGGTCGATATATTCCCACTGGCGGAGAGAACTAGGATTTGTTTATTTTATTAAGTACGTAAATTTTGGACATTTTGTTAGCTTGTAGAATCTATGACTTACAGCCGATACATTGAATTGCTTAGTCTCTAAATTTAACTCTTTGTTTATGAAGCCCACGGGGTCACCACTAAAGCCTAAATTACATTTCTTATTACCCTGCCATGCTACGTAAATTCGGCCCAATACAAAACATTTGGGCAATGCGTTTTGAAGCAAAGCATAGAACTCATCATGGTAATGTTTCATGACAATTTAATGATAATGCTTCTGTACAGAACTGATAATTTTTAGCGACGTCCGGATACGTTAATAGTATAGAACGAAAATTTTATACGAAGTTTAGCAGATATATTATGAATATCGTGGTAATATTTCATGACAATAATAATGTTCTTTTATCGAGTAAGTATCAATAATTTCTCTATTTTCATGTTATAGTATTAGTATGTAATGGTAAATCTACAAGGACGTCATGAGAAATTATCATTCTACGATTAGCAGTTCAGAGCCTGCTAATTAATAGGTATGTCATGATAATGTATTATTATGAAATAGCAGACTAACAAGACGTCACATTAAATTATCACGTCGTCAGATATCAGTACTGTTCATGATATATTATAATTTTCGTCAGGATAAAGGATGATGATGTAACGACATGCGTCGGTAAACCTGTAAATTTGTTTAAACAAACGCATAATACATGCTTATAACGATACTTCAGCAGTTTACTGATATAGGTATAATCATGATCAAATGAATCTATTTTTCCCAGTGTACTATGCTAATAAGTTAACAAACCTGTGTTTAGAATGGTTGAAAAAAAACAGGACAGTTACCATTACCTTAGTATCCGATTTTTCGGCTAAGTAGAAGTTTCAGTACCAGTGATTTTAGAAATGAATATATAAATATAAATGAAAGTTTAGAAAGTATGAACCTGTGTCTACTAAAGTAAGTTCACTATTGTTAAGATATCTAAAGATTTTCGTAATTTTTTATTTAACGTAAAGTTAATACAATTGCTTTCTGGTTTTCTGAGCATAGTATGTGTATACAGGAATACTGGTTATTAGACCGGATCTATTTAAAAGGTCATAGGGGAGGTCTTTTGCGACCATTTTGACCCCATATCATATTATCCAATAGTCAACCATTTTCGTGATATTTTAATTTTAAGGTTTATTTAAAAAAAAACCAGTTTTATTTGTTCAAAAATTTATTAAAAACAAACGAATGCTCCGATTTTAATTTTCTATACAGTTTAATAGATGTTACATTCTGGTTCTTAAAAACAAATTATAAAATCATAATAATTGGAATCCATACTGTTTTGGCCATCTACGACTTAGTCGTTAATTCATGTTCGAATTTTTCAATAACACCGCGAAATGTGAAAAGCGTTGCGTCCGCACATCCTTTCCTAATATCCCTTTCCTTCGCCATACTTAACCGCTGGTGTGAGCGAGAAAGCACCACCGCCAATCAACGAGCCGACGGGCGCCCGCGACGGACAGCGCTCTCTGCATTTTTCTTTTCTCGAGTACTAAAAAGTAACGTTTTGAAAAGACACCGCGAACGCGCCGCTCCCGAAAATAATCATAAAATCAGCTAAATTTTCAATAACTAATAATCATAATAACTCGCTCATTAAGTCAAACTGCCCGCGAAGTGAATTTGTGCGCAAAGGGAAGAGGAGATCAGCCCAGGCCATTGCTGGTCGGGTCATCTGCAGTTCCAGAGTTTGGTGAGTCCTTTATTTGTCTGTTTCCTTTCTACTCCCGATTCTACAACGGACAAGACTTCCATCCTGACTACCTACGACGCAGCGCTATTCTTTACTACATCCAATTCTAATAAGTAATAGGTAATTACTCAATTATTCAGCCGCACGCCACAACATTTTTGGTACGCCTTCGAACCGGATAAATACCTATTTATATACATATAATAACCTATTAACCTGTTACACCGCATATTTATTGCACAAATTCACTCATTTATTAATATAACATACACCGCATCATTTATTACACCGCAGTATTTCGTTCCCACGCGTAGGAACCTACCTACACAGCGCAGAGCAACCATATTGGTTTACCTACACTAAACCGTTTTATTTTGTCGTTTCGCAATCGTACTTAATTGTTACAAACACACTGAATGTTATTTGCCGCTTCGTTTTTTATGAGAATAAATTGTTTTCTCGCATATTGAAACTACTCCGCTTATGATTTTCGCCTTATTTGTAGTCATAAACTACCATAATTTAACCGCCCGCACGCGCCGGTCGCTTATTATTAGCTACCTACCTACTTTTCTTTTCCGCGCAATCTACCTATTGCAACCGTAACCGCTATCTTAACTATGGACGCTAATAAAATTAAATTGTTACAAGCTAAAAACCAAGCCATAATAAATAGGCTTTCTACTATTTACGAAAGTGGTAAAAAGATTTCCACCGCTGTTAGAATGGATCTTCGTTCATCGGAAACATTTATGGCCGACTCGGAGTCGCTAAATATTGTTCGCGATGAGTATATCCAGAATTTAGATACAATTAACGAAATTTATCTAAATAATAACGATAAATTTGAACCGGATTATTCGAGCCTCACTCAGTTCGAAGATTTGTTTACTAAAATTATGCGAATTAGGTCACAATGCAATACAAATAACGCTCAGATACAACCTAAACTTGCTTCTATAAAGTTACCGCACATTAACATACCATTATTTGATGGCAAATTTGAAAATTGGCCCGTCTTTTACGAGTCGTTTAAATCAAACATTCACGACAATACCGAATTAACAAACTCGCAACGAATACAATACCTAATGGGTAAATTGACCGGGAGTGCATTAAAATTAACCGCGGGGGTTATCTCGTCTGGGGAAAATTATAGTTCCATTTGGGATAGCTTAGTTCAGAAGTATCAAGATAAACGAGCACTTGGCTCATATTACATGAATATTTTATTTAACATTAAACCTGCCTATAATAATTCTACTTCACTAAACACTTTCATAGAAACTTTTCATGCCGCTGTGTCCGCAATGGAACAACTAAAAATAAATGATTTAAAAGATTTTATATTGCTTAATTTAGCTCTTCGCAAATTAGATTCTAGTACAGCTCAAGCTTTTGAAATGTCTGTAAGAAACCAAGGAATTCCTTCTTATAGCGAATTATCCGAATTTATTAAAAGTCAAATTAAAATACTCGAACGCACTTCGTTACCAGTGAGCACTGTGCGAGGATCTACTAATTTGCATAACTCGCGTAATGATAACAATAACAACCGCTCACAGCCGCGTAATACAGTCCACCAGTTCCACCACTCTTTCGTTACCCGCGATTCCCGCGACAATGCTAATAATAATGCCCAGTGTCCAATGTGCAATATGTCCGATCATTATCATTATACAGTTGTGAAAAATTTAAATCATTGCCCGTATCCCGCCGTCTGGATTTCATAAAAATGAAACGAAGTTGTGTAAAAGTAGCGGCAATTGATGCGCAAATGTATTAAATAAAGAAATAATTGAGGTGGGTGGTTTATCATCCCAACCAATGTTTTCTTTCCATAACTCCTTTATGAGTAATTTGGCACAAAGGTGCAACGAAACCTAATACGTCCCATAAGCGCGCGATTGTGGAAAGCATTGTTCTTTTAGTACACTCTACGTTTATAGGAGACGTGGTGTAAATAAATATATCCTGAGCGGGAAGCCATTTAAGACCTAGTATTTTTATATTGTCATTATATGAAAATTCCTGAGCGGTGCGGTTGGACTCGGGTACAGTAGAGAGAAGCTCCTGAGAATTACTGGCCCATTTGGTTAAATTAAAATCACCAGATTTAAATAAGTGTATCAATTCTTTAGATAATTGTATACCTTCTTCTACCGTGAGAACTGACGTCGTCAAATCGTCCGTGTACATTTCCTGCGAGGCCACTTTGACGGCAAGAGGAAACCGTTCACGCTCGTCATTTGCTAGCTGACGAACAGTACGCATAGCCAAAAAGGGACTACATTTTAAACCAAAGGCAACCCTATTGAATTGAAATTCACGAATTTGACTATTTGAGTCAAATCTAAATAATATTTTTTCATATTTTCTATGCTCAGGAGATAATGCGATGCGAAGGTACATTTGTTTTATGTCAGCGGTAATTGCAATAGGGAACAAACGAAAGTTGAGCAATAATATAAATAAATCAGCTTGAAGATTGGGACCAACGTGTAAAATGTCATTGAGTGACAAACCATTATGACATTTAGCGCTTGCGTCTAAAACTACACGTACTTGAGTAGTCGGTTTATTGCGGCGTACGACTGGATGATGATGTATGAAGTAACCCTGTCCATAGTAGGGATCGTCGGGTAATACTTCGCTTAAGTAACCATTAGTAATATATTCATTAATGATTTCGTTATAACTAGTTCGTAGTTCTGCGTTTGCTAGTTGCTTTTCTAGCGATATCAAACGGCGGTGAGAGGCGACACAGCGAGAGTCACCGAGCCTACTAGGGTCGTCGCGAAAAGGTAACGCCACACAATATTGACCAGTAATAGCGTCACGTGACACGGTGGAGCTGTACATACGCTCGCAATCACTGTCTGCGGGACTAATGTACTTTTTTACGGGGACTTCTTCTAACTCCCAAAATTTGGTAAGCAAGTCGTCTGCGTTGCGGTTATTGTAACACGTTAAAAAGGTCGCGGTAGATGTAATATGTTGGTTGTCAGATTTGACGCGGGCGGGTACTTCTCCCATTAAAATAAAACCAAACACGGTCTCAATCGCGGGCGGTGCAGGAGGCATAATAATTTTTCTATCTAACAATAAGTATGGAAACAGTTGAGCACCTAACAATAAGTTGATCTCCCCTGGCATATGCCACTGAGGATCTGCAAAATAAATCGCTAAATAAATATAAATATTGCGCCAAATCTAAAGTGGCTCCGGTGAAGGTAGCTACACTAGCTCGGTTAGAGCTATGTGCCGCGCTTCTTATGTCAAAATTAATCAAATTAGTTAATGATACATACAGTAAACGTACCGCTATTAATAATATATTCGCTTTCTCAGATTCCAAAATAGCCCTTTCATGGATACAATCTTCGCCTCATAAATGGAGTATATTTATCAGTAACCGCATCGCTAAATGTCAAGAGAATCTTGACCCACAACACTTTTACCATGTTAGTGGTGTAAGCAACCCGAGTGATTGTCTTTCTCGTGGTATATTACCTGAACAATTAATTAACCATGAGTTATGGTGGCAAGGCCCCGAATGGCTTCAGCTTCCTACTGCTGAGTGGCCAATCACTCAATTTGAACCCACATCATGTGAGGAATTAGGAGGAGGAGTAGACTACGGAGGGCATATAAATATTACACCATGTAGGCGAAGAGGTCAAAGAAGTATAAAAGTTTACATTTGCCTTTTTGTGTGTCTTGTGACCAAGGCAGTTCACATTGAGATAGCGTCTGACTTGTCATCAAACACATTTTTATCCGCTTTTAATAGGTTCATTTCCCGCCGTGGACCAGTATCATGTCTTTATTCCGATAATGGAACGAATTTTATGGGAGCTAAAACTCAGCTCCAAGAGCTTATTGCACATCAACGCATTGAATGGCGTATGATACCTCCTCGCGCCCCACATTTTGGCGGCCTATGGGAGTCAAATATAAAAAGTGTAAAAACACATCTTAAACGCATTATTGGGTCCCAATTGCTTACATATGAAGAACTTTTAACCGTTCTAGTTCAAATTGAAGGTATTCTAAATTCGCGACCTCTCTGTATTCTCAGTGAGGACCCTTATCCAGAACCGCTAACTCCCGCACACTTTATAATGGCTTCACCACTCACTCAATTACCTATATCAAATATTTCCGATGAAACGAAAACATTATGTAACCGCAAACAATTACTTGACCAAATGGTTAATAGCTACTGGAAAAGATGGCGATTAGAATACCTACATAGTTTGCAAGTGCGACAAAAATGGCTTACAGATAAGGCGAACATCACGATCGGTACTGTGGTCTTAATTCATCAGGACGAGGTCCCGCCTTTACGTTGGCCAATGGGAATCATTCAACAGATCTATCCCGGTAGTGATGGTACTGTTCGTGTAGCCCTTGTTAAGACCCCAAATGGTACATTTAAACGACCTATCGTAAAACTTTGTCCATTACCATCACAATAAATTACCTAACCGCTTTATAAACTATATTAACACATTACATACATACTTGATAACATTATTTTATTTTAAACGCATTAATTGTATATTATTATTTACATTCATATTGTGATATGCTCTATATTAACTACACTTTATTAAGAACCCTACGTGTTCTTAAGGCCGCGGAGGATGTTTTGGCCATCTATGACTTAGTCGTTAATTCATGTTCGAATTTTTAAATAACACCGCGAAATGTGAAAAGCGTTGCGTCCGCACATCCTTTCCTAATATCCCTTTCCTTCGCCATACTTAACCGCTGGTGTGAGCGAGAAAGCACCACCGCCAATCAACGAGCCGACGGGCGCCCGCGACGGACAGCGCTCTCTGCATTTTTCTCGAGTACTAAAAAGTAACGTTTTGAAAAGACACCGCGAACGCGCCGCTCCCGAAAATAATCATAAAATCAGCTAAAACTTCAATAACTAATAATCATAATAACTCGCTCATTAAGTCAAACTGCCCGCGAAGTGAATTTGTGCGCAAAGGGAAGAGGAGATCAGCCCAGGCCATTGCTGGTCGGGTCATCTGCAGTTCCAGAGTTTGGTGAGTCCTTTACTTGTCTGTTTCCTTTCTACTCCCGATTCTACAACGGACAAGACTTCCATCCTGACTACCTACGACGCAGCGCTATTCTTTACTACATCCAATTCTAATAAGTAATAGGTAATTACTCAATTATTCAGCCGCACGCCACAACACATACAGAAAAAACAGGCCGTAGTATTAAAAATAAATATGGATTTTTGGAAAACGATCTACTAAAATGTTATATTAAAAAGATTTCTCAAAAAAAATACTAGTTAATTAAGTCTGCAAATTATTGAAAAAACATCTACTACACATTTTTAGCTATCCAACGAGGTAAAAAACACTACCCTAGGTTATACATTTGATGAAAAAAATGCGGTAACAAAGGACTCAGGTAAAAAATCCAAAAATGTGATTATTGTCTCGTAACTCATGCTGTGCATATTGAATTGAACTAGACAAGAACTAGTACACACGGCGTCAGATTAACCTACCCAAAACTGTCAAATTTCTACAATCAATTTTAAACTTTATCGTTTGGAGCTAAGGATCAATATTAATTGGAGAAATTTGACAGTTTAGGGTAGGTTGATCTGACGCCGTATGTACATTATGATACAAGTGTATAGCACACATTGGTCATTACAATCGAGGCGGATTAAGAGCTTGAGCCAAAGGCGAGGTCTTAATGGAGCCGAGGATCTTCCCTTTTTGTTGGCTTACGTCCTATGCGGTTAGTAATGTTAAGGGAAACCTGTTATTAGCTTAAAAATAAATAAAAAAATATCTATACTCGCTGCGCTCTGCTTCGTTGAGAGGTAGCCCTACTGTGTCTTTACGTATCGAACGGACATAGGTATTTTATAATGGAGACACTGCTAAGATAGAGTACTGTATACTTATTTATTTTATGGTTCAAGGTTTCGCTTTGTCGTCCAGTAGGTACAAATCTAGAAATATTTTGTAGGCGTAGGTTTGATAATATTGTACCAATGCTGAGTGTTGGCGTAGTGCAATCCTTATCGCATAATATAGAGGAATTTAGAAACACTTAATGTAATCAATCCTAAGATTATGTTATTAAGTAGTAAACACAAAAAATGTAACAGATCTGAAGCCAGCATATTTACGTATAGCGTTGTCCTTCTGTTTCTATCGATTGGCTTAGCCCTTGATTGATTACCGTGCAATGATTAGGTGATTGGTTTGCTGGTATGAAATATCAAGGGTATTTTTTATAAAGAAACTGTCAGATATACTATTAAACAGTTGTGGCACATAATGGATAATAGATTTTTGGTTGCAATTTTATAAACAATATAATATAGAAGGACAATGTAATATGAGAGACATGAGGTGTCGGAGATTTTGACCAGCTTTCGTCACGATGATGTTAATTTCGTTCCTGGTAATCTTACCAATACATACTATTTACTTTTTGTACTTCTTTATAATTATTATTGCCGCCAATCTATTCAAACTGATAATATGACTTCAGAATTTGTACAAAGTTTAGATAATAAATAATAATGAATTCATGTTTTGAGCTTTTATTTCACTACAATTATGATAGGACAAAAGAAAATTGGAAACAATTACTGGTTCTCTCTTTAGTACAAGTTTGGTTCCCTTTATCCACGAAGTGTTAATCTACGTGATGATAATTTACTGATAATCGTTAAGTAAAGCTTGACTTTTATATAAGTGATTGTATGATAACATACAGTATACACAGTAGTTTCCAGTAAATTTTTAGTTGCTCAGCATATTGCAATCTAAGTTAATGTTATAAAACGCGAAAGGTTGTCAACTAACTAGGTTTGTCTTGCAGTGATGTTCACGACATCGCGGTTTGGAAAACCGGTGGTCATGCTTGACGAACACCGGTACAATATGTACAGTGGACTGGAGACCGGGGAACGGGTGTGGAGATGCGTCAAGTGGTCCAGCGCCAAATGCCGGGCGTGCCTCGTCACCAACCGAGGCAGCGTCAAGACTAGGAACATTATAGTACCCTTACATCTTTTGAAGTAAGGGTACTATAATGTTTTAATTTTTTTTTAAGAAACAAATAGTCATACAAGATTATTGACAATAATAATTTAGTAAATGAAAACCTTTAGTTGCCTAAATTTACACATTACAAAAACCACCAACAAGTAATTTAATACACAAAAACAAAAAATCAACAAATGTGAACACTGTTTGTACCTAACCAACTTGTGATAGATCACTATGCTAACACACTGAAATTGGGAAACGCCCACAAGCAAATGCATACATTTAACGAAATCTAATATTTATCGACCTTAAAGCATTGATTGGTTTATTTCGTTGTTCAGATGCTACAATTTTCAAGTGTTATAATTATTAGTATTAAAAGTTCATTCATCATCTGTGTGCCTTCGGGCAAAGACTAAACTTCTACACTCTTCTTTTTCCGACGCCATCCTGGTCCGTGTTCTACCTGCCACTTCTTCAAATTTTATCATCCCAACGTTTGAATGGTCTTCGTTCTTCTATGTCTTTTCTATCCTCTTGGATCCCATATTGGTACTGTTCAGTTCCATCTCTCTATATATCTAATAGTATGGAGGTACCGCACATTTATGGCGCGGAATACCATACTATGTTTGATCTCGTTTTAAAATGGTCTTGATATACAGCTGTGTACCGATTTGAAGGCTATGAAGTACATTGAAACTTAGTGCATGGATACTATTTGTTGTTTATGGTCAATATACTGGTTGTCACAACATTAAACAATTAATGGTTGTGTTATTGAGATATTATTTATTTCTTTTAAGCCCTTTATTGTTATCTAAATATTTGGTTTATATGTGGTTGGGTAAATGTGTATTAATGGAAATATTATGTGCGATTTTGCGTTAGATATAATAAATATAGAGTAGTTTTATTACACAGTAATATATAAATTAAGAATTAAATAATTTTCTTGGTCATTTAGAATATGACTGTTCTGTTTTTTACTGATTTACAGATTTTTTTGTTTAATTTATTTAAAAAATCTTACTTAAGTAAGTACGTGTTTCTTTAATATTATATTGTACTAAATATTGTTCATATGTATACGTATTATGTTTTTAACATGGTATAGTTTTACATAATATTGGGGATTCGGTTCTTTATTCTTGTACGATTATAGTGCAATGTTTTAATGCACCTGATAATTTATCTACTTTTATTGAATCAGGATTTTCGATAAAGTGCGCTTTCTATTTCGAGCTTATCGTCAAAGGACAATCAGGCGAGATGAATACCAATAGCTTCTTCGTTAGAAATTGTTTTGATTTAAAAACTTGTAAGTAGTTGTATCTAACTACTATTTTCCATGAATTTCGAAATCATTAATGTTATTAATTTGCGTTCACATAACACAACAAAGCTTTACTTGAAATCTTTAAAAATGATTACATCTATTTTTGCATCACTCCGATGTTAAGATTTCGTTGGACTGTTTCACTTTTCAGAACCGGTATATATAACCTCCCGTTATGGTAGGCCTGTAATGCTGCTCGGGCCTTACAGGTTTAACATGAACAACCGCAGCCGGGGCTTCAAAGCCTACTCGATTTGCACCAGAGCGCGCAGCAGCAACTGCAAAGCCTCCATCAGCACCTATAACAATATCATCTTCAAATCCTATTCTGTTCACAACCATTAAATCGATTTCTGCAGCTGAAATGGCTAGCCTTTTACTGTTAAATTATGCAGTGCATTATTCAGCAGTGCATTCTGCTAGCTAATCATGTTGTCGAGTGTGGTCTGAACTGGAACTGAACATTATAAAAAAAAATACATGTCTTTACCAAAAACTAAATGTATATAATATTTTAAACCCTATTTTGTGTTTATTATGACCGAAAGAATATTTTATGATGCATTTTTATTGCAAACAATAACTGTAAGCACTGTAGTGAATTTAAATTCGACGCCTACCCCTCTGGAAAAGTATTCCAGGTCAGTTTTGAAATAACTGTTTTTCTATAAATTGTTACGGGTCTCGTAATTTATATGTTTTTTTATCTTTATTCTATAAACACCCCGACTTTTGGGCACAGGCTTTCCCACATAGACAGCAGTACATGGGGAGATTGATAGTACTGCAGCAAGCGGCGGCGCATCGGCTGCCCCGCCACCGTCGTCGTCACCGTAGTAGTAGTGGGCATCACCATCATTGGCTACCGGAACACGCACTGTCATACGCGGAAGATAATGCCAATGACTCCACAAATAGATGAAAGAAACGAACAGAGAAATAACCTTTTTTGGTGACAACGTTAACACGTTACGTATACAAAATGAAAATTTTAAATAAACACAATACAAAAAAGATACATAAGATTAGTGTAAAGCTACGGGTCCCTAGCCTACCTCGCTGTAACCTGCTACGTCATTGAATATTTAAATGCTAAAAAATAATAAAAGATAAACTTTGCCAATAAATGATTTACTAACATAGTCTCTGTACTCTGTAACATTTTTTTTTAGAGCAGAAGGAGGCAAACGAGCAAGCGGGTAATATTGTGTTAACATAATTAGGTATGTATGTAAAATGTTAAAGTTTATTACTATCCCCTGCATCTCGAGATGAATTTCCAATAAAATGTTTTCAGCCATAATTACCTTGTCCTGACATTTACGAACACAACAAAAAAAATTGACTAAAATAATAGCAGCCGTTCTCAAATGATGCCAGAACATACATTCGTCGCAATTGATTTATATTTATAGTAGTTGCAAGGTTGCAACACTGATATTCTAGCAGGACTTGGTGGATGACTATCCATAGCTCAGACTATTGGATCGAAAGTTTTGGTCACCCTTTGGGTATTGATTGCGCCTAAGTAGCCTAGTTACTGTAAGCAAACGTCCTATTTTGAGTAATCAGTTTGTGTTGTGTTACATAATTGTATTTTTGAATATGTGTGCGCTATGTATTGTTTCTGAAGGAGCTCTCCGTCTATTTATTAAAATTTCTAAAACCGGTAAATTATTTTCTCTTATATAATTTTTAGGCCGGAAGGTACATTATCGTAAACCAATTTGTTATTGTAAGATCTTGTACGATTTCCTATGTACACATATAATAAAAGTGTGGGATATGATATATTTAAGTAATTAACGTGATTTTATATTTTTGTGCCAATAATTTTCTTTTTAATTCTTTGCAGGTTATTCTTTTTATTTTTCCTCATGTAATAGGTACCTGTTTAAGGGGAATTGGAAGCGAGAACGAATGTAAGGGAACGTGAAAATTCATCATATAATGAAGATGCTTAAACTATTGTGGGTATGTTGTTTTCTCAATTTATTAAGGCTAGGTGTTAGTGAAAAATTAACATAACACGTTGTTAGAATTAATTTTTGAAGTAGTAAACAGTAAAATTAAAATTTGCGAAAATAGGAAATATTTTGAGGCTTTATTTTGTGGATTTTTTTAAATTTTTTTTTATATAAGAACCTTCTCCTGACAATAAATAACAAACTGTGTTTAACACAACAAAACAAGAATTAGCGAAATCGGTCCAGTCGTTCACGCGTGATGGCGTGACCAAGGGAAATAGGGATTCATTTTTAAATATTGAGATATAACAAAGTATTTTTTTTAACATACAGTACTTACATCTACGGTACATAAACTATACCCATAATTTGTGACGAAATCATTATTTAAATGATGGAGGCCTTTGCCCAACAGTGGAATAGTATTAGCCTTATTTTACTTTACCTTACAGAGCATTACATAATTTCTGAAATACATGTAAACATAAAAAATCGATGATTTAATAGTGAGTGACTTTGAAATCTGGCAAGTCTGTATCTAAATCTCATTTTAGGTTATACGTTTTGTACGTCAAGGCACGGTAACCAGGCAATACAAAAGGGATGCTATCGTTACAGGCAAGGATACCAATACGCTGATGGCGCTAGGATACGATGGGAGTGTGTGAGGGTGGGGAGGTCCAGAGGATCTTGCCCAGCCACCGTCGTCACTCAAGACGCAAGTATTGTGGCGGTTCAAGATTCTCATAACCACTAATGTCCTCACAGTTTGAAAGATAGGTATCTCTGAAAACATCTACGCATCGCATAACTCTTGTTTTGTGTGTAAACACGTTAGAATTGAATGAAATTATTTTTTAATACTATGCTACGAAATCTTTTCCAACTTCGACTTCATAGAAAAACCAGCCCTCCTTATTTTATCATACATGCATAATAATCACAACTATTATCCTCGAAGATTTAATCAGAGACTAGGCAATGGGGACAGTAAAAGCAGTCCCGTACCATAGTCCACTTTTCATCAAATAGCGACTGCACATGTACTCAGCGTGACAAGTGATGAGTCCGTCACCGCTCTATGTTGTTGGATGTATGTGCAGTCTTTAGTCCGTTAGTCGCTTTTTACGACACCTAAGGAAAGAGATAGGGTGGTAGTATTCTTTCACCTCTACGCGATACGCTAAATATTAATAAGATATAGTTTTTTTACTATATTTGGCAAGTGATTGTCATTTATAGAAAAAAAATAGTTTGATAAGTATTTTATTATCTATTATTATTTTTGAATATGTGGATCCCTTTATTGATAACAAGCGTACATTTTTAAAGAAAATCAAGACTAAATGGTGAGACTAAGCGACTAGGTTAGGTTATGCGTGTATGTATTTATTTATGTATCATAACTATCAGTATTTAATATTATTTTAATTAAGTAATTAATTGTTATCCTTATTTATTTATTTTAATTTTAATTTTAATATAATATATTATGTTTTAATACATACAAGGAATTTTTGGAAGAAAAACTGTATTAGGAAATATTGCATCTTTACATGTATTAGTAGTAGTTCTGCTTCTTTTTTTTATCTCTTTTTATATAAAATGGTTATCTACTTGGAGATTTACGCTATATAAGTACCTACTATAAGTCTAGACTAAGTTTTTAAGTAATTTAATTATTTGTAAACCTGTGGATAACTGATCTGGCCAAATTAATATGGGCCTAAATGTTTTCATCACACTATATTGTTACTACTTGGCTGTTTGTTATCCCTAATTCTAAAAATAAATAATAAATAAAATAAATATCAAAAATTAGCGACCCGCCAGCGAGTTCGTCCTCGTGTACATTTACTTTATTGTTCTGAATGATACGTGAACATGTATTCTTGGCAATTTATTTTTATTAATATAGATACGTAAAGTACCAGTTATATCAATTACCATAATCGGCAGCCTATAAATTTTCCAGTAGTGTTTTCAGGTATTTCCGTATGCATATAACATGTAAAAAAACATTTGTAAACTGTGTGAAATCTCATTTCTTTCAGTTTAAAATTTATACCGTTTCGAAACTAACATTTTATCCAATATTTCAGTGGTTAAATTCACGACTTCACGGTTTGGAAAACCGGCAATACAATTGGGCAAGTATCGGTTCAACAAGAACAACCGGAGCACTGGGCCTAAGGTGCTGTGGGTCTGCTGCAGGGTGAGCAAAGGGTGTCGGGCTACCATCACCACTTACGACGACATCATACTAAAGGAGAAAGCTGTCCATAACCATTGATTTAGGGAAACCGGTAATTAGCTGTACCGGTTCAACCAGTTCCTCTGAGTACCGGGAAGCTGCTGTTGTACCACAGGCCGTTCTATTAAACTTTTCTGAATAAGCATGACCGCCATTGGATAGACTAATCAACCGCCTAAGCGAAGCGCTGTTAAGCTAAAGCGGATGACTAAACGGAAAGAAATTATTAGTTGGTTTTACCATATTTCAATAAAAATTTTAGGGTTAATATAGCACCTACTCTTGAGTTTTGTTGAATGAACAAAAACTGTATTGTTGATCAGTTACGGTAATTTGAACTTATTACATATATCTTTTGTTGTTTTAACGTATTTATTTTGTAAATTGAACTTTAAAAATGGTTATTTCAACTACTTGAACAGTAAAATCGACAATTACCTATTGAATTATGCATGAATTGTTACGCCAACATGTACAAATAGGTAAAAACAACTGTTTTCATATCAACAAAAACTTTTCTGTGAAAACAACAATTTGTTCATGTTGCTTTAACCCATCACTTTGTCTCAACTAATGTGTCGCCAACCCGTGCAAAATCAACCTTTTTGTTCTTTCAGTGTAGAAATGTATCCTGTTTATTTATTCTACTATATGAAGGCGCTTGGCCTTCATCTCACCATATTGTAATTAAAGGCAGTAGGAGCCAGCATTCTTAACCCCGGGATCCAAAAATGCCTCTATAGTTAGTTAGAATTAAGATACTAACCAACTGTAGAGGTAGTTTGGAGACGAGTCTCTTACTACTTCTTAATTAAGTAAACCGGGTGAAGTGCGCTTCCACCACCGGCCTCAACCTAACCTAACATCAGGTGAGATTAAGAGCAAATGCTTACCCGTACGGGATTAAGAAAACGGCTACTCGACTAATTACTCTATTAGCGCTAAAAAGGATACTATCAAATAATTAACATGGTTTTTAAAGTGACAGATAAGATGATGGTAGACAGGACGAACCTATCACCAACCCAACCGAGTTAATTATGAATATAATCAGTAGAAATTAAGTTAAAAGAAAATAAAATTTAAGTAAGGAAAACTGTATTAGTATGTAAGGATAAATTGTAAAATAAAGTAAGGAAATAATGTAAAATAGTAAATTAAAAAGAAAAACAAAAAAAGACAAAAAATGAAACAAAAAACCTGCCAAAAAGCGGGAGCAGCTAGCAAAAAAAAAACCCAACCGAGTACGCAATGTTGCCGCCGCTACGAATAGAACCCTCGAGATTGGCGGTTTTTTAAAGTAGGTAATTAGTATGTCTAATGAAGTCAAAGTCAAAGTCAAAGTCAAATTATTTATTCAATGTAAACCTTTACAGGCACTTATTGACGTCAATACTAATAATAATAAAAAAACAGTTAACTAACTTATAGTTAAGACTTAATAACTAATCTAACGAGCTATTATAGTCTGTGCCAGACAAATGCGCATTGCTACCCCCAGTACCACTGCACGCCGAAACAGAATCGCGTCGAACCGAAATATAAGCCGTGGTCATCGAATTGTGTAATATGATTTCCAATTATCGTATTGATACTGTGGTAAGTAATATAAATTGGAGAGTTATTGAAGTAAAATAAAGTAGCGGCTGAAATGAGTTTTGGAAAACATTAGTACCTAACCAATAAGGTTGACATTTTTAATCATTCAAATATCTTTTTTTATAAAAACTTAAGCATAAAAAAAACGTCAAAAATTAATAAGCATAAACTTGTGTGTTTTAAAATTGTTTCGTTATTCGTCTTGGTACAAGCACAGAATAACCAATACTACTACCGTACAGAAGGTTCACCCTCCAACGACCCCCACGCGAAACTGAAACCTATCTCGTGACCCGAGCGTTCATATTCCGATAAGCACAGCCGACTCGATATCGATTTGACGTCCGTCAGGAGCGCAGGGTTTACGCGCGCGCGTAGGGATTACGAGTTAAGAGGAAACACCACGCCGACGCGGCACCCAAAACTCCCACACCAAACACAGAAAAACGACGCGCCGCAGCCCCCTTCCAAAACCGGACCAACCCCCACCACGCCTTCAGCAACGGTTGAAGAAAGAGACCCTTCACGTCCGTATGCTTGATTCCTTTGCATTAAGTCAATTATTTAATAACCAGGAGCCTTCAAAATTAAGCGAAATCACTTCGTTTTAAGGCGTCTTCAGAAACATTAAGTAACTCGTTAAAAAAAAAAAAAATTAAACACACAGACACAGAAAACCTCCTCCCCCAACCGACGCTTAAATAAAAATTGGTTCACCTCTGAAGGAGGAAACAGGGGACCACGAAACGCCGCTCCCCCGCGCCCCGCATGAGAATCCCGAACGCCACGCCGACGCAGTGTTTCCTCTCAAGGCTAGAAGCTAAAGCTCAAAGCAACAAACTGAATATTACTCTCAGGACTAAAAAGTGAGCTTCGGTAAACTGGTCACATGCCAATAAAATGTAAAGTGGTCCGGTACAACCTTTTCAGGTAAGTAAATAGCACTACAATACTAAAACTACTACTATGTAATAAAAACATAGTCAACTAAGCAATAGGCCGTAAGTTAATACCTATTTTGTCTTTAAGTGAAATTGTCATCTTGATAGAACATCATAAATACTTAATATTATGAATTATATGTTTTGTTATGATAAGGATTGTCATAGTAGTATGTATGTATATAATACTAAACAGCACACTGATAAAATTAGTTTGTTTATTTATAATATGTATAAAATAATTATTCTTGTATCTACTTTATTCTGTCAAACTTTTATCTTACTTTTCATCATTATAAGCTTACAGTTTGTTATTTGCAAAATGCAACAAATAATGTTTAAATTAACAATAATCTTGTTAATATAATTCTAGCAGGCGTTATATTTTACCTTCAATACCTTTTAATAAAAAAAAAACGATGTACTTTCGAATAAAAATAAATATCATTACTCAATTATGTAAGCTATTACTTTTTCAATTAAAAATCTTTTCACATTACCGACACCGGTAAAGGTTTACTAAAGGTAAAACGAGTATTAGGTCTCCTGATTATGAGTTCAAGGGTTTATAGCAGCACCTACAGACGTCAATAAGCATGAATTATTACTTATAAGCTATGACTTGTCATTATAAAATAGTCTCTAATAAAAAAGGTAGCAAGCACTATTTATGAAAAAAGTAGGTAATCAATAGGTAATTATTAACTTAAATAAAGCAAGCGTTAGTGCGACAGTTACTGCTGTAGACTGATAAACTCAAAAGCAACTCGCATTAGATTATCATGATTATCCCCTTATCTGTCATGAAGACTCCTAGAGGTTGCTAACATTTGAATTTCTATTGTGTTTGTTATTACGACAGTTGAGCTCCTAAGTTGTATTCAATCAAATACTCTTTTTTTAATAGGTCCAATTATGCTTCGGACGAGAAAAGGAAAGCCACTGCTCCAAATACATGGGCACAGGTACAACTGTAAGCGGTCGATGGGGGCCAAGACCTACTGGGCCTGCAACAAAGCGCCCCTGGGCTGCCGGGTGTCTATAGTCACGTACGGAGACGAAATTGTCAAGACAAGCCACGAACACAATCATATGTAGTGTTAAATTATAGTAACGTACGAAGACGTCATCGTCAAAACAAGCCACTAACACCATCACATGTAGTGAAAGTCATAGTCACGTGCCGTCTCATTAATAAAAATGGCCTACTCCTGTCTTAATCCGAACTTTCGCTTGGTCTAGTTAAATTCAGATTAGGCAAGTAGTAAGTTTAAATTTTCATCGTTATTAATAAACATGGAGAAAGCTTGAACTAACAAGTCATTCCATACGACGCATGGATACACGTATTTTCAATGGCAACTGATAAAGCTTAAAAGTAATGAGTTTTGAATGAACTCCACGTTAATTGACATAATTTTGACATTTAGAGCTATTAATAATTCTGCGTTGTCATGACAACGAATGGTCAGTACTCATTATCAAACATATTGCTGGCTTAGTGCTTCTGTAATGCGATTAGCAACTTTATTGACCATGATAATGCTTCTATAATGCCATTGTTACCTTCCTTGACCACAATAATGCTAATATAATGCCTCTTTAAACAACTACTTGCAGACCTATATGATCCAAAGCCGTATAATTTCGTGCCCAAATAACATCACACGCTTAGATGAATGATTGGCCTAATAATATATAATCATTAATCTATGATTACACGTTTGTGTGCTACTATACAACAAAACTCAAAATGCCATAACGATACAGAAATGCTGTAATGCGGCAGTTATACTGCTTTGATGTGTTACTTGGGCTTAATTAAAAGAATAGATCCCGATTGTTGTTGTAAGATGTCAGTCATTAAAACCCACCAATTCGCATCGTGGTAGGTGATGGCCCAATATCTCCATGTGCTGCTGACCATGTGAGAAGACCGATGTCCAGCAGTAGGCAGCAATTTGAGACTGATGATAATAAAGTTTTGTAGTAGTTAACCATTATTCTTGAAATTTTATTTTCTTTTACTGCTGCTGCTTATTTGAGTCTCGATTCTCGATCAGACAGCAGCTATTTTCTTACATTTTGTAGATTATGTACATTTAATCACGACTATTATCCCCGAAGGGTTAGTCAGAGACTAGGCAATGAGGACAGCAAAAGCAGTCTTCTACCATGCTAGTATACATTATTCTGTGACCATGGTCCACTTCACCAAAAAGCGACTGCACATGTGTCACCAGCTGTCACACTGAGGTGTGACAGCTGGTGAGCTCATCGCCGCTCTATGCCTTTGGATGTATGTGCAGTCTTTAGTCCGTTAGTCGCCTTTTACGACACCCAAGGGAAGAGAGAGGGTGGTGATATTCTTTCACCGCTATGCGACACGGTTAATTGTGGATTATGTTTCAATCATAAAACATTCTAGTTTGTTAAAACAAAATATATTAATGGAGTCACCCTGTTATTAAAAGCTATAGGTATCAATAAAATTGATGTGGTGTGTGTGTCTGAACGTGTCATGATTTTTGTTTTTCTTCTTCATCAGCTTATAAACGTCTCACTGCTGGGCACAGGCCTCCCACGTGGACAACAGCACGTGAGGATATTGGGCCATAACCCACCACGCCGGTCCAATTCGGGTTGGTGGGTTATTTATTATTTATTATGTTTTTTTACGTGTGACAAATAAAAAAGTAATTATATTTTTTATTTTGTTTAATTTTATTATACACTTAGATGAATGATTGGTCTCGCTGCGCTCGGCAGCGAGATCAATCATTCATCTAAGATTATACACTATCTTACAAATGAATAGAATATTATAAACTTACCTATCTATTGTACTAATAGTTATGGTGTTTTCTCACTTTCATAAGCCGCTAAGTCTACTTTAAAGTACGTATACCAATACAATAATGAAACTTACACTTCCAGTGTTGCTGGGCAGATCCCAGAAGGGGAATCCGGTTGTGATGGTGAACGGCGAGCGGTTCAAGAGGACATCGTGTTATGGCTACAAGTCCTGGTGGCATTGTATCAAGAGGAGCTCTAGGGGTTGCACGGCCAGCATCAGGCTCACCGAAGGTCGGGTGGAGCGGCTCAGCCTCCACCATAACCATTAGATCCTGAGATAAAAAAAGCTTTTCATGTGTTTCTTACGAATCTGATCAGAAGAAATCTAAATCGACAAGCTATATACTCGTAAGAATCTTACTCCGAGAGTTGTCTCGAATGTGACCCTATTATTTATCATAATGTAATATTCTATATATTACATATAATATATGGTCATAGAATTAAGAATGACTCGTACCGAAAAAAATGTATGAAAACTATTTATATGTAAGTAAATAGTTTAACCCTAGATAGATAACCATATTTTACTGTACACTAAAGATAACCATACGTCGAATCGACGTGCGAATGTTTGAGTGAGCATATTTTGGATTATGTATATACTAGGTTTATGAATGTGATATTATGTCTTTATATATGTAATTGTGTACTGTGTTAATTAAAAAAAAGTTGTGTTTATTTATATTTTTATTAGAAAAAAATTAAAGAACAAATAAGGTACTTCTCACTTTACAAAACCTAAACATTTAGGAATCTCTCCGTCAGCCTTATAATTTACTATATAAACTTTTCAAAATCATTTTTTTGTAATCTCTATAATATAAAAAATCTAAGTAAATATCACTTTTTATTCATTTTGGCCTAAACGGCATTTAGGACATGCGCTGGACTTGTGCTCACCACAAACGGTAGGTAAATATTTTCGAAAGTATTGCACTTACCGGAGTGATACGAGTGTGTCCTGAAAGCTTCAAAGACCATGAGTTGGCAGGTACGGCCAGTGTAATGACGCGAAAAACAAACAAGTTATATCGATTTTTCAAAATCGATTACGTTGATTCGACGTAGGTTATCTATCTAGGGTTAATAATCTATTTTTTATTATTTGTTGTTTTATTTTAGTGACGTGAGTAATTCATGGTATTTACTCACTACCAACCAATCATAACCATAATTAGGACATTTTTATTATTTTTATGTAATAAAAAGTTCGATAAATCATGTTGTAAATTGTAATACCTACGTTTAATCAGCTGGGCTATTTGCAGGCCAGTCTATCATCTAAACTGATTGCTCCCTAAGAATTTAAACAGTGTGTTTAGTTCATTATCATGTTGAATTATCCAAGTCACTGGTAAAGTATCCTCAGCGTTATGAAATTTTTCTTTTTGTTATAGACAATATAACTTTTCCATTCTCGTACCAATTATCTAGAACAAGTTAAGCTATTTCTGAATCTTGTTTTTATTAGCTAATAAAAACAAGATTCTGAAAAGCTTAACTTGGGCTAGCTAGGTAGCTTATTAGCTAACGTGTCTTCATCGTCATATTGTTTTAATACGTTTGATAGTGAGAGAGTACTTATAATTTAGTTTGTAGCGGCTTTTGCAGCCTTTACTGAATTTTAGAATCAGACGAATGTGCCAAAAAAAAAAGCTGAAATATTTTGAGAATTTGCGAAAAATAAGGCTGATGTCGTGATTTTAGTATACAATTTAAGAAAGTTTTTAACGGATAAACATACTTATCAGGGACCTCAAAGATGGCGACGCCAGAATCGGCATGCTAACGATCGTCAATATTATTCATGAGTTATAATTACTAATAAAACATGTACATTTCCTTATATTAAATATATGTATTTTTATATGCCACTTGTAATTACGTTAATTTGACTAAATCACAATCAACAGAGCCGCGTTACGGCGTGTCCAACAGAGGCACCACCGTCATCTTAGTGGGCCGGTACCGGTTTAACAAGGAGAGAGAGCGTGGCCCCAAGACCCGGTGGATCTGCGTCAAGAAGGGGACCCTGAGATGCAACTGCTCTATCACGACAATCGACAAAGATATCGTTAAAACTATTGGATACCACAACCATGACTAGTCGCGCTTTTTTATTTTGGGGCTATTAATTAGATGACAGCGATAGAATCAGGGAGTGATGGGGAGCGGCGGTGAGCGGTAGGTAGTGGCGGGTAGGGTAGTGGTGGGTAGTGGCGGGTAGTGAGTGGCGGGAGTGGCAGGGAGTGGCGGGGAGTGTCGGGGAGTGCCAGCGAGTGGCGGGGAGTGGCGGGGAGTGGCAGGGAGTGGCAGGGAGTGGCGGGGAGTGGCGGGGAGTGGCGGGGAGTGCCGGGGAGTGCCGGCGAGTGGCGGGGAGTGGCGGGGAGTGGTGGGGAGTGGCGGGGAGTGGTGGGGAGTGGCGGGGAGTGGTGGGGAGTGGCGGGGAGTGGTGGGGAGTGGCGGGGAGTGCCGGGGAGTGCCGGCAAGTGGCGGGGAGTGGCGGGGAGTGGTGGGGAGTGGCGGGGAGAGGCGGGGAGCGGTGAGGAGCGGCGCGACGACTATTATGGTTCGTTCTCTTACCGCTCGGCTAAGACCACTGGCCAATTGCGGCATGGCGCGCGATTTATCTGATCGTTGCGTTCTTTGTATTACCTTTAACACGTTGACTGCCGCAAAACCAGACAGAATTGAAATTTAACTGTTTTTCGATCACACACGGCGCTCAAAGTCTTAAATAAGACTGCCGAAAAGATTATGCCTCGTCTCGAGATGCTTGTGCTCTTGGAGGCTTTAAGTGACGCTCTACTGTCACTGTCATCCATTATTTCACGGCCTAAAAAAGGAATTGGCTTAGGGGTCTGAGTGGAATATACGAGTATTTTAAGATAGCGAGGATCAGAAATATTTTATAAAATAATAACATTTATTATCTACTGAGATATCTTGCATTCATGTTGGGAGACATTGTATTAAAACTAGCCTTGTTATTTTTTTAAAGTAATTTATGTAATAATAATTTACAGTTGTAGGGCCACATTACATTGTAAGTTGCGCTGAATTGCAATTATGAAATCACGAGGTAAGGCGCACGGTGACGTACTTACGCCAGTCGTTCCCAGGCGCGCATCCGAACATTCGCGCCACACATTAGCATATAAAGTTACGCCTAGCTATATACTTACCTGTACTGTACATAGGGAAGGATGTTATGTAGGGACACATTACATTGTAAGTTGCGCTGAATTGCAATTATGAAATCACGAGGTAAGGCGCACGGTCACGTACTTACGCCAGTCGTTCCCAGGCGCGCATCCGAACTGTCGCGCCACACTAGCTATATACCTACTTACCTGTACTGTACATTTACAAGTGTAATACGAAATAAAGTCTTATTTATTTGGTAACAATTCAGACCTTAATTGATTCACCTTCTGAACTTAACACACTGTTTTTGTGTGCCTTATTTACACTACATTTCCAATTATGCTATTTGAAATTGGTTTGTGTGTCTAACAAGTAGGTCCTTAATAGAATTGCTATAAGTTTATTTATTTACATTATTTATCATTATTAAATGATTATTACAAACACGTATTTATGTTAGTTAGTAAACACGTAGTTAAGTTTAAAAAAAAAATCGGCGTGTTTTTTACATCATCAAATGTGTATAGTGATGTTAGTAGGTACCTACGACATTATGTGTCCTTTCAAGTTTCCACTACCACCACTAACTTTGTTACATTTTGCGACATTTTTTTTATCTTCTACGAGTAAGCCTTCATCTCACTTGATGGAAAGTGACGATAAGGCTGAAGGTCGAAACACAACAATGCTTTTAACATTGTTGTTATGGCGCCAGAATTTAGCTAGGATGGTGGTAGCTACTGCTAGCCTAATCTTGTCTGTTGTTATGTACCTGAACGGATGTATGTGGGTTGAATATGATAAATCGTGGTCCAATCCCTATTGATCCGGTAGACTAACGTGAGCACATACCTCAGGTATGCTTCACAAGCATAAGCTTTCCGATTTAGTTCGCAGGATAGTTCTGTTATGGATGTGTTATGAGCGCTTTTATAAGAATATTTGATACCTACAATTTTAAAGGTGTGTGTTGGCGGTTCATTATTAATATTAAAAAAAAAGTTCGTTAAATCTCTGGATTTTCGTGGAAATCATGAATGTGCGACGCCACGCCGCGCGCCGCGCAAGGAACACAGAGATGCCGGACAGCTGCGTGACGTCACAGCCGCGAGCCGTATAAAAAGCGGCCGCGCACAGAGCTCGCCATCAGTCGCTGCCTCGGCGCCGTCGCCGAAGCATCGCCTGAGCCGACCTAGGCTGCGCGGTACGGGCTTTCACCGTATGTGCGCGTCTGGGCCGATAGGGATCTCGGGTTGTAGCGGTACGGGCTTTCACCGTATCTCAGCTCACCTGGCCTCCGTCCTCAGGGACGTTTGAGTCTACTCGCGAGCAGTCGTTGCCTCGACGCCGTCGTCGACGCATCGCCTGACCCGACCTCGGCTGCGCGGTACGGGCTTTCACCGTATGTGCGCGTCTGGGCCGATAGGGACCTCGGGTTGTAGCGGTACGGGCTTTCACCGTATCTCAGCTCACCTGGCCTCTGTCCTTAGGGACGTTTGAGTCGATCCGCGATAGTTGTAGATCCCGTAGACGGGCGTGAGTTAGTGGTTGTGGGTACGTAGTATCGGTGTAGACAGGTATCCTCAGGTTGGAGCAGTGCGGGTACCACCGAAGGTTTGCTCACCTGGATTTCCCTGTCTATAGATTAGTGGAGTGTTCTCTTACCGTAGCTGTGACCGTGCGGGCACGCCCGCACTCGCTCGTCTGAGACCTCCGTTCCCCAGGAACTGTTCAAGTAGGGCCGTATGCCGTTTCAGTAGAAACCCCACGATCACTATCATCACGCCTACCGTAGACGTAGCTTAAGACTTAAGTTAAATAAAGGGGCGTAACAGACCCGCCCGTCCGATAAATATATACCTGTGTTTGTTTGTCGCATACCCGTGGCTAACCCTTCTAACGCTGAGCTAGCTAGGAAACCTTCCAAGCCCCTCCGGCGGAAGGAAATGTAGGATTCACTCTCGGCGCGCTCCCACCGCGAGAGTCCGGGGTTCGACCCCCCGCCAGTAATCCATTACATTTGGCGCCCAACTATAAAACTCACATAAGAGTTCATTAGCTCAGAGGGGAGCCACGGAAAGAAATACAAGCTCGCCACGTGTAGTGAACGCGACGCTTCCCGCCCACCCAATTTAGGGGGGAGTAGGTAATATAACCGTAATAATCACTTCTTCCCATTTAGCCCGCCGTTCAACCCGCCCGCCAGGATAGATTGGCCCCTGGCCGCCCGCCGTATGCACCAGCAACTGGGTGAGTTTAGAATTAAGAGTGAAAATTAGTGCGCCCCGTAAAAACCCAACGCGTCGCTCCGACACACCGACCGACCGACCGACCGACACCGAAATAAGCTATTTAGAGCACCCCGAAGGAATGCAGACAGCGTGGATATATCAATTGCGGAAGCCAGAATTAATTGAAGAAGCCGAGAAAAGAGACCTACCTACAGAAGGGCTAACAGTGGACGAATTAAGAAAATTACTCGTAGACGTAGTAAAAGAAGGCGAAGAATTTAAAACACCAAACAAGGGACACACAGGAAGAATGTCCGACAGCGAAAACAAAGACAAAAGCAAAATGATTAACAAACTCATAAAAGAGTGGAATCTGACATTCAAACCAGGGAATGACGCGGTGGAGTTCATCGAAAGACTCGAAGAGCTCGTGATGGCCAGCGACATACAGAAGGAAGACGTACTACCGGCACTACCACGAATATTACAGGGAAATGCTTTAATGTGGTACAGGAACAACGCGGAGTCATGTGACACGTGGAAAAATTTCTTAGAGCTGTTCCAACTGTATTATTACCCACATAACTACCAGGAGGACCTCATTGTAAGAATTGTCGCCCGAAAACAGAGGTACAGAGAAAGCTTCACCGACTACTTAACCGATTTACAAACTTTAATGCGAAGGTACGCCAAACTCTCTAAGGACGAACAAATCTACCGGATACATGAGAATATGGCTAAGGAATATAAGTTATATATCAAGAAGCAAGACTACAAAGACCTCCCAGGACTCCTGAAACTAGCCGCAGAGTACGAGAACATAGCTATGACACCGCACGAAAACCAGTACATAGGGTACAGGGAGCCGCGCAGCAACGACGCTGGCAAGTACCAACAGGGACATAGGGAGAAAATTCATACCACGAATGACACCGTAGAGGTCGCCAACGACCAAAACAGGGAAGACAACAGAATCTACGTAGAAGCAGAATTCATGGGAACCAAGCACCGGTGCGTAGTGGACACAGGATCCACGAGCACGTACATAAACCAGACAGTATATAAAGACTGCATAGCTCGGGGGGCAACAGAAATGCCTACCCAGAAAGAGGTCATACTCGCGGATGGAACCAACACACAGGTGGAAAAGACAGTTGTGACGGAACTCCAAATGAAAAATGTACGAATAAAACATTGTGTAGGGGTACTACCGACGGCAGCATACACAATAATAGGGATGGACGTGCTGAGGAGGATAGGCATGGTAATAACCTGGGCAGGCGAAACTGTGACACCGGAGGACCAAAAAGACCCCGAAAAAAACCCCGTGACATCGCCAGAGGTGGCCAAGAGTACACAGAATAAAAAAGAGCCAGCCATACCCGCCACACAAAAGATCAATAGGATACACAACGAACCGGCGAAACAAAAATACTATCCAAGAAATCCGAAACCGAACCAAATCAAGAAAATAGCAGATGAGCTATCCCGAAATCCGATTTGCACCGCAACGGAACAAACCTGGTACAATAAGAAACGAAGACAAGTAGAAAAAGGGTTAAAATTACCACAAAAATACCGCATAAGAAAGAGAAAGAAAGATTTCTTCTGCTTTTTACATAGAAAGCACTGGGAACCACCCGATCCCCGAGAGTCCACACCACCCGGGAAACTACAGCCCGACCGAACAGAGTACGTCAACTTGGTTGAAGACAGCCTGGGCGAGAGTGCGGCACAGGAGGCCCCGCAGCCACCAGGGCCGGTCCGTAGAAACGGGACACGCAGGGCGGGCCGTAAGCGGAACGGCGGGCAGAAGAGGGGGCTCATTCGCCTCGCGAAGACGAAACAGTCGCCGAGATAGTCCCAGTGTAGGCGTAGTTAGTAGTAGGGAGATGGGTGTAGACGTAGTTTTTATTTTATTTTATTATTATTATATTGTTATTACGCAGGTTGATGAACCATTATGTTCCACAAACCAACTCCGCACCGTTTCTCGTTCAATCGATCTAAACTTTTAATGGTCGTTAATTGTTTACATACAAAGTACATATTCATTTGTGCGGTATCGGTACCGGGAAGCAAAATCCGGGCTTCAACAGATTGCATTAAGAATAAAATGTAGGAAATACAAATGTATAAGAATAGAAGCCGTAACAAATAGGCTTCTAGACAGATATATCGCATTTATTTACGGTGATTTTTCCCGTAGGTAAAAATCTCCAGAGAGGGGGAGGCAGTGCGACGCCACGCCGCGCGCCGCGCAAGGAACACAGAGATGCCGGACAGCTGCGTGACGTCACAGCCGCGAGCCGTATAAAAAGCGGCCGCGCACAGAGCTCGCCATCAGTCGCTGCCTCGGCGCCGTCGCCGAAGCATCGCCTGAGCCGACCTAGGCTGCGCGGTACGGGCTTTCACCGTATGTGCGCGTCTGGGCCGATAGGGATCTCGGGTTGTAGCGGTACGGGCTTTCACCGTATCTCAGCTCACCTGGCCTCCGTCCTCAGGGACGTTTGAGTCTACTCGCGAGCAGTCGTTGCCTCGACGCCGTCGTCGACGCATCGCCTGACCCGACCTCGGCTGCGCGGTACGGGCTTTCACCGTATGTGCGCGTCTGGGCCGATAGGGACCTCGGGTTGTAGCGGTACGGGCTTTCACCGTATCTCAGCTCACCTGGCCTCTGTCCTTAGGGACGTTTGAGTCGATCCGCGATAGTTGTAGATCCCGTAGACGGGCGTGAGTTAGTGGTTGTGGGTACGTAGTATCGGTGTAGACAGGTATCCTCAGGTTGGAGCAGTGCGGGTACCACCGAAGGTTTGCTCACCTGGATTTCCCTGTCTATAGATTAGTGGAGTGTTCTCTTACCGTAGCTGTGACCGTGCGGGCACGCCCGCACTCGCTCGTCTGAGACCTCCGTTCCCCAGGAACTGTTCAAGTAGGGCCGTATGCCGTTTCAGTAGAAACCCCACGATCACTATCATCACGCCTACCGTAGACGTAGCTTAAGACTTAAGTTAAATAAAGGGGCGTAACAGACCCGCCCGTCCGATAAATATATACCTGTGTTTGTTTGTCGCATACCCGTGGCTAACCCTTCTAACGCTGAGCTAGCTAGGAAACCTTCCAAGCCCCTCCGGCGGAAGGAAATGTAGGATTCACTCTCGGCGCGCTCCCACCGCGAGAGTCCGGGGTTCGACCCCCCGCCAGTAATCCATTACAAATGTATATCCTATGAAAATTCGCTCAGCCGTCACTCAATGACTACTCTAGTGAACCGGCGAATAATGTTTGATCAAGTCTTTCTGTTTAAAATTTTGAATAGTTACGTTGACTCCCCTCACATTTTAGATACCTAGACCTGGCTCTCGCTCGCAAAAATTATTTGTTGTTCCTATGTACAAAGCCGTGTACACCAGTAATAACTTCTTTAAACGTAGTGTTGACGCATATAACAAAATGTTTAATGATATGGATATATTTTACAATAGTTTTACTGTCTATAGAAAGTTACTGCTTAATAAGTTTTCAATTACATTGTGAGTACTTCCATTATTTAGTTTCAGTATTTTTGGATAAATTTTTTACTGTTTTTCTTAGAATTACTTGACTAATTTTCATTAATATTATATATTTTTTTATGTTGATATTTCCAAAAGCACTTTATCAGTATGTTAGTTAACAAGCTTTATGGAACTATAGGTCTATAAGAAATATATATTCTGCTTATGTCAATATTTATGTACAAGACTGTTTGTTTTCTAAATAAAATAAAATAAAACATAAAAAACAAGCAACCCATCCCTTCCCTTGGGTGTCGTAAAAGGCGGCTAAGGGAATAAAGACTGCACATACATCCTCATACAGCATAGAGCGGCGACAGCCTCACCACTTGTACGCTGATCCCATGTGATGTGCAGTTGTTATTCGGCGTGCCGTGGACTGCGGCAGTGCGCTGCTGCTGCGCTCCTCATTGGCCAGTCTCTGACTAACCCTTCAGGGATATACTCGTGAGTGTATGTATGTACATTTTTTGAAGGGAAACTAACTTCGTCTATTGTTATTAAGATCATTGTAATACCTAGGTATGTTAAAGTAGTGCTAATAGAAAACAAACGTTTTGTTCGACACAGTAATCAGACGATTTTTCAAATTCAGATTACCCCATACCGATATTCTCGACGACTCGCTTCGGGAACCCGTCGATGGTCATCGACTGCTACAGATACAACAAGCGCAGTGACAGCAAGGGCCCTCTCACCAGCTGGGTTTGCAACAATAAGAAACACCATTGCAGGGCCACGGCGATCACCGAGGGCACTAAGCTGTTGAGGCTGAAGAACGAACACAACCACTGAGAACTATATGTATATTGTAGGATCTTATGTCGTCATTTCATCATCATTCGCTTAGAAAAATCCACTGCCAGGCATAGGCGTTTCCCCACGTGGACAACAGCACATGTGGAGATTGGGACGCTCTGGCCCAATGCGGGTTGTGGCTGACTCGATCAGGGGCCGTACTGTCACCTCTTGGAGCAGTATTACTTTAACCTTACTAAGCAAATCATATATATATGTAGTATGGTCCGTCATAGAGTGCAGATTTGAGTCCCGTTCGAGGGAACTGGCTGTTGTGTGTTTATTGAACGTAATCTCGCTGAAATGAGTTATCAAATATAATATCCTCAAATACAATAAATTTACTTTTACTCTATAGTTATGTTGTTGTATTTATGTTGTAGGTATATTAACGAAGATAAAATAGAGACTGGTATTTTTAGCTTGTGTGTTTTATGTAGATAATGTTCTTTGGTATCTAGTTAAACTTACTATCATATTATTATAAAGTTTTCATAGAATTTAATAAAACAATTTGTTTGATTTTGCCGAGGTCTTTTGTACTATCATTATCAGCCTATTAACGTCCTACTGCTCGGCATAGACGTACCCACATAAACAACAACATATGGAAAGATTGGGCCATCATAACCCACCATGCTGGCCCAATGCTGGTCTGTGGTTTTTTAGTACATTATAAATAATGCATATAAATAAAATATATCGAATTCTAGTCATCTCAAAAAATAATGTTAATATCAAATGGTATTTATATTTTGTACTTATTACATAATCAATATAATGTCATATGAAGATTTTGATAAACAATCTCAATAAGTGTAAAAAACCGAATCTAACCTACCTAAATGGGACTTTTTTTGCTGAAATCGGTCGTTGAACGTGGTAGATCGGAAATTGTGTAATTTTCATCTATACTAATATTACAAAGAGGAAAGATTTGATTGTTTGTTTGTATTGAATAGGCTCCGAAACTACTATACCGATTTAAAAAATTCTTTCACCGTTGGGAAGCTACACTATCTCCGGGTGACATAGGCTACAATATATTTTCGAAAAAATTAGGGATCCTTACTAAAACTCTAATAAATTCCTTACATCGTGTGCGCTACGAAAACTATTGATGATAGAACAATTGCGATGTAGGCGTACGTAGTACTATTATTTATTCGGTGGTAGGCGTGCGGCGGTGCTGCCTTTTGAGTTTAAATATAAAAAAATGTCTCGTCGTTGAATCATAAAATAACGAAAAAAAATTATAACTCGAAAACTACAAAAAATCGTAGAACATACATGGGGTCCAATGGATAGGTATGGTAGTTCCCTATCACCATACATTGGCTTGACACCTTACAAGAAACACGCTGTATACTCAGTTGTATTTGTTCTGTTATCGTGAAATGGATCTTGATCTCGAAGAATTAATTGAAGAAGAGCGAGAAGATGATCTTTTACTTCTATACTACCTGAGCTTAGACAGAGCCCCACGTGATCCGATTTTTTAAAATCGAAATGAAGAAGGATTCTATAAGATTTTATCCAAAAACACTCAAATTCAAACAACGATAGATTCAGAAAATTTTGCCGTTTCAATAAAAAACAGTTTAACTCAATGATATTATAAACTATAGATATATTACGTTCATAGTAATTTGCGTTTAAAATCTGTTATTTATGCAGTTGGTGTATCTAGAAAACTTGACCGAAGTTGCAAAATATTTTAGTTTTTCCTTGATTTATACCTACACTAAACACTAATTGTATTCTAAATTTGAAGCTTCTATGTCTGCTAGCAGTGCCTTACAGTTTTGATGATCGGTCAGTCAGTGAGTGACAAAATTAAGAAACTTTGACAAAGTTATAATTCTTAAACTACTGGTTAAGAATTAAAGTTAAGTTAAATATATAGCTATAACGGTCACCCAATGGCTGGGCGGGTAGACACCGAAATGAAGCGAGCAAATCATTTCTAAATGGGGCTCCGATAATCTAGTGGAGTTCAATGCCAAGAAAACACAGGTGTGCGCGTTCACAGCGAAAAAGTCGCCATTCCTTCCCCTTCCTTCTCTTCAGGGTACATCTCTAGGCCTGAAGAGCAGTATTAGCATGCTCGGTATGGATATCCGCTGCGATCTGAACCAAAAGGACTACATCGAAACCGTGATTAAAAATGCCTCACGTAAACTCGGTGTCCTGAACAAGGTGCGGCGATTCTTCACGCCTGATCAGTTGTGTCTATTATACAAGAAACAGGTGCGGTCTTGCGTGGAGTATTGCTCTCACCTTTGGGACGGCTCCGCAAAGTACCTTCTCGATGCCTTGGACAGATTGCAGCGCCGCGCTGTGCGCATTATCGGCAATGGGGAGGTCACTAAAACTCTCGAGCCTTTGCAATTGCGTAGAGATATTGCGTCACTCAGCGTCTTTTACCGTTTATACCATGGCGAGTGCTCTGAAGAACTCTTTGACCTCATCCCTCCTTCTCCCTTCCTCCATAGGAGTACGCGTGCTGCTCTCCGGAGTAACCAATTTACAATCTCTAACATTCCATCACGCACAAAGAAATTTGGTGACCCGTTTCTTTGCCGCACTTCCAAAAGATGGAATAGTCTACCAGCACACGTATTCCCTCCTACCTATGACATAGGGTCCTTCAAACGAGGCGTGAAGAAGCACTTTGTGGGCCGGCAGAGTGAGGATGACTGATGCTACGTCTCTTACGCTGCACCAGTTGTCCTCGCGCCTGGACTTCATTTCCACTTAACATCAGGTGGAGTGGGGTCATTTGCCGGGCTTAGTATTAAAAATAAAATAAAAATAGATATACCTATACTGTGTTTATACAATGCCTGCTTGGTTACTAAAAATTCAGGCTTCTAGTTTTATCCACAACGAAGTTATAAGGGGTCAAAAGTGGCCTGAACAGCTTCGAGAAAAGGATGGTACGCAAGTGCCGCTTTTTTTGCTCGACTTGGCGGGGGTACTGCCGTGCCCCCAGATTTCAATTATCATTTCCTTCGTTATTTGGCCAGGACGTTCATGGTTAGCTGGTAATTCATAGACATGTTGAGATCCTTTGTTGCATAGTGTAGTTAATTTTATAAACATGACTGCAATTAGACACTATCATCTTCTTCTATCAATATCACTCTTTTCTGCGATGGCGTGAACCAAGAGTAAAGCTCTAAGCTTTTAGACCTTCTCGTTATCATTTTTGAAGACCTATCCATAGATACCCCACACGGATGGGTTAGATGAAAAAAAATATTTGAGTTTCAGTTCTAAGTATGGGGAACCCCCAAAATTTATTGTTTTCTATTTGTGTGTGAAAATCTTAATGCGGTTCACAGAATACATCTACTTACCAAGTTTCAACAGTAAGTATATTTCTTATACTTTCGGAAAAAAATTGGCTGTGACATGCGGACGGACAGACAGACATGACGAATCCATAAGGGTTCCGTTTTTTGCCATTTGGCTACGGAACCCTAAAAACGGTTACGCACAAAAGTATTTCCAGCATCAAAAATAGTTATTTATCATATTTGTTTATTTAAAAGAACATATTAAACAATCCTTACAGTTTATGTTACCTAATGCGATGATGTATTATTTATACTGTAATAACTGTACCAAACGCTAATTCAGTGAGCTCACTCAGTGTACAAGAAAATAAAATAAGTGTAATGAAATGTCTCGAAATAGTTAGACTACATTTATTGTGTTAAATATAAATACTTATAAGTATTCTACTGGAAGGGGTCATCAAAGGCTCATGTATGAGAATAGAGCCCTTGTCAAGAACAAGACTGGGGTGAAAGGCAGGCGGTTCTACTGGGTGTGCAGCAAACGGAGCGCTGGCTGCAGATTCACTATCTTGACGTTTGATGGATTCACGTCAAAATATCCGGGGACCATGACTTTCATGATTAAAACTGTAAGAGAATAAGGGACAGGGATTGAAATGTTCCTTATATAAATTATATAAATCCCATACATAAATCCCATCCCATTATATAAATTATAATGTTAATAGATGTATAGGGAATGTGTTCAACTATGGTTCCGATACAGATATCTGAATAATAATTAGGTATAAGAGTGTATTACGGAACTAATGTTTTCTGTTATATTTAAGTATTTTATAAAGTTATCATTGTAAAATTAAGAAGGATGCATTTTTATTTTTTCGGATCTCTCCCAAATTAAGTACGAAGGCGACGCGGCAGACCGAGAGATGGCGTGCATGACGAGCTGGCTCATCAACCAAATTGATTGGCCCACTGCAGCGGCGCACATGCAGAAACAAGGGAAAGGATGGAAGGAAAACCCTAGGCCATGCAGTGGGACAAATTAGGCAAAAAATTTGGTTCGTCTATTAAATATTACCTACGTAGGTAATCCACAATATTTTTAATTCTTCCAGCTTTTTTCGGCTTGACGGGGTCAGGCAAGCGGTGTTTGGACATTGGCAGAAGCAGGTTTACCGTCCACCAGAACGAAGGGTTGAGGGTGCGCTGGCGGTGCGTTAGGAAGACCACGGGCTGTCAGGCCTTCGTGACAACTATAGACAACGTCATCATCAGGGTCAGGCAACAACATAACCACTTTTAGAAACATTATAACCGTCGATTTATTCATGTACCGTCCATAATCTTAATCGTACACTTGAACTTTTTAATGATTCTGAAAAATATAAATGATGATAAAAAATTTACAAGTAGGATTCTAACCTGCACCCGGTATCATAGCGGATCAGGCCCACTACCAACTATGTTGTCGTGACTCTGTCCAGCCCGTAACTGGTAAAAATATTATGATTATCTTTACAGTTATAAACCTAATTTATATCTTCATCCAACTCTATCAAGTGGTCTATACTTCAAAAATTTAAATTCAGATAAACATTTATAAAACGGTTATTTTTATGAAAAATCTCTCCACGTGGGACTCAGCAGTGGGACGTTTATAGGCTGATGATAATTAAACATATTTGTGGTAGGTATAGGTGCATAATAAAAATGAAAATGGGTTATTTGCATTTAAACTATGTGACCATAATTAAAAAGGAATTGTACTGTGTTAAAATGTCAGTGTTAGCTTGTAAATATGTGACACTTGTACCTTGAATAGATGTACACAGTGTAGTGATTTGTGTGTAATTTTAATAAGAATATTGGCGAAAGAAGCATGATTTACGTAAATGCTTTGCTGAAATTGTAAATAATTTTGTATTCCTCATTATGACTGAGTGTTAAAACGCGTTCAGCTCGTCAAGTCAAGGACATAAACTTAAAGATTGTCTTTTTATTTTGTTTTACACAGACTAACTCGTACTTTTTTTAACTGTACGTGTACTTTTGTAAAAGTGCATTTCTGACTTTGATAATGTATGACATGCACTATAAGCTTAGATTAAAAATAAAAACAAATGGTCTCAATTGTTAGTGTTTAGTCTTAGAAAATTTGTGGCAAATCTTAAGAGTTATTCGTTAATGTTTTTTTTTTATTTTAGCGTTTTATTAACGTTTAAATATACTTAAGTAAATATTTAAACACTAAAAAAGACGACAACCTCAGGCGGGAATCGAACCACGCACCTTCCGCATTCCGGGCGGCTGCCTTAACCACTTGGCTACCGAGGTCTGGCTTTCAGCCGTCGAAATTTGTCAGCGCTTGATGCTTATGTTTTTAGTCAACATTACTTTATCAAATCTTAGAAGTTTTCACCTCTGAGATCCGAAAGAAATATTTTTACAAATATTTGAACATTCGGTTAAGATGAAGCTGCGTTTATAGATTAATGTTTTTTTTTATATTTTAGCGTTTATTAACGCTTAAATAAACTTAAGTAATTTTTTTTTTAAACACTGAAAAAAGACGACAACCTCAGGCGGGAATCGAACCACGCACCTTCCGCATTCCGGGCGGTGGCTGCCTTAACCACTTGGCTACCGAGGTCTGGCTTTCATCCGTCGAAATTTGTCAGTGCTTGATGCTTTCTGAGATCCGAAAGAAATTCATCCTATAAAGTTTACAGACTTTTGCTAAATCACTGATGGTAATGTTCATAATTTGACATAATTCTTCCTTTTACATTAAATAATTTTAGAGCGTCTTATATATTATAAGCTAAACTGTGATACTTTTCTTTTGTATTTTTAGATATTTTTTTAACTTAGCACTAAGCAAAATAGAGATTTTATAAATTTCTAGATGCAGATGTGTTACTACTCGCTGCAGGAGTCTGCAAATAAATGTTAGTAAATAAAGTCGCATGAGACCGCACTGACAGTTCGCGCCATTCCGTCAAACCCTAAGCAGTCGCATGAGACCGCTCTCTCCCACTTGACTTTGTACCGTGTTTTCATAGACTTACAGACTACTTTAGTATGAACAAGGGCGATTATTTCGGTTCTGTGGTACATTTTATGCATCGTGATCGCAAAATATCGCATAGTCTCAAATTCGACGTTGACAGTTGCGCCAATTTCTGTGTCGGAGTGAATAAGTCGCTGAGTTTTGTGTGCTATTTTATCGGACTTATCTAATGTAAGTAAGTAGTGTTTCTTATTATAAAATGAATATTGAGCATATAATGATCGTATTTAGATAATAAGTTGTATGAAATAAATCGTTATTACCACTAGGTAAAGCATGTAAAGTCCGTAGGTATGTTACCGATTTCCGAGAAGACAAATAAACTGTTGCAATCATCACTTTATTTTGATAGCTGATGAATAGGAAATATATCAGTAAGTATATTGTTGTTTACAGAACGACAAAATATGGTTTCATTTTTGAGATATTTTTTTTTTTGCCAAAGGCGGGATTTGTGACGTCATCCGCAAATTCAAAAAAATTATGGCGCACCTGCTGTCATTATTTTTGACATTTAAATTCCAAGACTGAGGGGTTTTATTTTTATATATGATAATATATAGTAATCTAGTGTGTGTTATAGAAATGTTTGCCGTTACCTAATAAGATTCAGGGTTGTATTAAGTCAAGTAAGCCTTTTCATACTGCCTTCTGTACATTTGCAAAAAGCAATAAACTAAAATTATGTATGTATGTATAATGTTTATTCATGTACTCATTTTGAGGTTGCATATTTATTACCAATTAGTATTGAACATGTCAAAGTTAAGATGGTTACCTAATGTATTAGTATTCACTCAATGTAATATAAGACTACTTGTATGATTTGTTTTTGCATTGTCAAGATAAGAAGAGTATTTAAAAATTCCTAATAATGATTTGAATAAATTTAGTAAGAACAGCTATTTACGTGCAATGATAATATGGTCAGCCGCTATGCGATTCTCTAAGCGACACATCGACGCTGCGCGCATGGCTGTGATCTGCTGGCTCTTTCCAATTCTATGAATATGAAAGAGATTGAGTCAATTCTCAGCGTTGCGGCAGCCGCTGCTACTAAGGCTTTAGCTTAGAGAACGCACTGCTGGGGCCTTTGCTCAGCAGTGGGACAGAAGAAGCTGTATGTATTAAAAATGTTATCGGTAGTGTTCCGCACAAAACTGATTTGGATGTAGGCGTCCAAATTAGATCTGGGACCACACCCAACTTCTACCCGCTCAACTCAACAAGTATAATATACTACCTGTTATTTTATACCACCAATAAAAACAAAAAAGGAAAAGGTTTTTATTTGCGTAAGTCGTGATTCTACAACCTCTCACAGTAAATATATTAAGCACATTGCCCACAATGGGCATTAAGCTTTCAAGGTTAGTCACGTTGCAAGATCTACAGGGTCAATTTTGGACACCCCGCCCAATTTTTTCGCGTGATTCTATAACAGCAGTACAGCCAAATAATAAAAAAAAACATATTTATTTGTTACATTTTTGTCTCAACTATTCCTTAAGAAAATTAAAATCATTGTCACCTAGCGCGCGGCCGCCTCTTTTTCAAAGCGCATGCGCGTGACTGCTATTTATTCACCCCTTCCACCAATGACGGCGCGCCGTTCGCTTTGACCGCGAGGGTGAGCGCACGCACTTAGAGATATAGGATTTAAAAAGCAGCCAATAAATTATATTTAAAAATAGAAAACATTTATTATTTTTACGTCAAATATTTTATTATTTCTTTTTATACCCCATGTTTACTTTTGGCGGGGGGTCCAAAATTGACCCTGTATAGTGCTACAAGTGTCAATAATCCGGTTTGATCACTTGTGTATTAATGTTCCTTTAGCCTTTTTCAAATGATTTTTACAGGTGAGCCATCCTTTTTAAACCTTGAACGTGGACAGAAGCTGGTGCTTAGAAGCCACGTATACTTGAAGGAACGGGAAAAAGGAATGAAAATCGAGTGGCGATGGCGGTGTCGCAGGCGCAAAGTGACCAAATGCAAAGCAAGCATTATCACAGTGGAAGACACGATAGTTAGGAGCCACCAAACACATAATCATGAGTAGACAAGGTCAGTTTAAAATGAGAAAACGTAATGGTGAAAAGAATAATAAAATAAATAAGAAGAAAATGATTTCTACCCCTTATCTGTGACTTCTTAATTAATATGTTCTTCCTGCCCTGATCAATGTAATTTTTTTCTTCTACTCCCCACTATCATCCGTCGTTCTTTTAACATCATGCCTCATACAATCTATCCATCTTTTCTTTGCTCTTCCTGTACACTTCCATCCTTTATTAGTCATATTAATCGCAGTTTTGTCATGTGATTGCTCTTATAGATTAACATTTTATTTTCAATGTTTCATCATATCTTAACAATCCATTTAAATCTTAGTAACCATTCAACTTTAAACTATGTTAGTTAAATACAATATATCATTGAATGGCAAAGGGTTCCCATGATACCGGCAACGTTGCCACGCTGAATCGCTTTGGAAATCCTTTGAACCAGGTCTGAATTGCAGCGGCGATCGTAACCACCAATGACATTCTATACGTAGCTATCCGTCAAGCGGGCCCTACTTTGGCAATAAATTGCTCCTTATTAAATTAAGTGATTTTCCGTTTTTGTTGCATTTTGACGTGACAACGTCTTATAAATTGGTTTGCCGGGTGACACTTCAAGAAACTGCGTTACGCTCCGCTCACGTTATGCGCTCACAATGAGAGCGAGTGAGAGGCACGCGTCCCTTCCACTCGGGCATGGTTAGCCCGCCTAAGAGCGAGAGAGACAGACATAAAAAGTGAAAGGCACGCGTCCCTTCCATATTATTTCATCCTTCTTTTCTTCTTCTTTCTTTGTCCTCGCCTTTTCCCGTTACGCGGGGTCGGCTTTCTTTATCATACGACGCCATGTAGTTCACTTGCTCTTCTTTATCATACGACGCCATGTAGTTCACTTGCTCTTCTTTATCATACGACGCCATGTAGTTCACTTGCTCTTCTTTCCTTATCCATTTCTTATCCTTATCCTCTTCTTTAGGTCCAAAGCACTTCATGTCTCTCTGGACATTCGTCAACCAGGTGGTTTGAGGTCTTCCCCGTCCCCTTTTTTTTGTAGCTTAGAGAAGCACTTTTTCACGACATAATTATCAGATCTTCTCATCACGTGACCGTAACCGTTTTTGTTGTGTTTGTTTATGAAATTTTTAGTTTATAGGTATTTTGATCATTACAGTTTCTAATTATAAATATATGTTATTTCGTCATCATTAAAAATGTATTTATATATACGTATGTATGTATTTTCTTATATAAAAGAAGGAGGCAAACGAGCAGGCGGGTCACCTGATGGAGAGTAATCACCGCCGCCCATGGACACCCGCAAAACCAGAGGAATCGCAGGTTGCCGGCCCCTAAGGAAGGAATAGAAGTTGTTAAGAGGGGGGGGGGGGGGCTCCGGAACCCTCACTGGCCGGACGAAACACAACAGCACCACCAAGTGCCATTATTTCTCGCAGGAATTTCGAGAGGGTGGTATTACTCCGGGCGAACCGGCCCAATGTGTGCTGCAACGCTGCGTGGCTCTACCACTCAGTCATGTGGCGTCCTACGGCACTGCTTGGTGCATATGTTTGCGGGTGACCTATGTACCTTACGTGCTGGTACTGACCTAGCTGAGACATGTCGCCTGGTCCAGCTTGATGTTGATGAGATGTTTAGTATTATTTTGAACATAGATAAAACTAAATGTATTGTTATAAACTCACCATTTAAGTGCCTTTCAGATTTGCCCCCCCCCCCCACATGTACACGCATAGCTTTCAATGTCTGCATAGTAATATGGTCAATTGTCAATGTAAACCCATTGAGAAAGTCGATTGTGTAACATACCTCGGTGTTAAGGTGGATAAAAACTTCTCGTGGTCACACCACATTGATTATATTTGTTCGAAACTAAGACTACTTCTGGGTAAATTTTACCACATGAGTTTTAAAATTCCAGTTCCACTATGAAATTTTGTATTTTGCACTAGTAGATTCAATTTTGGGATATGCTCTTGATAGTTATGGTCTTACATTTAAAACATGTAGACAGACTAGAAGCACTGCAAATTAGATTCCTAAAACTACTTGTCAATGGAAAAACAAAAGCTAAGTGTAAAGGAGATTATTCCAAACTATTTAAAATTTGTAAGATACTCCATGTTAGCCTAAAACATAAATACTTACTAGCCTTAAACAATCATGGCACTCAAGAGCATAAGAGTGTTTCTCAGAAATTGCGTTCTTTGTCTGATTCATATGGCCCAATTTTTTTTTCACATTTAAGCTTATAAAACATATTTTTACGAAAGATGGTAACCTAAGATACAATGTCTGAAAAAGGCACACTTTTTGATCAAATGGTTTCCGAGATAATTAACTTTAAAAATTTTGGGGCCATATGAATCAGAATCTGTGACATATGAATCAGAATTAGGGATAGAAATGAAATTCTAGTTAGAAAAATCAGTCAATTATTTATTAAAATCACAGTAAATGCACATGATGCTTATCATAACACCTAAATCTAGTCAAGCACAGCATGATATGGCACTTGACAATATCAATCATCACAATATTAATTACTTTTTAATGAACGTTGTACGTCTTGTTTCATATAAACTAAATCTAGTTGAAAACCGCATGATATGGCACTTGACAATATCTTATTATCATAAGTATTTTTATTATGAATTATTAGATGTATTTTTATTTTTTTCTTATAAAAGCTTAAATCTAGTCAATCACAGCATGATAATTATAATTATGATACTTGACAATATTAATTATCATTATATTTAAGTAAAATTTTAAACACTGAAAAAAGACGACAACCTCAGGCGGGAATCGAACCACGCACCTTCCGCATTCCGGGCGGCTGCCTTAACCACTTGGCTACCGAGGACCTGGCTTTCAACCGTCGAAATTTGTCAGTGCTTGATGCTTATGTTTTTAGTCAACATTGCTTCATCAAATCTTAGAAGTTTTCACCTCTGAGATCCGAAAGAAATATTTTTACAAATATTTGAACATTCGGTTAAGATGAAGCTGCGTTAATAAATTAATGTTTTATATTTTAGCGTTTTATTAACACTTAAATATACTTAAGTAAAATTTTAAACACTGAAAAAAGACGACAACCTCAGGCGGGAATCGAACCACGCACCTTCCGCATTCCGGGCGGCTGCCTTAACCACTTGGCTACCGAGGTCTGGCTTTCAACCGTCGAAATTTGTCAGTGCTTGATGCTTATGTTTTTAGTCAACATTGCTTCATCAAATCTTAGAAGTTTTCACCTCTGAGATCCGAAAGAAATATTTTTACAAATATTTGAACATTCGGTTAAGATGAAGCTGCGGTGTACGTTTAAACTTTTAACAATAACCAAAATTATGGCAAAAAGTAAATATGGCAAAAAATATTCTTCGTCAATGATATCTTTAAACATGTTTCGAGGCTTTCTAAAAAAAAAAATTTCTTCATCGTCAGAATCAGTCTCATTAATAGCACTTTCCTGAGTGTGAGGGGTCAATACCCTGGATGAGCAAGGAGAATATATGGTTTCGTCAATTACATCTGGCTGTTTTAGTTTATTAACTGTCAGTCGCGGTTTTTTGAAGGTGAGTATGTCCTCATCGTCGGAATCTCTATCTTTAACAGTATTTTTTTGATAAAGGGTTTCTAATAGAGATCTAGCAAAATTGGGTGTTAAAATTTTTTCATCAATAGATGAAGTTTCTACCCAAAAACTGTCATCTTTAGAAAGATCGAGATCCTGTGTCTCATTTTCTACTTGCCTTTTACCAGCAGATGGTTTGCTTCGTTTGATTAAGAAACTACGAGTAGTTTTCTGTATCAGCGGTTTCTTTTTGTTTGCTGGTTTAACGTATCCTCTTGACTGTTGATTATTATTTTCTCCGATATTATAAAAACCAATATGTTGGCCATGAGGACATGCAATAGCTTCTTGTAAACAAGTATCGAAGCTGCAACTAAGTTTCCTCATTACTAAAGTATCACTCCACACTACTTGATGTATGTTCATGGTACCCCGGAATTCTTTCAAGTGAGATGGTATTAACATATCTTTCTCTAATATTCCTGATTCGTTAATAACTTCTAAAATAACACCTGGACAATGATCTTTAAGATGCCGGACTAGAGAATCGATATTCGGAATGTCATTTCCTCTGGCAACCATCTGGTCAGCGGTTCTTTTCAAAACACCCCCTACGCCATCGGGAGCCCCTTTCCCGTGACCTGTCTCCGAGTAATTCCAAATCAATACGCGTAAACTCGGGAAATACCAGTGCATTTTGCCATAATAAAAAACATTTTTCGATTACGGAACTGAGCTGATGGGGAGTCAGATATATATAAAGTGAAATGTCGTAACATTTAAAGCTTCACTTTCCAGAAATCGAAGAATTGGCATTAAATGCTCCCAAATTGCGTCTGCATCATGACGCAAACACTAACTTAATGTACAAAATGACTGTTTACATAATTTTCCATTTTTAAGGTAATAAATGACAGAGGTATGTAAAGTGATTTGCTGTCTGGAACTGCCGAAATGGAAAGACTGGATCTCGGATGCATACTTCGTGTTGTACTTTTCACTGAAGTCACTATGTACAATGCATTCTTCTGTAGTTAAATTTTCTTTTAACTTTTTTATGTGATTATATTGTCCTGTAATATTTCCACAGTGGCGCATGTAAGGTTCTAATAGTTTATGAAACTGTTCAATGATGTTTCTGGGATACGTTACGACTTTTTCTTTAATTGTTTGAAGAGTAGATTTTTCTTGGCTATCTTTGAAGTAAGTTTTTTTTACCTTTTTCCAAGTCCAGTAGTGAGTCTCTTTAGAGTTATCAAATTCCTTAAAAGTTATTTGTATTGAGAAGTCGCAATGTACTTTTTGTGTAAATTTTTTAAAGAGTCTGTGAGATATCGTTTCTGTTTTTTTATTTTTCCTTTTGATACAAATTCGTTTTTTCCTGTACAAATCCTGCTATTTTCATCTTCTTCTAAAATAATAATGTCTTCTTTAATTTTACTACTAATCGACTCAAGGTGTAATTTCTGACACGTCTATCTCCTGTATTTTTTGTTCATGTTGGTTGTGTGCATTTTTGAACTTTCTAAATCTCTGCCATCGCTGTAACGTCTTTTATAGTTCTCATTCATTCTTTTAAGGTCTTGAATTTGTCGGTCTTTGATTCGTAGCTCTGTGTGGTACCGGTATTTAAATTTGCGTAAGAGATGCTTCCAGGGAGATTTCTTCGTCGCAGATATTTTTTGTTGTGCAGTTTGTACACGTTTTGCATTTTCAAAGCGAGTAGGTATATCAGTTATTGAGGTATTGCTTTGTGGACTGAGTGATCTGAGTGAGTCAGATATGGAACTTGTTGGACTATGTACCTGAAGACATCTTGTTGAATCAGATTTTGGAGATATTGGGGACCGTATTTGTAAAGAAATCGCTGAATCTGGTTCAGGAGTTATTGAGGAACGCATCGTAGATGACCTTGATAAATTGAATACTGTAGCGTTTGTAGAAAGCAGTCTGGACTTTCGCGAAACCGATTTATAATTCTTTGGAGAACGCACCCTGAGAGATCTTATCGGGACTGATGCTGGTGTTGGCGGTGAAGGCGATTTTATCGGCCTAGATGGACTTGAGATTTCTTCTGTTCTCTTTGGAGTCAAACTCAAAGGGTCGTTCATGATAATATTTTCATTGCTAACTACATCAATAATTTCTTCTTCTGTCTGTTCTTTTAATTTATTTTTGTCGTACGATCTGTTTGAGCTTTCTCTACTCTTTTTTCTTTGAATGTTTTGTTCTGTAGGCGTTAAATTGCTAACTGAAATAATCTTACCTTCTCTCTTTCTTTTTGAATAGGATTCTCGCATTTTCACTCGCCATAAAGCATGCTTGTCTGGATCTTTCCGTATGTTTTCCATCCTAATACGTTCTGCAATTTTCTTCTTCTCTCTTTTTTTTTCCTTAGATAGTACTGGTGGCATTTTTGTGTACTGTAATATAAAAACGAAGATTACAAATTTATTAATAATTATTCTTAAAAATGCCTTTAAATAAATTGTCTGTCTCAATTTTAACAACATGCAGGCATTTGCCACTACAGTAGGTATGTATACAAATAATACACTGTTTGACACATGACTGAAATTTCAATATTTTGAAATTTATACCTTTATTATTGACCTGACGTTTTAACCAAATTATGTATAATATATATTTCACTACATAAAAGGTGGGTAAAAATTGTAAGAAAAAAATTCTTGAGCGGGAATTGAACCCACGACTTATCACGTTACGTTATAACGGTCTTAAAAGTTAATATATTACCCTTTTCGTCTAAGCAGTAGTTTGAGCCTGTAAACTACCGCTAAAACTAATAGTTGAGTAAGTAGGTAGTTAGTTTCATTAACCACTCGTTATTTTTTTATTTATGTTATTTAGTTAATTAATATTATTTTTAAACTCTCATTTAAATGAAGTTTTTTTTATTGTTTACCTTTATTTTATTACCTAAACGAACGGAGTTTAATACCAATATATTAGTTTTAATTTCAGGCATAGTCTAATTTTCGAAAATTTAGTCGTCGATAGATATGAAACCCCTTTGACGTTATTAGGACTGCTGCGAAATTTACAGCTACTATTTTTAAACACGTAAATAACATTAGGTTCATACGAAATGACTTGTTACAGGCGTAACGTGCCGCCAATGTAACGTTTCATTAACAATATGTGTGACATTCTGATTAATATGGTATTTTTACCATATGAATCAGACACATATCAATCAGAATTTTACCCATTAACATCGATAAATCATCACACGTATGCAATTAAAGATTGTTATTTATACATAGGTTTCTGTTCCCCAATGGCATTATATTTCCCGCAGATTCAAGTTTGAAAACCATTTACCTTAATTATAAAAACGAACATACTAATCAGAAACACAGGTGTACCAAGGCTATATGAATCAGATATTTACCTTTATATCTCCGCGACGATACGAACCAGCCACACGTCTCGTCGCAACCACGTCAGCCGAGCCACTGGCTACCGCCAGCGCGGGGAGGGGTCGCCTGATGTTTCGTATTTAGCCGGGTACGTTCGAGTGAAGCGCGTGAATATGAATCAGACTTTTGTGCCGGACATTCACTATTTTTTTATTTATAAATAAACAATCGTAAATATTAGTACCATTTTTTTTGGTGTAAAGAAACAACTAATATTCTTTCGTAATAATTATAATTTACATCAATTTATCAATATGAAATAATGTTATTGTTACTAATGTTCAAGAAACTGGGTTACGGACACACCATATTAGTCAGAAGAACTACTTTTAAATATTTTTTTGAAATATTTATATAAATATTATTTAAAAAAATTAACTTGTGCAAGATAGACAATAGTCTGAAGTATGTTATAAAATTAATTGCAGACTGATTTGTCAGTTAGTTACAAAAATAAACCTCAAGACATCGAAAATTTAGGGTTCCAAGAATCACTCATAACCTGTCGTTAATTAAGCATAACCATGGCACTCGATCGGTGTCCACGGGCAGACTTGTAGTACCTAAAGTTAATAACTACTTTGGGGATAGAACTTTAAAGAAACGTTTACCGTACCTGCTAAATAGTTTGCCCGAGAACATCCGTCGGGAGTGTAACAAAAATAAATTTTAGATTTTGTTAAAAAAGTATTTATTGAATACATTAATTTAATAATTAGGTACTTAAGCAAATTTGTAAGTATATATTGTGATATATAGATTTGAGACTCAAACTCAACCGATCCTGCAGACAAACTGTAAACAGTTTTGCGGGACTATGTATAGCAGTAAGGCATTTATGTATTTTTTAATAAGAAACAATAAAAAAAAATGTGTCACTCATTTAGCTCCACCCAGGGGTCACGTGTAGGGTCTCAAGGGTAAACCTACGGACGCGAGTAACTTTAACCCCTAAATAATAATGTAAGTATGTATGTTCGCCGACATCTTGTCTATCTACCTATGTATTATAAATTATCAATGTTGAGTTTAGCCATACAGCCCAACCAACACATTAGCAGTTTATAGGAATGATATAAGTCAACTTACAACCTTAAGTTTAATTAAGGTTTTAAAATAATTTTCGCAACGTGTTCTAGCTGGTTTATAAAATTTATTAACTTTATTAAATCCTTTTGCTGTAATGAAGCATTTACATATATTTTATCAAACTATCAACCCTATAATAGTTTTTTAAGAAATCATTTTTTTTATTCCACAACGGGTAAGCGCTTGGCCTTTATCTCACCTGGGCCCTTATTCTGTAACGATTTCTTGTTTCAAAACCACATTAATTCCTTAAAAAGTTACGATATCTTCCCAAAAACGTATGCGTTTGTGCGCGGTAAGGTTTAGGTGTGGAATCCATGGATTGCGATACAGAATCAGGGCCCTGATGGTAAGTGACGATAAGGCCGAAGGTGGAAGCGCGCTAAACCCGGAATCCTCAACCACTGAGGAACTGGCTATCTTATATCAAACTGTTGGAACACAACAATGCTATAAACATCGTTGTTATGGCGACAGACTTAGATAAGATGGTGTTAGCTAGCCAGGCGGACTTAGCAGCCCTACTACCAACCAAACCGAGTACACAAAGATATACCCTCCGCTGGGAATCGAACACGGGACCTCTGGGTTTCAAACCGGTGGCTTAGCCACTTGACCACAAAGGCGAATAATATGAAAGCTGTGCCTACTGTATACAGCTACTACCATTTCTCTAGACATATAGCTCTATACCGTATTATAAATAGGCTTAAGATGTAAAAGAGAATCCATAGAGTACCTTTCTTAAACTCTAAGCTTGATAATAGATTTTTAAAGAATTATAGTTGTTTTCTGGAATAATTGATAACCCTAATAAATCCATTTTATAAGACCCTAGACTAAAACCTTAATCCAGCCTTTTCCTTTATAAGTTAGACAATGAAGAGCATTCAAAACCCTTAGCTGTAAATACGGCGAATTGTAAGCGTTGTAAGTAAAGCGTTGGCGTCGAATGTTAAGGGTTCTGTATACCTAGAATCTAAACGAAGCGCTGACAAATTTAGCAGCAATTTTAAATAAACGATTTCCAGATATTTTGCCCTATGGTTCTAGAACAATTTTGCGTACACCTCGACAAATATAATAATAATAATAAAATATACTTTTATTGCACACAAGAACATATAACAGAAAACATGTATACAGTGACAAAGTACAAAACAGGCGGCCTTATGCGGCTAACAAGCAATCTCTTCCAGGCAACCTTGGGTGATAGAAATATAATAAAAAGAATATTGAAATGGGTGCAAGAATAAGGGAAATAAGAAATAGAAATATAAAAAGATTGGATAATAATATAAATAATAATAATGAAATATAATTATAATTTAAATAAATAAATGAGATAAAAAGAGATAATGCAATATTATGGTATACTATGGAAATAAATAAACTAAGATGTTAAACGTAAAAAATGACTCCGGACCTGACCCTTGAACGAATCCAACGTACGAGCACTCCTGATGCTCTCTGGTAGAGCATTCCATAGCCGGACAGCATGCACAGAAAAGGAGTAGGAAAGGAAATCAGTGGAGTGAAGTGGAGTCGTTAGAGAAAGGTTGTAAGCAGAACGTAAAGTTCTACTAGAGGAAGAAGAACGAAAGGAAAAACAACTTCGTAGATAAAGAGGAGAAGTTGGTAAAAAGAGGACAGAATATAGAAGGGAAAGAACGTGTAAGTCCCTACGTCGTCGAATTGGTAGCCAGTTAAGCCGAGCTCGATAATACGAAACATGGTCATATTTTCTTAAATTAAAAATAAATCTTATACACACATTCTGCAGACGCTCTAGCTTGTTAAGGAGTTCCTCCGAAAGATCAGCGTAGCAGACATCCGCATAATCAAGAATGGATAGTAGAAGTGTCTGTGCCAGAGTTATTTTGGTGCTAGTCGGCAAAAAATTACGAAGGCGGTTGAGGGAACCGTAAGCAGCAAACACCTTTTTCCGAACTGCCTCCACTTGGGGGCGCCAAGTGAGGCATTGATCAAAAGTAATTCCTAAATTTTTGACAGTTTTTGCAAACGGAATATCAGCGCCCGCGAAATTAACACGAGGTAGAAGGTCATAATTAATTCTAGAAACAAAATATGAACTGCCAATGATAATTGTCTGCGTTTTGCTAGGGTTAACAGCAAGACCATAAGACTTGCTCCAATTATTTATGACGTCAAGATCTGCATTAGTAACTTCCACAGCACGTGAAAGATCCGATAATGGTGCCTGTGTGTAGATCTGGAGATCATCAGCATACAAGTGGTAGGAACATGAAAGCGACTGCGAAATTGAATTAATAAAAATTGAGAAAAGTAGGGGAGATAAGACGCCACCCTGAGGGACACCAGAACCAATATTGCTCCATGTAGAGAAAGATTCTTCAATACGTATGCGTTGCCGGCGGCCCATCAGGTAACTTCGAAACCAATCAACCACGGAGGGAGAGATGCCAATAGAACGTAGAACACTTAGGAGAACGTCAAAATCCACTGAGTTAAAGGCATTACTAAAGTCTAATAATGTCAATAGAGTAAGATGACGATTTTCCATGCCATGATGAATATCGTCAGTGATTTTGGTTAAGGCCGATGTCGTACTATGACCAGTACGGAAACCAGATTGAAAGGAATTTAGGAGATTGTTTTTATTTAGGAAAGTAGTTAGTTGACGATGAATAAGTTTTTCAATGACCTTAGAAAGAAAAGGTAATATGGAAATAGGACGGTAGTCGGAATACAGGGTAGGTTTGGACTTTTTAGGAAGTGGAATAACAGAAGCATCCTTCCAAGATGACGGAAATGCTCGAGACGCTACTGAATTATTGAGGATGTGAGTAATAATGGGAGTAAGGATATCTAATAAAGGAAGGATCATATTACGACTTATAGAATCGTTACCCACAGCACTAGAGCTTATGGAGAGTATTGTTCTCTTAACATCATCCTCCGTAAATTGATTTAAGACAAACGGGGAAAAATCAGGTGTTGGTAAATTAGAAAGACGATGCAGAGTTTCTATCTTGCAATGAACGTCAATAGGCGATGATGAAGTAAAAAAAGAATTGAGATTATTAATATCCAGGTTAGTTTTGGGACTACACTGCTGAGATTTACCAACACCGAGAGATTTGAGGAATTTCCACACCTTAGCAGGGTCCTCATTTTGTACGGATTTATGGATGTGGCGTCTTTGAGCGTCCCTTACCACTGTATTGCAGCGATTTCTAGCACGGTTATACTTATGTTCATTCTTAACCGAGGGATCTTGTTTGTACCTAGACTTTGCAGCGTTCTTTTTAGCCATAAGCAGTCTTATATCATCTGTTAACCACGGCGCAGGCAAATGTTTTATTTTGACCGGTCGGACAGGTGCGTGCACGTCGTACAGCTCGATCAAAAGCCTATTAAAAAGTTCAATTTGCCTATCAACAGAGTCAGCAGTGAATATGGCTGACCAATCCAAACTACCGGCGTCTTCGTGCAGCTGTGCTAGATCCATTTTAGCGAAATTACGCTGAAGCAGCACGCGCGGCTTATTTTTCGGAGGGCGAACCCGATAAGATAAAAAAATCAGGTCGTGGTAAGAGAAGGCGTCTGCAGAAAATTGACCATGCTTATTAACAAGGTTGGGAGAGGAAACAATCATGAGATCTAGAAGTGAAGGGGAGCAGTTGGGAAAACGGTGAGTCTCCCGTAAGGGAAGAATATGTAAATTACAAGAGTTGACTAAAGAAAGTAACTTACTAGAACGAGAATCATTCTTTAAGAGGCAAGTATTAAAATCACCCATAATAATGGTGTGGTTATAAACAGGAGTAAAATTTTCAAGAAGTTGTTCTAAAGACGCGAAGTAGTCCACTCTCAAGGAGGGACTGTAATAAACACCCAAAAGAAGTTTGGTGTGACATAACGAAATTTCCAAAAACAAATGCTCGGCAGAATTGGTGGGTGGCGGCTGGGGAGATCGACTAAGGATAGAATAAGGGATATGTGAGCGAAGATAAATGGCCACACCACCATGAGAGGAACTTACACGGTCATTTCGGACTAGTTTAAAACCAGGGAGGGAGTAAGACGTGGACATAAGTTGAGGATTAAGAAAAGTTTCAGAAATAAGAATTGCCTGTATATTCTTTATATCGAAAGTGGCAAGCATATCTGAATAGTGAGCCGGAATACTTTGAGCATTAATATGCACCACATTAAAATGTTTTGACACATTGGAGAAGTATTCGTCCAAAAGTTCATTCAAGGGTCGATCTAAGCTCGAAAAACTGGAGTCAGGAGAAGAAGAGCAAGAGAAAAAGTTATCACTGTTATCAGATGATAAATCCATAACAGTAAGTATAATAATAATATTACATACAACTACCTATTCAATATATAACAATAAACTAATACATAATATACATAAATACCCACAGGTTGACTGAGAGAAAAATTTAAAAAATAAAAATAAATAGACTTAAAAAATTAAAACAGAAACAAACAAACTACACTAATTCACAATATAAATAAAAGGCAAATTAAAAAAAAAAAAATCAGTGTCAAGCATTGGAAACTACGAAATCACCCGATACTCTCGTATCAAGTGAATCGTCGCAGATACCGTCGAGAAAAAGCAACACAATAAAACGTTAAAATAGTGAAGCAAACAAATTGACAATGACAGATACTAATATTACTATTAAAATAATTTTCAAACTACAAACAAAATATCTTCTGATCTTCTCATTCTCACAAAATAACAAAAAAGCAAAAAGCAAAAACGCGTAGGTAATAAATAATTTAGTTGAATAGAGTTGAAGTAAAGAGCAAGATAAAGGATATACAGAATAACAGCAAAGCAGCAAGTAAGCATAAGTAATGTAAGAAAAACAGACAACACAATAGTTACAACTACAAATAAAGCAAATTACACATAATGTGTAACTACAAAGCAAGTGCAAAGCCAATGCAAATAAGTGCAGCTAACATCAAAAGTAAGTGTGAAAATAAAAATAAAATAAAAAATGTGACAAAAAAAAGAAAAAAAAAAGAAAATAAGAACAATTACCAAATTATAATGAACATAAATTAAAAAACACCTACTTCTTTCTTGCAGGGACAGCACGTTTGGCCCTTGTGTTGGCGGCAGACACTGAGAGTGTCTTAGTAGGGCTGACAGCGTCAACAACAAGCGACTTCCCGGAAGAGGCTGCAGTTGTCACACTAAGCTTCTCAATATCTGCCAATGATGATATAATATGCCGTTTGCCTTCATCATCGACACCGAGAATACGCCCTTCGCGTGTCCAGCATCTTGTTACTCCTAGACGCTCACGGGCAGCTAGGAAGATACCATGCCGGACCTTTGTTAAAAACTCTGAAACGGTCACACCAGAGCCCTTGAAGCCCGTCTTTGCATACCAAATGCTGTCACGAATAGACTCTGTCTGAAATTTAACAAGTAAAGGTCGTGGTTTATTTGGAGTTGGACGGCCCAGTCGCAAAGCTCGGCCCACATCTGTCGCTGCCAGCTGACGCATACCCAGGTGTTTCTCCGTTGTGCTCAACAAAACCTTAGCAGAATCCTCGTCCTTTTGTTCTGGTATTCCATGAAACAACAGCATGCCACGTCGACTCCGCATCTCAATGCCATCGCATTCCTTTGCTAACATAGCAACCTGTCCCTCCAAGGTTTTGAAGGTAGCCAGAACAAAGCTGCGAAAGCTCTCGAAGTCTGCAGCAAGAGAGGCAACAGATACTGGTTGAGGTGTGTGAGTCTTCTTGAGCTCATTCTCGAAGACTGCCATCCGCTTTGCAAAAGATTGTGACAGTGATTCCAACGTTCCCTTCAATTCTTCCATCTCAATTGCTTCTTGCTAAGTGAAGTGATAGTGCAGTTTTACAAATAGTGTTATACAAATAGTGTTATGATTAAAGGAATTAATATCTGCAGGTATTTATGCACTCTAACACATACTTTTATGTAGAAAAAAATATGTATAAATTACCAATATTATTATTTAAATAAAAAATAAAACAAGAGCTGCACAAAAGTACGTCTTTACGGTTTTGTCTTCCTACCCCCAAATTGTATTTAAAACTCTTTGAGCATGGTGAATATTAATTAGTATAATGGTCTTTTACATCAATTAGAAATAATAATACTAGACAATAAGAGCTAATTCGCACGAGAGTTTAAAAAGCGTTGCGTTAAAACTCGGCGTTGGCGCTTTTAAAACGTTTACGATGTGATTGTTCATACGAACGCTTTTAAATCACTTTCATCTCGTTTCTCGCTTGAGTAAGACGTGGAAATGGTTAGTGCTAAATTACTAGCAATGGAAATTTGTATTGCTAGAAGACGGAAAAAAAACAAAAGACTTTCTGGGTACATCCTTTGAATGAACAGAGATACCTAAAAGGACAATTTGTGGCACTGTACGAAGACTTAAGGCATTATCCCAGTACATTTTTAAATTATTTTCGAATGTCTACAACAACATTTGACGAATTGTTATAATTTTTTTCCTCATTGGGGAGGGTATCCCAGTCCTCCGAGAGTTTTTACTCTGGTAATGATTTTGCATACAGCAGTGGACGAGACTCCACTTCTATAATAATTACTTCTGGATCTACAACCCACGCCATCGTAAAAGACGGTCTGATGACGGCGAGAAAACAAATACATCCGACTACAGAGAGAGCGCGCGGCGCACTGAATGCAGCGCCAGCGCTTTTTAACGCTCGTGTGAATAATAATAATAAGTTGCGTAGGGGCTATTCCTAACGCCCAGCGTTGAAAATACAACACTGTTCGATAAAAAAGCGTCGCGTTTTAAAAACGCTGATTTGTGAACAGGTACATGTGAATGCATTTGTTCTATTCGAACGCTTTTTCTAACGTACCTTAAAAAAGCTCTCGTGCGAATTAGGCCTAACTGTATTGCGGGGCAAGGGCGGGGGGGTACCGATCGCTCTACCACGGCGAGCCGGCGGCCGCAGCCGCTCATCGCCTTATTAGGTACATAGGATTTTTATGAATAAATTCATAACTCGCGTTTCGGCTGTTATACAACGAAATAATGTACGTATCTGACAGATAATGTACGATGACATAATGAGACGTTTAATTCCGTTAATATTATTTCCAAGTAGGTAACTAGGCAATAAACGTAATAAAATACCTACCTGTTGCATACCTAGACCTACCTACCGTCTTCCTATTTTATATATTGTACCCTAATACGCTAGAATATCAAGCTATAATACAATATATTTATGGAAGACTTTTACACAGCCAAAACCTTACTGAGATTTCTCTTCCAGCCACACACAAAACAAAACCCTATTAACAGAATATATTTAGCCTTTGAACAGCTTGTGGTTTTAAAACAAATGTTTTCAAGATTTAAGACTATCGAGCTAAGTAAGAATAATTTGACGCCATTAATTAAGTACTCATGGATTACGAAATTCCATATTTACATTAGTTGGGTTCCTGATTTGTTCTAAAATCTACTTAATTCTATTCTACTTGTTATATTTAGTAACTGATATCAATTAGAAACCCCAATATTTGGTAAATAATCGCAAACATCATGTATTACATTGGTTCACTATTAATAATTTATTACTGAATTCAGCAAAAACAAAGTGTGTATAAATTTCTTTAAAGACAGGTCAGCACACAAATTAAGATAAACGATAATGTAGTTGAATTAGTAGACTATACTGTGTTTCTAGGCATTAAACTGGACTCACGCTTACAATGGGACCCACACATTAATACCTTGTCAGGAAGACTGAGTTCAGCTGCATACGCAGTTAAGAAAATAAGGCTTCTAACTGATGTTGAGACGGCAAGAGTAGTTTATTTTAGTTATTTCCATAGTGTGATGTCTTATGGCTTACTGTTGTGGGGCTCCGCTGCTAATATAGACGATGTATTTATTCTACAGAAAAGGGCAGTCCGCGCCATATACGACCTGAAGTCTAGAGACTCACTTCGATATATTAACTATTGCATCACAATTTGTGTTTGAAAACCTTATGTATGTCAAGAAGTATGAAAAGACATTTGTTAAAATTTTTTTGACGTGACAACGTCTTAAATTAGGTTGCGGCTGGGAGTCACTTATGAAAAAGTGTAACGCTCGGTAACGTTACGATGAGTCACCGAACGAGAGAGAGGCCCGCCGAATGCCTTGCGTCTCTCTCCCACTCAACTATGATCGGTCTGCATATTTGTTTTAAATATAATTCTTTTTATAAATAAATGTTTTAAATTGTTACTATTATTTCATCCTTCTTCCTACTATACGAATGAATATTCACATTAAAATTATTTTACCACTCAAAGTCGTTGTCACGTAAAACTTTCGCCCGTATACCGACTTTACAGGCAACCAATTTTTTTTATAACTTAAACACTCGTAGAAAAAATAAGTTTGCCGTCCCTAGTTTTAGACTTCATAAAACAGGTGGCTCTTTCTTGGGTAAATGTGTAACGCTTTATAACAAACTTCCACTACATATTACTGAAATGCCTTTACATACATTTAAAGCCCATGTTAAAAAAAACCCCTCATGAGTAAAGGTTATTATAAAGTGGAAGATTATGTATGGACAATGACATAGTGCATGTATGAGCATAACATATTAGTAATTTGTATATTGTGTAATTTAGTAACGACATATATTGTTCAGTAAATGTCGTTACTTCTATATTATTATAAATCTGTGGAGTTTCTTGCGCCCGTTCTTCTCCACAGCTAAAAGACTTCCTGAATTCGGGGGCCCATCCATCCAAATAAATTTAGACGATTCAAAATGCTTATTTTAAGTTTATTGAATAAATAAATCTTGTATTTTGAATTTTTTATGGTTTGCACATACATTCAACTGCAAAAATCGGCAATGGGTACGCACCACCTATGTCACGCTGAGCACATGTGCAGTTGTCATTTGGTTAAACATGGACTGTAGTACTGCACTACTTTCGCTGTCCTCTTGGCTTATTGTCTATTGAATAATAGTCGTGAGCGTATGTATGTATGTATGTACAAAATACGTTAATTTTAAAATTTCAGAGGCAGTTTTCTTCACTAACAATCGCGGGAGTCTAGGTTTGTGCCTGGCAGGGCATCGGTTCAGTATGAGCGACGTCAGGAATGGCAAGATCAGATGGCGATGCATCAAGCGTAATGGAGGCTGCAAGGCAAGCGCTATCACTATTGACGAGAAAGTTATTGAGGGAAAACCACACAACCATTTATGAAGACAAGTATAAATTAATAATATCTAAGTAAAAACACAGAAATCGCGCGATACGACAGACATCACGCAATTTTACAAAAATCATTGCAAATTTTAGATTATTTTATTAGATTTGTATAATTGTATAAACCTTCCAGAGGTACTGACAGATGTTACCTTTTATTTCTAAGATGCAATTTAAATCTGTGGTAGGTGGACTGCTTTTGCAGTCCTCATTGCCTATGCCTATTCTCTGACTAACCCCTTGGGAACAATGGTCGTATTTGTATGTACTTATAAATATAAACCCTGTAGATTTACTTATTATTACATAAAAATAAGTGGGTTGGGCTTGTTTTAACTTTGCCTGGCTAAATAGAACTTAAAAAGTGTACTAACAGTTTGATAATCGTAGTTATGCAGTCGTGGCGTGACCACGTCTATTTTTATTACCTTGATAATATAGCTGTCGTGGTTATGATGTGTGTATCTATACTGAAGCGAACAATTTTGTCTACGAAAATTAAAGGCTCCACATAAAAGTATGCAAGTTCGATATTTCTCTTGTCATATTTAGTCCTAGTTTGTTGGGTAAAGTGGTTTAGTTTAGTTTATAGACGACATATCGCATCACTGAAATAGAGTATTTATTATCTTGTAGGGAAGCGATAGTGGGTAGGAATCGATACAACTTGAGGAAGGAAAAGGGAAGATCTTCCTCCGAGCTGGGTGGTATAGCTCGGGGATCGAGGTCCGACGGATGTTAGTTGGAGGTGCTATATATGGCGAATGAGGCGGTGAAACTTCGCTACCACGATGCAGGCTTCCCATACTATTTTCTGTCGCAGTATGGAGATGTCGTTCAGTTGGTTTTTGTGACGCCATCTGTAGACACGGTTGAGAGGCTTCGTGTCGAACTATGTGCGGCGTATGCGGTAGGTGGCGCCGCCACAATCTATACACAATAAACAACTACTAACACAATAATTTTTTAAAAATTGTTTAAATATTTTAGGAACGGTTTACGCTACTGGTAATTGCGGAAGACTAGCTCTGTTGTGGGCAGGCCATCGGTTTAGCAAAGACTATGTCAGAAATACTAGGATTAAATGGCGATGCATCAAGCCCAATAAAGGCTGCAAAACGAGCGTAATCACGATAGACTACATACAAAGCATAAAAAATTTAAACATGCATAACCATGTTTAAATTGGGAAATTTTCAAATAAACTTCAGGAAATGCTGCTTAAAGACGATTTATTATTTTAATATACTGTCTTTTTATCTTTGAACATATGTTTAGATGATTGAAGTTGCTAATTAATAAAAAGTAGTTTAAAATTTTTCAATGACTAATCATTTAAAAAAAATATTTTAAACGCTGTGACGGTCGAGGGACAACTTGTCAAATTTAAACCGTATAATTATTATGAATGCCTGATTAAAAATTAAATTATGACTCTAAAGTAAACAAAATACAAGGGTTCTCTTACCACATGTGAATAAGCAAATATACTTAAATTATTTAGTATATTTCAATTATTTTTCCGATAAATCTAATAACTGACGCAAAGACGCCATGTTTTGGTAAAGAAAAAGAGAGCAATCTAGTTTTGACGCTAAAGGATGCGTGCGCTGCGGACATAGATTAGTTAGTGCAGAATCGAATATTGATATTGACTTAAATGCCTACAATTAAAGACCAGTTGTTCTTTATTTTTAATTCGTTTTTATAAAGCTATCAGTTGTATGTAATAGACTAATATAATAAACATTAAAATAGTTTCAACGAATGGGCTATTGACAGTTGTAACAATAAAATATGAAATATATCGGTTATGGCAGTTTATAATTTGAGGGTTCCGGAGACCCCTCCCCCCCCCCCCCCTCACAATTGATATGGCAGCGAACTGTAATCTAGATTTACCCCAGGGGGGTACCGACACATCCAGTGTCGGAGAATCCCCCCCTGAGCGTTCTCGCTCAGGCTGCCCTACGTATTCTGGGGAGGGCAAAAGTTCGCCCGTGCCAAGGCATGCTGCAGGCAGGAGAAAGGCGGGACAATTGGCACCCCCTCCTACGCTTCGCGTGGACTTTTGCAATATCAGGGGAATCCACTCTAATTTGAGCGCCGTCCATTACCACCTCGAGACGGCGAAACCGGCCTTGCTCTTCCTCACCGAGACGCAGATATCCCCCCCTCCTGACATCTCGTACTTGCGCTACCCGGGATACAACCTGGAACATGCATTTGTGCCACGATCCGGTGTTTGTGCCTATGTCAGGGAGGATATGTGCGTTCGTCGCCTTGGCAATCTTGAAGATAGGGACCTCTCCATCTTATGGCTGCACGTCGACTGCGGACGTCATCCTCGCGTCTACGCGTGCCTGTATAGGTCCCACAGCGGTAACATCGGAACTGACCAACTCATCGAGACCGTCCAAACAGCGACAGACTCCCTTCTCCAACGGATCCCCTCGGCCGAGATTGTGGTATTGGGAGACTTCAATGCCCACCACGTCGAATGGCTTGGTTCACGCACAACTGACCACGCGGGTAGAGCCGTTCATGACTTCGCTTTGGCCTACAGTCTGTCCCAATTGGTAACCGAGCCAACACGGGTTTCAGATGTGGAGGGCCATGCACCTTCTTTATTGGAGCTTCTGCTGACCTCGCACCCAGACGGCTATCAAGTTTCTGTTGATGCACCACTAGGCTCATCAGACCACTGTCTGATTCGCAGCACTGTGCCTCTCACAGAAACTTCAAAACCGCAACCAGCGGCTAGCCGTCGAGTCTGGCATTATAGGTCGGCGGACTGGGATGGGATGCGAAGCTTCTTTGCGTCCTACCCGTGGAGGCGAGTTTGCTTCTCGCTGGATGATCCTGATGTCGCCGCTGACTCTGTCGTTGATGTGATACTGCAGGGAATGGAACTTTTCATTCCAAACTCTGTGGTTCCCATTGGCGGCAAGTCCCAACCATGGTTTGGTCGTTGCTGCAAAATGGCGTCTCGCCAAAAGCGACAGCATTACCAAGCCTGGGCTAATGCGGTGTCATCAAAGGATCCAAACACCAGTGCGCTCAGAAAGAAGTACAACTTTGCCGCCAGATCCTTTAAGAAGGACATCGCCAAGGCGAAGTCATCATTCATAGGTAGAATTGGCGAGAGGCTAGTGCGTCTTCCTTCGGGGACGCGTGCGTTCTGGTCTCTCGCCAAAGCTATCTTAGGGAATTTTTGTCAGCCGTCCCTACCACCATTGCACAAGACCGATGACTGCCTGGCCTATACTGCAAAGGAGAAAGCCGATCTCTTGGGCTCTCTTTTCGCATCAAACTCGACCTTGGACGATGGGGAAAACTCTCCACCAACCATACCGCATTGCGCTTGTACAATGCTAAACGTTCAGTTCCTGCAAAGGTCAGTTCGTAAGGCTCTTTTTTCCCTTGATATCCATAAGGCGAGTGGGCCAGATGCAGTTCCACCCATTGTGCTTCGGACGTGTGCTCCTGAATTGGCACCAGTTCTAACGCGCCTTTTCCAGCTCTCTTACACCACTGGCGTCGTCCCGAGCTCTTGGAAGACAGCCCTTGTGCACCCGATTCCAAAAAAAGGCGATCGCTCAGATCCGTCTAACTACAGGCCAATAGCTATTACCTCTTTACTCTCCAAAGTAATGGAGTCCATTATAAACCGCCAGCTCTTAAGGTACCTAGAAGAGAACCAGCTACTAAGTGATCGCCAGTATGGTTTTCGTCGCGGTCGATCGGCTGGTGATCTTTTAGTGTACCTTACTCACCGATGGGCGGAGGCAGTCGAGAGTAAAGGGGAGGCACTGGCAGTTAGCTTGGACGTAGCGAAAGCTTTTGACAGGGTATGGCACAGGGCTCTTTTCTCTAAACCTCCATCATACGGGCTTCCTGAGAAATTGTGTTCATGGGTTGCCAGCTTTCTTACTGGGCGTAGCATCAGAGTCGCAGTCGACGGTTTGTGCTCCGACATGAAGCCCGTGAATGCTGGAGTCCCGCAGGGGTGTGTGTTGTACCCTACTTTGTTTCTTCTGCATATCAATGACATGCTACATAACAACAGCATTCATTGCTATGCGGATGGCAGTACTGGGGATACGCTCTACACCGGGCGAGCTAATATTTCTCTGGAAAGCGTCATCGAGAGCCGGAATAAACTTGTGACTGACACCGAGAACATGTTAAGTCATGTCTCGGATTGGGGCCGACATAACCTAGTCCGCTTTAACCCCTCCAAAACACAAGTTTGCGCATTTACCGCGAACAAACATCCCTTCGTCGTACCTCTGAACTTTGAGGGAGCTCCCCTTGATACCAATCCGATTATTGGAATCCTTGGCGTCGATATTTCGAGTGACGTTCAGTTTCGTGGTCATTTGGAAGGTAAAGCTAAATTGGCTTCGAAAAAGCTGGGTGTGCTTAATAGAGCGGGTCAGTATTTCACGCCAGCCCACCGTTTACAACTGTATAAAGCACAGGTCAGGCCGCATATGGAATACTGCTCCCATCTCTGGGCTGGAGCACCCCAATACCAACTCCTTCCATTTGACCGCATTCAACGCAGAGCTGCTCGAATTGTCGGCGACGTGGTTATTTCAGGTCGGCTCGATCCACTGGCTCTTCGGAGAGACGTTGCGTCTCTCTGTATATTGTACCGTATATATCATGGGGAGTGTTCTGAGGAATTGTTCGGCTTGATCCCTGCCGCTAATTTCCTTCACCGCACTACACGCAATCGACTGTCATTCCATCCACATCACCTTGATGGATGGCGGTCTACTACTGTGCGTTTTTCAAGTTTCTTGCCTCGAACTACAGTGTTGTGGAACCAGCTCTCGGCGGCGGTATTTCCGGACCGTTACGACTTAGGGATCTTCAAGAAACGAGCCTATTCTTTCCTTAAAGGCCGGCAACGCGCCTGCGATTCCTCTGGTTTTGCGGGTGTCCATGGGCGGCGGTGATTACTTTCCATCAGGTGACCCGCTTGCTCGTTTGCCTCCTTCTGCTATAAAAAAAAAATAAAAAAAAATAATTTAAAGGTAATTATCGAATATTTTTTTTAAAGATAATTTGTAAATAATTTATTATAACAAAATTTTGCGTTTTTTTATCTGTGGATTACAAGACCCGAAACACGGGCCATGATTGTGACGCCACTTTTCACAAAATAAACAAAAACTATCTTTCAGGTTTCAAGATAAAGTTTGTTTATTGTGGTGTGACGTCACAGACATTTAGCCAAATGTCACGTGACCAACCGTTTCCGCGCGAAATTTTAAATGAATAAAGAAAAATATGTTTTACCCTCGGACCAAATATCACAAGGGACAGAGTCTTTGGATTTTTAGCATGTCCGTCATTTGTTAGTGTGCAGCTTTCTATCTGTACATGTGTGCGTGACTAAGTATGTGACTAGTATATCGATATAATTACTTTAATATGGTGTGTACCTAGTTCATTATTATAATTGGGGGTTAAAGTTACTTGCGTCCGTAGGTTTACCCTTGAAACCCTATACGTGACCCCTGGATGGTGCCAAATGAGTGACACTGACTGAGTGGTAGAGCCACGCTGCGTTGGGCCGGCTCGCCCGGCGTAGTATTATATTTTATTATCCGGCGTGAAATAATAGCCCTTGGTGCTGTTGTGTTTCGTTCGGCCAGTAAGGGTTCCGGAAGCCCCCCCTCACAATTCTTATTCCTTTCTAAAACCTATTCCTTACTTAAAGGCCGGCAACGCATCTGCGATTCCTCTGGTGTTGCGGGTGTCTATGGGCGGCGGAGATTACTCTCCATCAGGTGACCCGCCTGCTCGTTTGCCTCCTTCTATTAAAAAAAAATTGATAAAATGGCAATAACAATCTAAAATTTACAGTCTTTAAAACTTCAGAATCAATACAACATCATAACTAAGTGCCCATTCGGAAGAAGGCCTATTTCCATTAGTAAACGTTTACGGGCAACAGTGTAGTAGTAGTAACATCAACTAATCTTACCAATGATAGTAAGATGGATAACCTTCAAAAATGGTCGGCACTGCATCTGTATTAAGTTTTTTAACATTGAAAATGTTTTTTCGTTCGCTCCAGTAGGGCCCCCATTTTCGTTGAAAGTGCGACTCGCCCGTGATACCCTGAGGTTTAAGGCCACGAGGACGTATGAAGGCTCAAAATACGCGGAATTCGAAGGGGTTTAAAATTATGTAAAATATTTTGGAAAAGTCAAAATCTATTTTGGAAATTTCTGGTTTTCCCAGAAAATTCCCGATATCTCGAGAACGGGGACGAATTAAAAAATTAAAAAAGCACCTCGGTATTGAACTAAGAAACATTTTACCTTATTACACTTTCTTTTTTTTTTTATATAAAAGAGGGAGGCAAACGAGCAGGTGGGTCACCTGATGGAGAGTAATCACCGCCGCCCATGGACACCCGCAAAACCAGGGGAATCGCAGACGCGTTGCCGGCCTTTAAGGGAGGAATAGGTTTAAGGAAGGAATAGGAATTGGGAGGGGGGGGGGGCCTCCGGTACCCTCACCGGTCGGACGAAACACAACAGCACCAAGTGCCATTATTTCACGCCGAATATTCGTGAGAGGGTGGTATTACGCCGTTATTTTTGATATTAGTGACGTTTGAGGCTGTAGAGGTGCCCTTAGCCGCGAGTTTGCGCGCCGCGTGATAGCTCAAAAGACGCGGAATTCGAAGGGTTTTAAGATGATCTAAAAGTAGATTGTTATAGAATGGGCTAAAATGACCTATTATTTACGAGGTAGTTTTACTCCCGAGCTTTAGCGAGGGAGTAAATAAAAACCGAGTTTTAATGGGTTTTTAGCGCAGTCTTTATTTATGATTATTCTACTTAAGACTAAAAACTTTTTCGTTTTTGTAGGCTCATTGTCATGTGACATGTGACAGACAAAAATTTAAAAAGAAATACTTTTTCCCACTAAGGCAAGAAAAACTATTTTATCCTCGCTCTGGAACGCTACAATGGTCTTTTTGAGCAAGAGGAGTGAAAAAATATTTTGGAAAAGTTGGTTTTGAAAAAAAGGGTCCTCCGACCAGTGAGGGTTCAAAATTGCATTCGATAATCTATAATAAGTAGGTACATTTTCAATGTCGTGTAGAGCACGAGATCTATGGATTTTTATTAATAAACCATCGACAAAGCAGGATTTTTCAAAATGTTTGGAACAGAACCTTGAATATTTTGTAGGCTCCCAGTTATCACGTCTAATAGCTTAAACCCTTTCACGTCTTATTTCCGGGCACTTTGGGAACCTAAAAAAAGAATAATAAAAAGAATATTAGTAATATCGATAAAGCTTCGATACACAAATACGTACATCACTAATCATTATGCCAAAATTAAAGCCTATAAATTACATTTAATTAAGGTTTAAACCTGATTCTTATGAATATTGTACGATATAGTATGATTGAGAATTAACAAACATTAATGCTTTGCCGTTTTTATTATTAAAAAACTCATAGTAAAGCATACATATTAATAGAAATCACTAACGTATGAAATGATAATTCCTGGTCTTTCACACCTCCTTTTGTTGTTCTTGACGAACAATAAACAGCTGAACAAGACATTATGTCAATTGTATATTACACAAATAACACAAACACTAAGATTTCTTAATATTTCACTATTATTTCGCACAGTCCAGCAATGTTTTGACCGAGTAGTCGGTCATGAAATGATACGTCTCACACCGACAGTGCGTCGCTGCCAAACGTACATTCACTATCTCTTTTACTCATATCACACTACAGTCATACAGATAGAGATACAAATACTTTACTTTGATACACGTATGTAAAAGCGGCAACGTCGTAAGACTCTGTCCATGTAATATTTGGTCCGAGGTTTTACCTATTAAATAAAGCTTTTTTGACACAGACGTACTTCTTATTATACGTCTGTGTTTTTCGAAAAAATAATAATTGTACGTGGTATAAAATATGCGTTTGTAAGTAATTTTCAAAATACTTTTCCGAAAACTGTCAAGTAGCCAATTTCTTTTTCTACTATTTAAGATAATAAAGGATTATTTATAATATTAAAATATATATAATGTTATTTTCTTTTAATGAATTACCTAGGTTTCCGAGTGGTCAGGTCAGTTCGTGAACAAAGAAGCGAATTTGTCATAAAATCTCATTTGAATGAAAAAAGGTAACATTTTGCTAGCAATGAAGACGTAGAGAAATTAAAGTGCCGCATTTTAAAAAAACTTTTTGAATTCTAATGTTCGAACATTCAAAACATCAGACACCCATTTTTAAGCATCGAGTACATCTCATTAAAACCATAATTGATAAATACATAAATATTCGTCGCCATTCTGCACATAAAATAACCCCGAAATACAAAAACTTTCAAAGAGATTTTTTTATGGTACCTATTTAAATTATGCACACTTAATAATACGGGATTTAACGCAAAACCACTTAGTGAAGGCAAACCGCAACAGCAGTCCACCCGTGACGACGGCCGGTGCAACTCGGTCGAAACGTCGAGTATAAAAGGTATGCGTAGAATGCCTTTACTAAGTAGTTTTGCGTTAAATCCCGTCATAATATGTGTGCATAATGAAACGCGAAAATTTAAAAGTGTATATTTAAAATATGTATTTAATTTCGTTTCTTTCATTATTAATTATTACATTTTTTAAATTTTCAATAAATATGATATACTTTTATAAGATGTTTTATTTCTAACCTATGTACCTACTTACTTTTCAATGAAGTGTCCATCTACGTCTATAAATGTTACTCTATGGACAAGAAACATTTGAAGTGCAATCGGTGTGCCGCCCCGTTTGTGCGCCTGGGTTGCAGGCTTTCTAGAAGGGCGGAGGATTCGTGTCCTTTGTGAGGGTAGTTCCTCCGCGTTCTACAAAGTCAATGCCGGAGTGCCGCAGGGTTCTGTGCTCTCACCTACTCTATTTCTTCTGCATATTAATGATATGTTGTCCTTGGGCAATATTCATTGTTATGCGGATGACAGTACGGTGCATGAGCGGTACTTGGGACATCCTGCGGCAAAGCAAGCCGATATCATGGTGAAAAGGCAAGAACTGGTTGCCAAAGTGAACCTGACTCTCGATCGTGTCTCTAAGTGGGGATCCAAAAAACTGGTCGAGTTTAATGCTAGCAAAACCCAGGTTTGTGCATTCTCGTCCAAGGTAACTCTCTTCCATACTCCTCCCTCTCTTCAGAACTCACCGTTACCCATTTCGGTGAACCTCAGCATTCTTGGCATGGACATCGGCCAGGAACTGAATCCAAAATGCTACATCGAGAGTGCTATTTTAACTGTCTCCCGGAAGTTAGGTATTCTCAATAAGGTGAGGCGGTTTTTCACTCCCGAGCAGCGCTGTTTGCTATACAAAACTCAGGTGCGATCGAGTATGGAGTATTGTTCCCATCTATGGGACGGCTCCGCTAAATACCTCCTCGATGCACTTGATAGACTGCAAAGGCGAGCGGTAGGTACGCATTATTGGAGATGCTGAGGTTACAGCTTCCCTTATGGACCGTGTCTTCTACCGGAACTACTACGGAGAGTGTTCTGAAGAACTTTTTGATCTTATCCCGCCCTCTCCTTTCCTCTCCCGGACTACATGTGCTGGTCTTAGGAACCACCATCATACTGTACAGACTATCAGTACTCGTACCAAAAAATTTGGCAAGTCGTTCCTCTGCAAGACCATTCGGCTTTGGAATTCTTTGCCGGCGCATGTGTTTCCCAGCTCCTACAGTCCCGGGTCTTTTAAGCGGGGCGTGAAACGGCATTTATGCAGGCCGTCATGAATGGGTGCGCTCGTTATCGTGCTTATTCCACGGTGGGGAGCGCTCTCATTATTTTGGACTGCATCGGCTGCTTACCATCAGGCAGGATGCAGTCACTATGACGTGCCATTATAAAAAAAATCGTTAAAATTATACTATCTCTTTCATTTGCGTGCTATTTCGTATCTTTTGTTTTACTTAACAGTGAAACTTGTCTATGTGTGCAGTTTTGGATTGCTCGGAACAGATTTTAAACGCAAATTACTATGAACGTAACATATCTATAGTTTATAATATCAACATAATAATAGCCTACAAGTCATACATAATAATATGAAATACGATAATGCTAACATTTAGAATATCACATGAGTATAACGCCTAATCGTCTACCTATCACGTGACCTACAGGAGTAGGGCAGCTTGTATTTCTGTTGTCTAATAGAAAAAAATATTAAAGTTTAACTTCATCATCATCAGCCTATAACGTCCCACTACTGGGCACAGGCCTCCCACGTGGACAATAGCACGTGGGGATATTGGGCCATAACCCACCACGCTGGCCCAATGTGGGTTGGTGGGTTTTAACGACTGCCATCTTACGACAACAACCGGGACCAACGGTTTAACGTGCCTTCCGAAGCACGGAGGAGCTCGAGATGTTTTTAATTTGGTCACCCATCCAGCGACCTGGCATTGCGAAAATGGCTTAGCGAGCAAGATCGCAAGCCGAACGCGCTAGCCGCTGCGCCATCGAGCTCCTCCATCGAGCTCCAGAAAGTTTAACTTACTTAATTAAAATTATAAATTAAGGCTTTCAACACTACAGCGTAATCTTCGTAATGCCGAAAGAAAGTTATGCCGATACATTGTAGTGCATTTAATATTAGGGATTCTAAAATTAGGGTTTTAAATTTTTAGGCAAAACTGTAATAGTGTGAAAAAAACTGTTAGGCTAGACAATTATTGTTACAATTCACAAGCATGCAGAACAGAACAATAATAATTATTGTGTTTTATCTTGATTACAGTGAGATGATTATTTACAATTACATGTCTTATCATTTCTTAAATAATCTAAGCCAAATTTATTATTCATTTATGACTTTAAATATTATGGATTCATCCATCTGATTAAAATTATGATAAAGATAATTATCGTATGTTAAAATTGTGCCGATAAAACCATTATGGGTTTATAACACTGCTTATCATAATTTATGCGAGAAATCTTTATGCTGAAACTGTTATGCCAAACTACATTATGACGAAAGAGATTATGCGACCAAAAGGGCTCCGCAAATATCGCATGACCTGGAAGCTAAATAAGCTTAGTGCACTAAAATAAAAAGTAGTACTTATGTATTATTTTTTTTACAATAAAGATCACGAACCATGTCTTTCCAAAACGTGGACTAAAGTTAAAGCTGGTTTATAACAGATGCTGTCTCATTTTTGTTTTAAACACAGATAGAGATATAATTATTTTGAAGCCACGTTTCACTTTATTCTGCGTTTTGGAATAGGCAGAGAGCGAGTCAACAAAGAAAATATTACATTTATTGCATACTGTAATAGGTATATTTATTTATATGTTTGTGCATTAATTTCAAATGGCATAAAATTGTAGATGCAGTTTTCTGTACGGGTAATCGCGGTAATCCAGCGTTGCTGATAGATGGAAAACGGTTTAGCCAAAACTACTCTAGGAACGGCAGAGTGACGTGGCGATGTGTCAAGAGAGCTAGAGGCTGCAGATCCAGCGTTATCACGATAAAAAACAAAATCATCAAAGTCAATCCGCATAACCATTTATAAACGAATAAAAGAAATGGTTTAATTGATGTTTTTTGGATATTATGACCTCTGGTTTTGCGGGTGTCCATGGGCGGCGGTAATTGCTCTCCATCAGGTGACGCGCCTGCTCGTTTGCCTCCTTCTTAAATAAAAAAAAAAATGTCTACGAGTGGCCTTAGGAAGCAGTAAGTAAGCATTATGGTTATGGCTTATGGGGTAGAACGAAAACGGTACGAAGACGCCATAGTATTAATGTTAAAAAGATTTGTCTGTAATGTAACAGTTCAGGTTCGAGCAATACCTACATGAGTGATTGAGAGGAACGGAGCATTACAGTCAGCAGTCTATAAATATTTTATTTTATTTTATTTGGGATAACAAACGGTTATACAATATATATAAGTATACCAAGAGTTTTTTATACTAACTTATTACTAATTGTGTAACCAACAACGGTATCCACAGATTACCTTTACGTTTTGAAGCGTACTGCGTAGGTACTTTAAAAGTTAATAAGTTTATCAAAACTTTGTAATTAACGATAATTAAATAATAAAGCTAGTTTCAGCATGAAATGGTACACATTAAAAATTAAAAAAAAAATAAGAATTTGGGTTGGTTGTCAAGAATGTCAAGGCTCGTACACTGAAAGAACAAAAAGGTTGATTTTGCACGGGTTGGCGACACATTAGTTGAATTAACAAAGTGATGGGTTAAAGCAACATGAACAAATTGTTGTTTTCACAGAAAAGTTTTTGTTGATATGAAAACTGTTGTTTTTACCTATTTGTACATGTTAGCGTAACAATTCATGCATAATTCAATAGGTAATTGTTGATTTTACTGATCAAGTTGTTGAAATAATATTTTTAAAGTTAAATTTACAAAATAAATACGTTAAAACAACAAAAGATATATGTAATAAGTTCAAATTACCGTAACTGATCAACAATACAGTTTTTGTTCATTCAACAAAACTCAAGAGTAGGTGCTATATTAATCCTAAAATTTTGTTGAAATATGGTAAACACAACTAATAATTTCTTTCCGTGTAGGTATGTAAGATATTTTGAGGTAAAAGAAAGTTTCAATTCATTGTCTGGTATGGTAAGTTGAAAATTACGGGTTTAAACGATAATTATATTGTGCTTGGGCTGGGTAGAAGTGTAATTGAATTTAAATTATATGTTATATTTATATCTGTATATTACTTTAAATAATAGAAAAACAGAAAAAGGGGCTGGTATTTGCTTAATGTGACAATAATAATTCATATAGTTTGAACTTGAATGAAGCTGCCGAGAGGGAGAATATATCTATCTCTTGGTTGATAAGTAGCTCGTTAAAAATGGTCATAATTCTTGCAAGGGGGGCACGGAGACACAGTATAAATATGAGCTAAAGCAGTACGGAAGCTGGGCCTGTTTCTTGTTTTATATACCTACGCGCCAACTGAGCGTTAGGGTTGTCTTCTTATTTTTGTAAAATTGAAAAAGTTTTTGTTTAGTTAGCGATGTATCTCGGCTAGTTAGCGCTTTTTTGAGATAACTAGCAAAGCTTAAGGAATGACACTTTTAATTTTTATAAAATTAAAAGGTAATTTTTCTATTATTTATCAAAACGTTTGTTTGGGTTCTATAATGATCAAATAATCGAATGAATTGACTAGTTTACAAACAAAATTGTGTAATTAAAAAATCTTTAACATTTTAAGAAGTCTTTATTTTTCGTTAGTTATTATAAATTACTCACTGAAAAATACTTTTGCCTGCTACGACACGTTCGAAAAGCTTTATTATTAAATTTTATAGTGTAAAAAATTCTCATTCTAATGAATAGCTTTTTTAAATAAATTATCGGAAAACATGGACACGGCACTATAAAACTGATTTTGTCTACTTGTTTATAAATTAATACAGCTACTTTACAATTAATGTGTTCTCTTTGAAAAACCCTGATATCGATTTTAAAGCAATTGGTAGAATAACTAAAAAGTTCAAGATGGAGGCTATTTTGTCTCATACTAATAACGGAGTCGTTGTCAGAAACCACACAGATCCCTAGATATCGATTTTCAAAGCAATCGGTTGAATAACTAATAAGTTATAGATGGCAGCTACTTTGCTCATTCTAATAACGGATTCAATGTCAGAAACCACACAGATCCTCAGATATCGATTTTCAAAGCAAAGTTTATTAACGATGAAGTTTCGTAGTATCAGTTCTTATTATTTTTCACTACTAAAATAACACGCGCTCAAAAATATACTTAAGTAAGTGCTCCAAATATCACCTAAACAACCAAACGATTTATTTAAAAGAAAAAGCTTTTTATTTAGTAATAATAAATCATTCTTACCTTTCAACATCAGCAGGAAGTTTAAAAAACGAAAGCTCCGGTTTTGAAGCAGCCGAGTTCAAGCAGCCGTATACTACGCAATACACTCGCGGCATTTTTAAAAATCGCGCGCACAGCGGCCGCAACATGCAACAGTGAACACTCGGTTCGACGCCACACGCGCTACTGAGAGCACTGCGATGTTCGCTTAGGGGCCCTGTAAAGACGTGCGTCTGTGGGCGTGCGTCGATTAAAGCGTTTGTACGTAGCTTCCTTACTGCTTTAGCTCATATTTATACTGTGACGGAGACCTGCATTGGTATTGATAGGATCGGGACAAAAGAGCTTATGCGGATATCCTTTGCGGATACGTATTGAGTTGCTAGGAATCCTGTATTTGATTTTATCAGTTAAATCATATAAATAAATGGATAGATGTAAGTAAGTAAGAAGTAAAAAGAAAAAATAATGTAAGAAGAAGTTATATTGATTCTCTTGATGATTGATCTTCTCTAATATATTGATGCTCTTCTTTTGTGTGAAATATTATACTTATTGATTATGAAAATTAGTTCTTTATTTAAATTAAAATTAAATTAATTTAATAATCAAGGTAGTGTTAAAAAGAAAAAAAAATAAGATTCAGCTGATTAAACATTGGTCAAATTTATTTACATGGTACAGTCAAAAAACCAGCTCTGTGGTTTTATGTCTGTACACTAGTAAGTACCTGACTAAAATATTACAAATAGCTTTTATTGGTCAGAGTTACTTTTACTTTAAATATAATTTAAAAATTAAGCAGTGGCTTATAAAAAAGGAACATGCGTTACAGGAATTCTTTTTCTGAAATAACGATTACAAAAGCTAAACTATCTCCTCTTTGACTATAAACATGTCATAATCAAAACTACCTCCTATGATTTTACAAGAAAAGTTTTGCTTTACTAACCTTTTCGAGTACCGACGGGCGACGGTACAGGAGATTTCTGGTTTGTTCTCGACTCGCTCTAGTTGCTGGAGCTGATTGGTCAATATCGGCATACTTTTTGAAAAACCGGGCGCATGGAATGAAAATACGTGTAGACTAGCGTAGCACTAAAAAGCGAATGAGGCTTTGAAATGAGGTAACTAAAAAAAGATGGCGTCGGGGATGGGATGGGGGTCTTGGGGATAAGAGTTCAAACTGATTTTTTACTTTGAAAAAACTTGGTTTTTATTAATAAAATCTATTTTAACTATAGTGTGTGATTTGCGAGTCGTTATGTGAAACTACAATTGTTCTCAAATCTCGAGGATGAGGCATGAAGTATAATTAACCTTACATTTACTTGAGGCAACATGTGACATACTTGTTTCACTACCAATTGTTTATTAAACTACAAATTGTTTTTTTTTCATTATATACAGTAACATATATACCCGTAAAGAAAAAACGTGGCGCAACGTGGTCTCAACTTGACCTACAGAATGCTCTAGATGATGTAAAGCAATGCAAAATTTCTCAGCGAGCAGCTTCAATTAAATATAATATACCACGACGGACCCTGAGGAACCACGTGAAGACTGGAAGCGATGTTAAGAGAATAGGAAAAAGTAAAATTTTCTCCAAGGAACAAGAATGTGACTTTGTAGAAACGTTAAAAAGCAATTTACAAATACAAGGAATGGTTATGACACAAAAATTTATACGTGAACAAGCGTACTTGTATTGTGAGAAACATAAAATACAGAACAATTTTTGTAAAGAAAAATGCGTTGCTGGCCGGCGTTGGCTGGAGAACTTCCTGAAAAGTAACAAAGACATTGCAAATCTTTTGTAAATATTATTAACTATAATAAGCGCTCACTTCGACATCCGGAGTACTTAGATTCAATACCCAGGCCGGGAAAGTAAGACTCAGTGTTTTGGAGTTTGCCAACCCGCATGGGGCAAGCGTGGTGATTAAGCAAAAACCCATCAATTGTAGTGACGACTTCATTCTAACGTTGGATGCCTTTGCTCAGCAAATCTAAGTTAATGAACACTTCATAGAGATAAATAAAATTGTTCTTTATTAACAAAGTCGACTTTTATCCCCATGTCTGTCACAAAAACTCCTAGAGGTTTCTAACTTCAAAAATTTGTGTCTGATATTACGACTGCTGAGCTCATAAGTGAATAATGATTGTAGGTAATATTAAAATTTTGTTGAAAGGTCAGGCAAGAATACCATAAACTATATTGCAGTTCCCCTCGCGTATTTTTATCTTTATTTATGGAGCTTTATCAGGCTTGACAATGTCACTTCGTATAATATTTTCCAAGTATAGTTTCTTCTAGTTAAAAGACTGCATTCTAAGGTCAACACGACTATTTGAAAATGCTTCTTTGAGTGTGCTTTCTTAGAAAACATTTTTTACTTTGCAGTACAATGGGCTGTTAATGTCAAAGGCAAAGAGATAGTAGTTGTAAACGGATACAGTTACTATTGCCAACGGAAATTCTCCCAGACTGATCACTACGCTTGCACCAAAGGGCGTCCATGCAAGGCACGAGTCATCTTCACCAAAACAAAGGAACTGGTCAAGTTCAGCTCCGAACAACATTGTCATGTGCCTATTACATTTGTTATTAAAGACTCCGTGTTCTTCAAACTCTGATTAGGGTGTGAGTTATGTTATATGTGATTTCAGAAATTGTAAAACACTTGAAGATATTGCAACTTATATTAAGATAGTTTTATTATCACTGAATCAGTTTCTTTATCAGCTATACGTGTGTCCTAACCCTTTGTCTGTCACGAAGACCCCTAGAGGTTCCTAACAATGAAATTCTATTGTGTCTGGTATTACTAAAATTAAAGCTGCGATGCCCCTCGCAAGATACGAAGTTGTAAATATTTGTAATCTCTTTACCAACTAGAATAAATTATACAATTGCTATTTATTTGCAGTACAATGGGCTGTTAGTGTCAGAGGCAAAGAGATAGTAGTTGTAAACGGATACAGTTACTATTGCCAACGGAAATACTCCCAGAATGATCACTACGCTTGCACCAAAGGGCGTCCATGCAAGGCACGAGTCATCTTCACCAAAACAAAGGAACTGGTCAAGTTCAGCTCCGAACAACATTGTCATGTGCCTATTTCATTTATTATTAAAGACTCCGTGTTCTTCAAACTCTGATTAGGGTGTGAGTTATGTTATATGTGATTTCAGAAATTGTAAAACACTTGAAGATATTGCAACTTATATTAAGATAGTTTTATTATCACTGAATCAGTTTCTTTATCAGCTATACGTGTGTCCTAACCCTTTGTCTGTCACGAAGACCCCTAGAGGTTCCTAACAATGAAATTCTATTGTGTCTGGTATTACTAAAATTAAAGCTGCGATGCCCCTCGCAAGATACGAAGTTGTTAATATTTGTAATCTCTTTACCAACTAGAATAAATTATACAATTGCTATTTATTTGCAGTACAATGGGCTGTTAGTGTCAGAGGCAAAGAGATAGTAGTTGTAAACGGATACAGTTACTATTGCCAACGGAAATACTCCCAGACTGATCACTACGCTTGCACCAAAGGGCGTCCATGCAAGGCACGAGTCATCTTCACCAAAACAAAGGAACTGGTCAAGTTCAGCTCCGAACAACATTGTCATGTGCCTATTTCATTTATTATTAAAGACTCCGTGTTCTTCAAACTCTGATTAGGGTGTGAGTTATGTTATATGTGATTTCATAAATTGTAAAACACTTGAAGATATTGCAACTTACATTATGATATTTTTATTATCACTGAATCAGTTTCTATATCAGCTATTATACGTGTGTCCTAACCCTTAGTCGCCACGAGCGCGCTAGCGTCGCGCCGCGCCCTTGAGGTACCGACTTCGAGCGGATCGGACGAGCCTGCCCGCGCAAGCCCGCGCCGCCTCAAGCCATTCAGTTCACACGGCGCGTAGGCGCGAGCTGGTGCGGCGCGACTTGTGATATCACGCGCCGTAAGAAGCCAGCATTACCCATATGTTGTTGTAACGTTGTAAGATTCCTTTCCACACTTTTCCGTGGCTAACACTTTTCAAGGGTAAGCACATCTGCAGTGGTGTAGCAAGGTATTCAGGGACCTCCCTATAGTGTTCAGGTTGTTTGCTAGGCAAAGGTTGAAAAACATCTTTTAGGTGCTCCGCGTATATTTGGGCCTTCTCAAGTTTCGTTCTAGCCCATCTGTTATCAGTAGCGTTTAAGGGTGTTTTAAGTACTTTTGGTCTTTTATGTCTTTTCGTTATTTTCCACAGCGAGTATTTGGTATCTCTGATAAGTGTAAGGTTAGCCAGTTGATTTTGAAGTAGCTAGTTTTCCAATTCTTGTATCATGAGTTTAAGTTCCTCAGAGGCCTTGTTGAAGGCTTTTTTGTCGCAAGGATATCTTGTGGCATGCCATTTTTTTCGTAAGTGTCTTCTTTCGTTTACTTTATCCTTAAGCTGTTTGGAGTAGTTTTGAATACTCTCTTTGCTTTGGTTTCAGAATTGGATTGGATTGGATTGGATTCGCTGATCGCCACGTAAATAAGCTTGTTAAATAATTCGATAGTCGCTTCGACGTTGTCTACACTGTTCAAAGGCAAGTTAAGGTTTGGAGATTCTGTTATTTTGTTTCGGTAGCTATCCCAATCTGTTTTGTAGTTATAAAGTCTTTGTGGGTACTCAACCAGGACAGGCCTACAGTGGAAGTTTATTATCACCGGTGTGTGGTCAGATGACAGGTCACAACTTTCCTCTACCACTAGTCGGCTGACTGGGATGTTTTTGGTGATGCAAAAATCCAACAGGTCCGGTACCTTATTTGGGTCCGTGGGCCAATATGTGGGAATACCATGCGAGGCACAATGTAAGTTTAGATCATTCGTAGCTCTATAGAATTGACAACCTCGTGGAGAAATCAGTCTAGATCCCCAGAACTCATGTTTTGCGTTCCAATTACCGCCGCAAATGAATGTGTTTCCTAAAGTGTTGAAATAATTTTGAATTCAGCACTTGTTATAACGTGCTTTGGTGGGCAGTATAATGCGGCCACAGTCGTTTCGGTATTGTTGTCTTGGATTCTGACTGATGTTGCTTGTATCTCTTTAGTTTTGTATTCTTCTGTGAGGTAATGTTTGATGTTCTCCTTTATAATTATTGCAGTTCCTCCATGTGAGTTACCGGAAGGGTGGTTTGTAGTGCAGACTCTGTAATTTTTAAGGCTGAAGTTTGTTTTGAGTGTAAACCTCGTTTCCGAGATTAATGCCACATCCACTCTTTCTATTTTAAGAAGAGTTCTAGTTCTTGTCGACGTTCTGTCAGCCCATTGGCATTCCAAGTAAATATCCTTAGGTTTAGGGGCTTCTTATAAGGCTTGTAACTAATTGGATCATTCGATCCATCATGTTGTCTAACATGATGTTCATCATGTTTTGGAGTTTGTCGAACATTACATCTAGCAATTCGGCAAAATTGTTTGAGTTTTTGACATTAGTTTTTTAGATTTTGCAGCTTGTGCATATGAGATTTTAGGTTTTGGGTGCTCGTGAAAGTTATGTTTTTTGTGTTGTTTGCTTTCTTGTACAGTTTCAATTAGGAAATTGCGGCTTGGGTTTTGTGGTATGTTGTTTGTATTTTCTTTGAAGTCGTTGGTCTTTCTTGTTTTGTTTTTCATAAGTAGATATTATTATTATTTTTATTTTTTTATTAGGTCACTAACAGTTGCTTACATTTACTTTAGTGTCTGGTCTTTTTAGACAGCTTGATGTTGGGTGTTCTTGGCCACATTTTACGCACCTGAATGGCCTGTGGCATTGGTTTCTGTTATGTCCAAATCTCTGGCATCGCTTGCACTGTAGATGTCTAGCTTTTTGTATGGTGCTTCAAATGAGATTTTCATGTGGCTTACTCGGTTGATTTTGAAGATTTCTTTGTTGTTTTGTTTCGGTTCTAAATCTACATAAAATAAGGGTAGCGGATGTTTTGTGGTTCATGTCCTAGTTCGAAAAGTTCTTTTTTAATAACTTCAATGTCTTCTGATGAGTGAAGACCACGTAAAACTACTCGGTAGGCTCTTTCGCTTTTCAGTTTATATGTATAATGACATCGTTCGCTACGATGTTGGCTCTTATTATTTTATATGTGTCGACGTTGGCCGGCATTATTTGACTATATGGCCGGACCTCAAAGTTGTCATGGTATGCTTTTCAGCATCTGTGATTGTGCTGAGAATTTCTTTTAGCTTTTTTATGTCAGTGACTCCCGTGACAATGGGTTCCGGTTTTGGAGCTGTTTGCGGTATTGTCTAGTTGGCGTCTTCATCGCATTCATTCTGAGGTTCTTGGAACCTATTGTTCGTGGTATACTAAAGGTGGCTGTTTTGGGTCGTTTTTGTATTGTAATTTGAGTTGGGTTTGTGTCTTGCCTCTTCATCTTTCACTCCGGGATTATATCTTGTTGCCATGTTGTCTTTGAAGATTATCTCTAAGGCGTTCTTTATTAGTATTTTGGTTAGTTCCTGCTGTATGGTTTTCCAGAGAGTTGCTCTTGGGTCTGTGTTGGAACAAGCTAGGGTGGAATGCTTGCTGAACTAGTTTTTTTTTGTGGCAGCTTTTACTGGTGTTTGATCAATTATAGTAGCCATAACTTTCTGATTTAGCTTTCTATTACCTTCTTTGAGACCAGTAGTATTAACTGTTGAAAAGGCCTGAGCGCCCACCTCTTCAAAGTCGTCGGTAACCAATGTCTCACTCACAGGTCCGGGTACCTGCGAGCGCCGGGTGCTAGCCGGATTGCACGGCAAAACAGTCTCATTATTATCGCTCATTTCATATGGAGTTAGAGGAAATAGTGTAGCACTTTCCCAAGGTGCAACACGTCAGGATTTCGGATTGATACCCTAGCCTTTGGTAATCCAATACCTCCCTGCAAGGCAGCAGGTGCAATTTGATTTCGGAGTCCTAGACTAACTGCCTGCCAAGGCTTACGAGGTTAGTCTTCCCGGGTCCGAGCTTCGATTAGAGTGGCGGCTCATACTCGCCACTGTCATCTTCGGTCATTGGGTTTAGCGCTATTTTATAGAAAAGACTCAGCCGTGAGCGCTCCCAGCACCCCTCGAGATTGATCGCCCAATTATCCGCGACTGCCGAAGCAGCTAGACTCCATATCTGGAGGCCGTCTCGCTATCCGCAACCTGCGGCGCGGTGGGTGGCATAGGGCAATGCCTCTGGGAAGTTTCACCCAGAACCACTCTTAAGTGTGATTGTTCTTGATTGTTTTTGTGTTGGGAGGAATTAGAGTTGTATAATGCATTGGTGTTATTTTTATATAAATATATATTTTTTGTTTTTTTTTTAATTGCGTCCATATAGTGAGTACTTACCTTAGTATTTTGTTCATAAAGTAGAATAACATATTATTGTTTCTTATTTGTTAATTTTTGTTTTGTTCTCGTTTGTTTATCGGATTTGTAAACATACGCTTTATTGTAAAACTTAATATTTGGTACCTATATCGAATATTTGTAAGGAGCTCTAAGTAGTGTTTATTAATTTTTTGTTAGCTAAGTATGATGTTATTAAGTACGTACTAACTAAAAAGAAGTATATAAGTAGGTAAGGCAAGTTGGGTGTGATAATTTTAGATATAACATTTTTCTCGGAGGTAGCACCTAATAAAAATAATTTTGTTATTTCATACAAACTTGTGGATAACGGTGTTGATTATACATTTAAAAATATTTGATTTCAATAAGAAAACTATGGTTTGTAAAATACAATGTATAATTGTTTGTTGTCCTTAATAAATTTAAAAAAAAAAGTGAATTTTGTCAATTATAGTATTTTACGGCAAGAACTTAAAAAAGTTAATTGGTTAGCGACGAATACTATGAATTTTCCGAATAATATTTACAATTTTATTAATAAATCCATTGAAAACGCAACTAAGGCTGCGTCATCTAGTGAGAATAAAAAAAATAGCAAGAAACTTCAAAACCGATGCAAAATGCCATGGATCGATGAAAATATTACTCGCCTATATGAAAGACGTAATCAGTTATTTAATTTGTGGAGGAAGAATTCAAACAATTCTGCACTAAAGTTAGAAATAAAATCCGGAATAAAGTTAACAAAATTTTAGAAAACAAGAGAAATTCATATTTTATTAAACAAATTAAAAACAACTTTAAAAATACTAGAAAAGTCTATCAAATTTAACCAAATGCTAGGGAGAGTAACGCTATCAATTGATGAAGCTATCATCAAAGCATTTGATACACAAGGGCTCACCCCCAAACGTATATCAGATAATTTTGCAACCGAGGTTGACAAAGCGGTAAGGAATATAGTCCCTAACTGAAACGTCCAACTACTAGATCCGAGTACTTATTCAAAGCCGTTAAATTGCACTATTTATTTCCAAAAAGCGACTGAAAACAAAATACATAAAATCATTAGCAAATTAAACTCCCATAAGGCCCCTGGGTCGGACAGGACATATCCAAGGCAATCGCTAATTTGATTAACTGCAGTGTGAAACATGTTCATACCCTGATGAATTAAAATTAGGATGTGTTAGACCAATCTATAAAAAGGGTAAAAAAGATGAATACTCTAATTACCGCCCGATTACGTTGCTTTCTTCAGTAGATAAAATTGTAGAAAAATATATCTGTGAGCAAATTCATAATTTCTATAAGAAACAAAAAGTGATATTTAATAATCAGTTTGGATTCCAAACCGGCAAAGGAACAGCTGAACTGTTAGCAAAATTTACAGATGAGGTCAATGAGCATTTAAATAATAAAATTATAGTCTTAGCTTTAATTATTGACTTTTCACGGGCTTTTGACACGTTAAGGCATAATCAACTTATCAGTAAGCTCGACAGTTGTGGAGTTCGTGGCCCGTTACTCAAATGGTGTGAAAGCTATCTTCAGAATCGAACATTCAGAGTTAAGATTGGTCATTCTTTCAGTGAACCCGTTGAGTCGACTGTGGGTACGGCCCAAGGCTCTGTATTAGGTCCTCTACACTTTTTATCGTATGTCAACGACATGAGTAACACTCTCAAACATAGCTCATGTTATCAGTTTGCGGATGACACATGTCTAGTAATTGCTCACAAGGAACTGCAATCATCGTGTGACCTTTTACAAACCGATTTTAATTCATTAATAAGGTGGTGCCATGATGCAGGTCTAGTATTAAATAGTGAAAAAACAAAATTACTAGTAATTAAATCTCCCTACTTAAAACGCAGTCCAACCAAGAATATACTGGCTCATAACCATAACTGTTTGCATATCTCTTACAATACGACTTGTACCTGCCCGATGATAGAAGAAGTTAGCTCCATAAAGTACCTCGGGTTAATAGTAGATAATAAACTAGACTGGGGGCAACACATTGAGCACGTTTGTAGCAAGTTAAGACAATTCCTAGCAAATATTATAATTCTTAAAAATAGGATACCTTTCAAGGTCAAACTTATGCTGTACAATGCTTTGGCTGAATCATATATTCAATAAGGTCTAAGTAGCTACGGTCGCACCTACAAATCATATTTAAATCAAATATATAAGCTACAAATTAGAATACTTGAAAATTTAGTTTCAGTTAAACTTAAAAATCAATATCGTAATGACGAGAGTAATTTCTTTAAACATTGTAAAACACTGCCCATAAGGACTCAATTTAGGTACTGTTTTCTAAAACAATATTTTTTTAATAACGACATCCAAACTGAGCGGCAACAGCCTGTATACACCCGAGCAGTCGCCCAGCGCCGGCTGCGCACCACTCGAGCCAACAACACGTACGGCGAGCGGACCGCGGCATACCTTACGCCCCGGTTTATTAACGAATTACCCTCTGATTTACGAAAAAGCATTACGACGGACAATATCAAATCGAAACTTAAAAATCATTTCATGAGCAACGTGAATGTAGTTGAAGCTTAGAGATGGATTGCCAGTTACGTTAACCTATATGTAGTAACTTTATAGGTTATTTATTTTATTTAATGTAATGTTGTAATTATGTCAATTAATTTAATCGATGTAGATGTAACGGCATTAACACAAACCTCAGTGGTTTTAAAATGCTGTACTAATTTTAAGGTGTAATTTTGTCATTAAGCAATAATAAATAAAAAATAATTAAAAAAAAAAAATGTTATTTCTATAAAGTCAACATAACGTGTTAAAAAGTTGCTTTAAATAATAGAAATAAATGTTTAGTCGTATTAAAGAAAACTTCCTTTTATTCGGCTTTTACTCAATCTCATTGTTAAGGCTTGTTTCACCATTTCCAAGTAAGTTTCTTTTAACCTTCTCTTACTTGACAGGTAGATCATACAAAACAGTAATTTTAACTGACAAGTCATATCTCCTAATCGGATATTGTGAAACAATCCCTTAGAGTAGTAACAGTTTGTTGTACGTGTACAAATATTTTTTTTAGATTTGCGGTGGATTCACAATATGACGGGAAAAAGAATTGCTTTGCTTCAAGGTTACACGATTTACTACAATTCCAGCCAAGATAGCTTGAAAAAGTACTGGCGGTGCACCAAGAGTAGGAATTGCAAAGCTCACTTCATAACACTTGGGGCGAAACCGACCGGTTCCAAGTCACAAATCCTTTAAATGATCACTCACTACCGAATTTCGCCATACGCGATGGTGTATTCTTAAAAGTTTAAATGTAAACAGTAGTTTGGAAGTTAATATGGCTATTGTGTCAACCAGCTTTCATACTAACTACTTAACTAATTGAGCGCAGCGACCCAAAGTGAGTTTTGGCCTCCGATTATGAGAGCTACCACCTGAGTTTATCCTCCGACATTTCCTGCCAGTCATCCACGTGGAGTCCGCTCAAGTCCTTCCCGACAGTTTTCATACACTCAATGTAAACTGATTTTGCTTGTATGCCAGCACTACTACCTATTAAAATATTTAGATTTTTGTTCACGTTTCCCAAAAACGGATTTTTTTTTTTTTTTTTTACTAGGTATGGGTTTGCTCTTGATCCCAATCAAGCCCAGGGGCTAAGACAGGATCTATGATGGTGCGAGTTTACCCAGAAGGTGCCTATTTACTCTTGCTTTGAAGATGGTCGGGTTATATGTACTCGGAAACACAGACGCAGGGAGGGAGTTCCACTCCTTTGCTGTACGCAGTATAAAAGATGTTGAGTAACGCTTTGTGCGACATTTAGGAATATCCACCAAGAAAGGGTGGTAGCCCGCAGTGCGCCTGGATGTCCGATGGAAGAAGGGGGATGGCGGTATGAGCTCATGCAGCTCCAGAGCACACTCTCCGAAGTACAGTCTGTAAAAGACCGACAGACAGGCAACTTTGCGGCGGTGAGCTAGGGTGTGAAATTTGCTCTTCACTAGTTCTTTGTCGCCAATTAGCCTCTCAGCTCTGCGTTGAATCGTGCCCAGTGCAGCTAGTTGGTATTTAGCTGAGCCGTCCCACAGGTGACTGCAATATTCCATGCAAGATCGGACTTGAGCTTTATAGAGAGTTAAAAGCTGTCCCGGCATGAAATATCGCTTGACTCTATTTAAGACGCCCAGCTTTTTAGCTGCAGTTTGAGCCTTGGACTCGATGCTGGTGCCGAAGTTGAGGTCTGAAGACAACTCCATGCCCAGAAGGACGAGACTATCGGTAACAGGCACAGATGCACCCCGAAAAGTAGGAGTCAGGTTAAAGGGACTCCTTTTAGCGGTGAATAAACACGCTTGCGTTTTGGTGGCGTTGAAATTTACCAGGTTACTGTCACCCCACTGGCAAACGTGAATTAATGTCTGGTTCGTTCGCTCAACCATGGCCTCTCTCATCAACATCACGTCATCACCACTAGCTTTTGCATCCGAAAGGAATCTCTCTACGACAGTACTGTCAACTGCATACCCAATAACTCCCGGTATCAACAGGTCATTGATGTGCAACAGGAAAAGCGTCGCAGAGAGAACAGACCCCTGAGGAACTCCGGCATCAATAGCCACTGAGTCAGAGGAGCAGCCATCGATGACTACTCTGATCGACCGTTCCGTCAGGAAATCAGCTATCCAACTACAAAAGTCAGCGGGGATACCATACGCTGGAAGCTTGTGCAGTAGACTTGCGTGCCAGACTCTGTCAAAAGCCTTTGAGATGTCAAGTGATACGGCGAGTGCTTCGCCGTGCATCTCGAGGGCCTCACCCCAGTAGTGCGTCAGATAAACTAGAAGATCCCCAGTCGATCGTCTTCGGCGAAACCCATATTGACGGTCACTGAGGAGGTCATTAACTTCTAGGTATGAGAGCAACTTACAGTTTAGAACTCTTTCCATGACCTTACAGAGTATGGAAGTGATGGCGATCGGTCGGTAGTTGCATGGGTCGGCACGACTTCCTTTTTTGGGTACTGGCTGCACATTAGCAAGCTTCCAGCATTTAGGTACGGTTTTTGCCTCGAGAGAAAGGCGATACAAGCGCGTTAGCACTGGTGACAACTCAGGCGCACAACACCTCAGTACCCTTGCTGGTATGCCATCAGGACCACTGGCCTTGTTCACGTCCAGACTAAGCAGGGCTCTACGGACCTCTTTATTGTGGATTGTGATCTCCGGCATCGAAGAATCACAGCGAGGTAAATTTGGTGGTTGTTGAGAGCCGGTGTCTAGACGCGAGTTGCTCGCAAACAGAGAGGCAAATAAACTTGCTTTCTCAGCTGCAGAATGAGCCAGCGACCCGTCAGGTTTCTGCATGGGTGGTAACATAGGACGGCAGAAATTCGCCTCGGCTGACTTCGAAAGGGACCAGAACTGTTTACTACCGCTCGGGTAGGATGACAACTTCGTCCCTATTCGGCTGATGTGATCGAATCTGGCCTTTCGAATAACCCTTTTGCACGACTTGGCGGCCGAATTAAAGGCTCTCTTCTTTGCTCGGATTCTCCGTGCACGGACTTTGCGATCCCGGGCTTGCACCCAAGCCTGGTAAGCAGACTGTTTTCGGGCCTCAGCACGAGTACAGTCCGCATTATACCAAGGGCGGGACTTGTAACCGAGCGGGATGTCGGAGAATGGAATAAAAAACTCCATTCCCTGCCGGATTACATCCGTAATCGCATCGGCCGTACACGAAGGGTCGTTAGAAGAGAAGCATGTTTGCCGCCAGGGATAAGATGCAAGGAAAATACGCATCTCGTCCCAATCTGCTGACTCGTATCGCCATACTCGTCTCGTGCCCCTAGGGCTCATATCCGGAGGAGAGCAAATCGATACGGATTTCACCACACAATGGTCGGACGTTCCCAGCGGGGCTGAGACCGATATCGAATGCTTGTGTGGATCGGTTGTCAGCAGTAAGTCAAGACAATTGGGTGTGTGGCCAGCGATATCCGGAATTCGCGTCGCTTGATCCACCAGCTGAGTGAGATTTAGTGCTAGGGAAAACCTTCGCACTTCTCTCCCAGCATGGTCAGTCTTCTGGAACGGGTACAGCCACTCTTTGTGGTGAGCGTTGAAGTCCCCCAGAAAGACAAGCTCCGCCGCTGGATACCGCTGAGTTGTTAAGTCTGCCGTCTCAGTGAGGTAGTCAATGAGCCGAGTCGCCTCCTGATCACCGCTGTGCGATCGGTAGACACAGACGTAGATTATCTTCTCTACCCCAGTGTCCATCAGAAGCCAAATAACGGAGAACCCGGATTTTTCAAAGCAACGGAGACGCCTACAGCAAATGTCATCGCGGACGTACACACAGACCCCTGCACGCTTTTTGAACTTATGCTCAATTGAGTAGCCAGGGTAGTTGAGGTACGCCACGTCCGGCGGGGTTGCTATTTGCGTCTCCGTCAAGAAGAATAGGTGTGGCTTCTCAGTCTCAAGGTGGTGATGGACCGGATCGAGATTTGAGTGCAATCCTCTGATGTTCGCGAGGTGCACTTTTAATGGGAGGAAGTGCAGCCGTTGTTTACACACTTTCTTCTTGCTTTGCCTTGTCATGTTTTGTGATGAGTGTTGGGGGGAAGGATTTTCAGTCGAGGCGCTACTTAGTCGACCATCGATGTTGCCCTAGGCAAATCTGACCAAAGGGGAACTCACCTGGAGACTGCGGGGACGCCCGAACCCCCCCGAAATGGCCACCGGGTCCTCCCGTCCAGTCGCCAACTGGCACGGTGGAGCATTTCGGGATTTTTCGCGAGTTGGCGGGGCAGCCTTTCACACGTGGCTAGCGCGCTAGTTGGGCCCCCTACTAACTGCGGTCGGCCAACGGCTAAAACCGTGCTTCGGATCCCGCTACCCTCCAGAATGAGTTACCCGGTACAGCAATGCTAAGGCTTCAAGACCGGTCCTAATCTGCGCAACTGACTTCTAACCAACCCCCATTGGCACTGGCACTCCCGCACGCCGACGGAACGCAGCGGACTGCTTGGCGCCGGATTTCGGCAGGATGGTGGTCGCGAGCCAGGCGGCTCCTTGCGGAGCCTACCACCGCCACTGGGATCTTCAGCCGTCACCACGGGCCATGTTGGTCCGTGATGTCGTTGCCCGGGGTGGACCGCTAGGAGGTAGATCCCAACCACCCCAAAATATCTTTAAGATATCTTTAAAGATAACGAAACTTTAAAAAAAATGTCTACCTCAGGCGGGAGTAGGTATTTTTTTCAACGTTTCGTTATCTTTGAGTTTATTTGAGCGTTTTTTAACGCAAAATAATCAAATATTACGAACGGATACCTTTATTTCAGTCTTATAATAAAAACAACATTTTTTATTCATGTAGGTATATGTTCATACAAGATAAATTGATAATGATTGATATTGATAAGTTTTGGGGATTATAATGTAATGTCGTATTTTAGTCCGCCATTATATGCTCATTTTCTAGTTATGAACTGTTATTTTGACAGCTGTATTTAATACATTTGGCAGTACGGGTGGATTGTCTTTGCTTTTTTTATACAGGGATATGCCACATGGAGGGAAAGTACCTTGAATATTGTAGATGGAACATTTTACTGAAAGAAGACATTATTTGAATTTAAAAAACAATTTAAACTGCATTCATAGATATTTAAATAATTATATGGTTGAACCGGGAATCGAACCCGTTACATGAGAAAAATAATCAACCTGTAGCTTTATCATACCAATCGAAAGGCTTTTTTTTGCTAAATGACATAGTATCACAAATAAAAGTAAGACCATGAATTTTAACATTTGATGTGAAATTTTGTTCAGAAAAATGAAAAGCTATTAAAATGTTATACATATTTAAAACTTAAAATAAGTGTTATGCAGTTTACTTTAAGCTACGGTTACTTATTGTGAGTGGATAAAGCACCTGATTTTGATATTTAAATAACAATTTACAGTTTAATAACTTAAACAGTTTTGATAAACAAATTTAAACATTTAAAAAAACACATTATTAGCTTTAATATTTAACATTAACTTTATTAAACTTTAAAATGGATAAAGCGATTCAGTGTCCGCCTGTTGAAAATATTTTACCTGGTGATAGTGTTGCTCATAAGTCAGCTAGTACCTGTACTGGTGATGACGGTATGGAGTATGATCAGTTTGATAAAGTTGTTTAGGAGAATCCTGCTCATTCTTCGTCGTTTAATATGATTAATGAATGAAACTATCAGAAAAAAATTACCAAAGTGTTCTACTAAGTTGGCTGCTTTAAAGCGAAGCGGAATTTTATTTGAAGGTAAAACTTGTGTGCGAGATTTAATAGTTCAAGTTGAAGACTATTTTCTTTGTAGGAATTTTGATGAATCTGTTTTGGTTGGAGCTTTTTCGGAACTTCTTTCTGAAACTGCTGCGAAGTGGTTTAGGGCAAATAGATTTTTTATTGGTTCGTGGTCAGATTTAAAATTAGCTTTATTAAAACGTTTTGATGAGTGGCCTATCAAGCAAGAAATAGTGCTCTGAGCAGCACTTGAATAATTTTTCTCAAATTACGACTATTAATCCCCGAAGGGTAAGTCAGACACTAGGCAATGAGGACCGCAAAAGCAGTCCTCTGCCATAGTTTACTTTTTACCAAATAGCGACTGCACATGTGCTCAGCGTCAGGTGGTGAGCCCATCGCCGCTTTATGCTGTTGGAAGTGCAGTCTTTAGTCCTTTAGTCGCCTTTTACGACACCTAAGGGAAGAGACGGGGTGGTAGTATTCTTTCACCGCTACGCTACACGGGTATGTCAAATATAATTCTAAAATATAATAGTTTAATGTGATAGAAACAGTAAAGTTTAATTTTCATATAATAGTTTTTAATTGGATTGCAGTGCAATGGGCAGTTAATCAATCTGGGAACCGAATTGCGGTACCTACTAGTAAGTATAGTAACTACATACTATTGCCACCGGATCGGTCCCTATTAGTGATTATTGGAGGTGTACCAAATCATCCGAGTGCAAAGGCCGTTTCACTATTGACAAAAAATTCTTGACTTCATTATTAAAAACGGGATCCTTGTAAAAATATAATTTTGTGCCATAAAAAATAGGTTACTAACTTCTTAAAGTCTATGGAAGTTTTACAGACAAAATAACATCTACCTATTGCATCGTAGACAGATATAATTTAGATATACATTTTTTTGCTCTAAAGTATAAATGTAGTCTCTTATACACTCAATATGCGTAATTGCATTAAAATTAATTTCAGTAAATAAATTTTGGCACTAATTTAACCGGTATACAACAAAACCACTTAAATTATAAACATTGCAGAGACGATCGATGTGTTTAAATCAAAGCTGAGCTGGTTATGTCGTATTTAGTAATTTATTGCTTCTTTAATCCGGTTCATCTCAAATAATGTCCCCAAACGACTATAATATTATACCATATTTCTAAGTTCTCATGAAAGTAGTGATTGTCATAACGGGAATAAAGATTTTTAACCTAAACAAGCATGTCTCAAAATTTAAATGATCCACCTTACCCCTCCCACCGCACGCTCAAGTTGTAAACTAATCTCCCTGCCGAAGAAATTTCAAAGACCTACCTACCTATAGGGTCGGCAACGCATGTCTCGGGTGTTGCAAACGTCTATAGGCTACGGTGGCAGCTTACCATCATCAGACGGGCCGTATGCCTGCTTTCCGCCTTATACTACATAAAAAGGACTATTTCCTTACAGCACTAAACTGTCAATGTAATCCACGATGTGGTATTTTTCAGACACAGGCAGTTTTATCTAATAATCTGTTTCTTGACCGACTGTATTTGCTGCATCAGTTTCTACTTCTTGATTTAAGTCAGACATTACATTAACTATTGTTAATCGAAAATTAACATGTTTTTATTTTAATTTCAATATGTATCATTTTAATGTTTAACGCCTTTGTGTTATCGATCTTAAGTTCAGAAAAATCAATTTTCAAGCAGTGCCCGTGATTGGTCCAACGGCGGCCGAGGGCACTTAATGTCAAAAATGTCTAGTTCATAGATTTTAGTTTTAATCAATCGTTCATTGGTTTTGTCATCAAGGCGTGTGGACGCCATTTTAATATTAATTATAGTAGTTAAATCTTGTTACCTATTAAAATCAGTGTGACAAAGTAAAGTGTTTATTTTCATCATCTGACCCATCACCATCATCAACTATCAACGTCTCAAGGGTCAAAAGCGACGTTTCGAACCCGCCGTGCGCGGCCCTTGAGAAAGTCATCAACGTGTACGATCCTTGGCCGTCACGATCAAGGCGGGCCGAGAAATTCTACGCACAACTATTATGCTTTTAGTGACATGGGTGCAGCATCGCAATGGTAAACAGGCAGTCATCGTTAACGGTTTCACCTACTACTGTAACAAGCAAGGCCACAAAACAGATATATGGCGTTGCACCAACGGGTCTAACTGCAGAGCAAGATTTACCATGTCTAAAACCGACTGGAGGATTGTCAGAGGCAGTCTGGATCATGACCATAAACCGCCCAATTTCGTCGTTCAAGATGGTGTATATTTCAAGATATGAAATCTTTTTACTTTGGTTGGTTCTTATCTAGCAACAGCAGATAATTGTTGAAGTGAAAATCTTTATAGAAAGCACTGAACAAACACCCTGATCATCAGTTGAATCATATTTTTAAGTCATAATTGAACTGATCACAACGTTTTGTTGTTTCTCGAGCATTGTTTTAAGGTTAAAATTGTGATCTTAACATCAATGACGTCCTACATTCCAAGAATGTCAATTGTGTTAGCAAACTTAAATTATTTAATCAAGCTATTGTATTTTTGTAACTTTAGTTCATATTTTGTAAGCTGGCATCACTGCCACCATCTTGGTTTTGTCTGTCACGTAGACAGTTCTTTGTCTACGGTTTGTCAAATCGTCTTTACAAAACCAAGATGGCCATCGGGCAGCGGCCTCTGTCGTCCGCAAGACGTTGCGCTGAGAAGTTGCGTCGGAAGGAAGTTGCTGTGAGAAGTTGTAAAAGTTGTTAAAAGTAATAAAATGGCGATTTAATCAAGAAAAGGTTTTAATTTTTGCACCAACCGTTATATCTCAGAAGCGGGATAACTCTGCCTACAAAGTGTAAGTTGATTATTTTTTTTCCATATTTTAAGTTATTTATTAGCTTTTTCTTTGCTATTCCTCGGTATTCCTCCTTTCATAGTAAATTGCATTTTACGCTGTGAAATCTACCTTCCTCAATGTTTATTACTTATTAGTAGGTAAGGTAGTCGTAAATTGTAATGAATGAAACCGATAAGTATTTTTTCTGTTGCTTTCTATTTTATGAAAAATGCTTGAAAATGAATTATGGTAATAATGAATTGTGATTAAATATGATCGTATAGACTTAGATAGATTATATACATTTCATACTATACTGGCTTTGGCTGGATAGCCAGGGCTACTCTTTGGAGGTTTTCTTTGTCCTAATGCAGCCAAGACTACCTGAGGTTGGCCTATTCGCTGTTTTGATGCTAGTGTGTAGTAGTGTTAAGCTTAGTAATGTTAACAATAGTTAAAATTATGATGAAGATTTTAAGTTGTGCAAATGAGAACGCCTTCGTGGTCGCCTAGCTCATCCACTTGGTTTGTGGGCTCAGCGCTCGGACTGATAACCGGAGCTCCAGGGTTCAATTCCCAGGTCAGGCAAAGTATATTTCGGATTTTTTTTGCTGCATAGCCCGGGTTTGTGATTACCTAGGTACCCGCATTTGGCAAGCGTGGTGATTAAGCTAACACCCATCAATTGTAGCGATGACTTGATTTCAATAATGGAGGCCGTTGCCCAGCAGTGGGACAGTACTTAACTTTTTTTCCCCTTTTAATAAGTTATGATTAAGCGTAAGAATGCATATGCATATCATTATTATTCGAGATTTAGATTACACTGCCAGTTGACATGATCTTAGTCAAGGGGTTTTAAATAAACCAGGAAACCTACCGATTGGTATCACCTTTCCTGTTGGTTGCTATTAAGGAATAAGGAGGGATAAGAGCCTGCTTATGTTTATTGGGAGCCATACATAATCTAATCTAATCTATTAACTGTTGGATACGATTAAGAATTTTTAAGATGAAAGTTAATTTATTCAGCCCGGTCATCAGTCAATGTGATCTTGTCCGTGGGGTTTTATACCAGGCAACCGAAAAATTAGTATCGCATTGATTGTTGGGTATGCAAAAGTTTAAATAAAATAAATCCCGGTAAATTCGGTCAATGCGATCTTGTTCGTGGGGTATTTCATAAAAAAAAAACCAGGTAACTGAACAATTGGTATCGCATAGAATGGGTCATACATATTATATGTGTGTAAGAAAAGTCGATCGAGGGGTTCTTTATAATGAACCAGGTAACCGATCAGATGGTATCTCATTAACTCTTGGATTTGCAAAGGGTTGATCCTATGTAGGGTCCTAATCACCCGCTAAGCTCCCAGATGTCGCGACAGTCGCGAGCCAACGATGTAGCGACTTTAGCTGACTTATTGTTTTTGCAAACGCTTCATAAATAAAACTTGGCGTTTTACTAAAGTTACTATTATGGCTGTTTTCTCTGAATACGATATGCTGTAATTATGAAGTATTACAAACGTTATTATGACTTTACATTTACGCTATTTAAGACATAATGAATTAAGCGTGAATTTCATAGAAAGGTTATGCGGAAACATTTCCGGTATTTTGTTATGTATATGACACCTTATAAAAATTCGGACTTTTAGAAGTTATGTTTATCAATTGTTTTTATTATGTGATACTCGTAAGGTTTACGCAAACACTGCACATTGAAAAAAAAAAACTTTTTACAGACCAAACTCGCTTTTAATTTACTACATTACATTGTTGTTTATTCCTGACGTTTCAAACCCTTTACATTAATTTATATTTTGCTATTTACTTATTATTTAGCAATGCTTACAACGAAAACATAAAAATGGACACAAATTAAATATTATAAAACACCAAGTCATACGACATGCACCGACAGCATTTTTAAAGAGAGGCAAAATATTAACTATTCCATGGTTTAAATACAGTTCAAATTATTCTACATTTACATTGCAAACATTACTTCATAATAAATTGTTTTCAATGAATTACACTTTAATGAGAAAATTACAATTAGATATTGGTCGAGTACTTTCAGCACATTACAATATCTAAGAAGGTTTTTCTTGAGTTATCAAAAATGGTTTTAATGTCGACCTTTAGGTTGATTTTATATTATACAACCGTCACTTTCACAACTGTATTTAGCTACAAGGTTGTAAATGTGACCTTTTTCTTTTCTGGAATGTGGATGTGACCAAATGCAGATGTTTAAAAGCAGAACTACTAGGAGAAAAGTTGCTCTGGAATATCGTGCAATACTTGCTCTTCCTCTGGTACCTGTTGGTGGTACAGCTAGCAGCTTTAGTTCATAGTTAAAATTATGAGAATAGGAAACGTTCACAATAATGAGTTATATATGTAGGTGAAGATATTACACATTGCATTAAAGGATATATCTGTTTTAATATAAATAATAGGCTTTTGTTCTTATAAATATATTTTGTAAAGAAGCAACAACGTTAAACAAGTCTGCATGACCTTTGTACGATATTTTTTTTGCTATTTGGGAGTTCCTACAGCGGCGAGAAATCGTCGTCTGAGAAACAATCTCGACGACGAAACGGTAGGCTGACTCCTGCTGGAAGTACCCTCCCGAATCAGAAGAGCAGACGCTGCCTTTATCCGAGCACCCGAGGTATCGAGTGGTTGGTGAAGATTCAGCTGGAGAGCAGTGTCGAGCATCGGTGGGATAGTCGTCACCGAGACCTCATTCCGCGTGCACCGTGGCGTGCGCTGCTGCGTGCGCTGGCGTGCACCATGATATGCACTGCTATGTGCGCTGGCGTGCACTATGGCGTGCACTGGCGTCTACCGTGGCGTTCGCTGCTATGTGTGCTGCTGCGCGCTGCACGCCGTAGTGCGCTGGCACGCACTACGGCGTGCACTGGCGTGTACCGTGACGTGCACCATGGCGTTCGCTGCTGCATACACTGGCGTGTACCGTGGCGTTCGCTGCTGCTTGCACTGGCATGCACCGTGGCGTGCACTACTATGTGTGCTGCTGCGTGCGCTGGCGTGCACTACGGCGTGCACTGCTGCGCACCGTGGCGTGAGCTGATGCGTGTGCTGGCGTGCACCATGGCGTGCACTGCTATGTGCGCTAGCGTGCACTGTTGCGTGCACTATGGTGTGCACTGTTGCGCACTACTGCGTGCACCATGGCGTGCACTTGCGTGCACTGTTGCGTGCACTGCCGTGCCATAACGCATGCACTGCTACGTGCGTCGCTGAAGTTCGAGGCGCGGGCAACATATTTTACTTTAATTTTATAGTTTGCGCTCCTATTCAGATGTCGCCGTCCCTGATGCTCCGTGTTCGATTCCCGGTCGGGTTAATTTAGAAATAACTGTTTTAAGTACTTTGATTCCGAGCCTGGGTGTTGTCTATGCTTAATAAGTATGTAATTAAGTATTTGGTTACGTTTATCCCTTGACACACCACCATAAAAAAAACAAGTTTCAAAACAAGCATAGCTTGGGCTAGCTGGATTATTGGCGTAAGAGTAAAAAAGGAGTTACTTTTTATAATTAAATGTTGATTATAGTCAAACACGTCATGTGACATCCATCCATATTCCATGCTTGCGCCTCAGACTGTTCTCTCTCTACAAGTCCCGTTTCACATTCTAATTACTTTTTCATGACTTCAAATTACAAGTTTTATTCATAAATTATTTCAATGTAGAACCTGCCAGTGTACCAACATGGCATAGACTCCACAGTACTCACTGATTAAGAGTTTGTCTAAAACATGTAAGTATGTGGCATAGCCAGGGATGCCTATGCCCAGCTATTAGGGCCTACCGTTAGGTCACCCTATACCATTTTATAGAATGAAAGTTAAACTTTTAGATTTTATTCCCACAAGATTGAATTATGCTGAATTACATCCCAAAATGTTCAGCGAGAAAGTAATGTTTGGTGTACCTTTACAGCTATACTAATGTACAACTAATTATTTTTAAACAGGTGCTCCATTTTTAGAAAAACCGCAGCTTGTGTGATTTTTATGCAGGAACAGAAGAGTTGTTAAAACAGAGATTTAGATGGAGGATCTAAAAACAAAAGAATATATCTAGTAATTACTTCGGGATTGGTAAAACCAGCAATGTAACATGTTATAATTGTAATAAAATTGTTCACACATTTTCAGATGCTCCATACCATTGGTTAAATGTGCAAATTGTAATTGGCGAGGACACAACAAAAGGACAAAACTACAGCACCCAGGTTGATATTCTTCCACCGGGTTTCTGTCACCCCCTGGTCTGCTGCCACTACTGCTGCCCTACCGTAGCAAACTACTGCAGCCCTATCGCAGCGTACCTACTGCTGACGTACCGCAGTCTACCTACCCACCGATGTCCTGCGGGTGACTACCTCTGCGGGTACCGATTTCCTGTCGGCGCGGTCTCCGAGTTCGCGGCCTAGCTTTCGCCTCTGCACACCGTCCTTCAGGAAGAGTAGCCGAAGCTAAGTCCTTTATTTAAGCCCTACTCAAGCGGGCAGAGTGAGCGATCCGTATACCCTCCCTGAGTTTTGTAGATTAAAGAAAATAGCGTTATAAATGGTGGCATTACCACCTGTTTGGCTATTGTTGTAAAGGAGATAGGGCAGCTTGTATGGACGTTTGGGCCATTATATTAAATTGTGTTACAGACATAACAATTACTGCATTGTGAAGGGAATTATGTTAGCATTACCAGATGTATCATTATTTTGCATGTACAACTCGGCAGATTAGAGTTATAGAGGATTCACGTGAGTTGCTTACCTCAATGCCTTGTTCTGCTTTTACACTATTTCTTAGTTATGTAGTTACAAGAATTTGAAGCTTATTTTATATTGATCTAGATTAATTCTGTATTCAGGGGTATAATTTAACATAAAATGTCGTGAGAAAATAACTATTTAGAAAGAAAAGCCGGCACAAAATATTCTACAATGCATAGAGCAAAGAGAATGAATGAATGGATGACAATCGTATTGACAAATGACATATTAAGACCTGACATGACATTTCAATACTTAATCGATTTTAAAATCGATTTAAATTAATATTTTACTTTTCTTTTTGTATTTATTATCATGATTGTTAATTCAGATAGTCTACAAAATACAAGAACTAACGTATTGGTTATTTTAAATTAAATACTGTTTCAATAAGTATTTGCAGTTAGAAAAAAGTATATCGAATTCGATAAATCGATTTGTTACTGACTAGATGTGTTTACAAAGTATGATTAAGTGTTATTTTCGAATATCCGTTTTTTTTGTGTATCTAGGTTTTGCGGAGTGTAACAGGTTTATTTTAGAAACCAATAATAATACAATAAGAAGACCTTATTTTCTATACCATTTTTATTTCTGTAACGAACAACTCATTGTGGCCCAAAATTACCTATCTCCTTTAGTATTGACTGCTTACCTACTTTTGTTATTCTTAGATGATTACAAATTGATATGTACATTTGCCAGTGGGCGCCTTCCGCACCCTACCATTTTTTAAATTATGTTTTCCATGGCAGCCTTTAAGTGGAGCGACACCATTAAAGAATAAGAAATGTAACATGTTAGCATGTAAGGAGGTCTTGTTGGTTGTCTAATTAAATGTATCTGCTGTAAGTACGTATTTATAATAAATTGCCTATTGCGTTAGACTACCATCCTGAGTATTCTAAAAATGTTTGGGAGAATGGCTAATCTCTAATTTTTTTTATAATATAAATGCATATTTTAATATTTCTATTTAATTTATTGGACATGCACGAATGTTATAATAATAATAAATTTGACGACCTCCTTGGTCGAGTGGTTTGTACACCGGTTTTCATGGTGTCGCCATCTCTGAGGTCCCGGGTTCCATCCCTAGTCGGGTCAATTTAGAAATTATTGTTTTTCTAAATTGTCTCGGGTCTGGGTGTTTTCTATGTATAATAGTATGTATTTAAGTGTTTTAAGTATGTTTATCCGTTGTCTAGTAACCATTTAACGAGTTTCTTAGAAGCTTCACTTGGGCTAGATAATTGGTGTGAGTGTAGGAAAGTATTATATTATTATAATTGGTATCGATGTTGTAAGATAAGTCTTGACTAAAATTGTTTAATTTTAAATAATATGCTTATCGAATGTTCTATTGTATTAGGTTTAGAGAAAAACTGAATTTTACCATGTTAATGTTGTTGAAAGTAATTATTGTAATGATCATAAAAGTTTCAAATGTCATTCCATTGTATTGTTCCATTTGGAAAATTGTTTGATGTCAAATCATTTTATTATTCAGTTTTCTATATTATGACTATTAGGGGTGACTATTATTACATACAATGAAGCCTAGCATTCAAAAATGTAATGGTAGGTATTGCAATAGCCTTATTTTTATTATCGTGTAAAGAAGGTGTAAAGTCGTTCGATTTAGAGAAGTTTTTGGTTTTGTTTTTGTGAGATTTGCTTACCAACTCATTCATATCTTTATTATTGAAGTTTTGCATTCGGTGCTGTATAGATAACGGATAAAATGGGTGGATGGGTTCGAATCCCACTCGAGCTTCCTGAAACTGTATGTTTTTTTGTCTAGTTAACATTTTATCCGGTACCAACTCATTGTTTGTTTGTTAGGTCTGTTTAGATTTGTTTTAATATCGATATAGTGTTGATATGTTCAAGATGCAAAATCATCTGTTTAATGCAAGATTTAACCAGAAAAATGTATGAGATTAAATTTTAATTATTTGTTTGATATTAAATGTAATAAGTAGGTACTTATGTCTAAAAATGTTTCTTAGTTTAGGAACAACATGGTAGTCGTAGGTCTAATGCTAAGTATCAATAAAATTCTTATAAAGTGCAACTCAACGATGGGTCTCGTTGTAAGGTAGGATGGCCGAGTTGTTAGCAAACTTAAATCATTTAATCAAGCTATTGTATTTTTGTAACTTTAGTTCATATTTTGTAAGCTGGCATCACTGCCACCATCTTGGTTTTGTCTGTCACGAAGACAGTTCTTTGTCTACGGTTTGTCAAATCGTCTTTACAAAACCAAGATGGCCATCGGGCAGCGGCCCCTGTCGTCCCGCAAGACGTTGCGCTGAGAAGTTGTGTCGGAAGGAAGTTGCTGTGAGAAGTTGTAAAAGTTGTTAAAAGTAATAAAATGGCGATTTAATCAAGAAAAGGTTTTAATTTTTGCACCAACCGTTATAATTGACATTAAAGCGACTTATTAGTAGTACGAGTGCGGCACTGAAAATTTCGGGAATCAAGGGAGTGATACAACATTGTAAGTTGAAAAGATATTTATTGTTATTCGAAGTATTCTCCTTAAAACTTGACACATTTTTCCATTCGATGGAACCAATTGTCAAAGCATTCATTCGTTGACCACGCAATTAGTTCTTAATTTTAGGGAAAGTATAAAAATTATTTGTGCTTAGGTCAGGGCTGTACGGCGGATGATATAATAATTCAATGTTTTCTTGCTCCGAAAACTCTTTTGTTCTGTGGGCGGTATGAGACCTCGCATTGTCGTGATGGAGGATGATGCGGCAGTTGCAGTTCTCTATACGGAGTTCAGAGACGACCTGCGGAAAACAAATGCTAGCATACTATTCTGCATTGATCGTTCTTTGTCCTTCAAGAAAAATAGTCGCAACATGGCCGGTTTTGGAGACAAACGTGGCCACCATTTTTTTTCCAACGGAGAAGTTATTCGTTCACGGAGACGGATAACTTTTGTTGGCTTCAACTCATTTTCGAACACCCAAACTCGTGACTGGTTTTTTGTTTCGGATTCGTATGCGTATTTCCAAAATTCGTCATCAGATACGACGCTATATACAGCATTTGAAGATCCTCCGTGGAATCTCTCAAAAGTTCTGACGCACCAAGTAACGCGAGCCGCTTTTTGCTCCTCACAGAGCGAAAGCGGGATCCATCGGGAAAACAACTTTTTTACACCTAATTGTTCATGCAAGATTATTAATGCAAGAAGATTCGTTGAAATTCCGCAAACCAGCGAGTAATTATGGTTTTAGATGGGGCTTCATCACCAAATGCAGAAAGCATCCGATTAACACACTGTTTTTGTGTTAAACCACTTCAAAAGTCATTATAAATCATTGCTCTTGAATTTTCTCGAGTCAATTCCATTTTTACACCGACTTTACAAGTTCGACAAGACCTTGTGACAAGACCGCGTTCTTATTTTAAAAATAAATAAATAAATGGTATTCGATTTATAAAACCAAGTTGTTTTCGATTAAAAACACTTTATTATACCAAGAATAATGGAAATATTCCATTCCCGATACTTTTAGTGCAGCCTATGTTTTATCATTTGAAAAAAGTGTGGTTCGGGCAATTTTAATGGAGGATTTTTCCTACTATAGCTTTGTTAGAAAACTTTGCACTGTGAAGAACCGACAAGAAAGTCAGCAAGAACATTTCTTTACTGTGTTACTTTTATATCATCAAGTTTTGGAAAAAGTCTTCTTCATAGCAGGACACTTTTCATCACATAAATGAGTTATTGCTTCGTTCAACCATGTGTTAGAGAGCTATCCGACACACATTATACCACAGCAGAGATAAAGATATACAAACTAACACATTTGCAATAGAGAGAGTACAACACACTCAAGGTATTCCAAATAATGCAATAACATTGATGAACTTTTTACGTAGCATATTCTACTCTTTATTTTGTTTGTTTTATCTGCACTCTGCTCTGCTGATAAAAGCTATCATTTATCTATCATCATCATCATATTTAACACTAAAATGTCGTAGATGCTAATTGTCATTGATGTTAAGTGACTCTTCTGCAGCAGCAACTATTATCGGTGCGGTGCCAGTGACACTACCACAATACTAAAAAGTCAACTATATTTTAAAAATATTACAAAAACAATACGTAATCAGAATCATCGATTGTTGATGAATGCCCCTTTTTAGCTTCATTGAATGAAAGAAAATGTTATCTTTCTTTGACATTTGTTTTTACTTATTAAAGTGTGTTTTATTATAACAAAAACATTCCTTACTTTATTTTTATGAAACGGTTAACCAATACATAAATGTACTTTTATGCAGGCCGTCATGAATGGGTGCCCTCGTTATCGTGCTTATTCCACGGTGGGGAGCGCTCTGATTATTTTGGACTGCATCGGCTGCATAATCAACAGGCAGAATGCAGTCACTATGACGAGTTATAATAGAAAAAAAATACTTTTACATGTAAGAAAACAGTTTAACATCGTAAACATTTGTTAGTGACAGCTGACAAACAAATAGAGTAAGAGTAAGTCATATAGTATTTCAATTTATTTTATAATCAACAACATTAACATCCTGTTATATTGTGAAAAGAATATGACTAAATGAATTGATTTATTAATGATTGCGGAGGACGTTTGTTCAATTCCCACCTGAGGTACCTAGGCATTTTTTTCAACGTTTTGTTAACTAAGTTATTTAAAGCATTGTTAATGCAAAAATTTTGATAAGAAAGGTCTTAAAATTAATTAATATAAAAATCTAACTTTAGATTCTAATAATTCATGGCGAATTGCTGATTGTTTCATGGTTGGTTGATGTTGCCTTAAAAGTAAATTAAAGTAAATTTGTTACAATTTACTTAAAAATGCTTGTGACTTTTACAAAAGGTAAAAAAATCCTTAACAAGTAACGTCTAAGTTCTCAAGATAATATAAGATGAACCCACCTGTTCAAGTCACTATTCACCATTTTCGGCATGCTTACGCTTATATCCCTTTCTCAACAACCTGTGTATTGAATTATATGTTGTTGGTTGATAGAAAAAGTAACTATTAAACGAAGAATTCTAGTCATTTTGTTTTTTTTTTTTATAGCAGAAGGAGGCAGACAAGCAAGCGGGTCACCTGATGGAAAGTAATCACCGCCGCCCATGGACACCCGCAAAACCAGAGGAATCGCAGGCGCCTTGCCGGCCTTTAAGGAAGGAATAGGCTCGTTTCTTGAAGATCCCTAAGTCGTAACGGTCCGGAAATACCGCCGCCGAGAGCTGGTTCCACAACACTGTAGTTCGAGGCAAGAAATTTCTTGAAAATCGCACAGTAGTAGACCGCCATCCTTCAAGGTGATGTGGATTGAATGACAGTCGATTGCGTGTAGTGCGGTGAAGGAAATTAGCGGCAGGGATCAAGCCGAACAATTCCTCAGAACACTCCCCATGATATATACGGTACAATATACAGAGAGACGCAACGTCTCTCCGAAGAGCCAGTGGATCGAGCCGACCTGAAATAACCACGTCGCCGACAATTCGAGCAGCTCTGCGTTGAATGCGGTCAAATGGAAGGAGTTGGTATTGGAGTGCTCCAGCCCAGAGATGGGAGCAGTATTCCATATGCGGCCTGACCTGTGCTTTATACAGTTGTAAACGGTGGGCCGGCGTGAAATACTGACCCGCTCCATTAAGCACACCCAGCTTTCCCAGTATAAATATTGTCAAATCGTGATGTACAAAAATAAAGCAATGTTTGTGTGACTTATTGTTTTTAATTTCTAACCAATGATAATATATAATGGTAAACAATAAATAAAATATACTATACAATAATCTAACGACCGTGGCATTGTATAGAAAGACTAGGTATTACTATTCTGTACAATGACTGCATTATATAATGCATGTAATGTATAATATGATAAGATAAATATACTTTATTGTACACCACAAGAAAAACATTTTTGACAACAAATAAAAAAACAACTATATATAAGTAGACGTACAAATGGCGGTCTTATCACTAAAAGTGATTTCTTCCAGACAACCTTTGGATGGACAAGATTCATTTAAAATTAAAAGTGGGCTTGTAGTGCACCATGGATATTATTATAATAATTAATAAATAATAGTAAGACTAATGTTTAATAAAAAAATAAAATACTTAAATAAATACATACATATTATATAATCATGGCTGAGACCCTGGAGGAACTCGGCACAATGCTCGGTGATCTCAACAGAGTCTCTCAACAAGTGGGCCTTAAAATGAACATGGAGAAGACGAAAATCATGTCTAACTCACGTGTCGTACCCACTCCTCTAAAGGTTGAAGACTCTGCTCTTGAAGTTGTTGACGAATATGTATACCTGGGACAAACAGTCCAGCTAGGTAGGTCCAACTTTAAGAAAGAGGTCAATCGTCGAATCTAACTCGGCTGGGCAGCTTTCAGTAAGCTACGAAATATCTTCTCGTCCAAAATACCGCAGTGTCTCAAGACGAAAGTCTTCGACCAGTGTGTGTTGCCAGTGATGACATACGGTACCGAATCGTGGTCGCTCACTATAGGCCTTCCCTAATAGCATTTTTTGTTGGCATTAAGTTGGGCCACGTACCTTCGGTTAGTTGGCCAACAAGTATAATTGGCGCGCAGTTTACGCGTTGGGCCCATAAGTGATGGCCAAAGTAGGATTACCTACAAAGGCCCAACTATCAGTAGGGCCAACGATGGACTAGATTATTTAGGCCAATTTATGGTCGATTGAGTATTAGATAACAGGTGCACCTAGTATCAAATTTACCTGGTACGAGTAGTATTATGACCCATCTCTAGTAGGTACTGTCCCATCCAACGAACGGCCACTTCCCTTAAAGGAAGGAGGAAAGGACGATGGCGACGGAAGTAGTCCTCAAAAAGAGAGATCGTAAATTAAAAGTAGGAATGAAGTCCCGACCGATCTAGCTACCGTTCCAATTCCAATTGACGCGACACCCAGATGCAATATTCCAGAGTCCAGCAAGACTTGATGATTCGAATGTTACCATGGATGTTTGCGCCACAGCGCAACGAATAACAACCGTCTCTGCGCCGGCAGAATTAGAGTGCATATTGGAATGCACTCCCCCCTTCGCACGGACAGTTGTCGCCGGACGGCGCCCGCGCAAAGCAGTGGCCTTTGAGATCTCAAGACGAAATCACGCGTCGCGCGCCCTTGAACTCAGCCTTTGAAATAAAGCAATACCACTAATAGCATATGTGTAAAGTTACGCCTAACGCCTAAAGAACTGCCCTAGTGAATAGTTTCGTGTAGTGACTGTGCGCCAGGAAACCCAACCTACCTCGCCGCCCGTGGTCAGCTCGCCCCCCGGTTCCTGTGACTAATCATCCCTGTAAGTACTTTATTCCCTTATACCTCCTGCCTAACCCTTATTTCGCCGCTGTTACTGCGAACGCCTTTCGCCGTAACATTCTGGTCATCTTCGAACCGGTAATATTAATGCCGGCGACCTTCCCGTAGCAAGTGTTCCTTTTACCATTTCACCATAACTTGGTCTCACGTTCCATCAGCTCCTTTAATTTAATTAATACAGTCCACTAAAAAATAATTGTTTCCGCCCATAATCTAATTTGTGCCATCATTTCGGAATTCATTTGTTCACATAACTTTACCCTGCCCCAATAAAAATTTGGTGAGGTAGTTATAATTTGTTTGTGGTAGGCCTGCGACCACACAACATCCGAATTATCTTGACGCAATTATTTCTGCATGTTGCTTTGATGTTGCTTTCGTGTATGCATCCGATTGTCTAATCCAGGATCACAGATCTATGGTGTCATACAATGTTTTTGTGATTTGAGCGAGCTAGTGTACTATTTGTGTAATACTTGTACCTACCTATACGATCGTTGTCTAATGATACATTAAGTTTAATTGGTAGTTAAATTATTGCGTTACGTTTGCGTTACGTTTATCGGTTGCACATATAATTTTAGTTACGTATAACACACCCGCGTCTAGACGACGATATTGTTGTTTTTCCCGTTTTATTTTTTAATGAATTTTTTATGTTCTTGTCGTGTTAAATCAGCTCAAATCTCGTGCGTGCTCACCACATGAGCTTAGTGTGTTTCATTTAGCTTAGCTCATTTATCAGTTTTTCTTTGTATCGCTTACGGCTATTTGCGTGCGTCGACTTCGCTTCTACACACGTTTCCCCACTTGTGGGACACAATTATCCCAATTTTTTTATAATTAAGTTTTAATTATTTGTTTATTTGTTTATTTTGTTTACTTATTTTTTCTGCGACCGACTCATTCTTCGCGCTAGGATCCGCTACAGGTCTCCCCGACTGCGAGCGCCTTGCCCAATAGTGGGCTACGGATGACGTGATTTCCTTTGTTGTTTTGTTTGTTGTTTGTTTTGCGGTCGGCTAATATTGCGTACGCGCGTTCAATATACACAGACATACACATACACGCGTTTGCCCACCCGTAGGCCATATACAAGGCGCCCCAACTTAGTTTTGCTTTCTTTATTGTTGCGTTAATTTTAGCCCATTTGCCCTTACCTTAGTAAACAAATACCTCCAGCCCAACTATAGAATATATACAGGGTGTTGTTCCTTTTACTGCCTTTAAATTTGTTTAATTTTTTTATTTTTTATTATTTTTTTTGTCTCCTTTTATTCATCGCGATGCCGACCAAGTCACAAGCCGCGATATTTAGGGAGGCCGCCAAAGTTTTACACCAGCTCCTAGAGGTGGGATCACTGATCATTGCTGGCGACACCAAACATTCCATAACAGAATTTAACGTGCGTTTCGCACAGATACAGGGCATAAAGGAGAAGCTGGACTCAGTGTACTACAACATTCTCGACGAAGAGAACTTAGACGAGGGGGTTGAGAGGACGTACACTGAGAACCACACAAAAGCCTCCGGGGCATACCTGGGGATACTTGTGGCGAGGGAGGAAATCTCACCCTCTTCCACGTCGTCCCCAACCCATAGCGCTCAGCCCAGTTTCGGCGTCAATACGCCCACAGCCGTCCTCCCCAAGATAGCGCTGCCCAGGTTCAGCTCAAAAGTGGAGGACTGGCCTTCCTTCATTGCGCTGTTTAGGAGTTTGACTGACGACATGGCGACCCTGTCGGACGCAGTCAAGCTCCACTACCTGTTCTCAAGTCTCAGCGGTGAGGCATTAAGTATGGTGTCCCACTTAAAGGTCACCAATGAAAATTTTGCCGTGGCCATGGACATCCTCACCAAGCGGTACGAGAACCGCCGGGTTCTCATCGATAGTTTCGTCGACATAATCCTGGGGCTGCCGAGCATCCACACGCGCTCAAACATACGCACGCTTTTCCTCACTCCGCTGGTGTCCGCCCAGTGTGCCCTTAGTAATTTGGATCTGCCCATAGGAGACGACTACGTGTTTGTGTCGATAGTGGTGCGAAAGCTTAAGGGTGAGCTCCGCACGTTGTTTGAACGCAGACACGGGTCTAGCAGCTCCCTGCCCACGTTGAGTGACCTCATCTCCTACCTCGAGGAGCACGCGCGCTGTGTGGAGACAGAGTTCTCCAACATAGCCCAGCCGCAGCCCATTCACGCCCTGCCCGGCCCTTCTCGTAGCCGCGCGCCTCCACAGTTGCCCCATCGCACTTATGCTCAGATGGCTGAGCAACAACCCGACCATTACCGTGGCCGCTCCTCAGCTCCATCGCCTCACCGCGCCTATGATCAGCCTACTCACCAACCGCTCCACCCAGCTCAGCAAATGCGTCAGCGCCCATCCACCTCCCCGGCTCGCAGTCAGCCCTTCCCCGTCTACTCGGCCTACCAGCAAAGCTGCTCCTCATCATCGTCCTCGTCCTCTTCCTCACGCTCGACGCCCTACTGTCCCTATTGTGCCACTAGGGGACATACGCTCATGACGTGCAGATGGTACAATGCCCAGCCAACACAGGGCCGTTGGGACTTTGTACAGGCACGCGAGCGCTGCCAGCGTTGTCTCGGCCGTCACTACGAGAGCGAGTGCAGGTCAAGGGGGGCATGCAAGAACTGTGGGAGTACGAACCACCACACGTCCCTCCATCGACCAGACGGCCCAACGCACTCAGCTCATTCGTCGTCTGTACGTGTGCCCCCACCACAGCTGACAGAGCACTCGAGGGAGCGTCCCAGGAACAGCAGGCGGCACGAACCCGCACATGCCAAACAGGCGCAACCCAGCTCTGCTCACAGAGCCAGCCCGCCCAGGTCCGGTTCGCCAGGTAGGCCCCGCGAACGCCGCCAGCAATTATGACTCCCTACTGTCACAGAGCACCCTAGCGAAGAGGTAGATTTAGCCCATGCCCAGTCAACCCATGCCCACACAGCTGATACATACTCAGCTCATACAATTTCAGCTGATACCCAATCAGCTCACTCACCTTCTGTGCCCACTGGCACACCCATTTTGTTGCCAACCGTCTCACTAAGAGTCGCGGACGTACATGGCCATCTTCACACAGCCAGAGCTTTATTGGACTGTGGCAGTATGCTGACGTTAATAACGTCACGCATGGCACGACTTTTGAACCTGCCATCAAAACCCACTTCTTTAAAAATCACAGGAGTTGGGAATCAGCACAAACATGAGTTAAAGGCGGCAATAACAATAGTATGCCGACCCACTCACAATGATACTCCTACAATCACTGCCACAGCTCACATTTTAAAAAACGTCACTGGCTACCTTCCCTTAGAGAAGGTACCAAACATTTCCCACGTGCTAGGCCAGCCACCCGTGCCATTGGCTGACCAGCTTTACCACACACCAGCCCCGATCGACCTCTTATTGGGGTCGGACGTTCTTGGCCAGGTGTTGGACGGGACTAAGGTCTCGTTGGGCCCGGGCAAGCCCATAGCCTTCGGCACGATTTTCGACTTCGCGTTGATAGGACCCATTGAGGACTTGTATGCGCAGCCGGCGCAGCAGGTTAACTCAGCTCACGTCGTCAGCTCACATCCAGACTTAGCTGAATCAGCCCAGGACATACGTCAGAGTCTGGAAAGGTTCTGGGAGTCTGAGGAGCCCCTCCCTCAATCTCACACTCATAATGAGCCCCTGGAGGAACAATGCGAGGAAATCTTCCGCTCTACCACTACACGCGATCCCTCAGGCAGATATACGGTCGCTCTGCCCTTTCTAAAGGACGCCCCTCAACTAGGTAAAACTCACCCTATCGCATTACGCAGATTCCTCAATATTGAGAAGAAGCTAATGGCGAACCCGTCTCTGCGTTCTAAATACGTCGACTTTATGGCCGAATACATCGACTTAGGGCACATGGCTCCCTGTCACCCAAATACATTCGCCCATAAACCTCACTTCTACATCCCTCACCATGGCGTATTTAAGTCAGGGTCGGACAAGCTGCGCATTGTTTTTGATGGTAGCTGCAAAAGCTCCAATGGTGTCAGCATAAATGAATGCCTACACACAGGCCCCGCCCTTCAACAGGACATTGTGGACATCATCATGTCCTTCAGAACGCATCCAGTCGTTTTCAGCACTGACATCCAGAGGATGTTCAGAAATGTGCTGGTTGCCCCAGACCAGAGACGGTATCAGCTGATACTATGGCGGTCCTCACCAGATCACCCTCTGCTCACCTACGCCCTCAATACAGTCACCTACGGCTTAAGATCAAGCCCATACCATGCAATCCGCACTCTGCTTCAGCTGGCTGATGATGAAGGCCATCGCTACCCTGGAGCCGCTCAGGTGCTTCGCAAGTCTATCTTCGTTGATGACATCTTGTGTGGTCATGACACAGTTGAATCCGCCCAAGCACTTCAGGACGAGTTGATAAGTCTGCTAGATCTAGGCGGCTTTCAGCTCAGTAAGTGGACATCTAACTCGCCTAAGCTGCTCGAGAGATTTCCCGACAACCAATGCGACATGCCCAAGGACTTCGACATGAACCCAGAGTCCACGTCCATTAAGGTCCTGGGTATCCAGTGGAGCCCTCAGTCAGACGAGTTCACCTACCGCATCTCTCTGCCCCCCATCACACATGTCACAAAGCGGTCTATTTTAAGCACCGTAGCCTCACTTTATGACCCAAACGGCTGGCTTTCTCCCGTTATCTTCCGCGCAAAGCTGCTGCTTCAGCAATTGTGGCTACTGAAGCTGGAATGGGATGAGCCCACTCCCTCTGAAGTACAAACGGAGTGGCACCACATCTCAGAGGATCTGCCGCTGTTGTCTAGCATTCGCCTCCCTCGGCACATTTGTGCAAGCAAAGGCTCAGCTGCATACTCGCTTCACGGGTTTGCAGATGCCTCTGAAGCCGGGTTTGCCGCCGTTGTTTACCTCCATGAGCTCGATGCCTCCGGAGATACTTTAGTACACTTGATTGTCGCCAAGTCGCGAGTCGCACCAATCAAGAATCGCCTCACAATCCCCAAGTTAGAGTTGTCGGCCGCCACCCTACTCTCCCAGCTCATGATCCGTGTGTCGGTTCAGTTATCGGCCCATATCAGTATACAACAACATATGGCTGGCCTGGTTGGCTGGCCTGGCTCAATACACCGCCTCACCGTCTTCAACCCTTTGAAGCCAACAGGGTAGTCAAAATCAGCTCAGGCTCACCAGAATGTACCTGGCGACACGTACCCTCCGAGCTCAACCCGGCAGATTGCGCAAGCAGAGGGATGTCTGCGCAATCCCTGTCAGCCCAACCTATGGTGGTCTCCCACGTGGCTTGGACAGCCTTCTGAGTCTTGGCCTGCGATGCCCTTAGCTCTGGGCCATCACGCCCTGCCCGGCCTTAAGCCCAAACACGTCCCGTCACTGGTCACAGTGCCCGGTCTTGACTTTGACCTGCTCACTCGGTTCAGTTCACTAGACAAGCTCGTCGGAGTGACAGCTTGTCTAAAACGCTTTCTGCACAACTGCAGACACCACCCAGATTCGCGACGCTCAGGCCCCTTGTACGTCAGTGAACGAAGAGAGGCCCTACTTTACTGGGTGGGCAGTGTCCAGCACAATGAGTTTGCGGAGGACATCCACCGCCTTCAAACTGGCAAAATCTGCTCCGTCAGACTCCAGCGGCTGTCACCTCTCATTAAAAGATGAGCTCCTTAGAGTTGGTGGACGACTGTCCCATGCGTCTATCCGATATGACGCGCAGCATCCGCTCATACTTCCCAGCTCTAGCCCACTTGTAGACCTTATCATTGACCACTACCACAAAATACACTGCCATCCTGGCGCTGACACTTTACACGCTATCCTACGCCAACAATTTTGGATATTGTCCGCGCGCCGCATTATTAGACACCGAGTTTTTAAATGCATTAGATGCTTTCGATGCCGGGCCCAGCCGCAAGCGCCCTTCATGGCCGACCTGCCAGCCGATAGAGTTACGCCTCAGCCAGTATTTAGTCAAGTCACGACCGATTTTGCCGGACCATTCCTCGTTAAATCTAGTACCCTACGTAATGTTAAACTCTTAAAAGCGTACTTTTGTATATTCGTGTGCCTCTCAACTAAGGCGGTTCATTTGGAACCGGTCTCGGACCTCAGCACGGAAGCGTTCCTCGCGGCATTACAGCGTTTTATAGCACGCCGCGGTGCCCCGGTTCTCATCCGCTCGGACTGCGGTACAAATTATGTAGGCGCTAAAAATCAGCTCATCGAAGTACAAAACTTTCTTGCCTTAAACAATGACACGATTGCGCACAAGCTCGCTGGTCAGCACATTACTTGGTTGTTGAACGTCCCTAAGGGACCATGGTTCGGTGCGTTACATGAGATCAACGTAAAATCTACAAAGCAACTTTTATATCGCGTAATTGGCGAACAACACCTCACATTCGAGGAATTCTCCACACTTTTAGCTCGAATTGAAGCGGTCCTCAACTCAAGACCTCTCTGCCCACTTTCGTCTGATCCTTCAGACTTTGAGCCGCTTACAGCCGGACATTTCCTTATAGGCCGCCCACTAACGGCCCTTCCCGAACTATCCGTGGAAGATAGGCCGATCTCCACAAGTAGGCGATTCCAGATGGTACAGGCCCTTTCCCAGCGCTTCTGGACGCTGTGAACCCAGTCCTACCTTCATTCCCTTCAAACCCGCTCCAAATGGTTGTCCCCATCCTCCCCTCCCCGAGTTGGCGAGCTCGTCCTCATCAAGGAGGACAACCTGCCTGCCCTTCAATGGAGACTGGGGCGCATTACTCGCACCCTGCCTGGGAAGGATGGCGTCGTGCGGGTGGTGGACCTGGACACCGCCAATGGACACCTCCGGAGGCCTGTGTTCAAGATTGCCAGGCTCCCTCTGGATGAGCCCACCCTTGGCCCCGGGAAGATGTTTGCGCCACAGCGCAACGAATAACAACCGTCTCTGCGCCGGCAGAATTAGAGTGCATATTGGAATGCACTTCCCCCTTCGCACGGACAGTTGTCGCCGGACGGCGCCCGCGCAAAGCAGTGGCCTTTGAGATCTCAAGACGAAATCACGCGTCGCGCGCCCTTGAACTCAGCCTTCGAAATAAAGCAATACCACTAATAGCATATGTGTAAAGTTACGCCTAACGCCTAAAGAACTGCCCTAGTGAATAGTTTCGTGTAGTGACTGTGCGCCAGGAAACCCAACCTACCTCGCCGCCCGTGGTCAGCTCGCCCCCCGGTTCCTGTGACTCATCATCCCTGTAAGTACTTTATTCCCTTATACCTCCTGCCTAACCCTTATTTCGCCGCTGTTACTACGAACGCCTTTCGCCGTAACAATGGGTATATATAAAAGGCCACAAAAATCTCGTCACCGCGATTTAGAAATGGTATAAAACAGTACAGCGCCATCTATGAAAAATTATCGAAACTACATACTTTAAGGATCTTAGTATATAACTTTTTTAAACATTGTCCCCTGCCCCCTCCCCCCGCCCCTCTCCTCTCCCCTGCATCACACCCTTCCGGGTCTCAGCACCATATCCGCGAAATCCCAACATTATTTTGCTGAAATGCCTACAGTAATTACCCGACGGTAGGAATAACATGGTAGTAATGGATAAAGTTTTTTTTTGTTGGCGCAATGGTGTTATCCTATCTTTTATCCCTACAAAAATTGCCCAACTGTAATAAAATAACATCAGGCCCGTGGTAGGCTATCCGTTGGTTAAATTGCGCAAGTTATAACCATTGGGTCTATTTTGAATTTAAGTTGGCAAGTAAACTAACCATCTGCCAACAGTTGGCGAATGGAAGCCAACGGCAAATGCTATTAGGGTTATTAGCAGGCTCAAAGTCACGCAAAGAGCAATGGAGAGGGCTATGCTCGGGGTTTCTCTACGTGATCGAATCAGAAATGAGGAGATTCGTAGACGAACTAAAGTAACCGACATAGCCAAAAGAGTCGCCAAGCTCAAGTGGCAATGGGCAGGGCACATCGCCCGCAGAACCGATGGCCGTTGGGGCAGAACGGTTCTCGAGTGGCGACCGCGCACCGGAAGACGCAGTGTGGGCAGGCCTCCAACAAGGTGGTCCGACGATCTGGTGAAGGTCGCGGGTAGCCGCTGGATGCAAGCAGCACAGGACCGGTCGTGGTGGAGATCCTTGGGGGAGGCCTTTGTCCAGCAGTGGACGTCTTCTGGCTGATGATGATCATGATGATGATGATGATATTATATTATTAGAAATAAATAGCATCTAAACTACATAATGTAGCGATTTTACTAAACGGGTGGCTATAAGGACAAGTAATATGTTACCGGCAAAGCATATGCTATTATATATTAACAGAACAAAACATCATAATTTCATAATGTCTACTTTTCACAAAAGGTAAAAAACAAAGAAACATATACTTAAATTTGATATATCTAGTATGCTGTACACATATGATAATTTATTTTCAAAATCGCTACTCGTTTAGGCAGCCGCCTCTTAGTAAAAAGTAGAAATACCATGTTCTGATGTTCGATTTAATGAAAATATCATATTTTGAAACATTCAGGCTAGGAAATAACATGTTTTGTTCTGGATTTGTTATTTAATCAATCATTTAATATGGGATAAATACAATGAATAAATAAAAATTAAAATCTTATGTCTTCTATATCCATCTCAGTACAAATACACGCTTCTTCACCATCATTTGTTCATTTTCTTCTATCGTGTTTCTAGGAAAGCTTAATATTTCACTTTCATTTCCCCTTCTTTCGGTTAAAGCTTTCCTTTCACGACGTTTCTTTTTCTTTGCTCCACTATTGAGTGCACTAACAGTATTTGACTGCTCAGACATGCTTTGAAATAACTGAAAAACTTCAAACGACGCAACTTACAAACAACTCTCTCTGGCAGTTTTTGAATTGTTTGCAATACCGACTGGCCGCTAGTATTTTGACATTGACGAATCTGTAGTCATATCTGACAAGTGTCACACAAACATGATGATTGATGATGATTGTGATGAATGATTGGGCAATCATAGATAAAATAAAGTACAATTTTACGGCTTCGGCTAAGCTAATAAAGCGCATAGAAAACGATAATTTATTTTTACTTGGCAATATTCATAGAAATATTATGTTCTGCTCGAAACCATCAACTTCAGAGGCTATTTACTGCATGAATTAGCATGATTTGAACCACACCAGCGTAACGGGCAATGTAATTTATGACATTATATCGAAAGTTATTGTTAAACATCTTATACATTTTCGTCTTCGATTATCTTTGCCTTATTAATAATAACTGGCTTAGAAACTCACGTGCGTTTTTTATTTAATTTTTGTTTTATGACTTTTTAGATTTTTCGTAATTATCTACTGAGGCCTAGTAAACCCACCAACCTCGAAGATATTTTTGGATAGGTAAACATGATTATTATTAACAATGTGTAAATACCATTTAAATAATAATACTTTAAAAAAACCATATTTTGTATCTTTCTGTAAAAGAGCAAACCGCTAGAGGAAACAAGCAGAAGCTGTGGCATCTTCTATAAGACAACCAATGTATCTTGTACATTTGTTTGTCCGTGCCATTTAAACCTGGATAAAAAGTCGTTCACCCCACTTGTACCTAAATATCTAAATACTTGCGTCACCGTATCGCCTTTCATACTAACTGTCGCTAAACACAAAATGACCGTATCTCGACATAAAAGTCTGATGATGTATAATAAAGCCATCAGTACCCTTTATGTAGTGACAGCCGTAACGATGTACCGTATCAAGTCAGACGACCGACTTGTCTATGGTCAGTTTTTCTAAGCTGGCAACATTTTATCGAAGCGGGCAGCATTAGTAGTGACTGTAGTCTCAATAAATATAGCGGTCGAGCCATGAGCGGGCTTTTTCGTTGTCTGAAGTGGTTCAATGAAGTGCTCTGGAGACTGGTGTGCTGAGATGTTGCCCCACGTGTGCTGAGATGCTGCCCTACGTGTGCTGAGATACGGCCCACGTGTCTGCATCAAAGTTAAGTGGTTTTGATCTTTCCATTCTGACGGCACTTTATTGTATTCTCTTGATATTGCTTTCATAAACTGACTGAGCTAATAACAGGAAAGTTGAGTGGTCAATCTTTCTACACTGATGGTACTCTATTTTATTCTCTTATTGTTATTTGTGTAAACTGAGTTAATGACAGGAAAGTTAAGTGGTTTTGATCTTTCCATTCTGACGGAATCTATTTAGGTGTCCGAGCCTCGGCTTGAACCACAGTTGAGATTACACTCTGAAATTCGCCTACAATGCATCTAATTCACTTGTCAAAACATAGATGGCGTTGTATGACGTACCAGTGTGAAGTTGTTCCTTGAAGTTGCAGCGCGTGCAGCAGCCATTTTGTTCTAACAGTACGCTTTTGAAATTCGCACAGTTAAGACGTTTCACGAAGAAGGAAAACAAGTAAGTACTATTTACATTAAAGTAAAGATGGTTTCCGCTCGACGCCCTTGTGCTCAGCGACTCGCCTGACCTAGGTCGGCAACAGTTAAAACTGAAATACCATCTCAGGCTGACTCGACAGTCAGAGCTCGACACGACGCCACATGTCGCATCGAATGTCAACACGCCTGATTTGAGACGACAACTTTATTCGACACGTAGTATCAACGTAACGACGTCGCATCACTGTTAATACGACAACGTCGCGTCGAACTACTGATACGTCGTGTCGCATGATGTTTCGACACAACGTCGTTTGGTTTTATTCGACGTGATACATTGCTTCAGTTACTATGCAACAAAACATTGCGTCAAGCTACTATGCAACAATAAATTGCATCAAGTTACTATCTATGCAACAATTGACTCAAGTAACCATTTCTAAGAAAGTTATGCTTGAATTACAGATCATGGCGATAGTTACGCTTGGCGAACTGGCAGAAGTGGAAGTGGCCGGAAAGGAAAAAGAAGCTCTCCGCTACATCATTCTGTCACTGGATACGCACTACCCCCCTGATTGGCGTTCATGGTAAGTTCAAAATTTCTCATTCGAAGATCTGTTTGGTGCGGAGCTCGACTAAAAAACTGACGCAAAGCTTAGATTTGCGGTGCCTACGGTCGACATAGCACACGCTTTTGACCCCAAAGCTCATTCTCTTTCGGAAAGAAGATTTAGGAGCATCAAAGCCAACTCGATCCAGTGGCCCATCGGTCGGGCACTGTTATACACACCCCATAGTATAATGGAGAGGATCCATTCAAATAACTACCAGAAGTTCATTGAGACAGTTAGACTACTCAAGCCAAAACTGCTGAACAGGCACGCAGCATCAACACTGTTAGAGGAACCTCGGGCTAGAGTGACAGCGGTCATGGAACGATCTTCTATTTCACGAGATAGCAGCACCTACGTTCCGGATAACGCATCTAGAGTTAAGAAACCATCGCTTTCTCAGAGTGAAACCAGAAACCTAGAACAAAACTTCCTTGCAAAGTTGTTCGAAAAACAAACGGAAATGTTTAACTAACTCCTGTCGGTGTCACATGAGCAAAATCAGAATATAAAGCAATTGATTGCCAGGCAGGACTCCGGTTCCACTCAAAATGCAAATGACCTCAATGAATCATTTGAATCATTACCGGACAGTACACAATCGGAAGAGGAACCTGCAGTTGATCAATCGGACTCTTGTCCACCGATACTCATAACAAGCGCTCGGGAGGCAGAACTCAAAGAACACATTTGCAGAGCCCAAAGGGAATTAGCGGCTTTGAATAATACGAATGAGCAAGATAATGCCATTAGCTTTGATTTCAAGCCGCACACGATAGAAGCCGAGCCCAAGTTAACCAAAACGAGCCCAGAGTTTCTGAGCCAGGGCATTGAATGTCAGCGATTTAACCAAGATGGATGGTCCTCCATAAGATATTCGGACACTCAAAAAATGTTTCAAGCTACACCGGCTTTTTGTGCGCTTAAAAGCAATAGTATATTAGCAGGAGTCACTAACTCATGGAAGTCCACCGAAATTCTAGAAAGGGCTGACTTAACCCTAATGGCGATCACTCATGGATTGCTTCAACAGCGGAAGATATTCCAAGATCTTCTCGACGGGGTCCCTCAAAAACCAAGTTGGAAAGAAGTTTTTGGCAGCAGACTCAAAATTTAAAAAGACCTCAAATGACTTGCTCCAATATGTCTGTGGTCGACGGGTAGAAATTATTCAAGAACGACGCAAGATGTTTAGGCCGTCAAACAAGGTTCTGCAAGACATTTTGTCTGCCATTCCACCATCTGAGACACATCTCTTCTCGGAGACAACCCTTTCGGAAGCAATCAAAGAACAGGGCGGATTATACAAGTTTTTCCTACCAAGAAGAGACCATTACATAACCGAGCGACCTAAAAGAGAGAATACCAGGCCAGACCACCAAAACTACAAGAGGAGAAGGGTCAACGATAACTGGCAGCCAATTTCGAATCGACAAATCCAACATCAATATGAGCAGAATAGAACTGGAGCCAAGACGAACAAGAGAGGAGGCCCCCCTCAACCTAACAAGAAGTGGGGAAACAACAACAGAAAATGACGCATTCGAAGCAGGTTGTTTGAGACAATTCTCAAACTCATGGAGCAATGCTCCAAACTCTATACAAAAGATTATTCAGGGTTACAGTATTCCCTTTTTGAAAAAAACTCCTATAAGAAAACTATCCAACGAGGACCTTGTCAACTTTATGACGGAAGAAAGCCCAGAAATGACAATAAAAATAAAGAAGAAGATCTCATGCAAAGCCATTCGGTCCAGCTGTCTGAGGAGCGGATTCTTGTCGAAAATGTTCCTGCGAACAAAACCAGATGGCTCCAACCGACCGATATTCAACCTAAAGAGACTTAATACATACGTCCAGACACCGAAGTTCCGTCTCTTAAACCACATAAAAATACCCTCATTAATAGACAGGAAAAATCACATGATGAAAATAGACCTTTCCCAGGCCTATTTTCATGTTCCAGTGAAAAGCACTCATCGCAGATTCCTCATGTTGACTTATCAGGGTCAGACTTACGAAATGACGTGCCTACATTTTGGCCTTGCAAGCGCACCAGCGGCCTTCGCAAAGATAACGAACTGGGTGGCACACCAGTTACGCTTGCAGGGAATCAAAATTGTGGTCTACTTGGACGACTTTATACTTGGTCACCAAAATCCAGACACATTAGTGTAGCAGGCTCAAGTTGTCAAAGAATTTCTGAAGAATCATGGTTGGCAGATAAACCTACAGAAATCATCCAGAACACCAACAACGGAGCTGGAATATTTAGGTATAGTCTGGGATACGATGAAAAACGAGAAGCGCCTAGCCCAGCAGAAAGTAATAAATCATATTTTAGACATAGAATATTTACTGAAAGTGTAACGATGGAGCTGGATGGATGCGAAGATCATACTAGGCAAATTGAATTTCGTGTCATTTGTCGTTCCTCTCGGCAGATTGCATTGCCGAGTTCTCCAAAGAGAATCCAATCGGCTTTCAAAGGAGAGGCGACACACAAGGAAGCCAATATCACGGAGGGCGCTCCAAGAGCTTATCTGGCGACGCAAAAACCACCATTGGAAAACTCCAATTGACACGCCGGACCCGACAGTCTTTATAACAACGGACGCTTCATATCAGGGTTGGGGCGCAATAGTGAATGGTCAAAAACTCTCGGGCAAGTGGACGACCGAGCAAAGAGATTGGCACAGCAACCAGAAGGAACTATGGACATTGTACGAGGCTTTAAGACGATCGAAGGCGGTCCTGAAAATGAAGTCTCTTATGTGGCAATCCGACAATCGAACGAGTGTGGCATACATAACCAAACAAGGGGGCATAAAGTCTGTACGACTCCTGGAAACTACCACAATGATACTAGAATTTTGTCAGAGTATGGGATGCCACCTAATTGCTCGCTACTTTCCAGGAATTTGCAACGGTCTTGCCGATTGCCTATCCAGAGCGAGGACAATGCCAGAATGGCATCTCAAACAAAGGACAGTTTCATGGATTTTTCAACACCTGGGAAGGGCCCAAGTAGACTTGTTCGCATCAGCAAGATTAGCAGTTCTACCAAGCTATGTGAGCGAGGACGTGCAAGATAAGAACAGTCTGTTTACGGACGCCTTCAGCAGGTCTTGGGACTACAGATTGGGCTGGATCTTTCCCCCTCCTGCACTCATACCCCGGGTTCTACGACATCTAAAAACGTCCAAAGGCCTTTATCTGCTCGTGACGCCAAGATGGGAGAAAGCCTTCTGGGACTCTCTCATAAAGAATCGAGCTGTTTGCCCCCCATTGTCCATCCCGGATTTGAAGAACAACCTAATCAACCTTCAAACGAACCTACCACCACCGGAAGTCGACCTGCTCAATTTAGTGGTTTGGCAGGTACGGGCTGGACAAGTCAACTAACAGGATGGAATGAAGCTGAGAAACATATTTTAGAGTATTTTTGGAGAACTCAATAATGAAAACTTATAGACCCGCTTGGAACCGTTGGCGGGAGTATGCATTAGTCAATAACATAGCTTCAGATAATCCAAACCCTGCAGATATAGCTAAATATCTTTGTCATCTCTTCAACGTAGTAGGTCTAGCCCCCAAAACTGTTGCCCTTCATAAATCAGTCATTACAACCCTTGCTAATCCGGCTAGATCAGAAGAATTGGAGTCACACCCTTTGGTTCGACACACCCTCAAGGGAATCTTGCTAAAAATCCACCCAAAAAGAAAGTTATGTTTAATGTTTTATATTTTAGCGTTTTTATTAACGCTTAAATATACTTAAGTAAAATTTTTTAAACACTGAAAAAGACGACAACCTCAGGCGGGAATCGAACCACGCACCTTCCGCATTCCGGGCGGTTGCCTTAACCACTTGGTTTACAGAAAGTTATGTCATGGTTAATAGAAGATTTAATTTCTTTTCTAGATAATTATAACATTAATATGAATAGTTTGTTTGAAGTCTCAAGGCATACCTGTGTTCTTTTGTTACTTGCATCAGGAAGACGAGTCCATGACCTCACTCTCTTAAGTTTAGATGACGAGGATGATGGAACTCAAATAACCATATGGCCAAAGTTTGGATCTAAAACTGATTCTATCACTCACAGGCAATCGGGATGGTGTTTTAAATCACTTCCTGCAAATAAAAACCAAAAGAGAAATCCGGTGTTTTGGATAAGACAATTAGGTTCACTATCCATGTCTAGGAGAGGAACAGTTAAAAACCTTTTTGTATCGACCAGAGGAAAGGTAAAACCTGCTTCCCGATCTATAATAGCAGGTTGGATTAGAACTTTGTTTCGTGAAGCAGGTATCTCTGCCTCGGCTGGTAGTTTTAGGGCTGCAGTCTCATCAACAAACTTTATCAGGAATCACTATGACATTGACGAAGTTTTAAAGCGAGGCAACTGGAAATTAAAACACACCTTTTTCCGCTATTATTTCAAAGAATTACTAGGTCACAGAGTTCCAGAGAGAAACCCTATTTCAGTATCATTCACTCCATTGGAATAAAAAATGTCCTAATAATTTGATTATAGGAATAATTACAATTATAGTTATTAACTATGTTATTATGGTGATTAGTTTAGAAAGAATTCTTGTTACCTGATTTAAAAACAAAAATATCAGGGTTTGGTTAACTATACTCAGAATACATTATTTCATATAAATCATGTATTTGTTTCACTTCCTTAATTAGGAAAATATATCTAAATCATAGGTTTAATAAATTATAATAATTAGAGTTCACAGTACGCTCATGCAGCGCCAGCAGAATTTAAACACATCTCAACTGTGGTTCAAGCAGAGGCTCGAACACCTAAATAGACCCGTTTTTCCCCTGAAGGGTAAAAAACGAATATTTAGGTTTCAGCCGAAGCTTGAACCACACCTTAATAGCCTTGCTGGCTATGGTTGGTACTGATAGAACAAAATGCCTGCTGCACGCGCTGCAACCTCAAGGAACAACTTCACACTGGTACGTCATACAACGCCATCTATGTTTTGACAAGTGAATTAGATGCATTGTAGGCGAATTTCAGAGTGTAATCTGTGGTTCAAGTTTCGGCTGAAACCTAAATATCCGTTTTTTACCCTTCGGGGGAAAAACGGGTCTATTCTCTTATTGTTATTTGTGTGAACTGAGCTAATAACAGGAAGTTAAGTGGTTTCAACCTTTCATTCTGACTACATTCAAATCTTTCTCCTAATTGTTACTTGTATAAACCGAACTAAGAATATGAAAGTTCCGTGGCTTTAATCTTTCTATTGTGACAGTTCTATTTTATTCTCGTAGTGTTATTTGTATAAAAGGGAGACATCTAGCACGAGTAAAAGCCACGCTATAGTGGTCACCGATGCAGGAGGTGAGAAATAGACATCTAGCACGAGTAAAAGCCACGCTATAGTGGTCACCGATGCAGGTGGTGGTAGGTAGACATCTAGCACGAGCAAAGCCATGCTATAGTGGACACCGATACTGGTGGAGAGAGGTGGACGCATAGTAAGAATTCTGAGAGTGAAGACTTCAGTATTTACATCTAAATCTCAAGAGCTATAATAGTATACCTATTCATCTGGTCCGATTTGCTATGCTTTAAGTAATCTAAAGATGCCTCCTGATGACGGGAGAGATTGAGCCACTTATTGACAGTTGAGTCATAAACCCCTTTTACGTTATAGGCGGGAATCTGGGGTCCCCAAGGGAACTCGCCACAGTCTGCTGCCGCCACCCAATCCTGCGTCGCTTCAGCCACGGGTGAGTCACCAGTGCCTTAGTCTTTATGTGTGTAATTTTCGCACCTCGGAATATACAGAACTAAGCGAAGCAGATACTCTAATATTTTTTGTTTTACTCTACCAATACCATAACGAGCAATGTATACTGACTTAATAAGTAATAACACAAAGATATTCCGGGGTCGCGACACTTTGTTCAAATTTCTAATCTTTTGCTTTAACTCATAAAATTTTCATTTTTAATAAAGTATAATGGTAAATTTTGTAATTATAGGTTTAATTTAAGACACATAATTATTAGAACCACATAATTCTTATTAATAACCCATTTTTACTCGAAAATTACGTAACATCAGGTACAGCTGTTTGTATTTGTTACTTGTGACGACTCCGGCTACCAGAGGTGCATCTCACTCACAATCAGGGTGAGTGTGAGTGAGATGCATCTGCCTTCTACTGAGATACGCAAGGTAAGACGTATATTTTTCATAGATATTGTATAGTATCATTTGCAAAAATGGCATACAATGGTAGACATGCGTTAATTCACTTTTAACCAGACTCATTTCGCTCATACTAAGGTACTACCGGGTAACAAGGCCCACTTTTTTACAAATTGAAATAAAACCTATAATTTATCATTTAGAAGAAAAAGAGTGTTTACAATGAAAGCTATGATTATTTCAAAATCCAAATAAAAGTAGTTATTGAAGATACAACGATAAATAGTTAGGTTTTTAAACATTTTTAAAAAACCTGTGATATAGTGAATTACACTATCAGCACGTACTCAATAGTACGTGATAATTAAGGTCTTCCTGATTGACAAGGCGTCCTTCCTCTAGTCACGTATAGATGTGATGTTAATTAGTATTTAAGATGATACACTAGAGGATAAAGGGGAATTGATTCAACGCAAGACATTGTTTCATTTCGGGTCTCCGTCCCAACGCCATTACATGGCGACCGTGACATGGTGTCACAAGTCCGCGCCGCGAAATCGCTAGTTGAAGTCTACAAAATATCAGGAAAATAGTGCTACACGGGCCTACAAGAAGGACGAAGGAAATAAGAAGAAAAACTGTAAGCCAAAATTGTTTAACTATGGGAAACCCACAATCTAAAGACAATATTATTGTCAGTCAATCACCAACTCAATCGGCGGCAGCATCAACTCCCTTGGCCGTTGGGATGCAACTTTCAGAGATCTTTTTACTGACCATCGTCGTTGTACTAGCGGGCTATATAGTACTTAGGCTGCTACGTTACTTCAACGCACGACTATTAGAAGAGGTAGAACGCAGAGCGGTTCGACGGGCAATTGGACCAGCACAGAACGTGTAAGCCAGCACGAATTAATATAACTATGCTACCAAGAATCTATGTGTGTGTGTGAGTGATTTTTTTTTTCTAAAGTGTGTTCATGGCAAACCTGTCAGAACTCTTGAGTGAGCTTAAGGCTATTAGAGACTCTATTATTAAATTAAGTAAGGACAAACGTTATTCCGCTCAGGGGCAGAATAAGTTTTTAAGAGCAAAGGAAATTAAAAATATTTTTGAACAAATATCTGCAGACTTATGTAAAAAAGGGATAGATGCTGTAGAATTACAAATAACAAAAGCAATATCGTCAAAGTTTTTATGTAATTTTGAGGAAATCGAGTCACTCGTTAACCCGCATCATTCAGAAACGATCACAACCATGGCCACGTTCGATCTAAAAGTCGCGCTCACGCTCCTCCCAGTAGTAGATTGCGACGAAACGCAAATTAACCAACTAATAGACGGAATAGAGTATTATAGTAGTACCCTTAGAAACGAGGACCAGCCTCTGTTAATCAATTTTGTTTTAAAAACTCGTCTTTCTAGCAGTGCTAAAACAAAAATTAATAAGTCTTATGTGTCTGTGGCAGACCTAATAAAAGATATAAAAAATGTTTTAATTCCGATTAAATCATACACAGCCATTTTAGACCGAATGCTACGATGTAGGCAAGGAAACAAGACCATAGAAGTGTTTGGTAGTGAAATCGAAAAAATGTCCAACGATTTAAGTACAGCACAGGCTAATGGAGACGAGTCGGCATATAATTTATTAAAGCCGATTAATGAAAAAATGGCTATCAAGCGTTTCGCTGACGGCCTAAACAATGCTCGTACAAGCATTATAGTTACGTCTAGGTCCGTAAGCACAGTTAGGCAGGCAATAACTATAGCCTTAGAACAAGAAGACTCGGTAGTGAAACCACCAATAAACAATTATGTTAACTATGTTTCGAACCAGCGATTTGAAAAGATAAATAAAAACTATCATCAACAATATAATAAGTCACGTAACAACAACGCGACGAGTCAGCAAGGTCGGGGTCGTGCCTACTATAACTCGAATAGGTTTCAGGGTCAGCGCAACACCAGGTTTACGTCACCTCATAATAAACGTAGGAATGTACATTTCTTAGTTGACTCAGCAGAACAGTCTAATGACGAGAACGAAAGTGAACGTCAGAGTATACGTCAGAACGAACATCATAGCGATGATTTTTTTCGTTCTGAATAGCGCTGAGGTAGATATTTGTAGTTATGGTAGTGGTAATTACGTTTGTTTTACTTGTAGTCAAACTCAAATTTCTCTATTAGTAGACACAGGAGCAAGCATTTCAATTTTAAAGTTAGATTGGTTAAATAAACTCCGTAGCGTGTCACGCGACGCAAAGCTAGTAAGGGATGAAATTAAGATTAAAGGAGTATGTGGGGATTTAGTATCAATAGGTTATGTTTATCTAGACTTATGTGTTAACAATTATAATTTTAGGCATAAGTTTTATGTGTTTAGCAACTTCCACTGTAAAAATGATGGAATTTTAGGAGAAGATTTTTTATTAAAATATAGTTGTAAAATTAACTATGAAAATAAGCTGGTTACATTACAGGATAAGATAAGTCTAGAATTAGGCTTAGGTAAAAACATAATAACGACTATTCCAGGGAGATGTGAGGTCGTAAAATATGTTTCGTCAGAGATAAAGGGCGAATGTGTCATTTTAGCGGAGGAAGTTATTGCAGGCGTATTTGTAGCAGGCGCCGTGGTAGTAGGAGACGGGAAAAAGATTCCGGTGCGATTTTTAAACACACGGGAAGAAGATGTAAAATTAAATAACTTTAGCCCGAAAATTAGAAAATACTCGGATTATTTCGTATGCTCTTTTGATACGGAAAACGGAAAATCTGTCGAGAGGGTTAAACAACTATTCGATTTTCTTAAATTAAAAACATATCTTGGTGATGAAGAGAGACGGTCTATTGAGAAAATATGTGCAAAATATGCAGATATCTTTCATATGCCGGGTGATAAGCTATCCGTTACAAACTTATACGAGTACAACATTAAACTGCAAAATGACGCGTCTCCTGTTTATGTCAAACCGTATAGAATACCGCACGCTCAGAAGGCTGAGTTAATAAAACAGGTAGGTAAATTGTTAGAAGAAGATATTATCGAAGAGTGTACCAGCGAATGGTCTTCTCCATTATTATTACTTCCGAAAAAAGCTGACAGTAGCGGTGAAAAAAAGTGGAGAATCGTAATAGATTATAGATTTTTAAATAAAAAAATAGTAGACGAAAAGTTCCCGTTACCAAATATACAAGAAATTATTGACTCACTTTCGGGATGCTTATACTATTCTCATTTAGACCTCAGTTCTAGTTATTACCAGCTAGGGTTATCACCAGAATGTAGGAAATTCACTTCTTTTACAGCTGATAAGCAATATCAACTGAAAAGATTACCTATGGGTCTCAAAACGAGTCCTAGCGTATTTTCTAAACTTATGTCTATGGCTCTATCGGGTTTAAATCACGAGATATGTTTTCTATATCTCGATGACGTAATAGTTTTCGGGAAAAGCCTATCGCAGCATAATACAAATTTAATGAGTGTATTTGAGAGGTTTAGGTCAGTTAATTTAAAACTAAACCCTTGTAAGTGCGAATTTTTGAGGAAAGAAATTAATTATTTAGGGCATGTTATTACGCCAAACGGGGTGTTGCCAGACAACAGTAAAATCGAGGTCTTGGAAAAGTTCCCAGTACCTAAAAATGTAAATGAGATTCGTCGTTTTGTGGCTTTTGCGAACTTTTATAGAAAATTCATAAAAAACTTTGCCACAATAGTGTACCCACTAAACCGTCTTTGTAAGAAACATGTCGAGTTTCAGTGGACGGAAGAATGTGACGTGGCATTTCAGACCTTAAAAAAGTCACTTAGTTCATTTCCTGTCTTAGGTTATCCAGATTTTGGAAAAGATAATGTTTTCCGGTTGCAAACCGATGCGTCAGGGGTAGCCTTGGGGGCTGTATTATCAAATGGAAATAATAAGCCCGTAGCTTATGCAAGCAGACAATTAAACAGTTCAGAAATAAACTACCCAACCATTCATAAAGAGTTATTAGGGGTAGTGTGGGCTATAAAACATTTTCGACCATATTTATACGGACGACAATTTAAAGTATTAACAGATCATAGACCATTATTTAGCATAAAAGATCCTAGTAGCCGTTTAACTAAGTTTAGACTTTGTTTAGAAGAATATGATTTCGATATTGAATACATAAAAGGTTCCGAAAATGTAACGGCAGATGCCTTATCGAGAGTCATTATAACATCAGACGAGTTAAAAAATCTAAATTCAAATTTTTTGGGGGTAGTAACCCGTTCAATGAAAAGAACCATGGAGCAAAATAATGAACCCGCTACCTCTGGAAGTAGCAGGGTTGAGCCCCCTGTTGATCATAGGCAACCAAGAGTGGTAGATATTATGCAGAAATCACAAAATGATGTAAGGTTAGATATTTGTTCGTATGAAAACTTCGTGAAGTTGAGGAAAAAGAAAAGATACGTCTCACAGACGGGTGATATGTTATTTAGTGACTCTACTATTTACATAAATCAGGAATCTCTACTAACGGAGGCGCGCCGAGACGCAACGATAGGAGTACTGAGTGCATTATGTAAAAAATATAATATTGTAGAAGTCGTTGTGATTAAAAATGGGTTTAATAAAAAGTTTATTAAAATTTTGACCCAAACTTTCATGAAACATAAAGAATTACCGCGGTTATGTATTATTAATAACCAAGTTGAACATGTTACAAATAAAGACTTGATACGTGTTATACTAAATGATTATCATTTATTGCCGACAAGTGGTCATGTAGGCATAAATAAAATGATTAAGAATATTCGAAAAAAATATTTTTGGAGTAATATGCAAAAAGACATAACTGAATATGTGACTCGCTGTAAAGATTGCCAAAAGCAGAAATTTTGTAATAAAAATAATAAAGAGAAAATGGTAATAACCACTACAGCATCTACTTCTTTTGAAAAATTATATTTAGATATTGTGGGGCCGTTGGAGGTCGATAATTTGGGTAATAAATACATATTAACAATACAATGCGAATTGACAAAGTTTGTAGAAGCATCCAATACTTGATAAGTCAGCTGAAACTGTTGCTAGGGTTTTTACTGAAATTTTTGTTTTACGATATGGTACTCCCAGGGTTATTGCGACTGACTGTGGAACGGAATTTATTAATTCCACGTTAGAAACAGTATGTAAATTGCTAAATATTGATAAGTTAAATTCAACACCCTATCATCATGAGAGTATAGGTTCGCTAGAAAACTGGCACAAACATCTCGGATGTTACTTGAGAATACAAACACAGAATCAGTCGGCAAATTGGAGTACCTGGATACCATATTGGTGCTTTGCTTATAATAATTCTGTAAATACTAGTACCAAATACTCCCCTTATGAACTAGTTTTTGGGAAAACATGTAACGTACCTAGTAATTTAGTTAGTAAAGTTGATCCCTTATATGTATACGACAATTATCCATCGGAGTTAAAATTTAGATTGCAAAAAGCTCATAATGATGCCAGGAACAACTTATTAATATCAAAACAAAGTAGAAAAACTAATTATGATTTAGATTGTAAGGAAGTACACTACAAAAAAGGTGATCTACTCTTGTATAAGAATGAAAATTATAATAAATTGAATGACTTGTATTTAGGTCCATTTGAAGTTTTAGAAGAGCTAGGTACTAATGTAAAAATATTAAAGAATAATAAAGAATATATAGTTCATAAGAATAGGACTAAGATATTTAGAAAATAAGAGTTTACTTTTCAGGGAAGGGATGCCTAGCCTTTTCAGGGGAGGTGTGATATAGTGAATTACACTATCAGCACGTACTCAATAGTACGTGATAATTAAGGTCTTCCTGATTGACAAGGCGTCCTTCCTCTAGTCACGTATAGATGTGATGTTAATTAGTATTTAAGATGATACACTAGAGGATAAAGGGGAATTGATTCAACGCAAGACATTGTTTCATTTCGGGTCTCCGTCCCAACGCCATTACAAACCTTATTTTGGGCTTTACTAAACATGGTATGTTCAATAAGACCCGTGCCGTTTATAAGTCTTTTCTAGCAAAAGTAAGCATTAAAGACCATAATAAGCTCATTAAAAGCCGCTGACAGGCAAAGAATCGATGCTTTTGAAATGTGGTGTTGGCGCCGTATGCTAAAAATACCTTGGACGGCCCATCGTACAAATGTCGCAATCCTAAAACAATAAAAAATAAAAAATGCACAGCGTCTGTCTTCGATCTGCATGCAACGTGTGGTGCGTTATTTCGGTCATGTTGCACGAAGAGGTGCAGATAACCTCGAGCGTCTGATGGTAACGGGGAAAGTAGAAGGTAAAAGATCAAGAGGCCGGAGCCCTAAACGTTGGTCAGACCAGATCTCAGAACAACTGGAGATGCCTGTCAGCGCCGCACTCCATCAAGCGACTGAGCGCAGCCGATGGAGACAGTTGGTTGACCGGATAAATCGGAGTCACGATCCTCAGCAGTGAGGGAACGATTGGAAAGAAGAAAGACCATAAGGTTAAATACACATCAAAATTGTAACATTCTTAAACTTCGATAAAAGCAATCGGATACTACAATGATCATTATTTTGTTAAAAAAAATACTTTTCCACTGTGTAATAAAACAGCCGAGGTATCGAATTTTTAAGTGTTTATTGTATTAATATTAGATTTTACTTATAAATTATTGTTATTTATGCTAAAATTAAGTAATTATTGTTTATATTCCTATTAAGGCCCAAGCAACTACTTCGTTGGGCCTTCGCAACCGCTGTGGGCTTTACAACACAAATTGAATATTTACAAAATAAAAAGCTATAAAATCGCACATGTTTATGTAAATATCAAAATAGTAATGATCAAATAAACACAATAAATAAAAATCTACAAACAAATCATAGATTAAACAAGTAAAAACTGACGTTTTTTAGGAGCCAAAATTAGTAATATGAGCGGCCGCGACCGATGTCGGCGAACTACCGGGTGTCAGTGACAACATGGTGGCCGCTCGCTGTCCGCTGCTGCATTTCGGCGTTCATATTGATGTGTTTCATGCATGCTACGAAGTTGGCACGGATCAAATGTAATAAACATAGTTTTCTGCGCTTGGGCCTTGGAAAACTGTGGGCCTTGTCACCCGGTAGTACCTTATATATAGCCCAAAATTCAGTTTAATACTCCAATCTGCGCCCTTGATAAAATATAATATACTTACTACAATCAAAGAATTAAATAATATTAAGTATGTATCTACAATCTGTAGTACGTATGTCTATTTTTGTTTTCTGTGATTACTTGAAATTGTAACGCTGCACCTGCCTGTCACGTAGGTACTTGCATTTAAGGTGTCGTATCACCAAGTTTGTCATTTACGTTATACTTATTATTATTAGTTATAGACAAAAATAAAAGAAGTTAATTATTAAACACCTCTTTGATGGTAGCAGTTTTATTTCCTGCATCATATTGCTTTATATTAATGAAAGCAAATAAGCAAATGTTAAAATTTACTTAAACTTAACTTCCTTATTAATAACGTTGTAAAATTTTGTTGACAGTCAACTGGGTTCGCAAGGCGTGTGGCAAGGAGCTAGCTATGGTCAACGGATTCACGTTCTACTTACACAAGGTCAACTCAAAGACCAACATCTGGAGGTGTACCAACGGCAAGTGCAAAGGTCGATTGACGACCACCAACGACATGTACCGGTCTCTCGTCCGATCGTGTTTAATACATTACCATCAACCGCCTAAATACGTCATCGAGAGAGGGCGCTACATAAAATGCTAGAATATTGCCGGTCCCTTATAGCGCAGGCCACACTAAGAGCGAAGATTAGGTCGTTACACTTCGCTCCATGTCGCGGTGTAAACCCAAGTATGAAAAGACGCGGCAGCGACATGAGCGGAGCCCAACCAACCTACGTTTAACGCACAAACAATTTGTCCACATGTTAGAAAATAAGTAAAATTAATTTAATAAATTAAAATTGCTACCTCTGACCACGGTTAACAAGCACTACTTAATAGGAATTATAGCTGATGTTAAGATGCAAAACGTGCTTTTCGTTTTGCAGTCAAACTAAGTTTAAAAGATTGTATTGTAGGTAAGTACTTGATTTAATTCTTGTTTTGATAAAAGTGCACGGGAGGGGGGGGGGGGGGTCCTTAAAGTAAATTATAAAACCATAACATACATGATATAATATTTATAATATATAATTAGAGACCGTTTCAACAAAGTTGTCGAATATCAGAATATCAGATGACAGATACTCTATATAAATTGAAACAGCGTCATATCTGTATTATTAATTTTTAAAGTTTATTTCTTTGAAAATTATTAAGAAATTTGTTCAGCATTTTTGAAAATGAGTGATGGTAATATGGTAATGTATAATATAATGACGCTGACTTTAGTAGCCCCCCAGAACGGAGTAGTCGTTAGAAAAGTATCGATGTATTGCAAATGAATCCAATAGTTAGCATGTGTTTTGTATATAACATTTATATTTACAACAAAGCAACTTGAGAAAAGTTATTTTGTACAACATGAAATTAGTAGGAAATCAGAAATATCATGCAGATATATAAACAAACAAAAAAAAACAACAAAATGAGTAAATACTGTCAAGTAATTAATTTTTAACAATAATTAAAAAAAAAAACAAGTTTAAATAGTTTTACTAATAGAGTTAATGAATTTGTTAATAGTGCGTATTTTAATTTTAATTTCCTTATAATAACCCTTAGAAAAATTTATGCATCCGCGGCGCGCGGTACACCCGTTTTATTAATAGATTTAGATTAAGTGAGCTAAATAGGGGATGGGAAAAATGTAATTTGAAGTCATCATTTTATGATGATGTTTAGCTTTAATACGTAAATGTAATGTTTAATTTTTGATTTAAGTATAAAGCGACTGCAAGAAACCGCAAGAAACTTCGAGGGCTGGTCAAGTCAAGTGTTTTAAACATGACAAAATTTACAAAAAAGAAATTCATGCTTTTTTCATTTATAATTAAATACATATGGACTAAGAGCTAGCTATGGAAATAGGTAATTATACAATTTATAGAGCATCGAAATCTATCTAATCTAGTAGTATGCCATACTATCATTATTAATTAATTCTAGCGCCTGGCAGCTTTTCAGCGGTGGGTGTGAGAGTGGATGGGCAGCAAAGAGGTTGTAAATTCAACTGAAGGTATACAATTTATAGAGCTCTGAGTTTGGTGTGATATAATAGCTAATTAAATATTTAATTCGAATAGAACATTGCCAGGCGTTTTATTAATTGGGGGAAAAGTAGTGCCAGGTGACATCAAAGGTGCGGGAAAAAGTGCCAAAGTCGACTCATTTATACAGGGCTGGGCCCATACTTTTTCATTAGAGTAGACCTTCAGAATCGTGTGTGCAAAAATACAGGCGCGAATATTCAGTCGATCACCCCGCCAGGCGACGACAAAGGGCAACTGGCTCAACTCGTGCCGCTCGCGACGCCCGCCACGGCCGCGCGCTACCCATTGACCTAGAAGTATAGACAAGAACGTTCATACAAATCATTATTTTGTTCAAATTCGGGAATGAGAGACCTAAAGTTCGCTGTAGCCGCTGCAGTGCTTAAACATTTATGTCGTTTAATCAACAGACAGACATCGCAGCGCCGCAGCGCCAGATCGGTCAAAGACAACTCAGTGTGTATCAAGATGGCGTCCCAAATAGATTGTCAATAACAATAATTGAAAAAATATCTTTTCTATTGTAATAATGCGATATAGCTTCATAATAATGACTTGAATAACAATTAATTTCACTTATTTGACCACGAATTGTAGTAAACGTCTAGGTGTAGACTTTGAAAAGAAATAAAGAATTATTTTGGTTTGAGGGGGATCAATCACCAGCCTACGTAAATGATGTTATCATTCAACCGGACACAGAGGAAAAAATTAATGTGACAGGTATATATATATTAATACTTTCATGACATACTTTTTATCGATGTATTGCAGATCGAATATGTTTAATAACATTAATTTATACATACAGATGACGATGACGACTCAGAAGAGGAGGAGTATGAATAAAAATAAGCGTGGCATCATTAATGCTTCAGGGATACTTTATTTATTATGTAATAAACTGATTAAGAATGAAATCGTTGCAAGATGTAATATAAATTTCCATTCATGTTTCATCGTCATAATCATTCTAAAAACGTCCCACTGCTGGGCACAGGCCTCCCACGTGGACAATGCACGGGGGTTATCATCATTACATTATGATGATATCCCTTCATGTTTCAGGAAACGAAAAATTTGGTAGTTGTTGTTAATATTTGTCATAATGTTGGCTACATTTCGACAAAAATTAACATGATATTACAAATTACTTTTTATATCTAATATTTGATACAAAATAAATAAATAACACAATGACGATCTTAATATTATTGCCCCAAATAAAACATTTTTTTTTAATATAAAAAGGAGGCAAACGAGCAGGCAGGTCACCTGATGGAGAGCTAACACCGCCGCCCATGGACACCCGCAAAACCAGAGGAGTCGCAGATGCGTTGCCGACCATTAAGAAAGGAATAGGGTTAAGGAAGGTTAGGAATTGTGAGGGGGGAAGGGGCCTTCGGAACTCTCACTGGCCGGACGAAACACAAAAGCATCAAGTGGCATTATTTCACGCCGGATACTCGTGAGAGGGTTGTATTACCCCGGGTGAGCTGGCCCAATGCGTGCTGCAACTGAAACGCAGCGTGGCTCTACCACTCAGTCAGTGTCTATCATTTAGCACCACCCAGGGGTCACGTGTAGGGTCTCAAGGGTAAACCTACATACACAGATACACACGTTAGACGTATCTTTTTAACTGGGGGTTAAAAATTTGTACGTGTTCGATTCCGGGTTGTGAAGTTTCTCCCGTTTTCACCCTTTTATTAACGAAACACGATACAATTTGACTCAGTAAATGAGATGACTTGGCACTTTTTCGCGCTTCCGGACCACCTACTTTTCCCCCAATTAAAACGCCTGGCATTGTTATATTTGAATTAAATATATAATTAGCTATTATATCACACCAAACTCAGAACTCTATAAATTGCACACCTTCAATTGATTTTACAATACCTCTTAGTGCTCGGCCAGACTGCACGCGCGGGCGCGGCGCGACGTACAAACATATGCCCCGCGCCGCGTGCCCACTATGGACACTCAAATAAGAATACATATGTTTTAATACACCGCGCTGCGTCCGCGCCCGGGCCCGCGCGGGCAGTCTGGCCGAGCACTTAGGCTGGTGTCGCGAGCGGCGCGAGTTGGAGCCAGTTGCCCTTGGTCGTCGCCTGGCGGGGTGATCGACTGAATATACGTGCCTGTATTTTTGCACACACGATTCTGAAGGTTCACTCTAATGAAAAAGTATGGGCCCAACCCTCTATAAATGAGTCGACTTTAGCACTTTTCCCCGCACCTTGGATGTCACCTGGCACTACTTTTCCCCCAATTAAAACGCCTGGCAATGTTATTTTCGAATTAAATATATAATTAGCTATTATATCGCACCAAACTCAGAGCTCTATAAATTGTATACCTTCAGTTGACTTTACAACCCCTTTGTTGCCCATCCACTCTCACACCCACCGCTGAAAAGCTGCCAGGCGCTCGAATTAATTAATAATGATAGTATGGCATACAAACTAGAGGGATTTCGATGCTCTATAAATTGTTTACCTATTTCTGTAGTAGCTCTCCGTCTAATACCTATTTTTTTTTTGTGAATTTTAGTTAGATAGTATCTAATTTATTTTAAAGCAATAACAAAAGAAAAATAAAATGGAAAACAATTAAAAACAAAGAAAAATACAATGAAAAACAATTAAAAACAATGATTATTTACAACGCGCGGGTAGCGGCCGGTCGTTGACCCAACCGTCTGTTGACTCGTCCGCGTCAGCCGGGCGATAAGTACCTACGTTAGTCTGCAACGAGACTATTTCTTTTCCTGTTACGAAATGTGCGTATTTTTATGTTATTGCTTTAAAATAAGTAAGTTACTCAAAGACTATCAAATTTGTGAATTTTACAAAATGAATTATTTAATTAAAAATGAAAAAAGCACGAATTTCTAGTTTGTCGTCTCTGTCATGTTTAAAACACTTGACCAGACCAGAGGGCCTACTCTCTTTCTCCGAAACAAAACTTCAGCCGATTTTCGTTTGCTATTTACAGCAGTTTCCATTCCTTCCGAATTTTCGTTCATACAAAATAGGTTTGGCATTTAGATTACTAATTTTTTTTTATTGTTTGAAATTTCAGAAATAATGGAAAGCGCTATAAATAGCAAACAAAAATCGACCGAAATTTCGTTTCGGAGAAAGAGAGTAGGCTCTCAGCCCTTGAAGTTTCTTGCGGTTTCTAGCAGTCGCCTTATATATAACGGTTGTGGGTAATTTTAAAATAATACGACACTTTAAAAAGCGTATGCCTTACGTGGAACTTGAACATCTAAACATAAAAGATTTCATAATCAGCGTATAAGCGAGCCACTGCTGGGCAACTGGCCTTCCAACATGTACAACAGCCCAAGGGTGAGATTACGCCATATCCAACCACGCTTGCCCAACGGGGGTTGGTTGAGATAAAAGCATTACACATTCGTTAATTTTTATGGAGTTTTGTTTGTGTGTTTCAGTTGTCTGTCAAATTATTATTTAATTTATGATGCTTTATTTATTTAAAAAAATATATTAAACTAAAGAAGGATTACCAACAAAGTGTCATATAAATTTTCTATAAAATTAAAATAAACATTAAAATTTGGTTCTTTTGCGATCATCATCATCATCATCATCATCAGCCTATACTCGTCCACTGCTGGACATAGGCCTCTCCAAGAACACGCCACTGAGCACGATCCGCGGCCACTCTCATCCAGCTCTTGCCAGCCACCTTGCGAAGATCGTCGCTCCACCTTGTCTGAGGGCGTCCTACGCTACGTTTGCCGATACGCGGTCTCCACTCCAGAACTCGTCTACCCCAACAACAACAACAATGAACAAATTAAAATTGACGTATTATCATTGTGCCCCATCGCGATTCTATCCAGCGAAGGTGTATTACTTTAGTTAAGTATAACATCAAAATTTTTGTACTCATTTATTTAAATTTTTATTATTTTTAATAAATACTTTTGCTATTAATTGTTTTTTTTATAATACTCACTATAGATTTGTTCATAACTATTTTTTTTATTTTGCTTACATAACTGAATACAATACGTTAATACGAGTATTCTGTGCTTACGGTAAGTTATAAAAACATCACATTGATTTTAATCTACTTTATACAGACACAGCATGCAATATTTCTAAATTAGGTTAACTTAACATAAATAAATAAAAATACTAAAAAGCTATATACATATATAAATAAATGACAAACATGAATTTCATGATTCGAAACATGTCATATGCATTTTTAATATATAGGTAAGTACCTATAATTTTATTAGTATAGTTTATATCTAGATCAATAACAAAAAATAAATAAAAGATAGTTCACCATCTGGATAGTTCATACTAAATTTAGTGCCTGCTGCGGTAAAAGAAAACAAAAAATTAAGACAGTATCTTTTTCAGCAGTGATGTGGGTGCGAAAGAAAAGCGGTGAAGAGCTAGCTATAGTCAACGGATACACCTTCTACCTGAACGCAAGAAAAGTTTTGACCAACACGTGGAGGTGTACCAGCGAGGAGTGCAAGGGTAGTCTGACCACGACCACCGATGAGACCCGTTCGATCGTCCAAGCCTACTTTCATCATCAGCATCAGCAGCCGTCCAATTTTGTTGTCGACATTGTGGTCGTTTTTACGAATATTGAGATATTCCATTGAGGTAGCACTTCGTGTTGTTGTGACACAAACGAGACAGAGATGTGAGGAAGACACCTTTAATTTAATCCTACTTTTTTTAATTGGGGAAGCAGAGAAAGGCAGGCTATCGACGGATCTATACATCATTGCGTTTTCTGTCTCATTTTACTCTCTCTCTGTTTCTCTTTCTTCCCCTCCACCCACTTCTTTCACTATTCCTAACCCTTTATGTCCATCTAGATGTTCAAAAGAAAACTAAATTTACAAATATAAACTAAGTTTATTTAATATCAAATCTTCGAAAGGTAAAAAGAGTTGTGTATATTTCTACTATGTTAATTTCAAAATTGTATTGGCATTTCTAAAAATACTTATTTGCATTTCAGTAATGGTACTGGCCAAGTCTCGGTACTCCGGCAAACACCTTGTCATGTACAATGATTACACATATTACTGCAAAAAGCAATGCAAGAAAACCAAATACTTCCACTGGTACTGTTCCACGCACAACGGCAGAGGGTGCAACGCTAAGCTTAAGCTGGACGAGAACTTCGGTATTATTGGCTTAGAACATAAACATATCCATCCACCCGCCAAATATTTGATACACGAAGGGCAATACGTGAAAATATAAAGGTTTGTAAGTACAACATATTTAAACGGAGTTTGACGCTTATCTACTTACGACTGCAACCGGTGCAACTCGGTCGGTGCCTAGGAATGCTGTTGATAAGTAGTTCCGCGTAAAACCCCGTATAAAATTGTGTTTGTAACGGAACATATTTAAAAGTGTAAAAAAGTTAAACTATACGACCAAAGGGTTCTATATTTCTTATTTAATAATGTAGATAAATATGTTTTTTGGACTGATAATGTGGTTTAAAGTAATTTTTGCCTTCCATTATTGCTACTTATGCGGATAGTTCATTAAAATATACTTATAAAAATACCTATTTTTGATATATTTTCTCTAAGGGACTCCCCACAAATTATTAAATGGGATGGATGAAATTAAAATAATCTAACTATAAGTAGGTACTTTTACTCGGAAAATTGGAATACAAAAATGATATTGGTTATTTAGAAAACTATTAAATTAAAAAAATCTTGAAAACCTTATTGCTGGTTGGGCTAAAACTGAATAAGTAGTTCTCATGTTTTCAGTAATTAATTGTAACCAGTAAAACTTGTATCAACTTTGAAACTACTAAGTTTATTAAGTATAGGTACGGCTTTTCAAACGATGTTTAAAAATGTACCTTACGTTTGCATTAGATATACCTAAGTAGGTTTTCACAATATGTTATTACATCATCAATTCTTCACAAATAGATTGTTTCATAGTATTGTAGGATATTTTTCGTTTTATTATTTAGTTCTCTATTTCCCTTCAATCTTTATGTCATTATTATTTTTATAGCTTAATAAGCTGTCGTTACAGAATATTTAAAAAAAAACTGCAGTTTTGTTATATAACAGCTACCAAAGATTATAATGTAATCAGCAGTTTTTTTAAATAAATCAAATAAATTTTTCAATAATTTTTCTTTCATCAGAATACTGCCTAAGAGTTAGTTATGTAACAGGCTCATTAAATATTTTCAGTGGGGTCACTAATATAAGATAAATAATATAAGGATACATGAGGTATGCAATGTTTTTAGTAATAAATGCATTAATGATTTTAGTTGTTACGACTTTATTTGTAGCCTTTTTATAGCAGCTCATGGTCACTGCGTTCCACTGGTTTATTAATATTATTAACTGATCCTGGATAGATAAAATATAAAAATGCTAAGTTCGTATGTGAACGATGTAGCGCTATATTGCACTGGTCAGATACAATACAGCCACGGTGGCTTATACAAGGTAGGGAATCCTGCTAGTAGGTTATTTCAACATCTTTTTAAATTTATCATACAAGAAAGCGACACGTTAATTAAAAGCTTATTTATTGGTTTTTACTCGTAAGGCGTTTTTAAAAGTGGAAGGATTTATAACTAATTCTAGAATCCCTCTCCTTCTATGTCTTTTCTCTTTTTTTTTAAAATGAGGTACACACGCCAGCAGGTTAACCAAAACTGCCAAAATTCTCTACTCGTAATGATATTGGTGGGTGCTTAAGTATACCTCAAAATAAAGTTCGAAAATTGTCGAAATTTGACATTTTGTGATAGGTTGTCCTGCTCAGCTGCCGTCTGTGTGTAAAATCGGTCATCTTCCGTTAAAACGAATAATATTTATTATTGTATTATTTTTGGTTTCGGTTTTTGGTAATTTACCTCTTGCAGTTTTGTAATAAATACTTAGTATTTTCTTTTAGATTTCCTCGAAGATGCGTAACGTTGCATCAAACAGAGGCATCAATGGAACGCCGAGAACATGATTAAAGCCATAAAGGATCTGAGAGAATGGGTCTAAAGAAAGCCGTGCAAATGTACTCTGTACCAAAAACCACTTTGCGAAGATTCGTGCATAATGATTTGACAGCGGAACAGTCAGTCAAAATAATTATGTTTATCGAGAAAACCGATATACATGTTTGAAGCGTCAACTCATGAGGGACTTGAGAATTAAAAGGTTTAGTTTTAGTAGGTATATTGAAGGTTTAATTCATTGACTGCATTTTTTATTCCAAGCGGAGCGACTCTTGCCTGAGCCAACGCTATTTGTCATGTTTTTTTTTATCTTGTTTTTTTATTTGGGTCTTCTGGTATATCGATATGAATTTATTTATTTTTTTCAGAGTAATTATGTTAAAATTTAACAGAGTAATAAAAACATTAATTTGGGTATTAGTAAATATTAATACCAGATCTTTTTTTTGAATGAAAATGTTTATGTGTGTTGTATAATATATTAAAATAATAATTATGTTATCATGAAAACAAAATAAATATTACTTAATATTAAAAGTTTAGAAAAAAACTTAAATTATACTTTTATTAAATAAAACTTTATTTGGTCTCTTAGGTCTCGGAAAATACTAATCTTTTTCTAAACTATAATCAACCTGTAAATGTACATACATCGTTATAATCACAGATATAATTTCTGTATCACGTGGTTATAGTTAACTGTTGTTAAATGTATTCGTTTAAATTGTTATATCTATCTATCTATTCAGCTTATACGAATACCTACGCATTGCTGAGAATAACTTTCCTCTTTACATTGTTACTATTCCTTAATTCATTTTTAACGAACCTTTTCAGCTGACCTAAAACTAATTAAGTCTCTAACTGGCAATACGCTTGTTTTGCATAAGGGTTACACGTACTACAGGCTGAATAGGAAGAATAAAAGGAACCTGACGCATTGGAGGTGTTCCACTTCCGCGCATAAAGGCTGTAAGGGGCGAATGGCGCTCACGGAACACATGGAGATCAGAAAGACTTAGGGATGATTTATATTAGAGCGGGACGTGCACGGTGTAATATGAACTGCTTCATACGAAATGTATGCAACGTCTCAAATCAGTGGCGCCGTCCGGGCCCCGTCCGGGCCCGACCGGGGCAGGCCCCGTGCACCACCCGCTCTAATATAAGTCATCCCTTACTTGAACCACAACCATGAGGCAAAACAGTTTGTGACACAACTGAAGAGCGATGATACTGATGACGATGATGAGAAGTAAAAATATGATTTTTATTTCATATTCGACCTAACGTAATGAATAAATAAAGTTATCATTGTTTATTTATATGTATACGTAGTTTGAATTTACATTAGCTTATATTATTACTAGTTTACATAACTGTGATGACAAGTTATATTTGTGCACTATTTATTTTATTCCTACTAAATAAAAGAAGAAAATAAGTACAACAATAGATTTTTCTTACTTTTACGAGTATAATAACGTGTTCAACTGAATTTTATTTATTATTGAATTCATTGATAAATTTCTTTAATAGTTGCCCTATATGTTTGTACCTTTAATTTTACGACAGACTAAAATGTTTGAAAAATGGTTAAAATACAAACATTTTTCATTTTTTCAAGCACATAATTGCCAAAAAATATATAACTTTAGAAGTTCCGCCACCGCATAGAAGTGATTGGCATTGCTCAAAATAGATCACATAGAAGTATTGCTTAAAACCACGCTTCTTATTAACAACCTAAGGCACAGTGGCACAAGACGGAAGATTTTTTCCGTTTTGTGTCCCTAGTGGCAGATCCAGGGGTACAGGGCGGAATATTAGATAATCACGACTATTATCCCCTAAAAGGTAAGGGTTATTTAGAGATTAGGCAATGAGGACCGCAAAAGCAGTCCTCTGCCACAGTCCACTTTTCACCAAATAGCGATTGCACATGGCCTCTGTATGAAAGGTGGTGAGCCCATTCCCACTCTATGATTTTAAAAGTATGTGCAGCCTTTAGTCCGTTAGTCGCACTTTTACGACACCCAAGGGAAAAGAGGGTGGTAGTATTCTTGTGAGCCGCTACTCGACACGTCTCTATGATTAACAATAATAATAATTTGAAACTTCCTACAAAGGTAAATGTGCTTGTTTTCAGTTGAGTTTGTGCCTCTACACAGCGGCGGCCATTTGCTGCGTATCGGCGATTACACGTTCTCCACAATGCGTATCGGCGATCACACGTTCTCGACAAACATGAAGTGCTTCGTAGGTCGCACCACTTGGTACTGCTCGAAGCGAGTCAGCAAGAAGTGCCATGTACGCGTCAAGATGTTTCAGAAGAAAGTGATTTCTATTGTCGGCGAACACACGCATGGGGTGGATTCTACGAAGGGCGTTTCTTGCCTGTGGAGTATAGTGTAGTTGGGACCACCGATCTATGAGTATTTACATGATTCCCAAATACAAGTTCGGGATCACACATCCGTGATGTGCATTAAAACGTCCGGAATACACTTTTCCTGACTTGGCAATTGAGTCCGGAATCCTTTACTTTAAAACTTGATCACCACACGCACCGCCTAAGTTACGGTTAGCCACAGAAGCCTGACACATACACTTCAGTACTATGTCATACATAATGGTTCCTGCAGCACGATAAATCCGTGTGAGTTAGTGTCACATAGTACTAAATAAAAGTGTTAATCTAATTCTGAGGCCAACCGCGACCGTACATATTTATGTAGTTACAAGCAATCAATCAAGTTTAAGGCTCTTCAATTCGGTTAGCAAATATTCAAGACATATTTGAACACAGTTATTCATTCAAAGAATAGTAGCATTCGGCGGTTAAATGAGACTTTAAAGTTTTTGAGAAAAATTTTATGTTTGGTTCGTTTTTAATATACACTGGTAATTTATTAAAAAATTAACTGACATGTAATAAGGGCTTTTTTTTAGCATTTTAATTCTAGATGGTGGTAATTATAATCTGTTTCTGTGTCTTGTATTAATTTTATGCGTATCTTTTACCTTAGTGAAGCTCTGAATATTTTTAAATGTAAACATACTACTCTGTCAAGAAAGTACCGGGAAAAGATCAATAATGCACAAAATTTTAGTTATTTATCTAAATTTATTTTATCGCTTTCAAAGTTTGCTCCTTCGGAAACGATACTCTTACGTCAACGAGTAATCCAATCATCAAAACATTTTTTAAACGCTTTTTCCGGAATTGAGTTCAGTTCTCGCCGCGAATTCTCCATGCAACGCATTGTTACTGGTGACGAGACGTGGGTTTACGAGTTTGACATGCAAACTAGTCAACAAGCTTTGGAGTGGCGCCTTCCGACTGAACCGAAACCGAAAAATCCACGCCATAGTCGATCAAAAGTTAATATAACAATATTATTTGAGCGTTGTGCGGCGTTTAAGAGAGCAAATTCGACGAAAAAGGCCAAATTTATAAAAGAAAAATCAGATATGGCTATCTAGTGAATAAGGTAGTTACTCGATGGTATTTGATAAGTGTTTAGTCAAAAATTCGTTCACAATGATGGCCTTGTACGAAAGCGCATTATCGTGGGGCAAAATCCAAAAAAAATCCTTACACAAAATTGGCCTTTTTCGTCGAATTTGCTCTCCTCAACGTCGCATAACGCTCAAATAATATTCTTTATTTACCGAAAACAGTCAACATGACTTTTGATCGACTTTGGCGTGGTTTTTTCGGTTTCGGTTCAGTCGGAAGGCGCCACTCCGAAGCTTGTTGACTAGTTTGCATGTCAAACTCGTAAACCCACGTCTCGTCACCAGTAACAATGCGATGCATGAATGTTGGGTCGGAATGGACTCGTTCTATCATGTCCTCAGCGACTCTTATGCGATTGAGTTTTTGGAGAAAATTCAGGTCTTTTGGGACTAGCCGAGCGGCAACATGTTACTTACCCAAGTGATTATTTAAAATGGTACGGATCGACTCGTGAGACACAGAAAGTTCAGCGGCTATTTCTCTCAAACGTGAATGAGGATTTTCAGTCACAATTTCCTTCACTTTTACGTGTTTAAAGTTAACAGTTTAGTTGAAGACGTTGATGGCCTACCAGAGCGAAGCAAATCTTCCATCACATCTTGACCGCTTTTGAACGCTTTGTACCACTCATAAGCACGTCTTTTCGATAAAGTCGATTTACCGTAAGCCTTCTGTAACATTTTCAGTTACTCCGAGCACGAAATTCCATTGGCGACGCAAAATTTAAGTCAAACTCTTTATTCGATGTTTTTATCCATTATGAAATTCGCAATACACACTAGATATAAACTAACTAAAAACAGCACTGTATTTAATCTAAATAACAGATGCAACTCACACTCCGTGCCAAAATGGATAACAGCTGTGCCAATCTAACATAAAAAAAAAACAAAAAATTTAATTTGGAATCATAAACAAATCATCCGTTCCCGAAACGTTTTTGACAGAATGAACATATATCGTATATGTCTAAACATGGTAGGGTAAGTAAATTAACACATTTTTTTGCATTATGAAGAGATCGTATATGTTTATGATGTTCTCCCACGACATTATTCCGTATTTTAGTTGGGAATAGGTGTACGCGTAATAGGCTGATAGTGCGGTTTCTTTGTTCGTGCTGTGTACTTATTCAAAGAGCGCGTAAGTAAATTTCAATAATTTTGATTTAATGTGCTGGATAAGGTTTTTCTAGTTTAGGTGAGAGTCTATTAACACACCTAGAAGATTGAATATGCCTGCTGATTTTATTTTTTAATTTTCAAAATTAATGTCAATATTTAGATAGGAGCTTCGTTGTAAAGTCTGAACTGTATTATTTTGGGTTTTGAGTAATTCATTTCAAGGTTGTGGTGCTGCAGCCATGTAGAGACATTTTCGACAGTTTCTTTAAGTAAAGTATTAGCTCTGGTTGTGTTTTCGCACTCCATCTAAATCGATATAATATCCGCAAACAAAATCGGCAAGGTTACATCATTTTCAACTATGTTAGGTAGATCGTTTACATAAATAAGAAAAAGTACACAGCCAAGGACACCTCCCTGCGGTATATAACGTGTTAATATTTTTTCGCTGGATGCTACTGATTGAATTTCGTTGTTTTTGATAACATAGCTTTCTATTTGTACTTTTTGTTTCCTGTTTTGTAAGAAGGATTTGAAACAAAAGTATCTAAGGCCACATATGCCCGATCCATACAATTTATACATCAATCAACAATTATTTTATCTATTTTTAATTTTCTTGTCCGTAACCTGTTACTGGTTTTCCCAGTTTTGTCATTTATAATTTTCCACATTGTTTTGTATTTATTATCATATTTTTTATCTGTCTTGTATATTCCATTTTATTTGAGATTCGCACACTTTTTTTGTATTTTACTATACTGTTGGTAGTACTTTCTTATTACATTGCTATTTGTTTAGTTTAGTAAAGTTCTTAATATTCTATATATGTTCACACGATTTTTGTAAACTTTTTGTTAACCATCCTTTTTTGGTTTATTATTTTAATCTTATTTATTTCTTTTGTTACGAATTTATTCAAAAGTTTTTGTATTATTAACTAAAATGTATAATTTTCATTAATTCTTTTTGTTTCATTAAAAACCTGACTCTAATTGATATTTTTAATAAGTTATTAATACACTGCATTTTGGAATTAGTGTAGATTCTTTTTTTTACCATCCACATTTTTGTATTAAATATAGGTAGATTTTCTGTGTAGTTTTACATTTACTGCTTTGTGATCTGAAATGCCAAAATCCTTAACATAGGTTTGTTTTGCAAAGGGTTTATAATTAGTAAAAATCAAATCTATACTTGTTGTGGTTTTCTCAGTTACACGGGTTGGTTCTTTGATAATTTGTTTAAAGTTTGATGAGGTCATAAAATTAAACAAAGCACAATATCTTCCTTTGTTTTAATTATTAACTTACCCAATATTTTGTTATATATTTTTACGAAAAGTTTAAGATAAAACAAAATAATCTGTTACCTTTGTAAAATATCATGTAATGTTTGCACTAAAAAGTAACTTTAAAGCGCTGTCACATTTAGAGGTACTTTGGTGTTTTAGTCTTGCGACTGCAGCGCGTTTTTGAAGCATACTTATAATCACGACTATTATCCCCGAAGGGTTAGTCAGAGACTAGACAATGAAGACCGCAAAAGCATTCCTCTGTCATGGTCCACTTTTCACCAAATAGCGACTGCACATGTGCTCAGCGTGACGGTCGTGAGCCCATCGCCGCTTTAAGCAGTTGGATGTATGTACGGTCTGTAGTCCGTTAGTCGCCTTTAACGACACCCAAGGGAAGAGAGGGGGTGATCGTATTATTTCACCGCTATGCGACACGGTTACTTTTTTCATATTCAAGTAACTCGGCTTTATCCTCGACTGTAAGGGTGTTACCAGACCAATCGATCGATCGTCGATCGATGGTAGAATGGATTAGTCGACGTCAATCGATAGTGTCTACCAGACCTATCGATCGATCGTCGATCGAGGATATCGATCGATGGTAAAATGGATTAGTCGACGTCGATCGATAGTGTCTACCAGACCAATCGATCGATGGTCGATAGACAATCAACCGGTAGAATGGATTGGGTGTAAGATCGAGCGGTTTGGTTAGACGCGCTGGCCGGTTTAATTTTTTTATAAATTTATTTCGTGATTGGATACCTGGTCGTAATAATAGAGTTCATTGATTATGCTTAAAGTTGATGATAATATGAAGCACTTTAGATTAAGCAACACCGAAAAAGGGGGGAAGGGGAGGGGAGCCAAAGTGCGGAAATGCATAGTTTTCAAGATATTTTTATTTTGAGGTTATGTTAGGTTAAAACAAATATTCTACTAAGTTACCATTACCGTACCCCCTCCGTGGGTTCAAAGCCGGATTGTTTTGATTATTAGCGATTATAATCCATTAATAGCCATTATTAGCCATCCATTGGCTAATAACCCCGCTATTATTAGTTTCATACAATTTCAACAGACGTTCTGTTTACAGTCACAAAAGTTAAGCTTTGCGCAGGTAGAGTAATTGATGGGAGACCAGTAAGCGACCTCGGCGAACATTGCTTAACTTTCGCGATCGAAAACCTCGCGATTATATGAACCTACGGTCATCCATCCCTTTGGCTACCTCGGCGAACATTGCTTAACTTTCGCGATCGAAAACCTCTAGATTTTATGAACTTACGGTCACCCATCCCCTTGGCGACCTCGGCGAACATTGCTTAACTTTCGCATTCGAAAACCTCGAGATTTTATGAACCTACGGTCACCCATCCTCTTGGCGACCTCGGCGAACATTACTTAACTTTCACGATCGAAAACTCGAGATTTCTATGTATCTACGAGTGATGTATAGTGTAACGAGCAACATCGTACTGGCTAAGAACAACGAGTCCTCTTCTGAATACATTTCGAAAGAAACTGATGGAATATAGCCGGGGTTAATGGATCAACGTCGACCATCCGTCGATCGATGGGTTGGATGAACGGTATCCATCGATCGATTAAAGCTACCACACCTATCGATCAACGTCGACCGACCGTCGTCAATCGATTGGTTAGTCAAACGGTATCCGTCGATCGATTAAAGCTACCAGACCAGTCGATCAACTTCGATCGACGTTGATCGATGCCGTCGATCGACGATCGATCGATTGGTCTGGTAACACCCTAAAACGCCTATTGTAAAAGCGCTCTTAGCTTTTATTTCCATTTTGGCCACAGCGTCTGTTGCAGATAATTGTTGCAGCGCTAGTGGTTTTGCGGGTTTTTGCATCGCCTTTGATGGCTAATAAGCCCTATCGCTGCACGACATTTCTCGCCACATCGGTCTCACACAAAACGTGAGTCCGCAGGAGGTGATAGGGCACGACGAAGCCTTTTCCGTTTAAGGTTCTTCAACCAGTCCTCGTCATGTTTCTTGATTCCGGTTTTTATGTCCTGGCGCTATTCAGGTCTCATTTCGGCGCGTTTCTCCCAACCGTCGGGCTGAATACCAAAACTGACAATGTCACGCTTGCAGCAATTTTTGTATCTTAAAGAGAACATAATTAAGAATCAAACGAACTTACCTTGTGAAGTTTGATTCCAATTATGCGAAGGTCTCAACCGAAGACGATTACTTATTACATGCAGCTTATTACATGTACATGAGATGGTGCTATCTTCTTCACACTTTTAGATATATCCTAAAAAGAAATATCTTATTTCCGTTCCATGCACTGGCAACCCCGCGTCATGAGACGTCATTATTTCAGAGAATTTTGTGTTATCCTCCACAATTTTTTATTTTATTTTTTGGGTTGGGAGAGATGGGTTGACGTAATCGTCTTCGGTTGAGACCCTCGCATAATTGGAATCAAACTTCACAAGGTAAGTTCGTTTGATTCTTAATTATACTTCGGGTCTCCACCGAAGACGATTACTTATTACATGCAGATGTTCAGAGATTGTAATGTTAACACAATAAAAATAAAAAATTATGTCAATTTAAACTTTACAATATGTAGGTAGTTTTTTATAGTTGCGTAAGCCTCCTTGAAACCTTAAAAGATGCATTTAATGGCTATCGATGCATTAGTCGTTTTCTAAACAATGACTTTAACAATTTCATTTATTTATTTGATTAAGTATTATTATTTTGTTGTAAATACTGCATTGACAAATTCATTCTAATTTGTACCTAAACATTTCTCCAACAGTATTAACAAATACATTTAAGTGACTCAGCCCAGCCCACAACAACTCTGCGAAACACCTCCAGACTAGATCTGTGAGAAGTGTGAGCAGTAAATGCCGAGCGACTACGTGACTGTAAGCTCCAAATACAGACAAATATCCGTATCGGCATGTCGTCCACTGTCTTTTAAAATCCTCTTTTTTTTAAATCGGCAACAAATGTTTGTGACCGCCTTTTTATGAGGTTGGCACAGCCAGCAACAAATAACTGGGATTCTTACAAATATTGGACAATCTGATGAGCGGTTGCTAAACACGGGTCCTGAAGTCTAAATGAAGTCGGTAATTTCAATCACAATCACATAATTTTGTATTGATATATTATTTTTGATTAAACTAATAGACTGCCATTTTTGAGCAGAAACAATAGAAAATATAGTGTAAGAATCATAAGTGACAAATCATTGATTATGATCTGATTCTAAGGATAGTCCTGGAAATATGGTTTAATTAATATGACATTTGTGTCCCATGTTGAATTGTATTTTTGATTTGGAGCAATAAATCTTAGTTAGTGTACACTTAACAAAACTGTGACTGTCACAGGCATTCATGGAAAGTAAATTACTTCCCTTATATGACAGGTAAAGTAGACCTATGCGTATAAACAACATAGAACCTTCCTCAAACTTTTTGGTTAGAAATGATAACTTTATAACTATCAGCTTTCAAAAGATTCAAGTTATTATTTTTCGAATAAAGCTACCAAGATATTATCAAATACAGTACTGATTTAATGTTACTGATTTTATTGCAAGAGATGTAAACATATATCTCAAGATGCTCGTGGTATACCATGTCTGGTCAACGATTCACTAATAATTTGGCGCCACCTGGATAAGGCTATCTAGAAGTGGATGGCTCGCCTTGAAAGGAAATTAGGTATAACAAATATTATTTAGGGCCGAAGAACATTTTTCTTGGACAACAAGTTTGGGTCACATTGTATACCAAGGATGTAAATTCTAATCTGTACCACATCAATTGAACAATCAAACAAACTTACCAAGTGCAGTTCGATTGAAATTATGCTCCTTGTTGTCTCGTCCGAAGATGATGGAAATACTACTTGTTAGTATCGAGTCTTAGCACTCGCCGACGCCACATAAGTTTAAAGTATCTGAAAATAAAATATTTCCGAACGCAGCCGCACGTCACTAGACTAGCCCGCGTTTTGAACTGTCATTTAGTTTTAAGTTGTGTATTTATTTATGAAACTGATTCTACAACCCCAGGGAATAGGTATCAAACCTGTGAGGGTGGGTGGGACTCATCATCTTCGGACGAGACAACAAGGAGCATAATTTCAATCGAACTGCACTTGGTAAGTTTGTTTGATTGTTCAATTATGCTCCTTGTTGTCTCGTCCTCTATGATGGAAATACTACTTGTTAGATGTTCAAAGTTCTGTTGTAGAATCATAAAGTTTATTATTGTTAACAAATATATCCCAGATATTATGTTTCAACAGCATAATCGGTCTTACACTCCTTAAAGATAATTGGTAATTTCCAAGAGAATCTTATTAAACAAAAAAAACAAACTTAAATGTGTCCCCAGCCTTAAATAAATCTTTGGTATGATTATAGCAATATACTTTTAATATTATTATTACAATATAATCGCTTCAGCGAAATTATTATTTAAAATCGGACGGTTGTAAAACTTTGCAAAGTTGTCGATGAGTCAGTCCAACCAGCCGTTCTATGTATCTCATCAATGCTAACGCCTTTCATAATGGCAGCTGATGTCGTAGCGTGCCTGGTACTATGAGTAGAAAAAATGGAAGTATCGATCCCTCTTGCAGCCAGGACCGTCAATCCAACGGTTGAGTGTACTGACCGATACCGCCAAATGTGGTTTCTTGATAGATAAAAATAAATTAGGACATTTTCCTAATTTCAGAGGTAATTCTTTTATAAATATTTAAACAATTGGCTGATGACGATTAGGTGCTGAGGTCTTAATTTTTTTTTTTTTTTTTTATAGTAATAATTTTAACATCAATTATTTTAATCTGGTAAGTAACAATAGAAACTAGGGCTTTTTAATCTTTGCCCTGTAGGTAAAGTTAATAAAGTAACTGTGTTTAATGTACATTAATGTAAGTTGTTTGAGTCATTGTAATTTGACTCTAAAAAATTAAGCACTATAGAAACATTCCAGGTATACTTATATTTGAGTTTACTTGATCGTAGGCGAAAGAACCCTTTAAATAAAATTTTAATCTTTTCGTCTGCTCCCACCTGCGGCCCTATCACACTAGTGGCAGCGAGGACCTTATGCAATTCAAGGTGCCATAAGATGCACCACTGTGGAACTTATTTGTGAGATAAGTAATTATGTCTGTCATCTGTGCTTTAGTAGCATTTAGTTGTTTGGTGTGGCAGTAAGAAAACCAAATACAAAGTAAGTATTGCTTATAGGTGTTACTTGATATGGAAGATATCATTATTTCAGCTGCCTGTACGTCGATGCCAGGCTTTAAGAATGCCTACCGGACAATCTCCCTGCCAGTAGTGATAGGTTGCGGTGTGGAGGGTGTGGTGAGTTGGAATTACATAAAACCAGTAAGTTATTACTTGGTTCAAATACAATGGGTTCTGTCACCAATAGTTTTTTGAATAAGGGAAACCAAGGTTGGCTGTCCCAGAAGAGAACTACAAGGATCCGTGTTGCTTCATTGGACACGATTATTTCTATACATTTTAAAATCATAGAAAATGGTGGAAAAGCATAAAATAAACCCCTTTGCAAGACATTGTAAAGGCATCCACTTTATAAGCTGAAGGATCTGGATGCCATGAAACAAATTTCCTGCATTTTGTGTTTGTTCTAAATGCAAATAAATCTATGACAGGGTTACCAAATGCTTGTACTATTTTATTAAAATTATTAATATTTAATTCCCATTCTGTATGACCTAACTGTTGTCTAGATTCAAAATCTGTTACTTTGTTGTCCTTTGTGTTAATGTATGATGTATGATGCAAATACAAAATTATTCCTCTCTTCACACCACTGCCAAATAGCTTTTGCAATCACATGTAAGTGAGAGTACTGTATGCCACCAAAGCGGTTTATATATGGTATAGCTGTGGTTTATATATTGTCACTTCGTAATAATATTTCACAATTTGAAGAATTATTAGCAAGGCTTTTGAGACCACACATAGTAGCTTTTATTTCTAAAGTATTAAAGTGAATTGTTGATTCTTTTCCTCTCCATACACCACTGGCTGTATGTTTGTCACAAGAAGCACCCCACCCCGATAGTGAGACATCTGTATTTATTTCTAGAATATATTTATATTTTCTTATCTAAGAAATTGATTTAGGCATGTACATGTTTTATTTACCATTCAAGATCTGGATAGCAATGTTTGGGCAAGGAAGTAAATGCTTCATAATTATTATTTTTTTTTAAAAGAGCTAAATATTTATGTCTTTTTAGTGCTTTAGTATACAGTAACCCATATTGATTAGCTGGACAAACAGACACTAGAGTTCCCAGAACTTTTGACAAAAAACCTGATGGAAGAGGTACTTAAAAATTTGAGCGCCGTGGTGGTCACCTGTGACTGACAAACAATTAAATTTCTATTGTGTCTGGTTTCGTGGCAGGCAACGTGTTAAGGCATCTTTTATTTTTATCAGAATCGATTGAAATAGTCATGGTGTTTGTATTAAACAATAGGCTAAGAAACTTACATTCCTTTGATGGAATAAGTTGACATAATTATTTTTATTGATGATGAAGCCTAACTGAGTAAGCAGACCTATGGTCTGGTTAACACTATTAAGACACTCAATATGATCACTACCAATATACTGCTAGCTACAAGCATCGATATACTGTACTTACAGGCTGTAAACCTCTAAGTTTTGTTATGGGTTTAATTATGTGAACATGTATGGAGCCGTGCAAAGGCCAAATGGAAGAATGTTAAATTGATATATTTTTCCATCAAATAAAAACCTTAGATATTTTCTGTAATCTGCATTAATGTTACACATGTAATAAGAATCCATTTTGTCAATTGTTGCCATAATACAGTCTTTCATAAGACTTTGAGTTGTAGTAATAAAACTATTAAATTTCTTTATGTTTAAAATAAATCTATACTCTCCGTTTGGTTTCTATACCAAGAAAATAGGTGAACAAAATTGTCCATCTGTTTCATGACATATTTTGTCTATAACATGTGACTGAATAAGTTTATTAATTTCAATTTGAACTTGACAGAATTCTACTTGTAAATGAGTTATTCATAGGCAAGTAAGATTGAAATGGTATCTCACTAAAAGGGATTTCATACCCAGATACCCATTTCAGAATAGTAGGATCACTGGTTATTTTCTTCCAATTATTTATAAAAAAAAAGGAAGTCTGCATACCTGAACGTCTAACTTTGCAGCTCCGTAGCTTTGCAGGTTGGTTGGATCTCGCTCCTGTCCCTGTCCGGGCACTTGGACGAGGAGGGCCCCTCCAGTTTAAAGATTTGGTTTTATTTGGGGGTTTTTGAATGAAGCTTGTGTTCTTCAGGTCTTTAACAGATTTTTGAACAGCCTTTGTAACCTAGATCTTTTCAGAAAGGTTACTTAAAAAAAATGCATCTGCTCCCCCTGTGAGGGAATCTTTCATATCTTTATTAATAGATCAAATATCATGAGACCGCCGGCAGTCGCGAAACAATTGATTTTCAATTGTGTCTGGTTTTATGGTGCTCAAGGGGTTAATGACGGTTGGTATTAGCGACCTTCTACGATTTGTATGTATGTGCACAGCGTCACACAGTATTTTGGCAGCATCATTGATGTGTTTAATTATTTAATTAATAATTTCAATTCTGTCACCTTTTAGGAGAAATAAATGGAGTGATTGGCCCAGGGCTGATAGTGCAGCAACCATCTGTTTTTGCCTGTCAGCAATTATCAAATCTCTTTTCTTAACCAGGTCAGAGACAGCCAGGTATTTCAGGGTTGAGCTTTGGGAGCAACGTTGGGATATTTTCATATGGGATGTATTTTTTCATAAGTTCTGGTTTAATTTCTTTTTGCAATCCTTTTGTGAGAATAGGAGTCTACCTCTGTGCAATTTCATCATGAGCAATTGGTCCCTTAAGCACCTCCTCAATTTCCCCCAAAGCAAATAACAATTCTACGTCTATGGCAGGTGTCTCGGTCTCCGGGTCTGTACACTGGGTTTTTTCCACAGGTAAGGCCTCTACTACACTGTATTGGCACGGGCAGTGCCTCCTCCTCCACAGAACTTGAAGTAGTAGCCGGATCCAGGGCCATCATTGACACATTAGGAATGTCAGACATAGTCATGCAGATCTAGGCCCAAATGGCAAAGCAAACTGCAGTAAATGTAAGACCCTGATATTCCTTGCGAATACCCAGGGTGGTAAAAACTCGGCTTTGCAGTAAGTACGAGTTATTGTGCCCGTTTTAAGTTTTGAATGTTTCAACACCGCCTCATCCCAAAGATGGGCCTGAGTGCACATTTCAAAACCTAGAATTTCATTTTTATTTTTCACGTCTCTTTCTTTTACTCATAATAACAGTTTATTTGTCATAATTAAACTGACTAAAACTATTAAAAAGATTATTTCACAAAAAAGTAAGAGAAAAAAGTGGCGCCGGTACAGTGACATAAAAAACGAATGGCAGTTCAAAACGCGGGCTAGTCTAGTGACGTGCGGCTGCGTTCGGAAATATTTTATTTTCAGATACTTTAAACTTATGTGGCGTCGGCGAGTGCTAAGACTCGATACTAACAAGTACTTTTTCCATCATAGAGGACGAGACAACAAGGAGCATAATACCTTCTGCTTTATCCAATTTATATTATATGTAAGTGTTTTTTTTTTTGTATAACTTGGTCAGGATTTCGTGATGCGAATTATGGCTTTGCCAATAAACTAATAATATGTGAAAACGCATGGTAGGAGAGTTACCTACTCCGTATGTAAGTATATTCGTATAATGTTTTCACAAGACTGGATGTAGGATGCGAATACATAAAAGTTTCTGAATCAATTAATGCTAAGAATTTCTCTTGTTCAAACAACTTGGTGTAGGTAGGTAATTCAAACCGCAACGGCCGCTGTGCATGCCGTAGTCAATATTCTTGAATTCATCTAAATCTCTTATTATACATTTATGTATAAAACAAGTTCTGTTGCTCGGTTTTTTAGTAATGCTTTTGTAAGTGTTTGTGACAAACCCTATGACTCCAAAAAGGTGCTTGTACTCGTTGTTATATTATTCAATACACACTCGTCATAATTTGAGCTTATTTTTCGTGCGTAGGTACAAAACATAAACTAAACAATTATTGTAGAAAATTCAAATACTATGCCCAATTGTTCTAGAACCGGTTCCAGTAATTTCGCAAACACAAATAGGCCGAACAGAAGAACATTAATTTCAACTGAGGCCTCAAACTAAACCTTAACTTTTTCCGATCAGCTTTAATTGCATTAGATACTTAATTAAAAATAAGCATCTTGAATATCAATTGTTGACAATAGTAGCTGTGATTTAATAATTTAAGGGCAGTTCCATTCTTTTAAATATAATTATTTTGAAGCTGCTTTAAATTTTAAGTGAATCTGTGAGATCCTATACATTGTTTTTTGTAAACTTTTCCTGACCTTTATAAACACAACAAAAGAGAATCAGACAAATCAGTCGAGCCGTTTTTGTGCGCTTAGCAACACATTTGGCGATTCATTTTTATCTATATGAGATAGTAAGTAACTAACATTGTTTTGAAGTATAGTTGTTTTGTATAGGTTTGCCGGGAAAATGAATAATTCATTTACGAATCCAATGTAAAACATTACGATCCCTAGTGAGCTCACACTTTCTGTCATTCAGTCATAAAAATAGGTCAAGCGACTGCAGGAGCTCTGATTCCAACGTCTCCCTGTCAGATATTCGGTGGAACCTCGGCAGTCCCTTGGCGGTGTGAATGGTGCTGGTAGGCTTGATCGCAGCTCGATAGCTGATGATACTACTACGCACAGTGGCGCCCCCCCCTATAGTTTAAAGAACCTCGAAGTTGATCACAACTTCAGCCCAGGCATCAGCCCGGGACTCTGTACAGAGCGTTGGATTTTTGTTTTCTTTCCGAATCAAACTTGGTTAAGGCATTAGGGGTCTTAATATTATTATGCTCAGAAAGTGAAGTTTTAAAACTTTTATTAATTTATTTAAACATTATCTTCAACAGAGCTTATTATTGTTATTATTATTATTATTATTTCAATTTCCTAATTTAGTTTTGGAGCTTCGAGGCTTATGTACATTATTACTATTTTTTTTTATTATTTTTTTTTTTTCTATTTATTTAAGTAGGTAAGTAAGTACTTATTTTTTTTTTGTTAATTATTATTATGAGTAACCCTTTATTTTTTATGAGGTTCGTCTCTGAGAAATTGTAGAATCCATGGGTGTCCAATGAAAGCAGGCTATCGTCGAACTGACCGTCATATACGGGGACAGATCGAAGATCTTAGTGGCGCAGCTGGCACGGGCACAGGCGCTAGCGCTGCAAGCAGCGCGAATGGCCAAGCTTCGTTTCTGCCGCTACTGGTTGAGTCATTGTAAACATCAATGACATAGTTTAAGATGTCTTCACCAAATCATTATTGATAAGTAAACTCGAAGATAACGAAACGTTGAAAACATGTCCACCCCAGGCGGAAATCGAACTTACGTCCTCAACAATGTTTAGACTCTGCTTTGTTCCACGGATGACGTGGAAACGTGAAACTGTTAGGGTGAAATAGGTATGGCCTCTCACGGTTTATGTGGAGTAGAAATCCTCAACACAGTTCAAGTGGAGTTAGAAACCATGAAACGGCTATCGTGGAATAAAATAAAGCCTCAACACTGTTAAAATGTACTAAATACATATTGCCGAAACGGCTTGCTTGAAATAAAATATAGCCTCACTCAACCCTGGTAGAGTGGAGTGAGTATCTTCGACACGGCTTGTGTAGCCGCTGTGTCACGGAGAAAGTCTAATTCTTATTCTAATACAATTAATAAGTATATATAATGCTGAGGTCTGACCTGAAAACCGCGTGGCGACTCCTTTGCTTCCAATCCAGAGGGGTTCCTTGGAATTTTTTTTCTTGATGTACCAATTGACAATTGACACCAATTGACAACATCGATATAGCCTCAACACTGTTAAAGTGGAGTGAGTATCCTCGAAACGGCTTGCGTGGAGCCTCAACACTGTTAAAGTGGAGTAAGTATCCTTGACACGGCTTGCGTGGCGCTTCAATACTGTTGAAGTGGAGTAAGTATCCTCGACACGGTTTGCGTGGAGCTTCAACACTGTTAAAGTGAAGTAAGTATCCTCGACACGGCTAGCGTGGAGCCTCCACACTGTTAAAGTGGAGCAAGTATCCTCGACACGGCATGCGTGGAGCCTCAACTCTGTTAAAGAGGAGTAAGTTACCTTGACACGGCTTGCGTGGAGTAAAATAGAACCTCAGCACTGTCTAATTGGTGTAAGTAACCTCGATACGGCTTGTATGGAGTAAAATCAATGACATTCAATGTCATTGAGTAAAATAAAGCATCAACACTGTTGAGCAGTTATATATCCTCGACACATCATACGTTTAGTAAGTTAAACACTGTTACAATGGTGTCTAAGTATTTAATGAATTTCTTGTTGTAAATGGCTTTTAATTTTGTTACAATCATTATTATAGAACCCAAGAAAAACCAATAAAAATGTGGGTAGATATTTTTAATGATAAATAATCTTAGTTCCTACATATATAATTAATATACATTCCTTAATAGTTAATTTTCCAGGCAAATTAGCTTTATGTTCCAATACCTGCGTGTCGTAATATCGTTGATACGACATTTATCACTATTCACCGACACCGATGATGATAAACGCCTACGTTTTTTCAATTAAAAATGATTTCTTTACTTTACGAAGAATACCGTAATCATTGATATATATACACTAGATTAGCAATTACCGCGCGAAAGCGTTGCCACCTCACATAAGGCCACAGCCTTATGCCTAGCTAATGTCAGTTCAGTCCTCAGTGTGACGCCGCCCAGGTTGAACCGGACGGAAAATGCGTAAATGCATAGTGAAAAAGTGCGATTAAAGGTCTCAGAACCATCATAACTCAAGCGGAATTACTTTCCATACGTATGTACATTGTTAATGTATTGATATTGACGTAAAAACACACACAAAAAATAATTAAATAACAAATATTGTGATTTATGTTCAGTGTTGCCATTAAAAACCTCGTTTTGGTTTCCCACTTTAAAGAGAGAAACAAATGAATCAATGGATGAAGTTGTAACCTCCGATTTTAAAGTATAATATGTAATTATATTTTAAGTTTCGTTCCAGAGATTAATGCAATCTTATTAATTTGTAGTATATTTAATCAATTAATAATCTAATAATCATATTATATTTTCTATTTAATATGATCAATTTTGCAGGGTGCCTAAATATGCAGGACGCCGTGAGAAGAAATATTTAAAACAAGATTATAGCATGAAAACATACAAAAAAGAGACTAAACACAAAACTAATACTTCATAGCGGAGTTTGATTACTGTTTGTATAAATAAACTACCATTATGGCTAGTGATGGGTTTACGCTCGCGCGTTTTGGGTGCATTTGATAAAGGCCCGATAAATGTTTCTATATGCCGAATAAATGTCCATTCACTGGGCAAAAACTATAAAAGAACATTTATAATATTTTTTTTCATTAAAATAGTGACATTTTATCATGCAGCATGAGTAAATACCTACATAAAATTAGATTATGACTAGATTATTGACAAATAAATTACTTAACTTCTCAAAATGAAAAAATGGAATTATGTTTAGTAATTCAGAACACATTTAACTACTTCTTACGAAAACGATAAAATTTCGGGGCCAGGAGGATTATTTCATTACTTATTCTTACTTTTATGTAAGCAAGACATGTTATTTAAATATTACTAGCTGTTCCTCGCAACTTTATCTTCGTAAAGTAAATAATAAATAAATAAAGATATTTCAACAATCACACCAATGAGCTAGCCCCAAACTAAGCCAAAGCTTGTACTATGGCGGCTAGTTAACGGATATCCATACTTAAATACATATAAACATCATATTAAAACTATGTCAACGGGATAAATCGCGACACACATTGCAAGCAAAGGCCTACTTAGTACTGATTGACATTCGGCCGCAGCACCGCAAGCATTATGTAAGCATTTACTCAGAAAACGCATCGTGTCCTGGGGGGCTATCACGCTAAATAATCTCAACCGAACCAAAACTGAAATGTAGTCTTTAGACGTACTTTTATAGTGCTATCGCGTTTGACACATGCGTTAGCGCTATACGAAGTCGGCTGAACAGTAAAGGTATAGTTTTGGTAATATCGTTGGTTCTTAGTGTGATTGAGGCCCTGTCCTGCTAACATAGTTTCAATTATGTTAAAATAGTAGCATATTAATGGTCAAAAATAATATTAAAATCGATTCAGTAGTTCCCGAGTATATCGGCTACATGCAAACAAACAAACAAATAATTCCTCTTTATAATAATAGTATTATTTAAATTCATGTATTTTATAAAACAATTGCTTTCAAAAATTTTCTATTTTTTTTCTTATTTTGGGGTAAAATTCATATGGCAGGCAACACTGGCCCGCCAGCGCATGACTATGTATCTGTCTTTGTCTAATTTTAGTGACAGCATGGTTCTTGCGACTTGTGTAAATGAGACAGTTATATGTTTACATTAAAATGTTTATTGGTTTCAAAGCTACGTCGTCGCGTTAAATAGTGGTTACATTTTTTAGGACGCGCGGTAATGAGGTTTGCTTCTCTATTAGTTTAACTCAATGACCGTAATGATCACTGTCTCTCAACTTCGAACTTTAACATTTTCCCATCTTATTAAATACATATTTAATTTCGTTACGAAAAGTACGTGTGATTCCGATAACCCAAAAACACGTAATGACGTCTCATGACGCGGGGTTGCCAGTGCAGGGAACGGAAATAAGATATTTCTTTTTAGGATATATCTAAAAGTGTGAAGAAGATAGCACCATCTCATGTACTGCTGCATGTAATAAGTAATCGTCTTCGGTGGAGACCTGAAGTATAACTTGACGTGGTAGTCTCTCGGGGTCCATGCGATGTACGTGACCCAGCCAGCGAAGTCTTCTCTGCTATATGAGTATATATATACGTAGTACGTACGACCGCTATACGAGTCGTATAGCGGTTATGCTGCAGCAGCGCGTTTTGGATAGTACTACCTCGTTGCTCATTTTATCTTCCCAAGTGACTCCAAGTATAGTCTTCAGGCAGCGCATGTGGAAAGCGTTAAGTTTGCGTTTTTAGCTTTTGTTTAAGGGTAAGCAATTGTATGTTATTTCAGTGGAGATGATTGCGCTACCAAGCAGCGGCTATTTACTGTGTGTCGAAAACCACTCGTCGATAGATAAAGTCAGCAGTGTGGAAGGCCGCTGCACTTGGCGCTGCTCGAAACGGATCAGCAGGCACTGTTCGGTGCAGGTCAAGACTATGGACAGAAAGATTCATGGATGAATCTCTTAAGAACCGCGCGCCGCCTGTTTGTATTAGCATTTATAATGATATGAACGGTTGACTGTTGACAGAAATTTCACGTGCCCCATGATTTTATTTTTACGTCTAATCAATGCCTTCTAGAGTAGTCTAGAGTGATGAGAAGAGTGGTGTGATGACTGGTGCTTAGGACCTTTTTAATTATTTTGCAGTTTTTATTAGGTACAGTCGAACCAACTGAATCATGACCCACTTCGCCGATCATTCCTTTAAAATCATAAATGTAGTTAGGTTTCTTCGCTTTTATTCATGTTGCACTTAGTACGTTTTAAATATGAATAAAAATGCGTCATTACGGGTCAGAGATGTATGCAATTTTAACCTTTGTTATCACTGCACTAGATATGTTTTAGACAAAGCAGTCTTAATTTGAATTTCTAATAAGATGTCATTCATACATAATCCAAACTCTTTTCACTACGGAGAAAAGGTATTATAATTTTAAAAATAAAGTGACGTTGCGTCTGATGTCAAGTTGTAGTCTGTCTGAAAAAATTGAAACAATAATTGAATTGAATTAAAACAAATCGTATAATGGCCAATTTGGCAGAACAATGTGCTCGGATAGTAGTGCTCAGTGAACACGGCTCTAGCATTCGGGAAATATCACGAGAGTTAAATATAAGTCGGAACACAGTCAGAACCTGGATCAGAAGGCACGCTAAAGATGGTACCCTTGAAGACAGACGACGATATAATCATGGCGTTCGTCGGATCACGAACCAACAGAGAACGGAAATGCAACACCATTACGAAGAACATCCTTTTACTGATACCCGGTATTTTGCGGCACGTTACGACGTATGTCTACAAACAATAAGAAATAATTTGCACCGCACTGGGCTGCATTACAGGCATTATGCTAAGAAAGCTCACTTAACGGATGCACACAAAATTGCGAGATTAAATTTTGAACGTAATTACTTAGACTTCGACTGGACAAACACCATCTTTACAGACGAAAAATCGTTTTGCTTTTCTCAATATGGTCGCTTAACTTTGTGGCGTTACGATAACACTTGATACACACAGGATCACGTAGTGCCCAACCAATTATCTGGCCGAATTTCAGCTAACATGTGGGCCTGTATGGATGCTGGAAGTGTAGGCGAACTTGTTCAAATTTATCCTCGTCAAAATGCTAAGAACTATGTCGATTTATTGGAAGAATCAATGTTATCGACTTAGCGAACAGTTTACCCGCGTGAAGAAGTGCCAGTATTCTCCTACGTTCATGATAATTGTCCAGTGCATACTGCCAGAATTGTCTCCAATTGGTTTACCCAACATGAAGATCAAAACCACAATGTTTTTATAAAGTTATTTTCTATTTTTTCAGTTTACCAAGTGAATGCCATTTTTTTAAACTTAATAAAACCTATTGATGATATTAATAAAATAAAGTTTATAATTCTTCAACTTTACTATTTTATTATATAGTGACCACCACATGTTCCAAATGTGATTTTATAAAGGGCCTGTTACAGACTAGGGATGTAAAGCGGTAAAATTACCCCGCTAAAATACGGTAATATTCGTTAAAAAACGTTTTAAACGTACTCATACCCACTAGGCCACTAACTAACTACTATTACGATTACACTATTATTACGAAAGTGAGTATGTTTGTGTAAATGTCTTTACGCTTTAACAAATAAATGTATTGAATGAGATTTGACAGATTTAAAAGAAATTTTGGAATTTTAAAAGACAGACAATGGGCTCGTTCGTACTAAAAACCCCAAAAACATTCGAGATACGAATCACATCACACCTTTCGTGCGTTCAACATGTGAACTGTCGGCGTCGAGTGGAATTTCAAGTACGAATTTGTCTAAAATATGTTGCCAAAATACCATCCCAAATTAGCTTGATTTTGTGGCATATAAATTTTTACAAATAATGTAGGTAGTTTTTCGAATAGACGTTCAGATAATTTAGTTTGTTCAGTCCTCAGAACAATAACTAAATATTGTTCTGAGTTTCAGTCGCTCACCGTCACCGACAGCGGAACGGCAAGAGCGCTTATCACCGCACAACACAGCACAATATGGTCAATTGCACTAATCGGCAACGTCGCTTATTGGTTTTCATATTTGCCTTGTCAGCTGTCAGTGTCTTATAAAATGATAACAGGTTCGTTACATGCGTTACATGTAATGTATGTTCAAGCGAATTTCAACCTACTCGTATCAAAATGACTGTAGGAAAATGACCTTAAGGTGGGTCATGATTCAATTTGGTCGACTGTACATTATTTTCTTTATCTTTTATTTTCGATAAAACCGTTCAACTTAGTTTTTTTATTATTATTAAGCTTCTCAATATACCTACTTACTTATTATTTTATTGGAAAAAAGACTATCGGTCATTTAGTACTGTGTATGTGCCCTGTGTAGCCTAAACACAGAATACATAAAAGTAGAAGTTATTTCAGTGGTCATGTAGTAGGGAAGATGAGAGGAATGATGGTCAGAGGGTAATGCGGTCAGTTCAAAATAAGCAAAACAGAACGCGGCACAGAGTATGGCTTTGTCGCACGGGGGCCCCCTCCGCACCTCCCCACGCCGGCGAACACATAGCGATGTGTCGTTATCGTTATTTGAAATCACGAAACGAAAACGTTATTTGTTTGTGAATAACGTTGTAATAACTATCTATTTTCATAACGTCGTCGGTCGTCGTCGTCAAACTGTATGAAATTTTCAATAATTTACTAAAATAACTAACTTATTTTTTAATTAGATTGATACTATTAAATTATTCCGATTAAGTACTTAGGTATCTACTGTTTTCATCACAGAAACAATCTATTTCTGTGGTTTTCAATGAACCTCCCTTCGTACTTTACCAGGCTTAGGATGATTCAGACGATTTTAAACTGTATATTTAACGTGATAGCTGTGGTGGATTTAATTTAACAACTTTTGCCCATTTTCATCCATAAGCTAACGACTTAAAGTCTTCTTCAGTCGCACGAAGTAGGTTCTCGCGTTCGCGTTATTTATTATTAAAACGCTTTACATTAGCCATTCAATCAAATGCGCTTAAAAGAATCACACTGCAAAACGGGTAATGTAAAGCGTTCTTGCTAAAAGTCGGCAACCTATCGCAACGTATCGCAACGAATAGACGTTTGCGTTGTAGTAACCATACCAATAAACTAAGCAATGTTTTGAGACGTTTTGGCATATGCGTGAATATAAAGCGTTGTGAAAAATAGATAGTTTTTTTCCGTATGACAACGAGTGATCGTTATTCGGTTAAATAGATAGTTGTAAAACTATCTATGTTATTTAGCGCCTATCGCTAGAACACAGCGGACCGCTAGTTGCGCTCGCGTCTTCGGCAGCGAGGCACTTGTCTCAAGGGGAATTTGATGAAATATTTTCGAAATTTTGATCTAAATGTTGAGTATTGACTACAGTAGGTTTTAAGGTTGATGCTATTTTAAGTTGTTGTATCATGGTTGAACTTAGAGATAGTGGTTCGTATGATTTGAGTTTCTACTGTTTATCGAGTTGAATTTTGAATCAGAATCGAAAACTGTCATTGGGGTAATCAGGGTCTGGTGACTCCTATTACCCGCACTGTCTTGTAGTAGTATCAGTTGATGAAGAAATTCCTTACAATGAAAGTGGCGACAACGATTTAGAAAATATTGAACCTCCAGCATCATGAACGCACGTGGAGATTAGTATCTGTGTATGATATGCCTTCAAGAAGGATAGTCGAGAGAGGTTTGGTACCGTTGCCGTCTCTGTGAATTTTGACTCAATTATATTTGGATAATTGAGTCAAAATTAGTTTTTTGTTTTTTAATTTTTGTAGTGCGTCTGATATCCAAAAATTACCTAAGTTCCTCAATACCTCATTAGTTATAGATTTATAAAAAAATAAGTAATTTATAAGACTGATTATTTGTGACTTCTAGAATGAGTTTTTCTTATGTGACCTCCCATTTACCGATCTCCCCTAGTAGTGGCACACGACATTCATTATAAAAAAAATGGTTAAGTGTAATTTTTGGTATCTGCCATGACGCGAAAGAGCCGCTTCCACGCTGCCTACAACAAATCTGGTATAAAATATATTTTCTATATGACCGACGTTGTTTTTCCTTGACCTTCCAGTTTTACCGATTTTACAATACAGCTGTATTGTAAAATATCAATATCATCCTACATAATGTTTGTACATAAAGCACTAAGCGTATAGGCGTTTTAGTCGCGCGATTTATAAGCGCTGCTGTCGTGCGACATACATATTTAAGTAGCGCGATTTAAAGCCGCGGCAGTAAAACACCTATAATGTGTAAGTGCTCTAAGCTTTTATGAAAGAGTTTTGGGTTTTAAGGAATTGTATGTTTTTTCAGTGCGGATAATTGCGTTACCTACCGGCGGCTATTTGCTGTGTGTCGGAAACCACTCATTCTCGTCCAAATTGAAAGTCAGCAGTGTGGAAGGTCGCTGCACTTGGCGCTGCTCGAAACGGATCAGCAGGCACTGCCCGGTGCAGGTCAAGACTATGGACGGGGAGATTCTGAAGATCATCGGGACACATACACATTTATAAATATCCTAAGAACCCCGCGCGCTACCCGTTTGTATTAGATAGAATAAGATAGAATGTAACTAGACATTAACACATAAAATAATAAATTACTTTGCAAGAATGTTTCTTCTTAATCCTTGCTTCTTTAGTACCTACAAATTTAATAAGAATAAACTCAGTTCTTCAACAATAACAATAAATTACAATAAAGTATTTTACAACTAATTCAAATTTTAAACACTGAAAAAAGACGACAACCTCAGGCGGGAATCGAACCACGCACCTTCCGCATTCCGGGCGGCTGCCTTAACCACTTGGCTACCGAGGTCTGGCTTTTAACCGTCGAAATTTGTCAGTGCTTGATGCTTATGTTTTTAGTCAACATTGCTTCATCAAATCTTAGAAGTTTTCACCTCTGAGATCCGAAAGAAAATATTTTTACAAATTTTTAAACATTTGGTTAATATAATAATAATAAAATTCTTTAATTCAGGCAACATACAATGTAAAGATGGTAAAAATACAATGAGGCCCATATATATATACCTAACAGACTACATACATACAAAATAAACAATTGTTGTTAGTAAATATAACTTATATTTATGTTAGTATTTAGCACTGGCTTGTGCTGCTCCGGTGGTGTTGATGGGCAATCTCCCGCGGAAGCGCCGGTACACCACGCCCTTCGGCCAGAAGTCTTCCTTCATAAAAGTGTCCAGCAAGGCTGTCGGGACTCGCACCACAACTGCCTTGAAACTGACGTTGTGTCGCGATTCCAGCGGCTCCACCCTCAGAAGGAAGTTGGTCTTCGTCTTGATGTACTCTATCACATCCTGCACGGTGATGGTGTAGTGCAGGCGCGAAAGGTACATCAGCGTGGTCGGCGTCGCAGCGCGCAACAGGAACTGAGGCCCTGTCAGTGCGGTGCCGCAACGGTTCTTATTCGGCCGGTTACGGCGTGCCCTCTTCCTTTGAACCTTGACGAAACCGTCGTCGTCTAGATCCTTGGCGTCACGCTCTGACACTCTCTGAGCTGTTAAGTTGGATGCAGCAACAGAGGCGTAATCACGGCGGCTGGGCTTCGTTGGTTTGGTGACAGGCTCAGGCACAGCTGTCACGTGCGGCACCGCGGGCAAAGGCGCGGGGCGGGACGGCGGTGGCGGCGAGCGCGGCGCAGCGTCAGCATGCTGCACGGCACGGGGGGCCGGCGGCTGCGGGGCGCGGGAGGCCGGCACCGGCGACTGCGGGGCGCACCGAGCCGGCGTCCGCGCGGGGGCCACACCTGCGTCAGCGCTGCACGGCGACGAGGTCGGCGTCGAGAATGCTGACTCGAAACTCAGCCGCGGTGCATTGACTAATGCACCGCGCCGCGTGTTGACGTTTGACTTATCGACGACTGACCTAGTTACTGCGAGTGATGCGCGCAAACCATCGACCTCCTTGCGCAACTCACTCACAGCGATCTGTGATGCCTCATATTTCAGCACCACGTCCGCCAAGCCCGCCTTCATGGTCACGATGTCCTTTAGGAGGCTGGTTACGTCGACGTGATCAAACGTGACGGGAGGGAGCTTATTTAGGTCCCTCGCCACAAACGTTGGCACGTCGTCAGGGTCGGTCTCTTTCAGCAGCGTTATAATCTTCTGAGGGCTCTTCGGTGTCCCGTCGCGCCGATGAGACACCATTCGGTCGCTTTTGTTCAGTGACCCAACAAAAGTTTCTTGGCTGCAGATATGTCTTCCTCGCTAAAGCTGGATTTGTAGATCTGCACCGCACTCACTTCGTCCATCACGTCCAGCTGCTGTTGCAGGAAGGCGATGAGCTCGTTTACCACGAGTTTGTCGTTCATGGTGACTGTTCGAGCGGCGTCACGCGCCGCGATACGTGTCCGATTTACACTTTTACAAATCGACGCGTCCGCACAGAACGTTGCATATTGCGAGACTGAAAGATGAAGCTGCGTTTATAGATTAATGTTTTATATTTTAGCGTTTTATTAACGCTTAAATATACTTAAGTCAAATTTTAAACACTGAAAAAACACGACAACCTCAGGCGGGAATCGAACCACGCACCTTCCGCATTCCGGGCGGCTGCCTTAACCACTTGGCTACCGAGGTCTGGCTTTCAACCGTCGAAATTTGTCAGTGCTTGATGCTTATGTTTTTAGTCAACATTGCTTCATCAAATCTTAGAAGTTTTCACCTCTGAGATCCGAAAGAAAATATTTTTACAAATATTTAAACATTCGGTTAAGATGAAGTTTTAAAATTTGACTTAAGTATATTTAAGCGTTAATAAAACGCTAAAATATAAAACATTAATCTATAAACGCAGCTTCATCTTAACCGAATGTTTAAATATTTGTAAAAATATTTTCTTTCGGATCTCAGAGGTGAAAACTTCTAAGATTTGATGAAGCAATGTTGACTAAAAACATAAGCATCAAGCAAGCACTGACAAATTTCGACGGTTGAAAGCCAGACCTCGGTAGCCAAGTGGTTAAGGCAGCCGCCCGAAATGCGGAAGGTGCGTGGTTCGATTCCCGCCTGAGGTTGTCGTCTTTTTTCAGTGATTAAAATTTTACTTAAGTATATTTAAGCGTTAATAAAACGCTTAAATATAAAACATTAATCTATAAACGCAGCTTCATCTTAACCGAATGTTTAAATATTTGTAAAAATATTTTCTTTCAGATCTCAGAGGTGAAAACTTCTAAGATTTGATGAAGCAATGTTGACTAAAAACATAAGCATCAAGCACTGACAAATTTCGACGGTTGAAAGCCAGACCTCGGTAGCCAAGTGGTTAAGGCAGCCGCCCGGAATGCGGAAGGTGCGTGGTTCGATTCCTGTCTGAGGTTGTCGTCTTTTTTCAGTGTTTAAAATTTGACTTAAGTATATTTAAGCGTTAATAAAACGCTAAAATATAAAACATTAATCTATAAACGCAGCTTCATCTTAACCGAATGTTTAAATATTTGTAAAAATATTTTCTTTCGGATCTCAGAGGTGAAAACCTCTAAGATTTGATGAAGCAATGTTGACTAAAAACATAAGCATCAAGCACTGACAAATTTCGACGGTTGAAAGCCACACCTCGGTAGCCAAGTGGTTAAGGCAGCCGCCCGGAATGCGGAAGGTGCGTGGTTCGATTCCCGCCTGAGGTTGTCGTCTTTTTTCAGTGTTTAAAATTTGACTTAAGAGGCCTATTACATTTCCAATGTGATTTTTTCGTAAAATGCCCATTTTCGCATTTTGTAGTAATTTTGCAGTTGTATTTATCGTTTTTATCGAAATAGGATAATAAATTTGTGCATAATATTACAAATCTCCATTTTGTGAGCATAAGTTGAATTCGGACGGCCGGCGCATCGCATTTTGTAGTAATTTTGAAGTTGTATTTATCGTATTTATCGAAATAGGATAATAAATTAATTATAAAATCTTTATTCCTCATGAAGTAACAATCACTCTGGTATAAATTTTGCTCAAAAATATTATCGTAGATAGGAGATATTCACAGTTAACTTATAGCGATGTTCGAAGTTTTTTGGTTTAGAAAAAGATTTTTTTTTAAATATAAAATCAATGATATCTAAAAATTCCGAGGCCGCCACGCACTATTCTACTATATAAGAGATAAGATTATCATTTTTTTATTTCACTTGTTTTGAACAGTAGTTCAGTCGATGAGCTCAAAAAAGTGCCTTCGCGCACTTCATGAAAATCTTTCTCTGCAATTTTGGGTTTAATTAAAAAGTTAAGCAAAATTTACAAAAAGCGAGGCCGCTCCGCACTATTTCAATAGCTATTCTACACTATTCAATAAGTCATGATTATTAATGTATTTTGGTTTCTGAGATCCATAACGCCAAAATTGGCCATTTTACGCAAAAATCACATCGAGATGTAATAGGCCTCTTAAGTATATTTAAGCGTTAATAAAACGCTAAAATATAAAACATTATTTTACAACTGCCAAAAGCGGGGTAGCTCAGTGGTCAAACTTCAGCAACTAGTTAGTGCTGGGGTCCGTTACATTAGGGATGTGCTAATCCATTGATCTAATTTCATCTTACAATAAATTTTTCATTGCAACGTTTCGTTCGTTTGTTGCCCCATTTTTCTTCTTATTTCGTAACGTAGGTTCGTACGACAACAAACATACAAATTAATATGATTGGCCCAGTACGCAGCCAGATGTTATCGCTGCGTCTGTGTCTGCCATGAGTTCATCAGTTGCCCCATTGTCGAAACCAAATGTGTAAGTAATCACTTTACTGACATAAAACTTTTGCGTTTATTTTAAGTTGAGCTGGTGCCTCTATCAAGCTGCGGTTACTTACTACGTATCGGACATCACAGTTTCTTAACTAACGTGAAAGTTTAAAGTTTGGAGGGTTGCCACACCTGGCACTGCTCAAAGCGAGTCAGGAAGAAATGCCCAGTGCGGGTCAAGACACATAACGACCAGATATTACCTACCTATTTTTGGAATACACACGCTACACAAACAAGAAATTTTAGTCTGCTAAGCACAAATATTTGCTAAAACGTAATGAACAAAACAAAGGTAGCTGTTATTCTTATAATAAAAATATACCTAAGTACTGGGTTGATTGTGAGAATGGTGCATTACCACTAATCGCTGTGATGGAAAATGGAACGTAACTTTAACCAGTTGTATGTAAATATACAATGTGATAAGGGTGGTACTTCTAACCTGTTAAGGCTAAGTACTACATCTTAATTCATCGACAAAATAAAAAAATGGACTTAAAAAAAGTAATTTTAAATCACAAAATAATTAAGTAATGATTTTTTTCTCACCAAAATAATCTGAAACATACGAAACAAAGTAATTTATCAGTTAGCCAGTGTCATTAACAACCGTTTGCCATTTTTTTTATGTTTCTCAGACGTATAAAACCTTTGATATCGCTTAAAGTAAAAATGGTCATAAATTATAGGGTTGAACCCCCATATAATTATTTTGTCGATGTATTTATATGTAGTACTTAGCCTTAATGGGTTAGAAGTACCACCCTTATCACATTGTATATTTACATACAACTGGTTAAAGTTACGTTCCATTTTCCATCACAGCGATTATTGTAAAGAATCATCATCATCATCATCAGCCAGAAGACGTCCACTGCTGGACAAAGGCCTCCTCCAAGGATCTCCACCACGACCGGTCCTGTGCTGCTTGCATCCAGCGGCTACCCGCGACCCTCACCAGATCGTCGGACCACCTTGTTGGAGGCTGCCCACACTGCGTCTTCCGGTGCGCGGTCGCCACTCGAGAACCGTGCTGCCCCAACGGCCATCGGTTCTACGGGCGATGTGCCCTGCCCATTGCCACTTGAGCTTGGCGACTCTTTGGGCTATGTCGGTTACTCTAGTTCGTCTACGAATCTCCTCATTTCTGATTCGATCACGTAGAGAAACCCCGAGCATTGCCCTCTCCATTGCTCTTTGCGTGACTTTGAGCCTGCTAATTAGGCCCATAGTGAGCGACCACGTTTCGGTACCGTATGTCATCATTGGCAACACACACTGGTCGAAGACTTTCGTCTTATTTTGCGCGGTATTTTGGACGAGAAGATATTTCGTAGCTTAGCGAACGCTGCCCAGCCGAGTTGGATTCGACGATTGACCTCTTTTTTAAAGTTGGACCTACCTAACTGGACTGTTTGTCCCAGGTATATATATTCGTCAACAACTTCAAGAGCAGAGTCTCCAACCTTCAGAAGAGTGGGTACGACACGTGAGTTAGACATGATTTTCGTCTTTTCCATGTTCATTTAAAGGCCCACTTGTTGAGAGACTCTGTTGAGATCACCGAGCATTGTGCCGAGTTCCTCCAGGGTCTCAGCCATGACAACTATGTCGTCGGCAAATCGAAGGTGACTGATGTACACGCCGTTAATATTGATGCCGAGTCCTCTCCAGTCCAGAAGCTTAAACACGTCCTCCAGTGCAGCAGTGAAGAGTTTCGGAGAAATGACATGTGGCGACACATTATTGTATTATTCCTAGAATGCTGATATAGCAATAGCGAGCGGACGGGAGCTCGCCCCGGCAGTCGCCAGTCGCACATCGCCCACCTTATTGTCCGGTTGTTGCCATTTGGTCATAATTTGTGTAATTATATATGGAGTCAGATTTATAACTTAATTGTGTGAACCTTTGTGTGAACAGTAAATATACAGAACTTTAGTGCACAAACAGTGTAGTCATTTTGTATCTTCCCATAACTGCTACAGTCACCACTATATATTACCTACCTAGCAAACGGTAAAGTGGTGACCCCGCGTTTCCGGCGTGCGTGCGACTCACTTAAAAAGATAACCTGACGGCCGAGCAAGACACGTGTTTAGAAGATGGCTTATGTAGACGCCTATAGTGAGCTAGAAAAATGCGGCGAGAGCTCCAAACCAGAGCGCGAAGCATCAACAAGCAATATAGACGTCGCAATGATATCTGTGCAAGCCAGGATACCAGAATTTTGGACTGAAATGCCGAGAATGTGGTTCGCGCATTTTGAGTCAGTTATGGGACCACAGAAGCAGAGCGACAATGCGAAGTTCGAGTTGGCGATCGCGAAATTAGACCGCGACGCACTCCGTCAAGTTAGTGACTTAGTACAGTCACCACCCGCTACCGAGAAGTATAACGCTATAAAACAAAGATTGTTAACAGTGTATGAAGAAAGCGCCGAGACGCAATCTCAACGTTTAGTGAGTGATATAGATCTCGGGACTCAAAAACCATCCCAGTTATTGCGCAAGATGACAGAATTGGCCAGAAACTGTAGTATTGCAGGCGACTCATTAAAAAAACTTTGGATCAACCGACTACCACTGAATGTAAGGGCAGTCCTAGCGGTCAACAATAACACGAATTTGGAAGATTTAGCGGCCATAACCGACAAGATATTAGAGAATTTGAGAACAGGCGAAGTAGCCTCCGTCAGCTCATCAGTGCACGGCAGTGACAGCACGTTAGAAATGATGAAACATATGCGAGATTTGACCATAGAGGTAAAGAGACTAAAAGAAGAAGTCAACAGCATCAGAACCAGTGCACGCAGCCAGCATCGCAATTATCATATGAATAGAGACCAGCGTCGGCAGTCGAGATCGAAGGATAGAGGATCATCAGCCACGCGGAGGACTCCAGCAAGCGCAGATTGGCTATGCCATTATCACTACCGTTTTAGAGAGAGAGCGAGGACCTGCACAGCACCATGCAGCTGGTCGCAGCAGCAACATAAGCAACAGCAGCAGCAGCCTGGTCAGGGAAACTGAATCCGGTGCAGTCGTCAGCGGTGGGCGGCAGCACCGAGGTAAATCACCGTTTGTGCGTAAAAGACTACAATAGTGGTAAGTTGTAATTTGTCTGACGAATCTAGCTATGTATGTAAACTGAAGAAAGCATTAAATAGTTTACAGCCAGTATTAGATAGAAATAGGAAAAATAGGAAAATATTCGTACATAAAGATTGAATAGTTGTAGCCATGTTTTCGTTAGGAACGACATGGTGCAAAGACCACTAACACCACCGTATAGTGGACCATATAAAATCATTAAAAGATTCGCGATATCATTTCTGATTCAATTGGCAGAGCGTCAGTCACATATTTCTATAGATCGACTTAAACCAGCATATATATTAAACGAAGAACACGATGATAGTTTTTACAAAAGTTGCGAAGATAATGTCAATATTAGTATTAAAGATAATGATTGTAATGTAAAAAAGAACCAAGTAAACTCAGATGTTAAACATAGTGAAGAAAAAGTGCTGAAACCAATATTGAGGTCAACACGCAGTGGCAGAGTTGGTAAGCAACCAGTGCGATTTTTGCTGAAATGATAATTGTGAATGTTAGTTTAATAAAAGAGTAAGTTTATGTCCATTTCGTTTAATTATCAGGTCATTCCAACGCAGTACGCTTGTTTAACAGTAATTGTAAAGTTATAAGATGGGAAATTATCAGAACAAAGATGTAATTGTGAGTGCCCAGGCTCAAATGGCAACATCCGAAAAGATACAAAACCAAGTAAATATATTTAGTATTGTTTTAATTGTCATGGTTATACTGTTTAGCATAGGATTGTTATACGCCATTCGTAAAAGTTGCATAAATCGTATAAGAAATTGGATCAAAAAAGAAACAGCTAAAGTGGCGCTACCAGAGGTCATTCATATGCCTCGCAGCACCACCAGTGTAACACCTGGAAGAACAGGAGTTGTGTAAAAGTAATAAACGACTCATACTTAATTCAGATATATTTTTTTTTGTGTTTGCGTTTTGTTAAACGTGTTTAGTGTTAACAGTGTCAAAGTACATGCATGGCGTTGCCGTGAGAGGTGTTGTGGGACCAAAAGGTTGTTATTTTGTTATTGCAGAGCATGCCCTCACGACAACTACCTAAGTCATTGTCTAGTTTTAAGTTGCGGTTTTTCCTGAAACCTTTTAAGTCGGCCCTAGAAGTAGGTGTCCGCAATTTTTTTTGTATGTATTAAATGTGTTGATACAGTACAGTAGTGTATGTAGTATTATTTTTATAATGTTTGTGAAATCAAAATTTTAGGTTTTGTTTTTTTGTAGTCTTAATAAATGAAAAGTATGTGTAACTAGAAACAACCTAACGTAAGAAAGGAAAGTAAATAAAAAACAGATATAGTATTTAATTGTATCACAGTAAAAGTTACTTGACCTTAAGATATTCTAAAAATAGAATCACATGTATTCGCCTTAAGCGTTAGTATGCGTGTCGAGTCGGGCTCGCTCGAGTATCAGCTGATAACGCCGCAACTTTGTATTGTTATCGCAGCGTAGCTTTTAGATACTTTTGAGGGACGGGTAGGTATTTTTTTAAATGTAAATATGGCATGTATTAATGCCATGCCGTCCTTTAGGGGTAGCTTGGTATACTTTTGTATGTTGTTAGCATTGTTTTATTGTAATAGAGTTTCATACGTTAGGGTTGTCTAAATTGTTTAGTTTTTTTTTTCTTCTCTCATTTAAAAATATTTTTGTTGTAGTAATTTTTTTTTTAAGGAAGGGTGTGATGTGGCGACACATTATTGTATTATTCCTAGAATGCTGATATAGCAATAGCGAGCGGACGGGAACTCGCCCCGGCAGTCGCCAGTCGCACATCGCACACCTTATCGTCAGGTTGTCGCCATTTGGTCATAATTTGTGTAATTATATATGGAGTCAGATTTATAACTTAATTGTATGAACCTTCGGTGAACAATAAATATACAGAACTTTAGTGCACAAATAGTGTAGTCATTTTGTATCTTCCCATAACTGCTACAGTCACCACTATATATTAACTACCTAGCAAACGGTAAAGACATCTCTTTGGATGTCTCTCCATCTCAAGAATAGATTATCTAAATAAAAATGAATCGCCAAATATGTTGCTAAGCGCAAAACTTGCCAAAACGGCTCGACCGATTTGACTAGTTTCTTTTTGTGTTGTGTTTGTAATGGTCAGGACAAGGTTTGCATGAAAAACTATTTTCAAAATTCGTCAAAGAATACGGAGTGTTTACGCAGACGAAGTCGCGGGCGGGTCGCTAGTTTATAATCAAATGATCATAACTAAAGTATAAGAGAGGTGGCTATATGTAAAGAGAACGAATACTCACGTATTAACATTATACGAGCAGATAGAAACAATCTATCGATCAGCTGTAGCTCCCCAGCACAGTAGCCGTGAATACTAAACAATAAAGATATAATGTCATAACGACATATTTGCTAATTTTTGAAATCCTACACCTTCCAAGAGTGTTACATATTCATATTGTATCCGTTAACATATAACTGGAATAAGTAGTAGAAAGAGAATCAATAATGTTACAATACAATTTACAGATAATCATCGTGTTTATTTTCAGTTCATCTAATGCCCCTTCCGCGCGGTGGTCACCTGCTGCTCGTTGGGAACCACACGTTCTCTACGATGGGCAAAGTTGAGAGTTTGGATGGTCGACTCAACTGGTATTGCTCGAAGCGACTCAGCAAAAAGTGCCCGGTGCGTGTCAAGATGATGGACCGGGAGGTGATAGCTATGGTTGGCGAGCACACACACCCGGGCTGTTATACTAATCGGTGGATTAAGAAGTAACTTAGTGCCTTTTTGTGCCTCAAGCAGACCGTGCAATACTATACAGCTCGTAAAACGCCGGTCTATGCCTGTTACCTAGACCTCTCCAAGGCGTTTGACCTGGTATCATATAATATACTTTGGGAGAAACTGAAACGAGATACCAGTCTTTCTGATGGATATATATCGTTACTTAGGTACTGGTATGCCAATCAAAAAAATAGTGTTCGATGGGCAGGTGCATACTCTGACACGTACAGGCTTGAATATGGAGTGAGGCAGGGGGGGATTACCTCACCACGTTTGTTTAATCTTTACATTAATGCGCTCATTGAGGAGCTCAGTAGCACTGGTTTAGGTTGTCATATAGACGGAGTTTGTGTAAACAATATCAGCTATGCCGATGATATGGTGCTGCTGAGCCCCTCAATGGGAGCATTAAGAAAACTGTTGAGCATTTGTGAGCGTTACGCGGAGGCTCACGGGCTTAGGTATAACGCTCACAAAAGTGAATACATGATATTTAAAGCTGGAACTAAATGTATTAATTTCGAATTACCTGTAAAACTTTGTAACGTTAATCTAAAGAGAGTGTCACAATATAAGTACCTGGGTCACTGGTTCACTGATAGTTTAAGTGATATTGTAGATATAGATAGGGAACGCAGGGCGCTGGCAGTCCGTTGTAACATGCTGGCACGTAGGTTCGCACGTTGCACTAAGGAAGTTAAAGTTACACTTTTCAAGGCATATTGCCAGTCTTTCTATACGTGTAGCCTATGGGTCAGCTACACGCAGAGGGCTTACAGCGCACTGCGAGTCCAATATAACAACGCTTTCAGGGTGCTATTGGGATTGCCTAGGTTTTGCAGTGCCTCCAAATATGTTCGCAGAGGCGCATGTCGATGGTTTTCATGTGATAATTAGGAAACGCTGTGAGGCGCTGTTAAGGAGAACATGTGGCAGCTCCAACAGCATCCTGATGGCGTTAATTGACCGATGGGACTCCTCATTGTTGGAGCACTGGTTACGCCTGCATGCAAAGCCTATAGGGCAACAGTGAGCATATCTGGCGTGGCTTGCGTTTTGACAATGGACTTATATTCATGTACGTACGATTTTATTTTAATGTTGATTTTATTTCATTTTTACATGGTTTTATTTGAGTTACTTTTAATTTGATTTTATTATTTATTTTGATTTGATTTATTTTAATGTTGATTTTATTTTATTTTTATATGGTTTTATTTGATTTAATTTTAATTTGATTTAATTATTTATTTTGGTTCGATTTATTTTATTTTAATTTGTCTTGTATTTATTTTATTTTGATTTTATTTTTGATTATGAATTATTTTATGATTTTATTTTGAAAATGATGTTATTTTATTTCTGTATTGATTTCATTTTATTATTATTGAATTTATTTGATGTTCATGTAACTTTTATAATAATCTTACTAACTTAGTTTAAGGAACATTGTTACTAACACTCTATGGACCATGTGTCTGAAATAAATAAATTGTTTATTATTAGTTCCTAATAAAAAAAAACAATTTTGTTTCAGACATAAAAAAATTATAATCTAAGATAAAATTAATTAAAATGTACATCACAAAAGAAAAATAAAATTTAAAAATAACAATTTTGTTTCAGACATAAAAAACATAATCCAAGATAAAATTAGTTAAAATTTACACACTAACAAAAAGAAAATAAAATTTAAAAAAATAGTAATAATTATTCATTTATTCAGTAAAATTTCAATTGAAATAAATTCTATTCAAAAATATTAATTTAATTAATAAAATGAAGATATCAATGAAAATTATAAATGGGTTAGTAACAATCAGACATAAGTATGTTAAATAATTATATAATTATGTAGTAGGTATCATGTTATTGTCATGATAATGGTATCTATCTAGCCATTATTTTTTAAATTACTACAATAATTTTAAGTGTAGTTTGTGCTCATAATTAGTTTTGATTGAGTTAAGTATAACATAATGTATAGAAAAGCTATTTTTTTCATGATTTCAGCGTGGTTTCAATAGTAAAAGTTGTTCCAATGATGAGCAGAAACTAACCTTAAATAGTATTTAATGTATGATGGTAAAGAAAAAAAAATTCGTTTGCGGAATTAATGAAACTTTACGGCTAGAACTAATAAGAAGTTTTGGCGATCGCCTTGTTTCTTGCCTTATGAAAACTAATTTGTTGCTATAATAGATAAGGTCATTAGTTAAAATTATGTTATTAAGCACGGGTAGAATGGTTATTTATATAGACATGCCAAAAAATCTGGTACATCAGCATATTTGTCTTCATTAAATAATTTAGTAAAATAAAAATAAAAAATATCATGTTAACCCTTTCTAGGGCTCTAGCGACATAATAATACAACATAATTTTTACTTTAACATTTTGACAAAAGGTCAACACTTAATTGTACAAACTTCTTTTGATAAGACCTTTTGCGTCTTTGTATTTCTTTTAATGTTTTTGTATTCGTTAAAAAATATTTTTCCTTAAGATAAAATAAAGTTGTAGCTTTTATACCAATAGCATAGAAGTACCTACCTATTCATACTAACATCATAGGCCATTGGCCTCATAAATCTATAAAAGATAAATTATAACAGCGTCCAATTGTGAGGTTTGGCATTTTCTTATGTGGCTTGTAATGTTTTCTATACTTGTAAGGCCATGGGAGCGACAGTAACGGCGGCATTGCATACTTGGCTGACAGACGAATTGAGTACTTGGTGACGTTGGAGGAAGTGCAGCGCGTTGGTAAAAATAATGTTTAGTTATTGAGCTAACCGGTAAAAGCCGATCAGATGGGGAAGTCGAGTTAACGTGGAAAAGCATGAAGCTGTCAGCAAAATCCAATTTGCCTATATGAGGAACTATTACTGTGACATGGAGTGGCAAATAGCCACCTTCTCCTGAGGATTTAGAAGTAATTTCAATTGCTCCTCACGACTTAGTCAGAAGTAAATGACTATGCTATGATAGTGATGCAGTGATAAATAAAACATATTTAGGTATGTAACATAGGTTTTTTTATTAAAATTTTAATATGAACAAAATAAGTAATATTTATAATATGTAGTAGTAATTGTTAAAATTTGTAGGTACCTACATATCTTAATTTGATTGTTTTAGATTCCTAATGTTGCATTAACAATTCCTGCGTTAACTGCTGACCCTAAGCCTGGCACTAGTTATGATAAAACTGACTCAATACCTGTCAATTTCTATGTGGAAAACACAGGCCACCATGTTGTAGAAGTGCAAGGTAAATTTTTTGATTAAAAATACATACAATATTATCATTATAAATAATTACAATCCAATACTTACAGAAGATTATGTGCATGCAAGTTTTAATTAATGTAAGTGAAATTTTGTATATTGTTTTCAGAGATATCAAACAATGAGGGCGTTGAAAGTAGTGCCAGAATGATGATAAACCATAATATTGAATTTGAAACTACTATTTGAATTATATTTGAACGATTGAAACTGGCAAAACCAAATGAAAGAAAAAATCTTGCACAATAGGTATTTAGACACAGTACTTTCAAATAGTTATTGTTGTAGTACTTTTTACATGAAATAAATTGACAACATTATTACTTGCTATGAAAGCTTATTCTATTTTGTTTTACAGAAGTGAAGACATGCAACAACAATTAATTGTACAAAGCCATACTGATATTAAAAACAAACAGAAATGATGGAAGCCGAGCACAAATACATCATTACAATAGCCAAATAAAAATAATAGAATTAGAAATATCTTTATTGGAAAATAAAACAAACACTAACAATTAAATTTAAAAAGACTTTTACCTACTTAGTTTTAGTTACATAGGTAGTAATTTTATTTTTCTGATATTTTTTTTAAACACAAGATTTTTTATGAGTGTGACACAGTCTTATCATATTATTTTTATTGATAGTACATAAATGTTTCGCCTACTATCTTGTTCACACTTTTCATTAATTAAATATGCTTACTATAGTATAGTAGTATAGTATGAGTATCTAAGAATGTATATTCAAATATACATTCTTAGATACTCAAACATTCTGTTTTAAACTATTGTAACATGTACTTATTTTGTGGGTGTCCAATCATTTGACAAAAACAAATAACAAATTTTCATTTGACAAATAACATTTGACAAAATTATACTTGATAAATTTATCATTTTACAAACTATTGTTTAATAAACTACTCATTAGACAATATATTTACTAAAAAAAAATCATTATGCTAAAACATTATTTCACAAATTGATTTATTTTTTAAACATGTTAGTTAGCAAAACAACGTAAAGCATAAATAACATCTGCCCTACTCCTGTAGGTCACATGATAGGTTAGATATTTAAGTCAATCGCGAAGCACAGCGTAGCGATTGTCTTAAATTTCGAGGTTATTTTTTTTATTACACAACAGAAATACCAGCTGACCAACTCCTGTAGGTCACTTGATGGGTTAGAAATTGCTTACATCCTTGCTTATATAATATATCATACCTAATATACCATATTAAGTATTTGTAAATTTACCAATTTGGCAAACGAATTATTTAGTCAACTGAATATTATTAAAATATATCCTTAGTAAAACATTTGCGAAACCTGTATTATGTCAAATGATTATTTTTAAAGTAATATGTTTGCGAAGAGAAAGTTTTTCAAATGATTAGTTTTTCAAACGTTGTTAGTAAAATGATCTTTTGTCATAGGTATGTTTTTTGTTAAACAATAGTTAACCTATTTTGTGGCTGCCTATGCTGTTGTTATTATTATTAGGTAGGTACCTATGTTATGTATGACTGCTTTTGAACTTTAAACTGTTAAAATTAAATTTAATATGAGTTTATTAAAAATGTCTTTTTATAACTGCTTTCTCTTTATTTTCCCTGTACTGAATTTAGAGCAATTTGTGGTAGGTAGGTAGTTAGGCTGCCTAGATGGAGAATGCTCAATGCTATCTTTCTGGTCGCTATGTCCAAATCTTCAGGTCAGCATCACAGACCACCTAAAACATACATAATCTTTTACAAGATAATAAGTATGTTACATAATGCCGTCTGTATTTGGTCTGGCATGTAATTGTAATAAAAAAGTCAACGGAGTAGTTTTTGTTGATTTGACAGCAGCCTACGACACAGTAAATATTAGGCGCCTGCTGGCAAAAGTTGCAATAATTACGGAGGACCCTGGTGTGGCGTTCAAATTCAGCACAACAATCATCCTAAATACCTTGTTACCTAATTACATAAAATTCATATATAATAACAATTAGTTACCTGTACATTTATTGAAGAAAATCCATTTTTCTGTTGATGTACTAGTATAACTGACCTCTATCTGCACACATTTTTTTTCACTTATGTGAGTGCAATCAATTGCTGTAGGGAAATTAGCAAAATTGCGGAAGTTCTTCTAAGGTTGATGGCATTTTAATAAACCTTTTAGCAGCTATTTTCTAACACCTTTGGCTGATAACGGATTGCGACACCATGTAAGTTCGCTGCATCATCTTGTATCTACAATAAAACAATAAAAATAATTAGGTACTTACATAATTTACTGTATTTTTTGGTAGTGTCATAGCATCAATCAAGGTTATATTTACTTCTTCATGCCGAGCGCAGTTGCGTAATGCGCGAACTATCTGTAGTTCAGCAATCAGTGGGCATCCTCGAGGATCGTGAGTCAAATCTTAGCGTAACATTTCCACGACTAAAGCACCAAATCGTTTGGTAAATCTGTACATAATTTGAAGTCGTTATCACTTAATTCGAAGGGATTAATTCGTTGCTGACGCCGAACAGGTCGTCGGGATGTTTCCAGCATTATCTAAGTCTTCAAATCGATCAAGTCATTAATTATATTTTCCATTAATCTAACTTCTTCTTCTTTTTCTTTGTTTTGTGGCGTTTCCCTAAAGATTTCGCCAATATCCAGTGTTCCGCTTAGGAATTTTGAGTTTGCACGGTAAAGTAAGTAAAGTCATTAATCTAACTTAAACGATATCATAAAATCAAAGTGACGTTTGTGTCAAAGTTTTTGAGGTTAGTACTGAAGTTAATCTGCAGATAAACTAGGGGTCACGTCAGTTTATCTTAGAACCATAGATAGTCCGCGACTAAGAGAAAAACTTGATCTTGTAATAACGTTTACGTTGGTACCTGACTTAAGTCTAGAACTAAGTCCAGTACTATATTTAGATCTCGTTTTGTAATAAGACGGAATGAGTTAAAAAAACAGCAAAGCAAAAAATCTGTCTTTACTCGTGAAAGAAATTATAGTTGCGAATTTGCCCCTAGAGCAACTATCCGCTAAAGTAACTAGGGCGACTATCCTTTCCCTTTTTTTACAAAATAAATAAAAACTTGTCAACAGTAAAACGTAATAAACAGTATAATTTTAACTCTTGTGCATGCAAAGAAATAAAAAGTGGACTAAAACCACAATCAGTACTAAAAATATTTACCAATATTATTTATATTATTTAAAATTACTTACCAATATAGTTTAAACTAGGGCATGTAAAACCGGAAGTTTCTCAACTCCGGATCTATTTTCCGGTTTTGGCAGTTCAATCCCGGAGTTTCGGAGTTAAATTCGGACTTAGTCTTTTTTAGAGTTAAAAAAAACTTACGAGATATTTTGTTTAAAATCAGTTTTACAACTCTTTGGTATAAAATCAACCAATATTAAATTAAATCTGTAAAAAATCACTTGATCAAAAACAGTAAACAATTCTGTCAAAAAAGTTTCGGGAACTGATGATTTATTTATAATTCCAATTTCAATATTTTGTTTTTTTTTGTTGTTAGATTGGCACAACTGTTATCCATTTTGGCGCGGAGTTTGAGTTGCATCTGTTATTTAGATTAAATACAGTGCTGTTTTTAGTTACTTTTCATCTAGTGTGTATTGCGAATTTCATAATGGATAAAAACATCGAACAAAAAGTTTGTCTTAAGTTTTGCGTCGCCAATGGAATTTCGTGTTCGGAGTCACTGAAAATGTTACAGAAGGTTTATAGTAAATCGACTTTATCAAAAACACGTGCCTATGAGTGGTACAAAGCGTTCAAAAGCGGTCGAGATGTGATGGAGGATTTGCTTCGCTCTGGTAGGCCATCAACGTCTTCAACTGAAGTTAACATCGCAAAAGTGAAGGAAATGGTGACTGAAAATCCTCATTCAAGTTTGAGAGAGATAGCCGCTGAACTTTTTTGTGTCTCACAAGTCGATCAGTACCATTTTAAATAATCACTAGGGTATGAAACATGTTGCCGCTCGGCTAGTCCCAAAAGACCTGAATTTTCTCCAAAAACTCAATCGCATAAGAGTCGCTGAGGACATGCTAGAACGAATCAATTCCGACCCAACATTCATGTCCACTAGTTAACAAGCTTCGGAGTGGCGCCTTCCGACTGCACCGAAACCGAAAAAACCACGCCAAAGTCGATCAAATGTCAAAGTCATGTTGACTGTTTTCTTTGACTATCGCGGTGTTGTGCACTCGGAATTCTTGCCAGAAGGTCAAACGGTAAATAAAGAATATTATTTGAGCAATTTGCGGAGTAGAGAGCAAATTCGATGAATAAGGCCAAATTTGTTGAAAGAAAATTCTTGGATTTTGCACCACGATAATGTGCCGTCGCACAAGGCCATCATTGTGAACGAATTTTTGATCAAAATCTCAACAAATACCATCGAGAACCACCTTATTCACCAGATATGTCTCAAGCCGACTTCTTTCTTTTAATATACTCAAATTACCACTTCGTGGCACCCGTTTTCGTTCAGTAGAATACATAAAATAGAATTCGCGGCGACAACTGAACTCAATTCCGGAAAAAGCGTTAATGTTTTGATTATTGGATTATTCGTTGGCGTAAGTGTATCGTTTCTGAAGGAGCATACTTTGAAGGCGATAAAATAAATTTGGATGAATAACTGACATTTTGTGTGTTATTGATCTTTTCCCGGTACTTTCTTGACAGAGTAGTAAAAGTAATAAAAATTTTGAAGTTAAAATATAAAATTAAGAGAGACATTCTTTTCCATTTACTTCGCAAATGCAATCAAATTCACAGGTAATGTAACCTATCATTTGTTTTGATTATTGTTCTCCTTCTTCTTGAAAGTGCGTTCTTAAGAAAATAAGACCATCAAGCGTTTTGTCAGAGAGTGAGCTACGTATTTTATATTAAATGGTAAAAATTATAAACCTCTCTCTTTCACTAAATGCCGAGTTTTGGGATAGGTATAGTTCATTGGCGAGACGGATATTGCTGCGCTGTGTAGGTTTTAAACTAGGAATACTGAACCGGAGTTGCGATGTTGAAGTCTCCAACTCCGGATTTAAAATACCGAAAAAAATAGTCCGGTACTCCGGAGTTACGAAACTCCGAAACTCCGGAGTACATGCCCCAGTTTCAACCCCTGTCGAAGTTGCGCCGCGGAAGACTTTCGCTCGCACGGGCGAAACGCGTGAGTCTATACTGACGGTTCATATGACACTGAGGTCCACGGTAGGGGTACTTACAATTATGGTAAAGCGCTAACGCCACTAATGTCCCTAACATAGTGTATTCAAAACCGGGGCAAGTATTCCACTGAGGCAACTATCCGGCTTTTACCCAAAATCGAGAAAATTGAGGAATGGATTGATGCTCCAGCAGTTTAATTGATGGAAACATTTGGTAGGCGTAATTTTTAAAATGTTCTTCATTATCTAATCATCTGTATAAAATTTTTGCAGGACCTGATATCGTAAAGCTGTCTAGAGGAGGTTTCCTACTTCAGTTGGGTGGCCACACATTCTCAACTAACTACAAGAAAGTTGTCGGAAAGACTTCTTGGTATTGTTCAAAGAGACGGAGTAAGAAGTGCCGGGCCAAAATAAAAATGATTGACAATAAAATCACTGATACAAGTCATGGCTATCATACTCATGATTAATAATAATTAATGATTACGAAGATTGGAAACGGCGACCACAAATAAGTCTAAAATATCGTATTCGATATAAATACAGCAATGTGATTGTAGATGTAATAAAATAATAACACGTTGTTCAATTTTGTCAAGATTTTCATTTATTTATTTCTATATATCTACACTTGCGCTGAGAACTTTCAAAATTCCCCTCTAAATAGTAAAATTTGTTTGCTATTGACTGCTCGGCGTCTTGACAGCTTTTAGAAACAATAATACAAAAATACGAAAGAAGTAACGCAGTTTACTCAGATTTCACCTCATTCGCAATGACAGGACTGGCAAGGGGGGTGGTGGTGTAGCCATTTTCCTCAGAGGCAACCTGCCTTTTATTATCATAAGTAAGTCTCCATCTGCCTACTCTGAATCTTCTAAACACCTTTTTCTATCATGATCTCCTTTTCTTATCCTATAAGATCCGTTATCCCAAACCTAAACCGCGAGTGATCATGCAACGTAACTTTACCAATGTTGAAACTGTTAGCTTTATGTCGGACCTTAGCAGTATTGACTGGGATGCGGAGTTTGATGCACTATCGATCTAAAGATGGAAATCTTCAACTCGAACTTGATTGAAATATTTGACATCTATGACCCTCTTCGACCCGTCCGGTTAAAACATCTCCCCGCTTCCTGGTTAACTAATGACATTAAAGTCATTATGGCCAGGCGCAATGCTGCTAAGGCTCGATTTAAGAAAGATCCATCAGACAAATATAGGGAACTTCGTAATCGCTGTAGTAGGCTGTGTAGGGATACGCACGTCGTCACATTCACTCTTCCGTAGCTAATGGTGACTCTGCTAAGGTTTGGTCATTTTTAAATTCCTTGGGTATTGGTAAGTCTAAGACCTCTAGTCCTAAAAATCTTGATCTGTCCCCCTTAAACCAACACTTTTCTGCTCCTTCATGTATCCCTCATAATTTAAAACAAAGCAGACTGTCTTTCTCTCCTTAGCATCCTGTATTTACCTTTCGGTTGGTCTCTGAGCACGAAGTTGAAGACAATACTCGCCGGACGTAAGTACTAAGTCTACTGCCGAATGCATGGATGGGATTGGCCGGAGGATGATCCTCTTAGGATTTGATATTCTGGTCCCTATTCTCTGCCATGTTTTTAACTTCTCGCACAATACCGGCAGTTTTCCTAGCTGCTGGCGTCAAACAGTCGTCATACCTGTTCCTAAACTTCGAACCCTTCCTTACCTTCTCATTTTAGACCAATATCCATTCTTACCTTCCTTTCAAAAATCCTTGAACGCCTCCTCAGCCAAATCAGTGTCTTTGTAAATTTAATTACTTCCTTAGCGCTTTCCAATCTGGATTCCGCCCGGGACATAGTACTACCTCAGCACTGACCAAAGTATCCGATGACATACGCCTGGGAATGTCCGATCAGCGGTTGACGGTGTTGGTACTATTGGACTTTTCAAATGCTTTCAGCACTTTTGACTTCGACATCCTTCTGGCTATGCTGAAATCTCTCCTAGTCTTGGATACGGCGCTTAATTGGTTTTCTAGTTACCTTTTCGGCAGACGGCAATTCGTCCGCGCCGATGACAAACCTTCAGTGCTAACGACGTCACTGCCGATGTGCTCTAGGGCGGCGTCCTTTTTCCTTTCCTGTTTTCGATTTTTATAAATTTTCTCACACCACTCCTATCCTGTCAATTTCACATGTATGCCGATGACCTGCAAATTTACTCTCAGGCCCCCGTTGATGATATTATAAGGTTGATCACCAGCCTTAACGCTGACCTTGTGACTATTCATGAGTGGAGTCGAACCCATGGCTTAATGGTCAATCCTAATAAGTCGCAAGCTATCATCATCGGAGGCTCAAAACAAACAGCCAAGTTAAACAATTTATCTGTCCCTTCGCTCTTCTTTGACGGTATCTCAATAAACTACTGCGATGCTGTAAAGAATCTAAAGGTCCTTATCGACTGTACCCTCTGTTGGGCTCCACAAGTAGCAGAGATGAGTCGTAAGGTGTTTGCCGCCTCTGGTTTGCTTAGGAAGTGGAGGAACTTGCTTCCTGTGAAGACCAAGGTCGAACTTGCGCAATCTCTCCTTCTACCGATCTTGGACTACGCCGATGTCTGCCTTGTTGATCTTAATGAGGACTTGCTTATTAAGCTACAACGCCTTCAAAATCTCTGCGTCAGGTTTATCTTCGGTTTGCGTAAGTTTGACCATGTGTCTGAATACAGGCATAGGCTTGAATGGCTACCTATTAGGTTGCGTCGTGAGGAGCATATCCTTACTCTCGTTTTTAACGTACTGTATGATCCTCGTACTCCTTCCTACCTTAAAAAATGTTTCCGGTTTCTCGGGGAGGACCACAACCGTGGTCTCAGGTCAAAATCGGATAATGTGCTAAAGGCTCCCTTTACTCGGTCAGGTTATTTTAAGGATTCGTTCACAGTCCAATCTACTTTTCTTTGGAATAACTTAACCTACGAAATCCGCCACTCCAAGACACTTTCTATCTTCAAGTCTAGACTACACAAGCATCTATTAGCTAAGTCATCTGCTAGTAACATGTAATAGTTTATTTAATATATACAGGTTGTGGTTTTGAACAGGGGCCAAATTTAAGGAGGAGATTGTGTTAATGTAAATAATTATAAAACCATAAAAAAATACGTAAAAAAAAATGATTTTGTTTCTGTTGCATGTCATTCTTATAAATATACTACGTTGCCTACCTACCTATTACTACAAAATACCGCCGGCCGGCCTTTGTCGGCAAGGCGACAAAGGCCGCGGCCCGCCACCCGCTCAAAGTGAGCGAAACGAGCGAGACACGAGTTGACACGACATGACTTCAGTCTCCCACTACCCGTGAACCCGTGAGCGCGCGCTTACGGTTGACAAAGGAATTTTCGGACCGTTTTCAAACGTAGGTACTGTAGAGTTTATACCATGTTAGGGCGCTGGCTGGTTTTACTTTATAGTAATTTATAAAAAACGTAATTTGAAATGACAAGATGTCAAACCGGTAATTAGAGAGAACGATCTGAAGTGCCAACATGGATAGACTTGACCATGTTGTTTTTATATTTAATTTGTAATAATGTAACTTGTATATAAAGATAAAGACGTATACAATAAAAGAAGTCGTATACTAAATAAAGGTTGTTGTTATTAAAACAAACGCCCCCCAACCTTTACGTGTATTCTGGAGCAGTTCCAAGCAGTAGCAGTTTATAAGAAGTGCACTAGCTCTAAGGGACGGTTATTGTTGTTGCCAGCATTTTTAAAAGGGTCTGCACTTCACTATTTCCGATCAATAAAATCTTCATGTAAAAGCTTTGAAGAAGTGGTGGATAAATTGAGGGAAGAATTTGAAGTGTGTGATTACTCCGAATTGTTTTATAGTGCGAAACAGGACCAGAAAGGCCTGAGCGAGTATTTCTATAATTTATCGGAGTTGGCTAGCAAAGCAAATATAACCAAGGATTCCACGTTCATTACGCAATTTTTGAAGGATTAAAGCCTTACTTCAAGAGTAAACTAGCATATTCCCACTATGCGTGTAAAAGAGACCTCAAGGAGGTTATTTTGCAATTGGAGAAGGTGTATCCACAAGCACGTGAAGAGCAGATGAACTTAGCGCAGAATTCTGCTGCGTTCGTTCATAAGTTTGTAGGTGGGGGAGGTGATCGTAGTACGCCCAATCCATTTGGTCCGCCAATGACAACAGAAGTGCAAGATGAATGCCGCGTTGTACCAGGACCTGCACCTTCAAATAGCTATAATTTACGTTCTAATTTTAGGAAAACGCAGTCGCAGCCGGGTTTTCCACCGCGCCGACAATAAAGAAGGCCAATTGTCGCGACGGTGATGTTTTTGAGATGTCGTCTGGTCTTTTGCAAGCGCACGCATCTGACGTGAAATTGCAAGCGATGGATGAAGCGAGTCAACAGGTTAGACCTTCTTCTGCGTTATTGCCATTTTTAGTATTTTCTACAAATGAGGTTAATTCTGTAGCTCTTGTAGACACAGGTGCCACGGTTTCCTGCATCAGTCAAACTGCTGCGGATGAGATAGGAGTAAAATGTAGAGATATAGAAAATAGATGTATTAGTGCGAGTAATGGTAGTAGGTTAAAAGTAGTTGGAAAATGCGATATAATATTTTCTTTGAGCGATTTTTTATTTAAACAAGAATTTATAATTATAGCTGACTTAAAGTGTAGTGTAGTTTTAGGTCAGGATTTTTTTATAAAGAATAAAATGTGTATTGATTTTTATAACAATTGTGTGTCTTTTTCCCAAGGAAAAATTCATTTTTTTCAGCCAAATGAGTTGAGCCAAAAAGATGAATCTGCTTTTGTTGCAAGACAGGATTCGCAAAGATCGAGTTCGATTGTTAGACAAAAATAAGGAAATATTCATTTAGTTCAGCCAAATGTGTCGAACGAAATAGGTAAAGCCGCTATTGTTGCAAGACAGGATTCGGAAAAATCGAGTTCCGTTGTTAGACAAAAGTTAGGTAAGTCATCGAATGTTCCATGTCAAACAATTGGTTTAGAAAGTTTGAAGTTAGAACAAAAGTCAGATAGGTCATCGAATGTTCTAGATCAGGCAATTGTTTTAAAAAGTTCCGAGCCGGGCGCGGAAAAGAAAAACATTGATGTGTCAACAAGTGACAGGCATCAATTAATTGTTGACTTTATTGATTTTCAGAAATTGCGTAACAATGATTACGTTTATTTTTTGAAAGCACTAAATAGTGGTGAATTTTCCTTGGCGGTGGACGAAAAACGTTTTGTAATTAGTGTAGACTTAGGAACGGGTTATCCTAAAACGAAAATTTGATAGAATAGGTAGGTCGTATGAGTGGATTATTTACGAAGGCACTACGCAAGAGTTAGACCGGTATTCTTTAACGTCAATGATTTAGTTTTATTATGTTCCAAGGCGAGTTATTGGCAGATGTACGAAACTGGCACGTCTTTATCAATGGCATATAGAATCATTCAGAGATAGGAGGTCTAATGTTGGTGGCTTGTAAAGTTCGTTTTTCATACTAATCGTCTAAAGCATTTCATGTCACGATGATGTGTGTTTGTAGACATTGTTGTGTATAATTGTTTGTAAATTATAATAAGTTGGTGTATAAAGGGAAGGCTTTAGTAGATTAATTTTAAGTTATATGTTGTCATTGTTATTTGCTAATGTGTGTCTTAATGTTTTCATATGTACGAAGGAAATAAGAATAACGTATTTTAGGTAACCTAATGATGGCAGGGAGCAATGGATGTTTGAAAAAGAGGCCTAAATACAAATAATACATAGTAGTTTGATATAATTAGAAAGAAAATATTGTTAAAAAGCGTGAGATAGGTTTGTTAACGTATATGTAATGTTGAATGCTGGTAAAGTAAGTATTTGAGAAAGGTAATGAGTTGTAAGGGTTAAGTAGAATTAGATTGGTAGATCTAGTCGACTAATTCTATTATTTGGTGTAACATGATTAGGCAATAAGCTATTTGTCATGGATTCCTGATTTGGGCTTCACACACATAAGTGATGGGATATAGGGTTAGTATCTGGTTTGTAAATGGTTTGTTACTATTGAGGGTTAAAGGATTGAGTATTTACAGCATTAGTTTATGAAGGGTTAAGGAGTTAGTAGTATGGAGGAGTATGATGTTGTAGGTTATTTGATTTATAGGTGTAGTGTAATAGTAGTTTAAGGTTATTTAATAGTTTATTCTTTTAATAGTTTGTAGTGAGTTATATGCATGCATTGATATTTTCGCATCGACTATTACTATTATTGAATTTATTTAATTTTTTTTATTTTCTTTTAATTAATTTTATTTCCACATTGAATTGCCTATTTAATTTAATTTATTTCACAACATAATTATATTTTTATCATTGCACAACTTTTACTGTAATATCATGTTCTCACGAGGCCTTGAGGCTGGGTATGCGGTTTTGACAGAATAACAGCGTCTACTGCTAACGCAGTAGGCTTATGCTGAGTCGAGACCCATTTGCTGCTGTAGCACACATACCTACTTCGATAGATGTTGTTCTTTTGTTTTTTGCTTTTTGTTTCTTTTTAAATTTATATGTACTGTCAAATGTATGTTAAGTATGTTGTTTTCCATGTCAATGTAATCCTGTTCGTTTATTTTCTTATTTTTTTTTATTTTTTTCTTGTTATGTTGTAATCCTAAATTTTATCGCTTTCTGTAAATGTATTTATGTGTGCATAAGTAGTAAATAAAATAAATGTCTATGTCTATGTCTAAGTTGTTAAATAATTTCTCTTCAACTTTTTATTATGCTTACTTACTTCTTTTTCAGGTTTACTTAATGTTTACTTCTAAAACTTGAACTACTGCTGATTACTGATCTATGTGTATTTATTTATCTTATTTATTTAATTGAAACACCTTTAAACTTTAAAATTTCACTTTATATCCAGTCCAACACGGTAGCTTGGAAGAAATTTCTTTTTAGCGATAAGGCTGCCTATAATTGTATGTTATATTGTGTCTGTCCCTTTGCTGCTAATATTATAGTGTAAATACAATAAAATAATATTATCTTTAACTTTAAGTGTTAGCTTATGCTTACACATGATAATATTTATTAACAAGAGCATTTATTGATAACTTTTATATTATTACAGGTACTCTATTATTATTATTATTAATCTTAGCCTGTAATGTCCCGCTAATACATTAGACCAAATAGTGTCTCTTCACTTTAATTTAATATAGCTTAATTTTGTGACCACACCCAGTTGAAACACTCTTGCACCCTTGCAATGCAAGTTCAAAATAAACAAATTAAGTACTTAAGTGTTTTCCTTTTCACCACAGGAGACTCTTTACTGTGTTACCTAGTTAAGTTTTGAAACAAAACTCAATAGTAGGTACATATGTAGGTATAACATGGAATAAGCTCACCCAGTTCTTCATGAACAGTTTTCAGCACTGTAAATGCCCCAATAACCGATACCTATAATTATTAGGTACTTATATTATCTTATCTTACTTATCGAAATCATGAAATTATGTAAAAAGTATTTTTCCGCGTGTGAAACATCCCACTTCTGATGTTAACTATTCTTTAAGTCTGGGACAAGTGAAACCATGAACGTAGAATAAACCAAACTGTATTTACTTATTGATATAACAAAGCATATCCCTTTACTCAAACAAAGTATCAAAACATGTAAATCTGTAATATTATTTCCCTAGTCCGTAAAACCGCGCCCGCGGCCGTTGGTTTTTCTTCCAAAGTCCCAGCTGTCCGCTTGGCAGCTGTCTCCCTTGTCTCTGCCGTCGCCTCACGTCCCAAGTGTTGCCAACAATCGTTAACACAGTTATCTTTTTCGCACTTCTAGTATTTAGCAACGATATAACACAATGAAAGCGTGGCCGGGAATCGTCTGCTGGCTGACATCTGTCTACGATGCGTATTAAATGTCAGACAAGCGTCCTTTTTCATTTTTAATAACATAAAGTGTCACAATCCTACTATAATGTTGCTATTTTCGAGTAGAAATCAATGTTGGTTTTGAATTTATTTAAAAAAACGGAGGTCTTCAAATTAATAATACAGTCATAAATATGTTGATAATAATGAATTCTTCAAGTATTTATACATTGGCGTCACGTTAAAAGACTTTGGAATTTAGGACCAAGGCCCATAGTAAAAAAAATATGTCCTTCACAACGTAACAGTGCGTCAGGTCAAGTCAAACTTCATGAAAGGGAAATCCTGTTGATGGTACTGCTCTAAGAAGAAAAGCAGAAAATGCCCTATTGTTGTTCAGACCTTGGACTGTAAAGTGATCGCTATATATGGCGAACATAATCATCTTAAATAAAATAGTTAAATAATAATGAAAAATTATGTAAAGGTCTTAGAATAATTACGCTATAGAAAGATAGTCTTCATACAAGCGCTTTGTCAAAAATGAAGCAATAAACCGATGACGCTGCGCGCATGGCTGTGATCTGCTGTCTCTTTCCAATCTATGAATATGAAAGAGACAGAGTCAATCCTCCTCGCGCTGCGGCAGCCGCTGCTACCGAGACTATAACTTAGATAATCATCAGTGGTCGGAGTAGGTATATTGAATTAAGGTCACTGACATCAAACGTATATGTTAATATGGATACTCCTCCGAGTTTCCGGATTATTATGATAAAAATACCGAAACATCGAAATTATTACATGAAACTAGTTAAAAATGTATCAATACTCTCAACGCTATGCTGCTAGTGGCGTAGATGACCAGAATTTAATAGTAAAAAATGACTGGTGTGTAAAAACCTTGTTGTAGTAAAAGTGTTGGAGTAAAAGCCTAAGCATGTATAAAATGATATAATAATAATATTCATTTCAACACACGACATCCGGCAAACAGGGTCTTTTGTCCTCTTATCTCTATGCTCAACGCATCTGACCAATTAGAATCAAGTATCCAGGATGACTCATTGACTGTTTGTTCGAAAACAATGCGCTCGCACCGACATCCAGACCAAGTGGCTCACTCACTTATTTCGGTTCGTGGAGTGCGCTTATTTTATGTGTTGTGAATATCTTGACTTGACCCTGGCTTGTTTACTGTCTTCTGAAATCTACTTAAAACGACGAATTTGGCTTATAACTACGGACATCGATTTATTACTCTTGGATTGGGCCCATTTGAAGTTGTTTTTGTACGGGTAAGTTTTAATTATTTTCACTATTTAAGAAGGTTTTAGAACTTGGAAACAGTTAAAAAAATCACTTTATAGCAATCATCACAGCGCATGAGAGTCCGGTACGCACACCGCAGGGCTATCACCGCTTCAGTTAAAAAAAACACTTTATATGAAACAGAATTTCATTATCGACTTTACAGTTGTGTATGTATATATTGTAAATTTAAATCATTGTTTTAGGTGAGATATAAATAAATATGGCAAAGGTCAAGGCTGAAACAGTGCAAAAGTGGTTATTGCACTATCCTGAGCTACTTTACGATAACGCTAGTGGCACTATATACTGTACAAAGTGTGAAAGTCATTTGAAAGCTGTGAATAGAGGCAACATTACCAAACACATTGAAGGCGCTGTACATCAAGGAAAATTTAAGAGACCGCAAGAGGAATTTTACTTCGACCTCATTAAGTTCCTGATTCTATGCAATATTCCTTGGTCGCAAACAAAAATCCAGCGTTCAAAGAGTTTTTTCAGAAATATATGTGCAGTACTTGTTGTTGCGTTTGTACCAATCGTAAAGTGGTTGACGAATCACAGTTACGAAAAGTTTATTTGGAGAAGTTTTATAGGAATAAAATCAATTCGATTTATGAAACTAATAAAAATGAGAAACTATGGATATCGCTGGATGAGACAACAGACATTTTTGGTCGATACATAGTCAATTTCCTAATAAAACCATTGCATCCTAGTAATAGTGCAGGCCGGCCTTATTTGATTGCTTGTAAAATGCTAACAGCAGTAAATGGACAAACAATAACACAATTTGTACTGCAATGTCTAGAAAATTTATGGCAAAACACTTTTGAAGCGAAAGTTGACAATATTTTAATGCTTTGCACTGACAGTGTAGCGTACATGCTATCTGCAGGGCGAAATTTAAAACATTACTTACCTGAAATGAAGCATGTGACATGTTTGGCGCACGCTCTTCATCGTGTAAGTGAGCAGATAAGGTCAGAATACAACGATGTTGATATTCTTATATCAAATGTTAAAAAAGTATTTTTAAAGGCTCCTAGTAGGGTAAACATTTTAAAAGAAAAATATCCTGACTTACCGTTGCCTCCGCAACCAGTCATTACCAGATGGGGTACTTGGTTACAGGCAGCATCTTACTACGCTCAACATTTAGATAAAATAAAAGAAGTTTTATCCTGCTTGAGCAGTTCTGATGCTATAGCCATACGAAACGCAAAAAACATTTTGGAAAAACAAAATTTAGAAAATGATTTAAAATATATTGAAGAAAATTACTCTATTATACTACTAGCCCTAAAAGAGTTACAAAAACAAAATTTATCTCTAGCTGATTCACTTTTAGTATTTGATCAAGTAAGGGCTACGCTTAACGAGTGCAATAATGAGAATATAAAAAATAAAATAGAATCAGTTATGGAACGAAATCCAGATTTAGATACAATTAGAGAATACAGCGAGAGTATTGAAAAAAGCGTAGCAAATAATCAGAAACTTTATTTCAAATTCGCTCCATTGACATCTACAGATGTTGAACGATCATTTTCCACTTACAAATGGATCTTAGATGTTAAAAGAAATAGCTTAAAATTAGAAAATATTGAAAAAATTATAGTTATTTATTTTAATTGTATAGAGACAGAAAATCAAAATGTAGAACTTGTAACCGATGAGGATTAAAAATAATTATTTTTAATAAAACTGTAATAATGATTATTTGTATTAACAATAAACAATTTTGTTTGCTTACATATGGTTTTTTATTTTATTACTCTATTTACCAAATTTTTGGAAACTCCGGTACATTCCGGAAGAAATGCATGTCCATGTTATGATATCATGACGCAAGTATCTAAAATCAATATACCTACTCCGACCACTGATAATCACACTGCGTACGTTTATATTTTGACTTAGTTAACTACAAGATACTATGAAATACTGAACGCTTGCCTGTGAAAAGTGATGTTATTACACTTCTATTGTTTTTCAGATGTGTTGTGACACAATTTAACTGAACAAACCGTCATTTTTTTTTTGTTTTCGCGAGACACGTTCGGCGCGCATTGACATTGAACACTACGGAGCGGTCCGGCGTTTGGAGCCATTTCTGGCTCCGATTAAGGTGCTTCAAAATAGGCGCGCGGACTTGGTTTCTATAGCGTTATTATTCTAAGGTAAAGGTATTTAACCCAGATAACCATGAAACTATTTATCATCTCGGATTTTAAAAATACTTTAGTATGTTGTTATTTAAGACCCAAAAGTTTTAGGAAAAATAATGAAAAAATTCAAAGTCATTTGGGAAAGCCGGAAAATGGGCGGTGTTATAACACCTGGTAGGAGGATGCACTATTATACCAAGTACTGAGGGGGTAATAAAAGGGGTTTCAAGAATAAATAAAAAATAAATTAGAATGAAATGTTTCTAACTATTCTGACAATATAAAAAGCCGGAATTTGACACATCACACAACACGTTTGGGACGTAAATAAACAACACATTTCTTACAAATGAAATTGATTTCTTATAGATAACGAAAAGCTGAAAGGAATTCTTTTGCAGAATTAACAAGTTAATGATATGATGCAATCTATGGAATCAAAAAGTTTACCCATGAGTATTCGTAATGGGATAAGGTTCACGCATTTGTTTTTCCTCGTAGGTAGGTCTATAACAAATAACTTGCAACAACTCCAAAAGTAGACAATCATGCTCCTCCGTTATTGTCTATGTAGGTAGATAAAAAGCTTTGTATGCGGCAATATCTAAACAATGACAAAATAAACGAAAAGTACCACTTTTTGCCAAGAATAGAAATTCGGTAAAAGCCTATATTTTAATCTGATTTATAAACCTGCCATATTCTTATAATATTTCTAATAAATCAATTTAAATTTATTTTGATGTAGTGGCTCAACGCTATCTACATTGGACGCAACAGCCACTTCGCTAATTGTCGTTTCATTTACTAAGGCCCAAAAAGCAGATATACAGTTTATTTTTAGTCATTGGCAAGTGGTTAGCAAGGTCTTATTGAATCAAAATACATTTGTACGGAGAAGATTACGCAAACTCCAACTTTTCATCACAAGAATCCTCTGCTGTTATATCCGCATTCGCATTATCAGGGGGCAAAATAGTGATAACACTTGGCAAGATTGTATCATCATCCGCTTTCTTCAATAATTCTGCTATATTTGAGTAAACTGTAACGCTCGCTTTGGTCATACCCTAAAACTACATACATAATATATTAAACGTGGATATTCCTACCAGGTGTTTATAACACCTGTGGTAAATAAAAGGCAAAAAATACAATAATAATGTAATTACCATTGTCAACTAATTTTTGTTTAGATATATAACAGTCATATTATAAGTAATTCGTGAAAAAATTAGGGTGAATTTCACCAAAGTTGTATAAGTCTTATTCTAAGAATAAATCCTTATTTACACGCGTGTAAATGAACTTTACGTTTCACCAACGCCTAACCTAATGATAAAGTCACTACACTAGAGTAAATTCTTATACCGCCAATTTTGGCCGTGTTAGCATGTCACTAATGTCATTTAAAGCAGCCTTCAAATTAATATTGTAAATAAAAAATGCCGCGTCGTTTGAGATTGTTGATTGACGAATCTGATAGCAGTGATGAAGATTATTTTAGGCCCACGCCCGAGATGGTTTAAGGAAATAACAAATTACCTATAGGATTAACAACAACAACATTTTTTTTGATGTCATTGTCAGAAACGTTACGTCAAACAAACAATGTTACGCCAGAAAATAAAAAAGTGTAAAGCGCCTTTGCTCTCGTACGACATGAACTTCAACTATACTTTGGTGGTTAATACGCTCATTCGTTCGATCCGCTTACGTTCGTTCAATAGCACAGAGTAACTATGCGAGAGTAACTTATACTTACATTAGCGTGGTGAAATGAAATACAAGTTATACGTATGATAAATCTAGGTAGTAAATTTATACTCGGGTAGCTATTCCCGTGTAATTTTGATATTGGTGAAATCGGGTCTAAAAAATACAAACATATATTTTGTATTGCTTATCTTTTACCAGACAAAATAAATCAAAATAACTCTGTTGCAATAATATACAATTTATGGATCAAAATAACTGTGTTTGTTAATTATAACTATACATAATCCTACCTTAATAAGCACTAAATGAAACAACCAAAGAAAAACTATGACAATGCCACTTTTTAACAATAATTTGAGGGTAGGTATACATCAATTTAGCGGTGTTATAACACCTGCAGTGCGAACACGGATCTTTTATCGTGACATTAGACGTCAACAAATTGACATCGGCAGTAGGTACTCGAACTGTCAAATTTTATCGTCTAATGTCACTTTATCGGTCGATAAAAGATCCGTGCTCAGGGGACTGGTCGGGGTAAGTGGGTTAAAAGTATAAAGGTTACTTTGTTTCATTTAAAAGAATATATCATTGCTGATGTTTATTATGTAAGCTTCCTTTTGTGATTATATGAACAAGCTCGGCTTGTTATTTTAGATTTTGTCATTATTTTATTAAATAAAATTTGCTATTTTCATAAAATTCTAATAATATTTTAAAGTACCTACATAAAAAACTGTTATGAATATAATGCCAAACTTTTGATATATTAATATTAATTAATAATTCCTTAATACGACTTAGTATTAAAAGTACTTGCAGATAGTTCAAATGTTTGTTATAAAAGTAGCTAAATGTTGAACATGAATTCAATTTAAAACGTTTGTATAGTGGTCTCTTATTTTTTTTCTATAATTCCTTTTTTTCTAATTTTCTACCCAACTCTAATTGCTCAACAGAATAACCACATTCTTACACTTTAATTTTCAAAATGACGGTACTTATATATGTGTTCTGTAAAATTCGATGTTTATTTTTATTAAGCTGTTTTTATCAGTAATGGTAATTTTTATTTCAGTGGAATTTATACCTACTAGGAGGGACAAGTATTCCTTACGCCTCGGTGGCTACACTTTCTTAGTCAAAGGTCAACTCATCATCATCAGCCTATTAACGTCCCACTACTGGGCACAGGCCTCTCACGTGGACAATAGCACGTGGGGATATTGGGCCATAACCCACCACGCTGGCCCAATGCGGGTTGGTGGGTTTTAACGACTGTCATCTTACAACAACAACCGGGACCAACGGCTTAACGTGCCTTCCGAAGCACGGAGGAGCTCGAGATGTTTTTTTAATTTGGTCACCCATCCAGCGACCCGGCATTGCGAAAGTGGCTTAGCGAGCAAGATCGCAAGTCGAACGCGCTAGCCGCTGCGCCATCGAGCTCCTTAGAAGGTCAACTCATCAAAGGGAAAGTCTGTCGCTGGTACTGCTCCAAGATCCAAAGCAAGAAATGCTGCGTTGTCGTGAAAACCCTGGACACGACAGTGATTTCTGTTCGTGGAGAATATTGTCATTGATTATATTCTTAAGACGGTTACCTAATGAAACGCATAACGATTTTCGCCACAAAATGACAATGCATAATGTTGATGGCCATGTCACTTGCCATAAGTCTTTACTTATAGCATAACTTCATAATGCATAACATCAAATGGCCAAAATTTAAAAGGCATAACCATAGTAAGGCATAATTTCAATAAGCGTAAGTAGCAAAAGGCATATATTTTATTTGCCATAATGTTCATACGACATAATATTCAAAAAGCATTATGGCAACAAACATTATGCGTTTCATTGTGTCACCAATACACAGTTATGAGGGCAGCTAGTAATTCTGTTGTCTAATAAGAAATAACCTCGATTATGCTTAAAAAAACTGTGGCTTAGACCCGATTACACCAATATCAAAATTACACGAGAATAGCTACCCGAGTATAAATTTACTACCTAGATTTATCATACGTATAACTTGTATTTCATTTCACCACGCTAATGTAAGAATAAGTTGCTCTCGCATAGTTACTCTGTGCTATTGAACGAACCTATGTGGATCGAACGAATGAGCGTATTAACCACTAAAGTATAGTTGCAGTTTATCTCGTACGAGAGCAAAAGCGCTTGACTCTTTTCTATTTTCTGGCGTAACATTGTTTGTTTGACGTAACGTTTCTGGCGGTGACATCAAAAAAAATATTGTTGTTGTTAATCTTTTTAGCAATTTGTTCTTTCCTTAAACCATCTCGGACGTGGGCCTAAAATAATCTTCATCACTGCTATCAGATTCGTCAATCAACAATCTCAAACGACGCGGCATTTTTTATTTACAATATTAATTTGAAGGCTGCTTTAAATTACATTAGTGACATTATTATCTTATGAATAGAGCTAACACGGCCAAAATTGGCGATATAAGAATTTACTCTAGTGTAGTGACTTTATCATTAGGTTAAGCGTTGGTGAAACGTAAAGTTTATTTACACGCATGTAAATTAGGATTTATTCTTAGAATAAGACTTATACTTCTTTGGTGAAATCCACCCTTAATTGAAATAAGCGTTTTAAAGTATGCTTTCAAGCATACTTTAAAACGCATAATTTAATTTAGCAGACACAATTCAGCAGACGGCTATCAAATTTCTGTTGATGCACCACTAGGCTCATCAGACCACTGTCTGATTCGCAGTACTGTGCTTCTCACAGAAACTTCAAAACCGCACCCAGCGGCTAGCCGTCGAGTCTGGCATTATAGGTCAGCGGACTGGGATGGGATTCGAAATTTCTTTGCGTCCTACCCGTGGCGGCGAGTTTGCTTCTCGCTGGATGATCCTGATGTCGCCGCTGACTCTGTTGTTGATGTAATACTGCAGGGAATGGAACTTTTCATTCTAAACTCTGTGGTTCCCATTGGCGGCAAGTCCCAACCATGGTTTGGTCGTTGCTGCAAAATAGCGTTTCGCCAAAAGCGACAACATTACCAAGCCTGGGCTAATGCGGTGCCATCAAAGGATCCAAACACCAGTGCGCTCAGAAAGAAGTACAACTTTGCCGCCAAGTCCTATGAGAAGGACATTACCAAGGCGAAGTCATCATTCATAGGTAGGCTAGTGCGTCTTCCTTCGGGGACGCGTGCGTTCTGGTCTCTCGCCAAAGCTATCTTAGGGATTTTTTGTCAGCCGTCCCTACCACCATTGCACAAGACCGATGACTGCCTGGCATATACCGCAAAGGACAAAGCCGATCTCTAGGGCTCTCTTTTTGCATCAAACTCGACCTTGGACGATGGGGAAAACTCTCCACCAACCATACCGCATTGCGCTTGTACAATGCCAAACGTTCAGTTCCTACAAAGGTCAGTTCGTAAGGTTTTTTTTTCCCTTGAAATCCATAAGTCAAGTGGGCCTGATGCAGTTTCATCCATTGTGCTTCGGATGTGTGCTCCTAAGTTGGCACCAGTTTTAACGCGCCTTTTCCGGCTCTCTTACGTTACTGGCGTCGTCCCGAACACTATGAAGACAGCCCTTGTCCACCCGATTCCAAAAAAAAGGCGATCGCTCAGATCCGTCCAACTACAGGCCAATAGCAATTACCTCTTTACTCTCCAAAGTAATGGAGTCCATTATAAACCGCCAGCTCTTAGGGTACCTAAAAGAAAACCAGCTACTAAGTGATCGCCAGTATGGTTTTCGTCGCGGTCGTTCGGCTGGTGATCTTTTAGTGTACCTTACTCACTGATGGGCGAAGGCAGTCGAGAGTAAAGGAGAGGCACTGGCAGTTAGCTTGGACGTAGCGAAAGCCTTTGACAGATTATGTGGCACAGGGCTCTGCTCTCTAAACTTCCATCATACGGGCTTCTTGAGAAATTGTGCTCATGGGTTTCCAGCTTTCTTACTGGGCTTAGCATCGAAGTCGCAGTCGACGGTTCGTGCTCCGACATGAAGCCCGTGAATGCTGGAGTCCCGCAGGGGTGTGTGTTGTCCCCTACTCTGTTTCTTCTGCATATCAATGACATGTTGATAGCAACAGTATTCATTGCTATGCGGATGACAGTACTGGGGATAAGCTCTACACCGGGCGAGCTAATATTTCTCTGGAAAGCGTCATTAAGAGCCGGAATAAACTTGTGACTGACACCGAGAATATGTTAAGTCATGTCTCTAATTGGACGACTTAACCTAGTCCTCTTTAACCCCTCCAAAACACAATTTTGCGCATTTACCGCGAAAAAACATCCCTTCGTCGTACCTCTGAACTTTGAGGGAGCTCCCCTTGATACCAATTCGACTATTGGAATCCTTGGCGTTGATATTTGGAGTGATGTTCAGTTTCGTGGTCATTTGGAAGGTAAAGCTAAATTAGCTTCAAAAAAGCTGGGTGTGCTTAATAAAGCAGGTCAATATTTCACGCCGGCCCACCGCTTATATCTGTATAAAGCATAGGTCAGGCCTCATATGGAATACTGCTCCCATCTTTGGGCTGGAGCACCCCAATACCAACTCCTTCCATTTGACCGCATTCAACGCATAGCTGCTCGAATTGTCGACGACGTGGTTATTTCAGGTCGGCTCGATCCACTGACTCTTCGGAGAGACATTGCGTCTCTCTGTATTTTGTACCGTATATATCATGAAGAGTGTTCTGAGGAATTGTTCAGCTTAATCCCTGCCGCAGATTTCCTTCACCGCACTACACGTAATCGACTGTCATTCCATCCACATCACCTTAATGGATGGCGGTCTACTGCTGTACGTTTTTCAAGAAATTTCTTGCCTCAAACTACAGTGTTGTGGAACCAGCTCTTGGCGGCGGTATTTCCGGACCGTTACGACTTAGGGATCTTCAAGAAACGAGCCTTTTTCTTCCTTAAAGGCCGGCAACGCGTCTGCGATTCCTCTGGTTTTGCGGGTGTCTATGGGCGGCGGTGATTACTTTCCATCAAATGACCCGCTTGCTCGTTTGCCTCCTTATGCTATAAAAAAAAGGCTTAATAAAATTATGACAAACAATAATATAGATTTTAACGATTATGGTTTTAATTAATTTGTCTTTCAACAATTCTGCGTTATTTTGTTAGTGTGTAATAAAAAAATTTGCTACAAACTATTATGCTTTTTGAGTTGTATGCCATTGATGTACGTCATTTAAAATTATAGCAATAAACATTATGCGTTTCAGTGTGTCACCCTTGACTTCACGCACAATCAATTTTTTTGTGAGACCGATGATTGGTTTCATTTTGATAGTTTTTATTATAGTTAAAATTTGATTATTGGATTGAAAAATTTAACATATGGTCTTACAACTTACTACACTTGTTGTTGACACAAATATCATTAAAAATAATAGCACGACTAAGTTTTGCTTTGGTTTTCTTATAAATATATTTTAATATTTTTGTTCAATAAAATTGTAATAAAAATATTCTCCGTCCGAAATTGTTTGATTCACCATTCGATTCTTTTAGCTACAAGAAATATATCCCTTAGAGCTTCAAAGCTAAACTCATCGAGGACTTTTTAATTGCAGTGGAGTTTTTACCCACGGATAGGGGTAATTACAAATTGCGCTACGCTGGCCATACTTTTTGGTGCGTCAGGTCAAACTTTATGAAAGGAAAAGCCTGTCGGTGGTACTGCTCTAAGAAGAAAAGCAGAAAATGCCCTATTGTTGTTCAGACCTTGGACTGTGAAGTGATCGCTATTCATGGCGAACATAATCATCTTTAATAAGTTAGTTAAAAATAATGAAAAATTATGTATAGGTATTTAAAAGTATGAAGGTTACTTTGTTTAATTTAAAAGAATATATCATTGCTGATGTTTACTATGTAAGCTTTTTTTTGTATTTACATAATCAAGCTCAGCTTATTTTTTTAGATTTAGTCATTATTTTATTAAATGAAATTAGCTATTTTCACAAAATTCTAATAATATTTAAAGAACCTACATAAAAAGCTGTCATGAATATAATGCCAAACTTTTGATATATTAATATTAATTAATAATTCCTTAGTACGACTTAGTATTAAAAGTACTTGCAGATAGTTCAAATGTTTGTTGTAAAAGTAGCTAAATGTTGAATATGAATTCGATTTCAAACGTGTGTAAAGTGGTCTCTTATTTTGTTTCTATAATTCCTCTTTTTCTAATTTACTACCCAATTCTAATTTCTCAACGGAATAACCACATTTTTACGTTTCAAATTTCAAAATGACGATGATGATGATGATGATGTAACACATTTGGTTGAACAAAATGAATTTTCCCTTGGGAAAAAGACACACAATTGTTATTAAAACAAACGCCCCCCAACCTTTTACGTGTTTCACAATGGTGGAGGTGCCGGCCGTGCGCGAAAAGTTTCCGTTTTTCAGGTGGCACGAAAGCACTGAAAAGAATGGTGAATAAGCTAAGTGTTGAAGAATGAAGAATAGAAAAGAAATTAAGATAACTAAGATAACTTATACCTGAAAGAAAAGGATTTTTTTTTTAAGCAAAATGGATCGCGTACTCACTTGTTTTACGGGTCATTTTGATGAGGCGGTGGAAGAGTTTCTGGAGCAGTTCCAAGCAGTAGCAGTTTATAAGAAGTGCACTAGCTCTGAGGAACGGTTATTGTTGTTGCCAGTATTTTTAAAAGGGTCTGCACTTCACTATTTCCGATCAATAAAATCTTCATGTAAAAGCTTTGAAGAAGTGGTGGATAAATTGAGGGAAGAATTTAAAGTGTGTGATTACTCCGAATTGTTTTATAGTGCGAAACAGGACCAGAAAGGCCTGAGCGAGTATTTCTATAATTTATCGGAGTTGGCTAGCAAAGCAAATATAACCAATGAAGCAACGTTCATTACGCAATTTTTAAAGGGATTAAAGCCTTACTTCACCAATAAACTGGCATATTCTCACTATGCGTGTAAAAGAGACCTCAGGGAGGTTATTTTGCAATTGGAGAAGGTGTATCCACAAGCACGTGAAGAGCAGATGAACTTAGCGCAGAATCCTGCTGCGTTCGTTCACGAGTTTGTTGGTGGGGGAGGTGATCATAGTACGCCCAATCCATTAATCCGCCAATGACGACGGAAGTGCAAGATGTATGCCGCGTTGTACCAGGACCTGCACCTTCAAATAGCTATAATTTACGTTCTAATTTTAGGAAAACGCAGTCGCAGCCGGGTTTTCCACCGCGCCGACAATAAAGAAGGCCAATTGTCGCGACGATGATGTTTTTGAGATGTCGTCTGGTCTTTTGCAAGCGCACACATCTGACGTGAAATTGCAAGCGATGGATGAAGCGAGTCAACAGGTTAGACCTTCTTCTACGTTATTGCCATTATTAGTATTTTCTACAAATGAGGTTAATTCTGTAGCTCTTGTAGACACAGGTGCCATGGTTTCCTGCATCAGTCAAGTTGCCGCGGATGAGATAGGAGTAAAATGTAGAGATATAGAAAATACATGTATTAGTGCGAGTAATGGTAGTAGGTTAAAAGTAGTTGGAAAATGCGATGTAATGTTTTCTTTGAGCGATTTTTTATTTAAACAAGAATTTATAATTATAGCCGACTTAAAGTGTAGTGTAGTTTTAGGTCAGGACTTTTTAATAAAGAATAAAATGTGTATTGATTTTTAAAACAATTGTGTGTCTTTTCCCAAGGGAAAGTTCATTTTGTTCAACCAAATGTGTTGAGCCAAAAAGATGAATCCGCTTTTGTTGCAAGACAGGACTCTGAAAGATGTTCGCTTGTTAGACAAAAGTTAGGAAATATTCAATCTATTCAGCCAAATGTGTTGAGCCAAAAAGATGAATCCGCTTTTGTTGCAAGACAGGATTCGCAATGATCGAGTTTGATTGTTAGACAAAAATAAGGAAATATTCATTTAGTTTATCCAAATGTGTCGAGCCAAATAATATGTAAAGCCGCTATTGTTGCAAGACAGGATTCGGAAAAATCGAGTTCACTTGTTAGACAAAAGTTAGGTAAGTCATCGAATGTTCCATGTCAAACAATTGGTTTAGAAAGTTTGAAGTTAGAACAAAAGTCAGATAGGTCATCGAATGTTCTAAATCAGGCAATTGTTTTAGAAAGTTCTGAGCCGGGCGCGGAAAAGAAAAACATTGATGTGTCAGCAAGTGACAGGCATCAATCAATTGTTGACTTTATTGATTTTCAGAAATTGCGTAATAATGATTACGTATATTTTTTGAAGGCACCAAATAGTGGTGAGTTTTCCTTGCCGGTGGAGGAAAAATGTTTTGTAACTAATGTAGATTTAGGAACGGGTTATCTTAAAACGAAAATTCGATAGAACAGGTAGGTCGTATGAGTAGATTATTTACGAAGGCACTACGTAAGAGTTAGACCGGTATTCTTTAACGTCAATGATTTAGTTTTATTATGTTCCAAGGCGAGTTATTGGCAGATGTGCGAAACTGGCACGTCTTTATCAATGGCATATAGAATCATTGAGCGATAGGAGGTCTAATGTTGGTGGCTTGTAAAGTTCGTTTTTCATACAAATCGCCTAAAGCATTTCATGTCACGATGATGTGTGTTTGTAGCAAAGAGATTAAAATAGTAATAGAGCGGCTATTAGACACTATTTCATACGAAAACTTTGAGCTGGTGCTCAAGTAACGCCATCTAGCGTTGAAAAGCTAAACCTTATATTAAGAATAAGAAAAAGTTTCATCTACCCCACGGTAGGTGTCACTCTGTACTCTGTAGTAAGGATGTTCCGTTAAGAATTCGACGTATCGATAATTTTGATAAAGATTAACCAAAATCGGAAAATAGAAAATATATACATTTGAAAAAGCAAATAACAATTAGGGTAGGAAATAAAAATACCGGTGTTTCAAATTATGGTTTTTTTTATAAGTGTTAAGTTTAATAACTAACAAAAATACAACATAACTAATTAAAAAATAAACATAAACATAACATAACATAAACTCCAAAATAAAATAAATATTTTGTCTATTACAATATAACAATGACAATAACCTATATCCGAACCAGTAACGGATTCTGAATCTATTTTTGACACTCCAAAACAAATAGTACATAAAAAAGTTTTTGAAGGAAACTTTAGATAGAATAAGACTTGCAGATTAAATCTAGAAATTAAATCGTCAAAACAGATACTTAGAGAAAAAAATGCGGATCTTATAAAACAATTGTAACCAGTTTGAAAGAAAAAAATAGTATTGAATATCATACTGAACTTAATTTAATGACCATTGCTTAGACTGTAGAGCTGCATAAATCTTTTTAACGACAAAGGTGCACAAAAAACGCAATTTAGTATAATTAGTACCGCTTCAAAAATTTGCCTTAATTTTGCATTATTATTCCCCAGCTGCATATAAATATGTTAGAGAAACATAAAATAAAGGTAAACCTTCACAGTGACGTAATATCATTTACTGATTTTGTATCTAAACCATTAAAATGTGAAAAATGTACAGACAGCCAAACTACATCACACAAACTTCCGTGTACTGTTTAAAGGTAAGTACCTACATTTTTTTTTGTTACTATCTTACTCTAATTTTCTTAATAATTCTTAACCGAACCCATTTATTCTAAAGCATTTCAATATGTGAGCTGTGTGGTAGCGGCTCTTTATAAAAGAATACTAACGTAATGCCCGCTGTCATCTAGCTGAGCACAATCTATGTATGGGGCGTCTACTCTAGTTTATTGTACCATAATGATTTTGGCCTTGAAAATCAATCTCGTAAATTGTATTACCTACTCCTAAATAATAAAGTAAAATAAATCAAAATTAAAAAAAGAACAATGCTTATGTACCTTGAAACAAAATGAGTTTAGTGAACTTTTGTCTTTTAGACTTCTTCTGAACACTAGGGTCGAACTTTGCAATAAATCGAAGTTTAATATTTGCATATGTTTCTATTATAGATCTTATCAAATACAGTCTGTGATTGAACACCGCTGGGCTCTCAAATTAATGAATGATCAAGCCCTCAAAAACATTCGAATTCAAAAATACTTTTAATACTTTACTTGTGATAAAATCAATATTGTGTTTTGCAGAGACACCTTTACCATCGTTTTCATTTACAAGTTTCCTGATAAACATTTCTGTGGCTTTACATATGTCAAAAACATCTTTGGTGGAAAAACATAACCCACCCATATCTTTTATTGCAATTAATTTATGAAACTTTAATTTTTCGTCTGAAACCAAACTTGACACACACATTTCACATTAAATTTTTCTGGTTAGCACACGAGACACGTAACCAGAAATATATCCAATTATTTGATACGCTCCTACCGACACAGATGTACAATTCCATTTAAAAACTCGCAATAGTTATCTGCTATGAAATCAGTTTGAAATTCCTTCTCTAAAGTGTCGTCTAATTGAAAGTCTTCATTATCAACTACCCTTGTCAAGTAAGTTCTATTGATGGTTTCTACAGAAGAACAAGTGAGTATGGTAAAGTTATCCATTGGAGCACAGTTGCCTGAAAAGGAATCGCGTAATTCTAAATTGGCTAAAATCTTTTTGTATGCTGCCTTGAATTGTTTCACATTTGGGTTGTTGTTATGACCCCCGTGTCTTCTTATACATCCAAAAAACAATTCAAGGTGGTCCTGACTGAGCCTATATGTTGACAAGTATTTAATTTTATTTGTCTTTACTAAACTTTCAAATAACATTTGCAGACTTTGAATGTCGATTAAAAATCCCAAAAAACCAGTTTTGTTAATTGTATCAACCAACCTTTTTTTGATTAATTTTATTATTATTTTATTTGGGAGATTTCTGCGCTTTATTTCCTTCCTTATTTTTATGTACTGTTTTAGAGATAGTATATAATTCTTAGTTAGTTCCAAATAAGCAAAAATGGTGAATTTATTTGAAAGACATAGCGGCTGCTTAAAACCTTACTTTCCATATTTGTTAGTATTCATTATATCAAATAAATCGTTTAAAATAGTAATAAATTTTACAGTACCAGAAACATTATGAAATACGTGTCCTGTTAATAAGTCATTGCAAAGTAATAAGGCTTTAGCTACACTTCTACTTAATAATTCAGTTGCTAATCTCACCTTCATAATTTGGTTTCGGAAAGATATATGTTTACTTGACAATTTGTTAGCAAAATTTAATTGTTCATTTGTTTGTAATTTATTTAAAGAGACCAATAGAGACCATTTTATATGCTCATTTTCTGCATCGTAAAATATCTTTTTATTTTCAAACGTGTTTCTGACCAATTTTATCATGTGGCTAGGGTCAAGGAATATAACAACACTTTCTTGAGTATCTGGGTGTGGAAAATCAGTTTTTAAGTTATTTGGGTCACTTAATTGACATCCCAATATTTCTGCAGTACTCAAATTGGTTGGAGCGCCATCAAAAGTCATACTGACAATGTTCACACCTGACTCGTGACATAAGCTTAAACATTTCTGAATTAAAGCAGCTTTATGTTCAGCTGAAATGCTGTTTATGAAAAAATATCCGACGGGTATTTTCCAATTTTGATCAAGCGACACCACCATGAAAACAAGCGCTTGAGAAGCTATTTCCTCCATATCCCCAAAACCTAAGTTGACAAAACCTTCATTTGTTTTGGTATTCCATAATTTCTGACGTTTAATAGAAATTTCGTCAAAAACTAAAGAACAAATTAATTCTTTTCCCGTTTTCACCCTTTTTAATTTCAGAGCACGAAACGACTCGTTGGTAAAACCGGGCTGCGCATCTACACTGACATACCATCTACGTAATGTTCTCACGTGGGGAAAAGTATTATTAAAACATTTTCTGACATATTTGTATGCGGAGGGTGAGTAATAGTGAAGTGTTAAAGCAAACTTTCGGAAAGACGGACTAAATTTATACCGTGACAATCCTGCCTTTGACGATTTTTTATTTAGTCTATCAAACAGAGCGTGTGTTTCTGCTGTAGCTTTAAGAGAATTTGTCACGTTTTTTTGAAAGTCGAATTTTTTTTCTAATTTACTAATTAAATCTTTCAAGTTTAATATATTTCTTTTTAAATATCATTTTGTTGCCCTATTTTTTTGATTTTAGCCTGGTGGCGTATTTTTTGTTGTTGCAAATGATGAACTTGCTTCTTCAAAGCAATTTTCCTCGGACTGTCGAAAATTGATTCTGAATCAGATACATAAACACTGATAGGTGTAACTCTGCCGCCGTCAGTGTGTGTTTCAATGTCCTGAAATTACAAGAAATTTGTGATTTTAAACCACGTTTGAATGTTAGACAATTGCCGTCTATATGCATTACAATATATTTTACTACGAATAATTGAGAAACCTACAACTTACTTCACTATAAGGTATCGATCCTTTTTTTAAAACTGCTCGACCTGTCTTTCCAAAGTAAATATCATCACTTCTAAAATGTTTAGAGCACAGTTTAGATGCAGCAGATGGTATCCAACTTTCTTCAGCTCGTTCCATTTGCACATATCGCACCCATTTTTCGCGTACTGTATTATTAACTGGCGGGAACCTTCAATAAAACATAATTATTGAAAATAAGTAATTGTTAGAAAAAAACTTCAAATGAAATTCAAAAATTGTAAACAAACACTTTGTGGAACAAAGCTTTTGCAGGATCCCTCGGACATCATCCTAAAATAATAAACTCGAGAGGCAATCTTGGTCAATTCTCTTTTTTTCCGTAAAAGCAGTTTTCATTTTAGAAAATTATTCTGCTTATAACATTAATCGATAAATAAAACGACATCACTTGAACATCACTAACATCACTAAACCATCTACTTCCGCATCCGCAAGTGTGTGACATCCTAAAAGTACTTTTGCTTTTCACCACTAGAGGTCGGCATAGGGCAAAGGTAAATGTTCTTATAAAGGGCTGAGTATTTAGAGAATTAGTTTATGAAGGGTTAAGGAGTTAGTAGTATGGAGGAGTATGATTAGTAGGTTATTTGTAGGTTATTTGATTTATAGGAGTAGTGTAATAGTAGTTTAAGGTTATTTAATAGTTTATTATTTTAATAGTTTGTAGTGAGTTAATAAATTTCTCTCACGATAAGCAATTTCTGGTGTAGAATAGAGTGACTTTTCTTATAAGCATTTGGAATTACTTAGTAGAAGTTCTACCTAAGTAATGGATTGGAAATAGAGGAATTATTTTTTCCTTAAAGTTTAAACAATAATTCCCTAATTCTATAGATTATGAGGGAATATTGTATTGTTGAGTATCAAGTCATAACGTGGGATAGTTGACATGTTTTTGGGGATTCTATTTCTTACCTTGTACTTGAGCCTCTTGAATTCTTGAGAGTTTTAAATATAATGGTGTAGAATAATTCTTCCTACTGATAAGTTGATAGTATCTGCTTTGAGTCTTGTTATGAAGCCTAAGTTTAAGAACGACTATCACACCCTTAGAGAGTTTGAATTTTTCTCTGCATTAACATTAAATATTTTAACATGCAGATTGATAAAGTTAGTTATGTAATTTTTGTTAAGGGTGATGTTTATGAGTCGTGTTAGTTAGTGATTTGGAGGATGATTCGAAATAGGTCTAAAATTTTGACGGGTTTATATGTACCAAGTTATTCGAAGTTCAGTTCTTCGAATAGCTAAATCCAAGTCGGGTTTAGGTTGAATCATTCTTGTATGTATTATTTTTCCCGTTTCCGCTAGGATGTGTAGTGATGTATAGAAATGGGTAGAAATGTAAATTAAAAAAGTTGGAAAAAACAATTTTTGTTTAAAAACAAACAAAAACATATATGTGAAAACTTGTTAGTAGCTAATAGTTTTTTTAAGTTTGATTAGAGCAAATGTTTGTAATAGCTGTAAGTTTTCCTATGAAATAAAATATAATAAAATAAAATTAAATTAAAAAAAAATCCCCAGGTCGGGAGGAATGTAATGTTTATACCATGTTAGGGTGCTGGCTGGTTTAAATTTATAGTATAAAAAACGTAATTTGAAATGACAAGATGTCAAACCGGGAATTGAGGAGAACGATCTGAAGTGCCAACATGGGTAGACTTGACCATGTTGTTTTTATATTTAATTTGTAATAATGTAACTTGTATATAAAGATAATGACGTATACAATAAAAGAAGACGTATACTAAATAAAGGTTGTTGTTATTAAAACAAACGCCCCCCAACCTTTTACGTGTTTCACAGTACTTATACGAGTATGTATTCTGTGTCCTGTAAAATTCAATGTTTATTTTTATTAAGCTGTTTTTGTCAGTAATGGTAATTTTTATTTTAGTGGAATTTATACCCACTAGGAGGGGCAAGTATTCCTTACGCCTCGGTGGCTACACTTTTTGGGTCAAAGGTCAACTCATCAAAGGAAAAGTCTGTCGCTGGTACTGCTCCAAGATCCAAAGCAAGAAGTGCTGCGTTGTCGTGAAAACCCTGGACACGACAGTGATCTCTGTTCGTGGAGAACATTGTCATTGATTATTTTCTTAAGACGGTTACCTAATGAAATGCATAACGATTTTCGCCATAAAATGACAATGCATAATGTTAATGGCCATTGTCACTTGCCATAAGTCTTTACTTAAAGCATAACTTCATAATGCATAACATCTAATGACCAAAATTTAAAAGGCATAACCATAGTAAGGCATGATTTCGATAAGCGTAAGTAGCAAAAGGCATATATTTTATTTGCCATAATGTTCATAAGACATAATATTCAAAAAGCATTATGGCAACAATCATTATGCGTTTCATTGTGTCACCAGTACGTTTTGAGGGCAGCTAATAGATTTTAACGATTATGGTTTTAATTAATAATGTCTTTCAATAATTCTACGTTATTATGTGAGTGTGTAATAAAAAAATGCTCAAGCTATTATGCTTTTCGAGTTGTATGCCATTGATGTATGTAACTTAAAATTATAGCAATAAACATTATGCGTTTCAGTGTGTCACCCTTGACTTCACGCACAATCAATGTTTTTGTGAGACCGATGATTGGTTTCATTTTGATAGTTTTTATTATAAGTAGTAAAATTTTGATTATTGGATTGAAAAATTTAAAATATAGTCTTACAACTTACTACACTTATTGTTGATACACAAACATCATTAAAAATAATAGCACGACTTAGTTTTGCTTTGGTTTTCTTATAAAATTATTTTCATTTTTTTGTTTAATAAAATTGTAATAAAAATATTCTTCATCCGAAATTGTTTGATTCACCATTCAATTATTTTAGCTACAAGAGTTATATACTTTAGAGCTTCAAAAGCTAAACTCATCGAGGACTTTTTAATTGCAGTGGAGTTTTTACCCACGGATAGGGGTAATTACAAATTGCGCTACGCTGGCCATACTTTTTGGTGCATCAGGTCAAACTTTATGAAAGGGAAAGCCTGTCGGTGGTACTGCTCTAAGAAGAAAAGCAGAAAATGCCCTATTGTTGTTCAGACCTTGGACTGTGAAGTGATCGCTATTTATGGCGAACATAATCATCTTTAATAAGTTAGTTAAATAATAATGAAAAATTATGTATAGGTATTTAAAAGTATGAAGATTGTTTAATTTAAAAGAATATTCAATGCTGATGTTTATTATGTAAGTTTCCTTTTGTGTTTACGTGAACCAGCTCGGCTTGTTTTTTTTTAGATTTTGTCATTATTTAATAAATGAAAATTGCAATTTTCACATATTTCTTTGTTTTCATTTATAAATGACTGCCAACTGCCAAGTAGGACAGACAAGCGGATGGCAGACGGGTCACAGACAGATGTAACCTCTCGCTCTCTTATTATAAATTTGCTACACCTAAATCTAAACCTAAATCTAATGCCTTTCACACCTATATGCCTAGCTAGCTTATAATACATACACACATCCTCGCCGCTTTACCTTAACTTAAATTATTATCTAATTCTTAAAACTAATTAACCTAATTTATCTACAATCTAATGGTTGTGTCTGGAGTTTTGTAGAGTGTGTAGCGTTTGTATGAAGATGGAACCTTAGCATAGCTTAATTCTATTTGCAGTGAATTTCAGTCAAGCAATGTAATATTATAATAACTCCTATTTTGGCCAGATCGTCTAGTGAACCCTCCGTTGTTAACCGCATTTAAGTAACTCAAGTTCTTTCGTGAAAGTTTAGTAATTGGCTTATCCCTGTGTTAAATTATTTTCTCCTGACCTAATTACCTACCAGTCTATAAATCATAACATAAATATGTGTAGCCTAGCAATGACTCCGTCTGAACTGTGACCTAAATCCTTCACTGCAGCTACGGGGAAGATTTGTAACCACTCAAAGGTAATTAGATGATAGCTTAGCTTGTAGGTATTATTATTTATTATCAGTAGCATGATACATAAGAAGCCTGGTGCAATTTATGAGCCCCACCACCGCTCCATAGCGTACTGTACATCTCATGGTTTAATTACAGTTCCGTCACATTGGCTTTAACTTTAATTATTAGCTTGTGCCTTTAATTCTTTAACTGAGAATTTACATCTCTCCTCAAATTTAATTTCATTTTACATTATGCACTATGTGTTAGCAATTTAAATTCTTATTATTCCACATAAATCAATAGAGTTTATCTCAAGGCTTGCTATCATCCAAATATCCTTTTCACATTAAGAACTTAATTATTCAATGCAATAACTTATATTCAGTTCCGTAAAGGGTGGATAATTTAATCAAACGCCACTTCAGGCGGTGGCTAAAGTAGAATGCTATTAATTCAGGTAAAACTACTTTTATTTACTCTTAGTATTTATTATACAGGTCTTGTAAAGTTCCAATATAACTACATTGGATTGCTGCATTGGCAGATTATTACATCTTAAGTTTATTAAAGGATGTTTAATTCATTCAATATCCTTGACTTTAGGAAGTGAACTGAAATAGAATACTATCATTTGAAGTAAATTACTTTGGGTTACTCTTAGTGTTCATTATACAAATCTTATAAAGTATAAATACATCTCAAGTTTATTGAAAGATGTTTAATTCATTCAACATCCCTGACTTTTAGGGAGTGAATGTAGTTAATTATTTTTCCATTAACTTCCACCCTCTGTCTCTCAGACTGAGTGGTTAATTTGATAGACTACTAAATCATAGTTAGTATACCTTTAGTAGGTAGTAAATTAGGTAGTTAATTATCACTGTTAATCATTAAATAAATTACATTTAGAAGTTATCTTTTACTCACTTTAATAAGTTTAAATTAGACTGTACTAGGTATTAGTCTGATTGATTAGATTGTTCCCATCAAATATTTCTATGTTTCATATTATTAGAAGTAAGTACTTACATATCTTAAGAGGTCTATTCAAATGATATTAGTAGACCATTGTCAGGCTAATTAGCTGGTTGTTATCAATCAATTATTTCTATGTTTCAGATTATTAGAAGCTCATAGCTTGCAATGTCTTCTTTCAACGACTTATCCTAGGTTCTAAACTGGTTTTAGTTGTATCAGCTTATTTTTGCTAAGGTATCGGATGTAAAACTTTAACACCTTGAAGAGTGTAGCGATATGAGATCGTATTGCATCCCAGGGAAAGCTAAAAAATGCCTGTTTGGTCATTTCAGCATTAGAAATCAAACATCACAGTACGGCTAAGCTTATTTGCTATAACTTTTTAGTATTTTTCTTGTAATAGGAAACCAGTCTAGACTTTTAGGTACTCCAAAGTAATGATCGTACAATATTATCACACTTCTGTTAATTATTTAAAATGAATAATTAATTGGTAACAACTTTAGGAAAACAATTAGAATTTTACCGGCCTGCGGTAACAGATTACTTGCCTAGCTAGGACCCACATCACTTCATCATAATTTTATTTAGCGCCGTAACTTAATTATCCCTACCTTATTAGTCTGAATTAATAACTAACCATATATATATCCGCCTACCTATAGATTCCTACAACTTTCCTCACTTGAAAATGCCTATATTTTGTCGAACTAACAGTCCCTTTTGTGTACCTTGCAAACTAGGCCAAGCCTCATTTAATTTAAATTCGTGGTGTGTGGTGAGAGTCGCATTGCCCCTGAAAGCAACTAACTCCTAAATGTTCTATCAGTCGAGCCAGTATACTCAGTGTGTTATTTTCCTATCACTACACTGTATGTACGGAGGTAGACTCGAGATTGGACTGGGTCATACGTGTCTACCTCCAGCTAAATGGTGTCTGACCTATCTTCAACTTTCACTAGGGAGACAACTGTCTCTCCCCCATTACTCCGTCGAAGATAGTGTATTGTTTAGCGTAATAGTGTAAAACGCCGATCTTATTAAATACAATCAAAGATCATCCAGACCGAAGTCTGTTGAAAGGTACATAGGTTTTTGTTGCCACCGTGATTCGTTTCCGCCGATGTACCCCAGAATACTTCATTCCGTTAACGGATTCGAGTTGCGATCGCAATAGTTTACTTTATTAATCACTTTCAATTTCACAAATCTTAATTAATATCGCAGCTCGAATATCACTTAGCGCACTATCAAAGCTCGGACACTATTTTTCCCGTATGAGTAGTACCGCACTCTTAAGTTGGACCGCACCGCCGATGTCCCAAAATTCAATGTCCGCTAATTTTCCCAAGCATCTTAACTTTCCCGCCACGCGCGCCTAAGATTTGCCCGCGCGAGTCCGCTTTTCTTCCCTTCAACCAATCGCTAGCCGTTTCCCCGATGCCCCCCCGCCTTCGCGTCGCGCCACGTGGAGCTATCATCCGACCTCTCTTTCTGTCTTTTTCTCAACCTCTCGCTCGCTCATTGCCGCTTTCGCCGCGCAATTCTAAAATTTTTCCATAATCTAACCAAATCTCGTCAGATAGCCAATATTACATCTTTGAATATCTAAAAGTAGCCTTCTATTAACAATTCCCTCTCAATAATCATCCACTTAAGCCAATAATCCTGTATTTTGTGAAATTATAAAAAGTTCCGTATTCCGACCATAGATGGCGTCCGCCCGTAGGTGAACCACTTTGCCGACCCCAGAGCAGTCCCCGCGAAACTCAAAATAAAATACGGTCCTAGTCAACCTAGCAACCTTACGCGAAGCCCAAATAAATGACTTCCGCTAGACGCCGCCTATGTCGCAAGGGACGCGCAGAGCAGTCCCCGCGAAATTCAAAATAAAGAAGTCAAACTAGCAACCTTATGCGAAGCTTACGTAAATAACTTCCGCTAGACGCCGCCTATGTCGCAAGGGACGCACAGAGCAGTCCCCGCGAAATTCAAACTAAAGATAAAGCGACCGAGAGAACGAGCGAGAGAAAGAGAAAAGACCACTGACCATTATTCTGAACTAGTTTATTATTCCCTTTTCATGCTTATTATTAATGGTGCTACGCATTAATATTTATTTTAGTGCTACTCCCATGCATTCCTTACTAACGGACGGATACCATTCATTCTGTACCGTTACAGCCGCCCCCGATAGAATTTAAGCAGATAAAGTACCACTCTTATCTGCGGCGAATTATATCTAAACCCTGTACTTAATTAAGTACAAAATAGCACCTCCTTCCTTGCCAACCTCATTGTCATCCTAGCCCTCAAAGATATTCCTACTATTTATAGTTCCTCCCCAAATCCCTAATGACTCCTTCCTCCATAAGCTTTCTTATTGCAAAATAGCCCACACCCCTCATTCTATTCAACTGACACAAAATCATAATTGCATACCCAGTTCTCGTGTTCGAAACGAAATCCCAGTAAACTTAGTCTCGGTAAATATTTCCCAATAACTTAGACATCTACCATTTCTTTAATCATACACAACCTCCGAATAATGATTTGCCTTTTGTTTACCATCATAACAACAAATCATATTATAATATAAATCAATATAACAGTCTCTTGCTCTGTCTACTAACGCCCCCTAGCGAAAACTCTTCAACTCTATGACGATTCCGACGTAAGTTTATAACACCTTCCGAACCATTCAATTATTCTATTCTTTAAATTATTTTCCTAGAATAATTTCAAGTACATCTGTCATCATGGCCTTCTTTTAACTTACGTCTTTTCTTACAACTTGTTTCGCATCTAAATGTTGCAACCTAGGGATCGAACCTGGGATCTTTCGTGGGTGAAGCATCAACCACTTCGCCGTCATGGTCTTTTAGTTCCAACTAGGTTAATGAATAATAATTAATAATTTGAATTAAAACTTTCCTTCATACTTCAACGCTACCAATCTCATCTTAGCTTATATAATTACCTAAGATAACGAAACGTCGGAACAATTGTCTACCTCAGGCAGGAATCGAACCCGCGTCCTCCACAATCCCTAATTAGCTACTTCTTTCAACCGAAACCTATTTTCCTCTCCGCGGATAAGAATTCTTAACCAAACCCCCCATAACAACCAAAACCAGTAGGCATACCATCATCGCCCAAGAGTTATAACTTTATTTTAGATGAGATACATCTAATGTCTAATCCTACAAATAACCGAGATAGAATACTAGACTCGCTTCCGTCCGGTACGCAGTGACACCCACTCACCGTGCATACAAATAGAGGTCTTAACGCCTTACAATAAGGTTGTCGATCGTAAATACTTAGGGAAAACTCATTCACTCTAAGGGGGTACGCATCTCGAAACACGTCCTTGAGTTTTGAACTAGCTACCCCGTAGTTCAGATCTATTAGAAGTTTGTGTGCTATGTATATCTAACTGTCAATGTATGCGTCATCGATAAGTACTTGTTAATACCCCGGTACGCGTTGGACGTTGTATACTAATTGACAAGACGTACTGAGCTTATACGTATAAGCAAATACTTATGCCAAAACCTATCTAGTAACTATGTCTCATCCCTAGTTATTACTATGCACGAAAGACAACATTTAGTCTCATTTGCTAATATATAATACGTCAATATCCCCTTACTTTCCTATACCTTTGAAAAATATCATTTTCTTTTTAAATTAAACAGACCGGTAACTATCTTATCCGCCCCCACAACTCTACTTAACTTCCTACCTTTTATATTACTAATAATCGGTCAAATCGGTAAATAATAAGTCATTAAAGGTGACACTTCGTCTTAGTATTCATGGTAATTAATATCGTAAGTTCCTTCTCGTATTTACTGAATTCCAAACTGCGTGATTCAATAGTGCTAGTTTCTTTTTATTTTTTATTTTTTTATTAGATGATTTTAATTTTACACTCGCACAAGACACATTATTAAGATGGTAATCTCCCGAATGTTTGTAACTCTAATTGGTTACTCATTATGCATTCTACTTTACTTTTCAGCCTTCCGTCCAGATGGTAAAATTCCCCAGCAACACGAGATCCCCTGACCACGCCAAAATGAAATGCCATCAATGGCCTCTGTTTCTGCAGCCTAAGACATTATCTCTCTATAGGTTAGTCAAGTATAATTGTCCTGATTTAGACTTCACAAGACGCCCCCAAAGGAACCACCCTACAGCAGAATTTCCGCAACTTTAAGAAAGGCTAGTTTAGGAAATGAAGCTAAATGGAAACCACTTAATTTTATTGTGTGCTGAGTAATTCCCACTTCTACAGCACAGTTCCGAAACTTCGATTCAATTACTTCACCAGGTAAATTAAAATAAACCCTACACGCTTAACTAAGTTCTATTTGTGCCCAGTGCGACTAAAAATATTCGAACACCCTAAACAAGCTACTTTTACTAATTTAACAGTGCCAATTAAGAATGCTCCCTTGTGTCATCTATAATTTTATTGTGTGCATAGACGACCAAAGACCTCGCTTTCAGCATGCCTTCTTCGTTGGACCCGCTTAGTTAAATACTCTAAACAAAATTCTAGAGTTACAATTGAAAATGTCAAAAGTTCGAATATTATGCAATAGAGAATTTCTCTAACATAGTTACTCCATCTCTTCGCACTATTAAGTCAGGCATATTGCAATTCAAGTATTTATTTTAATTTATAATGACCTATCTTCTCCACCCCTGTTCACATACTTTAGCCATCCCTATCCACAGCTGCGGTTAAGATAATTAGTTAATGAACAAAACATCCTTTATACATTCTATGTTACTACCGCAATCACAAGAAATATTTACTAGAAGGATTATCTATCATACAGCTGACTATAACAAAATGAGTCCCCCTTATCTTTCTCCGTTCCTCTTCTAACGTAGAAGACAACAACAGACAATTAACAATTAATTACTTATAATTTAGAACAACCCTAGGTAAAATGCTACCACAAAACTAGTATAGAACAGAATAATACTAACCGAAGTAAACTTTGGTATTCACACTTGCAAATAAAATATCTTTATCTTTCCGTGACGAATGATTTTGATAACACTATTTCATCAACTCAATGTCCCGGCCTACATATGTGAAAACTGTCAATTAATTAGTTTGTATAAAACAATCTAGATGCAACATGCAGTTCACATTAACTAACAATTTTAAGGTTGTGCCATAACTTCGACAATAACCTACCTTAGCACTAATTTTAATCATCTACAATTACATCATGTACATATTAGATGCCAATAATCTAGATTATTTAAGAATTCTAGCAATTCTAATAAATAACCAACAATATCATCCCACTGTGACAGTCTGCGCTGACCTTCCCACAAGTCAAAACCGCGTTTCATTCGTCCTATCATTTCTAAACCTGTAGACATTTACTTTGTACTAAACAAATTCTTGAGTTAATAATTATTTGCCAATTGTTAAGCAAACCTATTTAATTTCATAATAACAATTTTAATATAGCAGTATTAGAATATTATTATAAATCCCGAACATCTTTATTTATTATAATCAACATTACCGGTTAAAGTATTTGAATGGCCTAGTGCGAACTAGGTTTCAGGTTGCACCTCGGGAAAATAAATTTACTATTGACTCTAAAATCTACTACTAATAAATTTATTATTTTCTTCTGACATACAAAGATAGGTTATGTATGACTCTAGGTCGGGTTTAATAAACTTTGAACTATACCTACCTCCACGATAATCTCGGTTAAATATATATATCCGCAAAACGAAATATGTCCAATACGGCCGATTTTACTAAATTTAAATTATGCTACTAAACAGTACGTGTCCTAAGAACGTCACACATCCGAAACCCATTTCAGTTCTAATGTCTTTACCCATCTAAATTAAAATTTGTACCTGTCGACGCGAGACAACATCTAAATAATTACCTTGTATGATTCGAATTGTGATAGTTGATTTTGTTTTGTAATCTCGATAACGCAATACCAGGGATTTACTTGTTAAGCGGTAAGAGATTTATTCTCAGCTCGCAATATCAGTCGCTTTATTTCCGGCTTGAATGTTTCTGCGGACTATGAGTTTAAAATTATCCTACAACTTAAAATTATGGTATATAAAATCGATCACTGTTTTATAAGTAGCTGGTGTTAACTTTTAAAATGATAAAACGATTTAACTAATGATTATGACGTGACATCCGTCCGCAACTCGCCTTTATAATTGATGTGATAACATACGCTATTGTTATCCCTATAGCGTAACAGTGCTATAACTCGTTAATTTTGCAGTTAAATCTCGACTTCAAGCCAGTCAACTTTTTTTTTTTTTTCTACTATTATTTTTTTTTTCAATTTATTATTCTTTCTTTACTATTGTATTTTTCTTTCGACCCCTATTTTGCTCCCAAGCTCAATTAATATCTACCTTCCACAATTATCCATCATCCGTCAATCTTAGGTATCCTCGAGAAATCGTTCAACGGAGATAGACAATTGTGCAAGGTACCCTTCTTAATAGGCTAATCCAACCCAGTGAATTTAATGATTTATCTATCTCTACCTATCCTAACTAATTAGTCATGGAGTAAAGTCTTTTCTTTTCACCGCTCTCCCGACTTAGATATCTCTAGGTAACTCACAACTGATAATATTAGGTAAGTAGGTATAGTAAGCTGTGCCCAGCGAGCTTTACCTCTGCGTACGTTAACCTCATCTTAAGCTAATAATTATCCTTTATAAATCTTCATAATTAACTATTTATCACGATTTCAACTATTCGGTAAGAAGCAATGATTACCGGTAACGACTACTTACAACGCTGCAAGAGTATTACAATTATACATATTATTATTAGACAGCACCCTTTTACCATCATCCAAAATAAAATCTTTTATTGGTAACCCAACGCCATCTAGCCTCGCTAATAGGTAACCTCCCCACAATAGAGTAGATATTAGATAGTTGTTTCCAGACGGTAACGACTTTTATCGCCTACTAGACGTATTTATCCGTTTACATTATGCATCCCAAACTACGTTGCTTTTAAACCAAAATTCCTACTAGCAATGAATAGTCACATGATTCTATCCCCTACATGACATCCCTGCTACTTGCTATTCCCTATAATCGCGATTTCTCATCAACGCGTGTATTTTGAACCGAAATATTATTTTATGTTACTTTTCCTAGGATTTTATCGAACTAACAAAATGAAGCGGCATTTCCCATGTCATTGCATTCTAATCTACTACGTGATAAGTATTAGGAAAATCTCTTTCAATGTAAAAATCGCAGGTATTAAAAATAACAGGTATGGAAATAACAGGTGATTCCACTTGCTATAACAAAATCACATGATTACGCGTTATGGAAGTTTCCTCTCCGATTGGTTTTATGACGTCATGTTTTATAATCATTCCTAATTCTAGATTGTTTATGGTCTCGCTAAATCATTTGTCTCTATGGTCCAACCATAGACAAAGAACGTTATAGTCCTTGACTAGCCTAAAGTACTCTATGGATTTCAGATGTGAGACTCAAGTACACTATTATAATTTTTTTTTCTCTAACATAACCAACAAAATAAATTATAATACGTGGAATAGCACATCAACTAAAAACCGCAATCGCTCAACGATTATTAGTCAAAATATAATTATTATTAGTTTTATATTATGCTGTTAGCGTCATAACTTTATAATATTGTACAGCATATCGCCGTCCTATAATATAAATTGAATCCAGCAATAATTAAGTTGGTTACCTCTGTCCAATCTCGCCCCCTAGCCTTCCCATCCGACAGCAATAATAATTAAACCGCCCCCTATTCTACAAATCTTTCTAAATCAATAAATGTTGAACTATGTCACCCTATCGACTTTTTACGATCCTAAAAATAACTCAACACAAGGCTGTATGAACCAGTTGCCTATGCCTATATGAAATCTATCACCAGGAATAGAAACAAAACTACAGTTACCATAGCTCCTAACGTCAACAACAAAAATTGGATACCTGGTTTCAGTATTCAAGGAAACAATTACTAAAGGTTTCAGTATTCACAGATAACTCAACAATTTTAAAATTTAATACTCCAGACCCCCGGATAATAACTATATCTATGTACTTCGTGCACTTATGATACTTTGGGAAAACAACAACGCCTAACAGCCGCACGGTACCTGATGCTGGCGAAATCCACCATTAAATAAAGAAGGAAAAGATAATAACTGAAAGGTATTGTATTTCAAATAATACTCATTACATTATTGTTTTATAGTTTTATCTCCTTTGACCTTTAACCTAACCTGAGAATCTTTTTGTTACAGATTTCGTACAACAAAATTTAGCTCCAGCTCTCATTGCGACTGTCTACAATATTGGTCGAACCCGTAATACAAAGTGTATGAATCAACTTTAGAAGATAACAACGTTTATTGTGAAAAGTGTCAAATTATAATTCACCCACTATCAAGAGCCCGTAATACAAAGTGTATGAATCAACTTTAGAAGATAACAACGTTTATTGTGAAAAGTGTCAAATTATAATTCACCCACTATCAAGAGCCCGTAATACAAAGTGTATGAATCAACTTTAGAAGATAACAACGTTTATTGTGAAAAGTGTCAAATTATAATTCTTCAATATCTCTGAATTAATTAATCTTCATTGAATTATTCCCTATTAAGCCAATTCTAAACTCACGCATCGCAACACGACAACAATTTGTGGGAAAAAATCCCACTTCTAAATTAAAGTATTACCGCTTGACTGAAATCTAATACAACTATATTAATGATAATTTATAACTTAACTTTCTAATCCTGGTCATGGCTTACCAAATTGTAACCTCCCCCCCTCTTTATTATAAATTTGCTACACCTAAATCTAAACCTAAATCTAATGCCTTTCACACCTATATGCCTAGCTAGCTTATAATACATACACACATCCTCGCCGCTTTACCTTAACTTAAATTATTATCTAATTCTTAAAACTAATTAACCTAATTTATCTACAATCTAATGGTTGTGTCTGGAGTTTTGTAGAGTGTGTAGCGTTTGTATGAAGATGGAACCTTAGCATAGCTTAATTCTATTTGCAGTGAATTTCAGTCAAGCAATGTAATATTATAATAACTCCTATTTTGGCCAGATCGTCTAGTGAACCCTCCGTTGTTAACCGCATTTAAGTAACTCAAGTTCTTTCGTGAAAGTTTAGTAATTGGCTTATCCCTGTGTTAAATTATTTTCTCCTGACCTAATTACCTACCAGTCTATAAATCATAACATAAATATGTGTAGCCTAGCAATGACTCCGTCTGAACTGTGACCTAAATCCTTCACTGCAGCTACGGGGAAGATTTGTAACCACTCAAAGGTAATTAGATGATAGCTTAGCTTGTAGGTATTATTATTTATTATCAGTAGCATGATACATAAGAAGCCTGGTGCAATTTATGAGCCCCACCACCGCTCCATAGCGTACTGTACATCTCATGGTTTAATTACAGTTCCGTCACATTGGCTTTAACTTTAATTATTAGCTTGTGCCTTTAATTCTTTAACTGAGAATTTACATCTCTCCTCAAATTTAATTTCATTTTACATTATGCACTATGTGTTAGCAATTTAAATTCTTATTATTCCACATAAATCAATAGAGTTTATCTCAAGGCTTGCTATCATCCAAATATCCTTTTCACATTAAGAACTTAATTATTCAATGCAATAACTTATATTCAGTTCCGTAAAGGGTGGATAATTTAATCAAACGCCACTTCAGGCGGTGGCTAAAGTAGAATGCTATTAATTCAGGTAAAACTACTTTTATTTACTCTTAGTATTTATTATACAGGTCTTGTAAAGTTCCAATATAACTACATTGGATTGCTGCATTGGCAGATTATTACATCTTAAGTTTATTAAAGGATGTTTAATTCATTCAATATCCTTGACTTTAGGAAGTGAACTGAAATAGAATACTATCATTTGAAGTAAATTACTTTGGGTTACTCTTAGTGTTCATTATACAAATCTTATAAAGTATAAATACATCTCAAGTTTATTGAAAGATGTTTAATTCATTCAACATCCCTGACTTTTAGGGAGTGAATGTAGTTAATTATTTTTCCATTAACTTCCACCCTCTGTCTCTCAGACTGAGTGGTTAATTTGATAGACTACTAAATCATAGTTAGTATACCTTTAGTAGGTAGTAAATTAGGTAGTTAATTATCACTGTTAATCATTAAATAAATTACATTTAGAAGTTATCTTTTACTCACTTTAATAAGTTTAAATTAGACTGTACTAGGTATTAGTCTGATTGATTAGATTGTTCCCATCAAATATTTCTATGTTTCATATTATTAGAAGTAAGTACTTACATATCTTAAGAGGTCTATTCAAATGATATTAGTAGACCATTGTCAGGCTAATTAGCTGGTTGTTATCAATCAATTATTTCTATGTTTCAGATTATTAGAAGCTCATAGCTTGCAATGTCTTCTTTCAACGACTTATCCTAGGTTCTAAACTGGTTTTAGTTGTATCAGCTTATTTTTGCTAAGGTATCGGATGTAAAACTTTAACACCTTGAAGAGTGTAGCGATATGAGATCGTATTGCATCCCAGGGAAAGCTAAAAAATGCCTGTTTGGTCATTTCAGCATTAGAAATCAAACATCACAGTACGGCTAAGCTTATTTGCTATAACTTTTTAGTATTTTTCTTGTAATAGGAAACCAGTCTAGACTTTTAGGTACTCCAAAGTAATGATCGTACAATATTATCACACTTCTGTTAATTATTTAAAATGAATAATTAATTGGTAACAACTTTAGGAAAACAATTAGAATTTTACCGGCCTGCGGTAACAGATTACTTGCCTAGCTAGGACCCACATCACTTCATCATAATTTTATTTAGCGCCGTAACTTAATTATCCCTACCTTATTAGTCTGAATTAATAACTAACCATATATATATCCGCCTACCTATAGATTCCTACAACTTTCCTCACTTGAAAATGCCTATATTTTGTCGAACTAACAGTCCCTTTTGTGTACCTTGCAAACTAGGCCAAGCCTCATTTAATTTAAATTCGTGGTGTGTGGTGAGAGTCGCATTGCCCCTGAAAGCAACTAACTCCTAAATGTTCTATCAGTCGAGCCAGTATACTCAGTGTGTTATTTTCCTATCACTACACTGTATGTACGGAGGTAGACTCGAGATTGGACTGGGTCATACGTGTCTACCTCCAGCTAAATGGTGTCTGACCTATCTTCAACTTTCACTAGGGAGACAACTGTCTCTCCCCCATTACTCCGTCGAAGATAGTGTATTGTTTAGCGTAATAGTGTAAAACGCCGATCTTATTAAATACAATCAAAGATCATCCAGACCGAAGTCTGTTGAAAGGTACATAGGTTTTTGTTGCCACCGTGATTCGTTTCCGCCGATGTACCCCAGAATACTTCATTCCGTTAACGGATTCGAGTTGCGATCGCAATAGTTTACTTTATTAATCACTTTCAATTTCACAAATCTTAATTAATATCGCAGCTCGAATATCACTTAGCGCACTATCAAAGCTCGGACACTATTTTTCCCGTATGAGTAGTACCGCACTCTTAAGTTGGACCGCACCGCCGATGTCCCAAAATTCAATGTCCGCTAATTTTCCCAAGCATCTTAACTTTCCCGCCACGCGCGCCTAAGATTTGCCCGCGCGAGTCCGCTTTTCTTCCCTTCAACCAATCGCTAGCCGTTTCCCCGATGCCCCCCCGCCTTCGCGTCGCGCCACGTGGAGCTATCATCCGACCTCTCTTTCTGTCTTTTTCTCAACCTCTCGCTCGCTCATTGCCGCTTTCGCCGCGCAATTCTAAAATTTTTCCATAATCTAACCAAATCTCGTCAGATAGCCAATATTACATCTTTGAATATCTAAAAGTAGCCTTCTATTAACAATTCCCTCTCAATAATCATCCACTTAAGCCAATAATCCTGTATTTTGTGAAATTATAAAAAGTTCCGTATTCCGACCATAGATGGCGTCCGCCCGTAGGTGAACCACTTTGCCGACCCCAGAGCAGTCCCCGCGAAACTCAAAATAAAATACGGTCCTAGTCAACCTAGCAACCTTACGCGAAGCCCAAATAAATGACTTCCGCTAGACGCCGCCTATGTCGCAAGGGACGCGCAGAGCAGTCCCCGCGAAATTCAAAATAAAGAAGTCAAACTAGCAACCTTATGCGAAGCTTACGTAAATAACTTCCGCTAGACGCCGCCTATGTCGCAAGGGACGCACAGAGCAGTCCCCGCGAAATTCAAACTAAAGATAAAGCGCTAGACCACTGACCATTATTCTGAACTAGTTTATTATTCCCTTTTCATGCTTATTATTAATGGTGCTACGCATTAATATTTATTTTAGTGCTACTCCCATGCATTCCTTACTAACGGACGGATACCATTCATTCTGTACCGTTACACAGAGCTGGACGCTGGAAATACTTGGATGCAATCAGCACTTATAGGTACAAATTATAGGTTAAGTATGGCTGTCATCTTCTCTGTCTTGTCTCGATAAATAAAATAAAGCACAAATCGGAAGAAAATGGCGATGACGAGCTGAAAACAATGTTAATAATAATAATCATTTATTTCAGGCATCAAAATGTACATAGATGGTAAATTACATTGGCCCATATAATATATACCTTAGAGACTAACATACATAAAGAAAGATGTAATAATAAGTTTTTGTTAGTAAATACCTTAATAACTATGTTAGTACTATTTGATTGGCATTTGCGGTACCAACTCGGTAGCAACAGGATACTTCCATCGGAAACGCCTGTAGACCAGCCTTAGGCCAGAAGTCTTCCTTCATGAAGATGTCCAGCTTTGATGTCGGGATTCGCACCACAAACGCCTTGAAGCTTGAGTTATGGCGCGACTCCAGCTGTCCAATCCTCAAGTTGAAGTTAGACTTCATTCGTATGTACTCTGCTACCTCCAGCTAAGTGGTGGTGTAATGCAGGCAGAACAGGTACACGGCCGTGGTCGGGGTCGCGGCAAGGAGCAGGAAGGCGGGCCCTGTCGGTGCAGTACCGCAACGTTTCTGGTTCGCTCGCTGACGACGTCGCTTCTTGCTCCGAACCTCGACGAAGCCATCCTCGTCTTGGTCCGGGTGTGCGACGTTTCGTAGAGTGGCCTTTGTCACGGCGATAGGTCGCTGCGACCTATTTTTGTATTGGCCGCAACAACAGCGGCGAAATCGCAGCGTCGACAGTTGACGGGCGCACATGTGTTAGGCACATGCGTCGTCATGGTCGGCGATGCAGGCAGCGGGGCGGCGGGCGGTGGCGGCAGGCGCGCGGGGCATAAAGACTGCGCTCGCGGCTGACAGCTGCGCCGACGGCGCTCGGCTTGGCTCGGGTCGTAACGTAGACGGCGCCGTAACTGCTGACTTGCAGCTCGACGACGTAGACGTATCAAGGCAGGCCCCTCGTCAAGTGTTGATATATGAGACCGCGATCGATGACCTACTTACCGCGAGCGATTCGCGTAGAAAATCAACTACCTTGCGCAACAACGGTATTTTCGGATGTCTGAATTTCAGCACCACTTCAGCCAAACTCGCCTTTATAGACACGATGTCCTTCAAGAGGCAGGTGACGTCGACATGATTGAAAGTGACTGGAGGCGGAGGAGTAACTCGGGAAAATTTTTATAGTAAGATTTTCTACAATTTTAAGTGTAATTTGACAGCTCAACAGAGCATAGCTCGACATCAATCTGCTTTTGGCGATGAAACACCATGCAAGACGACTATTTATAGTTGGTTTGCCGAATTCAAGCACGGTAAATCTCAGTGACGAATCTCGCGATGGTCGCCCGCGTCCACCGCTGTGAACAACAAAAATATCGATGCTGTGCACCGTATAATTGAAACAGACAGGCATGTGACCTACCATGAGATTCATGCATCCTTAGACATAGGCATGAGATAAATACAATCAATCCTATACAAACATTTGGGTGTAAGAAAGCTGTGCTCGCAGTCGATCCCACACAATTTGACCGAGGCTCAAAAAACGGACCGCGTCACTTGGTGCATTGCCATGCTTACCAGATTTAACGAAGGTGCGTTAAATTTGGTTGCTTTAGAGCATCCTCGTACTGCGAATAGTGACTGGTACCCGACCATTTGTTTGCCGGAAATTATTGACGAACTCCGTAAAAATAACCGTTAACGCCATCTCATCTTACACCACGACAATGCTAGTTTCCACACGGCCAGACAGACAAACGAATTTTTGAAGGTGAAAAACGTGGAACTTATGTGCCATGCTGCATACATTCCCGACCTGGCACCTTGTGATTTTTTACTGTTCACAAAAATTAAGAACCAATTACGAGGTCAACGATTTTCATCACCAGAAGAGGCTGTCGAAGAGTATGAAAAACACGTTTCTGAATTCACCACGGAGGAGTGGCACAAAAGTTTTCAAAATTGGTCTAATCGAATGAAAAAGTGCATTTACACAAACGGAGAATATTTTAAAAACAATAAATTCATTTTTGACCTTTAATGGTATTTTATTCTTATTTATTCCGGAAACTTTTAGTACGCCCCACGTATATCTTTTATTTTACAACATATTTTATAGACGTTCAATTATGAATAAATTAGACGTTTTGTGGTTTTGTGAGAATCTCATTACGTTTAAATAAAAACAACAAAAAGTGGATATTAATAACTGGGAACGATATAAACGAAGTGGACCTTTCAGAAGAGAAATAGGTCCACATCTAAGATCACCACCATGTTCGTGTTTTAAAAAAGAAATATTTTGTGATAATTCAAAAGATATCCACCTATTTAATACATTAAGAAATGAAAAATACACTACTACGATTTTGTTAAAGTCAGCAGGGGTTTCTTTTAGTTTTAAGGAACCCTAAAACAAAAAGCAAAGACGGTCGTTTGCAATCGTTTTAAAAACGTCTACTTGAGTGAAAGTTATATTACAATCAAAAAATAGTCTACCGATGACTTGTACAACAATAGCTGACCTTAAACGTATAAAACAATAAAAAAAAAAATTTCAAGTACAAGGTTGGAATATGTTTGGCTTTCTAGGGGCGAGTTCTAAATTCTGTTTTGCGCATAGAAGAATTGCAAAAATTTCGGCCTGGTATACAGTTGCAAATTTTCCCATGCTTTGACTATGTTTGAAGTCATTGCTAAAGATACCTGCTCCAGTACCCGACTCCATTTTGGATCCATCGGTGTACCAGATTAGGCTGTTCTTCTCTGGATACGGTGGTCCTTGTTTCCATTCATCCCTAGTTGGGACATATATACTGAATTTCTTTTCGAACATGTACTGAGGGGATATTTTGTTACACCCCATTTCCATGATCCTATCAAGGGAATCATTAGGTTCCCATTTTGTATGTCTGGTCAGTGGCTTAGATGCGTCCCACAGCCCGGCCACCTTAATTCTATGTAGCGCTTTCTTTGCCTCTGTTGCTATGACACTGTGCAGGGGTGAAAGGTCCGTAAGGACCTCCAGAGCTGCCGTTGGTGTGTGTAATCCAACTAAAGCAAGCGTTGGTAAACGTATGAAACTTTGAGGATCTGCGAGTTTGACCAGTATTGTGAAGTTGTAGGTTAATGTCGTCTCCCAGGTCCGGATCGAATGTACGATCCTGGCGCCCATTATTCTTAATTTTATTTCGGTATAACCCCACGGTTCTACGGTTTTACGGTTTTTATACGGTTAATCTGGTTAAACGCTTACTTTAATTTTGTTTATAGACAGGTTTTTTTAATTTTCTTTTCATACTCCGGACGGTACTGGTTTTATCCCAACCACCCACGACCATAGCTCTTACCACTGAAATATTAGCTGGCTGGTTAGGTAATAGGAGGAACACTATATAAAATTTATTTAAAATTAAAATTGTCATAGACCCGCTGGGTCACTTTTGACTTAAAGGACTTTCTGGTGTTTTAGGGTGTGTAAAAGCTTTGTAAGAAGGTTTAGATTGATTTAGACAATCAAATCAAATCAATATATCTTTATTCAGTAAGCATAACACTAGAACGCCCAAACCGTCAAAATGACGGATATCGATTTTTATTTTTTTATTTTCTCCTGAATTATTTGGTGAAATGTGATGAAATTAATTTGCTTTTATTTTTTTTGCTTTAATTATTCTTAAAGATGGTTTAGTAATCTATAAAGGATATTAGTATAAGGTTATAACAAGGTATACCTATAACGCCCAGCGTCAGCGTCAAAATGACGGACTTATAATGTGAGGGTATTTTCAAAATTAATTTTTTAGTCAATGCAAACTACCTTCAGTAAAGAGTTTATAGGTGGATTTTACCATTTTTTATTCATTTGTCATTCGATACGCGTTGTTTCTAAGGTAAAAGAAAAAGCTTCCTAACACTGTGCAGTTTTACAACGACACTAAGTATGGCGTAGACATTTTAAACCAAATGGCAAGAAAATATTCTACCAGAGCCGGGACACGCAGATGGCCAATGCATTTTTTTTATATTTGTCTTTTTTTTACAATATTCCTTATAGTTTACTGTTAAATTGAGTTTCATTTTATAGTTTAAGTTCATTAATCACAGCGCCCGTCCTTTAGACGGACGCTGGACGTTGCAGGTAGCCAAAAATGTTGGGCTTTCTAGTGTTAAATTAAGCATTTTGAATCGTCTAAATTTATTTTTTTATGGATGGATGGATAGGCATAGGAACCCACCCACCCACCCCACCCATTCAGGAAGTCTTTTAGTTGTGGAGAAGAACGGGCACAAGAAACTCCACAGCTTTAAAATAATATAGAAGTAACGACATTTACAAAACAACACGTCGTTACCAAATTATACAATCAGTTATAAAGATAATGGATTAAGAACAATGTAAATAAAATATTATAACCAGGCTGTTTTGTCTTCTAATTATTCCTTGACTGTGTAATAACCTTTCCTAAGTAAACAAGATTTTACATGATTCTTAAACTTATCTAAAGGTAAATCTAGTATAGTACTTGGTATTTTATTATAATAGTGTATACCTTGCCCCAAGAAAGAGCCGAGAACCTTTCGTAACCTAAACAGTGGCATTACTAGTTTTGACTTATTTCTAGTATTGAAATTGTGTACATCACAGTGTTTAGAAAAAGTGTTATTATTGCAACGCACAAAAACTATACAATTATAAATATACTGCGATGCAACAGTAAGAACACCAACTTCCAAATATGTCTCAAAGAAGTTGGCGATCCCAGTCTATAAATGGTTCTTATTGCTCGTTTCTGTAAAATAAACATAGTTTTAACATCAGCCGCTGTTCCCCACAAAAGGACGCCATACAACATGACACTATGAAAATAACTAAAGTAAACAGTCCTAGCAGTTTCAACATCTGTTAGTTGTCTAATTTTTCTAATCGCATATGCTGCTGAACTGAGTTTGCGGGCCAAATTCGATATATGCGGATTCCATTTGAGTTTTGAGTCAAGGGTTATCCCTAGGAAAACTGTCGAGTCTACCAAATCTAATTTAACACCATTCACTTCAGACAATAAATTAAAGGTGACAAAATTATTAGAAAATTTATTTGAAATTCATTTGAAATTGACCCGTCGGGGCAATTTTGACCGATAGTTTTTTTTTGTATTTTTGGCCTAATAAATTAAAATGAGGAATGTAAATGTTAACCACTTAACTTAATATTAAGGAAATATTGTTACTAACCCCCTAACTAAATAGTAATAGTAAATTAAAATGTATATTTTAAATTAATTGTTATTGAACTGAATTTAGGGTGTTATAGGATTGGTTTGGTTCCATGTTATTGTGTTCTTATGGGAATATACTACCTAGCCGTTGAATTTTATGGTTTTATTTTACAACAACCCACTGAAGCTTTCGTTTGGGATTTTCTTCCTTTTCCCCAAGAGGGACGAAGTCTCAAATGTAACAATGGCGCACTCAACGTGTATTTTGGTAAGGGATTGTGGTTTTGTCTTATGCTACAACTTATAAGCCAGAGTACCGATAGCGTTCCAGAACCGTGGGGATTAGTTTTAAGAAAAACCGTCCCGTGTGCAGTGGCACGGAATCCTCCCTTTTTTATAATGAAATTATATTCGTCCTTTTTTACTATTTTTTTAAATATTGATTAAGTGTGTCACCGCGTACACTTTCCAGAATTTTTTTTTGAACGTTATTGACACTAATTTTAAATGAATACAAGTGTTTAATTTTTTAATAGAAGTGTTGATTGTATTTTTATTGTAATACTGTGTTATAGTGGTTTATTACTATTTTCTGTGGATTATAACTGTATACTTAATTTGAAATTTCCAATTGAAGAAGCCAGCTTATATTATTAATATTATTATTGTCTTTATTTAAACATATATCTTAAGATTTTTTTTTACAATTTTATACATAAAAACATATTTACAATATAAATTATTATAAAAAACAAAAAACTTAAGCTAGGTTGCCACCGGCAGCGGATATAGACCCAAGCTATCGGTGGTTAGGGCTGCAGAGTGAGGAACCTCCTCACAATGCGTGCCGTGTCAAGGAGTACTGCCTTCTGTATCTGACCCTTGACCCAACCTTTCAGCTAGAGCCTCTCTAGATGTTGATCGAGGCTCTTAGCTATAAGACCATGTGCCGAAAGGACTATCGGTACAATAATAGTTGAATCCACATCCAACATGGCGGCAACCTCGTGAGCCAAGTCAAGGTTACTTACTTACTGAGCTTTCACGAGGTTCTCGTCATGAGGTATGGTGATATCAATCAATATTGATTGTTGCTGAGATCGGTCGATCACCACGATATCAGGCTTATTAGCGACAATAGTCCTATCCGTGATGATAGAGCGATCCCAGTAGAGCGTTGCATGACCATTTTCAAGAACTGGCGCAGGTGCGTACTTATAGTACGGCACCTCTGATTCAACAAGGCCATATTAAAGAGCAAGTTGCTGGTGAATTATTCTGGCTACTTGGTCGTGTCTGTGCAAATACACTCCGTTAGCAAGATGAGAGCAACCGGAAATAATATGTCGAAGTGATTCGCCTGGACGGCGGCTTGCCCGACAGATGTCGAACGTACCGTCCCTCATAATATATTTCCGGTAGTTATTCGTCTTGATAACTTCATCTTCAATAGCACAGACAAAGCCTTTGGTTTCTCCAAAGAGGTCACCGAATCGTAGCCAGTTCACAGAGGCAGGCAAAGCTACATCAGGCCGAGTTAGAGGCCGATAGTAGCGCCCGTGTAGCACCTTGCTCTTCCATATTATCATGTCCTTGCGATCGAGAGTGCTTAGCACCACTGGTTTGTGCCAGTTTTCTGTTGCTAAGGAGAGCGGCGTAAAGTGTCTATCAACTGACACGACATCCAAATGCATTTCGCACTCACTGTTAAGGAAATAATCTCTAAGACTGCACACTTCATGTTTATGGAGGTCTTTGGCATTTAATAAGCCGCGACCCCCACATTTTCTATCCAAGGCGTCCAATTCGGTCTGAGTCCATCTTAGTATGCCAAAGGAGTATGTGAGCAGAGGCATAACCCAGCCATCAAAAGCACGCGTCTTACTGCCACCCGATAAAAGACTGTTAAGTACTTTTCTTAGGCGTCCGCTACACCCAAATACTGTGACATACCAAGATATTTATATATTTCAACTTCGGAGAGAGATCTGAAGTTAATCATTTCGGAGAGTTGTAAATTGGTTAAATTAACTACTCTCCCACGCTGTACATGCATAACCGTACACTTATCTACACCAAACTCCATCCTGATGGCACTGCTGAAAGTCTCAGTAATTTTCAGCAGTTTCACCAAGTCTTGGCGGTTTGTTGCGAACAACTTATGGTCATCCATGTACAACAAATGCGACATAACTTCACCCCCTCTCCGCAGTCGGCAGCGTAACCTTGAATTTCTCAACAAAGTACTAAAAGAATTCAAAGCTAGGCAAAACCATAAAGGACTCAGACTGTCGCCCTGGAATATGCCACGCTCTATCCTTATAAAATCCTGCGTGGCAGAAACACTATCTTGACATCCTGGTTGACACAAGACCGTGGTTCACTGCCGCATACATGACATCAAAAAGGATTTTAAAGTTATATCAATTTTACATAATTCTAAAATCCTCACCAACCATGAATGCGGCACCGAATCATAGGCCTTCTTATAGTCAATCCAGGCTGTGGAGAGAGTCCCTCTGCCACGCTGAATCTTCTGGCATATGGTCATGTCGATAAGGAGAAGCTCCTTAGTACCACGGGATCAAACCTTACATCCATTCTGAAGTCACGTCCAAAATATTGTTTGCAACAATGTGCGAGTTAATTTTTGTACTCAGAATGGATGCAAGTTGGATTTTTTACCCGAGTCGTTTGTTACCGCATTTGTTTTTTTACCCGAGTCGTTTGTTACCGCATTTGTTTCATTAAATGTGTAACCTAGAGTAGTATTTTTTACCTCGTTGGATAGCTAGAAATGTGTAGTTTTCAATAATTTGCAGACTAAATTAACTAGTATTTTTTTTGAGAAAACATACTTTTTAGTAGACCGTTTTCCAAAAATCCTTATTTATTTTTAATACAACGGCCTGTATTTTATGTATGGATTCCAATTATTGCAATTTTATAATTTGTTATTAAAAACCGGAATGAATAATCTATAAAACAGTAAACAAACTTAAAATCGGAGCATTTGTTTATTTTAAATTATTTTTAGAACGAACAAAATTGGTTTTCTTAAAAAAAACTTAAAATTCAATTGTCACGAAAATGGTTGACTTTTGGATAATATCCATGCCCCCGGTACCCAACCAGTTCACTCGGAACTTGCAGCCGTCCACAATAATAACGCCTTTCCCATTTGAGTTCGTCGAGTATGCTGCCGTGATACCTTAAAAACAATGGTAGGAGTAGCAATCGATTAGAACCCCTCACAACAATTACAGAGATGGTAATGAAATAAAAAAGCATAATTAAATTAAACATAAACATAAAGCAAATCACACAGTGTAGTACTACTGTAGGAAAAGTGTTACTATACGAATATGATCAAACAAAAGAATACTTACGCAAAAAGGCTGGAAGGAATAAATAAATAGCGACTTTACAAAAAGTAGCTCTTTAAAATTTACTAATTTAAAGGTCGTTAATTAAGTGTTGACTAACGATTTTAAATAAGTAATAAAATATTCTAACCTTGGGCATCAATTTTTTTTTAATTCCATAGTTGTTCACATGGAAAATGATAACTTAAAACCAATCGTATGACCCGTAATGCCTATATCTAGTTTGACCTGCGCAGACTCAAAAATTTTTGGTTTATACCTACAAGCTAATTCTGGATGACTTTTACCTAAAGACTACTACGTACTTGAAAAGTGAACGCTTACTAATTTTGAGAGCGAGGCAATATTATTATTTTACAATTATTTTATTTTATTTGTAGTATATATGTTCATATTAAGTACTTACTTAATATGAACATATATATTGTTTTTTAAAGATTACTGTAACACTACACACATTGAAATGAAACAATGTTTACGAATTTACTCTATAGTCCCTGGAATCGCTTTTAGGGTATGTGGTTTAAAAATTAAACGCAAGTAAATTCAAGGGGTAAATATTTATTCATCATCCTAATACACAGACCATAGGGATCACTGGTTTTCGTAGTAGTATGTTACTGTTATCATCGTACCCTATGATAATTAAAATTAATGTTTGTGATCGTTCTTAAAGTAAGTGACGTTGTTGCCGATGGTGTGCACGATGGCCTTGCACCCTAAACGGGAGCACCGCCAGCGAACCTTGCCGTGCATATTCACTCCGTTTTGATGAAACCTATAGCTTCCCACAAGCAGAGCTCTTTTCCCACCAACCTCGACGAATTCTGCCTCTTCAAATCCTGCGGAAGAATAGGAATTAATTTAGTGATACATTGATTTGTACTGAAAAAATATATGGACTTTTAAAGACAACCTTTGGAAGTCCTTATTTGTTATCTTTGGAAAAATACAATAGCGCAGACGATCGCTGCTACTGTTTTCCTATTAAAAAACGATGTCAAAATCAGATCACTTAGACACGACTGAAGGCCACAGCACTAGTTATTATTGTTCAATGACTATAGTATTTGGATCAGGTGAATGGATTGTAGGAATAAAAAAAGTCCTATTTACTAACCACGTCTTTTTTATTTTCTCATTTAATAATTTTTAATTAAATAATAATAATACCAACTAATACTTCATTCTCTAATACAAATCACCACAAATAGAATAAAAATAAGGCTGCTAGTTGCAGTGACATAAAAAAATTAAAAAGGTCGATGTGACATTAACATTTCTCGTCATTACTTCCTCCGAATCGATGTGATCGTGATGCCAACCGGCCACCTGTGCAACCGGCACACCATGCACCTATTGGAGTTAGGTAAGTAATACAAGTAGGCATTGGTAGCCAAAGACAGGGATTCACGAGATCGCGGGTAGCTGCTAGATGCGAGCAGCTTGGACCGGACGTGGTGGAGATCCTTAAAGATAAGGTTATTTGTTAATATTTAAATAGGTTGTTAAATAATTACGAGTATGAACACAAAAATAAGTTCTAGTTTATTAAAACAAGACCCTGTGAACATACTAATACTAAGTACCTAACAATATTGTATACTAATGTATCGTATACAAATTGTACAACAATATTGTATACCTACTCGTATATTGTACAACAATATTGTATACTCGTATATCGTAAACTTTAATATTTTTTAACAAATTTTACACATATCTAAAACGTAAAAGCAATGTTACACCTAAGCATTGCAGTCAAGAAATAGGAGCTTGCTAGTTCCTACTATAGATTCTAGGTAAAGCGCGCTTCTTTGCTCAGTCGCTTTCAGTCATTTCAAATTGTTACGATGCTATCTGTGCACGCTCTCGCCAACTTTTTCTTATTGCTCTTGGTATGTAGTGGTTGATCAATTTTATTTTTCCAGTTTCTTTCTTCTTGTTGTATCTTTCTCTATCTTTTTGCCGCTTTTCTTCCAGTTCAGCTTGAGTCATCTTTTATCTCTTGTTTCGTACTCATGCTCTCTTTTGTTCCTGTAAATCGATATTTCTTCTCTTTCTCCGATAGCTTTCTGTCGGCCTTGCCTACAAGTAACATCAACAACAGCTATGCAAATCATTTCAGAAGAAATAATTTACTCTGTCTTTGTCGAAAAAGATGATAATGTAGTGTAAAGACGTTCTGTAATAATAAAAATCAACATTGAACGTTATTTCAATTATAACTGTAAGCATAGGATAAAATATATAGCATAAAGAAATAAATCATCAAATCTGTAGAAATCTATCACTTCTGTAGAAAGTGATCCACTCAAACGTCCACGGTGACTTTAGTCACCCGGCAAAAATAAGTGCGAAACGTCCACGGTGACTTTAGTCACCCGACAAAAAAAGTGCGAAACGTCCATGGTAAGTTTAGTCACCAGTTTAATAGGTCAAAGCACGTAGTACGTAGGTCCGTGAAAAAATTTGAGGTGGTTCTGTGGTTACTAATTCATCATACAAGTAAAAGAAATCTATATATTGCCACAGAAAATTTCACAGAAAAAAATAATGAAATTGACGAAATTGACAGTTCGCCAAAACGGAATTTTGCAGCGTAAGCGTCTTTAAAAATGTCGAAATACTCTTCTACTTACCATATTTCCTAAATAAGTGCACATCAAAACAATCGCAAACTAATTATCGTTAAAGATTGGATAAGTTTGTTTACATTCGTAGACAGTGACATTGCAACTAATTTTTTTTTCTGACCAAGCGCCATAAACACGGCAACGTTCTTTGATAAGGTTGTTGCGCACTGCACCTAGTTCGTAGTTCCGCAAGAAAATTTGAGGTGGCTGTATGGATATCAATTGATCCGTAGAGCAATTGAAACTATGGCATAGTGTACGAGAACCTTTAGTAAAAAAATAAAATTGTTGACAATTTTGACGGTTTGCCATTTTTTTTGCATAGGATTTTTTTGGTGCTAAAAATGTTGTTATTACTCTTCGTAATCATCCTTCTTCTTAATAATGTGCACATCAAAACAATCGTTATGGTTTTAGCTATCGAACATGGTATGATTCTTTATAGTTTCAAACAGTGACTTCCAAGTAATAATAATTTCTACATGTCGATATATTTTTACGTATTTTTTTTTTTTGTCTTGGAATGTTTATTTTTGTAATTTTTGTAATAGATTTTCGTAATTAACTGTTAATTTATTAAAATACTGCGTTTTCTAAGCATTCCGTACGTATATAAAGTTTTGATATAGCCTGAGTAGTTGTTTAGTTCTAATTTTTTTTGTCAGCTCAGTCAGGGTTCGTATTCTTCTGTACACTCTTCTAGCAGCTCTGAAAACAGCTGGACGCTGGGCGCCATGTTGTATATAGGGGCTCGGACGCTTAAGTGGAGAAGTGACTTCTGTCACTTTTCTATGTTAAGTACAGAAATTACTTCAAAATTGAATTGTGCGTACCTACTTTGTAAGTTAATCTACTATTTTCAATACATTAAGAAACAATGATAGTTTCTTTAAATGCACGTGATCTTAGTGTGACCTTTGTATCGGTAATTGGCCAAAATATGTGCTAATATAAATAATTTAAATTTCTGCCCGAATTGTTTATACTTACTAAGCACTGTCTATCGTTATAAATCGCAATTCAACGAGATTGCGTTCACAATACGTTGCAAGCTACAATAGACAAAGAAACTGTAAGACCGGTTTTAAGATTTGTAATTATAACAAGTCCTACAATAGATGTATTTTAATGTCTGTTTAATAGGTCAAGGATCATAAGACCGCCGGCGGTCGCGAAACAATTGATTTTCAATTGTGTCTGGTTTTACGGTGCTCAAGGGGTTAAACTATAAATTATTTAATAAACAAATAGCAAAACTTTATTTTAATAATAAATAGTAATATTAAATTACTGTAATATATACCTAGATAAAACTTAGCAATAAATTTACATTATTAGTTTTGTATTACTAGTTTCAAAATTATAGTACTACAACATAGGTCCCTTTCTTCTCGCAGGTCGTCCGATATGTCCCAATCACAAATCTCGGCAATAGAACCATTAGATTTTGAAGGTGATCCAACCTTCATAGGCTGCCGTTGGAAGAGATGGAAATGTGCATTAGGAATTTACTAGATGATACGGCAACATTCAAAAAATCATATCAGAAGCCAACTCTCGAAAAACTGTAGAACGACAGCTAAGCGAGTTCCACGATAGACAGGGCACAAATGCAACAACTTCAAGCGTTAATAGAATTGGCACTAAAATGACAAAACGATATCCCAGAAAAGAGGTTGATTCCTGCAGCCGATGTGGCAGTAAAATCATAAAAGTGATAGCGGTTCCTGCCCTGCGATTAATGGTAAATGTTTGAAATGTAGTTTTATAGGACATTTTCAAAACACTGCAGAACAAGTAAAAGCCATAACTCTGTAGACTACATTTTCCACATCGACGATGATGCAACAATTGACTGTCAGGTAGGTGGAGTCAACATCAAAATGCTTATTGATTCCTGTAGTAGATCAAATATTATTAACGATAAAACTTGGGAGCACATGAAGCAATCTAATATTGTGGTCTTCTATCAACAAAAGTCGTCAGACAGAACTTTATTAGCTTATGGTTCCAAAGACCCACTAAAAGTGTTAGGTTAGTTTGATTCACTCATAAAAGTTGGTCCCAAATCGTTGACAACAAAATTCGAGAACAACAACAATATGAACGAATTTTGGCCCTATTATCTGTATCTTTTATTAACAGAAGAAGTAAACTAGCACTGGCAGAGTACAGTAACATAACAAAAATGTGATGCTGATTACGATCAAACAAAAATAAAATGGCAGTTGTACCCCCATAAAAGAATTTATCTTTATCTTCTATGGTCAGAAGAAGTAAACTAATACTCGCAGAGTACTCACAACATAACAAAAATGTGATATTGATCACGATCTAACAAAAATAAAATGGCAGTTGTACCCCCATAAAAATACTTATCTGTATCTTTTATGGTCAGAAGAAGTAAACGAACACTCGCAGAGTACTCACATCACAACATAACAAAAATGTGAATGTTGATCACTATCAAACAAAAATAAAAATAGCAGTTGTTTGTGAAAACTTTATTGTTACGCGCGATAATACAACTGATAACCACTTAGTAGCCGAGGTGCGATAATTACTGGTGTGCACAATTGGATAATATTATCGACCGATGCTTACAAATCGCGTTATTATTCTTTTTTCTCAGTTAATTAACTAAATAAAATACGTTCAAAGCGCTCAGCTTAAATAATATAGACAAACCGGATAAGCAAAGAACTATTTTGCCACATGTAGGTGGATTGCCATTACAAGAGATTTTCTATAATTCACCTTGAGCTCTCGCTAAAGTAACTGAAAGCAATAATGTTACACAATTGCTATCAAAAAACTTGACGAATTTTTCAATCCGGAGCAAAAACTGATATTAAGAAAGACACTTATTGTTTTGATCAATTAAGCAGGAACCAAATGAGAGTTTTGATAAGTTTTAATTAGACTTCGTCAACAAAATATCAAATGCACATTTTCTTCCAAAGAAAAATAAATAATAGAACAAGTTATTGGAAAATGTTTTCCTTCCGAACTGAGAGGGAGATTATTAACGTCAGGAGATTCTGTCCCCTTGGATTAAGTAATTTCGGAAGTCAATGCTTTCGCAATTTAGTCACTTTGAACCACTTGTTCATGAATGAACTTTTTGTAAAATGATTTGAAAATTCGTATACCTATCACAATAGTGACTCAAAATAGGATAAACAAAAAGAAAATTTTCAATGAATATGTTATAAAATAACTATTTATTTTGTATTTTCGAAGTTGGTAGAAAACGAATATTGGTAATTACATCATAACTAAATTAAAAACAGCACATTACCATTAAACGTTTATTATTATCACTCATTATCATCTACTTAATCTAAAGAAAATAATTACTAATTTATCTAACTTGACGCTGGCTAAATGTATTGTTCGCACGAAGCCATTATTTAAGAAAAAAAGAGCTAAAAGCTCTAAGCCTGTACCGCCTGCATGCACCAGGTATGGTACTTAGTCCAAATGAAAGCACAAAATGTGCCCTGGAATGGTTAATGTCGCAAAAAAAAAAATAAGATAAAGATAAACCCAGAGGGTTCGAAAGCATAACTATGAAAACATCATTAAAACTAGTGATGAAACGTGATCACGATCACGATTACAAGTATTGTACCTAATAATCGATGATTATATACGATTATTCGTTTTAGTAATAAATATAACAAATTTTCGATAAATTAACATAAGATTAATTACCATTATAAAAACCAAATAACATTGAAAAAAACTAATAATTAAAATTAGAGTACTTAGGTACTTAACATTTTTGTTAATAATTTTTGTGAAACATAACATTTCTAGCTTTTTGGGCATCAATCTGTTCCGTTTTTCGGTTTGAATTAATTCAGCAGTAGAAAATAACCTCTCCGACGCCACAGACGATGGGGTGATTGAGAGATATTTTTTTACTGTTTTATTAAGCAATATCGTGTAGTTTATTTTTCTTGAGGAAAATAAAATATGTTAGAAATAATCGCTAAATAATTGATAGATTGGACGATTATGATTAATCGTGAAATATCAATTTATCGGCGATTATGATTAATTGAAATCGTAAACTAATTGAAACAACAGAATAAGGCCATTGTTAAAAACCAAGTCAAATCCCCAGGCGAAACTTTAATAGCCTATCGATCCAAAGAACCCATTACAATGATAGGAGCTTTAGAATAGAATAGAATATATTTATTGTTTTAACTGTGTACATTAAGGTCATAAAATATAAAATAGCAGCAACAGTTTTCTCTGTTTCGGAGATACAATAAAAAATAACAATGTAAACTAAATTAAACAATACAAAAAGAAAAACAACCTCATTTTCTATCTGTACAAAATTCACTTAGACTATAATAGCTTGTTTCTAACGGGTGTGAAATGTATGATATAACAACAAATGTCATAACGTCTAGAACATATAATTTCAGATAAAATAATTTTGTTTAATATAATAATCACAAAGTATAATCAACGAAAGATCTAAAAACTTTGTTATACATTCTAAAAGATAAGTTATAATTTTAGAATGTATAACAAAGTGTTCATATAATAACGTTCTCCATAAATAATAAAAGGTATATTATTCTAAACAAATAATACTCATTTAATCGTATATTCGATTTGTATAATAACCTTTAATATAGCAATTAATTTTAATAACATTCTTAAAAACTAACAATCAATTCCTATAAACATGTTTCAAATTGAACACAAAAAATAATCCTTTTAAATAAATTTCTGTGAGTATGTTATATTTAAGCAAGCATGTAAGCAATTTCCAACTTATCACGTGTCTAATAAAAAAAATAACCTCAAAATTTAAGACAATCGCGAAGCGCAGTGCAGCATAGCGATTGTCTTAGGCCCCGCAACCCCTTGAAGTAGGTACAATAGGTTACCAGGGCAATGTTATAAAATCAAATGATGAAATACCAATTAAAACTTATGTCAAGCAAAAGTTATTTCAATTGATAAGTTGATTAAATAAGACTTATTTGAATTGATCTTTATAATAAAAAAAAATATATGAAATGATAAATATAATAAATGATTCATATGTAAAGCGAAATTCAATCAAAGGAATATTATATTAAATGATTTTATATTAAATAACCATTATAATAACCTATTATTATATTAAATAGAATTATGATATTAGTTGTTATATATATTGTTCATTATGTAAAATGAACGTTTTTAAAATGAAAATATATCAAACGTAGTTCTATTAAATGAAGCGCACCCGTTTCTAACAGCCAAGTTTTAAGTTGCTTTTTAAAGGAAATTACTTTTATTGCTTTGAGGTGCCTAGATAATAGGTACCATAGGTTAACTGAGGATAAACGTAACATAGTTAGCAGTCTTTGTAATATCCTGCGATGCAACATTACACAAAATGGATAAAAGATCTTGATAATACTTTACGGCGATTCGGAAATTAGAGGTCGAGATAAAGAAATAAAAGAAAAAAACAAATTAAATGAAGACAGAAAGAGGAGAGCTGTAGATAGAGAGTTACGAATAGGCGAGAAAGTCTATGTGAAGAACTTGACCAAAGAAAATAAATAAGTACCTATCGGAATTTAATCCAACACCTCGTACCGTTATTAATGCTGAAGGAAGCGACATAAATATTAGGAATGGTGAACCGGTCAGGAATTACAGTAGAAATATAGTACATCAAAAGAGAGTTGAAGTTCAATGGAAAGTCGTAAATCAGGTTGAAAGATATTATTATATTATTTGTATAAGTACTCTGTTAATATGAACATACATATTGATTTTTAAAGATTACTGTAACACTACACACATTGAAATGAAACAATGTTTACGAATTTACTCTATAGTCCCTGGAATCGCTTTTAGGGTCTGTGGTTTAAAAATAAAACGCAAGTAAATTCAAGGGGTAAATATTTATTCATCAACATAATACACAGACCATAGGGATCACTGGTTTTGTGGTAGTACGAGTATGTTACCGTTATCATCGTACCCTATGATAATTAAAATGAATGTTTGTGATCGTTCTTAAAGTAAGTGACGTTGTTGCCGATGGTGTGCACGATAGCCTTGCACCCTAAACGGGAGCACCGCCAGCGAACCTTGCCGTGCATAGTCACTCCGTTTTGGCGAAACCTATAGCTTCCCACAAGCAGAGCTCTTTTCCCACCGACCTCGATGAACTCTGCCTCTTCAAATCCTGCGGAAGAATAGGAATTAATTTAGTGATACATTGATTTGTACTGAAAAAATATATGGACTTTTAAAGACAACCTTTGGAAGTACTTATTTGTTATCTTTGGAAAAATACAATAGCGCAGACGATCGCTGCTACTGTTTTCCTATTAAAAAACGATATCAAAATCAGATCACTTAGACACGGCTAAAGACCACAGCACTAGTTATTATTGTTCAATGACTATAGTATTTGGATCAGGTGAATAAGTGCATGGATTGTAGGAAAAAAAAAGTCCTATTTACTAACCACGTCATTTTTATTTTCTCATTTAATAACTTTAAATCATATCATAATACCTACTAATACTTCTTTCTCTAATACAAATCACTACAAATACAATAAAAATAAGGTAGCCAGTTGCACTGACATAAAAAAGTTAAAAAGGTCGATGTGACATTAACATCTTTCGTCATTACTTCCTCCGAATCGATGTGATCGTGATGCCAACCGGCACGCCATGCACCTTGGTTTAATAATATTGCATACCTAATGGAGTTAGGTAAGTAATACAAGTAGGCGTTGGTAGCCAAAGACAGGGATTCGCAAGATCGCGGGTAGCTGCTAGATGCGAGCAGCTTAGACCGGACGTGGTGGAGATCCTTAAAGATAAGGTTGGTTGTTAATATTTAACTAGGTTGTTAAATAATTACGAGTATGAACACAAAAATATGTTCTAGTTTATTAAAACAAGACCCTGTGAACATACTTATACTAAGTATCTAACAATATTGTATATTCGTATATCGTATACAAATTGTACAATAATATTGTATACCTACTCGTATATTGTATAAAAATGATACAACAATATTGTATACTCGTATATCATATACTTTAATATTTTTTAACAAATTGTACACTTATCTAAAACGTTAAAGCAATGTTACACCTAAACATTGCAGTCAAGAAATAAGAGTCAAGAAATAGCTTGTTAGTTCCTACTAGATTCTAGGTAAAGCGCGCTTCTTTGCTCAGCCGCTTTCAGTCATTTCAATTTGTTACGATGCTATCTGTGCACGATTTCGCCAACTTTTTCTTATTGCTCTTGGTATGTAGTAGTTGGTCAATTTTATTTTTCCTGTTTCTTTCTTCTTCTTGTATCTTTCGCTTCGATCGCTTTCCGCCTTGCCTGCAAGTAACATCAACAACAGCTATGCAAATCATTTCAGAAGAAATAATTTACTCTGTCTCTGTCGATAAAGATGATAAAGTAGTGTAAAGACATTCCGCAATAATAAAAATCTATTTTGAACGTTAGTTGAATTATAACTGTGAGTAAAGGATAAAATACATAGCATAACGAAATAAAACTTCTGTCACTTTTCTATGTTGAGTACAGAAATGATTAGTTAAAAGTTAAGAATTTTGAGTTGCATATGGCCTAATTAATAACCCCTTACGCGAACATTCGACAGGACGTGAGTAATCAATCACGTACTGATCGCTTAAAGTAAAGTAATTATTTAATTAATAAAATTATTCTTTAAGGTGTTAGATAAATTTACCATAGTTTAAAAATAAGTTCTATATGAAGATAAAATTTGCAAAGTTACGAGATATTTCAAGCAAACACATATTTTGTGTGTTTTGTGTTTGCCCATACAAGTTGTTGTTGTTGTTGTTGTTGTATCGTCGATTTTTATAATTTTATTTTTCTTATTATGTAATTTTAAATCAAAAACTTTATAACGTATCTACTCACTAATAGTATAGATAATTTATTTAGTCAACCTTCACATAGTTCATCGTTCATTATTATTATTATTAAGTATATAAAAAAAATTTGTCTTTTATTTATTTTATTTTGTCACCATTGTCTCTTTTTTTCACCATATTACATTGTTCTTATTAATTAAACTAGTCACATTTTAACTTTAGAATTTTAAAAAAACCATCTGGCCCAGCGCCGCCAATAGGCAGCACTGGCAGGGTCGCCATGCAATGTGGGGACCGGGAGAAGCGTTGTTGTTGAAGTGAAACGACTGTAGTGTCTTATGTATGATTTAATACGGTTCATCAATTAGCTATGACATGTTTTTTTTTTTTTTTTTTTTTATACTAAGCCCGGCAAATGACCCCACTCCACCTGATGTTAAGTGGAAATGAGGTCCAGGCGCGAGGACAACTGGTGCAGCGTAAGAGACGTAGCATCAGTCATCCTCACTCTGCCGGCCCACAAAGTGCTTCTTCACGCCTCGTTTGAAGGACCCTATGTCATAGGTAGGAGGGAATACGTGTGCTGGTAGACTATTCCATCTTTTGGAAGTGCGGCAAAGAAACGAGTCACCAAATTTCTTTGTGCGAGATGGAATGTTAGAGACTGTAAATTGGTGACTCCGCAGAGCAGCACGCGTACTCCTATGGAGGAAGGGAGAAGGAGGGATGAGGTCAAAGAGTTCTTCAGAGCACTCGCCATGGTATAAACGGTAAAAGACGCTGAGTGACGCAATATCTCTACGCAATTGCAAAGGCTCGAGAGTTTTAGTGACCTCTGCATTGCCGATAATGCGCACAGCGCGGCGCTGCAATCTGTCCAAGGCATCGAGAAGGTACTTTGCGGAGCCGTCCCAAAGGTGAGAGCAATACTCCACGCAAGACCGCACCTGTGTCTTGTATAATAGACACAACTGATCAGGCGTGAAGAATCGCCGCACCTTGTTCAGGACACCGAGTTTACGTGAGGCATTTTTAATCACGGTTTCGATGTAGTCCTTTTGGTTCCGATCGCAGCGGATATCCATACAGAGCATGCTAATACTGCTCTGCAGGCCTAGAGATGTACCCTGAAGAGAGGTAAGGGAAAGGAATGGCGACTTTTTCGCTGTGAACGCGCACACCTGTGTTTTCTTGGCATTGAACTCCACCAGATTATCGGAGCCCCATTTAGAAATGAGGTCCAACATCCGATCGAGCTCAATGACAAGATTTGCTCGCTTTATTTCGGTGTCTACCCGCCCAGCCGTTGGGTGCCCGTTATATCCCCCATGCACTGTGCTATCATCTGCATGGCAATGAATGTTTCCAAGAGGAAGCATGTCATTGATATGCAGAAGGAACAGCGTGGGGGATAGAACGGAGCCTTGAGGAACACCAGCGTTCACTGACATGAACCGCGAAGCGCATCCATCCGAAAGGACACGGATTCTACGCTCATGCAGGAAGCTGGCAATCCAGGTACAGACCTGAGCGGGCAAACCGTATGCCGGGAGCTTGGAGAGAAGAGCTTTGTGCCAGACCCGATCAAAAGCCTTGGCTATGTCAAGGCTAACTGCCAGTGACTCGCCACGCTTGTCAATAGCCTCACCCCAGAGATGTGTGACGTACGCTAGAAGATCACCCGTTGACCGTTTTGGCCGAAACCCATATTGACGATCGTGAATTAGGGAGTGATCTTCTAGGTATCGAATAAGCTGTGTTCAATATTCGTTCTAGGATCTTACACAACACTGAAGTTACGGCTATAGGGCGGTAATTAGTCGGATCTGACCGATCTCCTTTTTTAGGGATCGGTTGCACATTAGCTTCTCTCCAAGATTCCGGCACACAACCCGAAGAGAGCGAGAGACGGTACAGACGCGTTAACACAGGGGACAACTCCGCTGCACACATTTTCAGGACTATTGCTGGGATGCCATCAGGACCGTTAGCTTTCCGGACATCGATTGACTGCATTTCCGCACGGACATCACACTGCCTGATTTTAATATCAGACATTGTGTGGCCACAGTGAGGAATTGAGGGTGGCTGTGCATCACAGTCATCGATCCGGGAGTTAGCCGCAAAGAGTTTGGCCAGGAGATCGACCTTTTCCTGCGGCTTGTGAGCTAAAGTTCCGTCAAGACATCTCAGTGGTGGCAGCGAGGGTTGGCAGAAGTTGGATTGCACGGCTTTGGACAGACGCCAGTAGCTACGGCTGCCTGTAGGATGCGTCAGGAGTTCTTGGCCTACTCGTGCAACGCGCTAGGCATCCGCTCTAATGTAGGCCCTCTTACACGACTTGGTGGCATTATTATAGGCTGCTTTTAGCGAGCGAGTTTCGAGAGCCCCATGAGCTTTACCTCTGATCCAAGCGCGGTATGCCGTCTGTTTGCTCTCAACAGCGCTGGCACACTCGCGATTGAACCAGCGGTTGCGTCTGCCTTTGCTGATGACATAGGAGTGTGGAATATAGTATTCCATTCCTAATACTATCTCATCAGCAACGGCAGTGGCGCTAGCGGTCGGGTCCTTCCCACTAAAGCAGCGCTGCCTCCAAGGGACGGATGCAAAATACTCCCGCATCCCGTCCCAGTCTGCCGACGCGTAGTGCCAAATCTGGCGTTTCGAAACCGCTGTTGGCGGGCGCGATGCCAAGGGCACTGTGCTGGATATCAAGCAGTGATCCGAGGAACCTAAAGGAGCTCGAATCTCCACCCGGTATCCAGCTGGGCGACTCGTCAGCAGAAGGTCGAGTAAGGAGGGCGCATGGCCAACTATGTCTGGGATCCTGGTAGGCTGGTTTACCAGTTGCGTCAGGTCATGCGTGAGAGCGAATGCGTGGGCAGTTCTACCAGCATGGTCTGTTTTGGAGGAACCTAACCACAACTCATGGTGGGCGTTGAAGTCCCCCAAAAACACCAGTTCCGCCGATGGAAACCGCTCCTGCGCATCATCTGCTACCCGACTAAGATGTTCAATTAGTCGAGTTGTCTCCATGTCGCCGTTATGGGATCGGTAGACGCAGACGTAGACACGGCAATGAGAGCCTAAGTCGACGTGTACCACTAGGAGGGAGAAGGAAGGGTCCTCCAGACAGCGCAGACGGCGACAGCAAACATCCGCCCGAACGAATAAGCAAACTCCGGCTTTGGCTTTGAAGGATTCTTCAAGCACAAAGCCGGGATAGTTCAGGTAGGTGGTGTCAGCTGGGCGGATTATTTGCGTCTCCGTCAGGAACAACATTGCTGGCCGTGCCGTCTCAAGATGGTGGTGGACGGCATTGAGGTTTGCATGGAGTCCGCGGATGTTAGCGAACTCCACCTCAAACGGTAAGGTTGTGGTGGAGGTGTGCACCGCTGTAGAACCAGTTTTGTTGTTAGGCGCTGTCATTTTAGTAGTGGAAAGAGAGAGGCGTGAATCGAGAAAATGATGCCGCGATGCGAATGGTCAAAGTGTGGTGGCCTGTTTCCCCAGGAATTTGCCCACAGACGAGTATTATTAACCTGCCGAACGGAAGGGCCCCCGAACCCCCCCGGGAATGGCCGCCGGGACCCCACCTTCCGGTCACCAACCGGCACGACGGACCACCCCGAGATTATGCGTGGCATGGTGAGGCAGCCTCACGAGCTGGTTAGGCTCGCTTGGGCCCCTGTACTGTGCCACGGGCGGCCAGCGGGACAACCGTTTCTACGGGTCTCCCTGGTCGGCAGGTTAACGAAGTCCTCCTGGCACTGGTTTGACGGAAGCCTCCACAGACCAAATACATCGCAGCATCATCCTTTCGAGCTCTGGTTATACGCTGGCTGATCCCGAAACGCGACCGACAAGCAGTCACTTGACGGGTTTTACACCATGCGTACGGTGGTCACCAACCAGACGGGTCAAGCCCTACCACCAGTGGAGCATATCATCGCTCGAAAGAGTCCGTTAGTCGCTTCTTACGACACCCACCGGACGGAGAGAGGGGCGGCGATTGGTATTCTTTCTCCGTCACCGCACGGATAAAATGCAAAGGTGCGGTGAGTCATACACTACAATGTAATTTTAAATCAAAAACTTTATAACGTATCTACTCACTAACAGTATTATCCATCATCGCTGGTATTATCATGAAATTTTTAATCCTTCGTAAGATCACAGGTAGACCGCAATCTTTAGTCTTATCCATAGAACAAACGCAAGTAGATTTGTATTAACTTTAATTAAAATGTATTTAATAATTTAATTAACATAATTACACACGCTCTGTTAGGGCTCTGACACACAAGCGGCACGTTAACGACGGGAGTTACTGCAGTTGCCTTCACACCTGTTGACTTGCAGCTATTTACTTGTCAGCAAACTGCCGTTCTTAAGTAAGAATGCTTAATTTACCTAGTTAAGACCAGCACATGATATTCAATGACGACCGGTTCTAATTCATTACCGAGTAGCTCTTTCTCTCAGTAGTATGATTGTTCCTATAGTAAACTATCTCGTTGTCGCATGTGTGGACGACCGCTTTGCAACCTAATCGGTCGTGGCTGGTGCACCTCCAACGCTGCTTGTCGGCATTGCCACCGTTCGAGCGGAACTTGAAGCCTTCCAATACTAATATGTTCTTCCCTCTCTTGTTCTGCAGCACCAACGCTCCTGTAGCATCAAAAATACTCGAAATGAAAGATTGCACAAAGTTTTGTTAAAAAATGATTTTCTAAAAATTATAATAGCAAACGTTTTTTTAATCAGAAAAGGAAACATCGATTTTTTTATAAATTGCTTAAGGCACAATTTGGCGACTACAAACTGCAACTGCAGAAAGCAATAATGCTTAGATGTATCTAAAAGCACTATACAAACTCCACAGACTTTACAAAAACTGTATTCCAATCAAGCTTAGGAATTATTCTTTATTTATTTTTTTATTTACGTAAGCTTTAGAATAATGATCGACCGTAAAAATCAACATCGACTTCACTTGAGGAGCTCGGCTGCTGACACTAATTGCCTTATTTGTTCAGTTCAGTGTGATAATATAAAATCCAAAAAACTATTATGTTTTAGATTTTAGTAATACATATATAGTTTTTATTAGTTTTATAATTTTTAATGAGGTATGTGATATCGTGTTTTACACATAATTCCATCCCTGAACTTGTGTTGCAGGGAGAATATTGTACAAATGTATTAGACCGCCCCGTAACAGCAGCATAACGTAAAAGGGTAACCCCCGAAATTTCTCAATCCGGGCGAAATCTGTTCATCTGACTTTCTGAGTCATTGGTTTCCCTGTCGAATTTGGTAAGTGCTTGTAAATACTTACTCATCTATGTAAACATAAAATTTCGATATGTTTTTAAAAATCTAAACAATTGAACATCAACAAAAACATCTGAATTTTTATAAGATATTATCGGCGTCCAACTAGATCGACAGGCGACTTGGTAAAGGTCTCCGGAAACCGCTGGATGATGGTAGTAACGAGCAGTCGGTCGTTGTGGATATCTAATGTAGCACTTGTCTAGCAGTGGACGTCTTTCGGCTGAGATGCTGATGATGATGGTGATGATAATAATCAAATTATACATTGAATTGATGGTTGTTCTTATAGTATACGACCTCGTCGTCGACTGTATGTACAACAGCTTTGCAAGCAAAGCGCGCGTGCGAGGCGCACCGCCATCTCGTCTTGCCCCCGACGACGACGGGACCGTTGACGCGGAACCGGAAGCCTTCCAGAAACAATTTGGTCCGCCCATTCTTGTCTTGCTCGATGACCACTGTTAAATCTGAGATAAAAAATTACATGGCGTAACAGTCGTAACAAAAAAACGATGACAGTAAATTATTTAAACAACCACTTTTTTAAGAAAAAACATATTGAGCTCTTCACTTTCACCATCATTCCGAATGTAGGAGCGCACATGACCCACAGCCATCGAGTAACTGGCTATTGAATCTCTAACTTTCTGACGGCGCTAACATTGTTGCTATAATAGATTGATATTAAGGTAAAGATAGTAAAGTGGTTTAAGAAAAACACAAAATATTTAATAATCAAATAATTTACAGTCATTAATAAGCAGATGGGATCTAAACAAACAGACATGGACGTAAAATTCTAATCCATAATAATCATAAATAAAACATTAAATATGTTTGTCATCTGCAAATTTATCAGATGTATTACTACGAAATAGTGCTATTATTATTATAGGAACTGACAAGAACTTATTCAAATACCTATAAGCAGTTTCAAGATAAAATTAATAAATGTAGAATTTTATATCTCCTGTTAAAATACACTATTCAGGTGTGCCTCATCTCTTCCCTTGGGTGTCGTAATAGGTGACTAACGGGGCAAAGATCCAACAGCATAGAGCGGCGATGGGCTCACCACCTGTTACGCTGAGCACATGTGCAGATATCATTTGGTGAAACATGTACTGTGGCAGTGGACTGCTTTTGCGGTCCTCATTGCCTGGTCTCTAACCTTAGCATTTATTAGGTACATGATTATTCACGACCAATCTTTCGGGGGTAATAGTCGTGAATACGTAATATTTTATATATAAGCTGATAAATCGTATAACAATAAAGTGGTATGTTGGCTTTTATAGTAAACGACTTCATCGTCAATGGTGTGGACCGCTGCCCTGCAGCTATAGCGGGCGTAAGTGGTGCACCGCCTTCTTATCTTGCCCCCGGCTGCTGGGCCGTTTGTGCGATACCTGTATCCTTCCAGCAACAATAACTTTTTCCCCTTTTCACAATTTCCACGTGCAAGTCTTTAAGGAAATGACACCAAAATCATAAACATTTTCGTACATACATTGAAACGGGAGAAGATTCGTAAAATGTGCTTAATTTTGTTGCTTAGTGTTCGCAATCATTTCAGAAAATAATATCTTACATACCATTACACCAACATTAATCAGTTTTGCTAAGTGAACAATTATTATTGTGGTAGGTACTTACATATTTTGTTGAAAGAAACTATAAATTAAGTATGAAAAGTCTGATTAAATAATAAGGTTACTTAAGAAAATTTATTGTATTGTATCGAAGTCGTGTGATCGTTCCTATAGTAAACGCATCTATCGTAAACCGTATGCACTGTGGCCTTGCAGCTAAAGCGGGCGTGGGTAGTGCACCGCCATCTCATCTTGTTCCCGGCTTGACCATTCGGGCGAAATCGGAGGCCGTCCAGAAGCAATAACTTTTTTCCAAATATGTTTTCAATTATTTCCATGTGAATATCTAAAACAAAAAATCGCACCTCGTTAGCAATTAAAAACATGTACAGTAATTAACTCAAACATACGATTACTTTTACAAAGTGAACAATAAAATATAATAGGCATTTCTTCTAGAGCACCATAAAATAGAACCATAAAATGAAAAACAAGAGTATTTTATTAACTCCTTTAAAAAATTAAAATAAGATAACAAGAAAATTGTTGATTGAGACTGAAGAATGTCATCTGAAGAATGACACTTACTGACTGATTTATCAACGCCCGGCCCAAACATTAAAACCTAGAGACACATAATACCTATTATGTTTGCCAAATGTGGGTTGGTGTTCATAAATCCAGGTTGCATTGGATGAATCCGAAGCATTTCCCTACTTGGGAATTAAACGCATAGGTCTGGGAAAACTGGGAACTTCACTGCGACGAAGCACGAAGCAGAACAACTGAGCGAGAAACTAATTAATTAATCCTATTAAGTCCTAAACTGATATCAAAATCAAATCGTCTTACAAAGAAGTTGTATGACTATAATTAAATTTCTCGTAGTACCTACAAGACCTCGTCGCAGACCGTGTGTACCACACTGCCTTGTATAGGGCGTGAGTGATCTTGCTACTCACGGGCTCTTCTCTTTGATATAACAATCTTACCCAGAACCTCAGGATCCAGGGCTTTGCCACTCCTTCCCTAGGCATTAAAAAACCTCTAATATTGAAACCCTAGTGCTGTGCTAGTGGCGGCTCATTAATGGAATACTACCGCCTCTTCTTTTCCCTTAGGTATTCTAAAAGGCTACTAATGGACCAGACTGCACATACATTCAACAGCATAAAGCGGCGATGGGCACACCATGTGTCCAGCTGAGCAAATGTGCAGTCATCACTTGGTGAAACGTGGACTTTGGCAGTGGACTACTTTGCGGTTGTTATTGCCATTGGCTCTGACTAACCCTTTGGGGATAATGGTCGTCGTTATATGTACATACATATGTATCTTACAAATAAGTTATATGACTATTCTTATAATACAACACTATCACCTTGCAGCAGTATTTTATATTATTCTACAACGGGTAAGCGCTTGGCCTTCATCTCACCTGATGGTAGGTAAGTGACGATAAGGCCGGACGTGGAAGCGCGCTTCATCCGGAATCCTCAGCCACTGAGGAACTGACTATCATATCTCAAACTGTTGGAACACAACAATTCTATAAACATCGTTGTTATCGCGACAGACTAAGATAAGAAAGATGGTGGTAGCTAGCCAGGTAGACTTAACAGCCTTAACAGTATCGAGCGTGAGACGCTCCTTACCTTATCATGCTCCCAACAACTCTTTTGTTTTAATGAAATAATTGAAACCAGCACCTCAGGATCTAAAGCATTGTCCCACAGTCACCATTAAGTTTAGAAATACCCCTAGTACTTCCATAGAAATCAACTCATCATAGAAATAAGTTATATGACTGTTCTTATAGTACACGACCTCGTTGCAGACCATGTGCACTATTGCCTTGAAACATATCCATTTATAATAAGGTACTTTCGCTATTGAATTCAATAAAATAATTTATTTCAGGCAGAGCCTATAATGTTGTTAGTAACAATCTCTTATGACTAGTTAGATTCAACAAAGCAAAATAATACATTAACCATAAACTAAATCAGATCAAACTAGCTATGTCGTTTAGCACTGTTGATCAAGTAAGTATGTCGTGTGATCGCTCATATATAGTAAGCGCATTTATCGTAAACCGTATGGACTGTGGCATTGTCCACCGCCATCGCATCTTGCCCCACTTTGCTTGACCGTTAAAGCGAAAACAGAGGCCGTTTAGAAACAATAACTTTCTTCCAGACTTGTTTTCAACGATTTCCATACAAATACCTAAAATTATTTATATGAAAAACCGGGATTTTTACCATGTCTGAGTTATTGGTTTTGAGTCCCCGATATTTCGGCGCAGTTGCATGCACCATGATCACGGAGTAACTGCAGCTAATGCGGGTGGATGTTAGAACTGCGCCGAAATATCGGGGACTCAAAACCAATAACTCAGACATGGTAAAAATCCCGTTTTTTCATATAAATAATTGCAGTGACCATAAAAGTTTAAAATGTTAAATACCTAAAACATACAATCGCATCGCATTACTCAAACATACGATTACTTTTACAAAGTGAACAATAAAACAATAAAAGTAGTAGGCATTTCCAAAGCACCATATAATTAAAAGCTAAAAAACAATAGTCTTACAAAACTCATTTAAACATATCAGCTAAAAAGTCGGGGATTTCCTCAGACTTGGTGTGTTCATCATAGAAGAGGACGATCTGGTCGTTGACAGTGTGTAGCCTGGCCTTGCAGCTGAACTTCTCGTGTGTCGCACATCGCCAGATCACCTTGCCCCCGGTGTTTTTGTTCACTCTATATTTGTTGCCATTGAGTAACAGAAACCGACTACCCCTGGAGTTCGTATAGGATTGAAATTGCAGATCTGAGATAGAGAAGAAAAATATGCATATAATTTTATATTGTTTGATAAAACTACTACATACTCGCACTTGCACCTATTAAGAAAACCTATCCTATTAAGCGCACTGTCATCGGAAACGATAAATAATTATGTGTAATGAAATGTCCGCATCATCACAAATAAATTAAAATATTCTTATATTAAATAAAGACAAAAAAATAAATACGACTACGTGTGGGCGTGGTTCAAAATTAAATAAAATAAGTTTACGTCATTTGAAAAAATACCATTTATTATCATTATTTGTGCAACGTTGTTATAATATATTATGCACACTTGACTGTACTGACTCTGCACTAATTATTTTAAATCGACGATCTATGGGTGGGTGATTATGGTTATCTGTAACAAGGATCACGTCAGCTTCGTACGTATGAACTCTTGCCGAGCACGACCGGGTCGAACAGCGCCATCTGGTTTTACCACTAGACACACAGTTTCTTGCGTATGTATATCCATTGATCATTAAAAGTTTGAAACCTCTGTTTGTCACAACTATTCGAGCTGTAAGTGAGAAAAATGTAAATTAGTTACGGTAAAAAGTGTTAAAAAAACTAAGAAACGAAATTGACATTGAAAATAGAACTAGATAATCTTGCCTCACATTAATTGTAATGAGTCACGAACCCGACCTTTCGAAATCGTGCAACTGTTTTCCCAATTGCGCTACCGACAAATAGGTATTTAGATGTTTTCAAATGTTATAAACCTAGCAATGTGTTATCAATGTTAATTACATCTTGACTATTCGAAATAAATATTTTTATTATACTATCAGTTACAGGCTTCCAAGAAGGTGGACCGAAGATCTGGTGAAGGTTGCGGGTCAAGCTGGATGCGAGCAGCACAAGACCGGTCGTGGTGGAGATCCTTAAGACCTATGTCCAACAGTGGACGTAATTCGTCTGATCACGACGATGAAACAATATGTAATAGCTGTATTATTTTAAATGGCTAATATTATATTTTTATCAATAGCTGAAATAGCGCTTGAAATAAGGCATCTTGCCTTAGGGCGTTATTTGCATTTTCAATAGCACATTGAACACCAACAATTCAAAAAGTAGAAAACAAATGCTCTTGCAAAAATGACTCGTGACTGGTTTTACAATAGTGAATTATTGAAGTAGTAAATACGGTATACTCAATTTTTTTTTGATAGAAATATAGAAATAACCTCAATTAATTGTTTAAACTTCATTTTTTTTAAATTTTGACACTGTCGCGCACACTCAAAAAGATACTTTAATTAGGTACTTTTATTCTAAAAACTTTCTTTCTCTTGCATTAGCTTTCTCTCGTTGACGCAAATAAGTCAAACTGTAATCGTTTATTTGCTTTTCGGGTGTTTTTTTCCTTTTCACTCTGTCGCGAAACTCCACGTTTGCTGTAATTAAATGATAAAGATTAGATAATAGTTAACATTAAAAACCACGCCATGGGCCACCACTGCCAATGAACCTATGGTATGGAAATAAACCCATTACTTTTCATATAATACATTCAAAACAGAAATCTCCGTATTATTTTGGTTTCCATGCACTCCTTTTGATTATAACACTATTTATTGGAGGACCAATCTTACTGGTGAAATGTTTTGTCATGTAGAGAGGATGGATGAAAAACCGACAGAAAAGGCAAGGGTAAATATAAATAAATATATTCGTTTACGCTCACACCAATTTTATTATCAAGCCCAAGATAAGCTTCTTTTGAAACTCGTTAATATGTTGAAACTAGATAAAGGATAAATATGCATAAACATATACACAATACAATACAAGTTAGAAAAACATCCCCTCTCCTTATTCATTAAGTTTTATTTGTACTGGCACCTCGAGACCAACCGTTAGGTTATGCAAGAAGTGCCAGACGTTCCTCCCTGCGCCAGTAAAATACTCGCGCAGGAGACCATCTTGACGCCAAATCAGTGCCCGCCGAAGCGCGCTCTTCATTCGGTACTCATAAGACTAGTGTCTCGGGAGGGTTACCTATTGAAACGCATAAAGTTTTTCGCCATAAACTGACAATGCATCATGTTAATGGCCATAATCGTCACTTGCCATATGTTTGTATAGCATAACTTTATAACGCATAACATGAATGGCCAAAATTGAAAAGGCATAATCAAAAGGCATAATTTTGATAAGCATAAGTAACAAAAGGCATATTTTTAATTTGCCATAATTTTCAGAAGACATAATATTCATAAAGCATACATGCAATAAGAATAACTAACAAAATCAAATAAACAAATAATACAATTATGCGTTTTAAAGTATGCTTAATAAAAATATGACAAACAATAATATAGATTTTAATGATTATGGTTTTTATTAATATGTCTTTCAACGATTCTGCGCTATTATGTTTATGCATATTAAAAATTTGCTACAAGCTATTATGCTTTTTGAATTGTATGCCATATGATGTATGTCAATTAAAATTGAGGCAAAATACATTCTGCGTTTCAATGTGTCACCGTCTCGGGAGAGCTGTCAAGCACGCTCACTTCTCGTTGCACAAAGGGCACAAATCGCAGTTGCCACTGCTCGGTTTTCTCTAAATTGACCCGACCGGGAATTGAACCCGGGGACCTCAGAGATGGTGCGACGCCAGATCCAGCGCGTTTACCACTCGACCACGGAGGTCGTCGGATAGGAACGAATATGATATTTGGAAGGGGAATACTTCGGAATACAGAATCGCTTCCGGTACTTTTAAATTAAAAACCTCTCGAGATTTTCCATGCTTCGGAAGGCACGTAAGATGGCAGTCTTTATACCCACCAGCCCGCATCGGGCCAGCGTGGTGGGTTATGGCCCGATCGCCCCATGCGCAGTATATCACGTGGCAGGCATGTGCGCAGTGGGACGATTGTAGGCGGATAATGATGACGATAACACCTATTACCAAATATGTGTAACCCCATCGCGTCTAATCTGCAGTAGGGGCATAGCAACTTTTGTTATGTTCTTCATTCATGCTGGTGACGACTCCATGCACCATATAGTAATATGCCTTGCAGCCGCGTTTTGTGCACCTCCATCTGATCCTACGTGCACCCTCGACTTGCTTGTAAAACTTCTTAGACTTATACAACATCTGTTGTCTCCCAGACGACGAACGAAAAAATAAGGCGTCTGAAACAAAACACGGGTTAGTTTAAGACAAAACAAAGAACACCTGAAGAAGCGGTTCAATAATAGTAAATTCATTACAAACATAAGCTTTTACAAATATTTTATAACTGGCATAATTTTTTTACCTACCGTCAAAATAGCTCTCAATTAAGCTTTTGTGGACTTAATATTTAATATGTCACAAATAAGTTATAAAATGACTAGACTTTTTAAAGATAAGTTCTGTTGAAAAGGTTGAGGGTGGTTGTAGCAAAGAAACACTATAATTTTTATAATAAAACATCGACAAAGATATATTTTTACAATCATTTTGTGTCACCGCAAAAACAGCCCTCTGCCATAGTCCACTTTTTACCAAATAGCGACTGCACAATTGCACATGTCCTCAGCGTGAAAGGTGGTAAGCCCATCGCCGCTCTATGCTGTTGGATGTACGTGCAGTTTTTAGTCCGTTAGTCGCCTTATACGACACCCAAGGGAAGAGAGGGGTTGGTAGTATTCTTTCACCGCTACGCAACACGGTTATAAATAGTATACAGGACAAGATAGTATACAGCATCTTAAAGCGTTATCTCTTTATTCAATACGTCGACGTCGATTACTACGAGGTATCTACTAATTACTTACTGTTGACCATTTAACTTGGGTTACACTATTCTTGGTAACGAGCTGGTTGATACGTAACATGGCCTACACTGGTAAGTTACATAACTATTATGTATTAAATTAAGTTACATTGTACAACGTATTAGAGCAAATAAGTAAAAAAAAACAATATAATATGCAAGCAATGACGTGGGTTCACTCGCAAATAATTATTAATTCCCCTTGTAGACCTCCCTCCATCACCCTATGGTTGACTAGTAAATAATGCTTCAAGCATTAAGTCTTCAATTTTATGTTATGTTGCATAAGTTAGTTAAATAAATAAACAAAATAAAACCGAAATGGACATCGAGATACCTGGCGGATTCTGTGTCTTGGTTTAAGGTGGCTCTGTAGATATCTGTATAACAGAACCAATCAAGACACATTACACCCCTTATTTTTCTAGGTGTAGACATTTACATCGGGAGGCTTCTTAGATTATGAACATTACTACTCAAGGATGCAACAATTTAAAATCTCACACACATGACAACGACACATTCGCATTGTTACCTTTTGATGTTCTATTAAGAACCTGACGAGGTCGTTCCTGGAATGGTTGTGCTGCCCGAACATTCGAAATAGACTGCCGTTCAAAGTCCAGACTTTGAACAGCAGTCTATTTTCCAGATAATGAGCCGGCATTTCCTGCTGCTGTACTTTAAGCAGTACCATCGGCGTAACTTATTGATGTCGGGTTGTCTGCTTTGCGTCCAATAGGAGTTGCTGTCGTGATACAACATGTAGTTGCCTCTCGTCGACATCACGATGTGTAAAAGAAAACCATCAAGGTAATAATAACATCACTATCAATTAAATTTTCTAGGAAGTGTGTAAGAAATTGTATTTAAAGATGGTATAAAATAAACAACATATAAAAGACTGATGAGGCCCAACTGTCACCTCGTAGAGCAGTATAACTTTAATATTACTATGCGAAATTCGTATGTCCAATTAAAGTAAGAGTTATCAAAGTACTAGATCACATGTATATTTTTCTGTCTCTTTCAAACTAATTTTATTTAGAAATTTAAATTATTATAAATTATAACTTTTAACAAAATAAAAAAATATGTACCTACTCCATAAAGAAAACTTAATTTAAAGTGCTTAGTTTAAACAAAATACCTATTTGCTCCTAAATAATATTAATAATAATACTTATCTTAAAGATATTATCAGACGTAATAACAGAGAAATATCAGCTCACAAAATTAAGAGTTCCAACTTTGGTACCCTAATTGTTTCAAGCTTGAAATACCTAGCTTTGGATGGTTGTGTTCTCCAAAAACGCCTATGACCTGCACCTTTGAAGGTAAGTGCAAAGGCATGCAAGACAATGAGGCCATGCAGTGCTTGGGTTTGTATGAGCAATACCACCTTCGGATCCCACTTGCCGGGGTCAACTCACAATAGCACGTGTATAAGCAGCCTTCGTAAATTAATCTGTTTTGGTGTACACCGATCGTGGCCACATCTGAAAGATGAGCATGAAAATTAAACATATTATTGTAATTTTACTCTTGATGTAACAGTATTTCTAATTGTGTAACTGTTTTGAATGATTGCACCTCCGACCTTATGCCGCGTCCGCACGGTTGGAACTTGACGCAAACTCCAAACCTCTACAAACGTTTGGATTTGTGATTCGTTCGACGGATCGGCTACTAGCGCTTGCAAACTAAGCCAAACGCTCTATCCACACGTTTGAATTTGTGACGGCTTCTTGAGGTTTGCCAAGCGTGTGGACGCAGCATTAGAGTGTATAAGTTCTCTCCATTCGACTGCTTGTGTGGCAGAAATCACATTGAAACGATAAAGCAGCACAATTGCAATTCAATGTCCATGTTGAACCCGTACCGGTAATTGTTGGGAGCGATACTATCGAAGTTGTCGACCACTACACCTACTTAGGACAGATTGTCCAGTTAGGTAGGTCCAACCTCGACAAAGAGGTCGCCCGGAGAATCCAACTCGGATGGGCAGCGTTCGGGAAATTACGAGATATCTTTGCATCGAAGATTCCGCAGTGCCTAAAGACAAAGGTCTTTAACCAATGTGTGTTGCCGGTGATGACATATGGCACCGAAACGTGGTCCTTAACTGTTGGCCTTTTAGAAAAGCTCAGAGTCACACAGCGAGCAATGGAGAGAGCTATGCTCGGAGTTTCTTTGCGCGATAGAATCCGAAACGAGGATATTCGCCAAAGAACCGGAGTTGCCGACATAGCTCGTAAGATTTGCAAGCTGAAGTGGCAATGGGCAGGCCACATCGCTCGACGAACCGACAACCGTTGGGGAAGAAAGGTGCTCGAGTGGAGACCACGCACTGGAAGACGCAGTGTTGGTAGGCCTCCCACTAGATGGACCGACGACATCGTGAGAGTCGCAGGCAACCGGTGGATGCGAGTGGCGAGTTGTCGGTCAGGATGGAGGTCAAAGGGGGAGGCCTATGTTCAGCAGTGGACGTCTTCAGGCTGGTGATGATGATGATGTAAATGTTTGTGGTGTTATGTTACAATAAAAATATTATTTATCAATCTATCTTCATTAAAAGAAATACTTACATTATTTTATAACAAAAATATTATTAATGTAAAAAAATATTAAAGTTAAACCTTAACCCAGGCTGCCACCGGCAGCGGGGATACACCAAGTTATCGGTGGTTAAGGCTGCGAAGTGAGGAACCTCCTGATAATATGTGCCGTGTACTGCCTTAGGAGTACTGCCTTTTGTACCTATTATGATAATTATTATTGAATAACTAACTAATACATTTATGGCGCATAAATTGTTTTTTGATAACTTAAGAAACTGACATTAGATACCGTTAATAGAAACAGGAAGGTGGTCAAAGTTAAGATATTTGGCCTACAGTCGGCCTCAGATGTAGCTAAACACGCACGTATCATACCAACTACGCATTCACACTTACATAATGGTTGCACGAGCGCGTTCGCACCGAGCGGGTTTTTGTGTCATCATGATGGTTCTAAATTAATATTAAACTATTATAAAGGCCGACTGTACTTGCAATAAAATATTAATATAATTGATTGTTTAAGTAATTTACAGGCAATTTAGTAAAAGACATGTGAAATACAGTTTTGAGTATTTAAAACAAAATACTTATTATTTACAATTTTTAAGTTTAGGTAAATCTCGTTTATTTGTAATAAATCGATTATTAACAAAGAAAATACTTCACTGCTTGAATCGTAGGTAACTTTACAGTATTGGTAAAGGATTGATGATTGTAACATATCAAAAGGATGAATAATTAGTGGTAGAGCCACGCTGCGTTGCAGCACGCATTGGGCCGGCTCGCCCGGCGTAATACCACCCTCTCACGAATATTCGGCGTGAAATAACGACACTTGGTGCTGTTGTGTTTCGTCCGACCAGTGAGGGTTCCGGAGGCCCCATCCCCCCCCCTCTCCTCCCAATTCCTATTCCTTCCTTCAACCTATTCCTCCCTTAAAGGCCGGCAACGCATCTGCGATTCCTCTGGTTTTGCGGGTGTCCATGGGCGGCGGTGATTACTTTCCATCAGGTGACCCGCCTGCTCGTTTGCCTCCCTCTTTTATAAAAAAAAAAAAAAAAAAAAAATCAGTAAGCAACTAATTTTAGAATCATATAAACAAAAGTAGACTTGATCTATTTAAGTTATGTACGCGTTTAATTTGAAGCAAAACAGCTGATTCATTGTTTTCTTTTCGTCTCCATGATGGTTATAATGTGAAATTAATCTTTTTATAATCAGTCCGGCAAATGACTCCATCTTAATACATTTACTATCACATTGCAGCCATTTACGAGTATATGCTATGGTAGCTTCGATCACATACGAGTTTTATGTGATTCAAGTATGGCTGTCGTACGACAAATAGTACGTTACAGTACTGTCAAAATCACTAACAGTTAATTAAAAAAATGGGTTGGGGAATTTTTAAAGATTTGTATAGCCTGAAGTGCTGTTGTGTGAACATTGTAGAGCGAGTTGGCTTTTGTTTTAAATGGATAAGTACGCAAGACTTCGCACCACCTGATGGAAAGCGGAAGCGAAATGCAGATGCGAAGACAGCTCGTGATGCAGAGTCACAACTCTTCGCACTAGCCGTACTCACTCAGCTGACCCTCATGTTGACCTCCTCACACCTCGTTTAATGGAGAAGCGTCACTTTTGCAGTAACTTATACTTTCAACGTCATACAGCTATTGAGGTTCCACATTTGTATATTCGTAGTAGACGTTTTCAGTTGCATTATACACTAAAGTGTCATCGCATTTGGGATGGACGTGTTCCCCACTCATCGTTATCAATTTCCCGTCCAAGGTCTTCAAATAGGCAGGGCATTTCTGACGGCTTCTTTTTTAGCAATACCAGCGGCAGATGCCATCCATACCACTCGAGGTTATGGAGCTCTTTCAGTGGGTACATCCATCATCGATAATTTGGTAGTTGCCCTTCTCGTTCAACAAATCTGAAACAAGAAGTGTTTATCTGAAAAGTTCTATGCAGATGAAGCTACAGACACTATGGAGTAAGCTGCTGCAGTAAGGGAAGCTCAATGATCGTTACAAGTTTGGTACAGCTTTTGTCTTACATAAGACAACAATAAGTCTTATTCTTTAAAATCTTTTCTGGAGACGTTTTAACAGAGCGATGAAAAACAAACCTGCAAACTTTTCGGTTTACTCTTCTTGGTAAAGTTATTCTAAGATCTAAAGATAATCTATGCGCCTATAAAGATGTAATGAAACGTCACACCAACACGTTGTTACTGCGTTGTGCGTGTAATTATTGCAATAGGTACGTAATATTGTGTTCCTAAACAAATTAAGACTTAGGATAAAATGTTTACTAGAAAAAACAACCAGTCTCAGGAAAGCTCGAACGGGATTCGAACCCGTGACACGGAATAAATAATAGTACCCGTGACCTTTGGATTGCCGGATTTTATCCTATATCTATATAGCATTGTGAATGCAAAATTTCAATAATAAAAAGAATTAAGACTTGTTTAAGTAAGATTTTATTGCTTTGTAGACACTATTAGAATAGTCACATATGCACAAATCAGAAGAAAATTACCTACGCCTAGCAGTGAGTAGTGGAACGAAGGTAAAAATTAAAAAAAAATATAACGTAGTAGAAATGTTATGATTATGGTGTTATACTTACTTATTATAGATCTGTCGTTGAGTAAGTATAACACTATATATATATAATCATAACATTACAATCATAACACTATAATCATAACATTTCTACTATGTTATATTTTTTTTTAAATTTTTACCCTCGTTCCACCACTTACTGCTGGGTGTAGGTCATTTTCATCTGATTTGTGCTTTATTTTATTTATTAGACAAGAGAGAGAAGTAAACAGCCATAATTAACCTATAACTTGCTAGGTACCTATAGTGCTGATTGCATCCAGGTCCAGCGTTCAGCTCTGTCTCTGACCCGTCTGCCATCCGCTTGTCTGTAATACTCGGCAGTCATTTGTAAATAAAAACAAAGAATTTTGTAAAATTGCTAATTTTGTTTAATAAAATAATGACAAAACCTAAAAAAACAAGCAAGCAAGCCAAAACAGACTAAGACTTTATTTTAAACTCAATCCCCCGTAAACTCTAATATTTACTGTTATAAAAAATTCTTAAATAAAACTAATTATCGTTCCCACAAATCGATTTTGCGTGAAAGTCTTAAGAATAACTACATCAGTGACAATGTTCCCCACGAACAGAGATCACTTCCGTGTTCAGGGTTTTCACGACAACGCAACACTTCTTGCTTTGGATCTTGGAACAGTACCAGCGACAGACTTTACCTTTAATGAGCCCTTTGTTCCAGAAAGTGTAGCCACCGAGGCGTAAGGAATAATTTCCATTCCTAGTGGGTATAAATTCCACTGAAATAAAAATTATCATTACTGACAAAACCGCTTAATAAAAATAAACATCAAAGGAGACCTTTCCTCTTTCCATACAACTACGCCCACTCATGTACCTTAGATTCAAAGATACCAAAATGTAGGAAAAAAATTGTGGATTCCAGAAATATATGTATTATATTTTTTATTATAATTGTACCATCTAAAAATATCATTAGAAAGGTTTGACGGCTTTCAACATTGGATTAATTTAAGTGGCAAGCAAAACACTTTCGCTGTCGGGTGCGTTTCGTTAGTTTATTTAAGGGCCAACTAATTATTAGATAAAAGCCTTAGAGTAACTTATTTTTACATAAACATAACCTGTTTTTAGCAAAAACATGGTAAATAGTAACAAAAATAAGTGTTATTAACTATTTCGAATTATTTTGTGCGTTTGATTATTTTGAGAGTGACAAATATTAGTAGACCGAATATGTGAGTTTATAGAAAACCATATAATTTAAACTAGGTGTTTCACCGTTTCACCTATTGATTATCCATTGTGAGATATATAAAATAACTAAATTAATGGCTTCGCGTTTAGCATTAAGCCAATTTCAAGTGGTATATACTTATTTTTAAGGTACATTTAGTATTTGTACTGTAGATTGAAATAAAATGGAGTCTCACAGCACGTGTTGTTGCTAAAAGAACAAGGGAGAAACTCCAACATTGTGAGTTTAGATCTCAAAAATCATTTTTTGTTCATCCACAAACTGTCACCACCACAAAAAACCAGTATGACAGTTGTCACTGTCATATTTTCGCCCTTTATTTGCACGTTTCGTTTCATGTTTACGTTTTCTTATACCGTATAATGTATGATTTTTTTATTTTCCAAAAAAATACTAGTTTCGGCGTGTTTTATAGAAAAATGATATCATCAGAGGCTTCTGCATCATCAAGAGGATATTTTAAAATAAAAAATACCTTGGTACACTTTGAGCCGAAATGGAAAGGTCTCCTTATACAGAATAGATAATACGGTAAAGATAGATAACATTATAAGTACCAACATTTTGAATCATAACATGTAAGAACGTAGTTGAAATTAAACTCTTTTTACGGATTAACTCGCGGTTAATTTTACCACATTATGCAGTTTTTTAGTTTCCTGACGTTTCAAATCCTTTACAGGGTCCGTGGTCACAGGGAGACTGAGGTGATGGTCGCCTCATACTTAGAAGTTATTTGCCTACCGTCAATTATTTTCGTATTTAACCGGGTGCGTTCAGGTTTACACAATACGAGCTAACAATATTTTTAGGTCTGGCAATGTGTTGCTAGACACACCTTAGTCTTTCTGTGACCACGTCAGCCTGACAGAATTGTCACATTTATGGAACTGTCATTATAACACCATAAATTATAACGAAAAATAAAGAAAACCAACATTTTGTAATTATTATCATTGTTTTTAGCTCGTATCGACTCACTGCTGGGCATAGGTCATGTTATGCCATTTTTTTCTGATTTGTGCCTTTTTTATTTATCGAGACAAGAGAGAGAAAACAACAGCCATACATAACCTATAATTTGCTACCTAGTGCTGATTGCATCCTGGTTTTTCCAGCATCCAGCTCTGTCTCTGACCCGCCTGACATCCGCCTGTCTGTACTCGGCAGTCAGTAATAAATAAGCCAAAGAATTTTGTAAAAATGTAAATTTTATTAAATAAAATATGACAAAATCTAAAAAAACAAGCCAATTTTTTTCACGTAAACACAAAGGAAGCTTACTTAATAAACATCAGCATTGATATATTCTTTTAATTTAAACAAAGTAACAAATACCTACATACTTTTTAATACCTAAGTATATATAATTCTACTACATTATTACATAATAATCTACGGATGATTATGTTCGCCATAAATAGCGATCACTTCACAGTCCAAGGTCTGAACAGCAATAGGGCATTTCCTGCTTTTCTTCTTAGAGCAGTACCACCGACAGGCTTTCCCTTTCATAAAGTTGTACCTGTCGCACCAAAAAGTATGGCCAGCGTAGCGTAATTTGTAATTACCCCTATCCGTGGGTAAAAACTCCACTGCAATTAAAAAGTCCTCGGTGAAATTAGCTTTTGAAGTTCTAAAGTATATAATTCTTGTAACTAAAAAAATCATTTCGGATTGAGAATAAGTATTTTTATTAAAATTTTATGAAACAAACAATATGACATTGACAATATCCTTATTAGAAAACCAAAGCAAAAATGAGTCGTGCTTTTATTTTTAATGTCATTTGTGTGTCAACAACAAGTGTAGTAAGTTATAAGACTATATTTTTAATTTAATCCACCTTAAAATCTAATTTTTACTATTATATAAACTACCTAAATAAAACCAAATATCGTTCTCACAAAAAATGGATTGTGCATGAAGTCTTAAGAATATAATCAGTGACAATGTTCTCCACGAACAGAGATCACTGTCGTGTCCAGGGTTTTCACGACAACGCAGCACTTCTTGCTTTGGTTCTTGGAGCAGTACCAGCGACAGACTTTCCCTTTGATGAGATGACCTTTGACCCAGAATGTGTAGCCGGCGAGGCGTAAGGAATAAGTGCCCCTCCTATTGGGTATAAATTCCACTGAAATAAAAATGACCATTACTGACAGAACAGCTTAATAAATATAAACATTGAATTTTACAGAATACAGATATAATTATAAGTACCGTCATTTTGAATTTTGAAATGAAAGAACGTAGTTATTTAGTTAAGCAAATTGGAAAAAGAAGAATTATGGAAATAAAATAAGATACCACTTTTATTCAACATTTAGATACTTTTACAACAAACATTCGAACTATCTGCACGTAAACTATTACGTGCAGATACTTCGAATATACTAATACTAAGTCGTATAAAGGAATAAATAATTTATATAAATATATCAAAAATTTGGCACTAATACTACACAGGTAAAGACAGGTACCTAAACACAGGTAAATATTAATTATTAGAATATTTGAAGTATCTACATCATCAGAAATCTGTCAAGAATATAAATTAGTGCCAAACTTTTGCTATATTAGTACAACTACAAATACAGATTTGAGCGTACACATTTGATAATAAAAATGCCATCATCCATACAAGGCTACTTGTCAATTTAAAATGTAATTAAACAAATAAAACAAGTTTGCTACCAAACATTGTAAAACTTACAAAATATTGTAAAACTTCATAATTTTGGCACTATATTTGATCAAATTTGCTACCAAATATTGTCAAACTAACAAAATACTGTAAAACTTCATAATTTTGGCAGTATTTGATCACTCAGTTTTATTTACTAAATTTGAGATTACGAGGGATACAAAAACCATATAACATTTACTAAATCCATTTTTTTAAAAATTATATTGCACTTTATTACTTGACTACCTTCTTACGAATTTTATTTATGTCAATGGCATTATACATGTATATTTAAAATAGCTTAACGAGCTTTAATAAATTACACTTACATTTATTAAAGCAATTTAAGCTACATTAGGTGTTTTTTTAATACCTAATATTTAATTAACAAAGGTACTTACATAAATAAAATGTGAGTAACTATTTCTTAAATAATAATATGAACTAAAAAACTTCTACTGATATTTGGCTTTTGTCACTACCACAGAAATTATGGTATTTGGCGATAACTAAATTTAAATATAAAAAAAAATCTTCAAGGCTTTGTGACTCAGTATACATACATAAATACATTTTTGAAGCTATTATACTATTTACTACGCTTAAGCCACTATCAAATACGATATAAGATTATTTAAAGACGTAGGTTTTTGTAGATTATTTTATCTTCATTACAAACAGAGAAACAATTACAGAAGTAGCTAAAAAGTACACGAAAAGTTTCGTAAAGAACCTTTGCATATTATTATCTGCATACTGACTATACATAATGCTTCTGTACGTGTTTATGTAACTGAACTCCTACACGGCTGGTCCGATTCGAATGAATTGTTTTGTGTGCGTTCGAGGGGGCCTTAACTGTTGTTGAGAAATATCTCAAAAATCTTGATATTGCTAAGGGTTGCGGACCGGATGGGGTTCCTCCCGTATTTTTAAAATCGTGTCATCGCTGTCTCGCATTCCCTCTGTTTTGTCTGTTTAATTTATCTTTAAAGAGTGGTAAAATGCCTCAAATTTGGAAGAGGTGTCAGGTCATCCCCGTATTTAAATCTGGTGATAGGCATAACATAGAAAACTATAGACCAATTTCTAAAATAAGCACAATTCCAAAGATGTTTGAGAAAATCATTTACGATAGTATTTTTCCTTTCATAAGACCCTTAATCATTAATCAGCAACATGGCTTCATTGATCGGAGATCCACTGAAACTAATCTCTGTGAGTTTGTCCATAGGGTGGCAACTTCAATGAATGATGGTTTTCAGGTCGATGTAGTGTATACGGATTACTCCAAGGCATTTGATAAAATTTCACATGACATATTGATACAGAAACTTGGTGGAATCGGTATACACGGGGACTTATTGCGTTGGCTTGAGTCCTACTTGAGAGAGAGAAGTCAGGCTGTTACAATTAAGGGCTTCTGTTCATCGTTTGTCCCTGTGTCATCAGGAGTTCCTCAGGGCTCTCATCTGGGTTCACTTCTCTTTAACATATTTATTAATGACGTAATTACTGCATTGAAGCATTCAGAAGTTCTAATTTATGCCGATGATATGAAAATCTTTAGAAATATTAATTCATCCTCTGACTGCGCTTTGCTTCAAAATGATCTTAATGACCTCTTAGTGTATTGCAATGAAAATCATCTCCTGCTCAATTCAAAAAAATGTAATAAACTGTTTTCGATACCTTTGGCTAAAACCAATTATGTAAGTAATACTTTTCTTTTTAGATCCTGTACCATGTATAATAAGTCATTCATTGAGGTTGATCTATTTAATTGTAAGCATGTAACGATATTTAGGAAACATATAAGAGATTTGTTGTACTCATAAAATTTATTAGCCCCTTTTTTAAGGTTTGAATTAGTAACTTTAATTTACTTTAATTTATTCTAAAATTTTTAACTTATTTTTGAAGTAATTTTATTAGTCATTGTTTTAATTTGGTACCTATATTTTTATTAGTAATCTTTTATTTTTTATCAATTAATTGCTTTTTTATAATTGTAATTTAATCAAATTTAATTTATATACATTATTACTATTGAATTGAATTCTTGCGCATGTTATTGATACGTACTTATGTGATTGTTTTTTTTTGTGGAAACTTTGCTGATTTGTGTTCTATGTATATTTTAAAGTTGTATGAGTTACGTAATTGTTTGTTTCCCTAATAAATAAATAAATAAACTGGTTTAGCTGTAAACCTAAACCATCTAAGCGCTGCAGTCGGGTTCAAGGACTATTTGGACCAGCCAACATAATATATTCTATATACTGTATCATCGAAATAAAATCATCGCTACAAATTAAAGGTAGCTAGCAAAATACAAAAAATATTTATCCTAGTAAGTATTAGCCTACATATATTGTCCCACGCTGGGCAAAGATCTCTAAGTAATAGAAATACAAAAAAATATCCATTCATACCTATATGGTATAGTTTTAATTTTTAAACTACACTACTGTTGAAAATTAACTCATCATGGCAAAAGAAAGAGGGCTACAAACAATAAATCAGCTGGTAAAGCTTATCTACCTTAGCTTATCTACGAGTATTTAAGTAAGTACTTCTTACCCAAACCTAGAAATAAAAAGCTATGGACCAGGAACATTTCTCACAAGAATCACCTTTAAAATGTCCACCCACATCTTGGAGGACTCCATCATTGAAATCAAATCATCGCTACAATTGTTAAATCAAGGTTATTTGGTTTAAGAATTAATTATTCTAGTAGTTACTCAAACACATTTCTCAATGATTATGATATCCGTATACAGCCACGATCCTGCCGAACAATGTCTTCAGGCTGGCGTGACACTTGGACACTTTACGTTTGGAGCAGTACCAGCGTCTGGTTGGCTTGTCTTCAGCGGTCGTCATCTTGTACCAGTTACACCAGTACGTGTTGTCACCGTAACGGAGGATGTAGTTGCCCCCCCTCGTCGGTAGCAGCTCCACGTCTGAAATATTAATCAAATGTTTTATGGATGCACTTGTTTCAATGGCATTGAAGTATTATAACTAGATCAGCTACAACAGGCAACGCGTGGCTTTATTGTCAGGCGTTTGCAGCCCATGGGTTTTTTAACTTAGTGCACAAACATTTACTACGTGATGTCGTCTCTAGTTATATTTACAAATACACATTTAGACGGGGATTAACGCTAACTACATATTATAGGTATACTGCACCGGTCGAAACGTCGGGTATAAAAAGGTATGCGTAGTATGCCTATTAGCGTTAATCCCCGTCTAAATGTGTATTTATAATGGAACGCGAAAGTTTAAAAGTGTATCTAGTTATATTATTACCTCAATGTTAGTAGTACTACGAAGTGTTCCAAACTTAAGGTTCTCCTTTACCGGAAGCATATGCCTGTAATGTAAAAATCTAAGATTCAAATTGTATATTTTTATTACAGGTAGAGCACGTAATGCTCTGTTCTTCTCACTCACTGATATAAATCCGAAATGTCACCGGTGAGAGAGCGCGTCAATAGGTACAATGGCGGACTCCGTCGCTTTACCAGTCTAAAGGTCAAAACTCCTTGCACACCGCATCGTCTATTTGGAACGGGCACGTACCTGGGCGGGCGGTGCGCTTCATACGAAAATCGCTGCAAAGTGGTAAAGCGACGGTGACCCTGACCTACATACTTTATATAAACTGCGTTACTTCTTTCGTATTTCTGTTTTATTGTTTCTAAATATTATTAAGACTCCGAGCAGTCAATACCAAAAGATTTTACCATTTAGGGGGGAATTTTGAAAGTTCTTAGCGCAAGTGTAGATATGTCATCAAGGAAATAAATAAATGAAAATCGCGACAAAATCAAACAACGTGTTATTATTTTATTACATCTACAGTCACATTGCTGTATAAATAGAAAACGATATTTTAGACTAATTTATTGTCGCCGTTCTGAATCTTCGTAATCAATTAATTATCAATCATGAGTATGGTAGTCATATGTATCAGTGATTTTATTGTCAAACATTTTCATGTTTGCCCGGCACTTCTTACTCCGTCTCTTAGAACAATACCAAGAAGTCTTTCCGACAACTCTCTTGTAGTTAGTTGAGAATGTGTGGCCACCCAACAGGAGTAGGAAACCTCCTCCTGACAGCTTTACGATATTGGGTCCTGCAAAAATGTTATACAGAGGAATACATACTGAAGAGCATTTTATAAGATTACGCCTACCAAATGTTTTCATCAATTAAACTACTGGAGCATCAATACCATTCCTCAATTTACTCGATTTATATTTCTACTGGCATCCTTAACCAACCGACAGGTTAGAGCTCAGTTGTAGTAATACCAGACACAATTGAATTTTAATTATTAGCAACCTCTGGGAGTCGTCGTAACAGACAAGGGGAAGCTAGAAGTTAAGAAGTGCCAGAAGTCCCTACGCCAGTTACCTAAACCAAACTCGCACAGGGTACCAACTACGTAGGTCTTAACGCCGAATTAGAACCTTCAGAAGCCTATTCTTTAACTTCTAGAGTATCAATAAGAAGTATCTACATAACGCTGGCAGCTTTGAAGAGCTCATCCTATCTCCTCCCTTCCTCTATAGGAGTACGCGAGCTGCTCTCCAGAGTCACCCATTTACTGTCTCGAACACTTCATCTTCATCAAAAGTGCCCATTCTCATTTTGGCTACGGAAACCACGGCAATGAAAGCACGGCGATAAAAATCAAGGCAAAAATATAAAATAACAAAAAATCTATTAATTATTCGTAGTAATAAACACTTCACAAGCAAACATAAGAGAAAGGGCGTTCTATCGAATGCTTTTAATCAAGAAGACCAACTTTTTTAAATAGAAGTTATACTTATCTACGGCGATGAAAGAAAAAATGTCCAGCAACATAATAATGGAATACTAACATTTATGGCGCGAAAATGCAGGCACGTGTGTATGTCCTTCCACGTCGAGCACTTAGGTGGCATTGATATGCAACGTTTAGCGCACAGGAGTGCGTTCCGTCGTTCTGGGTGTAGTTGTTTGGTTAAAGTTTAACTCGTTTGAGTTGCAACTGAGCCACGGAACGATCGAGTTGTTTTTATAACCTCTTCTGAAGTATTCCTGTCCAAAAACGAGAGAAAACTCTTCTTTTGTCTACATTTTTTCCACTTTTATACAATATTTAAACCTAATTATTAAAAAGTAAAACAATACGAAACAAACAGGCCGAATTTTTCGAGACGTTTTGACATAAATTGCAAAATTTGACACTATAACAATGATATAAACGTCAAATAGCTGTCAGAGTGAAAAACAACCATCCGATTTGATGGTTGTTTGGTTGCTGCGCTCTGAGCCACAGAACGGACGAAACTACGCTCTGACAGCCGTCAGAGTAAAATTTCACCAAGCCACGGAACGGGTAGAGCGCGCGCCGGAGTGCGCTCGAGTGCACTCGAGTGAAGCCACGGAACGCAGCCCTGGGGGGAGGACGCAAGTCGTTTGATAAAACAATATTCTTAAACATGTATAAGACACGGCGATGAAAGGTAGTTGAAGTTTCTTGCGCCCTCTTCACAACTAAAAGACTTCCTGAATGGGCAAGGTGGGTGGGCGGGTGCCCATACATCCAAATAAATTTAGACAATTCAAAATGCTTATTTTAAGTTTATTGAATAAAGAAATTTGAGTTTGAGTTTGAGTTTGAGGTTGGCGACCTCAGAACAATCTGGCGATCATAGAGTAAAAACTAAAGCATAGGAGTCCAAATGAGACTCGTATAGTTGTCCTATTTTTTCAAATGGGCCATAAACATTGAAAGAGAGAAAACAGACAAAATAAATTGACAAAAACGTCAAATGCCCAGTGAAAACAAAAACCGGTCACCATTTATGATACCGAATTCAAAAGCGACTTAAACAAATGTAATTTTTTTAAGATAGTAATTTACTATAGCAAAATAATTTTTGAGGGGAAAAAAGTCCTGAAAAAGGGAAATCTCAATTGTGGCATGGGGAAAGGAAGTCATTAAAGTGGAAGCACTGGGGCCTGGGGAGGGACGCAATACGAACTTGACATTTTACTACTTGGTTATTTTATGATCTTGACATTCTACTACTTGGTTATTTTACGATCATGACATTTTACTACCTGGTATTTTACGACTTTGACGTAACACTCTGGAGCGAATGCCTGCCAGTCAGTCGACCGGGAATCGTGGGAGGAGGTGCGTGTATTTATTGCGTGACCACACTGTTACTGATGAAGTAACATAGTTGTATAAGATTTATTTTTTATAAACATTAATAATAAAAACAAAATGTGATTTTGAATGTTATTCAGAGATAAAAGGCTGTATGTACTTAAAAATGATACCAAAATATTTGTGATTCATTAGTTCATTATTAAAATAAAAAATACTTCGTATTGGTAACATGGTGATATTTATTATCACCTAAGGACATTCAATTTAAAATAACATCTAAAATTATTAAAAACTCCGCGGCTAATTACAGGATATCAAAATATGATGGTTATTTTCTGTATAGATGTAAAAAAAGTAATGTTTAGGGAGTTTGTAAAATTTTAGTTTTTGGAAATAGAAGTTACATTTAGGAATAAGAGAATTTGAAAATGGCCCAATAACAATGTTTCCAAATATTTTAATGTATGAAGCTCACAGTTTACACTGTTTATGTTAAATGTAAAAGGCACTCATTAATTTTATCTCAAAATAAATGAAATAGTACTGAAGTAGTATGAAACAGAACATAAAAGAAATGTAAAGAAAATCAAATGATGGTATTTAAATGCGTCGAATATCAAAATCGAACTTAAAAATTACTTAATTTGTCATCACTAATAATAATAAAATACTTCATTTCAGACCTGATGATCCTTGTTAATAACAATTGAAACTTATAATCTACTTAAGCTACATTAAAAAAAAACTTAATATTTTTTTCTATATAAAAGTAATTGGCGGCCCGCCCGCGCCTTCGTCCACGCTTACTTAGAAAAACCGTCATACTTCAGCCATTTAAAAAAATATATCTATAAAATAAAAACAAAAATTATCCCCAGTTATCGCTCTATCTTTTAGTGAAAACCGCATAAAAATCCATTGCGTGGTTTAGAAGAATGGTGCGATGCCACAGACAGAGGTAAACGGCGACTTTACTTAATATGTAATGATTTGTTATAACTGCCTGTTGATACTGGTTACTTTGGTTTGGTTTATTTGTCTAATATATTAAGAATGTAATGAAGTACAAAAGTGCAAATAGTTACTTATCTTTTTAAACAAGTCCCAAATTATCTAGTAGGTAACTCAAGAGGTACCTGCACATGAATCTATCTAAAACTGTCAAATTTCTTCTTAAGCGATAAGGTTCAAAATGTATTGAAGAAATTTGACATTTTGTGGTATGTAGACATGCTGACCCACTGTTCAAAATTGCTTTCCATGCGTGTGTTCGCCTAATGTGGTGACCACTTTCCTGTCAACCGTCTTGACTCGCACTTTGCACTTCTTGCTGATTCGCTTCGAGCAGAACCAAGTACGGAGACCGTCTACACGGTCCACTTTATCCTTGGTCGAGAACGAGTGCCTCCCGACAAACAGCTTGAAACCACCGCTTCGTAGTAAAACCAGGTCGACTGAAACAATCACATGATTATTTAAAACCGATAACTTTTTTTACATACATATACAAAGATTCAGGACTATTATCCAAAGAGGGTTAGTCAGATACTAGGCAATGAGGAAAGCAGAAGTATCTATTATAATACTTAAAAGTAATTAGTAATTAGGTACCTACGTATTTACGTAGACATACAGACGCGGGGGACTTATAATAAGTAGGCAGGCAGTGATGAATGATTTAGTGATAATAAGAATACTTACATACCTACCTACTTCAAACGTCAAGAGTGATTTAGGTATGTACTTACTACGTGTAGTACAGAAAGTAGGTAATAGAATATTAAAATAATGTAGGCATCTGGATCGCTAGGCAATGATAAGAAACTTTTATCAGTTTGTTTTTGGTTATTACCACAGCCGTATACACAAAAATAATGAAAGCCGGGCATGATTACTCGTGCGTGTACTCGTAGTCGTAGGTCAGTCCGTGCGTGCGGTGCGCAATACAGAAATCACAGACGCTCGCTCGAGTCGCTCGCTCGACTCAGCCCTCGGCCACAGTATAAATATGAGCTAAAGCAGTAAGGAAGCTACGTACAAACCAGGGGGGGTCAACTTTGTATGGGCGATTGGCGAAATACCTATTGGGGATTGTTCTGTGTTGCTATAGACAAGGGATTTTTCAAATAGAAGTTTTATATTCACTTTTTGTCACTAAAGTTGATTAAATAATCCAAAAACAATTTGAAAAATGTACGTGAAAGACGGAAAATTGAAGTCGTTGGTTATAATATATAAATATCCATTAATAATTACATATTTGTATCTGTGTAATATGATCTTTTTGTAAGATGTTGGCAACACTTTGATTTTCTTCTTAGTGAATTTTAAAAATGGCGGTGTGTTTGTTGTTGATATGTTAAATTATTTTGCGTTTGATACGGTGTTTGAAATGTGGAGAAGTCTCAGGCATTAAGTTGTATAGATTCCCAAATCCTAGACAAAATAACATGTTGCGGTAAGTACAGCACGCAAAATGCGATGAAAGTTTTTATATTAACTTCGTTAGATATTTTTTTGCAGCTCATATAGGTTAGTTCGATTTTTTGGATAGTTTCAGTATTACATAAATTAATTCACTTTCGAACTAAACTAAACACCTAACTATAACGTCTACACTCGTTACTAATAGTACAAAAAGTTCTTGGATGAAATTTTTGTTGTTTTAGTAATTCCAATTTATCATCACACAAAAACAACTTGAGCGATCATGTTCTTGTTACTGCCACATTTAATATTAAAACCATAAACCACAGTCATGCTTAATTTATTGTATAAGAGCCAATTTAAGTAAACGCTGAAGCAAAAAGAATAACAGCCCAGTGATGACATGAACAATTACCTACTATTTTTCAGTAGGTACCTGATCCATCCCAGCACCCTATAGAGCTAATGTCGGGTCCATCAACATCAAGGAATGAATTGATATATACTCAAACAGAGCCATCACATCTACATAAGGCCATTACAAATATTGTACGAGTTGCCAAGGTACCTATTTACGCATCATAATTAAAGCAATATTAACCTCTTACTGCCCGCAACCTGCAGTGTATCCAAACACTATAGAAATTTAATTGTAAGTAAACATCAATAAATGTTGCGGTTGGTAACGGGTTAAAAACTAACCTTTGTCTGTAAACAAGCATAATTGATTTAGAAGTTTAGCATTTACTAATTCATAATATATTTTGTTTTTCAGGAAGTACCTGATCCATTACAGCACCCTATAGAATAAAGCTTATGTCGGGTCCATGAACGTCAAGGAATAAAGTTATTAATGTTTAACCAGAGTGATTACACCACAGTTACACTTACTTTATGGACATTACAAACATGTACGAGATGCCAAGGTACCTATTTATACATTATAAATGAAAACAATGGAACAATTAACCTCTTACTGCCCGCAACCAGGGGCCCAAGTCTGCTAATTTACGAATGGCATAATTGAATCGCAATTGGATCGTATTGTAATTGTTTGACACATTTGGTATTCTCTTACTCATATAAGAATACCAAATGTGTCAAAAAATTACAATGCGATACCATTGCGATACATGCGATTCAATTATGCCATTCGTAAATTAGCATACTTGGGCCCCTGCAGTGTATCCAAACACTATAGAAATTCAATTGTAAATAAACGTCAATAGATGTTGTGGTTGGTAACGGTCTAAAAACTAACCTTTGTCTGTAAACAAGCGAAATTGATTAAGAAGTTTAGCATTTACTAATTCATAATGAATGTTGTTTTTCAGGAAGTACCTGATCCATTACAGCACCCTATAGAATAAAGCTTATGTCGGGTCCATGAACGTCAAGGAATAAAGTTATATAATGTTCAACCAGAGCGATTACACTTACTTTATGGACATTACAAACATGTACGAGTTGCCAAGGTACCTATTTATATATTATAAATGAAAACAATGGAACTATTAACCCCTTACTGACCGCAACATGCAGTGTAACCAAACACAATAGAAATTCAATTGTAAGTTAACATCAATAGTTGTTGCACTTGGTAACGGGTCAAAACCTAACCTTTTCACTCCTCTTGCTCAAAAAGACTGTTCTTGTAGCGTTCTAGAGCGAGGATAAAATAGCTTTTCTTGTCAAGGGAAAAAGGATTTATTTTTAAAGTTTTGTCTGTCACATGACAATGAACCTATAAAAACGAAAAAGTATTTATTTAGTCTTAGGTAGAATATTCATGAATAATGACTCGACTTATTACTGTTTACTTAGATCAACAACTTTTTTGAGATAATTATTATTAAAGTTTATGGTAAAACACAGACCACGCCCACACAGTCCACGCTTCAGCAAGAAACAACTGCACAGTCTGCACATGTGCTTAGGTGGTAAGCCTTTAGCCCGTTAGTCGCTTTTACGACACCCAAGGGAAAAGAGGGGTTGGTAGTATTATTTTGATGAGCCCATCGTCGCTCTATGCTGTTGAATGTTTGTGCAGTCTTTAGTCCATTAGTCGCCTTTTACGACACCGAAGAGAAGAGAGGGGTTGGTAGTATTATTTTGATGAGCCCATCGTCGCTCTATACTGTTGGATGTATTTTAAGCCTTTAGTCCGTTAGTCCCCTTTCACGACATCGAAGAAAAGTGAGGGGTTGGTAGTATTGTTTTGATGAGCCCATCGTCGCTCTATACTGTTGGATGTATTTTAAGTCTTTAGTCCGTTAGTCCCCTTTCACGACATCGAAGAAAAGTGAGGGGTTGGTAGTATTGTTTTGATGAGCCCATCGTCGCTCTATGCTGTTGAATGTTTGTGCAGTCTTTAGTCCATTAGTCGCCTTTTACGACACCGAAGAGAAGAGAGGGGTTGGTAGTATTATTTTGATGAGCCCATCGTCGCTCTATACTGTTGGATGTATTTTAAGTCTTTAGTCCGTTAGTCCCCTTTCACGACATCGAAGAAAAGTGAGGGGTTGGTAGTATTGTTTTGATGAGCCCATCGCCGCTCTATGCTGTTGGATGTATGTGCAGTATTTAGTCTGTTAGTCGCCTTTTACGACACCCAAGGGAAGAGATGGGAAGACTGCACATACCTACTATCCAAGAGCATAGAGCGGCGATGGGCTCATCAAAATAATACTAACAACCCTTCTCTTCCCTTGGATGTCGTTAAAGCAACTAACGGGTTAATTTTTAATAAAATAAACCAATTCATATTGTATTGGATTATTTTATTTTCTCGCATTCGTAGTGAAAAACATAGTGTAACACACGGCGCTAAAAACCCATTAAAACTCGATTTCTATTTACTCCCTCGCTAAAGCTCGGGAGTAAAACTACCTCGTATATAATGGGTCATTTTAGCTCCTAGTGTAACAATCTACTATTGTCTGTGAACAAGCGAAATTGATTTAGCCGTTTAGCAATTAATCATTGATTTTTTTTTTCAGGAAGTACCAGATCCATCACAGTCCCCCATAGAATCTATGTCGTTTCTATCAACATCAAAATATAAACTAATAGAAGCTCAACCAGCTGGCAAGGTACCTATTAACGTGTTATAATACATATACTATAAATGTATTATCGTTATTCTAATATAATCACGATCACGACTATTATCCCCGAAGGGTTAGTCAGAGACTAGGCAAAGTGGACAGCTCAAGCAGTCCTCTACCATAGTCCACTTTTCACCAAATAGCGACTGCACATGTGTTCAGCGTTACAGGTGGTGAGCCCTTCGTCCGTTAGTCGCCGAAAGATTTATAATATTCTTTCACCGCTACGCGACACTGTTTAATGTTATATTTGGTTATAAGCATTATTTAAAACAGCTTTTGCCTGCAACTTAACATTATATTTTGATGTGGTTCGGAATATTCACCATACCTTCAGTTATGACTGGAATAAGATGAAACATGGCTTAGATTTTACGATGCACCCAAGCTACCAAATTGTAAAAACCCCTTCAAAATCCGTTTGACAAACATTCATTCTAAAAGAGAGATAAAAGTTCTGTAACAAACGTTTATTCATATAGAGAGATACAAATACAAGTAGGTAGTTGGGTTCAAAGCCTTATAAAATAATCAATCATACTTAGTTAGTTTTTCAGAAGTTTAATTTCATACTCAAACTTCATAACATTTTCATAATTATGTAAAATGAATCATGTCACCTACTCGTATTATCATTATATTTCATATTTATAATTATAAAAACTCAAATTTTAGTATTAGGGCTATAGTAGTAGTAGTAATAATAATTACTATAAATTTAAAAGTTAAATAACGATTTACTTTGCACACCACATTTTTGAGATCCCTCTAACCTTTCTATTCTTGTGTGCGAGTGTCTGTGTGCGATGTAAGCAATAACAAGTATATCTTAGTATTTTTATTTCAGATTAGTACCAGTAATCAAGCAAAATCAAAAAGAGAAGAAGAAAAATATATTTGAAATTGATCTGGAAGTTGTGGTTGTGGGACATTACAACAACATTATTACAGGAAATGAACTTGATACTTACTAAAAATTCTCTAACACTCCCATCATTATACTCGTATATTTTTGAATTATGTAAATTTACCTATAAAAACTCTGATCTATACAATCATGCACAGGATTTAATAGTACAGACTCATAATCTTCGTCATCGCACAAATTAGCAAGACCGTTCAACAAGCTGCACTTTTAAAGTAAGCTAGCAGTGCGATTCTCTAAGTTAAAGCACAGAATAAATAATAAAGCCTTAATAAAATTTATTAGCGATGTTTTCTTTAAACCTTATCTTTAGTAAGTTTATTAGTTAATCGTGAACTTTAACATTACTTCGAATTTCAAACGTTTCCTCATGTACTATTCTTCCGTTGAAGTAGTTTCATAAGAAACTTCTCATAAAACTTCAAACGGAAGAATAGTACATGGAAGAAACGTTTGAAATTCGAAATAATGGTTTAGTAACTTTGAAAAGTTTCTGTTTCCCGCCTCAAATTTTTAAATCTGCCGCCATACTACTTCGTTGGTTAGTTCGTTGGGGATTACGACAGAGGCGCTGTAGTCGGGTTTCGTTCGCCACTAATTTTGTATAAAGTTGACATTCTTCTTGTATATGTGTTCTGTGGTACAAACGCTCGAAACGACGCACGCCCACAGACGCACGTCTTTACAGGGCCCCTAAGCGGACATCGCAGTGCTCTCAGTAGCGCGTATCGCGTCGAGAACGAGTGTTCACTGTTGTGTATTGAGTGTGCTGTGCGCGCGATTTTTAAAAATGCCACGAGTGTATTGCATAGTTAGTATACGGCTGCTTGAACTCGGCTTCTTCAAAACCGGAGCTTTCGTTTTTTAAACTTCCTGCTGATGTTTAAAGGTAAGAATGACTAATTATTACTAAATAAAAAGCTTTTTCTTTTAAATAAATCGTTTGGTTATTTGCCGTACTTACTTAATATATTTACTTACTTACTTATAGTTTTTGAGCGCGCGTTATTTTAATGGTGAAAAATAATAAGAATTGATACTACGAAACTTCATCGTTAATAAACTTTGCTTTGAAAATCGATATCTGAGGATCTGTGTGGTTTCTGACAATGAATCCGATAATAGAATGAGAAAAAGTAGCCGCCAAATTGAACTTTTTAGTTATTTAACAGATTATTTTGAAAATCGATATCTGGGGATCTGTGTGGTTTCTGACAACGACTCCGTTATTAGTATGAGACAAAATAGCCTCCATCTTGAACTTTTTAGTTATTCGACCGATTGCTTTTAAAATCGATATCAGGGGATCTGTGGGGTTTCCGACAATGAATCCGATAATAGAATGAGGAAGTAGCCGCCATCTATAACTTATTAGTTTTTAATTTTAAAAAAAAGTGCTTTGCTAGTTATCTCAAAAAAAAAGCGCTAACTAGCTGAGATACAGCGCTAACCAAACAAAAACTTTTTAGTTTTACCAAAATAAGAGGACAACCCTAACGCTCAATTGGCGCGTAGGTATATAAAACAAGAAAAAGGCCGAGCTTCCGTACTGCTTTAGCTTATATTTATACTGTGCCTCGGCCGAGGGCAGTCACTAGACTGCCCGCTCCACCCCCGCGCGCCGCGCAAGGCCACCGCGCCGATCCAGACACCCTCACATAGCCGCGAGCGATTTTACGAGCACATATGCTTAAGTGTAGCTTCTTTTCACGGTAGCACATGAGTAAAGAAACGGAACAGAGACAAAGCTTCATACCACGCGCGAGTCTCTCCGTTTGTCCACTGGCCCAGCGAGCGTAAATACAGTGGTAAACCGGTTTTATCCAATGGCGGCGCATACGCGACGCAGCGGCTAGTGGACACGCACACATGCGCCGTATGCTTGTAGTAGTTGACTCGCGACGGCGCGGTTGTATGAAGCTTTGTCTCTGTTCCGTTTCTTTACTCATGTGACGGTAGTGTATATTTTCTTTGGCGTAGGCGCGGAGGGGCGAGGCGGCCCGCGCCGAAGCTGCGGTGGTGAGCGAAATCCATCTGCGACGACAAGCTCGCGTGGGACCGCCGGAGTCTCGCAGTGCCGGAGCCGTGACAGAACCATGCCTGCTGCATGCTGCGTGCTTGGATGATGCTGCATGCTTGGTTGCATGCTGCATGCTTGCTGCGCGCCTGCTGCATGCTTGCATGCTGCATGTTTGGTTGCTTGCATGCTGCATGCTTGCTTGCATGCTTAAACTTTACAACGATTACAAGTTGTTCGATGATGTTATGGATTTCAATTAGATAGCTTTGGCCAAACGTTGAGTGGGATTAGAAAACATAAAGATTTTGAAAAATAATAACAATCGATAATCAGCATTTCTACACTTTGTGAATTGTGTTTAAGTAAAAAGACAATTATGCAAAACAAAAAATTACAAAATGTTTTCGGCCAAACAAAATTCATACAGGAAAATTTCGAATTTAAGGTAGGTAACCCTAAATGTTAACATTATGGTATTCGATATGTATGACTGCCAATAAATGTTATGATTAGTAATCGCTATTGTAAAAACATTTATGCATAAACATTTGATGCTGATATATATCATAACTATAAAAGAAGTTATGGGGAAACAAAGTATACCAAATGATTTATTCTTAATGAACGTTAAGCGAAACAAAGAGAGTGCAAAAAAATGTTATGCATCCTTGAAATATGCCTCTTTAATTTATGCAACCCTTAAAAGAATAACGATGCAACCTTAGAATAATAACGCTATAGAAACCAAGTTCGCGCGCCTATTTTGAAGCACATTAATTGGAGCCAGAAATGGCACCAAAAGCCGGACCGCTCCGTAGTGTTCAATGTCACAGCGCGCCGAACGTGTCTCGCGAAAACAAAAAAAAATGACGGTTTGTGCAGTTAAATTGTGTCACAACACATCTGAAAAACAAAAGAAGTGTAATAACATCACTTTTCACAGGTAAGCTTTCAGTATTTCATAGTATCTTGTAGTTATTAGGTCAAAATATAAAAGTACTGCAGTGTGATTCTCTAAGTTAAAGCCTCGGTAGCAGCGGCCTGCGCAGTGCTGTCTCTTTCATATTCATAGAATTGTGAATCGGTTTAGTGCTTCATTTTTGACAGAGCGCTTGTATGAAGACTATCTTTCTATAGCGTTATTATTCTAAGGATGCAACCCAATATGGACCCATCTAATCCATCTAAGGAAATAGGAACTAGGAATTCAGGTATTAATGAACATTGCTACGAAAGCTAACTACTTTATTATATCTTATGGAAAAGTATATTTTGACAAATACGAAAACATTAAAAGAAATAAAAAGACGACCAAAGGTCTTAAAAAAAGAAGTTTTGTACTTAAGTGTCGACCTTTTGTCAAAATATTAAAGTAAAAATTATGTTGTATAATACATATCACTAGAGATCTAGAAAGAGTGAACATGAAATTTTATTTTTTATTTTACTAAATTATTTAATAAAGACAAATACGCTGGTGTACCAGATTTTTTTGGCATGTAATGATAGATAACCATTCTGCCCGTGCTTAATAACATAGTTTAATTAAACTAACGACCTTAATGTACATAGGTAACAACAAATTTAGTTTCTATAAACTAAGTCTACTAAAGGCAAGAAACAAGGCGATCGCCAAAACTTCTTTTTAGTTTCAGCCTTAAAGTTTAATTAATTCCGCAACGAAATATTTTTTTTATACATCATACATTAAGTAGATACTATTTAAGGTTAGTTTCTGCTCATCTTTGTTCACAACTTTTACATGGGAACCACCCTGAAATCATAAACAGAATAGCTTTTCCGTTCATTACGTTATACTTAACTCAATCAAAACGAATTTTAAGCACAAACTACACTTAAAGTAATATACTTACTTACTTATTTAAAAAAAACGGTACGATAGATACCATTATCGTGATAATAACATGATACCTACCACATAATTATATATAATAACATTTATACTTAAGCCTAATTGTTATTAATCCATTTATGTTTTCATTGTTATTTTTATTTTACTGATTAAATTAATATTTTTAAATTGAAATTTTACTGAATAAATGAATACTTAATTAATTTAATTTTTTTTAAATTTTATTTTCCTTTTGTTAGTGTGTAAATTTTAATTAATTATTTCTTGGATAAATTATTTTTTATGTCTAAAACAAAATTGTTATTTTTATTACATTTTTTAATTACGTACTAAGCTACTTTTTAATCAACCTATTAGTATAACAGCCCGGGTGTGTGTGCTCGCCAACCATAGCTATCACCTCCCGGTCGATCGTCTTGACACGCACCGGGCACTTTTTGCTGAGTCGCTTCGAGCAATACCAGATGAGTCGACCATCCAAACTCTCAACTTTGCCCATCGTAGAGAATGTGTTCCCAACGAGCAGCAGGTGACCTCCGCGCGGAAGGGGCATTAGATGAACTGAAAATGAACACAGATGATTATCTATTAATTGTATTTTAACATTATTGATTCACTTACTTTTTACAGTTTTATGTTAACAGTTACAATATGAATATGTAACACTCTAGGAAGGTGTAGGAATTAACAAAATAACAAACTTGTCGTTATGATAATTATGTCTTTATTGTTTAGTATTCACAGCTACTGTGCTGGGGAGCTACAGCTGATCGATACATTGTTTCTATCTGCTCGTATAATGTTAATACGTGAGTATTCCTACTCTTCACATATTGACACCTCTCATATACTAACTTTAGTTATGATCATTTAATTATAAACTAGCGACCCGCCCGCGACTTCGTCTGCATAAACACTGCGTATTCTTTGACGAATTTCCAAAATTGCTTTTCATACAAACCTTCTCCTGACCATTACAAACACAACACAAAAAGAAACAAGTCAAATCGCTCGAGCCGGTTTGCCGAGTTTTGCGCTTAGCAACATATTTGGCGATTCATTTTTATTTAGATAGGTAATCTATATAGTTACAACTGGTTAAAGTTACGTTCCATTTTCCATCACAGCGATTAGTGATATTAAAGTATTCTCTACAATCAACCCAGTATATTGTTATTACAAGAATAACAGCTACCTTTATTTTGTTCAAAACTTTTTAACAAATATTAGCGCATACTTAGCAAATTTCGTGTTTGTGTCGTGTGTACGTTTTTCAAAAATAGGTAATATCTGCCCGTTAAGTGTCTTGACCCGCACTGGGCATTTCTTGCTGACTCGCTTCGAGCAGTACCAGGTGTGGCAACCCTCCAAACTTTTAACTTTCACGTGTGTTGAGAAACTATGATTTCCAATACGCAGTAAGTAACCGCCGCTTGATAGAGGCACTAGCACAACTTAAAATAAGCGCAAAAGTTTTATGTCAGTAAAGTGATTAGTTACACATTTGGTTTCGACAATGGGCAACTGATGAACTCATGCACGCACAGACGCAGCGGGTTGTTAGGTGGGTGTCATGTTAGAGAAATAACTAAAGCATAGAAGGAGTCCAAATGAGACTCGTATAGTTGTCCTAGTTTTTCAAATGGGCCATAAACATTGAAAGAGAGAAAAGGGATAAAATAAGTAGACAAAAATGTCAAATGCTCAGTGAAAAAAAACCCGGTCACCATTTATGATACCGAATTCAAAAGCGACTTAAACAAATGTAATTTTTTTTAAACAGTAATTTACTATAGCAGAATAATTTTTGAGGGGAAAAAATTCCTGAAAAGGGGAAATCTTATTTGTGGCGTGGGGAAAGGAAATTTTTAAAGTGGAAGCACTGGGGCCTGTAGAGGGACGCAATACGGACTTGACATTCTACTACTTGGTTATTTTATGATCTTGACACACATAAACACACGCGCCTCCTCCCACAATTGTTACATAGTTGTATAAGATTTATTTTTTATAAACATTAATAATATTAACAAAATGTGATTTTGCATGTTATTCCGAGATAAAAGGCTGTACTTAATAATGATACCAAAATATTTGTGATTCATTTGTTCATTATTAAAATAAAAAATACTTCGTATTGGTAACATAGTGGTATTTATTTTCACCTAAGGACATTTAATTTGAAATATCTAAAATTATTAATAAACTTCGCGGCTAATCTCTGATCCATGATCTCTGGCTGCCACATTGATGGAGTCAAAGGTTGTTCGATCAAATGCACCTTCAATGTCTACGAATGTACAGACGCAGATCTCTTTGTTCTCCAGGGCTGATTCCGCTCGGCTCACCACATGGTGGAGAGCGGTTTCCGTTGACTTCCCTGGCTGGTACGCGCATTGAAGTCCGTGAAGTGGGATTTTTTTTAACGGTCCCGCTGTTATGAATTTGTCTACCATCTTCTCCAAGGTCTTAAAAAAAAGAAAAAAAAAGCATCATATCAAAATCATTAACAATTTGCAAGTGCTTTAAAGAATGCGCATACTTACATCCAACAGCATAGAGCAACGATGGACACAACACCTGTCACGCTGAGTACATGTGCAGTCGCTATTTGGTGAAATGTGGATTATGATAGAGGACAGCTTTTGCTGTCCTCATTGCCTAGTCTCTGACTAACCCTTTGGGGAAAATAGTCGTGATTATATGTAAGTGCTTAAGCTGAGCTAATATTGCTTTGAACTGCCAAGAAAATCACATTTTCGCGCAAACTATATAAAAAAATGTGTTTTTATTTCAGTGGAGTTTTCAAATCAGAGTTTTTATATATTTGTTCTACTAATGACATGAGGACTTGCGTTTATGTCAGAAAAGACCTACACGCAATGCCTCTAATGAAGTTCTGTTTCACGGATCTGACCGCTGTTAAGGTCCTTACGGGGGAAGGGGGTGCTAGGCGGACGGTAATTTTATCGTCAGCTTACCTCCCTTTCGAGAAGGCGGATCCAGTATCAAAGGAGATACGGGAACTCGTAACCTGCGCTGGCCGAGAAAACCAAGATGTCATCATCGGCTGTGACGCCAACGCGCATCATGTGATTTGGGGCAGCTCAGACACCAATGAGAGAGGGGAGAGACTGCTGGAGTATCTGGTAAGTTCACCCATGCAAATACTTAACAAAGGAAATAAGGGATGATTTATATTAGAGCGGGACGTGCACGGGGCGTGCCCCAACCGTCCGGGCCCCGACGGCCCGGACGGAAAAAAATTTCTTAGAACTACAACCCTGACATATTTGCCCCCATAGGACCTTTTACCTATAATTACCCTCTTATTCAGGAAATAGAAAAATTTTCAAACATAGAAAAATTCGAAAAAATTAAAATTTATTAAAATTAAAATTTAGCAACATCTGAACTTCTTACAGCCCATAAAAAAAAATTCAGTCATTTTTTACCAAATTCTACCCCTTTTCAGTTTTTTGGCCCAAATTTTATTTGTTAGCGTAATTTCAGCATAAATTGATAATGGCAGCCGCCGCGCCGATCGCCGACAATCCCGAGATGGCTTTCCCGAACGCAGTGCGACGCCCATTCTAATAAGTCTGAGGCAGGAGAAAGTTACAGATGTCCGACCACCTCATGAAAGTGGTCGGCCATCTGTGCTTTCAGATCAAAAGGGCGGTCACTGAATGAAAGTCGGTCATCAAGGCTCATAAAGAGTTGATAGTTGACGCGGAATCAGAAATCGAAAACTGTCTAGATCTATTACCTACACTTTGCCTACCTACAGAACCAATCAGCGACCGGAACGTTCGTGAACTGAGCGATAAGCTGGACAACAGCATGGCACACCTTAGCATCCAGAGCGAGATGGCAGTGGAGGTCCGACGCGAGGTCTCTCAGAAGGTATACAAGCTTCTAAAGCAAGGAGAGAGACTCGAGGACCTCGTACGCCTCTCGGGAAACATGCTAACAGCCGCGCTCAAGGACCAGCAACAACACCCGCTGGCCAGCAGCTCAATGTCCGACGCCCAAATTGCCCCCAAAATTACCGATACCCCTACCCCTACTACGCAAGAGTCACCGCCAAATCCCTTCCCCCAACTCCCGAAACCTACCCAGTTTTAATTGTCTCCTCATTTATCTGCACGCTGAAGCCTCCGGAAGTGATGTCTCTCTGGAAGAAAGAGATATCCTTCCGGATACATAAATACGCGCCAGTCAAAATACTACCGATCCCTAACGCCAAACTCAGGGTCAAGTTCGAGAACAAGGAGCAATGCGACGAGACTATAGCCCGTCATGGCAACAGTCCTAATTTCGCCGCCGAACGGGCGAAGCGACGACCACCACTCCTAATCCTCAAGGGAATATGCAAGGATGTTACTTGCGAGGAAAAAGTGGAGGTCCTCGTGATGCAAAATGAGGTCGAGCTGTCCTGCATATGCTTCTTGACCTCGAACAAAAACCCGGCATTGTACAATGCAGTTGTGGAGGTTACCCCCGAGATGCGGAGAACTATCTTAGCTCTCTGGAAACTCAACGTGGATCATAGTAAGGTCCACGTTGAGTTTCCAGTAATACGGACACACCAAAGCGAAGTGCAAGTCGGACAAAAAGCCCTATGCCCATTGCGCTAGCCTGGGGCACCGAATAACCGAGTGCCCATCCAAGACCGACCAAGCTAAGTGCTATAATTGCTCCGCGCACAACCTGCACATGGGCACAAAGGTGAACACTAAGCATAACGCCACCAACAACAAATAATGTCCCCGTATTAAGTCGATGGTTCTGCAACTGCAGAATCAGACCGACTACGGCAATTAGATCAAATAAAACTTAAAAATCTTCCTAATACTAAATTAAATTCGAAAATTATCAAAATCAACTTATTAAATTTAAACTTAACTTAACTAAATTCATTAATTAAAACTAGAAGCTATAAAAACGTCCTAAATAATTAAAATTAAAACTTAAATATAATAAATAACAAAATTTCAACATACAAATTAAATTCATAAAGTTAAAATCAATGACGATAAAATCAAACGAGGAGCTCGATGGCGCAGCGGCTAGCGCGTTCGGCTTGCGAACTTGCCCGTTAAGCAACTTTCGCAATGCCTGGTCGCTGGATGGGTGACCAAATTTAAAACATCTCGAGCTCCTCCGTGCTTCGGAAGGCACGTTAAGCCGTTGGTCCCGGTTGTTGTCGTAAGACGAGAGTCGTTAAAACACACCATCCCGCATTGGGCCAGCGTGATGGGTTATGGCCCAATATCCCCTCGTGCATTGTCCACGTGGGAGGCCTGTGCCCGGCAGTGGGACGTTTATAGGCTGATGATGATGATGACAATAAATAACAAAATTCCAACATAAAAAAACGACAGAAAATAATAAAACCTAATGTTAACGTCAAATCCACAAATAAACACGTCTTAAACCACTATTTTAAATCACATAAAACCAAATTCACTAATTTCCTAAAAAACACATTCCAGTTAAGAACAACAAATAAATAATTAAGCCCCAAATTAGAAATATTTACACAAATTTAAAAATGATTATCCCCAGTGATACAAATTTTTTTTTCGTCACTTTTTCTTGTTTCCCTCTTCCCCTTCTCCCTGCAATATCTTATCTTTACAATTGGACTTCAAGTCCCTTCAAAAATTTGGCAGTAATTTAATAGTTTCAAATTACCCGTTCTCCCCAATTGTTCCCAAAAATTTCTTAACATCCCTAATAAACCCCGTATCCAAAACTTATCCCAAAATACCCATTGTTTGCCATCTGTCCTTCATTCGGCGAGGGAAATCGCCGCTTTTGTTCTATCCCGTTATTGGTCCCCCCTAAGGAAATACCGAATATCCATACTGTACCCATTTACGGAAACGTTTTGCCCTAAAATAGCCTAAAGTCAAATCAATCAATATAAAAAAACGGCCCGGACGGGACACGCCCCGTGCACGTCCCGCTCTAATATAAACCATCCCTAAGGCTACCTTTTTCAATGCCCGGAGGGAGCAGCTGATTGATATAACTATTGCTTTACTAGCAATAGTTATACTCTGTTACCAGAGCGGTAAGTAACATCACGAACTGGCATGTATCGGAAGTAGTATCCCTCTCCGATCACAACTACGTATGCTTTAGGTACAGACGTGGTAAGACCATAGGAACTGTGCGAAAGAAAAACCCAACAGAAACACCAACTGGGAGGGCTTCACAAAGGATCTCAGGCGGGAACTAGATGGTCCATGCTGTAAACTTAACTCAGTTGTGGGCATAGAGTTTGAAGCCGACAGACTCACAGAAGGACTGCTGACGGCCTGGCAGAACAACTGCTCAGAAACGAAATCAGTGGCGGGGAGACTGCCGTGGTGGACTCCAGAGGTTGCTCAGATCAGAAAAGAGTCACGACAGGCGTTTAATGAAGCGAAGGCAAAGAACGACTCTAGCGATTACAATAAGGCTTTAACTCGCTACAGCAGTGCGGATCGTAAAGCAAAAAGATCGGCTTGGAGGAAACGTTGTGAAAAGATACAGTCTGTTCCTGAAGCAATGAGACTAACCAAGGCAATCTCTACAACAAAGGCGATTCCACTGTCTACAGTAATGAGGGCAAATGGAACTCGAACAGAAAATGGTGAAAATACACTGAAGGTCATGTTTGATACCCACTTCCCTGGATCAAGCATCATACAAGACGAACATGATCCAATCAGCAGGAAGGAGCAGCAAGTTAAGACTTCCAAGTATGATTGGATAATAGCTAAAAAGGTGGTGGATGAATCTAAGGTTAAATGGGCACTGGGGAGCTTTCAACCATTTAAAGCACCTGGACCTGACAACATTTACTCTATCCTACTCACAATTTCTTACCAAAAAGACAATAAATGTACTAAAAGTAGCACTCTAATGTTTAGTGATGAAATTGGAAGAGGGTTGGGTCAATTTTTAAACACTGAGGGGCAAACTGTCTTAAATTATTGTATGCCTGGTTTGACATACCATGATATAATGAAAAAATTGATTTCACATGACCTTAATAATGTAGAAACTGTTATTATTTTAATTGGGAAAAGGGGAAATGTGAACAAAAAAGTATTAGTTAACTTTTATGAAAAATTACTTTCTTTAAATATTCCAAAAATTATAATGTTCACACTTCTTTACAGTAAAAACTTGCCACACGAAGAAAATAATTATAGATTTAAGCTTAATTTGACATTGAATACAATGGCTTTCTATGAAAAGAAAGTAGAATTAATAGACATAAATAAACTATTAGATAATAATTTTATATTGACAAAAGATAAATATTATCTTAAGACTTATTTTAAGCGACAGATAGCAAATTCGCTATCATTTTATTTTAAGTATTTAGCCAATAACATGGCTAGCTCAGCGGCTTCTATTGAGCTGCAACATACTGACATGCCAATTCAGACTTTAGAATATGTTCCAAATAATTTAAATTAGATTATAAGACAATAGAGGACACCTCTAGCAAATTATTGGAATTAAATTATAAGACAAAAGAGGAACTCTCTTGCAAAATTTTTGCAAATAAAATGAAATTAAATCAATGTAAAAATAGCTTTACAAAAAGCCCCGGTCAATCATTAAATTTAAAAAATGTAGAATCTTTGAACATTGTTCACCAGAACATCCAAGGAATGATGGGCAAAGATTTAGAGATTGAATTGTTCATGAACTGTAATAATATTGATATTCTTTGCATTACCGAGCACTGGCTTAGAGACCATCAGTTCATGTTCAATTTTAAGAATCGTTCAGTCGAGGAAATGCAATACATGGTGGCTCCTTAATTATTGTTAGTAAAAAGTTTAAATTAAAAGAACGCAAAGACATAGTGAGCCTCTCGGTTGAGCGAACAATAGAAATAGCTTGTGTGGAGTTGGAGCAGTTTGTTGTGATAAGTGTATACAGACCTCCTTCAGCATTGTATGATCTTTTTGAAAAAGTTATGGATAAGACATTGCGTAAGGTCCGCAATGTAGGTAAAACAATAATTGTTTGCGGTGATTTTAATATAAATTTGCTAGAAAACTCCACATTGTCAACTAAAATTAAAAACTTATTTCTATCATACAATTTGAAGAATTTATTTTTGGAGCCGACAAGAATAACTGCCACTTCGGCCACCTGTATTGATAACACATATACAAATGTAAAACCACTGGCTAAGCAAATTATTAATAACCTGGACTCTGATCATTGTGGCCAAATGGTCAGCTTTCCACACCAGCGTAAGCAAGTGATGAAAAAGAATATTACTGTTGTGCCAAAAACTGCAGGTCGGTTGGAACGCTTTAAAAGCAATCTAGATACAAAATTAAATTATTTAGAATACAATGACAACCCTGATGTCTTTTATAATGATTTTTTTAACATATATCGTTCAGAATTTAATAAATCTTTTGTTCCAAAAAAGATCTCGGTTAGTGCTACTGCATCTTTTAATGAATGGGCTACAATTGGTATTCACAAAATTAGGAAACGCCTTTATGAACTTTATGGTGAACGCAACTATAACACCAGCGACGACTTCAAATTATATGTTAAAAATTATTCAAAGTTATTTAAAAGAGTATGCCGATTAGCCAAGGCAAACTATCTGAGTTCTAAGATTAAGAATAGTAATGACAAAATAAAAATGACATGGAATATTATAAATAGTGAAACAGGAAAGGTCAGAAGTCGTAATAATGAGTACAATTTAAATTGTGATAATAAAACCTTGACTTCTGATACTGATGTTGCTGCAGCATTTGAGAGGTTTTTTACTGACATTCCAGTTTCAACTACAAAAGCCTTGATTTACTCCCCCACTGTAGCTGAATCTGTTTTGAAGGAGAATGTTAAAGATTGTGAAAGTAATTTCAGTTTTCAAAAAATTTGTGTTATAGATATATTAAAAACATTTAACACTCTCAATAAAAAGAAAACTGCTGATCTGTGGGGTAATTCCGTGGATGCTACGCTAAATCAGTAATTATGACAATAGCTCCAGTTTTAGCTTGCATATTTAACGAATGCATTGACTGTGGTGTTTTTCCTGACCTAATGAAACATAGCCAATTAATTCCATTGTTTAAATCAGGTAGCACTTCTGACCCCTCTAATTTTAGACCTATTTCTAAGCTACCCACATTTAGTAAAATTTTTGAAAAGTTGATGCTAGACCAAATTCAAATTCATTTTCATAGAAATAAACTTTTACATTGTAAACAGTATGGTTTTACTAGGGGTCGCTCAACAACTGACGCCGGTGTTGAGCTTTTAATCCAAATATTTGATACCTGGGAGGAATCACAGGATGCTCTAGGGGTATTTTGTGATTTATCCAAGGCTTTCGATTGTGTTTTACATGAAACTTTGGTCAGGAAGCTTAACCACTATGGAATTAGGGATGCTTCTTTGAGCCTTCTAATCTCATACTTGAGTAACAGGATTCAGAAGGTCGACATTAACGGTAAAAGATCTCCGGGATCAGTGGTTACAATGGGAGTTCCGCAGGGTTCAATACTAGGTCCATTCTTGTTTTTGGTTTATATTAATGACTTACCTTATTTTGTAAAAGACAGTCATGAGATAGTATTGTTTGCTGATGATACTTAACTTTTATTCAAAGTGAAACGACGACACCCAAATTATGACGATTTGAATAATGCGATCTCAAAGATTGTTCACTGGTTTAGTGTAAATAACTTGCTATTAAACGAGGGAAAAACCAAATGTGTAAGATTTGTATTGCCTAATGTTAAGCAAGTAACAACTAGTGTACAAATTAAAGATAAGAATGTGAATTCTGTGGACACCACTGTGTTTCTAGGCATCACGTTAGATGCCAAGCTTCAGTGGGGCCCACATATAGCTAAATTGTCGAATAGACTTAGCTCTGCGGCTTATGCAGTAATGAAGATCCGTCAGTTAACTGACGTTGATACATCCAGATTAGTTTATTTCAGTTACTTTCATAGTGTAATGTCGTACGGCATTTTACTGTGGGGAAATGCTGCCGACATTCAAACTATCTTTGTGCTTCAGAAGAGGGCTATTCGAGCAATCTATAACCTAAAGGCTGGCGACTCTCTCAGAGAGAGATTTAAGAATATAAATATAATGACAGTTGCATCACAATACATTTATGAAAATTTGATTTATGTTCATAAAAATACTGGAATGTTTTCAAAAAACAGTGATATTCACAATGTAAACACTAGAAGTAAGAACAAATTAGCAGTACCTTATACTAGGCTCCATAAAATAAATAATTCTTTTAGGGGTCTGTGTGTAAGATTTTACAACAAAGTACCAAACGATATTCAGAAATTAGATCTTAATAAATTTAAAATCAAAATCAAAGAAAAGCTTTATAAAAAAGGTTATTATAAAGTGTCAGATTACACAGAAGACAAAACAGCTTGGATCTGAAATGCTCCAAGCACTCCAACAGCTATTTCTAATTGTCTTTATTTAATTGATACTACATTGTATGTATTGTAATTTTGTATTTCATCATTTTTTTTATTTTTAATTCATATTTTGTATTGACCTGGTAACGACATACTCTTTTTTTTGTTTGTAAATGTCGTTGCTTTTGTGCGCTGTGGTTTCTTGCGCCCATTCTTTGCCACAGTTAAAAAATTATGTCCTGAATGGGTGGTAGGTTAAAAAAGATTTGGACGATTCAAAGTACTTATTAATTGAGTTTATTGAATAAATATATTTTGACTTGACTTGACTAACAGGGCGCTTCCATTCTGGGACCCCATCTCTGCAGATTGTGTAAAGCCTGCATTCCATTTGAATATATACCCAGAACATGGAGACGTGTTAAGGTAATGTACATACAAAAACCGGGAAAACCAGATTATGAAGAGCCCAAAGCTTTTAGGCCAATAAGTCTCCAATCTGTTCTTCTTAAGACCTTGGAAAAGATGGTAGACAAATTCATCACAGCGGGACCGTTAAAAAATTCCCACTTCACGGACTTCAATGCGCGTACCAGCCAGGTAAGTCAACAGAAACCGCTCTCCACCATGTGGTAAGCCGAGCGGAATCAACCCTGGAGAACAAAGAGATCTGCGTCTGCACATTTGTAGACATTGAAGGTGCATTTGATCGCACAACCTTTGACTTCATCAATGTGGCAGCCAGAGATCATGGCGTACCACAACCGATCTGCAAATGGATTGAATGCATGTTAAAGGGTAGAATAATCTACTCAGAACTGCTTGGGGACAGTTTACTCGCTCAAACAACTAGAGGATGCCCGCAAGGGGGGGTCCTCTCTCCTCTGCTATGGAGCCTTGTAGTTGATTCAATCATAGCAAAACTGAACCAAGGACCACTATATACGGTTGGTTATGCGAAAGACCTGACGAATTTTAAGCATAAACTACACTTAAAGTTATATACTTACTTATTAAAAAAATAACGCCACGACAGATACCATTATCGTGATAATAACATGATACCTACCACATAATTATATATAATAACATTTATACTTAAATGTAATTGTTACTAACCCATTTATATTTTCATTGTTATTTTTATTTTATTGATTAAATTAATGTTTTTAAATTGAAATTTTACTAAATAAATGAATACTTAATTAATTGATTTTTTTAAAATTTTATTTTTCTATAGTTAGTGTGTAAATTTTAATTAATTTTATCTTGGATATTATTTTTTTATATCTAAAAAAAATTGTTGTTTTAATTACATTTTTTTATTTTAATTAGGTACTAAGCTACTTTTTAATCCACTTAATAATATAACAGCCCGGGTGTGTGTGCTCGCCAACCATAGCTATCACCTCCCGGTCGATCATCTTGACACGCACCGGGCACTTTTTCCTGAGCCGCTTCGAGCAATACCAGTTGAGTCGACCATCCAAACTCTCAACTTTGCCCATCGTAGAGAACGTGTGGTTCCCAACGAGCAGCAGGTGACCACCGCGCGGAAGGGGCATTAGATGAACTGAAAATGAACACAGACGATCATCTATTAATTGTATTTTAACATTATTTATTTACTTACTTTTTACAGTTTTATGTTAACGGTTACAATATTAATATGTAACACCCTAGGAAGGTGTAAGAATTTAAAAAAAATTGTCGTTATGATAATTATGTCTTTATTGTTTAGTATTCACGGCTACTGTGCTGGGGAGCTACAGCAGATCGATACATTTTTTCTATTTGCTCGTATAATGTTAATACGTGAGTATTACTACTCTTCACATATTGACACCTCTCGTATACTTTAGTTATGATCATCTGATTATAAACTAGCGACCCGCCCGCGACTTCGTCTGCATAAACACTCCGTATTCTTTGACGAATTTCCAAAATTGCTTTTCATAGAAACTTTGTCCTGACCATTACAAACACACCACAAAAAGAAACAACTCAAATCGGTCGAGCCGTTTTGCCAAGTTTTGCGCTTAGCAACATATTTGGCGATTCATTTTAATTTAGATAGGTAATCTGTATAGTTACAACTGGTTAAAGTTACGTTCCATTTTCCATCACAGCGATTAGTGATATTAAAGTATTCAAACAATCAACCTACCTAGTATATTTTATTACAAGAATAACGGCTACCTTTATTTTGTTCAAAACGTTTTAACAAATATTAGCGCATACTTAGCAAATTTCTTGTTTGTGTCGTGTGTATGTTTTCAAAAATAGGTAATATCTGCCCGTTATGTGTCTTGACCCGCACTGGGCATTTCTTGCTGACTCGCTTCGAGCAGTCCCAGGTGTGGCAACCCTCCAAACTTTTAACTTTCACGTTAGTTGAGAAGCCGTGATTTCCAATACGCAGTAAGTAACCACCGCTTGATAGAGGCACCAGCTCAACTTAAAATAAGCGCAAAAGTTTCATGTCAGTAAAGTGATTAGTTACATATTTGGTTTCGACAATGGGCAACTGATGAACTCATTTGTTGGGTTGTTAGGTGGGTGTCATGTTCGGCTTTAATCATATTCTGGTTTGGTCATATTTTATTCCGCTTTAGCCATATTATGCTTTAGTCATCTTCTGTTTTAGTCAAGTTCTTGTTTGGTCATGATTATAGTCCTTTTAAGTCATATCTACTCTGGTAATATTCTACTCTAGTTCATGCTCTGCTTTAGTCATGTTCTGGTTTGGTCATACGTGAAGTATGAGAAGCGATACATCTGGCTGCGTACTGGGCCAATCGTATTAATTTGTATGTTTGTTGTCGTACGAACCAACGATACGAAATAAGAAGAAAAATGGGGCAACAAACGCCTGTTGCAATGAAAAATATGTATATTGAAAGACGAAATTAGATCAATGGATTAGCCCATCCCTAATGCTCCCGTACCCCAGCACTGATAGTTGCCGAAGTTTGACCGTTGAGCTACCCCGCTTTTGGTAGTTGTTGTAAAATACTATATTGTAATTATAATATATGGTTATTGTGAAGAACTGAGTTTATTCTTATTAATATGTAGGTACTATAGAAGCAAGGATTGAAATCAACAGAGGTTGTGTTTATGACTTTTGTATTGGTTATAAAGCTGAAACATTCTTGCAAAGTAAGTGATTATTTTAAGTATTAATGTCTATTTACATTCTATATATCTAATACAAACGAGTAGCGCGCGGGGTTCTTAGGAAATTTATAAATGTGTATGTGTCCCGATGATCTTCAGAATCTCCCCGTCCATAGTCTTGACCTGCACCGGGCAGTGCCTGCTGATCCGTTTAGAGCAGCGCCAAGTGCAGCGACCTTCCAAACTGCTGATTTTCAATTTGGACGAGAATGAGTGGTTTCCGACATACAGCAAATAGCCGCCGGTAGGTAGCGCAATTATCCGCACTGAAAACACATACAATTTATTTTACGTAAAAGTTTAGAGCACTTACACATTATAGGCGTTTTACTGCCACGGCTTGAAATCGCACTTAAATATGTACCTATGTCGCACGACAGCAGTGCTTATAAATCGCTCGACTGAAACGCCTAAACGCTTAGAGCTCTTAAGTTGCTTGATGTACAACTGAGTACAAATATTAGGTACTGTATGCACAAACATTAGGTACATGATATTTTACAACACAGCTTATCCATAGTTTTTATTAAAACATTCGGTAAAACTGGAAGGTCAAGGAAAAACAATGTCGGTCATATTATTAAAAAATATGTTTAATACTAGATTTGTTGTAGGCAGCGTGGAAACGGCTCTTCCGCATCATGGCAGATACCAGAAATGACACTTAACCATCTCTGAAATAACTTTACGGTACTATTATATTGTATTCTTTGTTTACGGCTAAAAAGGGCACATACACAGTACTAAGTGACCGACAGTTTTTTTCCAATAAAATAATAAGTAAGTTATATTGGGAAACTTAATGATAAAAAAAAATTAAGTTAAACGGTTTTATTGAAAAAAAATAAAGAAAGTAATGTAGGTACTAAAAACTACAAAATAATTGAAAAGGTCCTAGGCAATAGTCATCACACCACTCTCCTCATCACTCAGACTCTAGACTACTCTAGCCTCTAGAACCCCAAGCGGTCGCATGAGACCGCACTGACAGTTCGCGCCATTCCGTCAAACCCAAGCGATCGCATGAGACCGCTCTCTACCACTTGACTTTGTACCGTGTTTTTTTATAGACTTACAGACTATTTTACTATGATCAACGTCGATTATTTCGGTTCTGTGGTACATTTTATGCATCGTGATCGCAAAATATCGCATAGTCTGTGCTTGATTCTGCCATTTTCGACGTTGTTGCGCCAATTTCTGTGTCGAAGTGAATTAGTCGGTGAGTTTTGTGTGCTGTTTTTATTAAATTTATCTAATGTAAGTACTGTTTCTTATTAGAAAATGGTTATTAAGACTATAATGATCGTATTTAGAAATAAGTTGTAAGAAATACATCGTCATTACTACTAGATAAAGCGTGTAAAGTCCGTTAGCATGTTACCGATTTCCGAGTGATTTTTAGAGAAATACAAAACAAATAAACTGTTGCAACTTACAACTTTATTTTGATACCTGATGGATAGGAAATATATCAGTTAGTATGTTGCTGTTTACAGAACGACAAAATATGGTTTGATTTTAGAGTATTATTTTTTTTTGCAAAAGGCGGGAATTGTGACGTCATCCGCAATTTCAAAAAAGTTATGTATGGCGCACCTGCTGTCATTATTTTTGACATTCAAATTCCAAGACGGAGGGGCTAGAGGGCATTGATCAGACGTAAAAATATAATCGTGGGGCGCGTGAAATTTCTGTCAACAGTCAACCGTTCATTTTATTATATAAATGCTAAGACAAACGGGCGGCGCGCGGGGTTCTTAGCAGATTCATCCATGTGTATGCGTCCCACCGAGGTCCCACCCAACGGTTGCCAGAATCTCTCTGTACATAGTCTTGCCCTGTCCCGGGCAGTGCCTGCTGCTCCGTTTCGAGCAGCGCCAAGTACAGCGACCTTCCACACTGCTGACTTTCTCTATGGACGAGGACGCTTGGTTTCCGACACACAGCAAATAGCCGCCGCTTGGTGGCGAAATCATATCCACTGAAAAAACATACAATTGCTAACCCTTATATAATGACTGCTAGAAACTGCAAGAATCTTCAAGGGCTGGTCAGGTCAAGTGTTTTAAACATGACAAAAATGACAAAAAAGATTGCAGACTAACGTAGGTACTTATCGCCCAGCTGACACGAACGGGTCATCAGACGGGTGGGTCAACGGCCGGCCGCTGCCCGCGCGTTGTAAATAATCGTTATTTAATAGTTAATTCTTTCATTTTATCTTTCTTTATGTTATTGCTTTAAAATAAATTAGATAAGTACTCAAAAACTATCAAATTGAAATTCATAAAACGAATGATTTAATGAAAAATATAAAAAACCATTTCTTTTTTGTTATTTTTGTCATGTCTAAAACACTTGACCTGACCAGCCCTTAAAGTTTCTTGCGGTTTCTAGCAGTCGCCTTATATAAAAGCTAAGAGCGCCTTCACAATAGGCGTTTTACAGTCGCGGATGTAGCCGCGTTACTTGAATATGTATGAATTGAATATGTATGAATTGAATATGTATGAATTGAATATGCTTCAAAGTAACCGTGTCGCGTAGCGGTGAAAGAATACTACCCCCCTACCCCCTCTCTTAACTTGGGTGTCGTTAAAGGCGACTAAATGACTGCAGACTGTACAACCATCCAACAGCTTAAATCGGCGATGGGCTCACCACCATCACTCTGAGCGTGTGCAGTCGCTATTTGGTGAAAAGTGGACTATGGCAGAGGACTGCTTTTGCGGTCCTCATTGCCTAGTCTCTGACTAACCCTGCGGGGATAATAGTCGTGATTATATGTATGTATGCTTCAAAGACGCGCTGCAGTCGCGCAACTAAAACGCCAAAGTAGCTATTATGTGACAGCGCTCTAAAGTTACTTTTTAGTGCGAACATTATGATATTTTACACAGGTAGGTAACAGCTTATTTTGGATAAAAGGTTTACTAGAAAAAAATCAACCAGTCTCAGGAAGCTCGAATGGGATTCGAACCCACGATTGGTTGATTTTTTTTCTAGTAAACATTTTATTCTATATTTATATAGCATTGTGAATGCAAAATTTCAACATTATAAGCTTATTTTGTTTTAAAATAAATTTTTCGTAAAAATAAATAACCGGGGCAAGTTAATAATTAAAACAAGGGAAGATTGTGCTTTGTTTACTTCTTAAACTTCTTGATTGAGATCATATCAATATTTACTAGCTACCATTATAAGATAATTGTTTTACATATTAACAGACAATTTTTGACGTTAAAATTTAAGTTAGAAAAAACATTATTATGCAAAAACATTATAACACCACTGTCGATTCAGGGTACGCAGAAATAGCAGTAGCGAAGCAGTGCAGTGGTATTAAAATTCAGCAGTTTAGTGTATCAATACAGGTTGAAATGGAGGAACCGCCCGAATCATTTCATTGGTCAACCAACAGAGGAGATAACCTGTGCTCAAAGATGTCTTGAATATTTGCTAATCGAATTGAAGAGCCTTAAACTTGATTGATTGCTTGTATACATATGTACGGTCGCGGTTGGCCTCAGAATTAGATTAACACTTTTATTTAGTACTATGTCACACTAACTCACGAGGATTGATAGTGCTCCAGGAACCATTATGTATGACATAGTACTGAAGTGTGTGTGTGAGGCTTCTGTGGTTAACCGTGACTTATACGCTGCGGTGATCAAGTTTTAAAGTACTTCGTAAAGGGTTCCGGGCTTAATTGCCAAGTCAGGAAAAGTGTGTTCGTTCCGGATGTTTTAATGCACATCACGGATGTGTGATCCCGAACTTGTATTTGGAAATCATATACTCATATATCGGTGGTCCCAACTACACTATGCTCCACAGGCAAGGAACGCCCTTCGTGGAATTCACACCCCATGCGTGTGTTCGCCGACAATAGACATCACTTTCCTCTGACACATCTTAACGCGCACATGGCACTTCTTGCTGACTCGCTTCGAGCAGTACCAAGTGGTGCGACCTACGAAACACTTCATGTTTGTGGAGAACGTGTGATCGCCGATACGCAGCAAATGGCCGCCGCTGTTTAGACGCACAATCTCAACTGGAAACAAGCACAACATTTACCTTTGTAGGAAGGTTCACATAATTATCATTGTTAATCATAGAGCTGTGTCGAGTAGCGGCTTATAAGAATACTACCACCCCTCTCTTCCCTTGGGTGTCGTAAAAGGCGACTAATGGACTAAAGGCTGCACATACTTCCAACATCATAGAGTGGCGATGGGCTCACTACCTGTCATGCTGAGCCCATGTGCAGTCGCCATTTTGTGGAAAGTAGACTATGGCAGAGGAGTGTTTTTGCGGTCCTCATTGCCTAGTCTCTGAATAACCCTTACCTAATAGGGGATAATAGTCGTGATTATTATGTAATTAGGTGATAATAAGAAGCGTGGTTTTAAGCAATACTTCTTTCTATGCGTTCTATTTTGAGCAAAGCCAATCACTTCTATGCGGTTGGGTAACTTTTAAAGTTATACATTTTTTGGCAACTATGTGCTTGCAAAAGCGAAAAAAGTGTATTAAGCATAACCATTTTTCAAACATTTTTGTCTGTCAAAATTAAAGATACAAACATATTGGGCAAATATTGAAGAAATTCATCAAACAACAATTTAATAACAAATAAAATTCTGTTGAACACTTTATACTCGTAAAAGTAAGAAAAAATGTATTGTTGTACTTATTTTCTTCCTATTATATGATAGGAATAAAATAAATAGTGCAGAAATATAACTTGTCATCACAGCTGTTATACAAACTAGTAATAATATAAGCTAATGTAAATTCCAATAAAAATTACATATACTATTCTGTCAAGAAAGTACCGGGAAAAGATCAATAATACACAAAATGTTAGTTATTCATCGAAATTTATTTTATTGCCATCAAAGTATGCTCCTTCAGAAACGATACACTAACGCCAACGAATAATCCAATCATCAATACATTTTTTAAACGCCTTTTCCGGAATTGAGTTCATTTCTCACCGCGAATTCTCCTTTACGTCTTCTACAGAATGAAAACGGGTGCCACGAAGTGATACTTTGAGTTAAAGAAAAAGAAAGAAGTCGGCTGGAGCCATATCTGGTGAATAAGGTGGATGCTTGATGGTATTTGTTGAGTTTTTGGTCAAAAATTCGTTCAAAATGATGGCCTTGTGCGAAGGCGCATTAACGTGGTGCACAATCCAAGAATTTTCTTTCTACAAATTTAACCTTTTTTGTTGAATTTGTTCTCTTAAACACCGCATAACGCTCAAATAATATTCTTTATTTACCGTTTGACCTTACGGCAAGAATTCCGAGTGCACAACACCGCGACAGTCAAAGAAAACAGTCAACATGACTTTGACTTTTATCGACTTTGGCGTGGTTTTTTCGGTTTCGGTTCAGTCGGAAGGCGCCACTCCGAAGCTTGTTGACTAGTTTGCATATCAAACTCGTCAACTCACGTCTCGTCACCAGTAACAAAGCGTTGCATGAATGTTAGGTCGGAATTGACTCGTTCCAGCATGTCCTCAGCGACTCTTATGTGATTGAGTTTTTTCAGGTCTTTTGGGACTAGCCGAGCGGCAACATTGTTTCATACCAAAGTGAATATTTAAAAATGGCACGGATCGACTCGTGAGATACAGAAAGTTCAGCGGCTATCTCTCTCAAACTTGAATGAGGATTTTCAGTCACCACTTCTTTCACTTTTGCGATGTTAACTTCAGTTGAAGAAGACGTTGATGGCCTACCAGAGCGAAGCAAATCTTCCGTCACATCTCGAACGCTTTTGAACGCTTTGTACCACTCATAATCACGTGTTTTTGATAAAGTCGATTCACCGTAAGCCTTTTGTAACATTTTCAGTAACTCCGAACACGAAATTCCATTGGCGACGCAAAATTAAGGACAAACTGTTTGTTCGATGTTTTTATCCATTAAGAAATTCGCAATACACACTAGATATAAACTAACTAAAAGCAGCACTGTATTTAATTTACATAACAGATGCAACTCAAACTCCGCGCCAAAATGGATAACAGTTGTGCCAATCTAACAACAAAAAAAATACAAAAAATTGAATTTGTAATCATAGATAAACAAATCATCCGTTCCCGAAACTTTTTTGACAGAATATATAAATAAACAACGATAACTTTTTTTTTATAAAACAAGGAGGCAAACGAGCAGGCGGGCGGGCTCACCTGATGGAGAGTAATCACCGCCGTCCATGGACAACCGCAAAACCAGAGAAATCGCAGGCGCGTTGCCGTCGTTTAAGGAAGGAATAGGGTTAAGGAAGGAATAGGAATTGTGAGGGGGGGGGGGGGATAGGCCTCCGGAACCCACTGGCCGGACGAAACACAACAGCACCAAAGTCCCAATAATTCACGCCGGATATTCGTGAGAGGGTGGTACTACCCCGGGCGAGCCGGCCTAAGGCGTGCTGCAATGCAGCGTGGCTCTACCACTTAGTCAGTGTCACTCATTTAGCACCACCCAAGGGTCACGTGTAGGATGTCAAGGGTAATCCTACGGACGCGAGTAATTTTAACCCCCAAAACTTTATTTACTCATTACGTTATGTCGAATACCTATGAAATAAAAATCATATTTTTACTTCTCATCATCGTCGTCATCAGTATCATCGCTCTCCAGTTGTGTCATAAACTGTTTTGCCTCATGGTTGTGGTTCAAGTAAGTCTTTCTGATCTCCATGTGTTCCGTGAGCGCCATTCTCCCCTTACAGCCTTTGTGCGCGTGTGTGGAACACCTCCAATGCGTCAGGTTCTTTTTATTCTTCCTATTCAGCCTGTAGTACGTGTAACCCTTATGCAAAACAAGCGTGTTGCCAGTTAGAGACTTAATTAGTTTTAGGTCAGCTGAAAAGGTTCGTTAAAAATGAATTAAGGAATAGTAACAATGTAATGAGGAACTTATATTCTCAGCAATGGGTAGGTACTCGTATAAGCTGATAAGATAGATAGATAGAACAATTTAAACGAATACCTTTAACAACAGTTTTAATTATAACGATGTACATTTACAGGTTGATCATAGTTTAGAAGATAAAAAATTTCCTTGATGATAAGTATTTTATATGGTATTTTTCGAGACCTAAGAGACTCAATGAAGTTTTATTTAATAAAAGTGTAATGAAAGATTTTTGTAAAACTTTTAATTTTAAGTAATATTTATTTTGTTTTCATGATAACAGAATAATATTATACAACACACTTAACATTTACATTTAAATAATTCGTTTTAAAAACTTTTAAAGACCTGTAATAATATTTACTAATACCTATAATACATCAATGTTTTTTATTACTCTGTTCAATTTCAACATACTTACAGTACTTACCTACCAACATATCTGGAAAAAAAATCGTATAGATATACCAAAAGACCCAAATAAAAAAACAACATGACAAATAGCGCATTGGATCAGGCAAGAGCCGCTCCGCTTGAAATAAAATGTGCAGTCAATAAATAAACCTTCAATATACGTACTAAAATTAAACCTTTCTTATTTCTCAAGTTCCTCATGAGTTGACCCTTTAGACATGTACATCGGTTTTCTCGATAAACATATTTTGACTGACTCTTCCGCTGTCAAATCACTATGCACGAATCTTCGCAAAGTGGTTTTTGGTACAGAGTACACTTGCACGGCTTTCTTTAGACCCATTTTCTTTTCTCTCAGATCCTTTATAGCTTTTATCATGTTCTCGGCCTTCCATTGACGCCTCTGTTTGCCGCTACGTAACTCCACTTCGAGGAAATCTAAAAGAAAATACGAAGTATTTATTATAAAACTGCAAGAGGTATAATTAAAAAACTTTGTTTATTACCAAAAACCAAAACCAAAAACAATATACAATAATAAACTTTTTCGTTTTAACGGAAGACCGATTTTACATACAGACGCTGCTGAGCAGGACAACCTATGACAAGATGTCAAATTTCGATAATTTTCGAACTTTATTTTTGAGGTATACTTAAGCATCAATATCAATTAGAGAATTTTGTACGTTTTGGTTAATCTGCGTGTGCATCTTTTTTTTTACACTGGAGGAAATGCTTACGCGTACCCGGGGCCCTCCGTCAAGGGACCTCTCCGGGTTAGGGATGATTATATTATATTATATATAGATTATATATTAGAGCGGGCCGTGTCCGACCGTGACGGGACACGGATCATGCTCGGTGTAATATGAACTGCTTCATACAAAATGTATGCAACGTCTCAAATTAGTGGCGCCGTCCGGGCCCGGACGGGGCACGCCCGGTGCACGGTCCGCTCTAATATAAATCAGAGTAATCGATCGTAAATTGAAAATAAAACCGCTATAATATAGATCATTAGAGTCCCACATGAGGGGACTCTCTCCCAACTCCCGCTCCCCCGTCAAGGCACTGCGGCCTCGACGGGGGTTCGGGAGGAGGGAGGGGGGCATACCCACTGAAACCTCCAGTGCACGCCATCGTGACCTTGGCGGGGGTCGAGGTGAGAACACTGTCAGTGATTACCTCCTTGGCCGTGGGTTATTAACCTCCGGTCAGATGACACGTTGTGCCATAAAGCCCCTTGAGGACACCCCTCTGACTTGGCTCGACGACGGCTTAGTTTTGGTTAACCTGCTGGCGTCTGTACCTATCTCAACCTTGTGTTTGTAGAAATGCTAGACAAAATCCTTGCACTTTTACAAACGACTTATGAGAAAAAACCAACAAATAAGGTGTCGCTTTCTTGTATGAGACCGTATTTAAAAAGATGTTGTAATTACTAACTAGCGGGATTCTTCACCTTGTTTAAGCTATCGTGGATTCGTGGCTGTATATGACCAGTGCAATATAGCGCTACCTCGTTCACATACGAACTTAGCATTTTTATCTTTTATATATCCAGGATCAATTCAACTTTATGCTCACAGAATGGAGATTTGTAATATTATTCACAAATTTATTATCCTATTACGATAAAAACGATAAATACAACTGCAAAATTACTACAAAATGCGAAAATGGGCATTATACGCAAAAATCACATTCGAGACAATGATATTATAATAAAATTCGAAATGTAATAGGCCTCATATGTGAATTCTTAACTGTTATTTATGTAAACTCATAATTAACATTTGCTTATTTGCTTTTGTTAAAATAAAGCATGATGCAGAAAATAAAACTGCTACCATCAAAGAGGTCTTAAATAGGTTAACTTCTTTTATTTTTGTCTAATAACTAATAATAATAATATCTTCATCATCATCATTGTAAATGTCAAATGATACGCGACAGGCAGGTGCAGCGACCATTTCAAGTAATCACAGGAAACAAAAATAGACATACGAAGGTACTACAGATTGTATTTACATACTTAATTTTATTTAATTATTCGATTGTAGTAGGTATATTATATTTAATTAAGGGCGCAGATGGAAGTATTAAACTCAATTTTGGGCTACAAGATACATTAGTTATCATAAAGCAGATGGCACAGCTTCTGCTTGTTTCCTCTAGCGGTTTTCTCTTTTACAGAAAGGTACAAATGTCCATTAATAAATAATAATCATGTTTACTTATCCGAAAATATCTTCGAGGTTGATGCGTTTACTAATTACATGGGTCGGAGTAGATCATTACCCAAAATCTAAAAAGTCATAATATAAAATAAAAAAGGCACGTGATTTTCTAAGACAATTATAATTAATAAGTACAAAGATAATCGAAAAAGAAAATGTATAGAATGTTTACAAAAGGTTTAGCTCAGTCGTACAAAGTTTTTTATGAGCTCAGCTGTCGTAATACCAGACACAATAAAATTTTAATTGTTATCAATCTCTAGGAGTCTTCGTGACAGACAGGGGTATAATAGTCTCCTTTAAACTTTGCGGAACACGCCTTTCTCAATGTAGTAACTTGGTGGAAAATGGGGATGGATCAAAGATGCCTTGAGGAAATATCGGTTGTCAGTGGTGATGATGAGGCGGCAGTTGCACTTGCTGTTGGTACAGCTCCAAGTGTTGGTCCTGGCGTTCCTCTTGTGACAGTAGAAGGTGTACCCGTTGACTATGACTAATTCTTTGCCGCACTGCTTTCTTGCCCATTGTACTGTAAAAACATTGATGTCCTTAGGTTCACCAAGTTATTTAAAAAATTCTAAATGTGTTAATTTTTATGTCCTTATTTTATAGCAAAATTCTGGAAAAAACAAATAGACGTGATTTTTTACACAGCTATAAGTAGTTGAAAGTCCCGCAAGCTCTATAGGTTTTATACTATAGGATTGGGATACTTTTTATCGCAATTAAATAATATTCTCACAGGCAGAGCTATATCAAAAAATAGCATCAAAGCCTAAATTCCATAGGAAACGGTAACTACTTAAAATCAGGCGAGCAGCAGACGGCTCATACTAATCCTTAACCTTAGTGATAAAAATGATAAAAAAATGCAGTCAGACATATTACATGGGCGAACGGAGTGGTTTAATAAATAAAAGTTTAAAGTTTGTGGATAAATTAAAAATATGTTTCACTAAAAACCATGTACACTATTCGATACTTAGAGCAGCAATAATAGAAGAATGATTACAATTTTGACAAAGACATTGTTTTCAAGGGTTTTTTGTCACGCTTCTAGTTAAGCAGCAAGCTAAAGACAGTCTCTAACAGATGACAAAGGACAATGCCCATGTTGGACCTGTTTTGTTTTGAGAATGTATGAATATAAATCAAAACTAGCTCAAAATTCACTAAAAATAACCATGCTATCATAGTTTTCCTTTAAAGTCAGGAAAAAATACCATACAAAGTTTTGTTTTCCGATGGTAGGAACCAATTCCGGGTTTTTGAACGTACTCTGCCACTCAAAGCGTTTCGTTTCGCCTCCTTAACTGTTAACGTTAAATATATAAATTAATTTGATGTCTATAGAACTATAATAACATTCTAGTTCTCCTTTTTAAGAATTGTTATCATGAAATTAAATTTAATACGCTCAACGATTTATGAATAATTATTAACAAAATAATTCACCATTACCGTCATGAATGGGTGCACGTGTTACCGTGCGTGTTCTACGGTGAGGAGCGGTTTCGTTATTTTGGACTGCATCGGCTACTTAGCATCAGGCAGGATTTGGTCACTATGACGAGTAACGTAAAAAAAATAATTGATGGAACGGCTATACTTAACAAGGATAAAACGAAACGCATTTTTGACTTGTCAGTTGACAGCTCTTTCTATCACTGTTGTATGTGGTGGTCCGATTCGTTAATTTTAGTTTAATGAAACTTATATACAGTCTTGATTATGGCTTCTTTAATAAGAAATATGTCGTCCCATTATAATAATAACGTTACATCTGCAAAACATCAACTTTTCAGTAGAGCGTGTTGAAGTTTTACGCGCAGATCTGCTCATAACTCGGCTAAGGGTGGATTCGACCAAACTGGAATAAGGTCTTATACCTAGATTAAACGCCGAATTTGTATAGACTAATCTCGGAGTAAGTCCTATTCCAGTTAGGTCGAATCCTGCCTAAGACATGCACGCTTGAAATTTTTACATTATGCAAGGAAGACAATACTGTATTATGCTATATCCTTGATTATTTAAAAAAAAACCTTGCTGTAAAAAGATAGTAGGTCGTATGTGTTACATATGCACAAAAAACCATACTTGACAAAAGCAATCACGATCCATATGTTTGTAAAACAATATTCTACGCAAATGCCAGGATCATTGTAATGTTTTTTAGGTTTTATTTAACTTACAATGTATCTTGGTACGTGTGTTTAGGAGGAATCTTGCAAGAAAGATTTAGAGAACTTCCCGTGTACCGATCAAGCTGAAATTTAGTATACCTACGTAAGTTTGATGACAATACAATAATATAACACTATGGAGCTGGTTTCAATGTATTGGTATACCCTAAATAAGGTCGAAATGTAGTGATACCTAGTAACAAACTATTGTCCATCTACTATTGTAATACCTACATTTCACAAATATAGATATTACTATTACTATTAAAGATAAGATAGCCAGTTCCTCAGAGGTTGGGGATTCCGGGTGACGGGCTTCCACCTTCGGCCTTTACGTCACTTACCATCAGGTGAGATCAGTTCAATCTGCTACAAATCGTCAAATTTCTTTAATTAATTTTGAACTTTGTAACTATCTAGGGAGTAAGGCTAAATTTTGATTGGTAAAATTTGGCAGTTTTAAGTAAGTTGATCTGCAGGCGTGTACAATTACATCACATAAGTAGGTATAAACGTTTGCTTTGATGTGAGAATCAAACACACAACACTGGTAGGTACCTACAGGGATCAGGACCTCTAACTTGATACTTACTTACTACAAAGACATACTTTATGTAAATGTTACTACTAGGTAGGTAGGTACTAGGTACCTAACTTACCTACCACATCACTATCATAATCACTTCATAGTGATATTTCGTCTAATTCAAAAACACATGTAAGTAACCTAGTACGTAGTAGATACCTAACCTAGGAACCTACCTACTAGTTTTTATTAAGTAGTAGGTAATTCTTGTGTCGTGTTTGTGATAAGTACCTACTTCATTTTCATCCTTATCTCACCTGATGGTAAGTGACGAAAAGGCTGAAGGTGGAAGCGTGCTTTACTCGGAATCCTCAACCACTGAGCAACTAGCAATCTTAACCCTAAGCTTTCGGAACAACAACAATGCTATTACCAATGTTGTTTAGCCACAGACTTTAAATAAGATGGTGGTAGCTATCCATGCGGACTCGAACCCAGGACCCCTGGGTCTAAGACCGGTGGCTTAGGCACTAGACCACAGAGGCGGTTAAAAATACATTCACCACGCTATCCAAATGCTGGTTGGTGATTACGAACCCGGGCACAAAATAATCGGAATCGTCATCGAAAAACCCTAAACACACTTTGCCTCTACCAGGGAATTGAACCCTGGAACTCCGGTTATCGTGCTGAGCGCTTTGCCACTCGGATGCCAAGGCATTTGATAGATACCTTTTTTTGAGTTTTTTTTTTCTACAAATATTTATTTTTAAGTAAGTATATATTTTTTTATTTTTAAATAAATTATTTTCAAGCATTATGGAGATTTTTCATGACAAATTCACAGATAATGATATTTTTTTATTATTAAGTATAATCTCATTATTTTTAAACTCAATGTTCCCAAAAAGAGCATAACTTGAATTCAGTACAAAATTAGTTAGTAAAAATATATGTTTTTAACCGTTTTTTAATAAGTTTATGTTAAAGAAGATTGTCATAAAAAGAACCGATTAAGAGAAAAAAGTGTCATATGCTTTATGGATTGGAAGAGTAATGTTTTATGTGTGCATAAAACGGACAAGTTAACGAAATTATGCCACGTAAAATGTTTTAAGGTCATAAAAAACACAAAAAAATTGTAATGTCTTCTTTTATTATATTAAATGGTAGACTGCAAAAATTGAATATTTTCATTGAAGTAATTAGTACATTTCAAAACATCAAGATAAACATAAACAAATATCACTTTAATGACATAATGAGGTAATTTCGTTTTTGTATGTTACAGTTTACCTTCACAAATCGTATTGTATTTGTATAAAAGATACAAAAAAATGTCATTCTGTACATTTATATACCTATAATAACAAATATGAAAACATTTCTCTACCTTTACGATCGTTTATATAGAAATCTATAATTCAGCTTGTGCTGAAACGAAGCCGCGCGCGCGAGTCCGCGCGATCGAGCAGTTCGTAGAATAAGGAAGTATGTGATCGCGCGACATTATTCTAGGTAGCCGATGCAGAAACAACATTATTCAAATGCTGTAACTTTAAAAATACTTGCATAAAATTTATAAAACAATAATCCATCGATAGCTTACGTTAATTTGAAAACGATTATATAATAAAACTACTTTTGATACATGTGATGACGATGTGTTGTGGATGATTAATTGAAACAAAAGTAGATTAAAACAGGTTTAGCTATGATTGTATGTTGCCGAAAAACAAAAAAAAATTAATGTCAAATTAAGTGATAAAAGGCGAGAACATAATTTAAAGTCTTTATCCAACGAAGATTTGTATCGCGTTCTTACATTTATTCCTCCCCTAAGTTAGTTAGTCTAGAAAAGTCTAGAACTGACCTTAACATTTACTCTATCTTCCACTTACTTAATAGTACTCTATAATTTCAGCTTACCCTAAGTGACACTATTACACTCTAATGAAAACACCATTGCGTATGACATAATTAGGAGCGCTGTGCAGATGTTCCAAGTGAGCTCGGTACATCTTCACCACACACAAGGTGAAAAAACAAGCTTTGCAATTCCCTCTGGTGCACTTTCACAGCTCGATCCTATTTCTCTGGGTTTGGGGTTTGCAGGTAGTAGGGAAAACCTTTGAGCAATGCGAGCTTTTTACCGCAAGTCGTCCTCACCCAAGAAATTGTAAAAAATTATAGACATTACCAAGAATGAGCTTGAATGGCAACATTTCGAACTACCCTTTATTCTGTTTTGTTGTTTGAAATTATAATATGTTACCGGAAAAGTATATAATGCAGTACTTGTACAGAATAGTAATACCTAGTCTTCGTTAGGTTATTGTATAGTATATTTTATTTATCGTTTACCATTATATACTATCATTGGTTAGAAATTAAAAAACAATAAATCACACAAACATTGATTTATTTTTATATCACGATTTGAAAATATTTCTACAAAATGACTAAAATTCTTCGTTAAATAGTTACTTTATATATCAACCAACAACATATATTTCAATGAACAGGTTGTTGAGAAAGGGATATAAGCGTAGCATGCCAAAAATGGTGGATAGTGACTTGAACAGGTAAGTTCCTCTAATTTTATCTTTACAACTTATAGACTCTTACTTGTAAAGGATTTTTTAACTTTTGTAAAAGTCACAAGCAGTTTAAAGTAAATTTTAACAAATTTACTTTTAAAACAAGGTTAAAATATGTACGACATGATAGTTAAACGAAATAGTGAAATAATATAATTCGCCATGAATAATTAGAATCTAAAGACATCGTGTTAAATTTTTAGTTATTTAATTTAATGATAACAAAACGTTGAAAAAATGCATACCTCAGGTGGGAATCGAACCTACGTCCTCCGCAATCATTAATCAATTAATTTAGTCAAATTCTTTTCACAGCGTAACAGGATGATAATGTTGAGATTATAAAATAAATTAAAATAATAATGTTTACGATGCTAAATTGTTTTCTTACATGCGAAAGTATAATACATTCATTGCTTAACCGTTTCATATAAATAAAGTAAGGAATGTTTTTGTCACAATTAAACACACTTCAATAAGTAAAAATAAATGTTAAAGAAAGCTAACATTATCTTTCATTCAATGAAGCGAAAAAGAGGGCTTTTATCAAAAATTTATGATTCTGAGTACAAAGTGTTTTTGTAATATTTTTAAAATAAAGTCGACTTTTTAGTATTGCGGTAGTGTAACTGGCACCGCACCGCAGAACAGTCTTGCTGTACTGTACTGTAGTCTTGAGTACTTGCTGCTGCAGAAGAGTCACTTAAAATCAATGACTACTTAACATCTACGACATTTCAGTGTAAAATATGAAATCACCGCCATATATCAGCAGAGCAGAGAACAGATAAAACAAACACAATAAAGAGTGAAATATGTTGGGTATAAAAGTTCATCAATTTTATTGCATTATTTGGAATACCTTAAGTGTGTTGTACGTACTCTCTCTCTCTATTGCAAATGTGTTAGTTTGTATGTTTTTATTTCTTCTGTGGTATAGCGTGCGTCGGATCGTTCCCTAAAAATGGTTGAACGAGCAATGACTTTATTTGTAATGAAAAGTGTCCTTCTATGAAGAACACTTTTTCCAAAACTTGATGATATAAAAGAAACACAGAAAAGAAATGTCCTTGCTGACCTTTTTGTCGGTTCTTCACAGTACAAAGTTTTCTAACGAAGCTATAGTGAAAAAAAGCCTCTGTTAATTTTGCCCAAACCACATTTTCATCAAATGAAAATACTACTAATAAGTTTCTTTAATGTCAATTGATATTCTTGGAATATAGGACGTCATTAATGTTAAGATCACAATTCTAACCTCAAAACAATGCTCGAGAAACAACAAAACGTTGTTATCAGTTAACTATGACCTAAAAATATGATTCAACTGATGATCAGGGTGTTTGTTCAGTGCTTCCTATAAAGATTTTCACTTTAACTATTATCATCTGTAGCTAAATGAAAACCTCCCAAAGTAAAAAGTTTTCATATCTTGAAATATACACCATCTTGAACGACGAAATTGGGCGGCTTATGGTCATGTTCTAGCCTGCCCCTGACAATCTTCCAGTCGGTTTTGGACATGGTAAATCTTGCTCTGCAGCTAGACCCGTTGGTGCACCGCCATATATCTGTTCTGTGGCCTTGCTTGTTACAGTAGTAGGTGAAACCGTTGACGATGACTGCCTGTTTGCCATTCCGATGCTGCACCCATGTCACTAAAAACATAATAGTTAATGTAATTATTTGACAAGAGACAGTTATTATCTGCCAAATTATTTTAAGCGACAAATAGATATATCGCTATCTTATTGTATTCAAACGTCAGCCAAAAACTTGGCTAAACAAGATACTTCTTTTGAGCAATGTTTATTTGACATAGACGTCAGTAGTGTTTCTACTGACATACCAATTAATTATTTAAATTAAATTATAAGACAAAAGAGGACAACTCTTGCGTAATATTTGTTTATAAAATAAAATTAAATGAATGTAAAAATAGCTTTAGCAAAAGCCCATGTCAATCATTAAATTTAAAAAATTTACAAGCTATAAACATTGTCCACCAGAACATCCAAGGAATGATGAGCAAAAATTTAAAGATTGAATTGTTCTTGAACTGTTATAAAATTGATATTCTTTGCATAACCGAACACTGGCTTAGAGACCATCGGTTCATGTTCAATTTTAAGAATCATTTGGTAGGAAGTTCGTTCAGTCGAGGAAATGCAATACATGGTGGCTTCTTAATTATTGTTAATAAAAAGTTTAAATTAAAGGAACGCAAAGACGTAGTGAGCCTCTCGGTTCAGCGAACAATAGTAAAAGCTTGTGTGGAATTGGAGTAGTTTGTTGTGTTAAGTGTATACAGACCTCCTTCAGCGTCATATGATTTTTTGGAAAAAGTTATGGATGAGGCATTACGTAAGGTCCGCAATGTAAATAAAAAACAATAATTGTTTGCGGTGATTTTAAGGACATATTTTTTTTACTATGGGGCTTGGTACGAAATTCCAAAGTCTTTTAACTTGACGTTAATGTATAAATACTTGAAGAATACATTATTATCAACATATTTATGACCGTGTTATTATTATAAAGACCTCCGTTTTTTATTTAAATTAAAAACCAACATTGATTACTACTCGAAAATGGCAACATTATAGTAGGATTGTGACACTTTATGAAAAAGTGAAAAGAAAATGAAAAAGTGACGCTTATCTGACGTTTTATATGTGAATACACATCGTAGACAGATGTCAGACTGTCAGCCACCAGACGATTCCCGGCCGCGCTTTTGTTGTGTTATATGTGTGTATCGTTGCTCAATACTTCAAGTGCGAAAAAGATAACTGTGTTAGCGATATCGTTTCTACATTACTATCAACCTCATAGACTTACCTACCTAATAACCCTGCGTTCGTTAACATTAAAAAAACCGGAACTTTCGTTCAGAAACGTACAAAACTTATTAAAATACAGTATTATTTAACGGAGGTAATTAAAAATCTAAAAAATATACAGAATTATAGCATTTAGTCTCTTGGACAAGGAAGTATATGAACTATGCAGTTAATTTTTCTTTTATTTTAGTACCAAAAATAATGTCCTTTGTTAAAAAATTCCACAATGTCAACAAAAATAAAAAACTTATTTCTATCGTACAATTTGAATTATTTATTTTTGAGCCGACAAGAATAACTGCCACTTGTATTGATAACATTTATACAATAATTGTAATACCACTGGCTAAGCACATTATTAATAACCTGGACTCTGATCATTGTGGCCAAATGGTCAGCTTTCCTCACCAGCGTAAGCAAGTGATGAAAAAGAGTATCACTGTTGTGCCAAAAACTGCAGGTCGGCTGGAATTATTTAAAAGCAATCTAGATACAAAATTAAATTATTTAGAATACAGTGACAACCCTAATGTCTTTTATAACGATTTTTTTAACACATATTGTTTAGAATTTAATAAATCTTTTGTTCCAAAAAAGATTTCGGTTAGTGGTACCGTAACTTTTAATGAATGGCCTACAATTGGTATTCACAAAATTAGGAAACGCCTTTATGAACTTTATGGTGAACGCAACCGAATCATAGTTTTACGTCAAACCAGTGACGATTTAAAATTATATGTTAAAAAATATTCAAAGTTATTCAAAAGAGTATGTCGATTACCCAAGGCAAACTATCGAGTTCTAAGATTAAGAATAGAAATAACAAAATAAAAATAACATGGAATATTATAAATAGTGAAACAGGAAAGGTCAAAAGTCGTAATAATGAGTACAATTTAAATTGTGATAATAAAACCTTGACTTCTGATGCTGACGTTGCTGCGGCATTTGAGAGGTTTTTTACTGATATTCTAGTTTCAACTACAAAAGCCTTGATTTCCTCCCCTACTGTAGCTGAATCTGTTTTAAAGGAAAACGTTAATGCTTGTGAAAGTAATTTTAGTTTTCAAACAATATGCTCTAGAGAAATAATAAAAACATTTAACACTCTCAACAAAAGGAAAACCGCTGATCAGTGGGTTATTCCGTGAGCGTCGTTAAATCAGTAATTATGACAATAGCTCCAGTTTTAGCTTGCATATTTAACGAATGCATTGACTGTGGCGTTTTTCCTGACCTAATGAAACATAGCAAAATAATCCCATTATTTAAATCAGGTAGCACTTCTGACCCCACTAATTTTAGACCTATTTCTGTGCTACCCACATTTAGTAAAAATTTTGAAAAGTTGATGCTAGACCAAATTCAAATTCATTTTTATAGAAATAAACTTTTACATTGTAAACAGTATGGTTTTACTAGGGGTCGCTTAACAACTGACGCCGGTGTTGAGCTTTTAATTCAAATATTTGATGCCTAGGATGATTCACAGAATGCCCTAGGGTATTTTGTGATTTATCTAAGGCTTTTGATAGTGTTCTACATGAAACATAGGTCAGGAAGCTTCACCTGTAAGTAAATAGCCCTTTTTATGTGGTAAAAGGTGTAAATCCGGCGTACGGCCCGTCTGATGATGGTAAGCAGCCACCGTAGCCTACAATAGATGTTTGCAACACCAGAGGTTTACACACATGCGTTGCCAACCCTATAAAAACTTTGAAATTTTAAATTGAAATTTCCTAGGCAGGGAGATTAGTTTTCAACATGAGCGTGCGCGGAATGTGTAAGGTGGGTCCTTTAAATTTTGAGACATGTTTTCAAATCTTCAGGTTAAATATTATCTTTATTCCCGTTTTGACAATAGCTACTTACATGAGAACTTAGAATATGACTAGACTATGTTTATACTTTACGTTGTTTTGTTGTATATCGGTTAAATTAGTGTTAACATTATTTCACCTTAATTAATTTTAATGAAATTTTGCATATTGAGAGTACCTACAAGAGACTATATTTTAATGCTTTAGAGCGTTCTCAAGAAAAAAAATGTACATCTATATATCCGTCTATGATGCACTAGATGTTATTTGTCTGATAAACTTCCTTAAAGTTTAAGAAGTTCGTAACTTATTTTTATTTAAATTTTTACAAGAATCCCGTTTTTAATAATGAAGTCAGGAGGTTGATGATTGTGACCCTTTTTTTGAACTTTTGTCGATTTTTTGACAATAGTAACGCGGCCTTTGCACTTGGGTGATTTGGTATTACACCTCCAATAATCACTATAGGGACCGATGCGATGACAATAGTATGTGTAGTTGTCCAGTACAGCAATTCAGTTCCTAGATTGATTAATTGCCCATTGCACTGCAACTGAAAACTATTATATTAAATTAAACTTTACTGTTTCTGTCACAAAAAACTATTACATTTTAGAATTATATTTGACATATCCGTGTCGCGTGGCGGTGAAAGAATACTACCAACCCATCTCTTCCCTTGGGTGTCGTAAAAGGCGATTTCATTTAGCATTTGTAAAATGTATGAGAAAAAATCAAGTGTGCATGCAAATTTCTATCAGAGAAATTTATAAACAAAGCCCGTAAGCTATGTTTTTTTTAAACCCTATTATTATTTTGTCGACCGCTGAAGAACTGTAAAAGCTTAAAAAACTAAATAAATTCTAATCTTCGAAGTAGTCTTATTGATTAATAGAAAAGGAGAGTGATATATTTATTAATCAATATTCATATCCTCTCGCTCACGTGGTCCATTCATCCCTCTTCAAACAGGAACAAAAAAGAAAAATTTAATATTCCAAATTTTGGTCTACATCCAGTCATTATTTTACATGATTTATTCCAAAGTTCACCAATAGATGTTTTGTTTTAATTAGCTGTTTTGATCATAATCATCATTATAGTTATAAAACAACCGAATGGTTATAAAATCCTTGGTTACGTTGTAGTTTAAGAAGAACGTAGACAAATATTTTAAATAGATAATTTATGTGCCCTTTTAGTGGCTTGCATTGAAGCAAAAGAGACAATATTATGCTTTTGTGCACTATCTACATTCCGTGTGCACTTGTTTAGCTTTCTACGGATTTCCCTCCTGTTTTTCATTTGCATAGCAACCCACACAGAGTCTACGCACTAGTTTTTCATTGTTTCGTAGTATTTCTGTCAAACAATGCTTAACAGCTGACGTGAAGGTTGAAATTTCAGATAAATTACTTCTTATTACTAAGTAAACAAACAAAAATAACGATTTTTTTATAACAACAACGAACAAATTGGATATAAATGAAAGTAGATTATTTTCTTGTTTCTTTTGCATAACTATCCACCCAAAACCTTTTTTTCTGCAGACAGGTAGATAAACAGTTTTATATACCATACGATCTTATGTAGGTAAGTCAAAGTCAAAGTCAAGTATAAAAAACCAATTACAATAAACTTATATGTATTACGAATAAAACAAATACAATGTTATTTGCGTATATCTATCTATTTTATATATACTATCCATCTCTGACGGCTACTCTCAACATTTCGTGTACTTACTGCTCAACAAATATCTCTTTCATTAAGGGTTATGCCATATGTTGGCAGGTGGGTTAGTAATAGCAGTTATTTTAACATAAATTCATAATCATCTAAGCCGCTAACGCTATAACATGTAGGCACATGTTATAGCGTTAGTGTTCCTGCGAGTAGACTGCTTAGTTTAAATCTTGTAGCTATAAAAAATAAGTTAAACCAAAGGACGTGGTCATAATATTTTCAGGTGGTAACCGTTGTTACCGAATTGCCTACTGTTAAATAATACACGATACTATATACTCTTTCTTAATTCGAGATCCAAGGGCAGGATATAAAAAATAAGATCCAAATGTACATTTCATCGGTAAAGCCGATGATGGTTTCATCGGTAAAAAATGATTATATCACTGTATAATTAATAGGTGATTTACATTAAAAATTATGTAACTATTTTAATATACTAAAGAGCGCCAAATAAACGGTGCTCTTTTAGCTAGAGATTAAAAAACATTTCATTAACATATACATAATGGAATCGTTAAAAAATAATTATAATTTAAAGTCTAAAGAACAAGCCGTCGCGTATGCAGTAGTGCGGAGGGTCGTGATCGTGAATATGATTTTGGACTATGACCTTTCCGTCTCTCGTAACAAAGAAGCTGGCCTTGCATTTCCTCCCTTTAGTACACCGCCAGTATTCCTTTATGCTCCCGGGTCACGAGTTGCAGTAAAACGTATAACCGTTCAGTAGTCCAATTTTTTTCCCCGCCGGATTATATACCCATATTACACCTGAAAAATATGGAAATGTCAGTATAACTTGTAATAAACGATCGAATTCTGAAAAATCACAGAGATTTTACAACAACATTAATCATATGTTTCCAAACGAAGTTTTTTTTCATTCTTTACATATTATATTACAAAATCCTCTTAAAATCGAGCCGTGTCACGTAGCGCATGTAATAGCGTTAGTGTTCCTGCGAGTAGACTGCTTAGCTTAAATCTAGTAGCTATAAAAAAATAAGTTAAGCCAAAGGACGTGGTCATAATATTTTCAGGTGGTAACCGTTGTTATCGAATTGCCCACTCTAAAATAATACACGATACTTATGTACTCTTTCTTAATTCCAGATCCAAAGGGATGGAGGACATTTCATCGGTAAATCCGAAAATCGCCGTCCCCGGCGAATAAAATGACAATGGCTATAATATTTTTTATTATTTTATTGTATTTTTAAAATTTATGAGTGTCAATACACGTCATAGATTTTATTTTTTAAAACTAAAAAAGTTATAAAATATTACAAGAGTATTCATAATTTATTCCCATATCTATTTTTACACGAATAAAATTAAAGCAGTCGGTTAATATAAATTTAACCCAGTAACTGTTTTGTCTAAAACCATTATAATAATGTTCGCGAAAATACATGTCGGAAAAATAATTGTACTAGCGCATTACCATTTTCTTTGCAGAAGAAAAGGTGCTGCGTTACTGACTAATCTACGGATTGATGATGTCCTCCACGACGTATCCGCCGATGGCGACACTCTGGCGTCATTTCCTTGCGTGCGCCCTTATGTGACTTGCAAAGCCGAACTTGGTCTTGAAGGTTCGGTTACAGGGCGCACAGTACAGCTGACCGCTGTTATTGTGTGTGTAGTTATAAGATGGCTTTGGTCGGGTCTTTCGTATAAGGCGTTTTGCGTTAAGGTCTTAGAAACGCATTTTTTCAAAATCTTCTACGTGCCTATTGATTTTGTTACGTCATTCTGGCCTGTTTAAAGCAAACCGGTCCCAGTCCCCTACAGATATGCCGCTCGATATTAGGTGCGCTTCAGGACGTCCTTAAAGCGCAGGAATTGACCACCAGCCTTACGTTTGCCATGACGGAGCTCCGAATAAAAGACTGATTTTGGAAGTCTAGCATCATCCATGCGCACCAAGTGTCCACACCACCTTAGTTGACCTTTCATAAGCATAGCCTCCATACCGCTTACATTAGCCCTTCGTAGAACCTCAGAGTTTGGAATTTTATCTTGCCATTTTACACGTAGAATTGCCCGTAAACACTTCAGATGGAAAGAGTCAAGACGCTTGATATCTGTTTTATACAAGCACCAGGTCTCGGATGCATATAATAGTATCGGTAAAACAATGGCTCTGTATACAGCAATCTTGGTCTTAAGCTGTAAATCGTGCGGCTTCCAGACTCGTTGGTTTAGCCTGCCAAAAGTAGCAGCAGCCCTAGCGATACGTGAAGCGATTTCGGTATCTAGACGATTGTCACTCCGTATCATACTTCCTAAGTAACGGAAAGATGTAACTTCCTTCAGGGAGTTTCTGGCTAAATTAAGCGGGGTGTCATTTGCAGATTGCTTAAGTATCTGAGTTTTTGACACGCTTATGACCATGCCAAACTTTCGACAAGAAAGATCTAATTGGTCCAGATACTGCTGCAGATTTTCCATGGAGTCGGCCATGAGGCAAACATCGTCAGCGTACAGAATCTCAAGGACTGGTAATTGGCGTACTTTGGCTTTTGCTCTAAAGCGCGAGAGTTCGAAGACACTTCTGTCAGACCTCACGTTCAACTCTATTTGCCCGTTGCAGTTCTTTAGGGCCTCGCTCATCACAGTAGCGAAGTATATAGCAAATAGTGTGGGAGCCATAACACAGCCTTGTTTGACGCCGCTTGTCACTGGAAATTCATCTGTAAAGCTGTTATCGTGCAGTACTCGCGCCATCATGCCATCGTGAAACTGACGCACCATTTGGATAAACCTCGCAGGGCACCCTGCCTTTTCCAGAACAATCCAAAGCGCTGTCCTCGGCACTCGGTCAAATGCCTTCTCCAAATCGACGAAGCACATGTAGAGATCACGGTGTTGTTCGAAACTTTTCTCTTGTAGCTGTTTGACCACGAATATAGCATCCACCGTGCCTCTGTTTGGACGGAAACCGCACTGACTTTCAGGCAATATTTGTTCCACCAGCGAGTTCAAGCGTCCATTAATAACATGCGACAAGACTTTTCCGGCTGCACTTAACAATGATATGCCCCTGTAGGAGCCGCAATCAGAGCGGTCTCCCTTACCCTTGTACAGCTTGCATATGGAAGCATCCTTCCAGTCCCGCGGTACTTCCTCAGACTCCCATATCTGCAGAATTATCTTGAACAGCCGCTCATTTATGTTTGGGCCACCATATTTGTAAACTTCTGCAGGCAGACTGTCCGAGCCTGGCGTTTTATTATTTTTCATACGCATTACCGCTCGTTCGAACTCTTCAAGTGTTGGAGGATCATCCATCTCAAGTGACGTTGGCAAGGTCGGGAGTGAAGTTATAAAGGTGAGATCAGCACCTTGGTCTCTCGGGTTGAGTACTTCAGTAAAGTGTTCTGCCCACCGAGCGAGAACATCTTTCGGCTCAGTTAGTCGTTGAGTTCGGTCTCGCGTATGAATTGGTGCTGTGAACTTACATCTTGGCCCAAAGACGGTTTTGAGGCTCTCAAAAAATCCTCCCATATTGTTACTATCAGCTAGACATTGCAACTCTACAGATTTGTTTGTCCACCACATATTCTTCAACTCACGAGTTTTTTCTTTGAGTGCCTGCTGAATTCTTTTGCGATCGCCGACATTCGTTGCGTTGCTCAACGCAAGTCTTGAGCCACCAAAGAGTTTCCGTAATTCCACGTCAGATTCATCGAACCAATCTTGGTTTTTCTTCAGTGGTCTACCTACAACTCGTTGAGAGACTTCATACAGAGACTGTGCATAACACCGCCATGTCTCATCAATTGACGTACCTTTTGGGTGAAGTCTCACAGCTCCAAATTCAGCATCAAGTTTATGCCTAGTTTCTTCACAGCGAGTAAGTTTACTGAAAGCTAGTCTTGGCGAAAACATCACAGAAAAGACAACTCCCGGCACGTGGCATTATTTGGTTATCTTCCAGTGCCACAGAACAACCAAGCACTCTTGAATCTGAACTCCTTATCTTATTACCTCCCAGGCTTCAATCTCATCCGCAATGATCGCATTGGCAAGGGTGGTGGGGTGGCTATCTACTTATCTCACAAGCTTTTAGTCTCCTCTGCCTCCCGCTACGGCTGCATGGAATACCTCTTCCTTGAGATTGATGTAAAAGGTATGATAGTTGTCCTGGGAGTCTTTTATTGCCATCCTTCCGTTGAATTTCACCCTGACTTCGATTATCTTCTTAACTCTTTAGCTACCGACTATTCTCACTATATTATTATGGGTGATTTCAACACCGACCTTTTAAGGTTTCAGTACAGTCGCACAAGTATCGATCCATAGTTGAGTCAGCTAACTTCCAAATTTTTCCACTCGATCCAACTCACCATAATACTCACTCAGCTCAAAATAATAAATCATAATCTAACGACTTCTGACTCTTGGATCGATCACATTTTAATTTCTTCATCTTCCCATGTTGTCAAACATGGCCAATTTCCTGCTCCTGGCTTCTCCAGGCATGACCTTATTTTTGTTGCTTATAAGGCTAAGACTCCTAAACCCAAACCCCTTATCGTAAAAAACCATAATTTAGCTAGACTGGATGTGGACAAACTTAATAGTGATGCGTGCGCTTTGGACTGGTCACCTTTTATTGAGGTTGATCCTGTTGACAACATGCTTGCGAACTTCAACAGTTCAGTCTTGAATCTGTTTGATAAGCATGCACCTAAAAAGCTCGTCAAGCTACGTCGGTCTCCTGCCCCTTGAATTACGCATGGCCATGCATGCGTAGGCGCAACAAAAACTTTCGTATATTTAAAAGATGCCGAACCGATTTGAACTGGGTTGCTTTTAAAACCGCTAGAAATCGCCGCAATCGGATGGCGAAAGCTGCTAAACGCCAATATACCTTTCCATCAAAATTAAATTCTTCATCCTCCATAATTCATAAATTCCAATCCCTTTACCTCAACTGTACTCAATCTTTATTACTTCCACGGCTCTTTCTACTTTAGACTTATTTTCTTTTCGTCCGTAAGTTGACGAAGATGTTCGGAAACGTGTTCTCTCCATCAAATCTAAGGCAGTGGAATGTGATGAAGTGGGTAGATCTATGATCACACTTATTTTATTTCTATACTTCCTGTTCTTACCTTTATTCTCAATAACGCTCTCCCCTCTTGTACGTTTCCCTCCGCTTAGCATAAAGCCATTGCAATTCCACTTCCTAAAATCCCTAACCAGACTTGTTTAAACCATTTTCGACCTATTTCTATCCTAAAATTTATTTCCAAAATCCTTGAAACTGCGGTCCACAGCCAACTTTCCTCTTTCATCTTCCGATATAGTTTCCTAAGTCCTTTCCAGTCTGGGTTTCGACCCGGACATAGCACCACCTCTGCTCTTGTTAAGGTCCTGGAGGGCTTAAGTACGCAAGGGCATAGAGATTTCTCAGTTGACTGTCGTGGTTCTTATTGATTTCTCCAACGCCTTTAACACCGGTCAACCATGACATTCTCGTAGCAATTCTCTCCCATATTGGACTATCTTCTTCACCTACGACATCGTTTTCCTCATATCTTCGTGGACGCCAGCAAGTTGTTCGGGTTGATCAGTCTATCAGTGTTCCTCAAGGCGGCATACTTTCCCCCCTTCTCTGTTCACTTTTTATTGACTCTCTTACTACTCGACTTCATTCTTGTTACCATCTGTATGCTGGCGATCTTCAATTATATGTCCAATCATCAACTCTAACGACCGCCTGATTAAGATTAGCTTTATCAAAAGTAATCTTAATCAGGCGGTCGTTAGAGTCAAGGAAGATCTTGCCAGGATTGTCGAATGCTCAAACAGTTATGGCATCTCCGCTGCCTCTAAGTGCCAAGCAATTATCTTAGGTAGTTCTCGACAGTTATCCCTCGTCGATTTAAGCTCGGTGCTTAGTTTGGTGTTCAATGGGGATTCCATACCGTATCAGCCTCAAGTTATTGACTGCTCTCTCAGTTGAGAAGATCAAGTCAACGAGATCTCTCGTAAAGTGGTCAACTCGGTACTACGGTCCATGTATAAACTCAATTTTTTCTGCCATTAAGCACTAAAATCGCGCTAGTACAGGCTCTCGTGTTTCCTAATCATGACTACACCGACGTCTGTTTTTCTGACATGAATCAACTTCTTCTGAATAAGTTAGACCGTATGCTAAACATCGGTGTATCCGTTTTGTCTTCGGTTTGCGTAAGTTAGACCACATTTTCTCACTACAGGCTGCCAATCCGAAAGCGTAGGAACCTTAGAGTTGTCTGTATGCTTTTCAACATCCTTAACGATCCACGAACCCCAGGATATCTGAAATCTGGGTTTCAGTTACTGGGAGCCTCTCATCACCGTGACCTTCGCTCCAGTAACAACCTCACTCTTCAAACCCCCGCTCATCATTCTGGCTTCATCTCCAGTTCCTTTACTCTATGTGCTATCCGCCTTTGGAATGCTCTGCTATAAAATATCTGTCGTGCTCGGTGTGAGTACTGGCACGCATTCAATTCTACCCCTCGCAGTTAATATTTTGTAAGCCGTCTTGATTCGTGCTACGCCCACAGTTACACAAACACAGTACCTACTTTACATTACACAATGCAGGCCGGGTACAGTTCGAACGCGCCTTACTGCTCCTATTGTAGGGCTAGGAGACATAGGCTGATAGCGTGCGCGCGTTACAATGCTCAGCCGACACAGGGCCGCTGGAATTTTGTGCAGGCGCGCGGGCTATGTCCCCGCTGCCTCGGCCCACATTATGAGGACGAGTGCAAGTCGGTGACCCTTCACCGACTTGCACTCGTCGGTCCCCTCGACCCCCTACGCAGGGTGTGTGGGCGCGTCGAGCACCACACGTCCCTGCACCGACCGGACGACTCGAATCAGTACTGCCAGTCGTCGGCACATTGGCTCCCACCGCACTTAAGGGAGCAGCCGAGGCAGCGACCCAGTGGCAGCCCGCATCACGCGTCTGCGCACGCGAAGCAGCCATATGAGTCACAGCAGCAGCTGTGACTCATACACAATACGCTCAGCTCATACACAATACACTCAGCTTATACACAATCCACTCAGCTCAGCATGACTATTGCTAATAAAGATTTTGTTCGGAGATCTTTGTTCATTTCAGAAATCTTTATTTTGGGTTACTTTAACGTAGACGAGTATAAGAAACTAACTAACTTATGAATGGATGAAATGTATAAAACTAAATAATGTTATTTTATAATATACTATTTGTACCCGGCATGCGATGCAATGCTACGTTTTTTTGAGCCAGGAACCCTAGGGGCGACCCCAGAACATCCTACCAATGTTTTATTACAAACTGATCAATGGCTTCGGAACGCATAGAGGACAAATATAGACAAAAATTTGATTTTATTCACAAAGACTTGTTAGGACAAAGTCAAAAAGCTATACTACAAGCAAGTAATAATAGTAGATCTACTGGATAAATTAATAATAATCAAGACTATGTTCCCCGAAGGGGATATCCTTCGGGGATAATGGTCTTTTTTTATTGTTAGTTTGTAAAACCGAAATAGTGAAAACAAACATGCTTAGAAACATAATTACAATTTGGTTATTTAAATCACATTTCTTCTAGATGCAAACACACCATGTCAATAAAAATTTAGAGAAACTATTGTAAAAATATAGAGAAACTCCAACTATGACAATTACACGCCAATATAATAATAGTACTTCTTACAGTTTACATTTAGGGCTATAACAATTTAACAATTTTCTGAGTCCATTCCAAAAAGACGAGACAGAACCATTGAATATGTCAACTTCAGACCTAACAGCGCGGCAGCGTTATAACTTGTAACATGCGGTAGATAGGTGAATGCTGACAGAGTTTAGTGTGACAACGAGGAGGTTCAAATGTTTTCCGGATATGTAAGCGACTACTAATACGTTTTTCTAAGGTGCATGGGGAATATGTTATACCATGCAATAATTTTTAAAGAAACGTAATGTCGGAAATTTTTCTTCGTCTGTCTAAAGCAGTGGTCCCACCGCCGACGATGAACGAGAAGCGAGTCGCGCTAGAATTAGAAACGAGTTGGCGAGCAGCGGAAATCGAGTGTGCGCTTTGTCGCTGGGCTATAAGCGCCGCTTCCGCTGGTTGGTCTCTAGGCGTGATTTAGTATCGCTAAGCGAGAATAATTTTTGATAGCTCTTGTCGCTCAGCGAAGAACTAGTGGAGCGAGTCCTCGCCGGCAGTGTGAACAGTCAGCGATCAACTATTTATTTATGCATCTCTTTTGTTTACACGGAATTTATATCTATTGTACGTTTCTTGAGCGAGAAAATAGCCGATAGTTCTCGCCATTGGTGGGACTACTGCCTAAAGGCTCTTGTTTATAATATGATAGGCATTCTGAGTATATTTGCAGAATGCCACAATTTGGATCTGAATATACAAGATGATAAAAAAAACGTTTTTAAACCCGCTCAATCCGATCAGCATGTATTATAATATATCCAGGATTCCATACAACACCACAATATTCCAGGATTCCTCGAATCAAGGTGTTAAAAATCTTAAGAGTTGAAGTAGGATGTCTCGATTATAATAACTCTGAAAAATTGGATAAATGAATAAAAATAAATTTTGTAGGACCAAACGGTATTTTCCGTCTCAAAAATGGTTTTGACAAATATCGTAATTCCAAAGCTTTTTTCATGGTGTTATATTCTTTGGTAAAGGAACAATCAGTAGCAATAGCTAAAAGTTTTTTTCTTTAACTTTTAAGTATTTAAAATTACTCGCAAACATTACACTTCGATATTTTTATACTATCAAATTGCCCATTATAAAAGTTTGACTTACGTTACTTCTATGTTTTGCAAAGAAAGTATATTAATTTTAATATTGTTAGATTGCTTAAAATCTCTAGTTTAAAAGTACGTTACGTTTTTATAAATAATATTTTTGTGTAATTTTTTATACATTTTTAAGCAACATAAGGAATTATTTCATTTTCTTATATTTCGATTGGAGGTTTCGTTGTTGCCTACAGCTGCCTATGACGAGTTAATCATTTTTTTAAATTCCTTAACTATTTAGTAAAACGAGGAAATAAAAAAAACTTGCGTCATTACTGCGCCATTTTGATATAGAAGCAGAAATGTCAATGAATAAAAATAACTAAATTTTCAAAAAGAATTAATTGTTCATTTTTCTATTTATTCATGTCATGTACATGACCATGATAGACGGGAAAGTTGCTCAGGTGTTAACACATACATCATCCAGTACTACGTGCACGGTTTGTGGTGCAACCCCGAGACAAATGAATGATCTCATTACAGTACAAGCAAGAGTTGAAAATGAAAATTCATTTAAATACGGAATATATACCTTACACGCATGGATAAGGTGTATAGAATTGATTCTTCATATTTACTATAATTTAGGTTTTCAAAAGTGGACTGTATCGACACCAGAGAACAAAAGAATTAAAGAGGATAAAAAGAAGCACGTGCAAGCTCGTTTTCGGGAATTTCTTGTTTTACACATTGATAAACCTCTTCAAGGTTCCGGTAACAGCAATTATAGAAATACGGCAAGGAGATTCTTTCAAAATTATCAATGTTCTGCAGAGATTACGTGTGTAGATGAAGGGCTAATTAAGAAATTATACATAATACTGCAGACCATGTCATCAGGATTTTCTATTAACGCCGAAAAATTCGGTTGATATACGCTGGAGACTGCACAGTTATATGTGAGCAAATATAACTGGTACTATATGCCATCCTCAGTGCACAAAGTATTGATACATGGAGCAAAAATAATAGAACATTATGCAGTTTTGCCCCTAGGTCAATTACCTGAAGATGCTCAAGAAGCAAGGAACAAGGATTATAAAAAGTATAGGTTGCATCACGCTCGGAAGTGTTCCCGGTCGGCTACAAATTATGAAGACGTGATGCACATTTTGTTATATATATCTGATCCTTTTATATCGAGCATAAATAGACCTAGTTTTATAATAGCAAAAGAATTATTTGACGAAGCCAAAGAGTTGTTAATAATAACAAGTAATGAGTAGGATAGGTATTGTAATTTATGAAAAAAATACTTATTTTTTATTTTATGTCATGTAACTAGTTATAGTATTATTTATAATTCAAAAGTAAACTTAATCTAAGAAAAAAGAGTTATTTTAAATATTCATCTTATTATTTTTGTATGAAAAAATATGTAATTTTATTTTTAACAAGCTATCACGAAATAAATATTTTTTTAACAATGATGATGTTTTATTTTTCTATTAGCATACATACTCAGGAATACGTGTACAAAATTTCAATCCAAAATGTCAAGAAACAAAAAAGTTATAGATTTTTGAGACAGTTAAGACCGTTTGGCCCCATAGTGCGGTGCGTGGTTGTGTTCATTGTTAATTTGGAGTATTACTTTATATTTGTCCGTTATGACTCTAGCTTTGCATTTGCTGGTGCTTTTCGTGGAGCAGTACCAGTGGTTGGTGCACCCCAATTCTCTGCCGCAGTAGAAACTGAACTTTTCGATGATAAGCAACTCTATCCCGTTCTGCTTGCGAGCATATAGTACATCTGGAACAGAAAGTGAAATGTATCTGTGAGCTTGTGAACTTAATTTTTATTTGTCTTTTCCAATGTAAACTGTTTGTGCGGTCAATATGTTTTTCTTTCTTTCTGAATGTCACTAATCAAACTACATTAACTCGAAAAAATTCAACGTTTAGCAATGTGATATCCGTTTTTTAAGATGTTAACGTTAAATTTTTTTAAATAAAAGCTTTATTTGCTTTATTTGCAGAAGATACTTAATTAAAAATAAGCATCTTGAATATCAATTGTTGACAATAGTAGTTGTGATTTAATAATTTAAAAACAGTTCGATTCTTTTATTATTTTGAAGCTATAGAATTATTATGAAGCTGCTTTAAATTTTAAGTGAATCTGTGAGATCCTTTACATTTTTTTTAATTGTAAACTTTTCCTGACCTTTATAAACACAACAAAATAGAATCAGACAAATCAGTCGAGCCGTTTTCGTGCGCTTAGCAATACATTTGGCGTTTCATTTTTATCTATATAGATTGAGATAGTAAATAACAGATATTGTTTTGGGGTATAGTTGTTTTGTATAGGTTCGCCGGGAAAATGAATATTATATTTACGAATCCAATGTAAAATATTACGATCCATAGTGGGCTCACACTTTCTTTCATTCAGTCATAAAAATAGGTCAAGCGACTGCAGGAGCTCTGATTCCAACGTCTCCCTGTCAGATATCCGGCGGAACCTCGGCAGTCCCTCGGCGGTGTGATTGGTGCTGGTGGGGTTGATCGCAGCTCGATACCCCCTTAGAGTTAAAAGAACCTCGAAGTTGTGATGCACGGGACCCTGTACAGGACTTGGGATCTTTGTTTTCTTTCCAAATCAATCTTGGTTATGGCTTTTGGGGTCTTAAGTACTCAGACGCGCTCTCCCCTAATCGTGCGCGCCAGCTGAATGTCCTTTGGCATGATGGTGACGCGCTTCGCGTGAATGGCGCACAGGTTGGTGTCTTCGAACAGACCGACCAAATACGCCTCGCTTGTAATATTATTATGCTCAAAAAATGAAGTTTTAAAACTTTTATTCATATTTACCTCCAACAAAGCTTATTATTATTATTTTAACTTCCTAATTTCGTTTTGGAGCTTTGAGGCTTATGTACATTATTACCATTTTTGTTTTATTAAATATTTTTTCAATTTATTTAAGTAGGTAAGTAAACATATTTTTTTATTATTATGAGTAACCCTTTATTTTTATGAGGTTCTTCTCTGAGCAATTGTAGAATCTATGGGTGTCCAATGAAAGCAGGCTATCGTCGGACTGACCGTCATATACGGGGACAGATCGAAGATCTTAGTGGCGCAGCTGGCACGGGCACAGGCGCTAGCGCTGCAAGCAGCGCGAATAGCCAAGCTTCGTCTCTGCCGCTACTGTTTAAGTCATTGTAAACATCAATGACATAGTTTAAGATGTATTCACCAAATCATTATTGATAAGTAAACCCTAAGATAACGAAACGTTTAAAACATGTCCAACTCAGGTCGGAATCGAACCCACGTCCTCAACAATGTTGAGACTCTGCTTTGTTCCACGGAGGACGTGGAAACGTGAAACTGTTAGGGTGAAATAGGTATGGCCTCTCACGGTTTATGTGGAGAAGAAAATCTTCAACACAGTTCAAGTGGAGTTAGAAACCATGAAACGGCTAACGTGGAGTAAAATAAAGCCTCAACACTGTTAAAATGTACTAATAGTAGAGGATCTGAGTATACAACGACCTTCACCGAGCCGGTTAATGGATGAAAAGTATTTTAAATCAAGTTTAATGTGTTATAAAAAATATATTGCGAGTGGGTTGGCTGAAAAATTTCAGTCCAGTATATTTTTTTTAAACATTGCACTTGTTTCGACAATAGATAAATTACATGGGTGCGTATCATTTCATATAATGACAAATAAACTAATTTCAAAGAACATAACGTTCATTGGATATAATTTTTACTTGTACTAAATACACTTCGTATAACAACATTACGTATATTATTCATTTGATATAATACTCATATTCTCTAACAACTTATTCTATAAAGCTATATTGGTAAAATAATCATATTCTATAACTTCATTTGATATAATTTTTGCTTAAAAATAAGAATAACATTTTAACCCTACATTGATTTCAAATATTGTCTTGAAAAGTTAATGCGTTGTATTTTCGATTATGGTTGTGCTAAAAAATTCAGTGACAGAAACGAATCGCGGCAAAACCGACTCCACGTAGACTTGTCTGCCCTACGCTAGAGAGTAATTCAACCCCGCGTAGGCGCGGAGGGGCGAGGCGGCCCACGAGCTGAGGAGCAGGTGGGTTTAACACCGCAGCTTCGGCTTGCTGGCCGGCTCCGCCGGCCAGTCTCAGCCGCGGCGGCGAGCGAGAGCCATCTGCGACGATAAGCTCGTGTGGGACCGCCGGAGTCCCGCAGCGCCGGAGCCGTGACAGAAAACATGCCTGCTTGCATGCTGCATGCCTGTTTGCATGCTGCATGCCTGCTTGCATGTTGCATGCCTGCCTGCATACTGCATGTCTGCCTCCATGCTGCATGCCTGCCTGCATGGAGCATGCCTGCTTGCATGCTGCTTGCATGCTGCATGCTGCTTGCATGCTGCATGCTTGCTTCCTTGCATGCTGCTTGCTTGCTTGCATGCTGCTTGCTTATTACATGAGTAATGTTTTATATCATTTGATTATTATATCAAAGGTTTTTTTTTTTTATTGGCAACGGGTAAGCGCTTGGCCTTTATCTCACCTGATGGTAAGTAACGATAAGGCGACGGGTGGAAGCGCGCTTCATCCGGAATCCTCAACCACTGAGGAACTGGCTATCTTATCTCAAACTGCCGGAACACAACAATGCTATAAACATCGTTGTTATGGCGACAGACTTAGATAAGATGGTGGTAGCTAGCCAGGCGGACTTAACAGCCCTACCACCAACCACCCCGAGCACACAAATATGTACCCCCCGCTGGGAATCGAACCCGGGCGGGACCACTGGGTCTGAAACAGGTAGCTTAGCCACTAGACCACAGAGGCGGTTATAAATATATTTATATATTTGATATAATGTACATTATATCAAAGGTACATTATATCAAAAGTATATTATATCAAATGAAATTATAGAATCTAAAATTATATTAAATGTTTATTATATTAAGTTAGTATAGTTATATCAAATGAAATTATATTATCTGAACGTTAGATCATAAGTAATTATATCAAACATTACACACCCAAATTACATAAGTACCAATCGAAAGTATGAAGCCTATAGAATATGCAAAGATTGACTATTTTTTCCTGTCATAACATTGGGTAGGCAGGTGTAAACAGGCAAGTCAATATTAGTAATTTGCAACCGTCTGGTTAAATAAATAAAATTTATGTTTATATAAAGATAAGCTCATTACAAACACACACACACACACACCAAACTAGTGCAATGTAAAAAAAATATTTTCTTTAATATTAAATTAATCATTAAAGTTACTGGACTGAAGTTTTTCAGCCAACCCACTCGTGATTATTTCTTCGTTATTTAACATATTAAATTTGATATGAAATACTTTTCCAGACATCCATTAACCTTCTCGGTGAAGGTCGTTCTATACTCGGATCTTAGACTATAAGGACATATTCGCGAAACAGCTTGCGTGAAATAAAATATAGCCTCACTCAACCCTAGTAGAGTGGAGTGAGTATCTTCGACACGGCTTGTGTATCCGCTGTGTCGCGGAGTCAGTCTAATTATTATTCTAATACAATTAATAAGTATTTATAATGCTAAAGGTCTGACCTAAAAACCGCGTGGCGACTCCTTTGCTTCCAATCCAGGGGGGTTACTCTTGAACGCAAACTCAATCTTAATACAATTCCAATGCGATTAATATGTATCGATATTGGGATAAGTAAAGATAACTCCGGATCGCCAACTCGCTAACAATTTGTTTAATCAATTTCCACGCAATTTAATTCCAATGTGGCGCTATTGTCGCTTACAAAAGTGCCATTTGACATTTTTTAGATTTGTGATTGGAAATTGATTAATGCAATTGTTTTTCAAGAGTAAGCCTACAGAGGGGCTCCTTGGAATTTTCTTTCTTGATGTATCTACAAATTGACAACATCAATATAGCCTCAACACTGTTAAAGTGGAGTGAGTATCTTCGACACGGCTTGCTTGGAGTAAGATATAGCCACAACACTGTTAAAGTGGAGGAAGTAACCTTGACACGGCTTGCGTGGAGTAAAATAGAACCTCAGCACTGTCTAATTGGTGTAAGTCTTAACCGCCTCTGTGGTCTAGTGGCTAATAGTGGCTAAGCCACCGGTTTCAAACCCAGATGTCCCGGGTTCAATTCCCATCTTACATCTTTGTGTGCTCGGTTTGGTTGGTGGTAGGGCTGTTAAGTCCGCCTGGCTAGCTACCACCATCTTATCTAAGTCTGTCGCCATAACAACGATGTTTTATAGCAATGTTGTGTTCCGACAGTTTGAGATAAGATAGCCAGCTCCTTAGTGGTTGAGGATTCCGGGTAAAGCGCGCTTCCACCTTCGGCCTTATCGTCACTTACCATCAGGTGAGATGAAGGCCAAGCGCTTACCCGTTGCCTAATAAAAAAAAGTAACCTCGATACGGCTTGTATGGAGTAAAATCAATGACATTCAATGTCATTGAGTAAAATAAAGCATCAACACAGTTGAGCCGTTATATATCCTTGATACATCATACGTTTAAGTAAAATTTTAAACACTGAAAAAAGACGACAACCTCAGGCGGGAATCGAACCACGCACCTTCCGCATTCCGGGCGGCTGCCTTAACCACTTGGCTACCGAGGTCTGGCTTTCAACCGTCGAAATTTGTCAGTGCTTGATGCTTATGTTTTTAGTCAACATTGCTTCATCAAATCTTAGAAGTTTTCACCTCTGAGATCCGAAAGAAATATTTTTTACAAATATTTGAACATTCGGTTAAGACGAAGCTGCGTTTATAGATTAATGTTTTATATTTTAGCGTTTTTATAAACGCTTAAATATAAAAATTTTAAACACTGAAAAAAGACGACAACCTCAGGCGGGAATCGAACCACGCACCTTCCGCATTCCGGGCGGCTGCCTTAACCACTTGGCTACCGAGGTCTGGTTTTCAACCGTCGAAATTTGTCAGTGCTTGATACTTATGTTTTTAGTCAACATTGCTTCATCAAATCTTAGAAGTTTTCACCTCTGAGATCCGAAAGAAATATTTTTTACAAATATTTGAACATTTAGTTAAGACGAAGCTGCGTTTATAGATTAATGTTTTATATTTTAGCGTTTTTATAAACGCTTAAATATACTTAAGTAAAATTTTAAACACTGAAAAAAGACGACAACCTCAGGCGGGAATCGAACCACGCACCTTTCGCATTCCGGGCGGCTGCTTTAACCACTTGGCTACCGAGGTCTGGCTTTCAACCGTCGAAATTTGTCAGTGCTTGATGCTTATGTTTTTAGTTAAGCGTTTATAAAAACGCTAAAATATAAAACATTAATCATACGTTTAGTAAGTTAAACACTGTTACAGTGGTGTCTAAGTAAGTAGTTTAATATTTAAAGAATTTTTAGTTGTAAACGGCTTTTACTTTAGTTAAAATCATTATGATAGAACCCAAGAAAAACCAATAAAAATGAGGGTAGATAATTTTAATGATAAATGATCTTAGTTCCTTACAACTATGATACATTCCTTAATAGTTAATTTTCCTGGCAAATTAACGTTATGTTCCAATACCTGCGTGTCGTAATATTGTTAATACGACATTTATCACTATTCACCGACACCGATGATGATAAACGCCTACGTTTTTGGAATTAAAAATGATTTCTTTACTTTACGAATAATACCATAATGATCACTGTCTCTCAACTTCGAACTTAAACATTTTTCCATTATATTAAATACAAATTTAATTTCGTTTCGAAAAGTACGTGTGATTCCGTTGCCACAAAAACACGTAATGACGTCTCGTGACGCGAGGTTACCAGTGCAGGGAACGGAAATAAGATATTTATTTTTAGGATATATCTAAAAGTGTGAAGAAGATAGCACCATCTCATGTACTGCTGCATGTTATAAGTAATTGTCTTTGGTTGAGACCCGAAGTATAATTACGAGTTGCATCGAATAACATTCTCAACATTATACAATATTAGTTATAAAGTTGAGAATATAATTCATACCGTACATATAATAAAACGCACAAGTGTCAAGCTTAAAGAATACATTTTTATTGAATTATACACATATTTTATTAACTTTGCAAACGACTTCTATATGATTTTAGTGTGTTATATACATTTATAGTAACACTGCGAGACGATTAAGTAATTTGAAAACTTCTTACATCTTTAAATAAATTCCGTTAGTGATGGTATAGTTGTCTGGCCTGTGGCTGTGTTCGAAGTTTCCACCGAAGATCGTATTGTCCTTATCGGTGATCAGTCGAGCTTTGCACTTAAAGTGTTTCGTGCAGCACCAATTATTGGTCACCAGAAGCCGCCGCTTGCAGTAGAAAGAGTACCCGTTGACTATAAGGATATCCTTTCCGTTACGATTGCGGGTAATAATCACTGTAAACGATTAATTTATCGGCAGTTTGAATATGTACATTTTACGGTTTTTAATAAAGCGACTAGCAACCGTTTTACGACGACGACCTTCTATGTTTATGGTTTATATGTTTCATACTACATTTATTTGTAACCGACTTCAAAATAAGGAGGAGGTTTTCAATTCTTCGATATCTTTTTTTAAAGTATGTTCCCTAATTAAACATTAAACGGCATACTTATTCAGCGAATTGATGTCAATAGAGGATAATAACTTCGATAGAGGTTTTAGCAGAATTATATTCAATCTCATCTAGAGTTTACACTGATTCACACTATTTATTTCAATGTTTGGCTACACAGTAAAGCATTAACATCAAAATCAGATTCTTTTGAATACGGAATGATCTTTAATAATGAATTTAGAAGGCGGATGACAATGTTGATCGCAGAACTTGATAATTTCCTTTGTTTTGGTAAAGATGACTCGTGCCTTGAATATAGGCCCCTTGGTGCAAGCGTAATGATCTATCTGGAAGTATATCCGTTTGCTTTAGTAGCTGTACCCATTCACCACCACCAACTCCTTGCCTCTGACACTAACATCCCATTGTACTGCAAATAAATAGCAATATATAATTTATTCTAGTTGGTAAAGAGATCACAAATATTTACAACTTCGTATTTTGAGAGGGGCATCCCAGCTTTAATTTTATTTAAGAGCTCAATTGTCGTAGTACCAGACACAATAGAATTTTCATCAATTTGAATTCATTGTTAGCAACCTCTAGGGGTCTTCGTGACAGACAAGTGGTTAAGACACGCGTACAGCTCATATAGAAACTGATTATTTATTCACAGTGATTATAAAATTATTATAAGTTACAATATCTTCAAATGTTTTACAATTTCTGATATCACATAAAACAAAACTCACATCCTAATCAGAGTTTGAAGATCACGGAGTCTTTAATAACAAATGTAGATAATAGGCACATGACAATGTTGTCCGGAGCAGAACCTGACCAGTTCCTTTGTTTTGGTGAAGATGATTTGTGCCTTGCATGGAGCCCCTTTGGTGCAAGCGTTGTGATTAGTCAGGGAGAATTTCCGTTGGCAATAGTAACTGTATCCGTTTACAACCACTACCTCTTTGCCTTTGACATTAACAGCCCATTGTACTGCAAAGTAAAAATATTTTTAAGGGGGCAAACTCATAGAAGCAATTTCAAATAGGTGTCTTCAAGGTATTTTCAAATAGGTAATGTTTAACAGGTGTCTTGAAGAAGTAACTTTTCCAAATTTTATGAAGAATGCTAAAATCATTCCATTGTTTAAAGCTGGCGACAAAAACAACCCTTTAAACCAATTTCTATATTACCAGCCTTTAGCAAAGTTTTTGAGAAAATTATTTACAATCAATTACTGTCTCATTTTGCAATTAATAAACTTTATCATGAAAAACAGTTTAGTTTTACTAAAGGTAGATTTACAACTGACGCTGGAGTTGCGCTTTTTAAACACATTTTTGACGCCTGGGAGGGTAAGCAAGATGCAAAAGGTATTTTCTGTGAACTCTCGAAGGCATTTGATTGCGTTAGTCATGAAGTTAAGAAGTTAGAGCATTATGGTGTCTAAAAATAACACTGAGCCTTATTCAATCATACTTGTCGAATAGAACTTAAAAAGTTGTTATTAATGATGCTGTCTTCAGGAGCACCCATAACTATAGGCGTGCCCCAAGGGTTAATATTGGTTCCATTACTTTTTTTGATTTACATAAATGACCTGCCCTACTTTGCCAGAAACTTGTGTGAGACTATTTGGAGATGATACTTCTCTTATTTTTAATGTTAAAAGAGGTCTTGAAAATGTTGTCGATGTAAAAAGTGCACTTTCAAAGGTATTACATTGGTTCACTATTAATAATTTATTACTGAATTCACCAAAAACCAAGTGTGTTAAATTTTCTTTACCTAATGTAAGACAGGTCAGCACACAAATTAAGATGAACGATAATGTAGTTGAATTAGTAGATTCTACTGTGTTTCTAGACATTAAACTGGATTCACGCTTACAATGGGACCCACATATTGATACCTTGTCAGGAAGACTGAGTTCAGCTGCATACGCAGTTAAGAAAATAAGGCTTTTAACTGATGTTGAGACGGCAGTAGTTTATTTTAGTTATTTCCATAGTGTGATGTCTTATGGCTTACTGTTGTAGGGCTCTGCTGCTAATATTGACGATGTATTTATTCTACAGTAAAGGGCAGTCCGCGCCATATACAACCTCAAGTCTAGAGACTCATTTATAGAAGTGTTTAAAAAAATTGAAATATTAACTATTGCATCACAATTTATTTTTGAAAACCTTATGTATGTCAAGAAGTATGAAAAGATATTTGTTAAAAATTGTGATCGTCTTAACTTAAACACTCGTATGAAAAATAAGCTTGTCGTCCCTAATTTTAGACTTCATAAAACAGGTGGCTCTTTCTTTAATAAATGTGTAACGTTTTATAACAAACTTCCACTAAGTATTACTGAAATGCCTTTACATACATTTAAAGCCCATGTTAAAAAAGCCCTCATGAGTAAAGGTTATTATAAAGTGGAAGATTATGTAAATGACAAATATGTATGGACATAGTGCATGTACGAGCAAAACATATTAGTAATTTGTATATTGTATATTTTGGTAACGACATATTGTTTTGTAAATGTCGTTACTTCTATATTATTATAAATCTGTGGAGTTTCTTGCGCTCGTTCTTCTCCATAGCTAAAAGACTTTCTAAATGGGTGTTTTTGCCCATCCATCCAAATAAGTTAAGACGATTCAAAATGCTTATTTTTAAGTTTATTGAATAAATAAATTTTAAGTTCGAGTTTGAAATAGTCATGTTGACCTTAGAATGCAGTTTTTAACCCGAAGAGACTATACTTGGAAAATATTACACGGAGCGATGTTGTCAAGTCTGATAAAGCTCCATAAAAAAGATTTAAACAAAACGCGAGGGGACCTGCAATATTATAAACTGTATAATATTCTTGCCTGATCTTTCAACAAAATTTTAATATTACCTACAATAACAAACCCTTATTTATTCATTTATTAGCTCAGCAGTCGTAATATCAGACACAATAGAAACTCAAATGTTAACAACCTCTAGGAGTTTTCGTGACAGACATGTCTTACTTTTCCGGCCTGGGTATTGAATTCAAGTACTCCGGATGTCGAGGTGAGCGCTTATTCTAGTTAATAATATTTACAAAAGATTTGCAATGTCTTTGTTCCTTTTCAGGAAGTTCTCCAGCCAACGCCTGCCAGCAACGCATTTTTCTTTACAGAAATTGTTCTGTATTTCATGTTTCTCACAATACAAGTACGCTTGTTCACGTATAAATTTATGCGTCATAACTATCCCTTGTATTTGTAAAAAGCTTTTTAACGTTTCTACAAAGTCACATTCTTGTTCCTTGGAGAAAATTTTATTTCTTCTCTTAACATCGCTTCCAGTCTTCACGTGGTACTTTAGGGTCGATCGTGGTATATTATATCTAATTGAAGCTGCTCGTTCAGAAATTTTGCATTGCTTTATATCATCTAGAGCGTTCTGTAGATCAGATTGAGACCACGTTGCGCCACGTTTTTTGTTTACGGGTGTTATATATGTTACTGTATATACTGGAAAAAAAATACAATTTATAGTTTAAAAAACAATTGGTAGTAAAAAAAAGTATGTCATATGTTGCCTCAAGCAAATATAAGGTTAAGTATAGCACATATGTGTCCCACTGCTGGGCAAAGGCCACCATCATTGAAATGAAGTGTTCGCTACAATTGATGGGTATTGGCTTAATCACCGCGTCTAATGCGGGTTGGTGATCACAAACCCGGGCGCAGCATCGAAAAATCCGAAGCACACTCGATCTGGAAATTGAACCCTGGACCTCCGGTTATCGGGTGGAGCACAGAGGTGTTCGATTCCTATTTATATCAAGTAAAAAATTTTAATTAATCACATTACAGCAGCAGCAGCATTATTATTATTATTAGTAAGAGAAATAGAGATACAATAGGGACAGAGAATATATATGAGAAATGCCCTTGCTGAGTTTCTTGCCGGTTCTTCTCAGTACAAGGCTCCCGCCCCATAGTTAGACTTACGAACCGATGGCATAATGACATTGACATGTTTAGATTACAGCACACATATGTGCTGTAATCTAAACATGGCCTAACCTGAATAAATGATATTGAATCTTGAATCTTGAATCTTTAATCTAATATTTTTTATTTTTATTAAAGTTTTAAACTTAATAGTAAGAGGTCGAGGTTGTAGTAATTATAATAAGAGAAAAGAAATGTATGGAAATATGAAAACTATATTGTAAAAATATAATAGTAATAAAATAAGAGATGTAAAATTAAATAAAAAGAAAGAAACAACAAACAGTGTAGAGCTCTTAAAGCTCAGATTTACTAACCCCAAATAGAATAGAAAGAAAAGAGAATTACAAGCAAAAAAAGTCCTGCCAAAAAGCGGGGAGCAAAAGCTTTATAAAAAAAATAAATAGTAAGAGGTCAAAATAATTTTTGCTAAGTATCTAAATACTGATCATGTGGCACTGTATATTTACTGTATTAGTCTTCATACTTATTGTGTAGTGAAATTACTTACAAATGTACTTAGAAACACTATTATAAATCAACGAAGGGTTATTCAGAGACTAGGCAATGAGGACAGCAAAAGCAGTCCTCTACCATAGTCCACTTTCCACCAAATAGCGACTGCACATGTGTTCAGAGTGACAGGTGGTGAGCCAATCGCCGCTCTATGCTGTTTTATGTATGTGTAGCCTTTAGTACATTAGTCGCATTTTACGACACCCAAGGGAAAAGAGGGGGATGGTAGTATTCTTTCACCGCTACGCGACATTGTTACATTAATATGCAAAAAATCAATAAGATAAATTACGATTATAATCATTTATTGATAAAACATTCTAACACTTTACTAAGTAGAAGTTTATTATTTTATATGTCTATTTCATAATTTTTTTACTTAAACTAAGTAAGGGATACATTAAAATATCAATAATACAATAATAAAGAATCAATACAACAATATTAAAAAAATATATTACTTAATAACTATAACAATAAATTTGTTCTTAAGGCAAATAAATACCTCTTTATAACAAAAAGTCGACATACGACAGCCGAATATACATTCTACTTATGGCAGGTATTTCAATCCTTAGATAAAACTTATTCATGTATGAAAGTATAATTCTGTGACTTTTCCTTCACATGGCGTTAAAAGTTTTTAGGCAATTACAAGCCAGACTTAGAACTTATAACTGAAGTTTGAAAGCCATTACTACTTACAATAATATTACACCATAAAATTGCTAGTTCTTATTTGTATATGTGGGCCTTCTTAGGCGTTTGTCTAACTACAGGTGAAACTTGTTAAAAATGAGATAAGGACTTATCATCACGACCTGTTAACCCTCGTTTAATAACTGCTTTTGTGACACATACTCTACAGAGATGTAGAGACTGCTATCTCATTTATAATAAGCCTCTGTGAAATCAATGCAAACATACACGTATCATTAATTCAACGATTGTCATCTAACTCGGTTAGGATAGCAAACAAAAATTTTGTTTCGACGAATGGCACAAAACGATAACAGAGGGCCTAACCAAGTGGCATAATGACAAAAGAAATAGATAGATGAATGTATAGGATTTGACGTATGTCAACCATCGTCATTTAGCTAACTTTAAAACTAATTTTAAATTAGTTTACCTAGTTTTTAAAACTGTAAAGAGTAAAATTTATATCATCATTTTATATTTATTTATTCTTCATTCCATTCTATATTCTGTGGTCGCGATCGGATAGAGTCAGCATTCGCCAAGTATCTTAACTTGTCTACAAATTCACTATTGACAAACGATAAGGTAGCCAGTTGTCTAGTGGAGGGGTTGGTAGCAAGCTTCAAATTTTGTGAATAGAGGAACTCTTTGCACGACATTGGATTGAGTTTCAACATCGGGTGCTAACTGTTAGCTATTGTAACGATGTCTTATAAGGATTAATTTATATCTTTATTTATTAACTTATAAGGATGGCTCACGATACCGGTATTGTGCCGATTTCTTGGAAGGAAGCGAACATACAACCCATCCCCAAAAAAGGGGATCGCTCGGATCCAGCCAACTATCGACCCATCGCTGTAACTTCTGTGCTGTGCAAGGTGTTTGAGCGGATAATTAACTCTCAGCTTATTCACTACCTAGAGGATCACTCGCTGCTCCATGATCGCCAGTATAGGTTCAGAGACCCAAGCGATCAACGGGTGATCTTCTAGCGTACGTTACTCACGCATGGGGTGAAGCGATGGACAAGCATGGCGAATCTCTGGCAGTTAGCCTTGATGTCGCCAAAGCTTTCGATAGAGTATGGCATCGCTCCCTTCTTTCCAAGTTGCCGGCCTTCAGTGTGCCGCATGCCGCCCCGTTTGTGCGCCTGGGTTGCAGACTTTTTAGAAGAGCGGAGGATTCGTGTCCTTTGTGGGGGTAGTTCCTCCGAATTCTATAAAGTCAATGCCGGAGTGCCGCAGGGTTCTGTGCTCTCACCTATTCTATTTCTTCTGGATATCAATGACATGTTGTCCTTGGGCAATATTCATTGATAAGCGCATGACAGTACAGTGCATGAGCGGTACATAGGACATCCTGCGGCAAAGCAAGCTGATATCGTGGTGAAAAGGCAAGAACTGGTTGCCAAACTGAATGTCTCTAAGTGGGGATCTGAAAACCTGGTCGAGTTTAATGCCATAAAAACCCAGGTTTGTGCATGCTCATCCAAGATAATTCACTTCCTTGCTCCTCCCTCTCTACAGAACTCTCCTTTACCCATTTCAGTTGACCTCAACATTCTTGGCATGGACATCGGCCAGGAACTGAATCAAAAATGCTACATCGAGAGTGTTATTTTAACTGCCTCCCGTAAGTTGGATATTCTCAATAAGGTGAGGCGGTTTTTCATTCCCGAGTAGCGCTGTTTGCTGTACAAGACCCAGGTGCGATCGAGTATGGAGTATTGTTCCCATCTATGGGACGGCTCCGCTAAATACCTCCTCGATGCACTTGATAGGCTAGGCGATACAAAGGCGAGCGGTACGCATTATTGGAGATGCTGAGGTTACAGCCTCTCTTGAGGACCTCCAGCTGCGTAGAGGCATTGCTTCACTCAGTGTCTTCTACCGAAATTACCACGGAGAGTGTTCTGAAAAACTTTTTGATCTAATCCCGCCCTCTCCTTTTCTGCCCCCGACTACACGTGCTGGTCTTAGGAACCACTATCATACTGTGCAGAATATCATCACACGTACCAAAAAAATTGGCAAGTCGTTCCTCTGTTCCTCTGGACCATTCGGCTTTGGTATTCCCTGCCGGCGCACGTGTTACCTAGCTCCAATAATCCCGGGTCTTTTAAACGAAGCGTGAAACGGCATTTATGCAGGCCGTCATAAATGGGTGCGCTTGTTACCATGCTTGTTCCACGGTGAGGAGCGCTCTCATTATTTTGGACTGCATCAGTTGCCTACCATTAGGCAGAATGTAGTTTAGTGATTACGTACGTGTCATATTAAAAAAAAAAAAAATAACATAGCCTTTTGTAACGGGTATTTCATACATTCGGTGAACTTCCTTATTTGAGCAGTCGCTCCTAAAATTCTAACAAGCGTGCACTAAAGTGAATCTGTTAAGACAGATCTATTAAATCTTGAAATAAATCCCATTGCGTATGACGAACAAAGGTGGTTTGTGGATATGCTCGAAGTAGCCGTCGACCAGCTCCCCGACCACCGACATGATGAATCTGGCTTTACAGTTGCCCCATCTAGTGCACCGCCATATGTTCTTCTTGGTGCCTCTGACGTTGCAGTAGTAAGTGTACCCGCCGACCATTGCCAGCGCTTTTCCAGATTGATTCCGTACAAACAATACTATGGAAGAAACAGGAAAGGGATGTTAGTTTATGAAATAATAAAAAAACCTTACTTATAAATGATAGAGTAATAAAGTTTTTCAGATTGGTGTAAGTTTACGTTATTTTGTGTGTAACAAATCGCTTGTGCAAAAAGTAATAATGGGTGTAGGGACAAGCTTATATAGTTGCTTGGGTAGTCGATATAGAAAAACGTAGTAAACAGCAATATTTCAAATTTGTGTTATGTCGACCACACAATGACAAGTTAATTTATTTGTAGGCTTATTACTCTACCAAATCATTTTGAGAAATAGTTTTCGTTTTGCAATGACAACTAACCAATATAAAAATAAACAATAATTTTATATTTATAAAAACAGTGACACACAACATTTTTATTGAACATAATCATAGTAAGAAAAAGTAACTTCGTCTGCGAATTTTCGATCACCTACAAATTAAGGTCGCTCTAAATGTCGTGAGTAGTGATAAATGTTTGGCGCAAAGCCCACAAGAGACCGCATTCATAAGAATTATAGGAAAATGTCTTAACTGAATACAACCACGTATCAATCCGATAAAGGATTAGTCGATCAATGTCATCTGTAAATAGAGACGTTTTATATGACAATTAAAAACTTACTTGGCCGATAGTTCAATCAAAACTGTAATTTTAACTTACTGACATAATGGAACATTGCAAAACAGGCCCTTTAAATATGAATAACAAACACATTAAATTTAAATAAAACGTATTCGTTTACTACTTACATCTAAAAAAATATTCAAGAACAGTAAAAAAACTATTGTGAAGACCAATATACGCATTATTATTTATTTCTTTGTTTTATATACACTGTAGGGTTTTACGAGGATAGGAGAAACAGGAAATATGTAAACTTTCACTCCATTACTAAGTTATAAATATTTTTGGCCTTCACTGCCTGCACCTTATCACTAACCAAATTAAAAGAATTCGTCAATGCCAAAAGTTCTGTAACACATTGTTCACTAGTTGATTCTGACGTATTGTCCATTTCCACCCTGGTGGTAGGTTTGTGGCTCATGGTCGTGCACCCCATCGGCTGCGATGGCGACGAGCTCATTGCTCGTGATCAGTGAAGCCTTGCAACCTCGGTGGTAACGGATGCAGTACCAACGTAGCCCCACTCTGCTAGGCTGCTGGCGGTTGTACGAATACTCCTTCCAAATGAGGACTTTGGCGCCGTTCAGCATCATAATAAGTTTGCAAGCTTTAACAACCAAATAATACAACGTGTTAGACATTATTCAAATTCAAATTCAAATTCAAATAATTTATTCGTAATAAATGCGGTACATTATAGTGATGGTAAGTGTGAGGTTGAGAATCGCACATTTAGCTAACATGTTAGCATACAAATAGTAAATTAAATTAAATTAAATATAAATAAAATGAAATTAGAATTAATTAAGTATACATGTCACAAGATTATTTTCAAGCATTACATTTGTTATTTATAAATTCATCAATAGTATAAAATGTATTTTGTATTAACCATTTTCGAAATGTCAACTTAAATCTAGTATATGGGAGTTCTTTTATATGTACTGGTATTTTATTATAAATTTTTATGCACATTGCGTAACAATTATTCTGAAAACATGCGGTTCTAGGAGTACTGTCTAATATGAGTCTATGTGGGTTTCTGGAATTAGTCCTATAATGGTACTTTGCTTCAGTAAACAACTTAAAATTCAGTTTCACAAATTTTCCTATCTCCATTAAATAAATGGAAGCTAATGGTAATATGCCTAACGTCATAAAATACGGTCTGCATGATGTATCAGGAGCAATGCCACATAATGCTCTAATACATCGCTTCTGAGCAATGAAAACTTTTTTAACACCAACACTATTTCCCCATAATATGACACCGTATCGAAGTATCGACTCTACGTATGCATAGTATGCAACTATGGATGTTTCCTTGCTAGCAACTTTCCTCAATTTATACAAGGCGTATGAAAACGAATTTACTTTATTGCGCACTTTATCTGTGTGCGTGTGCCAGTTCAATTTTGAGTCTAGTGTGATTCCTAAGAACAGAACCTCATTTTTACAAGTAATTAATTGATTATTGTAAATTATACTAACATGTCTGTGTTTAAAGTTATTAAAATTAATTAAATTTGTTTTAGTGAGATTCATTTCTAAATTATTATTTGTCAACCAACTATTTAGCAATGTCAGTGTGTTATAAATATCAATATTATGTATGTCAAGAGTACATTTTTTGTCAGTTGTTACAACGACAGACACATCATCTGCATATAGGATTGTTTTGTGTGCCACAACATCTGGTAGGTCATTTATATAAAGTAGAAATAATTATTAATACTTACACAAACATCACGTATCTACTTCTTAGTTTCTTTCAGTAAGAGTTGGTCGGGAAAAGAACTGTTAGCGACAAGACCACCATTGCCCGTTCTAGCTTTAAGATTATGTCATGTGTAGCTATTAGTATTGAGTATGTGCTAGTGAGGACCGTCTGGTCCTTGTAAGAATTTATGCGGGACCTTACCTATATCGTACACAAGTCCTGAGAATAATATCGATGCAAGCTAGCACGGATGCTCAGAAAAGAGACAGCTCAATACAGATTAAGGATCATTCCACACGCGTCCTCGTTTCGTTAACTTAGTTAAAAATCGCCAATCCATTAAACAGATGTAAATAATTAAATGTAATAAATAGAATTTGGTACTGTAAATTTCAAAACACACAAAGTCGAACTTTACCAATTTAATAAAATATAAATATGTTGGCTCTACTAATTTATTCATCACAAGTACCTAGGTAGTGTAAATAGTCGAAAAATTTTGAAAAGGCATATAATTATTATGTAGTTGAGAACATTTTTAATATTATCAATAATACTTATGAACTACGTTTATAATAAAAACTGTAATATTTAAGATTTTGATCACATTTCTTTCCAAAATTGTTTCCGAACCACCTTATTATATTACTTAATTTAAAAATTAATAGAAAGAACGTCATTTGGTCGTCAGGAACGTGGTTTGAACGTCAATATACCACAACAAATATCTTTCATTATAATTAACAATAAAAAATACATTGTCCAGTCAACTAAATGACCGATAAGACCCTAATAATACAGGGCTTATGCATCCAGTGGAATGTCTTAATAATAATATTATTTAACAATACAATTAGCATTATATTAAAGTATAAAGATATATTAAAATTTAAAACAAAGGTACCACCATACTTATTAACTAGCAAAACTTAACACAATAAAAACATATAACTAACCATTTTAATACTTTTAAATATATTCATTCATTGAAAGAGTCATCCATCAGTGATAAAAATTTAAATAGTGGGCGTCGCAAAAAGCAGGTATTACCCGCCTGTACAGTAAAAAATAATAAAAAACTGTTACAATGAATAAAATTCTTTGATTTAAATAACGATTGAAATAATTCAATCGAATCGTATTACAGACACGATCAAATTGTATGTGAAAACACCGGAAGTTTGCACAAATAACTATAAAAAAAACTAACAAACCTTTTGCTATTTATCAAAACTTTATAAATTAAGGTAAATTTAACAAAAAGTGAACACTAAACAAACATTTTCACAAAATAACCCTACCTATTTTCCTAATTGAAACCTTTCGATCACATAATATAAAAACGTTTCTATATGTGATCGAAGTTGAAACCAAACGAACAGTATTACGAGTGGGAGTGTAGACCCGTTGTGGAGACCACGACGCCGTCGATGGTGACCGCGGAGGCTTTGCATTTGTGCTTGTGCTTCTTGGAGCACGTCCACCGGATCCTGTCACCGATGAAGGATCGCGAATGTCTGAAGTACTTGTGACCGCCTATGTAGATATTGGTAGATTCTCGGGCGAAGCGAGCGCGGAGTATGGCAGTAACTATGTCTGAAAGCGGAATAGAAAAATACCCTTAAAACATAACACGGTTCATATTAAATTTATCTATTATGTAGGCTTAAATAGAATTTAATTAAACTTACTTTTTAAAGTTAAGATGGGGAAAATAAAGAAGTAATTTTCATGATCAATAAGTATAATTTTGGGGGTCAAAGTTGCTCGCGTCCGTAGGTTTACCCTTGAGACCCTACACGTGATCCCTGAGTGGTGCTAAATGAGTGACACCAACTGAGTGGTAGAGCCACGCTGCGTTGCAGCACACATTGGGCCGGCTCGCCCGGCGTAATACCACCCTCTCACTAATATTCGGCGTGAAATAATGGCACTTGGTGCTGTTGTATTTCGTCCGACCAGTGAGGGTTCCGGAGGCCCCTTCCCCCCCCCCCCCCTCCTCCCAATTCCTATTCCTTCCTTAAACCTATTCCTCCCTTAAAGGCCGGCAACGCGTCTGCGATTCCTCTGGTTTTGCGGGTGTCCATGGGCGGCGGTGATTACTCTCCATCAGGCGACCCACCTGCTCGTTTGCCTCCCTCTTATATAAAAAAAAAATAATAATAATAATATTAAACACAAAAGAGACCATCGATTTAGGTATTAGAGAAGATCAATCATCAAGAGAATCAATATAATATTTTACATCTCTTTATCTATTCATTTATTTATAGACTGCTGACTGTAATGCTCCATTCCTCTCAATCACTCATGAACTACTAACTAACCTGAAGTGTTACATGGGTGAATTTCCCGGGACCAAAAATTGCGTGGCGTACTAAGTACTCCAAAAAAAAAACCTCAAAATATTTCAGTGCCGTGTTTGTCCACACGTCACCTTGATGTGCATTATACCTCAGTGATAAAAATGTACCTACTGGTTATTTATATTCAAACCTAGTTTTATTTGATACGTGAAAAGTTAAAGTATTGTTACGGAATACTTTTATGTATACGAATGGTTAATAAAAATTCATTTGTCCCAGAACTACCTTTCAATGCCGTGTCCTAAACATGTTTAGGAATATTGTTTTATCTGACGACATGCGTCAGCGTCCCTTGTGCGCTAAACGTTGCATAACAGTGCCGCCTAAGTGCTCGACGTGGAAGGACTTACACACGTGCCTGCGTTTTCACTCCATAAATGTAAGTATTCCATTATAATGTTACTGGACATTTTTTCTTTCATCGCCGCAAATAGGTATAACTTCTATTTGAATAAGTTTGTCCTCTTGATTAAGCATTCAATAGAACGCCATTTCTCTTATGTTTGTTTGTGAAGTGTTTATTACTTCGAATAATTAAAAGATGATATTTTGTTATTTTATATTTTTGCCTTGATTCTCATTGCCGTGCTTTTATTGCCGTGGTTTCCGTAGCCAAAATTTGCTCTGGCAATGAAAAAACTTCATTACCATGCCTTGTACAACAGTTTAGTTTCATTGCCGTGGCCAGGTGTTTCATTTCCGTGACTTATGTTTTCATATTGCTGTGAACGCTTGTTTCATTGCCGTGCACGCATGTTTCATCACCGTGGCACGAAATTTTTAATCTTGTGTATCTCATTAGTTTTTAAAGTTATCTACCAGATATTAAGCAAGAATACATACATTATCAAAAACTTTAATAACCGCGATTTTCTTTTTAAAACTTAAAGATAAAAAACACGGAAATGAAGATTTTAATGGAATTGTTGAAATTCACTCACATTATAGGCATATCTTTTTTAATTTAATACCATGGCGTCCTCGTACCTACCGTTTTCGTTCTACCCCATAAGCTATAACCACAATGCTTACTGCTTCACGCACACTCGTAGACTTAAAATTTGTGTTGGTTCCCGTCGATGTTTCGATACTGCTGTATTCTCGATCAAGACCTTACTTTAGTTCAACTTAATAAACTGTCCGTGCCTGCCCTGATGATACTGAGGCGGTATATGGTTGTGGTTCCCTTGCATGTAGCTTAGGGCACCATCACCATTTGTACGTGCCTTAGCAAGGCAACCCTGTTTTTTCTTGGTGCAACACCATCGTCTCTATCTACCGACCCCTATAGATAGGGTATCGCAGCTGGAATTACGGGTCCGGCTGTGTTTCTCAGGGGTACTACGGGGTTCCGGTTCATGCCCCCCGCTGGTTGTGCCTTGACCGGCGCCTCCGGCAGGATCCGGACGTGGGTTGGACTCGTAGTGGCTTGTGGTTAGCTGAAGAGTTTGGGAATGTTCGTTTGTCCTCGTAATGTGTGCCAGGACTTCCAAACTCGCGCACAGCTAGCGGGGCCTAGTAGCGGTCTCTGTGGGGCCAGCAGCGAAAAGTCCTGCGGGGAACGTGAGTTTCCCTTATATTTGGCAGCTTTGTCCGGTAGTTCTCATTGGACATTGGTGTTGACATCTCCGGTACTAGTCTGGGGGACTAGTAGAGGCGGCCCCCTAGATGCCGTAGCCTCCGGTCCAGCCAGCCGCGTAGGACGTGAGAACTGGTTAGGCGCCCGGACGGGTTCCGAGAACTGAGTGTGCTTACTACTCCGCGACCAAGGTGGACACTTGGGAGTTGACTTTAGAGTCGACGACCCGAGCAGTGGCACTGCGAGTTGTGCCCTTCGTGCAACGAGAAGTGAGCGTGCTTGACAACTCCGGTTACCTATCTGGACAATAGGCAGTGAACTACACGTGTTCACGGGGAAACTCTTCCGAGACACTAGTCTTATGAGTACCGAATGAAGAGCGCGCTTCGGCGGGCACTGATTTGGCGTCAAGATCTAACGCAGATGGTCTCCTGCGCGAGTATTTTGCTGGCGCAGGGACGTCTGGCACTTTTTACATAACCTAACGGTTGGTCTCGAGGTGCCAGTACAAATAAAACTTAGTGATATAAGGAGAGGGGATGGTGCAATACCAAAACCCAAGGGAGTACTGCGAGTAAGTGAATCCGTTGATCATCATTAAGTTGTTCTTTCTGTATTGACTTGTAATCATACGAACTGTAACACAAACTAAGACGTGTGTGTGCAATACATGTTTTTTTTACATTTACCTACGCTATCATTAAAAACTAGGATAGTTACTGATATTCTCCTCCTTTTGAAGATTATCGCAATCTCATTGCAATTAAGTATCTTAACACGAAAACATTAATTAAAGGCTGAATCTTTAACGGTTTTTTTACATAGATGGTTGCAGTAAGCATGGCACTTACCCTTCACCACACCTAATGTTAAGTGATGATGAGGCATAAAAACCAAGTACCTAACACAGACGTGCTGAATAAAGATTAATTAAGAGCAATCATCAAGAGCATAAGCTGCATACTAAGCTGAATAACGCCTGAGTACCGTCTGTTCAGCTGTTACTTAAGCAAAAAGGGCCCCAATTTTGAATGCTTAACGCTGAATAACATCTGAGCAACAATTGAGTAGGAGCTTCATACCGTTTCAATTAGCTTAGTAACTTTTGAATAACTGCACACATTGTTTTTATATAGCTTTTACAACTCAGTTATTCAGCTACGTCGAATTGGTTAGAGTACTCAGAATTTATTACGTCTTTAATTTACTGTTTACGTTTATGCAAATATTTATAGAAATTGTGAAAAGAAGAAATAAATCGGGTTTAATAATTTAATGTCGATACAATTAGTTTTTTGACATGACGTGAACTTTAAGTTATTCGGTAAGTAAATTTTAATTTACAAGTTAGTTCCGCTACATGTTCATGATTAGTGCGTAAGTAATTTAGTCGTGAATAGTATGTGTTTTTTTATCATTTTTATGACGCGCCTCGTGAAAAATCAAGAAAATTAATTGTAAATAGTATTTTCATACAAAGGTACATACTAGGTCTAACAAAAGTACTTGTGATGAACTATCTAATTCTAACAATTTTATCCAACAATATAATATGACCCGAGTTGGAAATGTTGTAGTTGCAAGATTAATAAGCATTTCGGTGATTTCGTAAATTCCTTGTAAATATTAATTAAGTACAAAGATTTCAATGGCGATCGATGTTTTGTTTTTAATGCTGAATAAAAGTGCACATACATGTTTTGATGCTAAACTATAACTTGAAAAAGATTAGTCTCTTAACACTAACTTCTGAATATCATATATGTAGTTGATCTCATTTCTATATGAGGTAGGTAGGCATATTAGTTACTAAGATTTTTAGGGTCAAATGGCGGACTTATTATTATATTATTATATTATTATGGAAAATGACGTTTAAAATAATTTCAACACGCCGTCGTAAGGGTCGCTCACATTTGTGTTCTGTACCGACCCAATGGGAGATTAAAAGACTACTTCGATGGCCAAGATATAATGCGGATTTATTAATGACAGCAGTGTCCAACCTCGCGCAGATTGGCTTACGATGAAACAAACAAACAACGCAAATAAAACATCTTATCGCAACGTTAATTTTATTTTCTTGTACTGCGATAACTCTGCTAACAAAATAACCATTTCGGAAATAAAATCTTCTGCATAGATTTTTATATCATTCGGTTTTCTAATCCCAAAATCTGTAAGTTTTTTCTCGCTGGGACTCTACACTTTGGATACGTCGCCGCCACCACGCCGTCACCGCGCCGCCACCGCGCCGCCACCGCGCCGCCACCGCGCCGCCACCGCGCCGCCACCGCGCCGCCACCGCGCCGCCACCGCGCCGCCGATACATGTTTTTGCCATTCCACTGCACTGTTGTTAGTAATACATTGCTAGCTACGAAGATCGCACGTATCGCACTCGTAAGGAGTGTCCAATTTAACGAAAAAAAAGAGAAGTATCGTCTGAACTTAGCACAAATTATATGCCAGTAATTGAATAGATAAATGAGACAGGTCTAGCTAAATCGGTCGTTGAGGGGTACGCGGGCGGCCGGCGCGGCGGTGGCGGCGGCGCGGTGATGGCGCGGTGACGGCGCGGTGACGGCGCGATGACGGCGCGATGACGGCGCGGTGACGGCGCCGTGACGGCGCGGTTGCGGGCTCTACGCGTCACGTATGAACAGTGTAGAGGTACGGCGGCGGCGCGGCGGCTAGGTGGCGGCATCGTGTACAGGAGCGCTAAGGTGAAATGCTCTTCCACTTCATCAGGAATCCATAACTACTGGGGAACTGGAGATCTTATCTCTCACTCTTGGAATACAAAAATGCCACTGATATTTATGTTATGTCGACATAAGCAGATGATGAAAATACATATACTTAAGCCTAACCATGGTTTACAAGCAAAACCTTGAACTGCGATTTTTTACTCAAAAAACAACTTAAATTGTAGGTACTATAGTTTATTCATCAAAATTTTAAATATTTACGCAGACATTAGACATATTAGTTTTCGCCAGTATTTGTAGCTTTACAACTCTTAAAATGGTACAATATCTTATTTACACAGACATCATGTTTTCACACAGTTATACTAATCTTTTCATTTAAGCATGTGTTGTATGTAAAGGTGTACCTACTGGTTTAGTGCATATGTTTTCCTATGAACTTCACTATTGTATTATCTATTGTCCATACCCTGGACTTACAACCAGAGTTCCTTTTGTTGCATCTCCACAGTATCTTGAGACCAGTACCGCCTTGTTTGTTGTACCTCTCGCCGTCGACTATGAGGATTTTACTGCCTTTTCTGTTGAACACGTAGCTAGCTAAAACGGATTAAATGCAAAAAATTGGGTTACTTCCTTATCTAGTCTAATCGTTTACTTAATTTCTATACCATGTAAATACATCATAGTATTTAAATGAATTAGGACATAATCTACCCTAAACCTTAAGTAGCTACCATGGCCAAGAAAGCTTAACATAGAGAATAGTTGAGCGAGGGACGCAACAAACTGCTTTTCAGTCATACAGAAGGCGTTCCTTCCCCTTCCAGACGCAAGAAAGCAAAAGAAAATGTGTATTAAGATTTAAACCTACCCTCATACCTCATACCAAGTAGAAGCCACAAGAATCTGGGCACAAGAATTTCTGCCTCTGAGACCTTTCCCCTTCCATTGTTTCTTTAAGAAAGTCTGTGGGACTTTATTGGTTGGTTGGTTGGTTAGTACCACTAAAGTCCCACAGACTATCTTAGATTTTGACAGATTTACATAATATCCAAAAAATATCCAAAAGAAGACAAAAAAATTTAATTAATCACCTGTAAACCATTACTTTTAATTATTTCATAAATGGTTATGCGGATTGACTTTGATGATTTTGTTGTTTATCGTGATAACGCTGGATCTGCAGCCTCTAGCTCTCTTGACACATCGCCACGTCACCCTGCCGTTCCTAAAGTAGTCTTGGCTAAACCGTTCTCCCTCTAATAGCAACACTGGATTCCCGCGAATGCCCGTAAAGAAAACTGCATCTACAATTTTATGCCATTTGAAACATATAAATATAAATATGCAATATGCGGTCAAAAACAATGTTTCTTTTGTAGACTTGCTTCCTGTTATTCCAAAACGCGGAATAAGGTAAAACCTGGCTTAAAACTAATTCTATCTCTATCTGCGTTTAAAAAAAAATGAGACAGCATCTGTTATAAGTCAGCTTTAACTTTAGTCGACGTTTTGGAAAGACATGGTTCGTGATCTTTATTGAAAAAGACTTAACAAAAGTCAAAGATAAAAAATCAAAAATATTTCTTTTTAAATATTGATAAAAAATAAAAATTTGTTAAAATATATTTATTAAAAATAAAAATTTGCTGTCTTTATTTTTAATGAGGCTTTAATAATGATTATGCGGTTTAAATTTGACAAGTTGTCCCTCGACCGTCATGGCATTTGACTTGCAGCCTTGGTTTCTCATGGTACATTGCCACCTGATTCTGTCATTTCTGCTGTAGCTGACACCGAATCGCTTCCCTTCCAGCAACATCACGGGGCTCCCGTGAGTGCCAGTGAAGAAAATGATCTCTAAAATAATAAAAGATTTTAGTAAGTACAAATTTAAAAAAAAATTGCATGAATAACACGATAATTATCAGGGGTTGATATGAGATGACGACCAACATAATATTAAACAATATATTAATCATATAGCTGTATGGTTACAAGAGTTTTGCAATTTTTTTAATATTTTTTTTTGTTGGCACGCCATAATGGCCTCACTCTGCCTGATGAAAAGCAGCCAGTGAAGCCCAAGAAGTGAAAGCGTTCTACACAGTGCTACCACGCCATGCCGAACGCTCACACTATGGCGGCCTGCATAAATGTTTTTTTACGCCCCGCTTAAATAACCCGGGAGAGAAAGAGGAGGGAAACACGTGTGCGGGAAGCGCATTCCACATACGGGCAGTTCGGCAAAGGAACGATTGTCCAAACTTTTTGGTACGAGTCTTGATGGTCAGCACGGTATGAGGGTGGCTTCTAAGACCTGCATCTGGAAAGGAAAGGAGAGGTAGGGATGAGGTCAAAGAGCTCCTCAGAGCATTCACCGTGGTAAAGGCGGTAGAAAGCACTAAGGGAAGCAATGTCCCTACGTAGCTGTAACCAATAATACCAATAATACGGACAGCACGTCTTTGCAACCTGTCAAGAACTTCGAGCAAGTACTTGGCAGATCCGTCCCAAAGATGAGAGCAATACTCCACGCAGGAGCGCACCTGAGTCTTATACAAAAGACAACGTTGCTCCGGCGTGAAGAACCGCTTCACTTTGTTCAGGATTCCGAGTTTACGTGAGGCTGTGGTTATAATGCTCTCAATATAGCTCTTCGGGTTGAGGTCGCTGTGTATGTCCATACCTAAGAGACTGAGACCAGTCTGGATGGGTAATAGGTTGCTCTGGAAGGAGGGTTGGGGGAGAAATGCGGACTTTTTAGCCGTGTCAGCGCAGACCTGTGTTTTTTTTGTATTGAACTGAACCAGGTTATCAGAGCCCCATTTATAAATGCAGTCTAACTCCTCGTCCAACTCAATGACAATCTTCCGTCTCGACTCCACTACATCGGCTTGCTTTGCCGCAGGGTGACTCAAATAACGCCGATGTACTGTACTGTCATCTGCATAGCTATGAATGTTACCCAAGGATAACATGTCATTGATATGCAAAAGGAACAGCGTGAGTGATATTATAGAACCCTGCGGCACTCCGGCGTTCACCTGCAGAAACTGTGAGGCACTGCTTTCGCAGAGTACGCGAATGCTGCGCTCATGCAGGAACCCGGCGACCCAATCGCATAGGCGAGGTGGCAAGCCGTATGACGAAAGCTTGGAGAGAAGCGAACGATGCCAAACTCGATCGAAAGCCTTGGAGATGTCCAGGCTAACAGCTAGTGCTTCTCCGTGCTTGTCCATTGCTTAACCCCACAGGTGTGTTATGAACGCCAGGAGATCACCCGTTGATCGTTTCGGTCTGAACCCGTATTGTCGATCATGAATCAGGGAGTGATCTTCTAGGTAGCGAATGAGTTGCCTGTTTATGATTCGCTCAAAAACCTTGCAAAGGACAGAGTTGACAGCAATAGGTCGATAGTTGGCTGGGTCGAAACTATCCCCTTTTTTGGGGACCGGCTGGACGTTTGCCTTTCTCCAAGCCTCCGGCACAATCCCAGTAAGTGGTATAGGCGTGTCAGTACTGGAGACAACTCAAGAGCACATTATTTAAGTACGACTGCCGGTATACCGTCAGGACCGCTAGCCTTCCGCACATCAAGTGACTGCAGCACGGCACGGACGTCACGTTGTCTGATTTGGACGTCAGGCATTGAGGAACCACAGTGAGGGATGGTAGCTGGTTCCGCGCCGCAGTCATCGACGCGCGAATTCGCCGCAAAGAGCTTTGTTAAGAGGTTAGCCTTGTCTAGCGGCCGATGGACCAACAAGCCATCAGGGTACCGCAGTGGGGACAGAGAGGGCGCGCAAAAGTTAGCTTGCACCGCTTTGGCCAGTCACTAATAACTTAGGCTACCCGTTGGGTGCGACAACAGCTCTTGCTCAGCTCAGCTCTTCTCAACGCGCTGGGCATTCGCTCTCGAGAGAAGAGAGAGTTTGCTCTCTTGCAAACTTTGGTGAGCTTGTTGAAGACTACCTTGAGTAAAGAGATGTGACGATCGTTGAGCGTGCGAGCCTTGGTCCAAGTGCGATACGCCGCCTGTTTAAGTTGAACAGCTTTGGCGCATTCGCGATTGAACCAAGGGCGCGCCTTACTTCCGCTGACGACATCAGTGTAAGGAATGTAATATCCCCAACATGACCTCGTCAGCAACAGCAGAGGCACTCTCCGATGGGTCCCTTCTACGCAATGGTCAGAAGTGCCCAACGGAGCACTTATCGACACTTTGTATTTGGCTGGTCGACTTGTCACCAGTAAGTCTAGCAGGGAGGGCGCTTGACCTGGTATATCTGGAATCCTGGTGGGCTGGAGAACCAGTTGTGGTAGATCATACGTGAGAGCGAATGCATGGACAGTTCGGCCTGCGTGGTCTGTTTTGGAAGAGCCCAACCAGGTCTCATGGTAAGCATTAAAATCTCCCAAAAGCACCACATCGGCAGACGGAAACCGCTCCTGTACGTCGTCAACTGCTTGGCTCAGGTAATCGAATAGCCGAGTTATCTCGTGGTCTCCGGAGTGGGAACGGTACAGGCAAGCGTAGACATGGCTCTCAGAACCCAGAAAAAGAAAAGCAGTCCGGGCCGTGTCAAGGTGTTGGTGGACGGCGTTGAGGTCTAAATGGAGTCCACGGATGTTAGTGAACTCCACCTCAAGACTTTGTGGTAGTTGTTTGGTAAGACGTGAATCGACCCGCCGGACGGAAGGCCCTCCCCCCCCGCCCTGCCCGGTCACCAACCGGCACGACAAGCCACTTCGGGATTATGCGCGGCCTGGTGGAGCAGCCTCCTAGGGTAGCTCCTGTACTATGCCGCGGGCGGCCACCACAATTCGTCCACAAAGACTCCCACCGGACCTTGACCCTGCCGTCACCGCTCCTCCCCAAGCTCCGGTATTACGGCTCTGAACCCGGAATGCGTCCTGTGTCGAGCACCGAACACTTGGCGGGTTTTACAAGTTCGCATGGTGGTAGCGCCGGACGAGCAAAGCTCTCCCTCCCACCAGCAAAATCCCTTTAGTCGCCTCTTACGACACCCGCTTAGATGACCCGGCACCACACCGGAAAAAAAAAATGCATGTTTATCCGTATAGTGTTACTAAGTGAAGGCATAGAGAAATAGCATTCACAAAATTGAATTCAACTCTGATAATATGTAAAACAAAATATTCTAATGACTACTACTTTTTATTAATTAGCAACTTCAATCATCTAAACATGATCAAAGATAAAAAAGACAAGTATGCATCTATTAAATCATCTTTCAACAGCATTTCCTAGAGACTATTTGAAAATTTCCCAATTTAAACATGGTTATGCGTGCTGGCTTTGTAAATTTTGTAGTCTATCGTGATAACGCTCGCTTTGCAGCCTTTATTGCGCTTGATGCATCGCCACCTAATCCTGGTGTTTCTGACATAGTCTCTGCTAAACCGATGGCCTGCCCACAACAGAGCTGGTCTTCCGCAATTACCAGTAGCGTAAACCGCACCTAAAATATATAAAAAAAATATTGTGTCATAAATACTTTTCAGTGATGCGATATGTCGTCTTTAAACTGAACTAAACCATTTTATCTAACAAACTAGGTCTAAATATGACAAGAGAAATATCGAACTTGCATACAAAATTTGATGTGGAGCCTTTAATTTTCGTAGACAAAATTGTTCGCTTCAGTATAGATACACACATTATAACCACGACAGCTAATATCAAGGTAATAAAAATAGACGTGTAAATGGTCACGGCTGCAAAACTACGAGTATCAAACTGTTAGTACACTTTTTAAGATCTATTTAGACAGGCAAAGATAAAACATGCCCAACACACTTATTTTAATGTAATAATAATAGACAATCAATAGGATTTATATTCACGACTATCATCCTCGAGGGGTATGAGAATAGGCAATGAGGACAGCAAAAGCAGTCCACTGCCACAGTCCACCTACCACAGAGTTATATTGCATCCTAGAAATAAAAGGTAACCTCTGGAGGGTTTATACAATTAAACAAATTTAACAAACGAATCTAAAATTTGCAATGATTTTTGTAAATTTGAGTGATGTCTGTCGTATCGCGCGATTTCTGTAGTTTTATTATTTATTTATTATTCACAAATCACAAATGGTTATGTGGTTTTCCCTCAATAACTTTCTCGTCAATAGTGATAGCGCTTGCCTTGCAGTCATTGAGTTTTTTGATTCGTCTCGGAGAACGAGAAAACAGGATTTATCCTTATGCGAGTGTGGGCTTGACGAAGGTACAACAGAACATATATTTTTTAATTGCCCTAAAAACAGCCCCTCCTTATACTCCCTTCTCCCTCCGTGTATCCCTCGGCCTACTAATTTTAAATCCGTATTAGCGTTCGTAGATACTGATTTTGTCAAAGTCCTGTGTTCGTTCATTAACACTAATAATATTAAATTGTAACTGCAAATCTTTATCTGCTTCACTCACTTACTAACCCATCTATTTGTTATTGTTACAGGTATCTCAACAGTCAAACTCGGTAGACAGGTCCCCAAAATTAAATCTTATTTTCTGACAGTTCTCTTGTATGAGCATAACGCCCTTAAGTTTAAAGCAGAGTCACAAACAAAAAGTAAACCACATTGTCTACCCAAAAACTAGACACTGGCTAAATCATAGCGAGCCATCAAATAAGAAATTGAATTGAATTGAATTGAAAACAGGATTTAAAAGTGACAAGGGCAAGTATATGGATTCCTGGTAGCCCTGGGGCTCCCCCAGGGCTACCAGGAATCCATATACATCGGCCCCGAAATGTAGAGGGTTAAAAAAAATTTCGATGTAATTTATTGGTAAGTTCTTTGCGGAGCATTCAAATCGTTCATTTTTTTATTACTTTTGGAAAAAACATGCCATATGGTTTTACAGGGTGGAAAGGGGATGTTGCACGATTGTCTGGAGCTGAACGACCCGCAGGAGTTGTAGAAGCGGGAACGGCAGACATCGGCAGTAAGTTCAACGATTTTCTAAATTTCCAATTTAAAATCTGCAATATCATACTTTTGTGACCAACCACATGTTCGTTGTTTCAGATGGGTTTTTCTTTTCTTTTTATATTCTTTCTAACTACTAGTTAGAACCTTTAAGACAAGTTCCATTTGTAAAATGGTTCTTCGAAAGGTCTAGCACCTTTTATTTTAAATTTGGAAGAAATGTCTCGGTAACACACTTAATCAATGATCCGGTCACCGTGGATTGCTGAAAACCTGATGGCAGTCACCTGTGCAGCTCTCTAGCCAGGTAAAGGAAGGATCGCCATCGATCTTCAGGTCAGTCTCCATATTCGTCCGCGCCTGGACCGTCACCCTAGGGTTTCTCTCCAGGCCGCCACCGTTCTGGATGCCGGGATCGTCTGGCAGGATGATGTTAGTTTACCGTAGAATTTAATGTACCTAAAAATGATTAACATAATAAGCTGTTGAGATTTGGGATAGTTTGATTGCAGTCGCGAATCAACATAAAGCGACCTTGAGAGTAAAAGTCTTTTGCATAACACCTAAATTGATGCTGGATCTCCAATAAAGTTATTTCCTCGTAATATCTCCTGCATTAGAATTACATTTAATTTAAATCATGTAGGTAATTCTGTATCTAGATTAAGCAGGATAGAAATAACTTATAGAAGTAAATCCTCCGATATCATGTAATATTACCTATATGGAATGAATACCGTCGTTATTACTGGACTATCCCTGTATTAAGAAATGAAATAAAAAGGGTTTGCCTTTGAGACAAATATCATCTTTGATTTGTTTCCCAGCATTCATTTGGTTAAACAACAATTTACTACATTTGACTTATTAGAAAAAAAATTATTGTTTTCCACCTCTAGGAAAACACTAGTTCTCAGTATGTGCAAACTATAGTCATACATACATATAATCACGACTGTTATCCCGAAGGGTAAGTCAGAGACTAGGTAATGAGGACCGCAAAATAGCCATAGTCCATTTTTCACCAAATAGCGACTGCACATGTGCATTTTGTAGTTTTATACAAACTTGCCAGGAGCTTGATGGAGCAGCGGCTTTAGCGTTCGGTTTCCGATTTTGCCAGTTAAGTAATTTTTGCAATGCCTGGTCAGTGCACGGGTGACCAAATTATAAGCATCTCTAGCTCCTTTAAGCTCCAGAAAGTCGTGAGTCGTTAAAACCCACCAACCCTTATTGGGCAAACGTGGTGGGTTATTATGGGCCAATTATTGCTGTTTTTTTAATTTGTCAGGGGTACAGGGTGATCACGCGGACGGAGTCGCGAGCGGGCTGCTAGTATAATATAAAATAAAGATAAGGCACAATCTTGTCCCTTCTCAAATTTGACGAACCGCTAAATTCTTGGAACAAATCTATAAATTGCATAAATATAAGGCGACTGCTAGAAACCGCAAGAAACTTCAAGGGCTGGTCAGGTCAAGTGTTTTAAACATGACAAAATGACAAAAAAATAAATTCGTGCCTTTTTTCATTTTTCTTTGACTAAGTATTTATTATAATGATATAATTTACATAAATGATATTTTTTTTTGTCTTTGACTATCTAATTTATTTTAAAGCAATTAAAAGAACAATAAAGTGAAAAACAATTAAAAATAACGATTATTTACAACGCGCGGGCAGCGGCCGGTCGTTGACCCAACTCCCAACCGTCTGTTAACCCGTCCGCGTCATCCGGTCGGGCGATAAGTACCTACGTTAGTAAGCAATAAGACTATTTATTTTCCTATTACGAAATGTGCGTATTTTTCTTATGTTATTGCTTTAAAATAAATTAGGTACTCAAAGACTATCCAATTAAAATTCGCAAAAAGAATTACGTAATTAAATATGAAATAAGCACGAATTTCTTTTTTGTCATGTTTAAAACACTTGACCTGACCAGCCCTTGAAGTTTCTTGCGGTATCTAGCAGTCACCTTACCACTCGATTGTGAGGTAGCTGAATTCAGCCAGAATTTATCCGCAACTAATTTTTACACACACGAGGAATATACATTTTCAACATACTTGCTCGTAAAGTGGCTCTTATTACACCGATTTCCGCATCGAAATGTACCTTATTAAACACTAGTGCGGTGTTGTAGTATAAAAATAGAATCTCGACCAGAGCGAAGAAATAATAGATTTTTTTTTCTCTTAAATTATTATGGCTTCGTGCGATCAGCACATTTAGCCAGTGTCAAGTTTTTAATAGTCATTATTATTTTCTTTACACTAAGTGGATGATAATGAGTGATAATAAACGTTTAATGGTAAATGATCTCCTCTCGAGACTCAATAAAGCTGTGGGACTTTATTGAGGTCTCACACGGACTTCTTGAGAGAATTTGAAAAGTGATGTTGCACTGTTTTGTTTTATTTACTAACACTCATGCACGTTCACCAACACTTAACAGTAAATAATCCACCATTATTACACATTAATATTCGACAAAACATAAATTATAGAAAATAATACAAAACTGCAGACATGACGCTTTACTTTCCTGCCAAGAACAATAGCATTTCTTCCACGAGGGAATTTTTTTTTTTTGTCTGCAAATGACAATGAGCCTACAAAAACGAAAAAGTCTTTAGTCATAAAATAACCATGATTAAAGACTCGACTTATTACTGTTTAAATAAATCAAGAACTTTTTTAAATATAATTGGTAAAATTAGTAATCATTTGAATCTATAGACAACACAGACCACGCCCTTACAGTCCACGCCCTCACAGTCCACGCTTCAGCAAGAAACAACTGCACAGTCTGCACATGCGTTTAGGTGGTGAGCCTTTAGCCCGTTAGTCGCTTTTACGACACCCAAGGGAAGATAGGAGTTGGTAGTATTATTTTGATGAGCCCATCGCCGCTCTATGCTGTTGGATGTCAGTCTTTATTCCGTTAGTCGCCTTTTACGACACCCAAGGGAAGAGAGGGGTTGGTAGTATTATTTTGACGAGCCCATTGCTGCTCTATGCTGTTGGATGTATATGCAGTCTTTAGTCCGTTAGTCAACTTTTACGACACCGAAGGTAAGAGAGTGGTTGGTTATTTTGATGAGTCCATCGCTGCTCTATGCTGTTTGATGTATGTGCAGTCTTTAGTCTGTTAGTCGCCTTTTACGACACCTGAGGGAAGAAAGGCATTGGTAGTATTATTTTGACGAGCCCATCGCCGCTCTATGCTGTAGGATGTATGTGCAGTCTTTAGTCCGTTAGTCGCCTTTTACAACACCCAACGGAAGAGATGGAAATAGTTCCTACCTTTCACATACCTATATTTTGTCGTTTCATACAGCGGCTTCTTGTTCAATACTTATTACGTTGAAAGTTTAAAAATAAATATGTCTAGTTCTAGTAATGAAGAACTTTTACAGTCTACACCGCCGAAAATATTAAGTGAAGTACATAATGTTATTGACAACCTTACCATCTAATGCCAAAGCAAAATATATGTTGGCTTACTAAAGATTACTCACTTACTTACACTAGAAAAACAACAAAAACACGCAATCATTTTCAGAAAATGTGTTTTCCTGACAAGTGTGTTGAAAAACGTCGTATGAAACGCGTGTGCATAGGTAATTACAACAATCCTCGGCTCCATTAAGCCCTCGTTTTCAGCTCGGGCTCATAACCCGCCTCGATTGTAATGACCAACATAGCACACTTGTATCATAATGTACTATTATAATTAATTTCGTCAGCAGCACATTAATTTATATTTTAAGTTATTAATTAAAACGGCTTTATTAGAAAAATTTACTCTATTAAGTAAGTCCAACGAACCCACATAAGGGCAGCGTGGTTCAATCTCACCTTGTGCTACACACATAAACCACTTATATTCTTCAATTGATTTGAAGCTTAAGTTTTCGGCCGCTTGTTTACATACAAGTTTTTAAAGAAAAACACTTTCAAATTAGTTAGTATTTGACGGCCGAAAACTGAGTCGTATATAAGCTACTTTTCGGCATAGGCAAAATTTATGTGGACGAAAATAAAAAAAACATTGATACGATTTAATGACACAAATTATGTTAAGTTAACCTGTGAAATCGAGATTCCTGCCGTTTGTAATATTATTATGATGGCCGAAAACCAAGAATAATCAATGTAGTTTTCAGCAGTTTTTTAAAACATATTTAAAAACGGCCGACAACTGGATTACTTATATATTTAGTTTTCGGCCATGTTTAATATAAAAAAGACCCGTTTCCATAGAAATGAGAGTTGTTAGTAAAACATTTTTATTCCGAAATGGAATTAATATAATTATTATACTTATTTACACAAAACAGACAATAGAACAACACTTAAAATACATGACCGAAAACGAACATAAATACGGCCGAAAATTAAAATAGGTGGCCAATATCCGGTAATGTTGCAACTTTTCTAGATTTTTTTTTATTAAATCATAATGTTTTCTCAGACAAAGCTTAGAAAAACGAAAATTGTTTTAGTTTAATGATTAAAAATCTACTTACTTTACTTTTGTTTACTGTCATGGTAAGAAATCACACTGAAAACAAAACTTTGCTTATGTGGCCGAAAACAGGATAATTTACCCTACTTTACCCCCACCACATTCGACAATTTGTATTACTACTTATGTATATCACAAGTCAGAATGTAGAAGTAGTAGAGTGTATTGTTACTGCCCAATACAACTTCAAAAATATAAATAAAATTGAAAAATATTTAAAAAAAAAAATAATTTTGTAATTCATCCGCTTTAAGATTTGCGATCAATTATTTATGTAAACATTTGAAATATGAAACGAGTTATTCTGATAAATTATCTTTCTCTCTAATCTCTTCCCTCTGATAAATCAGAATTGACCAAGACAATTACCAATTATTATTATTATTAATTATTGCAATAAGTATTAAAGTTTTGAGCGGCAAGTTGGCTATTACAAAAATAAAAATACAATATTTATATAACGACATATTTTATAATAATAAGATCAAGGCAACAACAATTCAAAATAAATAAAAAATAAGGTACTACTCATGTGCCTGCTGTACCGTGCAAATCCAATACACTGTATCTTGAGATACAGTGTTTTAACTTTATAACGCTCATTCGGTTTCTTTTGGCCTATTCTATCGTGCCGCATTCACACATTTTTTATTTTGTATGGAAAATTTGAGAATATGACGATTCTAATTACACTGTATTTACTAAAAAATACAGTTCTGATATAACAATGCACGGTAACTTAGAATACCGTGTATTGCCAAAACAATCCTCGCGCGAAGAAAGATACAGTGTTTTGCCGAAATCAAGTAGCAAGCTCGCACTTTGGGAGCCCGCCAATCAGGAGGCTCGAGCATTGCGATCCCGCCAATTAGGACCGAGAACCGGCCGCGATCGGCGGGTTACAGTCCAAAGACAATGTGCACCATTATAATAACTCTAGTTATCCTATAATGGTGTCGAAGTTAAACGGTGATAAAATGCAAAAGGACGTAGAGGAAACAATCATGTACACACCAAGCTTATGTGTACCCTATGATGACCATATGGATACAAGTTTAGTAGACTGCCGTGTTATCAGTTCTTTAATCTGAGTATAACTGTGTATAGTAGTATAACTGTGCCAGCTTGTGTGAAGAAATAGGTGAAGGGAACTACACAACGTCTTCAATGCCGCAGGATGTCGCACGCAACTATCGACATCTGTCGTTTAAAAAAAATTAAGGGTGAGTTCCACCCATGAAACTGAACTGAACTGAAGAAACCTATGTGCAAAAATGACAAAAAAATTCGACCTCCCATACACTGGTATCAATAACATGGACAGCGCTCCAATATTACAAGTAAGTCATGATGATGTCCCTGTCACTAACATAGACCATAGACAGCATACGCCACCACCCAGGCAAGCGCATACATCTATTAATGAGATCGATTGTCATGACGAAATAGACGTTCTACACCCAAAAAAGAAAGTAAAGAGATTGACATTGACATCCCTACAGGATATTCTAACATTTAAGACACAGAAGCACCTAATAATACCACCATGTAATAACTGTAATAAGTCATGTACTGAACATGTAAATGAATCAAGAAGAAAAGTAATAGATACATGAGCATTTTTGGAGCATGAATAGGCAAAGACGTCGCCAGTCGACAGGTGGATAAGTTACCAACTGCTCTCAAAACTGCTGGTCCTAACTCGAGAAGACGTAACACTTTTAGTCTGGAGACTCGATGAAAAAATTGTGTGTAAAGCTTTAGTTAAAAGTGTTTTCCTCAGCACACTGGGATATGCAAACGATGAAATAGTGCAAGCTGTTTTAGAAGCTAATTAAAAAGCTCAAAATTGAGATCCAAAAATAGGAGCTGCGCCAGATCCTCGTGGGCGTCACCCATCATTAACTGCATTTACTGTGATAAACCAAGAAGTAATGAAAAACTTAATTTTAAAATACAAGCCCGTCCATTCCCATTACAATATCCAACATGCCCTTTAAACAAGAGTAGATTAATAATTGTATAATTTTCAATTTTGATTTTTTTAACACTAAGAAGAACCTTATTTTGACTATGTGACTAGGATTGATTTTTTACCTTAACGCCAAGAGACGAATTTTGTTGCAATAACAGTTAAAAATTTAATTTTTGTTATTTTATGTTTTTAGAAGTTTAATATTATTGTTTAGTTTTCTACGTAATTTCAAGTTCTTACATGAAACTGTAAGACTGATTGTTGTCTCAACAGTAAAATGTTTAACTTTTTGAAAAATATATATTAATTGTTTACATACATACTAATAAACATACACACATTAATAAAAACTTCGACTGTAACTATTCGTATTTCATATTAACATAGGTACTTTCTAAGCTCTGTCTAATAAGTAAATAAACTGTAATTCTAAAATACAGTGTATTGTCGTTACAATTTCTTCCTTTGACACTGACAACTATTGTGGCAATACAAGTTTTTCATGTTAGTTAATTGTTTGTATTGTGGTTTTATATGAAACACATTGGGCTGTATAATATATAAAACTACCTTTAAATTGATACCATACACTAAATACTTTCCGTAGTAAATTTCGGAGTAATCATCGAAAAACTGAAAAAAAAGTTTTTGCTCAATTACTCAAGATCAGTTTTTCGTAATTACAGTGTATTGTATTTGCACGGTACTGCTGCTTCCCAATAAGTAAGTATTTTAAGCGTAATTGGCTGTAAAGATATTATTATTAGCATTTTTGTAAGTTATATTATAAGAGCTGCAGTTCTAATATAACACATTTATTGCACTAACCCCAATACCTAAATGAAGAAAATTTTATGTGAAACATAGGTTTAAAATTTGCCAAATTGTAATATTAAGAAAGTTAAAAATACTAAGAGCGGTAATTACTACGGTTTGAACCCTTCTAATTCCGCTAGCACATGGCCTTATTAAAGGCGCCAGTTCATATACATCTCGTAAAAAAATTTGAAGCGTGTCCCCTTATTCGGAATTAATGGTTAAGTAAACTATTGTAGCGCTGGATTTGTCTGTAAAAGGTAAATGTGAACTATGGATGTAACTATGAAAGTTTCTAACTGTTAAAAGAGACTAAAAAAGAATTTGTGTTCATCATCCAATAATCGAAATTATTACATTTTAGTTGTCCTTTCAAGGTCAGTCATACTTTTATCAGAAAGTATAAAAAATGTATGACAGAGACACAAATTCTTAGTAGCTATGAAAAAATTATCAGAAAGTAGAACCAAATAAATTATATTTGTAAAGACACGAATGCATTAATTTAATTATACTTAAAGTTAAGTTAAAATAAAATATTTGTTATTTCAAGTAGGTATTTTGTATTTAATACATGAATAAAAACATTCTAAACAATTTCAAAACTAAACAACAGCAATAGCCTCTAAATGTTTTAAATTAGTTAAATAACTAAAATTTAAAAACTCAACAGAATCAATATGTTCCAGGCTGTACGTTATACGTAAGTAAGTATCTTACTATTTTTTAATCAATAAAACCTAATAATTTAACTAATTAAAATAAAATATCACACCTATCGTGGAATTATAAACAAATAATTTGGTCAACAAGAATATAACTGGGTAACAACAATTTGTGCTATTTCAAATGTAAATCGTCCCTCAGTAGCCTGATTTTGATATTTGGACTTGGGAAAATAATATCAATGAGGCAGGTTAGCTGAGACACAACTGTTGACGATTTGAAATAGCTGAAATGAGGCCGAGACAGGACCGAAGGTCCCTGTATGGCTAAACTCAACATTGATAATTTAAAATACATGGATAGACAAGACGTCGGCGAACATACATACATTCATACATGCATACATACATACATACATATAATCACGACTATTATCGCCGAAGGGTTAGTCACGAGACAGGCAACCGCAAAAGGAGTCCTCTACCATAGTCCACTTTTCACCAAACAGCGACTGCACATGTGCTCAACGTGACAGGTGGTGAGCCCATCGCCGCTCTTTGTTTGATGTATGTGCAGTATTTAGTCAGTTAGTCGCCTTTTACGACAAGGGAAAAAAGGGGGTGGTAGTATTCTTTCACCACTACACGACGTCGGCGAAAATAATTGACGATATAGTCGATGATCTGATGACACAACAAATCAAAGACTATCATAAATGGTCAGGTCTGTATCTAGGAAATTATGGAAGTAAACGAAGCAAAAGCAGTTTGTGAGGTTCTTAGCAAATGGAAAGCTGTGCTTGCTCTCTATGCCCAACCCTCCGGGCAGCAGGCGTAATGTGTGAATGTTTTAACCATCGTGGCATGTATGCGTTCCGTTCACTTTGAGGATAAATCCGTCAATCGTAAAGATAGTGACTTTGCAGCCCGACTTCCGTTTGATGCACACCCAGTGGGACCGCCTCCCGTTGCCCCAGGATCTGTTCCTGGAGAAGATACTATCTGCATAGATGAGCTTTTGACCACCCCTTTTAGTAGGAACGATGACACCTGAAGAAAGACATGGAAGCTGTATGAGTTATTGCCAGTTTAGCAGTATTACAATAACATTGGTGAATAAATCAAGTGATATTATAGTCTTGGTAAGACCTTATAAATGAAGGAATTACGTACTTTCTTACTTATTTTGGTATTAGAAAATCTATAATTAGGAGCTCCTAGTCCCTAGTACATTGCATTCCTCTTAATCAAAAAGTAAATGCACTTAGTAAATGCACTTAACTCTTTTATTTTATAATAGAAGGTGGCAATCGGGTCCCCTGATGGAGAGTAATCGCCGCCGCCCATGGACACCAGAGGAAACGCAGACGCGTTGCCGGCCTTTAATGAAGGAATAGGTTTAAGGAAGGAATAGGAATTGTGATGGGGGAGGGAAGGGACCTCTGGAACCCTCACTCGCCGGACGAAACACAACAGCACCAAGTGCCATTATTTCACGCTGTATATTCGTGAGAGGGTGGTATTACGCCGGACGGGCCCAATGCGTGCTGCAATGCAGCGTGGCTCTACCACTCACATTTTTTTTGTGTGGTAATAAATAATACTTTATTTCAAAACAGGACCTTTTTTTCTTGGGCAATGTAAACACATTTTTGATGATGACGAAATAAAGTATCGTCATGTCAAATTAAATATATCAATTATGCAACATATATTGATAACTAGAAACTGTAATGACCAAAACATTAACTTTAAACAAATGCAACGAAAAGAATTACGGACACGTGATGAGAAGACTTGACAATTATGTCGTGCCTCTCTATGGCTACAAAAAAAAGGGGACTGGGAAGACCTCAAACCACCCGGTTGACAAATGTCCAGAAAGACATGAAGTGTTTCGGACTTAGAGAAGACGATTCAAGCAAGTGGACTACATGGCGTCGCATGATATAGAAAGCCGACCCCGTGTAACGGGAAAAGGCGAGGACAAAGAAAGAAGAAGATGCAACAAAAACGGAAAATTACTTAATTTATTTAAGAGCAATTTATTGCCAAAGTAGGGCACCGCTTGACGGATCATCATCATCATCATCAGCCTATAAACGTCCCACTGCTGCTGCACTGCACAGGCCTCCCACGTGGACAATAGCACGCGGGGATATTGGGCAATATCCCACCACGCTGGCCCAATGCGGGTTGGTAGGTTTTAACGACTGTCATCTTACGACAACAAGCGGGACCAACGGCTTAACGTGCCTTACGAAGCACGGAGGGCACGTTAAGCTTAACGGATAGCTATATGTATAGAATCTCAATGGTGGCTACGATCGCCGCTGCAATTCAGACCTGGTTCAAAGGATCTCCAAAGCGATTCAGCGTGGCAACGTTGCCGGTATCATGGAAACCCATGCATAGTTTTAAGTTTAAATGATTTAAGATTTAAATAGATTGTTAAGATATGATGAAACATTGAAAATAAAATGTAAATCTATAAAAGTAATCGCATGAGAAAACTGCGATTAAGATCGCTCCGTCGCTAAATATCATAAAAGCAAAACATGATGTTCGCAAAATATCATATTAGCAAAACATCTTATTCGCAAAACATCATATTCTCAAATCACCACATTCTTACAATATCATTTTCTTGAAACATCATATTCGCAAAATAACATATTCGCAGGATACTGCATTTAAAGTACAGTCTGGTGTTTAAATTGTTTTATTAAAAACGGAATAACAAAATAAAAAATGTAATTGATGACTATGGGAAGAGCAAAGAAAAGATGGGTAGGTATATATTGTTTGAGGGAAGATGCTAAAGGAGTGACGGATGATAGTGGAGAGTAGAAGAAAAAAATGATATTGATCAGGGCGGGAACAACATATTAAATAAGAAGTCACAGATTGGAAGTAGAAATCATTTTCTTCTTATTATATCATTATTCTTTTCATCATTACGTTTTCTCATTACAAACTGACCTAGTCTACTCATGATTATGTGTTTGGTGGCTCCTAACTATCGTGTCTTCCACTGTGATAATACTGGCTTTGCATTTTGTCACTTTGCGTCTGCGACAACGCCACTCAATTTTCAGACCTTTTTCCCGTTCCTTCAAGTATATGTGGCTTCCAAGCACCAGCCTCTGTCCACGTTCAAGGTTTAAAAAGTATGGCTCACCTGTAAAAATCATTTCAAAAAGGCTAAAGGAACATTTATACACAAGTGATCAAAACGGATTATTGACGCTTGTAGAACTATAGGTCTGTGTATCTTGCAGCGTGACTAACCTTAAAAGCCCATTGTGGGCAATGTGCCTAATATCTTTACTGTGGGCAGGTTGTAGAATCCCGACTTACGCAAATAAAAACCTTTTTCCTTTTTTGTTTTTGATTCATCAGACATTTTTAACCAACATTATTCTGTGGTACAAAAAACAAGTAGTATATTATAATTGTTGAGTTGAGTAGAAGCTAGTAGAACTTGAGTGCGAGCACAGACCTAATTTAGATGGCTACATCCAAATCAGTTTTGTGCGGAACACTACCGATAACATTTTTAATACTTACAGCTTCTTCTGTCCCACTGCAAAGGCCCCAGCTGACCATATCACTACACTTAAATAGCTGTTCATACAAAATTTATTCAAATCTTGATTGTGAATTTTAAATACTCTTCTTATCTTGACCAGACAAAAACAAATCATACAAGTAGTCATAAATTACATTGATTGAATGCCACAAAACAAAACACAATTGAAATTGAATTGTTTGCCGGTCACCGGTGACCACCATGGCACAGTGTTACTATTTAGATAGAATGTTATGATAGACTGTCCCCAACTTTAAGATAAGCTCTCCTTAATTTACTTACCTCAAAGAAATTTTAGAAGTAACCCTACTTTCTGTCTACCAAACGCTAAATACCAATTACAGGCAGAATAGTAATTACTTATAACGTGCGTGTAATATGTTAACCAACTGGGCAAGCAGATTGAACTGGACCTTTTCTGTACCAGCGTACCATAAGCGAGGCGGATGATAAATGAGCGGTTCATTGAGCCAAATTTTTATTCGTAGTTACTAATAATTTGAGAGAGGTTGATAATGCGTTGCTTAGTGCTTTTAATTTTTAAGGAATTTCTATCGGTGAGAACCTATAAGTTTTCTATGTAGTGTAGGTTTCTATGTATTTTATTCTGTAACCTTACTGAAAATGTGTAAACCTTGGTTTTCCTAAGATAATAAAATAAAATAAATTTCATACAGTGGGGCAACGCCTTTGATCTGGGGCGATGCTGCCGCCCGCGTAGTTATCCATACGATCGTTCGCCGATAAGCAAAGCTTGTCACAAAATTCAAAATCAAATAATCATTAATTTTAATAACTTGTTTTATTGAATTCTATGAAAACTTTATAATAATATGATAATAAGTATAACTAGATACTATATCTAGTTATACTTATTATCATATTATTTATTATCTACATAAATATATTATACTATTATCATAATTATATTATACTATTATCTACATAAACACACAAGCTAAAAATATCAGTCTCTATTTTATCTTCTTTAACATACAACATAACTATGGAGTAAAAGGATAATAACAACCGCCTCTGTGGTCTAGTGGCTAAGTCACCGGTTTCAGACCCAGAGGTCCCGGGTTCGATTCCCAGCGGGGTGGGGGGGGGGGGGGGGGTAAGTACATCTTTGTGTGTTCGCTTTGGTTGTTGGTAGGGCTGTTACGTCCACCTGGCTAGCTACCACCATCTTATCCAAGTCTGTCGCCATAAAGATGATAAGAGCATTGTTGTGTTCCGAGAGTTTGAGATAAGATAGCCAGTTCCTCAGTGGTTGAGAATTCCGGATCTGGTGAGATGTAGGACATGCACTTACCCGTTGTTGAATAAAAAAAATATATATACAGTATGGCCAAAAAGTTGACGTCCAAAAGAAAAAATTAGGTCCCTCGTGTCGTGGGATATACGAATCACCCCATGTATGTTCCGCGATTTTTCATAGTTTTCGAGTTATGATTTTTTTCTGAATTTTTAAGATATTTCGATATGTTTTAATAAAAAAAGTCTAAAATAAAATAGACGACTCTGGCCAGACTTTGTTATTGCAACTATATCTTCATGAGTAATACTTTAATGGATAAAATAATCAGCTTCGTAACTGTGATGAAAGTTATGAAAATGTTGGTCTTAAGTGAAAAATTGACGTTTGGCGAATTATAACTTCAATTTTCAACTTTAAATAAAAAATCTGAACAGGTGGCTTTATGGTTCCTAAGTAAGTTGTTAACGTTAATTAGTTTGTAAACTAACTAAAAATAACTGAAGAAAAGCTAAGGAAACTAAACATTTGGAGGTTTTTTTTCGAGACTTTTTTCAAGCGAGAACGGATCGTGCAAAATTCTTTAAACTTTAACTAAAAAAAACTTCCAAATGTTTGGATCTTAGCTTTCCTGCAGTCATTTTTGGTTACTTAACAAACTAATTAACGTTAGAAATGATAAAGTGGCCAAAACTTTTTTTTTAAGCACTTGGCTAATTTTAAGAATTTTCCACTTTGCCGTCTTTGAAGCCAAATTTTAGCCAAAGGAGCCCAACAATAACTACTTCATTTTTTAAATGATTGTGAATGTTGAGAGTCCGGCGCATTTTTGAAGCCTACTTAGGAACGATAAAGTCACCTGTTCAGATTTTAAAATTAAAGTTGAATATTTAAGTCATAACTTACCAAATGTAATTTTTTTACTTTAGACCAACCATTTTATTAACTTTCATCACAGTTACGAAGCTGATTATTTTATCCATTAAAGTACCACTCATGAAGATATAATTGCAATAAAAAAGTCTCGGAGAAGTCCTCTACTTTTTTTAAGATTTTTTTTTAAAGTTAGACATGTCGAAGTATCTTAAAAATTCAGAAAAAAATCATAACTTGGAAACTATGAAAAATCGCGGAGCATACATGGGGGTGATTCGGATACCCCACGACACGAGGTACCTAATTTTTTCTTTTGGACTTCAACTTTTTGGCCATCCTCTATATATTTTTTAAGTTATGTATAATACTATATTTGACAACTCATTTCATGGAGAATACGTTCAAGAATAAGTTGAATAAAAACACAGCAGAACATGAGCCAGTTCTCTCGAACAGGACTTGAATCTGCACCCTATGACGGATCATACCACAGATTTAAAAAGTAAGTGTACTTAGATTAGACAGTATTGATTTTCCACGTGTCAAACAGATCCACGCATGACAGCATAATGCTGTCTCGGTATGACAGTACGTGCAAGAACAAGACCTAGGCTAAGGGCCCAGCCATTAACAGACATTGTACATACCAAACGGATTATCCGCCGCGGACTGTGAGCGCGCGTTACGCGGTTTATCGTTTTTCCATATCTATTTAATTTCTCGTTCACACCGTAGACTATACGCTATTACGTACGATTTTTGAACTACGTGTCTATGCACGGCGGACGCGGATTGGCTACGTAGCCGAACGTAACAGCGTGGATTGCTGCGCCGCGGGCACAATTCGTTCGAGAAACTTCAATGAGTACTTACAGACGTGTATCTCGCGATGTTCGACACCGAAATTAGGAAATTGTACGCTATAGCGAATTCGCTATACGAATAGCCGACAAAAGTCGGCTTGGTGAAAACGCATACTGCAGACTGAGTCCACGTTCACACTGGGACTGACAGTGAGCATACACTGAAAGAACAAAAAGGTTGATTTTGCACGGGTTCGCGACACATTAGTTGAATTAACAAAGTGATGGGTTAAAGCAACATGAAGAAATTGTTGTTTTCACAGAAAAGTTTTTGGTGATATGAAAACAGTTGTTTTTACCTATTTGTACATGTCGGCGTAACAATTCATGCATAATTCAATAGGTAATTGTTGATTTTACTGTTCAAGTTGTTGAAATAACCATTTTTTAAGTTAAATTTACAAAATAAAAACGTTAAAACAACAAAAGATATATGTAATAAGTTCAAATTACCGTAACTGATCAACAATACAGTTTTTGTTCATTCAACAAAACCCAAGAGTAGGTGCTATATTAACCCTAAAATTTTGTTGAAATATGGTAAACCCAACTAATAATTTCATCCGTGTACTCAGAGTCCGCGGCGGACAATCCGTTTGTTGTGAACAATGCCTCAGAGAAGACACAGTAGGTACTGCTTACTATGCAAATTCCCATACAAATGTTGCTTAGTAAGGTTAAAGTAATACTGCTCCAAGAGGTGACAGTACGGCGCCTGATCGAGGCAGCCACCAACCCGCACTGGGCCAGAGCGTCCCAATCTCTACATGTGCTGTTGTCCACGTGGGGAAAAGCCTATGCCTAGCAGTGGAACTTTTCTACGCTGAAATGACGTCACAAGATCCTACAATATACATATTATAGTTTTCAGTGGTTATGTTCGTTCTTCAGCGTTAACAGCTTAGTGCCCTCGGTGACCGCCGTGGCCCTGCAATGGCGGTTCTTATTGATGCAAACCCAGCTGGTGAGAGGGCCCTTGCTGTTACTGCGCTTGTTGTATCTGTAGCAATCGATGATCATCGACGGGTTCCCGAAGCAAGTCGTCGAGAATATCGGTATGGGGTAATCTGAATTTTAAAAATCGTCTGATTACTGTGTCGAACAAAACGTTTGTTCTCTATTAGCGCTACTTTAACATAGGTACCTATTATGATAAACTTAATAATTATAGACGAAGTTAGTTTCCCTTCAAAATGACGACGTTCACGATTATTATCCCCGAAGGGTTAGTCAGAGACTGGCCAATGAGGAGCGCAGCAGCAGCGCACTGCCGCAGGCCACGGCACGCCGAATAACAACTGCACATCACATGGGATCAGCGTACAAGTGGTGAGGCTATCGCCGCTTTATGCTGTAGGATGTATGTGCAGTCTTTAATCCCTTAGCCTCCTTTTACGACACCTAAGGAAAGAGATGGGTTGGTAGTATGCTTTTGATAATGAGCCGCCAACACACAGCTTTAAAATTGTACCCCTCAAACCCCAAGCGGTCGCATGAGACCGCACCTACAAAAACACACTTAACTTTGTACCGTGTTTTCATAGACTTACAGACTACATTAATATGAACAAGTTTGGTTATTTCGTTTCTGTGGTTCATCTAATGTATTGTTATCGCAAAATATCGCTTAGTCTATGCTCGATTCTGTCAAATATGACGTTGACAGTTAGTGTCAAAAAACTGTCAAAAAAAATCCAAGACTTATAACAAAAGCGTTTATAACACATCTCTAACTATCCTGCGTACTAAATCGGAAAGCTTGTGCTTGTATCAGGTATGTGTTCACGTTAGTAGTCTACCGGATCAATAAGGATTGGAACACGAATTATCACATTCAACCCACTTATACCCGTTTAGGTACATAACAACACTACGAGATTATCGTAGCTTGTAGCTACCACCATCTTAGCTAAATTCTGGCGCCATAAAAACAATGTTTAAAGCATTGTTGAGTTTTGACAGTTTAGATAGAGGATAGCCAGTTCTTAAGTGTTGAGGATTCTGGGTGAAGCGCAATTCTACCTTCAGCCTTATCGTCACTTTCCATCAAGTGAGATGATGGCAAGTGCTTACTCGTAGAAGATAAAAAAATGCCGCAAAAAGTAACAAAGTTGGTAGTGGTAGTGGAAACTTTGAAAGGACACACAATGTCGTAATGATTGTAATAATCTATTTAATAATAATAAATAATTTAAAAAAAATTATATATACTTAGCAATTCTATTAGGGACCTACTCATTAGACACACAAATCAATTTCAAATAGCATAATTGGAAATGTAGTGTAAATAAGGCACACAAAAACAGTGTAAATTATTATTACTTAAATTACTTTAAAAAAATAACAACGCTAGTTTTAATACAATGTCTCCCAACGTGAATACAAGATATCTCAGTAGATATTAAATGTTATTGTTTTATAAAATATTTCCGATCCTCGCTATCTCTAAATGTATCAACATATATAATATATTCCACTTAGACACATAGGCCAATTCCTTTTTTAGGCCATAAAATAATGGATGACAGTGACAGTAGGGCGTCAGGAAGCGGCACTTAAAGCCTCCAAGAGCACGAGCATCTCGGGACGACGCTTCGTCCTCTTGGATCCACTGCATGGATCCATTGATGGATCCACGTACGAGGCATATGCAATTCTAGTTCATAGCGCGTTGGCAACGGCAGTCTTATTTAAGACTTTAAGCGCCGTGGGGGCCGACAAACAATCAAATTTCAATTATATCTGGTTTTGCGGCAGTCAACGTGTTAACGGTAATACAAAGAACGCAACGATCAGATAAATCGCACGCCGTGCCGCAATTGGCCAGTGGTCTTAGCCGAGCGGTGAGAGAACGAACCATAGTCGTCGCGCCAATCCCCGCCACTCCCCGCCACTTCCCGCTACTCCCCGCCACTCCCCGCCACTCCCCGCCATTACCCGCCACTCCCCGCCACACCCCGCTACTTCCCGCTACTCCCCGCCACTCCCCGCCACTCCCCGCCACACCCCGCCACTTCCCGCTACTCCCCGCCACTCCCCGCCACTCCCCGCCATTACCCGCCATTCCCCGCCACTCCCCGCCACTCCCCGCCACACCCCGCCACTTCCCGCTACTCCCCGCCACTCCCCGCCACTCCCCGCCACTCCCCGCCATTACCCGCCAGTACCCACCACTACCCTACCCGCCACTACCCACCACTACCCACCGCTCCCCGCCGCTCCCCATCACTCCCCGCTTCTATCGCTGTCATTCAATTAATAGCCCCAAAATAAAAAAAGCGCGGCTAGTCATGGTTGTGGTATCCATTAGTCTTAACGATATCTTTGTCGATTGTCGTGATAGAGGAGGTGCATCTCAGGGCCCTCTTCTTGACGCAGGTCCACCGGGTCTTGGGCCCACGCTCTTTCTCCTTGTTAAACCGGTACCGGCCCACCAAGATGACGGTGGTGCCTCTATTGGATACGCCGTAACGCGGCTCTGTTGATTGTTCTGTTGAATTAACGTGACATTTTAAAAAAATATATATATTTAATATCTGGAAATGTACATGTTTTATTAGTAATTTTAAATCATGAATAATATTGACGATCGTTAGCATGCCGGTTCTGGCGTCGCCATCTCTGATGTCCCTGATAAGTATGTTTCGTATATTTTATACTAAAATCACGACATCAGCCTTATTTTTCGCAAATTCTCAAAATATTTCTGCTTTTTTAGCACATTCGTCTGATCCTAAAATTAGTAAAGGCTGAAAAACCGCATCTGTGGTCTAGTGGCTAAGCTACCAGTTTCAGACCCAGAGGTCCTGGGTTCGATTCCCAGCGGGGGGTACATTTTTGCGTGCTCAATTTAGTTGGTGGTAGGGTTGTTATGTCCGCCTGGCTAGCTACTACCATCTTATCTAAGTCTGTCGCCATAACAACGATATTTACAGCATTGTTGTTTTCCGACAGCTTGAGATAAGATAGCCAGTTCCTCAGTGGTTGAAGATTCCGGGTGAAGCGCGCTTCCACCTTCGGCCTTATCGTTACTTACCATCAGGTGAGATAAAGGCCAAGCGCTTACCCGTTGTAGAAAACAAAAGCCACTAACAAGTACTCTCTCACTATCAAACGTATTTAAAACAATATGATGATGAAGACACGTTAGCTAATAAGCTAGCAGCTAGCCCAAGTTAAGCTTTTTTTGAATCTTGTTTTTATTAGCTAATAAAAACAAGATTCAAAAAACCTTAACTTGGGCTTGATAATTGGTACGAGAATGGAAAAGTTATATTGTTTATGAAAAAAATAAAAATTTCATAACATATCTTTTATCATCATCTTGTTTTAAAGACGTTTGATAGTGAGAGAGTAGGTAAGTACTTATAATTAATTTGTTAGCGGCTTTTGCAGCCTTTACTGAATTTTAGGGTCAGACGGATGTGCTGAAAAAGAAGAAATATCGGGAGAATTTGCGAATAATGGCTAATGTCGCCATTTTAGTACCTCTAGAATATACGAAAGTTCTTGTACTTTCTGCCACCTAAGAGGAGGTAATACTATGTTTGTACGCGCATCACTTTAGGCCGGCTGCACCTATGTGGTTTGATGTGTTTGTGATCGTCAGGACTAGGTATGTGTAAAATATTTTTTTTGGAAATTCGTCACGGGATACAGGATATTCAGGCAGTCGAAGTCGTGGGCGGTGGTCTACAAGTGAAATATTTTTTTTTCTTAAGTGAAAACCTTAATAAATATACATCATTAATATTTTCTGTCTTGCTCGGGTAGCAAAGTATTTAATAATAATACGTATTTATATTTTTATATTATTACAAATTGCTACATAGAAATTTTGGTGTGAAGGGCTAACTTTCTTGAACGAATATAAAGGGTCTAACAATATCAATAAGCGAACGTTTCAGGGGAGCATCTATACCTCACACTGAGCATGCTCAGCAAAAGACAATGGGCAAAATTGTATGTGGCCTGGTCCGTCCGCGGCCAGATACAATTTTTATATTCACGGATCGGTTACTGTCCAATAATTACTTTACTAAAATATTTTCATCCAAAAGTATAAGGGGCCCGATCTGGAACCATTTTTATAATTTCGGTTATTTCATCTTAAAAATACTTACAGCTCTATTTAACCAGTCTGATTTGACATTGTTATGACGCTGGACTGAAATAATACATATAGCTAGTGTATAAATACTTTATTACAAAAGGATATACTGTGAATATTCAACATGAACTAAGAAAGTAGGTACCTACGAGCAACAGCTATATTCGACTGATTGCAAAAAAAAACTTACATAATCATTAAACAGAGTATAGTTATGTGTGGCACTTGGACCTAGCACAAAATCAAGATAAAAACATAAGATGAATCAAGTTATTATAAGAAAAATCAACCTAATCAGTAAACCAAAAGTACAAGTTATATTATATTAGTCATCATTAAATACAAAACGAAATCAATTAATTCAGATTATCACTGTACTTATTCAATCACGAACTATAATAGCGCTTAATTCAGCTGCTGGTAATCTAATGGCTTCATCTTGGTTTCGTGCTTAACCCAAGTACCACACATCAGTACATCACACAACACACATAACATACGCGCAACACCCGATTGTGCGTCTTCCACTCAAACAGGTGCAATAATAATGGGCGATTACTTCTCGTCCATTTTTTAGTCTGTTTATTACTATGTACCAATAGTATATTCTTGACCTTACATGACGCGATTGTATGCACACCCGTATATTGTATAAGCCCTGTCTTATATGTTCAGCATAATAGGTGCGGGCTAACTTAATAATGTATAACATTGTAAAATAATGCATTATTAGTTTTTATTTTTTTATTTTACTAATAGCTCAGTTTTTTTTTCCAAGCAGAATTTCACATAACATCCTTAACAAAAGTTTTAAGTTAGTAATAAACCTTTCATATGGTAGCAGTTTCATTAGTGGCCGCCGACGGACCAAAGTGCCCAATCTCCTTTTGTAAAAAACTACAGGCTCGTTACCGAGATAATCAACAAAACATTATCATAATTCACCAAAATATACACCCTTTCCAAACCAGTACAGCTGTAGTACACGCACACAAAGATAGCCGAACACGCGCACTAAACTCGTAGCACACTCAGCTATCTTTTTATTGACGCTTGTGTGCGTGTTAGTAAAGATACAGCATGTTGCATTATTTTAATTGATTTAGTTTGTTAGAAAACATAACTTTCAATATCACTATAAAACTGGAGCCCATATTTTTGTCATTGTGTTCAGAATTATGTATAGATACCGCCCTTCAGCGTTCGCTTATTGATTTTGTTAGACCCTGTATGTTCGGACTAAATGCCAGAAAGAGTGAGCAGCGATGAGTTCATCACCTGTCACGCTGAGCACATGTGCAGACGCTATTTGGTGAAAAGTGAACTATGGTAGAGGACTGCTTTTGCTGCCCTCATTGTCTAGTCTCTGACTAACACCTCCGGAAATATAGTCGTGATTATACAATGATATGTTATGTTCTTTTCTCCGCCATTATAGTAAAATAATTAAATATATAAGTGTATATAAAGGTAATAAATAACATAAGTACATAATAAGAAATTTATTTGCATTTTGTGCACGTTGTTTCATAAAACATACCTATCCACATTCCACTCATCAATAGCTAGTTTTATGGTAATAGTTATGATTAATTTTATAAAGAGAGATCTGTGTCCTAATGATAAAATTATTGATCAATAAATCAATATGATAAGAGAGATCCAATCTTCGATCACATATAAAAACTAATGTCACAGTCAAAGTTAATTCTCAAAAACTACACACACACACGCACAAAGTACCTACTTAGTTATTACAACATTATACTGGAACTACATCACGAATTATACAACGTGTACTCATAAATAGCTCAAAGCGTCATGTATTCCTACACCCCAACTTATATTTAATAAAAAAGATTTCAATACATTATTATTTTTTGTAAGTTTTATTTATGAAGTTAATTTGCTTTTTTGTTTTCTTCCATTTCTTGCAAATTAGAAACTCTATGGTAATTACGCGCGATCTACATGAGCGATTCTATTCTCGATTCTGAACTAATTTCAGGTTTTGCTCAATTTTATTAAAACTTTGTTTAAAGGTATAATGATAAAGGAAAATAGTAATATTGGTCCTCACATTCATACTGGAGTTATTAATATTAGTCCTAAGTAGTACTGTGACCAATATTACTAATTTAAAGTAAATTACTGGCTAACGCAACTTGTTCAAACTATAGTAGGTCGGGACTATTAAAATTTGTATAGATGCGTATGAGTTTCATGGGTCCTGATCAATTCCCCAGCGTAGGTAACCAGAGATGCCTTGCACCTCATGGACCTTCTTTGGCTGCAAACCCAATGCGCCCTCACTCCTGATACGAAGTTTTTGGTGAATTTGTAACCATTGTGCCATAGGTGCTTGCCGTCTTTACTGTAGCTGAACACTTCTGTAAAATCGATCACAACAATAAAGATAACAATTTTAGGGATAACCAAAAACATAATATGACTTATATTTAAATTAACATTGTTTACGTTATCTTCCATTGACAGTGCTGTATTTACATCCAAACTGAAATAGTCAGTCAAAAAATATATGTAGTAACCGTCAGGCGTGTCGTTTTAGCATAAACACATTTTTTTTAAGAGTCACATTGAAAGAAGTTTAACAATTCCATAGAGAAACATAACATAACATTACAGGGCTCTTAAAGAAAGGGACCTACTAGAACATAATATAGACACTACTCTTTATTTGTACATGACGTCATCGGTGACCATTTCAATAGGTACAGAAAATTCTACATTGGCCAATAATTCTATATTAATAATTATAAATTTTTATACTTTATAGCATACTTTTGTTACATTTAATTTTAGGATTTAAAAATCGCATCTCAGATGATTCTTATACACACACTTTCTAATATATATACAATCTGTCCCGGGAAGTAGTGATCTAACTTTAAGAGCTTGATCTATGGATAATTTTATCGATAAAACTACCTCAAATCAAGGGTCTGACCCGCCTCCCGCCCGGTGGCCGCCTGCTTGCAGGACGGGTATACCCCTCCTTGTCTCTAAGAATTGTACCGCTGAAAGAGAACACGATTGCGTCAATTCAGTTTTAGATCTGTATACTACGCGTTGCTTCTGTACCGACGCCAACAGGTCAATCTACCACAAAATGTCAAATTTGTACAAAAAAAAATCAACTTTAAGTTTAAGAGGTTCCCACCTCGTCCCCCACCATCTTCCTAGGGTCATTTGAACCTAGCGTGCTCCAGGTCAACCAACCAACCAACCAACCCAAGTTTTAGGTATAAGGATCAATATCGACTGAAGAAATTTGAAAGTTTTGGATAGGTTGATCGGCTGGCGTGTGCAGTGTATCTCGTAAGATGAGCATTACTAATTACTAATTACAAGTATTACGTATTACTAATTACAAGCAATAATCTAAGTTGTTGTTTTGATACAAACAGTACAAAAAAAATCTTAAGGTTAAGATTCCGCTATTGCCGCAGAAGGGCCCTCTACTGCAACATCCACAATGAAGCTTCCTAAATGTACCTTGCATAAATACCTCGAATATTGTAGCTCTGAACATCGATATCACTTGCCAGTAATTTAAAAGGAAACAATAATTTACTTTGTATATTTATTTTAATACGAACTTATATTTCACCGGCATATAGACTTTCGGTAAGTAAAACAGAGATTAAATAGTATATTCGTTCAAATTATGTTAGACATATAAAACCTAAGGCACTAAATTAAAATAGTTTAAAAAACACAGTTCATACGAAAATTCATACAAAAGAAAAATAGTCTATGCAATGATAAAATGTCGCTTTAGTACATTTATTATAGCTAACAAAAGATCGTATCGTAACTTATTTATAATAAAATATTTCTATACTAAATCTGTCAAATTCTTAACTCTCCATAACATAATAGATTCGCTTTAGTAATGGCAAACTGAACAGTTAAGTAATTTTATTTATCACAATAAATAAATACAAAAGACACACATTCGTAAAAACACAGGAAGATCTATAGGTAAACATCGGAAGACGTTTTCCATACTCATAGTTATAAAACATGTATTCATAAAACATTACACATAAATACATGACATGGCATAAAGGGTCAACAATGGTAATTGTAATTCTCACTTACAATTATTATGTTGGATCCGAGACTTCTGGATTTTTAACAACAACTCCTACTTTTATTGGTGTTCCGCTGTTCACCGAGATAACCAAGTTATAAAATTCTGATATTATATAATTCTATGGAAATAAAGATCATTTACAATTAGAAATTACGGCAATACCGTATAAATGTCACAATCTTGAGTAAATAAAATATGTTATAATATAGATGCCGTAAATTTGATACTAACCAACCCTTACGATGCGATGGTACAAAAAATAGTTCCCGATTTGTTCATATCATAGAGCGGATTTGCTTTCCACACATAATGTAAAACTTAAAATTAGTACCTATTAATACGAGACAAAAAATAAGGAGGACTTATTACAAAAATAGTAGTATCGAACTTCGTATGTCGATGATACGGCATGTGGCGAACTTTAAATTGTAAAGGACCATGCGTCATTTTGGACCCACTTTTTAGCTTTATGCAACAGTGATGAATTAAATGTCATATGAAAGCTCTTAGCGTGTACTTTATTTTATTATACGGCAAGTAAATTCAAATCCAGCGCGAAAACGGTGTTTTGGTGCGTATTGAAAAAATGTTTTGTTTTGATATTAAATTATGATTAGCTATCAGTCAGTAGCTAGGACTATAACTCACTATACTCAACTCACTATAGAAAAAATCAACTTGCCGAATCTTTTGTTTAATTATGTTACACTGAAAAACCTAAACAGGCAAAGGGTAGCGTTCATAAGGATGGAAGCTAATCTGCCACATTTAGAAATATGATATCCTAATGATTTCCTTGGAATTTTACATTTACAATAATTTTTGAATGTACCAAAACGCCATTTTTGCGCAGGATTCGAACTTGGCTGCTATAGAATGAAATAAAGTACACGTCAAGAGCTTTTATATGACTTACGTTTCATCACTGTTGCACAATTTTGGAAGGTGGTGGGTCCAGTGTTCATACAAAAGTGCCCATGGTCCTTTCTGATCTTTATAGAGGTAATTTATGAACATATAATTATTTATTTATTTTCCTGTGGTAGCGATCAAATTTTTTGTGACTTAAGGTGGATTCGACCAAACTGGAATAAGACTTACTCTGAGATTAGTCTATACAAATTCGGCGTTTAATCTAGGATAAAACGTTATTCCAGTTTGTTTTTTTTATTTTATTTTTTCGTTTTTGTTATCCACCCTTAGTGTGGCAAGCGAAGATGTAAGTGTGACTACGACGATAATATGATAAATAATAGGGTTACCAATACTTGCGACAACCCTCGGAGTGAGATATTATAGATGGTCGATTTAGATTAACTACTGATCAGATTCGTAATAAACACATAAAAAGCTGCTACATAAAGATTATTTTTTCTCAGGATTCTAATGGTTATGGTGGAGGCTGAGCCGCTCCACCCGACCTTCGGTGAGCCTGATGCTGGCCGTGCAACCCCTGGAGCTCCTCTTGATGCAATGCCACCAGGACTTGGAGCCATAACACGATGTCCTCTTGAACCGCTCGCCGTTCACCATCACAACCGGATTGCCCTTCTGGGATCTGCCCAGCAACACTGGAAGTGTAAGTTTCATTATTGTATTGGTATACCTACTAACTTTAAAGTAGACTTAGCGACTTATGAAATTGAAAAAACTTCATAACTATTAGTAGATAAAATAGATAAGTTTATAATATTCTATTCGTTTGTAAGATTGTGTATAATATAATTAAACAAAATAAAAAATATATATTACTATTTTATTTATCACACGTAAAAAAATAAAAATCATGACACTTTTACACACACACACACACACACCATATAAATTTTATTGATATAGTTTTTAATAACAGGGTAACTCCATTGATATATTTCGTTTTAACAAACTAGAATGTTTAAGATGAAACATAATCCACAATAAACAGTGTCGCGTAGCGGTGAAAAAATACCACCACCCCCTCTCTCTTCCCTTGGGTGTCGTAACAGGCGTCGTAAAAGGCGACTAACGGACTAAAGACTGCACATACATCCAACAGCACAGAGTGGCGATGGGCTCGCCACCTGTCACGCTAAGCACATGTGCAGTCGCTTTTTGGTGAAAAGTGGACCATGGTAGAGGACTGCTTTTGCTGTCCTCATTGCCTAGTCTTTGACCAACCCTTCCGGGATAATAGTCGTGATTGTATGTACATAATCCACAAAATGTAAGACAATAGCTGCTGTCTGATCGAGAATCGAGACTCAAATAAGCAGCAGCAGTAAAAGAAAATACAATTTCAAGAATAACCCCTCGTCTGTTGAAAGAGCTCTAGGAGCTCTGTGTCAAAAACCCCTGTCTGTGAACATAGCTCCTGGAGCTCGATTACGTATCGACCGTTTCTTTTTACCGTAGAACGTCGTAAACTGTATCTTTCCTTCTCTAATTGCACAAAGTGTAGGGAAAAGAACAAGGATAGTTTGAAGTCGCATGCGAAGTCTCTAAAATCCACTGAAGTATAAACTTACCCAATTTTTTTGGTCTGGGCGTTTGGCGTTTTTGTAAGGCTTGTAAGCTTGGAAATTAATGGTTACTACAAAACTTTATCATCATCAGTCTAAAATTGCTGCCTACTGCTGGACACCGGTCTCCCCACATGGTCAACAGCGCATGGGGATATTGGGCTATCACCTACCACGAAAGCCTTACCTACTAAGCAAATAGTAGTTAAAAATATACGCGGCAACAATTTTCACTATCTACCATCCATTCTTGCCAGCTGCGTTAAAACTGCTAACAGCGCTATTTAAAAAAAAACTATATTATAAGCGTTTTTGGCTGTAGATAATCGGATAGATAGGGCATCTTTAAGGGAGAAGACCCGCAACACGAGTGGTCGTGTTGCGGGTCTTCTCCCGATAGTGGTATAAATGACGGAGATATCTCTTTCCCTTTTTTGAGTCCACACTCGCAATTGCCTGACAATCACCCCATAGCCCAAATATCAAAATCAGGTCACTTGAAACACGATCAATCACGTTTTGATAGGAAAAAGCGAAGTCTTAATTGCTCAAAATATTACAATTTTACTTTCAGAGCTTTTTTCATTTTTTAAAGTTAACAAAGCGTAAGAACTGACATGATGATGTGCATATGAGGAGGCCTACTTACATTCAGCAGTGGGTTATAGGCTAAAGAAGAAGAAGATGAAGAAATACGATTCAAATGAGAGCGGCGAAGAAGATCTTTGTCGTATTACCATAATATAGTTACAAGCCTTCATGAGTGAAAAGGTATTTTAAAAGCAAGCTATTTTATCTTTAATCACATTATTGCTTTCCATCATCATCATCATCAGCCTATAAACGTCTCACTGCTGGGCACAGGCCTTCCACGTGGATAATAGCATCACATGGGGATATTGGGCCATAACCCATCACGCTGGCCCAATGGGTGCCTTCCGAAGCACGGAGGAGCTCGAGATATTTTTAATTTGAGCACCCATCCAGCGACCCGGCATTGCGGCTTTCCATCAAGTGAGATCAATTTATAAGTCTTTAGATGTATTTTAAAGCATTTTGGTAAATGGGAGACCATTTTGGCTTTTAAGAGGCAGCGCTTTCTTCAGGTTTTTTCTTTTTTTTTGTTCTTGCAACTATTTTACGTGTGAAACTCGACAAAACATTCCTCTAGGCATAGTCCTGGGCTCGTGGGGCACACGTGACACTGGTAGATGACGTCGGTTCGTTTCCCGCGCTGGGTGCACACCACACATCGGACCCTGCGGCACCTCCCATTATAAGATTTTTCAGTTTTAATAGATAATGGAAAGCTGCAAACTAAAATTCAAAAATTTCAGAAAACATGTTACACCGACAAGTCGTTTTACCAATATTATTACGTGGCCAGTGCATAATAAATCAATACCTAGTTAAAATGTTAAAGCAAACAAAATGTGAGTAGCTCGTTATATGCATTCCCAGTTTATTTCCAATAAAATATATTATTTTTGAATCTTTCTTTATTAGTAATCTTTGATAATACAATAAAAGTTGTTTAGCCACAATCGGTATTTGCACTATCCACTTATTTGTTCACGAACATTGGTTCATTCAAAAGGTTCATGGGTATGTACATTATAACTTCTTACAATGACACCTTCAACGGTGTGCAGGGAGGCTGCGCATTTCCTTGAGAGCCTTCTGTAGCATCGCCACCATTTCTTATAGCCACGCTCCTTGTTTATCGCGAACCTGTGACCTTCGTACATAATGTAGGGGCGACCTTCCATTAAGTCATACGTTGCTGAAATACAGAAGTGCCGTGTTATAGCGGTTTATCAAACAATGTGTTGATTGTGAATTTCTTCGGTGCATAATATATATAATGGATCACTAATAAAATGTATTTTTAAAATAAATTCAACAGTAATTTTTTTTATCAAGTATTTTATGCATAATTAACTTTGAACCCCAGTTTCACCTGCCTGAAGCTGTCACCAATTTTATGAACAGCCTACGTCCAGCCTGTAGGAAGTGTTAAGGAGATTACCTCGTACATCCAAACTTTACCTCCTTAATAAACTGCACCACCCTTTAATTGACTAATATGAAATAAAGAATACCTCAAGCATGTAATGATGCAAAACTTTAAGTGAATAAAATGACAAAAAAGCTTAAAAACTCGGCTGGCTCTGGCTAAGGTTCTTTCTTGTTCTTAGGCTTTGATTAGGTCTACAGTCTGACTTGAGGCCTACAAGTACAAGACCAATATTATTAAACATATTAATAGAGAAAATTAATGTCCAGTGATAGAAATTACTCTATTCAAAGCAATTTAATAAATTTAGTCATAATAGTCTACAACACACACAACATAATAAGCACCTTTAATTACATATCAAACTTTTAAATAAAGAGTAACATCTAAAAATCTTATAATTTACGTCACATCGTTTTTTCAAATTTCTTGTCCTCGTTAATTTCCAATATCAGAAGCTTAAACCTATGTTAAACGGAGTGCGAGTCAAGTTTTAAAATTCCTTTCTGCTGCGATGACAGTGGGAGTTCTTGATGTTAGCTATCATATTTTCCACACAGCCCAGGGGGGCTTTGTTGCAGACCCAGTACCTCTTGATCCCCGATGTGTGGATAAGGTTGAATCTCGCCCCGTCCATCACCAGAACAAGTTTACCGCGTTTTGTTGTTGAGAAAGAGGGTCCTAGAAATAATGAAAGATTATCATAATTTATGTTACTTATTAGTATTTTTAAGTGAAAATGGAAGCGGTGGCGGCGGCGGTGGGAGTGGCACCCATAGCACTAATGCTTTAAAATATAACTTGACTTAGGTTTGAGAAATAACTAATGTGCTCGTAAGGTTATTAAGATTTCATATCTTGATAATTGTAAAAATTCAATTAATTGTCCAAATAAAGCCACAAACACATTATGACATAAAACCATTAAACCCAGAATATTATTTTTTCGGCGTATTCATTCTGATATATTGCACAAATGAAAAGCATAGTTACATAAGCTGACAAACATTTTTATTTATTTCACGTTCAACGCCGCGCGAGTCAAATTTCTATTGTTATTGTGACCCGACGGCAGTGAATGACTTAACTAAAAATACATCTACGTCTAAAACACAAAGTTAACATAAGTGTTTATCTACTTATGTTTTTTATTAAAACGAAATTTTATATATTGACCTGAAGAATAATTAAGAATAATTAATAATGTGTACTAAGAACTAATCTAAAACAGTTTTATTGGTATACAGTGAATTCACTTAAGCATGCATGTTTATAATAACTACCTACTTATAAGTGAGGGATGAATTATATTAGACCGGACCGCGTGCAGGGGCGTGCCTTGTATTGTACGTGGCCCGAACGGGTCACTGATTTGAAACGTTACATACATTTTGTATTTATATTAGACCGGGGCACGTAATATGAACTGCTTCATACAAAATGTGTGCAACGTCTCAAATCAGTGGCCCGTCCGGGCCACGCACACGGCACACCCCATGCACGGCCCGGTCTAATATATTTATTCATCCCATAAAGTAGTTCTGTAAGTAATAAGTAATTAAAGCTAATGTGAAATCCTTAAATTTAATTTGAATTTGTTTTTGCTTTATTACTAATTTAAAAAGATATAAATCCAAAATATATCTAAAGCCTTGATCCTTGGGAAGGCCTTTTATCCAGCAATGGACGTCCTTTGATGATGGTAATAAACGACGTTCAACAGATCGCCGATCCACCTTGTCATTGTTGGAATTTTATTTATATGTAATAGGTGCTTAGGCAAAAGGGGTAGATACGGCATGCCCGTAGTAGTATAAATCAAAAAATAGTCTTACTCAACAACATACGTCTTCTTTCCGCGGCGAAAAAGACGCGCGACAAAATTATACTTAATCATAGGTATAAGTATTCGGTGCATTATATATGTACCTACTCAATTTGCAAGTAACGCGCGCGGTACGCGGCTGACGTATCTATCTACCTACCTTTTTTACATAAATCTATGTATGAAATGTGATTTTATTCGTTTCTTGTTTGACGTTTACTTTGTTATTGTATGTAAAAAGGTCTTAATCCTAATTCAAGGACACTACAACATGTGATGGTGTTCGCGGCTTGTCTTGATGATGAGTATGATGACGTACCCGTCTCATTTTAAACCCATTTAAGGTCACTGTACTCGATTGAGTACGGTTAAACTTTTAATTAAAGACGAAATTTAAAAAAATAAAATAATTTAAATTAATATTATTTATTTTAACATCAATGAAGGATAATTTATGTTATTTTTAATCTTAACAAAAAAGGGTTGTTCATAAATTTTTATCACAACCATACCTCTCCTTCAGCTCTCAAGAGCTACAGATACAACAGATAAGCAAGATGCTGCAAAAGAAGAAATCAAACACCTCACTTTTACTCGTCCAAAAAGTCCTTGACTCAGTACTATTTGTGGCAAGATATTATAAAAAAAGCTCAGCTGTCCTCGTCTTTAGTCGAAAGTTTATCCAAAGTGTAATTAATTTGCTAAATTTCGACGGTTGAAAGCCAGACCTCGGTAGCCAAGTGGTTAAGGCAGCCGCCCGGAATGCGGAAGGTGCGTGGTTCGATTCCCGCCTGAGGTTGTCGTCTTTTTTCAGTGTTTAAAATTTTACATTTTGAAAAAATATTTTTTTATATATTTTTTCATTTTGTGTTTTAAACTCCTTCTATTATCATTAAAATAAATAAATTTATTAAGTAACTTTTTTATTTTAGTTTGACCATTAATGGGTTAATAATTTTTGACTAAGGCAAGAGTAACTCTACTCTAAGTATTACGTAAGTGTTAACAAATTTTTCTTTTAATAAACATGGAGTAATGATATAATAAGGATATGAGTACACTAATCCGACCCTACTCTCGAAGAAAAAGTTAAAACCTCGGCGGTACCCTGTTTAACGAGAGTTAGGGTAGAGTAGTGTCATTATGGTGTAGTTTGACATTTTGTAGCCGGTCATTATTCTATTGTTGCCGTTGATGTGGGTTTAGTTAACGGGATGAAGTTGTAATTTATAATTTCATAAAAAATCCTGTATTCTAAGTAAAAATCGTAACTAACAGCTTAAAAAATTAAAATCATAAATTACTTAAATTATCGATTTTACATAGGACTATCAGGTGGTGACTGTTATGTGACGGCTGTCATAGAGCATACTGGGGGGCGATCGCGTTAAATAATCACAACCAAACCACAACTGAACAGCAGCCGTTCTGCCAACTTTGTATAGCCCCATCGCATGTGATGTGTCAAACGCGATAGCACTATATAACGGCTGAGGTTCAGTTGTGTAGTTTGGTTGAGAATATTTAGCGCGATCGCCCTACAGGTCAGCCGCGAGTACTGGCCATTCGTTGTCATGACACGCAGAATTTATTAATGGCTCTATGTTAAAATCATGTCATTATACGAAGAGTTCATTCATGATATAATAAGGATATGAGTACACTAATCCGACCCTACTCTCGAAGTAAAAGTTAAAACCTCGGCGGTCCCTGTTTAACGAAAGAGTTAGGGTAGAGTAGTGTCATTATGGTGTAGTTTGACATTTTGTAGCCGTTCATTTTTCTATTGTTGCCGTTGATGTGGGTTTAGATAACGGGATGAAGTTGTAATTTATTATTTCATAAAAAATCCTGTATTCTAAGTAAAAATCGTAACTAACAGCTCAAAAAATTAAAATCATAAATTATTTAAATTATCGATTTTACATCGGACTATCAGGTGGTGACTGTTGTGTGACGGCTGTCATAGAGCATACGGGGGGCGATCGCGCTAAATAATCACAACCAAACCACAACTGAACCGCAGCCGGTCTGCCGACTTTGTATAGCCCCATCGCATGTCTAACGCGATAGCACTATATAACGGCTGAGGTTCAGTTGTGTAGTTTGGTTGAGAATATTTAGCGCGATCGCCCCACAGGTCAGCCGCGAGTACTGGCCATTCGTTGTCATGACAACGCAGAATTTATTAATGGCTCTATGTTAAAATCATGTCAATAAACGAAGAGTTCATTCATTTACTTTTAAGCTCCAAGAGTTGCCATTGAAAACACGTTAATTCATGTGTAAGGAATGACTTGTTAGTCCAAGCTTACTCCATGTTTATTAATAACGATGAAAATTTAAACGTACTGCTTGCCTAATATGAATTTAACTAGTCCAAGCGAAAGCTCGGATTAAGACAGGAGTAGGGCATTTTTATTAATGAGACGGTACGTGACTATCATTTTCACTAGATGTGATTGTGTTCGTTGCTGCCTATGATTGTCGCTACATGTGTTTATGCTCGTGGCTGACTATGATTTTCACTACATGTGATGGTGTTCGTGGCTTATTTTGACGATGACGTCTTTGTACGTTACTATGATTTACACTACATGTGATTGTGTTCGTGGCTTGTCTTGACAATTTCGTCTCCGTACGTGACTATGGACACCCGGCAGCCCAGGCGCGCTTTGTTGCAGGCCCAGTATGTCTTTTCCCCCCTCGACCGCTTACAGTTATACCTGTGCCCATGTATTTGGAGCACTGGATTTCCTTTCCTCGTCTGAAGCATAATTGGACCTATTAAAAAAAGAGTAGTTGATTGAGTACAACTTAAGGGCTCAGGTGTCGTAATACCAGACAAAATAGAAACTCAAATGTTATCAACCTCTATGAGTCTTCAGAGTCTTGTGTTTATTTTTAAAATAAAATTGTGGAAAAAGGCAAAGCGGTCCGGACAGAGTGGCCAAGTGACCACTTTGCCCGTATTCAAGAAGTGGGCAGTTAGCCGCTTATAAAAATATACGTTTTTGTATTATTAAGATTAGAATGTTTTATTTAACAATTATTTTTATAGATGGTCAACAACTACAAAAGAAAAACTAGGCAGGGGGAACTTTTGGTACATAGATTTAAGTAAGAAAACATAAAGACTGAAATGATTGTTGCATTTGAAACTTTATTGGTTACTAGGTATTTAATTTTATCTTAAATATTTAAAAAAAAAAATATTATAGGTGTTTTTGTTTTTAAAAAATAAATTTCTTGTAATATTTAGGCATGACCACTTTGCCCTTACCCCCATGGCCGCTTAAGGCGCCAACAGGGGCAAAGCGGTTTTTTGACTAGTCTTCGTAATTTACAAATTAAAATAAACTGTTCAAGGTTTTGCAAAATGTGCCTCCACTTTATGAAAGCTTATTAAGTTCCCTTTCATTTGATATAATATTTTTTTTATATATCGTTTCTATAGTGGCATTTTTTTTTAATCAAAGTTAAGGTGGCCGCTCTGAGCTGACCTCCCCTATTACCTACTTTTTTCATAAAAGTGCTTGCGACCTTTTTTATTAGAGACTATTTTATAATGACAAGTCATAGCTGCTAAGTAATTAGTACTTATTGTCGTCTGTAGGTGCTGCTATAACCCTGGAACTCATAACCAGAATTCTTAATACTGGTTTGACCTTTAGTAAACCTTTACTGGTGTCGGGAAGGTAAAGGGATTTTTAATTGAAAAAGTATTAACTTGCGTCATTGGATATAGACTTTTATTTTTATTCGTACATCGGTTTTTTTAAAATAATAGGAATTGATGGTAAAATATAAAGCCTGGTAGAATTATATAATAATGTAATGATGAAAAATATGATGAAAGATTGATAGAATAAAGTAGATACAAGAATTGATGAATATAATTTAATAACAAAGTAATTTTATCAGTATGATGATTATTATTATATACATACTACTATGACAATCCTTATCATAACAAAACAGATAATTCTAAATAAAGTAGGTACCTACTTGTCATGTTCTATCAAGATGATTATTTCACTTAAAAACAAAATAGGCACTAACTTACGTATTGCTTAATTGCCTATGTTTTTATTACATAGTAGTAGTAGTAGTAGTATTGTAGTTAGTATTATAGTGCTATTTACTTACCTGAAAAGCGGTTGTACCGGACCACCTTACATTTTATTGGCATTTGACCAGTTTGCCTAAACTCACTTTTTTAGTCCTGAGAGTCATATTTAGTTTGCTGTTTTGAGCTTTAGCTTCATTAGACAGACTAATTACTTTAGATAAACCGCCAATCTCGAGGGTTCTATTCAAAGCGGTGGCAACATTGCGTACTCGGTTGGGTTGGTGATAGGTTCGTCCTGTCTACAATCATCTTGTCTGTCACTTTAAAAACATGTTTATCATCGATAGTAACCTTGTTAGCACTAATAGAGTAATTAGTCGAGTAGCCGTTTTCTTAATCCTGTACGGGTGAGCACTTGGCCTTAACCTCACCTGATGTCAGTTTTGATAAAACCGGTAGTGGAAGCGCACATCACCCGGTTTCCTCAACTAAGAAGTAGTAAGAGACTCGTCTCCAAACTACCTCTATCACTAGTTAGTATCTTGATACTAACTATAGAGGCTGTTTAAGATGAAGGGTGAAGAATACTGGCTTCTTACCATACGGTGAGATGAAGGTCAAGCGTCTTCTTATAGTAGAGTAACAGAATACATAGCTTGTCAGCTGCTTAAGCTTAACAGCGCTTTGCTTAGGCAGCGCCGATTAGTCTATCCAATGAAAATCATGCTTAGTCAAAAAAGTTTCATAAAACAGCCCGTGATTCACTAGCAGCTTCCTGGTACTCAGAGGAACTGGTTGAACCGGTACAGCTATAATTACCGATTTCCCTATATCAATGGTTATGGACAGCTTTCTCCTTTAGTATGATGTCGTCGTAAGTGGTGATGGTAGCCCGACACCCTGAGCTCACCCTGCAGCAGACCCACAGCACCTTAGGCCCAGTGCTCCGGTTGTTCTTGTTGAACCGGTACTTGCCCAATTGTATTGCCGGTTTTCCGTACCGTGAAGTCGTGAATTTAGCCACTGAAACATTGGATAAAATGTTAGTTTCGAAACGGTATACTATTAAACCGAAACAAATGAGGCAGCACACTCTGATTTTAAATCTGTTTACAAATATTTTTACATGTTCTATTGTACATACGAAAATACCTGAACACAGCACTGGGAATTGTATAGGCTGCGGATGATAGTAAATAAACATTCATATAACTGGTACCTATCTATATTAATAAAAATAAATTGCCAAGAATGTAGGAACGCGTCTCATTCAGAACAGTCGTCACGGCATAGTAGAATTAAAAAAGTATGCTATCTTCATACATACGCACCGAGCGCGGCTTGTATGTGAGCTGCTTCCCTTGGGTGTCGTTAAGGGCGACTAACGGACTAAAGACTGCATATACATCCATCAGCTTAGAGCGACGATGGGCTCACCACTTGTCACGCTTAACACATGTCCAATCGCTTTTTGGTGAAGAGTGGACTATGTCAGAAGACTACTTTTGCAGTCCTCATTGCCTAGTCCCTGACTAACACTTCGGGGATAATAGATATGAATATATGTAGATAAATTATCAGGTGCATTAAAGAACTGGTACCCTAATTTTACTTGATAGTATTCTATGTTTAATAGCATGATACACATATAAACAATATGTACAATATAATATTAAAGAAACACGTAAGTCAGATTTTTTTTAAAGAAGTAAGTCAAACAAAAAGATTTTAAAATCTCAGTGAATCAGTAAAGAACAGTACTCAATGATCAAGAAAATTATTCGTAGCTCTATTAAAATGTGTTAAATGAGATTTCAATTATACTCGTAATAGCAAAAGGATAAGGACTTTTGTGTAAAAGAACTACTCTATATTTATTGTATCTAACGCAAAATCGCACATATATTCCATAAAAACACATTTACCCAAACACATAGATAACAAAATTTAGATGACAATGAAGGGATTATGAAATAAATAATACTTATCACAATAACACAACCATTTGTTTAATAACACTATTTAGATGTATAGAGAAATGGAGATAAAACAGTGCCAACATGGAATCCATGAGGATAGAAAAGACGTAGAAGAACTTAGATTGAAATATGCTGAGCAACTGAAAATTTATGGGACACTACTGTGTATACTGTATGTTAACATACAATCACTTATTTAACAGTCAGCTTTACTTAATTATTATCAGTAAAGAGAGAACCAGTAGTTCTTTTCAATTAGTTAATTTTTTTTTTCTATCATAATTGTAGTGAAATAAAAGCTCAAAGCATTAATTCATTATTATTTATTATCTAAACTTTGTACAAAATCTGAAGTTATCGTATCAGTTGGAATAGATCGGCGGCAATAGGGCAATAATTATAAAGATATACAGTAAGTAAATTGTAATTTACTAGTAAGATTACAGGAATTAAATTAAAATTATCGTGACGAAAGCTGGTCAAAATCTTCGATACCTCATGTCTCTCGTAATGCTGATCTATATGTTTATAAAATTGCAACCAAAAAATCTAATATCCAATATGTCACAACTATCTAACAGTATTTCTGACAAAAAAATACCCTTGATACATCATACCAGCAAACCAATCACCTATATCGACGCAAAAAAGCGGAACTGCTGTAACCCACAAAATAGAAAATGTTCACCAGAGCCAAAGAACTTTTGACATTTCGGAAAAAAAATCATATCTTCTATAATATTAAACCTAAAAGTGTCATTTTTTGAACACTAATTTATTTTTTGAGCTGTACTCTAAATAAGTACCTAAAATCTTCTAGAAGTTACTTTTGAGCTATATTTCTGTGGGTTACAGCATTTTTTTTGTTACGATAAAACGCTGTAAATGAAACAGATAATTGTATGAGCGACTCGAAATCAAGTATTTTCTTAAAAAGCCAAATTGCAGTAAGTACTTATTACAATAATATTTCAATAGCCTTAATTTTGACTTAAATGATGTATATCTATGTATTCAGGTGCATTAAAATATCATAACTGTTAAAAGTTAGAAAGGATAGTAAAATTAAGCGATGTAAGTATAAAATGACATTTGTTTAATGTCTTTTTAAAATGTTTAGGATAAAAATCACTACAAATAACATGGAAAATATTAAACAGAAATCAAAATATAACACAAGACTAACAATAGTTAACCTTTTAGACTTATTAAACTATAAAGAAAAACAGCTTAAACAAAACAATATCACATCTGAAGTTTCACTTGAGTTGTACCTACTTAAAATCAATTTAAGCAAAACAATCATCACTTCTCGTAAGTGCGGACTACAGTACTTCCTTTCCACTCCTAAATTTTTTTGTCAGTATCCATAACATGTTTACTATAAAATTTAATAGCCATAATGTTCAAAACGTCGAAATTTAGTTTTTTATAATTATTTCTAAAACTACCTATTCTGTTTTAATATCAAGTACTAAGTATAATAATTCATCATCATCCTAGCTTTTTTCCCAGGTCATTTGGGGTCGGCTCTCTGTATCATTTTGCACCATTCCTATCTATTTTGCGTCATATCTAGGCTTACGCCCGTTGTCTTCATATCCTTATTTATTGTGCTTGTCGAAGTCGTAGGAGGGTGACCTCGGTGTCTCTTATCATCGGCAGTGTTCTTTAGCGCACTCCTAGTCATGTGCTCGGCATCTCTGCGCATCACATGGCCGAACCATCGCAGTCGACTCTCGCAAATTTCTCTTGTATTGGCGCAACCTTGAATGTGCCACGGATATATTCATTCCGAACCTTATCTATTAGCGTTACGCCCCCAGCCCACCTAAGCATTCACATTTCTGTACAATGCATCATAAGCTTCTCTTGCTTGCGCATCGGCCAGCATTCTGCACCATACAGAAGAACAGGTCGAACTGCTCTCTTGTAGATATTCCTTTTTACTCGAACAGGCATTTGCAAGTCACAAAGAACCTCAGTCAGTGCTTTCCACTTTTGCCACCCAGCTTGAATTCTGTTTTCTATGTCTTCTTTGGCACTCGCTTCACTTGTTATTACGGATCCAAGGTACTAAATTTGGAGACTTTATTATGTGGAATATTATCTATTAGTGGTGGTGATACGATCGCATTTACATCAGAGAAATTGCAGTGCATGTGTTCCGTTTTCGTTCGGCTTACTCTGAGGCCTCGGCTTTCCAAACGGTTGCTCCACAGGGATAGTTCGTTTTGCAGGTCTTCAGCAGATTTCGACACGAGCACTATATTATCGGCATATACAGCTTGTATCAAGCAGGGCCAGCCATATTTCACGTACCTAATCACTTACTTTTAGTGAGCTGGTACACATAAAAACATTTCTTGATATCTTGGGCACTGTGGAAGTACATACTTTTAAAAATAATACGAGTTTATCGACATTATGACAACACTATCAATCAGCTGATTGGAGTAATGAACTCTGTCTAGTGTTACTTCCTCCTTTGCCTCTGCTGTGACCCTAGTATTTTTGTGCCTATTGTGCTGACTCCACCCGCTTTCAACTATTTATTTTTGATAAAGTTTAAAGGGTTCCGTGTTGTTATTTTTTTCACTAAGAACATAAGTTACGACTACCTACTTTTATAGTTAGAAAAGAAAATTGAGACGTTTATTTAGTCAATTATTCTGTGTTCCTATCACCAGGTCAGGTCATACGAAACGCACTGAGAAATGTCTTACTTCGCATAGCATTTCAACTTTGCTTAGACCGCGATTTTCTAAGCGACACATAGACGCTGTGATTGCTGTCTCTTTCCGATTCTATGAATATGAAAGAGGCAGAGTCAATTCTCAGCGCTGCGGCAGCCGCTACTACCAAGGCTTTAACTTAGAGAATCGCACTGCTGAACAACAACTAAAGCAGTATTGTTCTGAGGCTTAGACAAGTAAATGTTTGTGAATACGGGTTTCATTCAGCACTGTACTAAACTCACCCGTTTACACGCAGTAAAAATAACAAAACAAAAAAATCTGTCACCATGTGAGTTTTCATTGTAACCTTTATGTCGGCTCTATAAAAACAGAAAATAATAATGTTAATAATTTGAACAGTGATAAAAAAATGACTTAACTAATTTAAAAATACTGCTAGTTTTCGTAACCCCAAGTCTAATTTACGAGCCCTAAAAAGTATGGGCGGTATTAACTTATTGGCGGTATTGGTTCTAGGAGTCACTCCTGGTATGGGCGGAGTCACAAGAAAGCGTGCGCGTGCGTCTTTCTCCTTAATGGGTTCTGTAGCTCATTTTATTTTTCTAACCGCTTTGGTTGACCCGCTATAAATGTAAGCATTCCTGAAATCCTAACTAGTGTGATACAACATAGTTAAACTTTACTAACTAACTAAGTTTAACGAGTGTTGTATCACACAAAGTTTCAATACTTAACACATTCGTTTTTGTTTACAACAATAATGTTAATAAGAATTACATTTTTAAACATCTCTGACATGTACTAAATAAAACTTAACTAACTAATTTAAAAATATTGCTAGTTTTCGTAACTGTAATCTAAATTTCGAACCCTAAAAACTACTAGGGTTATGGGCGGTATTAACTTCTAGAACCGGTTGCATGAGACCGCAGTTGACAGTGCGCGCATTTCCGTGCCTTTGTGGGAGCGGGCGAACTACATTTTCCGAATTCTAAGTACCAGGAGTAGGCGGTACACCCCACCATAGCAACGCCCAACGGTACGGTAGGTTTGTTTGCATGTTTGACTACAATTTTTTCGCAGTTGTTTGTGAAAGCTTGCAGAGTCCATACCTACTTTTAGTTATTAATTTGCTGTTTGGTTTCGATTCGACTACCTATTAAATTAACATGGCATTTCTAAGTAATCAGGAGTATTACGAAATTATTCTTTGTGTCGAAGCAGCTAATGGCAGTCTCCGTGGTGCTCGTGAACTGTACCGCGAGAGATTCATCGACGGCAGACCAGAAGCTGAGCAGCAACGCTTGCCATCGGCGGATTGCTTTCGACGAATGGTTTTGCGTCTCCAGCAGACTGGATCCTTTCGTGGGACGAGTCCGGAGGTCCAGCCAAATATGCGGGACCCGGGTTTTAAGGAGACTGTGTTGGAGCCACTTTTGTAAACTGTTTATAGTGAAGTGCAGTGGACTACACGTGCTTCGGTTTACCTCTCAAGCCCCAAGCGGCAAGAAGTGAATCTTTGTGTGCTGTTTTTATCAGATTTATGTAATGTAAGTAGGTACTGTTGTTTATTAGAAAATTATTATTCTGGTAATAAGTTGTAAGAAATACATCGAAATACGAGTAAAATAATACGTGGTGTAGTGTAATCCGTTAGCATGTTTCCAATTTCCGAGTGAATTGTAACAATATTTGTTTTGTTTACTGTTACATGATAACTTTGTTATTTTTAATGTTTTAAACAGTTTTTAGCTTGACAATTTTTTTTATCGACTGAGCGTGAGTGAGTGAATTTCTTCAATGAATATTGATCCTTAGAACCTAACAATAAAGTTCAAAATTGATTGTACCGGCCGGTCGAGAACTGACGAGCCAAAATGACGCCAGTGAGTGGGGAAATCTTGTTGGCGTAAAACCATTTGTCGCACAACATTTGGAGTGACGCTACAGTTTTACGCCAGGACTGACGCGCAAAACTGATCGTCAGTGGCCAGCTTAAGAGTAGTACGATTATCTATTCTGTGACTACACCTCAAAGTGATTCGCTTTAGTTGTATTGAGTTATTTCATAAATAAGTCATTTTAATCTTAGACCTATGTAGGTACCTACCTACTCGTAGGTAAGCGTACCTATCTACTTTAGAGTCGAAACAATGTGACTGTAAAATGAAAATATTTTTATTACTTTGATAATAATTACTTAGGTAGGTAGGTACCTACTTAATACAAATTATTAAATCACGAAAGTAAAATAGCTGCCTACTTATCTGTCTTTGTTTAACAAATCTAACAAAAAATGCCGCCAAGCGACTGCCGACAAACAACCCAGGCGGGTTGTTTGTGTTAAATGTGCCGCCATGGTCTAAGGTTATTGATTTTCGCCGCCCGCCGCCGTCACAGTAAAACCTCTTGTTTGTAAAACTGTGCGCCTGGTAGGGGGCGGAGGCGTGGCTGACTAGGGCACGCAGTTTTATAAACAGGAGTTGCACTGTAGGCAGTATATCATACAGAGTTCATGACCCTGCTAGTGTTGGCTTTAGCTTGCTTTAGATATTAAATTAACGACAGATTAACTTTGTTTGTAAATGCAAAAACAAATTAAATTGAGCTTATCTTACTAGGGTATATAAAGAAAGGGTCTATACTAGGGTTAATTTGAAACCCTGGATTAAGGCTGGCCCCGCTTGATACACGCTGTAGAGTAGTGCCCATGAAACAGGACGTTGCAGATCTTCAGTGACGTAATTCATGACCGTATTTAACAAAAGTGGTCTTAAAGTAGAACCCTGATGCACTAGTCAACTACGATTACGTACCCTTGTGGTTGCATTATCGTACATGTCTTTTACTATATTAATATACTGTACGGGAACGTGCTGTGATCGAAGCGCTGTCTATATAAGATCTTTTGAAACTTTATCAAATGCTTTTTCTAGATCTATAAAAGTGAAGTGAAGTCCTTTCCAGATGATTTAAACTTTTGTAATAGCAGTTTAATGGAGTGAATGACATCTATGGTTCCAACGCCGCTTGAGAAGCCACATTGGTTTGGCGTTAACTTTATAAGCTGATATAGTCTTCTAGCTATCACGGTTTCCCAGATTTTGAAGGAGTGCGAAGTTAGCTTTATGGTTCTGTAGTTCCCGCATTCGGCCGCGTCGCCTTTATTTTTATAGAAAGGTATGATATTGCTTTTTCTCCACATGTCAGGCATTTTGCGATCTTCTATAACTTTTTTAACTAACTCGCGTTTAATTTACTATTTACATAGTTTTTTTACATTATCCTAAGATTTTTTTTTGATTCCGAATCTGCAATAAAAAAATTTGACCTGGGTGCGGGTATTTTTTTTTGATTCCAAATCTACAATAAAAAAAATTGACCTGGGTGCGGGTTACAACGTTTCCGCTTTTTTGCGTCGATATAATCATTGTACGTTAATCAATCAAAAGCTAAGCCGATCGAGAGAAACAGATCGACAACGCTTTACGTTTTTTTTAAATTTATTAAATAATAATACAATGAGAATAAACTATAAAGCAAACCATAAATCACGGAGATTTGTCGGGTATGCTAAAAATAAGTTGAGCTCAACGTCTGCACATAATTAACATCAACAAAATGCAATGACAATAACAGTAAACTTAAGCTAGTTAGGTACTTTAAATAAACACACATAACAAGCAAAATGCGATACAAATTAATCGCGTCAGGCCACCTGCATACAAGCTAGATAGATGTTCTATAGTTATACCGTGCTATAGTGAGGTGACGTAAATAAATACTTGCTTCAGATTTTTTCTTTTTAATGTTTACTACTTATTAAACATAATCTTAGGAGTAGCTTACATTAACTGTTTCTAAATATCTCTATATTATGCGCTAAGGAGGCACTACGCCAACACTCAGCATTGGTACAATAATAACAAACCCCACACTTACAAAATATTTCTAGATTTGTACTACTGGACCGCAAAGCAAAACCTTGAACCACAAAATAAATAAGTATACAGTACTCTATCTTGGCAGTGTCTCCATTATAAATACCTACGTTCGCTCGATACGTAAAGACGCTGTAGGGCTACCTCTCAACGAAGCCACCCGCTGCGCGCAGTAGATGTACCTACTCGGGCAGGGTTCTATGCTTGCTTACTAAGATTACTATCTTTCTACTCTACTACTATCTACTAAGTCAAAGTAAGAATCTAAATGCTCGCTACGACAAAATAAATACTTTTTCACTCCTCTTGCTCAAAAAGACCGTCATTGTAGCGTTCTAGAGCGGGGCTAAAATAGCTTTTCTCGCCCTAGGGGAAAAAGTAATTTTTTTTTTTTTTTTTGTTTGTCACATGACAATGAGCCTACAAAAACGAAAAAGTATTTAGTTTTATGTAGAATAATCATGAATAAAGCCTCGACTTATTACTGTTTACACATCAACAATTTTTTTGAGATAACACAGACCACGCTTCAGCAAGAAAAAACTGCACAGTCTGCACATGTGCTTAGGTGGTGAGCCTTTAGCCCGTTAGTCGAGGGAAGAGAGGTGTTGGTAGTATTATTTTGATGAGCCCATCGCCGCTCTATGCTGTTGGATGTATGTGCAGTCTTTAGTCCGTTAGTCCCCTTTTACCAAATCGAAGAAAAGTGAAGGGTTGGTAATATTATTTTGATGAGCCCATCGCCGCTCTATGCTGTTGGATGTATGAGCAGTCTTTAGTCCATTAGTCGCCTTTTACGAAACCAAAGAAAAGAGAGAGGTTGGTAGTATTAATTTGATGAGCCCATCGTCGCTCTATGCTGTTGGATGTATGTGCAGTCATTAGTCCGTTAGTCCCCTTTTACCAAATCGAAGAAAAGTGAAGGGTTGGTAATATTATTTTGATGAGCCCATCGCTGCTCTATGCTGTTGGATGTATGTGCAGTCTTTAGTCCGTTAGTCGCCTTTGACGACACCCAAGAACAGATGGAAAGACTGCACATATCTACTATCCAACAGCATAGAGCGGCGATGGGCTCATCAAAATAATACTACTAACCATTCTCTTCCCTTGGGTGTCGTTAAAGCAACTAATGGGTTAATTTTAAATAAAATAAACCAATTCATATTGTATTGGATTGTTTTATTTTCTCGCATTCGTAGTGAAAAGCAGAGTGTAACACTCGGCGCTAAAAGCCCATTAAAACTCGGTTTATATTTACTCCCTCGCTAAAGCTCGGGAGTAAAACTACCTCGTATATAATGTGTCATTTTAGCCCCTTGTATAACAATCTACTATTATAGTTTCAACTTGCCAACTCAAGTTAATAAAGAAGATTATGCTATATCTGATTTCGATATAGATGAGCAAAAACATCCTTACACTGAGCAATACAGTACGAAAATTTTGTGCCTTAATGTACGTTAGGGAAGGGAGGGGTTTGCCCAGCAGTGAAACAATATGAGATAAAATGATATTTTTTATGTAAACAAAAAAACGAACCGTATACCACGGTAGGTGGTTCTACCGACCGACCTAGCTATCGGGGATAAAAGTATTATGCCACTTGGAAGTTGTACAGGTAAAAGATGAAGTAAAGTCTATACTTTACTAGTAGTACTACTAGTACTTATAGGCTATCCTATAAGTACTGTACCAGGCCTCCATCATTGAAATAAATTCTTCGCTACTTATTGATGCGTAATCACCACGCTTGCCAAATGCGGTACGCCTAAAGATATTTTTTATTTATAAGATATTGTTAGGTTTTTAGTTTTTAAGTTATTTAGTTTTAGTTTTAATCCATTATTATTCTTGTTTAGTTTTTGTGTAAATAAAGTGTGTTTATTTCATCAAATCCAAGTCTCTGACTAACCCTTCGGAGAATTAGTCATGGTTTATGTATGTATGTAATAAATTACATAATAATAATTATTCACGTTAATGCGCGGGAGCGACTCACGCTCATACCACAAAATAAAGAGTGGTGTCTGCGCAGTCTGCATCCGTATGTAACTGCCGCCCATTCGCGACGTTGTGTACTGAAATATACTGAGATTGGCTGTTTGTATAAAGTTAGAATACTGTATACTTATTTATTCCTCTTAATAATCTTATATTTTGTAAAAAAAGTTAACTAACAATCCTTTGCTAGCCCAACCCAAATAGTTTAGGAAAATATTAAATATACATATAGCATTAACAAAAACTTACAAATTAAACATAATTATAAAGTATTTTAAACTATTCTAGATAGAATGAGTGATTTAAATAGGCAATTTTATTACTAAAACTGCTATTGACTTTAGTTATTACAAAATCTATCGAGAGACCCTTTGACGAAACAATGGAAGTTATGGTTATAATGATTTACACCATTTTTTTTAAACATCTACGAGTATAACCACAAACTAGATATTGTGTTATGCTACAACACCTAATTTTAAAGATTTAATTTTATGCTCAGATACCCAGAAAGCAAATTTTATTAATTTTACATTAACTTAAAAATTACGAAAATCATGACATACGAGTATCTTACTTTAGTGGACACAGGTTCACAAATTCTAAACTTTCATTTCATAATCACTGTAGTACTAAACGTATATTCAGCTGAAATATGGGATACTTATGATAATGGTAATTGTACGGTTTTTAAACGCTTTTTAACTTATTAGCATTAGAAATTGGTACACTTGTTTTAGCTAAACTTCAATATTCAAATTCTACTTATTTTGTATCGATAAAAAGAAATCGTCTAGAAGTTCGTGTTCCACGCTTTCTGTTGTATCTATACCTGAGTCCTCCGTCGCTTAATATCATAAGTATTCACACTACACTACATTCGCAAAACATCACATTCTCAAGAGAATGTCAAAATAGCACATCCGCAAAAAATCATCGCACACTACCTACTTCTTCAATCAATGATTGTGGCTGTTTTTAAATTTGACAATATTGTTTTCAATAGTCGTCACTGAGGCTCTGCAGCCGGCCGAGGACCACTTGGAGCAAATCCACATCATCTTGGGCCCACTTCGCCGCCCGCTGTGCTGGTTGTACCTGAACCTACCGATTTGGATAATAGGCTTACCGCGCACCGACTGGGTGAAGATGGCACCTGTGAAAGAAAAGGATCCTTGAAACGTGACGTAGCTAACAAAGCTTGGCTTAACAATACAGGTGTTAATTCTTGACATGTGCACATTATATCGAACTTCTATACTACTCAAAGAAATGAACAAGCATAAGGTCCGCCTGATGAAGAACAGCAAATTGAAGCTTACGACACCGGAGAGGTTTTTGATAATCGTTTTCGGGTAAACATTAGTCTTATTAAAACGGATTGTTGTCAAATAGTTACTTTAGGTATAAATATAAATATACCTACGTATTCAATGGTAAAAAAATACGCAGATAAAAAATAACACATACAAAAATAATTATAGAATTTAATAGCACAGCCACAAGACTGTGTTTAAAGATTTGTGTATATTAAAAAAAATCTCTATATTTTGTGACGTAAAAAACAGTGAAAGCGTTTATTTCATTGGTTAACTTCAAACATGGTTTTGTGGTGAATCTGTTTATGTTTTTAAACAGAGAGTTTTTGCACCAAAGATCCTACGGGTCGACGTGTTGCCACATGAGTAAAGAAACGGAACAGACACAAAGCTTCGTACAACCGCGCCGTCGCGAGTCAACTACTACAAGCATACGGCGCATGTATGCGTGTCCACTAGCCGCTGCGTCGCGTATGCGCCGCCACTGGATAAAACCGGTTTACCACAGTATTTACGCTCGCTCGGCCAGTGGACAAACGGAGAGACTCGCGACGGCACTTTGTATGAAGCTTTGTTTTGTTCCGTTTCTTTACTCATGTGGTGCTGCTGCGAGAGGGGGACCTCTGCAGGCCCCACTAGATAAGATAAGATAAACAGTGAGAAACAAGTGTGTACCAGTGAATAAGTCTCATTTAAGAAGTAAACAAAAATGTTTGGCCATCGCATGAAAACACAATGTATCTCACATGTAATACATATAAATTAAATTAGATTATTTAGTCAAATCAACCGACTTGGTATCGAGACTTGGTTTTTTTTACAAGTATGTTTTTTAGCATCTCATTTCTCTTTGTAGATAGTTCTACTTTTTTTTCTTTCTGGTAGCTTCTACTTCTTGAATACCAACAACGGATACTATGTCTGCTAGAAGTGCCTTAGAGTTTTGAAGATCGTTCAGACAGTGAGTGACTAAATCATGAAACTTTGACTAGTTATAATTCTTAAACTACTGGTTCAAATTGAATAACATTTGAAATATACCGTGTTTATACAATGCCTGCTTGGTTACTGAAAATTCAGGCTTCTAGTTTTATCCACAACGTAGTTATAGGGGGTCGAAAATGGCCTGAACTGCTTCGGGAAAAGGATACCATCCTTTTCCCGAAGCAGTTCAGTGGTACGGCCATACCGGTTTTTTCGCTCGACTTGGCGGAGGCACTGTGCGCCCCCAGATTAGGCGGCTTAAAAATTAAATTAATACAATAATACCAATACGCTACGGTGACCTCTTGCCTGAAAGCCAACTTAAGTCATCTGTCCACTAGAGAAGAGAAGAGAGGGGAGTAGCAGAAATTCACTATATTAACCAATATAATCTAAGATCCGCTATAATAGTGGGAAGATTACATTGGCTAATATTGTCATAGCTCCACTCCTCTCCTATCTTTGCTCTAGTGGACAGGCTATACGCTCGGCAACGAGAAACTCAATAATTATGGGCTGTTCTAAGCCGGAGGACCTCATTGTCGTCTGTGGTGATGGAAGCGCGACCGCCCGTCATGCCCCGGTAGTTGCACAGCCAGGACGACACCTTCACCCCTTTGCTTCGGTTGTCCCGGAAAAACCGGTTCTCACCCATCATGATAATTGGATTGCCACGCCTCGAGGTAGTGTAAATTAACATGTCTTCTATGTTTTGATCTGTAAATCAAAAATTATTACCACAGATATTTTAGCTTATACAGTAGATATTATATTTTGTTAATTTTTGGAAGTGTGGTGTGTGTCACTCTCTCATACTGAAAAAAAACCTCGTACGGGTATTTCGGTGTTCCATACAAACTTCCGAGTCGAAATTGTTAAAAACCAATAAGCCAATTTTAATAAAACTTGGCATGCTAAAGTAAAATACAGGCATCTACATTGTTTGTTTAAAATATTTAAAAAAAACGTTTATTTAACTGAGTTATTACGTTTCTGAGCGGGTTCGACGTGGAGTACGGCTGCACCGGGACGTCGGCGGTGGACACCGGCGCCGGCATGCTGCGCGGGCGCCCCTACGGCGGCGTCGCGCTGCTGTGGCGGAAAAATTGTGTTTACCGACGTATCGGTTGTGCAGTGCGATAACCCGCGAGTGTGTGCCGTTAAGATCAACGCTGGTGAAAGGTCTTTCATGGTGTTCAGTGTGTACATGCCAACGGATAATGATGTGAATCTGACGGAGTTTACGGATTGTCTCAGTCTGGTGAGCGCTATGATAAACAATAGTAGTGTAGAATCGGTACATATACTCGGGCACTTTAACTCACATCCGCATGAATGTTTTTATGTCGAGTTAGAGAGTTTTTGTGTGGAGTCACAATGGTTATGCGCGGACGTCGAGATATTAGGGTTGGATTCTGGAACTTGTACATTTATAAGTGAGGCGAACGGATCAAAGCGCTGGCTTGATCATTGTGTAGTCACTAAATCCCCTCGGGAGACTATTATAAATGTACAAGTTAAAGAAGACGTGTTGTAGTCCGATCACTTTCCTCTGGAGATTGAAATTTTTGTTAGATAGCATCAAACCTAAATCTCATAAAGATTTTATGCAATGTAACAGAGTGCGCTGGGGTGATAGAAACTCTGAACAATGTGACATGTATAGTAATTTGTGTAATAATAATTTAAAGTCAATTGACTTTCCGATTGAAATGACTGAGTGTTGTGATTATGTATGTAAAAATTTGGACCACCATCTTGTTATTGATAATATGTACGATAAAATAGTTAACTTATTAAGTCGCGCAGCCTGTGATAGTCATTCGTTAAAGGTTCCCAAATATAGGAGGTCGGTCCCCGGTTGGAACAGGCACGTAAGTGGGGCTCACAGGGCGGCCAGGGAAAAGTTTGAGTTATGGGTGTTGTACGGCAGGCCGGCGGAGGGTCGCGTGTGGGATGATTTTTAAATCGCGCTTACGCTGGTGTCAGAATCATACTGACCAAATTAAAATGGATATCCTAGCGTCGCATCATTCCAGGAGCGACTTCCGCAGTTTCTGGAAATCTACAAACAAACTTAATTGTAAGCCAGGTCTACCTGTGAGTGCCGATGGTGCCTGTGACCTGCCGGGAATAGCAAACGTATTTAAAGACCATTTTACCGTAAAGTCACCACTGGGTCCAACACAGGCGGCGAGCGATGATGGTTGTAGTGGCCGTGAAGTCAGCGTCCGATTTTCGGCCAATGACGTCCGGCAGGCCATAAAATCTATGTCACGGGGTAAGTCTCCTGGCCACGACGACCTGAGCATTGAACACCTAAGGTACGCGGGATGTCATCTGCCCAGAGTACTGGCGATGTTCTACTCCTTGTGCGTGGGACATTCGTACTTGCCTGCGCCGATGATGAAGACTGTGGTGGTACCAGTTGTCAAAAACAAAACTGGTGACATTAGTGACAAGTGTAATTATCGTCTGATTTCTTTGGCCACTATTATCGCGATGGTGCTTGACAGTTTGCTTAACACTCAGCTTGATAAACACATACGTATACACGACAACCAATTTGGTTTCAAGTCAGGTCTCTCTACTGAAACGGCTATATTGTGTCTGAAGCAAACTGTCAAGTACTACACGGATAAAAATACGCCCATTTTTGCGTGTTTTCTCGATTTGTCGAAGGCGTTTGATCTGGTTTCTTACGATATTCTTTGGCAAAAACTGTATAAAACATCGATGCCCGAGGAATTAATCCGTACTTTTAAATATTGGTATGGGAACCAGATCAACGTTGTTCGGTGGTCGGGGGCGTATTCGACACCACACAGTTTGGAGTGCGGCGTGAGGCAGGGGGGGCTGACATCGCCAAAACTTTTCAATCTGTATGTGAACGCACTTGTGGAGGAGCTTAGCAGCACACATGTCGGCTGCCATGTTAGTGAAGTCTGCCTTAATAATATAAGTTACGCGGACGACATGATGCTGCTGAGTGCATCTGTAGGTGGACTGTCGCAGCTGCTTGACATTTGCGAAAAATATGCTAAACAACACGGTTTGACTTATAATGTGAAGAAAAGCGAGTGGATGATCTTTCAGGCTCGGGGAAGGTCCCTAAGTCAAACACCCAGACCTAGACTGAATGGCTGCCCCCTTAATAGAGTAGAACAATTTAAATACCTCGGAAACATTCTAACCCCGGACCTGAAAGACAATGCGGACATTGAAAGGGAGCGTAGGGCGTTGTCTGTTCGTGCGAATATGATAGCCCGCAGATTTGCTCGCTGTTCTAGAGATGTCAAAATAACCCTGTTCAAGGCATTTTGCACGTCCTTCTACACGAGCAGTCTGTGGGTGAGCTATACGCGGAAGTAGTATGGCGCCATACGCGTCCAATTCAATAATGCATTCAGGGTTCAGTTGGGGCTGCCCCGTTTCTGTAGCGCCTCAGGGATGTTCGCTGAAGCTTGCGTGGATTGTTTCTCCACAACCATGCGCAAGCGGTGCACGTCCCTGGTGCGCAGGGTGCGGGCCAGCCTGAACAGTATCCTGCTCGCTTTCGCCGAGTGGTTTGACTGCCAGTACGTGTATCACTATGACATGGTACATGTACGAGCTAATAATGTAATATTATTTTAATTTAATTTCTTAAAATTTTATGTTATTTTAATTTTGATTTGACTAAATTTTATATTATTTTAATTTTAATTTTATTTAATTTTATGTTATTTTAAATTTAGATTTGTTTTAATTGTATTTTATTATAATTTTTATTTATTTTATTTATGTTGTAATTTTATCATACCTATGTGTAATTGGTCCATTTGTTGACTTTGAATAAAGTATTGATTGATTACGATTTTAAACTTTCTATCGTAGACTTTAAATCGCAATAACTCAGCTAAATAAACGTTTTCTAAAAATGTTTTCAACAAACTATTTAGATCCCCGTATTTTGCTTTACCATGCCATGTTTCATTAGAATTGGCTTATTGGTATTTAAAAATTTCGACTTGTAACTTTGTATGGGAAACCGAAGTGCACGTCATACCTATGTGATGACAAAACACTTTGTAAATGTTAACAAACAGTTCTAGTTAAATCTGATTTGTAATTTTATAGTTTCTTATTGTAAGGAGAACGATGGTATAGAGATGGTATAGAGTATAGAGCGGCGATGGGCTCACCACCTGTCACGCTAAGCTCATGTGCAGTCACTATTTGGTGAAAAGTGGGCTACTGCTTTTGCTAACCTCATTGTCTAGTCTCTAACTAACCCTTCAGGGATAATTAGTCGTGATTGTATGTATGTACTCGTATGATATACATTTACTATTACTACGTACTAAATTTTATTTTACTACAATCAGAAAGTAACTATTACTAAACGCTGGTTAAATGATACAAAATTTTTGGTATTTGTAGGCAGAGCAATTCATTTTACAACAATACGTTCTTGTTGTATTGTGGAATTTTTGTTTTTTCAGTAGCGCATCGGACTATACAGCAACTTCAGCTATTATAGCGGGGGGCTATAAAGAAAAAGTTAAGTATGCAAAACTTTAGTTCTGTCAACCGACAGAACTATAGTTTTGCATACAAATAAACTAAAATAAACACGCCTAACCTAACCAGGTTAGGCTAGACTTCTCTGTGTACCTGTAATAGACGCTAAGGCTTTTAATTGATTGAATACTACAGTAATAAGAACTTTATTTAAAAACTCTGGTATAAACAAACAACAAGTGCTTAGTCATTTTCCACTGCATTTAAACTAGAAAGTCGATACATAAATCAATTGATTAATTTTAAAACATTAAAACTTTTTTTAAGGTATCTTTCAGATTTACTGCATATTCTGCCCATATATTTATCATATTACCATATATCACTCAACCTTCGATCACATATAAAATCTAGATGCACAATCAACGCTCTCAAAACGTCTGCACAAAAAGAGTGCCTAGCGATATGTTCAGCTACGCAATCCGTTTAGTAGTGTGCGAGCTAAATGTCCACATGACGAATAGCTCCTTCAAAAATTGCAATTCTGCCAAAATACTTAATACGTCAAATATATTGCCATTATTCCGCTACGATTTAGTATAGGACTGTGTATCTAGGTTTTTATGCGAGATCGTAGCACTCTACCTCTAAATAGATAAAATAGTAAGATGATATGCCAGAAACGGCTCAATGACAGTGGTCGCCGACGAAGTTGAGGATCTCATTATGGTACGTGATGACAGCGGCGTGGCACCCCATCTTGGACAACTTGCTGCAGCGCCACTGCACCTTCGGGCCCTTGGTGCAGTACCGCTTGTAATAGCGGTACCGACCCTTCCTAATAACAGTTGTGCCACGATTTGATGTCACAAATTCCGCACCTGAAAGTAAAAATTTAAAAACAGTTTTAAACATTACTTTACACATAATAGTACTTAACTGCAGTAGCGATGATACACGTAAACTGGCAGCAACTGATTTGTAGCGATAGGGGATAGCGATGCGCATTTGTCTGGCACAGACTATAAGCTCGTTAGATTAGTTGTTAAGTCTTAACTATAAGTTAGTTAACTGTTTTTTTTTATTATTATTTGTATTGACGTCAATAAGTGCCTGTAAAGGTTTACATTGAATAAATAATTTGACTTTGACTTTGACTTTGTAATCAGGGAATGCAACCTCGAGTCGAGATCGCAAATTCGAGATCTCGCGAGATTATAAATGACAATCTCGCGAGATCTCGGTATTTTCGAGATCACGAGTAATTTTCGAAAAGACATTGTTTAATTTGTTTAAAAAGCGTTGATAACTGCTTGGTAGTAATAAAAACACAAAAGTATATCTAACTTACTTACTAAGTTAAGTTGTTTAATAATTACCCGTATTATTTGGAAATTAAACAATTTGTAAAGTCAAACAGGACAAAAAATTCTAAATTCTAGGAGTCGTTTTGAAAATAGCATTTTAAAAAAGAAAGAGTGTTGAGAGTGTTCTCTGATAAACGGCATCTTATTCAGCCGCTATATACCCGGCAGCTGAAAATGTCCTCTCTGACCCGACAGTGGTTGCAGCAGCGTCAGTAAGCTATTATAAGCGAACTGTAAAAAGCTACCTCTTGTTTCCCCACACTCGCACAAATCCATTTCTTTCTTTATCAATTCAATTCAATTAAATTTATTTATTTCCAAGAATATGGTGTACATTAGGGTTTCATATTATTACAGGGCTCAGCATATTCTGCCATCTTCAGCGTAGAAAAATTATATGCTTATTTAAACTAGGATTACAAAAATTATATAAAAGTAAGTATTATAAAAAAATTAAATAAATTAATCGAATAAAAATTTCATAAAATGTCTACATAATTTTAACTAACATAATAAAAATTACACTTTATGTTCTATAATTCTTTGGTCGTATAATAACATTCATTTAATAATAATTTAAATAACTTATGTTTGAATTTATTTACAGGCAATTCTTTAAGTTCAACAGGCAATTTATTATAAACCTTAATACGTTAAGTATACTTTCAGTCTCTCTGTTGTTACATAAAGTCTATGCTTATACTTATTTCTAGTGTTAGTCTTTTTATGTACCGTGTCATGTAAGGGAAACAGATGTGGATAAGTTTTCACTAACATGCAAATCTCAAATGCATAGAGACAGGGTAGTGGTAGGATACTTAGCTCTTTAAAAATGGCTTACAGTGGTCAAGGTAATCAGCCCCGCAAATCGCCCTAATGCATTTCTTTTGTGCTTTGAATAATTTGTGTATGTCTACAGAGTTACCCCGTAATAATGCCGTATCGTAACACAGATGAAATATATTAATGTTATGCGCCAAAGCAGTTTTTCGGTTTGCAACTAATCGTAGGTGTCGAAGAGCAAACGCGAATTTGTCTAATTTAGTACAATTTTTTTCTACGTGTTCTTTCCAGTTGAGATTCTTATCAATAGTGATCCCTAAAAAAGAGGTACAATCTAGTTGCGGTACAGATGCATTCATGTAATTAATGTTAACATTTTTTGTTGGGTTATTGTAAGAGTGAAAATGTACAACACTGCTTTTCTCTAAGTTAACTTTTAGATGATTGTCTTTTAGCCACTCAATCACTTTCTTTAGTTTCTCATTGCATTTATTTTCTAAATTATCTGCATTTTTGCACTTTATTAACAGTGAAGTGTCGTCGGCCAATAGAATGCAGTCATGATTTAGTGCAGCTGGCAAGTCATTACATATAAAAAGTAGCGGTCCCAAAACACTGCCCTGTGGCACGCCCGAGGTATCCACTTTTCGCTATGAATGAACCGTAGTTTTTTTTTTATTAATGTTATCACTCTGTATATTGTTCCCGGTCAGTTAGGTAGAATTTAGAACAGAACTCTATTTTTATCCATACCTACCTACTTTACTAACTGAGGATTTATTTTTACGTAGGCGAAATGTTCAAGGCTACCTCTTAAAAATAAGAGGTAGCTGTCTTTTAAAATAAAATAAGTTTATTTTTTTATTTCTTATTCCCATAGATAAGAAAAAAATTGTAGACAGCTTGATGCCGCCAACTCTACCTCTATAACTTTGGACCATGATCCAGGATTGGGGAGATAAGGTAATTACAGTGGAGCGACTGCCGTCTGATCTCCGTGACCCTGCTAACAGGGGAACCTAACCAGCTTGGATCATGGTTACACATTCAGTTGCTTGAGTGTACAGGATTTCTCACGATATTTTCCCTCATACTAGAGTAGCCGACAATTTTTTTTAATAAAGATTTTGTACGGACCAAAACGATTTTTATTTTTCTACCCTCGGTAATAGAATTACGGTTCGCGGTATTAGCTGCGATCTCTTTAGCATAGCTCGGTTATAGCTTCATCCGGCTTTTTATTTTCAATTAATTTTTTCTTCGCATATTTAATCAAAATTTATCTTTCATCATTAGATTCCTAAAGTCTAAAACTCAAAGTATCAGAAAATATAAACTTGTAACTGTTTTTACGATCGGAAATTCTTATTTCGAAAGTTTAAACCTTTAAGCCTTGATTTTACCTCGGTAATACCTGCGATTACCTTATATCTATTTTATTACTTCAACGTCGGTCGTCGACATGTGCACAAACTTCTCGAACATATCTGTAGGGAATAGGGATGACGAGCAGTTTAATAGTGCGCCAGTGGAATCACAGTTTCGCTCCGAGCAAAACTTTGATTGAAACTTTAAATAAAACTATAAGTTATGAAAGAACGTACTTATTTATTTTGTATCACCTATTAATCTCTTATGATTACATTATATTAATAATTTCTTTCCGTTATAACCATGTCGCGTAGCGGTGAAAGAACACTACAACCCCCTCTCTCCCCTTGGATGTCGTAAAAGGTGAGTAACGGACCAAAAAACCAAAAAGAAAAAAGAAACTATATAAAAGCAGGAAAAAATTAAATAATATACTTAATAAAAAAAGGATATCGAAATTATACTTTACTTTAAATTATAAACAGCATTTTTAAAAAGACCACTAATAAATAATTAATAACCGACAGGATTAGGACAAACCTAAGTAAGTATAAATGTATTACTTTCCAAACTTTACGGAGACACTACACATCGACACGAAAAATAAGTCAATCATTTTAATAAGAGCAAAATTGTAAAGAGCGTTTATTACTCAGTGAATGTGTTCACCGGAAACCTTGAGGATCTCCTCGTCGCAGGTGAACACGGAGCAGCGGCAGCCCAGCTTGGTCCACGCGCTGCAGAGCCACTGGATCTTCGGACCCTTGTTGCAGTTCCGCCGATAGAACCGGTATTCGCCAATTTTGAGGATCGGTGTGCCGCGATTCGATTGTATAAACACCGGCCCTGGAAATTGTATTCATTGTATGATACAAATATCACAATACAACCACAATAAAAAAACCTTACACCACACCCTGTGATTACTTGATTTATAACTGTAGTAACAGGGATAACCAGAATGAAGCTGAGAAATAAAAGATTGAAATATTATAAAATTTATTGTTTTGTTCTTAATAATGATATTATTTATTGTTTTTAAAATAATTACATACTTTTGTTGTGTACAGTGACGTCTTGCAGCCTAATTGGCTCGAGCTAGTGCAATTGCAAAATCAAGTGCAAAATCTATTGTATCTTTTTCCCTTTCAGTTGGTTAATTCCCTCCGTTTACTGTACTCATCAGAAGTGTCTAAATACGTTTTGATTAATATAATTAAAATTAATACTGTATTATCATGGAAGACACTTTATTTTAAGTATTCATTGGATTATCTTATGTACAATCAAGTACTTCACTGCCTCATTCCATGCGCGTACCTACTCTACAAATTGCCTTTTTCTAAAGGTTCATAAAATTATATATATACAATATTATATTATATTATATTATATTATATTATATTATATTATATTATATTATATTATATTATATTACATTATATGATATTACAATATATAAACAACTTCTAAATCCTCAATACTGGTGATTGTGTATGTTGTTCATCTTAATAACTTCGTCTTCCAAAGTGGTGATGGACCCTCGGCAGCCAGTACTCCATTTCACACACACCCACAGGCACTTAAGGTTGCCGTGTTTGTAACTGCTGTGTTGGTAGTACCGACAGTTGCCCTTAGCCAACATCGGCTTTCCCTTCCTTGAAACAGTCATGACTATTCCTGAGGAGAAAACGAATGAGTGTAATAGTAAGCTACGCAAAGCTTTGAAAAACTTACTTAAACATGGGGTGACTTGTACTAAAAGTTATTAAATAGTTTAGTTTTAGATAATACTAACGGCACAAACCGCACAACTACTAACGTTAGTTCGTTTGTTATTCGTTCATCGCCATGGTGGTTAATGATAAAACGGACGATTTTACAAAATATATTTTTTCTATCATCTTGCTTATAAATAATTATTTCAGTAACTTTAAAAACCACCACTCTTACATTAAAAGAATATATCTAGTGTATATCTTCTCAAATACCTGGATGGAACACCCAGAAGCTGGGTGTCACAACAAGACAATATCCATAAAAATGGTACATTATAAAATTTGCAAATAAATATACCTATTATTTATTTATAAATATTTTTATACTTATTCAACATAATTATTGTTGAGAACAAATTACAATTTGAAAATGTGGAATAAATTTCCACGAGCAGGATTCAAACTGTATCTTGCTGACACACCACCTACTAGTATCGTGTCAATTTGTGTCTCTATCCCGCTCGCGCATAATTTTCCTATGAAACGAGTGTTCACTCGCTATTCGGATGATGGCGCAGTCGAAGGTGACTTTCGTGCTGCGGCAGCCATCCCGGCACTTCACGCATCGCCATACCGCCCGCCGCTGCTTGTCCATGTACAAGTTGTAACGGTGGCCGTCCGTCAGCAGGATAGGCCGCCCTTAACGAGACGACGAGAACACTGGAACTGAGAGTACCATAAATAAATGTATTTAATTTTTGAATTTAAAACGCAATACATACTAAAGCCGCCGCGCCGACCCGCCGACATTATGATACAATCCGCGGTCAATATGTTTTACGGCTTACATTGCATTGCGTGATAATAATATGCCGTCAACTAGTAGGGGCTATGGTGTTTGTTACGCTTAATGATACTAACATAGACATACAAAGCTGTGGTCTCCGCCTATTACCACTCTATGAAACAAGCGTAATTACAGACGTCAGCAGATCAACCTACCACATAATGTCAAATATCTAAAATAGATTTTAAACTTTATGGGTAATCCATTCTAAAACCATATCTTAATGCATTCTATTGTACGAGTATTATAATGTTTATTTTATTTACTATAATAAGTCGATTATCATTTACTTTTTGTAGCATGTTGTGTACACTATTTCATGAAGTACAGTTAATAGTGTAACCTATCATAATATTAAGATTTTTATAATATATCATGACCTGTGCTATTCTGTCTGTAAGTATACCTTTTATACACTAACACTGCACATTTGACAGCGATCAAACCCTTAGCAGTTCCATGGTCACCGGGAAACTAGGGAGTGGGTTATTTCAGAACAAATTTGTAACCTGCTACTTAACTTCTTAACTTTAATTGAACTACGGAAACAAGCTTTTTATAACATTGAACGTAATCAGTACAAAACAAATTCCAATATCCAGTAGGCACAGTTACTAGTAAAGTGCTCTAAAGTACCTACCTATCGGTTTGTTTTGATATTACAAATATTTAAATCAATCTTAAGTACAATCAAGTACTTCACAAATCATTAATGGGGTCCCTACGTAGCATTGTGCGAGGGCTACCCCGACAAGTCCGCTTAACAATTTATAATTCGCTAGTTAAATCTCACCTTCTGTATCTTATTGAAATATGGGGAACCTCATGTAAAACTACGAGTAGCTCAAAATAAAATTATACAAATGTTATTTCATTATCCTTACCTAACACCAACTGAGAAAATTTACAAAGACACCGGACTAATGAATATTAAAGGACTTTTTAGTTACTGCACATGCTTATTAGTATATAAAATAAAACATAAAATCATACGGACGAATATAAACTTAACTACAATAAGCCAAACTCGTAAACGTAGTACACGTAGACCTAGTCACATAGTACTACCCAAAACGCGAACTAATTTTGGAAAAAAGACTATTACTTCTGAGGGAGCACAACTCTATAACAAACTTCCATCTGATGTGAAGGCTGCCGACGCTTTGGGTGGGTTCAAATCTAAATTACAAAAGTTTATTATGGAAGACCGTAAACTGCTACAAAGCTGAGCTAGCCCTCGCCCTTGCACCACTTTTTCGAAACCTAATATTTTTACTATATATAATGTAACTACTGTTTACTGTGTAAATCATAATGAACGATTGCATATTGTTAAGTTCACAAATAAGTGACATGTATGTCTTCTCTTGAGAATAAAGTTTTATAAACTGACTTCACTTCCGCGCGTCACGCGCCTCGTTCCATGCGCGTACTCTACAAACGCTAAAAAAATTGTTGCTATCTTAATTGCCTTTCTTTGCCTTACCTTAATAAATTGCACTATATATCACAACTCCTATGCCAATTTAACTACTGGTGATTATGTGTGTTGTTCATCTTAATAACTTCGTCTTCGAAAGTGGTGATGGACCCTCGGCAGCCAGTACTCCACTTCCCGCACACCCACAGGCACTTAAGGTTACCCTGTTTGTAATTGCTGTGTTGGTAGTACCGACAGTTGCCCATTGCCAATATTGGCTTTCCCTTCCTTGAAACCGTCATGACTATTCCTGAGGAGAAACACGAATGAGTGTAATGGTAAGCAAAGCTTTGAAAAACTTACTTAAACATGGGGTGACTTTTACTTAAAGTTATTAAACAGCGGTAACCGCAGAACATGTCAATTTTAGTTTTAGATAATACGGCACAAACCGCACAACTACTAAAGTTGGTTTGTTTGTTATTCGTTCATCGCCATGGTGGTTAATGATAAAACGAGACGATTTTACAAAATATAGTTTTTCTATCATCTTGCATATAAAGAATTATTTCAGTAAGTTTAACAACCGCCACTCTTACATTAAAAGAATATCTCTATTGTATATCTTCTTAAATACCTGGGTGGAACATCCTGGAGTGCTATTTCTAAAAGTTATATTTAGCGGCGCGTAAAAAGACGAACGATTATCGTCGGCAAGACCTATTCGCAAAGGGTTCTAAAAAATCGATTGTATTTTATTTAGAATTAAAATGAAAGTGTAAATCTTATTAGGCGCGACAGTAAAAGCTCTTCTAAGATTCGTTAGGCACGTAGACTTCACATACATGCAACACGTCCGTTTCCGTTTCTTAGGGGTAGAGATTCCACCCACAGCTTTCCATTTACTCATAAGTGTTCTCTTTGCCCATCTAAATTAAATTCCACCGGGCGCAACAACAAAACAATATCCATAAACATGGTATAAAATTTTAAATAAATATATTATATTTTTATTTATAATTAACATTTTGTTAAGAACAAATTACGATTTGAACATGTAGAAAAAATTTCCACGAACATCATTCGAACTGTATCTTGCTGACACACCGCCTAAACTATAGTATCGTGTCAATTCGTGTCTCTATCCCGCTCGCGCATAATTCTTTAGGAGTACCTACATACAGTTAATAGTGTAACCTATCATAATATTAAGATTTTTATAATATTAACATTGTTCTCTTATATAGAACCAAGTAGCATCTGTGGACCTGCATGAAATAACCGTAAATTTTCATTTTGAAAAATTATTTTAGTCAAACGAAGATCAGCTTTAATTACAATGGGGTGTCTTTTTTCCTAGGGATGTTTAGACGCATCTATACGCCTTCCCACGCGTAGCACCATTGTATCATCAAAAAATTAATTTACGGGATTGAGAGTACTGTTGGCCTTTAAAGATTTATTTTCCAGTAAATAATTTATTTCCCTAGAAAAAGAATCTAATTGAGCTGTTTTTAGAAGTGTATTCAGAGTTTTTTTTAAGCTCATGAACTTGTAAAGGCCCCATTTGTTTATTGTTCGGTTCCTAACCGTTGTTTAAAAATCGAATATTCCAAGCATATATTATGTTCTTTGAAGAATACTTAATGCCACCAGATGAGAGCATTAATTATTTCTTGGGAGTCAACACCTCGCGAAGCAAGGTCAGCGGAGTTTTCGAGTGAGGGTACGTGGCGCCAAGCTGTGGGGTCAGTAAGGTCAATGATTGCGGCAATTCTGTTGGCTACAAACGTCTTAGTTTTATTAGGTGTCCTTAGCCACCCTAGCACTACATTAGAATCCGTCCAAAAGACCTCTTTATTTATTTTTAGTCTTAGAGCATTTTTGACAGCGTAAGTCAGCTGAGCTACTAGAAGTGCAACACAAAGCTCTAAACGCGGGATAGTACAAGCTTTTACAAGAGCGACCCGAGCTTCAGTGCAAAGTAAACTCAGTTTTGTCTTACAATCTTTATCGATAGATTTAATATAAATACAACAACCGTATGCTTGTTGAGAGGCATCACAAAAACAATGTAGTTCGACATAATAATATCTATAAGCACCAATTAAAACATGTCGGTCAATTTTTATGTCAGAAATTAATTTAAGTTGTCTACTGAATTTAAGCCACGACTGCTGAATAGAGGCAGGGGACTGGTTCATCACAATCTAATTTCTCGATCCACAGTTTTTGTAGTAATATTTTGGCCTTTATAGTGCAATGTGATAATCAGCCAAGGGGGTCAAAGATTTTAAAAGTAGAGGATGAAATAGATCTCTTTGTTAAGGCGTTATTAGACTTAGAGTAATCAATCGGAAAATGTATTTCGCCTGTTGTTGGTGACCAACCAAGGCCCAATGTTCAGGTTGAATTGCTAATTATTAGCTTTGATTCCTCTGTATCCGGAGAAAGAAGTAAGTTAGGTAAATTAGACCTATATTTTCTTAATGGAAAACCTCCTTTGGCTAGTTCATATGAGACAGCGTGCTGAATGTGGCGTAATTCATCTTCTGAGAACCGGTTTCTTATTCGAATCAGCAACAGCCGGTCGGATGTTTGCCTTCAGGCACAGTATAAATTTTAGCTTATATTTATGCTGTGCTTTAGGCCACCAAGTTCTTAATGGTACAAATAATAGTGATTAACTTTAATTTATTTTGGTGTAAGTGCGTAATAACAATTAATAGAAAAAGAATCGGCCTGAAATACTATCAGGCATAAAAAGGTGGGAAGATTTAACTAGTTTAATTAACTGAACTTTAAATCGGTTAGTAGAAGATAGTAAAGTAAGGACATAGAAATTAAATAGTTGCAAATATAGTTGATAAAATTGGAATTGAAGGTAGTAGTTTAGTTTCTGCTATAAAAATGATTAGGCGAATATTTTGACCATTATTAAGCCCCTTGAGAGTAGATACGTTGGGAAATAGACTAGGCCTTTACGAGTAGTTGAAAACGGATTTTAAAGAATCACGTAACATTAAAGTAAGTTAGTCTTAGCATTCACATAGATAAAAAGGGGGAAAATCTAAGAAATGAAAAGGAACGGGCTCACGATTAGAAAGGTAGGTAGCTAGCAAGCTGCTTCTGGGTAGTAAGTCTTCCTCGGCGCGGGCGTAGTAGTTCTTCTTTGCCTCGTCAGTCGTCACAACTGGCTCTTCTTGCGTTTTAGTACTTGTAGCCTCCTTGTAGCAAGCGCACTTTGGATTATCGCCCTTTCTTTCGTAAGCTTGAAGATTCAAGTCCTGTCACGATCGCCAGTTTTTGTGTACGATGGAGCAAAAGAAGATAGTAGTTTGAATGGATGCATGAATTTTAAAGTTATTTAGTTTAATATAATGGACTGCGATCTATAGACAAATCGAATAGAGAATGGCCGGTGGCGACACGCAGGCTCGGGTTGTGGGTTCGGCTCCGCTGATAGGCTGCGGCACATCACGTGATCACCGTACGTTGATCGTATGATATTAAGGGCGTAGACAACGGGCAATCCACATGTGGAGAACACTGGAGCTGAGAAGAAAATGCCTATAGATATAAACTTTTATGGTAAAACATAAAGTAGTGACCTGAGAACAAAAACTTACGAACACACAGCTTCTCACTTCCTTCTTAATGTTGATATATTTATTTTTATTCGATTTACATATATTCATATAATCACGACTATTATTCCCGAAGGGATAGTCAGTTCTATTCAAGAGGATAGCAAAAACCGTCCTCTACCGTAGTCCGCTTTTCACCAAATAGCGACTGTTGAAGAACCTCTTTGTGCGGCTCTCTGGCCGATTTCTTTTTCTCGCACTGACATGGACGTCAGCGGTTATTCATTGCTTTTTCTTCATCTTAAAAAACCTATTACAATAAATTATATGTTGGATTACTAAAATTAAAGCTTAATATTGCACTATTAAATACTTACTACAACCAAGAAATTTGGGTTTTGATTGAAGACGCCCAAACATTGGTGACCCCGACGTGATGAAAGGACAGAAAATTATTAAGACTTTTTTCCTGGATTGCCGACCGACAACAATACATCTTAACGGCTGGCGAAAGGGATTTGTGCGGAGCTGGAGGATCGCACCACAGGGAAGTGACCGGCATACCTACGCAAATTGTTCTTTTTTTTTGTTTATTGCTCATTGCGCTAAATTGGAGTCAGATGTACTATAATAAAATATCTACTAATTAGGTTCGCTGCAACCCTGCTTCTTGGTTCCCGCTCTGTGGACTACTCGTGAGTTGGATTCGTCCAGCAAGTCGACTGACCTTCGTTGCATGCGAACAGCTGACTGGTAACCGCTGATATCTTGCCGTATCGATACGGCCGTACAAGGTTGGTGGCTTTGTTCAGTACTTACTTACTTCACTTCTACTTTAATAATTAAATTATTACCCACCTACCTAGTTGGTGAGGTAACTACTGGTGGTTGGTCTGTTCAGTTCGATTACTGTGCGTGCGCTCTTTTTGATTGTCTGAATTTAAACGCACATCATTCACCATGGCTACTGATATAAAAACTCTTACCCTTCAACGAGGATCTATTAAAGCCAGAATAACCACATTTACTAAATACTTGGATACCATTAAACTCATTGAAGCAAAAAACTTTACCAAGGAAAGACTTCCAGAACTTCAACTAAAACTAGCTAGACTGAACGAATTGTTTAGTGAGTTTAACTGTTTGAAATATAAGATTGAAATTTTGTCTCCAGAACAATTAAATGAAAATTAAGATATAAAAAACAACTTTTGTACTAACATTACATTAGCTCAGTGTTTAATTGATAATGTTTCTGCGGTTAATATACAACAGAATCCTCATTCTGGTTTCGATAGCTGTAGTGCTCATAATGATAATCGCAACAATAGTTACGTGAAGTTTCCTACCATTCAGTAGCCAACGTTTGATGGGAATTACATCAAATGGATGGACTTCAAGGATACTTTCGACTCTTTTATAAATAGTAACGCGTCTATTCCAAACATAAACAAGTTCCACTACTTGCGATCATCATTGGAGGCCGAAGCGGCTAATGTTATAAAGGCAATCGACTTCAATGCTGATAATTATGGGTTAGCTTGGAAGTCACTTGTTCAACGTTATGATAACAAAAGAATATTGGTCAACAACCACTTGAAAGCTCTTTTTAATTTTGATGCGTTAACTAAAGAAAACTTTAAGTCTCTGCGCTACATGATCGACTACTTTACCAAAAATCTTCATGCTTTGGATTCTCTGAAGGAGCCTACTACTCATTGGGACACATTGGTTGTGTTTATCATGGCATCAAAGCTAGATGGGGCCACCAGTCGGAAATGGGTAGAACACAGGTCTAAATTTACTTCATCACCTACTGTTGTTGAATTTTGTGACCACATACGTAAACGTGCTGATGTTTTGGAAACGTTGCAATATAGTACGCATGATGTGACTAAAAAGGAAAATAAACAGACAAAATCTTTTACTTCTTCTGTTGATAGCAATGGTTGTGTTATTTGTTCTCAGGATCATTTAATTTACAAATGTGACAAATTTAAGGCCATGTCGTTGGACGCTCGCTTTGCAAAGGTGGCTAAGCACAAGCTTTGCACTATTTGTCTTCGTACGGGACATTTTTCGTCGACTTGCCGGCACACTCCCTGCAAGAACTGCAACAAGAAACACAATTTACTACTTCATAAGCAAACTTATAAAAATACTACTAACTTACCTTCGGGTTCCTCTTCACATCAGGCATCCTCTTCTTCTCAAATGGAAGTCTCTTCTCAAGTAGCTGCGGTTACTGTGCCATCACCTGCTGGTGCTGCTTCACTCGCTCATCAGCTGTCTCCTGTGTCACTTTCTTCTGTGAGTTCCGGACAGGTTCTCTTGTGCACTACTGAAGTCGATCTGATTGATACTAACACTAATAAAACTTACCTAGTTAGGGCTCTTCTTGACAGTGGATCCCAATCTTTTTTATTTCTGAAAAAATACAAAGGAGATTAAAACTTTCTTGTTCTGATGCAAACATTTGTATTACTGGAATTAATAATAAACTTACTAACACTACCAAGACTTGTAATATCAAGCTGAAATCTTGCATTGACTCTTCTTCCTTTAATGTGTCTTGTCTTGTTATACCTGATATTACTGTTCGACTACCTTTAGTTGAGTTGAATCTCTCGCGTCTAGACCTTCCTGAGTCTATTAAGCTAGCGGACCCTAGCTTTTATCGACCCCTTAATGTCTACTGGGAAATAGTTGATTCTAAACTACTGAAACTGGGTAAGAATAAACCCACTCTACAGAAATCTAGACTAGGTTGGCTCGTCTCTGGCCAAACTGGTCAGGGGCCTAATACCACTACTAACTTTTGCAAAGAAATTAGTGACTCTGTAGCTAAATTCTGGGAACTAGAAGATATTCCTACTCTCCCAACTGAACGTATACACTAATACTGTACGCCTACCTAACGGCAGGTTCTCTGTTAAGTTACCCTTTCGGGAGGTCCCCGAAGACGCGTTAGGCGATTCCTATCATATCGCCAAACGTCGATTCTTAAACATAGAGAAACGGTTATCAAAAACTAATATGATAGCTGACTACACTAACTTTATTAAAGAATATGAGCGTTTAGGCCATCTTAGCGAAGTAGCTCGCCCACTCTTCGGATACTATATTCCTCAACATGCCGTTGTGCGCCAAAGCAGTGAAACTACTCGTCTGAGAGTGGTCTTCGACGCCTCTTGTAAGACAACTACTAAAAAGTCACTGAATGAAATTCAATTTGTGGGTCCAGTAGTCCAAAATGATTTTAATGTCAATACTTCTAAGATTCCGTCAGTATGTGTAAGTTGTAACAGGTGATGTTAAAAAAATTTACCGTCAAGTGATGGTCGATGAATCCTGACGTCACCTGCAACTACTCTGGAGAGATGACGAAGATATTCTCTCTTAAAGTATTACAACTAAACACCATCACATATAGGACAGCTTCGGCCCCTACTTAAGCACTAGGTGTCTTGTGCAGCTTGCGTCTGGGTGTACAGATGAAACTGTTGCCAATGCCAAACATGATTTTTACGTTGATTTTTTTTTTTTTTTTATAAAAGAGGGAGGCAAACGAGCAGGCGGGTCACCTGATGGAGAGTAATCACCGCCGCCCATGGACACCCGCAAAACCAGAGGAATCGCAGTTAAGGGAGGAATAGGTTTAAGGAAGGAATAGGAATTGGGAGGAGGGGGGGGGGGGGAAGGGGCCTCCGGAACCCTCACTGGTCGGACGAAACACAACAGCACCAAGTGCCATTATTTCACGCCGAATATTAGTGAGAGGGGGTGGTATTACGCCGGGCGAGCCGGCCCAATGTGTGCTGCAACGCAGCGTGGCTCTACCACTCAGTTGGTGTCACTCATTTAGCACCACCCAGGGATCACGTGTAGGGTCTCAAGGGTAAACCTACGGACGCGAGCAACTTTGACCCCCAAATGAATACGGGATCTAATTCGAAGTCAGACTTAAAACTACCGTTAAAAGTGTTATTCAAAAACTTGCTGAATGCTGTTTTCCTTTGCGAAAACTCTGGACTAATGCCCTTGATATTTTTGATGACATTCTTACTATTAATCAATTTCAAGACTTTTGTAAAGAATCTTCTGTTCTAGGTTTAAAATGGAATCCTGTCTCAGACACTCTTAATTTTTCTGTGAAACTAGAAAAAATAGCTAAAGTAACGAAAAGATCAATACTGTCAAATTCTTGTAGAATTTTGGACCTGTTAGGTCTTCTATCAGCCTCTACAATTATCCATAAAATCCTTCTACAGAAACTATGGTTGCTTAAGATTGACTGGGATGACGGTATTCCAGAGAACTTAAAAAGGTCTTGGATTGATTTCTATAATGAGACGAAATACTTTGAATTGTTAGGATTCCTAGGTATGCTCTTTGCGAATTTCCTACTAGTATAGAAGCTCACTGTTTCACAGACGCATCTCAGGACGCCTAAAGTGCGTGCATATACTTAAAATCTAGAAATGATGCGGATGTTGAATGTGTTAACCTACTCTGTGTTAAAACGAAGGTCAGTCCAGTAAAAACGGAAACAATACCGCGCTTAGAGTTGCTAGGTGCGTTACTTGGTGCTAAACTGCATTTTTAAAATTCTTAAGTCTCTGCGAATAACTGTTTCACGTTCAGTTTTCTGGACAGACTCAACTATAGTATTAGGATGGATACACACTCAGACTAAAACGCTTGAACCTTTTGTTTGTAATCGTATTGAACGAATTAGGGAACTCACTGATAAGGATAACTGGCGGCACGTACCTACTGAAGTTAAACCTGCTGATTTAGCGTCTAGGGGGTTTCCTCCGGGGATTCTCGCTGATAGTAAATTTTGGTGGCACGGTCCCAATTTCTTAACTACCTCTGAAGACGAGTGGCCGCAATCTAGATATAGTTCCTCGGATTTACCTAAAACAAAAATAAGCTTAAGTACTAAAATCCTAACTAACGAAATTATATTATTTGATAAATACTCTAAACTTTACACACTACAAAGAATATTTGCTTACGCACTGAGATTCATAAATAATATAAAAACAAATGCTACTAAAATACATCGTGAACTTACCTGTGTTGAATTGAATTACTCATTGACTATGCTAGCTAAAACGTCACAAATAGAAACCTTCTCTAAAGAAATTCACTCACTTGAAACTGTGAAAACTTTGAACCGTACGATAAAATGTTTACTAGAAAAAAAACAACCAGTCTCAGGAAGCTCGAGTGGGATTCAAACCCAGCTACCGAGACCCCAGAAGACTCGCTGAATTTTTCCTAGTAGTTTGATTTACGCTGCAAGCCAGCGGTATTACGTCACTGTGAAGTCTACCCTCACAGTCGAAAGAAATACTATTGCAAGTATTTTAACAATCGATAAAGACGTAATTGCTTATAAATATCTTTATTACTGAAATTTTGCATTCACAATGCTATATAGATATAGGATAAAATGTTTACTAGAAAAAAAAATCAACCAGTCTCAGGAAGTTCGAGTGGGATTTGAACCCACGACCTTTGGATTGCCGGTCCACTGCTCTAACCGCTGAGCTACTGAGACCCCAGAAGACTCGCTGAATTCTTCTTATATCTATATAGCATTGTGAATGCAAAATTTCAGTAATAAAGATATTTATAAGCAATTACGTCTTTATCGATTGTTAAAATACTTGCAAAAGTATTTCTTTCGACTGTAAGGGTAGACTTCACAGTGACGTAATACCGCTGGCTTGCAGCGTAAATCAAACTACTAGGAAAAATTCAGCGAGTCTACTGGGGTCTCGGTAGCTCAGCGGTTAGAGCAGTGGACCGGCAATCCAAAGGTCGTGGGTTCGAATCCCACTCGAGCTTCCTGAGACTGGTTGATTTTTTTTCTAGTAAACATTTTATCCTATATCTATATAGCATTGTGAATGCAAAATTTCAGTAATAAAGATATTTATCAGTAATTACGTCTTTATCGATTGTTAAAATACTTGCAATAGTATTTCTTTCGACTGTGAGGGTAGACTTCACAGTGACGTAATACCGCTGGCTTGCAGCGTAAATCAAACTACTAGGAAAAATTCAGCGAGTCTACTGGGGTCTCGGTAGCTCAGCGGTTAGAGCAGTGGACCGGCAATCCAAAGGTCGTGGGTTCGAATCCCACTCGAGCTTCCTGAGACTGGTTGATTTTTTTCTAGTAAACATTTTATCCTATATCTATATTGCATTGTGAATGCAAAATTTTAGTAATAAAGATATTTGAACCGTAAGTCACCTGTTCTCTCTTTAAATCCGTTCTTAGATAAAGACGGCATACAGCGTGTCGGTGGTCGAATCGACAACGCAGCCTATTGTCCCTATGGGAAAAGACATCCCATTTTATTAGACCCTAAACACACCTTCACTAAACTTTTATTTCAACGAGAACATCTTCGTCTACTACACTGTGGTCCGACACACTGTGGTCTTTAATTGTGAAAGTGTTTCGTGACCACTTCTGGCCTACTCGTGGCAAGGTACTAGCTACTGCCACGGTAAGAAAATGTATTCGCTGTCAAAGATTCAACGCTAAACCTTTAAACCCTATAATGGGAAACTTACCTCAGCCACGTGTAACTCCTGCTCCACCATTTCAAACTTGAAGCACCGACTTTGCTGGTCCTTTCCTCATTTTTAATCATAAGGGTCGTAGCGCAAAGACTTCAATGTGCTTTTTATGTATCTTCGTTTGTTTTATTACAAGGGCTGTTCACTTAGAAGTGGTTAGCGACCTAAGCAGTGAAGCCTTTATTCTTTGCCTACGTAGATTCATCTCAAGACGCGGTAAACCTCAAACAATCTACTGTGACAAACTTTGTCGGCGCCTGTAAAGAACTGAGCAGACTGCTAAAGCAATGTAACAAATCGGTCAGCGAATTTGCGTGTAACGAAGGCATTGACTTTAAATTTTCTCCGGCATACGCACCGCATTTCGGTGGTATCTGGGAAGCAGGAGTGAAAAGGGCAAAATTTCACTTAAAGCGGATCGCTGGCAATTCTAGTTTAACTTTTGAAGAGTTATATACATTGTTTTCTCAAATTGAAGCTATTATGTAGTACTATTATTTATTCTGTGCTATTATGAACTCACGTCCACTTATTCCGATGTCGGCGGATCCATGTGATTTGACACCTCTCACGCCTGGTCACTTTCTTGTGGGTCGTCCTTTGACTTCACTGCCTTCGCCTGTTACCGAGCGAGTCAGCATAGCCCGTTACGAGCTGATTGAACGCTTAAGGCAACACTTCTGGTCGAGGTGGACGAGAGACTACCTAGCAACTCTGCAACAACGCGTCAAATGGCGAACACAGAGGAGAAATTTTCAGGCCGGCGACTTTGTTATCGTCATGGATGATCAACTTCCGCCCATGCAGTGACTCATGGGCCGCGTGCACAGCATCCATCAAGGGACGGACGGTGTCTGCCGGGTCGTCGACGTCCTAACTAAAGGCGGAATAATTAAGAGAGCCGTCACTTGTCTCTGTGATTTAGAAGGAATCTCCTAAACTCCTTGGAAAGCAAGTTCCCAAGGGGCGGGAGCATGTTGAAGAACCACTTTGTGCGGCTCTCTGGCGACAAAGAGGTTCTTACGACACCCAAGGGGTGAGAGGGGGTATTTTTTCACCGCTACGCGAAAAGGTTAATCGATTATTCGATTCAAGCTAATAAAGTAAAATAAAGTTAATTTAAAGTACAGCTTGTATACTGTCTCACTGCTGGGCAAAGGCCGCCAACATTGAAATCACGTCATCGCCACAATTGGTGGACTTTAAGCTAATGTAATCTATCAAACACTTTTTCTGTATTACTACGGAATCATATCATAATTTGGAATGGCTATTTTCAAAATAAACAATAATATTTGTCGTGTGCGATTACATATTATATTTAAACAATCTAATGTTATCTTAAAAAAACAACTGCTTCAGGTGAACTCTAAGATTGGAATTAGAACCGTAAATTAAAACGCCAAAATTCCGAAAGGGCTTAGAGCATTCAACCAATGCTCTAAGCGAAAGGGCCTTCTGTTTCACATGAAGCACTCGTCTTACAATCATACATACAAGCAATATCAAATTAAAAACAACGCGTATTTCCGTTGACACTTCAGTATAGGTAACACAGAACGTCCGTTTGACATTCTAACAATAAAATGGTCAACGGTCTTGATGGTGCTTCGGCAGCCATTGCACCACTTGACGCATCGCACTTACTACTCATTGTTGATATATTTATTATTATCTAATTTAAGCTAATGTTATCTATCAAATACTTTTTATGCATTACTACGGAATCTTATTATATTGGAATGGCTATTTTCAAAATGAACAATAACATAATATGCAATTAGATTAGGTACATTTAAGCAATCTAATGTTATCTTTGAAAAACAACTGCTTCAGGTAAATTCTAGGATTGGAATTGAAACCGTTAATTGAAACGCCAAAATTGCAAAAAAAAATTGTTTATGTACGAAGGAGGCAAACGAGCACGCGGGTTACCTGATGGAGAGCAATCACCGCCGCCCATGGACACCCGCAAAACCAGAGGAGTCGCAGATGCGTGCGATGCGTGCGACCTTTTCAAAGGGAATAGGGTTAAGGAAGGAATAGGAATTGTGAAGCCCCCTTCATTCATTGTCATTCTAACAATAAAATTGTGAACCGTCATGATGGTGCTGCGGCAACCGTTGCACTACTTGACGCATCGCACTTAGGTACTTCTCATTGTTAATATATTTATTATTATTCCATTTAAGCTAATGTAATTTGTCAACAAATAAAAAAAATATATAAGACTTTTTTTGCATTACTATGGAATCAATCATAACTTGGCAATAAAATTTGTAGTGTGCAATTAAATATATTTAAGTAATCTAATGTATTCTATTCTATTTTCTATTCTTAAAACAACTGCTTCAGGTGAATTCTGGAATTGGAATGGGAACCGTAAATTGAAACGCCAAAATTGCGAAAGGTCCTACTGTTTCACATGAAGCACTCGTCTTACACTGTCATTACAAGCAATAGTGAATTAAAAACAACGTCTATTTCGGTTGAAGCTTCATCCTAGGTAACACAAGAGTGTCCAGGTCATGACAAGAATGTCCGTGTGTCATCCTAACAATAAAATTGTCAACGGTCACGATGGTGCTTCGGCAGCCGTTGCACCACTTGACGCATCGCCAGAACGCCGTGCCGCCGCCCTTGTCGGTGTACAGGTTGTAGCGATTGTAGTCGACGAGGAGCACGGGCTTGCCGAATCGGGACTTGGCAAACATCGGAGCTGAGGACAAAAGATTTATTTATAATATCGGTTGAGTTTTCATTTCTGTTTCGTAGAATTAATTACTACTCGTATCTTAAAAAAATACACAATGCGATTGGAGTTTCTACGTTTAAAACTTTCAAAATAAAATAAAAAGGATAAAAATATATCTCATCTTTTAATTAATAAGTTGGTCTGAATCGAAATATATTTTTTATTAATAATTATCTACTATGCATACACATACTCTATATTTACGATCTCCCTTGATGTCCGCTATTGACCCGCCGCAGCTGATCAGAAAATCGAAGAATTTTCGGAAAGATGATTGAAAGGATTCAAACCGAGGAGGACTATTCAAACCGAGTGCATAACCCCAACATCTTTAAATCTTTAAAGAGTAAATAGGATGCTTATGGGCAAGCTCGCTCCATCGTCGGCCTCTTTATAATCCTACGGATAAGAATGTGGCCAATAGAATACCCATCAACTATAAAAATAAAAATAAAAGGATTAAAATATACCGATTTATGAAATAAAATTTGACCTACTTTTAGAAATCATATTTTAATAATTCGGCATGTTGAAATTTGTTGTATAATTAGGCAAAAGATTCGGGAGGTATCAGCGACGTACTCGCCTCTTCTTATGGCAAGAATGTTCAATGGGCAATAATCATGACATTTTCAATGGTTGTGATGCGGCTGCGACAGCCGTTGCGCGACTTGACGCATCGCCAGAACGCCTTGCCATTCTTGTCGGTGATCTCCCAGACAGGTGATCCCGCAGGGTGTAGACACATGTAGGAGAAAACCATTTGCTTTATTCAGTTTGTGATGTGTAACGTTGGGCTAGCCCGAAATAAGTTTTCAATTAATAAATATCTACTATACATACACATACTATATATCTCGCTTGATGTCCGCTATTTACACGCCGCCGCCATCGATCGGAAAATCAAAGGATTTTCGGAAGGATAATTGGAGGGTTTGAAAAATACCGATTTATGAATATAATTTGACCTATTTTTAAAAACATATAATGATGATTCGGCATGGTGAAAGGAAATGTTCCATTAGTTAGGTATTATATTCGGGCGGCGTCAGCGATGTAGGTACTGATGGTGATGCCATGTACCACGCCTATTCATATGACAAGAATGTTCAATGGGCCTCTTAATAATGACATTTTAATTTTTTATAATGCTGCTGCTTCAGCCGTTGCGCCACTTGACGCATTGCCAGATTGCCCTGCTGCTTGTCGGTATAGGAGTACCTACCACCAGTAGGTGGTATCGATTGTAGTCAATGAAGAGTACCTACTGGCCTGCCACATCGGGACTTGATAAACGGAGGGGCTGATGATAAAAGATATGACGTCACAGGCCTCTGATACCGAACGAACATTAAAAATGTGAATTCAATTTTTTTTTAAACTAATGCTTGTTTACAGAAAGCTTCCAACACACTAGCCAGTCACAATAATAATAATATACAGTATATATAACATTTTAGCAGGTACGCATCAATTTATATCTAACGTAATGTCTTATTGTTATTGGGTATTAACTTTAACAACTTTAAGTACTTAAGTCAAGTTTTTACATTATGTCAATACGTTAATACATTAAGTACATAGGTACCTAATTACATACCTGATTGACATAGGTCAATTTCAATCAAAATTCATAATACATACAATAATACATAATCTTAATAACAATTTAATTATACTAGAATTAAAAAGGTACCCATGCAGACACAATACTTTTCATTTCTTAAGGTATTCTAACTCTAAATATTTGTGAACAACCAAAATTTATGAACTACAAAATATATAGCCAACTTTTAAACGTGAAGACGTTTTAGATAATAAGCTTAATAATGGTGGTTCTTGGGAGAGCAATTTTGGAGCGTAACACACTCGTATATCCTATATCAACAAATAATTTATGAATAAATCTACTATTACATTGTTTATACATTCCATATGCAACGTGTCATATAGATTTCATTATATAAAAACTAAGTACATCGGAGTGACTTACCCTAAGGAACTTAAATCCGGTTAATTCTGCACGTTTTTCACGCATAACACGTTCGCCTTCTTTTGAGCAATCGCGGATATTTTACTAAATCACCCACGTTTTAAATTTGATTTGTACACAAATTTAAAAAAGACAAATCATTTTGTAAATGACAAAATTTTAAATGCCATCGGACAGAAACTTTTGACTTTAAGGACATAAGTAAGTACGTAACACGCTTTACAACGTTTTCGCTGCTCCTCTTGCGAGGCGCACTGCACAGGACTGGCTAGGCATAGATGAATCGTGATTAGTGTTTGCGAATCGTCAGTTACGGCCGCAGCTTGCACACTTTTCTGCCATTACTGTGATACATTTTTGCAATATAATTGTACTATTTTTGGTAAATGGGTTTTGAAGTGTAATACCTACCTCCCAGATGTAGATAATCAGCAACAAACTAGCAGGTTATATCGTTTCAATGCCGAGGAATTCCAAATTATACGCTTTATAGTAATTTCCATGGTGTAATTTATTGTTACTTTTTACCAAACATTTGTTATTTTTATAATTATGTTAATCCACATGCTGTCATGGGAACAATCAATAATACATTAGAAATTTGTTAATTATTAACATTATTTTTACCTCAATGTTCTTACTTTGAATAGTTTTTGTAAGTTTTTAAATAAAGCTACTATTTTTATTTAAATATCGTTATAATGCGTTTTAATGCATGTAGTTCCAAAATACTACCCTAACTAACTTTTATGTGAAATCAATCTCATATATATGACATGGTTTATAGCAACATTTTATCTGCTGGATAATTTCCGTGGGCTTTATTGTAATTTCCATGGTCAGCAAATTTTTTATATTTTTTTTTTGCATAAATATTAATCCGTTTCGTGCCCAATTTTTATATGTTATTAAAATTTGGTTAAGCTTTCAAAATGACTGTATAAAATTACTATGATAATAAATAAATAATAATAAATAAAAAATAAATTTTGTTTACGCTCACACCAATTATCTAGACCAAGATGAGTATTCTTGTGAAACTCGTTTATATGGTAAGATAACGGATAAATATAATGCGTTTTAATGCATGTAGTTCCAAAATACTACCCTAACTAACTTTTATGTGAAATCAATCTCATATATATGACATGGTTTATAGCAACATTTTATCTGCTGGATAATTTCCGTGGGCTTTATTGTAATTTCCATGGTCAGCAAATTTTTTATATTTTTTTTTGCATAAATATTAATCCGTTTCGTGCCCAATTTTTATATGTTATTAAAATTTGGTTAAGCTTTCAAAATGACTGTATAAAATTACTATGATAATAAATAAATAATAATAAATAAATAATAATAAATAAATAATAAATTTTGTTTACGCTCACACCAATTATCTAGACCAAGATGAGTATTCTTGTGAAACTCGTTTATATGGTAAGATAACGGATAAATATACATAAACATAGAAAAAACACCCAGACCCGAAATCAATTTAGAAAAACAGTTTTTCTCTAAATTGACCCGACCGGGGATCGAACCCGGGACCTCAGAGATGGCGTCACCATGAAAACCGGTGTACAAACCACTCGACCAAGGAGGTCGTCAAAATAATGACTGACTAAAAAACATAAGCATCAAGCTTTGACAAATTTCGACGGTTGAAAGCCAGACCTCGGTAGCCAAGTGGTTAAGGCAGCCGCCCGGAATGCGGAAGGTGCGTGGTTCGATTCCGGCGTGAGGTTAACCGACAACTTACTTTAGAAAGAAAAATACGTAGATACATAACGCCTGTTTCCCGGAGAAGTAGGCCGAGCCCACAGATTTCCTTTCGCTACGGACGCTGACACACTTTTTTAGACATAAGTTGAAAAAACCCATTTAGCAAGCGTGGTGATAAGCCGTCAATTGTAGCAATGACATGATTCCAAAGGTTTGCCGCAGTGCAGTGCAGTTTACTGCAGTGGGACAGTATCACAGAATAAATAATGACAGTATACAGACTGTACCTTTTACCTCGTTTTTCCTCGTTTATGACTTAAGAGACATTAAGTGATGTTGAACACCACATTGTTTGATCAGGACACCGTTTGTGGTGACGAGGCTGCCGCGACAGCCGTCATTCCACTTAACGCAGCGCCAGGTAGCCTTGCTGCTCCTGTCGGTGCTCTGGTTATAATGCCGGTGCCCATCCATCAGGATGACGGACCGACTGAACTGCGATGTGGAGAACACTGGCACTAGAAGCACACACGTTCGTTATGTTCTGTTTCTATTATATTGTTGGAAGGGGAAGAACTCAACAAACGTACTCAGATCGGTGACCTTCTCGTTAAAGATCAGATCAAGAGTACCTTAAGCCGACGAGCATGTATGAAGAATGTTATGAGAGTAAGTAAAGCAAAGGATGTGTGCGTCAGGATCGAAGCAAATTGAAATCTGTGGTCTCTGCCTACCGCTCCGGGAAGCAGGCGTGATGTATGTATGTACCTATATTGTTGAACTTATAGGAACCTATTTTTATTATGCTTGTAAATAACGCATTATACAATGTGATAGGGATGTGAATGTGATACTTTTAACCCGTTAAGGCTAAGTACTACATCTAAATCGACAAAAAAAAATTATATGGGGGATCCTACCCCCTCCCCCTATAATTTATGACCATTTTTACTTTATGCGATATCCAAGGTTTCATACGTCGGAGAAACATGAAAAAAATGGCAAATAGCTAATGACACTGCCTCACTAATAAATTACTTTTTTTTCGTATGTCTAAGTTTATTTTGGTGAAAAAAATAATAATTAAGTACTTAATTATTTTGTAATAACATATAGATGAATTTAGAAGTAGATCTTAGCCTTAACAGGTTAGAAGTACCACCCCTATCACATTGTATAGGTAAGTACATAAAAAGTTGTTTTTATTTAAACTAATACCGTTTACGCGTCACGCGATTTAGAACCGCTGCTGTCGCACGTCTGTCGCGCAACAGAAGCGCAACTATGGATACATGACAGACGCGCGCTACTTAGCCTCGCTGCAGCCGCTGTAGTATGAAGGGACAGCAAGCTCTTTGTTAATCGAAAATTATCATGTTTTTATATATTTCATTGTGTATCATCTTAATGTTTAACGCCTTTGCGTTATCGATCTTACGTTCAGAAAAAAAATCATTTGTCATTCAATCTAAAACCTGTCTAGTTCATAGTTCACAGATTTTAAAAGATGGCAGTCGGCCATGCTTTGGTTTTCTCATAAAGGGCGTGTGGACGCCATGTAATATTAATTATATCAGTTAAATCAGTTGTTCATCAAGGCGTGTAGATGCCATTTCAATATTAATTATAGTCATTCATTGGTTTTCAAATTCAAAGGCGTGTGGACGCCATTTTAATAGTATTGTTGCCTATTAAAGTCAGTGTGACAAAGTAAAGTGTTTATTTTCATCCTCTGACCCATCACCATCATCAGCTATCAACATCTCAAGGGTCAAAAGCGACGTTTCGAACCCGCCGTACGCGATCCTTGAGAAAGTCATCATCAACGTGTACGATCCTTGGCCATCACGATTAAGGCGGGCCGAGAAATTCTACGCACATTTTTGGTGGCACCCATGAGGGGAATCGCACAATTTTTGGTGAACCCACGACGGGAGTCGTTTAAACCCAGGAAGGGATAAACAGCATTATAGGTACGGGGACACGCGGTTGCCGTCCAAGGTCATTGCCGGCAAACTCGCGTCTAAGCTGCCGTCAAGATTTTAAGTTCAGTGTGAAATACCGAATATCAAGTCAATCTCGGAGTGTTTCAGTGTTTAAATTCAGTGTTCGTAACAATCATCATAATTATCACCTTCATCAAAGGGTCGAGATTCGACAGGGCGTATTTATTGAAGATACCTACGCCATTTTGTAATTTGTATCGCATCGCTACGCAACGAAGACATTCACAGACAGCCGACGCAAGAGGGCGCGCGCTGCGCTTCACTCATTCTTACGGACTCATAAGTTTAGTGTTATTGTGTTGCGATTGGCCAATAATTCATGTAAGTACATTCATTCTCATCAAACCAATCTCAATCGGTCTAACTTCATTCAATCTTTATGAATATTGAATCACTCATTTAGTCATTGTCACTGTCATGTCAAGTGTCTGTCAATTAAATAACTAGGTTATCTTGTTTGTTTACATAATCTAAATTTATGTTTCGTTACTTTTAAATTTGTTACAAGTGTAACTGATCTCAAGTGTTACTGTTTATTACGTGCATTAGTCAGTAGATAGTCATCATGGCTTCGCGTAGGACTAGAAATCAGTTTAGAACTCATCATAGAATGTTGTTGGATTTTGCCGCGACAATCGACGATCAAGCTGGGTCTATCTCGGCTTCAAGTAGCAACAAAACACTTTAATACCTACTATAAAGATTTGGTTCTAGCATACGAAACATTATTGGGTTTCTCAAATGACGAGGTGTCTGAATCAGACATGTCGCTGTTCGAAATGCAATTCACGGAGGTCAACAAACTATTGATAAAACTGGACCAGGCCACGTCGGAGTCAATCGCTGGTACTTCCAAATCACACAAGTTCACATCAAACCAGGTAATGGCCAAATTACCACATATAGAATTTCCCAAGTTTTCAGGAAACCTAATGGACTGGGTTCCATTCTATGACTTGTTTCATTCATTAGTTCATGAACGTAATTTATCGGATGCTGAAAAACATTATTATCTTAGATTGTCGGGTGAAGCTCTTCACATTGTTAGACAGTTGCCGGTAGATGATAAGAATTATTCAGTGGCGCTTAATTTACTTAAGTCTAGGTATCAGAATACTAGATTACTACTGGATGCTTATATTGGTAGGATAGTAAATTTACCTATCATCACATCATCAGTCACTCTCCTGCGTTCACAATTGTATGATCCACTGCAGGAAGCCCTTCAGGCTTTGGAAAAGCTAGATCAGCCTGTCAAAGAGTGGTCATATGTTATATTATATTTTTTAATTTGTATCGCATCGCTACGCAACGAAGACATTCACAGACAGCCGACGCAAGAGGGCGCGCGCTGCGCTTCACTCATTCTTACGGACTCATAAGTTTAGTGTTATTGTGTTGCGATTGGCCAATAATTCATGTAAGTACATTCATTCTCATCAAACCAATCTCAATCGGTCTAACTTCATTCAATCTTTATGAATATTGAATCACTCATTTAGTCAATGTCACTGTCATGTCAAGTGTCTGTCAATTAAATAACTAGGTTATCTTGTTTGTTTACATAATCTAAATTTATGTTTCGTTAGTTTTAAATTTGTTACAAGTGTAACTGATCTCAAGTGTTACTGTTTATTACGTGCATTAGTCAGAAGATAGTCATCATGGCTTCGCGTAGGACTAGAAATCAGTTTAGAACTCATCATAGAATGTTGTTGGATTTTGCCGCGACAATCGACGATCAAGCTGGGTCTATCTCGGCTTCAAGTAGCAACAAAACACTTTAATACCTACTATAAAGATTTGGTTCTAGCATACGAAACATTATTGGGTTTCTCAAATGACGAGGTGTCTGAATCAGACATGTCGCTGTTCGAAATGCAATTCACGGAGGTCAACAAACTATTGATAAAACTGGACCAGGCCACGTCGGAGTCAATCGCTGGTACTTCCAAATCACACAAGTTCACATCAAACCAGGTAATGGCCAAATTACCACTTATAGAATTTCCCAAGTTTTCAGGAAACCTAATGGACTGGGTTCCATTCTATGACTTGTTTCATTAATTAGTTCATGAACGTAATTTATCGGATGCTGAAAAACATTATTATCTTAAATTGTCGGGTGAAGCTCTTCACATTGTTAGACAGTTGCCGGTAGATGATAAGAATTATTCAGTGGCGCTTAATTTACTTAAGTCTAGGTATCAGAATACTAGATTACTACTGGATGCTTATATTGGTAGGATAGTAAATTTACCTATCATCACATCATCAGTCACTCTCCTGCGTTCACAATTGTATGATCCACTGCAGGAAGCCCTTCAGGCTTTGGAAAAGCTAGATCAGCCTGTCAAAGAGTGGTCATATGTTATATTATATTTAATATTACAGAAACTGCCTGTTAAGCTGCGGTCACTATTTGAAGAGCGCTATGGCACGAACCCTGATGCTTTGCCTACCATTAGTCATCTAATGGAGTTGTTGGACGAACAGTGCCGACTGCAGCTGACAGTGGCATCAGCACCTGAGCCTGTCAGGAGACCACCTCTGGCTTCACTACCAACGGTGCGTCCACCAGCTCCGCGATCAAGTCAACATCGGGTGACATCAGGCAAAGGCATACCAGGCCAATCAGGTGATGTCATCATCAACCGATCAAGGGTCATCAGCTGGTCAGGTGAGGCCTTCTTGTTCATTTTGTAGTGCACAGGGACACTCACTTTAGGTTAGGAACTGGTGTTCTCATTGTGGCTCACAGGATCATAACTCACTCATTTGCAACGCAGATGAGAACATCGGGGCTCCTCGGCAGCAAAGTCAACATGCTGCTCGGCTGGTCACCCAATGTGCAGGTGGTCGAGACACGCCAACTTCGTCAAAGGCGCGTCATGTCTCGCCACCAGTGCATATCACTGGTGTGATATGCACTGGTGGTGAGTGTGAGCTGGTGTGTGACCAGGAAGAAGCGAACCCATCGTCAGCACATCATCATCATGAGATGCAAAACAAGTGCGTCATCTAGAAGTCCTTCGGAAAAGGCGGGTGCGTTTGGAAACATCGTTGGCATTTTTAGTTAGGTGTCGCGATCGAGACTTATTACCTACATGTGTGCGCATTACACCACGTAACGATATCGCATTTTCGCGAAGGATTCTAACAAACGCGAGTGTACGTCTCCTGAGACAGTTAATTCGGAACAAGTACAGTGAATTGGACACAATAAATAAGGAGTTATATGCGTTACATTTAAGTTGTAGTGTTAGTCTTTCGCGGGTGGATTATGATTTGTGTGATCGGGTGACATTTTTACAAGCGAGTCGTACCTTCGAACTGTGTAGTGCGAATCATGAGCGAAAGTTTTCTAAGCTGGTTAACCGGTTCGTCGAGAAGAAAAGGTCGTTTGTATCAAATGAACTAAGTGACACGGTTATAAATCTATCAAGCGTGAGTCTAGATGACACTACCGTAACCATCTTGGCCAAAGGTTTGAATTTTGCTCCAACGCCAAAGCGAATACCATACGAAGTCGTGATCAGCAGCGTTGAAGAAACGATTATTCGTAATAGAGTACCACCTAACGATGCCGATACCCTAAGGCAGGACGTCGCAGTCGTTTTACGAAAATCGAAACTGCCGGCCGGTAATGTCACTACGGAAGAGCGTCAAGCACTAAAAAACATTCGAGAAAACAAAGATGTGTTAGTGCTTAAGGCCGATAAGGGAAACGCCACTGTAGTGATGAATACTATCGATTACCAACACAAGATACAGGCCTTGCTATGTGACGAAAAGGTATATAAACCGGTAAATTACAACCCCACGGCCAGAGTAACGCGTAAGATACGATCTCTTATTAATGACAACCAAGACCTATTTACCGAAGACGAGTATGAGTCACTGTACAGACCAAAATCACATCAACCACCGAAATTATATGGCCTGCCCAAAATACATAAATCCAACGTGCCGTTGCGGCCTATCGTAAGTCAAATTGCTTCTCCTACTTACGACCTTGCAAAGCACGTTGCGTCAGTATTGCGGCCACTTGTGGGTAAAACACCGTCTTTCGTCAAGGACTCACGCCACTTTGTCCAAACTATAAAAAGCCTAATATTGGAACCGGACGACATTATGGTGAGTTTTGATGTGGAATCGTTGTTCACCAATGTTCCAATCAAGGAGTGTTTGGACGTAGTCCGGGAAAAACTGAAGGTCAACGAAATGCCGCGAAATTACATTGATCTGCTTAAACACTGTTTGGACGGCAACTATTTTCTTTTCCAAAGTCAATATTACCTACAGATTGATGGTGTCGCAATGGGAAGCCCAGTCGCCCCGGTACTTGCCAACATCTGGATGGAACATTTTGAAGAGAAGGCACTGAGCCTCGGTCCGAAGACCATCCGACTTTGGAAAAGATACGTAGATGACATCTTCAGCGTCGTTAAAGGAAGCAAGCAGGAAGTGGATCAGTGGATGCAACATCTCAACTCCCTTCACCCGAAGATGAGGTTTACATATGAGATGGAGGCGAATAGGTCGTTGGCCTTTCTAGATGTCAAGATGACCGTGAGACCAAATGGGTCCGTAACACACTGTGTTTACCGAAAACCCACGCACACGGACAGATACCTACACGCTACCTCACATCACCACCCTCGACACTTGCAATCTGTGATAACGTCACTAAAGAACAGAGCATTTGACCTCTGTGACCCTGAGCATTTAAAGCGTGAGCTGGATCATGTTCAGGAGGTACTCAATAAAAACGGATATCGAGTGAATCGACTACGGAAGCAGCCGACTAAGAGTGACAAACATCCCGAAGTTAGAAGACAACCAGCCTATATGCCTTATGTTAAAGGAGTTACGGACAAGATCGGCCACATATTACGCGAGTACTCGATACCGACAATATACACTCCAGGCATAAAGGTCAACAACATTGTGGGCTCCCCAAAGGATGTTTTGCCACTTCAAACACCAGGCGTATACAAGATAGACTGCAGCTGCGGTAGTTCCTACATAGGCCAGACAAAACGGACTATCCATGAGAGGGTCAAGGAACATATTGCAGCTGTGAAAAACCGCCAGTCTAACAAATCAGCCATTGCGGAGCATTTACTTGAAAGAGGCGCAAATCATTGGATCGAATTTCATCGTACGCAAGTCCTCTCCACAGATCGCCACTTTTATTCAAGAGTAGTGCGTGAAGCGATTGAAATTAAGAAACATCCGAACAATTTCAATCGGGAAGATGGTCACAAACTATCATCAGCGTGGAATCCAGTGTTTGCAAAAACGCCACTTCGTTTTAGTCTGCAATCGGCTAACTACCAGAATAAGGCTTGTATACGGAATAGGGACACCGTTAGTGTTGTGTGTGACGGTAGTTGGATAAATAATGTGACGGTGGATGAAGACTCAGCGACGCAAACGGAGGCGATACACCGCGACAGCAGTCCACCCGTGACCACGGCCGGTGCAACTCGGTCGAAACGTCGGGTATAAAAAGGTATGCGTAGAATGCCTTTACTAAGTAGTTTTGCGTTAAATCCCGTCTAAATATGTGTGCATCATCATGAGGCTCCACCGGTGCAATCCATGGCTCATCACCAGCCAAGGCCACGAGTTGGTGACAGAGCACATCTTGCTCAGACCACCTTTCATTCACTCAGGTTTGGGTCACGTATGAGCCCTGATAGGGCATGAGATAAGGTAACTGTTGGTGCATCTCCGGGACCATCACTCTCCATAACTATTTGTCCTACTGCAATAGTAATGGTCAGGTCAGATGATGGTCAATTTGTCAAGGTCCGGGCCCTGTTAGATACAGGAGCCTGTGTTTCAATCATCAAACAATCATTAGTTCATCATTTAAAATTGCACCAACAGGGTAATAGTAATACTCTTTATGGAGTAGGTCATCAAGCAGTTAATACACCGGGCACTGTTGTCAAATTAGTCATTAAACCCGTAGGAGCTCAATTACCAATAGTTGGTACCAGGGCAATGGTTATGTTCACATTATCAGGAGATATTCCGCCATATGATATTAAATTGAAGAATCAGTTAAAGTCATCAAATATTATTCTTGCTGATAGCAACTTTGATAAAGCTCGAGATGTAGATATCATACTTGGTACAGATGTGCTTAATTATGTACTTGATGGTTCAAAGATTTCAACCAACATTCCAGAGATAGCGGCTTATGGATCATGTTTCGGTCACGTCATCATGGGAGCGATACACACTCAACAGTCACCATCGACGGTCACATCACCTGACCAGTCGGCAGGCACTTCAGTGGAAGACTATGGACTCCATGCAGTCAGACTGGAGGAAGTCTTAGAGAAGTTTTGGAAGGTGGAACACCCCCCTTCGAAGCCAGCTGTTCATCCGGATTACTTGGAATGTGAAAGACGGCATCAAATAGTCTTCAAGACCGACATCAAGCAGATGTTTCGAATGACCTGGATACACCCTGAAGACAGGAAGTACCAGCTCATCTTGTGGAGAGAGGACCCGTCTGACCAAATTCAGATACCTAGATGTGTTGCACTGCCACAGACTGTCTCATATTCACTTCACGGATTCGGAGACGCTGCAGAGACGGGTTTTGCCGCGAGCGTCTACCTCAGGACCGTGGACGCGTCAGGAAATGTCATGGTACGTTTACTTATAGCTAAATCAAGAGTAGCTTCTCAGAAATCACAGCAAACGATACCAAAGTTGGAACTCGGTACCGCTCATTTAGTATTCAAACTATTGAATCACGTAGCAGAATCATATGACAATTCAATTCAATTTGACAGCATCAATGCTTGGTCAGATAGCACAATCGGGTTATCTTTGATAAACACAAAACCATACATGCTTCAAACATTCATATGTAATAGAGTTCAAGACATTCAAAATTCAAAACGTTCTATGGTATGGAGACATGTACGTTCCGAATTAAACCCTGCAAATGTCGCATCACGAGGCATGGCGGCTGAAGATCTCATACATTTCAATTTATGGTGGTCCCCAGACTGGTTACTTAAGGAGGAGTCACAATGGCCTGCGTTACCAGTTACTATGCCTTACGATTTACCTGGATTCAAAAAATTGGTCAATCTTGTTACCCCGGTCGAACCATGGGAAGACGCGCTGTTATCAAGTGTCAGCTCGTTCAGTAAGCTCATCAATATTACCTCATTGGTACTTAGATTTTGCAGAAATATTAGATTGCTTAAAGAAAAACGGAATCTTAACTCTACACTCTCATTGGACGAGACTCGTGAAGCAACCAGACATTGGATTAAGAAAATTCAAATGGATTCATATAAAGATGAAATTATATTAATCAAGCAAGGAAAATTGGTCTGTAAATCGCTACAGAAATTAAGTGTTTTCGTGGATGAAGACCACTTTATCCGAGTCGGCGGCCGACTACGGAAATCAACATTGCCTTACGGAGCCAGGCATCCATATTTGATACCTAAGGATCATAGGTGGGGTCAATTACTCATAGAATATTATCACAAGTCATATTGTCATGCAGCGACAAACGCACTCATTGCCATACTGCGGCGAGAGTATTGGATTACGTCAGTCAGACGTCAAGTATCAACGGTCATAAGAAATTGTTTAGTTTGTTTCAGGTTCAATGCTTCATCTCAGCCAGCATTCATGGCAGACCTACCAGCTGATAGAGACACGGCCGCACGACCATTTTCAGGCGTCGCGACTGACTTTGCTGGACCTTTCTTAGTCAAAAGCAGTTTACTAAGAAATGCGAAATCACTTAAAGCTTACCTGTGTGTTTTTGTATGTTTAGGTACAAAAGCTGTTCATCTCGAAGTGGTCTCTGCATTGACCATCGAGGCCTTCATCGCGTCATTCACCAGGTTTGTCAGCCGACGAGGGCTGCCTTCACTAATCAGATCGGACCGAGGTACCAATTTTACTGGTTCTAATTCGTATCTAAGGGAGATCACTCAGTTCTTGTTGGACAATCAGATTATCCTCAAAGAGGAGTTCAGAAAACAGAGCATTCGCTGGGAGTTCCATCCTCCTGCATCGCCCGACATGGGGGGCCTATTTGAGGCTGCAGTCAAAAGCGCTAAAAACCTTCTCAAGAGAGAGGTGGGCGATACCATTTTAACATTCGAGGAACTGTCTACTCTATTTACTAAAATGGAGTCTATACTTAATTCGCGGCCTCTTGTGCCTATGTCAGAGGACCCCAGTGATTTAAAGGTTCTCACGCCAGGTTATTTCATCATAGGTCAGCCACTAGTTGCCTTGCCAGAAGCTCACTGGAAGGAAACTAAAATGTCGCGATTGTCCCGTTTCAAGTTATTCAGACATTGTATCAGACGATCTGGTCGCGCTGGCATGTTGAGTATCTCAGTACACTACAGTCACGTAATAAATGGTATAAGAATATTAACAATGTACAGCTCAACGATTTAGTTCTTATTATTGACGAGAACTCACCCCCTCTTCACTGGCGAAGGGGTAGAGTTATTGAATTGTTCAAGGGATCAGATCACATTGTTAGATCAGTTAAATTAAAGACTCAAAGCGGAGACCTTGTAAGTAGTAGTAGTAGTAGTAGTAGTAGTAGTAAGTAAATTGTGTTTATTACCGATACCAATAGAAAGTAATTTAAGTTAACCATTGCACTTCTGTGTATATATAGTGTTTCCATTCTTAAACTTAAGTCATGTTTATGGATCATATTATGTGTTATTGTTAATATAAGTAGAGCACATTAGGGACTTCAAGTATTCAGTTAATTTCCCCCTGGTGGCGGGAGGAATGTTAATCGAAAATTAACATGTTTTTATATATTTCATTGTGTATCATCTTAATGTTTAACGCCTTTGCGTTATCGATCTTACGTTCAGAAAAAAAATCATTTGTCATTCAATCTAAAACCTGTCTAGTTCATAGTTCACAGATTTTAAAAGATGGCAGTCGGCCATGCTTTGGTTTTCTCATAAAGGGCGTGTGGACGCCATGTAATATTAATTATATTAGTTAAATCAGTTGTTCATTGGTTTTCTCATCAAGGCGTGTGGATGTCATTTCAATATTAATTATAGTCATTCATTGGTTTTCAAATTCAAAGGCGTGTGGACGCCATTTTAATAGTATTTATATAAGTTAAATCTTGTTGCCTATTAAAATCAGTGTGACAAAGTAAAGTGTTTATTTTCATCATCTGACTAATCACCATCATCAGCTATCAACATCTTAAGGGTCAAAAGCGACGTTCCGAACCCGCCGTACGCGATCCTTGAGAAAGTTATCATCAACGTGTACGATCCTTGGCCGTCACGATCAAGGCGGGCCGAGAAATTCTACGCACACTCTTACAGGCGCTTTCACACCCGAACAGTGCGGTTCGCGAGCATCTAGGAACAATTGGATATGTTCGCCAGGGGTTCGTATCAATTCATATAATGACATATGAACTAATTACAAAGGACATAACGTTCATTGGATGTAATTTTTACTTGATCTATATACACTTCCCATAACAACATTACGTATACTAGTCATTTGACATAATACTCATATTCTATAACAACTTTTTTTATAAAGCTATATTGGTATAATAACATATTCTATAACTTCATTTGATATATGTTTTACTTTATAATAAAATTAGCATTTTAACCCCAATTTGATTTTAAAAAAAATCTTTAAAAGTTAATACGTTTTGTTTTTGGTAAGGTTGTGCTACAAAAGTCAGTGACAGAAACGAATCGCGGCAAAACCGACTCCACGTAGACTTATCTGCCCTACGTTAGAGAGTAATTTAAGCCCGCGTAGGGCGGAGGGGCGAGGCGGCCCGCGAGCTGAGGAGCAGGTGGCTTTAGGCTGGTTTCACAGTCACGCGCATAGAGTAACTTTAGGTCACGCGTTTGACCAGCGCCGGCCACACGCGCGCGCTACACTACATAGTAGTTGCGCGTTTGAATTGCGTGATGACTATGAAACGCAACCTACAATCTAGTGTAATTGTAAGCGCGCGCGTGTGGCCGGCGCTGGTCAAACGCGTGAACGTGAAACCAGCCTTAACGCTCAACGCCGTGGCTGAGGCTGGCCGGCCGAGCCGGCCAGCAAGCCGAAGCCACGGTGGTGAGCGTAAGCCATCTGCGACGATAAGTTCGCGTGGGACCGCCAGAGCCCCGCAGCGCCGAAGCCGTGAAAGAAACTATGCCTGCTGCATGCTTGCTTGCATGCTGCGTGCTTGCACGCTGCATGCTTGCTTGCACGCTGCGTGCTTGCTTGCATGCTGCATGATTGCTAGCATGCTGCATGCTTGCTCGCATGCTGCTTGCTCGCTTTCTTGGATGGTGCCCGTTGGGTCTGAGTATTATATGAATAATGTTATATAACATTAGATTATTATATCAAATGTTTATTATATCATATGGACTATATCACATGAAATTATAGATTCTAAAATTATATTAAATATTCATTATATCAAGTCAGTTGTTATATGAAATGAAATTATATGAAATGAACATTAGATCATAAGTGTTTATATCAAACATTACACACCCGTTCGCCAGCTGTAAGCGAGCGTACTGAAGCAAGTTGTCATTATTTTTTATTCCCGAGGTGTACAAATTTTTCGTTCGCGAACACTTTCTTAAGTTACCAAGTGACAGGCTGTACCTACGCACGATTTGTGCGCGAGCGCTGCTTAAGCTATAAGTGCAAATCAACCTTTACCTCGAATTGTGTACGCTGATTAGGATCAAGATTTCAAAATTATACATTAAATAAGCGACAGGGGTAAAATTTATTAAAAAGGAAATATATATTTTTTAATTAAACTATAGTTACTATGAAATAAACGGTTTACTTAGGTATAAGAACTATTAAAACATTATTTAGTTAAACAATCTTTGTCTAAGTCACACAAAATTCATTTTGAATTTGAGTAAAAGGGACAAAACAAAGTTTAACTAAATAATACTTAAATAGTGTTTATAAGTAAGGCCCACATTCTTTATTGTTTTATTTTAATTCAGGGATTTTTATTACATTGTAAGTTTATGTCAATACCATCGTGCCTTGATAACAACTATTGTACCTACTACTAAATGCTAAATAAAAAATATTTGTACCTATGTATGATTGGGCAACTATTATACTATTAAATGCTAATTATAAATATCAGATTGGTGCGGGTTGGATTACCACTAGCTTGCAGAAATTGTTTCAAAACTTAAAACCTTATTACGAATAGTATTAGGTAATTTATTTGCAAACAACACCATTTTTTTTAATTCTTCTCGTATAAAATAATCCTAAGTCGACATTTCAATAAGTATGTGCTAGAAATGAGTGTGGATTTCCTTAATTTTCATAACTTGGTTCAGTATGTTGTGTTTATGGAGGCGCGGCACCCTCGCGACCACTTGACACACACGTAGCCAACCCCTCGCGCCCCTGCTGCTGCTGTGTTGGTTGAACCGGTGACCTCCGTAAAGTATGACCGGTTTCCCGCTCTTCGTTTGAGAGAAAACAAGACCTTAAAAAGTTTTACAATTTACAAATTACGAAAATATAAAAAATAGCAATATAGCAACACAGATATAATTAGACTAACGCCAAAGTTCGAGGAAGAGACTACTTTGTTAATAAAACGTTGATTGGCAAGTCACAAAAGTTCTTCTTTAAAAAGAAGCGCAAATGTAATAATTAAAGGCGCTATTTCATAAATGACCTAATACGATACTAAAATACTTACGAGTAATACTCAACGCAACGAAAGCACTGTAAGTATCTTACAGATGCATTGCATAGTACCTACCTACCTAATTTTTTTTGCATAATTTTAGCATTTTGTTTAGCTGTTCGTAATAATTATTATTTAACAATTCCAACATCAAAAAAACATGTTCATATTATTTTACACTAAATATATTACAATTATTGCTTTTTAAAAATGTTTTTGTATGAGGTTTCCGTACCTAATATCTTATTTAAAAATAGTCTAGAAATACAAACGCTTGACTGCATATATTTATTTTTATTATTGATTTTTTGCATTTACAATGCTATAAAGATATAGGATAAAATGTTTACTAGGGGTCTCGGTGGCTTAGCGGTTAGAGCAATGGACCGGCAATCTAAAGGTCATGTGTTCGAATCCCATTCGAGCTTCATGAGACTGGTTAATTTTTTTATAGTAAACATTTTATTCTATACATATATTTAACTTCTACACGTATACTAAATTTAAAAAAAGTTATCATATTGTCTTCGGGTCGCATCTATACATACATATTCATTAGGACCATGTCAGGCAAACTGACAACTGAATCAACTGATACGTAGCCCCTCTCGCTTGCACAAGTGCTCCTTTATATCTGAGTGTCCTTTTTAATCACCATTTTTAAAGCTGATATGCATTTACAATAGTAATTCTAGAATTCTAGTCCACTAATTGCTACCGCCGCCGCGCGCCGATGCACTTAACTTCATGACACCGAGAGACTTACTTAAAATATTCAAAGTCTGACAAATTCGCTTCTAAAACTAAATTAGATACCAGATAGAATCTCAATCCCCGCCCGTTCTTTGCCACAAACAAAAAATGATGTCCTGAATGGGTGGTAGGTTAAAAAATATTTGGACGTTTCAAAGTACTTATTAATTGAGTTTATTGAATAAATTTATTTTGACAATTGACTATTGACTAATCACGCATCGGATGTACAAACAATAAGGTACGTTTTTACATCAAATATTGGTAGGTACATACAAACTACAGTTGACAAACAAGCCGTGGCATTTACACACTCTTACGTCCATTCTTCTCCATAGCTGAAAGACTTCCTATTAAGTTCCGGCAAAGTGTCATATTTTTCATGAATTTTGTGATGGCCAACCCGCATTTGGCAAGCGTGGTGATTAAGCCAACACCCAATAATGGTAGCGATGACTAGCTTCCAATAATGTAGATATTTGTCCACCAGTGGTATAATTCATATGCTGTACTTTACTTGTTTATGCATAAAAACATTTTGACTTTCACTTGGGACTTGGCTGATCTTCCAGCTCTCCCATCAGTGGTTATGTTTATTCTTCAGCATGACAACGACATTGTCTTCAGTGACAAACATACAACGGCAGCTGCTCCCCCACTTCACGCAGAACCAGTAGCCCCGCTGCCCCTGCATCCTGTTCAGATAGAACCTGTACTTTCCAACTGCAATATTTGTTTTGCCTCTCGAAGATTGTATGAATGCGGGCCGCAACGCAGCAACCTCTAAAAGTAATGAAAACAACAATTAAACTTTACAAAGATTCACTTGCAAGGCATGTAGAGAATGAAGAATATGACTGAATATCAGTAAAGCTTATTAATATTATAAGTTACGCCTGTTTGGCTAACTTAATATCGGATTAATCATATTGAATACGTACTGAATGTATACTGTTTAACCGTCTACCCTTGCCTATTTGATCGAAGGTCTACCCATTCATTTATTCAAACTAAATCTATATGTTGCTAACTACATTAAAACAACAACATTTTGATGTCTACTTTAAAATTTATACATTATTATACCAAGCATATATTATTTCGACAATGTCAGATAAAAAGGAGAGCTTAAAAATATTGAAAGTCTTACAAGTTCGCTTCTAAAACTAAATTGGAGACCAGATAGAATCTCAATCACCTATCGGGTGTACAGACAGACACTAAAGTACGTTTTTACATCAAAAATTGGAACATTTAAACATACAAACTACAGTTGACAAACAAGCCGTGGTATTTACGCATTCTTGCGCCCACCGTTCTTCTCCATGGCTGAAAGACTTCCTATATAAAGTTCCGGCAAAGTGTCATATTTTTCGATGCATTTTGTGTTGGCCAACCCGCATTCGGCAAGCGTGGTGATTAAGCCAACACCCAATAATTGTATTGACTAGATTTCAATGATGTAGACATTTGTCCGCTATATACTCGTAGATAATTGCTGCACCTTCCTTGTTTATGCATAAAAACATTTTGACATTAACTTGGGACTTGGCTGATCTTCCAGCTCTCCCATCAGTGGTTATGTCTATTCTTTAGCATGACGACGACATTGTCTTCAGTGACTAACATACAACGGCAGCTGCTCGCCCACTTCACGCAGACCCAGTAGCCCCGCTGCCTATGCGTCCGTTTCATATAGAACCTGTACTCTCCAACTGCAATATTTGTTTTGCCTCTCGGAGATTGTATGAATGCGGGCCGCAACGCAGCAACCTCTAAAAGTAATGAAAACAACAATTAAACTTTACAAAGATTCACTTGCAAGACATGTAGAGACTGAAGAATATGACTGAATATCAGTAAACCTTATTAATATTATAAGTTAAGCCTGTTTGGCTCCTACTTAATATCGGATTAATCATATTGAATACATACTGAATGTATACTGTTTAACCGTCTACCCTTGCTTATATGATCGAAGGTCTACCCGTTCATTTATTCAAACCAAACCTATATCTTGCTAACTATATTAAAACAACAACATTTTGATGGGTACTTAAAAAATAATATATTAATAAACCAAGCATATATTATTTCGACAATGTCAGATAAAAAGAAGAGCTTAAAAATATTGAAAGTCTTACAAGTTCGTTTCTAAAACTAAATTGGAGACCAGATAGAATCTCAATCACGTATCGGGTGTACAGACAGACACTAAAGTACGTTTTTACATCAAAAATTGGAACATTTAAACATACAAACTACAGTTGACAAACAAGCCGTAGTATTTACGCATTCTTGCGCCCACCGTTCTTCTCCATGGCTGAAAGACTTCCTATTATAAAGTTCCGGCAAAGTGTCATATTTTTCGATGCATTTTGTGTTGGCCAACCCGCATTCGGCAAGCGTGGTGACTAAGCCAACACCCAATAATTGTAGCGATGACTAGATTTCAATGATGTACTCGTAGACATTTGTCCGCTATATAAATAATTGCTGCACCTTCCTTGTTTATGCATAAAAACATTTTGACATTAACTTGGGACTTGGCTGATCTTCCAGCTCTCCCATCAGTGGTTATGACTATTCTTCAGCATGACGACGACATTGTCTTCAGTGACTAACATACAACGGCAGCTGCTCGCCCACTTCACGCAGACCCAGTAGCCCCGCTGCCTCCGCGTCCGTTTCCTATAGAACCTGTACTCTCCAACTGCAATATTTGTTTTGCCTCTCGAATTTTTTATGAATGCGGGCCGCAACGCAACAACCTCTAAAAGTAATGAAAACAATAATTAAACTCTACAAAAAATCACTTGCAACGCATGTAGAGACTAAAAATATGATTGAATACCAGTAGAGATAGAATAATAATTATAGCTTATTAATATTATAAGTTATGCCTGTTTGGCTCCTTCTTAGTATCGGATTAATCATATTGAATACATACTAAATGTATACTGTATAACCGTCTACCCTTGTTTTTATGATTCGAAGGTCTACCCATTCATTTATTCAAACCAAACCTATATCTTGCTAACTACATTAAAACAACAACATTCCTATGTGTAATGTGTACTTTAAAAATTTAAAAATCATTTTTTGTAAGATAAAATACATCTTCATCACTGTTGCGTCAACATAATAAATTATTAAAAAGATTTGTTTAAACAGTTATATAATTAACCGTCGTGACTGGTGATGCATATTTCTGAACCGGACAATTTCGTCTACGACGGTTGTGAGCGAGGCTCTGCAGCCACTGGACCATTTGGTGCATCGCCAAGTCTTCCTGTAGTCGTTAGGGTTTTTGAGGCTGTATTTCTCACCACCGTAGATTGATTATGATCTACGCTGCCCTGATAAGAAAGAAGGCCGTAAGGTGCAAAAATTCAATTTTCGTTTTCTTAAATATTCGAACTAAGCAAAAGATTCCGCATCGGTGCATCTTAAACTCATATATTTATGTCTCATAATTTCAAAGTTACCATAAGTATTTTAGCGGTTAAGTACCGAATTTGTCGGTTTGTCATAATCTATAAAGCAGTCACAAGCAATTATTAGTCTAAAGAACCGCAAAGTGATTTTAACGGTTTTTTAAAATAGTAACTAACTTATGTTCATTTTTGTCAAACTACTCAAAAATGCCGCAACTGGTGTTTACTGAACAAAAAAGCAGTTATACATACTAAACTGTGTTCATCAGTAGTTTGGAATTATTAAGATTTTTTTTGTTTATACGTTAAACAGCAGCTAACACCAGTAGCGGAAGCTAAAGGGCCGTTATGCACATTTAACTACTTTCTAGTGTAGTTTAACGTATTTAATAGATCAAATTAAATACTTAACCCCTTGCGCGATTAGGCACCTCGTTGGTGCCTCACTTTTTGACGCCGGACGCGATTAGGCACCACCGTGGTGCCTAACAGTTTGCGTTTATCTATGGCGTGTTTGTAAATTTATTTTGTTTCTGTATTTGGTCATGAGTATTGTAACAGGATACGGAAGTTAACCTCGGTCGAATAATATACTAATCATCGTGTTTAGCCAAATAAATTACCGGAAAAAATAAAACAATACTTGCTGTGTTGGCCAACTTGTGTGAGACGCCATTACTAGTTTCGCTGCTTGACGTGTTCTGTGTTTTAGTGAGAAATATGAGTTCCCTTCGTAAACGGTAAGTGAATTGTATATCAATCTATTGGAAATTTAACGTAGAATGTGTTTAAGTTATTAGTTTGATTCGTTTCGAGATTTTAGTCCAGTAAAAATGTCTGCAACTTCTTGGTTGCGGTTTTGCCATGTCGTCAGTAATTGCGTCATGTCTTTGAAAACAATATTTATTTTACACATTGTGTGTTCAGATATAGATAAGTTTGTTGTAAATTTATCCAGGAATCAGAATGTAGCATCAGTTTTGTGATATAGATTATAAATGTAACACAATTGTGTTTTCAATGAAACGCGGTCCCAAAACTCATTACAATACGGTACAATTGGACGAAAAAGTGTTACTAAAGTGTTATGATAAAAATTTATTTGATAGTTATTTGGCATAAGATAAAGTCAGTTTGTGTGTGTAAAAAGTAAAAACGATTTGTGCACAATGTTTTTTTTTAATTACTATTTCATATTATTATTATTTGACGTAACATTTTCTTCATTTATATTTTTATTTATGTTTTTTTTAGATCACGGTCGAGGTCTGTAACTCCGGGGGCAATTGAGGCTCCCCGGCCGATCCTGGCGGCTCGGCGGCAGCTAATTTTAGCTGCTGCCCAAAACGTCCAGGTTAGGGACGTAGTTGATGAGCCGGCGCCAATTTTATGGGTGCCACCACAACCACCACCACCACACGGTGAGTATATATTACCGTGTGTTTCGCGCGCTGATCTTTGAATTGGTTTGCATTGCATTAATTTTTATTGTTTGTTTTAGGACGCGTCGTCTCGTCTCGCCGTCTCCGCCGCCTCCACCCCTTCCGTTGACTGCTTTCAGCGTGAAACGCGCAGCCTCTGGGACTTTGTGCATCGACAAGGCCGTCGAAATCACGAAGACCCCCAGAGGTTCTATCAAGCGTAAACGCGTGCTGGAGCAGTCCATCCAGTGTGTATTTACTACTAGATGCGCTCACGCCCTTTTTTTCTTTTTTTACGCGAAGAAATGCTATTACGCATTCCCCCGGCACTGAACATACACAGCACGGGGGATATGTGGGACTCCGTGGATGGAGATGGGACTCTACCGCAGCCGCCGTATTATTATGTTATACGTATAAAGCAGTATATCAGATTGTGTTGTTTTTTTTTTTTTATTATATTAATATTTTACACTTTTTTCGTTTTTCTTACACGACTACCTTTTCTTTCTTTATGATATGCAGCAGACAGCGGCAGAAATATGTTCTACTGGTTCTACTGACTGTTTCGTAAGTATCTCGTAAGTATATATCTTCTAATCTTGAAACGTTATGTGGGTTCGAATCCTGCTACTAAACACGTACTAATCTTAGACACGTACTGGGCGTTTGACCCTCCCCGTAAGTACATTGTGTAATCTTTTGCTATGAAAATTTACTACTACTAGGTACAACCAAATTTGTTTTGTAAGAATCTACTAATCTTGAAGACGTAGTGTGGTTTCGAATGTCGCTACTAAGCACGTACTTGGCGTTCGACCCCCTGTAAGTACATTGTGTAATCTTATGCTAAAAACAAAAAATATAAAACCAAATTTGTTTTATATGAATCACTAATATTGAAAATGTGACCCCACATGTAAGTACATTATATTATAAAAACTTGTGTACTCAATTGAATGCCAATAGCGTATTGACAATATTCTTACATCTGTCCCTTCATAATAGAATATCAAATATCCATACGTTCAAATTAGTAAGTAAATTATCGACCATTATCAATTTTATAAAAAAAAACTATGAAATCGAATATTACTACATTGCTTGTAATAATTTGTTTTTGTAACTACAATCGTAAAATAATGAAAAGAATATAAAAAGTTAACTAAAAAAAACATATTGATATTTACTTCCAAATTTGAACAGAACGTGTGAATGACTTTTGCAGTGAACAGTACTCTGAACTTCGCTAGGTAAGTTCGCGTGCGAGCGGGAGTCAAACATGGCAGCCGTCATTTGCTTTTTTTACGTGCTCAGTAAAATTGTGATTGTGAAGTAATTAGAGTGTTTTGTGATGATGTGAGTTATTTTAATGAAAGATGAAGTGACAATAGTGGTTTTAGTGATAGTGGCGATGTGAAATGTGCGTAGTTTCTTCTCTTCGAACCTTGGGTGAGTGTAGGCATAAGAAAAAAATAACAACATTAAAAATTTGAAAATTTTTGTAATATTTTGTTACGTTGTAAATTCAGGGCCCTGTCTGCCTTTACTAATCTACAAAAGGATCGCAATAATTGAGTAATAGTTACCTGAAATCATTGTAGAGAAAACATCAGATGTCCAAAAACTTAAGCATTGTAGCTTGTTTGAATTAAATCCATTTTTCTTCACATTAAAGACATGGAGCCTTGGCTGACGCATTACAAGACACACTTTTCTTGCATTATCAATTATTACATATTTCTAAATCAGTTTTAGCAAGACTTTGCGTTAGATTTGGAGAAAATTGAGTTCCTTTGTTTACGTTTTGTATTAGACATAACACCATAGACAAAATGACAGCCACCGTAGCGACGCCTAGCGGTAGCGGGGCGAAGTAGCTGTCAGCTTTTAATTTCACATAAAAGATTCAATTTAAAAAAAAAATAGCCGAAACAGTTCTAATAATAAATTACATGATAAATTAATATGTAAAATAATTACTTTAAGTAGTTAAATTTAACTCAAGCAAATCCGGGAATAGAATTATTAATATATAAATATTTTTTTCTATAAGGACTTTTATCTAGAACATTCGAACGGGAGAAATATTTTTTATATGGATATTGTCTCTGCCCGTAGGGGTTACCAGAGAGGAAACTAATACTCCCTAATATTAAGACAGGGTAATCAGTGAGTTAAATATAACATTAAATTAATTTAAATTAAAGAAAAACGCATTTCACATTGCTAAACGTTAATTTTTTTTTCTAAATCTTGTTCTGTAGTAGTTGACAGATTCTGTTAGCAGAGGGCGAGTTGTGACCGACGTCATATTTGACGTTTTGATAGTTTGAAGGAAGATTCTAAAATAACAATTTCTTATGGTTTACCCGACTATGGGAGTAGAAATCATAAGCTGGCCTTCGATTTATAAGACTTCCGGCGAAGGAACGCAGGCGGGTCTGAAGACGTCGAAACGATTTCAATCTCTGGCGTGACGTGGTGTGATGTGTTGAGATCAATTCACAAAGGTAGGCATGAGTCGTAGTCACCTTTTGTTTTAATCTGAGGTCGCAATAAGGTAGTGGATTTGAGGCGTCATTAGCTTATGAGAATATAGTCAACAAGTGTGTTGTTTATTTACAGGGATCCGTGCCCGAAACGAAGTTCCGGTCGCTGGCAGCCACGCGCACAGATAAAATCTCCCAGCGCGTAAGTATCCCAATATCATTGTTTAAATATAATAAGCCGTCATCCTAGGAAAGCAAATCGATATTTCATGGTGTCTGAATCCTGCCTTGTCGCCAGGCGACGCAAGGCTCTTGGCCATGTGGCAGACGTGTCAAACCCCTTTATTAAGTGGATATTGCCTCATCCAACAATAGTCTGGCATTGTTTAGTTATGTTTATTGGAATATCGTAGCCGTGTAGTGCCTTGGGTACTAGTTAAATGTGAAACAACGCTAAAATTAAAACATGGTGTTAAATGTTAGTGTTGGAGTGTGAGTTTATAGTTGTGCAACAGCGTTGGGAAGCTTTTGATAACCCCTGGCACTGCGAGTCCCTGATTATGATAGGTTGCAGCCCCAGATACACAGATAGCAGACTGCGGGACCCTAATTTATGTAACAGATCTGAACTAGGCGTGCAGTGTTATAAATAGGCCCCGTGTTGATAATTTCAGATGCTTCGAGAGGCCCGTCTCGCCGCCAGGATTTAGAGCTGGGCCCTAAAGCCTGGACGCGAGACCTGCCTCTTCGGGGCACCAGCGGCCACCTGCTGCCAGTCGAGCTGTCGCCGCCTAGCGGATGAGCAGGCGCTGACGGTTTTTGTACCCCCTACTCTGGGTTTAATTGTTCTTTATTCAGGAACATATTTTTACATTAGGGTTTCCTTAACCTTAACCTTAACCTAGTATTTTCTTTTATATCCAACTACACCAAGCGTTGGTGAAGTTGTGAAACATTTGAGGATCTGCGAGTTCGACTTGTGTGAAGTTGTATGGTGACATCGTCTCCAGATTCGGGTCTACATTAAGATCCTGGCGTCCATAATTATTAATTTTATATCGGTATAACCCCACGGTTCTCTAGTGTATTGGCTTTAAACGTGTGATAGTTTTGATACAGTTAAACGGATTAAAACATTTAATTTAATATTTTTATAGACGGAGTAATTTAATTTTAATTTCAACTTCATACTCCAAACGGTACTGGCGTTATCCCAACCCCCCACGACCATAGCTCGTCCCACTGAAATATTAGCTGGCTGGTTAGGTAGTAGTAGGAACAGTATAATAAAATTTATTTGAAATTAAAATTATCACCGACCCGCTTGGTCACTTTTGACTCTTAGGATTTTAGTGTGTTTTAGGGGGTGATATAGCTTGGTAATAAGGTTTAGAGTACTTTAAACAGTAAATTATAAACAGTAACAATTTTATAAAAATAATTATGTATAAATGATATTTTTGTCGTAAAGCTTATTCTTTTGCCAATCTAACGATATGACACTGTCTCTTTTTATTTACGGAATTGGACAAATTTCGGGGTTAGGGGTTTTGTCGTTCGAAGGGTTAAAAAAGCAGTTAAGTTACTATACTACCCTAAAAAGTGGCTAAGTTTTCATTGACCAATGTGGCGATATTTCGGGTGAATGGCCTGCCTGGCCGTTTTTGTCGAAACCATTGTCATCATCAGGTGGAGCTTTCAATAAAAAAAAAGAAAATGCTACACGATTTTCAAGACTTCGTTGATGCAGTATCCTTAGCTTAGATTTAGCTTAGTTTAGCTTAGATTTCTGGAAAAGTCATTGTCAAAGAGATGAAAATATCAGACTTTCTAAATGTTCACGACTTTACATCTTCAAGAAGACTCCAGACATCGAGTTCCCGTGCTTATATGAGGAACATTGTTCAAGTAATTTTCAAAAGGGGAAATTTAAACTTGTTTTACAAAACAGCTTTTGATGGTGAAATGTTTGAACTGTGTTTCTTCTAAGATAGTTATTTGAAGTCAAAGAATCCACTTTTTTCTGTAATGTTGTCTTGGGAAATCCCCAGAGGCATAAAGACATCAAGAAAGTCTAATATTTTAAAGAAACTCGGCAAATGTATGCTGCTACATAAACAATCATTTTGGAAATCCTTGGCAACGACTGAAGAATAGAATAAATTATAATTTTTTAAAACTAAGATGTTGAATATATTGTTGATTAGAAATAGTTAGTTTATGTGATTTGACTGTCATAAAGACCTAAGTTGTGCCAAAACGTTCCATACCACGGAATGCTTGTTTCGAGATATTTGAGCGCAAACATTCAACATCAATTTGTAATAATAACAGTGTCAGTTTTAATACATTTTATAATTTTAAAATTAAGGATTACATTGTCGGTTTTGACTAGTGTAAGTTAAAGATTTATGCTAACGTTACTTTTTATATAAACAGCAAAAATAGGCCTGTGGCTCGTTTTGGCAAAAAGTGAATTTGTATGTATGAAATTTATAAATAATATTGCCAAAATAATCCATTTTATATTTTCTACTTTACTTGTTTTTAGGCATAGCTATTGAATAAAACACTTTTTAAATGATTTAATAGTGTATTTTCCAAAAATAATTATTAAAAATTCACTCGTACTCAATTGTAAAATCGGGTCTCGTGTTTATTCCCTCAACATTTTCATTCCGTTAACATTCGTAGTCTTAATTGTAATTTTGATGATTTGCTTGTTTTGATCAATAGAATTAAATACAAACTAGATGTCATTGTCCTTACTGAATGCTGGTTAAGTAAATGCCCTATCATCCCATTTCTTTCTGGATTTCATTCTTATGAATCAACTTATCAGAATCAGAACGAAGGTGTAGTAACATATGTAAGAACCGAATTGACTTGTACCGCTATTGTTCCGGAGTTTTCGGAAGCAAACTGCATAATTCTTAAATTTACTGATAAAGTTGCTATCGTCGCATTATATCGATCTCCTTCGTTTATAAATATAAACCCTTTTCTAAACTGTCTTGATGCTACACTCACTACTCTACAAACTTTTAGCACGCTTATAATCATTGGTGATTTAAACATCAACTTGATTCCGAACAGTTGTGACCCTTTTGCTGACGAATATTTAAATTTGACTGCTTTTCATGCTTTACTTCCTGCACATTTATACCCTACAATAGGAAATAGTTGCCTTGATCATGTTATCCTTAGGTCTCCAAACCATGCTACCACTGTAGTGTTGGATTCTGTAATAACTGATCATGCTCCAATTTTGCTAGCTTGTCCAACAAAAATTGACTCAAAAACCTTTAATCGCACGGTACTAAAACTTGATATACCTGCCATCGTAGATACTCTTGCTTCTACTCATTTTTCTCTTATTCTTACATCTGTTGATTCTGAATATGCCTCTAAAAGTTTAGTTAATATAATTTCAGCTGCTGTCAAACAACATACTTTAGAAGTTATTGTTTCTAGTAGAAAGAGGATTATTAAGAAATGGATTACACCAGGTCTGTTAAGGTGTATACGCAATAGAGATAAACTGTATCGTAAACATAAAAATAATCCTGATAATCAAATAATCAATTTAACTTTTACTCGATATCGTACTTTTTGCAACAACTTATTGAAAAAGGTAAAACAGGATTTTAATAAAAAAGAAATTGAGCAGGCTGGTACCAACCCTAAAGAAACATGGAAGCTTATTAAACAATTTGCTAGCCTTAATAAAAAACAATCTTCTTCGTCTGAGCTTTTAAAGCTGTCTTTTGATCCCATCATAGCTGTTGACAAAGTTAACTCCTATTTTTCAAATGTAGGTGCAAATCTAGCAGCAAACATAATTAATTGTAATAAAACACGAATAAATAATACTTCGCCTACTTATCTGTTAACTCAACAACCAATAATTTCATCCACATCTCATTCGATGGCTTTATTCGCTGTAGACGATGAAGAAATCGAAAGCACTATTCTTGGACTTAAAGACAGGTGTGCAGTTGGCTGGGATGGCATACCTACAACAGTCATTAAAGCAGCCAGCCACATTCTCATTCCTAAATTTAATTACGTATTTAATCTTTGTCTCTCATCAGGTATTTTCCCCGCTGTTTTTAAAAGAGCTATTGTGCATCCCATTTATAAAACTGGAGATAAAGAATATGTTTCAAACTACAGGCCTATTTCCGTACTTACTGTTATTTCAAAGTTATTTGAGAAAATCTTAAATAAAAGAATTCTAAAATATATAAATAAATACAATATTCTTTCGGACAATCAATTTGGTTTCAGATCCAAAAGATCTACCGAAGATGATGTTTTAGAAGTTACAGAAACTGTTGTCAAAAATTTTGATAAAAAACTAAAAACAGTCGGCATCTTTTTAGATCTTGCTAAGGCGTTTGACACTGTCTCAGCTCCAATCTTGCTCAAAAAATTAGAATTAATAGAAATCAGAGGAGTTGCATATGACATGTTATCAAGTTATATGAGCAATCGCTCGCAGTCCGTTAAGATAGATCAGTTTGTAGGTGGAGAGGAGTCACTAGACTTTGGTGTACCACAAGGTAGTGTTCTTGGACCTACCTTGTTTTTAATCTATATAAATGACCTGTGCAAACTGAACATTCCAAACTGTAAAATAATAACGTATGCTGATGATACAGTTCTACTAGTTCATGGTTATAGTTGGAGTGAAGTACAAGTTCTTGCTGAAAATGCGTTAAGATCTGTTATGGGCTGGCTTCAATCCAATCTCCTTACTCTTAACGTTGCCAAAACAAAATTTCTTCCTTTTGCTACAAACAGTATCTCCCTACCTCCCCCTTCATTTGTTATCTGTGCGCATACATGTCTAAAAGATACCTCCCTTGTTTCTTGCAGTTGTGACCAAATTGATAGGACTACTTGTCTTAAGTACCTTGGTATTATAGTTGACAGTGAGATGTCCTGGAGACCTCATATCGAATCCTCTGTTCCCAGAATTAGAAAACTAATGTTTGTTTTTAAAAAATTAAGAAACATTCTTGATTTCCGGTGTCTTAAAACTGTCTACTATGCTCTAGCTCAATCCGTACTTTCGTATTGCATTACTTCTTGGGGCAGCTCCGGCAAAACACGTTTGTTGAGACTGGAGCGAGCCCAAAGAGCTGTCATTAAAGTCTTAACTAAAAAACCCCGTCTTTACCCTACCACTTCCCTGTATTCACTGTTTCAAGTCCCAACGGTGAGGCAATTGTTTATTCTTCACACTATCTTACGTAAGCACTCCAATATCCCCTACGACCTTTTAACAGCAAACTCTAAGCGCAGAAATGACAACATCTGCGAAATACAATTCCGTCGTACCACTGTTGCCAGTCGCCACTTTTATTTTATAAGCTCTGCATTATACAACAAAATAAATAAAGTTATCAGTATTTATCCTCTAACGCTAAAGCAATGTAAGAAAAGAATCCTCATTTGGCTTTCTACTCTCTCTTACGAGGACACAGAAGGACTTATGAAGTCCGTCGAATAAACTTGCAATAAAACACACACACACACACACACTCATACACACACACACGCACACACACACACGCACACACACACACACACAAACTTTTATTGTACCTAGTTATGTTTAAAAGGTTAATAATTGTAAACTGTATGTATAAATACTGCCCTACCTCTGATACTCTTTGGGGGCGGGCGTTGTTATCTGCTACACAGTTTTTAAGCTTAAGCGGATAGCATCGTTTAAAAATGTTATATTTGAAACCATTTATCGTTCAATAAACAAATTTTATTATTTTATTATTATTTATTATTATTATTAGTGATTTTTTTACTCCCTCATAAGTTTTCATAAAAGTTTTTGCAATCATCAGGTATCGGACGCATCATTGATTTGATATCATCTAATTTTGCTTGGGCAATCTCCTTCCCCTGCGGCCATAGTGAACCTAGATAATATTCTATCGAAAAGCCATTCTCCAAGGGGTAGAAACCCCTTTTTTAATATCAAGTTCCTCGAACTCTTTACCAAAACTACTCTTTATCAAAACTAGTCCTTTTTATAAGGATTTCTTTTGTTTTTAGCCAGTTCACTTTTTTACTTAATGTTTTTCGATATCATTGGAATGGAACCTACAAAATTATCTGTCTTCATTCTCTCTACTACTAATGGATTATTCTTTTACTAAGATTTTTAGAACGTGGACATACTTTCCTACCTAACGATACCGATTTTTCCAAAATTGAGTCGCGTTTGAAGCTTTTACAAAGAATTTATACTGTAGAAGAATATAATATAGAATATAATATGGGCGTTATGGGAAATTCTAAAAAGAATTGGAATAAACTCGATACCCGATTATACAATTGGCTATTCGACAGTTGTAACAATTAAATATAAATTAGGTCAGATGTGGTAGTTTATAATGTAACGATAATTATCCAATAGTTTTTTTTATTAAGATAATTTTGTAAATATTTTATTTTTACAAAATAAATTTGCGATTTTTTATCTGTGGATTACAAGACCCGAAACACGGGCGGCCATTATTGAGCTTCGTGTGACGTCACATTTCACAAAATATCAAAAACTATCTGTCACTGCCAATACTGCCAAGTACTACTATTCAAGAAGTTATCTGTTTCAGCTCGTTAAAAGATTGTTTGTTTCAAAATTAAACATTTTGTACGAAGTTTGAGAAGATGGAGTCAGGATATATCAAAGCTGGTAGTGCAAATCTGCCGAAAGTCGATTCTTTTATGGTCGCAAATTTCTTTGCGTGTAATCCTGACTTTTGCTCTGCCGAGTTTCGAAATGCAAAAACTTCCATGTAAGTACGAGAAAACTAAGTAATACAACATTACATACAATTATTTATTTGTAAAAACTTATATTATGTATAAACTGAACACTTTTTAATAACTTATAGTTAATAAAACGCCCTCAAATGTTCATATTTATAAAGTGTTATAAAATCACTTTTAGTAAAGGTTATGTTTTTAATTTCAGATCTTCACGACAGTCGTATGGCGATGATGCTATAGGGTATGTCCAACTAAAGAGGGAGGCATGTCTGTGTATGATCAAATGTAAAATTTATCCTGAACATAAGGTTCGTCAGCAGCCATACTCAGTCTCCATGGTCATCAATGAAAAGGAAGGAGTAGTCCAAAGTGTCCAGTGTCATGACTGTCCTGCCTCCCAAGGGTGCTGCAAACATGCAGTGGCTTTTTTAATGTGGACTCATAGAAGAATTGAGGAGCCATCTTGCACTGCTATTGAATGTTACTGGAAGAAATCTAAACTATCTAAAGTGGGCAGCACTCTGAAGTACATTAAAATTAAAGAAATGGTTAGCAGTTCCTTAAGTGCCCAACAAGATGATAGTGTGCTACGTGACAATTATAAAGGAAAGTAAAAGAAGAAAATTGCAGAATTGCCAAATTTTAAAACATCAGCCTGATTATGAAGATGACAAAGTTCAGTTACTCTCACTGCACTGTTTGAGCTACAGATTTAATTCTGAAAATGATTGTGAGAAATTTTTAAACAAAATATGTCCAGTTTTTACAGAAAACAATGTCATATGCGGAAAGGTTAACTTGCGAGCAGTATAAAAGTTCAGCATGGTACGAACTTCGGTATGCAAGAGTAACAGCATCAAGAGCCTATGATGTATCTCGCTGTAAAACCTCAGATGGCTCATTAATTGCAACAATAATGGGTGCAAAAGTGCCTGACACAGTTGCTATGAAAAGGGGACGAATATTAGAAGAAGTAGTAAATAAACAACTCGGTGATATTTCTCAGTGTGGCCTGTTTATATGTCAAGAGTATCCTATGATAGCAGCATCACCTGATGGGATTTTAAATGGTGATACTATAATAGAAATAAAGTGCCCAATTAATGAAAAATCTACAAAAAAATACATTTCTAACAATGAAATTACTGCCAAGTTTTACGCACAAGTGCAACTGCAGATGCATGTAACTAAATTAAAAAAGTGTTTATTCTGTGTGGCATCATGGGACTTTGAAAATAATAAAAATGTCAATATTGTTCCCATAGAATATAATGCTGACTATACAAATAATTTATTGTCCGAGTTAGTCACTTTTTGGAAAAAAAATGTTTATCCATTACTCTATAATAGTACCAAATAAAACAATTTATTCTTACCAAATTATGTATTTTTAATTATACAATCCTGTAGGTTAATCAGTGCACAGGCTATAACAACACAGTAATCTAAATATTTTAACAGTTTCTTATTAACTACAGAATGAGGTTTTAACATAGAAAATTCTCGCACACGTCTTATAACTCTCTCAATATGAATCCTTAAACTTGCTATTTGTTTTGTTTTAATCACATCTTGCTTAGATAATTTAGAGTTAGATGAAACACTTGGGGGTCTTACTAAATTAATTCCTTTTTGCAATAGAAGTTCTTCTATGTGTTTAAATCCTCTGTCTGCAAGTATAGACACACCCGGTTCTAAACAATCTAAAAAACTACAGTTCTGTACTAACAAGTTATCAGTGATTCTGCCACCATAACCGGTGAAATATAATTGATGATACCATCAGGAGTGCTACTGATTAAGTATTTGGCTGTATTTGCTTTTTTATATTCTGACCATGTTAAAGCCTGCTCTACCGATTTTGATGGTTTTTGTATTTCTATTTCAAGACAGTCAATAATACAATAGATATTATAGTACTTATGTCTATATGCCATAGGTAGGTTTCGTTTTACTGCTCTTTTATTAGAATTTATTATAAATAGTTGTAATACACTTGCAATAAGAGGTACAGATTTCATGAAAATTTTGCTGGCATAAGACAGCGACATGCCAAACAGATCTCCAAGCTCAGAAAATGGTGTATTTAATCTTATTTTTCTCAAACATAATAATATGTGTTCCTCATTGAGCTTTGTATGTTTTTGTATTATGTTAATTAAAAAATAACAATCACTCATAATACCTATATAATATCTTGGATTATTCTTGATCAATTGTATAGTATTTTCAAGCGACATTTGGGACAGTTTTTCTGTTTCAATTTTACTTTTTATTTCAGACAATTCAGAGTGAGTTTCTTGGTCGCATCTAGTTGATGTCATTATAACTAAGGACTGAACAGATGGTGAAGTGTCAGTATTTAACTGGGAATGCTTAGCTGGTGATGAACTGTTTGAGGATGATATTTCACTTCTAAAGACTAATTTTCTCATGCTTTTTGTATTTCTTTCTGATTTAACTCTAGATTTAAAAGGTGATGTTGTAGTAGACCTAGTGTTGGTTTTTAAAGGAGAAGTATTCTTATCATTGGCTTGACTACTAGTTTGTACAGCTTTACTTTTAATCTTTGCTGTTAAACATACTTGAACTAATTTATTAGTTGCTTCAGGGTTTACTTGTATAGCCTTGTCTGGATAATTTGTCAAGGGGTCTTCCTCCTTCTCATTATACTGGAATGCTGAAACAATCAGAATATATTAGTACCTATAGCATATCTTTTTACTAGTATATGACAAAAGTACCTACCCCGCATTACATCAATATCTTTGACTAGGTAGGTACCTATATACATGTCTAGACAGAGCAAAGCGGTACCAGCGCTTCTCCCAATCTGCTTCGTTTTTGTATTGAAGTGTGCGAAAAGTGTGTGTGTGTTTAACGAAACGCAAGACGTAAACAAACCTCAGAACAATAATTAGATATTGTTCTGAGAAACAAACAGCAAACACTGCTTGATGGCACAATGACACTGGCCGTCGGAGCGCGTCAAGCCAATACTGGCCCGAAAATTTTAGTACGTTTTTTTTACGGCCAGATTCTATCTAGACAGGTATATATTCAAAGATTAATATTTTAAGGATACGAATCTACTTTTTCACCAACGTTTAATACTCACCGGTATTGCTTGTCATGCCTGATGTTGTTGGCATTTCAGTTTCATTAGAAACTAATAATAACTCTTTTATGATGTCTACCCGTTGCCTTTTGATTACGGCTGATCGTGGCTGTGGCGGCGCGGTACGTTTTTTTCTGTCTGGTTGACATTCGAATTTCAATGGCAAACAGTCCGGCTTCATTTTTATTTTGCCAACAGAACCCATTACACTGTACTGCATGTAATTTTCCATGTCATTAGGTAGCTGTAAAAAGAGACAGTCTATGATTAATAAAAAAAGAAGTACGTTTACATAAGTACTTCCCTAGATACTTAGGAAATAAATAGAATTGTTAGGTTAGATTTAATTTGTGAATTAGTACTTAAGTAGAATTGTTATGTTACCTGTTTTAATTTCTAGTTATTGTACTTAATTCAAAGTGGTCTTCGCAAAAGAAAATCGCAGATTTAACGGATATAAAGTTCGGGTCTCGGCGTGCTATTTGTAACCATTTCTTTCGACGTATTGGACATTTAGGAACATGTATAAACAATTTGTTAGGATTTAAAATGGTTGTACTTCTGCACATAGGCACGGCACACGTCTTGTAGCTTGTCATTTTCATGATTCCAGTGAAAAAGATACTTAGTTAATTTAAAACTTTACTCTGAAATACACCCAAAGTTACGTCCGCGTAACTAGTTTGTTTTATTTATTGAAATGTGACGTCACAGGGCAAAATGTCACGTGACCACACGTTTTCGCGCGAAATTTGAAATAAATGAAGAAAAATATGATTTTTTCTATAAAATAAAGCTTTTTCGAGAAAAATAAATATTGTTAGAGGTATAAAATAGGCGTTTGTAATATTTAAAATACTTTTACGAAAACAGTCAAGTAGCCAATTGAATACGAGTGAATTATAACGGCTTAAAGTTTTTTTTTTGGAAAATATTATATTATTTAATAAGTTAAGAAGTGTTTTATTCTATAGCTATGTAGAAAATATAAAATGGATCATTTTTGCATTACTATAGTTATAAAACTTTCAAACATACAAATTCACTTTTTGCCAAAACGACCTAGGCCTATTTTTGCGGATTATATAAAAGTAACATTAGCACAAAATCTTTAACTTTCACTACTCAAAACCGACAACACAATACTTAATTATAAAATAATTGTACAAATTGATGTTAATGTTTACGCTCAAATATCTCGAAACAAGCATTTTGTGGCATGGAACGTTTTGGCACAGATTCTTGGACCATTGTGACAAAAACGTTTGCTCAATGCAGTGATTCCAAGATATTTGGATCATTGTGCCAATAAAATGTTTTTTTTTCAATATTAACATGTCCAATATGTTTGGATCATTATGACACAATTCATTAGTCATTAAATGAGTTTTCAAGTAACGTATTCTTTCTGCACAATATTTTTATTTAAGTCTCTTAGTAGTGGGTTTGATAATTAAACATCATAAATATATTTTTGTAGAAAATAGATAAGAAAATGAGTGTTTGTCTCATGAAAAATAGGGCTCATTTTACATAGTTTGGTATCGATAACTCTAAATTGACAAAATTGTGGGTTGGATTATTTTGGCACAACTAGGTCACTAGAATTAATCAAAGACAATGTTGCCATATTTAATAAATAGGTACCTATAATTTTTATGGAAGTCTCTTTTTGTTTATTTTGTTTAATTTGATGAATACAAACATCTTTTCAAGAAGTTTTTGTTTCTTATTTTGTTTTATAGTGTAGGTACAAGTTACTTATTTTGATAATTAAACTCCATTTTTACAACAAATTTCTTTAATTGAGCGCAATTTTTTTATTACCTACTAATACCAAAAAGGGCGGCTACGTGAAATAGATGACTAATTAACCGTCTTTTATTTAAGTTTGATCTAAGATTATTATTTGTCGCAGTTAGTAAACTAAATTAAAAAGCAGTTAAAAATCATTTGCTGCATTTTAGTTACGTCAACTCGTCAGACACTGAAAGGGGTCTAAGGCCGTCTAGCCGCCTTTTTCTCTAGGACAAGTATGAGCACTACATTAAAAGGCGGTCAGGTATACTTAGCCGCCCTATGTGTTATGATCTTTATAAAAATAAATAATGTTATAAATACGTAAACTACATTTTTATGTTTTTTTATATGACAATTGTTATTAAATTTGATAAAGAAACCCACAATATGTTCCCCAAAATTAATTCTTTCGCTTCCTATAGATAAATTCGTAAAATCTTTGGTAGTGGTCAAGAAAATCCATTTCGCACCTTTTTGTCGTTTTTCTCAAAATGTGATTTTGTGGCTTAGCGGCCTTTTGTCATATCAGGGTAGTACGGTGGTGAGAGATACAGAGATACTTGCCCCGACGCGAAGCCACGAACTTCACCAGTAAACCTATAAGGACCATCAATCAAATTACACAACTTATATCCATAGAACAACTTTTAGAAGGTCGATGAATTAACTTAATTTAAACTAAACATTACTTAGTCAGTATTTGTTTCCGTTCAATTGGTTGTTGGAGTATGCACCACAAACCACAATTACAGTTTCATCGCCATCATCATCATCATCAGCCTTTAAATGTGCTACTGCTGGGCACAGGCCTCCCACATGGATAACATCACATGGGGAGGTTGGGCTATAGACCAATAACCCACCATACGCTGGCCCATTGCGGGTTGGTTATACCTGAGTCAGAGTTTAGATAACCTTTCGTCATAGGTTGAGGGTTCAAGTTGAAATACGCTTTTATGTGGCCTTGCCGTCGCATACCACCAAGGATTGCCTAATATTAAATTAAAATAAATAAACAACACAAATATACATACATTATTTATTATACGCTTATCAAATGATAATGACCGGGAATATAATATAAACTTAGTATCTTTACATACAACAGTCTTATTACGTAGTGAGTCTGTTCAAAGAACAACTTATTAAGAGTCCAAATCGGTAAAAATACAGTGCTCATTTGCCTTATTATGAGCTATGCTACCTAGGTAGGTAACCTAACCTTTCAGCTAGAGCCTCTCTATATGTTAATCGAGGCTCTTAGCTAAAATAATGTTTGCTAAAACGACGATATCGGTACGATAATGTTTGATACGACATTCCACATGGCGGTGACCTCGTGAGCCAAGTCAAGGCTCACTGCTACGTAGCTTGTCCTTCTCGGCTATCACGAGGCTCTCGTTCTAGCTACAGTTAGATGAAGATTAGACCAATCGTCACACATCCCTAATGTCACCGTACCGCACTAGCACATGAACAGTTGAGCTACCGCGCTTTTAGTGATTGTTGTAAGATACTTGATTGTAATTTTAATATATGATTGTGAAGAATTGCGTGTATTCTTATTCCTCATATGGCTTATTATGAGAATGTTGATTTCTCAATTGGACAACGTCTCCATCGATAGTGGTGACCGAAGCCCGGCAGCCCTTGGACCACCTGTTGCACCGCCACACCGTCTTGGGCCCGCTGCACTGGTACTGGAAAAACCTGTTGTCTCTATATTCCAGCACTGGGTTCCCCTTACGGGATGTAGACAGGCATATCGCTGAAATTTAAGATGGTCATTAATTATGTGACATGACTTCTCATTAGGAACCATTTTCCTTTTAGTAGGTACTTATAATATCGCAAATAGTCGATTTGTATTGTTCGCACTTTTGTTCTTGCCGTCGTTAAGCTGTAATAACTTGCAGTAGAAACTCTTCTTCGGCTTGGAAATGGTTCTGTCGTATAAATTAGTTTTAAACAGAATAAACCTCGCCATTCATTTTTTATATGCGCCAGATGTGGCGCGTAAGTCCCGGGCGATAACAGACACGGGTAGAACCCACATAAAAAGGCGCGCGCAGATCCTCTATTCGTCATCTGTGGCGTTGTAATGTCGTCTTTGTCCCACTCTATACATTAAAACAAAGACAAATGAAATAGCAATAGTTTTATGAGCACAATTCAACTCTAAATATGACGGGGTAAAGAGCGACCTCCAGGAGGCCTCTGACACATACGGGTCTGACAGTTAGCGACCTCCTGGAGGTCGCTTGACACACAGGGGGATATGCTATATTTCACAGAGTGTCAGTGATATCAAATAAATAAAAATAATATATAAGTAATTTTTTTTTTTATTCTATGTTAGTAGCAAAAATAAAATAAAACAAAAACAAAAAAGATATAAGTAGGCTTGATTCGCCACACCGAATGTTAAGCATGTTACAGTGACCATCTATCATGAGAAAGGGTAAGTTCCCGTGACTATCACTCTTCGCACAAAGGACCACCAGAGCTGCGAAGAGAAGCGATCCGCTAATGTATTTGAGATTCATTTAAACGTCAGCTAGAATGTCAAATTATTAAAGATGCGAATGGAAAAGAACATTTTGTTTCATAATTATTTATTTTAGCGTTACAATTAGTTTAAAATCAAAATTTACAACAAAATTTAAGAATAAACATCCGTACTTAAACACTAAACAGCTTGAGCTAAACAATTTGCTACCACGGCACAAAACGGGTGTCTTAAAAATTATACGTCACAAGAGATTAGGCATAGTAAGGTCAGTGGACTCCAGTTCTAACAGATTAGGATATTAACTCCCACAGAAAAAGAAACACTTTTGATCTATTCTGTATTCCAAGCAATGCCAACTTGGTAATATCATAAGACTATGAAACTTTATAGGGTCATAATAAATTATTAAGTTAGTCTCAGAGATCTCTCATCTTCAAAAGATATTTTTTATCACTCACGTTCAGGGCGCCTGTATCCCGGGGCCCCGTTTGATACAACTATAGACAAATTTTCTGATACGGCGGTAGGTATGCTTACACACGGCATCAAAAATTACGAAAGTACATTAGTCTGACATGCCATTTTTGGGGATTTGGTCGATGGGTGCCTCAAACGCATTTTGCATCGGTAGGATTTTTTTCCTAATCGTATTTTGCCACGATCGTGTTTTGTCACGTGTGCTTGTATAATCGATTTTCACCTTAGTCTCCTATGTCATTGGGACAACCTATATAAAGGAGCAGCCTGTGCATACAATAAGTACAGACGTTACCAATCAACCTACTAACTTGTAAGGATCAATGTTATTTGAAAAATTTGATAGTTTAGGATAGGATTTAGGATGCTGGCGACGACGACGCGAAAGTTTTCTAAAAATAAATATCATGCAAGATAATGCAACTATGTAAATAAAATATGTGAACCTTCATTGGTATTAACCTTGTATTAACAATAATTTACCATATCGACATGCAGCATTGGAATTAAGAATAAAAACAACGATACAACTATTACTTACTTAAATAAAATTACCTAAACTTACATAATAAAAAAAACCTACTTATAAATAAAAGATGTCCTCCAAATGTCGAGACATGGGCACGGTTGTGCCAAGAGTGCTGGTGGCCACATTACCTATTTGGATTGCCAGGCTGAGACGCTGACAGAGGTAGCTGCCAGTCTTCTTGTCATAGGAGACCTCAATAAGCACTTTACTCTTTAACGAGCTGCCTTGCTTCCGGCCCCCATGGAACCATTGTCTATTCGAAAATTGACTATTCACGCTATTGTCTTCTCAGCAACTTTACACTTAAAATTTGTATGCTATCGCGGCGGCAACATCATAGTTTCTAATTTGCAAGAAAACACATAACCAAATTTCTTTTGAAATAATTCGTACATAGATACATACATACAATTACAATTTTTATCCCCGAAGGATTAGTCAGAGACTAGGCAATGAGGACAGCAAAAGCAGTCCTCATTGCCTGTCCTAGTCCTAATGCCGCTTTAAGCTGTTGGATGTATCTCTTCTAGTCTTTAGTCCGTTAGTCGCAATTTTCTAATTTCAACTGTCGTAATTTTTTAAACACTGCTATGTCAAATATGCCTGTGTTCATAGTTGCATGTAATTATCTGATTGTTGATGGTCAGGATGCTGGATCTGCATCCTTTATACCACTTGGTGCACCTCCATCGTTTCCTGTCGGACGGATTTTTTTGATGCTTGAGGCTGTATCGGTGGCCTCCGCTTTCAATCATGGGGTTCCCGCGATTTGATTGCACAAAGACATATCTTAAACCTGCAAGTAATAAAAGTTTAGTCTAGTGACTTTAAAACACCATCATTTTTACTCCCAATGACTTATTTCGTTATCTTCAAACATATATAAAATTTCTTTTAAACATTTTTAATAATGATGATTTCTTTCGTTCTGAAGTGATGCGCCTACAAACATTCGTAGCAATTGATTTTTATTTTATAACCAAAATTTCATTCATCGAACAAAATTAAATTATAATGTTATTGTTTATCATAATTTTAGCCCAGATTTTGTTGAAACAAATTAAAAAATTGAATGGACTGAAAAAATTTCCAGCGCCGGAATTTTTTTCAACACTTGCCTTTTTGCATTCAGCCGGTGGCACCCGAAATTAGTAATGTTTTTGCGAGTGCGATTTCTTCCCTATATTTGATAAAAGTTGTAGTTTTGTTAAGTTTTTTAGTCTAGTAAAGGTAAGTGTTTATTATGAGTTCGTAACAACATCAATGACCTTGGTAAAAGTGTACTACCGAAAAAAAAGTTCCAAGAAAATAAGCCCCTTATTGTAAAACTTCAACATCTATCGCAATACCTTTCAAATCAGTGACATTCTATACACATGGACTTGCCAGCGCGAAGGTACTTCCGAGGTACGTTTCATGGCTGTTTAAGTACCTCGCGCACGTCAGAATGACAGTGAAAAATCAGAGAGACAAAAGAAAACTGTAGAGTCGCGTGTAAGATCTGTTTAGCAAGTATTTGAGAAAAACATCAAAAGTGGTAAGAACGTGTTTTTGCAGCGCCAGTGTTAATAAAAAAATACTTCATTGCCAAAGTAAGTGATTGTACATAATGTAAATATTACGACATTTTAGCTTTTCTGCACATGTGAATAGGAGAAAGAAATAGCGCAAATTAGAAGAATGAGAAAGATCCGAAGAATTTTATAAACCAAATAAGTCAAGTGTCGTTTGCTCAGATCATTTTTATTGCACCTCTAAAAGTTAAAAGTGTTATTGCTTACAGTTCTAAATAATAAATCAATTAGGTACCTTTTATACTCTCAATAAGCGCTACGACAACGATATGTCTACATGTTAATTTAAGTACACATATGTATTTAAAGATATATTTATTTCAACAAAATGTTAGATTTCAGTTGATTCTGAACCAAGGCAATCAAGAAAAAGAGGTGTTGAAGAAGGAGAGTCATCAATCAACTGAACTCATTACATGTACTCGTAAGTCTATAAATAGAAACGATTTAAATATTCTCGTCTGGTTCTGCATCTACACATTTACACTGATTGTCCTTTCAGGACTTGACTGCTACGGAACAAAAACAACCTCTATCATCACAAACAACAATTAACAGTCCAGTTCATAATGTAAATTAGAAAATTTGCCCGGAATAACCTTGAATTCAAAAAACTGTAACGTTTTTTCGATGATATTTTTATATGAGCCTAACACTTTTGATGTTTGGGGCCATCCATAAATTACGTCACACGTTATGGGGGAGGGAGGGGGTGGACGAAGTGTGACATTGTGTGACAAGGGGGTGGGAGTGGTCCTAAATTTCGTGACGTCACAGTTCAAAATCTATTATAATCTAAGACAAAGATTAGACTAAATGTTGAACAGGCTAAAGAATTGAAAAGTGATGCGACTTGGTACGCTAATCATGTGCGTGAATCTCAATATTTATTACAAATAGTAAAATGCGAGGTTGTCTCACGTTGTGGTGTGCGACGATCCTGTCTTTGACGACTAGTGCGAGAGGGGTTCTTACCACCACCTGTTTTAATTAGTCAGACGTCAAACGGGTACGTAACCACAGAAAAAGATGATTCCGAAGGTACATTCGCTCCACTATTACTTCAGTTAGCTTTGGATCTCCGAGCGTCATCACATTTAAAGCAAGTTTCGTATGATAGCTATTTAATTGCCCTAGTGTCAAAGCATACTTGTTTAAGCGATCATGTGGCATCTGTGGTCTATATTTTGCATCATACAAGGCCACTAATCAACACAAGCAATTACATAAGAGGCTGCAAGAAGTTTTACCTATCGCGAAGTTTCGTCCTCAAAGAATTGCTGCTAGACGTGCCAGAGAACTTCTTTGTGTGGATGATGACGATGATGCTGTATGGTTGGATGAAAAAGATGTTGACACAACTAATGTTAATGACATTAACAACCCAAACGACAACGAAGTGGCTGCTATACCAGTTATAAATAATTTAAAGGAATGGGTTCAAAGCAGCGACAAAGTCCATGGACTAAAGATTTTTAAGTTGGTATCTTTAATTAATATAATTCTACTAATATTTTTTGTATTGTTAATTTCTTTAATTAATATAGTCAATCGTTTTTTGTTTTGTTAATTGTTTGATTTGATGTTAATTTTAATAAAAAATAATTTAAATGGAAATAAAACTGATTTCGGAACCGCTGTTTTCATTCAATAATTTCTAAATGTACATTTTCAAAATAATGTGACGTCACACTAGGGAGGGGGGAGTCTCACAAATGTGACCAGCTGTTACAAGGACGGGGGAGGGGCAAAAAATCATGAAATTCGTGTGACGTAATTTATGGATGACCCCTTTTATGTTTAATATAAATAACCACATGACTCTTGTTAGGTTAATAACTTTTATTTATTTAAAAAAAAATCAGCGTTAACATCACTGCATTTACACACTTTTTATAAAGGTGACCTGAGCCGAGAACAGAATAAAATAAAATACAATACAAATATAACACATTTCTTATTTTATTGCGCCTATCGATAAGGATACAATTTTTCAAACTATTATATATCGTTTATTTTTTAAATATTGCTATGTCAAATATGCATGTGTTCATAGTTGCACGTAATTATTTGATTTTCGATGGTCAGGATGCTGGGTCTGCATCCTTTATACCACTTGCTGCACCTCCATCGTTTCTTGTCGGACGGATTTTTTTTTTATACTCCAGGCTGTATCGGTGGCCGCCGCTTTCAATCATGGGTTTCCCGCGATTTGATTGCACAGACATAGGTATGTCAAACCTGCGAATAATAATTTAAAAAAATAATGTCTAGTAAGTACCTAATTCATGAAATTATTTCGTTGTCGATAAAACTTGTTTTTAAAATTTTTAAACTTAGGTATTTTTATGGTGTCGATTCCTTTATCTGTTAGTGTTGACACAGTCTGCCGAAACGAATTTCGTATAGGCGTAACACAGTCACTTTTCACTTTTTCAATACACTTGTTCAACAACCTCTAATTCATTTAACCATTAATTAATTAAAATCAAAAAAGATGGAAAAAAAATCATATGAAAGACAAATAAAAAATATATTTTGCATTATAACTCATGCTCGGTAATGAACAAATAGCAAGTAAGTGACATTTTACTAAAGTAAATACCAACCGATACTCAGACAAACAAATTATAAACAAACCATAAAAAATGAAGATTTGACAGCTATCGCATTCAGCCGGGTGGCACCCGCCATTGATAATGTTAACGCGAGTGCGATCCCTTCCCAATATTTGTGAAGTTGTAGTTTTTGTTATGTTTTATAGTTTAGTAAAAGTTTTAGCAGTTATTGAATTCGTATTAAGTACTTTTCAGAAACTTTTTCCAAGTGAAGATGAATGAACCTGGTCAACCTGCCGGCCTGGCATGCGCGACACGAGAACTCTTCTCGACCCGTTTTCTCGTATTTTATTCATTCATCTCTATTTTCTATCGACACTAAAGACACATGGATGCGCTTAGAAGTCTACATAACATGTCAAAAATAGACTTAATAGTAGTTTTTCCATAAACTGTGATATTTTTGTTTACAAACCTTAAGAGGGTTTGATACGCATTTCGTTCTCCCATACAAACTTCCAAGTCGAAATTTTTAAAAAGGAATACTCCAGTTTTGATGAATTTTACTTTAGCATGCAACGTTTCATAAAAATTGGCTTATTCGTTTTTCAAAATTTCGACTTGAAAGTTTGTATGGAAAACCGAAATGCGTAAACCCTCTTAACATGACAACTTAAAATGATTTGTCGTCTCTCGTACGCGACATATTTCATATTGCACATGCTAGGCCTACTGGTATGAATGAACCTTTACCGAGGAGAAAGAGTTTCAAGCAAACTCCAATGCGTTCTGTGTATAAGAACACCGTTTCGCCGTATTTAATCTTCAGGATTTTACCGTTTCAATAACACCGTCTATCCTAGAGATTCAATCCTGTAGAGACATTGTCTGTTGTCTCGATCTTAATACCGTTACGTCCTTCGTACATCGATATTAACCTTTTAACTGCGGCCGCGCACTGATCAGTGCTTAATGAACAGAATTTCTATAGTGTCTAGTGTCTCTAGTGTCCGAGATATACGTTTCTTGAATAGGTTATTATTAAAATACACGACAATGATGCATGTCTTACATATTGAATATCACAACAGTTTGTTTGATTAAATAGGTTTACGTCAATTGCATGTTCCACGCATGTACAGAGTACCCAGTCACTTTTCAATAGCTTCAATGGTTATGGTAGTTAACGTATTTGATGATGACGTTATCGTTCGTCATGATGGTGGCCCGGCGACGTGTCGCGGTGCTGCAGCAGACCCACCTGCTCCTGGGACCCTTACTGGAGTATTTGTGCTGACTGAAGTGGGACTTGCCTATCCAGATCATACGATTTCCTCGTGATGACATGATGAACTTTGGGAATTCTGTAATTTTTTTTATTAGAAACATTTTATTACCTATTATGTTTCGATACAAAAATATCAGACAACAGCTATAACGACTTTCTTTAATCTAAAATTTGTTCTATCAAGCAATCTCCATAACAGGAAGGATCGTCTACAAAGCATCAGAATAATTTGCTAAGAATTTTGTTATATTCGCTTTACAAAAATTCACAGCAAATCGCTAATATTTATATACCTACGTACGTTTTCAGCGTTTAACTATTACTAGCGTCTTACTATGAGCTATTTAAAACTACAGAACACATATTTTTTGAATGTATTAATATATTTTATTTCATCGGTGATAAAAAGTACTTAATAAAAAATATTATTTTTTTAACCCCTAAACATAATAATGTATTTGCTTACAAGCAAATACTTGTCTAACATTTAGAGCAGGCTAAGTCTTGCCTGCGCCTATAATATTATTGTTTGAATTCGCTTACACATGATTATCACATTTATTACCGGTAACAATTTCATCAATTACAGAGACAATGACAGTGTGTTTTTTTTATGTGTAATGTCAATGAAGCAGAAAAATATAGATTGAGAATATACGAGGAAAACTTGTATGTTTTATTTATTATTGTTTTCTCCATAACAAAGAACCTAAAATTATACATGTGGCGACCGTGATAGTTTGAAATTGTATGATTTCTATAAATATGGTGAAGTACTTAGCCGAGCGCACAACTGCGAGACGGATGGAACTACACTTCTCTTTCAACCGCATAGCTCTTTAAACCAAAGAACTTAAACAGTTTTATTGCAGACTATAGATGTCAATATCATTTACAATAATAAGATTACACCAGTTAGGGCGCTTTTAGATTCAGGAGCCCAGAGATCATTTATTTGTAAGGACATAGTTGATAAGCTATGTGTGAAACCCATTGGTACTGAGATCATTCAACATTGTTTGTTTGGGGGCATTGTTTCTAAAAAGGAAACTCATCGAACTTTTTTGGTCAATCTTATTAATAAAGAAGGCACGTATAGATAGGCAGGAGAAGTTTTAGGGCAGAGGTCGATTTGTAATTATTTGCCAAAGTTTAAACATGGTGGTATTTTAGCAGATAAATTACAGAACAGAGGTATTGTCCTAAGCGACTTGAGCAGTACAAATACAGATATAGAATGTTAATCGGGTCAGATGTGTACGGTTCTTTACTAACCGGTAAAGTCATGCCAATTGAGTACAATTTAGTAGCAATAGAAACAAAGCTAGGATGGACGCTACAAGGGCCGGTTTCCGCAGAATCTTGTAATACTATGACGGCCACAAATGTTATTATGAGCTTTCATTGCGCTAGTTTTGACATCACTGACGTGTGGAAATTAGAATCTTCAGGCCCCTATTTCACCACGTCGCCAAGTGTCAGTGACATATGTGGAGTGACAATTGTCAAGCGACAGGTGACATGTGACAATTTTTAAAATTATTTTCTATAGAAATGCTTATAAACATGACAGTCATTTTGTTACAATTGTTTTAATGACAAATAAGTTGTGAAACAAGATTATCTTTTCTCAGTCGACATATTTGTAGATATGTCTGTAAATTTTGACATGAGATAAAAGCTATGTCATATTTGCGTTACAATTGTAAAGTTTCGTGATTAACATACGCGTATTTTCAAAATGGCTCTCCGTGAAAGTAGTAGTGACGATAGTGATAGTAACAGTTCAGTGATTTTGATGACTTTGCATATAGATGATAAAGAAAGAATTAATTATTCTTTTAACCTTTTGGGCGCCACGCCATAAACGCATTCCTGTGTCCTGCACGCCAGAGCATAAAATTAACAAAAATACCTACGAATAATATAGTGCTGCCAAGAGTCGATATATTGGTAACACACGGTGACCTGTTTTTGTTGTTTTTATATGCAATAAATTACTACTTATAATCTGGGATGTTTAATTCAATCTTGTGCCATCTTCCACTCTTTGTATATATGTACTTAGTAAGTACATAAATAAAAACATAGCATTGAAAATAAAATGGTGGTAAACCACAGCACTATTCTCTATAGTGATGTCTTCATTGTCACGACTGGACGACAACGGCGCAGCTGGCCATCATTTATTGCCTCTTCCATAGAGATGTACCCGAGTCGCACGTAATGTATCAATTTCGAATTCGATACCTAGAAAGACATCGATTAACCTTTTCACCGCCCAAGTATACGTATTAATACTCTGTTGTATCTACTTGTGTTACTATGTCATACTATGTGCTTATGTTAAGTAAGTGCAGACGGCAACAGATTTTGTGAAAGGTTAAATCCCTCTCTTTAAATTTCGTGTCGTTTCGTGTTGACAATTGTCGCACCTGTCGACGTGGTGAAATAGGGGCCAGGAATTAGAGATGCATGTGAAGGATTTAAAGATGACGTTTTGCAAGATTTGAAAGATGACGTTTTGCACTCAGAAGCGTGGAAGTTTTTTGAAAGTACTGTACGGATGAATGAAGAAAAGAGGTATGAAGTTAAACTTCCATGGCTAAAGTCTTCGCAATACCTACATTCAAACTATGATAATGCTTTTAAACGTTTGCAATCGACTACGTCTAGGCTAACAAAGCTAGGCATTATAAAAGAGTATGATGAAGTTTTTAAGGAATGGCTTAACTGTGGTATAATTGAATAATTGCACGATTCAGCAAGTATGCTATTATTTACCACATCACGCGGTTGTTAAGGAGTCTGTCTAGTCTGACGACTAAAATTCGTCCAGTTTTTGACGCGTCTTCGAGTAAGAAAGGCGAACAGTCGCTTAATGACCTTCTCAATAAATGCGTTAATTTAATAAAGCTTATAACCACCGATAATTGTTAAATTTAGAAAATAAAAGATAGGTATTGTGGCAGATATCAAAAAGTCTTTTTTACAGATTTCTTTATATCCAGAGGATAGAGATTTATCTTAAGTTTTTATGGTGGCAGAATCCTGAATCTGAGAAAAGCAAAATAATTACATTTAGACATAGAAGGGTTGTTTTCGGTGTAACTAGACTAGTCCATTTTTATTAGCAGCAACGATACGTCATCATTTAAGTAAGTATAAAGGTAATACGGCTGCAATATTAAGGGAATCGTTTTATGTGGATAATCTAGTCACTAGCGAGCAAGACAGACATGAACATTTTTATAGATGAAGCATGTTATAGGGAAGTTTTGATCTAAGATGTTGGGTAACCGGCCCAGATATGGTTGATACTAATGTAAAGTACATTCAGTTTGGATCTGGGATCCTAACTCAGATTAATTATTTTATAAAGTTCCTTCAGTTTTACCTTTTTAATTACTAAGAGATCAATCATGTCCCTTGCTCATAGCATATTTGATCCTACAGAGTTTACGTGTCCAGCGACTCTACTACTAAAAATATTAATTCAGAAGTGCTGGAATTTACAATTAGACTGGGACACAGAACTTTCGAAAGATTTAAAGAAACCAGTAATAGAGTGGATTAACCAATTAGATAAGTTAGAATGTAGGAGTCCAAGACGTTTGCGTACATTATCTTTGAATCAAATCACTAACTCTTTTCATATCTTTTGTGATGCTAGTAAAACGGCATATGCTGGTTGCGTTATTTTACGTTCGGTGCTTGACGGTATTGTTTTTGTACAGTTGATTCTTGCCAAATGTAGGGTGACTTCAGTAAAACCAGCGTTAACTATACCTAGACTAGAATTATTAGCAGCGGTAATGTCTACATGGCTAGCTGCTCAAGCAAAGTCTTGGTTAGATTTAGAATCCTATAATGAATATTATTGGACAGATTCTAGTATTGTGATTGCGTGGTTGACAAAGTCAGGGTTATGTGTATATGTAAATAATAGAGTGAAAGAGATTAGACAAAAAACAAATCAAGAGGACTAGTATCATATACCGGGTAGTATGAATCCCGCAGACCTTCCGTCTCGTAGCTGTAATGGAGACGTATTACTAGGCAGTAAGTGGTGGAATTGTCCAGATTGGCTCTATAAGTCTTCTAGAGAGTGGCCGAAGTCAGACATTGAACCAAATGAGGATGAGGTTAACAAGGAGATTGTAACTGAAAGTTTAATTGTAGGACAACCGGTCTCAGGAAAGCTCGAACGGGATTCGAACACGTGACCTTTGGATTGCCGGTTTTTTTCTAGTAAATATTTTATCCTATATCTATATAGCATTTTAAATGCAAAAAATTTAATAATAAAGATATTAATATGCAATTACGACTTTATCAATTGTTAAATACTTGCAATAGTATTTCTTTCGAATGTGAGGGTAGACTTCACAGTGATGTAATACCGCTGGCTTGCAGCGTATCAACTACTGGGAAAAATTCAACAAGTCTTCTGGGGTCTCGGTAGCTTAGCGGTTATTGCAGTGGACCGGCAATCCAAAGGTCACGGGTTCGAATCCCGTTCGAGCTTTCCTGAGACTGGTTGTTTTTTTCTAGTAAACATTTTATCCCTTATCTATATAGCATTGTCAATGCAAACAATTCAATAATAAAGACTTTAACTATAATCTGTGAGGAATTATTTTCTACAAAAATATATTATTCGAAATTTTCTAAAACGATTAGAGTTGTAGCTTGGTACCTAAGATAGTTATTTTAAATTCGTGATAGGGCTAATAGACGTACAAATGATTTAGAAGTAGAAGAAATTGAACGCAGTAAATTTAAAATACTTAAGTTGATTCAAAAAGAATATTTTGTAGACACAAACGATCTTAAAACGTTAGGTTTGGATATAATTAAAGATGAAAATGATATATTACGAGTGACGACTCGCCAAATGTTTAGAGAAGATTTTGAGGATTTTATAACTCCCATGTTATTGCCGAGTAAACACATTCTAGTTGAACGCTTAGTATCCTATGCACATATTAAGATACTGCATGCTGGTGCTCAAATACTGACAAAACATTTGAGGGAGCGATTTGGTTTATTGATATCAGACGACTAGTTAAGATAACGATCCGTCAGTGTGCTATTTGTAGGCGACATAGTTCACAAGCGTTTACTGTTCCTAAGGCTCCACTTCCAGTCGACCGTACAAGATGCGGTAATGTCTTCGAGGTTTCAGGGGTGGATTTTGCAGGTCCCTTAATTTTAAAGACGGGTGTTAATTGTGCCACGTATAGGAGCAGTGCACCTGAAACTTTGCACCTCATTATCGACAGAAGATTTTTTATGACTTTAAGACGTTTCGTTGCCAGAAGGGGAAATGTATCAGCTATTTGGAGCGATAATAGCACCAATTTTTGTGGAGCAAATAAGATACTAGAGAAGATAGATTGGCAACAGGTCTCTAACAGATTGGCGGTTAAAAGAATAAAATGGCGATTCATGCCTCCTCGCTCGCCGTGGTGGGTGGGAGAGTTTTGGGAGCGGCTGATAAGAATGTTAAAAAATTTAATGAGACGTATTCTGGGCAAGGCCGCGGTCAGTCGGACAAAGTTGGAGACTCTGTTATGTGAATGTGAGTCAATACTTAACTTAAGACCGCTTACTTATCTGTCGCCAGACTCTGATACTATTCAAGCCCTTACACCATCTATGTTTTTACATAATAATGCGCCACCAACAATGCACCATACAAGCGCAGTAGAGCAAATGCTGAACTGCCGCCTAAAATACGTACAGAAGATAAAAGACGATTTTAAAACTAGATTTTGAATTGAATATTTTGGTCTTCTTGTACAACAAAGATATAGAATGGGCATAGATAAAATTAAAATTGGGGGTATGGTGTTGATACAGAGCGAGGCAAAGAGGATTAATTGACCATTGGCAGAAGTTAAAGATTTATTTCCTGGAGTGGACGGAGAAGAGCGCGTAGTTCGGTTGAAGACAGCGCACGGAGAGTTGGTACACCCGCTACAGCGTCTCTTCCCACTAGAGATTCACTCAGCTTCTACGGAGTTGACTCTGCCTGTGCGCACGCGTTGTGGACGTGTTGTCAGTATTCCAGATCGCCTGGACATTTAGTTAATGTATGTGGGAATAAATATATATATAAATTGTTGCGCAAGCGCAAGGGGGCGAGTATGTTATGAAATGTTATGAAAACTTATTTAACCCATTATAGACTAGTGGTACCAAAAAGTTATTGTTGAATTTTTACTTTTCTGGATTGGGAGTGTGTGTATTTTTATGTGTAATGTCAATGAAGCAGAAAAATATAAATTGAGAATATACGAAGAAAACTTATATGTTTTATTTATTATAGTTTTCTCCATAACCTGTAGATCGCCCCATCAATCGCATGTTTTGTCCTTGAGCGCCCACGTGTCATTGTTCCTTAGCGCGGCGTCAACTTTGTTTACATTAAACATAATATAAGAGTATCGCTCTGGTCGCACAGTTTTCAAGTATTGTTTTTTTTTAACTGACGAATGGAACACCAATCTAAAGATAAAGTATATTTGTACATACGTAACATATTGTCCGCGCCGGCCCTCAGCCGTATTTCGAAGATAAGTACGAAAATTAGTTATCTTACTATTAAAATAGGTTAAAACATTCACAATAAACACTCACTAACTAATTAACACACTCACATACAAAACAATAGGTCTTCTAACACACTTTACAACACAGTTAATCTCACAATAACATTGCACTAACCTCAAATAAAATTGCCGTATTAAAATATTTTTTTTCTCTATGTCTCTGTTACTTTTTATTTTGTTCACTTAAGATTAAAGAGGACAAGGGATTCGTTCCGTACGGCCTACACATAAAGACGGCTACACACAACACGTTACACATTTTTCAACAAAGGATTATTGCAACTATTTTTAATTTTTTTGACTGGTGACTTTTGTCACCCAGGGGACTTCTCGATTATTGATTTTGGGGACTTTTGTCACCGAGGGCGCTTTACAGGCAAATAATCTAATATTATACAAACAGCTTTACACCCAGTAGCTACCTTGGTACAGACTATCTGAAGCACGATTCCAAGACCCTGAAAAATTGTTTTTTTTTATTGTAAATAATTTTGTTTCTCTACACTCAAATTTTTACTGAAAATTAAATACTTATTATATTTAAGATAACGACGCGTTAAAAAAACGTTTTATTAACTCCGAGTTTATTAACGCTAATAATCAAATATTACAAATACTTTTTTATTTTTGTACAAAATATTTATTATCTATCGTTGTTTTACAACTTCATTATACTTATGATCCAGCAAATCTAGTGTAACGTTACATCTATTAAAGTTGCGAGCAACATTCAGTAAGTCTTAGAATTTCGCGTGCAAAAAACTATCATAATACAGTATGTACCGTACTAATGATTGATATGTATCAAATAAAATCTCGGACAAGGTTTCGAAGACACCGACCCCGACCGAGAAACATCGCGCCGCCCCGCCGGGGTTAATTCCGGCAATATTGCTAATACTCTGGTATGCTAAATTCAAAGGTAAACCGAACGCCTCTGTCATTGAGTGCATGAACTACTATTTTCTGAGGGATACATAACTAATAATTATTGTTTTCGCTTTGGTTGTTATGTTAAGAATTTGGCCAAACGCGTCCTAGAATTACTAGTTTTGTTATGTTATAACTTAAGTTAGAGCTTAATGTACAGTATATTCTAGAGACCACGGATGTTAATAATTTTGTTGTCTATAGTGGTGACGATGGCCTTGCAGCTGACACTTGACTTTCTAGTGCACACAAATCTCGCTTTTGCTCCTTTGTTGTGCTTGTTATATTTGTGGTCGCCAAACAGCATAACTGGGTTACCGTATCGTGATGTCATCAACATGTATGTTAAATCTAAAATAAGTCAACACCCCATTTTAAGAAATAAGAAATAAAAAATAAGTGAAATAATTAATAAGAACAAAAAAAAATTCAAAGATAAGGCGTAGAAAAAAATACATGAGAATAAAAAACAATTGACTTAATTATATTTTTTTATACAAAATAATGATCATGCTTTACACTTAATAACAACAGCTACATGTGGCAGTGGGAGCCACTAATATTCGTTATTTTGTCAAACATGGTGATGACGATGGCCTTGCAGCCGTAGGACACTTTAGTGCACACCCATCTCGCTCTAGGCCCTTTGTATTGCATGTGCTTGTTATACCTATGTCTGCCCAATTGTAGCACTGGATTCCCATAACGCGAAGTAGTAAACAGGAGCTGGCAAGCTAAAACACATCAGCCATACAAAATAATGCACACACCTTTTCATCAGGCATCGTTTAAAATAAAAACACGTTTTTTTTTCAATTTTTTTTATATATTTTACAACGGATAAGCGCCTTTATCTCACCTGATGGTAAGTGACGATAAGGCCGAAGGTGGTAGCGCGCTTCACCTGGAATCCTCAACCACTGAGAAACTGGCTATCATAACTCTAAACTGTCGGAACACAACAATGCTATAAAACACCGTTGTTATGGCGACATACCTACTTAGATGATATGGCCTATTTTGTGTAACTGCTGAACAAAGGCCTGGCCCCTAACTAAGCCTTCCCCGCATTTCTATCCTTTACGGTGTCTCACCAGCCTACCACAAAAGCATTGAAATCGTCTAAATTTGTCTCTCAACGCTTCCGCGGTCGTCCCCAACCACGCCTCTGGTCCTCAGGCACAACAAGTTAAGGCACTGTTCCGAGCCGAGCTGCCGACAGCGCAGCGGCTGATGCAGTTGGCCGCAGCGGCACGACTGTTTAGTATGTATTTATATCTTTCATCACATATAAAAACTAGATGCACAATAGACGCTCTGAAAACCTCCGCACAAATAGAGGGCCTAGTGACTCTGATGTTTGAACTCGCACTTTGGTAGAGTGCCAGCTAAGTGTCAGCTTGACAAAAAGCTCCTTCGACGTTGCTTTTTCTTTTAAAACACATCAATTGTATATGCCATCGCTGCCATTTTTCCGCTACGATTTAGTATGGGATTGTGTGTCTAATGTTTATAATGTGATCAAAATTTATAAGAAATGGCTTCATAGCGCCGCGACAGCAGCACATGCAACCGGCGGCGGCGGCACTTGTAGTTGCACAGGAACGGCGCCGGCGGCGACTGCCGACCACTAGCACTGAGATCCTAGACAACTGGCAAACGCTCACCTCCTGTCTATTCGTAATTCATCGTATAACGCGCGTGTGCTTCTTTATTTTTCCCTAGCAATTGACGCAGAACACAGCAATGTACGACGAATTACGAATAGACATGGGGTGAGCGTTTGCCAGTTGTCTAGGGGGGCAGTCCAGCGCCCGCCAAACGATGAGGACGTACAGGTCCTTACATGAAAAATGTGTTTCTCGAATTTCCGGCCGCACGATGCAACTGCAAGTGCCGTGACTGTGCGAAATAGTACTATTATAAAGTGTGCCCGGTGTGCCCATTTCTCGGGTAGATATATGCGGTTGACACGGCCCGCTCAGTCCTTATCTGAGCATGGCTCGTTTGCTCCCTAAGTCAGAATTTCCCGTCAAGTTACGTAATTAATAATAAAAGCTTAAAGTTATATAATCTTTATTTATTTCTAGATAAAAAATTAATGAATAAATTTACACAATGACAATCATCCCAACAAACAAATTGGTCATATAAAAGAGTCTTATGCGACTTTCGGTTATACAAGGTGTTAAAAATATCCCGTAAAAAATATTATAAATAATCAAAGCCAAAAATATTGTCAACCCTAGTAAGCTGTCATGTCAGGGAACCGGAGTTAGCGTAGATTATTTAACAGACAGGCCTGCCTACCATTTTTACCACCTACTAATTTTAATAATTGTCAACTCTAATGGTTTTTCTGTTTTTCATCCACAAAGGTTCAATACAATGATGTCATTACTATTATTACTTTGCGCCGTTCCTGTAAATTTGACGTTTATAACGAAAAAATAAGTGTTGTTATTTTAGGTTTTTTCGTTTAAGTTAGATCTTTTAAAATCTTTTTTTTTTATATAGTATAAGGAGGCAAACGAGCAAGCGGGTCACCTGATGGAAAGTAATCACTGCCGCCTATGGACACCCGCAAAACCAAAGGAATCGCAGGCGCGTTGCTGCCTTTAAGGAAGGAATAGGCTCGTTTCTTGAAGATCCCTAAGTCGTAACGGTCCGGAAATATCGCCGCTGAGAGCTGGTTCCACAACACTGTAGTTCGAGGCAAGAAATTTCTTGAAAAACGCACAGTAGTAGACCGCCATCCATCAGGGTGATGTGGATGGAATGACAGTCGATTGCGTGTAGTGCGGCGAAGGAAATCAGCGGCAGGGATCAAGCCGAACAATTCCTCAGAACACTCCCCATGATATATACGGTACAATATATAGAGAGACGCAACGTCTCTCCGAAGAGCCAGTGGATCGAGCCGACCTGAAATAACTGTCGAAAATTCGAGCAGCTCTGCGTTGAATGCAGTCAAATGGAAGGATAAGACTTTAATTTAATTTAATGCAAATGGAAGGAATTGGTATTGGGGTGCTCCAACCCAGAGATGGGAGCAGTATTCCATATGCGGCCTGACCTGTGCTTTATATAGTTGTAAGCGGTGGGTCGGCGTTAAATACTGACCCGCTCTATTAAGCACACCCAGCTTTTTCGAAGCTAATTTAGCTTTACCTTCCAAATGACCACGAAACTGAACGTCACTCGAAATATCGACGCCAAGGATTCCAATAGTCGGATTGGTATCAAGGGGAGCTCCCTCAAAGTTCAGAGGTACGACGAAGGGATGTTTTTTCGCGATAAATGCGCAAACTTGTGTTTTGGAGGGGTTAAAGTGGACTAGGTTATATCGGCCCCAATCCGAGACATGACTTAACATGTTCTCGGTGTCAGTCACAAGTTTATTCCGGCTCTCGATGACGCTTTCCAGAGAAATATTAGCTCGCCCGGTGTAGAGCGTATCCCCAGTACTGTCGTCTGCATAGCAATGAATGCTGTTGTTATGCAGCATGTCATTGATATGCAGAAGAAACAGAGTAGGGGACAACACACACCCCTGCGGGACTCCAGCATTCACGGGCTTCATGTCGGAGCACGAACCGTCGACTGCGACTCTGACGCTACGCCCAGTAAGAAAGCTGGCAACCCATGAACACAATTTCTCAGGAAGCCCGTATGATGGAAGTTTAGAAAGAAAAGCCCTGTGCCATACTCTGTCAAAAGCTTTCGCTACATCCAAGCTAACTGCCAGTGCCTCCCCTTTACTCTTGACTGCCTCCGCCCATCGGTGAGTAAGATACACTAAAAGATCACCAGCCGAACGACCGCGACGAAAACCATACTGACGATCACTTAGTAGCTGGTTCTCTTCTATGTACCTTAAGAGCTGGCCGTTTGTAATGGACTCCATTACTTTGGAGAGTAAAGAGGTAATAGCTATTGGCCTTCCAAAAGTCGACTTGTAATAACTATCGAATCGAATTTTGTTAGTGTCTTTTTAATGTTTCACGAATTAGGTAAAAATGTACATAAAGATTCTGCGTAGTTTATTTACTTTTTAATGTTACTGAAATAGCACATCAATAAAAAAAATAATGGTTTTATTTTTTTTGGCGATAAGTCAGTACTATACAGTGATAGTACGATTCTCATATATTGTAAATATACTTGTTATAAGGCACCATTTAACCCCCCTTTCGGCTTTATGGGTTTTTTTGTAACACCATGTATAACTGTTGAATACGTCATGTTATTAAACAACTACAACGTTGTGTAACCGTTATTCCTACAACGATTTAGTCCTAAAACTAAAACGTCTACTAAATAAGTGGAGTTAACGTTTTCACGACTATCTTATACAACGTCGTATAGGTTAAGTAAACGTTTTTACTACTGTATTATACAACATTGTTTAATACAGGTTAGGTGGATGTTTTTACGACTGATTCATACAGCGTCGTATAGTGGTGCCTGTGTATAGGTTAGGTAGACATTTTTGCGACTGATTCATATAGCGTCGTATAGTGGTGCCAGTGTATAGGTTAGGCAGGCGTTTTTACGACTGATTCATACAACGTCGTATAGTGGTGCCTGTGTATAGGTTACGTCGACGATTTTACTAATGATTCATACAACGTCTCATATTATCACACGGGATTCTAAAATAATTTATCATGGCCGACCATCTTGGTGTCAAGAAACCGAATTATTATTATTACTTTTTATTATAACACGTCATAGTGGCTACATCCTTCCTGATGGTAAGCAGCCGATGCAGTCCAAAATAGGCTAAACTTAGTGTAAGCAAGGTACATTTCGAGGCCCTCTTATGGTGCAAGAAGAAGGGAATATAAAATAAAAAATCCAGTTTTACCATTGAAAAGGTTATCAGATGCAAATCGCCTGAGACGTATTTTTGGCCATAGCGTAGCGCGATTTTAGGAGGATCGAGATGGGAATAGTACCAAGAGTTGAGGAATTATCGAGACACGTGTGAGCGTTTGAAATTTAAAGATCAGCTGGTAACTTTATCTTGAATTTTGAAAAATGTAAAAAAGTCGGGTTTTTTGAGGAGGTATTTGTTTACTAAATTGTAGATTAATGTTTAATATTTTAGCGTTTTATCAACGCTGAAATATACTTAAGTAAAATTTTAAACACTGAAAGAAGACTACAGCCTCAGGCGGGAATCGAACCACGCACCTTCCGCATTCCGGGCGGCTGCCTTAACCACTTGGCTACCGAGGTCTGGCTTTCAACCGTCGAAATTTGTCAGTGCTTGATGCTTATATTTTTTAGTCAACATTGCTTCATCAAATCTAAGAAGTTTTCAGCTCTGAGATCCGAAAGAAATATTTTTACAAATATTTAAACATTCGGTTAAGATGAAGCTGCGTTTATAGATTAATGTTTTATATTTTAGCGTTTTATTAACGCTTAAATATACTTAAGAAAAAAAATTTTTTTAAACACTGAAAAGGACGACAACCTCAGGCGGGAATCGAACCACGCACCTTCCGCATTCCGAGCGGCTGCCTTAACCACTTGGCTACCGAGGTCTGGCTTTCAACCGTCGAAATTTGCTTGATGCTTATGTTTTTTAGTCAACATTGCTTTCTTTCCGAAAATATTTCTTTCGGATCTCAGAAGTGAAAACTTCTTAGATTTGATGAGGCAATGTTGACTAAAAAACATAAGCATCAAGCACTGACAAGTTTCGACGGTTGAAAGCCAGATCTCGGTAGCCAAGTGGTTAAGGCAGCCGCCCGGAATGCGGAAGGTGCGTGGTTCGATTCCCGCCTGAGATTGTCGTCTTTTTTTCAGTGTTTAAAATTTTAATTTTACTTAAAAATTTTTACTAAATTGTAAATATATCGGAAAAAACCAAATTGAATGAAAGATGAAAAAAGGGGTCCTTAGGTATTAGTTTAGCTACAAAATGGCAAAACAATTGAAAAAGGTTAATAATTGGTCCCATTAGATTTGGAATTGTAGAAAAACAGGTATTTCCGCTTAAAAAGTGATGTAGCTTCGATTATCGACCGATCGTCATGGTAATGGTGTTAAAAGATGCAGGCGAGAAGTGCATTGGAGTGGGAATTTCGAAAATCTAAGTGAAATTCACTTAGGTTGTAAAGAAAAAGAAAATGTTATTTTCTGTGTTGTGCAGTGTTATACATTCGTATGTTTAAAATTCGACTTGTAAGTAATGTAATTGTGTATTTTTAGGGAAGTACTTAAATCTTAATAAAAATTTCTTAATATGAATAATAACGAGTTGAAACTTGTAATATGTTATTCAAAATAAAATAAAATAAAAATTCGTAAATTTTTGTATTTATTAGTCATGCGGGGACTGCGAAATCTGCGTTTTTTTTATTCATTAAGAAACAAACCTATTTTTTAAATATTATTTATTTTAAAGAAACATGAAGCGAGACTGCGTCTGCATGCAATAGGTACTTTGATTGACTTTCTAATTACGGGAAGCGGTTTATTCGCAAATTGTCAAGTTTTCAGAATTTCTAGTTCTTAAGGTTTAATAATAATTAAAGTCAACTAAATTAATTAGGCATATTTTCTACCTATTAATTAGTTGACTTATTAAACCTAAAGAACTAGAAATTCTGAAAACTTGACTATTTGCGAATTTGACAATTTGCGAATAAACCGGGGAAGCCACGAGCTATGATGCCACGTCTCTGACCGCAGGGACTCCCCGCGATAGCAGCTTAACGCCAACTAAACATTTTGATAGACTAAAATGTAAACGAATGATCAGACAAAACAGAGATAAGATTTTGTAATTAATTAATTTTATAACATAATACATATACGAGTAAGTAGATAGTTTATCAGAAAGATCGATTATTTCATTCAAGTAACAAAGTTCTCCTGTAGTGCACAGTTTACAGGCTTACAGCACTAGTACCTCTCTTTTAGTGGTTCCAGGTTTTACTACCAAGCTTATAACAGGTTACACGGAGTTCGTTTGGGTTTATAGTACAACTGTTCTTATAAGTTGACTTATAGTCGTGTATAGAACGAAATTATAGGCGCAGTAAAGGCTAAGATGGTCTATAAAAGTATTGCATAGGTGTAAATACACTTGAGAAAACTTGAATCAGTAAGATACACTTATAATCACCTACAAAAAGTAATTATAAATTCGCTATAAGTGTAATACGCCAGTAATAGTAATTTATAGACTTAGAACCATTTGCACTTGTTACTTGACCTTTAGGGGTGTATAAGTCAACTTTATGTGACAATTTTAAGTGAATTAGTTCTACAGTGGTGTCGTCTAAGAGTAAGTGTACTTGGTACTATTGTGGACTCTCGAACGCTGTTATAGTTTTAATTTCTATATAAGGGTTTCTTGTAAAACTATTAGTGTCCAAAGATATCTCCGTGAAGTCCATATAGGAAGACAATTGTTTTTAATATTTATCGCAGATTCACGGCCATTTTGACTTCTTTTGAGTCATTGGGTTTTTATTAAATTATTACAAAAATGGATATAAACAAATGGAAATATGGCCATGATATTTCGATCAAAGTCACAACTAAACATAAAAATAATAAACTCTTAGTTATTAAAATTAAGCATAAGACATTTGTATGCGGAACCCTATTTCGTCACAATATGGAGCGACAATGCTGTTAGGACCAATATTATTTTTAAACACAACTTAGTAAATACGCCGTGTTCAAAAGGCGAACAAAAATTGAGATGTAAAACGCAATATACTTCACCGAAAATACTTACGCGTTTGCCGTGCAAACATGTATGCACGTATAATGTTACGTGCGAAATACTTGTTAAAACATTTTATTTAAATAAGATGAATAACCTTTTATTTTTTTTATATTTTTTTTTTTACCGCACAACATAACAACAATTCACAAATGTTTGAAGTAGCTAGTAATGTAAGTGCAGAGTACGTTACACGCCTGCCTGGTCCTATTAGATGCTCATAGTTAACTTCGCGGGAGCAGATAGTTCTGCGTAGTCCAACTATAAGTGTATTATTGGTCTAAGTAGTGCTCGCCAAGTCTACTACGAGTGTTTTATTAGCAAATTTACGCGTATAAAATGGGCCCTTTTCCGTGGTTATAAACTTTTACTAGCCTGTTATAGACCTGGCTCCGGAACCACTAAAAGACCACATTTTGTTACTTGGATATTCATTTCGTGTGCGGAAGAGAGGAATATAGTTAAGTTGACAACTAATTCTAATGTATTTATTATAAGAAAACTGGCGTGGCGTGTACTTTTGGATTTTCCATACTTTTTCAAATTTATTTTCGACTGTAAGGCAGACGCGAGGCCATTTGCACCGCGAGGCCGTGGGCGGCGGCCCACACCGCCCACGCCTTAAGCCGCCTCTGCCCGGAACTATAGGACCTGGGAAATACGCGCCGGCAGAGAATTCCAAAACCGAATGGAGGAACGACTTGCCAAATTTTTTGGTACGAGTGCTGATAATCTGCACAGTATGATGGTTATGATTATGCGACCTTTTCATTCTATATTTGATGTATAGAAGTCGTTTCTTAACTTAGACATGATTTCTATTTCAGTATCTAAACCAATTTTAAACAATAGTCGACAATAACTCAATTTCAAGAAAGCGTAAAAAATTTTACAACGACACACCTATATTTCACAATAAAACTAAATGTCCCTTAAGAACTAGGTGCACTGCACTCATTTATTTTCCTTACACTTTCTTCGTGAACATTGTTTAAGTAAATGTCAAACTAGTTATGTAAATTATAACTTATTTAGGTACCGTTTAAATTTTCTTTTTGATAACACTTTTCCAGCAAACATCACAGGAACAAATGAATGGAATGAACTGAATGTGTAGAATAAAAGTCGATGTTAAACACTTAACCGACGTTTCAGTCATCTTTTAATGTCTATGCAATTGTTACAGGACTTCAGTGGTTCGGTAACAGTCGGTCGAAAACTTTTATATTAAAAACATTTAAAAGTTCTTGATTGACTTTTATTTAACTTATAAATAACAATAATGTCGTTTAATTTGGGCCTATTTCGCGTTGTATAAACGTCTACGACTACGTATATACGACCCACTTTGTAGAAATGATGTATTAGAACCAACAGGAAATTTAGAACGTTTACTCAACTAATAAGCAACGATAATTTCTTACTTAGGATGTACTTAACTACTCTTCAAATTTGAAATTTTATAGGTATCGCATTAAGCTGCTTTCTTTCCGATCTATTATTTGTGGTTATGATTGTTATTGTGTCTCACGATTTCATTGTTTATTGTAAACACCGTCGCTTTGCAGCCCGTTTTGATACGCGTGCACACCCATCTCAATTTTAGCCCTTTGTATAGCACGTGCTTGTTATACCTTCGTCTGCCCATTTGTAGCACTGGATTCCCAAAACGCGATGTAGTAAATATGGGATGGCAAGCTGAAACACATAAACCATACAAAATAATGCACACACCTTCTCAACTGGCATCGTTTAAAATTCTGCAATTGCCGACAGCACGTACAGCGGCTCATGCAGTTGGTCGCAGCTGCACGGCTTTTTGTAGGACTGTATGTGTTTATAAAAAAATGGTTTCAGAGCGCCGTGGCAGCAGCACATGCATAGTAAAAGTTTAAAGTTATTTAAGTACTTAATCTTCATTTATTTCTAAGTAAAAATGAATAAATATAAACTTTTAAAGGCATTATTACTTTTTAAAGTCTGATATTCTACTGTTCTGAGGTTTTATAAGTACCTATCCATAAAGCTGTTTTCCCTAAGACTATTTATGGTTATGGTTATTATTGTGCCTATATATTTGGTTATCTATTGTAAACACTGTCGCTTTGCAGCCTAAGCTTTTACGCGTACACACCCATCTCGCCCTTCTGATTTCCTTATATTGTGATGACTTGTTGTATTTCCTCTGTCCGATTTGTAATACAGGTTTTCCATATTTTGATTCCGTTAAAATAATTTCGTTACCTAAAACAATATTAAAGAATAATTAATATAATTAAATTAACAGATAAATATGTCAGGTTATTATAAATAACAAAAAAAACACCTTTTTATTGTTTATTCTACAACCTATTTATCCATATTATTTATGTTATCTATATCTCAGAGGTGAAAACTTCTAAGATTTGATGAAGCAATGTTGACTAAAAACCTAAGCATCAACTGACAAATTTCGACGGTTGAAAGCCAGACCTCGGTAGCCAAGCCCGGAATGCGGAAGGTGCGTGGTTCGATTCCCGCCTGAAGTTGTCGTCTTTTTTCAATGTTTAAAATTTTACTTAAGTATATTTAGGGGTTAATAATACGCTAAAATATAAAACATTAATCTATAAACGCAGCTTCATCTTAACCGAATGTTCAAATATTTGTAAAAATATTTCTTTCGGATCTCAGAGGTGAAAACTTCTAAGATTTGATGAAGCAATGTTGACTAAAAACCTAAGCATCAAGCACTGACAAATTTCGACGATTGAAAGCCAGACCTCGGTAGCCAAGTGGTTAAGGCAGCCGCCCGGAATGCGGAAGGTGCGTGGTTCGATTCCCGCCTGAGGTTGTCGTCTTTTTTCAGTGTTTAAAATTTTACTTAAGTATATTTAAGCGTTAATAAAACGCTAAAATATAAAACATTAATCTATAAACGCAGCTTCATCTTAACCGAATGTTCAAATATTTGTAAAAATATTTTTTTCGGATCTCAGAGGTGAAAACTTCTAAGATTTGATGAAGAAATGTTGACTAAAAACCTAAGCATCAAGCACTGACAAATTTCGACGGTTGAAAGCCAGACCTCGGTAGGCAAGTGATTAAGGCAGCCCGGAATGCGGAAGGTGCGTGGTTCGATTCCCGCCTGAGGTTGTCGTCTTTTTTCAGTGTTTAAAATGTAACCTTTATAATAAAAAAAAATTCTTTCTTTTTTAAAACTAATACCTATTTTGTATAATCGTATTGTAAGCTTCGACCACACATTAAAACTAGATACAAAATCCCATAATAAAGCGTAGCGGAAAAGTGGCCGCGCCAACATTACGTGTGTGACGTAGGTACTTACCTATAAGTGGTTTAGAAGAAAAAGCCATTTCCTAAGGAACTCTTGTCATGTTGACCTCATCATCATCATCATCATCATCATCATCAGCCTATAAACGTCCCACTGGGCACAGGCCTCCCACGTGAAATAGCAAGTGGGGATATTGGGCCATAACCCACCACGGTGGCCCGATGCGGGTTGGTGGGTTTTAACGACTACCATCTTACGAGAACAACCGGGACCAACGACTCAACGTGCCTTCCGAAGCACGGAGGAGCTCGAGATGTTTATAATGGTCACCCATCAGGTGACCCGGCATTGCGAAAGTTGCTTAGCGGGCAAGATTGCAAGCCGAACGTGCTAGTCGCTGTGCCATCGAGTTCCACCATTTTGACTTATGTTGACAAATATGTACCTAAACAATTCACATTCTTAGTCGAATATAGGCTGATCTCAAAATTGTGATTTAAGAAATATCTAATTTAATAACAGAGTTCACAGCTTACTATAAGAAAATTTCAAGTTAGGTCCAGAATGCGATCACTAGATACGCTTTATGCGTACATGGTTGATTGCAAGTCTGGCAAGTTGCGAATTTGGAATATCGTCATTAGCGTGCACGGTAACTTGCGTTTCTGGTACTATGCATTAAAAGGGCTTTTTGTGGGGCCGTGTTAAAAGCGTTGATTATGTGATCGAATATTAATAGTGTCCTTTCTGACACTATACGCCAATGATGTTACAATTATTATAATATCATTGCTATACGCATATTCATAACTTAAACAATAATTTTATTATGTTAGTATTATCATTGAATGATTTAATGTAGGTATGAGACATTACTAAAAGCAAACCAAAAAGACAAGAGACGTATGGAAAAACGTTTATATAAAAGAGGCACTTTTCATGAGTATTTTCCTGAATCAGGCAGATAACATATCTAATCGTGATTGTGGGTATCGTTCATCTTAATGATTTCGTTGCCAAAGGTGCAGATGTTAGCCTTGCACCCGGAGCTTTGTCTAGTGGAGGCCCACCTGATCTTGCCGCCATCATCTTTGCACTTGTGGTATCTGTTGTACATATGGCGGCCAACCTTTATCTTAGGCTTCCCAAACCTTGAAGTTGTGTGAATTATATCTGGGAACGGATACAAGAACTTTCTTAAACTGTTTTTGTTTGATAACCACATATTATTGATAATTTGCTTTGCAAGCTACGATATTATAATATTTGGCACCGATTAAATTTTAAATGTTACGTTCGCGTAGAAAATAACCTGATTTCAAAAACAATACGTAAGTTTGTTTTATCGCCATCAATCAAGAAAAATTGTATAAAATACAATTTTATTGACTTGTACAGAATCTACTTGTAAAAAGTATTACAATTATTATTTAATTGTAATACCGCAATATAACAAAATACTGCACAGATACACTCGTATTATATTGTAATACTGTATTTGAAATAGACATTTGAGTTTTATTAAACAATTACAATAATAATAAGTTATCGCCCGACCCGAAGGCGAGGGCTTAGAGACTGCACATACATGCAACAGCATAGAGCGGCGATGGGCTCATCAAAATAATACTAGGTATGGGTAGTGCCAAACTTCTAGCTCGCTCTGAAGTTGCGATGCGCAGGTGTACAATTAGCAACATTATAATTAGAGCGTTATAATATTTATAACACATTTGCTCGTAAAGTGGCTCTTATTACACCGATTTTAGCATCGTAATGTAGCTTATTACACACTAGTGCGGTAATGTAAAATTAGTAATAATTTGCATTTATGGACAACACAGACCACGCCCACACAGTCCACGCTTCAGCAAGAAACAACTGCACAGTCTGCACACGTGCTTAGATGGTGAGCCTTTAGCCCGTTAGTCGCTTTTACGACACCCAAGAAAAGAGAGGGGTTGGTACCTATTATTATTTTGAAGAGCCAATCACCGCTCTATGCTGTTAGATGTATGTGCAGTCTTTAGTCCGTTAGTCGCCTTTTATGACACCGAAGGGAAGGAAGGGGTTGGCAGTATTATTTTGATGAGCCCATTGCTGTTCTATGCTGTTGAATGAATGTGCAGACTTTAGTCCGTTAGTCGCCTTTTACGACACCGAAGGAAAGAGAGGGGTTGGTAGTATTATTTTGATGAGCCTATCGCCGCTTTATGCTGTTGGATGTATGTGCACAGTCTTTAGTCCGTTAGTCGCCTTTTACGACACCCACGGGAAGAAAGGGGTTGGTAGTATTATTTTTATGAGCCCATCGCCGCTCTATGCTGTAGGATGTATGTGCAGTCGTTAGTCCGTTAGTCGCCATTTACGACACCCAAGGGGTTTGATGGAAAGACTTCCTACCTTTCACATACCTATATTTTGTCGATTCAAACAGCGGCTTCTTGTTCAATAATTACTTTAAAAGTTTAAAAATAAATATGTCTAGTTTTAGTAATGAAGAACTAAACTTCAGTCTACACCACCGGAAAGAATAAGTGAAGCGCAAAATGTTATATGCTGTAGGATGTATGTGCAGTCGTTAGTCCGTTAGTCGCCATTTACGACACCCAAGGGGTTTGATGGAAAGACTTCCTACCTTTCACATACCTATATTTTGTCGATTCAAACAGCGGCTTCTTGTTCAATAATTACTTTAAAAGTTTAAAAATAAATATGTCTAGTTTTAGTAATGAAGAACTAAACTTCAGTCTACACCACCGGAAAGAATAAGTGAAGCGCAAAATGTTATTGACAGCCTATTACCATCTAAGTCCAAAGAAAAATATGTTGGCTTACTAAAAATTATGCAGTCATTTTCAGAAAATGTGTTTTCCTCGCAAATATGTTATAAAACGTCGTATGACATACGTGCGCTTTGATAATTACAGCCTCTGCTTTCTTGTAGCCCTCGCCTACGGCTCGGGCAAGCAATATCGCCTCTGCTGTAATTTTCAACTTACCACACTAATATCATAATGTACTATTATACAATAACACATCCAGATAATTCATAAATTAGGCGTTTTATTTATTTTTTAATATCCAAAATTAACCAGGATAAATTAATAACATCAATTAAATTATAAGCATGTCATATTTAAAAAAAAAATAACATTTTAAGAAGCTGTGGAAGCTGCGTGTTTCCTTATCGGGAGTACGGAAAACTGTCCAAAAATCCGACTTATGCTTCTGCATTAATTCTGCGCACTGTCCATAGTCCATACTGAATCCAGTAGCAGACAAAATTTTTTTACCTCCTCACTGAAACTGTCCTACCCGTAGTACATAGAAAACAAATAAATCTAGGAAGTCGCGTACCGATTTTAAAGTGACATCTAGTGGTTCCTGTTTATTCTGCAAAAAGCTATTTGACAGTCCGGTCAAAGATTAGTTTTGCCAAAATGGCTTCAGACTCTAGACGTGTCAACCAACGTTCGAGACATGGTAAGTTAAATCATTTTAAATCATACAAATATTGCGACAGTACCCATTAAAAGATATCCTCATTGTATTTTTTAAATGTAAGTTTAGTATGAAATAACCTTATTTTCAAGAATTTTACATGAATTTTAGTATTTATTGCTAGTTAAAGTTTTATGTCCTGTATACAGAAATCATGCAGAGTACTGATATAATTTTAACTCTTGCAGTGAATGACTTTCTTGTTTATTAATTGTTGTAGCCGTTGCTGAGATGGATATCCTAGATTTTTTTAACAAATCCGATGCTCAGCTAAGCGAAGATGAAGACAGCCAAGTTCCTGCACATGAAGAACCACCAGAAACCACCAAAGGACCATCAAAGATCTGGTTCAAGTAATTCATAGACTGATCCAGAATCTAAGCCTGCCGCCACTTGCCAGTCCTGCTATATCCAGTACTTCATTAGTGCCCCGACTAACTGGCAGAGGCTTGCGGCGACGAAGAAGCTCTCGTGGTCTTCGTAGATTAGCACGGTCTGGTCGGAGGCCACTACCGGCGTCAAGAACTCAACCTAATGTTGTACCTAGTTGAGATTCGTAAGATTACAGTTGAGACTGATTTTAGAGTCAATTTGGTAATAGTTATTTAAAAAAACACGACTGTTTGTTTTGTAAGTATATGTTACTTGTTGATTGTATAATAAGTCAATTTTCAATAAAAACTTTGATTTTTCTTATGTTTTGTTGATTTATTTTAATGCCATTTCATTTCTATTACACTACAGTTGACTGTAAATGTCTTACGTACAGGACATAGAACTATGCAGAATACATTACTAGTCTCCATCTGTTCTAATGGCAGGACATATAGAAAACTCCTTTTTTTTAAAGCTAGATTTTTTTCAGCATTTTTTTAGTTAGAAAGTAACCCCCAAAGATCTCAGATTATAAATTTCATTTGAATCTGAGAAAAAAAGTAGTCCCTGTATTGAGGAGGTTAAGGTAAATTTGTATACCTACCTTTGTCAGCTTCTTTCTTCATAAACTCCGATACGTTATAAATATTTTGTCTAGGTTGGCGACGTAAAACTGTATTACGTCTAGGCATTTTAAAAGCCCTTTAAAATAAAAACACAATAACAGTAACAAAAAACATAAACGTAACAGTAACGTAAAACAGTAACGCAACAACAAACATATATTCACATGATTTTGTTTTTAGTTTTTAGTGTTTCTCTTTGATTTATTAATTAGAGGATACATTTAACATGAATAGACATAAATAATGAAATTTGCATAATGTACTAAGTGTTAAAAACTGAAAATTCTCAAACAAAATGTGACACAGCAGTGTAATAGGACTATTTTAATAAATTAATTGTGAAAAATGTTTTGTAAACAAGTATTTATCCATGAAATGAGTGTGGACAGATACCTAGTAATAGCAGGGAGGGTGTCACTCCGTAGTGTAAGTACGTTCGGCCGGCGCGCCTCCTGGGCAGGCGTATTGCAGTAGGTTGCCGCTCGGTGTTCTTTAGTGGATATTATTTACTTAATAAAGAAAAGAAAAATACGACTTGTTAACCCCCGCCACCCCGCGCACGCTCGAGTCGCCACGATCGAGTGCGCTCGCGCCGCGCGCGCCTTTGAAGTACAGACTTACGACTTTACGAGCCCATTACTTTCACACGGGCGGCGGGCGGCCGACGGCAGCGCATAGGCGCGAGCTGGCGCAGCGCGACTTGTGATATCTCGCGCCGGCCGTGAGAAGCAAGCTTTATAATGATAATTAGATCCAAAGTTAACTAATTTAGCTACATTTATTCTTATAATTTTCATACACCACCACTATAGTTGTAAAAGAGCGGATTGTAAGCCGGTAGTTACCGTAGCCAGCGGTTAAAAACGAAGCTGCTTGTTACCGGGTAGATACCCGACTTGAGCGTCGAAAATAAAAACCATTTTTATTACATTTTTAATTGTTAAACTCTTTTATTATACAGTAGCACTTATTATGTTATGATATTTTGTGTTTTTTTTTTAATTAACATGGAAGACACCGTTTATACTTACTAATTTACATAATTCAGAGACGAACAGGAAATTGAAAGTTTGTGTTGTGTTGAAGGTTTGTGTTTAGGTGGTTTTATAGATGGCTTGTTTGGCCTATTATCATTTCTAGCGATAACTAGCGGCTGGAAACGGCTGCTTACATTTCATTGATATATTCACATGATAAACGAATAGCTATTAAAACCTTATATAAAATTTTAATTTATAAATAAACAAACATAAATTATCTTATCCTAATTAACTTAATTCTAAATGTTATTTTGAACTAAATTACTTATCTAATAACTACAAAGAAATAAAGCCTTAATAGTTTTAATAACTGCAAAACGAACTTATTTATATTCCCTAAGGTTTAATCGTTGCGCGCACGTTACCCTGAAATGCCTTTTGTATTTTTAATATCCGATTTGATGTAGGTAAGTTTAAAATAACTTGCGCGGGAGCAGCGGAGCTCACACGCCGGCGCGGCGGTGTAAGCCGTATATGCCTGAGAGCTAGCGATACGACACAGACGTTGCTTTTGTCGTCGCTAGAAAATTAATTTAAATCAGTTTTTCTATGACTATATACTTACGTTGATCGGTCACGTATTTGACCAAATCAATTATATAGTATCAATCCTTATCGTCATCCTACGATCATAGTGCTACATATATTCCCCGTTAAGGTAAGTGTTGAACAGTTTTTAAAATTAAAGTATTTAGTAGTAAGTGTTTGTTGTACTGTTATAAGAGACTTGCTTTTGCGTATCCCACATTATAAAAAAAAACTTGCATTTTTTGTTGTGAATGTTAGGGCAAACCTTGCACAATTTATTATTATCAACAAAATCTAACTTTTAATTGATACTACTACTAATACGTCAACACGCGCCCGTTGATTCATGTGTCACCCGAGACTACCCCAAAGCGCTGACTACTAGTCATTTTCTGACCGGGAGCTCATCAGGACGCTCGTTTCCTCATGAAGATCTGTCGGACGTGGCTCTGGTGGGTTCAGTTGGCGAAAGGCTCTACGACTGGCAAATCATTTTTGGAGCCGCTGGGTCACGGAATATCTGCACACTTTGACTCCACGTCGCGTGCCGGGAACAGAAGTCGCGGTCAGGGTTGGGGACAAGGTCCTCATCGGTGATGGAGATCTGCCGAGGGGTACCTGGCCTCGAGGCGAGATTGCGGCTCTTTTCCAGGGTCGGGACGGCGTAGAGAGAGTGGTAGATGTTCGTACCCAACGGGGGGTATTATTGCGGCGTCCATTAAGGAAGTAAGTTCTCTATTTAAAATGAGGAGCATGGCCACGACGTAGATACTTTTTATACGAATTTATGGTTTTTATGAATAATATTTTTATATCGATATGGCTTTTTTTTTGATATGTCAATTGAATATTACTCATTGCCAACGTATATGTGCGGGGGCTGGTCAGCGTGCTATCACTGTCTCTCACCTAAGGTGGTACAAGTGAATGCAATGACTCTTACAACAAGCGATGCGTTCCGGGTACGAGGTATGGTGCTATCACTATCTCTCACATAAGGTTAAAGAGAGAGTGTTGCATCTTGCGATAAATAACACAGCAAACAATTACCCAAACGATATTGTATTGGCGATTACAGGAATCCGTTCAAACATTTTTCACTCAAACATTATAGTAATGGCAGCTTACACTAAAAGATTTGGTCTGAAAGTTTGGTAATATACCAGTGCATCATTGTTCATGTAAAATTTTCATTGAATATAAACTTAAAGATCTTTACAAAATGTCTAAATCTAAAAGTATCAAGCGCAATGTCCTAAAAAAAACCTACAATAATGTATTAGGGTCTCTGCATAGCGAATCTGCGATAAAACATTTTTTTAGCCTTAGCTCGAAATACAGTGCGCGCGGATAGCATTACTAAGCGTGAAAAGCTTTGTTTATAATTACAAATCAAAGATTTAAACATGTAACGGTGATTTTCGAAATTGTTTCTTTTATTTAAATGGCGTGAGAAGCTGGACGCATATCAGCCAGATTGGACCACTGTGGCGGTGGACAAAAAAAATGGAAAGAAGGAGGCAAGGCCTTTGCCCTGCAGTGGGTCAGAATGGGCTGACAATAATAATAATAATAATAATATCAAGTAGCCAGAATAATTCACCAGCAACTTGCTCTTCGATATGGCCTTGTTGAATTAGAGGTGCCGTACTATAAGTACGCACCTGCACCAGTTCTCGAAAATGGTCATGCAACGCTATACTGGGATCGCTCTATCATCACGGATAGGACTATTGTCGCTAATAAGCCTGATATCGTGGTGATCGACCGATCTCAGCGCCGAGCAATATTGGATGATATCACCATACCTCATGACGAGAACCTCGTGAAAGCCGAGAAGGACAAGCTCAGTAAGTACCTTGACATGGCTCACGAGGTTGCCGCCATGTGGCATGTGGATTCAACCATTATTGTACCGATAGTCGTTTCGGCACACGGCCTTAAAGCTAAGAGCCTCGATCAACATCTAGAGAGGCTCTCGCTAAAAGGTTGGGTCAAGGGTCAGATACAGAAGGCAGTACTCCTTGACACGGCACGTATTGTCAGGAGGTTCCTCACTCTGCAGCTCTAACCACCGATAGCTTGGGTCTATCCCCGCTGCCGGTGGTAACCTAGGTTAAGTTTTATAATATTTTATATTTTAAATATGTTTTTATATAAAATATTGTGAAAAAAATTTCTTAAGATGTATTTTAATAAAAAGAATAATAATAATATATAACAAGGAGGCAAACGAGCTGGCGTGTCACTTGATGGAGAGCAATCGCCGCCGCCTATGAACACCCGCAAAACCAGAGTAGTCGCAGATGCGTTGCCGACCTTTAAGAAAGGAATAGGGTTAAGGAAGGAATAGGAATTGTGACGGGTGGGGGGAAGAGCATCAGAAACTCTCACTGGCTGGACAAAACACAACAGCACCGAGTGCCATTATTTCACGCCGGATATTCGTGAGAGGGTGGTATTACCCCGGGCGAGCCGGCCCAATGCGTGCTGCAACGCAGCGTGGCTCTACCACTAAGTCAGTGTCACTTATTTAGCACCACCCAGGGGTCACGTGTAGGGCTCAAGGGTAAACCTACGGACGCGAGTAACTTTAACCCCCAAATTGTAAAATCTACTCTCATCAACTAGCAAAATTTCCTCTTACACACATCCCAAGAGTATAATTTTACCAGTCTTATGGTACTCCGATAGACTGCTATAAGTGTGGATTTGGGCGCACTTAATAAGTCTATTTACCCTTAAATATATCTTAAAATGGTCTCGAGAAGTGTATTTCCAATCTTACAAAATTCTTGTTGATGCTTTAATAATACCAAACAGACTTACAAATGATTTACAAAGGCATTCTTTATGGGCATTTACCCTTATAATGCACTTACTAATGCTGTTCTAAGTGTGATATTACTTGTAGTGCTCTTTGCGAGCTTTTAGTAAGACATGTAATCAGATGTAATCACAGTCCGCCGAAAGGATTGCCAAGTGCTCGTGAAACTTTTCTGAATAATAAGAAGAGTATTAAAAACGTAAGTATTATGTACTGTCCCTGTTTAATTCACTTTCCTACAAAATGTGTAAGTATAATTTTATGTTTATTACGCATTACTAACTGTTATTTAATTGCGAAGTCGATTTTAATCAGTATTTTGAAATAACAATCACAATATTTTTACGGGCAATTTCAACAATGTATCTTTAATAATAAAAAATATTACATTAAAAATGAAAAATATGGAAATGTCGCCATTATCACCAATCATGCCTTATAGTGGCTTTAACAGAACCAATACAAGTGCATTACCATTGTTTAAGGTTTACACCGCACTTCTAAAATCAAATTCAACCACATTTTTTAATCCACGCGGCCATTGCTCATAACCTTTAGGGTCCCTGATTAAAGTAAAAGTAGGCTAAAAGACAAACAGGGAAGTCCCTGGTCGACCACCTCTTGACTTTTTTGCAATGCATTAGAATTCTAATTGCAATTGTCTATTTTCTAAGACATTTGACGTGCTAGTACTCTTTACTATCTTTTACAATAGTCACTTCTAAGATCGAGTGATCTTACAAAATGCATTCATAAGAGTTTATTAAGAATCAAGGGTAATTAAGCTTATAAAGTGCGCATATAATACTACTGTTCTTACAAATGTTTTATAAAGTAAGCTTATATACATCTTTAAGAATAAGTTATAAGTAACAGACGATATCTAACAAAACACTTAGTAAAGTCACTTCTAAGGTTGAGTGGTCTTATAAAGTGCATGTATAAGTGTTAATTAAGACTCAAGGGCAATTAGGCTTATAAAGTGCGTGTATAATACTATTGCTCTAATAAACATTATATAAAGTTTGCTTATATACGTCTGTAAGAATAAGTTATAAGTGTAACAGCCGATATCTAATAAAATACTTTGATAAGTCGTTTTTAAGATTAAGTGGACTTACATAGTGCATGTATAAGTGTTAATTAAGTAATAGGCTTACAGAGTGCGTTTATAACACTACTGGTCTTATTGATGTCATTTCTCGTTTTCTTATATACTTCTAAAAGTATTTTTTACAAGTATATATGCTCTTATAGCTTAAATAGACTTATGATATGCCATTATTAGAGTCTCTATCTTAATCAGAACGTATATAAAATTTATTTAAGGACATAGCTCTTAAAAGCTTTCGTTTCTAAGGGTATTTTGCTAGCTGGGATGTAACCGTTAAAAGGTGACGGTCATTGTATAATGTTAATTTTTAGTTGTGCAACTCGATCGCTAACCTATTTGTTTCCTTGTCTGTCGGGAATACTTCTAGAGGTTGTTAATGATTTAATTCCTATTGAGACCGGTATTACTACGGTCGATCTCTTATTTAGTTTAACTTTAAATTACTGGAAGGAATCAAATGTTTTACATGTAACCTCGACCGGGACTCGAACCCGTACTCATTTAATTAAATTTTTGTTTCATTCTTTTGAACGTAAGCGCTTCTCGCAATGCTTTTTAGCTAGGTTTTACTTTTCATAATTATGTGCGCCCTGTTCCGATTGTGGTCGTTTCCCACTTTACCTACAGCTTCTTCACATCCAACTTTCTTGGATTAGCTGGGGTGAGGTGGCCATCGCAATCGGTGGCTTTCAAGACGTATTTATAATTGTGTGCACTCCGCTCTGATTGTGATCGCTTCCCACCTCAAACTACAGTCTCTTCTCATCCGATTTTCTTGGATTGGTTGGAGGTGAGGTGGCTATCGCAATCGGCGGCTGATGGACAAATCGGCTCACATTGTGTTGTGTTCCAGGGTCCTACGGTTGGAGTTTTCTACATTCTACGTTGGAGTTGAACTACGTTTCAAGTTTTCTACGTTCGGGTTTGGAGCAACCAAGACGACCGTCATCGCGTTTCGACACGGCCGCCATTTTGTGAACACACCACGCAGCACGCAGCTCCTGAACAGCGACGTGCCTCCCAACACCTCGGCGATTCCCCAAAGCTAAGTCATGGACGAGACAAAAAGTGCCTAGCTAGGTAAGGCACTTACGTACTCCACGCCCTGAGACCAAGTAAAAATAAATTTTTATGACCGTACGTGTGGTATCATTTTACATATCAATACGTCAAAACCCTTCCCCGCGTCTCTATCCTTGGCGGTGTCCCACCAGCCTACTATAAAAGCATTGAGATTGTCTAAAATCGTCTCGCTAACGTTTCCGCGGTCGTCCCCAACCACGCCTCTGGTCCTCAGGCACCCAAGTTAAGGCACTGTTCCGAGCCAAGCTGCCGACAGCGCGTGCAGCGGCTGATGCAGTTAGCCATAGCGGCACGACTGTTTAGTATGTATTTATATTTTTGATCACATATAATTAAACGAGATGCTCAATCAACGCTCTCAAAACGGCCGCACAAATAGAGGACCTAGTGACATGTTTGAGCTCGCACTTTGATAGAGTGCCAGCTAAGTGTCAGCATGACAATGAGCTCCTTCGACATTGCTTTTTCTTCTAAAACACATATGCCTACGTTCAATTATATATATCAACGCTGCCATTTTGTTGATTGTGTATCTAGTTTGTATATGTAATCGAAGATGTATATGAAAAGGCTTCAGAGCACCGCGCCAGCAGCACATGCAACCGGCGGCGGCAGCACTTGCAGTTGCAGACGAACGGCGCCCGCGCCGGCGACTGCCTACCACTAGCACCTAGCGCCTAGACAACTGGCAACCGCTCACCTCATGTCTATACGTCATTCATCGTATAATGCGCGTGTGCCTTTTATTTTTCACTAGCAGTTGACGCAGAACACAGCAATGTACGACGAATTACGAATAGACAAGGGGTGAGCGTTTGCCAGTTGTCTAGGTGGGCAGTACAGCGCCCAAACGATGAGGACGGACAGGTTCTTACATGACAAACAAGTTTCTCAAATATCTCTTATCTTGGAATCTTTCCGGCTGCACGATACGAACTGCAAGTGTTGTGACTGTACGGAACAATACCATTATAACGTTTGCCCGGTGTGCCCAATTCTCGGATATAATAGTATGCAGCTGACACGGCCCGCCCAGTCCCATCTGAGCATAGCTCGTTTGCTCCCTAAGTCAGCATTTCCTGTCAAGTACCGCAATTAATATAGTAAAAGTAAAAAGTTTTCGATTTAAAATCTTCATTTATTTCTAATAAAAAAAATTTAAAACACTTTGATGTACTTTTCAAATTTGAAATTTTTGGTATCCATTAAGCTGCTTTCCCTCCAACCTACTATTTGTGGTTATGATTATTGTTGTGTCTCACGATTTCATTGTCTATTGTAAACACCGTCGCTTTGCAGCCCAAGCTGAGACGCGTGCACACCCATCTCGCTTTTGGCCCTTTGTATAGCACGTGCTTGTTATACCTTTGCCTGCCCAATTGTAGCACTGGATTCCCATATCGCGATGTAGTAAATATGGGCTGGCAAGCTGAAACACATTAGCCATACAAAATAATGCACACACCTTTATAACTGGCATCGTGTGAAAAAAAATATCTGCCTATTTTGTTCCACTGCTGAACAAAGGATTTTCCCTACCCTTTCACGCATTTGTTTTCCTTGGCGGTTTCCGACCAGTCTACCACAAAAGAATTTCAGTTTTCATTTATTTATTCCATTTTATTTCACTTATATCGAGATGGTCTTAATTCGTCTCGCCGCTTCCGCGGTCGACCCCATCCACGCCTCCCGTCCTCAGGCACCCAAGTTAAGGCATTATTCCGAGCCGAGCTGATGACTGCAACTGCCTTTGCCTTGGCTAAAGCTGTAATCGTGCGCGCCATTAAAATAAACTACAACTGCCGACAGCACGTGCAGTTATCTGCACAACTGATTCGTATGTATTTATAATAAATGAAATGGCTTCAGAGCGCCACGGCAGCAACACATGCATAGTAAAAGTTTAAAGTTACATACCCCATTTATTTCTAGATAAAAATGAATAAATGTAAACTTTTAAACACATTATTACTTTTTAAAGTCTGAAATTCTACCGTTCTGAGATTTCATAAGTATAAAGCTGTTTTCCCTCCGACTTACTATTTGTGGTTATGGTTATTATTGTGCCTGACGATTTGGTTATCTATTGTAAACACTGTCGCTTTGCAGCCCAAGCTGACACGCGTGCACACCCATCTCGCCGTGCTGTTTTCCTTATATTTTGATATCTTGTTGTACCTCCTCTGTCCGATTTGTAATACAGGTTTTCCATATCTTGATTCCGTTAAAATAATTTCGTTATCTAAAACAATAGTAAAGAATAATAAAAACAATGATATTAACAGATAAATATGTCAGGTTATTATAAATAACAAAAAAACACCTATTTATTAAAAAAATACTTTACTAATCAAAAAAATCCATTGTGTTTACCTGCTGACGAGATATGCCTTTGTGTTTACCTGCTGACGAGATATGCCTTTGTGTTTACCTGCTGACGAGATATGCCTTTCTTCCTTTTAAGGAGTCTCCTTGAGTTTTCAGCTTTTAATTGAGACACAAAACAAATTTGTGTAAATTGTTACAATAGTTTTATACAAAAAAATATTGATATTGTTGATTAGTGGTAATGCATGTTACAAAAAGCTTAATAAAAGATGTTGATTTTCAGAGTTAGTTTATAAAAAACGCATAAGTTGTGATTTATCTCTTTTTATTTTATTTAATAGATAAATTATAGTAGTATAGGAAAAATAGTGCCATTAAAATATAAAAGAAAATAAAAATAATATAAGTCCTGAAAGTAACATGAGTCCAAAAACTATGTATAATTTTAACATTTTCGAGCGAGCGAGTTTTCGCGTCACAAATAGGGACGCGGGTACTTAAGTGTTAATGATTTTATGTGGGGTATGAGCAATAACTAAAAGCAAACCAAAAAGTTAAGATACGTATGGAATAACGTTTACATAAAAAGGCACTTTTCATGGGTATTTTCCTGAAACAGGAAGATAACATATCTAATCGTGATTGTGGGTATCGTTCATGTTAATGATTTCGTTGCCAAAGATGCAGATGTTAGCCTTGCACCCGGAGCTTTGTCTAGTGCAGGCCCACCTGTTCTTGCCGCCATCATCTTTGCACTTGTGGTATCTGTTGTACATATGGCGGCCAACCTTTACCTTAGGCTTCCCAAACCTTGAAGTTGTGTAAATTATATCAGCTGATAAGTAATGGATATACGAACTTTCTTAAACTTTTTTGTTTGATAACCACATTTTCTTGATAATTTGCTTCGCAAGCTACGATATAATACCTAGGTATGGCACCGATTAAACTTTAAATGTTACGTTACCGTAGAAAATAAGCTGATTGAGAAAAAGCAACACGTATATTCGTATTATCGCCATCAAAGCATTCATTGCTATGCGGACGACAGTACTAGGGATAAGCTCTACACCGGACGAGCTAATATTTCTCGGGAAAGCGTCATCGAGAGCCGGAATAAACTTGTGACTGACACCGAGTACATGTTAAGTCATGTCTCGAATTGGAGCCGACATAACCTAGTCCACTTTAACCCCTCCAAAACACAGGTTTGCGCATTTACCGCGAAATCCTTTCGTCGTACCTCTGAACTTTGAGGGAGCTTCCCTTGATACCAATCCGACTATTGCAATCCTTGGCGTCGATATTTAGAGTGACATTCAGTTTCGAGATCATTTGGAAGGTAAAGCTAAATTAGCTTCGAAAAAGCTGGGTGTGCTTAAAAGAGCGGGTCAGTATTTCACGCCGGCCCACCGCTTACAACTGTATAAAGCACAGGTCAGGCCGCATATGGAATACAGCTCCCATCTTGCACCCCAATAACAACTCCTTCCTTTTGACCGCATTCAACGCAGAGCTGCTCCAATTGTCGACGACGTGGTTATTTCAGGTCGGCTCGATCCACTGGCTCTTCGGAGAGACGTTGCGTTTCTCTGTATATTGTACCACATATATCATGGGGAGTGTTCTGAGGAATTGTTCGGCTTGATCCATGCCGCTGGTTTCCTACACCGCAGTACACGCAATCGACTGTCATTCCATCCACTCGAACTACAGTGTTGTGGAACCAGCTCTCGGCGGCGGTATTTCCGGACCGTTACGACTTAGGAATCTTCAAGAAACGAGCTTATTCCTTCCTTAAAGGCCGGCAACACGTCTGAGATTCCTCTGGTTTTGTGGGTGTCCATGGGCGGCCGTGATTACATCAGGTGACCCGCTTGCTCCTTTGCCTCATACTGCTATTAAAAAAAAATCTATCAAATAAAAAAGTATAAAATGCAATTTTATTGACTTGTACAAGAATCTACTCGTAAAAGTATTACACTTATTACATATTTGTAATACTACAATATAACAATATACGGCACAGATACATTCTTATGTATTGTAATACTGTATTTGAAATAGACATTTGAGTATTATTAAACAACACAGACCGTGGTCTGTGTTTAACAATTACAATAATAATAAGTTATCGCTTCAACAGCAATGATCGGAAAAAGTTGAGATAACTAGGTACATACAGCTGGTAAAATAGTAAAGTAAAACACACCATATCTATTTATTTGTTTTTTGTTGAATCCCGTAATGACAGGAAGTGTTTATTATATAGTATTTACAGGTATATCAGAATAAGTAGAGCAACTTTAGATATAAAAAAATACGTATACGGTTACAATTATATTTTGTAAATTGTTATTACTAGTTTAGTAAAAAAACAACCAAATGTTTACAAACAAATGTTATTTAGTACCTAGCTTCAAAGTGTCAAGTTTTAACAACTCCGAATAGGTTCTACCCTCTACCTACTACGATCACTGGTTATCAAATTAGTTCGGTTCGGACGCTTGCCTTTTGAGGTTCTCTCTACGAGTACACTCCTGTAATACTTCGTATAAGTACGAGTAAAATTGCCTAAACACAACCATGTATACTGCGTAGTACTTTAAAATATCCCATAGGTAGTCCATTCCATGAACTGCAATAGCCTTAGAGCTCAGCTGCTGTCGTAAAACCAGAGACAATAGAAATTCAATTATTAAATTGCTTTAAAAACAAACGCGGCAGACAATGGGCCAAACACGAAAACTGCGTCGTACTTTGAAAATATCTTAAAGTTCTGTAACAGCGTATTTGTCTGGCACAGACTATAGCTCGTTAGATTAGTTGTTAAGTCTTAACTATAAGTTAGTTAACTGTTTTTTTATTATTAGTATTGACGTCAATAAGTGCCTGTAAAGGTTTACATTGAATAAATAATTTGACTTTGACTTTGAAACATGATTATGTACATCGTGGATCCTGACAATGACGTCACCAACGGTAATGACGGCGGCGGCGTTGCAGCCAGTGCCCGTCCTGGTACACTGCATACCCATCTCGCCCGGTCTTTGTCCTTATACTTATAGTATATGTCATACCGCCTCCGCCCTATCTGTATGACTGGCCTGCCGAAACGAGACGTCGTCAATATTATTCGGCGACCTAAAGCAAAAAAGAAATTGTAATTCACTTTTCTTCGTCGCTGTTACAACTAAAAAACAGTATTCGAGGATTCTATTCACAGGTACCTACGTTGCATCACACTAAATCCTTAGTCAGTAGCATTCACGTACTAGGTACTTACTCACTTTGACGGTCCTTCTGGTTTCACCGAACTTGCCGATTGACGTAGTGCTAGGAAACGGCGCATCTTTTGTCGTTATCTAATTCATCCATCATTATTAAAATGTTGGCTGAAAAGGAAATCAGGACAGAATGGAATGGCCATAGGTGCCGCCCTCTCTTAAAATAAGTCTTATTACTGTAACTACTAGTGTTTGTAATATTAACCATAACTTAACACGAGCTTTGGCGTTCGAAACCTCGAGGTGGTCAACACAATTAGAATACGCAAATACAGCGGCAAACATAACAACAAACCGCGCCGCTATTACTTACTGCATTGCCGCAGAGAATAATAATAGTTTCGGTATACATTAATTTTTATTATTATTTACACTCACTTTCGTAATTTCAAATCATTATTTTTAGTGTAAAAGTAGAAGGTTTAAATACAAAAGTAAGAGGTTTAAATTTAAAAAAAAAATGGTTTCCGTTATGGAGAAGAACAAATGTGTGTTTTCACTACATAAAACTTCTCAACATTCTAATTTGACTGTCGATGGTTCTAACAGTGACTTTGCAGCCGAGCGTGGAGTAAATTCAAAAGAAAAACGATCAAAAATGGTTATGTACGTTCTTAATAATGATAGGTTGACCCTCGACGGTTTTTACATAGGCATTACAGCCGAGCGAGCATTTGGTACACACCCATCTCACAATTAGCCCGTTGCTCCTGCAGTACCTGTTGAATAGAAATTTTCCAAGTAGCAACACTGGCTTGCCGTAGCGTGACGTGGCAAACGTGACATTGTGACCTATAAAAACACAAGAAGTATTTAGTTAAATATACGTTACAATAAACAAACTCTTGTACTCATACATCAACTCTGCCCTGTTAATGATATCGGCAGTAACTCCAATTTTGGTAAAAATGAGTTTTATATTGATCAAGAATTAGCATAATAAGCTCTATCAGATGAGCTGACAGGTATGTTGATATCTTAATGGAAACTGACAAATGTCGTTAAAGATAAAGGCAGTAAGTCAACAATGCGAAATATCTTCCTTAACATAACAATAGCATGTATAGTTACGCCGGCCTTACAAGCCAAGTTATATGGCTAGGATGTTATTATTACGTAACATCTTACGACTACAATTGAGAACAGTCTTTACGTGTCAACAGAAGTTCAAGGAGTCTTCAAGGAGTTCATGATGTTTTTTTCAAGACGCTTTACTAGCAATACTGCAAACTAAACGTTTTCGCCCACAGAGTTCCTCAATTAATTTAATGATTATGATTAGACGAAGACGTTTGCGCTCGTGCAACTATGAACGCATAGCTTCTGTTGAAACTTGTTAATAATGGTTAAAACAATTGTCTAGCCCAAGATAAGCTTCTATAGAAACTCGTTAATAATAGTTATACTAGATTTTCTATGGTAACGTTATCGTTATCTAGTCCCGAAATCAAACACCCAGACCCGAAATCAATTCAGAAAAACAGTTTACTCTAAATTGACGCGACCGGGGATTGAACCCGGGACCTCAGAGATGGAGTGACGCGAGACCTGGCGCGCTAACAACTCGACCACGGAGGTCGTCAAACTTTACTTTCTTTTTACATTTTTTAGCTATTATTATTTATCACGTTCACTGCCGCTAAACCAGACACAATTGAATTATTTGTCGGTCACCGGTGACCCCCACGGCGCACGTCTTAAAGTAAATGTTGCTATCCAGTCATTGCATTATGGGAGCTGATATGGTTGTTATTATTAAGTACCTTGCGAAATTGAAGTGAGTACAGTCGTAATTAACTTTAAATCGTTAATTGTTAGGTAAGTACATCAACTTGACTGGCACCACAAATCCGCTAGTTTTATTTTTTTAAATTTGATATTCTTACTCGACACTCGCGCAATAAAGACGAGAATCAACTAATCAAAATTGGTTCAGCCGTTTATTAGTTTATTAGTTCAAGTGTAAACAAGCAATAAAATTATTAATACTAAATAATTATAAAAATTAGCGATTATTTGATTTCGAATTTTGTGACAACCTTTGCATATCGGCGAACGACCGTGTGGATACCTACGCAGGGGGCGGCGACGGCATCGCCCCACATCAAAGGCGTTGCCCCACTGTATGAAATAGTAACACCACAGTATAAATATAAGCTAAAGCAGTACGGAAACTAGGCCTTTTTGTTATTTTATATATCTACGTGCCAATTGAGCGTTAGGCATGGCCTCTTATTTTTGTAAAATTGAAAAGTTTTTGTATATTTAGCGCTGTATCTCAGCTAGTTAGCGCTTTTTTTTAAGATACTTAACTAAATTAAAGGTATTTTTTTATTATTTATCAAAACGTTTATTTGGGTTCTATAATGATCAATTAATCGAATGAATTGACTAGTCTACAAACAAAATTCTGTAATTAAAAAATCTTCAACATTTTAAGAAGTCTTTATTCTTCGTTAATTATTATAAATTACTCACTGAAAAATACTTTCGCTTTCTACGACACGTTCGAAAAGCTTTATTATTAAATTTTAGTGTAAAATAACCCTTATTCTAATGAATAGCTTTTTAAATAAATTATCGGAAAACGTGGACACGGCACTATAAAATTGATTTTGTCTACTTTTTTGTAAATTAATACAGCTACTTATTTAATTAATTATACAGCCGAGTTCAAGCAGCCGTAAACTACGCAATACACTCGCAGCATTTTTAAAAATCGCGCGGACAGCGCACTCAATACAATAATAATACACAACAGTGACCACTCGTCTCGACGCGGTACGCGCTCTGAGAGCACTGTGATGTCCGCTTAGGGGCCCTGTAAAGACGTGCGTCTGTGGGCGTGCGCCGTTTCGAGCGTTTGTACGTAGCTTCCTTATTGCTTTAGCTTATATTTATACAGTGGTAACACTGTAGTAAAGGGTACTCTTGACCTGGAATTTCACAAGAACGTCTGCGATCTGGACTGTCCCCTTCCCTGTCGCCTCCGGCACTTGTTTTGTTAGTCATGCAAAATACCTATATTTATTTAAAGCTTGCCTAATTCAAAAATAATTTAATGATCTTTGATATTTATAAATAAGATTTAAGTGTCGATGACGTAGTTTTTGACATTGAATAAGGCGCCTACCTAGAAGTTACAAAGTAAAAGTGAAAGTTTTCAAATATTTTTAACTTTTAATCTATAACCATCAGCAAATTCATAACAAATAAGTTGTGAGGACAATTTGTTTCAAATTATGTTTATAATCCTAATAGTCACTAAAATCACGATAGTGGTTCATTTAGCAGTAATTTAAGGTATAAGGTACACTTACAGCAAAACACACTAATATTACACAGATAAATAATACGATACATTTTGGACTTGTATTCATAATAAGTTGACAAACACGTAAAATAAAATAAAAAATAAACTAAAATTAAAAATTAAATTTAAAACAAAACAAACAAGTAGAACTCAATTAAAAAATAAAGAATACAAAAATCTTACACACTAAAAATTTAGTAATTTATGTAATTTGCATTAAAACTTGTTTTGCGAGAGACTGAAAACATCCAAGTAGTCAGGTGATTTTTGAATAAAAATTATTATAAGTATTACAGATTCTAGCTAAGGGGTAATGGAGACCAAAATTAGTTCTGTGCGATGGCAAGCTGAAGGTTTTTGTGATTGGTTTAAATCTGAAACCGTACGACGATTTTTAAGAGAGTCCATTTTAAAGTATGAAAATTGCATATTATATGGAACCTTATGATAAATTCCGGATGACATAAATGCAAGGTGTCTCGTAAAGGCTCTCTGAATGTTTTCAATTCATTATGACAAATTAGCATACACCGGGTTCCAAGCAACAGACGCGAACTCTAATCTGCTGCGAACAAGACTGTTATAAAGAATGATTCTGGTCTGTTGCTGTTTGAATCCCTGTAAATTGCGTTTGAGGAAGCCCAGCATTTGAGCTGCCTTTTTAACAACAGCATCAACATGAGAATCGAGTTTAAGTTTGCTATCTACGACAACCCATAAGTCTTTGATTTATCAACTTTTGACAAAATCAGACCATTAAGCAAGTATGCCAAAACAATTGGATTTATTTTCATGGTAAAGCTTCTATGACAACATTTATCAGCGTTTAGCATCATACCATTATCGTCAAACCAAAACGTTCTTAATTGACCTGCATATTTTAAGATCGTCTGCAAAAAGCGAGGTGTTACTGTGTTTTATATGTTTGCTAATGTAATGGAAGGAAATCACAAAAAGTCAGTATTTGAATCGACTAAGTACATGGCCAGAATAACAATAAATGCAAGTAAACAAATCATCATCACCATCATCATCATCAGCCTATAAACTTCCCACTGCTGTGCACAGGCCTTCCAAGGACAACAGCACGTAGAGAAATTTACTACCCACCACGCTGAACCATCCTTGGTGGGTTTTTGACGACTGCCATCTTACGACAACAATTGAGAACAGTCTTTACGTATCATCAGAAGTTGAAGGAGTCTTCAAGGAGTTCAAGATATTTTTTTCATGACGCTTTACTAGCAAATCTGCAAACTAAACACCTTCGCCTACAGAGTTCCTTAATTAATTTAATGATTATGATTAGCATTAGACCTGATAATGGTTGAATCAAAGGTGTAGATTGAGGCCCTACATCCTTTCGGGTGGTGTGTGGAGCAGACCCATAGCGCTTTCCGTTTGTTCAGTCTCTTCCTATAGAACGTGAAACCCTGGTAGCAGAGTAGAGGGTTCCCTCTTATTGACAACACCATTGTAAATCCTGAAAGAAAATTATCACATCAGAGTTATAACTTAAATTTATACTGATTTTGTTAATGATAACCTCTAAAGGTTTTCAAATTTTAATGCTTTCGTGATCGAAATCGAATCGAAGCGATGGAGACGATTGCGTTCGTGCAACCAGTAAGCATGAACGCATGGAATGGAGGTATAATATGGTACTAAAATATTAAGCTACTTCGGAGGTAGGCCGTACATTCTTTGAAGGTAACAATGGCTCGAAAGTCTTTATCACCAATACTTAGCAGCCTTTTGAATTTATTTTTAACCGACTTCAAAAAAGGAGGAGGTTAAAAATTATAGTTACTTACTTTTAATATAAGTAATTTTACTCATTACTTGGTTAACTATTATTAGAATCCAGTATAAAGGTTTTAATATCTTTAATAAGTTATCGGTTATATTCTACATTATTAAATAAGTTGTACCCGTATTAAAAAATATATAAATAAAACGCTGTGAGTTAACACATCAATATAACTTTATTTTCTGTTTTGTACATTCCAAAGTCATTTTGCACAACTGAGATCATCATCTAGTCTAGTAATGTTTTTTTTAGTTACATTTCTTCACACTATAACACAATAATACGTATTTAAGTCTTGATTTACTATTTGCACTGCAAAGGCAATCATAATTATCTATAGTAATGATATTAGTAAAATCCTAGTGTTATTGTAAGTTTAATCATTGAATGAAATTAATTAATGATTGCATTTGCAGTGCTGCTTTAATTATTTATTTATTAAAAGTAATAAACAACATACATGTATATACTCAAACATGAACATAAACTAAAAAAAGATTATCACAGTAAAATAAAATAATAGGTACCAAATTAAATATCGCACTAAAATGTTTCTAGCAGTTATGTAAAACAATACGGTTCGATTTGTCTCTAAAGATGATCTAAATTTTTATATTTACAATAGTACACAAAATATCTAAACGGGATTTAATGCAAATTAAAATGCCTCAACAACCAGGCAAAGCGCCGGCCCAAAATCCGGAGGTCTTGGGTTTAATTCCCAGGTTGGGCTACATTTATTTCGAACTTTTCGATGCATAGCCTGGGCCTACCCAGGCTATCTTTATTAATAAATATATAGGATATGGTATAGGATAAAAGCCTCTAATTGATATATAACTTATATCAATGTTGGAGGCCGTTACCCGGCAGTGAGACTCGGCACGGCAGTATACATACGGGCTGTTATTTGACACCCGAAATATCAACCGAGTTGCACCAGCCAAGATCACGGCCGATTGCTTTACCCTTTTTAATATTTTGTTTACATTTTTACATCCTATAACGTCATTCTTGAAGCATTATACAGATTCTATACAATCACTACCCTATTTCAATAATAAGTCACGACATAAATACATATTACTTACATATTGTAAATGTATTGTAAAACGATTGGTTTGGACTGGACGACAATGTAAACAAGCGTATACTAATAACTAATGACTTATTTGCATTTGACTAAATTTATAACTGCTCACCAGCTTGATCGTCATCGCTCATCGCTGCCCTATGCTGTTGGACATTTATGTGCAGTCTTCTTTAGTCCTTCACTCACCTTTTACGACACCCAAGAAAAAAGATGTGTTGAGCCGCCGCCACAGCTCTAAAATGTTCTATAAATATAACCCAATTAGTTATACCAGTTGACTTTTTGTTATCAACGATTTTCATAGGGTTAATTAACAATTTAGCAAGCTAACTTCATTCACAAACAGCAATTCACATTCGTTCGTTTTAAAAAAGAAATGCATAGTTAAATAATTTCGCAACATCTACCTAGCAGTGGTTATGCTCGTTTATGATCTTAACAATGATGCCGTTTACAGTCACCGCGATCTCACAACCGGTTTTCTTTTTGGTGCACACCCATCTGGCCCTCGGCTCTTTGCTGCGGTGGTATTTGTTGAACCGATGATTGCCAAGTTGCATTACTGGATTAGCATGAATTGTCTGAGTGTAAATTGGTATGAACTGAAAATCTGAAACATCTGGGAGAAGTTAAAGGAATTGTTGCCTTGAAATTTTCATTATTTTTTAGTTTCAGAATTTAAGTACTAAAATTGTGAATGCATTGAATAGTTAAATACTATATAAACGAATTATTAGCTATCGAATTTATAGTTCTCCTGATCTCCCGCAATCTTATTATGATTATATGACGATTAAGGACTCTGTTAACCAAAAAGTCTGAAAGTGCCGTGGTGGATTTATAGATAAACAAACTCCGGATTTGATTAAAATGGTTTACTTAAAGTTTAAAATGTATAAAAAAATAAATATGAGAAATATGATGCGTTCGTCGTCGGAGCTGCAGGCGCAATCCCCCCTTCCGCCGACCATTCGTGACGTCACGCCTTCGATCCTTTAGGCGTGTTCATCTTCCCCTCCCTCGAAAGCTGCGGGGTTTCGAGAATCTGACGGTTTGGAATCGAATAAGCAGCAAAGCCTTTGGACAGCCCGTCGAATGATTCCTTTCGGTGTGTACACGTCGGCAACTCTTGCCACTCCGTCGTTGCCATGAAACATTTTATGTATGCGTCCCATACGCCATTTAAGCGGAGGTAAGTTTTGGTCCTTGATGACGACCAAATCGCCTTCTTGGAGTCCCCTTTCTTGAAGTCGCCATTTGTTCTTCTGTTGGAGTTCGCTTAGATAGTCCGTGCGCCATCTTTCCCAGAAGTGCTGTCGCAGCTTCTCCAGACATCTATATCGGTCAAGCTTAGATACGTTGACATCCAGCAGAGTTAGTGATGGCAGTGATGTTGCAGGTCGGCCGATCAGGAAGTGCGCCGGGGTTAAGGGACTCAAGTCGTTGGGATCGGATGAGAGAGGAGTTAAGGGCCTGGAGTTTAGGATGGACTCAATCTGTGCAAACAACGTTGATAACTCCTCAAACGTCAAGTGTTTGTCGCCTAGAATTCTAGTAAGGTGATGTTTAGCAGACTTAACGCCTGCTTCCCAAAGCCCACCGAAATGGGGAGAGTAAGCTGGCGAAAATTTAAACTCTATGCCCTCTCCAGCTGCAAACTCGGAAACGTCTTCACCTTGTGATTTTACAAATTTTGTAAATTCATTATTCGCGCCTACAAAATTAGTACCGTTGTCGCAGTATAACTGAAGTGGCTTTCCTCTTCGTGAAATAAAACGTTTTAAACAGAGAATGAAGGCATCACTTGAAAGGTCACTCGCGACTTCAAGGTGAAGAGCTTTAGTTGCGAAACACACGAATAAACACATGTAGCACTTGGTGATTTTACAACCGCGACCCTTGCGATCTGTGATATAAAAAGGGCCTGCAAAATCGACCCCACTGACTTCGAAAGGAACACTGGGAGTGACTCTAGTAGCTGGTAAGTTTCCCATGATGGGACTTAAACATTTACCCTTTATTATTTTGCATAATTTGCAATTGTTAACTGTACTTCTTGCTAGTATTCGACCTCTTAAAGGCCAGTATAGATTTCTTACATCACTGAGCAACAGCTGGGGTCCGCAATGTAGAAGTAGTTTGTGATAATGAATACCTAAATAGTAATTTTGTAAATGTGTGTTTAGATTCTAATAATATAGGATGCTTTTTTTTGTAGGGTTCGGAGGAGTTTTGGAGGCGTCCACCCACTCGCAGTATGCCATATTCGTCGACAAAGGGACTAAGAGACAACAAATGGGATTTTGAAGGTAAGTTTTTTTGTTTTGTAGTTAAAATATTTATCCCACCAGAAAAGCACTCACTTTGATGTTGCTTTATTAAAATATCCAGGGATCTATCCAATTCATCCTTTGTTAGATAACCTGTGTTATTGGTATTTATATGTCGTAGATTTTGTATGAAACGTAAAACGTAGGCCATGGAACGTAATAAAATTGAGAATTTGGAAAATCGATCGACATCAATAACGTCCATCGTCCGCGTATCCGGGTTTACTAGATTAGTCAAACTATCTTTAGAACTAGATTGTAAGTTAGTAGTTTGCGTAGTTTTAGCATGTAGTGTAGCTGTCGTTAGATTTTTAGGATAAGCTCTCCTTTCAGATACATCCACTGTAAGTTCATCGCTTATGTTTCTTGGCCACTCGGATGGGTCCTTCGTTAGGAAGTATGGACCTTGCCACCATATTGCAGCCCATTCGATTAATTTTGGACTTAACCCACGCGATGCGAAATCAGCTGGATTCATGTCGCCGGGTATGTGCCTCCAAGACTCTGTAGAGGTAAGCTCCTGTATTTCACCTACGCGATTTGCAACAAAAGGTTTTAAATCTCGAGGTTGCGAATACAACCACGCTAAAACAACTGTTGAATCGGTCCAGTAAATAACTTTATCGATTTTGCAACGAAGGGTCTTCTGCCCCTGTGCACTTAAACGTGCAGAGAGCAGAGCGCCACATAGCTTGAGGCGAGGGATCGTTGTAGGCTTGACTGGAGCAACCCTAGTTTTAGCACAGATTAGTCTTGTAAGCACACTTCCTTCGTTGTTTATTGACCGGAGGTAGATAGCTGATGCATATGCCAATTGCGAAGCGTCCGAGAATGCATGTAGTTCGATAGTTCTCGCTTTACTAATGATGACACCTCTAGGAATCTCAATACTGGAAATGATATGTAATTCCGACACAAAATTGCGCCATTCTCTTTCTATCGCACAGCCTACCTGGTCATCCTAATCCAGTTTGGTTAGCCATAGCTTTTGAAGTATTATTTTTGGAATAATCATACACGGACCCAGTAAACCTAATGGGTCAAACAGCCTTGATGAATTTGATAAAATTGACCTATTTGTTACAGTATCATTATTCTGTATATTGACCGGAAATTGACCGGAAACCCAGCCGTTCATATTCATGAATAAAATCGTGATAATCTTGTTTCAACTTATGGTTTTTGTTTAATTTTTTCTCAAGTTGTTGCAGCCGTTTTTCTGCGATAGAATACGAGTCACCTAAGACATTAACAGACTCTTTGAGTGGTATTTGAACACTGAATGCGCCAGAAGGCAGCCGACATGTAGTAGCAGCAAAGTTCTGTTCACAGTAATCATTTTTATTTTGTGTGAGGGGTACTGGGATCTCTTCTAGTTCCCAAAATTTGGATAATTGATTTTTGATATCCTGGGAGAAGTAACAATTCAACTTGGAAGGCTTGTTTTTGTTATAGCATCCTCCTGTGGGCCCGGCTACTACCCAGTCTAATTGTGTCTCCATTAAGTTTGGTCTTTGTGGGCCTAAGCTTATCTTATCCGACCCGATTATGTTCCAAAATACGTCAGCACCTAATAATAAGTCGATTTTGAACGGTTGAAAAAACCTTGGGTCGGCAAGTTCAACAGTTTTTGGAATGGCCATATCTTGTACATGCACTGTGGCATGAGGTAGGTTGTCTGTTATTGTAGGTAAGATAAAACATTTTACAGTAGTATTGTATGATGTGTGTAAAGAATGTATTTGAATTTCACACTGATCAGTAACATTGAATGTTGCATTACCCAAGCCAGATACACTATGATAAGATTGTTTTAATTTACAGATACCAATCATCTCTTGAGCGTGTTTGGTAATGAAGGACGACTGACTACCACAGTCTAATAAAGCCCTCAAGATAAAATTACTGCCATTGTTTGTCACCCGGACCAATGCTGTACAAAGAAGAGCTTGATTGGCGGACACAGCAGACATTGAAACTGATTTAGAGGGACCGGATGCTGTGGAGACAACATTTGCGTCAGGTAAACTTGTGGATATACTTTCAGTAGTAGGTATAGGTTTAGTTGTTTGTGTTACATGATTCGTAGGTATAGCTTGTAACGAATATTGTTTATGTAGTAATGTGTTGTGTTTTCTTTGGCAGATTCTACAGCCACTCAGTCTGCATTGAAACGGTTGATGTCGGCCACGAAGGCAATTACTACACAGGTTCGCGGTATTAACCCTAGCAATGCGTTCCTCGACGGGTAAGGATTAAAACTTTAAACAAGCATAAATCTTGTGACTTTGCTTGCAGATAATGCACTGATGGCTGGGTGATAAACCAGACGAGGAAGCAATAAATGATTTACTTTTTGTAAAACTGTGACGTTTTTCATTTTTATTGCACCTACTAGCAGTCACGGTTTCCAATACTGTTGCTCTTTGACGCAAGAAGGTATAGAATTGCTCAAGAGTAGGCAAGTCTATAGTGTTTCTGTATTCCTCCCAGTTCCGGGCGGTTACACTGTCTAACTTTGTCGAAGCTAAATATATTATGATTGTATCCCACTTTTCGGTGGGTTCACCCAAAATGTTCAATGCACTTAAATTTTTAGATAATGTGTCGATTAGAAAACGAATACAACTTTCAGATTCTTTGTATATAGGCTCGATAGAAAATAGTGATTTAATATGCTCATTCATTAAAAGACGTTTATTATCGTAACGCTCACACAATAAATCCCAAGCGATAGTGTAAATTTTCGATGAAACTGTTACCGAATTAATCACAGAACAAGCAGTGCCCTCCAGGTATGACCTTAAGTAATGAAATTTACTAATATCATCAATGTTTTCATTGTGATGAATCAACGATAAATATGTGTCCCTAAAGGAAAGCCACTTGCTCGAGTCACCATTAAAAGGTGGGATCTTTAACGGAGGTAACTTCAAATTAGTAAATGTTTTACATGTCCCGCTATTGTGGGACGAAGGTGCGACTTTATTTTCGTTTTGAAAGAACTCCAGGACACCCTGAGCTTGTGCAATTATGGAATAGAACGAATTCTCTGTTGTTTCGCGTTCATTCATTTGAAAGGTCGCATCCTCGTCCGTCATTTCAATTTGGGATTGAACGTCATCAAAACTGCTCATAAGGTCGCGTATTTTACTCAATCTCAATGCTAATTCATTTATTTGTACTTTACTTGCTTCCTTACAGCCTAGTAAAGGCGTTAAATACTTATTAAAATGAGTTACACGCTGTCTTATGTTGCTACGTAACTTCTTAAGCTCGTTTAGATCCATTAATATGCAAGCGGAAACAACGAATCACAAATGTAAACAAACAATTTAGAAAGAATAAATAACACAAAGGTACGTCACCGAGTCCCCAGCAGCAAACCGGTTTCGCAGCCGGCCGGAGCGCCGATAATTGTCACGGAGTGATTATCGATATTTGCATTGATTTTGTATTGTTATTTCGCCAACTTACTCCCGGATTTCATCTGGAATAGTCGGCAATAATGATGAGGAATGTGGACATGTACTATTTTATAGGATATTGATGACGTTTGTTGAGATTTTGTGAAAAAAAGTGAAAGCTACAGTGAAGTGAAAAGGTGCAATGTTTACGTTAAATTTACTATAAAAATGGGATGCTTGCCATTAAAAAGGTTGGTAAATTAACTAATTTAAAGTTAGAAAATGAATACTAATTGTTTTATGTAGAATTTAGATGCAATTTAAAAGATATTCGTTATTTTTCTAAATATTTTTGTTGTGGGTATATTTTTATACGATTATTTTATACACGTTATTTACACGATTAGAGTAAAAGGATAAGAAATAGATGGGATGGACGGTACTTCCCTCGGAAATAGTGGCTGCAGATGTAGTCTGGCTGGTTCCTTGAGGATAAATTCGTCTCCTGTATGTCTTCGATAGGTACTCCAATTATGTGCGTATTTCGATCACGTCGGGGTCACCAAAATGAAAGCGCCGTGGTGGATTTATAGATAAACAAACTCCGGATTTGATTAAAATGGTTTACTTAAAGTTTAAAATGTATAAAAAAATAAATATGAGAAATATGATGCGTTCGTCGTCGGAGCTGCAGGCGCAATCCCCCCTTCCGCCGACCATTCGTGACGTCACGCCTTCGATCCTTTAGGCGTGTTCAAAGTCCATACACAAACAATTAAATGTAAACTCACCATTTTTTCGCTTACGTACTTATCACTAAAGCATGGTATTCTATTATACTGTGACGAAAGTATAAATTTAAAAACAATTAACAATTTCACATTTTCAACTTTATTAATAATGGTTATGTTCGTGAGCTACCTTAACAACTATATTATTAATGGTGATTATAATGCTCTTGCAGCCCGTTTTATTTCTGGTACACACCCATCTTATTCTTGGTTCCCTACTTCGATGGTATTTATTAAACCTATATCTTCCAATATGCATAACTGGATTTCCGTACACCGTAGTACTAAATGTTGGCACACAATCTGAAAACACAAATTTATCTCATTATAAAAAATAGTTTCACATGGCATCGTACGACAGTAGTCTTTAGAGATTTGACTTGGCAGGGAGATATCAAGCACAACAATAAATTTCTGTGATATCAAGGCAGTTTCCGTATTCATTTAAACCGAAATGACAGGTTGTTCCATATGGAAATATGGAACAACAAAGACGGACCCTATAAAGGGCTTGAAACATCAATAATATGTATTGTAACAAGGCGTTAGCGAGTTAATACGTAAAGAGAGTATCATTTCGAGTATTTCTCATTCTCCTGCCTAGAATCGCCTATTTTGATATCTTTGTAGTCTTTCTAGGTCACACTTCTTGTATGCGTACTATCTACGAAATTCTTTAGATTACCGATGGTCAAATAGTAAAGCCAAAATTAAACACGTAGGTACTTTAGTTTATGGACCAGCCGTTGTCGTAGTGTTCGTCGTAAGCAAAGATGCAAGTGTAAACTTGTTAAAATAAAAAAAAAACACCATAATCTATTTAAATAAAAATCAATTGCTAAGAATGTATGTTCGCGTTGATGCGCATTGAATCACGGGATACGGAGTGTTCACGCAGACGAAGTCGAGAGAGGGCCGGCCGCTACTATAGAAAAAAAAGATAGAATATAATTTATAAAATATTATAAACTCTCAATTACATTTAATGCTTTAATAACATTTCAATAGTAATTATGAGGAATTCGGTTTCATGTTATAAAATAATACATAAAAATTACCTCCTTGCCATGTCATGCACGTAAAGCCTGGTTGGTCCCGGCAGTTGTTGTAAGATGACAGTCGTTAAAACCTACAAACCTAACCTACATTAGGAAAGTGTGGTAGATTTTGGCCAAAACTCCCCATGTGCTTTTGTCCATGTCCTTCCCACAGTGTCACAGTTCCTTGTGCTCAGTAGAACGTTTATAGGCTGATGATGATATTCATCATTGATGGTTTTGAAGGTTTATTGTCAGTGGTTATGCTTGTCGTTGACCCTGATGATGCTGTTTTCGTAGGTGAAGAAGGTACTTGAGCGTGCAAGCGCATCGGACGCGCGGGATGGTGGTATTGCACGTATGCCTACCGTAGCGGTAAGCGCCCAGTGTTGGGCAAAATTTAATTGCAAGGTACAATTAAAAATAACAATTGATTAATTGTTAATTGTGAAATATTAATTAACAATTAATTAATTGTTAACCGTTAGTTTTACAATTAACAATTAATCAATTGTTAACTGTAAGTTTTTCAATTAACAATTAATCAATTGTTAATTAAAATTGATCCTGCAATTAAACTTTAATAAAATTTTAATAATGTAAATATAAATAATATAAGATGGAGGAGCAGCACAGGGTAGAACTCTCATAAGGGTGACTGATGATCTTGCAAAGTCAACAGGAAAAAAAAGGCAAGTTATTAGTACTAAGATAATATTGTTTATTTCAATTTAGTCAATCAAAGTATACATAATACCCATTAAATTACAAGTATTATTTCTTATAATAATTCAGGTTACATTTTAAAACTACTCTTTTTTCAAACATACTGTCTGACAATTTGTGACTTTTCGGCAAATTAGTCATTGTTGCGAATGAAAAAAGACGCTCTACTGCTGCTGACGATGGCAATGGAGTATTAAATTTAATAAAAACAGCTTTTATCTCTGGATATCGATCTAGGAGCTGAAGTTCTTGGCTTTCTTCGGCAAAAAAATGCAACATTAACAGTTCGGCTTTAGTCAACGGCGCACCTGAAGAGTTCGTTTCCGTCATAGATGTGTCGGAGTCTGACGAGTCAGCATCAAAATTAAAAAATATGTTTTCTTGGTTGGCCTTTCTTGTAGCAACTGTTGCAGTTTCGTTTTCGTTGATTTCTTTAGAAATACACGTCTTAAAAATTTTGAGGATCTTTGTTCGGTCTGAAGGCTCCAAGCAAGTTAGCCACTTATTTTTAAACCGAGGATATGATAGAGCAGCTATAGCAGCATTTTCTGCTTCAGGCGTGGTAACATCGAAAAATTTTTTAAATCTATTTTCAACGCCTTGTCGGTATGCTTCGATCAGAGGCTTGCAATAAGCAAAGTTATTCTTTTTTTCAGTTTTCTGCAGTTTTTTACGTAAGGCCAGAAGACACGGCATCACTATACCATAATATGTGTTTGTCTCGCTCTGCATTATGTCAAGGGCTTCTGCCACAGGTGCAGCACAGATAAGATATTCTTTTATGTATTCAAATTCATTTTCTTTGATTACGTTTTTAATGTTCAAAGATCTATGAAGAAGTAAGCTCTTTTCTTTAATGTTCTGTATTTGCTTCAGAGAGTCAAACAAGCTGTTCCATCTAGTTTCGCCAGGCCGGCTTAGTGTGTGTTGCAATACATCTTGAATGATCTCCGCACTCTTTGGACGTGCTGCAGCCTTCCATAGAACATTGCATATCTTCATGACTACAGCATGCATATCCGACAATACAGTGTTTTGAGCGCTTAAAACTTTATTCGCATCTGTTGTTGCACAAAGGCTCAATGTGTGTGCACAGCATCTCAAATGCACAGGCAGCAAATGCAAACCTTCTGGATTCATTGGCTCAGTCTCTTCATCATCTGACTCAGAGCTATCTTCAAGAGACTGAGAATCTTGGCTTTCTTTATCTGTCTCTACGAGGTCAACGTTAGATAATTTTACACCAAACATTTGAAATGCTTTTACGAAATTGCTGCCGTTATCGGTCACAGATGCAACAATTTTGTTAGAATTTAAATTATATTCTGCATTTATTTCTTGTATGATTTCTGATAAACGGTCGTAACTGTGGATGCCTTTAAATCGTTGACAGGCTAACGCCACTGAAGCTCTGCGCAAGTCGTCTTTGATCCAGTGCACTGTGACGCCAAGAAAACTTCTTTTCTTACTAGACGAAATGTCCAATGCTGTGCATACGTATTCCACTTCACTTAATTCGGATTTGATGGTCGTCACTTGTTTTTCGTAATAATTTGCTATGCGTCGCCCCAGGGTACGTCGACTCATAAGCGATATGTCCATTTCAGATATTTCTAAATCCGTAAAAATCTTTAAAAAGTATGGGTCTTCTATTGCATGTAATGGAATCATAGAATGGATAAAATATTTCAAAATATTTTCGTCAAACTGCTCTTGGGTCAGCTTATTTTTATTAGATTTTTTTATTTTGCTTACTTTAGGTCCGGCAATGTTTTGGGTTTTTTCTTTTTCATTTATCCTCTTTTTCTTTATGTATGTTTTATACTCCTCGATGCATTGTTGCCCATGCTTTCTTTTCAAGTGGCTTAGAAAATTAGATGTACAATTGGTATACCCTTTAACTTTTATCATCATATCTTTAGGGCATTTCATGCACATAGCTATGATTTTGTTGCCTGATGATTCTTCAGGCAAATGCTTAAAATATGTACCGTCAAGTAAAAGAAGCCGTTGCCGCGTTGACTCAGCGGTGGCGGCGTCGTCGGCAGTGCTGGTTGATGGCGTGAGGGATAATTCATCGTGCGTCTCATTAATGTCTGAAACACTCGCACTCAGAGATATATTACTGTCGTCCTCGTTGTAATCCATAATTAACCTTTACACTTGACACAGGTCTCGCACACACAATTCGTACAATATGGTTTGTTTCCGTTTTCGTACAGTGAAGCGAAATAGTTTTACTTAGAATAGCGAGCGACACAAACACGGCTACTTTGCATTTCACGCTGCAGGCGAATGATGTGTTTGCAAATGGCAATTGACGGGCGGGGCGCCCCGCGGCCTCCGGCGCAAGCGACGTTGCACGATGTGCCGTGAGTGTGAGAGAGACAGAAGTACGTACGTGACCTAAAGTCTGAGCGAGAGCTTACAACTTTGTCAAACGCCTGTCTATCCCCAAGCGGTACGGTCATACTGCGCGCGCGATATGAAACGGACGAAAAGTGTCGCGGCGAAGATCATTTATAATGTAGGTGCAGTGCAAAGAAACATGATTATTAATTGTCAGTTTTAATTGTTTCTAACAACAATTAAAAATATTAGTTGCATTATTTTAATTGTATCTTGCAATTAACATGAGTAAATTTAAATAAATCAATTGTAATATGCAACTAACAGATTAATTGCAATTAAATTAATTGTGATTAAATTAATTGCAATTAATTTTTCAATCAATTACTATGACGATTAAATTATTAATTGATTAATGCCCAACACTGTAAGCGCCCAACTACGAAATTGTCTTTCCGAAACGTGAAGTTATAAACGTTGGCTCGGCAAACAACGATGTCTTTTAATTTTATCGATGACAATCTATTTCATTCAGCTCTGTGAGGATGCAAATTCAAATGAGTTTGAGGAGACACTGTTGCTTTAAAAAATAAGTAAAAAAAGTGTTGAAAATTTTTGACATGTCTAATCAATACCTTGGGGGTCAACCCAGCCGCCTGGTATGAAGACGCGGGTTCAATTCCTACATGAGGTAGCTATTTTTTTATCGTTTTACTTTCTTTATGTCTATTTTAGCGTCATAACGCAAAAATGTCATACATTACGATGGCAATCCACTTATGTATAGAAATGTTGATGTCAAACTTTTTAAATAACACTTTATTAATGCCACATGAGTTTAATTATTCTAAACTATGAAGATAAAAATTTAAAACATCATTGAAATATTTAACTTTTTTAGTTTTATTAATTGATTTCCAGCGTTTTTTAATTAGGTACTGTAATTGTTGTTATTTCTCTAATTACATCTATTTTATTTTATTTCATTTTTCAACAAAGACATTAAACTATTACTATAGACAGGACATTGAGATCAAAGCTTTAATCCACGACTTAGCACTAAGTAGTGACCAGTCGCTCAGTTTGATGTCATGCGCCCTCTAGTGCAGTCGTGTTTGTGCGTGAACAAATTTGACCTAAATAATAGAAAATATGCCAAATTGCGTATTGCGATACTGCAAATCCCGATATGGAATAAAGGCTGAATGTGATTACAGCTTATTTTCGTAAGTATTTCGTATATTTACCCAATAATCAGACTACAATAATAATTTCTAATAAATTATTCTAGAACATTTACCGTTGCCCTATGCTGACCTCTAGTGGTGAAAAGCTAAAGTACCTACTTTTAGGATGTCACCACACTTGTCGAAGCGGAAGTAGATGATTTAGTGGTGTTCAAGTGATGTCGTTTTATTTATCGATTAATGTTATATGTAGATAATATTTAATTTTTTATATCTTAAGTTTAAGTTTTATATAAGTAGTAATATTCTGACTGACTCAATTATCATTGCGTTAGGGTTGAGGGACTGTTATGCAGTGTAACAGTATCGTGCGATGATCGTTTAATTAGAATATTACTACTTATGTTAAACTCTTCGATCAACAATACTAACTAGATATCAGGTCCGGCGCTAAAAATATATCTCGGTAAATAACAGCGCACAAATTTAGAAGTGAGCTCTTATTTTGTTTAGTTTGCTTGAAACACGGCCAATGTAAACACGTTCACGATGCCGCAATGTGTATTTAAAAGTTGCAAAAATAATGCACGAAAAAGCAATTTTTTGTCAGTATGCTGTTCGTAGGTACTAGCTTAATGTTATTTCATTTATTCTTTGTTGATAATTAGTTAAGTATGTTGAATTTTTAATAAGTTAACACTTTATTACTTAATAAATAAACATTTGAAACACCCGAATTTTCATTTTACAAACAAAATTCTTATAATTAAACCTAATGTTATTTGTGTCAATTTAAAAATATACACAGCATTTACTTAGCTTAGAGAAAGTGACACTAGACATTATACAAGATTATTAGGTATACTAAAATACAATTCAAAGTTATTTTAAGTGATTAACCTAATACAATAGTACATTAATCCAAGCTTATCGCTTCAAAAATAAATACTACAATTAAATATATCACAGCGATACAAAAAACTACATTAAAATTAATGCTGGCTGTGTTAATTTCACTAATAATAGTTTACCAATAAATGGCAACTTATTTATAACCAAGACAGCAGCAATACATTTCCTTACGGGACTTAAACATATATACATGCACTCACGAGTCACGACTATTACAACCAAAGTAATAGTCAGAGACTAAGCAATGAGGATCGCAAAAGTAGTGCATGCAGCCCACTAACACGAAATAACAATAGTTACGCATGTGCTCAGTCAGCGTGATAGGAAGTCGGATGTATGTGCAGTATTTGGTCCGTCAGATGCCTTTAACAACACCGAAGAGATTATTTCACACAGCTCTTACTTACATATTCTTGCTTTACTTGCTATATATACATTTTTGGTATTACCATCTGGTCATTATCGTCAGTGAGTGTGCTCATTGGCAGTCCTGATGATCTCGTTGTCCAATGTCTTCAGGGACGCTCTGCAGTTGGGGGCTTTGTTGCAGTACCAATTAGCAATATGGCCATTGCACTTTACGGATCTGTTGAATCTATACTTGCCTATTATAATGACTGGTCGACCGTACCTCGAAACGGAAAAAATTGGACCTGAAAAAATAAATATTAGTTAGTCTAAATAAAAAAAATCAAAACTATTTATTCAATTTAGGCTACAATCATTGAGCACTTATGAATGTCGCTATGCCATAGGTTCGTAAGTCCTAACTATGGGGCGGGAGCTTTGTACTGCGAAGAACCGGCAAGAAACTCAGCAAGGGCATTTCTTTTCTCCCTTATTTATACAGCGTCAATACAAATTGTAAAATGCCCTCCCTATTTATATACAAGAACATATTCCATTACAAGATAAAAAAAACATTTAGAACGATTACAAGACAAACACAACCACACACAAAAGAATATGTAATAAAAAACAGGTAGGTATCAATTTAAAATAAAATAAACAACGCCTTACAGTAACTTTGAAAATATAAGAAAAAGAAAGACTATTATAAGTTGTCATTGTTATTTATTAATATGTGTTTTAATATTTTCATATGAACGAGAGAAATAACAATAACGTATTTTAGATAACCTAAAATAAGAAGTTCAATGATGGCAGTGAACACTTGATGTACTTATTAAAAAGAGGGCCAAATACAATACAGAGTGTTTGATATAATTAGAAAGGAAATATTGTTGATAAACGTAAGATAGGTTTATTAACATATTTGTAATGTTGAATGCTCTGGTACAGTAATGATTTGATAAAGGTAAGGAGTTGTGAGTGTTAAGTAGAATTAGATTGGTATAGGTCTAGTCGACTAATTTTTTTTTTTTTCATTTCTTTGTTTATATTTAATTTTTTTTCATGATTTTGTGTGTGCGGGTGCCCAATAAACATTTTTCTATTCTATTCTAATTCTATTATTTGGTGTAACATGATAAGGCAATAAGCTACTTGTCATGGATTCCTGACACAGTAAATATATGAGCTAAAGCAGTACGGAAGCTACGTACAAACGCTCGAATCGACGCACGCCCACAGACGCACGTCTTTACAGGGCCCCTAAGCGGACATCGCAGTGCTCTCAGTAGCGCGTGTGGCGTCGAACCGAGTGTTCACTGTTGCATATTGCGTGCGCTGTGCGCGCGATTTTTAAAAATGTCGCGAGTGTATTGCGTAGTATACGGCTGCTTCAAAACCGGAGCTTTCGTTTTTTAGACTTCCTGCTGATGTTGAAAGGTAAGAATGATTTATTATTATTAAATAAAAAGCTTTTTCTTTTAAATAAATTGTTTGGTTGTTTAGGTGATATTTGGAGTACTTACTTATGTATATTTTTTGAGCGCACGTTATTTAATGGTGAAAAATAATAAGAATTAGAAGATACTACGAAACTTCATCGTTAATAAACTTTGCTTTGAAAATTGATCTGTCTGAATCTGAGAATAAGTACATTAAGCAAGCAGGAGTTGAATCATTGAACAAATGCTCTAATACTGTGTGGTGATAGTCTCACAATAAAAAAGCGTGACCTTTTAAAAAGCATAGAGAGTTTAATTGATATACAATCTAAAACTCATTGTAAAATAATAGTTTGTGCCTTTCCCTATGCCTGTAACTTATCGTGGAAACAAAACAAACAGATCTTTGATTTGAACTTACTTTTGTATAACTCCACTTATCGTCACAGTGACAGTATTGTATTTTTTGATACAAATAAATTTATATCTAGTTTTAAGTTGACTACTGATTCTATGTATTTAATATACAAAGACAGGCTACAGATAGCATCATTGCTAGCATATAATTTAAAAGACACAGTTATAAGTAGTATAACAATGTCGACCCAAAATTATCGCACTGTTAGTATTTCTACTAATGTAAATTTAGTTGATAAGTCTTGCACAACCTCTAGTTTAAACTAAGAGGTAAGACAAAAGCCAGCCCTATCCAAAATAAAATAGTTCATCAAAACATGCAGGGCCTGGCCGGCAAAGAGTTAGAAATTGAACTTTTTTTATTACATGAAGATATAAACATTTTATGTATAACTGAGCACTGGCTTAAAGATTATCAGTTAATTTTTAATATTAAAAACTTTCAGCTTTCCAGTGCTTTTACTAGAACAAATGCAATTCGCGGCGGATCCTTAATATTTGTTAATTACAGTAAACATAAGATTACGGAACGAAAGGATGTAGTTTCCCTTTCTATTGAACGCGTTATTGAGCTGTCATGTGTCGAGTTAGAGAAATTTATAATTGTTTGTGTATATCGACCTCCTTCTGGTAATTTTAGTGTCTTTGAAGCCACTATGGAAGATGTAATTAAGAAGATTTGTAAATCTAAAAAGAAAATAGTAATTTGTGGGGATTTCAATGTAAATTTATTAGACAGTCATTCAACTAGTGTAAGATTAATCTCGTTGTTTAAATCATTTGATTTGGATTACCAATTTAGAGAACCGACTAGAATTACAGCAACCACTGCAACCTGCTTAGACAATTTTTTTTGTAACTTTGCTCCTGAGTCTAAGTTCATACTAACTAATTTATCTTCAGATCACTGTGGGCAAAAAATAGCTTTTACTGAATATGGACACCCTAACTCAGAAGAAATATCTTGTAGGCCAGTGACAGAGAAACGGGTTAAAATTTTCAAGCATAACATAACTGCTAAACTTGCATGTTTACCATTTATACAGGAAAATCCAGATGCTCTTTATAAGCATTTTTTTGATCTTATAAACGGTGAATTTAATAAAACTTTCTCTATTAAAAAGTTTAAAACTAATATTTCAATGAAATTTAGGGATTGGGCTACAGCTGGTTTGCATAAAAGTAGGGCTAAGTTGTATGACTTATATGAGCAGAAAAAATATAATAATAGTCCAAGTTTTCTAGAGTATATCAAAAAGTATTCGAAAATTTTTAGGAAGGCTTGTGCATGTGCCAAGTCATTATTTATTAGTGAAAAAATTAAAAAGTCTGATAACAAAATAAAGGCAACATGGAACTGCATAAACCGCGAAACTGGTAAAATAAAGCCACGTGATACTAAGTTTTCTTTAAGAATAGGCAATAGCTTTTTAAGTGAAGACAATAAAGTTGCTGATGCTTTTGAACAGTTTTTTACAAATATACCAATTGCCACAACTATGTTACTCAACTCTTCACCAAGTAATGCAGAAATTCTGCTAAAAAAGTATGTACCCATGTGTAATGAAGTGTTCAAATTTAAACACGTAAACTGTAAAGACGTACTTAAATCCTTTAAATCTTTAAAAATAAAAAACACTTGTGATTTGTGGGATATTTCAACAAAAATTATTAATAATATTATCGAGTCCATTGCGCCTTTTCTTGTAGTCATATTCAATAGCTGTGTTGACGAAGGAGTTTTCCCAGATCTCATGAAGCATAGCAAAGTTCTGCCACTTTTCAAATCGGGTTGTAAAGATGACCCGAGCAATTTCAGGCCTATTTCGATTTTACCTACTCTTAGTAAAGTTTTTGAAAAACTTATTTTAGATCAACTCGGCTCCAACTTCGCTATAAACCACCTTTTTCACAGTGAACAGTATGGTTTTACCAAGGGAAGGTCTACTACTGATGCTGGTGTAGCTCTGCTAAAACACATATTTGAGGCTTGGGAGGGATCGCAGAATGCTTTTGGAGTGTTTTGTGATCTCTCCAAGGCTTTTGATTGCGTTGAATACAACACCCTTTTAATAAAGCTAAAACACTATGGAGTGCACTCTGATGCCTTGAAATTGATTCAATCATATCTTAGCGGCAGAATCCAAAAAGTTAGCGTGAACGGATCCATATCATCCGGATCTTCTGTGCTAATGGGGGTCCCACAAGGGTCAATACTAGGTCCATTTTTATTCTTAATCTATATTAATGATTTACCATTTTATGCGGAAAACTTTTGCAATATTGTTTTGTTTGCTGACGATACATCTTTGATATTTAAGACTGATCGAAATAAAAATAGTTTTGATGACATCAACAGTGCCCTAACAGATGTGTTGAATTGGTTTACTACTAATAATCTTCAATTAAACGCGAAGAAAACCAAATGTATAAATTTTACTCTACCTAACGTAAAGAATATTATAGGAAATAAAATTAAACTGAATGGTGAACTGTTGGACCTTGTTGCTTCAACAGTTTTCTTAGGTATTACCTTAGATTCAAAAATACAGTGGTACCCTCATATTAGCACCCTTGCGGGGAGACTTAGTTCAGCTGCTTATGCTGTTAGGAAAATTAGGCATTTTACAGACGTGGAAACTGCTCGATTAGTCTATTTTAGTTACTTTCACAGTGTTATGTCCTATGGTATACTACTTTGGGGTAAAGCAGCAGATATAGAAACCATTTTCATTTTACAGAAAAGAGCAATAAGGTCCATATATAATCTAGGATCACGTGACTCCCTTAAGAAGCTGTTTAAAGAAATAAATATTCTTACAGTTGCATCACAATTTATTTATAACTGTATTGTTTACGTGCGTCAAAACATTACTCATTTCAAAAAAAATTGCGATATACACAAACTAAATACTAGAAATAAGTATAAACTTGTAATTCCTAAATTTCGACTTCAGAAAGTTTATGGATCATTTATGGGACAAAGTGTCATAATTTACAATAAAATCCCGAACGATGTTATAATTTTGCCCTTTGACAAATTTAAGACACATGTTAAGGACAGACTTTTAGAAAAGGGCTATTACACTGTAAGCGATTACATCAATGACAAAAATGCATGGAATTAACATTCCTCTAGTTTCGCATACATTGTTCTAATGCGTTCATAGTGCCCGAGTAAAACTTGTAGATTCACTTTTGTTTTTATCTTTTATTTTATATAATTGTTTTATGACTATTGACTGTATAATTTGGTAACGACATACTCGTATTGTTTTGTAAATGTCGTTAACTCTATATTATTATAAAGCTGTGGAGTTTGTTGTGCCCGTTCTTCTCCACAGCTAAAAGACTTCCTGAATGGGTGGGGTGGGTGGGTGGGTTCCTGTGCCTATCCATCCATCCATATAAAAAAAAAAATTGACGATTCAAAACGCTTAATTTAAGCTTACTGAATAAAGTTATTTTGATTTTGATTTTGATTTTGAATTTTTTGATCTGTGTGGTTTTTGACAATTTTATCCGTTATTAGAATGAGAAAAAGTAGCCGCCATATTAAACTTTTTAGTTATTTAACCGATTGCTTTGAAAATCGATATCTGGGGATCTGTGTGGTTTCTGACAACGACTCCGATAATAGAATGAGACAAAATAGCCTCCATCTTGAACTTTTTAGTTATTCGACCGATTGCTTTGAAAATCGATATCAGGGGATCTGTGTGGTTTCCGACAATGAATCTGATAATAGAATGAGGAAGGTAGCCGCCATCTTTAACTTATTAGTTATTCAACCGATTGCTTTGAAAATCGATATTTAGGGATCTGTGTGGTTTCTGACAACGACTCCGTTATTAGTATGAGACAAAATAGCCTCCATCTTGAACTTTTTAGTTATTCTACCGATTGCTTTAAAAATCGATATCAGGGGATCTGTGTGGTTTTCGACAATGAATCTGTCAAAATCTACAGGAAACCTTTTTTATCAGTGCGCATAATTTTTTGTATCATTCAGTAACGTTAATAGACATCATTTGTTTTTTTTTAAATTTATTAATTATTAATTATTCATTTAATTTGTCCGGCACAATAAAAAATAACTCGTGGATACCGGGCGAACGAAAGGACACGTGTCGGTGCAAGTGCATTGACCCGCCCGGCCGCCTGGTATCGTAATGAGTTCCATTTCGCGGTCCCGGTCGATTTACCATGATCAACGGTATTTTTGTGGATATGTTTGATCAATTTTAGTTTCTTTATTTTTAACTAACGAAAAATAAAGACTTCTTAAAATGTTAAAGATTTTTTAATTACACAATTTTGTTTGTAAACTAGTCAATTCATTCGATTATTTGATCATTATAGAACCCAAACAAACGTTTTGATAAATAAAAGAAAAATTACTTTTTAATTTTATAAAAATTAAAAGTAAAAGTGACTTTGCTAGTTATCTCAAAAAAAGCGCTAACTAGCTGAGATACATCGCTAACTAAACAAAAACTTTTTCAATTTTACAAAAATAGGAGGACAACCCTAACGCTCAATTGGCGCGTAGGTACATAAAACAAGAAACAGGCCCAGCTTCCGTACTGCTTTAGCTCATATATTTACTGTGTTCCTGATTTGGGTTTCACACACATAAATGATGGAAGTTTAAGAACGACTATCACACCCTTAAAGAGTTTGCATTAACTTTAAATATTTTAACATGCAGATTGACAAAGTAAAGTTATTTTTTAAGGGTGATGTTTCTGATACGTGTTAGTTAGTGTAAGTGTAGTGTAGTTAAAAATATATTAGAATCAATAAACACATTAGGTACACATGCGTTACACTATTTACATTTAAAAAAAACGATAAATTACCTATAAGTTATGGGAGAGACACTTGCCCGCTATTTTTGTCCCGTACCAGGATACGTTTGTTTACACAGAATTCTATCACCACGGCTTATATTTCGGTTCAACGCGATTCCGTTTCGGCGTGCAGTGGTACTGGGGGTGGCGATGCGCGTTTGTCTGGCACAGACTATAGCTCGTTAGGTTAGTTGTTAAGTCTCAACTACAACTGTTTTTTTGTTTATTATTATTAGTATTGACGTCAATAAGTGCCTGTAAAGGTTTACATTGAATAAATAATTTGACGTTGACTTTGACTTTGATTTGCTCGACTCGAGCGAGTCACGCGCGAGACTTGTGACATCACGAGGACGTTGCCCGGCCGCGCACCGAGAAGTTAAAGTATCATAACTTCGTCATTTTTGAAGATAATAAATAAAAAAAGGAACTTTATTTTGCCCAAGATAAGATTCTATTGAAAATCTTTAATATGGTTAAACTAGATAACGGATAAATATACATAAACATAGAAAAACACCCAGACCCGAAATCAATTCAGAAAAACAGTTTTCTCTAAATTGACCCAACCGGGAATTGAACCCGGGACCTCAGAGATGGCGCGACGCCACACCCGGCGCGCTAACCACTCGACCACGGAGGTCGTCAAGTCGCATTGAAGATTGAATATAAATAAAGCAAAACAAGTTAGCATATCAGGTTGACAACGTGAAAAATGATCACTTCTGGGCCCTGATTCTGTATCGCAATCTATAGATTCCACACCTAAACCTTACCGCGCAGAAACGTCAAATGCATACGTTTTTGGGAAGATATCGTAACTTTTTAAGGAATTAACGTGGTTTTGAAACAAGGAATCGTAACAGAATAAGGGCCCTGCTGACGTCTAATGGTTATAAGGTGAGGCAGCGGCATATTGAGGCGGCAAAGACAGGACCTGGAAAAAAAAGTACGATTTTGTTCCAGCAGTTAAATAAAGGTAGGTAGGTAGGAAGCTAGCTTTTCAATGCTTGAGAATTCTGGGTATTATGTATTAATGCATTTTTCTCTCCGGCCTTATCGTCACTTATCAACAATACATTTGATTGCCAAGCATTTTACTTTTAGGATATGCTAAAAAAATATCTCTTTTAAATAATAAAGTAAAAAAAGGTATATTTAACGGTTAACAAAAGTCACGACTGGAGTTCGCAAAAATAACTAAAGCAAGACATGTTTGACATGACATGTATGACAGGGTTTTTTATTGATTATGTTTGCTGTTCCATTGCTTTTTATTTATTTAACTATATATCAAACTATTTATCTCCGGTTGCGCAACTTGACGCTATATCACCTCTGCCTACGTCTGACGGTTTACGGCGCAGCAGCAGCATTTTTCAATGAGTATGTTCGTTTTTGACATTGATGATCTCGTCATCCACAGTCCGCAGAGTCGCTTTACACTTGGGCATTTGGCTGCAGCTCCAATAACCAAAGTTGTCTTTGCTCTTAATGAATTTATTGAACCTATGTCGCCCTATAACGATCACTGGCCCCCCGAACCTTGATACGCAAAAAATAGGACCTTGAAAAATAAAAAATATATAGGTATGCGGACAAGTTTGGATACTTTAAAAAAGTTTGTTTGAATATTTATTTTTTAGTTTGAGTTTAATTAAAATAACACTACCCCCATCCCCACTTCTCCTTATTGTACAAACAGATAATTAAGATTTAATCTTAACTAAACAAACTGATGTCATTTCATAGTGCGTAGGTACCTATCGTCGCTGATATCCGTCGCGTACGCAACTTCGTCCGCGTGAAGTAATTTCACTAACGATATGCATTTTAAGGTTAATATTGCTAAGAGTTTGAAAAAGTTCATATGGAACGTCTGTATTTTTCAAATGTTTTTTTCAAAATACCAGTTGCGAAGTATACCTTAAACCAATCATTCTACATTTGTATGCCGAATAAAATAAAACTACATTTACTTGAAAATATATAATAGCCAGTTGGTTTCTTAATTTTAACAATCCAGTATTGTATCTTACCCACAGTTTTAATTTTTTTCATTTAAATAAGTTGTAGTTAATTGTTATAAATGACGACTTGAACAGTTTTACCGTGACGTACCTGCTTATGGATTGGCGGACAACTCTTCGATTTTTTCCACTAAAGTGAAAATCAATCATACGGGCCAAGAGGTAAACGGATGACGTAGACACTTCTGTTGCCGACACGGAACACCATCATACAAAAACGTGGTTGTGGTGTCCGGCAGTGGCAACTGAACGCACTGCAAACCCCATTTTTGTATGACGGTGTCCCGTGTCGGCAACAGATAGTGCCTACGTTTGCGCAGCGATGTATGAGCTCAGCTGTCGTAAACAACAACCTCTAAGTGTCTTCGTGACAGACAAGGGGATGTCTTCAACAGCAGAGGTATAACTCACGCGTTAATTGCCACTGCTAATGAGTGTGAGCACTACCACTCTTCACGATCTCATTATCCACGGTCTTCAGCGTCGCCCTGCAAGCTGGGTACTTGGAGCAGGTCCAGTGGGCGAAACGGCCAAAGCTACGGTAGTACTTGTTGAAGCGATAAGCCCCTATCTTGAGTACGGGCCTGCCGAACCGTGACGTTATAAACTCTGGCACTGGAACGAAAAGTATTTAATAATTAATCCTTTAAAGAAAACATATTAATTATGAATTTAATAACCCCCCTCTCTTCCCTTGGGTGTCGTAAAACGCGACTAACGAACTAAAGACTGCACACACATCCAACAGCATAGAGCGGCGATGGGCTCACCCCTGTCACGCTGGACACGTGCGGTCGCTGTTTGGTGAATGGTGAACTATGGCAGAGGACTACTTTTGCCCTCTTCATTGCCTAGCCTCTGACTTACCCCTCGGGGATAATAGTCGTGATTAATGTATGTATGTTAATGTTACACTAATGATTGAAAGAGTATGTATGTAATTACTATATTGAAGGAGTACCAAGGCGGTACAACGCGCAGCGGCTGTGGTGTATAGTTGCTTTTAACTTTTGCAGTAATGGTTAGTTTTTATATAAGTAATGATTTTTATTAATGTGCTATTGACGTTTAGTCAAAGTCCTGTTAATCTATTCGCATCTAATAAATACATAATAATATGTTACAGGAATCGATTATCAGTCAGTAGTATAACATAGCTATGAGGAATTAACTAGGTACATATTATTATCTTGCAATATCAAAAACGCTTCAAAACTTTTTGTCATAATGTAGACTTAAGATGAATAAAACCCAAAAAAGGCATTTCGAATATTTTATCAATTAAAAACTACAAATATTCAAGTAAAAACTGATGATGATAATGAAGAAAATCAATTAAACTTTAAATTTCGTTTTGAATTTTTTTTGTTTATATAGTTAAGTGCTGTTTTTTGTTATTTCTGATAGTGTAGATGTATAATAATAACTAGTTTTTAAGTCTTATTTTTAATTCGCTGGATTTTTTATTTAAACACTGTTTTTAACTGTTGGATAAATAAATAATAAATAAATCTTTCCTACAATCACACCAATTATCTAGCCCAAGAGAAGCTTCGAAGAAACTCGTTAAATGGTTACTAGACATGATAAAGAGTTAAATGGATAATAACTTGTTCCAATTTATAATGCTCTAATGTACACAAAAAATAAAAGACTTACTAAAATTGTTATTTGTACAGATAGATATAGCTCGGTGCGCCTCTAGCAAAAGAGGTGTACCGATAGCGTATGATGCAACGCTATCGGTACATCTCTATCGGGCAACCAATAATTAAAGCTGCAGTGGATTCCTGCCCATGTAGGTATAAAAGGTAACGAGGAGGCTGACCGATTGGCCAAGCTTGCTATACTAGATGGTTTACATTTTCAAATAAAGCCTTATCGCTCGGGAATATACTAATATGTAAAAACTAATGTTTTGGATGAATGGATGGGGTAGACCTTTAGCGAAAGTAGCTGCTATGAGAAAACAGCGTCATAAAGAGACTGGTGTAGAAAATACTAAGCGGCTTCAAATGAACAGAGAGCGTAACGCAAACAATCGTGCCCTTAAGAACATAGTCCAGCAAGAAAACAGACTTTCACAAGCTTACGCCTCTTATCGTTTGTCGCATGAGAGTTAAGAGGGACGTACCTATTATAATAATAGCCACACACATTATCGTTACAATGTTAACTGCTAATTTATTTTATTTGATGTATGTCATGATTATTATTAGATTGTGCACTTTCCAGGCTTACTCCATACTATTATTATATGAGAAAATTATGTCCGTCGTAAGTCTGTCAATTTTTCACGCGTTAACCCCTATGCTCCAATCAGACTTTATAAAATTTCTGGATTCCTCGATTCCACTGGATTCTACTATCAGATCCTAACTTGGTTAGAATGGGACAACCTCAGGAGTATACTCTTTCGAATAAAAAAATAATCATTGAAATTGATCAATAGTTCGCGAAGATATTCATGGTTCCAAATTGTTTGGTCTATCCGATAAAAAAAAGTATGATCAAAATCGGCTATTGTGGAACATACTTACATAAAAAAAATCAGACGACTTGAAACCTCCTCCTTCTTTGAAGTTGGTTAATAAAATGAGACATGTTTTTAATTTAAAACAAACGAGGCAATACAATCATGTCGTTATTAAGTATTATTTTGTCAAAGAATTACCAAAAAAAATAGCAAACATAATTATAAAGAGTAACAGGGTACAAGACCCATAAGTTAACCATTTAAAATTTTAAATTAAATTAAATTAAACACAAAATGAAAATATAAAATATTCTGTCAAAAATCAGTTAAATAGTAGACGTATTTTAGTTAGCATAGCGGACACAGTCCTTAAAAAGTGATACAAATTCGAATTATAAAATAATAGCTGTAGGTGACTTTAGTTGGCTCACTTTAATAGTAACTATTTTAAAATAGCTTTAAAAATTTAACGTAAATGGCAGGCATTGATACATTGATTTTATATCTTTTTACTTCTCTGGAGATATATCTACACTACTGTTTAGAATAGGAACCGTATCCGGAAACGTTAAAGTTTTGGACCTGCGTTTATTTGTTCGTCTTGTAATTTCCGCTGCAATGTTAATTTCTACACTTGTTACCATAGTAAAATTCTCGGAGTATTTAACGTGATAAGTTTGTTCTGCTATTATTTCGATCAATTTCACTTTAGTGTATGGGATCTGAGAGTAACTGAAGTGTTTAGAAACTGCTTGGTAATCAAAAAGTTATGTTGTATGCATCTTTAACAGAGTTTTTCTAGTTTAATGATCTGTATAACTAACCCTAAATTACTATAAACCTCACTGGTTTTCAAACACCTTTTAATTTTGCTATGTATCGCATCAACCTTTTGTATGTTTCCATGACCTGGCTCTAAAAATATTTGTGTAATTTTTTTATCTGAGAATTTTCACGAATAAAATTCTTCAGAGCAGTTGTCATTACCGGGTTCCTATTTTATGGCATGCATGAGTCTGACCACAAAATAATCTCCTCAGTATCTGACAAATCAAATATTACCCTCTTCAATATTATTCGTAAAGCTGAAGCGATGCAATTAGCGTTGCGACCTACTAAACCTTGATGCCATACAGCAGAATAAGCTTTATTATTCAAATTTACATGAGCAGTTACATTAAATGAGTTAAATTTTCTATTGTATCAAAAGTTCGACACTTCGGCACGCGGCAGTAAAAGAACATTTTCAAAATCAAAGCTAACTACTGCTATTTTGTTTGAAGTTTCGTTCCTATCCTTATTTTTTTCCCTTTTTAATTCTTCTTTTCTTTTCAAGTGCTTTTCTTGCTCAGATTTTGATTCGTCTGTATTTCTTAAATTTTTTAATTCATCACAAGTATAGGTAAAGGTAACATCTATCCTTCTTTAGGCGATGAAAACTTATATTATATTCATTATTAAAGATTTTTCTATAAGTAAATTGCTTTATAGTTTAAGCTTCTGGGTGTGCTTTTTTAAAAAGCGAAAACATAGTGGTTTAAATATTCAACGTTTCCTTTAAATACTCTGTCTTAGTTTTAGCTCTACAATAGTGACTTTTCATTCTCGGAAAGGAATTTATGTGCTCTCGTACCAAGTTAAGCTCCTCTTCTTTCAAAAACTTTTTTCTGTTTTTCCCACGTCTATATGTGTTACTATTATTTTAAATCGAATCAAAGTGGTAGTTGATTCTTCTTTGGCTAATATCTAAAGTTTTAAGGAAGAAAACCTTGCACACATTTATTTTCACATTACATACTTGCAAATAGTAGTAGAATGTAAATTTTCTTTTACTGTCGTTGTTTGTAGTTCTGACTCGCTTTTTAGGAACTTTTTTGACATGGCTACTGTAGAAAAATCTTTTTTCATCGTCTGTTAGCATCCAGAAATCATTATGAATTCTTTGTTGTTCAGAAGCATTAATTTTTTGATAACACTTAAGTCGACAAGAGCACTTATCTTGCACTTTTCTAGCACGACGTTTTTTTCCCTTTACATCAATATACTCTTTACCACTTTCGCGTGCGTTCTTTCTCAAATTCATCTGTTTCCATTCAGCTACATTTCGTTGTCGCTTCTTTCTTAATATATTTTTACCTGTAAAATAATAAGATTGTAGATAAATAGAAAGCAATATGATTAGAAAATCACAATATGACTCACAGTATACGGATGTGAAATAATTTTGGCATCAAAACTATTTAATATCTAAGTATTAATTAATTACGGTTAGTAAAACAGTTTAATATATTTTATAACAATCAACAGCATGTTTATTTATTTATAAGATGCACAAAACAGGTTGCAACCATACAATTCAATAAATCAAAAAGTGGTACCAAACTTACAGACTAGGTTCGAACCCTGAATATGTACGGTCGGGGTCACTGTCGCTTTACCACTTTGCAGCAATTTTCGTATGAAACGCACCGACCGCCCGGGTACGTGCCCGTACCAAATAGACGACGCGGTGTGCAAGGGATTTTGACCTTTAGACTGGTAAAGCGACGGAGTCCGCGATAGTATATACTAAGAAACATACTACGTACCATTAAGTAATGACAAATAAATTAAATTAATTGTGTTAAAACTGAACAAATGTATAAAAATATATTGAATTTAATAAAATTACATAATTACGTTATGTAAATTACATTACTTAAATTCTATAAATAAAATAAAATAAATTCAATATGTGGAATAGACTTGGAGAAATGTAGAATGACAGAAGCTCCAACACCTAGAGATCTGTCTACAAAGTTTGTTTTAGCGCCCTGGTAAACTTCGAAGTCAATAAAGTGTTGCAAATACTCCAGATGCCAATGATTTATTAAATAAGATGCACAATAGAAATATATATTTTTTCAGCGCATCTTTTTAAAGTAATGGGGCATGATGAGCAAGCCATCTGGACCAGCACCTTTAAATTCATCTTCTGGACACAATTTCCCGCTCTGACACACCGAAGGATTTGAATCAAACCATCGTGCCCAGAGCTAAAGACGTATGGGTCGCAATTATTTATGTTGTTTGAGGTGTTATCGTATTGGTCTGAATTCCCTCTTCAAGCAGCACCTTGGACTTTCTCATGTCACAGCTGATTGCATCAAATCCTGCTACAGGCTTGGACGCTTCATCGAGGGTCACACTATCTGATGTATTGTATTTATATACTTATGTATTTATGTAAAATATTTTTTTATTTATTATGTTATATATATTGAATCTTTGTCATGTAGATAAGTATATGGTATATTTGTAGATCTGTGTGTTTTGTATATTCTATTTATGAAGTTGGTTGTAAGTAGTTGTTTATTATTTATTAATGTAACTTTTTTGATTTATTGCCTTACCTAAGTTTTCCACATCCTTACCGGTTGACTGGTAGAGAATGCCTTGTGGCGTTAAGTCCGCCTTTTGCAGTTTTTTTTTAGTGCAATAAAGATTAAATAAATAAATAAATAAAAAAAGAACACACTCGGTACTAAACTTAATGTTCACTATTCGACGGCTCGTTCAATCAAGACTGATCCCCGACCGCAACGGTGTGACGTTGTCTTGACACTGACGGTTAAACGTCAGTGTGACATACAACGAGTGACCGGAAATCGATAGTTATCGTAATAAGCGCGGACCGAGTTTTGCTTTGGATTTTAAATACCTCCATAAATACTAATACAATTTTAACTTATCAATAATTAATATTGTTAAGTTAAAATTAATAAACTGTTTTCGAACGATTTGTAGTGTGATAGATATTTAGCACTTGATCTGTTTTGTGTGTTAATTTTTTCTAAAACAGCCAAACAAAAATATTTTATGTGTTCTGTTTCTCATGTAAGTGATTTTTGTAAATCTTTATGAGAAACTAAATATCTTTAAACCTAATATCCGTTACAGTCGGCTATCATTCAAGAACGAGTCCCTTCGTTCGCATTACATTAATGTTTTGTTTTTATTATTGAAATTTATGCATTCACAATGCTATTATATAGGAATAAGGACGATTTGGGCCCTTTCGTGCTATGTCCCGTATACTCAGTAGGGCCCATATAGGCTAAAATTATATATTATTTATATAATGAATACTAAAAAAAAAAATTATTTTTCTAGTAAACATTTTATAGTAGATCTATATGTATAGCATTGTCAATGCCAAATTTCAATAATAAAGATATTTATGTGCAATTACGTCTTTATCGATTGCTAAATACTTGCAATAGTATTTCTTTCGTCTATGAGGGTAGGTAAACTTTCACAGTGACGTAATACCGCTGGCTTGCAGCGTAAATATTTAACTACTAGAAAGAATACGACGAGTCTTCTAGGGTCTCGGTAGCTCAGCGGTTAGAGCAGTGGACCGGCAATCCAAAGGTCATGGGTTTGAATCCCATTCGAGCTTCCTGAGACTGGTTGATTTTTTTTCTAGTAAACATATTACAGCCACGGGTAATTAAGTAATCACGGGTAATTTTTTTGTGTGCGTCATCAATGAGCCAGGCAGAGAATTTAGCGTCACACAAAATTTTCCATGGCACTACTGGTAGTGCCAAGCAGTAGTGCCTAAGGTAAATAACGATATAAAACAGTTTTTTTTTCAATTGTCGCTATTTTGTCAATGGTCATGCCCACTTGAGGTTTTGACGATGACGTCATCCAGGGTGGTAATGTCCGTGGCAGCCAGCAGCCGGCCGATTGACACATTTCCAGCGTACTTTGACCTCGCTAGAGCGGCTGACCAGGTGGAACCGGTACGGGACCAGTTGAATAACCGGGTTGCCCGACAATGTAAATATAGACCGGATCACCGGGTTGCCGGAGCGCGTGGTACCGAAAATAGGTACTGAAATTTGCATAAGCATTAGGATATTTATAAAAAAAACTTTAGTTTAGTAAAAACGATTTTTCTAAGTTCACTATATTGACTGTATGTAAATAAATAGAGGTATCTTTATTGATAAATACTATTTAATAAAACAGTGTTAAGTCTAAAAAAGTCTAAAACTTAATTTTTATCTTATCTTGATGAGGCCTTCTCTCGGTAGGGGATCCTTCGGCCTTTATGCAACTGCATCGTTTCCTTAGAAATAAGTATGTGGGCCTTTTTCAAATTCTCTGCAGGTAAGTGTAGCTTCTATTTCTAAAAACAAGAATTTAAAAAACTCTCTAAATATTACTTTTTCCTACATCATTGCAGAAAGTAATCATCAAATTTTGATATCCTATAATTAGCCGCGAAGTTAATTAATAATTTTAGATGTTATTTCAAATTGAATGTCCTTAGGTGAAAATAAATACCACTATGTTACCAGTACGAAGTATTTTTTATTTTAATAATGAACTAATGAATCACAAATATTTTGGTATCATTATTAAGTCATATTAAGTACAGCCTTTTATCTCTGAATAACATGCAAAATCACATTTTGTTATTATTGTTAATGTTGATAAAAAATAAATCATATACAACTATGTTACTTAAATCGGTAACAGTGTGGTCACGCAATAAACACACGCGCCTCCTCCCACGATTCCCGGTCAACTGACTGGCGTTGCGTTGCGTCCCTCCCCAGGCCCCACGAACTATCTAGAATGAACTCTGACACCACGCCAATATAACTGCCGGTACAGCAGTAGCGCCATCTGCTTTTTTGGGTCAAATTTGCTATAGTAACAGAGTATAGTTACATATTTATATGGACAGCGGGACAAACTTTCGAAAAATAGAAAAAAATACATTTTATCACCAACTTGTGTTTTAAATAAGTTAATTGGTTTTATCAATATCTGTATTTATATAACCCATTAATTTTTAAATTTATAAGTGTGGTATAAAAACAAATTATTAACGATATTTGTACTGCCCTACTGTCTGGGACATAATGATTTTGTATGGAAAACAACTCTGTTACTAAGAATGACCATAATGTTACTTTAAACAAAGTTCAAAAATATGAAATTAGATTATTATTTTTATTTTCGATGCTTAATTTAACAGTTTATTTTGCATTTGTTTACTTTACATTTGCAGTATTTTCGTAATTTATCCTAAAAAAATTAAACATTAAACATGGTTAGGGACAAGGTAACCTGCAGAGAATTTGAAAATGGTCCATGTGCTGTTAGCCATCATTGGATTTTGTATTAATCATTGTCAGATAAATTTAGCTAATTACAAGTGATAAATTTAATTTACAAGTTACTAATTAGATGTGAAAATTGTTACCTATAATTACTCATAGTAATCAATACCTATACTACTGACACGCAGAAATTTATTCTAATATTACATGCTTTTGTTTTGCAAAGTTGTATAAACTTAATTTTGTAAACCTAATACATTACAACAACAAGGAATAACATGCAAACAATTGTTTGTTTAAAAACTTATTCAACTTACTGTACAGAATATTTTTTTATCAGTGCGCTCAATTTTTTAATTTTGTAATTAATTTTTGTAACTTAAACTAGACCTACGGATTTAATTTCATTTTTTAAAGTAAAAATAAAGAAACTAAAACTGATTAAACACATCCACAAAAATACCGTTGATCATAGTAATTCGACCAGGACTGCGAAATTTAACTCTAACACATTACGATACCAGGCAGCCGGGCGGGTCAATGCACTTGCACCGACACGTGACCTTTCGTTCGCCCGGTATGCACGAGTTATTTTTATTGTGCCGGACGAACTAAATATGGAATAATAAATAAATTTAAAAATAATGAAAATTATGTCTATTAAGTTACTGAATGATATAAAAAATATTGCGCACTGAGAAAAAAATATATGTTGTATAATTAACCTCTCTGTTTATTAATGATAATAATGATGATAATATTTTTTTATAATTTTTCAGTAAGTACCTACCTTGTTTTGGTACGAGAAGTGAAAAGACGATAACCATAGTACCTACGTATGGGATGCGGCAGCTTCCAGACAGACGTAAACAATAACTAACAGCAAACATAATTTACACAAAACAGTACCTACAATATAAACGTAAAACGATCATGCTTAATGATTATGTTCGTTTATCATCCTGACAATGACATTGTTTAGTGTAGAGAGAGCCGCACGGCACTTAGCACTGTACTTCACGCAGGTCCAGCGTATCTTGGGCCCCTTGCATTTTGTGACCCGGTTGTACCGGTGCGGCCCCAGCTGTATCACGGGGTTGCCGGAGCGGGTCATGCCGAAAACAGGTCCTGAAATAGCAATGCGTCTTAATATATTCTAATATGTACCTAGTTTAAATGGTTGCGTTCCGTTTTAAACAAAAGTTTTTAATGGGATTCATAGTAAAGTATAGTGCTGTCGCGATGACAGCAGACTCCCTGTGACCACGACCTGAGGACCTATTACCATTTTTATTCGTCATTTGCAAGCTATATTCATACATATTTGTCTATAGGTTTACGAAAATTTTGTTGCGATCAGTCAAAATTTACAAAAAAAAATTGATATAAAGGAAGAAAAGGAGAAAAAATGTTTTGTTGAAATTTTTAAAAATACTTTTCAAAAACATTAAATAATACACGTTTAGTCATGGCTTTACAAAAACTCTAATTATTAATAAGTATCAGTGAATATGGACAGGGTCATCGTCAAGAAGATAAATGATCTTCTTGACGATGTGTGTCCGTTGTGTGGAGGCCCGCGCGGCAGCCGTTGCGGTTCTTGACACAAGTCCAACGGAACTTGGGCCCTTTGCACTTGGTCACTAAGTTGTACCAGTACGGTCTCAGTTACTGTTGTATAACAGAATTACCAAACTTGGTTGTGTAAAAAACTAATGCTAAAATGTTATGCGTACTCATCATGTAAACAACATTATTTTTAAAATACTACATATTCAATGAGTTTAGGAAGGCGGGCAGGCCGCGAGTCTCTTTAATAATGTACAATGTTTATCCAGCTGACAATGTACCATTTACATAACCAAAGTTGTCTTTATTGCACCGTGAATTTAGTGATTATGTTTGTTCATCATTTTAAAAATGAGCTCATCCACTGTGCAGAGGCCCGCGCGGCAGCCGTTCCGGTACTTGATGCACCTCCAGCGACGTTTGGGCCCTTTCCTGGTGCCGTGCATTAGGTTGAACCGGTAAGGTCCGACTTGTATAACGGAGTTGCCAAACTTGGTTGTGTAAAAAACCGGTGCTAAAATAATACACATTTTATAAAGAACATTATTTTCAAAGTTATTATACTACTAGCGGCCGCTCGCGGTTTCATCCGCGTGATTCCCGTTCCCGTAGGAATATCGGGATAAAAAGTATTCTATGTGTTAATCCAGGTTATTAACTATGTGTATGCAGTATTTCATCCAAATCCATTCAGTAGTTTTTACGTGAAAGAGTAACAAACATACACACTCACAAACTTTCGCCTTTATAATATTAGTGTGATGAGGCTTAGATTTTTAAAAACATCCTCATATTCTAAAGTTTAATTAATACCATAATAAATTTATTTAAGTATGTCAACATAAAATGTTTACATAGTTTATACGATGCTATTCGACGCTGCTAATGAGAACATTTAACATGTTTAACCCACATTGGTTTAACCCCTCAGTCTTTGAATTTAAATGTCAAAAATAATGACAGCAGGTGCGCCATAAATTTTTTTTTAATAACGGATGACGTCACAGATGCCCCCTTTTACAAAAACACATATTACTCTACAATCGTACTATATTTTGTCGTTCTGTAAACGAACTGATATTTATTTATTTATTTTATTTATTAGGACAACCAACAAGGCATACACTACAAAAGACTTATGTAAGTGAACTATATCTCATTCTAAGTGCTGACTTAATTAAAGGTTGCCACGGCATGCGAACGTGAACTCAATATTTTATTTAATAACTTAAAACTTAACTAAGATTTAACGTAAAAGGTGGGTAAACATTAAAAACACAAGAAGAAAAATGGAGATAATAGCTAACTAAACAGACCCGGGCGAGAAAGAAGTAAGTATGTTACGTTTAAATTTTTGCAGATTATCTGTGAATATATCAATAGATTCGCTTTTAAGTGCGTTGTATTGTCGCTGAAGTCTATTCATGGTGGCGTGGCGACCAAGATTAGTTTTAGAACCCCTTATTGAAAATGGAACGTATCTGCAGGCGCGAGGCTGTTTAAGTGGGACATTAAAATTGATTGATCTCAACAGCGACGGGCAGTCAACAACTCCATTGATGATTTTGTGCAAAAAGATGCAGTCCAACAAAAATCTCCGTTCCTGTAAACTATTCATTCCAAAATTAGCCAACCGCTTCTCGTAGGAGGGAAGCTCTTTAACCATGTGAGTTTGGTAGGTGAGATGCCACAAAAAACGTTTTTGTATGCGTTCGATTCGCTTCATGTGTACGTCATACTGTGGGGACCAAACTTGGCTGCAGTATTCCAGACCCGATCGGACCAATGACTGGAACAAGAGAATTTTCGTTGATGGTCTTTTGAAGTCTTTTGCATTACGTATCACGAATCCTAGCATTTGGAAGCTTTTTGTGGCGATGTGGTTTATGTGTTCATGGAAACTCAGCTTTTTGTCCAGAATAACTCCCAGGTCACGAATTAAATCCACCTCTTCTAACGCATTTCAACCAATTGTATATTTTTGCGACGAGACGATCTTGTTTCTCGAAAAACGAATGTACTTATATTTATTAATGTTCAATGACAATCTGTTATCATGACACCAAAGAGCGAGACGCTCCAAGTCTTCCTGCAGTAACAATGTGTCACTAACATCTCTGATCTGCATGGATAACTTCATGTCATCGGCATAAAGAAAACAATTAGCATATTTAAAAATGGTAACTACGTCATTGATAAAAATATTAAACAAGATCGGGCCGAGATGGGAACCCTGGGGGACACCAGAGGCGGACAAAAATGGTTCCGAGGAGAATCCACTCACCACCATTCGAGAACTTCGCAGACTGAGATAAGATGAGAACCACTCCAAGAGACTGCCAGAAATGCCAAAGAGAGAGAGTTTATGAAGCAAAATTTTGTGGTCTACGGTGTCAAATGCTTTACTAATGTCTGTATAAATAGTATCAACCGATAGCCGTATATCTAGTGATTCGGACATATGTTGAACAAAAGAAACAAGATTGGTTGTTGCAGATCGTGATGATAGGAACCCTGACTGCTGAGATGAGATCAATTGCTTAATATGCCAGCATATGACGGGGCACAACAACGATTCAAATACCTTACCAAATACAGGTAAGATAGATATAGGTCTATAATTTTTAACCAACGTGGCATCACCAGATTTGAAAACTGGAACAACTCTAGCTTCCTTCCAGGCTGATGGAAAGATGCCTGAGGTTAAAGACGAATTAAAGATGATGGATAGAGGCAGAGATATTGCTTTAGAGCATTCAACTACAAGCAGAGGGGGAATCCCATCAGGCCCAGCACCCTTGTTCCGCTCCAAGCTCTTGAGAGTTTTCATCACCTCGTCTGGTGAAAACTGTATATTTGCGAGGTAGTTAGAGGTGAGCATGGTGTTGTCAGCTGTAGTATGTGAATTAAGGCAATTACTATATAGTGATGAAAAAAAGGAGGCAAAAAGATCGCATATTGTGTCCCCGCCACTTGCCTTGCTGTCACCGAGACTCATAGACGAAGGATAACTATTACTATTCCGCTTCTTATTCTTCAAACAACTCCAAAACAGTTTCGGGTTATCTGACAAAGATTGCTCTATATCGGTAATATATTTGAGATAGCAAGTTTCGGTCAGATTTGAGCACCTTTTTTTAATGGTATGCAAGGCAAGTTCGTCTAATGGGTTTTTGTATTTACGATACTTTATTCGGATCTTATATTTTTATGTAGTAGACGGATAAGTTCTTTAGAATACCAGATCGGAAACTTCTTTGATGCCGGTTTACTTTTAGGATCATGCTTAGAGATGGAGAGTCTCACTAACCTATAAAACCTATCAACCATATCGTCAACCGAACAACAAGAGGACAACTCACTCTCCCAAGAGATAAAAGACAAATCCGACATTATGTTGTCGAAATCAGCTTTGCGGAAATTATATCTGTTAGTAGTTGTGTTCGGTGACAAACGTGGCAATCCGAGACAAGAAATATTACATTCTAGTGGCGGGTGGTAAAGGTCAAGATTACTTAAATGAGAACTGCTGCGCACTACGTCTGTGACTGTAAAATTAGAGAGAATAAGATCTAATATCTTGCCTTTGTCGTTTTTAACGTTGTTAAACTGAGTGAGATTATTAGTGAAGACTTCCCGGCACAGTTCAAATGGGAAGCAGTGTTCCAGTTAATATTGCTCATATTGAAGTCTCCCAGAACCAAACACTTTGAATGTGATTCTAGTATACGACTGGTATTTCACAAAACATGTTTTTGCACGGGCGGAGGGAGATATACTGCGCATAGTAACACTTTTTCCATTGTGCCATTCTCCCCGCGAGTTTCCAATTCAACCCACAAATCTTCACATTTAGTCTCAAAATGAGGTAACCTGCGAGAACAGCCTCACTCATCTCAGAACATTCTCTTACTCACTTAAGCATACCAAATGTGTCAAACAATTACAATGCGATCTAATTGCGATTCAATTATGCCATTCGTAAATTAGCAGACTTGGGCCCCAGTTAGTCATCCGTGAATCCTCGCCTAAGGTACTCGTGCGTCTGCGATACGCGCCTTGTAGTATTACCTGTAAAATTAAACAGCTTTATAAAGAAGTAACGACATTTACAAAACAATATGATTGTTTGACCAGTCAGTCATCCGTGAATCCTCGCCTAAGGAAAGGCCTGTGCCTGGGCATTAAATGACGACGATTACATTGATTCAATATACGATCATATCGTAAAGATAAGGAAAATTACATATTTATACCTATTTATTCATAAAGAATATCAGCAGAAATGTAACTTACTTGTCCGACGAAGACGTACATTGAAATGTATAGGCGACCGGGACCTGTCGAGGTCTGGAGACGCTTCTTCTTCTTCTAAAGATACCTAAAACATACAAAACAAATGTGAATTAAATTATTATCATTACTACCCAATATAACAATACCGTATACTTTACACAATAATGAATGCAATACCATTACCGGCAACCACTCGGGACTGCGCGCTGGGGAAATGAGAGAAGAGTAGCGTGGAGCCACAGATGAACGATCGGGATCGATCTAAAACACACAAAAAAACATGTACTGCACACCATAAGCTATAAATACAGCATCTCATCGAGAACCATAATAAACGCATTACCAATGGCGGCAGGCTCTCCCAGCGTTCCGGCGAGTCTGGCCGATAGACCCCGCGATTACGATCGCTTCATCCTTAAACATGAAAAATGACATAAAAAACACCCCAATGGAATAACCGCCATCACTATGATTAGAAACTCTGACACAAGTGCTTGACTATCCACACAATAAGTAGTAGTAAATGAATAATATATATATCAAACTATTAATTAATATAACAATTTAACATGCTATACAACAAAAAAGAGACAACTATCGTTATAGTACTTATAAAGCTACTAAATAATAAAAAAATAATTGTAAAATCGTTTATATTTTTAATTATTTTTAATTATATGACATGCTATACAACAAAAAAGAGACAACTACCATCGTTATAGTACTTAAATAAAACTACTAAATAATTAAAAAGTAATTCTAAAATCGTTTATATTTTTAATTATTTTGTACCCTTTTTATTTATAAGTCTTTTTTCTGTAATGTACTGTACTACTAGTCAAGCTCTTTCATTTGATACCCATATTGAGGTGGTTAAACAAAAAAAATATAATCCACAATTTTGTGAAGGCGGCCATTTTAAGTTTTTTTTCCATAATATACTGTATACTACTAGGCCAGCCCTTTCATTTGATATCCATATTGAGGTGGTTAAACAAAAAAAATGTAATTGACAATTTTGTGAAGGCGGCCATTCTAAGTTTTTTTTCTATAATGTACTATATATTACTAGTCAAGCCTTTTCATTTGATACCCATATTGAGGTGGTTAAACAAAAAAATGTAATCCACAATTTTGTGGAGGCGGCCATTTTGGATTTACAATGATACTGAATATATATAATTGTATTGTCATCAAAACTAAAGGTGTTTACCAAATTTCAAATCAATCGGTCAGGTCAGGTCCAGGAGGCAACATTTTAAGTACTAAACTTGGATCTACGACACACTCGTCAAAACTGCATATTGGTCAAGCGATGCCAAACTCTTATTTTTACTGTCTACTCGTCAAGTTCTTATTTCTGCGTACTGCCACTGTTACGGCGAAAGGCGTTCGGAGTAACAGCGGCGAAATAAGGGTTAGGCAGGAGGTATAAGGGAATAAAGTACTTACAGGGATGATGAGTCACAGGAACCCGGGGGGCGAGCTGACCACGGGCGGCGAGGTAGGGTTCAGGAGTCACTATAAATAAGGGCAGATACCAGCGCGCGTATTTTGTGGGCGTCTCGCGGTAGTTCACAGACAGACTAGTCGCGCGCTCGGCTCACGAAGCTAGCGGCGGCGGGTCGCGCAGCGGTGGCGCCGCGGCAGACAGGCGGACGCGGTCGTCAACAACCGCTGAGTCAACCGCCATACAGATGGCGGTATGGTTTGAATGGCCGTCCCGGCTTTGGCGGGAACATCTTCCGGGGGCCAGGGGGGGCTCATCCACTGGGAGCCTGGCGATCCGGAATACAGGCCTCCGAAGATGTCCATTCGCGGTGTCCAGGTCTACCACCCGCACGACGCCATCCTTCCCAGGCAGGGTGCGAGCAATGCGCCCCAGTCTCCATTGGAGGGCAGGCAGGTTGTCCTCCTTGATGAGGACGAGCTCGCCAATTCGGGGAGGGGAGGATGGGGACAACCATTTGGAGCGGGTTTGGAGGGTATGAAGGTAGGACTGGGTCCACAGCGTCCAGAAGCGCTGGGAAAGGGCCTGTACCATCTGGAATCGCCTACGTGTGGAGATCGGTCTATCTTCCACGGATAGTTCGGGAAGGGCCGTTAGTGGGCGGCCTATGAGGAAATGTCCGGCTGTAAGCGGCTCAAAGTCTGAGGGATCAGACGAAAGTGGGCAGAGAGGTCTAGAGTTAAGGACAGCTTCGATTCGTGCCAAAAGTGTAGAGAATTCCTCGAATGTGAGGTGCTGTTCGCCAATTACGCGATATAAAAGTTGCTTTGTTGATTTTACGTTGATCTCATGTAACGCACCGAACCATGGTCCCTTAGGGACGTTTAACAACCAAGTAATGTGCTGACCAGCGAGCTTGCGCGCAATCGTATCATTGTTCAAGGCAAGAAAGTTTTGTTCTTCGATGAGCTGATTTCTAGCGCCTACATAATTTGTACCGCAGTCCGAGCGGATGAGAACCGGGGCACCGCGGCGTGCTATAAAACGCTGTAATGCCGCGAGGAACGCTTCCGTGCTGAGGTCCGAGACCGGTTCTAAATGAACCGCCTTAGTCGAGAGGCACACGAATATACAAAAGTACGCTTTTAAGAGTTTAACATTACGTAGGGTACTAGATTTAACGAGGAATGGTCCGGCAAAATCGGTCGTGACTTGACTAAATACTGGCTGAGGCGTAACTCTATCGGCTGGCAGGTCGGCCATGAAGGGCGCTTACGGCTGGGCCCGGCATCGAAAGCATCTAATGCATTTAAAAACTCGGTGTCTAATAATACGGCGCGCGGACAATATCCAAAATTGTTGGCGTAGGATAGCGTGTAAAGTGTCAGCGCCAGGGTGGCAGTGTATTTTGTGGTAGTGGTCAATGATAAGGTCTACAAGTGGGCTAGAGCTGGGAAGTATGAGCGGATGCTGCGCGTCATATCGGATAGACGCATGGGACAGTCGTCCACCAACTCTAAGGAGCTCATCTTTAATGAGAGGTGACAGCCGCTGGAGTCTGACGGAGCAGATTTTGCCAGTTTGAAGGCGGTGGATGTCCTCTGCAAACTCATTGTGCTGAACACTGCGCACCCAGTAAAGTAGGGCCTCTCTTCGTTCACTGACGTACAAGGGGCCTGAGCGTCGCGAATCTGGGTGGTGTCTGCAGTTGTGCAGAAAGCGTTTTAGACAAGCTGTCACTCCGACGAGCTTGTCTAGTGAACTGAACCGAGTGAGCAGGTCAAAGTCAAGACCGGGCACTGTGACCAGTGACGGGACGTGTTTGGGCTTAAGGCCGGGCAGGGCGTGATGGCCCAGAGCTAAGGGCATGGCAGGCCAAGACTCACAAGGCTGTCCAAGCCACGTGGGAGACCACCATAGGTCGTGGGCTGACAGGGATTGCGCAGACATCCCTCTGCTTGCGCAATCTGCCGGGTTGAGCTCGGAAGGTACGTGTCGCCAGGTACATTCTGGTGAGCCTGAGCTGATTTTGACTACCCTGTTGGCTTCAAAGGGTTGAAGACGGTGAGGCGGTGTATTGAGCCAGGCCAGGACTATCGTACTGTCTGACCAACATATGTGTTGTTGTATACTGATATGGGCCGATAACTGAACCGACACACGGATCATGAGCTGGGAGAGTAGAGTGGCGGCCGACAACTCTAACTTGGGGATTGTGAGGCGGTTCTTGATTGGTGCGACTCGCGACTTGGCGACAATCAAGTGTACCAAAGTATCTCCGGAGGCATCGAGCTCATGGCGGTAAACAACGGCGGCAAACCCGGCTTCAGAGGCATCTGCAAACCCGTGAAGCGAGTATGCAGCTGAGCCTTTGTTTGCACAAATGTGCCGAGGGAAGCGAATGCTAGACAACAGCGGCAGATCCTCTGAGATGTGGTGCCACTCCGTTTGTACTTCAGAGGGAGTGGGCTCATCCCATTCCAGCTTCAGTAGCCACAGTTGGTGAAGCAGCAGCTTTGCGCGGAAGATAACGGGCGAAACCCAGCCGTTTGGGTCATAAAGTGAGGCTACGGTGCTTAAAATAGACCGCTTTGTGACATGTGTGATGGGGGGCAGAGAGATGCGGTAGGTGAACTCGTCTGACTGAGGGCCCCACTGTATACCCAAGACCTTAATGGACGTGGACTCTGGGTTCATGTCGAAGTCCTTGGGCATGTCGCATTGGTTGTCGGGAAATCTCTCGAGCAGCTTAGGCGAGTTAGATGTCCACTTACTGAGCTGAAAGCCGCCTAGGTCTAGCAGACTTATCAACTCGTCCTGAAGTGCTTGGGCGGATTCAACCGTGTCATGACCACACAAGATGTCATCAACGAAGATAGACTTGCGAAGAACCTGAGCGGCTCCAGGGTAGCGATGGCCTTCATCATCAGCCAGCTGGAGCAGGGTGCGGATTGCATGATATGGGCTTGATATTAAGCCGTACGTGACTGTATTGAGGGCGTAGGTGAGCAGAGGGTGATCTGGTGAGGACCGCCATAGTATCAGCTGATACCGTCTCTGGTCTGGGGCAACCAGCACATTTCTGAACATCCTCTGGATGTCAGTGCTGAAAACGACTGGATGCGTTCTGAAGGACATGATGATGTCCACAATGTCCTGTTGAAGGGCGGGGCCTGTATGTAGGCATTCATTTATGCTGACACCATTGGAGCTTTTGCAGCTACCATCAAAAACAATGCGCAGCTTGTCCGACCCTGACTTAAATACGCCATGGTGAGGGATGTAGAAGTGAGGTTTATGGGCGAATGTATTTGGGTGACAGGGAGCCATGTGCCCTAAGTCGATGTATTCGGCCATAAAGTCGACGTATTTAGAACGCAGAGACGGGTTCGCCATTAGCTTCTTCTCAATATTGAGGAATCTGCGTAATGCGATAGGGTGAGTTTTACCTAGTTGAGGGGCGTCCTTTAGAAAGGGCAGAGCGACCGTATATCTGCCTGAGGGATCGCGTGTAGTGGTAGAGCGGAAGATTTCCTCGCATTGTTCCTCCAGGGGATCATTATGAGTGTGAGATTGAGGGAGGGGCTCCTCAGACTCCCAGAACCTTTCCAGACTCTGACGTATGTCCTGGGCTGATTCAGCTGAGTCTGGTTGTGACCTGACGACATGAGCTGAGTTAACCTGCTGCGCCGGCTGCGCATACAAGTCCTCAATGGGTCCTATCAACGCGAAGTCGAAAATCGTGCCGAAGGCTATGGGCTTGCCCGGGCCCAACGAGACCTTAGTCCCGTCCAACACTTGACCAAGAACGTCCGACCCCAATAAGAGGTCGATCGGGGCTGGTGTGTGGTAAAGCTGGTCAGCCAATGGCACGGGTGGCTGGCCTAGTACGTGGGAAATGTTTGGTACCTTCTCTAAGGGAAGGTAGCCAGTGACGTTTTTTAAAATGTGAGCTGTGGCAGTAATTGTAGGAGTATCATTGTGAGTGGGTCGGCATACTATTGTTATTGCCGCCTTTGACTCATGTTTGTGCTGATTCCCAACTCCTGTAATTTTTAAAGAAGTGGGTTTTGATGGCAGGTTCAAAAGTCGTGCCATGCGTGACGTTATTAACGTCAGCATACTGCCACAGTCCAATAAAGCTCTGGCTGTGTGAAGATGGCCATGTACGTCCGCGACTCTTAGTGAGACGGTTGGCAACAAAATGGGTGTGCCAGTGGGCACAGAAGGTGAGTGAGCTGATTGAGTATCAGCTGAAATTGTATGAGCTGAGTATGTATCAGCTGTGTGGGCATGGGTTGACTGGGCATGGGCTAAAACTACCTCTTCGCTAGGGTGCTCTGTGATAGTAGGGAGTCATAATTGCTGGCGACGTTCGCGGGGCCTACCTGGCGAACCGGACCTGGGCGGGCTGGCTCTGTGAGCAGAGCTGGGTTGCGCCTGTTTGGCATGTGCGGGTTCGTGCCGCCTGCTGTTTCTGGGACGCTCCCTCGAGTGCTCTGTCAGCTGTGGGGGCACATGTACAGACGACGAATGAGCTGAGCGCGTTGGGCCGTCTGGTCGATGGAGGGACGTGTGGTGGTTCGTACTCCCACAGTTCTTGCATGCCCCCCTTGACCTGCACTCGCTCTCGTAGTGACGGCCGAGACAACGCTGGCAGCGCTCGCGTGCCTGTACAAAGTCCCAACGGCCCTGTGTTGGCTGGGCATTGTACCATCTGCACGTCATGAGCGTATGTCCCCTAGTGGCACAATAGGGACAGTAGGGCGTCGAGCGTGAGGAAGAGGACGATGACGATGATGAGGAGCAGCTTTGCTGGTAGGCCGAGTAGACGGGGAAGGGCTGACTGCGAGCCGGGGAGGTGGACGGGCGGTGACGCATTTGCTGCGCTGGGCGTGACGGTTGGTGAGTAGGCAGATCATAGGCGCGGTGAGGCGACGGAGCTGAGGAACGGCCACGGTAATGGTCGGGTTGTTGTTGAGCCATCTGAGCATAAGTGCGATGGGGCAACTGAGGAGGCGCGCGGCTACGAGAAGGGCCGGGCAGGGCGTGAATGGGCTGCGGCTGGGCTATGTTGGAGAACTCTGTCTCCACACAGCGCGCGTGCTCCTCGAGGTTGGAGATGAGGTCACTCAACGTTGGCAGGGAGCTGCTAGACCCGTGTCTACGTTCAAATAACGTGCGGAGCTCACCCTTAAGCTTTCGCACCACTATCGACACAAACACGTAGTCGTCTCCTATGGGCAGATCCAAATTACTAAGGGCACACTGGGCGGACACCAGCGGAGTGAGGAAAAGCGTGCGTATGTTTGAGCGCGTGTGGATGCTCGGCAGCCCCAGGATTATGTCGACGAAACTATCGATGAGAACCCGGCGGTTCTCGTACCGCTTGGTGAGGATGTCCATGGCCACGGCAAAATTTTCATTGGTGACCTTTAAGTGGGACACCATACTTAATGCCTCACCGCTGAGACTTGAGAACAGGTAGTGGAGCTTGACTGCGTCCGACAGGGTCGCCATGTCGTCAGTCAAACTCCTAAACAGCGCAATGAAGGAAGGCCAGTCCTCCACTTTTGAGCTGAACCTGGGCAGCGCTATTTTGGGGAGGACGGCTGTGGGCGTATTGACGCCGAAGCTGGGCTGAGCACTATGGGTTGGGGACGACGTGGAAGAGGGTGAGATTTCCTCCCTCGCCACAAGTATCCCCAGGTATGCCCCGGAGGCTTTCGTGTGGTTCTCAGTGTATGTCCTCTCAACCCCCTCGTCTAAGTTCTCTTCGTCGAGAATGTTGTAGTACACTGAGTCCAGCTTCTCCTTTATGCCCTGTATCTGTGCGAAACGCACGTTAAATTCCGTTATGGAATGTTTGGTGTCGCCAGCAATGATCAGTGATCCCACCTCTAGGAGCTGGTGTAAAGCTTTGGCGGCCTCCCTAAATATCGCGGCTTGTGACTTAGTCGGCATCGTGATGAATAAAAGGAGACAAAAGAAAAAATAATAAAAGATAAAAAAAATTAAACAAATATAAAGGCAGTAAAAAGAACAACACCCTGTATATATTCTATAGTTGGCTGGACGTATGTGTTTACTAAGGTAAGGGCAAATGGGCTAAAATTAACGCAACAACAAAGAAAGCAAAACTAAGTTGGGGCGCCTTGTATATGGCCTACGGGTGGGCAAACGCGTGTATGTGTAGGTATGTCTGTGTATATGTATGTATGCTTATTGAACGCGCGTACGTAACATTAGCCGACCGCAAAGCAAAAGGCAAACAAACAACAAAAACAAAAAAGAATCACGTTATCCGTAGCCCACTGTTGGGCAAGGCGCTCACAATCGGGCAGACCTGTTGCCGACACTGGCGCGAAGAATGAGTCAGTCGCAAACAAAAAAAATAAAAATAAACTAATAATAAAAACTTAACTAAAAGGTTGGGACACTCTGTCTGTGTCCCACAAGTGGGCAAACGTGTGAACGTGTGTAGAAGTACTGTGCTCTTGTGGTGAGCACGCACAAGAATGAGCCGATTGCCAAGGCAAAAATTAAAACCAAAAAAAAATATAAAATTAATACTAGCGAAAAATAAAGCACGCTACTTGACACGCGTGGTGAGCATGCACGAGATCTGAGCCGATTTAACACGACAAGAACATAAAAAATTCCTTAAAAAAAAAATTGGTTGCCTGTAAAGTCGGTATACGGGCGAAAGTTTTACGTGACAACGACTTTGAGTGGTAAAATAATTTTAATGTGAATATTCATTCGTATAGTAGGAAGAAGGATCTAACCAACCATGCCATGCTCTTAGGCGGGCTAACCATGCCCGAGTGGAAGGGACGCGTGCCTCTCACTCGCTCTCATTGTGAGCGCATAACGTGAGCGGAGCGTAACGCAGTTTCTTGAAGTGTCACCCGGCAAACCAATTTATAAGACGTTGTCACGTCAAAATAAAACGGGAAAAACAACAATATCGTCGTCTAGACGCGGGTGTGTTATACGTAACCAAAGTTATATGTGCAACCGATAAACGTAAAACGCAAACGTAACGCAATAATTTAACTATTAAACTTAATGTATCATTAGACAACGATCTTATAGGTAGGTACAAGTATTACACAATTAGTACACTAGCTCGCTCAAATCACAAAGACATTGTATGACACCATAAAATCAACATCAACAACATGCAGAAATAATTGCGTCAAGGTAACTCGGATGTCGTGTGGTCGCAATCCTACCACAAACAAATGATAGCTACCTCACCAAATTTTTATTGGGGCAGGTGTAAAGTTATGTGAACAAATGAATTTAGAAATGATGGCACGAATTAGATATAAGATTCAGAAATAGAACAAGAATATGGGCGGAAATAATTATCTTTAGCGGACTGTATTAAAATTGATAATTAAAAGAAAGTTAGGTTCAGATTAGGAACCGCTGAACCTTAGCGGTTATTCCGCGCTCGATTGGACCAAAATGTTACGGCGAAAGGCGTTCGGAGTAACAGCGGCGAAATAAGGGTTAGGCAGGAGGTATAAGGGAATAAAGTACTTAGAGGGATGATGAGTCACAGGAACCCGGGGGGCGAGCTGACCACGGGCGGCGAGGTAGGTTGGTTTCCTGGCGCACAGTCACTACACTACACAATAGGCATTTAGGCGGTCTCTTCACATTAGGTTCAGGAGTCACTATAAATAAGGGCAGATACCAGCGCGCGTATTTTGTGGGCGTCTCGCGGTAGTTCACAGACAGACTAGTCGCGCGCTCGGCTCACGAAGCTAGCGGCGGCGGGTCGCGCAGCGGTGGCGCCGCGGCAGACAGGCGGACGCGGTCGTCAACAACCGCTGAGTCAACCGCCATACAGATGGCGGTATGGTTTGAATGGCCGTCCCGGCTTTGGCGGGAACAGCCACGTACGGCCACGAAAGTTTTCGTACTTTTTAAAAAAAATTAACAAATGCCTTTGACATATATTACATTTCTAATACTTCACTTATTTTAAAAATATTAATAACATCAAACATTAACAACTAAAACAATAATGAAACTAATATTTAAATGAAATGGGTCATCATCCATCAAACTTGTGTATGACCTACGGAAACGGAACACATTGTGTTGTGAACATAATATGTTGTCAATAAAAAAAAAATTGTTTATGCTCTCACCAAATTATCTAGCCCAAGATAAGTATTCTTATGAAACTCTTTAATATAGTAAGAAAACGGATAAATATACATAAACAGAAAAAACACCCATACCAGAAATCAATTTAGAAAAACAGCCCTTCTCTAAATTAACTCGACCGGGAATTGAACCCGGGACCTCGGTGATGGCGCGACGCTATACCCGGCGCGCTAACTACTCGACTACGGAGGTCGTCCAATTTAAAAATGTTGCAATTCATCAAAAGCAAAATAAAATAATTTACTCACCAAAGTACTAAAATATGCTAATCGCGCTATAAATTTGCACTATCTTCGAACTTACGGCAATGACGAAAACCGTCGTCAGGCAGAGCGTCGAGCGACGTGACCACTCTCTCAGAGGCCTCGCTCGCGGCGGACTGATTTGAAGCGAGTAGAACGCAGAGTTTTGTAGTAGTTTTAAAGCAGTTTAAAATATTCATAGAAAGATTATAAAGCTAATTTAGTAAAAACAATTTTGTGCAAAATTTAAAGAACCCTTTTTTATAAAATAAAAAGCTTTTATCTTATGAAATATAGTAAGTGTATTAGAGAAAACAATCATTTCATCACCTACAATTTCTTTAAAAATTCACAATGTTTGGATCTCTATAGTTTTTATCAGTATCCAAAATCGAAATTTGTCTTTAACAAACTATTTTGCTAAGGATCTTTAAAATTGAAATAAAATTTTTGTTCTTAGATTTGTAATTAATTTAAACAGATTTTTAAGCTTCGAAGTGGACGCGGAAAGTCAAATTATGAAAACCTCTGTTCAGTTATCTTATTATAAATTCCAAAATATCCATAAATTTAAAAATGTTTTTAACAAACTACAAGAATTTTAACGACAAGATCGCCTAACGATATACGTAATTAACATATTTATTTGTAAAGTAAATAGTCATAGATATTAAGAGGTTTGAAAAGTACAGTTTTTGAGCAAAACGGCGCAAAATGACGTAAACGCTCCTAAGTGTGTGCGTAATAATATTTACAATGCATCGGTGTTCAAGTGCAGATGTTTCAATTCTGTAACTATGACAACTGTAGACCGAACATAAACAAAAACATGGATCTGTCGCTCGATAGGTTGAGTCAACTATATCAGTATGGGACCTCTTGACATTTTTGTATGACTGACACACGTCCGCCTCATGGAGCGGTCCTTTAATTATGAGTGGTCGAGCTTTGAGTCGAGCAATAAATCTACGAGAATTTGAAATTTATTAGGTACTTACTGTCAGCCAAATCAAAATGAATTCAAAATTAATTGGTCTGCCATGCGTGTCTACAAAAAGAAATGAGATGCCATCAAAAACATACTTCTAAAAAACCTCAGTTCTTCTATCGTAAAAAGTTGTGAGATCCATGTAATACCAAGGCGGTTGACTTGGCAATCGCACTAAACAATCTAATTTAATATAATATGTATTACTTTACTTGTGAGATACATTGTTTTTTTTTAAGCCCGGCCAATGACCTCACTCCACCTGATGTTAAGTGGAAATGAAGTCCAGGCGCGAGGACAACTGGTGCAGCGTAAGAGACGTAGCATCAGTCACCCTCACTCTGCCGGCCCACAAAGTGCCTCTTCACGTCTCGTTTGAAGGACCTTATGTCATAGGTAGGAGGGAATACGTGTGCTGGAAGACTATTTCATCTTTTGGAAGTGCGACAAAGAAACGAGTCACCAAATTTCTTTGTACGTGATGGAATATTAGAGACTGTAAATTGGTGACTCCGGAGAGCAGTACGCGTACTCCTATGGAGGAAGGGAGAAGGAGGGATGAGGTCAAAGAGTTCTTTAGAGCACTCGCCATGGTATAAACGGTAAAAGACGCTGAGTGACGCAATATCTCTAGGCAATTGCAAAGGCTCGAGAGTTTTAGTGACCTCTGCATTGCCGATAATGCGCACAGCGCGGCGCTGCAATCTGTCCAAGGCATCGAGAAGGTACTTTGCGGAGCCGTCCCAAAGGTGAGAGCAATACTCCACGCAAGACCGCACCTGTGTGTTGTATAATAGACACAGCTGATCAGGCGTGAAGAATCGCCGCACCTTGTTCAGGACACCGAGTTTACGTGAGGCATTTTTAATCACGGTTTCTATGTAATCCTTTTGGTTCAGATCGCAACGGATATCTATACTGAGCATGTTAATACTGCTCTGCAGGCCTAGAGATGTACCCTGAAGAGAGGTAAGGGAAAGGAATGGCGACTTTTTCGCTGTGAACGCGCACACCCGTGTTTTCTTGGCATTAAACTCCACCAGATTATCGGAGCCCCATTTAGAAATAAGGTCTAATACCCGATCGAGCTCAATGACAAGATTTGCTCGCTTCATTTCGGTGTCTAGCCGCCCAGCCGTTGGGTGACCGTTATATCCCCCATGCACTGTGCTATCATCTGCATAGCAATGAATGTTTCCAACAGGAAGCATGTCATTGATATGCAGAAGGAACAGCGTGGGGGATAGAACAGAGCCTTGAGGAACACCAGCGTTCACTGACATTAACCGCGAAGCGCATCGATCCGAAAGGACACGGATTCTACGCTCATGCAGGAAGCTAGCAATCCAGGTACAGAACTGAGCGGGCAAACCGTATGCCGGGAGCTTGGAGAGAAGAGCTTTGTGCCAGACCCGATCAAAAGCCTTGGCTATGTCAAGGCTAACTGCCAGTGACTCGCCACGCTTGTCAATAGCCTCACCCCAGAGATGTGTGACGTACGCTACGAGATCACCCGTTGACCGTTTTGGCCGAAATCCATACTGATACGATCGTGAATTAGGGAGTGATCTTCTAAGTATCGAATAAGCTGTTTGTTCAATATTCGTTCTAGAATCTTGCACAGCACTGAAGTTACGGCTCTATAGGGCGGTAATTAGTCGGATCTGATCGATCTCCTTTTCGGTTGCACATTAGCTTCTCTCCAAGATTCCGACACACAACCCGAAGAGAGCGAGAGACGGTACAGACGCGTTAACACGTCTGTCTGTTTGCTCTCAACAGCGCTGGCACACTTGCGATTGAACCAGCGGTTGCGCCTGCCTTTGCTGATGACATAGGAGTGTGGAATATAGTATTCCATTCCTAATACTATTTCATCAGCAACAGCAGTGGCGCTAGCGGTCGGGTCCTTCCCACTGAAGCAGCGCTGCCTCCAAGGGACGGATGCAAAATACTCCCGCATACCGTCCCAGTCTGCCGACGCGTAGTACCAAATCTGGCGTTTCGAAACCGCTGTTGGCGGGCGCGATGCCAAGGGCACTGTGCTGGATATCAAGCAGTGATCCGAGGAACCTAAAGGAGCTCGAATCTCCACCCGGTCTCCAGCTGAGCGACTCGTCAGCAGAAGGTCGAGTTAGGAGGGCGCATGGCCAACTATGTCTGAGATCCTGGTGGGCTGGTTCACCAGTTGCGTCAGGTCATGCGTGAGAGCGAATGCGTGGGCAGTTCTACCAGCATGGTCTGTTTTGGAGGAACCTAACCACAACTCATGGTGGGCGTTGAAGTCTCCCAAAAACACCAATTCCGCCGATGGAAACCGCTCCTGCGCATCATCTGTTACCCGACTAAGATGTTCAATTAGTCGAGTTGTCTCCATGTCGCCGTTATGGGATCGGTAGACGCAGACGTAGACACGGCAATGAGAGCCTAAGTCAACGTGTACCACTAGGAGGGAAAAGGAAGGGTCCTCCAGACAGCGCAGACGGCGACAGCAAACATCCGCTCGAACGAATAAGCAAACTCCGGCTTTGGCTTTGAAGGATTCTTCAAGCACAAAGCCGCGATAGTTCAGGTAGGTGGTGTCAGCTGGGCGGATTATTTGCGTCTCCGTCAGGAACAACATTGTGTTTTCATGCGATAGCCAAGTTAACCGACTTGGTATTTATTTTTTTATTTCATTGTACATGCTGGTTTACAGTTTATGCGTCCAAAACACCGACATGTCATACATAAAATAAAAATGTAAAAATCTTAAGAACTAGAGTTCTTATTCTATTACATGGATCCACAACTTTTTACGGTAGAAGAACTGAGTTGAGAGACTTGATTTTTTTACAAGTATGTTTTTGATGGCATGTTTTATTCCTGAACCTAAAACTCCACACATAGGTACTTACTTATAATACAAATCTACAAACGCCTGCTTTATATTTGTAGGCGTCAGCTAACCCTAGCGCTCCGCCTAGCCGTAGGTATATAACTCAAGAATACGGCCAAGTCAAACTACTGTATATTATATGTATTGTGCTTCCCGAAGTACACCCGTGTGTAAAGGCGCTACCTTATCGTTATTGTGATTTAGATTTGCCCTACAGATGGCGCCATTCCACGTGATAATAAATGCTTTGCATTTAGTCCGAGACCTTGTGGTGCATTCATCATTGCCATCTAGTTTTTTCGTTGTGGATTCTATCTTTTGAGAATCTAATACCTTCTGCCTCGAACATCATGGTGCCTCTCTTTGTCCAAATATCTGATAACAATTTTGCATCTGTGAATCAAGGCGATTTGTGCAACATACACATATGTATTACCTTATTAAATACTTCATATAGTGTTGCTACATTTGGGTAGAAAGGTACATGAAATAAAACCATGTATTATAAAAATGATAAATACACTTTTATCTATGATGAATTAGTAGTAAAATATGGAGTCAAGATAAACATTACTCATGATTAAATACCGAATAAAAGCTTTTTCACTAATTTATCCAGCACCAAATTCTAAGTAATATTTATTAAGTTAATTACTTTGTAAGTACATAAAGTGCTATAATATAATTATAAATTGATGAAAGATTGGTCACTAAGAATATCTTATAAGTAGATTGTAACACTTATTTGCCACCCGTCCTAATTACAGCTCTAATAACTGTTATTATATATTTTCGATATTTCAAAATCAACATGGTATTTTGAAATTATAAAAATTTATGATATTCTTTTCAAGCCTCGAAGTATAGTTAAGACTTGATAAAAACCAACGTCATTTGATAAAGCACCGTTTTTTTGTCTTACCAAAAGGAGTTTGGCTTTTGGAGGAACCAATGAGTCATGTATATGTGACCGGAACATTTATTATCATGATTCCATCATTTCATTATTACTGTCAGTATTACTAGTCGAGATTTCCGTGAGACTAGTAATGAATATTTCTACTTGCGAATTATTCTATCACATTATTTAATAAAAATTTACAGTCAGAGTTATCGAGTTATATTGCTACTACTTAAAAGTAAGAACTAAATTACACATCGTGAAGAGATTTACCATAAAGATGTAACTCTTTTAGTTTCGTCTGGAATATCTCACAAAGACCTTGTAAAACATAACTATAAACATAAACTTGACATTAGTTTAAAAGCGGTTGGCGCTGGTGTGTGCTATGGAGTCGTGGAAGCCCCACACGCGGACGATGGCATTGTCCATGGTGTGCAAAGAAGCTCTGCAGCCCGCCTTGGCTTTCACGCACACCCATCTTGTTCTGCTGCCATATTTGTTAACGCGGTTGAATCGGTATTGCCCGATCATGATCACAGGATTCCCTCTCTGAGATTTCGCGAACACTGGGTTAAGATCTGAAAGCAATATAAAGTTAGTTGTCCTTCTAGATTCAAATTTACAGGGTGTTTGTATCCAGGGCTTAGAAGTTGTTACGTCATGTAAATTTTCCATGCATGCCGTGTATATCATGCTACGGTGTGTCTTGTTTATGCTGTATTGTCCTTAGCGAGTAGAGCCGGCTTAGAGTGTCTTTGCTCTTAGTTAGTCTGTCAAAATGTGATTGGCTTCAAAGGTAGAATTTCTGACGATTGCAAAGGTAGTAGAGGTAAAGGTAAAGGCTTAGATTAAAACAAAAAGGGAAGATACGGCATGCTCCTACTTGTAGTCATTCAAAATATAGTCCTACTCAACTACTTAAGCAAACACTCACACACGCACACCTATAAAGTGTAAATCGAGCGAGCGAGACAAAGCGGTAAGTTTCAACGTCAGCGCGAGGGAGTCAGCGAGTAGCGCGTTGACGTCTCGGTGGCTTCGCAACAGACGAGTACGTACGACCGATTCCGACGCCACTGCGGAGTAGCGTCTTTCTCTTTTTCACACAGTAGAATATCCGCAATAGAGCGATGTAGCCTGTTCGCTCGGAAAATTGTGACTGAAGTGAAATTGTGCCCTTAGGCCTAATTTTGGCGGCTCACTCACGAGACGCTAATGCCGTATCTTCCCTTTTTGTTTTAATCTAAGGGTAAAGGTAATAGAGTAGAGAGTAGTAAGACGAAGATTTCGTGATTTGCTGAGCCAAAGCTTTGAAATTTAAATATAATTATTAACCATGTCAAAGGGCCTGCGATCCAGGCAAAGGAGGTCCCAGTTGTTGTCTCAGTCGAGTTGTAGTTGGTTGGGAATAAATTATTTAATAAAGGATGCAATCCAAAACTTTGGATGATCCGTTGGAACTTATGAGTACAGGTAGTCATAAGTAAAATTAATATAATGTATTAAAAGCTAAGTATAATTATAAAATATGGGGGTTAAAGTTACTCGCGTTCGTAGGTTTACCCTTGAGACCCTACACGTGACCCCTGGGTGGTGCTAAATGAGTGACACTGACTGAGTGGTAGAGCCACGCTACGTTGCAGCACGCTTTGGGCCGGCTCGCCCGGGGTAATACCACCCTCTCACGAACATCCGGCGTGAAATAATGGTACTTGGTGCTGTTGTGTTTCGTCCGGCCAGTAAGAGTTCCGGAGGCCCCTTCGCCCCCCCTCTACCCCTCTCACAATTCCTATTCCTTTCTTAAAGGTCGAAAACGCATCTGGTTTTTCGGGTGTCCATGGGCGGCGGTGATTGCTCTCAATCAGGTGACCCGCCTGCTCGTTTGCCTCCTTCTTGTATAAAAAAATAAATTAAAATAAAATAAAACAGTTAACAGAAAATTATTATTTTACAAATGTATTTAGTTACTTTAACATAATTGATAGATTTATGAAATACTTACTTAGCTAATCGTCGTAATCAATTAGAATATAGAAAAAAAATATACAACGCTGGAATCGTAAATGTTATTCATAACATTTTATTGGAATTCATTGAAATGCACTATCAGGCTCTAACTAATATACCTTATCTAAACCTACTGAATAAAACAAATAAATCTTCTCTTTCTGCATGAAGATAAAAAATAAAGACAATTTATAATGTCAAATAGTTAGGTAGGTACTTATTTTACAACGACGCACGTCACCGCAAAATTCGCTATTAATTATTTATAACTAAATCTTAACAAAATTATGCACACAAAAATAATCTAGCTACTGGCTACAAACAAAAGCTAAGATTGAAATGGAAATCTGCCGGTTCAATACCTACAATTAAGGAAGTATACCGTTACTTTTTAACAGTTTGATCAAAGCTGGCACGAATACGCAGCAAAAGTAGAACGGAACTAATTTCATCCACGTAATTTTTTCTAACATCATTCCATCGAATCTCGTATATGTGTATATATCTTAGTTGTCCTATAGATTTGCGCTAGTTTTAGTAATTCTGGCTTCAAGGTAATAGAAGCACAGTTTACATAGGTAATTGGTAAGCACTGGGAGCTTCCCATTATCTCTGTAAACTTTACCTTTCAAAATTAGATAGGTAGGTACTTAGCAAGCTCTACTACTTATTAAAAAGATGTCGAGACAATTGCACTGTAAAACAGTTGATACTATCTTGTCTTCTCATAAATTGAATACATGAACCAAATACATATTCTACTTACGACAATATTAAATGATTTTGAAACAGCGATTAAAAAGAGAACTAACTTTTTTATATATATTATGTATGGCAACTAATTGTTCCCATTGATATTTATAACTCAGAAACAGCTGTTTGTTGGTACACTTTTTCAATGTTGTAAGCTTTGACTAATTATACATGTCTAGACGGAGCATCGCGGTACAAGCGCTTCTTCTTTTTTTTTTGTTTTTCACCTTTGAAGCAGGCACCCTCCCGGACACCGAGGGGAGGGAGGAGGTGAACTCTACATGAGTACAATTTTGGCGTAGGCTGTTCAACTGATCAATGGTTATGCTTTCCAAGAGTTTTGACGATAACGTTATCGACAGTGGTTATGGAGGCAGTGCAACCAGTCTTTTTCTTGATGCACGTCCAGCGAACCTTGGACCCCCAACAAGCATGCTTGTTGAAGCGCCACTCTCCAATCTGCACGACTAAGTTTCCTCTTTGCGAAAGTTCAAATTTTGGTTCTGAAACAATAATAAAAGTTAGTACTGTCCTTGAATAAAGAAGACTTGGGTAAGTAATGCGTCTAATATCACAAAGCGGAATATCACAAGGCAATCACTCATTAAGCGACAGTTATATTATAAGCACAGTATAATTATAACCATCACCCATCACACATTACTTCTACTCGCTCGGTTTGGTAGGTTACAGTGAGACCGATGTACGGTCGGGGTCACCGTCGCTTTACCACTTTGCAGCGATTTTCGTATGAAGCGCACCGCCCGCCCGGGCGTGCCCGTACCAAATAGACGACGCGATGTGCAAGGGATTTTGACCTTTAGACTGGTAAAGCGACGGAGTCCGCGAAAGTACGTGCATGCCGCGTAATGCACAACCCGGCGCGCGCCCTCTGTCTTTCAGTGGAGCAAAAGATTTTACCTTAACAATCTTGACGTGTCTTTTTATACAAAATGCAATAATAAAAATATGAAACACTTATTCAAAGTAACTCCATGTTTTCATATTTACAAAAAGGATAATAGGTCTTTCTTATTTTTAAATGCATTTCTTAGTTATAGAGAATATCAAGATTGTTTACTAAAAATCTTTTGCTTCGCCGAATGGAGTGTAGTGATATGAGTACGACGACTGACCGCAGTGTCCGCAAGAGACAGATTGAGTGAGTTAAGAATTTGAGACATATTTCAATGCAATTCAATACGATACATTTTTCTACTTTACTTATTTTTATAAAATAAGGAGGCAAACGAGCAAGCGGGTCACCTGATGGAAAATAATCACCGCCGCCTATGGACACCCGCAAAACCAGAGGAATCGCAGACGCGTTGCCGGCCTACCCCTCAAACCCCAAGCGGCCATATTTGGCCGCACCTAAAAACTCGCTATTCTGTCAGACCAGACACCAAGCGGCCATATAGGGCCGCGCTGACCGCGCTCTCCACTTGACTTTGTACCGTGTATTGATACACTTAGATACTACTTTAGTATGAACAAGGTCGATTATTTCGGTTCTGTGGTACATTTTAAGCATCGTGAACGCAAAATGTAGCATGAACTGCGTTCAATTTTTTTTTTCGGCAAATTTTAATTTCCGCCAAATCGCACCTGCTGTCAAAAATTTTAGACATTTCGTTGCCAAGACTGAGAGGTTAAGAAAGGAATAGGCTCGTTTCTTGAAGATACAGTCGTAACGGTCCGGAAATACCGTCGCCGAGAGCTGGTTCCACAACACGGTAAGAGTTCGAGGCAATAAAATTCGTGAAAAACGCACAGTAGTAGACCGCTATCCATCAAGGTGATGTGGATAGAATGATAGTCGATTGCGTGTAGTACGGTGAAGGAAATCAGCGGCAGGGATCTTGATCCCTGCCGCTGATTTCCTCCTCCTCCTTCCTGCGGAATTGTCTGGCTTGCCAGACAATTCCGCAGATTACTCCCCATGATAAATGCGGTACATTATAAAGAGATACGCAACGTCTTCTCTGAAATTCGACGTCGTCGACAATTCGAGCAGCTCTGCGTTGAATGCGGTCATATGGAAGGAGTTGGTACTGGGGTGCTGCAGCCCAAAGATGGGAGCAGTATTTCATTTATGTGGCCTAACTTGTGCTTTTTACAGTTTTTGTAATGTAAATCTCTCTCACTCACAATAATAAAATGGTGGCTACGGCTGTGTTAGGACTGAAATTTCATATCGCGCCCATAGATGAAAACCTCACTAACTCAAAAAGTACTCATATTGAGTTAATGGCGTTTTCGAAATCCCGACATGAATACCTATTACCTACGCGGGGATAAAACTCACGTAACGATAACTTCGACCGTTGCGTTGTCGAAAGATGGCGCGAAACATTGCTTTAGTTGAATGACCTTACGTTGGACGGCGCGCGGCGCGGCGCGAATATTTCTCCGCCATTTTGCGAAACATTGCTTAATTGAATGACCTTACGCTGGACGGCGCGCGGCGCGGCGCGAATATTTCTCCGCCATTTTGCGAAACATTGCTTAGTTGAATGACCTTACGCTGGACGGCGCGCGGCGCGGCGCGAATATTTCTCCGCCATTTTGAGTTATCTCCTTGTGGCATATTATGAGTTGCTAGAGTTAATGTGAAATTCATTAGGTAAGTTTCATATTTTATTTCGAGTTGATTGTGTTTTACTGAATTTAATTGATAAATAAAACTGTATATTTTGACTTGCGGGGTTATGTTGTTAGTGCGTCACATATTTTTTTTTATATTTCGAGTTACTCTGGTTTAAATGACAGAAAATATGAATTCCGACTTACACTGGTTTAGTTGAATGAATGTTAAACTTGCTTTTTTCGCCTGTTTAATAAAATAATTACTTAAGTAAGTACTTTTTATTTATTAAGTACCTAAGTACGTGTCTTTCCTGACAAATTTAAATTACATTTTTTTTTGTTTTAATGTTCATGACCCATAAGGGTTTTACTTGATTTTCGAAATGATAAGTACATTAGCATTTATTTTAGGACAATGAAAGGCCGAGGGCAAATTATGTTGGAACTCATCAATGCAGAAAAAAAATCCTGATCAGCCAGCAGTTCAATCCTCTGGTATGAAATGATTCTACAACGGGTAAGCGTTTGGCCTTTATCTCACCTGATGGTAGTGACAATAAGGCCGAATAGATGGAAGCGCGCTTCACCCGGAATCCTCAACCACTAAGGAACTATCTTATCTCAAACTGTCGGACCACAACTGATAATTATAAACATCGTTGTTCTGGCGACAGACTTAGATAAGATAGTGGTAGTTAGCCAGGCGGACTTAACAGCCCTACAACAAACCAAACCGAGTACACAAAGATGTAGAAATCGAACTCGGGACCTCTGGGTTGGAAACCGCTGGCTTAGACACTAGACCACAGAGGCAATTAAAAAAAGTAAATATGTTAAATCTTAGAGAATTATTACTAAAAATTAGTTAATTAGGTGGGTGCCAGCTCTATTTGTTAAGAAATAGTTTGTTTGCAAATTATAAATACAAAAGTTATAATAATAGTTCTTAATAACGTTGTAATTTAAATGATACAAATTATCTTCTTGTTATGTAGAAAAGTCATAAATCTGTAGGTTCGGTGAAGAGTGATTTAAGTCGAAAATCATGATTTTTGGGAAATTGCATTTAAAGTAAAAAAAAAATCCTACTCGTTACTTATTGCTAATAAGTTTTCTTTTTTTTTTTGCGTATTGTAGGACATTTAAAAAGCTTTGATGTACTGTAACTGGGAAAGAAAAGTAACTATTAGTTTTTTAGATACCATTAAAAATGTTTAAATGTATTACTTGGCACGATGATTTAACTTGTGTTTATTGATATATTAAAAATTAAATCAGTATTCACAAAGACTAATAGTGACTAATGGGCTTTGGTGCAAAGTGATACAGTTGCTTGATATTTTTGTGTCACGTTTTATATAACTTATATTTTTAAAAGATGTAGAACAAATATTACTAAATCATTCGTGTAGAATTTTCTAATGTGCATAAAAAACGTCTAACTATTCAATTATCACGAAATGAATCGAAAAATACAGAATATGAAGAAAAATTTTACTAATAATTTAAATAGTACAAGTATCTTAAGATGTATGTGTTTGATGATACAATTGCAAAACAATTTAATGTTATGTTGCATTTCTTTCGTTTTTACAAATCATTTAGAAGTTATTTAGGTGTACGGATTTGGGGATGTAATAAAATAAATAATTTAATATAATTATTCTTTATTTTTAATGAAAATGAGATCAACATTAAGATAAAACTAAACAATGTTATAATTCTAAACTTGTGTAACTTTTCAGTTTTTAAATCAACAATAATATTCTAGATATTCTGTCTGTTCTTCTTTCTTTTAATGATTTTCGAGTCTTTCTTCGTCTATTACTGTTAGAGCATCCAGGTTGATCTTTCATTCTGTGAATCGTCGTGGTTAGAATGTGTAGCATCGTGGGCGAGCTGATAGGCGATGTCGGGTTGCACAGGATCTTGAGCGGGCTGACAGGCTATGTTAGGTTGTGCAGGATCTTTGGGCTGTGCAAGATCCTGCGCGGGCGAACAAGCGATATCGGGCTGCACAAGATCTTGGGTGGGCTGACATGCGATGTTGGGCTGTGCAGGATCTTGCGCGGGCGAACAAGCGATGTCGGGCTGCCCAAGATCTTGGGCGGGCTGACAGGTGATGTTGTGCTACGCAGGATCTTGCACGGGTGAACAAGCGATGTCGGGCTGTGCAGGATCTTGGATGGGCTGACATGCGATGTTGGGCTGCACAGGATCTTGCGCAGGCGTACAGGCGATGTTGGGCTGTGCAGGATCTTGCGCGAGCGGACAAGCCATGTCGGGCTGTACAGGCTCTTGGGCGGGCTGACAGCCGATGTCGGGCAGTGCAGGATCTTGCGCTGGTGGATAGTCGAGGTCGCGCTGTGTTGGATCTTGTATGGGAAAGAAGTAATCGCAGTCTTCCTCTTCCGAGATGTAAAAGAAAGGGAAAAAAGAAATGCCCTTGCTGAGTTTCTTGCCAGTTCTTCTCAGTACAAGGCTCCCGCCCCATAGTTAGACTTACGAACCGATGGCATAATGACATTCATAAGTGCTTTAACCTAAACATGGCCTAACCTGAATAAATGATATTGAATCTTGAATCTTGAATATTGAGACTCTGAGATAAAGTAACTGGGGTTTTCTTAAAGTTTTTCCTATTATTTCTAGTACTCTTTGGCAAATCCGAACATGCACTGGTCGTATCCGTTTCACTATTAGGAATGTATTACTACGCTACGTATTGTTCCGAATTCTTTTGATTTTGTCTTTTCGTTTTGACTTCTGTTATGAAAATTTTTATTTTCTTCTATTTTTTTTCACTTTTATCAGTTCTGTTTTCAATCCGACTAGTAAATACTTCTCCGTTCTCTTTTTCTTTCTTACTATTTTTTTTCAGCGTTTCTTCATCTGAACTTTCATTATTTTCATGTATTATGTGATTTTTATTACTTATGATAATTCGGCCGATACGGGCCTTTGCAGCAAGCTGCAAGGAAATTGGATAACGTGGCATCACCGTTTGTTTAAATTAAAACATTTAAAAAAACTAAAGGCAGTGTTGATGCAAGAGGCACCAACATGCGACGTAGTTAGGGAATAAGGCGGGAAGGGGACTTACCGGGGGTCCGCGCTGTAGACTGATCACGAGCTGAAGGTGGGCAACGCGCCAGGGCGTGCGGGCGTTGAGGCGGGCTTTCGTTGAGGGCGGCAACACACACACACACTTCACTAGGGCACTGGTCTTCGTTAGGGGGGAGCTGATAGTACTAGCTCTGTCACTGCACACATATGGTCACATCGGGGGCTGAGTTCAAGGGCGCGTGACGCGTGGTTTCGCCCTGAGATCTCGAAGGGCACTACCTGGGCGACCGCGTGATGCCCGCGGTCCAAAAGGTTCGTCCGGTACAGGCGTCATAGCCCCCGTGCGACGAAGATACGCACTCTCATTGGCCGACAAACGGGCGGCAGCGATTCGTCGTTGCGTTGGTGCAAACATCTTCCCGGGCCCCAGGGGGTAGGAGGGGGGGAAGGAACGGAAGCAAAAGGAGACTACAGCCTCGATTCGTGCTATGTTGAGTTAACGTGTGGATGTGTACATGATGAGCTGAGAGGAATGCACGTGTGTGATTGTATAAGCAAAATGGGCAACGCGCATGGGCGTGCGCTGGGCATGTTACCATGTAGGCACTGAAGGCGTGCACTGAGCACGGTACCATATAGGCACGGAAGAGCGTACACTGGGCATGTTACCATGTAGGCACGGGAGGCGTGCACTGAGCATAATACCATATAGGCACGGAAGAGCGTACACTGGGCATGTTACCATGTAGGCACGGGAGGCGTGCACTGAGCATGATACCATATATACCATACGTTGAGGGAGGCAACACACACACACTTCACTAGGGCACTGGTGTTCGTTAGGCGTTAGGGGGGAGCTGATAGTACTAGCTCTGTCACTGCACACATATGGTCACGTCGGGGGCTGAGTTCAAGGGCGCGTGACGCGTGGTTTCGCCTTGAGATCTCGAAGGGCACTGCCTGGACGACCGCGTGGTGCCCGCGGTCCAAAAGGTTCGTCCGGTACAGGCGTCATAGCCCCTGTGCGACGAAGATACGCACTCTCATTGGCCGACAAACAGGCGGCAGCGATTCGTCGTTGCGTTGGCGCAAACAGGCAGGTTTTGATGTCAATTTAGCATCTATTTTAAACAATATTAACCTACCTTATTATTTATTTGTATAAATAATTAAGATTTTTGGTTTTTATTTTTATAAGTATTATGTTTTTTTTTTTATACCAAGCCCGGCAAATGACCCCACTCCACCTGATGTTAAGTGGAAATGAGGTCCAGGTATGTGATATTCAGATATATTTTTGGAGTACGGAAGTTTTGAGTTAAAAAGGTAATGAATTTATCATAATAAGATTAAGATTAAGTAACAGTTTAATAATAAAAGAGACCTTTCTTCATAAGATCAATTCAATATAGGTAAGTAATTATTAATGTAGGTAAACCTATGACATGTGTAAGTCTGAATCAAATACCAAAATAAAAGTGAAACCCAAGAGTACTTAACATCCACAAAAATTAATACAAGTGAGTAAGTATACTGAATGAGTTTAACTTTAGTTCGTTGTTGACAAGTTTTATAAAAATATGTATTCCTATAATTTGTATAAAACCTGATATTTCCCATAATACATTGAGGAAAAATAAATATTAAACAATCATTGCAAAAATGTACTTTATACACAAAGACAAAATTCTACGCGTTACGTGAAAAATTATATAACTTGCGTTCCGCTTCATCTATTTCACTCGCACTCACCCAGTTCGATATCCTGATCTCGTTTTAACATTCCGGGAGGGGGCAGTGTTTCGCAAGATATATCATTTCACACTACTTATTAACTCAAAAAATGATTTTAAGTTGCGTTATAACTGCATAATATCAATAAACACATACACCAATGTTTCGTTCGCATTGATATAACTACGATTATGTTATTAGAAACGAACGTTTTTCTTCATGTTTATGACTTTAGTTGATTTAAGTATAGTTAAATCACTTTTAACCAATTAAGATACTTAAGAAAATAATCTGTCTGTTGATATAACTAGAAAAATATCACTACGCACCATTTTTTTACGTAAAAAGATAATCGTGTGAAAAGAACTATTTAAAGTTATATTACCGTACACAAACTTTTATCAAATATTGGTTCGGTACACTGTAATATAATTAGATATCAATCATTTAACACAAAAATACAAGAAAATATGGTTTTGAATATCACTACGCACAAAAATTATCTCCGTCAATATAAACGCTAGAAACATGTGAATAAGGTCAAAAAAAATCTCTATTTTTCCCGATCTTAAAATTATAATAAAACCTAATGTGATATAAATTGACTTATATAATCACCGAACCTACAGAAATAGCAGCTGTTATTATAAGAGTAATAAGTTTAATAAGAATACCTAGTAGTCACTTACTTAATAAATTAACTAAGTTTAACATTCCATCAAATGTTTAACCAGATATTTTCGTCATCTTTGTTATATTATCAAATAGATTTAAAAAAATCATTTGGTTACAAAATTGTTTAATTTCAATGTTTTTATTCCTATTTTACCTATCCTACAAAGCTGGTGTTCAACTTAGTAGTTTTTTAACACCACCAGTATATTTTTAAGGTGCAAAGTGACGTACTTAACTCATTTTTACTTACTTAAGACGCAAAAAAGTTGCTTATTACGTAAATAAAACTAAAGTAACAAAAAAACGGATTTTTTAACGTTTCGAGGGGATAGTTTAAAAAATACTTAATTAAACAGGCTTTAGTAAACGTTATATTCATGTTTGTATTAGGTACTAATTTCTTGACATCTCTAGTAAATAAGCCAAAATCAGTTTTTCGTCACTTCTGAAAAGTTAGGTTTTTTGATTTACCGGAGTTTTAATCATGCGATATGTACTTGATTACCTAGTGTAATGATCCCATACAAATTAAAGCCTACATTCATTTCATTGACTTTATGTGATGTGATTAATAAAATACTAACTTGCGTAGATTTATATCATAAATTAAATAAGTGACCCGAGTACCTGTTCCACGTATACTGGCATACTTACACTGTGAATGAATAATCCCGAGTAATGTTTAGGGTATTGTGTGACGGTACCGAGTAGACATGGGCGCCGAGTAAAAAAAAACCAGCGGCGGCGCGCCTTAAAAATATGCTCGGCGGCGCGGCGCGGCGCGGCGTGAAGCCGGCGGCGTGGGATTTTGAAGTCGTTATTGGTTATGTAGTTAAAGGTAGAAATAAGAGTGATAAATAAAACCAACACTTCATAAAGATATCAACAACAAAACACTATATTCGTCGCCGTAAAGTGAAAAGTCCTAAGTAGGTAAAATTGATAATGGAGTTATGAAGGTTTCAAGTTTTACTAAACAAAAATATATAACTTAGTTTTGGTATAACATATTTCTATATCTATTATTGAAATGTTTGCATTCACAATGCTATAAAGATATAGGATAAAATGTTAGGGAGTTAAAGTTAAAGTTATAGGAAAAAAAACACTCGCTGGCTTGCAGCGTATATCAACTACTAGAAAAAGTTCAACGTGTCGGGGTCTCGGTAGCTTAGCGGTTAGAGCAGTGGACCGGCAATCCAAAGGTCACGGGTTCGAGTCCCGTTTGAGCTTTCCTGAGACTGGTTGCTTTTTTCTACTAAAAATTTTATATAACATATTTTTATTTTATGGTCTCTTATGTTGGATAATAAATTAGCGCATTAGGTAAAATTACAACATTCAATGCACTACATTTTATTTCAGAGATAATGAAAAAAAAACATAATTAATTACTTTTCGCCCACAAATCTTGTACCAACATTTTTAGTTATTGACTTGTAGAATTTAGTTGGTGAGTTTTCGCCCGTGTTTGTATTATTTTCAAGAGAGTATCTCCAGTTAGTCAAAATACGACTAAAGTTCGGAAATTTAAAAGGTGTTTTAGTGATTATTCTTAACGAGTTTTTTATTTTTTAATAATTTAATTAGAATTATTATTCAAAACCAAAAAGTAAAGTAATCTAATGCAGTTGTTGTGCTTTTATAAAAATTTTATTAATTAAAACACATCCATAATAAGTGTTTCCCGAGTAAGTCAGTGATCCACATGCAACGTCTTTCAGAGAATGCATATTCGGGGAGCTTACAAATTAGGCTGGCATGTCAGACCCTATCAAAGGCTTTGGGATATAAAGCGAGACGGCAAGGGCTTCGCCGTGTTTTTGTTTGTTGTTTTAAAATTTTACTTAAGTATATTTAAGCGTTAATAAAACGCTAAAATATAAAACATTAATCTATAAACGCAGCTTCATCTTAACCGAATGTTAAAATATTTGTAAAAATATTTCTTTCGGATCTCAGAGGTGAAAACTTCTAAGATTTGATGAAGCAATGTTGACTAAAAAACATAAGCATCAAGCACTGACAAATTTCGACGGTTGAAAGCCAGACCTCGGTAGCCAAGTGGTTAAGGCAGCCGCCCGGAATGCGGAAGGTTCGTGGTTCGATTCCCGCCTGAGGTTGTCGTCTTTTTTCAGTGTTTAAAATTTTACTTAAGTATATTTAAGCGTTAATAAAACGCTAAAATATAAAACATTACAATAGAACAATAGAAATTATGTTTGCCATTAAATAGATTTCTTTTACTTTTATACTGAATTAGTAACCACAGAATCATCTCAAACCTTTTGATGGGCCTACGTAATACGTGTTTTGAGTAATTACACTAACCGTGGTCGTAATGCGAGTTTGCAAAATTCCTGGTGACTATAGTCACCATGGACGTAAGGGGTTATATGTCACTTGGTGACTATAGTCACCATGGACGGGGGATTGCACAAGGATTTATTGATAATACTTCCAGAATAGCATTACTTAATATGGACTTTTTAGAGTCGTAAAGTTTCTGTTGCAATAAGCGCCGCGCCTATTGTAATAATTTTCTGACATTTGTTCAAACATTTTTTCACTTACTTTTCCGTACAATAAAAATTTACGCTTCTATTACCCAATGTTATAAAACTTTATCGATAAAAGAGGCTCTTTCCTATGATTTGGGAGTCAGTTTTGATAAAACTTAATAAAAAAACCAATGTACAAAGAAAATTTATTTGAAATATCTAGTCTAGAGTATACCTACAGTCAGTTACAAACAGTAGGTATTACATATTTTTATTTGAATATACCCATGATTTTCGTCACTTAGGTCTTAGATTTTGGAGACAAAGTAAGGAATTAAAGAATGATCGATATATCACATTCAACTACAGTATTTTATACAGGATGTTTTTTTAAAGAGTCAAGCTAGTGCGAGCTGATACCAGAGTACCTATCTTTATAACACCCATGTAAAGATTTTTGTGGTTTTCGAGTTATGATTTTTTTTCGTTATTTTATATGATTCAACGACGAGACGGCTCTAAAAAAATTATTTCTTTTTTTTGAGTCGACGAAGCTATGGAAAATCTTTTTTATTTTTAGTTGATATTAATTCCATTCTGTTCTGATAAACCCAATTTTTAAAAGTTAGGATCAAAATTTTGTGTATCTTAGGTTTAAAATAGGAAGGAGATTTTTTACTTATAAAAGTGCAAACCCAAAGAAAAGATATATTTTTTTTAGAGCCAGCTCGTCGTTAAATTATATACATTAACAAAAAAATATGACTCGAAAACTACAAAAAATTAAGATATGTTCATCGGTTTAAAGAATATTTATTTCTCATAAAAACTTTAAAGATTTGTAAATAAAGATACATGAGCACTGCGGTGGTTTTACATGGGGGTTAAATTGATAGGTATGGTACTCCGCTATCAGCTCGCACTGGCTTGACACCTAAAAAGAAACACCCTGTATAGGACAGCAACAGCTAACTACTTTTTACATAACAATCTTAAAAATGGGATTTATTCCTATTATGTACAAAAACGGTATTGAAGCTTTTATTTTTAATAATAATAATAATAGGTAACATAAATTTAGAGTGTACCTATATTTTATTTTTATATTTTTTGAATGATTAAAAGAAGAATTACCTATAATTATTACTTAAGGTCTGAACATATTAAAGTTTTTTTTATAGTTACACATGAACACACATAAATATAATGAACGCCAAACCTCAAAAAGCATGTTAAGTACATAAATAAAAATGTATAGGTTAGTATAAGTTTGTATTACAAAAGCATTATAAAAGATAAAGTATTATAAAAGTAAAGTAGTTTAAATTAGAGTTACTTTTACAACTTTTTAATGATATGAAACACATAAAAATTTTAATAAATTAATCGCCATGGTATTGGCTTTTTTTGAAAGATATTCTAATGCCATTCGTGTTTAATCATTTTGGGTATTTAGGCGCCACTGCTAGTTTAAATGCAGCGTAATTGGGAAGTCCTAATTTTGACCACCGTATCAAGTTCCTTACTGGGGCCAACATCGGCAATGACGCTGCGAATGTTGACTTCCAAGTGGACCAAAGAAAGTTGAGAGATCACACGATAGTGGAGGCCAGTTCAAGTGTTTCTCGCAATCAATTAATGGTGTCGAGCTACTACTTGATTATGATTACGCTTCATTCAAAGCAGCCGTGGCGCCCGGTATCATGATTAAACACCAACGGCATGAGAATAATATATTTTAAACAAAGCCAATGCCAAGCCAAAACTTGTCCATTAACATATTTTTTATGTGTTTTATTTCATTATAAAGTTGTAACTATAGTTAGAGGTATACCTCTGAAATAAACACCCGTTATTATACAAAAACATATGAAGAAAAACAAAGTAAAAACAAAACATGCAACGTATAATATAGGTACAGTGTGGAAAAAAGACCGTGGTTGGAGGAAAAGTACCCTTAATATTGATGATGGCAAATTTTACTGGAAGGAAACATTCCATTATTATATGAGATCCGAGTATCTTAAAATAAAGAAAGACCAATGACACGTAGGTATGTAGCGAATTCAGTCGAATAATACATCTGTGCATACGTGAAAGTGGGTCTAATTTTGAGCATATTCTTAAGTTAAGTGTACTATTTTCTTTAGATAGTGAGTAAGCTTTACAATAAAAAAGTAATTTTCTTGGTCTTTCCTTAATTTAAGATACTATGTTGTTTAACAAAACAGAAAATGGTCCTTATGTTCTTTCGTTGGTATTTCATAAAATACAAGTTGTTTTTTTCACATTTAACCGGTTCGATTCCCGGCTCAATCAGGTGATTTAAAAAAAAATTAATGCAGTTCTAATTATTTTTAAAAATAAAGAAATCTTTTTTCAAAGAAAAGAAAGAAATGTAACACTGTTTTACGGATTAACTCTCTTAAAAAAAAGTGTTTCATTTCAATGTGTAGTGCTCGCTTAAACCTCAGAAAACAATAAAATGAGAAATTTCATTACAATTTGCCATCATCAATATTAAGGGTACTTGTCCTCCAACCACGGTATTTTTTTTCCACTCTATATATACCGTCGGTTTACAAAATACACTTGCTAAACAATTATTAAAATTAACGTATATAAACGTATATTAAACTTTTAACCACTTTCTATAACATTAAGATTTAACCAACTTTATCCTGTTTGTCCTAAAGACTTTTAGGTACATTTGGTAATTACAACCTACAGCCAAAAGTTAAAATTTACTATAATAAATTCTAACTTTAAGTATTTTAAAACCATTCCACATTTAATAAAATAGTAAATTTTTTTTTGCATTTAATCCTAGAATCTATAATTATTATTTTAACAAAATTACATAATACACTTATAAATCTAATCCATGAATTCCTGCATAGAGATAGTTAAAAACATAATTTATGGATAATAATATAATTAAATTGATTGTGGGTTATATTATTTCGCTATTGCCTGATTAAACTTATAGACGAATCTTTATAAAAGGGCATTACTGGATATAATTCTAAGTATAATAAAAGTAATGCAATTGCACTTAAACTTTAGAACAGCTGTCACAGCTTGTCCGATGAGGTTTCTTTTACTAAATAATCGAATGCTTTAAGTACCTATGTATTATAGCCTTAAGTATGCGGAGAAAGTTAGCATGATCCATCTCAAGAAATTTCATGTCGTGTGCTTAAATATCGGTCAATTTTTAACGAAGAATTCTGTTGAATAGAGGTCTGGTATGGTCTTAATGATTGTGCCAACCATTCATTTTGACGAGACGGTCGTCGACAGTGACTACGATGCACTTGCAGCCAAACCTCTTTCTGCCAGTGCACTCCCACCAGGTCTTCACCCGCCTCGATAGCTTCTTGGTAAACCGGTGGTTGCCCCAGGTTATGACAGGGTTACCGAATCTCGTCACCTCGAACTGTATCTTGTTGGTTGCACTTACTGTAAACAATTAACATATCAAGACATACTCTTTTCATGCATAACCTTAAACTTACGAAAATGTATAACAGATTATCATTGACCTAGAAGAAATAGACAAGAACGTTCATATAAACCATTGGTTCAAATTCTGGAATGAGAGACCTAAATTTCACTGGAGCCGCTGCAGCGCTTAAACGTTTATGTCGTCTAATCAACAGACAGACATCGCAGCATTCGCAGCGCCGCAGCGCCAGATCAGTCAAAGACAACGTAGTGTGTATCAAGATGGCGTCCCAAATAGTTTGTCAATAACAATCATTGAAAAGAGTTTCTCCCGTGTTCTTTTAGTAACAACACGTGTTGTGAAACTCCATTTTAATTCAATCTACCGTACAATACCTACTAAATGTACTTTAAAAATATACCACTTGAAATTGGCTTATTGCTAAACGCGAAGCCATTAATTAAGTTATAATAATATTAATAAATCATTGAAAAAATATCTTTTCTATTCTAATAATACGATATAGGTAACTACATAATAATGACTTGTTTTCGCCGCTCTGCACGCGCCTAATGTGTGAATGTCGAAGCCACGCTAAAGCAAGGTGCCGAGCCGACTCCGATGAGTGGAACGTGGAACATAGTGCATGATCGGAACGGTCTATCTAGTGTAACGTATAAATCGCTGCAGATTTAATTTTAATTAGGTTATAAAGGAATTCAAAAATAATTAAAAAAGACATCACAATGAGCTAGGGAAAAAGTATTTTAATTAATTTATTTTTTAAATATTTACATTTTAACTTAAAATATGACATAATTTTTTTTTCTGTATCCCTTCAAATTAATTCACAATAACTTTTTAAAGATTCATAAAAATGACCACGCGCTATTGTTTTTGTGACAATCAAAATACGCGCGAAACCCGCGGCGTGACGTCATCGGATTCCATTCTCTTGCACGGGTGGCGCGACTCTAGCGATTTCGTTTTATTAATATGTCTGCTCTGAACTAGTGCAGTTGTGCCACAGATTACTTAAAATTAATTGTGCAAATATGTAATCGGACGCCCGCCATGTGCGGGCGGCGAGAGCGACGGGGTTAACGGATACGATGACGCCACGTAACGTCAGTCGAGTGCCAGCGAACTAAGCGAGGTAGTAGTGTTTTATGCAATTATTTATTTACAATAACTTTGTAAATACTTCTCGTATCGAAGTGAAATAAAAACTATTGGTTTTAGAATAACGACTTCTATAATGGTATAAGTGAAGTAAAAATGAACTTTTTTTTTAAACATAAACATTTAATTTTAAAATTAAAAAAAGGATGTAAGTAAGTATGTTATGTTTAGACATAGATATGTTAATATGATAGATGAATCATACATTAAAAATAATTAAAAACGGTAGGTACTTAAAATGAAATTCCTGTTTACAACAAATCATTGGATGGAAGCGCGCTGATTTTTTACCCGACTGCGCCAGAAGGAGGGTTATGTTTTTCGAGGGTATGTTTTTTTTTTAATATAAAAGAAGAAGGCAACCGAGCAGGCGGGTCACCTGATGGAGAGCAATCACCGCCGCCCATAGACACCCGCAAAACCAGAGGAGTCGCAGCTATGCGTTGCCGACCTTTAAGAAAGGAACAGGGTTAAGGAAGGAATAGGAATTGTATGTAAGTTTGTGAGTTTGTAAGTTTGTATAATTGTTTGGCACGCGCTGCGGCCTGAACGGCTTGATGGATTTTAGCTTATGAGGTGTCGTTAGATTTGTATTTACTGTGAGAGTGACAATGGGTATATCAAAATAAAAAAAAACAAAATGGCGGATTTTAGGCGCCAAATTTAAATGTTTGGCACGCTTTGCGGCCTGAACGGCTCGATGGATTTTAGCTTGAGAGGTGTCGTTAGATTCGCATTTACTGTGAGAGTGACACTGAGTATATCAAAATAAAAAATAACAAAATGGCGGATTTAAGGCGCCAAATTCAAATGTTTGGCACGCTCTGCAGCCTGAACGGCTCGATGGATTTTAGCTTCAAAGTATTTGTGTGTCATGTGTATATAAGTTACTATACAAATTCATTCAATAAGTAATAAAACTAAAAACAATTAATATAAAAAACGGTTATTTAAAATCTAAAAAACCCGACTGCGTTTCTGTGTAAATTGGAAATTAATAAACCCTAAAGCAAGATAGTCGTCATACCCGATTGCACTTAAGATAAGAATCGCCAAAGTTGCAAAGAAAAATTGTAGCAGTCGTGGCCTATTCTAGAAAGTCAGCCGTCCAGTCAGTAGATTGGAGTAATCTGCAATACCTATAGGTATGTGCTCTCAATTCATTAAGCCTCCATTTCTAGAATTGGTCCCGACTGTACAATTTTTCTTTGCAACTTTGGCGATTCTTATGTTAAGTGCAATCGGGTATGAAGACTTTCTTGTTTTAGTGTTTTTTTATTTCTAAATTACACCGAAACGCAGTTGGGTTTTTTAGTTTTTTAAATTACAGTTTTTTTTTCTTTTTAGTGTTCGTGAACGTGCATGAGTTTTGGCAAATAAAACAAAACTGTGCAACATCACTTTTCAGATTCTCTCAAGAAGTCCGTTTGAGATCTCAATTAAGTCCCACAGCTTTATTGAGTCTCAAGAGATTTGTGGAATATCATTTATTAATCGTTATCTTATAACTATTATCATCTACTTTAAGCAATAAAGTAGTTATTAACTTGACACTGGCTAAATGTGCTGACCGGAAAATTTTGTACTTATTAAGTTTTGATCATATTTTTCACAAATATAATGTAGGTGATACAAAGGTCACCGGGTCATCTAGTTTAATATAAAAAACAAAGAGTTACAAATAGTATTCTAGAATGTAAATTGAATTATAAACGAAAAATGTATATTATTAGACCTAAGTTCACCAATACATGTTTTAGTTTTAAACAGCTTTTTATATTCATAATCGGCTGTTGAACAATATTTGCTGTTCACCAAGCCTTAAACATTGTTTAAGTATAGTAATCGGCTGTTTAGCTTAAACATGGAAGCCGACTTCGTCATGTCATTAAATTGTCAAATATGTACCCAATACTTATAAAAATTAAAGACGATTTTACTTTGAGGAAGATAACGTATCAAATTATTTTAAACATATTGAATAGTTATTTGTTATACAAGAGTGCAAACTTGCTTTTTAACCGCGTGCTCAATTTTGATGACCGAGCAAGCGAAGGATTCTAAAATTGAATCACGAGCGCAGCGAGTGATTCAAAAATTAGAATCCTGAGCGTTACCGAGGGAATCAAAAGAGCACGAGGTGAAAAATGTTTGCACTCGAGTGCAACACGTAACTTTTCATCCCACCTCAACGAGGGAATTACCAACCAAATTAAAAAAGTAGGTACACCAAAAAGGTTCCGAGTCTGAGATTTTAACAAATTAAAAAAAAGTTGTATGATATATTCGGCACCATAGAGGTAGCAGTAAATAGGTTTGATGTTTTTTTTAATTCACAAACTTAGTGCACACGATGTTCTAAATTCAATTTACTTTATCCTCTAGAGAATAAAAACGGCTTTTCCATTCAGATATTGAAGATTAAAAATACTCTTTCCGAGATGGTGGGATGAAAATAACTTTGCGCGCTCTCCGTGCATCCGTGCAAGAAATCACAATTATTTCGATAAAAAATTGTTTGATTAATTGACTGACACTGACACGGCAGTTCAGTACACATTGACAGTAGAAATAATGCTAAATAAGAAATTCGTTTACACTATGGACATTGTATTGACTAAACAAGGATTATTGTATTATAATGCTTTAGGCTAGCCGCACACACGCAATAATATTGTCAATAAAGTGCATATTGTCAATAATATTGTGTTTGTGCGGCCCGTATTGCAGTATTGATCAATATTATTGCAGATTTCCAGAAATTCTGATCACGGGCACATCAATATTGGGCGGAGCCAGGAATATTGACAATAATATTGACGTGTGCGGGAGCGCGGCAATATTTTAATTTAAAAAAATATTTTAAGACAGGCGGACGTTTGTTTTTTGTTCACGTTTACGCGCCAAAAGGACAATAGAGGACAAAAATAGTGTGAATAATATTACTGATCTCACAGAAAAGCGATATTTGTTATTATGAATACATGGGAAACTTATCCAGAGCATCCATCGTGATACTAAAGATACCTGATAGATAATAGTTTTTGAAAGCTGCTAGATAGCAGAGAGATCTCATTCTCATGTAATTTCTAAAATCATGCTCTTCTATAATTAGTTCATTTATTAGATTCAAATGATTTAACTCAGTTTTTTTCTCATCCAGTCTTTAAGGGGATCCTGCACGAAATTGTGAAAATTTACGTATTTTTATGTCACTTGTACTATGCGCTGAATTAGTTAAATACATTAAAAGAACTTACGTAAGTTAGCCTGATTATTGCACAAGGTCGTGGCCTTGTTGAAATTTGAAACAAATTGTTTAAACAATAACAAACAATACATAAATCTAATGTCTCCGAAAAACATTTTTCTTCGACAACTTTCTTAATTTTACGCATGAAACAATAGTTCTTACATGAAAATATTTGTATTGATATTCCGCAGGTCGCTCTCATCTTAAAAAAGTAAATTTTAATTTTTAACACAAGCGCGTGATGGTTTTGTACATTTCGCAGAATAAAAACATTGCTCTTATCAAATTGCTAGGTCTGAAACTTCAAAGCAGACTTGTTCTAATTTCAAATATTAATAATATGATTGATTTTGCTTTAAATTACATTATGAGACTTATGTCAGTTTTTGCGATTACGCGGCTCCGCGCGGTGCCCTCTTAATCCGTCGTTTCTTTCTTGATATCATAATTTTTGATTATTTGCGTTAAAAAACCCTCAAATAAACTCAAAGTTAACAAAACAGAACACAACGAAAAAGTTAAAAAAATGTCTACCTCAGGCGGGAATCGAACCCGCAACCTGAGGTAGACTTTTTTCAACGTTTCGATATCTTTGTTTTAATTACCTACCTATATAAATAAGTGCAGTAATCAATGCAACGACTTTTTTCTTACTGTCTTTTTTAAACCGTGCGTACACGAATACAGCTGCTGAGCGACTGAGTGAAATATTTACAATAATATTGCGTAGTGTGTGCGGTACCATATATTGATCAATATTATTGACAATCTTGTATTGACAATATTATTGTTTGTGTGCGGCTAGCCTTAGGTAATAGGTATGTACCATTTTATGATGTCGTTTGGCTCTATGCACAGGTATGCTGATACACTGACAACTTTACAAGTAATGTTAATACCATTCGATCTTTTTAAACATATTCATTTAAAAATATTTGGACTTAGTCTAAGTCTAAGTACAGCTGATAAAAAATTCGCGGTGAACCCAAAAGAAACGCGGCTTGTTGAAACAATTGTTGGGCCATTTCAAATTCTCTGCAGGTAAATGTAACTTCTATTTTCTAACAACAAAAATTTTACAAACTCTCTAAACATTACTTTTTCCTACATCTATGCAGAAAATAACCATCAAATTTTGATATCCTGTAATTAGCCGCGAAGTTTATTTATAATTTTAGATGTTATTTCAAATTGAATGTCCTTAGGTGAAAATAAATACCACTGTGTTACCAATACGAAGTATTTTAAATTTTAATAATGAACTAATGAAAAACAAATATTCTGGTATCATTATTAAGTAAGTACAGCCTTTTGTCTCTGAATAACATGCAAAATCACATTTTGTTATTATTATTATTATTAATGTTTATAATCTTATACAACTATGTTACTTATATCGGTAACAGTGTGGTCACGCAATAAACACACGCGCCTCCTCCCACGATTGCCAGTCGACTGACTGCTGGCTGACTGGTGTTGCGTCCCTCCCCAGGCCCCGCGAACTATCTAGAATGAACTCGGACACCACGCCAATATAACTGCCAGTACAACAATAGCGCTATCTGCTTTTTTGGGGTCGAATTTGCAATAGTAATAGAGTATTGTTACAAATTTATATGAACAGTGGGACAAACTTTCGGAAAATAGAAAAAAACACATTTTATCACCAACTTGTGTTTTAAATAGTAAATACGTTTTATCAATATCTGTATTTATATAACCCATTATTTTTTAAATTTATAAGTGTGGTATAAACAAATTATTAACGATAATTGTACTGCCCTACTGTCTGGGACATAATGAATTTGTATGGAAAACAACTCTGTTATCAAGAATGACCATAATGTTACTTTAAACAGTACAAAAATATGAAATTAGATTATTATTTTCATTTTCGATGCTTAATTTAACAGTTTATTTTGCATTTATTTACTTTACATTTGCAGTATTTTCGTAATTTATCCTAAAAAAATTAAACATTCTTTAGGGACACAAGATTACCTGCGATGTATTTGAAAATGGCCCTGATCCTTGGTTACGTTGTAGTTCATAAACTCGACTCTTAGATAAGTAAGTATTATAGAACGGTACCTACAGACTAAACTTTTCAGAGAATACATATAAATAAATATTTGATAGAGTATCTGGTTTAAAATCTTTTTTGTAAAGGTACGATATCAAGGTGACAGTCAGATCATACTACGAGCAATCTACACACTATGAAATTACACACTATAAAATTAAGTCATGAAAAAATTGGTTGCCTGTAAAGTCGGTATACGGGCGAAAGTTTTACGTGACAACGACTTTGAGTGGTAAAATAATTTTAATGTGAATATTCATTCGTATAGTAGGAAGAAGGATGAAATAATAGTAACAATTTAAAACATTTATTTATACAAAGAATTATATTTAAAAAATTCTCTAGTGCTGCGCGCGCGGCAGACCGATCATAGTTGAGTGGGAGAGAGACGCAAGGCATTCGGCGGGCCTCTCTCTCGTTCGGTGACTCATCGTAACGTTACCGAGCGTTACACTTTTTCATAAGTGACTCCCAGCCGCAACCTAATTTAAGACGTTGTCACGTCAAAAAATTAAACCAAATGAGATCTTAAGTGCATATTGCGCACCATAAATAACATGCAGGGTCCTGCCTCACTCTAATCGCATTCGAAACTTCGTTAGCCCGTAATTCGTCGAGCAATGCGCGTACGCTGTTGTTTTTTTACAAGCGATTGGCACAGTAAACACACACCGCAGCAGTGTACCTACCACGAATTACGGACCAGTAAAGTTTTGGATACGCTTAGAGAGTAACGCGTCTGGTCTGTAACGAAATACATAAATAGTCAATCCCTCCTCATTTCTGTCTGTACTAGCCAACCGCATAGTTCGTATGAGAAATGTCAGCCTTATAAGTACTATTGGACCATCTGCGTTAGGTCATAACGCCAGATTAGAACCCGCCGTACCGCATTCTTTATCCCGGTATCGAAAGACTATAGGGATCTACTACCAAACTAATGAGACACTAGTCTCATTAATCTGTAGACTCAGGAGAGTCGCTCCATGAACACGTATACTCTATAACCTGTAGACGACACGTTATTAGACAGTCACAGACACTTATTATATTCATCGTAAGAAACCTACTAATATTAGGCCAGCGTAGTATGGTTATGGACCCATCTCCTCATGTAAAGCGGTTGTCCACGAGAGAAGGCCTACGCGCAGTAGTGGGTTTTTTACGAACAGGTGGGTCACCTGATGTAAACAAAGTAATCATTGCTGCCTATGGACACCAGAGGAGTCGCAGATATCTTGCTGACCTTGAGGATGGAGTAGGAATTGTAAGGGGGGGGGGGGGACTTTCTCTTGTCGGACAAAACACAACAGCAACGAGTGCTATTGTTTCTCGCCAATATTCCAGTATTACACCGGGCAAGCTGGTCCAATTCGTGATACAACACAGCGTAGCTCTACAATCTGACAGTGTTACTCATTTAGCACCACGTGTAGAGTCCCAAGGGTAAACCTAGGGACGCGAGTGACTTTGACCCCCAAATGACTGATGACAATGATGGTTTGACAAAGCTAAGAAAATGGGTGGTTGTGGTCGTTTCTGAAGGCGACGACCTGGTGGCCAATGGAGTTGATGCGCGCGATGCAGCCCGACTTGTTGCACTTCCACGACACCCGTTCGCCATTCTGGTAGTTTCTTGAGAACTTCTGCCCGTTGTGCAGGAGCATCGTCGTGTTTTTACGAGTCTGGTAAAACTGTAACGACGCTGCAAAGAAATACGAATATCAAAACTTGTGACGACATTGCACTCAAAACATAAATTCTATAAGAAATATGATTCAGGCATTCAATATCATGTAATAAAAAACCAGCCAAGTGCGAGTCGGACTCGCGCACAAAGGGTTCCGTACCATTATCTATAAAACTTTGATCGATGTTTTAATAATAGTGTATTTTTTAAATTAATTAATTTATGACGTATTATAAAAAGTACTTGCTAGATCTCGTTCAAACAAATTTTCGGTGGAAGTTTGCATAGTAAATCATATATTTTTTTTAGTTTTATCATTCTCTTATTTTAGAAGTTACAGGAGGGGGGGGGGACACGACACATTTAACCACTTTGGAAGTGTCTCTCGCGCAAACTATTCAGTTTAAAAAAATATATATTAGGAACCTCAATATCATTTTTGAAGACCTATCCAAAAATTTTGAGTTTCAGTTCTAAGTATGCGAAACCCCCAAAATTTATTGTTTTTTTCTATTTTTTTTTGTGAAAATCTCAATGCGTTTCATTGAATATCTACATCTTATACATCTACTTACCAAGTTTCATCAGTATAGTTCTTATAGTTTCGGAAATAAGTGGCTGTGACATACGGACGGACAGACAGACATGCATGACGAATCCATAAGGGTTCCGTTTTTTGCCATTTGGCTACGGAACGCTAAAAACGGTACACCTTTGTCACTTTGGGCAAAATTAAAAACAGACATGTTCAAAAACATTTTTTATTTGTTATCTGGATATTTACCACTTCACTATAAGATGATTCATGGTCCGCTTTTATTATGTTAATCTATTTAAAGAATAACGTATGGACTAGACATATGTACTTTACTTAAAAGTAAAATATAAAAACCCGTAACAGATTAAATTAAGTACATTTTGATAATAATAGAATTCAGCTTTTATACCGTTTTGTAAGATAGATAATTCTATCCAATAAATTCCCTGCATTCCTGATCCCCTGCATTATACCAGTGTTGGCCAGTTGCTCTCTTGGAATTGGAATTCCAATAGAAACTCTAACATAGTAGCAGTTCTGCTACTACGCCACGTCAAGTCTGCCTACAAGTCTACAAGTCTGCCTACAATTGGCGACAATTGTAGGCAGACTTGTCATGTACCGAAAAAGTAACAATTTTCTAAACCTAAAGTTGTGGAAAGAAGTTTACTACTTGCAAGTAGATGGTGTTGCTATGGGGTCCCCTGTATCTCCCGTTGTCGCCGAAGTGGAAGACTTCAAGGAGCGGGCCCTAAGCACTGCATCCGTAACCCCAAGGTTCTACAAGCGGTACGTAGATAACACTTTTACTATCTTACCAACTGGGCCCTGATTCTGTAACGCAATCTAGATTCCACACCTAAATCTTACCGCGCACAAACCACGTCATTCTCGTGTCTTGCCTAAGTCTTGCCAAGGTAAGGAATCGAGTGGCCCTTATTCTGTAACGATTCCTTGTTTCGAAACCACGTCAATTCCTTAAAAAGTTAAGATATCTTCCAAAAACGTATTCTCTACGTCACATTGAACGAAACCTTGGGGAATGAACGCGACGTTGGCGTGACTAGAACTGTCAAAAATACCACGTTTGTTAGTCGCGCGGAATCAACGTGATAGTACATATTACTACCTAATTATTTCGGTGTTTTAGTGCAAAACTGAAAAAAATCTTCAAAAGGTAAACAATTATTGATATTTCGTAGTAAACAACAATAAACACTAGTGTAAAGTGATACAAATTATCGCCGATACAAATAACTATAATGAATGAGTGATATGTTTGATTCTGTAGAAGTACAAAACTTTCCAACTATTTTGTAATGTCTAAAGTATTTTCATTTAAAAACCAACTTTTGTAATATGAATAATGGATATTACGTTAAATAGCTTAAAGAATGTTAATGATGCAAGGCATGGTAAAAGCGCCATGTTACGTTTTCTTGTAGTTATCTGTCTATTATTAAGATATTGCAGAATTACTGCATTAAATCAGTACTTTGAACGGAAAAAATAATTAAAAACCAATTTATTTCATATTTTGTTTTGTGCTTCTTTGATCTCTTTAACCTATTTGTTGACAGAATGTCTAGAGCGAAAGCCACTTCAACACAACTCAACCATTTAGTTGAGTACATGAAGGCTCACACGGATTGTGCTTCAGGGCGTGGCAGTGGCCTACAAGGGAAGGTTGAGCTAGATCGGCAGTGGCAGGAGCTCACAGAGGTCCTGAATTCCCTTGGAGGTCCAGTGAAAAGTGCAGAAAAATGGAAGCAGGTTAATATTTTGTACACTTTATAGTGATAAATTTGCATTTAATGATTTCATATTATTAATATATTATGATAAATATTAAAATACAAGAAAAAGTAGAATGCACCATTGTGGTCATTGATTCGAACCAGTCAGCGAATTAGTTGCTAAGCCTTTGCCACATTGGGTGCGTTTTACTTTTTATAGTATTTTGATATTTATCTTGTTATCTAAACTAGTAAATAGTATTTGTCAATGTTCAAAATAAGAAATTAAGGATTGCATATTAATTTAACTTCACACATGACTGCCGGCATTGAATAAAGTTGTAACACACTTACAGTGAATCAATATTAAGTATTTTATTTTATTCCAGACATGGCGTGACCTTCGCAATGGTGTGAAGAAAAAAGCACTTAAAAATAAAAGAGAATTAAAAGGTGATGGTCCGGGAGGAACCGGCAATGGCCCATCACAGCTAGAAACTTTTTCCGTTCAAGATGAAGCTGTGATGTCGGTCATTGGGCCCGTAGCCGTTTATGGTATGGATGGCGTGGCTTTCACAATGGTTAGTTTTTGATTTAAAATACAACTTAATTATAATTATACATGTGATTATGATTGTAAGTAACAATATACCAATTGGAACAAATTGGTATATTGTTACTTACAATTAATTTTATAATATTTTTCTAATTTAAATATATGTTTATTGTTTTATTTTTTATTAATTATACGGGTCCAGCTGAAAACCTAATTCTCAGCATTGCTAAGCTGGTCAGCCCTTTCGGCTGTTTTGTTGCTGTTGTAACTGTTTAGGTAACTGTTTATGTATGTAATACGCCGAATAAATGCTTACTTTACTTTACTTTTAGTAAATTCAAGGTCCTTTTAATAATTATTACAGCCAGTGGACGACACACCAGGCTTGCAAGTGGAGGTTGAGGTTGCTGCATCATCAGCAGCAACTGAGCCAATAATGGAGCCTGATCCAGAACCGCCAATGTCCAATGACTCGGCAGCAAGGTGCGCTGACCCAGCACCAATGTGCAGCACCCAGGTCCTGGGAAGGTCCAGTAGTGTGCCAGCAAAACATGCAGCACCGCGAAGAACCCCAAGTGGGCGCCGCATTACTACTCGCAACGGTACTGGACTACATTACTACTGATACTAATAAAATGATCATCATTAGCTAAAGCCTGTGCGCCAGCAGTGGCGTGGCGCAGTGGCTTTCCTTGTGGATGGTTAAGGAGATTGAGCCATGACATGACACTCCACGCAGGCCCAATACGGATTGAGGGGTATTAATGACTCCAGATGCAGCCGGGACCAACGTGCTTTCCGAAACACGAAGGAGCTCAAGATAATAATTTTAAGGTCACCCACCCAGTGGCCAACTCTTGCGAACGTTGCTTAATCGCAACAATTGCAGGACGCGGCACTTACCCAATGCGCCATCCAACTCCTCAATAAAATGATGTAACAATTTTTTTTTTTTGTTTAAAGTTTGTACCACCTTGAACTTTTTTCTTGTTCTAGATTCATTTGACAACCAAATAATTAAAATAGAAAAAGAGCGGCTAGAAATTCAAAAAACAAAAATTGCTGTAAAAGAAAAAAAGATAGACCTGCAACAAAGGCAGTTGGTAATTGACGAAGCCAAAGTAGCAGCTTATAAAGGTAAGAAAGTAAACTAAATATCATTCATCCAACTTTATTTTATAAAGATTATCGTACATGGTTTTGCCACAAGGTGTTAACTAATTGTTGACGTGGGGTGTCATCCGCTGTGGAAATGTTGCCACCGAATGGTTCCACCTCCTCAGCATCTCCAGTAATTTCTGCTTCATCAATCAAATTATCATTTAAACATAAATTGTGCAAAACTGTGCATGCATTTATTATTTTGGCACATTTTGTGGGCTTATAGTGCAAAACACGATGACGTAATAAGCAACGCCACCGTGCCTTCAAAAGTCCTATGCATCTTTCAACACATACTCGCGTCTTCACATGTCGCTCTGTGTAATGTGCCTCAGGAGATCCCTCGGTAGCGTTTAGTATGGGTGTCATAAGCCATGGCCGCTGCGGATACCCAGAATCTCCCAAGAGCCAGCCAACTTCACCATTATTATAAATATTTTCTATGTAGTCACTTAGAGCCCATGACCTCCAAACAAAACTGTCATGGGCGGAACCGCCATATATTGCACACACTGCTAAAATTTTCAAATTGCTGTCACAAATCTATAATCAAAATATTCCATTGCTACATGATCAAAGCATTGTATATTACAAACATACATATAATCACGACTATTATCCCCGAAGGGTTAGTCAGAGACTAGGCAATGAGGACAGCAAAAGCAGTCCTCTACCATAGTCCACTTTTCACCAAATAGCGACTGCACATGTGCTCAGCGTGACAGGTGGTGAGCCCATCGTCGCTCTATGCTGGATGTATTTGCAGTCTTTAGCCCGTTAGTTGCCTTATAGGACACCCAAGGAAAGAGAGGGGGTGGTAGTATTCTTTCACTGCTACGCGACACAGTTAATTTATTAAAAATAAAATAATGCATACTATGCTAGCATTGATTGCATGGTAACCTTTACGCCCAAAAAATGCAGCTTCGCTAGGGTGATTGCGAGGAGCTGCAATAGCTACGAGTACCAAGGTACCATCAATGCACCCTAATACTCCTGGAATGCCGAATTTTTGATAAAATCTGTAAAATAATAAATTTTTGTTTCAGAATTGCAGCGGCCTTGGAGGAACGCAACTTAAAATAAAATTTCTGATTGAATATTTCTGCTTTTATTTTATGATAATCTTACCCAAACTTTACCGAATTTCTCTCTTCTCGAGTATTGGGGAATTTTACAAATATATGTAACAGCTGCTGAAGTGCATCAACAACTTCTTCTAGACATCTGCTAATACTTGGTTGGCTCAGTGGCATCAACCAATCTTGTCCAATTAATGTCTGATAACTGCCTGTGCCTAGAAAGCTAAGTGTGGACAGTATCTAAAACAATTAAAAGAGAGTGAGAGTTAAACTAATGTTTATTTTTTTTATTTCACAACCGAGGAAGCTTTTACTACAAAACTTTAGTGTAGGAATCTGTCAATAAGTACTTATGTAAATAATGGCCTAAGGGTTTACAGAAAATTATAAAATTTAGTAAAATTATAATGCAAAATTCTGGAAACATAAGACCAAGACGTGGTTCTTTACCTTTATTCGGTTAAATTTCCAGGTTTTATAATAAACAAAACTAAAGCGTTAAAGTGACAATGTAATTGTGTATAAAGTAGCTCCTTTGTCTCATAATATCTAAGTAAGATGTTACGATGTTATACATGCCTAAGAAAAATAGGTACTTACAGACCTATTAAAAAGCAAGGATTGCTTTATTTATGAAAACTTTTGAATCTTACCGTGAGTGGTAAAGCTATACAAGTAGATCTTTGTTGTGTACGCATCTCCCTTTCCAAAAGTGAGCACAAATATAAAAATAGTTCCTTAGCGACGCGGTACTGCTTATGAAATGTATTATCATCCAATGCTAAAGATCCGATCCATCACGCATCACGCGTCTCGCAATGTTTTTTTGACGTTGTCGCCAATGCCTTACTGCGCGAGATCGTATAATAGCATACATCGTAAGTCTGAAATAAAATGCAAAGTTATTATTATTCTTCGTACACATAATGCGTTGGGTAATGTAAAATTATTAAAAACTAGCAGAAATCTAATGAAATCTTCGAGTGGTTGCAAATTAATATACTTACAAGAAAACTGTCCACAGTGTTTCTTCCTTTTTATATCCAGGTACAATAAACTATTTGATTGTAAAATAAAGTTGTAAAAGTTTTTCGAAACTTTCAATCCTTACAAACAAACGTTCAAAAACCGTCTTACCTCTTAGCTTTGTGTAGGAGTATTTCATAGAAACTTATTATAAAAGCAATTTGTTTGACTTTTTGTTATAAACCTTTATACATGAAATAAAAAGTATAGTAACAAATTATTTAACAACATTTTCATCTAAAAAACATGTTTTTGCCAAGTACCAACTTCATGGTTAGATGAACTAGAGTTTGATTTCTGAACGCAAGTGTGACATCGTAATGTACCATAGACAAAGTGTCTTGGATCTTAGAGAATAGAGCTATCTCGATTCCTTACCTTGGCAAGACTTAGGCAAGACACGAGAATTACGATGTCACACTTGCGTTCAGAAATCAAACTCTAGTTCATCTAACCATGAAGTTGGTACTTGGCAAAAACATGTTTTTTAGATGAAAATGTTGTTAAATAATTTGTAACTATACTTTTTATTTCATGTATAAAGGTTTATAACAAAAAGTCAAACAAATTGCTTTTATAATAAGTTTCTATGAAATACTCCTACACAAAGCTAAGAGGTAAGACGGTTTTTGAACGTTTGTTTGTAAGGATTGAAAGTTTCGAAAAACTTTTACAACTTTATTATACAATCAAATAGTTTATTGTACCTGGATATAAAAAGGAAGAAACACTGTGGACAGTTTTCTTGTAAGTATATTAATTTGCAACCACTCGAAGATTTCATTAGATTTCTGCTAGTTTTTAATAATTTTACATTACCCAACGCATTATGTGTACGAAGAATAATAATAACTTTGCATTTTATTTCAGACTTACGATGTATGCTATTATACGATCTCGCGCAGTAAGGCATTGGCGACAACGTCAAAAAAACATTGCGAGACGCGTGATGCGTGATGGATCGGATCTTTAGCATTGGATGATAATACATTTCATAAGCAGTACCGCGTCGCTAAGGAACTATTTTTATATTTGTGCTCACTTTTGGAAAGGGAGATGCGTACACAACAAAGATCTACTTGTATAGCTTTACCACTCACGGTAAGATTCAAAAGTTTTCATAAATAAAGCAATCCTTGCTTTTTAATAGGTCTGTAAGTACCTATTTTTCTTAGGCATGTATAACATCGTAACATCTTACTTAGATATTATGAGACAAAGGAGCTACTTTATACACAATTACATTGTCACTTTAACGCTTTAGTTTTGTTTATTATAAAACCTGGAAATTTAACCGAATAAAGGTAAAGAACCACGTCTTGGTCTTATGTTTCCAGAATTTTGCATTATAATTTTACTAAATTTTATAATTTTCTGTAAACCCTTAGGCCATTATTTACATAAGTACTTATTGACAGATTCCTACACTAAAGTTTTGTAGTAAAAGCTTCCTCGGTTGTGAAATAAAAAAAATAAACATTAGTTTAACTCTCACTCTCTTTTAATTGTTTTAGATACTGTCCACACTTAGCTTTCTAGGCACAGGCAGTTATCAGACATTAATTGGACAAGATTGGTTGATGCCACTGAGCCAACCAAGTATTAGCAGATGTCTAGAAGAAGTTGTTGATGCACTTCAGCAGCTGTTACATATATTTGTAAAATTCCCCAATACTCGAGAAGAGAGAAATTCGGTAAAGTTTGGGTAAGATTATCATAAAATAAAAGCAGAAATATTCAATCAGAAATTTTATTTTAAGTTGCGTTCCTCCAAGGCCGCTGCAATTCTGAAACAAAAATTTATTATTTTACAGATTTTATCAAAAATTCGGCATTCCAGGAGTATTAGGGTGCATTGATGGTACCTTGGTACTCGTAGCTATTGCAGCTCCTCGCAATCACCCTAGCGAAGCTGCATTTTTTGGGCGTAAAGGTTACCATGCAATCAATGCTAGCATAGTATGCATTATTTTATTTTTAATAAATTAACTGTGTCGCGTAGCAGTGAAAGAATACTACCACCCCCTCTCTTTCCTTGGGTGTCCTATAAGGCAACTAACGGGCTAAAGACTGCAAATACATCCAGCATAGAGCGACGATGGGCTCACCACCTGTCACGCTGAGCACATGTGCAGTCGCTATTTGGTGAAAAGTGGACTATGGTAGAGGACTGCTTTTGCTGTCCTCATTGCCTAGTCTCTGACTAACCCTTCGGGGATAATAGTCGTGATTATATGTATGTTTGTAATATACAATGCTTTGATCATGTAGCAATGGAATATTTTGATTATAGATTTGTGACAGCAATTTGAAAATTTTAGCAGTGTGTGCAATATATGGCGGTTCCGCCCATGACAGTTTTGTTTGGAGGTCATGGGCTCTAAGTGACTACATAGAAAATATTTATAATAATGGTGAAGTTGGCTGGCTCTTGGGAGATTCTGGGTATCCGCAGCGGCCATGGCTTATGACACCCATACTAAACGCTACCGAGGGATCTCCTGAGGCACATTACACAGAGCGACATGTGAAGACGCGAGTATGTGTTGAAAGATGCATAGGACTTTTGAAGGCACGGTGGCGTTGCTTATTACGTCATCGTGTTTTGCACTATAAGCCCACAAAATGTGCCAAAATAATAAATGCATGCACAGTTTTGCACAATTTATGTTTAAATGATAATTTGATTGATGAAGCAGAAATTACTGGAGATGCTGAGGAGGTGGAACCATTCGGTGGCAACATTTCCACAGCGGATGACACCCCACGTCAACAATTAGTTAACACCTTGTGGCAAAACCATGTACGATAATCTTTATAAAATAAAGTTGGATGAATGATATTTAGTTTATTTTCTTACCTTTCATAAGCTGCTACTTTAGCTTCGTCAATTACCAACTGCCTTTGTTGCAGGTCTATCTTTTTTTCTTTTACAGCAATTTTTCTTTTTTGAATTTCTAGCCGCTCTTTTTCTATTTTAATTATTTGGTTGTCAAATGAATCTAGAACAAGAAAAAAGTTCAAGGTGGTACAAACTTTAAACAAAAAAAAAAAATTGTTACATCATTTTATTGAGGAGTTGGATGGCGCATTGGGTAAGTGCCGCGTCCTGCAATTGTTGCGATTAAGCAACGTTCGCAAGAGTTGGCCACTGGGTGGGTGACCTTAAAATTATTATCTTGAGCTCCTTCGTGTTTCGGAAAGCACGTTGGTCCCGGCTGCATCTGGAGTCATTAATACCCCTCAATCCGTATTGGGCCTGCGTGGAGTGTCATGTCATGGCTCAATCTCCTTAACCATCCACAAGGAAAGCCACTGCGCCACGCCACTGCTGGCGCACAGGCTTTAGCTAATGATGATCATTTTATTAGTATCAGTAGTAATGTAGTCCAGTACCGTTGCGAGTAGTAATGCGGCGCCCACTTGGGGTTCTTCGCGGTGCTGCATGTTTTGCTGGCACACTACTGGACCTTCCCAGGACCTGGGTGCTGCACATTGGTGCTGGGTCAGCGCACCTTGCTGCCGAGTCATTGGACATTGGCGGTTCTGGATCAGGCTCCATTATTGGCTCAGTTGCTGCTGATGATGCAGCAACCTCAACCTCCACTTGCAAGCCTGGTGTGTCGTCCACTGGCTGTAATAATTATTGAAAGGACCTTGAATTTACTAAAAGTAAAGTAAAGTAAGCATTTATTCGGCGTATTACATACATAAACAGTTACCTAAACAGTTACAACAGCAACAAAACAGCCGAAAGGGCTGACCAGCTTAGCAATGCTGAGAATTAGGTTTTCAGCTGGACCCGTATAATTAATAAAAAATAAAACAATAAACATATATTTAAATTAGAAAAATATTATAAAATTAATTGTAAGTAACAATATACCAATTTGTTCCAATTGGTATATTGTTACTTACAATCATAATCACATGTATAATTATAATTAAGTTGTATTTTAAATCAAAAACTAACCATTGTAAAATCCACGCCATCCATACCATAAACGGCTACGGGCCCAATGACCGACATCACAGCTTCATCTTGAACGGAAAAAGTTTCTAGCTGTGATGGGCCATTGCCGGTTCCTCCCGGACCATCACCTTTTAATTCTCTTTTATTTTTAAGTGCTTTTTTCTTCACACCATTGCGAAGGTCACGCCATGTCTGGAATAAAATAAAATACTTAATATTGATTCACTGTAAGTGTGTTACAACTTTATTCAATGCCGGCAGTCATGTGTGAAGTTAAATTAATATGCAATCCTTAATTTCTTATTTTGAACATTGACAAATACTATTTACTAGTTTAGATAACAAGATAAATATCAAAATACTATAAAAAGTAAAACGCACCCAATGTGGCAAAGGCTTAGCAACTAATTCGCTGACTGGTTCGAATCAATGACCACAATGGTGCATTCTACTTTTTCTTGTATTTTAATATTTATCATAATATATTAATAATATGAAATCATTAAATGCAAATTTATCACTATAAAGTGTACAAAATATTAACCTGCTTCCATTTTTCTGCACTTTTCACTGGACCTCCAAGGGAATTCAGGACCTCTGTGAGCTCCTGCCACTGCCGATCTAGCTCAACCTTCCCTTGTAGGCCACTGCCACGCCCTGAAGCACAATCCGTGTGAGCCTTCATGTACTCAACTAAATGGTTGAGTTGTGTTGAAGTGGCTTTCGCTCTAGACATTCTGTCAACAAATAGGTTAAAGAGATCAAAGAAGCACAAAACAAAATATGAAATAAATTGGTTTTTAATTATTTTTTCCGTTCAAAGTACTGATTTAATGCAGTAATTCTGCAATACCTCAATAATAGATAGATAACTACAAGAAAACGTAACATGGCGCTTTTACCATGCCTTGCATCATTAACATTCTTTAAGCTATTTAACGTAATATCCATTATTCATATTACAAAAGTTGGTTTTTAAATGAAAATAGTTTAGACATTACAAAATAGTTGGAAAGTTTTGTACTTCTACAGAATCAAACATATCACTCATTCATTATAGTTATTTGTATCGGCGATAATTTGTATCACTTTACACTAGTGTTTATTGTTGTTTACTACGAAATATCAATAATTGTTTACCTTTTGAAGATTTTTTTCAGTTTTGCACTAAAACACCGAAATAATTAGGTAGTAATATGTACTATCACGTTGATTCCGCGCGACTAACAAACGTGGTATTTTTGACAGTTCTAGTCACGCCAACGTCGCGTTCATTCCCCAAGGTTTCGTTCAATGTGACGTAGAGAATACGTTTTTGGAAGATATCTTAACTTTTTAAGGAATTGACGTGGTTTCGAAACAAGGAATCGTTACAGAATAAGGGCCCTGATAAAGAAGAGCCTTTCTAGGTCATCTTAACTCCATAGACTCTAGAATTTAGTTCACATTGGAGTTGGAGGTAGATAATAAGTTAGCTTTCTTGGACACGTTAATCATCAGGAATGCAGACCATAGTTTGAGCCATACTGTGTATCGTAAAGTAACCCATACAGATAGGTACTTCTACAGTGACTCTCACCACCATCTTAGACAGTTGGCTACTGTAGGGAAATCTTTGTTTCAGAGAGCACGTGGCATCTGTGACACCCAACACCTGGCTGCTGAAATCGCCAAATCGCACCTGCTGTCAAAATGTTTTGACATTTCGATTCCAAGACTGAGAGGCTAGAAAAAAAATCAACCAGTCTCAGGAAAGCTCGAATGGGATGGAATGGGAATGTGGTTAAGAACATAGAGAAATACAGAGTAAATTGTTTAAAAAGGATGTTTTATTTTAAGAATAATGTCGTTATTTACAAACTTTTACTTCATAAGTTAAATATATAAGTTTAATAATATAACTAAAAATAAAACATTGCTTAATTTTCAAAACTTTTTTTAACCATGCCAAACTAGAAATGGTACTAGTTTCCATTATTTGCAGATGATATCGGACTAGCAGAAGATGATTTTAGCTAAAATTTGTTCATAACCTATAATTTAGAATAAAATTTTGGTAGCGGGAAGTTCGTTCGTAATTTTCGTGGTCTCTGCCGTAACTTTTATGGGCACCAAAATTTCAAATTTAAATATCTCATTAAATTAAAAACTTATTAACATGTAACATAGATACTTAATCATATTTTTATGTCTTCTTTAATGTAATAATATTATTTTTTTTAAACTCGATTGGAAAATACGCTACGAAAGTTGCGCGGAGAACGCTTTTCAAATAATTACCCTACTACAGGATAACAAACTGCAAGTACCGCGACTTCGTCACAGAAAATGCAAAAAACCAACCACAGCCGAGCGCCAACCTGCCATACTTCCATATATGAAAGGTGTTCACTGACAAGATTGGTCACATCTTGAAGCGAGCTTCAATCAATACTTACTTCAAGCCGCCAAAGAAGATCAACCAATTTTTACGACCTGTCAATTGCAACATATCCCTTCAAGACGCAGGCGTGTACAAACTGGACTGCGACTGTGGGCTCTCATACATCGGGCAAACAAAAACTTACACTTCGTAAGAACCCCGCTTAAAAGAACACATGGCCGACGTCAAGCATAGGCGCGAAAATAAGTCTGCAGTGTGCGCACATGCTCTCGAGGGATCCCTAATGGTTGGCCATTACATCAGGTTTGACAAACCTCAAATACTCGCCCAAGAACAACGGTTCCTTCCTAGGATGATACGCGAGGCTATTGAAATTAAAAAACATCGAAATTTTAGTAGAGAGGATGTTTGGAATTTACCACCTGCCTGGGACCCCATCAACAGGTCATCAAACCGCAGCCCCAACAGCAACACATTGCCAGACCTAAAAATATTGTTAGCTCGTATTATGTCAACCTAAACGCACCCGGTTAAATATAAAAATAATTGACAATACAGTTGGTAGACAAATAACTTCTAACTATGAGACGACCAACACCTCAGTCTCCCTGTGACCACGGACCCTGTAAAGGGTTCGAAACGTCAGGAAACTAAATAACTATGTAATGTAGTAAATTTAACAGCGAGTAAATCCGTTAAAAGTGTTTCATTTCAATGTATAGTGCTTGCCAAAACCTTAGAAAACAATAAACCAAAAAGTTTTAAATCTGAAGAACCATAATTCACTCAGAAACGTGGCGTCTGTCATACAAAAGTCGTCTCTCTTCCACGTAATGCCTTTGTTCAATAAAGAGGTGGGTCAATGTGTGTCCGCCACGCTCATCCGGATGATATCCTCGTCTTCAGTGACGACGAAGGCACTGCAATTGCTGGCGGTCTTGATGCACAACCAGCGCTTTGTGGAGCCCCGAGCCCTCATGAACTTGTAGCGATGCCGCCCCATCACCAGGACTGGGTTGCCAAATATACTTTTTTCAAAGTGATGCTTCAATGTTTCAATATCTAAAAATGTTAAATCAAGAAAAGTATTATTATTATTATTAAATTTTTTTACACAAAACAATTCAGTGTTGAGATATATCTATAAATTTCCATTTTCTAGGCCTAACTAAGCATAGTTTGAACTACTGATGGATATTAAAAAAACATTGAGCAACTGTTCGCCCTCAGTTTTGCCTGTGTAGATTATGTATGTCTGTCACAAAATAAGTGCCCCTCTGAGAACATTGTTAACCGTAATAAAAATCAACATGTCTATTATACCAATTATTATTATGATTAATAACATCAACGATAAAATTGTTCAATAATGCTTTTACGTTAATAACAAAACACTATAAAAAACGTAGTTCAAAAGCATAGTACTTACTTGTAAATTATTTATGAACCGACCTAGATTACCTGGCTATAGTTTAGGTTTAGGTTTATTTGTTTGATAAAGAGCAAGACGGTATACAATACAATACATACGTTTCAGAAGTAAAAATAACATTACAAAACGAAAACACAATGCTTAGAAATTATTTGCTTTATTCATAAATTTCAAGATATTCATAATCATCATCAACATCATCAGCTGAAAAACTGTTGGACAAAGACCTTCTCCAAGGATCTCCACCACGACCGGTCTTGCGCTGCTCGCATCCAGCGGTAACACAATACCAGATTATCTAATTCACACATTTTTAAACGGGTTTTAACGCAAAACTACTTAATAAAGGCCTACGCATTCCCTTTTACCCGACGTTTCGACCGAGTTGCACCGGCCATGGTCACGAGCTGACCCATGCATCTCGGTCGAAAGGCGTAGGATATCTTTACTAAGCCCCGGTTCCTTTATACAAGAAACTAATCGTTTTGCCTACGACCCGTTGTAAGTATTAGCTACTAGGCGCAAGTCAGATATGCTCCTAAAAGAAACGGCTAGTCAGCTGGTATCGAATCGTTACTAACCGATTATGACGGTTACCAGTAACACAAATCAATTCACAATAAAATATATAGGTAAGTATACTATAACGCTTCGTAGGTATACAAATTTTATGGAAGTAAAGCTAAAATGCTATTCTCTAAAAGAAAGAAACGTCAGTTAACTGTCAAATTTACTGTTCGTTGCTAATTAATGTACCGGTACTTTTTCTAGTAATAAAATTTTGTTACAAATAGTGAAAAGGTCTAGCACGAATTTCAGTGGAAGTGACCATAAGTGTCAATATAAATATAATCATCATCATCATCAGCCTATAAACGTCCCACTGATGGGCACATGCCTCCCCACGTGGAAAATAGCACGTGGGGATATTGGGCCATAACCCACCACGCTGGCCCAATACGGGTTGGTGGGTTTTAACGACTTTCATTTTACGACAACAACCGGGACCAACGTGCCTTCCGAAGCACGGAGGAGCTCGAGATGTTTTTAATTTGGTCACCCATCCAGCGACCCGGCATTGCAAAAGTTGCTTAGCGGGCAAGATCGCAAACCGAACGCGCTAACCGCTGCGCCATCGAGCTCCTCAATGTGTTATCTGATTGGCATAATTCTTATTCGGATGAAGACATTACACGACGTGCTAGATATAAGACCTGATATAGTATTGACTAAATTATTGATTGTTTCATAATATGTCACATCATGTCAAAGATAACGAAACGTTAAAAAAAAATGTCTACTTCAGGCGGGAATAGTTTTTTCATTAAGCGTTTTATAACGCAAATAATCAAATATTACGAGACAACGCAAAAAAGAGACGCGGCAACGCATTTTGATAAGCTTGTTGGATTTACCAATGAATAACAATGGAACTAGTATTACATTATTATTGTTTTAGAAGTACAGTTAAGATATAAAAATAGTTAATAAAAAACGAAATTGTAAGAAATCTGAAACAAAACGAATAAGGGAAGAAGAGGAAACGGGCTACTCGCGAACACTCGTCGCTGGTAAGCATGAACCAACCGTTGTGAAACACTAAAAACGCCTCGTTATCAGTAACAAGAAAACGGATGGTAACTGAAGTAGAGCGACGATTCGTTAGACACAGGAACCGAGATTAAGTAGTAGTTAGTAGATTAAGAGTAGTTTTGCGTTAAGTCTCGTTTAAATATGTGTGCTTAACGAAACACGTAAGTTTAAAAACCAAATTTTCAGTTTGGATCAATTGATTGTCAACGGGCGTGATTGTGGCCTTTGACGCTGTGCGCCACGACGGCAGAGCCTTTCGTCTTGATCGTGCTCCGGCACTGCATGTTGCCGCACGTCCAAGATATGGTGTCATCGGTGCGAATATAGTTCTTGTAGTATTGGTAGCCCTCATACGCAACCGCCATTTTGCCTCTACGTGTCTCAAAAAACACAGCGAACCCTAAAAATTAACTAAACGTTCGTAAACATAACCATACCATGTTGCAGTCGCCCTCAGAAGTAGATTCACACCATAGTACCAAGTCACGCCAACTCGTTCGGAACGATCGTGCTAGTGCTATGCTGAGGTACACAGCTGCACCTATCAGACACTGACAACTCCAAAGACCGGCCCGTACGACTGTATTACGCATTATGTTCACGACATAAACTTTGACAGCGCACTCCAATTTAAAAAAAATGTTATTTCATAATAAAACACTTTTTATATAACCTAAAGTTTAAAATTAAGTATTATTTATGAAGTAACTATTACCCAGGTACTTAAACTTTTGTAATGTTCCATAAAGAATACCTACGTAGGTTGGTAGTATTCTTAAATTTACGATACCTTAAAAAAAATATTTAAATTATTTTAACTGGTTTAAATTTTAAACTTTTAAAGGCAAGAAATTCAGCAAAGGCATTTCTTTTCTCTCTTTTTTTTACTCAATTTAAAATAAAATAAATCTAAATCTAAACTAAGAGTAATTATTACAAGGATTATTACCATGCTTTACATTTCTTTAAATTTAATAAACCTAAACTATATGGTCAGCAAAAAGTTAACGTTAAGTTAACTTTGCAGTTTTACAATACTTAACTTTTTCTTGTTTTTATTTAAGTACTTTTAATGCTCCTTTTCTCTCATTTCTTATTTCTTAATGGGATTGTCCTTGTTACGTAGATACCGCATACGCGCGGCTCTTCTTATATTGGCAAGTCTTTCTTCTCCTGGCTGTTTTCTATTCTTCGTAAATGGCATCGTTAAATCGTCACTGTCGGTTATAATAACAAATAAAATATTGTAAGTCATAACTTAATCTACATACCAGGAAGAAAAGGAGATAGCATTGTTGAGAGGTAAGATATATAATTATGAATCAAACAAACTTACCTAACTTACTTATCAAAGTGAATACAGGCCTTTAAGGCCTGTATCCACTTTGATTAGTGATTAGTGCAGGTGACGAGTGCAAGTGCTTAGTGATTAGGAGTGATCAGTAAACACGTGTGGACCAGAGATTGATTAGTGCGAGTGATTAGTAGCCTGCGTAGTAAAGACGCGGGTTCTATTTTTTTGCGAGTGGACTGCGAGTAGCCTTGTCCCGCGCGCCCTCCCTTTACCCTCACTCGCAGTCTGCCTGCACTACACACGTCTGGACAGCAGTGTTTAGTGATTAGCGTTTGGCGTTGGACGCTCGCTTGTTTTGCAAAATAGCGAAGTGGACCGAAGACATATTAACCTATTTTGAATAATTAATAAATAAGTAATTTAAAAAATATATTAATAATTAAAAATAATAATTAATTATTCCTTTAATTTCCCCCCTAATTTTTTTTTCCCACTTTAAAAAAAAATAATTCGGTTTCAGACACCACTGCGTTTAAAACTTCTTTCATTATTTCTTGCAATTGCAAGCGCGCTTCTTGACGTGCGTCCATACTTGCTGGTCGACGGCTATAACTGAATTTACTAAACACAGCCACTTGATAAAATTGGACACTACTCGCACTACACACCTGCACTAATCACTCGCAACTAATCACCTGCACTCGCACTAATCAAAGCGAATACAGACGTGCCACGACGTCGCGTCGTCTACCGAGACGTTACGTAAGCTCCATTCCACTGAATGAAGCCCACGTAAAGTTAGACGATGACGTCGCTGTGGACCAAACTTACCACTGTAAGTTTAGTCCACAACTACTCGACATGCGACAGACGTGTCCAACCCAACCACCTCAAGCCGGTAGATGTATAAACAACGTCTCTGATACGGTCTGTTAGCTGAACACCCAAAACACTGCGGCAAACCCATAAAAACCAAAACACTACAATAAAAATTAAAGAAGTACAGTCACGAGCACCAATATCTATACACTTTGACTCTTATTCCATTGTATTAAGAGTTACAATTGTTTACATATTTTTGCTCGTGACTGTACGTGTATCTGTCCCGGACACTGTAGCATGGTTACCATTTCTCTGCCGGCAGAGAAATGGTTACCATGCTACAGTTATAAAAAAGCTTTTGTTTGATATCATAGAATTAAAAGTCACTTGTATAGTACAAGCACATTATATTTCTTAATGGATCATTCTATTTTGTAAAATAATATATTTTTATTTACAAACATAATAGTGTAAGTAGGACATTCTCAATATCTAAAGTACAATAAGGTACAATAAGGCATAATTAATATAAAATATCACCAATTTACGTATCGCGGTATTGTATCACCATAAGCGAAGCGTTAAGGATTTGCATAGTCGCCGAAATATACAAAGATTTAAAGAGATCAACAGCTAAGCTATTCAAAAGTCTATTTTTACTCACTATCAACAATATACTATAGAATCTAATTGGTATTTTAATTGACAACACATCAGTTTATTTTTATATCACACATTACATAAAATCCTTTGTAGACGGGAGCTTTAACATGACAATAAATGTATCACAAATATGACAACAATATAGTAGGCCAGCCAAGGGCCAAAAAGTCGTCTCTAAACCAAATCTCGTATGTAAGTTTTGTAAATACCTACAACAGGTATGGATGTGTTCGGAGTGTCTTCCAGATATCGAAACAGCTTGTTGTATAGTTCTAAAGTAGTGGAGGGGGCAGCAGTGACGTCATAAAGATGGCCGCCGACGGTTTTGTTTTTCTTTAATTGTGACGCACCTAGGCAGTCAATTTGCTTGTGCAAGGTGTCATTTGAAAGCGCATTAAATGTACTTTAAGCACTTCATAAACATCTTTATCAAAAACATGGTATTTACAAAAATATTTTGAATTAGTCGAATTTTCGTTACCTACCATAAACTGTTTCTTCAGTTTTCTCGGAAACCAGTAACTTTTCTGTATAATATTGTTGTCTAATATATGCAAAATTTTATGAGCTATCCACAAATATAAGATTCATCAAAATATGACTTCAAATGACTGCGCTGTGTCCAATAATCTGGAGCGAGGAGCACTTTCACGACGAGTCCAAGCGTGCGTGCGTGCGTCGTCGGGGGTTGTGCGGCGGGCTGCAAAGTCACATGACAGTGTGTCAGTCAAGATCACATCACCTTTAGCGATTCTCTCGTTCATATAGTCAACCATACAGAAAAGAGATGCCTTGGAAAGTTATTAATCAAAAACATAAAAGTAAAAAACAGGCTAAGTTCTCGTGATAAGTACTTCTTCAGTGATCTTTAAAAAAATAATGAATTCTGATAATTAGGAACCTAAGCCAAGTACAGTCAATGCAAAAGGAACGGATCCCCCTAGCATATTATTAAATATTTGGGCGTCCGTTCACTCTGCAGATGACTGTACCGACGTACACGTACAAATTAGACTGAGCTAACTGTTGGATTTACAGATTCAACATAGCAAGTTTTCAGAGATCCAAGCTTTCATAGCCTATTGTATTTTGATGAAACTCCTATCTTGGAAACTATTCTCACAGAACTGCGAAATGTTCCTTTCATTTTAATGTGCTTTTCATTCGGTGACCTTAAACTTCATGTAAACATTAATCAATACAGTTGAAATGGTTCGTGAAAACATTGCACACACACAGTTTGCTCGGTTTGCTAGAAGTTGTGCGATGAATAAAAATTCTTAAATGAACAAACGCTGGATGAAAATGCTTTTATTTACAATATACCTACCAGGCTGTCTGGCACTTGACCGCCACCTGACGTGAAGTGACGATACGGCCGAAGGTGGAGCATGCCTGTCTACTTAGAAACAGCCTATTCAATATGGCCTTGAAGGAGACCAGGTTGTACCTACTGTTAGGGGAACATACTAGCAGGCAAAGCGTTTCATTCTATAGCTGTACACATTAGAAAGGTCGAGATAAAGCGGTTTGTGCGGATAGCTGGCATATGTACATACACTGTTCATTATGAAAATCGACCCATCCTGTTTTTGCACTATTGCTCTTTATAATTTAAAGATTAGCGTTTAGAAGTAAGTTTTGTTGATATCTAGGGTCGGGTAAGATGTTTGACATTTGACTCCCAGAAATCTTAACGAACATAAGGGTACTAATAAACTTTTTAAAGTAAACGCTGCTTTGTGCCGGTTTGATGAATGCGTCAGTATTCAGTTTGGCCTTGTTTAATTAACCGACTTCAAAAAAGGAGGAGGTTCTCAATTCGGTTTTATGTTTTTTAACCGACTTCAAAAAAGGAGAAGGTTCTCAATTCGGTTGTATGTTTTTTTATGTTTGTTACCTCAGAACTCAGTCATTTATGCACCGATTTAGAAAATCCTTTTTTTATTTGAAAGGATATACTTCCAGATTGGTCCTATTTTTATCAAAATCTAGTTCTGATGATGGAATCCTCAGGAATTGAGGGAACTCCTCAAATATTGTAGGCATACCTATAGCGATTTTGGTATTTTCAGCAATAAGTCAAGAATTTGCATTCAGAAAGTATCATTTGATGAAGTAGAACTGATGAAGAAGACCACAGAATGTCATTGGAACTCCTCAATGATAAGTATTTCACGGGTGGCGATAAGATATCTCGATTAAGATAGTTACGCGACTATGACGAAGCAAAAGAAGGCAGGTACCGGAACCCAGTTCTGATTATAGAATCCTTGAGGAATTGAGGGAACTCCTCAAATATTGTAGGCATATCTATAGCAATTTTGGTATTTTCGGCCATAGGTCAAATGAGATCCACTCCGGCAATAAATCCTTCCTAACTAATATTGTAAATGCGAAAGCGTGTTTGTTTGTTTGTTTGTCCGTCTCTTACTTTCGCATCGACCTGATTTTGCACATAGATAGCTGAAGAACAATAGTGACATAAGCCACTTTTTATCACTCCTTCCGAAACATTTCTATTAGGATTTAAAAATACACTATTCACACTATTAATTCTGTCACTTCTTGTCTAAATTCTTCTTAACATCTTTATGCCGGTGACTTACAAATTTACTCTCAGGCCTCGGCTGAGAACCGATTGAGCAAATCAATGGTGACTTGGCTACGATCTACGACTGGAGCAAGTCCCTCTGTATTAACGGTGAACCCTACTAACTCGCAAGTCATCATCGTAGGGGGGTCTATACAGCGTTCACGAGTAAATCCGGGTAACTTGCCGTTTGTTTTGGATGTTGATTTCCTACTTTGTGATAGGCGTTTCTCGTTTTCTCGCTTGTCGCATTTAAACGGCGCTGTCTCATACAAGTAGGGCGTATTGTAGGTTTACCAATATTCGCTTTCGATAAATAGATAGGAACGATTCACTAAAAAGCGAGAAATAAACAAAAAATTTAACTTAAAAAAACCGACTCCAAAAAAGTTTACTGAAATAAATGCACTAAAACGTAAAAAATAATTGCGTAGTTTAGTTTGTTCAATTTACTTGCAAAATAAACCTTTAATTTACTCAATCTTAAAAAATATTTTTGGAGTCTGTTGACTGTATGAACGAGAGAATCGTTAAAGGTGATGTGATCATGACTGACACACTGTCATGTGACTTTGCAGCCCGCCGCACAACATCCGACGACGCACGCACGCACGCTTGAACTCGTCGTGATAGTGCTCCTCGCTCCAGATTATTGGACACAGCGCAATCATTTGAAGTCATATTTTGATGAATCTTATATTTGTAAATAGCTCATAAAATTTTTCATGTATTAGACAACAATCTTATACAGAAAAAGTTACTGGTTTCCGAGAAAAATGAAGAAACAGTTTATGGTAGGTAACGAAAATTCGACTAATTCAAAATATTTTTGTAAATACCATGTTTTTGATAAAAATGTTTATGAAGTGATTGAAGTACATTTAATGCGCTTTCAAATGACACCTTGCACAAGCAAATTGACTACATAGGTGCGTCACAATTGAAGAAAAACAAAACCGTCGGCGGCCATCTTTATGACGTCACTGCTGCCCCCTCCACCACTTTAGAACTATAGAACAAGCTGTTTCGTTATCAGGAGGACACCTCGAACACACCCATACCTGTTGTAGGTATTTACAAAACTTACATACGAGATTTTGTATTTTCTGCCTATGGCCGGCCTACTAATATACCTACCTATACTAGTCGATACTCGATAATACTGGAAGAAATCTAAAATTATCTTTGTAATCAATAAGAGAGCGATCGCTTTAACGAATTTTCTGCAACAGATACAAGTAAAAATCTAGTAACAGTACCTCAACATATGATATTGTCAAGTGAAATCGTCGATTTGTTGTCAACTACACCATAGTTTTTGCTAAAATTGCCTGTTAGTGGCAGGTAATTTAAAGATTTTTCTTTACTTCAGGGTTCGGTGTGCGAAGCCAAATGTCTGTTTTGGAAAGCAGTCTCGGAAAGCTTAAGGCATGGATGGAGAGGGCAGCTGCACTTGGCGAAGTGAGGGGGGAGGGAAGGATGGTGGGGGAGGGGCACAGGGCGTTGCTGCGCGGGCGCAGCTGTACGAAGGCGCCGTTGCCGCAGCGCGCGTGCGAGGGCGGCGCGTGGTTGTGCTCGTCGCCGAACGCCACCAGCTTGCCGGCCATCAGCCGCACGCGTGCCCTGCAGCCAGTGTGCTTCGATGAACAGTAGAAAAACCGCCCTCCCACTTGAGAATAAGTGTAGCCTTTTAGCACCAATATGTATTTTCCCTTCTCCGTCGGTATAAACTGCACGTCTGTAATTTCATTAGGCGTTAACACTAATTCATGAAAAAGCAAGCATGATATTAGCAGTTTTTTTAATAGCTACTAACGTTTAGATTATTAACATTCTAAAATTGATTCTACCGAGCTTGGTGACCATTATCACTTGACCTGCGGTAAAGAGTAATAAGTACTAGTAAATTTCATTTTATCCCACGCCCTACCCATGAAGGGCGCCGCGGGTGGAATGAAATGCCACTTAATTTTCTGGTCAGCGGCAAATTGGAAGACTGCTGCGTCGTATAGAGTGCGAAGCTGGCGGCTGGCTCCGATGAACACCGTACCATTGTCAGAATAAATGTCGCTGGGCGTGCCGCGACGAGCGATCAATATCAGATCTCCCTGAGGAGAGGCTTCGTCACAATCAGCGCCCTTTTACCTGCGTCGGTGTTGGCTATTTCGGGCCTGTAGCAGTCGCCGTGGGACGCCGGCGAGAGAAGCGCTGGGAAGCCTGGTGCCGAGAGCAATTCACCTTGAAATAGTTGCCAGCCTTTCAGCGGATTCGGCAATCATGTGTCTCCGTAGCGAAGTTTCAGTTGGTAAGTATCAATGAAAAGTTAGATTTTGTTGACAAAAATAAATTGATTATCATTGAAATTTTGCATTCACAATGCTATATAGATCTGATATATTATGATAAAATGTTTACTAGAAAAAAATCAACCAGTCTCAGGAAGCTCGAGTGGGATTCGAACCCACGACCTTTGGATTGCGGGTCCACTGCTCTAACCGCTGAGCTACCGAGACCCCAGAAGCCTCGTTGAATTTTTCCTAGTAGTTCGATTTACGCTGCAAGCCAGCGGTATTACGACACTGTGAAGTCTACCCTCACATGCGAAAAAAATACTATTGCAAGTATTTAACAATCGATAAAGACGTAATTGCTTATAAATATAATTATTATTGAAATTTTGCATTCACAATGCTATAAAGATATAGGATAAAATGTTTACTAAAAAAATATCTATAATAATCTAGAATATTATTATACCAGAAAAAAATGATCTATCTGGAGGAAGCTTTTGCATGTTATCAACAAAATTCGGCTGCATATTATATGGCAATATAAAAATAAAATATTTGATTTGTCTCTCCAGTACCACAGATTTACGAATTTAATAAATTTCAAATTCAATTTGTTTACGCTCACACCAATTATCTAGCTAGACCAAGATGAGTATTCTTTTGAAACTCGTTTCGTAAGACAACGGATAAATTATACATAAACATAGACAAAAAAACCCAGACCGGAAATCAGTTTAGAAAAACAGTCTTTCTCTAAATTTACCTGACCGCGAACTGAACCCGGGACCTCAGACATGGCGCGACGCCAGACTCGGAGTGCTAATCACTTGACCACGGAGGTCATCAATCTAGTTAGGTGCAAGCATAAGTCTTCTTCTTCTTCTTCTTCTTCGTCGTATCGATGGTTCAGCATCCACGCAGCAAACCTTAAACAGTTTTGGCCCAATATTCCGCTGTTGCCACCCCAGTAGGAAAAGCCTCATTTAGATCTTTCAGCGGGGTGTGTAATGTTTGATATAAATACTTATGGTCTAACGTTCAGATAATATAATTTCATTTCATATAATTTCATTTGATATAACGACTAACTTAATATAATAAACATTTAATATAATTTTAGATTCTATAATTTCATTTGATATAATGTACTTTTGATATAATGGACATTTGATATAATAATCAAACGATATAAAACATTACTCATGTAATAAGCAAGCAGTATGCAAGCAAGCAAGCAGCATGCAAGCAAGCATGCAGCATGCAAGCAGGCATGCAGCATGCAGGCATGTATGGAGCATGCAGGCAGGCATGCAGCATGCAAGCAGGCATGCAGCATGCAAGCAGGCATGCAGCATGCAAACAGACATGCAGCATGCAAGCGGGCATGTTTTCTGTCACGGCTCCGGCGCTGCGGGACTCCGGCGGTCCCACACGAGCTTATCGTCGCAGATGGCTTTCGCTCACCACCGCAGCTTCGGCTTTCTGGCCGGCCAGCCTCAGCCGCGGCGGCGAGCGTTAAACCCATCTGCTCCTCAGCTCGTGGGCCGCCTCGTCCCTCCGCGCCTACGCGGGATTAAATTACACTCTAGCGTAGGGCAGACAAGTCTACGTGGAGTCGGTTTTGCCGCGATTCGTTTCTGTCACTGATGTTTTTAGCACAACCATAACGAAAACACAACGTATTAACTTTTTAAGACAATATTTGAAATCAATTTAGGGATAAAATGGTATTCTTATTTTGACGCAAAAATTATATCAAACGAAGTTATAGAATATGATTATTCTACCAATATAGCTTTATTGCATAAGTTGTTAGAGAATATGAGTATTATATCAAATGAATAATATACGTAATGTTGTTTTAGAAAGTGTATTTAGATCAAGTAAAAATTATATCCAATGAACGTTATGTTCTTTTAAATTAGTTCATTTGTCATTATATGAAATGATACGCACCCCTTTCAGCGTGTAGGTGTAAGGGCAACGCGGGCATGACAGCAGGTGCCGCATGTCATGCTCTGGAGCACCACACTCGCATTGGGCAGAGTTCAGAGCAGTATAACCCCACCTGGCCATATTCGATCTGCAGCGGCCCACTTGGTCCGGAGTCGGTTAAGCGACTTCAATATGGGCCACGCTAGTTCATTGCCAGGGGGAAGGTTTACGGAAGGTGCAATAGAGTAAGGTGATGGAGCACAAATTTCCTGCCATAGTTTACAGCGGGCCTCTCTAGGGTGTTCCTTTAAAGCTTTTGTGGACTTCAGGAAGCTCCTACGACTTTTGAGGCGACTTTCAGGCGGTTGGTGCTCGAACAGAGAGTGCATGTTGTCGGATTCCTGTTTTTGCTTTTCCAGAGAGCAAGCAACACCTCTGCGAACTTATGGCGGTGCTTTACCAGATAATGGGTAAAGCATGTTAAGGGGAGTGGGTTTGAGACAACCTGTAATTTTTCTGCATGTTTCGTTCAGGGCGACGTCTACCTCCCTGGCATGAGCGGACCGATGCCACACAAGCACAAGTTAGGTGCAGGTAGGGTTACCATACGTCCGGATTAGTCCGGACATGTCCGGACTTTTACACTCTAGTACGGACTTGCATGGCGGTGCTTTACCAGATAATGGGTAAAGCATGTTAAGGGGAGTGGGTTTGAGACAACCTGTAATTTTTCTGCATGTTTCGTTCAGGGCGACGTCTACCTCCCTGGCATGAGCGGACCGATGCCACACAAGCACAAGTTAGGTGCAGGTAGGGTTACCATACGTCCGGATTAGTCCGGACATGTCCGGACTTTTACACTCTAGTCCGGATTTTGCCCGGCTCTTTCATTTGTCCGGATTTTGGAATATGAGTAACAAAACTACATAATAAGTAATAACAAATAAGTCTTTAATCTTAATTAACTTCTTTCTCATTTATTTAAAAACAAAATATGAAAAATGAGTAATGTTTCCATTTTCTGACTAAAAAGTCCGGACTTTTATCAAAATGTCAGGCTTTTTGTCAGGACTTTTCAAATTCCTAAATGGTAACCCTAGGTGCAGGTACGAGTAAATTGTAATAATATAGGTAAGTACTTAATAATTGTAGGTGACTAGTAGAATTAATTTAATTAATTAATAGTTTTTATAATTATAATAGGTACTTAAGACTTAACTAAGTAAATAGGTACCTACTTACCTACGTACGTAACGTAGACATACAGACGCGGGGGGGACTTTGTTTTATGATAAGTTGGTAGGTAGGTAGTGATGAATGATGTTAGTGTTATTACGAGTACCTACTTACCTACCTGCTTCAAACGTCGAGAGTGATTTAGGTAAGTACCTATATACTATGTGTAAATCGTGTAATACAGAAAGTAGTTAAGTAATAGAATATTAATATAAAGTAGGCACTTACTTTTCTGGATCGCTGAGTAATGAGAAGAAACTTTTATCAGTTGCCGATAAACACAACAATAATGAAAACCAGGCATGATTACTCGTGCGTGTACTATCGCAAGTCGTAGGTCAGTCCGTGCATGTGGTGCGCAATACAGAGTCACAGACGCCCGCTCGCAAGACTCGCCTGCCCACACCCCGCGCGCCGCGCAAGGCCCCCCGCGCAGATCCTGACACCCACACATAGCCGCGAGCGATTTTACGAGCACACATGCTTAAGTGTTGCTTCTTTTCACGGTAGTGTATATATTCTCTGCCAGTACTATACACGATAGTGTTGTTTTGCATGCAGTCTCTTATCAAGATGATGTAGATGTCCTCCTAAGCACAAACATTTTGGGAAGAACAACATATTCCTGAAATAAAAAGGGAGGATATATCAAATCCGCATATCTGCGAGACCGAATTTCAAAACTCGATAATCGATTTCAGGTTCGGCTACCGCTTAAATAAAGTATCTATCGCGGAGTTAAAGTTCGGCAAACCATTTGATTTTGCATTGCAGCGATTGATTGGCCTTACCAAAAGGTTTGATAGGCTAGCTGAAAGAGACTTACTCTGAATTTATTGAGGAGTATCTAGAATTGGGGCACGCAAAAATCATTGATTTAACATCATCAGAAATACATATTGATCAACATTATTTATTTTATGCCTCATAATCCAGTCTTAAGGGAGATTTTAACCTCAATGATGTTTTGCGAAATGGGCCACCAGTACAGCAGAGTCTGTTTGAAATATTAGTGTTGTTTTAATCATATTATTATGAGTTTATAGCTCTATGCGACGTCTGTCAAATATATCGACAAATCAATATTGAAACCTCCCATGTTCATTTACAAAATATCTTGCGGAGAAGAGAAAGAAGAAGTTTTAAAACAAAAGTATTACAGCTTTTATTTACGTACAATATATTTACCTATTTTAGATTTTTAAATTTCATTGAACAAACAAGTAATATATTTTTACTGTAATATTGATATTTGACACATCAGCGAATAATATTGCAATATCATCTAACGATTTGAAAGTAAACACATTTTAATCATCGAACACCATCTTATTGCACTATTACTATGGTCACATTGTTTTGTGATTTCCGTCGAGCACTATCGTAAAGCTACTTAGCGTGACAATACTATTAATACCTTTTTAGTAAAGTATAGTTTTATCGTTTTCTCCTTAAAAAAAAACCTATTATTCAATAAATTATAAAAATAATGTGTAAAAAACCCTCACTTTTTTGGTACAAGAATAGACTTTATAGATTTCATGGTTCCCGAGATATTCGCAAATATCAGTTTTTACCGTTTCCTGTAAAATCTGTATTTTTCTATAACCATACTGTTCGTTGGGGACGGCGATGTGTCTATTATGATATATCTGTACTGATATTACAACAGGAAATTTTCTGTTATGTATTAACTTAAATAAAACGTTATGTTTTTAATAACCGGTGACTATTACAGCACTTAACTACATGATAATATTTTAAAAAAAATTAACAACTTTTGTAGTACCGGATTTTCCGGGATATAGGTTGTTTCCCGATACTGGAGACAGTAAAATTTTTCGGGAATTCCCGGGAGCAATCTCTAGTAGTATAGTACGACCCATCTCTAGTAGATACTACTATCTCAACGGCCACTTCCCTTCCCACCCACGTAACAATTTGACGTCGAAAAGACGTCCGAAATTAGTCACCTGCCGACGTAAAAGACGTCATATGATGTGTGACGTCTGGGTGGCGTGAAAATGACCTTAATTTTTTACAGAAAAAATGACGTCACTGTTGACGTATTTATTACGTCATTCAAACCCTAATACAGCGTTGTAGTTACATCAGTAGAACGCATTTCTTAGCGTAATAATTACGTATTAGGTTGTCGTTATAGTCACAGTATAAATATATACTTATACTGTGTTACAGTTACATTATTAAAACGTATGTTGTACGTCTTTTGTTCTCTCAGGTTTAAAAGCACAGCAGACAACAAAAACACATAATTTCCTTATTAAATTTAGTTTATTAGCTAGCATTAAAAGCATAAAGGAAAAGCTAATGCGAATTATTGTTAAGAAATTATATATCATTAAGTAAGCAAGTAAGCTAAAGGCTCTTCAATCTCAAAAAAATCCTTAACAGATGACAAAAATCGTTTTAATTTCGTGAAGAATTGTTATAATGTGTGTTTGTGAAGTAGATTTCCACATTTTAGTATAATTTTTAGAAAAAAATGTTTTGTCGTTTAAAATCATACCAAAATGTGGAAAACTACTTCACCTACAAACTGAACATAATATGAAAACATATTATAACAATTCTTCATGAAGTTATGACGATTTTTGTCGTCTGACAAGGATTATGTTGAGATTGGCAAGTATAATATGCGCCTTATTTAACTAATACTTTAAATTGTGAAACCCTGAAAGGTGTACCAAAAAGAGAAACTTCTTTTCGGGTGTATACATCCAAAGGGAGGTCAATTTACTCGTGAGACTGAACAACTTTCAGCAGAAAAAAAAAATAGAAATTCGTCAAAAAAATGAATGCTCCACAAAAAATTTGAACTTGCCGCGTAAATTTTGTATGGAGAGTCCAAAAATTGTGTTTCTAATTTGACATTGACTTCCCTTCGGATGTATTGTATGCTTACTCCCTTTTTGTTACACCCTGTAAGTATTCAAAAAACACAAAAAATAATTAAGTATCATCATAACTTATTATGATAATGATTTGATGTTTATGTAAAGTAATAAAGCTAACTTACTCGTACTCATTTTCTTTAGGAATGACATAGCATTTAGTAAGATAGGCATTAACCGACAAAATTTTAAATTGTGAAACTTCTTTTATACAAAAACTATCCAAGGTCAATCAATTAAATCGATAATCAAAGACTGAGTCATAATGTAAAAATTCAAACCCGTAAAATATAAATTTCCATCAGTTGTTTTTTAAATATTTTGAAATTCAAAAACCTTTTTATTTTTTGTAAGAAAAAAGCAATCGGCGTTACGATAAAATTTATTACTAACACGTAATCATTTAACATATTGTTTTTTAACATTCATATTTATTTATATAAATATTCATCCTCTGATAATTGTTGGTAAGCAACAGAAAAATAATTATACAAAACTTCATGAAATGGCGTTGATTCAATTTCTAATATTCTTTTAACAATTTGTTGCAGAGGATTATTTGGACTTCTTAACAAGTTTTTTAAAGACCCCAAATAATTTTCAAAAGGGAAAGCAGAAAATTTATCAAGTACTCCAAATATGCAAACATAGTCAGAAATATGACACATCATATGCACATTATATACCAAAAACTTTACACCATATACCTTCAACTTTGGAATGTTTAATAAACATAATCAATAACTTGTGAGCTAAATCTATACCAATGTCGATTTATGTCTATGTGAACATAGAATACTTACAGCACAGTCAAAAAGTAAAAATAAAATTAAAACAAAGATTTTGGGAAAATATTTTTTAACACCGTTGGTCCCAGATACAATAATAATGATCTAAATTCTGTGGCCTTAAAACGTGTGATATCTTGTAAAGAACGTCGTTTCCTGTTAAATTCCATCGGTGTATATCTAGCACAATTTATTTATATTTCTGATACCTTTTGAACCGAGCGTCTACATAGACGTACAATTATTGGCCCAGTTAACCAAGTGTTTAATAAAAAGTTTGCGCACAACTCCAAAACTAACACTGTGCATATATTCGGCAGGACCACGTAATACCAAATTAATCGGAAGATCTAAAAGTGGCGACTGACCAACATGGTAATCTTCATCTGTTTGCAAACGAAAAGCTTCGTCTGATCTTTTGCAAGCAGACACACCTTCATATACTACGTGTCCATGATATTCACCCGGTAAATTGGGGTACAGCGGAGTAAGAGTCTGAAGAAGACTATTTAACGTGTTGTGAGTTATTTTTATATCGAATAGCCCAAACACGCAATTGAGTACTTAAATCACAGTCAGTTTTAGCATTATTACTGATAGCAGTCAATGGTACACTTTCATTAAAATTGTCAACAGTATTATTTTAAACACTTGGTAAATTAATCGGCGAATCATTAGATGATGAAGAATATGTTTCTACATCCGGTGGAAGAATCACCAGATTACTTGATGATAGAGTTTCATCAATGGGCATTAGCAACTCATTTGCTCTTGAGTAATTTTTTTTCGGTTGACATTATTATCAATTTTTGTTAGCTTTCTTTTTCATTTCTATTTTTTGAATCCGTGCAGGAGCATGTTTCAGCCAATTTTTGATGAGTTGTTCTATTTCGTTCACTTTTACGTTAGTTGTGTTTTTCACTGCATCTGTAACAATTAATTAAATATTATTTGTCGTTATAGCGGCAACAGAAATACATAATGTGTGAAAATTTCACCTGTCTATCTATCACGGTTCATGAGATACAGTCTGGTAACATACGGACAGCGGGAGTCTTAGTAATAGGGTTCCGTTTTTTACCCTTTGGATACAGAACCCTAAAAAGATATCCCCAACAAAAAATGCGAAACAATCTTGGTCAATATTCTCAGCTGATCACATAGCGTAGGGATATGCATATGCCAATCTGGAAGACTTTTTATTGATTTCGGTGATTTGCGATCGTACGCCATCCTTTTAGAAAGTCATCCATCAATTTCTATCGTTCCTAAGTTTCGTTTTTTTATATTTACTAAAATAACTACTAACCTATTACACAATTACGAAGCTTTAGTTCACAGAATGGTCTTTTCTGTGACCTTTTTCCATAATAGTTAAAGTCCTTGGAAAGGCAGTCATCTAGTAAAGTTTTCATTACCAGAGATACTTTTTTAGATGTAACTCTTCCACCTATTGTCATCAAATATGAAACCTGGAATGTGATGAAGAATTACGTCAGATAAAAATTATATTTTAATCTTGCTTAACTCATCAATATGTTCTTGTTTTAAATAAATTTATCCTATGAGATTGTATAAACCAAGGCGTTAACAATGATAAAACTTTATCAATGACGAGACCACATCATCGACCTACCTACATCATAGTCACATAACCAAATCTATAAAGACCACATTATCTATATATATTTACACATCCACAAGTAAGAAGTATGCAAGTAATTAAGTAAAAACCGGTGCGAAAAAAAGTGCGAGGCGGACTCGCGCACGAAGGGTTCCGTACCATTATCTACAATAACGGAAAATAAAATCACGTTTGTTGTATGGGAGCCCCCTTAAATATTTTACATTTTTTTAATTTTAGTATTTTTTGTTATAGCGGCAACAGAAATACATTATCTGTAAAAATTTCAACTGTCTAACTATCACGGTTCATGAGATACAGCCTGGTGACAGACGGAAGGACACACGGATCAAAGAGTCTTAGTAATAGGGTCTACTTTAGGTACGGAATCCTAAAAACCACGTGTGGATACCGGTCAGTAAGTGTGTTAGTAAGGTAACTTACTTATGGATGTCTACCTAAATCGGCCTTTTAATAGACCGCTCGACTAATACGTATAGTAGAAAGGTATAACTGCCTAATCCTTACAAGTAAGTACTAATAAGTTGTATATGTCTTGTGTAACGTGTGTGTAAATGTTGTTTATTTGTACAATAAAGGATTATTATTATTATTATTATTATTAATAATAAAATCGAATTTTACCAGATTATCACAATTTTCTTGGCTCGCAAGTATTTTTTCTGTGGCTTCTAGTTCTTCAAAAGTTTTAAGTGGAAACTTAAAACATGGTTTTAAATTTACATGTCCCTGTTTTTGATTCGATTTAGATAAAATTTGTTCATTTTTAGTTTTAATCATTGATAGCAAGGAAATCACTTTGTCCTGGTATGCTGAAATAAAATAAAAATTACAAAACACTATTTTAATAAGTGAAAAATTAATATTATCTGGGATGTTTCACAATATTACATGTAGGATAAAATATAGGGCGGCCATTAACATATCTTAAATCATGAACCAAAATGAGTTTTAATGCAACAAATGAAAAAATCATATACTCACTTTTCAGTTTATAATTTTCTGTTGGCACACTTAGCAATTCTTTTTCTATATCTGTAAGTAAGAAGTTATAAATTAAAATCAATCATAAATAGAAATAGATACATCTAACTAGTTGTTGTAATATTAAGAACTTGTGGCGAGTAATCCACTCGGATGTGGCATTCCCCATTATACCAACTTCTTGTGTTTTCATTAAAACTCATATTGTACATTCATACTCCTTGCACTTCACTCATGTCATCTTTGTTTCCTAAAGAATGTATTTTGATAGATATATTTTGTCAATTCATTGTCAGGGTGAAAATAAATCTCTGTTGAAAATACGGCTTGCGCTCTTAGATTAAAACAAAATGGGAAGATACGGCATTAGTGTCTCGTGAGTGAGGCGCCAAAATTAGGCCTAAAGGCACAATTTCACTTCAGTCACAATTTGCCGAGCGAACAGGCTACATCGCCCTATTGCAGATATTCTACTGTGTGAAAAAGAGAAAGACGCTACTCCGCAGTGGCGTCGGAATCGGTCGTACCTACGTACTCGTCTGTTGCGAAGCGACCGAGACGTCAACGCGCTACTCGCTGACTCCCTCGCGCTGACGTTGAAACTTACCGCTTTGTCTCGCTCGCTCGATTTACACTTTCTAGGTGTGCGTGTGTGAGTATTTGCTTAAGTAGTTGAGTAGGACTATATTTTGAATGACTACAAGTAGGAGCATGCCGTATCTTCCCTTTTTGTTTTAATCTAAGCTTGCGCTATTACGTCCTATTATTGTATGTGTTACCAATGATATTATATATGTGTGTTACTATATTGTTTCTTACATAATATAATTTACATTCTTTTTTCTTCGTGTGTTGTGCTTTCTACCACCCGTCTACTGAGCTGTGTTGTGCCGTAAACACAACCATTCGTTCGGGTTCGATTCCCATAATCTTTTGTGGGATTGCTACGATTTGCGTCCCACAAACTTATCACTTATGACCAATGATCGGATTAGGTGTGCAATTTAGGGTCAACGTCCTCAAACATTATATTAGTATGGATACGCCCGCGGGATTGCGGGGTTTTGGAAATATTCTTTAAGTGTTAAGTACATTTTCACTTGTTAGAAATTATAAAAGAAAACAAGTATTTAAGTAATGCATTTTAGATGTTGTAATTTTCTAGGTTACAATCAAACAAGATAATTGGTTCATTTTAACTAATTAAACGTCACCAGGGACGTCACCTGGAGCGTCTCTATTACAAAAGTGATTTATTGCACCGACTGCCGCGAGCATTTGCGTTGACTATAGTACTCTTATCAATCGTTTCCTTTGTTATGCAATACATTTTTATGTAAAAATAGCATAACAATGTACAATAACATTTTTAAACGATATTAATCTTTAGTGTGGCCAGCTCTTATCAAAAACTGTTAGGCTAGACAATTATTGTGCCTAAAAAGTTTAAGCCAACATAGTTCGGCCATATGAAATTAGAACCAAAAATTTTAGGCGAACCGAAGGGCACCCGGTAAATAGACTTATTAAGTGCACCCAAATCCACACTTATAGCAGTCTATCGGAGTCATAAAAGACTAGTAAAATCTTACTCTTGGGATGTGTGAAAGAGGAAATATCGCTAGTTTGGATGTAAATAGAAATGTGTGTATGCATGTTAGTCTAATTAATATAATATTGTAAAAAATGTAAAATACTAATGCTCATACCTTGCAAAGATCTTGATGAAAAACTTTCCTTTTCAAAGGGAAAGTTATTTTGATCTTCTCTAGATGATGGACCACCTGTGAAAAAATTAATAATGATAAACATCACACATTTTATTCACTACCATGTAGTATGTGTTCGAATATAGCCAATCAACGATATTAACTTCTAAATGTCAACTTTAAAACTACACTACACGCGCCCCTTTTTTTACACAAATGCCCGCGTGGCCTACTATGGTAGACCGTTTTAAAATGTCAATAATTTTTTTTTGATAATATAAAAATTAAACAATTAATTATATAAGTTAGTTATTTATTATGTCTTGTAAAGAAACTTTAGTTTTATATTTAACAAGAAGGAACTGTAAATTAAAAACAATTTAGTTTCTTAATGAATAATTACACAAAATTGGTACTCCTGAGATCAATGTTTTACATTTTCATTTTTAAACCAAATAATAATAAAAAATCTTTTTTTATTACATTCAATACATAGTACAGCCTGGTGATCAGGCAACACCCATTTGTTGACAGTGTTGCACCACATTTTTGACGATCGATTTAGGGTTCTTGAACAAAGAGCGCATCAACCAATTTACAAAGCAGGGGTTGGTAAATCCGGTAAAGGATCAAGTTTTTCTTCTTTACTTTCAATTACATCGTCATCGTCATCATCAGCTTCCAACTCTATAAGCTACCTCTAAACTTTTGTAACATTCGTGATAAAATTATGAAATAAGTAGAATCTGCAAAAAGTAACCTAATTATAAAAAAATATAAACGAATTTTGTAATAATTGATTAAATATATTTAATTGAATATATAGCTATACTAAATATAAATAGATTAACCTTATAAACCTAAAATACAATAAATATGGCGTACCCAAAAGTTGTACAACAACACACGAGTGGACTACTATAATAGGCCCGCGAAAAATTGTAAATACTTGGGTGCACGTAGGAGTCCAGTGTGGTGCTGGCATGTTGACAAAGGAGAATGGGCAAAATGGAATAGGCTGGGGCCACTTAAAAAAATGATTATAATCGATAGAGGGCATCGTTACGATCAAAAATGGTTATGGACTCAAGCACGTAACTAAAATAGTTTTCTAAATATCTTAAAAATGTTTATTTTTATTTTTTACTTGATATGTGTGCCTTTATGTAATTTATTTGTGCAATAAAGTATTATTATGTGAGCAGTCTTGGGCAAAAAGTAATCAGATTAATGATTACGGATTACGATTACAATGTGTAATCTTCAATCACGATTACAGATTACAGAAATTAATCAAAAATGTAATCATATCGGTGATTAATGATTATAAATCTATAATCGTAATCTTGATTACTTTTATGATTGATTAATAAAACCAACAGTCGGAACGTTAAAAGCTCTGCCTGCGGTGCCTGCGGAAACCGTACCTGTAGCCGTTCAGCAGCAACATCAGGGTACCACGTTGCGTTAGTGTGATCAAGTGGGCTGGAATACACAAAAATCACACTGTTCTATGAACTACGTACTTTGACTGATTGGTTCGTAACTCTACGTCGGCGATGTGCTTAGAAGGTTGACAGGATGAAACCGATTGATTATTATGTATTTTATTTTGTTTTAACAATATTGCATCGCGATATCAAGTGCCCCAATTTACATACAATTATAATAACATTAAATAAATATAAATAACAAAAATATAAAGTGATCTTTAAAATAAAGCAATCATATTTAATTGAAATAGGTATTTATTTAAAGTGATATTTTATGAAACACATGCTCATACAAATATACGTGTTAGACGTGTAATAATAGTTATACCTAGGTTTTAAATGAGGCTGTTTCGTTTATTGTTATTGAAGACAGATAGAGACAGCGTCAGTTTTAACTATATACATACCTATAATCACGACTTTTGTCACGACGGGTTATTCAGAGACTAGGCAATGAGGACCGCAAAAGCAGTTCTCTACCATTGTCCATTTTTCACCAAATAGCGACTGGACACGTGCTCAGCGTGACAGGCGGTGGTATGCGCCTTATATAAGTACAAAATTTTAAATTGTGAAACCCTTTAGAACAGGATGTATCGAAAAGAGAAACCTCCTTTCGGGTGTATACATTAGAAGGGAGGTCAATTTACTCGTGAGACTGAACAACTTTCAACAGAAAATAACCGAAATTAGTAAAAAAATTTGGATGCTCCAGAGAAAATTAGAACTTGACGCGTAAATTTTGGAGAGTCAAGAAATTGTTTTCCTAATTTCGTTTTTTTTTTTCTGTTGAAAGTTGTCCAGTTTCACGAGTACATTGACTTCCCTTCGGATGTATTGTATACTCCCTTTTTGTTACACCCTGTAAGTATACAAAAAAACAAAAATAATTAAATATCATCATTATAAGCATGAAGTAAGGGAAAGCTAACATACTCGTACTCATTTTCTTTTGGAATGACATAGCATTTAGTAAGAAAGACATTGACCGACAAAAGTTTAAATTGTGAAACTTTTTATACAAAAAATATCCAAGGGCATTGAATTAAATGGATAATCAAAAACTGAGCTAAAATGTAAAAATTTAAACCCGCAAAAAAATAAGTTTCCATGAGATTCTTATAAAATATTTTGAATTTCAAAAAAAAATATTTTTGGAAAAAAAAGCAATCGGCGCTCCGATATGATTTAATACATAACACGTATCCATTTAACAGATATTTTTTTTAAACATTCATACATCCCATTGTCGGGAATATCCTCTGATAAATGTTGGTAAGCAACAGAATAATTGGATAAAACTTCCTGAACTGGCGTTGATTCAATTTCTAATCTTCTTTTAATAATTTGTTGCAGAGGCTTATTTGGACTTCTAAGCAAAATTTTTAAAGACCTCAAATAATTTTCATAAGGGAAAGCGGAAAATTTATCAAGTAATCCAAATATGCGAACATCGTTAGAAATATGACACATCATATGCACATTATATACCAAAAACTCTACACCAAACACAACTTTGGAATGTTTAATAAACATAATCAATAACTTGTGAGCTAAATGTATACCGATGTCGTTATGTGTCTATGTGAACATAGAATACTTACAGCACAGTGGAAAAGTAAAAAAAATTGATACAAAGATTTTGGTAAAATATTTTTTAACACCATTGGGTCCCAGATACAATAAAAATTATCTAAATTCTGTGGCTTTAAAACGTGCTATATCGTGTGAAGAACGTGGTTTCTTGTTAAACTCCATCGGTGTATATCTAGCACAATTCATTAATCTTTCTGATACCTTTTGAACGAAGCGGCTACATAGACGTACACTTAATGGCCCAGTTAACGAAGTTAAAAGTTTGCGCACAACTCCTAAACAAACACTGTGCATATATTCGGCAGGAAATCGTAATACCAAATTAATCGGAAGATCTAAAAGTGACAACTGACCAACATGGTGATCTTTATCTGCTTGCAAACGAAATGATTCGTCTGATCTTTTGCAAGCAGACACACCTTCATATACTACGCGTCCATGATATTCGCCCGGTAAAACACACTTGTCGTATGCAGAGTATCCTCCATGCTGTTTAACGCATTTAACATAAGCCCTAGCTGGTGCGTCACATATAAAACTATGAACCTCTATGCGGTAAACAGTATTTTCATAAATGAATCCTTCAGCAAGTAATACTTTTAATTCTTCCACGAATACCTCAACAATTTATTCAAAGGTGGTTTAGACAGACAACAAAACAAAGCAATAGGAAATGGTCTGTATATACAATAATTTTTAAATAAACCTAAAATTGGCCACAGTTGTGTGTTGGAGCTTTTAAATAAAGGTAACCCATCAATATTAAACGATAATTTAAGTATCCTATCCCTTGCGATATTTTGTATCTTATAAAAGTTGTTTTTGTATTTATGATAAAAGTCCCAAATATACCATTTCTCCAGTACCTAATGAAATTACATCCAAGTTCATTCTAGTTTTTAACAAGGTTCTACTATCACTTGGTAAATTAGGGTAAAGCGGAGTAAGAGTCTGAAGAAGGCTATTTAACGCATCGTGAGCCATTTTATGTCGGATAGCCCAAACACGCAATTGAGTACTTAAATCACAGTCAGTTTTAGCATTATTACTGATAGCAGTCAATGGTACACCTTCAATAAAATTATCAACAGTATTATTTTCAACACTTGATAAATAAATCGGCGAATCATTTGATGATGAAGAATATGTTTCTACATCCGGTGGAAGAATTACCAGATTACTTGAAAATAGAACTTCATCAATGGGCGATAGCAAATCATTTGACGTTACAATAGTTTCACTGGAAGATGTAATACTAGACAAAGCAGAGTTTCTTTGTATATCCGATATTAAACTTAATTTGGCCAATTTGCTCTTGTGTAAATTTGGCGTTAACTAACAATATCTTTTGTTTTATATTTAATCTTTTCGGTTGACATTTTTATTAATTTTTGTTAGTTTTCTTTTTCATTTCTATTTTTTGACTCCGTGCAGGAGCATGTTTCAGCCAAGTTTTGATGACTTGTTCTATTTCGTTTACTTTTACGTTCGTTGTGTTTTTCACTGCATCTGTAATAATTAATTAAATAATATTTGTTGTTATAGCGGCAACAGAAATACATCATGTGTGAAAATTTCAATGTTCATGAGATACAGCCTGGTGACAGACGGACAGCGGGATTCTTAGTAAGAGCATCCCGTTTTTTACCCTAAAAAAATATCCCTAACATATCAATGCAAAACAATCTTGGTCAGTATTCTCAGCTGATCACATAGCGTAGGGATATGCATAAGCCAATCTAGAAGACTTTTTATTGATTTCGGTGATTTGCGATCGTATAACAGTACGCCATCCTTTTAGGAAGTCATCGATCAACTTCTATCGCTTCTAAGTTTCGTTTTTTTTATATTTACTAAAATAACTACTTACCTATTACACAATTACGAAGCTTTAGTTCACAGAATGGTCTTTTCTGTGACCTTTTTCCATAATAGTTAAAGTCCTTGGAAAGGCAGTCATCTAGTAAAGTTTTCATTACCCGAGATACTTTTTTAGATGTAACTCTTCCACCTATTGTCATCAAATATGAAACCTGGAATGTGATGAAGAATTACGTCAGATAAAAGTTATATTTTAATCTTGCTCAACTCATCAATACGTTCTTGTATTAAATAAATTTATCCTATGAGATTGTATAAACCATGGCGTTAACAATGATAAAACTTTATCAATCACGAGACCACATCATCGACCTACCTACATCATAGTCACGTAACCAAATCAATAAAGGCCAATTTATACATCCATAAGTAAGAAACATGCCAGTAATTAAGTAAAAAGCGGTCAAGTGCGAGTCGGGCTCGCGCACGAAGGGTTCCGTACCATTATCTACAAAAACGGCAAAAAAAAATCACGTTTGTTGTATGGGAGCCCCCTTAAATATTAGTATTTATTGTTATAGCGGCAACGGAAATACATCATGTGAAAATTTTAACTGTCTATCTATCACGATTCATGAGATACAGCCTGGTGACAGACGGTAGGACACACGGACAGCGGAGTCTTAGTAATAAAGTCTACTTTTTTTGCCGTTTGGGTACGGAACCCTAAAAACCACGTGTGGGCGCCGGTCGATAAGTGTGTAAGTAAGTTAACTTACTTATGAATGTGTACACCTAACCTAAATCGGCCTTAATAGACCGCTCTACTAATACGTATAGTAGAGAGGTATAACTGCCTATTCCTTACATCTAAGTACTAATAAGTTATATATGTCTTATGTAACGTGTGTGTAAATGTTGTTTATTTGTACAATAAAGGATTATTATTATTATTATTAATAATAAAATCGAATTTTACCAGATTATCACAATTTTCTTGGCTCGCAAGTATTTTTTCTGTGGCTTCTAGTTCTTCAAAAGTTTTAAGTGGAAACTTAAAACATGGTTTTAAATTTACATGTCCCTGTTTTGGATTCGAAATAGATAAAATTTGTTCTTTTTGAAATTTAATCATTGATAGCAAAGAATTCACTTTGTCTTGGTATGCTGAAATAAAATAAAAATTACAAAACACTATTTTAGTAAGTGAAAAATTAATAACTGGGATATTGAACATTATTGTATGTAGGATAAATATAGGGAGGCCATTAACATATCTTAAATCATGAACCAAAATGAGTAGATTTAATGCATTTACCTTTTAAAGATATTAATGAGTTATTTTGATCTTCTCTAGATGATGGACCACCTGTGAAGAAAATTAATAATGATAAACATCACACATTTTATTCACTACATGTAGTATGTATTCGAATGTAGCCAATCAATGATATAAGCTTCTAAATGTCATCTTTAACACTACAGTGGTAGTCCGTTTTAAAATGTCAATAACTTTTTTTTGATAATATAAAAATTAAACAATTAATTATATAAGTTAGTTATTTATTATGTCTTGTAAAGAAACTTTAGTTTTATATTTAACAAGAAGGAACTTTAAATTAAAAACGATTTAGTTATCTCAAAGAATAATTTAACAAAAATAGTACTCCTAAGATTAATGTCTTACATTTTCATTTCAAAACCAAATATAATATTTTAAAAAAAAATATTACATTCAATACATACTACAGTCTGGTGATCAGGCAAAACCCATTTGTTGACAGTGTTGCACCACTTTTTCGTCGATCGACTTTGGGCTCTTGAACAAAGTGCGCATCAACCAATTTACCAACCAGGGGTTGGTAAATCCGGTAAAGGATCAAGTTTTTGTTCTTCAATTTCAATTACATCGTCATCGTCATCATCAGCTTCAAACTCCATAAGCCATCTCTAAACTTTTGCAACATTCGTGATAAAATTATAAACTAAGTAAATCTGCAAAAAGTAAAGTTGCATAAAAAATATACTTTAACAAATTTTGTAATAATTGATCAAATATATTTAATTAATTTATAGCTAAATCTATTTATAATCTAAATATTAATAAATAAACCTTATAAACCTAAAATACACGCGCGGACTACTATGGTAGGCCCGCGAATTTGGCGCTAAATTGCAAATACTTGGGTGCTTGTAGAAGTCCAGTGTGGTGCTGGCATGTTGACAAATTTAATGAAAAAGGCTTACCTGAAATCGCACTGCCATATCATTTAAAACTGTCAAATTATCAACAAAAATGTTACCGTGGTCTACTGTAGCGCCAAGCGTGTACTGCAGTGTTAACTTTAAAATAAAATTAGGAAAGTATATTTTATAGTCTATTTTTACAAACCCTTACTTTCTTTTTAGAGTAGATGAAGAAATCTTTTCGTTAAGTGCTGTTAAAAAAGGACTTATATTAAAAACACATCACATAAAGTTACAGAGTCAGTGCTCACTAAGTGATAAAGTAGCGCAGCAACGTAGAGTGTATCAATCTAAAACTAAACCTTAACTACATTATAACATTTTAAACTTTTATGGTCACATAAGTTACTTGAGACTTCAAAATGTATGCAGTTTACTCAGCAAGTAGTATCTAAATGGAGATGGTGAAACAGGCACTAAATATGACTGAAAACACTTACCGGTCTCACAAAAAACTCGCTGGACTCCATAAAGTTTCCAATATTGGTCTGGTGATGGGTTTTGTAAACATTTTTCAAATTCTTTTGAACCAGGCCATAACAGGTGGCCAATAATACTCACATTTTCTAGGGCTAAGCCAGTCTCTATTGATTACTGAAATAGTACCCCCATCATTCTCCGAAAATTGTATTAGAGCATACATAATGTGACCATACGTCCCGTTTTGAACGAGACTCCCTTTTTCTGGTTACCTGTCCCGTTGTCCCCAAAAAAAGCTCCGGGACGCAAAATAGTTTCGTTCCGCTTTCAGAAACTTCCGAAATTTTCAATTATGGAGCTCGTCTGTGGCTGCTTGTGGTTTTCTTGCGGTGCACTTGCTATCTTACTAAAGGAATGGAGATATTTAGGTACATGAGTTTTCACTAGAAAAACTGTAACAAACAGTTTCTACCAACGTGCTGTGCTGTGCACAGAACAGTTGTAATTTAATTCACTCACAGAATTGGGAGAATACCTTTAATTAATTTAGTGGCGTTATGCGATGCACGCAGGGAAAAATAAAAAAGCAACAAGCGACGCGTGTGCGTGGGTGCTGTTGACACTGACAGTTGACTGACGTTTTGCTGTTTTTTTCTTTAGGCAAGGGGAACTCAGCTCACACAGACTAGCATACAAAGCGGAATTTATTTCAAACAACTTCAAATAAGGCGGAAGCACAGACGTATTATACGTCTGTGGGCGGAAGCCGCAAATATTCTTTTTTATTTTATCCGTGAATAAAATCTTCACAGAATCAGTTTTACAGTGTCAGGTTAGGGAGATTATAATTTTATTCATTTCAGTAGAAAATATTGATTTATTTTGTATCCAGTGCGTTTTGTAAAATCTTATTAGGTACCTACAACCAATTTAAAGCCGTTATTTTTCTAGAATATTTCCAAGTTTTTTTAAATAACTAATCAAAGTTTTTAATTCGTACATTTTTGTTACTTATCCAAAACTTTCCTACCTTTTTTGTATGGAAAAGTTTTTTCATACCCTGTGGACAAGAGAAGTAATGTGTGCGTGCGGCAATTTCTTCCAGAAAATGTAGGCACCTAAGACATATTTATTTCTGGCGAATTCAGTAGGTAGATAGTTGGTTTAGGGCACAAAGTACTTGTTTAGGGTAGAGTAACCAAAAAATAACGTCCGTTATACATGTCGTTTTCGTTAAATTTGTCTGCATGTAGGCTTACCAATAAGTGCCGTCATTTACTTGTACTTTTATGCCGAATAAAGTACAGACCTTTAAATGACCTTAGGGTAACGTCTTTATTACGTACCAGGCGTCACCTGGCTACCTGGGCATCCCAGAAAGGAAGGACGATGGCGACGGACGCAGCCCTCAAAAAGTGAGATCCTAAATTAAAAGTAGGAATGAAGTCCGCCCGACACTTAACTCCCGAGCTGCCGTTCCAATTGACGCAACACCGAGATGCAACAGTCCAACGAGACTGATAATTCAAATGTTACCATGGGTATATATCTAACGGCACAAAAATCTCGTCACCTCGATTTAAAAATGGTATAAAACAGTGCAGCGCCATCTATGAAAAAACATCGGAATTACATACATTAAGGAACTTGGTATCTAACTTAAAAGATTTTGTTACAATGATGACGTTGTACGGTTGCAATTTCTTCTTATTGCCACAGAACAGAACTGACAATTTTTTGTGACGTCCGCATACGTTAACAGTATGGAACGATAATTTTATATGAAGTTTAGGAGATTATAATAAGATCATAATGGTAATATTTCATGACAATTTCCTGATAATGCCACAGTACAAAATTGATAATTTTTAGTGGCGTCCGCATACGTTAAAAGTATGGAACGATCATTTTATACGAAGTTTAGCAGATATATTATAAATATCATGGTAATAATTCATTAAATAAAATTATCATTCTACGATTAACAGTTCAGAGCCTGTTAATTAATAGGTCTGTCATGATAATGTATTATTATGAAATAGCAGACTAACAACACGTCACATTAAATAATCACGTCGTCAGATATCAGTACTGTTCATGATATAATATATTATAATTCTCGTCAGGATAAAGGATTACGAAGTAACGACATGCGTCGGTATACCTGTTAATATATTTAAACATACGCTTAATACATGCTTATAACGACACTTCAGCAGTTTACTGATATATAATCGTGATCAAGTGAAACCATTTCTCCCAGTGTATACTTGTGCTCGTGGACGCTAACAACCTGCTCGCCAATTATTGCTAGCATTGACTTCAAAGTGTTGGGGGAGCTGCTAGAGTCAATCGAGACTCTGTCGGTACTGCTGCTGTGGTTGTGCGGCTTCACGCGGACAACGTCGTCGTCAACCATTGCCAGCATGGACTTGCATTTGCGTGAGTGCTTTACGCACCGCCACCAGGTCCTCGGCCCGCTCTGCGTGTGGGAACCGTATCTGTAGCCGTTCAGTAGCAACATCAGGGTACCACGTTGCGTTAGTATGATCCTGTGGGCTGGAATACAAAAAAATCACACTGTTCCATGAACTACGTACTTTGACTGATTGGTTCGTAACTCTACGTCGGCGATGTGCTTAAAAGGCTGACAGGATGAAACTGATTGATTATTTCGTATTTTAATTTGTTTTAACAATAGGTATCGCAGCGCGATATCAAGTGCCCCAATATACATACAATTATAATGACATTAAATAAATGTGTCGGTGGTCGGTTGATATCAAAATTGGATAAATCCATAATGGTAAAAAATATTTTTTTATGGCAACTCAATCGTAATGCTAGTGTGGTCTAAGACGCAGTTAATAAAAACAGATAAATCCATCGTTTTACTGTAATAATCGATTTGATTTTATATCAAACTCGGTAAATCCAAACAACGCATTTTTTCAAAACTGGCAAAGTCTATTACGGCCAATCACAGCAGAGCATTTTTCCAATATGGCCGTTACTGCAACTGACATTCAATGACATGCCAGATCAAAATGATGGATCTCAGATGGTTTGAAAAAACTTAAAGCGCGATCTATCTAGCCTTGAGAGGAAACACTGCGTCGGCGTGGCGTTCGGGATTCTCATGCGGGGCGCGGGGGAGCGGCGTTTCGTGGTCCCCTGTTTCCTCCTTCAGAGGTGGACCAATTTTTATTTAAGCGTCGGTTGGGGGAGGAGGTTTTCTGTGTCTGTGTGTTTGATTTTTTTTTTTTAATCGAGTTACTTAATGTTTCTGAAGACGCCTTAAAACGAAGTGATTTCGCTTAATTTTGAAGGCTCCTGGTTATTAAATAAATGACTTAATGCAAAGGAATCAAGCATACGGACGTGAAGGGTCTCTTTCTTTAACCGTTGCTGAAGGGGTGGTGGGGGTTGGTCCGGTTTTGGAAGGGGGCTGCGGGGCGTCGTTTTTCTGTGTTTGGTGTGGGAGTTTTGGGTGCCGCGTCGGCGTGGTGTTTCCTCTTAACTCGTAATCCCTACGCGCGCGCGTAAACCTGCGCTCCTGACGGACGTCAAATCGATATCGAGTCGGCTGTGCTTATCGGAATATGAACGCTCGGGTCACGAGATAGGTTTCAGTTTCGCGTGGGGGTCGTTGGAGGGTGAACCTTCTGTACGGTAGTAGTATTGGTTATTCTGTGCTTGTACCAAGACGAATAACGAAACAATTTTAAAACACACAAGTTTATGCTTATTAATTTTTGACGTTTTTTTATGCTTAAGTTTTTATAAAAAAAGATATTTGAATGATTAAAAATGTCAACCTTATTGGTTAGGTACTAATGTTTTCCAAAACTCATTTCAGCCGCTACTTTATTTTACTTCAATAACTCTCCAATTTATATTACTTACCACAGTATCAATACGATAATTGGAAATCATATTACACAATTCTATGACCACGGCTTATATTTCGGTTCGACGCGATTCTGTTTCGGCGTGCAGTGGTACTGGTGGTAGCAATGCGCATTTGTCTGGCACAGACTATAATAGCTCGTTAGATTAGTTATTAAGTCTTAACTATAAGTTAGTTAACTGTTTTTTTATTATTATTAGTATTGACGTCAATAAGTGCCTGTAAAGGTTTACATTGAATAAATAATTTGACTTTGACTTTGACTTTGACTTAAAACTAGTTAGATCCACAACAACATATCAAACTTGGTTAAATCCCAAAATTAATTTACGCTTTATCTACCCAAGGGAAGAGTGGGGGTGATAGTATTCTTTCACCGCAACGCGAAATGGATAGTTGTAACTTAATAGTTTGTAATTATTGATTGTACTACTACTGCAACAAATGTACTATAACAACACACTTTTTTTTCAACGTTTTACAAACTTTCTTGTGAGATATAATAGGTTGCTATATTATTAACCCTTTCAATGTTAATAATAAATTAAATAAATGATTTAATAATTGTGTTAAATAAACATCGAAAAATGCTTTTACCTACTATTGCCATAAATTCTGTCCCTCATATAAACATGTCTAGTGTAAAGAAGAAAAAAAAATTTAAATTTTAAAGCATTTATTTTATAACGTTTAATTGTGTAGATACAGCCTATCGAACAAGCCGGATTCACACCATAGACCACATACATACGCTGCGGCAGGTTATACAGAAGACCGAAGAGTATAACCGGCCTCTTTGCTTAGCGTTTGTGGACTATGAGAAAGCCTTTGATTCGATCGAAACATAGGCCGTGCTCCAGTCTCTCCAGCGGTGCCAAATTGACTACCGGTACATCGAAGTGTTGAAGTGTTTGTACGAAAACGCCACTATGACAGTTCGTCTTCAGGACCAGAGCTCGAAGCCAGTCCAGCTGCAGCGTGGAGTGAGACAAGGAGATGTCATTTCTCCGAAACTCCTCACTGCTGCACTGGAGGACGTGTTTAAGCTTCTGGACTGGAGAGGACTCGGCATCAATATTAACGGCGTGTACATCAGTCACCTTCGATTTGCCGACGATATAGTAGTCATGGCTGAGACCCTGGAGGAACTCGGCACAATGCTCGGTGATCTCAACAGAGTCTCTCAACAAGTGGGCCTTAAAATGAACATGGAGAAGACGCAAATCATGTCTAACTCACGTGTTGTATCCACTCCTCTGAAGGTTGGAGACTCTGCTCTTGAAGTTGTTGACGAATATGTATACCTGGGACAAACAGTCCAACTAGGTAGGTCCAACTTTAAGAAAGACGTCAATCGTCGAATCCAACTCGGCTGGGCAGCGTTCGGTAAGCTACGTAATATCTTCTCGTCGAAAATACCGCAGTGTCTCAAGACGAAAGTCTTCGACCAGTGTGTGTTGCCAGTGATGACATACGGTACCGAAACGTGGTCGATCACTATGGGCCTTATTAGCAGGCTCAAAGTCACGCAAAGAGCAATGGAGAGGGCTATGCTCGGGGTTTCTCTACGTGATCGAATCAGAAATGAGGAGATTCGTAGACGAACTAAAGTAACCGACATAGCCCAAAGAGTCGCCAAGCTCAAGTGGCAATGGGCAGGGCACATCGCCCGTAGAACCGATGGCCGTTGGGGCAGAACGGTTCTCGAGTGGCGACCGCGCACCGGAAGACGCAGTGTGGGCAGGCCTCCAACAAGGTGGTCCGACGATCTGGTAAAGGTCGCGGGTAGCCGCTGGTAGCAAGCAGCACAGGACCGGTCGTGGTGGAGATCCTTGGGGGAGGCCTTTGTCCAGCAGTGGACGTCTTCTGGCTGATGATGAACTGTGTAGATTACCACAAATATTTAAACTATTAAAAATGACCACCTTTAGCTTTTGCACATTTCGCCAAACGTACTAGCCATTCATCTATGGCCGCACGTACCACATCCAATGGTATCGAAGCGGCTGTCTTTACTAAGTCTGCTTTTAACGACTTGATATTTCGATGAGGTTTAGCAGGCTTTTTCCTCTAAAATATTCCATAAGCAATAATCCAAAGGATTTAGATCAGGACTTGCAGGGGGCCAATCTTCAGAGGCGATGAAATCCGTTATATTCATGTCTAACCAGCGCTGGGTTGATTTCTTTTTGTGCGCTGGTGCAGTCTTGTTGAAATATTCATTGTTTACGAGCGAACACAGTGTTACTTAGTGGCTTAACCTTTCTAAAATATCGCTTTGGTAGTTAGTTGCTCGTGTTTTCACCCCTTGTTCACATAAATGGAGCTTTGTCACGCCTTCGAAGGACACGGCCCACCAAACCATCACAGATGCTGGGTGGTGGCCTCTTTCGATTTTCGGAATTTTCTTAGTAGCTTTTTGGGAGCTGTGTGCATACACCCTATCGTTTTGACGGTTAAAGTTATCTTTAAAACAATTTTTATTTTTATTGCCGTTGCTAGTAACCGATATCGGTTTTTTTACAGACGAGAGGTTATCCTCTTGTCTGTCACGAAGACTCCTAGAGGTTCCCAGGTAACACATAAGCAAGATAACAGTACACACTTAAAACTTTTTAAAGATGAATATGGTTTGTGTAAGAGCTTTCGGAATAGCCAAATACTGAATAAGGTTGAGTACGGACCCTTAAAACACTTAACGCTTAATAAATTCTGCATTTCAGTCCTTCCCTTCTTTACGCTTAATAACCAATCTCCGTAAGATTATTAGAGAGACGTTATTAGGCATTACGCATTCCAGGTGGCTTAAATCTGAAAAACAGTGACTTCGGCAGCATTTATCTGAATAACAATAATCTATACTGCTATTATTAAAGCAGTACTAAGCTTGTAGCGTTTGAAACAGCTAATTGCTGAATATAGTACTTATGAATATTATTGTTTACATAACTCTGGTATACAGCTTGATACCGAATAATTGTTTTTACTTCATTTTTAAACTGTATAAGATTCTATTTTTTACTTATTATTCAGCTACTGAATAAACAATATTATTTGTGTTTTAATAAGCTTTTTGCAGTATAATAAAGAGATTCAACTAACTTTTTCAAATTAAAGACCACATTTGTATTGATATAGCGCCCATAGCTTAATACCAGCTTTATTAAAATATTATTGTACGTATTTATTGTTTATCATGGATCGAAAGTCGTAGCAAAAGCGTAAAAGAACCGGTCATATAAAAAGAAAATTGTTAAAAGAATATTTAAATATCAGCAGTAGTAGTATTTGTGAAAATAGTTTAAACAAAACTGAACCCGGTCCCAGTCGGCATGCGTGTTTGCCCTGCAATGAAGAGGGTTCCGTCCCCCAAAAAAATCTAACCGATTTTGGGATTGGAAAACCGAAAGATATAAAAATCTATAAAGAAGATTTCATTTCTGAAATGGTTATTTTGTTAGCAGAAGGTATCGCAGTACAAGAAAATAAAATTAACGTTGTGATAAAAATGTTTTATTTGCGTTGTTTGTTTGTTTCATCGTAGGTAAGCCAATCTATTCCAAAATATCCCTTTCTCCATCCAACGTAAATAGTCTCTATCAAAAGTGGGAAGTTTTATGGTAGGGAGTTTAATTGAATTTAATTGACGTTTGATTGACAGCTCACCATAGAATTGGACAAAGTATCAGTCACATGGAGGACAGGCTTAAGATTTACTCGACTAGATTCTCAAATATCCTGCCCAGTTGACAAGTGCGCATAAAAAAGATTTTCAATAGCATCCCTTTCCTTAATTTGTTCCGCGGGGTCATTATGCAGTAAATCAATTTTATTTTGCAGCTCATCAAACTCATTTAACAATAATTGCAATTTATTGAGTCTTATCTCAAGCACTTTATACCTACTTAGCGCTAGAAATTTGAGGTGTTTTCATCTTTTGCAATACACTCGGTAAATCTAGTTAAACGCCCCTTAAATGCCTCGTTTTCTAATAAGTATTGGTAGGTCGGGTACCTCATCGCCTGGATCCATTACCTATTGAAATAAATAAATTAGGCACACACAATGAAGTACGAAGTAGATAAAATTCTAACCGGTATGAAGAAGGCTCCACAACCAGCAGCAAGCGCGCCCGATGACACTACACGCTACCCTCGCCGAGCACTGCGCCCAACCGAGCAGAAGCAGTGTAGCGAGTAGGTTAGCTAAGCGCCGCTCGCCCGGTTATTACTAGGTAGGTAGATATAGAAGAATATATATAGAATAGAATATAGAATAATAATGTGTTAATTTGTTTCCTAATAAAGATTTTGGATCGTAAAAATTGGGAGTGGCGGAAGAATTTAGGTTTATTAAATTAGTAATTTGAACAAGAGAATGATGTGCGTTTTAGCAAAACGAATGTTATACATGTACTTATATATCTAATGTTAAAATGCAGTAAATTATGAGAGATGGCAACTAATTACTTTTAACAAAATGGCAGGTAGGTAGGTAGGTAATTTTACGAAATTGAATGTTTTTGTAAATGAGACACAGTAGCTGGCAATTGCAAATAAATTACAGATTAGAAACATAGAAATCGTGGATATAGCACAAAATAGCCCTGCCCTTATGCAAGCTTGATCAGGAACAGGTACCTAACGCTTGAGGTGGAGGGGAGCTTTCACGCACATACAAAACAATTCTGAAGGAATTAGGTAAGGATTGGAAAATGGCGTAGGTACTTCCTTGAGCTAGACCTCCAGACGGCAGATGAACCTCAATGTAGTCCGCTGCAAGCCCCATAAGACAGCAATCCTAGCGTCCTTTTTCAAAATGGTGAATCGTAGGTAGCCCCACGCGTGCCGTGCCCACGCAACGCTCACGGATATGAACGTATTTCTCGCACTTCTTTCCGAAACTTGCTGACTTCCACGGTCGCCAATTGTCCACGTTGGGAACAATAATTGAAACGATATTTATACTAGCAAATAGACTTGTAATGCGTGAAAATTTAACAATAAAAATGGGTAATTGGTGTTGGCGAGCGACGTGCACTTCACGCGGTGGTAGTTTAGGACTGACTCGGGCACGGGCAGTGCGGTGCGGGCGGGCACTGCGGGCGGGCGCCCCAGCGCCGCCGCCGTCTGCGCACGCGGCGGTTTCGCGAACTATCCTTCTTACGGCCCCCGCGCGCTTCCACCCGTGCGTACAGCAGGGCTCGGCGCATACAGCCATTATTAAACATTTTACGGTTGGTTCATATAGGTATACAGCATACGTCATGAACATGAATATACTCGTACTCAGCACAAAAAGAGATAGAACTATAACTCAACTGCAAATTTGTTACCACCATTACGGTAAACACCTTTATTTAATCTTTTTTACGCCAAATTACTATTTAAAAATTTATTTACAAATTACATTTAAAAAATCAAAGCCATTGTTTTATGTTACATCAAAAAGGATATCTTGAAGAATTATTTTTTATTTAATACCTAGGTACTTACCTAATTATTAAAAAATAAAATTTTAGGCGGATTCGGAATTTAAATAAAGGTGATTTTCTTAATGACATTGTTAATAACGTTAGTGATGTTTATATTTAACCGTAATTTAAAATTTCACGTAACATACTTTGAGCTAATTTGATAGGTAGGTCACTTTAATCACTTTACACGTCGTGTTAACTATAACCATAATAACAATCATAATATTTGGTTTTCGCGAATAGTATCTACCCTTAGAATAATAACGCTATAGAAACCAAGTTCGCGCGCCTATTTTGAAGCACATTAATTGGAGCCAGAAATGGCACCAAATGCCGGACCGCTCCGTAGTGTTCAATGTCACAGCGCGCCGAACGTGTCTCGCGAAAACAAAAAAAAAATGGCGGTTTGTGCAGTTAAATTGTGTCACAACACATCTGAAAAACAAAAGAAGTGTAATAACATCACTTTTCACAGGTAAGCTTTCAGTATTTCATAGTATCTTGTAGTTAATTAGGTCAAAATATAAACGTACTGCAGTTTGATTCTCTAAGTTAAAGCCTCGGTAGCAGCGGCTGCCGCAGTGCTGTCTCTTTCATATTCATAGAATTGGAAAGAGACAGCAGATCACGGCCATGCGCGCACGTCACGCGGTGTGTGAATCGGTTTAGTGCTTCATTTTTGACAGAGCGCTTGTATGAAGACTATCTTTCTATAGCGTTATTATTCTAAGTATCTACCTTATTTCGAGAAGAAGAAATTGAGAATGCGTTCAGCAGTACAAAATTAACCCCTTGAGCATCGTTAAACCAGACACTATTGAAAATCAATTGTATTGCGACCGCCGGCAGTCTTATGATCCTTGACCTATAAAATACAAATTTTTAATGCAAACCAAGTTTACAAGTTTATAATAATACAATTTGGTCAAGTGTTTTCTATCCTTAGTTGTAAAATGCAGCTGCATTATAAAAAAATATTAAATTCCAATATCTATTTGCAGTGAAACTTTAAGAAACAATTACGATTTTTCGTAAGGCACAAACGCATTTTGCATTTAATACAAATAATGTTAATTATACCTTTGGTGCAGTACCTACACCGACCTCGTTTGACTGCATTCCCTTTTTGGTCTTTTAGGGAAGGCCAATGGCCATTGTGGTCATATCTTACGTCGTCTACAGGTCTTGCAACTGAAGGCTTTTTGATTATAAATGTTTCTGAGTCTGTGTCTTCATTTGTAACTTAATAGTTTTTTATTATTATTGATAAGTAGTACTAGGAACTACTGCAACCATCAATGAACTTACTAGTAAGTAAGTAAGTTCATACTTTTTTCAACGTTTTACAAAGTCTTTTTGTGAGATATAATAGGTTGCTATATTATTATTCATTTAAGTGTAACATTTTATATATTATTATTATATTAAGAGGGTTTACGCATTTCGGTTTTCCATACAAACTTCCAAGTCGAAATTTTTAAAAACTATTTAGCCAATTTCGATGAAACTTTGCATGCTAAAGTAAAACACAGGGATCTAAATAGTTTATTGAAAACATTTAAAAAAATGTTTATTTAACTGAGTTATTGCGATTTTTAACATTCCATAGTAGACATTAAATCGCAATAACTCAGCTAAAAAAAGTTTTTTAAAAATGTTTTCAACAAACTATTTAGATCCCTGTGTTTTACTTTAGCATGCAAAGTTTCATCAAAATTGGCTAATTGGTTTTAAGAAATTTCGACTTCGAAGTTTGTATGGGAAACCGCAATGCATAAACCCTCTTAAACAAACGGCGAAATATGCTGCTGTTGCCAAAACCTTTTGGTGGTCGTCGCTGAGAGTCATACCTGGTTCAAAGGATCTCCCTGGCGATATAGCGTGGCAGCGCCAACGTGATAGTTACAATACAACTTAAAAACTAACATAAATTTTAGTTGATTTGTAACTAACAATTCAATTGATTTAATGTTTTTTTTTAATTCAGCTGCTCCCCGCTTTTGTGCAGGATTTTGTGTTCTGTTTTTGTCTTTCTTTTTTTCTTTGCAAGGGGTTTTTAATAAACTGAAGCTTTATTAGCTCAACTCTATTTGTTACTTTTCTTTTTTTTCCCCCCTTTTTTATCTTTAAATTCTTTTTCTTATTCCAATACATTTTATTTCTTTCTTTTATATTGCAATTTCACTGATAGTTAATTACATGTTTTCTTATTCTCTAATAATTCCTATTCCATTATGTTATACATTACTTTTTATATTTATTACCTACTAGCGGCCGCTCGCGGTTTCACCCGCGTGGTTCCCGTTCCCGTGGGAACATCGATATAAAAAGTATCGTATGTGTTAATCCAGGTCATAAACTATCTGTATGCCGAATTTCATCCAAATCCATTCAGTAGTTTTTACGTGAAAGAGTAACAAACATACACACTCAGAAACTTTCGCCTCTATAATATTAGTGTCATATAAGTAAGAAGTATTTTCTTATTAAGTAATACATTTCCTTGTTCTTATGTTAACATTTTCCTACATAGATTTCTTCCAATCCATAATTATTTATTACATTTTTGTTAAATTGATTTAAGGTTACATACATACATATTTATCGCTCATTAGAGATTAAAAACACGACGAAATATTTATTATTTTGTAATTCGTCGTGTTGTACGTATATGAACCACGTGCGAGTAGGGTTTTCTATCTGTAATAATGGATAGAAACAATAATCTACTTTTAAGGTTAGAGTACTTAGTACGTACTACATAGCATAGTTATGTTGTTTTATGAAAGAGTTTTGGATTGCGAACACAATTGGCTACTTGACAGTTTTCGAAAAAGTATTTAAAAAATTACAAACGTTTATTTTATACCCCGTAACAATATTTTCTTTCTCGAAAAAGCTTTATTTAACAGAAAAAACCTATTTTTCTTCATTGATTTCAAATTTCGTGCGAAAACGGTTGGCCACGTGACATCTTGCTCTGTGACGTCACATTTCAATAAATAAAGAAACTTATCTTGAAACCTGACAGATAGTTTTTGATAATTTTGTGAAATGTGACGTCACATGAAGCTCAATCATGGCCCCCCGTGTTTTGGGTCTTGTAATCCACAGATAAAATATCGCAAATTTAACATCACATTAAAAATAACCAATTCTGGTGGATTACAGAAGTTTAACCTACTTACTTACATACTTATTACATACACTCAAGACTATTTATCCCCGAAGGGTTAGTCAGAGAGTAAGCCCATCGCCGCTTTATGCTGTTGAATGTATTCACACAATATGTCGTGATATTTACTTATTATTAAGAGTAACAATAATATTTTGTTTTCGCGAACACTAATGGGTAATAATGATAATGTAAATTTTTATTTTATTATGAGAAAAAACGAATTGAGAATGGATTAAATAAACTGTACAAAATTGAATACAAATCTTTATTGCATACAAAGTTTACAAGGGTGTTACGATAATATAATTTGGTCAAGTCTTCTCTATCCTTTGTTGTAAAAATGTAGCGGCATCATACATACATGGGCACATGGGGATATTGTATATAATAAAATAAATGTTAAATTTGAGTATCTATTTGCAGTGAAACTTCACGATACAATTACGATTTTTCATAAGGCACAAAGTTAAACGCACGTTGCATTTAATGTAAAAAATGTAACTTTTTCCGACACCTTTTACCTACACCGACCTCTTTTGACTGCATTCCCTTTTTGGTCATCTAGGGAAGGCTAATTGGCCATTGTGGTCGTATCTTACGCCGTCTGCTGGTATTGTAGCTTTTTGATTATAAAAAAGTTTCTGTGCCTGTGTCTTCATCTGTAACAAAATCATTAAAATGTTGATTGTACCTACTAGGTGCTACTGTACCAAAGATTCTAATAGAAACACTTTTCTTTCAACTTTTTACACACTTTCTTGTGAGATATACGATGACATAAAGGATATTGCAATCTTTTCACCATTTCACTATTCCTGAGGGGTTCCAGAGACCACGTTTTTTATTTGCTTATATACCCTCCCTACCCTACCCTCCCTGACAGTGAGTGTGTCAAGCAAGAGCTTTATCTATAGAGTACTCTTGACCCGACCTTTCACGCAAAGGTCTCCTGATTTCGACAATATTGGGAAATACTTTTTAGGATTAGATACTTAGCACCACGTAGTTTAGTTAATTTGTGAAAGAGTTTTAAAGCGCGAACACAATTCTGGTACAGATTAGAATCTGTTCGCGCCAAAACGCCTCGACGAATCAGCGAACGGCGCCCCGGCCGGCGGAAGAATGATGACATGAGCGTACGCCCGCGCCACCTCAGGGCCACATCCGGTCTATACAAGTGCAGCGAACAATACCAGCGAGAACCCTGATCTTTGTGCCTGTTGCGTGCCAGCGAGCCTCCCGATCAGCTCATCCAAGTAAGCCTTCGTATCCCCTTTTCTCGTTATCCCATTTCCCTACGCAGCTTTGTCGGTGTCCCATCCATACAACGCCGATACAGACCCTATGTAGGTAATAGGATTCACTTACAGCTTAGATAGTTGTTTAAAATAATAATTATATTTTCAGACAAAATAGATAAATCTTTATAACAATAAAAATATATGTATGATCTATATCTAAGTAAAATTTATTAAAATAAAAATATGGGTCTCTTTATAAAAGTAAATATCAAATTAAATTCAGTAAGTAAATCCAAATCTTTATTGTAAACCAAGTGTACAAAGGTGTTATCATACAAATATATTTTATTTATTTGGATAACCATGAAGACACACAAAATATGCAATCAGTATTTGAACAAGAAAGCAATAAAATCAAATCTATACCTACTTCAGCTGTATTCCAACTATGGAGAGATAAACGCTTACCAGTAGTAGAAAAAAAAATAAAAAAAAGTTAACCAACTAATCATGGTCATGCTCATCCCTCTTCTTCACAATGCCACCTTCAATGGTGGTCAGGAACGCCTTGCACCCCCTAGCATGCTTATGGCATCGCCACCTGGTCTGGCCGCAGATGCCCCTGCTGTGTACCCCGTATTTGTGGCCACGCCACGTCAGCACCTCGTGGGAACGGCTCTTGCCACGCACCGTAAACTGAGGCTTATCTGTGAAGGATAAGGTGGTAAACAGTTATCATATCATATCTATTAGAAGCAGGATTTCAGCTAAGACGAGTGCTGTCCGTATAGGCGTTTTAATCGGGCGACAGCCATATTTCAGCCAGATCTTAGAATGTCAGAAATAACAACTGTTTCTGCGTTGAATAGGTGACGTCAAAAGACACGTTGGAGAACCACAGATGCGCTTCAAATCGAGCCGGCTTTGTCAAGGTGATTCTGAGCCATGGTATAAGTATTTATCAGGACAGATGTTGAACAACTACACTTGCGTGCAAATAAATCGACACACTGTTTCATTTTTATTCAGAAATGTTTAATTTAATGCAGCGCTACCGTCAGGAGTTCGTCGGATAATAGCCTTCCAGCCAATGAACGAAAGAGGTCCAGATTCATCAAAACACCGAACCGATTAAATTAATCATTTAATTCCATTGCATGCAAGTATAGATCAATTTTTATGCTGAACACACATGGGTAGACAGATGCTCTAGGGGAGACAAGTAATTAAAGAAACAAATCTTCAAAAAAAAATCTTCGGGGGCTGGTCGGGTCGGGTGTTTTGAACATGACAAAGATGACAAAAAAGGTTTTTGGTCGTGTTTTTTTTCATTTTTAATTAAATAATTCTTAATGTGAATTTTAATTGGATAGTCTTTGTATTTATTTGAGTATCTAATTTATTTTAAAGCAATAACATAAGAAAACTAAATAAAAAACAATTATTTACAACGCGCGGGCAACGGCCGGCCGGTCGACCGTCTGTTGACCCGTTCGCGTCAGCTGGGCGATAAGTACCTACGTTAATCTGCAATGATACCATTTTTGTCATGTTTAAGACGCTTGACCTGATCGGCACTTGAAGTTTCTTGCGGTTTCTGGCAGTCACCTTATATAATATAAACTTTGTTTGCTTTTCTTTTCTTAAAATATTCGGCCACTTTAAAAATGACTGTCTTGATTATCTCGTGATAATGCACGACCCATTTTGGATATTTTATCTCATGTGAAATTCCAAACCCTTAGATGGTTTGAAAAACTCAAAGCGCGACCTATCTAGCCTTAACTCGTAAACCCTACGCGCGCGCGTAAACCCTGCGCTTGGAAATCACATTTTATTTTATTTTATTCCTTAAAGTAATAACTTAAGTTAACAATTCATTGTGATTTATCATTCTTCACCTTTCATCCTAAAAAAAAACCGATAAATTACCTATAAATATTAGCCGTTTGTGTCGCTAGGGGAGAGACACTTGCCCGCTATTTTTGTCTCGTACGAGTACGTTTGTTTACACAATTCTATGACCACGGCTTAAATTTCGGTTCGACGCGATTCTGTTTCGGCGTGCAGTGGTACTGGGGGTAGCGATGCGCATTTTGTCTGGCACGGACTATAGCTCGTTAGATTAGTTGTTAAGTCTGAACTATAAGTTAGTTAACTGTTTTTTTTATTATTATTATTATTGACGTCAATAAGTGCCTGTAAAGGTTTACATTGAATAAATAATTTGACTTTGACTTTGACTTTGAAATAATTACATATATATGTTACCGGCAATCTGTATAATCCGGTATTCTATACAATACCTAGGCAATGTACAGAATACCTAAAACGTGTAGGTAATGTATGAAATATATTTATTTTTTACTTTGCCTAGGTATTTTAAACAATACCGAATGCGCATCCGGTAATGCGTGAAAAGGCAATACCTACTTATTCTTCTTATATAATTGTTTTGTTCCTTATGTTTTTATGCTTATTACGTACTTACCTAAGTAGTTGTAAGCAGATTACATTGTGTTACTTATAGACAGAAGATTTTTTAGGTGCACTTTATTTTTAATGTCATTTTACTATAGTAATAGAAAGATACTACTTATGTTCCTTTTTAAAGAGTATTTACAAGAATTATGTATTGATTACATAATTGTTTAATATGACTAAAAAGTTTTCATCTCTTAAATGTCTAATATTTTCTTGCATAGGCCTTAGTAACTTAAGATTAAATAAATACCTTTTTTACAAAGAATATTTTTAAGAAGCACGATAATTGTTAATTTTAATAAAGTTGTTGTTCGGAATAAAATGGCCACTTACGGCTGGCAACCTTTTGTGTTAGTTTTAATTTGTATTTGACAGACGACTGTCAATGTCAGTGTGACACACACTCACGTTGGATTTTTGGTGAGGTTAACTGGACCGCGGGGTCGCGTAGAGAATATTGACTTTGTATTGGTAATTTGATATGTAGGGCACATGATCAGTAAATTCGGCGGACCGTAGTAATTAAGTTGTGAAACAGTGAAAAACATTAGTTAAGTTAGTACCAGGGTAGGCTAGCTAAAATCAGTGATTTGTTGGTTTACACGTACACGTGGCGTGAACCGTGTTACGTGTCATTGGGCAACGGTGGTACGTATTTCTCTGGGGTTTTAGAGCTCTCTTGGGGTAGACGGGACGCTTAGGGCCTTCCACCTACCAGCAGCAACCAGAAGATCGACCCCCACCAACACAGCAGCGGCCTGGGCGCGGCGGACTGCACCGGGCTGAGCGGCGTGTCTCAAGGGAAGAATAGTACGTAAGTCGTTTAGTCTAATTATAATTTAAGTTTAGTTAGTATAGATTTAAGTTGGCTAGAAATAGCCTGGTAGCAGGGCAGATGTAGACTCTCTATATCAAACAGTTGTTTTCATTGTCATTTTAAAGGTAGGCTGCATGAGATAAAGACCAAAAACTATTTATTTTACACATTGCCGGTGGTACAGCAGGTACTCTATACAATCCCAGGAATTTTATACATTACCTAGGTAAAGTATGTAATGCACAATAATATGCTTAATATTTCATACATTGCCTGGACGCCCCAGGTATTCTATACATTGCCTAGGTATTGTATAGAATACCTGAATTATACAGATTGCCGGTAACATATACATACATATAATCACGACTATTATCACCGAAGAGTTTTTATTTTATTTTATTTTATTGGTTCAAGGGAAACATACAGCTTACGATAATACTTAATAATACAACTTATTTGAATTGTACAAAAGCTAACAAAGTTTCCACTGGTAAACAAATTCAAATGGTTGAGCAGACACTGAACTTTAACTCGGCTTATATGTAAAAAATGTAAAAATAATAATAATAATTATTGGTAGCAAAATAACTTAAAATATTGTTCCTAATAATAATATAACAATATGCTAAAAGAGAGATACAGATAAAAACTATAACTATAAAATCCTTAACGGTTACAAATAGACTTCTTGAACTTAAAGAAGTTAAGGGAAAAAATATCCAAATGCTGATAGCTCTTATCATATGCACAACAAGACCTTATAGAAAAGCGGTTTATGGCATAATTGGTGCGACACAAAGGTGGGGCAAAAGTTTTCGTGGACCTGAGGCAAGACTTTTTACACTTATAAAATATGTTACTAGTAAGATAAGTTGACTCTATCATGTTATTTATAATTTTATAAAGAAAAACTTGATCACGTTGCTCCCTTCGTAGTTTTAAAGGTGTGATTATATCATCGATAGGGAATACTGGGTATCTATATTTCATACGTTTAATGAACTTATTCTGAATTTTTTCAATGGAATCGATATATGTGAAATACTGGGGATTCCAAGCTGTAGATGCGTATTCTAAAACAGACCTAACGAACGAATTAAACAATAATAACAAAGTATGAGGGTTTTTAAAATCAGAACATTGACGAAAGATGAAACCCAACATCCTGTAAGCCCCAGCAGTGATCTTATTGATATGGGAAGTGAACAGTAGCTCGCTGTCTAGGATCACTCCCAGGTCCCTGATCTCGGTGACCCTGTGAAGATTATTATTTTGAAGGCTGTATTTATATTGTATTAGTTTTTTCTTTCTACTATATGTAATTATATGACACTTGTTAATATTTAATTGTAATTTATTAATCAGACAGTACTGTGCTAATCGATCTAAATCATTTTGTAGTAAATGGCAATCAGAAAGAGATTTAATTTCACGAAAAATTTTAGTATCATCTGCATAAAGTAATATTTTTGAATGTTTAAGAACGCTGACAACATCATTTATAAATATATTGAAAAGTAATGGTCCGAGATGAGACCCCTGAGGCACGCCCGACGTTATAGGTACATAAGTTGAAGTAAAACCCTTCACCGCAACAGCTTGGGTCCTGTCACGTAGGTAAGATGTCAACCATCTCAGAAGATCACCGTGTATACCGATATGTTCCATTTTGGATATTAGTATAGAGTGTGAGATTTTGTCGAAAGCTTTTGAATAATCGGTATAAACGGCATCCACCTGAGATCCTCCATCCATTTTAGCAAGAACTTCTTCAAGAAACTCACAAAGATTTGATTCAGTAGACCGTCTATCAATAAATCCATGTTGCTGTGGAACTAAAAAGGGTCTTAAAGCAGGGAAAAGCGAATCATAAACTATTTTTTCAAATAGTTTAGGTATTATGGATAGCTTTGATATTCCTCTATAGTTTCTTATATCATGCTTATCTCCTGTCTTGAAGATAGGCACGACTAGAGAGCGCTTCCAGTAATCAGGCATTGCACCAGCAGACAACGAGGAGGAAAACAGTTTAGAAATCGGAAGTGCAAGCAGCTCACTACATTGCTTCAAAAATATTGTATGTATACCATCTGGGCCACCTCCTTTAGATTCATCCAACCGTGACAAGTACCTTTTAACAATTTCAGGGTTGATATCAATGTTATTAATAACCGAAGTACCTGAAGTAAGGTGTGGTGAGATAACAACCGAAGGAACGTGAGATTGTTTTTCAAAAACGGAATGAAAGAATTTACTAAATGCATCAGAAATTTGCTGGCCATTCGACACAATGTCGTTATCGAGAAACATGGAATCAGGTATGCCAGTGTTAGCCTTCTTAGATTTAATGAATGCCCAGAAAGCTTTAGAGTTGTATTTAATATTCGCCTCCGCCCTTTCAATAAACGTTCTATAACAAGAGGCTTCAAGCAACCTGCACTGTTTACGTAAGTTAGAAAAGGTTTCGTAATGATTAGATCTACCATATATTTTCCATTTTTTATGCATTTTATTCTTTTTATTAATTAATCTAATCAATGGCCTTGAAAACCATGCTGGATATCTATTTTCGTCATAAAGAACTCGTGACGGTACATATTTGTCTATGAAACCAATAATTACATTATAAAAATTTGAAAGTGCCAATTCTATATTATTTAATGGTAGAAGCACGTCCCAATCAACTTTAGACAGCTCACTATTAATTTGATTATAATCTGCTAAATAAAAACGCTTAACAACACGAGGTGCCGTCCTTAAGTAAAATTGTAATTCATTTATTTTTAGGTTAATATTTAATGACGGATGATGTAAGTCCTCTGGTGTTGCTAAAGGAACAGTACGTGTGACAGTACAGGGAGAACTAGAAAATACCAAATCCAAAAACCTAAGATTATGATTGCATATCGTATTATACTGGTGCCAAGCAGTAAAATTTAAGAAATTAAAAACTTGTGATGTCAAAACATTCGCTATTGGATTCATCAAAACACTTTCACTGTTAGTTATGACATTATTAGGCTTTGGGCACCACTTAGCCTCCGCTATATTAAAATCTCCAACAACAATAAAAGTATATGTCAAACATTCGACACTTAACTCTGCAACATAATCGAAGAACTGTAATTCTGAGGAAGCTTGACATGGGCTTTGAGGAAAATAACAACAAAACAGGCCTACCTTAGTTATGTTAGTTCCTTCCGTGATGATTAAATTAACGGATGTGATATCGGCGCGAGGTAAAGAAGGCGGCAGTGACATCTCAGGGCGCAAATCAATTCTTAAATTTCTACGAACCGCAATCAAAGTACCACCCCCCATACGTATCCCCAATTTTTCGTAATCACGATCCGTCCTGTACACATTATATCGACAATCAAATAACTCGCAGTCAAAGATAGCCGGCAAAAGCCAGGTCTCCGAGAGACATATTACATCGTAATCAGAATTTAAAACGTTAGTAAAAAACTCTTTTGTTTTAGTCCTTAAACCACGTACGTTTTGATAAAATATATTTAACTCCGTAAAAGTAAAATTAAATAATAGTTCTTTTTAATTAATATTAAGGTTAAACGATAATTACCTAAACTATCCGGCTTCACATGTTGTTGTATACACCACCAATCAATATTAAATACTAAATTTAATATCAGAACATAGAAAAAATAACATTGTATTATAATAAAATGATAAATTAATAAGTAAATAACTAAAAGGCGGTAGAATGCTATCACCTCCAACCGAATATGTATCCGTAACGCATTCAAAGTATTAACACAACGACGTGAGTAACAAGAACTCTCGATGGAAAAAAGATAACTTGCAACCTGTTCAGTCCCTATTACGCATGACGTTTCATAGTAATCACACCACGTTAGAGAGCAACGATCAATGAATAGCGTTCTAATACTTACCATTGCCTGCAGTCGAGAGCGATGGTCCATGCAATAGAACAACGTAGAAAAAACAATACAAGTAACTTGCGCCCGGGCGCTCAAGCTGCGGGCCGCTAAATCGGAATACATATAAATCACCAAACACTTATACCAATTGTCACACCACCTTATACCAAAACGCTTTGCACCAAATGACATAAATACAAAAAAAAGATACCAAAACATACAAATGCAATAAAAAAGTATAAGAAACTCAATAATTAGTTTTACTCTAAAATTACCACAGCGGTTTAAAAAATCAGCCAAGATGATTGAACATAACCAACTAAAGAAACCAATAACACCTATGTGATCTTTTTTAACGCCTCTTCAGACGTTATGTGTAGCACAGGAGACGACTCGGAACGCCGAACCATTATGGTGCAGTTACGCACCCAACAGTATTTGTAGTCCTTTAACTTTGCTCTCTGTTTAGCTTGCTGTAGTAGGCTTTTATTACGGCTAGATAAATGGTCATTGACGAAGATTCTACCATTCTCCCCTAACAACCCCAGATCACTGGTTCTTATATCTTTTAGCTTTCTAAGTGAGGCCATGAAATCATCTTTCTTGTATCTTGAAAGCATCTTTAATATAATGGGTTTTGCTTTTTTACTGTCAGCATTACTCATCACCGCTACTCGGGTTACGAAGTCAACGTCAGTACGCACATCAAGCGGAAAGGCACACAGCTTAGCAAGCGATTTTACAATTTCAATTAAGTTTTCGCCAGGTTTTTGAGGAATTCCATTTATCTGCAAATTGGAGCGTCGAACCCATTGCTCACTATGAGCATTCTTTTCGACAAGTTCGGCGACAACAGCTCTCAGGTCCGTTAATTCGTCCCTGGTAGATTCCAGTGAAGACACCCTGCTTTCAATACTAGAAACTTTCTCGGCTATTTCATCCATTCTAGAATGCAAGGAGGTCCTCAAGTCCGCTATATCATCAACCACTTGCTTTATGTCTGTTTGCACAGATTGAAAGACTGCAAATTTAGTTTCTAAGCCCGTGATCTTAGCCAGAATAAGCTTTACGACATCTGCTGTATCTGAGCCACTATCCAGCCCCATATTCTGTATTTGATCCTCCGTGCCAATCACTTGCTTTGTCGAGCTGTCGCGACATGAAGTACACCGCCAATTATTCTTCCTGATTGTGCCAAGTTTGTCGAAACCACGCTCGGTGACTCCACTGCAGCCGAAGTGAAATTTGCCGCCACAAACAGTGCAATCCGGACCATGGCCCACTACTTCCTTGCACTTTGCACAGCGTGAAGAAGCGGACCCCGTTGCCATCGCACTTGAACACCCCTGGTTACCGTTGTGTCGGAGTAATATTTTTTTGCTTTGTGACGCGTGTCTACTCAACGGAGCGCTGCGCGGAAGTGTTGTGAAGTTAGTCAGAGATTAGACAATGAGGACAGCAAAAGCAGTCCTCCACCATAGTCCACTTTTCACCTAATAGCGACATTAGCGACAGCACATGTGCTGAGCGTGACAGGTGGTCGACCCCATCGCCGCTCTATGCTGTTGGGTGTATGTGGAGTTTTTAGTCCATTAGTCGCCTTTTACGACACCCATGGGACGAAAGGGGGTGCAAGTATTCTTTCACCGCTACGCGAAAAGGCTACACGGTAAAAAATAATAGTTCCATAATCACATACAGAATAATGGCTTGTAATCTGATAATCATATTTTAAATTTACTACATTTTATTTTATTATTTAGGTAAGTATATATGATAAGTTACTGTCCTATAGTGTGGAATAAATTATGGGAATGTAATGAAGGGATATATATAGATCAAGAAGACGTTATAATTTAGCTACGAGAGCATACTAAGTCTATAATATCCACTACACTGAGATCTTATTCAAAATTATTATAAGTTTGATTAAATTGTTATATTAGATTCACAATGCTATATTTATAAAGAAACTGTAATTAGCAGTGAAAAAAGTTTCATCTAAGGCTAGTCCTCTATTTTCAAAAGCAATTTTCAGACTAAACGTCGCCGATTCGATTTCTGAACTACAACCAATTTTAAAAAAACGTACAATAATAAATTTAATTTATCCCCTTGAAGGATAACTGCTGGAGTAGAGGTGTTCTGAAGTGTTGACCGCGACTCGGCAAGCGTTGTGTAGGACATCACCTAACATTTAGTGAGATGAAGCCATGTGGGTAGTGGAATTTTGAAAAAATTAGAAGAGCAGGCTCAATAACATGCATTGAGAGGCTTGTCCAGCAGCGCATACGGGTTGATGATGGTGAGTTAATTGATAATCTTCACTGAAGATCCCTCAATGGAGATCAGGAATGCGTTGCATCCTCTCGCGTGTGTGAAGCACCGCCATCTCGTCTGGCCTTTCCTCCCCTTGCCGTGTACCCGGTAGCTATGGCCTTGCCAAGTCACCACCTCTTGTTGATCTACTACCATCCGGACTATATCATCGGGATTATTGGGATCTTCTGGAACATAGGAATCACCGGGATCATCGGGATCTGTGGAGGAGAAATCCGGTTAAACACTGATCAAAAGGCAGTGGCAGTGTTATTGCAGCCTCGTAATTATTGAGTTTAAGCATTTGGAGCAAAAGTAAAAAAAATATAATAACGTAAGTACGAACAACAGCACGTCAGACTATCCTTTACAAACAATAGATAAAGTTAAAACCTACTGTTTGGTATGTGAAACTGAAACATTTGTACTATTTGGTTTGACGCCGTTAAGTTTTGGGCACAGATTTAGCCTCAAACATCTAAAAAATTTTTTTAGTAAATATACTTACAACCGGGTACAATATAACATAAAATCACAACTATTATCCCCGAAGGGTTAGTCAGAGACTAGGCAAAGAGGACCACAAAAGCAGTTCTCTGCCATAGTCCACTTTTCACCAAATAGCGACTGCAGAAGTGCTCAGCGTGACAGCTGGTGAGCCCATCGCCGTTCTATGCTGTTGGATGTATGTGCAGTCTTAATCCGTTAGTCGCCTTTAACGACACCCAAGGGAAGACAGAGGGTGGTAGTATTCTTTCACCGCTACGCGACGCGGATACTGAAATTGACTATAGCCGAAAATAAATACTTGCTCAATAATGATAAGACAGGACCATCAATATTTATTATGAGCAATTAAACATTCCTTTAATATAAATCGTAATAATGACTATAACAACTTACAATACATCAGACGACATAACTTCGCAAGAATATGGACACGCAAGGCACACCTCATTAGTAATCTTAATATTCAAAGTTATTCTATAGAAGGAATGAATAACCCAAATATACAGTTACACAATATGTATAGAGTCGAACATTGCAATGTATAAAATTTTTAATTAAACAATAATAACGAGTATACGCAAGCAAACTATGATATTATAACCGAAAGTGTCTGCCTTTTCGCGAGGGACGAAAATATATTCTTACAATATTACAAAGTGCTTATTATTTACATTTAATATCACAATGTTTTGTTCACATGATTATCATACCTCGAATAGGAATCGAAAGGACTTTGAATAAACCGTTACAGAAGAAAGAAACCACAAGTTTTCAAGTAATATAACCTCTGTGTATAAACATTAACATGAACAAATGAATAAATAAATGAATCTTAATACTTTTTTACTAAAAAAAACTTTTAACTCTTTTGTAACTCGCAAACGATAAATATAAAATCTTTTAAATGAGTAATTCTCTTAAAATTACGAGTATAGTGGTAATAAGCGATTTATAAAAACTTAAGGAAATACAGTTTTGAGTTATTTATATATTCAGATCAACAATAAGTTACCTAAATGCTACTTATAAAAATCTAAAAATGGAGAGTTTAGGCATCCTTTCTAGATAGACATAGACGAAATCAAAGATATACATACAGTTTATTTTATCTTAGAGCATTAAACCAAACTTCTCTAGAGTTTTAAATATACTTTGAAAAACCTCGATTATATACTCTTTTTAAAAAGATTGCCGAATATCAACAAGTGTAGCAGAGAATCTTAAACCAACATTATTGATACATATCCCTATTAATATGCTGCTATATCAGTCATAATATACAAGAACACTAACAGCTAGCCTTAAAACTAAAAGCTTTTCGCAGCCTTGATTAAAAACTAGATTAAACAAAAATAACATTTAATTTTACTTGGACTTTACGAAAATGCAATTTACAAAAACTCAAAATGTTGACTTTGGGCCTTAGTCATGTGTACAGTCACCAGCATTAAGATGTGACTTTCGACGGCCTGCATAAATATTTGATTTTTGGTGGAAGCTTCAATCAAATAGATAACGCGTCACGTACAAAATCAAAGCTAAATTCTGTCCTAATAAATACTTTTTCAAAGCAATAAATTACCGAGACACCTTTTAGCGCCGACCTGACATCTTTGTATTGTTGATCGAAGGGTGGAAGGCATATGCCTATTATATATGCCCTCCACCAATGATCAGATATTTTTGCACATCACTTCTTAATTGTGGTGACTGTACCTTTTATTTAAAATGGAGATTTTAATTCGACGGACCTTAATGACAATTCTAAATGTTCAATTGATGCTGGCAAATGTTTGTAATGATGATGATTGATATTTATTTTCTTTAAATTGTGGATAGACCTTAGAAAAAGGACACAAAATTACAACAATTCTGTAGTATAAAATCACACACTTCTGTAAGTACCAGTTTCGAGTGCGCAGAGATGGTTTAGAGTAGGCCCTTATACGACTAATAATAACAGGACTTTATTGCATTAATGCATTTTCGATAACATAGTGAAACATTAATTCTAAACAGAAGTGATTGATCCAATAATTTTAAAATATATAATTTTACAGCTATTTCATTCAAAATATGAAAAAGTAATGGTTTAAACCTAGTTTTGACCTAGTTGAACTGCAACTCATAATGCAGCGAAACGGGATTTTAGAATCTACCATGTTGTTGTTGTTATGTTACCCTTTCTGAGTTATTTGCCGCTACTTCTCAGTATATGGTCTACCGCCCCGTAGACTTCAGATGACGTAGTAACATTCGAAAAAGCTTAATTATTGTTAACTTATAAAACATTGATTTCAATCACCCCTATTCACAATTACCTTAACATAAATTTGTAACAAACTAATAGATCTGCGTCAGCGTTAAATTCTTACAAGAGATCATTTTGTTTTCATACCGCCCCGCGTTCGTCGCGGAGTGGTATAGCACAATGTTATTTGGGAGGATGGTTGTGCTTGTTGTGCCGGTCGATGATGGTGTGACCAATGGTGACGACCACGGCGTGACAGCTCCTGTCCCTGCTCTCGGTGCATAGCCACCGGACCTTGGAGGAGCAGACTGAGCGACGGGTGTAGTGGTAGCCTCGAAGCTGCATGATCCTCGCCCCAATTTTGGACGTGAAGAACGTCGGTCGGTCTATATAAAAACGGTCAATTAGAATATAGAAAAATACCGTTGAAACCTGCGTCGTCGAGAAAAAGTCCTTGTCTGTCAGATCACGTATATTCCTCGACAGACTAAAAAGGACTAAAGCCCGCGTCTAAGTCTCAGTGGTCTTATTGTGACGGACATAAGCACCATCGGAGTCATCGTCCCATTATCAGTTTGTAGAAAAAATTTTTTAAGTGCTCCGCCCGCCGGTCACGGTACCATGCTGTAGGCGACGCGGTCAATTTTAAAGTTGTAAAAACTAATGAGCCAATTAGAATAAACTTTGCAAGCAAGTAAATTATGAGATAGAAAAAAAAAACATTTTTAAAAACATTTATTTTTATTGAATTATTGCTATTCAAAATCCACTGTAGAAAGTGTAAGATATCTGTATTTCACATTAGCATGCAAAGAACTTCATGCAAAAAAATGTATGAACTTGGAAGTTTGTATGGGAAACTGAATTGCGTAAACCTTCTTCTTAACCTTCGGTGCAACAGGTGGGGTATGATACACCCCAGCTGCTGAAAAATCGCATTTAAATGTTATCTCTCCATAGTCCTGCGAGTTCGTTTTCTTTAAATTTTAAGTTTGTAATTAATATTAGAGCCTCCATTTAAGAAGAGTTTGTAATTAATATCAAAGACAATAAAAAATTCTATTGTGTCTGGCGCGCGACGCGCAGGTAGATAAGCAGAACGGGTGTCTGATAATGATTCTGATCATACATACCAAGAGATACAGGCTACTGCCTGTGCCTGGTGGCATCTTATCATCTACTAATGCTGACATGCCATTTTCCGATTCGGATAGCTTATCTGCTGTAAAATATGTAACATGCCGACATGTTTGGACCGTGCTGATTTTTTTGTAAAATTGCGGTAACTTTGACAATGATGATCTCTAAAAAAAAATATCTACTTATGTAATTTTCTTATTAGTATTAGTATAAGCAAATGTAATAGTAGGATCCTAAATTGAAAAAAATAATAATATTGTAACATGAATCATTAGATCTTAGACCTCAAATAAAGAGTAATAATTTTTTAAGTTAAAAAAAAGTTAAGTTTTGGTTTGGTGTTTCGATCAAAGTTCATTGTCATGTGAAATTGCATATTGTTTTAATAAAACCTATTATTTATTAGTTATTATAATATATTTTATTTATGTATCTTTCAAAAAGTAATTATTTTTTGAATTAACTTAGATTTATTTTCTGGGTATGTTAAACCCCACCTAGTATAGGATGGGAGATTTGGTCACCTCGTATGCGGAAGATTAAGACTGGTAAAGAGATGAATCCGCGATGGTGCCTACGTTAATACTACCCTTTGTCTGTCATCCACATCCGTCGTTAAAAAAATAACGGCCCCAAAAGTCCTTTTTTGACCGTCAAAATAGACGAACTTGAAACTGTATCGCTTCGCGCACGACACTGACTGAAGTCCACGTTTAATTTGTAAAGTACCTATATTTAATTGTGATGGATAATAGTACGAAGAGGACTGTTCCTTGTCTGCGCATTCCTATAGTTAATACATTTGAAACTGGTGCCATTACATGTACTTATAATAATATTATGTTAAGTTATACGAATGAAGAAATGAAACGACATTGCTGATTGAAGTTTTTATCCCTAAAGATTAAAATTTGTTATAACGGGTGATTTTTTTGAGGTTAGGATTTTCATGCATTAGTATTTGCTCAGATTTTTTGAGGTTATGATTTTCATGCATTATTATTTGCTCAGTATGCTTTGACATTTCATCATGAATAGACTTACTAACGAGCAACGCTTGCAAATCATTGAATTTTATTACCAAAATCAGTGTTCGGTTCGAAATGTGTTTCGCGCTTTACGCCCGATTTATGGTCTACATAATCGACCAAGTGAGCAAACAATTAATGCGATTGTGACCAAGTTTCGCACTCAGTTTACTTTATTGGACATTAAACCAACCACACGAATGCGTACAGTGCGTACAGAAGAGAATATTGCGTCTGTTTCTGAGAGTGTTGCTGAAGACCGTGAAATGTCTATTCGTCGCCGTTCGCAGCAATTGGGTTTGTGTTATTCGACCACATGGAAGATTTTACGCAAAGATCTTGGTGTAAAACCGTATAAAATACAGCTCCTGCAAGAACTGAAGCCGAACGATCTGCCACAACGTCGAATTTTCAGTGAATGGGCCCTAGAAAAGTTGGCAGAAAATCCGCTTTTTTATCGACAAATTTTGTTCAGCGATGAGGCTCATTTCTGGTTGAATGGCTACGTAAATAAGCAAAATTTAGACTATTTTTTGTGGGGCTACGTCAAGTCTAAAGTCTACAGAAATAAGCCAGTAACTATTCCAGCTTTGGAAGACAACATTTCCGAAGAAATTCGGGCTATTCCGGCCGAAATGCTCGAAAAAGTTGCCCAAAATTGGACTTTCCGAATGGACCACCTAAGACGCAGCCGCGGTCAACATTTAAATGAAATTATCTTCAAAAAGTAAATGTCATGTACCAATCTAACGTTTAAAATAAAGAACCGATGAGATTTTGCAAATTTTATGCGTTTTATTGTTTAAAAAAGTTCTCAAGCTCTTAAAAAATCACCCGTTACAATATTATAACCTATATTCAATCTATTATAACATAAGCTGTACACACTGATAATACTAGCATCAATGTTTAGATAGAACCATGATACACTGAAATAACTACTGTAGGTAATATATAACATTGAAACAATAAAATTTTCATTTAACAAGTATAACCTATAATTATATTTGTATATTCTAATCTACGTATATCTATTCAACAGAAAGCATAATTACATTATATTTATCATTAAGATCGACACGTCAGAAGAACACATTCATATTTTCACATTCATCTTATCACAATTATATTAGCAAAGACAGCTAAACTTTAAATGAAACGTACACCTACTTCTAATTATTATTTACGTACTTATCTCTAATTAATGTACGAGAAAAGTTAAGTTGTGATACTTATACACTATTACGATATTCTATTGAGTATTCGGGTATTCTACTCTTATAACGATACCCACGTTCGTTACAGTACAAAAAAATATATAATTGCCTACATTGAAAGAGCATAATAATTGTAAACAAGCAAAGCTTCCGATAGTAGGTATATAATAATATAATCTTATTATTATAGCTAAGTATATGAAATACACAAATAATAGTACACGATAATAGGCAGCTACCATTGTTAAGTCTTTTCTAATGATGTCATTAGTCGTTAAACTGGTTATGAAATGAAGGATGAAAGTTATAAAAATTGAAATACGAATATTGTTCAGAATGCTAAGTGCTAGGTTTCTTCACTATTCGACCCAGTTGAAGTTGTATAGTATAGAAGTAGAATAGAAGTACTAGCTGCCACCTGCCATGTTGGTACAAGTGAGCATTATGTAGTTAGCAATGCTCACTGAGCATCCCACATATTTTATAGATAAATTTTATAGATGTTACGGACGCACCAAAAAACAAAATACTGCCTCCCACTAAATTGCAGCGGCAAACAGAGGTTACATAAATAAAACTAGATATCCTTTTTCATTAAAAATCACGTTAGCCCGCGTAGCTATCGTTGTGGTGTGGTTGTCGTAGTTAGTTTCCTGCGCGAGTTTGGTTGACCTGGCGCATGGACGTCTTTCATAACGCTGACAGTAGATTTTGGGTGCCAGTACATAGACTTAGTGAAATGAGGAAATGGATTGTCTACCAATTGACAAACGCTAACGAATCGTCATAAACCGGTTACTACTTGTCTATAGGGGCCGGTTTAACATTAAAGTCGCTCAGGAGGCGGATGGTTGTGGTGGTTGTTACACCTTATGATTTGCTCGTCGATGGTGAATATGACGGCGCGGCAGCCCCTGCCGTTGTGGGTGCCGCACCACCAGCGTATCTTGAGGCCATCCTTGCAGGAGTGCTTGAGGAACTTGTAGCCGGCGAGGTAGATGATTCTGGCGCCGCGGGACGACTTCGTGAAGATTGGGACTGGAACACGTGCGATATATGTAGTGTCGGTGATAGGTACAGAGAAGATGATAGAAGAGATTTTGACTTCGTACTACCACATTTTACATGATCTAAAAAAAAAGCCGTTCGTTACAATCAAACTGTTTAATTATCATTGTTAATTTGTAATACACTTACAATTTTAGCTAAATCTTTTAGGTATAGGGTGATCATGTTTGTTCCTTTCCAACACTACCGTCTCTTCCACTGTGAATACCACAGCCTTGCAGCCTCTAGAACGACACCACCATCTCGTCTTGCCACCCCTGGAAGTGTGTCGCAGGTACTCATACCCACGCACTGTAAGCACTGAAGCACCCCTGGACGTCTTTGAGAACACTCCATCTGTTAAGAACAAATATATAGATTGTGTTACACATGCATACGTACACTCACGATTATTATCCCTACAGGGCTAGCCAGAGAGCAAGCAATGGGGACCAAAAGTAATGCACTGTCGCAGTCCACGTTTCACAAAAAAACAACTGCTGTGCATTATGCGCAGCAGTTGTTTTTTTGTGAAACGTGCTCAGCGCTATAGATGGTGAGCCGCGGGTCTGATACTCTAGTTCGAATGACGTTACCTCGATGGTCATCACCTCGATGTCTCTACCTCGAAGGTACACTTCACCGATCGCTAGTAACATCGAAAGGTCAATACCTCGAAGGATCTCTTCCTCGACGGGTCTTTTCTTCGATGGTACATTTGATCGATAGGTTGTTACCTCGAAAAAATCATCAAAAGTACAGTAAATGCAAAGTGTTTGTGTGTGTAACTGAAAAGTGTAAAAATACGCCGCCACATGGAATGTAAACTTTTCTGGGTCAGTGCCGTTAAGCCGAAAGTAAAAATCTCTTTTTTATAACTAGGAAATGCTTTGCTTTCTGTCATGAAGATAACTGACATATGGCCGAAGGCGCACTTCACCCTGAATCTTCACCACTGAATATTTTATTTATGTATTTTACGGATTAAGTGTGTTGCGTAGAGGTGAAAGAATTCTACCATCCCCTCTCTTCCCTTTGGTGTCGTGAAACGCCTTTCAGTCACCACTAACGGCCTAAAGACTGGACTATTCAACAGCATAGAGCGGCGATGGGCTCACCACCTGTCACGCTAAGCACATGTGCAGTCGCTATTTGGTGAAAAGTGGACTATGGTAGAGGACTAATTTTGCTGTCCTCATTGCCTAGTCTCTGACTAACCCTTCGCGGATAATATTAGTGATTACATATATGTATTTTACGGATCATAACAAAATTACAATGATTAAACGTATTTCTACGGAAATAGTCTAATAATACAAATGTACAAAAACAAGTGTTTTTTAATATCACAGAGAATACACCGTCAATAGAATTCAAAGTAGAGCTTCGCAGAAAATCAGACTAGCACTAACTCACAGATAATCAAAATAAAATTATAGATAACAAAACAAAGAAAAATAATAATAAAAACAGATAAAAAATAAACAAAAAATCAAAAACTGCTTTGCATTCACATCACAAGATACAATTATAATAATCAAACAACACTCTATACGAAAGGCAAACTCAAGAAAATTGCAGTAAAATAAAATGGTAAAAGTTCCTGTGTTCGTCTTAAATTCAAGATACATTTAGACCAAATTATGGATCCTATCAAGCAATTCAAGAGGAAGGAGGGATAAAGCGTATCTTATCCATAAACAGAGAAGACACACTCTAAGCCAACAAATTACTTGGTAACCGCAAAAGTGTAAAATGTGATCCTGAAATAATTACATTTATATGAAGAATGAAAGTACGGGAGGTAAAAATGCGATGAAAATTTGAAAATAAAAAACTCCATATGACACTGTTACTAAAAAAACATAAAGTCAAAAGCGTTGAAAAATATGGTCAGGTCTAACTAATACATAGGTGGCAGAGTGGTCAAGGCAGCCGCCCTGATTGCGGAGGACGTGGGTGCGATACCCACCTGAGGTAGACATGTTTTTTACAATTTTCCCGTTATCTTCGAGTTCTTTTAAGCGTTATTAACGCAAATAATCAAATGTTACGAATATAGAACTCCGATACTGTTAGAGACGTTAAAATATAGATATCTTGGTCTTTCTTCCATATTCCAATGACTGAATCGGGGGGTGGTCATGTTTCCACCGCTCCGTGACGACTTGCTGCTCGATTGTGAATACTACAGCTTTGCAGCCCCTTCCCCTGGACCGGCATATCTTGGAATTTTCTTATTTTGGAAAAAAAAAATACTTACGAATTATCTTAATAAAAACAACTATTGGATAATTATCGTTAAATCATAAACCACCATTTCCAACATAATTATTTCATATTTTATTGTTACAACTGTCAAATACCCAATTAGAACAATTTATGCTTTGAAGTTTCAGAGCATAAATAGACCTAGTAATTCAATTAGACCAATGTTTTTATTCTGCGAGATGTGCAAAATCATCACGTGCTTGTGTTAAAAATAAAATTTACTTTTTAAAGAAGGGGAGAGCCCTGCGGAATATCAGTACAAATATTTTCATGTAAGAATTTATTGTTTCATGCGTAAAATTAAGAAAGTTGTCGAAGCAATATGTTTTTAGGAGTCATTAGAATTATGTATTGTTTGTTATTGTTTAATGAATTTGTTTCAAATTTCAACAAAGCCATATCCTTGTGCAATGATATTCAGGCTAAGTTACATAAGTTCTTTTAATGTATTTAACTAATTCAGCGCCGACTTAAAAATACGTAAAATTTTACAATTTCGTGCAGGACCCCCTTAATTGCTTCAAATTAATTTCATTGTGTTTAATTCGGATTTGTTTGATAAAATTTGTGCCAAAATATTTGTACTTAATTGAAAATTAGACGAATAATGCAGTAACCAGACCGATTTTCAATAATATTCGTAATAAATTGGTTTTTTGTAAATTATGTAACCGTCATGTTACCTAAAATACTTTCGGACTTAAAATACTGGCTCAAAAGGACAAGCACCCAGAGCCATAGATAAATCCTCATATAAGAAAAGGGCATCCGCCATTTTGTGTTATTATCATTAATATAACTTAATTAATGGCTACGCGTTTAGCATTAAGCCAATTTCAAGTGGAATATATTTTTAAAGTTTTTTTAGTAATGTACGGTTGATTGAAATAAAATGGAGTCTCACAACACGTGTTGTTGCTAAAAAAAACACGGAAGAAACTCCTCCATTTTGTGTTTAACAGAGATGTCAAAGTCAAACGTCGCGTGCGTCATTCGGCTCTCTTCTTCGCTCGCGATTGGTTGTATTTTTATTATTTTTCCATTTACCTACTTATTACTTAAAAATAGTATCAGTCAAAGGAAATAATGATTTTATTGTAGCAAATATACCTACTTAAATATACTGTTATTTATAAATTAGATAGATTATTAGTTAGATTATCAATCAAAATTTCTTAGAAGAATCATCTTTAGGTAGTACCTATGTTTTGTGGTCTATTTAATTATCTGTAAATATAAATCTGAAGCATCGTTGGTATATTGAAATAAATACTGCAGAAGACATTATAAGTCAGTTTATTCACCTTATTTGCATTATATAGTAACTTTCTACTTATAACATATTTCTCTAGTAAATCGTTTGGCACGAAAAGCAAACTCAACATGAGCAAATAAAAATTCCTGAGTAGGTTTAAGGAAAATATCTTGGTCGAGCAGTGGATTTAATCCTGACTTATCATAAATATTTTTTACTATCATGTATTTTTATATAATTGTACCTGTAGACTGTAGACTTAGAATAATAACGGATAGAAAGCGAGAACACTCACGATAAATGAGGCCAGTAAAACCAAGCCATACTGGCTTGATACCGAAACGGCCCGCGTCAGTACTAATAATCTAAAGTTATCTATCTATCAACAGTTCCAATTTCCTTACTTTTGGGGCAAATCTGATTCCTCTAGCAACATTACTTGTGCACTTGTGTGCGTGTCGCCAAAATAGTACGAGTAACTTACTCCTACATCCACTTTTTTCTTGCCTCACGAAAATGACAGTTTTCTAATACGAGACTATCGTTCTATGCGTTATTATTCTATGCCTGTAGATGTAAGTAATTCTATTTTACATACTCTTTGATCATGACGTTTCGAGCCTTTGGCAGGGTTCGTAGTCACATAGTATGACTGAGGTGTTACTGACAAAATTAAAACGTCAAGATAATAGTAATGAGTAAGCTACTCGCATCATGATCCTAATCCAAACATACGCGGCCGCTTCCCGGACGGGCAGGCAGAGTCCACCGCTTTCCATGCATTGCTACTATTCTAATAAGATCGATCGATAATAATTAGCATTAAATAAACCTTAGTGGTTTCACTAGAAGTGTTATTTGGTATAACTTGTATAAAATAATATTAAATTGTCATTTGTTTGCTCTCGATACTATGATAGGTAGGGATTAAATTCCAAAGCTGGAACAAAAACGATTGATTAAAATATACGAGTAGTTATGCTTCCTTATTAAAGTACTACTACTAATAAAGCTATACGTACAACCCACACAACACATCGACACACACAACAGATAGACGAGTTGTGTACTAAATGCAGATAAGTCTTATCTTATATCTCTTGGGGCCTGCAGAGGTCTCCCTCTTGCTATTATAGCACATTAAAATCTATTGTGCAAAAAAGAGGATAAGTCTAAAAGGAAGACTAAATCTTACACATACATATAATCACGACTATTATTCCCGAAGGGTTATTCAGAGACTAGGCAATGAGGACAGCAAAAGCAGTCCTCTACCATAGTCCACTTTTCACCAAATAGCGACTGCACATGTGCTCAGCGTAATCACCGCTCTAAGCTGTTGGACGATGTGCAATCTTTAGTCCGTTAGTCGCCTTTTACGACATCCAAGGGAAGAGAGGGGGTGGCAGTATTCTTTCTTTACCCGCTGCGCGCCACGGTTAAATGAGTCAAATAAACTAAAACTTATGAATAAGTATTTTTTAAATAGTTTATAATGCGTTGCGATGGTGGCGGGTGGTTGTGCTCGTTCTTGACCCTTATGATCTCTTCCTCAATAGTGTAGAGGCTGGCGCGACATCCCCTGTTGTTGTGGGTCCCGCATAGCCACCTCGTTTTGATGCCACAGTGCATCTGTTTGAAGAATTTGTAGCCGCCCAGTAGTATGTATTTCGCTCCTCGCGGTGAAATACCAAAGAGGGCACCTGAAAAAACAAAGGAACATCTAGAAAGCTATTCTCTGTAAAACTGAAAAAAAGTGGTAGCAAACTGGCTTGGTCGTAATATACATAAGCATTTATATAAGCATTTATATTATAACAAAAGTCTTAAATTAATAACTCGTGGTGGCTTGGCTGCATTATTGTTTTTACAGCATAAATTAAAGTTAAAATTAAAGTAATGATTAGATAATTATGAAAACATTGTTCCTTGTCAGTTTTTAGTTTGTTATTATTTTTTACAAAAATAATTTTTGTTTGAATTTCCAAAAAAAATCTTTTATACAAACTTTGTCCCGACAATTACAAAATTACAAAAAAAGAATTAGCCAAATAGTTGCATTCGTTCTGAAGTGATACTCGATATCGATTTAATTGGTTGGTCCTGTCCTCACTCCTCTTCTGCAGTGGACATGCAACCTTAGGCTTTTATTCGGTTTCATAAATGTTGATGGTGTTAGAAGCTTCGCCACAAGAGAGGGATATTGTTGTAAATAATAAAAAAAATATGTGTACACATTTAGGGACAATTTATTGACAGGAATTATCTGTCCACCATAACTTCGCTAGTACTTAAATACACTTAATTCTTACTTTACGCATAAATCATATCAACGTCGTATACATACTTCTTTTCAATAAGCTCAGCTAATTTTCTTTCTGTGAGAAATCTATTTACAAACTAACCTTACGTCCTACGCTTGCCTACGTGTAAATCTTTAAAACATTGAGATTCTTTCTGCTTTAATTCTACGAAACGCTGACATACTATATTGTATATAATACCTTCTATTCTAATGCAAAATCTTTTACGCTTCAATTAATTTGTGCTTCTAATACCAACTGAGCCTGATACTAATTATCCGAGGAAAATAGTTCGTCGTCTATGGTTAGGCGTCGTCCACCCGAGTACAGGCCGCTCTTATGCTATCGGTGCAAAAAATATTGGAAAGCGGCACCTCCTTTTAAATTCGTTTTAGTTTAGTTAAGTACTTTTTAAAACATTATTTAAGTTAATTTATGCCTAAATGAAACTTAATAAAAAATACAAATTGCGTATTGCGTTACATTTGACGATTTGACTAGAAATCCTTGATAGGATAAGACAAGATAAAAACAATTTATTCAGAACAATTTATTTTAATTAGGACAATTAAAATAGTCATTAGCTATTCAATTGAATGCCGGAATTTAAAAAAAAGGCTAGCCGTTAAATCAAGCGTTGCCACTTGGCTGCAGTTGAGCGATACTTATTCTGTGGCGATACTAAGCACCATTTCGTTTGTAACTCGATCCCTCTACGAGATGTCAAAAATACGTCGAAGACAGCGCATGTGGAAGCGGTTCAATCTTCGCTCTTGTTTAGCATACGACGTCCGGTCTTAGCCCCGTACAACAGTATGGATAAATTGCAAGTCTGGTAGACGATCATTTTCGTTTTTATAGTAAGATGTTTGTTTTTCCATACACTTGCACAAAGCCTCTCTCGAACATCGTAGATGCCTTGCCGATGCGGATGTTTATGTCTATATCAAGTGAGAGATTGCTCGACACCGTGGAACCAAGATAGCAGAAACCATCAACAACAACCTCCAAAAGTGTATCATCCAACAAAATAGTTGTTTTCTGATTGACACCTTGCGCCATTATGACCATCTTCTTCGCATTTATGGACATGGAGAACAACTTGCATGCCTCTTTAAATTTAAAGACCATTAACTGAAGCTCTTTTGGGGTCGTAGCAACAAAAGCTGCATCATTAGCAAACAGTAAGCTATCTACAAAGAGATCTTGGCGGTGTCTTTAGGATTTTAAAAGAGAGACATTAAATAGCTTACCGTCCACCCTGGTGTGAAGGTGTAGGCCTTTTGAAAACTCACCAAAAGCAACTTCAAGAAAGATAGAGAGAAATTTAAAAAAAATAGAAAGAATATACCGAACAGAGTTGGTGCCAGAACACAACCCCGCCGCACACCTCTTCTCATATCAAAGGGGTCTGACGTTTTTCCATTGTAAACAACGGAACCCTTAATGTTAAGGTGAAATGACTGTATTAAATGTAAAAGCTTCGGTGGGCAACCGATTCTTTGGAGTACAGAGTAAAGCCCCTCCCTACCTGAAGCTATCAAAAGCCTGTTTAGGTCAACAAAAGCTACCAACAATTCTGTTTTGTGCTCTCTACAATTTTCATGGAGTTGACGGAAAGTAAAAATCATATCAGTGGTGGAACGCTGATTGCGAAAACCACACTGCGACTCAGGGTACACGCGCTTAGCCAGCTTTTGCAACTTGGACAAGATGATACGCCCAAGTAGCTTACCGACGATAGTAAGTAACGAGATGCCGCGATAAGAATTACAGTCGCCACTGTCACCCTTTCCTTTATACAAGGTGATGATGTTGGCATCGCGCATATCCTGGGGTATGTATTCTTTCGTCCAACACTTAACAAAGAGCTTATAGATGATGGGAGCTACACAATGCATCTTAACGACCTCGGCAAGAATTCCGTCGCTACCTGGGCTTTTACCACGCTTTAATTAATTGACAGCGATATGGAATTCTTCAACTGTGGGCATATCGTCGAGCTCTATCCAGACAGGCAATTGTGGGATCGCGTTTATTACATTGGGGTCGACGCCGATCCGATGTGAATAAAGGTCGGTGTAGTGCTTTATAAACCCAGTGATAAATCTGACGACCTTAATCGACGATAGGAGAGCCGTCTGCTTGTTTGAGAGGAGCCGTTTTCTTTGGTAATGGGCCCAGGGTTTTCCTTATGCCAGAGTAAGCAGCTGCAAAGTTGCCCGTTGCTGCACTAGTCTGTATACTCTTGCATAGTTCTAGCCAATATACGTTTGGCTTTGGCTTTAATAAGATCTTCCCGTGTATTACAGGTCGGATTGAGGCAATGATAGAGCGCTGCTTGTCGCTTAGCGTCAAGAAATGGTTGAAGTTGATTAACATTATCTTGTAAATATCGGGTTTTTTTTCAAGTTTTCCTTATCAGATTTCTAGACTAGACGTGCAGAAACAAAGCCTTCATCCAGAATAATACGAATCCATGATAAAACCATACCGCCAGGACAAATCTTCTACACACAAAAAATACCAACAAATCCGGGCATCGCTTAACTGCCCAGCATAGCTGCAGCTGCGAAGCAGAGGCGGCTCTGTTGGCTTGGGCATGTGCAGCGGGTGGAGCCTTTCCGGTTCCCGAGACAAACCCTCCTTGGACAAATCGCAGACGCTAAGCGTCCGGTTGGGCGGACAATGTTACGCTTTAAATATAGCACTAAACTTGACATGCTGTCCTTTAACATCAACCCCAACAACTGGGAAACAGTCGCAGACAACCGTGATCGGTGGAGGAAAACCAGAGCCGATGGAGTTATCGTTCACGACAACATTTGGTTTGAGGAACTGTCTAAAAAGCGTGATAGAGGTCACCTACGCGCTGCACTTCTTCCAACGTCACCAGGTACTCCATTCGTCCGCCAAGTATGCGGCCGCTGCTGTCGCTCCCGTATTGGCTTTACAAGCCACTTAAGAAAATGCCAAACCTCGCAATTGGACGCTGTTTAAATCATCTTTTATAGATGTAAGTGGGGCCTATGATGAGTGATGCCTTAAGAGCAAGTGGCATTAACGCTTGAAAAATAGAACGATACATAATTATACTTATGTCTAATTTATGAACATCATTCTTGATTCGTAATATTTGATTATTTGCGTTAAAAACGCTCATATAAAGTTTTTTTGAGATAAAAATTTAAGTTTATTTGAGCGTTTTTTAACGCAAATAATCAAATATTACGAATCTAGAAAGCAGTGTTATCTCAACGGTATGTTTTAAAATATTGTAAAATATTTTCATTTAGATCTATAAGAATGTAAGATGTTTGACAAGACACTGTTGCTATAAAAACATAGAGTCAAAAGCGTTGAAAAATTTCGTTCGTTCGGTAAACGCAGCCGACCGGATTGCGGAGGACACGGGTTTGAATCCCGCCTGAGGTAGACATTTCTTTCAACGTTTCGTTATCTTTGAGTTTAGTTGAGCGTTTTTTTAACGCAAATAATCAAATATTACGAATCTAGAAAGCAGTCTTATTACATCTGAATGTTAATAATATTGTGAAATATTTTCATTAAAATCTCTAAAAATATAAATTCTAAGAGGTTTGATAAGACATTGTTGCTATAAAAACATAAAGTCAAAAGCGTTGAAAAATTTCGTCGGTCTAACCAATACCTCGAGTGGTCAACGCAGCCTCCCGGATTGCGGAGGACGCGGGTTCGAATCCCGTCTGAGGTAGACTTTTTTTTCAACGTTTTCAATTAATAGTTCAATGGAGGATGGTTGTGCCGATTATGCAATGTCACGATCTGATCGCCGTACACGGTCGTGTAGATGACCGCTTTGCATCCCATGCGCTGGTGGGTGCCGCAGAACCAGCGGGTCTTGCTGCCGTTGGCGCAGTACCGCTGGCGGTAGAACTTGTAGCCGGCGCAGTAGATCATCCTGGCACCGCGCGAGCCCGTCACAAAGTATGGCACTAGAACAAGGAAAGGTATAGCACCTTCGAATTCGAATCAACTAAATTTACTAAAAAGACAGGTAACTAGTACCTACTTGTTTTGAACAAAGTTTTCAACAGACTATATAAGCACGTAGTCGGAATAAAATCCCGACAAAAACTATGGTTAAAATATAATAAAATAAATTAAAATATAATAACCTATAAAGTGACCATAGCGTAGTTAAACTAAATGCTGAGACACAGAAAAAAAATATTTCATAAAATTTGGTAACCATAATAGTGACATTATTTAATAGTGACATTAGTAATGAAACTATACATAGTGACACTGAAAGACACAAATACAATCTTGTTCACAAGAGATAAATAATAAGAATTGATGAATTGTACCTTTCGATAGCAGAAACAAACAATAAATTGGATGAGACTGGCAGCGGTAGGGCAGTGGCGCGGTGCTTAGAGTGGGGCGCCGACTATGAAAAAATGAAAATAAAAAAATGTTTATTGCAACAATCACCAATTTACATTATAAAAGCAGGCTTTTGAAAAAAATACTTTTTTATACAAAAGCCAGTTCCTTACTAAGTTGACAACACTCACTGAATGTGACCATGAACCGACTCTTAGGCGCTGATAATATGTTCATGTCAGTAGCATCTTTAGGCTCCGCCATCGAAAGTAAACTTAGAGCTTCTTAAGTAAAATTTTTAAACACTGAAAAAAGTTGACAACCTCAGGCGGCAATCGAACCACGCACCTTCCGCAGTTCGATTCCCGCATGAGGTTGTCGTCTTTTTTCAGTGTTTGAAAATTTTACTTAAGTATATTTAAGCGTTAATAAAACGCTAAAATATATAAAAAACATTAATTTAGAGCTTCTTATTAAGTATTTTTCATTAGGTAATTCCTGTTCTCACGCAAGTCGAAGGCGTTTCCGAGTAATGTTTATGAGTAAGACAGCGTTATATCTATTTAAAAAGGTAGTTTCTGTTAAGAACACTTAATAGTTCACAATACGGAAGGCAATTCACAAATAACAATGTACACCATGCCTAACTACAAAACTACAGTTTGTTAGTCAAATAATAAAATATAGGGTTTTCCTAGCACGTTGAAGTGAATTCTATTCAAATATCGTATTTCATAATCAACTTATGGCCTACCCTTTTGGACAAAATCACATGTGGAGATTGGGCCATAACCCACCATGCTGGCCCAATGAACGTTGGTGGGTTTTAACGACGGCCATTTTACGACAACAACAGGGGACCAACGGCTTAACGTACCTTCTAAAGCACGAAAATATCCGAGTCAATTATTGTTTTATATTTTAGCGTTTTATTAACGCTTAAATATACTTAAGTAAAATTTTAAACACTAAAAAAAGACGACAACCTCAGGCGGGAATCGAACCACGCACCTTCCGCATTCCGGGCGGCTGCCTTAACCACTTGGCTACCGAGGTCTGGCTGGCTTTCAACCGTCGAAATTTGTCAGTGCTTGATGCTTATGTTTTTAGTCAACATTGCTTCATCAAATCTTAGAAGTTTTCACCTCTGAGATCCGAAAGAAATATTTTTACAAATATTTAAACATTCGGTTAAGATGAAGCTGCGTTTATAAATTATTGTTTTATATTTTAGCGTTTTATTAACGCTTAAATATACTTAAGTAAAATTTTAAACACTGAAAAAAGACGACAACCTCAGGCGGGAATCGAACCACGCACCTTTCGCATTCCGGGCGGCTGCCTTAACCACTTGGCTACCGAGGTCTGGCTTTCAACCGTCGAAATTTGTCAGTGCTAGATGCTTATGTTTTTAGTCAACATTGCTTCATCAAATCTTAGAAGTTTTCACCTCTGAGATCCGAAAGAAATATTTTTACAAATATTTAAACATTCGGTTAAGATGAAGGTGCGTTTTTAAATTATTGTTTTATATTTTAGCGTTTTATTAACGCTTAAATATACTTAAGTAAAATTTTCTTAACCGAATGTTTAAATATTTGTAAAAATATTTCTTTCGGATCTCAGAGGTGAAAACTTCTAAGATTTGATGAAGCAATGTTGACTAAAAACATAAGCATCAAGCACTGACAAATTTCGACGGTTGAAAGCCCGACCTCGGTAGCCAAGTGGTTAAGGCAGCCGCCCGGAATGCGGAAGGTGCGTGGTTCGATTCCCGCCTGAGGTTGTTGTCTTTTTTTAGTGTTTAAAATTTTACTTAAGTATATTTAAGCGTTAATAAAACGCTAAAATATAAAACAATAATTTATAAACGCAGCTTCATCTTAACCGAATGTTTAAATATTTGTAAAAATATTTCTTTCGGATCTCAGAGGTGAAAACTTCTAAGATTTGATGAAGCAATGTTGACTAAAAACATAAGCATCAAGCACTGACAAATTTCGACGGTTGAAAGCCAGACCTCGGTAGCCAAGTGGTTATGGCAGCCGCCCGGAATGCGGAAGGTGCGTGGTTCGATTCCCGCCTGAGGTTGTCGTCTTTTTTCAGTGTTTAAAATTTTACTTAAGTATATTTAAGCGTTAATAAAACGCTAAAATATAAAACAATAGTTTATAAACGCAGCTTCATCTTAACCGAATGTTTAAATATTTGTAAAAATATTTCTTTCGGATCTTAGAGGTGAAAACTTCTAAGATTTGATGAAGCAATGTTGACTAAAAACATAAGCATCAAGCACTGACAAATTTCGACGGTTGAAAGCCAGACGTCGGTAGCCAAGTGGTTAAGGCAGCCGCCCGGAATGCGGAAGGTGCGTGATTCGATTCCCGCCTGAGGTTGTCGTCTTTTTTCAGTGTTTAAAATTTTACTTAAGTATATTTAAGCGTTAATAAAACGCTAAAATATAAAACAATAATTTATAAACGCAGCTTCATCTTAACCGAATGTTTAAATATTTGTAAAAATATTTCTTTCGGATCTCAGAGGTGAATGATGAAGCAATGTTGACTAAAAACATAAGCATCAAGCACTGACAAATTTCGACGGTTGAAAGCCAGACCTCGGTAGCCAAGTGGTTAAGGCAGCCGCCCGGAATGCGGAAGGTGCGTGATTCGATTCCCGCCTGAGGTTGTCGTCTTTTTTCAGTGTTTAAAATTTTATTTTAAAAAAAATATCCGAGTCTAATATCCAAATTTATTGAAGTGAGAGAAAATACTTCAATACTCTAATAAAACTTGTCTTTCGGATAAAAATGCATCTACAATATAAGGAACGACTAGTTATGACAACTCATTTACAAAATGGCTGTATAAGGTAAACGCAGGTATTACTGCGGTAGTCAAAAATCTGCAGGTAACACCGAGGTATGTAATATAATTGTAGTTTTAAGCAATTACAGACATATTTTATTCAAAAAGTTAATCTTTTATGAAAGATTAATTCATATTCGTTTGAATAAATCCGTGTCGCACTGTGTACACAAAGCAGAAAAACAAAACAACGATTAGTTTGCTTCATGCCGGTGCCGGAGCACTACGTTCATATAATTGTGAGTTGCCAAAAGTAAGAACACTCAATATTATGCTAAGGTTAATGTGTCGTAAAGAAACCATTTATACAAATTCGTTGTAGGTTACAAGGTGGATTATAGTTTCATCCATGATTGTAACTATCTACTTTTCGTTTATTTTGCACCATTTTTCGACATTTAATAAAAATAAAATACCGCGGTAAATAAAAATAAAATACCGCGGTGATAGTTTCACAGTTTTCTTTTTGGATGTATTGACCAGTGTATACTCTATACTCGGTAATAGCATAAATCAGCATCAATAGTTTTATTTAATTTTTATGAAAATTGTTTAAAACTGTTACCCAAATGAATTGGTAATTCGTTGAGGTAATTATATATTTATCGTAAAACACTATTTCCACTGTATAAAAATTGCGCTAGAACTCTTATTTTTTTGTCCTAAATTGAGCCGTAAAAATTAAATTAGTATGAAATCACTAAATTATTTTTTATTCATCATTTTATTTAATATTTAAAATAACATATTATTTACACAAACCCAAAACAATAATAATAAAGTATTAAGAACCAAAACTAAATAATTTAAAAACTAAAAACCTAAAAAATCTTTTAAATAAAAAAATCTTTAAGGGTCCCACCGCCGCGCGGCAAAGTCCCCAAGAGGCTCGCAGCGTTGCCCTTTTGTATAGCTAAACTGATACGTTGGGCAAACTAACTGCCAGCCTTTCGGTCCCCGGAGACCTCGAAAAGGCGCTTCGACAGATCTTTGACGAAACGCCGAGCTTCTGGCCCCCACGGCCCCAGCGTCTCAACCCCAAACGGCAGAAATACATAGCTCTTACCATGTGCTTCGTATTTGCGCCGCCTGAGGCTTTCAGCTGCGGCTGCTGCCGCGCCCGCCTTGCAGGAGGTCGCACGGAAGTGGGAGGGAGCCGTGTGTGTCTACACAGGTCGCGTCCCACACTAGCAACCTCCCCAGCGTCCAAGGGATAAGGGACATTCCATCCGGGCTCTTGCCATCGCTCCGTAATACGCCGTTTGGCTCTAAAATTGCCGGTACGTTCGCGGAGGCAAGGGCCCGACGGATGATGTCGTTTAGCGAGGCGTGGCGTGACAGACGACCGGCACTTCGGGAGCAGGACAGCCCGTGATGACCAAGCTCATCAACGGGCTGGCTGCAGCAGCAGCGGTGCGGTTAGTTGACTCGGGTTCCTAAACGCAGGCCAACAATAAAAGTCAACAACTGGTTACTCAAGAGAGTACCGATGTTTGAAGATGGTATATGATATATGGTGGATGGTAGATGCTTGCAGCCAACATCCTGAATCCTTTTTAGCTACAGCAAGAAGGCGAGGGCAATCAGCTTCGTTGTTGCTCGAAGCAAGCAGTTGGTATTGTTGTTTTGGGCATAGCAACTCGTCCCACTGGCGTTGAGACTGAGGTGCCTCGGGTAGACTGTTCGGACATGTCAAAGACCAGGCGCTCCTGGCCTCAGCCAAGTACGACATCTCTACGAAACCCAACGAAGGGCTAACAATACTACTCTAGAGATAGTGCGTACTGTGGGCAGAAGACAGGAACGCTGGTAAAGACAAAAAAAATACAAATAACAAAAAATATATATACAAATTGAATACAACATGAAACCTTACCATAGTCTGTATTTTAAACCTCAGTACTTAATTCAAATATCATGTACCTATATGTTTAGGTAACTTCATTGGCTATCGATTAAACTGTTGTTTTGTTTATAGTTAATCGATTTGTATCCCTTGGAATTAGACATACACACACACACACACACACACACACACACACACACATTTACACTATAGCGAATGAAGCTGTCACCGATGGTGAAAACCAGCCATTACTCGGTAATAACTTGTATAAGAAGCTATTACCGAGTGTTATTACGCGGTATTAACTTTACCATAGAAATCTAATACCGACTGATAATAGCATTAATTTTTTTTTTTAGGGATCTCCAGAAACAATACCTATATGAAATTCAGAACTCTATTTTTATCCATACGTACCTACTTTACTAATTGAGGATTTCATTTTTACGTAGGCGATATATTCAAGACTACCTCTTAAAAATAAGAGGTAGCTGTCTTTTAAAATAATATAAGTTAATTATTTTATTTCTTATTCCCATAGATTAGAAAAAAATTGTAGGCAGCTTGATGTACCGCCAACTCAACCTCCATAACTTTGGACCATGATCCAAGATTGTAGAGATCAGGTAATTACAGTGAAGCGACTGCCGTCTGATCTCCGTGACCCTGTTAACAGGGAAACCTAACCTGCTTGGATTATGGTTACACATTCAGTCGCCCGAGTGTGAAGGAATCCTCAGAATGTTTTCCCTCATACATAGAGTAGCCAAAAATTTGTTTGTTTAATAAAGATTTTGTACGGAAACAAATGATTATTATTTTTCTACCCTCGGTAATAGAATCAAGACTCGTGGTATTAGCTGCAATCACTTTAGCATACCTCGGTAATAGCTTTTTCCGGATTTTTATATTTAATTATTTTTTCTTTACATAGTTAATCAAAACCGTCTTCGTCATTAGATCATTTCATCATTAGATTCCTAAAGTCCAAAACTCAAAAAAATCAGAAAATATATACTTGTAACTGTTTTTGTAACAACTTTATGTTATTTGAAGATTGAAAAAGTGCCTTAATCGCTATTGAATTAGGACAAAAAACGTCATACGTACATGGCACCAGCGATATAATACCTGAAAGCAGAACACACAATCAGTACCATATCATATTAAGAAAGAAGAGCATAATTTAATTAAACCATGGTGCCATCATAAAAAAGTAACATAATTATGATACATTTTTTTCCCTACTTTTTATTTTCTTTCTCGTTTTTTTAAACTGTTACTACAAAATAATCAGTAAACTGTTGCAGTAAAACTTCTTCTTTGCGTTTCTGACGAGAGGGTTTTTGGAGTTCTTCACTTGTATGCGGGCATCACGTGACCACGCTGTTCAAACGAACCCTGAAAACAAAATGATGTTACAGCATGAGCAGCTAAATGATAATTGATAAAACAAACATTTAAAGTGATTGTCTGGAGATGTCTAATGCATACATACATACATATAATCACGACTGTTATCCCCGAAGGGTTAGTCCTCTACCATAGTCCACTTTTGAAAATGCAGTCCTCTACCATAGTCCGCTTTTCACCAAATAGCGACTGCAAATGTGTTCAGCGTGACAGATGGTGAGTCCATCGCCGCATCGCATGCCTGATGCACATAATGTATGAAGAAGCATCGTCGCGCGTCGTGAACACCGAGAATTTTGTGTGCTATTGAAAATCACGTGATTTTCGAAAAGAACAAAGATTTTTTCAAGAGGTTTGCCTTTTACATCATACATAATAGGCAATATTCTTACTATTATAAACTCGAATGTTACTTATGAAGTTGCGTCTTGACCACACTTTTAACTAGGCTGAATTTCAAACAATGTGCAAAATATGATCAACACATTTATTCTTTCTGCTATTGAAAATCACGTGATTTTCGAAAAGAACAAAGATTTTGTTCAAGAACTTTGCCTTTTGCATCATACATAATAGGCAATATTCTTACTATTATAAACTTGAATGTTACTTATTGAAGTTATGTCTTGACCACACTTTTAACTAGGCTGAATTTCAAACAATGTGCAATAATGTTCAACACATTTAAAATGGAATAAAACACGACCAGAACATTTTTATTTATTTATTACAGACAAAAGCAAACCTTTTAAATCTACGTAAACACTTTACATTTAAAGTAAAATTATGATAAAAATATGATGATAGTACAATTAAATAATATGTGACGCAATATGTTTTTGTGATCTAAAACTACTAATTATATTGACCTAGCTTAAGATTATTGCACGTTTCGCTTTAGTTTTTAATTATTTTTAGTAAGAATCTAATCCGTAACACAATTCTTTAACACATTTATTTTACAAGCAAACAAAATATTATAAATTCGTTTCACTTAAATGTATTTTTGTAATTATTAACAACAAAAAGGAATTACTACTAGCGTCGAAGTGAAGGGAATGAAATAAAACATAACTCACGAAAGAGGTTAAACATTTACGATTACAATATATTAGGAAGCTCGTTTTAGATCTTAATAGTAAAATTTACAATGATATACTCGTAACATCTAAATAAATGTATTATTCAGGTTATTTATCGATATTTATCTACAACGATTTCCACGCTAGATCTTGACAAATTTGCCGTCCTTAGTCTTGATGTAGTTAGGAGGGCTGTGATTGTGGCTGAGAATGTACTCGACTAATTCACCATCGTTGTTAAATCGAAGCTTAGCTGGGCATTTACCGGAGAACTTCTTACTGCAGTTCCAGTAACGGCGGTCACTGGTGGTTTGGGCAAACGTGTAGTTTTGCAGCATCAACAGAGGCCTCTTGTGCTGTGGAGACTCTATATATTCAAAACTGAAACCTGAAAGAAATTGACGAGTTAGATATCAAAGTCGTTGACCCAACTGTTCACGCAGATACAAAAAGCTATTTGACAGGCAAAGAAAATTAGGACGATATTCCGGGTATATCAGGAGAGTTTATTTCATTTCGGTGCTTATATTTTGCTCCTAGGAGCTTATTTTAGTAACATAAACTCATCTTTTAAAAATGATTTAGGTGATTTTATAGTTGGTAAATAAAAAGACAAATACACAAGACTTTGTTTTCTGTAACATATACTACTAAAATTGTATACTAAATTGAATTGCTTGTTACTTAATTGTAGGTTTAAATAATAAAATTACATTATTCTATTACATAAATAGAAGTCTTCCCTTAAACATACATTTATTAAAACAAATGCGACACAGAGTTGTAAGCTAGTATTTCCATTTATTTATTGTGGTGTCATTTGCAGTAACTTTCTCCAAATTTTTTTATCATTCTAGTAATATATACTTATATAATTCTGCATGTAATCTGTCTATCTATAATTAAGTTATTGCCTAATGTATATGTCACAGAGGTGATCCAATAGGAAGGGTGGCTTTTTCTCGATTCAGGCAAAAAGACATAATTAAATAATAACTTATTTTTTATAAATATGTAGGTAATCGCGCTTACGCGTCCACTATGGAACGCATCTAAAACTAATAGAGATTCTTTGTATCGCACCGCGTACGCGCTGTCATAGTAGGAGATTCAAATATCTTTTTGAAAAATCCCTTTTATGGATATCCATCTAAAGATGGCATTGCAAAAAAACTGTCATCGAGTATTATACAATCGGAATCATAGTTACGTTACATATTGACGAGCGGAGGATGGTTGTGAAAATTGTTGCACTTGATGATACTGTCATTGACTGTGAAGATGACAGCCCTGCAGCCGGAGAGGTGATGGGTTCCACATCGCCACCTAGTCTTCATGCTCAATTGTACGTGCCTCAGGAACTTGTAGCCGGATAAGACGATCATGCGAGCGCCCCGAGAGGACGTTGCGTACATGGGACCTAGCAAGCATAAGAAATATTGATATAGAGTTGTATAATGAAATCTTATTATTTATTTTGTATAATCAGTCAAGATCAGCCTTGCTTAAGTCTACTCGTCACAGAAGCAGGCGTCCTAGGTTAAATTTCTAGCGCTTCCATTTTAGCCGGGTTATATGTTTAAATAAGATAAGTAATTTAAAGTTAGACAAGCAAAAAGAAAGATATACATCTCTATATTTAACAGAATCGGTTTTAGCTTACGATGTAGACAAATCAATCGTTTGCGATCCTGACATTTGTTTTGAGTGTTACGTCCATACACAGAGCATTAAAACAATGGGCGGCACCAAAATCTTTACTCTAGATTTAACAGTAATCCAGTATTTTTACACTACTCTGTCATTTACATGAAATTGAGAGAGACAAAATATACATAAACGTCTCTATCATCTGACATCATACATAATCTCAATGATGTTTTAACTGAATCACTGAAATTTAGATTTCAAACATCAAGTTAACTGAATTTGTATCTCGCAATTCACCAACGAGATATTCAATCAATATGACAGTGCCTGTTATTGCATTTGAGGATAGTGCGGTCATATATAGTATGGATGACAGCCCGACACCCTTTATGATGGTGGCTGGCGCAGTACCAGCGGGTCTTGCAGCCGATTTGCATGTGTCGTAGGAACCTGTAGCCAGCGAGGTGTATGACGGTAGCCCCTCTTGATGTCGTCTCGAAGACCGCCTCTGAAATACATCAAACATATTTTTGAATAGAATTCCAAAAATAAGAAAATAAAAACGCTTTATTCGATACAATACATCAGACAAAACGTATACATCGTCGATGAAAATTTCGAATGATTATTCATTGATCACGAAATAGAAATAGAAATATCATTTATTTGCGTTAGAATAAGGTACACAGTCATCTACGGTAGTTCGTAGCAAAATATATAAAATCTGCCTATTCAGCCATTACAAACAGCAAGCAAATATCTTTGATTAAACATTAAAATTAAAAATTAAACTAATGTCAAAGTATGAAAATTCAATTATCGTATTAAATTTAAATTGCATATTATTATTATTATTATATAAATATTATTAATTATTAGATGTAAAGTTTTATTAAAAAAATCATTAATTGCATAAAAAGCATGTTCCATAAGGCTGTTGTATAAGGCCCTTTTAAATCTATTAAACGAGCATTGAAGCCGATATTCCTGATGGGGTCTTCTACTTACACATTATTATGGGAAGGCCATATCTCAGAAGTGGGACTCTTAAGGCTGATGATAAACTCGAAGATAAGGAAACGTTGAAAAAAATGTCTAGGTCAGGTGGGAATGGAACCCACGTCACAGAATAAATAATAGTACTACGTCCCACGTCCTCCGCAATCCAGGCGGCTGCGTTGACCACTTCGCCACCGAGGTATTGGTTAGACCTGATGAAACTTTTCAACGCTTTTGACTGTATGTTTTTATAGCAACAGTGTCTTTTTAAACCTCTTAGAATTTACGTTCTAGAGATTTAAATGAAAATATTTTACAAAATTTTAAACATTCAGTTATTATAAGACTGCTTTATAAATTCGTAATATTTGATCGTTTGCGTAATGAACGCTCAGATAAACTCGAAGATAACGAGAATTGAAATAAATTATGACTGCGGAGGAAGTGGGTGGGTTCAATTTCCACCTGAGGTAGACATTTTTTTCCACACATCGTTATCTTCAAGTTTATTTGAGCGATATGACGCAAATAATTAAATATTACGATACTGATGATGATTTTTTTCTATCAACAGAGCTTACACGATCGAATGAATTGCTTTTATATAACAAATACATAATAAGGAAGAAAAAATAAAAGGAACGAAATTAAAATAACCTGTACAAATGAAAAAAGTTTTATATCAACACCGGTAAGTTTACAGATTCCATTGTTACTAGTCTTAACCTATTAATCGGCATGTGAATGCTGAAGATTGGACTTTGTGATGATGTTTTCAATGGTTGTGATGGCTGCCCTGCAACCTTTCCAGTATCTGGGACAGCGCCATCTAGTACTCACACCATAGTTCATATGGTATAAAAAGGCATAACCCCGTACGGAAATTAAACGCCGTCCGCGACGAGAAGCTTTGCTACATACTTTTTGTCCTGAAATAAATAAATTTAAAAGCCGTTACAATTTAATTTTGTAATTTTGTTGTTAGACTGATAGAATAAAACACCTTGAACCATTGCTACGTTTTGATGTGAATGAAGGACAAAATAAAACACTTTCGCATCTATAATGATTTTTAGTTAGTAAGGATTAGGATAGGGGTCAAATTGTAAATTAGCACTAGTATTTTAACACAATTTGGCGTTGTCCTACTTACGAGAGCTAGAGGCGATGCATGATTTCCTTGTTCAAGAACAGATGCATTTAAAAAAACATACTACCGAGTTGAGAACCTCCTCCTTTTTTGAAGTCGGTTAAAAAATAGTTGACCGCTGGCAATCGAGAACGCTCTACATTGCCACTCTCTTCCAGTTGCTCGCTCATTATATATTATTAGTATTTGATCCACAAAAACAATATTTGACCTTGTCTCTCAATAAAAGATTTTTTAAATTTTTTTAACTAACCATTCATTTATTGTGTTTACTTTTTTATTGGCATGTTGCATTAAAAATTATACGAGTAGCATCGCGTTTGTAACTTAAACGCTATATAAAATGATGATGTCAAACATGACAATAATAAACAAGTAATTTTCCCAAACGTCATACGTCCCTTAGTGGTACTTGCACCAAGAACTTCCAGCCAAACCGCTCGTCCCATAAGAAGAATAACGTTACATCTGCAATACATCAACTTTTCAGTAGCGTGTGTTGAAGTTTTGCGCGCAGATATTTGCTTTGCTCATAACTCGGCTAAGACATGCATTAGCAGCTTGAAATTTTCACATTATGCAAGGAAGATAATACCGTATTACGCTATATCCCTGCTTATTTAAAAAAAAACACCTGAAAAAAGATAGTAGGTTCTATGTGTAAGTACATAAAATATTATACTACCAATATGAGTCGTTCCATTTTTTGTTACATATGCACAAAAAACCTTACTTGACAAAAGCAATCACGATCCATATGTTTGTAAAACAATATTCTACGCAAATGCCAGGATCATCGTAATGCTTTTAAAAGGTTTTATTAAACTTACAATGATACGTGTGTTTAGGGGGAATCTTGTAAGAAAGATTTAAGGAACTTCCTGTGAACAGATGATAAACACAAACAAATATCAGTTTAATCGCATAATTGAGGTAGTTTCGTTTTTGTAAGTTATAGTTTATCTGCACAAATCGTTAACTTATAACTAACGTTATTTGCGATCGTTCATATAGGAATCTAAAATTAAGCGCACTGACGCGGTAATTTTGTCAATAAACGAAGCTTGTGTTAAAACGACGTCGCGTGCGCGGTCCGCGCGATCGAGTAGTTCGTGGAATAAGCAAGTATGTGCTCGCGTGACATTATTATATGTAGCCGGTGCAGAAACAACATTATTCAAGTGAAAGCAAAAACTTTAAAAATACTTGCATAAAATTCATTAAAAAAATATCAATCGATAGCTTACGTTAATTTGAATACGATTATGTAAGAAACTTTACTACATGACTTACTTACTTTTGATACATGTGATGATAAAACATTGTTCTTCTAATGCGACGTGCTGTTTGACACCACAGGTCACTACCACTTATTAAATCCAAAATGTGCATGACTTACATCACCATTGAACATTAGGTAAATTTGCCTGACAGCTTCGGATGATTATGCACATTTTTGGACTTAATGATCTCTTTATTGTGTAGGCTGTACAAAACTGCCGAACACCCTTGGTTGTGGTGGGTGGAGCAGTGCCACCGAGTCTTGATGCTGTCCTGTCGATGTCTGCTGAACCGATATCCATCCATGGAGATTATGGGTGTTCCTCGAGCAGAAAACGTGTACACAGGCTCTATAGAAGGCAATTAAAAAGGAATCTTAAATGGAGCTATGACATAAAACTGCTTAATTATAAAATGAACACCGACTACCTGTGTGGTGTCATGACAAAAACAACAACATTCAGAACTGAAGATAGCTTCACTTTTTATAACATTTTATTGAAATTAATGCATGACCGAAAGACATACATTTTATATAAGTCCTACATTCCGTAGAATATAATTTTTACTACGTATACGTATTGTAATTGTAAAAATGGTAATATTTTTAAATTCAATTACTACAGTGCTATCTTCAATCAACAATACAACAAGATGTCAGGTCGGCGCTAAAAATGTGTCTCGGTAAATAAGAGCGCACTTGAGAAGTGAGCTCTTATTTTCTCGCAAGGCATAACAGAAAAAAGTACTTTATTTGGTGCTTCTTGAAATTGATTTCGGTTTGTTAGGAGAATTTCGCAAACGCATTATTCAGTTGCAGCAAATTTTAGAATCGCAATTTTTAGCTAAAGTGTTATTTAAGTTCCTATAATTTATTATCAGATGAATTTCGCGATCTCCTTTTTTAGTAGGAGTAAATTTCAGAGTAGCATTTTTTAGCGAAAGCTTTATGTATGTTCCCATAATTTATTAATAGATGAATTTTGCGATCTCCTTTTTTAGTTGCAGTAAATTTCAGAGTAGGTAGCATTTTTATGATAAAATACTGATAAGATAAATTCTGCTTTAAAGTTTCAGACCTAGTAATTTAATTAGAGCAATGTTTTTGTACTGCAAAATGTGCAAAACCATCACGCGCTTGTGTAAAAAATTAAAATTTACTTTTTAAAGAAGGAGGGGGTGCCCACAATAATTTTCACGTAAGAATTATTGTTTCATGCGTAAAATTAAGAAAGTTTTCGAATAAATATGTTTTTTGAGTTATTACATTTATGTATTGTTTGTAATTATTTAAAGAACTTGTTTTAAATTTCAACAAGGCCATGACCTTTTGCAATGATCAGGTTAACTTACATAAGTTCTTTCAATGTATTTAATTTATTATCGTTACAAGTACGAGTGACTTAAAGATACGTAAATTTTTACAATTTTGTGCAGGATCCCCTTAAAAGATGCGATACTGAAATCCGCTGCAACTAAATAAGGCGTTCGCAAAATATATCCAACATGAAATATTAATTGAAATGAAACACTTTTTTACGGATTAACTCGCGTTTAATTTACTATTTACATAGTTTTTATATTATCCTGACGTTTCGAACCCTTTACAGGGTCCGTGGTCACAGGGAGACTGAGGTGTTAGTCATCTCATTGTTAGAAGTTATTTGCCTACCGTCAAAAATTTTTATATTTAACCGGGTGCGTTCAAGTTTACACAATACGAGCTAACAATATTTTTAGGTCTGGCAATGTGTTGCTGTTGGGGCTGGGATTTGATGACCTGTATGATAGGGTCCCAGGCAGGTGGTAAATTCCAACCATCCTCTCTATTACCTACCACGGACCCTGTAAAGGGTTCGAAACGTCAGGATAATATAAAAACTATGTAAATAGTAAATTAAACGCGAGTTAATCCGTAAAAAAGTGTTTCATTTCAATGTGTAGTGCTCGCTTAAACCTCAGAAAACAATATGAAATATTAATTCGCTAAAAATGCGATACTGAAATCCGCTGCAACTAAATAAGGCGTTCGCAAAATATATCCAACATGAAATATTGATTCGCTAAAAAATGCGATTCTAAAATTCGCTGCAGCTGAATAATGCGTTCGCGAAATTCTCTTATCAAATCTGTTATTGACGTCTTTTCTTTTTTAATTTTTTTTTTTATATTTTTGTTCCATGAAGGAACAGGCTAAGGTCTGAGCCATACTGCCTAGTCATTAGTTTTTTATTTGATATTTTTCCCTTGATGATAATGAGTGGTGATTAAGATGAATGATAAATGATGTTCCCCAAACCCCTTGAGTCCTCAGTAAAGATGTGGGACTTTACTGAGGTCTCACGCGGACTACTTGAGAGAATTTGAAAAGTGATGTTGCACTGTTTTGTTTCATTTGCCAACACTCATGCACGTTCACAAACACTTAACGGTTAACAATCCACTATTTTTTCACATTAATATTCGAAAAAACACAAATGTTAGAAAATAAAACAAAACTGCAGACATGACGCTTCACTTTCCCGCCAAGAAGTCCTTTTCTTTTTTAAGTGACAGGAGTAATTTTGCTTTGAAAAAGTATTTATTCACGTGGACAGAGTTTAGCTTTGATTTTGTACGTGACGCGTTATCTAGTTGGTATTGTTCATCGAAGAGTGCTACGGAATAAATGTTTCTCATTTAACATTAATTGTTTCCGCCTGCCACCCTCGGATGATTATGCACATTCTTGCATTTGATGATTTCATCAGTATCCGTAGTGTACACGACGGCCGGGCACTTCTTGCTGTGGTGGGTGGAGCAGTACCATCGAGTCGTGAAGTTGTGTCGCCGATGCATACTGAACCGATATCCGTCCAGAGATATTATGGGCTTCCCTCGATACGACAACTCGAACACAACCGGATTCGTTTCTAGAACAGTAAAAAACGGGAATTAGTAGTCACCACATCACCGGGTGCCCTTCGGTTCGCCTAAATTTTTTAGTTCTAATTTAATATGGCCGCACTATGTTGGCCTCAACTTTTAACGAACAATAATTGTCTAGCCTAACAGTTGTTTTTGCACTATTATAGTTTTGCCTAAAAATTTAAAACCCTAATTTTAGAATCCTTAACATTAAATGCAGTAAAATATAACCGACATAACTTTATTTCGGCATTACGAAGATTATCACGTAGTGTTGAAAGCCAAAATTTATTATTATAATAAGTAAGTTCAAACATTAATATTTTTTTATTGGATAACAGAAATACCAGCGTCTCTACTCCTGTAGGTCACGTGATAGGTTAGAAATTTAAATCAATCGCGAAGCGCAGCCACATGAGTAACAGCGTAGCGTTGTCTTGAATTTCGAGGTTATTTTTTTTATTGGGCAACAGAAATACTAGCTGCCCTGCTCCTGTAGGTCACGTGATAGGTTAGAAACTTTAGGCTAAGTTCAGATGGTCGCGCGTTGACGCGCATCTATCCTTACGCGGCAGTTAACGGTCTGATGTATTTACTTAGTAGTTCTTTACGCGCGTAAGGATGAACGCGCGTCAACGCGGGACCATCTCCATATCTGAACTTAGGGTATGTTCTGATGATCAGCGCTCAACGCACGTTTTGCTACTGCACGTTTATAGAACGGTTTAATGTGTGTACTCCTAGAATAAAATACATGTAGTTGTAAACGCGCAAATTAGCCTAAGACCGGTTACAGTGCTAGACCGAGCGTCGGTGCGTACGTCAGTCGCATTTGTCATAAACAGCGTGTTTCTTGTAAGGTGTCAAACCGATGTGTGGTGATAGGGAACTACCATACCTATCTATTGAACCACCATGTATGTTCTACGAATTTTTGGAGTTTTCGAGATATAATTTTTTTGTTATTTTATAATTCAACGACGAGACGGCTCTAAAAATTATATATTTTTTTGGGTCGACTATTCTTCGACGTTTTTTTTAATACAATGCCTATTGATTGCATTTTTATGAGTAAAAAAATCTCCTTCCTAACTTTAACCTAAGATACTAAAATTTTGATCTTAACTTTAAAAATTGGGTTAATCAGAATAGAATTTTCAACTTAAATAAAAAAAAAAAAAAACATTTTCCATAGCTTCTGACTAGTTTTAAAAACTGCCCGATCAAATATGCTTTCATACTAATACAAAAAAATATGTACTAAATGGGACATTTTTTGCTGAAATCGGTCGTTGAACGTGGTAGATGGGAAATTGTGTAATTTTCAACTATACTAATATTATAAGGAGGTAAGATTTGATTGTTTGTTTGTATTAAATAGGCTCCGAAACAACTAGACCGATTTAAAAACTTCTTTCACCATTTGGAAGCTACACTATCTCTGGGTGACATAGGCTGTATTTATTTTCAATAAAATTAAAACATGAATACATACATTTCATACCTACTACTATCCTCAAAATTACCATTATTAATGAGAGGGCCAAAATAAAACTCGAAATGCGGCCGCCGCAAAAATTTAAGTAGAACATTTTTGAGGCGGTGCCGAATGTGCATTTCGGTTGGTAGCCGGAGTTTTATTTTGGGGCTCATTCAGTGCTGCACTGATCGGTGGACCGACCGTATACGGATATCTGTATCATCGTCGTCGTTAAAAACACGGACCGTACACACCGACACGGTCGGTCTTGCTTGCTTGTTTTAACTTTGTGCCAACTATTGACAATTATTATTATTATTATTAGTAATGTTATTATTTTAGCCATGCTGGTCGTCCCACTGCAGGGCAAAGGCCTCCCTTCCCTTTTTCCATTGACAAATTAGGAGTACGAAAAATTCGGCGATCCAATATAGACCCCACATCATAACCACCAGCAGCTGACTATAAATGCCTAACTATTAGTGGACTTTTTTATGAATGAAAGGTGGCAGACGAGCAGACAGGTCACCTGGTGGAAAGTAATCACCGCCGCCCATGGCCACCCGCAAAACCAGAGGACACGCAACGTTGTCGGCCATGAGCGTGGCTCAACCACTCAGACGTTGTCACTCATTTAGCACCACCCAAGGGTCACGTGTAGGATCTCAAGAGCGCCACGGATGCGAATAATTTTATGGGGGCATGAGGACTTTAAGACATTTTTTTTATTATAAGGACTTAAAACTTTATTTTATTACCTTCCGATGACTTATCTTCTATCTTAGAAATCGTGTGTCATATAACATTTTGTAATTCGCCAGCAGTTGTCGGAAAGTGGTAATCCCTCCAGATTACCACGTAGGGAGCTCCAGCATTTTTGACTAGGTATATGCCAAATTGCTCCCTACATGATTTTTGTCATGTAGTCGGCCAGCCAAAGGTCCTGGGTTCAATTCCCACCACGTATTTGTAAAGTGTAGTTTTTAAGCCAATACCAATCAATTGTAGCGGTAACTTCGATGACGGAGGCCTTTCCCCAGCAGCAGTAGTTTTAAGTCGTATGTTATTAGTTGGTCTGTTCTTTTTTGGTTTTACATACATACACACATATAATCACGACTATTATCCCCGAAGGGTTAGTCAGAGACTAGGCAACGAGGAACACAAAAGCAGTCCTCTGCCATACTCCACTTTTTACCAAATAGCGACAGCACAGTCATAGACAGCGGTGAGCCCATCGCCGCTCTATGCTGTTGAATATATGTGCAGTCTTTAGTCCGTTAGTCGCCTTTTACGGCACCCAAGGGAAGAGAGGGGTGGTAGTATTCTTTCACCGCTACGTCACACGGTTAACACGCTTTTTCGGTTTAGATTCAATAAAAAGTATTTATTTTACTGAGTTAACTCAGTAAAATAAATTTTATTATTTATTTCGGCGCACCTCAAACACACAATTCATAAGGTTTCGGGTGGTAATGTTCATTTACGTATTTAACGATTTCTTTGGTGTCTTCCAATATGTATGTAGACGACCGCTTTACACTTTTTGGTGCTATGTGAGCAGCAGACCCATCTAGTTTTGCAGGAATTTGTGCGGTGTTTGAAAAATGTGAAACCGCCTACGTCGTATAACTTAATAAACATTGGGAAGTAGTCATTAGCATAGTCTTTACCCGGATGCTTGTTATTACAGCGCAGTTCAGTGGGAATGAGACAACAAAAAACAAACGAAAAACAAAATAACTGTTTACAAATTGTCACCATCTTATGTCTGCCATATTTATTACTGAATGTTATTGACTATATTGTAGTTGGTGTTAGTAGGTAACAATATCTACTTTTCTAAGGAAAATTAAATTTCATGACGATTGTATATACAATTTTTCACAAATTTTAATGCCCCTTTCGAAATATTGCAAAATAATAATAATTCATCCCATTTTATTTAAGATTTCTAGTACTTTTAAGTCGCCTTTTACGACACCCAAGGGAAGAGAGAGGGGGTGGTGCAATGACCTTTTATCATTGGGGGGGGGTAGTATTCTTTCACCGCTTCGCGACACGGTTAATATGCTTTTTGGGTTTAGATTAAAAAAAATAGTATATATTTTTACTAAGTTAAATAAAGTTTTATTAATTATTTCGGCACACCTCAAACACACAATTCATAAGGTTTCGGATGGTTATGTTCATTTACGCATTTAACGATTTCTTTGGTGTCTTCCAATATGTAGACGACCGCTTTGCACTTTTTGCTGGTATGTGAGCAGCAGACCCATCTAGTTTTGCAGGAATTTGTGTAGTGTTTGAAAAATGTGAAACCGCCTATAGACAACAGCATATTTCCCCGTTTCGACTTCGTGAAAAAGGGACCTGAAAATAGCAAGGTCAGTTTAAAGTCACGTATCATCTTCGTATACTTCGTAATTTTGTCAAAGAGTTTTTGCCAAGGAACATCAATTTCGAATTTGGAAACACGATTGTTGACTTTCAAAAAATATATTATTACTTTTGTGGCAATGGGGCATTTTATTTTATTAATAGTTTTTTTTTATTTAACATTTAAAAAAAAACATACAAAATACAGTACAATCAAAGCATTACAAAAAACCACTAAGGTTTGTAAAGAATGCCAGATAGGTAAGTCTACATCAATTACGATACATACAAAATTTGCTACACAAAAAAAAAGTCGGTATACGGGCGAAAGTTTTACGTGACAACGACTTTGAGTGGTAAAATAATTTTAATGTGAATATTCATTCGTATAGTAGGAAGAAGGATGAAATCTCTCTCGCTCTGTCTCTCTCGCTCTTAGGCGGGCTAACTGTGCTCGAGTGGAAGGGACGCGTGCCTTTCACTTTTTATGTCTGTCACTCTCGCTCTTAGGCGGGCTAACCATGCCCGAGTGGAAGGGACGCGTGCCTCTCACTCGCTCTCATTGTGAGCGCATAACGTGAGCGGAGCGTAACGCAGTTTCTTGAAGTGTCACCCGGCAAACCAATTTATAAGACGTTGTCACGTCAAAAACAAACAGGTGTACGTGAGTACCTAATATAACTAGTACGAGGGTAACAGGTAATATTGCTTAAGTTTTGGCTTGATGTTATTAGGTTCAATTTCAGTTATAATCTTACTTTCTCTTTTATCGGCACATTGTTTATTTCCAATTGATAAATATGTACCTGATATTTTTATTACATTTTCTTTTGTTTGGTGTTGTGACTGCCTCGTTATTTATATGTTTTTTATCTTGTAATGTAAAGTATCTTTCTATGATAGGGAGGGCATTTTTCAATCTGGATTTGCTGTAAAGCGCTTGAAAAACGCTTGTGTAGATTCTTTTTGGTTCTTCTCAGGACTCCCGCCCTATAGACTTACGAACCGACAGCGTAGTGACATTCAAAAGTGCTCAATTAACTAAATAAATGATATGAAACCTTGAACTAATAATATATTTAAGGGGATCCTGCACAAAATTGTGAAAATTTACGTATTTTTAAGTTACTTGTACTATGCGCTGAATTCTTCAAATACATTAAAAGAACTTACAGAAGTTAGCCTGATCATTGCACAAGGTCGTGGCCATGTTAAATATAATACAAATTCTTTAAACAATAACAAAACAATACATAAATCTAATGACTCCTAAAAACATATTTTTTTCGACAACTTTCTTAATTTTACGCATGAAACAATAATTCTTACATTAAAATATTTGTATTGATATTCCGCAGGTCGCCCCCATCTTGAAAAAGTAAATTTTAATTTTTAACACAAACGCGTGATGGTTTTGTACATTTCGCAGAATAAAAAAATTGCCCTAATCAAATTACTAGGTCTGAAGCTTCAAAACAGAATTGTTCTAATTTTAAATATAAATATGATCAATTTTGCTTTGAAGTTTATTATGAGACTTATGTCAGTTTTTGTAATCGCGCGGCCCCCTCTTAAATATCAAAAAGTACAAACAGAAATGAAGAAATCGTGTGTTTTGTAACATGTTGCAAACTGCCAGTAGTCGTCGCAAAGCGGTATTCCGAATTGCATTACTTTTCATTACGCATTTTTGTCATTCAGTCGGCCAGCCGAAGGTCCTGGGTTCAATTCCTAACCAGCATTTGACAAGTGTAGTTGTTAAGCCAATACCATCAATTGAAGATGACTTCGATGATAGAGATCTTTCCTTAAAGTCATACGTACATACGTACGTACGTACGGTAGGGAGAGACCAAAGACTTCCATTTGCTACTCCTGATACACATCCTTTGCCTCACTTACTCTCATAACATTCTTAATACATGCTCGTCGGTTTAGGGTACTTTTCCACATTCCCAGAAGTGGAACCGTTTATAGGCTATTTAGACCTAGTTTTAGGTATTTTTGTCTTATGTTTTCACAACGAATTATCTAATTTGTACTGTCTAATATGGCATAAACAAAGGCTTAGCATATTGTTAAGCGTAGAGCAGAGTTAGCGAACCTCTTTGAAGGCAACACGTTGCTTGCAGAAAATAAACCCGCCTAAGCCAACTGCTACGTTTCGAGTTAGCAAATTTTGCTCCTGAGATAAACAGGAGTGTGAACGTGCTCTAGAGCTCTTTTATTAGATTAGAGAAACCGCAAATTACCGTAAAAGAACAACGATTCATTTATACATTCTATAACTATGGGCAAAAAATTATTATAGTAGGACATATCTTTTCGACATTTTTTTCTGGGATAGAATGTCCCCGTGCCAAACAAGCGGTTAAAGATAAAACGATACGCAAAAAAAATTTTTATAGAAAAAAAACATACAGAATAATAATACAAAACTCTGTCAAGGTGTTTCTATTTTATTTATTTTTATTATACTTACTACCTACATAAGATACCAAGGTTAACAGTCATTGAGGATTGCGGATAAAGTGCGCTCACTTACCAAACTGAGATGAAAATCAAGCGCTTCCTCGATTTATAATCAAAAAACATAAAACTATTTGTATTTGCCAACACCGCCATTATTGACATCCCCGTTTACCCATATTATTATAAAAGAACCGACGGACGTCGGGGCTTCCTGAAAAGTATGATTTAAGTTATCATACTTTTCAGGAGTAAACATAATTTTCGTACCGTATCCATCTCTCTACCATAGTCCACTTTTCACCAAATAGCGACAGGACATGTGCTCAGCGTGACAGGTGGTGTGCCCATCGCCGCTCTATGCTGTTGGATGTATGTGCATGTCTTTAGTCCGTTAGTCGCCTTTTACGACACCCAAGGGAAGAGAGTAGATGGTAGTATTCTTTCACGCGACATGTTTAATACGCTTTTTCTGTTTAGATTCAATAAAATAGTCTAGTGTTTATGTTAAATAAACTTTTATTATTTTTTTCGGCACACCTCAAACACACATTTTTTATGGTTTTGGGTGGTTATGTTCATTTACGCATTTAACGATTTCTTTGGTGCCTTCCAATGTGTAGACAGCCGCATTACACTTTCTGCTGGTATGTGAGCAGCAGACCCATCTAGTTTTGCAGGATCTTGTGTAGTGTTTGTAGAATGTGAAACCGCCTATAGACAACAGCAAATATTTTCCCCGTTTTGACTTCGTGAAAAAGGGACCTGAAAATAGCAAGGTAAGTTTAGAGTCACGTATCATCTTTGTATACTTCGTAATTTTGTCAAAGGGTTTTGGCCAAGGAACATTAATTTTAAATTTGGAAAGACGATAGTTGACTTTAAAAAAATATATAATCCTTTTGTGGCAATGGGGCATTTTGGCTGTATTACCCTATGAACAAAGCGAATACTTAATGACCTTTTAAAAAATATTCATGCCCTGTATGAAGATCCATGTCGTGCCATAGACTTTATTGATAGAGTATTTTTTGTCATTTTGAATAGGTACAAGATGAAATATTAAATTAAATGAGACTTAATGAAACAGCACTTTTGTATAGAACAAAATCTGTTTTGGTGCCGCTCTGCCGTTGTCTGCTGAACCGGAAACCGTCTATGGAAATTATTGGCCATCCGCGTCTAGACAGATTTTTCGTAATGGAGAATTAAGAATTTACATTTTGTGGTTGTTAAAAGTATGCATGTGATTTTTTTCTGTTAAATTAAAAAAAATTTATATGTTTACGCTCACAACACTTATCTAGACCAAGATAAGTATTCTTTTGAAACTCGATAACATGGTAAAATACAAATTAATATACTAAACATAGAAAAACACCCAGACCCGAAATCAATTTAGAAAAAGTTTTTCTCTTAATTGACCCGACCGGGAATTGAACCCTGGACCTCAGAGATGGCGCGACGCCAGACCCGGCGTGCTAACCACTCGAACACGGAGGTCGTTTTGGAAAGTGGATGTGGTTCTTTTATTTATGTACCTACTCCTTTATTGAAACAAACAAATTAATATAATGCATATTTTTTTATCACTTTTAAACATAGGGTATTTATTTTGTAATGTTACATTAGATATGTACCGCCCTATAGACTTACGAACAGATACCGTAATGACATTCATAAGTTTTTAATTATTGTAGTCTAAGGGCCGATTTTTCAATTGTCAGATAAAACTTATTTGTTTTTTTTTTATGTTTAAAGCTTGACTTAAATATTTAATTTCTCCATAAATACCACACATAAAAAAATATATTACTATTTACTAAAAGGGTATTTAATGCTTAATACATATATAAAACATTGATAATACTTTTAATAATAGCTTAAATAATTAAACATTAAATAACATATAAAATAATAACACAAAACTATGTCAAGGGTGTTTTTATTTTATTTATTTTTATTATACATAAGTTACCAAGGTCATCAGTCATTGAAGATTGCGGCTAAAGTTGTACCAAGCTGAGATGAAAGCCAAGCGCTTCCTCGATTTATAATCAAAAAACATAAAACTATTTGTATTTCCCGATATCACAACATCATCATTATTGACATCCTCGTTTAATATTATATTTTATTACACATATGAAAAGAACTGACGGTCGTTGGGGCCTCCTGAAAAGTTTTATTTTAAGTTATCATACTTTTCAGGAGTATAATAACATTATTTCCGTACCTACCGTACCCATGTGCCCCCTGCTGGAGGACATTTGTTTGATAATTTTCTTTAGTTTTAAGTTGTATGTTTGAAAGTAATAGTCGGTCTGTTCTTTTTCGGTTTTGTTTTTAACCGCCTCCGTGGTCTAGTGGCTAAGCCACCGGTTTCAGACCCAGAGGTCCCAGGTTCGATTCCCAGCAGGGGGTACATCTTTGTGTGCTCGGTTTGGTTGGTGGTAGGGCTGTTAAGTCCGCCTGGCTAGCTACCACTATCGTATCTAAGTCTGTCGCCATAACAACGATGTTTATAATAGCGTAGTTGTGTTCCGACAGTTAGAGATAAGATAGCCAGTTCCTCAGTGGTTGAGGATTCCGGGTGAAGCGCGCTTCCACCTTCGGCCTTATCGTCACTTACCATCAGGTGAGATGAAGGCCAAGCGCTTACCCGTTACCCGTAAAAAAAAAGATTCAATAAAATAGTCTTATATTATTTTTATTAAAATAAATCAAGTTTTATTATTTATATCGCCACATCTTAAACACATTTTGAAAGGTTTTGGTTGATTATGTTCATTTACGCATTTGATGATGTGTGTTCTTTTATTTATATACTCCTTTATTGAAACAATCAAATAAATTCAAAAAATATTATTTTATTATAACTTTCAAACTAATTAATTAATAAAAACTGTAATTGAATTAGAGTTTACTAGTGCGAGTAGTTTATGTAACAGATTCATGCTGTATTTATGTAATCTGTATATATGTAATAGGTACTTCATCATCATCATCGTCAGCCAACAAACGCCCCACTGCTGGACTATACATGGGAAAATTGAGCCTTAACCTAAAACTTACCAAGCGAACCATAACGTTAATTTCCTATTTTTATTTTTAAAAGTTATAATCTTACTTTTTATTTTTATTTTATTTACACATTGTTTATTTATATTAAATTGATAAATAGGTACCGTGTCGCGTAGCTGTGAAAGAATACTACCACCCCCTCTCTTCCCTTGGATGTCGTAAAAGGCGACTAACGGAATAAAGACTGCACATAAATCCAACAGCATATAGCGGCGATGGACTCACCACCTATCAGGCTAAGCACATAAGCAGTCGCTATTTGGTGAAAAGTGGACTTGGTAGAGGACTGCTTTTGCTGTCCTCATTGCATAGTCTCTGACTAACCCTTCGCGGATAATAGTCGTGATTATATGTATGTATGTATGATAAATAGGTACCTGATATTTTTATTACACACTAGTGGCCGCTCGCGGTTTCACCCGCGTGCTTCCCGTTGCCGTAGGAATATCGGTGTAAAAAGTATCCTATGTGTTAATCCAGGTTATAAACAGTCTGTATGCTGAATTTCATCTAAATCCATTTAGTAGTCTTTACGTGAAAGAGTACCTAACAAACATCCATCCATACTTATAACTTTCGCGTTTATAATATTAGTAGGATTCTTTTGTTTGATGTTGTGACTGTCTTGTAATTATAGTGTTTTTATCTTGTAATGAAAAGTGCCTTTCTATGATAGGGAGATCATTTTTCAATTTGGATTTGACCGTGTAAAGCGCTTGTAAAACGCTTGTAGAATTCCTTGTTGGTTCCTCTCAGTAAAGGTCTCCCGCCCTATAGACTTACGAACCGACAGCGTAGTGACATTCATAAGTGCTCAATTATTGTAACCTATAAACGAAATAAAATATAATTAAACCTTGAACTAATAATATTTAAATATTAATAAGTACAAGTAAACAGAAATAGAGAAATCGTGTGTCACGAAACATGTCGCAAACTGCCAGTAGTTGTCGCCAAGTGGTAATGCGGAGCTACAGCATTTTTGTCATGTATTAGTCGGCCAGCCGAAGGTTCTGGCCTGGGTTCAATTCCCACTCCGCATTTGTAAAGTGTAGTTTTTAAGCACCAATCTATTGTAGGGTAACTTCGATGACGGAGGCCTATCCCCAACAGTGGAAACCGTATATTGGCTATTTAAAAGTTTCGTTCGATTTAGGGATAATTTATTAAACCATCATTCTTCTTTTTATGGTTATGCATAAAAAGAACACACACCGAATTATCTCATTTGTGCTGTCTATGGTATAGACAAAGGCCTTGCATCTCCAATTATTGTTATGCATAGATCAGTGCCAGCAAACCTTGTCGAAGGGAACACGTTGCTTGCAGAAAGTGAACCCGCCTATGGACAGAAGCCAAGTGCCACGATTCGACTAGGTAAATTTAGCTTCTGAGAAAAACAAGCTTTGTTAAAGGGGTGTGAACGTGCTCTAGAGACCTAAACCATTTATTTCGCACGCCGTCACCGGCCGAACCAAATGAAAACCGTTGTGGTACCGCACTGATAGGGCTCCAGTTCCTGTTGCGTGCTGCGACGCCGACCACGCCGTTGTACTCTGTCGCGCCTGCACCACACCATCACCGCGCAGGGCGTGATAGAGTACATAAAGACGAAGACCAACTTTCTTCTAAGGGTGGAGACGCTGGAGTCGCGACTCAATGTCAGCTTTAAAGTATTTGTGGTGCGAGTCCCGACAGCCAAGCTGGATGATACCTTTTTGAAGGAGGACTTCTGGCTGAAGGGCGTGGTGTACCGGCGCTTTCGCGAGAGATTGCCCACCAACACTACCGGAGCAGCACAGCAAGTGCTTCAATAAAATAGTTGAAGTGTTTGTACGAAAACGCCACTATGACAATTCGCCTTCAGGACTAGAACTCGAGGCCGGTCCGGCTGCAGCGTAGAGTGCGACAAGGAGAAGTCATATCTCCAAAGCTCTTCACTGCTGCACTGGAGGACGTGTTTAAGCTTCTAAACTAAAGAGGACTCAGCATCAATATTAACGGCGTGTACATCAATCACTTTCGATTTGCCGACGACATAGTAGTCATGGCTGAGGCCCTGGAGGAACTCGGCACAATGCTCGGAGATCTCAACAGAGTCTCTCAACAAGTGGGCCTCAAAATGAACATGGAGAAGATGAAAATCATGTCTAACTCACGTGTCGCACCCACTTCTCTGAAGGTTGGAGACTCTACTCTTGAAATTGTTGACGATTATGTATACCTGGGACAAACGGTCCAGTTAGGCAGGTCCAACTTTAAGAAAGAGGTCAATCGTCGAATCAAACTCGGCTGGGCAGCGTTCGGTAAGCTACAAAATATCTTCTCGTCCAAAATACCGCAGCGTCTCAAGACGAAAGTCTTCGACCAGTGTGTGTTGCCAGTGATGACATAAGGTACAGAATCGTGGTCGCTCACTATGGGCACAGTATAAATATGAGCTAAAGCAGCACGGAAGCTGGGCCTGTTTTTTGTTTTATATACCTACGCGCCAATTGAGCGTTAGGGTTGTCCTCTTATTTTTGTAAAATTGATAAAGTTTTTGTTTAGTTAGCGATGTATCTCTGCTAGTTAGCGCTTTTTTTGAGATAACTAGCAAAACTTATGGGTTGTCATTTTTAATTTTTATAAAATTAAAAGGTAATTTTTCTATTATTTTTCAAAACGTTTGTTTGGGTTCTATAATGATCAAATAATCGAATGAATTGAATAGTTTACAAACAAAATTGTGTAATTAAAAAAATCTTTAATATTTTAAGAAGTCTTTATTTTTCGTTAGTTATTATAAATTACTCACTGAAAAATACTTTCGCCTGCTACAACACGTTCGAAAAGCTTTATTATTAAATTTTATAGTGTAAAAAATTCTCATTCTAATGAATAGCTTTTTTAAATAAATTATCAGTAAACATGGACACGGCAGTATAAAACTGATTTTGTCTACTTCTTTATAAATTAATACAGCTACTTTACAATTAATGTGTTCTCTTTGAAAACAACAGCGAAAACTTTCGTCCATTTTCTCGATATATTCAACGAAATCATCCGGTGGTACAATTAGTAAACTCCGGTTAGACACACAGATCTGATATCGATATTTAGAGCAATCGGTCGAATAACTAAAAAGTTCAAGATGGAGGCTATTTTGTCTCATACTAATAACGTAGTCGTTGTCAAAAACAACACAGATATCGATTTTCAAAGCAATCGGTTAAATAACTAAAAAGTTTAATATGGCGGCTACTTTTTCTCATTCTAATAACGGATTCATTGTCAGAAACCACACAGATCCTCAGATATCGATTTTTAAAGCAAAGTTTATTAACGATGAAGTTTCGTAGAATCAATTCTTATTATTTTTAACCATTAAAATAACGCGCGCTCAAAAAATATACGTAAGTACTCCAAATATCACCTAAACAACCAAACGATTTATTTAAAAGAAAAAGCTATTTATTTATTAATAATAAATCATTCTTCTTTCAACATCAGCAGGAAATTTAAAAAACGAAAGCTCCGGTTTTGAACCAGCCGTATACTACGCAATACACTCGCGGCATTTTTAAAAATCGCGCGCACAGCGCACGCAATATGCAACAGTGAACACTCGGTTCGACGCCACACGCGCTACTGAGAGCACTGCGATGTCCGCTTAGGGGCCCTGTAAAGACGTGTGTCTGTGGGCGTGCGTCGATTCGAGCGTTTGTACGTAGCTTCCTTACTGCTTTAGCTCATATTTATACTGTGCTATGGGCCTAATAGGCAGGCTCAAAGTCACGCAAAGAGCAATCGGGGTTTCTCTACGTGATCGAATCAGAAATAAGGAGATTCGTAGACGAACTAAAGTAACCGAAATAAAGCGCTTCCTCGATTTATATTAAAAAAAAACATAAACATTTGTATTTGTCGATATCACAACATCACCGTTATTGACTTAATCGTTTACCCATATTATTATAAAAGAACTGACGGAAGTTGGGGCCTCCTGAAAAGTATGATTTTAAGTTATCATACTTTTCAGGAGTAAACTAACATAATTTTGCTGCCCACTGTGCCCACTGTTAGAAGACATAATTTTTAGGCAGTTTTTTGTATGTTTACATACATACACACATATTATAATTACGACTATTATCCCCGAAGGGTTATTCAGAGACAAGGCAACGAGGACCACAAAAGCAGTCCTCTACCATAGTCCACTTTTCACCAAATAGCGACAGCACAATGTGGTCAGCGTGACAGGTGGTGTGTCCATCGCCGCTCTATGCTCTTGGATGTACGTGCAGTGCAGTCTTTAGTCCCTTAGTCGCCTTTTACGACACCCAAGGGAAGAGAGGGGGGGGGTAGTATTCTTTCACCGCTACGCGACAAGGTTAATATGCTTTTTGGGTTTAGATAAAAAAAAATAGTATATATTTTTACTAAGTTAAATAAAGTTTTATTAATTATTTCGGCACACCTCAAACACACAATTCATAAGGTTTCGGGTGGTTATGTTCATTTACGCATTTAACGATTTCTTTGGTGTCTTCCAATATGTAGACGACAGCTTTACAATTTTTGCTGGTATGTGAGCTGCAGACCCATCTAATTTTGCAGGATCTTGTGTAGTGTTTGTAAAATGTGAAACCGCCAATAGACAACAGGATATTTCCCCGTTTCGACGTCGTGAAAAAGGGACCTGAAAATAGCAAGGTCAGTTTAATATCATCATCGTATTCTTCGTAATTTTGTCAAAAAGTTTTGTCCAAGGAACATCAGTTTCGAATTTGGAAAGACGATTTTAACAATCTAAAAATATTTACTTTTAGGGCAATAAAAGTAGTCGACCTTGTAAAAAAATATTCATGCCATGTATGAAGATCCATGTAGTGCCACAGACTTTATTGAGAGAGTATTTTTTGTCATTATGAATAGGTACAAGATCAAATATTTTTATTCAATGAGACTTAATGAAACAGCACTTTTGTATAGTACAAAATCTGTTTTGGTGCCGCTCTGCCATTGTCTGCTGAGCCGGTAACCGTGTATGGAAAATATTGGTCATCCGCGACTAGACAGATATTTTTCGTAAATACCTATGGAGAATTAAGAATTTACATTTTGTGGTCGATAAAACTATGCATGTGATTTTTTTCTGTTCTGGAAAGTTAAATTTAATAAATTAAATTAACGTCGCGATAATAACGTTATTGGTAACGTTATAAATACCGGTAATTTGTAACAGAACATAAGCGGAACAGAATTTTTTGGTACATTACCGGTATAAAATAAATAACGGTATCCCTCCCTGCTTGAGGGAGCTAACCTTTTATTAGATTAGACAAACCGCAAATAGGCGCTAAAAACCACGATTCATTATTAGAATGATACACAAAAAAAATTAAAAAGAAAAAAACATACAAAATAATAATAAAAAACTCTGTCAATAGTGTTTTTATTATTTATTTATTTTTATACATAAGATAATAAGGTTAACAGTAATTGAGGATTGCCGGTGAAGTGCGTTCAATTACCAGACTGAGATGAAAGTAAAGAGCTTCCTCGATTCATAATCAAAAAACATAAAACCATTTATATTTGCCGATTTTACAACATTACCATTAATGACATCCTCGTTTACCTATTATAATACCCATATTATTATAAAAGAATTGACGGCCGTTTGGACCTCCTGAAAAGTTTGATTTTAAGTGTTCATACTTTTCAGGAGTATACTAACATTATTTCCGTACCGTACAGTACCGTACCCATGTGCCCACTGTTAGACGTTACGTTACGCTCTATGCTGTTGGATTGCAGTCTTTAGTCCGTTAGTCATCTTTTACGTCGCCCAAGGGAAGAGAGGGGTAGTATTCTTTCACCGCTACCACAGAATAACTAATAGTACTACCGTACCGCTAAGGGACACGGTAACACGCTTTTTCGGTTTAGATTCAATAAAATAGTCTTATATTATTTTAACTAAGTTAAATCAAGTTTCATTACTTATTCCAGCACACCTCAAACACACATTTCATAAGGTTTTGGGTGGTTATGTTCATTTACGCATTTAAAGATTTTTTCGGTGTCTTCCAATGTGTAGACGACAGCTTTGCAATTTTTGCTGGTATGTGAGCTGCAGACCCATCTAATTTTGCAGGATTTTGTGTAGTGTTTGTAAAATGTAAAACCGCCTATAGACAACTGCATATTTCCCCGTTTCGACTTCGTAAAAAGGGGACCTGAAAATAGCAAGGTCAGTTTAATGTCACGTATCATCATCGTATACATCGTAATTTTGTCAGAGAGTTTTGGCCAAGGAACATCAATTTCGAATTTAAAAAGACTATTAATGACTTAAAAAAATATATATTACTGTTGTGGCAATCGAGTATTTTGGCTGTATTACCCTATGAACATAGCGAATAATAAGTATGAAGATCCATGTAGTCCCATTGACTTTATTGAGATAGTATATTTTGTCATTTTGAATAGGTTCAAGATCAAATATTTATATTCAATGAGACTTAATTAAACAGCACTTTTTTATAGTACAAACTATGTTTTATTGCAGCTCTGCCGTTGTCTTGCTGAGCCGGAAACCGTCTATGGAAATTATTGGCTCTCCGCGACTTGACAGATATTTTTCGTAAATATTTATGAAGAATTAAGAATTTACATTTTTTGGTCGATAAAACTATGTATGTGATTTTTTTCTGTTCTGGGAAGTTTTAGGATGTGGGTTCTTTTATTTATGTACTTCTTTATTGAAACATACAAATTCATTTTAAGCATATTATTTTATTATAACTTTTAGACTTATGGTATTTATTTTGTAATGTTACATGAGAGTTTACTGTGCGAGTAGTTTATGTATCAGATTCATCCTGTGTTTATGTAATGTATATATAGTTAAGTAATACTTCATCATCATCATCGTCAGCCAACAATCGCCCACTGGTGGACACAAACTTTCCCAAATAAAAAGACAACAGCACAAAGGAAAATTGAGCCATAATAACCCTAAACTAACCAAACGAATGATAACGTTACTTCCTATTTTTATTTATAATTTAAAATCTTACTTTTTTATCAACACATTGTTTATTTTAGATTGATTATTAAGTACCTACCTAATATTTTTATTACATATTCTTTTGTTTGATGTTGCAATATTTTGTTTTATTAATGAAAAGTGTCCTTGTATAATAGGGAGGGCATTTCACAATTTGTATTTGACGATCGGCAAGAGCTTGTAAAACGCTTGTTGAATTTCTTGTTGGTTCTTCTCAAAAGGTCTCCCGCCCTATAGACTTACGAACCGACAGCGTAGGGACATTCATAAGTGCTCAAATTATTGTAGCCCAAACTGAATAAATGATAATAAACCTTGAACTAATAATAATATATTTAAATATTAATAAGTACAAACAGAAATAGAGACATCGTGTGTCATGTAACATGTTGTAATCCGCCAGTAGTTGTCGCAAAGTGGTAATCCGGAGCTACAGCATTTTTGTCATGTAGTCGGCCAGCCGAAGTTCCTGGGTTCAATTCCCACCACGCATTTGTAAAGTGTAGTTTTTAAGCCAATACCAATAAATTGTAGCGATAACTTCGATGACTGAGGCCCTTTTCCAGCAGTGGAACAGTATATCGAAGGTGCAGTGTTAAATCTCAATAAATGCAAAAAAATCGAACATACTGACCAAAAAACCCACTAAGAAATTATTTTAGTTGAAAAACTTTTGTTTTGAAAGAGAACCACATTCACGCCAACACAAAGTATAAAAACATAATTATTTATAACGGATTCTAACATGAAAGTTAATTCATGACAAAAAAAAATCTTACATTAAAATCAATTAAAACTGGTTATTGGGTTTTAGCCAATGTTTTAGCTTTAAATTATGAAGATTTGAAATCCGATAAAAAAATATTTACTTTTATTGGTTTTTATTGTCTTAACAATATCGTAAACACTCAATGTTTACTTACTGGGTATTTGTACTATCCGATAGTAAACATTTTATTCCAACGCTTGTCCGGCGAAGAACCCAATAACGCACAACGAACTTTGGCTTATATAAGCTTCTGGACTGGAGAGGACTTGGCATCAATATTAACGCCGTGTACTCACTTACCTTTGATTTGCCGACAATATAGTAATCATGGCTGAGACCCTGGAGATCCTCGGCACAATGCTCGGTGATCTCAACAGAGTCTCTCGATAAGTGGGCCTTAAAATGAACATAGAAGAGGCGAAAATCATGTCTAACTCACGTGTCGTACCTACTCCTCTGCAGGTTGGAGACTCTGCTCTTGAAGTTGTTGGCGAATATGTATACATGGGACAAACGGTCCAGCTAGGTCCAGCAGCACCAACTCGGCTGGGCAGCGTTCACTAAGCTTCGAAATAACTTCTCGTTCAAAAACCGCAGTGTCTCAAGACGAAAGTCTTCGACCAGTGTATGTTACCAGTGATGACATACGGTACCGAAACGTGGTCACGCACTGTGAGCTTAATAAGGCAGGATCAAAGTCACGCAAAGAGCAGTGTAGAGGGCTATGCTTGGGGTTTCTTTACGTGATCGAATCAGAAATAAGGAGATCCGTACAAGAAATAAGTAACCGACAAAGTTCCAAAGAGTTGTAAGCTTGAGTGACAATGGACAGGGCACATCGCCCGTAGCCACAACGCCACAACCGTTGGCCGTTTGGGCAGAACGGTTCAACAAGGTGGTCCGACGATCGGGTGAAGGTCGCGGGTAGCCGCTGGATGCGAGCAGCACAAGACCGGTCGTAGTAGAGATCCTTGGGGGAGGCCTTTGTCCAGCAGTGGACGTCCTCTTTCTGATGATGATGATTTTCAATTGTTTTTTAATTAATAAAGCCAATAAGTATTTAAAAAAAATATATATCTAATTTGGGGTCAAACGCAATAAGTCAGCTCCCCCAATTTACTAATTTGAATTTTTTATTATTTAACAACCTAAACGACATAATAACATTTTAAGAGCGTTTATTTGTCTTATTAAAAACAATTACAAAATTATATAAACGGAATATATTTCTAGATTGATCGATTTTAAGACCTTACAAATTTAAACTTAACATGCCTATTACATCTCGTCTGTGATTTTTGCGTAAAATGACAAATTTTGGAGATATGGATCTCAGAAAAAAAATACATTAACAATTATTACTTACTGAATAGTGTACAATAGCTATTGGAATAGTGCGTAGCGGCTTCGCTTTTTGCAAATTTTGCTTAACTTTTTAATTAAACCCAAAATTGCAGAGAAAGATTTTCATAAAATGCGCGAAGGCACTTTTTTGAGCTCATGGATTGAACTATTGTTCTAAACAAATGAAATTAAAAAAATTGAATGTTATCTCTTATATAAGGTGACTGCTAGAAACTGAAAGAAACTTCAAGGGCTGGTCAGGTCAAGTGTTGTAAACTTGACAAAAATTACAAAAAATATTGCAGGTAACGTAGGTACTTATCGCCCAGCTGACGCAGACGGGTCAACAGACGGGTGGGTCAACGGCCGGCCGCTGACTATAAATAACGATTATTTACAACGCGCGTGTAAATAATCGTTATTGAATAGTTAATCCCTTTTTTATTTTTCTTATTATTGCTTTATAATAAATTAGATACTCAAAGACTATCAAATTAAAATTCATAAAATGAATTATTTAATGAAAAATAAAAAAAGCACGAATTTCTTTTTTGTAATTTTACATAAATAAACACTTGACCTGACTATCACTTGAAGTTTCTTGCGGTTTCTAGCAATCGCCTTATATAGTCGTATATGTGCGTAGCGGCCTCGGAATTTTTATATAGAAAAAAATTCTTATTCTAAACCAAAAAAAAATCGAAAATCGCTTCCTCTCAGCCCCCAAGCGGTCGCATGAGTGAGACCGCACACCTACAAAGCGCGCCATTCCGTCAAACCCCAAGCGGTCGCATGAGACCGCTCTCTCCCACTTGACTTTGTACCGTGTTTTCATAGACTTACAGACTACTTTAGTATGAACAAGGTCGATTATTTCGGTTCTGTGGTACATTTTATGCATCGTGATCGCAAAATATCGCATAGTCTATGCTCCATTCTGTCAAATTCGACGTTGACAGTCGCGCCGATTTCTGTGTCGGAGTGAATAAGTCGCTGAGTTTTGTGTGCTATTTTTAATGATCGTATTTAGATAATAAGTTGTAAGAAATACATCGTTATTACTACTAGATTAAGCATGTAAAGTCTGTAGGTATGTTACCGATTTCGAGTGATTTTTAGAGAAATAGGTACTATAAGACAAATAAACTGTTGCAATCATCACTATTTTATACCTGATGGATAGGAAATATATCAGTTAGTACTTATATTGTTGCTTACAGAACGACAAAATATGGTTTGATTTTAGAGTACCTAATATTTTTTTGTAAAAGGCGAGAATTGTGACGTCATCCGCAAATTCAAAAAAATTATGGCGCACCTGCTGTCATTATTTTTGACATTTAAATTCCAAGACTGAGGAGTTAAGTTAACGGTGAATTTCTCTTATCTACGATAATATAATTGAGCGAAATTTATACCAGAATAAACGTTACCTACTTCATGATGAATAAAGATTTTATATTGAATTTATTATAATATTTCGATAAAAACGATATATACAACTACAAAATTACATCAAAATGCGATGCGCCGGCCGTCCGAACTCAGCTTATCCTCGCAGAGTAGACATTTGTAATATTAAGCATGATTTTATTATCCTATTTCGATGAAAACGATAAATGCAACTGCAAAATTACAACAAAATGCGAAAATGGACATTTTACGTAAAAATCACAGTCGAGAAGTAATAGGCCTCTTAAATTAAAATGAAGAGATCTGATCGATTTGGAGATCCAGACGCAAATGACTCTTCGTTGCCACCTCTCCGGCAATCCAGCTCCGTGCGGATGTTTGGATTGCTTGCTTGGCTTCCCAGAATTATTCTGAATACTACTTTGTCAGCCCTCTTAAGCAAGCGCTGAGTAACTGATTGCTGGGCCAGGGGGTACCACAACTACATGAAAAGTATTATCGTGAGTGTGGCGATGACTTTCCGAAAATCGAATTTTACTGCAAGCGATTTTTGCATTCGCATAATTTTCCAATCGAATCATTTCCTGATATATTTTTTTTCCAGAGGTTGATTTTTTAAAAGCTTTTTCTTTTCGTATTATTTCCCAATCTAATCTTTTTCTGATAGTTTGTATTGCGGACATTGATAAAAAAATATATAATATTTTTTTTAATGTTACCTACTTTTTTTAATAGCATAGAGAACATATTCTTAGTAAGTAACTAAATAATTTGCATTTAACTTATATAGAAACCTATTTTTTATTGTTTGCAAACTTTAATATTGATTATCTCGAGAACTACTTTTACACCCTTATTGGGTTTTATCGCTGCACCCTCGATATTGGCTATGTAGACATTTCGTTCGATTTATGTATTTTTTAATAAACCATCATTCTTCTTTTCATGGTTATGCACGTTAACACACCGAATTATCTCATTTGTACTGTCTATGGTATAGGCAAAGGCTTTGCATCTCCTATTGTGATGCGTAGAGCAGGTCCAGCGAACCTTCTCGGAGCCAACGCGTTGCTTGCAGAAAGTGAACCCGCCTATGGACAGAAGCCAACAGCCACGTTTTGACTTTGTAAAAGCTCCTGAGAAATACATGCTTGGTTAAAAAGAGTGTCAACGTGCTCTTGAGGAACCTTTTATAAGACTATTCGGGGTTTAATAGTCGCTAAAGAACACAGATTCATCAATACAAAGCAATTTAATTTAAAAAAAATCTTTCTTTAATACATAAGATACGAAGTTTATCACACGTTAAGGATTGCAGGTGAAATGCGCCAAGCTGAGATGAAAGCCAAGCACTTCCTCGATTTATAATCAAAAAACACAAAACTATTTGCTGATATCACAACATCACCATTATTGACATTCTCATTTACATATAATATTATAAAAAAACCGACGGCCTTTGGGGCCTCCTAAAAAGTATGATTTTAAGTTATGTTACTTTTCAGGAGAATACTAACATTAATTCTGTACCGTTCTATACTTTTAAGTTGTATGTTAAAAAGTAATTGTTGTTCTGTTCTTTTTTGGTTTTAATTCAATAAAATAGTTCTATATTATTTGTATTAAGTTTAATCATAATAATATTATCTGAATAATAATAATAATAAATAATACGGTAATCAAGTTTTATTAATATTTATTTCGGCACACCTTTATCACATAGTAGAAGGTTTTGGGTGGTTATGTTCGTTTCCGCATTTAATGATTTCATTGGTGTCTTCCAACGTGTAGACGAACGCTTTGCACTTTTTGCTACGATTTAAGGAGCAGGCCCATCTAGTTTTGCAGGATGTTGTGCGGTGTTTGTGAAATGTGAAACCGCCTATAGACAATAGCATATATCCCCGTTTCGACATCGTGTATGAGGGTACTGTAAATAGCAAGGTCAGTTTAAAGGTCACGAATCATCCTCGTATCGTACGTAATATAATACGTAATATTTTCAAGCAGTTTGTCATCAGTTTCGTACATGGAAAGATGTTTATTTATTTTACATTACTTTTGTAGCAGTCAGGCATGTCGGCTATATTATTATTACCCTATGAACAAAACGAACTGTAGGTGACCTTGTAAAATAATATTGGCACCTTTCATGAAGATCCGTGTGGTCCCATACTTTTTTTTTGTCAGATCGTATTCAAGATCATTTTTTTTTTATTTAATGAAGATTTTAAATAAACAGCACTTTTGAAAAGTTCAAAATCATTTTCTTCAAAACCCCTGGTCAGTACATAAATCATATTACTAAAAGCTAAAAAAAAAGTAGAATAAAAACAAAACATTTTATTAATAGAAAAAAACTCAACATCAACCCCACTTAATTGTGCTAACATATTCCTTTGGTAGTTGTTAATATTTATATCAGTCATACCAGTGGTGGGTAAAACGTATAATACTCGTAGAGGCTGCATGTTTGAATTTCTATTGTGTCTCGTATTTTGACAGTCTACCGCTGAAGTAACTTCTTCATCATTTGCTATTTGTACATCAAACAGATAAAAAAAAATAAAAGGGGGCTTCGGTCAAAACCTTTGTAATTACGTGAATTTTGTAAACAAATAAAAATTATTACTTATTATTAATACATTATTTTAAAGCAAACAAAAATCGTTAAGACAAAATCAAAGAATTCTTCTTCCAGGCCTGGTCCCATGTTAGAAAATTTTTAATTTTTTTTTCCAAACACTATTTTTTCTTTCACCAAAATTTTATTTAAATTACTTATTCCGTATTAAGATTCAGCACTCATTGCAGGGAGCACTTTCTAAAACACATACTTGCAATACTGATCAGCCTTAGTGATAGGAGGGTGGTTGTGCATCGACTGGTGTGACACTATCGTGTTGCTCTCAGTTATGGTGACCAGGGCAGCCTTGCAGCCGCGGCTGTGGCGCGAGCACTGCCAACGGGTCTTGTAGCCGTGCTGCTTCTGGCGACTGTACCGAAACCCGGCGAGGGACATCACCAACCCCCCGCGATTGGAAGTTTTTAACACCGCGCCTGAAATCAGATATTATCTTCATCATCAGCCCAATATCGTCCTATTGCTGGGTATAGTCCTCCCACATGGACAGCCTATGGGGAGATTTTGCCATAACCACCCCGCTTCTAACCATCTTACGACAAAACCGAGATCAACGGCTCTACGTGCCTTACCAAACACGGAGAAGCCTGAAATGTTTTAAAATTAATTTGTCACCCATCCAGTGACTCGGCATTGCAAAAGTTGCTTAGCGACGATCGCAAACCGAACGCCTTAACCGCTGCGCCATCGAGTAAATCAAATCAGATCAATAAGGAATCAGATAAACTTTGGCTGTGAGGTGAGGTCGTGTACAGCTTCTTTACATATAATATATGTAAAGAAGCTAATATTATTAGAACTATTTTAACGGGACCTAACAAGATTATTTTGTAAGTAAGTACATATCTACTTACTAGGGGAGAGACTTGCCCGCCATTTTGTCTCGTATCGGGATAGGTTTGTTTACACAGAATTCCATCGCCACGGCATAAATTTCGGTTCGACGCGATCCTATTTCGGCGTGCAATGGTACTAGAGGTAGCGTTTGTCTGGCACAGACTATAGTTCGTTAGATTAGTTGTTAAGTCTTAACTACAAGTTAGGTAAGTGTTTTTATTTTTTATTAGTATTGATGTCAATAAGTGCCTGTAAAGGTTTAAATTGAATAAATAATTTGACTTTGAATTTGCTTGACTTTTCGGCCGCGATGCTGCGGCCGTGGTCACAAGCGAACTGGCGGTGCGCGGCGTCGTCGGCTTGGGTGGGTATTTGTTTCTTCATCCACCCTCACACGTTCACTTAAATTCTTACAGTGCAATGAATCGTCAGTAACACAACTACGGCACACTACACTAACAGGACCGGAGTTTCTTTTTTATAGGCTGACGTTGCGGTTCGAAATCCTCACTAGATAACACTGCACTGCATTCCTGATGTAACTGGAATAACTCACTTACTGTTTGATTCACTGCACTGTGGCTATTACGTATAAGTTGTCTCAATAGACGAACACTCGTGTTATTTAGAATCCTCCTGGAATGCGCTATATCACTACCCGGTTTCATGCGTACACAGGTAGGAAGAACTGCACTGCCCCGACACTTTGTGAGAAATATCTAAAGATGTTTCTAAGCGCGCTCGCGTTCTCCGAAGGAATTCTAGGCGTTTGATTTTTGTCACAATATCCGGCCCGTACCGGTTTGTAAGATAAGACTTTAAACTATCGCGTTGCATTGCATTAAAACTATTTTAACGGGACCTAACACGATTTATTTTGTAAGTGAGTACATATATTATGTACATAATATCTACTTACTGCTTAACGTTTCGGCCGCGATGCTGCGGCCGTGGTCACAAGCGAACTGACGGTGCGCGGCGTCGTCGGCTAGGGCGGATTTTTTATTCTTCACCCACCCTCACACCTTCACTTAAATTCTCACAGTGCAATAAATCGTCAGTAAAACAACTCCGGCACACTACACTAACCGTATCGGAGTTTCTTTTTATTGGCAGACGTTGCGGTTTGCATTTGCCAATCACTGGATCATGTAACTCCATCCAGTGATTAACTTCCGCTTCCAGCAGATGTTCAGCTACCGCCGATTTGTCTATGATTTTTAACAGCTGCGATGTTTTCCTTGACACGTTTTGCGATAGTCCGCTTAGTTTGTCCAATATACGAACTATCACGGCTACAGTCGAGTTTATAAACTCCCGGTGTTCGGAATGGTATGACGTCTTTAGGCGACCAAAATTCTAGCAATAAGTAGATATGTAGGTACTTACTTACTAAATAAATCGTGTTAGGTCTCGTTAAAATAGTTTTAGTGCAATGCAACGCGACAGTTTAAAGTCTTATTCTTTACATACAGTCTTCAGAACAAGAACGGGAACTATGAGCACCGGCAGACCTTCTGCTCGCTGGTCCGACGGCATTAAGGCGGTCGCAGGTCAATTTGGACCCAATACACTGGCGACCGGGCTGGTTAGAGGATTGGAGAAACCTACATCCAGCAGTGAACGATAATATAGATGCTGAAAAAAAAGAAAAACAGCCTCTGTAGTTTACATAATTTGAATTAATTTATGCATACATAGAGGTAAATCGAGGTAAAGAAACTCTTTGTAAGTATTTAGAAAGCGTTATTTTATTTAATGATTATACGGTTTTTATCAGGCAACGCAGGCCCATAAAATACCTTATAGACTAACATACATTCAATAATACTCGTAAAAAAACATTTTTGTCAGTAAATATACGAACTTACACTATTATGTTAGTATTTAAAATTAGGACATATTCTGTGTCGTATCGGTGGCGCTTATAGGTATTTCTCCACGAAAACGTCACTACCTTTGGCCAGAAGTTCTCCTTGCTAAAGGCGTCCAACTATAATAATGGGACACGAGCCACAATCGCTTTGAAATTAGTGTTGTGGCGCGATTCAACAGCTTCAGCCGCAAAAGGAAGCTAATTATTATTTTTTTATTTACCTCGTTTGTTTACACTAATTCTTAGAGATTACAACGTACATAACTTATAACTAGTTGTATCTAATCTTATCTTAGGGCTTTTGGGGCTTGCAGAGGTATCCCTCTTACCTCGACCTATAGGATCTTTTGTGCAACCCCGTCCTATCATTCTGTATCCTCTGTGAATGACTGCCCTAAGCTTCGTAATGTCTTTAAGGGTGAAGAGCCTAAAATTCTGGTTTCGGGTAGGCCGATCCCAGGAGATTTATTATTTTCATAGCAAGAGTCACAATATGTTGTGACTCTTGCTATGAAAATGTCCATGCATGCCACACTTATGAGTGTGGCATGCATGGACTCGTTTTCTCTCCACATGCCCTGCACATGTCGTCTGTTGCTAGTTTAATTTTGTGGAGCATTTGTTTTGTCGCATAGTACAATAATATAATAATCATTTAATTCAGACAACAAAATGTACAGATGGTTAATTACATTAGCCCATATAATATATCTTACAGACTAACATATATATAAATAAAATACAATGTTTTGTTAGTAAATAACTTAATAACAAATGTTAGTATTATTTAATTGGCACCTGCGGTACCAACTCGGTACAAGCAACAGGCAACTTCCTTCGGAAACGCCTGTAGACTACACCCTTAGGCTAGAAGTCCTCCTTTAAAAAGCAGTCCAGCTTTGATGTCGGGATTCGCACCACAAACGCCTTGAAGCTTGTGTTATGACGCGACTCCAGCTGTCCAATCCTCAAATTAGACTTCAAGCGAATGTACTCTGCTATACCTCCTGCGATGTGGTAGTGTAGTGCAGGCGGGACAGGTACACGGCCGTGGTAGATGTCGCGGCACGCAGCAGGAAGGCAGGCCCTGTCGCTTCTTGCTTCGAACCTCGACGAAGCCATCCTCGTCTTGATCCAGGTGTGCGACGTTTCGTAGAGCGGCATTTGTCTTGGTGACAGGTCGATGCGACCGTATTTTTGCCTTAGCGGCAACAACAGCGGCGAAATCACGGCGTCGGCAGTTGGCGGGGCGCACACGTGATAGGCGGATGCCTCGTCACGGCCGGCGATGCGGGCAGCGAGACAGCGGCGGCGGCGGCGGCAGGCGCGCGGGGCGTAGAGACTGCGCTCGCGGCAGACAGCTGCGCCGGCGGCGCTCGGGTCGAATCGGAGACGGGGTCGAAAACTGCTATCTTGCAGCTCGACGTCGACGTATCGAGGCAGGCCTCTCGTCGAGTGTTGATATATGAGCACGCGATCGATGACCTACTTACCGCGAGCGATTCGCGTAGAAAATCAACTTCCTTGCGCAACTCGCTAACGGTATTTTCGGATGCCTGAAATTTCAGCATCACTTCAGCCAAACTCGCCTTTAGGGACACGATGTTCTTCAGGAAGCAAGTGACGTCGACATGGTCGAACGTGACGGGAGGCAACTTGTAGAGGTCTCTCGCCACAAACGTCGGCATGTCATCTGGATCGGTTTCCTTGATCAGTGTTATGATCTCCTGCAGACTCTTCTGCGTCCCGTCTCGTCTCTGGGACACCATCTGGTCGCTTGTGCCGACAGATTCGTAGAGCAGCTTATTTGCACCAGCCACCTCATTTTCACTGAAGCTGGCCTTGCAAATTTGCACTGCGCTCACCTCGTCCATGACGTCCAGCTTTTGTTGCAGGGACGCCTGGAGTTCATTTGCCACGAGTTTCTCACTCATGACGTTAGTCGACCAGCGGCATGCGCCGCGCTACGCGTAATATTATTTATTTTAATTTGATGCGTCTGCACCGATCCGCATCGCTTACACGTGTCCAACAGGGCACCGGTGATCATTAGGGCCTGCCTTTTCCTATCTCTGCATATGATCTCACTCCGTTCTAGGGCGCTTTCGCCTATGAAGAATTTCGAGTGTCTATAATGCCGGGTAGCTCTTGGTTTTATGCCTGTTTTGGATGTGGTTCATAGAGGCCTTATTGATGGTACTCGGTGCCAATGTCAGAAACGCTCAGAACCACACAATATATGGGGTCTCTGAGCCCTCCCTAGCAAGAGCATCGGCCATCTCATTGACATGACTTCTCACATGGCCTGGTACCCAGATCAACTTAAGATGAATTTATGCTTCTTAAGAGCGAATTCTAAAGATAAGATAAGATAATTAAGTGTAACAAACACTTATAGGTAAATACAACATAGACCAATGTATATATTTTAGCGTTATATTAACGCTTAAATATACTTAAGTAAAATTTTTAAAACACTGAAAAAAGACGACAACCTCAGGCGGGAATCGAACCACGCACCTTCCTCATTCCGGGCGGCTGCCTTAACCACTTGGCTACCGAGGTCTGGCTTTCAACCGTCGAAATTTGTCAGTGCTTGATGCTTATGTTTTTAGTCAACATTGCTTCATCAAATCTTAGAAGTTTTCACCTCTGAGATCCGAAAGAAATATTTTTACAAATATTTGAACATTCGGTTAAGACAAAGCTGCGTTTATAGACCAATGTATATATTTTAGCGTTATATTAAAACTTAAATATACTTATATAAAAAAATTTTTTTTACTTAAATACAACATAGCCAATATTAAGCCTACTTAATGTTTTCTAAGTTTTACATAAACACTATACGCAACGCAAAACCCAATAAGAGTATTTGTTAATGCGATACGTGCACCGTGCACGATGCACCGATCCGCACACTGCATACGTTATGGACAATTACGATTTATTTAATAATACTCAAAATAAAGTGGAACTGTCACATAAATTTTTATATTATGTTTGTCAAGTCGGCACCACAATACCTGGATTTCGAAAACGTTAATTATCTTATTAGACCTTAGAGTTTTCCATAGGTAAGGACGCACTAGGTTTCGCTGTTTGGATCTTTGAAGTAGTGGTATGGCTATGGACATTATTGCATTTGATAATTTTCCCATCGTTCGTGGTAATGGCGACGGCCTTGCATCCTTTGTTGTGGTGGGAGGAACACCACCAGCGAGATCGGTTACGTTTTTGGTACTTCCTGTTGAACCGGTACCCGTCGATGGTGAGAATGGGCGCGCCACGCACTGACGTCCTCAACCAAACCTCTGGAACATAAGAACATGTTTCAGAAAATTGTGAGTTGATTGGAGAAAACATACAATTTCGATAAGTAACCTCAACGTCAACAAGTCATCAGCAAGTGACAAAAAGGTTGAGGAAATTTTCTGTCTTGGTGAAATTCATGTTATGTTTATTGACACGCAAATAACTAAATAAGGAATATAAAACAAGTGTTGATAGGTGGAGGGAGAGAAGAAGACCAAAGAAAAGATGGTTTATGTTTATTAAAGTGCACGTACACTTTCAACGAGAACGAGCTCGATGATGCAGCGGTTAACCCTTTAACGAATACAGCATGTTGAAATTTTTATTTGGTTTTCGATCTTAATATCTTAATTTTATAAAGTTCAAAATTATGGTGACAATATAATTTGACACTGCCATAAAAAGGGTTAACCCGGCAGCACTCGCGTCCTTCAAAGTTACACAAGCACTCGCAAAATGTACATAGGACATATATATGTCCTATGTACATTTTGACTGCTAACAAAACGTGAGCGAAACACTCTATGCACGAGTGCTTGTGTAACTTTCAAGGACGCGAGTACTGCCGGGTTAGGTAACCCTTTTTATTAATTACAAATTTTATGACAACTTTATAATAAAACAATAATATTCATTCAACTTAAATATTTATTTTAAGTTTACAACATTAGTTATACTTTGAATTTTTAATAACAAACATAGGAACTGAATTGGCACTTTACTTACGTACATACTCGCGCGATGAGCAAAATCCCGCATGACGCGACTGTTCCATACTCGCGCGATGAGCGAAATCCCGCGTGATGCCAAACAAAACCTCTCCTTCCAGCAATCGGGACGCACTGAGCCGACGAAACCGTTACGCGAGGGACGAGGGAAGTGTAAAACTCAGCTATAGCGCGGGCAAGATATGTGCGCACTTTTTTAAAAAATTAGTACGATTTTTAAAGTTACCGTGAGGGAAATGCTCATAGCGCGAGTGTTCGTGGGTTAAGGTGTTTGGTTTGCAATTAAGTAACGTTTATAAGTAAAGTGGCTATAATCTTAGTGCAAAAATTTGTAAACATACTACACACAGGTGACACAAGTAAACCGTGTGCATCAAATAAATTATTTTCTGTCAGGCAATAAATAAAACCCAGAGTAATTAATAATTACTAATAATTTATTGTAACTTTAAACGTTTTTCGTTTAGTTACAAATGTTAACTTATGTACGTTACATTAAATAAATATAGGTTTGTAGTTCAGTAACATTACTTTTTATTATCAATTCAGACATCTGATCCCATTGCGTGTTCATAATTAAAATAAGATATAAGTAGAAAAGTAATACAATAATGTTTTCTGAAGGAGACGTAAACGTTTTTTTTTATTAAATTAAACCTTCATACGGATTTCCTAGACAAAATTCAAAATAATCATAATTAAATTCAATAAATAACGTGTTTTTACGAAACAAGACGTCATGAAGTTTTATGTAAAAACTACATAAAATGAAACTCATCATAGAAATCTCCTAGCGCTTACATTCGATAGGATCGAAAAGTAAGGTAAATTTTTTTTTTCAAATATAGGTACAAGTCTTAATTTTAGCTTAGAGCATCTTAGGATGATTAAGCGTTCACATTAAAAAAATCGATATGTCAAACTAAAACAAAATTCAAAATAATTGTAAATAAATTCAAATAACGTGTTTCATTACGAAACAAGACGTCTTGAAGTTTTAAGTAAAAGCTACATAAAATGAAACACATCATAGAGCACCTAGCGCTTACATTCGATAGTCAAAGTCAAAGTCAAAAGATATTTATTCAATAAAGTCAACTTTGAATAGTCCAACTCTTTTTTAACCTACCACCCATTCAGGACGTCATTTTTTAACTGTGGCAAAAAACGGGCGCAAGAAACCACAGCGCACAGAAGCAACGAAGATATAATCGAAAAGTAAGGTAAAACATTTTTTTTAATTAGTACAAGTCCTAATTTTAGCTTAGAGCATCTTAGGATGATTATGAACATTATCGCATCTTATTAATTCGGTATCGTCTAGCGTGATGGCAACAGCCTTGCATCCAGCGCTATAGCTCATCGAGCATCGCCATCGAGACCTGTATTGTTGCTTGTATTTCCTGTAGAATCTGAATCCATCGATTATGAGAACAGGTCCACCGCGCTCCGATTGCGTAAAAGAGATCTCTGAAGTTAAAAAACTGACATTAAAATTTAACGATGAGGTTTTAAACACTATTTACAATAAGTAATACATTATTTTAATACTTTGACACAGCAACAAAACTTATTAAAAATAGAATGACAAAGTTTATTAAGGTAAATTTTGTCATACACGCTTGCTAAGTTATTGTAACAAGGAACAAAAGGGTTTTTAATTTTCATTGCGGATTTTACAAAAAAAAAGGAATGCATATACATTTGATCACAAGAGCAAGACTACAAAGTGGTACCGATTGGGAGAACATAGAATCATCATCATCATCAGCCAGAGGACGTCCACTGCTGGACAAAGGCCACCCCCAAGGGTCTCCACCACGACCGGTCTTGTGCTGCTCGCATCCAGCGGCTACCCGCGACCTATACCAGATCGTCGGACCAGGTGACCAGGACCGGTGCGCGGTCGCCACTCGAGAACCGTTCTGCCCCAACGGCCATCGGATGAACGGGTAAAATTCTAATTTATATTTTTATCTATTTAAATCTACCGCAGAGCTCACACTCTACAAGTGGTTATGGTTATTTTTACATTTGTACAATTGATCGTTTTTCGTGATGGCCATAGCTTTGCAGTCTGTTTTACGACTGGTAGAGCATCGCCAACGAGAGATGTGGTTTCTCTTGTATTTTCTGTAGAATCTGAATCCATCAATAATGAGGACGGTTCCACCGCGATCTGATTGGGTAAAATTGATGACTGAAATAAAACAGGTGACATTAAAAATTGTGCTCAACGCTCAGGCTGAATCAAAAACTAGAATCTATGGTTATGGACAGACAACTACACGAGTGCCAAGTTCGATAAAACAATTTTTTTAAGATTCTTTGTCACTCGGATTTTTACTGTTTTTTGAGTGAAAAAGACACCATTCTTAGTAGTTTTCTTGTGAATCTCTCTTACGAAAAATCTCAAATTCGACTGACAAAGATACAGGTCTATTTGCACAAATAATTGTCAATAATTTGTTTACAAACATTCTTTATGTTTGGCCCAAGTATAGCATTAGAGTAATGAGTAACGGGAGTGTTACCATGTTTTTTGTTCCATGCGCCGAAATATCGGATACTTAAAGACACCAAACGACAAACCAGTGATTAATGATAGCATCTTCATAGTTATTTCTGTCATAGCAATACCTACTTTTAATAACTTTATTATTGAAATTTTGCATTCACAATGCTATATAGATAACGGGATTTTTTTTTTCTAGTAAACATTTTATCCGTACTTTTAATAAGTCGTTCTCAAGTGTTTGACAGATTAGATGAGAAATGTTAAAGTAATTGTTAAAAAGGAAATAGTAATACTTAGGCACATATAAAATTAACACCTTGGCTGCGGCAAGTAAAATTATGAACCTTCTGGTGCGGCGGCAGGTCGAAATGCACTGAACTGTTAGAATTACCTTGGAAATGAGAAATAAACCAGGGAAAGCGACAGGCCGATATCGACCTGAATCGCATTAGAAAGTATTTTTAAGTATTGATGGGACAGACAAAAATAGCAGCGTTTTTCCTGAAATAAAACGCATATTAAAATACTTACCTAATTCGAAGCTTATAATTTGAGATAGGCACTTCCGTTTCCCGTAGACTTAGTCCTTTTCAGTACTTTTTATGCCTCTTGATGACGTACTTCCGTTGACTCAACAGGCTTTGGCGCCATCTTAGTTTTCTTGTAGACGAATGGCACCAACCTTACTCATTGGCTCTATATTCACCAGGCAGAGTTAGAAAGTAAGCTTTGAATTAGGTAAGTATTTTAATATGCGTTTTATTTCAGGAAAAACGCTGCTATTAAAAGTACTTGACCGTAATTCGAAGCTTATAATTTGAGAGGTGTTTGTTATCGCCTGGTGAGGAAAAGGAAGGACATAAAAACAAATAACGCCAATGTGATATAATTAACAAATTTTTTATTAAAGAAAGTAAAGTATTATAATTTATTAACAATTTATTTAGCAATATAATTATTTCAACGATCCAAATGGTATTATGAATAAATTTACTTTTCATCAATTTGGTCTAATGCTATATTTAGCAATATTTAGGTATATCATTGAACAATACAAATAATTTCACATCAACTAATAGGGGTAAATAAATGTGTCACACTATTGGAACTGTTTACTGATTGAACCTCGCGTCTGTAAAATCTCTCGAATGTGTTAGCGGAACGCCAATTTCCTCGCGCTAGAATTTCATCGAGGGGATAAGATAACCAATTTTTTGAGGCTACAGCTGACCTCACACTGCCCGGACTAAACTGAATGTTTGCATCTTTAAGCAAGTGCTTTATCCAACCTGCTATAACAGTCCTCGAAGCAGGTTTAGGCAGACCTCTGACAGTCATAAATAAATTACAAGACTTTGCCATATCCCGTCTATTTTTTAATAAAGATATAGTTGTATTGACCCAGAATACCGGGTTCAATCGCATGTTGTCATTATTTGTTATCAATTTCCAGCCGGACTGCATATGTCCACTAGAGTCAGTTTTTGAACCAAACTCCGGCCAAAAAATTAAAGAGTCACCCGAGTCTAAGCAATGATCTGAATCTACTCTCAGTAACGTCAAATCATGGATCCGGCGTCCTGAGCATAGCAATAAAAGGATAGTTGTATGCCGGGATGTTTGATATAAATTACTTGTATCTATTGAATAAGTACACAAATATTTAGAAAGATCGTCAATATCCCAAATTGGTGGTTTTGCATTTTTGGGATTCTTAAGCGATATAGATTTTAAAATATGTTTGACCATTACATGAGAACTAAGTTGGCTAGACATATCTGCATTACACAGAGAGGAAACCACAGCTTTGTGTAAAATAATAGTATTATAGGATAATCCATAAATTAAATGCAAATCAGCTAAGAATCGAGCTAACTCAGATCCCGAAGGCGTCCGTACATTAACATGGTTCTTTTTTGCCCATGATAACCAACGTTTCCACGCTACCGAGTATGTTTTTAACGTCGAGTGCCGCCACGAACTCTTTAATAAAGATACTTGATTACTATTCCAGTCTTTTATTTCCTCGGTCCACCCCCACATCTCCAAACCTCGAGAGTCAGATCGTTTACATTCGGTGGTGGAAGACCCGTTGATTTGTCTATTAGGCTCTTGTCTAGGTTCCTCAACACAAACGGAGCTTCGAGGGCTCTCGCTCGGAGGTCTGCTCGCCAAAAGACTTTCTGCCACCGGGGTGCGATTATCAGAAACACCCCTGTCGATTGGTTGAGGTGAGATAGAACCCTGGGTATCAAGAACGGTGGGGGAAATACCCACGCTAGAGGGTAATTCCACGGTATACTGAATGCGTCGTAAAAGAGCGCTTTTGGATCTTTTTGATCCAACGACACATAATTCCAAACGACGTGGGCTCTCTCCGAAGCGATGAGGTCGATCATCGGAGTTCCCCATTTCTTGAAAATTATTTTTATTTTTTCGGGTAATAGGTGCCATTCCGGTGGAAGCCGGTGGCGTGAAAGGTGATCGGCATGGTTGTTGTATCTGCCCGGAATGTAGTGGATAGAAAATATTATACGATGTTGGTGTAACAGTGTCAACAATTGATGGGTTATCTCCATTAATGCTAGAGATTTTGTCCCGCCCTCCTTTCGGAGATGAGCAACTACCGTTTTGTTGTCGCACTGTATTAAGATAGAACTGTGACTTAACGTGCGAGCATGTCTTTGAACAGCATGTAGAATGGCTAGCATCTCCTTTTGGTTGCAATGGAGATTTTGTTCCAGTGGCGACCATAATCCGCTCAGAGAAAAGTTGTCTAGCTGAGCACCCCATGCGAGATCTGATGCATCGGTTTTTAGAAAGTGCATGGGAGGAGGAGGGTGCAACATTGTTGATGAATGACAATTTTTGAGCCACCATTTGAGTTCTGCTTGAACCAATTGTGGAAGCACAAATGATTTCGTTGGATGAACTAACTGGGAGTTCATAAATCTCAGGAGGTGACGATGATGTAGTCTCCCTCGAGGGACCACAAAACTGGCGAAATTTAAGAGACCTACAAGACTCTGTATTTCTTTGAGCTTCACTTGTTTTTGATTTAAAATTTGACAAACCTTTTTTGTGATATTTGTAACTTTCTCTATTGGCAGTGACTTTAGGTTGTCCCATGTTCTCCATAGGATCCCCAAGTACATTAGGCTCTTTTGTGGGAACGTTACCGACTTTTCTAGATTTACGCACCATCCTAGAGTGTGGAAAATATTTATCGTCATTTGGACGTGTTTTTGAAGAGTGACAGGGTCTTGATGAACTATCAAGTAGTCGTCCAAGTACACAAGAATGCGTACATTGCGTTGCCGCAGGATTTGTGCAACCCAATTGCTGAGAATCGAGAAGGTTTTGGGAGCCGTGCTTAAACCTAACGGGAGGCAGGTCATTTCGAGCAGTTCTTTGTCGTAAATTAAGCGTAAAAAGCGACGGTGTGATTGCGCAACTTTGACATGAAAATAAGCCTGACTCAAATCTATTTTGCACATCCAATCTCTCTGCTGCAGGAAATCGGGAACACGATGTATATTTACTAGGTGAAATTCTTCGGCTTTTACAAATTCGTTCAACGCTTTTAGGTTGAATATTGGGCGAAGAGAGCCGTCGCTTTTTGGTACGAGGAAGAGAGGTGAAATGAAACTGGGAGAAACCTGAACCGGTTGTAAGATTCCTTGATGTTTCATTTTTTGGATTATTGCAGTCATTTCTTCCGACACGCGAGTGCAGAAGTGGTTGTTTGCTTTTGGCATGTACAAGGGAGGTTTCTTGACAAATGGTATGCGATAGCCTTTTATTAATTCTAATATTATTTCTGGTGCTCCCAATTCCCTCCACTTCTCTATGTGACGTGTTAACTGCCCGGCTTGGAACGACCTCGAGTCATTGTTCAAAATGTTTGGATTGACCCCTAGTGACATAAGAGGAAGATCCTCGACCTCTTCCCTCTCTCTGTGACCCACGAGGCCTCGAGCCTCGGTATTGAAATGAATCTGAATTGTGCCCCGTAATATTATGATTGTAATGTGGATTCATATGGTGGCCACCACCCCTCGAGGGTGGTGCACGATAGTGCATAGGTCTAGAAGAGCCTGATGCATTGAATGGATACCGAGCACCACTTATTTCTGTAATATGTTTCTTGTGGCCGGCACTTCTTGTAGGTTGATAGGTTCTGTAAGCTCCCTTCTGAATGTTTTCAGATTTAAGAGGCCAAAAGGTTTTACGAACGCCACCTGCTTTTTCCAAAGTGCTTGAAAAGGCATTTATCTCAAAAAGGTGTGTGACTGAGGGTGGTATTTTACTAAGTAAAACTTTAACAGTGGGGTCTTTTATGTGTTTAATTATAGCATCTCTTCTTACTTCTATAGCTTCGGATCTATGACCGCATACTAGTTGTAGAAGGTCGTTCGAAATTTTATGAAATTTACCATTTACAAATAATTCCTCAATTTTATTGCCCAATTTATTCATACTACTAGAACTTGAATTAGCCCAAGTAAGCAAGTCACGTATACTTTCTTGTAAGGCTTCTTTTTGTTGAAGGATACAAAATGATATAGCTGCATAAGCTTTATCAGCTTTTGCCGATTGTGTTGTGACATCGTAGGATTTTATTTCAGGGTTAGATTCAAGATCTACAAAGCCTGGAGCATAATTGTACAGCTTTTGAGTATCGGCATACCTAATTTCGGACCAGGATGGATTACCGAAACGTTGAATTTCGTTTAACATCTTAATAAAGTTTTCAGGTGTCTTAGGCACTGAAGGTTCCTTTAACTTTGTCTCAATGTCAAATGTAAATTGAGAATAAACAGGGGTATCCTGAACGTCTGGCAAGTATTCGTTACCAGCAATATCATTATAAAGCTCGCCACTTATTGCTGAATAAACAGATAAGCGATCTGTATCCATATTATTGTTATAATGAGGTGGCTGAGTAAAAAGGTTACGTAACTCACTAATTTCCTTGGACACCTGGTCTCGCCATTCCTGTATCCTAGTATGCCGACTTCTCTTACTTTTCTTATTTCGGCGGCGACGAGACTTCTTGTGCTTAGAGCCTGCAGTGGAACTCGAACTGGAGCTGCTAGAAGAGCTGTTACTGCTGGTGCCATTATTGCGGGCCCGCTTGCGGCGCTCCGTACTTGGACCAGCTTCAGGCATTTCTTCCGCAGGGGGCACATTGATAGCACTCATTGTTGTTCAAATGTAATTGTTCTGTTCACTTGATTCTTATGAAAAACGTTTTTAACCACTTTTACACTTTCACATCTATTTGAAAAGAATTATTTGCGGCAGGAAACGTCTCTGCACGCGTTTATGCTACGGGGAATAAAACGCCAATGAGTAAGGTTGGTGCCATTCGTCTACAAGAAAACTAAGATGGCGCCAAAGCCTGTTTAGTCAACGGAAGTACGTCATCAAGAGGCATAAAAAGTACTGAAAAGGACTAAGTCTACGGGAAACGGAAGTGCCTATCTCAAATTATAAGCTTCGAATTACGGTCAAGTACTTTTAATAAGGGGATATCGAAAATAAAACAGAATTACCTATCTTAAAAGAAATGAAAAAAGTTTTTATTCACTTATGCCTATGTGCAAAACAAGTCACGCAAAGGTTTTGGTTGCATTTCCTGCAGTATTTTTTTATTTTTTTCACTTTTTTTTTCGCTTGTATACTATTAAAGGTTCTCCGCAGTCTCTCGTAGCACCCTGCACAATTTCTTCGTTTAGAGCTCATCTCATGGACATGATCATTGTCCTTAGGTTTCACTTGATTTTCTGAAATGAAACTTTTTTTAATTCCATGTGATTTATTTACCATCTGAGTTTTAGCACAGGACTCACAGTTAGGATGGGAACTAATAAATATTTTCCGGTTCCGGTACCGGTTAGTGCTCTTAAAACGGTCAGTGACAAAATATTATTGGGTGTTATTACCTATCTAGCCGCCATTTAGAAGACCAATTGTCATACCTACAACAACGCCACCTACTGGGTCCAATTTTATTTTCAAACCATCCAGCGACCCATTCAAACATACACACAAAACACAATATCCAAATCGTAGCCACCGTTAAGGATAACATCATTGACATACATATTTCCAAACATGTTGAATGTGTGGGTAGTAAACAAAACTTACCGCTTGTACTTGGTTTTTAGTGCAGATTTGTTTTTATATCCTTTTTATTCTCTTAGTAGAAAATATTTCTTCACTTCTGTCACTATCACTATCAATAACTGCAGGGCGAATCATTCTATTTTCCAAAATTTGTATTTTTCTTTTATTGCTTGCCATAGTTGTTTATACCGAACGAACGCTACGTCAGATCAGCTAGATAGCACAACACTAACTTGCAGGGCGTGTGCTCAAGCTCTGTGCGGCATCGGGTCGCCGCCGCCCGCCGGCTACCTGTTGATCAGTGGATATCTTCAGCCCCTATCGGGCTGGTTCGGGCCTCGAGGCTTAGCCTCATGCCCACATAAGGTGGTTGGCAGGAGCGTTCTTTTTTAATTTTTTTTTCTTTTGTATTTTTTTTTTGTTTTTTTGTATTTTTTGTATTTTTTTTGGGTCGCTCTCCTGCCAACCGGGAATATGTCGCCCCTGTCGGTCCTGCTATCCGCCCTTTCCCTTCCCCGGCTACCTGTTGAAGTCCTAACAGGTAGCCCAAACCGCCGGCCGTCCCAACTTGGGACGGCCGGCGGGGCGGGCCGAAATATCGCTGGCCGAAATAGGCCCACTGCCGCACTGAGCGGATGTTTTTTACCGTTAGTGCGTGGTAGGCCGTTAAGGGCCTGCCGTGATGTTTTGATGGGGAATACCTACAATTTTGACCACTACAAGCTGAAATATTTGTCTCTGTCAAACTCTTACAAACACCTGAGTGAAAAATCACTAAAATCAATATATTTCGTATGTATCAATATCTTTAGTAGGTTTAAAAAAAGTGTAAGTAAGTATATTTTTTTCATTTATTTTCAGTATAAAAGTTGACAATTTTTTCTGTCGCATAATTATTGTCTAAAATACAATCATGTAATCATAATAGTTGAATAAATTGAAAAAGTTATAAAGATCCCTCTTAACAGTGCCAATTTCTTGATTTATAGTTAGGTTTTATTAAAAACATAATAATATTTCATTTCAGTTTAATCACATACGGGAAGGGACTATTTCACAAATCAGTAGTCACTCTGCAAACGGAAAACCAAACGGTTAGTTTTCCGATTTACCATTTAACAAATACATTGATGGATTATCATGCACTTCTATTTTAACTTTACTTAGTCCTACATTTAGATTATTCTTTTTATACGCTTTCTTAGTGCTACGATGGCCATTTTTAACGGCGTCATTAGTTTTGAAGGTTTTCCTGGGGCGACCACGTTTTCTTTTAGGTTTTTCAATTTGAGTTGTCTCTGCTAATAGAAGCTCGACATTTCTATCGTCGACACTATTTGTTTTAAACGTTTGTGTAGGATGATGGTGATAATTTGTACATGTGATTATTGCGTTATTATCGACCGAGGTAATGGCTTTAGCCTTGCATCCCTTGTTGTGGTGTGTAGAGCACCACCAACGGCATACTTCACCTTTGTTCCTATCTTTTCTGCAGAATCTGTATCCATCGACGATGAGTATGATCTTCCCGCGGCGTGACTTCTCATAGGATATCACTGAAATTAATAAATTACTATAAAATTTGAATCTTAAAGTACCTAAACGATTTGTAGAAAATGTTTAAATCTTGGATGTAGGTACGCATTTGGAGGAGGACGGATGAATACCGATGTATTCTTTTCTTTTTCATATCTTAATATTACCACCTTTGCTTCTTTTTAAATCAATAAACTAGGTAATCATGCATTTCGCTAAAAATATACATAACTATGTCCATAAAGAAGTATTATTAGCCAACTTCAAGTGATTTAATTATTTAAAGTATATTTAGTATTGTACGGTAGATAGAAATAAAATGGAGTCTCACAACACGTGTTGTTGCTAAAAGAACACGAAACTCTCTATACAGACGTATGTTTGGTCGCTTTGGTCGCTAGACGTTTGAGACTCATTACTTTGACATAAGTACGTCAAAGTAATGAGTCTCAAACGTGACTGTTACGAGTTTGTTTTATTTATTTGTGTGTTTTAAGCTTAAAAATAAATCTCGCTCAATATACTATATAATATAAATATATATAGGTTGTAAAAACTTCAAGATAAACAAAGACCGGGGCAGTACTTATCAAAATGTTTTTGTTTTAGGTTAAAGTATGGTATATTTATTGCATGAACATATTATAATTTTAAAGACTTATAATTAAATATAACTAACAAATTAAAAAATTAATTTACTACTCATTCTAAATACTTACATGTATATTATCGTGTAGGTTATTATTATAGGTATATTATTATGTATTTATGTACATGCCTATATTTACGTGAGTATTAAGGTAGACATTATATGACTGTGTGTGCTTACAATACCTATAACAATAATAAATATCGGTTACATGCCTCTAAAATACACTTAAATTATACATTATACGACTAAGAGCCGACATAAAACGTAGAGAAAAAAATCTCAGTGGTACAATCTACGGCCTCTGCTATTCTGACATAGCCTTTTTCCATATAAATGAAGTTTTACAATAGGTATGTGCTTAATAATAGTAAATAATACACTAACTTAAAGGTACCGCTGGGAAGATCAGGTCATGAGAGATTTGCACGAGCTCCAAGTTCAAGACTGAAGGGCGATAACGCACAACAGACCGAAATCACAGTATAAATATAAGCTAAAGCAGTACGGAAGCTCGGCCTTTTTCTTGTTTTATATACCTACGGGCCAATTGAGCGTTAGGGTTGACCTCTTATTTTTGTAAAATTGAAAAAGTTTTTGTTTAGTTAGCGCTGTATCTCAGCTAGTTAGCGCTTTTTTTGGGATAACTAGCAAAGCATAAGGGTTGTCACTTTTAATTTTAAAAAAATTTAAAAAACAAATAAGTTAAAGATGGCGGCTACTTTCCTCATTCTATTATCGGATTCATTGTCGGAAACCACACTGATCCCCTGATATCGATTTTTAAAGCAATCGGTTTAATAACTAAAAAGTTCAAAATGGAGGCTATTTTGTTTCATACTAATAACGGAGTCGTTGACAGAAATCACACAGATCCACAGATATCGATTTTCAAAGCAATCGGTTAAATAACTAAAATGTTCAATATGGCGGCTACTTTTTCTCATTCTAATAACGGATTCATTGTCAGAAACCACACAGATCCTCAGATATCGATTTTCGCAGCAAAGTTTACTAACGATAAAGTTTTGTAGTATCAATTCTTATTATTTTTGACCATTAAAATAACGCGCGCTCAAAAAATATACTTAAGTAAGTACGGCAAATATCACCTAAACAACCAAACGATTTATTTAATAGAAAAAGCTTTTTATTTAGTAATAATAAATCATTCTAACCTTTCAACATCAGCAGGAAGTTTAAAAAACGAAAGCTCCGGTTTTGAAGAAGCCGTGTTTAAGCAGCCGTATACTACGCAATACACTCGCGGCATTTTTAAAACTCCGCGCACAGCGCACGCAGTACATCTCGTCTCGACGCGATACGCGCTACTGAGAGCACTGCGATGTCCGCTTAGGGGCCCTGTAAAGACGTGCGTCTGTGGGCGTGCGTCGTTTCGAGCGTTTGTACGTAGCTTCCTTACTGCTTTAGCTCATATTTATACTGTGCCGAAATGGCGGCTTTTATTGTCGGACGCCAATACCCACTTTGGGTCGCAGTGCCATTATAGTAAGTAAGAAAGTACATTAACTTAAACAATGTTTTATGACACCAATTATGAGCAGAATATAAATAAAATAAAAACTATACCTAAGTATGTTTGCAAATATAAGAAAGTGTGTTTATGAACTTTAAAAACATTACCCCCATAATCCAAAACGTGGACTTAAGCTATCCCAGGTTTAAAACTGCTCTTGTCCAATTTTATTAATCCACGTCCAGCCCACGTTTTGAAATAACAAAGTAGACTGGTGTTGGTTCAATTATTTGTCTCTTGTAAGATCTAGTAGGTATTCACTATAACAAAATATATCGACATGATTAAATTATTACTCCCGCCTTTTCTTGTATTAATGCAGACATTTTTATTCGATTGAATAAATACTTTACCTAAATAAGTTTTGTACAAAGATTAAAAATTGAAATTGTTACAAACAGTAATGTCGTTCGAAGTTTAGAAACACATTGTTCCTCTTTTCTTACAACGGTGCATTCGGCCTCAGAAGTAGCTAACTAATAATAAAAAAATAAAAAAAACAAAGAGCCCGACCGCCTTAGCATCACAGCGCTACGCCATCGAATTCCTTTATTTAACCTTAACTTAAGTGTAGTGTCGCGTCGTTCCCCTGCCGTGTGAATTCCACGGTCTTGCAGCCCTTGCTGCAGTTGGTGGCGCACTGCCAGCGCTATCGAACTCCTATAGTTAACCTTAAGACTTTAAGTGCCATGGTGGTCATCGGTGACCGACAAACAAATTCAATTGTTACTAGTTTTGTGGCAGTCAACATGTTAATAAGCTATTTCTAAAGCCGTCCATTTCCGAGGATTACTTAGGGGTCAAGACGAGATAAACTCTGTAAAAGACGAGCGGGGAGCGGAAGTCTACCCTGCGTGGAGGACAGACGCCCGGTGATTTAACGTGCTTGAACCCTTTCGGGGGGGATGGCTGCCAAAGCCCTACGGGTTGGATTACTTAGGGGTGGTTGATAATGCTTGGAGTACTCCACGCCGTCGTTCCCCTGACGTGTAAATATTACGGCCTTGCAGCCTTTGCTGTGGTTTGTGGCGCACTGCCAGCTCTATCGAACTCCTATAAGTAGTTAACACAAATAAGCTGTCTCTAAGGCCGCCTTGCCTCAAAAGCCTTGATGACACGAGGCTAGTTTACGAGCTGCTAGTCGGCATGTCTAAAAGCCAGCAAGTGAGCGAGTTTTTTTACCATCGGATAATCAACTAGCAGATTGTAAAAAAGCCGATGACACGGGGCGAGTTTACAAGCTGCTAGCGAACTCACTGGCTCGTAGCTCGTAAACTAGCCCCGTGTCATCGAGGCTTATTAGCTCGATGGCGCAGCGCTAATGGTGCTACGGTGATAAGGTGGTTTTGTTTTTCGTTTTTTTTTTACCATAAATTAGCTACTTCTACAGCCGACCATACCCGAGGATTATTGTGGATGACTTATGGATGGTTATGATAATGCTTGGAGTATTCCACGCTGTCGTTCCCCTGGCGTGTGAATACCACGGCCTTGCAGCCTTTGCTGTGGTTTGTGGCACATCTCCATCGGACCCGTGCGGAGCTCTCCATATGCCTGGTGTACCGAAAGCCTTCGATGTTCATTATGGTGCCACCTCGACGAGATATGGTGTAGACGGGCACTGTCAGAGAAAAATCCTTATTTTTTAATAGTCATTTGTAATAAGGTAAGCTTGCATGCTATTTTGTATTGTATTCCCACCTTATTATACGTACGATAAACATAAAATATACATACAGTATATATTCAGGACTGTTATCCCCAAAGGGTTAAGGGACTAGGCAATGAGGACCGCAGAAGCAGTGCCATAGTTCACGTTTCACCAAATTGTAACTGCACATGTGCTCAGCGCGGTGAACCCATCACCGCTCATTGGTGTTGGATGTCTGTGCAGTTTTAATTCCGTTAGTCGCCTTTTACGACATCCAAGGGAAGAGATTTGTAGGATAATTTTAGTAAGCCGCTACACAAGCATTTATTTTTTAATATTAGTCTTAGTACCTACTAAAGTAAGCTTGCATGCAGTTTTGTTTTATACACCTACCTAACTATAAAAACTTGTTCAACATACGATATTTTTAAACAAATTGAAAGACGCATTATTTAATTTTTTTTAGTTTCACAAGTGAAACAAATTAACATGGAGAAGACGAAAATCATGTCTAACTCACGTGTCGTACCCATCTCCTCTGAAGGTTGGAGACTCTGCTCTTGAAGTTGTTGACGAATATGTATACCTGGGACAAACGGTCCAGTTAGGTAGGTCCAACTTTATGCAAGAGGTCAATCGTCGAATCCAAATCGGCTGGGCGGCGTTCGGTAAGCTACGAAATATCTTCTCATCCATAATACCGCAGTGTCTCAAGACGAAAGTCTTTCGACCAGTGTGTGTTGCCAGTGATGGCATACGGTACCAAACGTAGTCGCTCACTATGGGTCTAATAGGCAGGCTCAAAGAGCAATGGAGAGGTCTATGCTCGGGGTTTTTCTACGTGATCGAATCAAAAACGAGGAGATTCGTAGAAGAACTAAAGTAACCGATATAGCCCAAAAAGTCACCAAGCTCAAGTGGCAATGGGCAGGGCACATCGCTCGTAGAACCGATGGCCGTTGGGGCAGAACGGTTCTCGAGTGGCGACCGCGCACCGGAAGACGCAGTGTGGGCCTCCAACAAGGTGGTCCGACGATCTGGTGAAGGTCGCGGGTAGCCGCTGGATACGAGCAGTACAAGACCGGTCGTGGTGGAGATCCTTGAGGAAGGTCTTTGTCCAGCAGTGGACGTCCTCTGGCTGATGATGGTGATGAGTTTTACAAAGGGTAAACTCTAAGCACTTGGCCTTCATCTCACCAGATGATAGGTGATGATCAGGCCGATGGTGGAAGCGAACTTTTAACCGAATCTATCAACTAATGAGGCTATCGTATTTCGTAGTGTCAGAACACAACAATGCTAACATTGATGAAATAGCGTCATATCGGTTTAAAGAAACTTATTCTCATAGAAAGACATAAAAATACCACTTTATTTGTTTATTAAAAATACACTACAGGACATTTAGGTTAACTTAAATATAATAACTTATTAAGTTAAAACATGCATTTAAATTAAAGGAATGCATAACATTCACAACAAAAATAATAAAATAATACTATTTACCACTTATTTAATTGCTAAAAAAAATCAAAACATTATAAAAAGAAAGAAAACTTTAAATTATAATAATAAAGTTGCGTTTATGCTAAAGAGGCCTATTACATCTTGACTGTGATTTTTGCGAAAAATGGCCAATTTTAGCGTTATGGATCTCAGAAACAAAAATACATTAACAATTATGACTAATTGAATAATGTAGAATAGCTATGGGAATAGTGCGTAGAGGCCTCGCTTTTTGTAAATTTTGCTTAACTTTTTAATTAAACCGAATATTGCAGAGAAAGATTTTCATAAAGTGCACTTTTTTGAGCTCATCGATTGAACTACTGTTCCAAACAAGTGAAATGAAAAAATTATAATGTTATCTCTAATATATTCGAATAGTGCGCAGCAGCCTCGGAATTTTTAGATATCATTGATTTTATATAGGAAAAAAATCTTATTCTAAACCAAAAAACTTCGAAAATTGATGTAAGTTAACTGTGAATATCTCCTGTCTACGATACTATTATTGAGCAAAATTTATACCAGAGTAATTGTTACTTCATGAGGAATAAAGATTTTATAATGAATTTATTAACCTATTTCGATAAAAACGAATAATACAACTGTAAAATTACTACAAAATGCGATGCGCCGGCCGTTTGAATTAAACTTATGCTCACAGAATAGAGATTTGTAATATTATGCGCCAATTTATTATCCTATTTCGATAAAAACGATAAATACAACTGCAAAATCACTACAAAATGCGAAAATGGGCTTTTTACGCAAAAATCACATACGAGGTGTAATAGGCCTCTTAAAGTAAAACATTATCAGAGTAAAGTTTTATTATGATTTACACATTTACGAGTATGTCTTGCGTTACAAAATTGTTAAAAAATATATTCTCGATAAAAAATCGTTATGTTAATCGTTATATCAAACTTATACTATAGGAAATTAAGCATCACATCAAAAAACTTTTTTTTTATGTTTTCCACAAACTTTCCAGATCTAAATCTGAATTTTCCTTAAGTACAAAAAGTTAAAGATCTTTAAAATTTTCCATGTATAAAGTCTGCTGGTTAAATTGATTCAAAATAGTCGTTTTTAAAACAGAAGAAAATGCGTTACGCATACTGTAGATGGTTATAAATTCCTGGGGCCCTATATTACTCTCACGTGTTAGAGCAGTGATACTGCTCTAAAAAGTGACATTAACTGAGTAAATCCTATACTGATTTAGCAAAGTAAGACTGAAGTAATACTGCTCTAAGAGGTGACAGTAGCAAAATTCGTATAGGAATTTGTACAATAACATTAAAGTAATACTGCTCAAGAAGCGACAACAGCTTCCCTGATTTTGCACTCACACGCTGCCAGAGTGGTCAGAGACCATTTATGAGTAATCCAGGTGGTTCCTTAGCAATTCTGCGTTATTTTCATGTGTCCGCACCTCATACTAAGGTGATGGTGTTTTTCTCCACTCGCCACGCCACTCATGAACTCTTTTGCCCCAACGGTCTTATGTTTTACTAGTAATGTGCCGTGTGTGAATCTAATGGATAAGATCATTTCTACATTTAAGATTAATATTAATCCTGGTGGTTCCTTAACAAATTCTGCGTTATCTTCATATGCGTCGCACCTCACCTTCGGTGATGGCTTTATTCTCCACTCGCCACGCCACTCAAGAATCGTTTTACCCCAACGGCCTAATGTAGTGAACTACGATGATGGTCTTTTCTCCACTCGTCACTCAAGAACCGTTTTTCCCCAACGGCCGTTGATTCGACGGGTGATGTGCCGTTTAGTTTAATGGTTATGATCATTTCTACATTCCACTATTTCGTCGTTATCCAGCGTAAACACCACTGCATTACAACCAGTAGATGAGCCACTACAGCAGCGCCATCGCGTCTTCAAGCCGCTTTTTAAATGTCTGCTGAATCTGTATCTATCATGGCATAGTATTACTCTGCCGCGTTTTGACATGGTGAAATGAAACCCTAAAAAATAAAAACAAAAGTAAAAGCAATGTATTTACCCCTACCCTGTCCAATCAATCAACAATTGATTTTCAATTGTCATAATTCTTGGACAGCGAACCTGTTAAACGATATATGGGATAATTACCACGTCTTGGATGGGTGTGAGTATCTTACGTTTTGGCATAGTGTATCAAAATACTCTTAGATAGTTAAAGTTACTCGCGTCCGGAGGTTTACCCTTGAGACCGTACACGTGACCCCTGGGTGGTGCTAAATGAGTGAAACTGACCGAGTGGTAGAGCCACGCTGCGTTGCAGCACGCATTAGGCCGGCTCGCCCGGCGTAATACGGGTGGTATTACGCCGGGCGTTATTATCTCACGAATATTCGGCGGGAAATAATGGCACTTGGTGCTGTTGAGTTCCGGAGGCCCCTTCCCCCCCCCCCCCCCCCCCCTCTGACAATTCCCATTCCTTCTTTAAACCTATTCCTTCCTGCGTCTGCGATTCCTCTGGTGTTGCGGGTGTCCATGGGCGGCGGTGATTACTCTCCATCAGGTGACCCGCCTGCTCGTTTGCCACCTTCTATTATTTAAAAAAAACATGGAAATAATTACACAAAGGAACAGCTTTTTTGTTGATTGATATATTAAGAATGTTTAAATAATGTATTTCTTTAATTTTTAACATTGTCGCGCTTTGCGTACTGTAGATTAAAAGCTCCACGGTTTGTTTTTGTAAACTAAGAAAAAGAAGTGGTATATGTGTCAAATTATGACAACTCTTCATTGTCTAATTATTTAAATGAAAAATCTCCTCTATGAAAATTAATTGAATTATAATAAAAAGTGTTAATAGATTAGCAAATGAACTTAAATGACGTTTATCTATTTACAGGTAGGTTTTTGGTATATACAAGTTGTAATAATTTGTAGTTTAGAAACAGAACTTACATAATAGAATAAATCTCTATTCACAGGGCAACACGTTTATTTTACTTGCCAACACTAAAACGAACATTAACAAAACGACAACTTAACAAAACGACATTTTTGTTTCTTAATTTCCATTGATAAATGTCAAACTACTATTGAATGGAAAAGGAGTTTATGATTCTGGTTCAAATGTTTCTCTTATCAACTTTATGATATTTAAACTAAGAGGTAAAAGAAACAGTTTAAATGAAGCAGATTTAGTAAAGATTTGGTGTAAAAAAGGCTAGTGGTGTATTTGAAAATAAAAATCTTTGAATTAAAAAACAATGTTGATGTTAACATTATCGATGATCAAAACTTTAAATACAATCAACTTAAAATAATTTTTGATTGGATTAAGCCGGGTCTCCTGCGACACTGTTTGTGTTTTCTAACATCTAACATCAAACATCTTACAAAATATGGGAGTATATTTTGTTAGATGTTAGAAAACACAAAACAGTGTCGCAGGAGACCCGGCTTTAGACTTGAAACAAACATATAAACTAATACAAAATGAAAAATTAGATATTACTCAGAAACAGTTGAAATTGAAAACAGTTGAAAAAAAAATGCAGTTTCTAAACTACAATATTACAATTTGTATATACCACCTTACTACCTTCCTGTAAATAGAGAAACGAGATTTAAGTTCATTTGCCAATCTGTTTACAATTTTTATTATAATCAGGATTAGCCAATCAATTAATTGGCTACTAGACAGTTTTTGAAAAAGTATTTTAAAAATTACAAACGCTTATTTTATACCCCGTACAATTTTTTTTTTTAAGTTTTATTTAATAGAAAAAAACATATTTTTCTTCATTGATTTCAAATTTTGTGCGAAAACGGTTGGTCACGTGAAATTTTGCTCTGTGACGTCACACTTTAATAATTAAAGAAACATAACTTGATTTATTTCATTTTTTCTTTATTTCAAGAAATCTCAATTTACAGGGCAATACGTTGTTTATTTTATTTGCCAACACTAAATGAAAGAAACGAACTTCTAAAGATATGAAGCTGATTAGGTACAGACAAGAAGTTTTTTTTTGTGTCAGCTTTAATTTTTGACTTATAAGGAAAATAAGTAGGTACTTATTACAACCCTCATTAATATAAAAATATTTTACAAATGAGTATACTAGTCTAACAAACTGTTTCATGAGCTTTCGGTTGTTATGCAGGTAGACATTGAAAAAAATCTATTTATTTTGTAAATAACACACTGCTATATGAATATTTCGTGAGACTCGTACAAAATTATGGCCGATGCCACAGCTGTTGTTTACTAATTAGAGGTAGCTGATTTTATATATCCTATCCTCACTTTTTTATATACCAGCTCTGTTGTTTTAGATACAGGTCCTGTAGTAAACATCAGCTGTAAAAGTCAATAAAACAAAAATATAAACTTTGATTGAGGACGTTCAATTTATTAATATTATTACTATTGTAGGTATTTATTATGGTCTTTATTAAACAGTAACGCTTATAAAAAAATGTTTACAATATTTTATAACAAAAACATATTGACAAAATAAAATATTTAAAAAACTTAACATAAGCTGCCACCGGTAGCGGGGATAGACCCAAGCTATCGGTGGCTAGAGCTACAGAGTGAGTAACTTCCTTACAATACGTGCCGTGTGAAGGACTACTAATAATTGATATTATTATAATTATTAAAATCTGTAGAGCGAAATTCTATAACTGCTGCACGAACGCAGTGATGAAGTGTACTAAAAGTGGCATTTTGACATTACAGGTACATGAGAGTGACATGGCAGCAAGGAACTTATACAGGAATAATAGTATAGTCTAAGATCCGAGTATAGAACGTCCTTCACCGAGAAGGTTAATGGATGAAAAGTATTTTATATCAAATTTAATATGTTAAATAATATATCGCGAGTGGGTTGGCTGAAAAATTTCAGTCCAGTACCATTAATGATTATTTTAATATTAAAAAAAATATTTTTTTTTACATTGCACTGGTTTGGTGTGTGTGTGTGTTTGTAATGAGCTTATCTTTATATAAACATTTTTTTTATTTTACCAGACGGTTGCAAATTACTAATATTGACTTGCCTGTTTACACCGCCTGCCCAATGTTATGACAGGAAAAAATAGTCAACCTAACGTTTGCATATTAAAGAGGCTTAATACTTTCGATTGGTACCTATGTAATTTATCTATTATCGAAACAAGTGCATTATTTAAAAAAAAAAATAATTTTAAATATTTAATTAATCATATACTGGACTGAAATTTTTCAGCCAACCCACTCGCAATATATTTTTTAACACATTAAATTCGATATAAAATACTTTTCATCCATTAACCGGCTCGGTGAAGGTCGTTGTATACTCGGATCCTCTACTAGTTGGCTGAAAAATTTCAGTCCAGTATATGATTAATTAAATATTTAAAAATATTTTTTTTTTAAATATTGCACTTGTTTCGATAATAGATAAATTACATAGCTACCAATCGAAAGTATGAAGCCTCTATAATATGCAAACGTTAGGTTGACTATTTTTTTCCTGTCATAACATTGGGTAGGCGGTGTAAACAGGCAAGTCAATATTAGTAATTTGCAACAGTCTGGTTAAATAAAAAAAAATGTTTATATAAAGATAAGCTCATTACAAATACATACACCAAACCAGTGCAATGTAAAAAAATTATTATTTTTTATATTGTGTAAATCATTTAAGGTACTGGCCTGAAATTTTTCAGCCAACCCACTCGCGATATATTATTTAACATATTAAATTTGATATAAAATACTTTTCATCCATTAACCTTCCCGGCGAAGGTCGTTCTATACTCGGATCTTAGACCTTAAGCTCCTTGCGTGGGAGTGAAGCATTGATACTCTATGGCAAACTCTATAGAGACAGGTGCTTACGAAGTGAGTTCCGTCATCTGAGTGCGTTCGTGTTCGGATTTATACAGAATCAATATTTTCTTTTCGGGTGGTTATGCACGTTCTTGCACTTGATAATTTCGTTGGTATCCAGGGTGTAGGCTACGGCTTTGCAGCCCAGATGGCTTGAGCACCGCCATCGAATCTTGTAGCTGTTGTTACTCTTGGTGCGGTGCCTACTGAACGTAAAACCGTCGATGCACAGCATTTCGTTCCCACGCCATGATGTGCAAAACACAGCCTCTGCAAGGTTGTACGCAAATTTTGTTAAATGTTTACTACATGCATACGTAACCGTTTTGCGTAACGGGGAAAGAATACTACCACCCACTTTCTTCCCTTGGGTGTCGTAAAAGGCGACTAACGGACTAAAGACTGCACATACATCATACATCCAACAGCATAGAGCTATGATGGGCTCACCACCTGTTACGCTGAGCACATATGCAGTCATTATTTGGTGAAAAGTGGACTATGGCTGAGGACTGCTTTTGCGGTCCTCATTGCCTAGTCTTTGACTAACCATTCGGGAATAATAGTCGTGATTATATGTATGTAATGTATGTACACACGGCGTCAGATCAACCTACCCAAAACTATCAAATTTCTCCAATCAATTTTGAACTTTATAGTTCGGTTCTAATGATCAATATTCATTGGAGAAGTTTGACAGTTTAGGGTAGGTTGATCTGACGCCGTGTGTACGTACATACGTACACACTTTTATACATACGCCTGCTGGTCATTCTATCCAAAACTGTCGAATTCCTCTAATCGATATTGATTCTTATACCCCAACCTAACCCATAAAGTGGCCTGTCTGTTGTCTGTGCATCCGAAACACACATTGCCAGATCTGGAAATTCATCTCGTGTACACTGGTTATTATACCGAGCGCTTAGCCAATCGAACACCGAGGTGTGAACTTTTTGGCAAATAAGTAGTGACAACCGCTAGGTCAAAAATAATGATACGTATTAAGTCGACCGATTTAATGTTGGTGTTTGTCCGATATTCTAACAATTTCATCATTGACTGTGAAGATTGCTGCCTTGCAACCTTTGCTGTGGGATGAGCATCGCCACCTTGTCTTCCACTTGTTCGTTCGGTGGACACCGAACTTGAACCCGTTGTGGACCATAAGTAAGTTACCATTTTTCGACGACGCCATTTTGAAAGCTGTAAAATAATGTGTCTACCATTAACTGTCTACGAACAAAATCGATCTGGACTTTTCCATTTTTGGTCACTACTTCCACTTTTTCGCAGATAGTTTATGTACCTAACACATCATTTAACATTAAACAAGTAGTTAACTTTAAACACTGCTTTAGTAAAATTTGTTGGTGATTTGCGAGTGCAAGTTCCCTTATCCCCTTAACGAGCATAGCATGTTGAAATTTTTCATGGGTTTTCGACCTTATCTTAATTGCATAAAGTTCAAAATATGGTGTCAATATATAGAAAGAAGCATTAAAGGTCTTTTATCTAATGCCTACGTTTTATCTTCCCGTGCCCGTGAATCTTTAACTTTTTATTATTTTAAATCTTAAATTAAAAAAGACGTCTGTTCTAAAAACTACAAAGAAAACAGCAAAAATTAATTATAATTATTTACATTTATTATGTAACAGAATAATTATGTGACACGAAATAACAATATGAAGTTATGATTAACTTAACAGTTCCAATAGCTTTCTTCTATCGGAAGATGTGTTTCGCGTGATTGTGGATGTTCACCAGTTTAGTGACTTCGTGGAACACTGTGTGAGCGACTGCAGTACAGCCTGTTATAAGAGGAAAATCCGAATGACGATGTAACAATATTAAGTACCTATTTGCTAATTTAACAATATAAATAGCTTTCCCTATATTTCCTCTCCTGGAAGATGGTGTTTCGCGTGATTGTGAACGTTCACCAGCTTAGTGACTTCGTGAAACACGGTGTGAGCGACAGCCTTACAGCCTCTGTTGTTTGAGGAGCAGCGCCACCTGACCTTGACACCGTAATTCTCGTGTCTGACGAATCTGAAGCCGTCAATCACCAATACCTTGCCGCCGCGACTGTTTGTCAAGAACAAAAAGTCTGCAACATATTTAAGAGTTAATGATAATAATGTTTGCTTGGCACTTTATGACAAGCTGTTCTACATTTTCAAAGTAAGGTAGTTAACACGAAATGAAGTATTCGACAACTTTTGAATTGATTTAATAATTAACATTGTTTTATTAAAATATATTTTTGTTTTTTTATGATTTTTGATACAATTTTTTTACTTTTATTTTTAAATAATCAGTTCTATAAACATTTTATTGATAATACATGGAAAATTACGAAATTAAGAAAGTTTATAAGGTTTGGAAGTCGAAGCTCGCTCGGCGTCAGATGCAGCTGTACACTTTAGTACCATGCCATATCAACTACTGGCTAATGGAACCATTAGAACAGCCTTGAACTAGCGCGATCGCTCCGAGTGTTAGTATGACAAGGTGCTAAAGTGTTGAACTACTTTTGGGGCCGACTGTTCCTCCAAAGGCATCAATACACGCGCCTACAGGCGACAATTTCTAACGACATTAACAGCATTGAACCAATGGTATGAGAGATGTTGAGGTTACTCTGTTTGCGCTTTAAAGAGGAGCCCAGATACAGCCCACAAAAAAGGTTGTTGTTACCGCCACCCAAATATCGGCCAAGCGTGATGTAACGGTACAGAATGAATGGTATCCGTCCGTTAGTAAGGAATGTGTGGGAGTAGCATTAAAATAAATATTAATGCGTAGCACCATTAATATAATAAGCATGAAAAAGGGAATAATAAACTAGTTCAGAATAATGGTCAATGGTCTAGCGCTTTATCTTTATTTTGAATTTCGCGGGGACTGCTCTGCGCGTCCCTTGCGACATAGGCGGCGTCTAGCGGAAGTCATTTATTTGGGCTTCGCGTAAGGTTGCTAGGTTGACTAGGACCGTATTTTATTTTGAATTTCGCGGGGACTGCTCTGCGCGTCCCTTGCGACATAGGCGGCGTCTAGCGGAAGTCATTTATTTGGGCTTCGCGTAAGGTTGCTAGGTTGACTAGGACCGTATTTTATTTTGAGTTTCGCGGGGACTGCTCTGGGGTCGGCAAAGTGGTTCACCTACGGGCGGACGCCATCTATGGTCGGAATACGGAACTTTTGATAGTTTCCCAAAATATAGGATTATTGGCTTAAGTGAAGGATTATTAAGAGGAAAGTGTTAATAGAAGGCTATATTTAGATATTCAAAGATGAAATATTGGCTGTCGTACGAGATTTGGTTAGATTATGGAAAAATTTTAGAATTGCGCGGCGGAAGCGGCAATGAGCGAGCGAGAGGTTGAGAAAAAGACAGAAAGAGAGGTCGGATGATAGCTCCACGTGGCGCGACGCGAAGGCGGGGGGGCATCGGGGAAGCGGCTAGCGATTGGTTGAGGGAAGAAAAGCGGTCTCGCGCGGAAAAATGGGAAGGCGCGTGGCGGGAAAGTTAAGATACTTGGGAAAAGAGCGGAAAATTAAGGAGATTCAGTTTTGGGACGTCTGCGGTGCGGACCAACTTAAGAGTGCGGTACGACTCATACGGGAAAGATAGCGTCCGAGCTTTGATAGTGCGCTAAGTGATATTCGAGCTGCGATATTAATTAAGATTTGTGAAATTGAAAGTTATTAATAAAGTAAACTATTGCGATCGCAACTCGAATCCGTTAACGGAATGAAGTATTCTGGGGTACATCGGCGGAAACGAATCACGGTGGCAACAAAAACCTATGTACCTTTCAACAGACTTCGGTCTGGATGATCTTTGATTGTATTTAATAAGATCGGCGTTTTACATCATTACGCTAAACAATACACTATCTTCGACGGAGTAATGGGGGAGAGACAGTTGTCTCCCTAGTGAAAGTTGAAGATAGGTCAGACACCATTTAGCTGGAGGTAGACCCGTATGACCCAGTCCAATCTCGAGTCTACCTCCATACATACAGTGTAGTGATAGGAAAATAACACACTGAGTATACTGGCTCGACTGATAGAACATTTAGGAGTTAGTTGCTTTCAGGGGCAATGCGACTCTCACCACACACCACGAATTTAAATTAAATGAGGCTTGGCCTAGTTTGCAAGGTACACAAAAGGGACTGTTAGTTCGACAAAATATAGGCATTTTCAAGTGAGGAAAGTTGTAGGAGTCTATAGGTAGGCGGATATATATAGTTAGTTATTAATTCAGACTAATAAGGTAGGGATAATTAAGTTACGGCGCTAAATAAAATTATGATGAAGTGATGTGGGTCCTAGCTAGACAAGTAATCTGTTACCGCAGGCCGATAAAATTCTAACTGTTTTCCTAAAGTTGTTACCAATTAATTATTCATTTTAAATAATTAATGGAAGCATGATAATGTTGTACCATCATTACTTTGGAATACCTAAAAGTCTAGACTGGTTTACTATTACAAGAAAATACTAAAAAGTTATAGCAAATAAGCTTAATCGTACTGTGATGTTTGATTTCTAACACTGAAATGACCAAATAGGCATTTGTTAGCTTTCCCTGGGATGCAATACGATCTCACATCGCTACACTCTTCAAGGTGTGGAGAGTTTACATCCAATACGTATTAGTAAGAATAAGCTGATACAAACTAAGTAACTAAAACCAGTTTAGAACCTATGATAAGTCGTTGAAAGAAGACATTGTCAGCTATGAGCTTCTAATAATCTGGAACATGGAAGTAATTGATTGATAACAACCAGCTAATTAGCCTGATAATGATCCATTAATACCATTTGAATTCACCTTAATGGTCAGGGACCTCTTAAGACATGTAAGTACTTAATTCTAATAATCTGAAACATCGAAATATTCGATGGGAACAACCTAAATCAGTAAGACTAACACCTAGTATCGTCTAATTTACAGCTATTAAAGTGAGTAAAAGATAATTTTAAATGTAATTGATTTAATGAGTAACAGGGATAATTAACTACCTACTAAAAAAATATACTAACTATGATTTAGTAGTCTATCAAATTAACCACTCAGTCTGAGAGACAAAGGAAGGGAGTTGGTGGAAAAGTAATTAACTTAAGTCCATTTCCTGAAGGTCAAAGATATCCAAAAGTAAATTCATAAGACATAGTTACTGCATTAAACAATTAACTTCTTAATGTGAGAAGGATATTTGGATGATAGCCAGCCTTGGGGTAAACACTATAGGTTTATGAGGAATAAAGATAATTAAAATGCTAACATATATTTCCAAATATGAGAGAAAATAAGTCATAAGTTGTGATGACTCTTTATAAGATAAAGTTGGAGTGGCGGGGCCTGAAGGACGAATGCGTTGAATGGCACGATAGGGGGCGAGGATGGAGCTCCTATACTTCCACAAGACTTTTATAATCCCACTAAACCTTTATATAAATTGCACCAGGCTTCTTATGTATCATACTACTGATAATAAATAATAATACCTACAAGCTAAGCTATCATCTGATTACCTTTGAGTGGTTACAAATCTTCCCCGCAGCTGCAGTGAAGGATTTAGGTCACAGTTCAGACGGAGTCATTGCTAGGCTACACATATTTATGTTATGATTTATAGACTGGTAGGTAATTAGGTCAGGTCAGGAGTAAATAATTTAACACAGGGATAAGCCAATTACTAAACTTTCACGAGAGAACTTGAGTTACTTAAATGCGGTTAACAACGGAGGGTTCACTAGACGATCTGGCCAAAATAGTAGTTATTATAATATTACATTGCTTGACTGAAATTCACTGCAAATAGAATTAAGCTATGCTAAGGTTCCATCTTCATACAAACGCTACACACTCTACAAAACTCCAGACACAACCATTAGATTGTAGATAAATTAGGTTAATTAGTTTTAAGAATTAGATAATAATTTAAGTTAAGGTAAAGCGGCGAGGATGTGTGTATGTATTATAAGCTAGCTAGGCATATAGGTGTGAAAGGCATTAGATTTAGGTTTAGATTTAGGTGTAGCAATTTAATAGAAGGGGGAGGGGAGGTTACAATTTGGTAAGCCATGACAAGGATCAGAAAGTTAAGTTATAAATTATCATTAATATAGTTGTATTGGATTTCAGTCAAGCGGTAATACTTTAATTTAGAAGTGGGATTTTTTCCCACAAATTGTTGTCGTGTTGCGATGCGTGAGTTTAGAATTGGCTTAATAGGGAATAATTCAATGAAGATTAATTAATTCAGAGATATTGAAGAATTATAATTTGACACTTTTCACAATAAACGTTGTTATCTTCTAAAGTTGATTCATACACTTTGTATTACGGGCTCTTGATAATGGGTGAATTATAATTTGACACTTTTCACAATAAACGTTGTTATCTTCTAAAGTTGATTCATACACTTTGTATTACGGGTTCTTGATAATAGATTAAGACCAATATTGTAGACAGTCGCAATGAGAGCTGGAGCTAAAATTTTGTTGTACGAAATCTGTAACAAAAAGATTTTCAGGTTAGGTTAAAGGTCAAAGGAGGAGATAAAGCTACAAAACAATAGCGTAATGAGTATTACTTGAAATATAATACCTTCCAGGGATGTCCGTTGTTGCGAGAGGCAATGTAAGATAATGACACATCTGTCGATTTGGCACTCGATTTTAGGGGACAATGAAATTGCTTCGGGTGTAATTTTTGTTTTGGTTGAGATTGTTACAAGAAAAATACTACGGTTGAATGTATGGTGATTGAAGATTGTAGTACTAAGACTTTGTATTCGATTTTGAGACGCTAAGTTAATTGTTGACGTTAAGAGTTATGGTAACTGTAGTTTTGTTTCTATTCCTGGTGATAGATTTCATATAGGCATAGGCAACTGGTTCATACAGCCTTGTGTTGAGTTATTTTTAGGATCGTAAAAAGTCGATAGGGTGACATAGTTCAACATTTATTGATTTAGAAAGATTTGTGGAATAGGGGGCGGTTTAATTATTATTGCTGTCGGATGGGAAGGCTAGGGGGCGAGATTGGACAGAGGTAACCAACTTAATTATTGCTGGATTCAATTTATATTATAGGACGGCGATATGCTGTACAATATTATAAAGTTATGACGCTAACAGCATAATATAAAACTAATAATAATTATATTTTGACTAATAATCGTTGAGCGATTGCGGTTTTTAGTTGATGTGCTATTCTACGTATTATATTTTATTTTGTTGGTTATGTTAGAAAAAAAAATATAATAATGTACTTGAGTCTCACATCTGAAATCCATAGAGTAGTTTAGGCTAGTCAAGGACTATTAAATCATTTGTCTATGGTTGGACCATAGAGACCAATGATTTAGCGACACCATAAACAATCTAGAATTAGGAATGATTATAAAACATGAAGTCATAAAACCAATCGGAGAGGAAACTTCCTTATCGCGTAATCATGTGATTTTGTAATAGCAAGCGGAATCACCTGTTATTTTCCATACCTGTTAATTTTAATACCTGCGATTTTTACATTGAAAGAGATTTTCCTAATATTTATCACGTAGTAGATTGGAATGCAATGACATTGTGGTGGAATTATTATTATGTGACATGTAGATGGGGACAATTGCTCTGCACAAGGAAAATGCCGCTTCATTTAGTTAGTTCGCTAAAATCCTAGGAAAAGTAACATAAAATAGTATTACGGTTCAAAATACACGCGTTGATGAGGAATCGCGATTATAAGTAATAACAAGTAGCAGGGATGTCATGTAGGGGATAGAATCATATGACTATTCATTGCTAGTAGGAATTTTGGGTTAAAAGCAACGTAGTTTGGGATGCATAATATAAACGGATAAATACGTCTAGTAGGCGATAAAAGTCGTTACCGTCTGGAAACAACTATCTAATATCTACTCTGTTGTGGGGAGGTTACCTATTAGCGAGGCTAGATGGCGTTGGATTACCAATAAAATATTTTATTTTGGATGATGGTAAAAGGGTGCGGTCTAATAGTAATATGTATAATTGAAATACTCTTGCAGCGTTGTGAGTAGTCGTTACTGGTAATCGTCGCTTCTTACCGTATAGTTGAAATCGTGTTAAATAGTTAATTATGAAGGTTTATAAAGGATTATTATTAGCTTAAGATGAGGTTAATGTACGCAGAGGTAAAGCTCGCTGGGCATAGCTTACTATACCTACTTAACTAATATTATCAGTTGTGAGTTACCTAGAAATATCTAAGTCGGGAGAGCGGTGAAAAGAAAAGACCTTACTACATGACTAATTAGTTAGGATAGGTAGAGATAGATAAATCATTAAATTCACTGGGTTGGATTAGCCTATTAAGAAGAGTATCTTGCACAATTGTCTATCTCCGTTGAACGATTAAGATGTTGAAAAAAAAAAAATGATATTACTAGTTAAGTGTTGTGTGAGAAAGTGTAGGAAGTATACTAGTGGTAGCATAGCACAGAATAGGGAGTAGTGAGTTTATTCTACTACAAAATATTATATATATTTTATAAATCACATCCAATCAGTACTTGTTACAATACTCAATTACAGTACACAAAGCAAAACATAATCACCCATTTTACAGACAAAAACATTGAATCGGATGCTTGACCGCGTCTACATAAGCCAGCAGCTTTGCTTGTGGGTAAATCGAAAGAGGCACTTGTATAAGAGGCTGGTACTGACTAATCGGGTAGTGCCGAAGGAGAATATTCTGACGCGTATCCCAGACGCTAGCTTTGGTTAGTTGATGGTTCTTCTAGGGCAACCCTGCCGACTTACTAGGGATCATTGACTAGTCGAAGTTTGATTCTACACACACACGACATTAATCTATTATATTTATAAGTACATTAGAACCTGCACTTGGTTATATTTAATTATTGGTTTTATATAAATATATTTGGGCGGAGATACTCTTGTGGGTGAGAAAGTGTAGGAGGTATACTAGTGGTAGTATAGCATAGGATAGGGTGTAGTGAGTTTATTCTACGACAAAATATTATATATATTTTATAAATCACATCCAATCAGTACTTGTTACAATACTCAATTACAGTACACAAAGCAAAACATAATCACCCATTTTACAGACAAAAACATTGAATCGGATGCTTGACCGCGTCTACATAAGCCAGCAGCTTTGCTTGTGGGTAAATCGAAAGAGGCACTTGTATAAGAGGCTGGTACTGACTAATCGGGTAGTGCCGAAGGAGAATATTCTGACGCGTATCCCAGACGCTAGCTTTGGTTAGTTGATGGTTCTTCTAGGGCAACCCTGCCGACTTACTAGGGATCATTGACTAGTCGAAGTTTGATTCTACACACACACGACACTAAAATATTATATTTATAATTATCTTAGAGCCGGCTTTAATTATATTTAATTGAGGAACGGTAGAAATTATATATGCTGAAGAGATGTTAGTAGGAATACGATAGGCGAATTAGTAGAAAAAAAAAAAAAAGAAATACTTCTCGAGGATACCTAAACGGATGATGGATAATTGTGGAAGGTGGATATTAATTGAGCTTCGGGACAAAATAGGGGTCGAAAGAAAACATAATAATAAATAGTAGAAAAAAAAAGAGAGAAAAAATTAGAATAGAAAATTTTTAATAATATTAATAAAAAAAAAAAAAAAGAGGAAGGAGAACCACACATCGTTCGTGACGCTTTCCTAAATAAACTAATGGGAGGAGATGAGTGAAAGGAAGAGCTTCGCCGCTAGCTTCCTTTCCTTCAACTCCGAATTGGTACACATAAGAGTTACAACTTACTTAGATAACTAGAGAAAATGGCTACCCGGAAGTCTCAAAGGACCCATAGGCAGCCGGCGAGGTATGAGGAAGTAGCCACATCTGGAGAGCCAACTGAGTCGATGGAGAGGAACCTCGAGAACGGAAGGGAGATGGGAGTGACTAGGAGGGTAACCAAACGGATGAGGGTCAATGAGGATAAGGAACCAGGCCGGGAACAGGAAGGAATCATGAGAGGGACTGCGACGAGGGAAAAGGAGTGCGAGGTACCTAGGAGAACAGCTAAGCGAGCGCGGGTCTTAGACCGAAAGACAGCTGAGAAGCAGAACGGAATAGGATTAATATACAAAATGATGAAGAGAACCATAGGAGTGCTTACGGAAAAGGTCGCTAGGCTGAGCGCGGAAGTTGAGGGAGTAGGTACCCTAGTGCGAGGGGAAAGACAACTAATTAATAATGAAGGAATGGCAATAGTAGAAGAGGAATCTAGCACGTTAAAAGAGAGGGAAGAGAGTTTGAGGAAGGAGACTACTGAAAACGATGTGGGGACGAGGAAGGCGCAAGAGGAAGGGAAGCTTACTAATGGGACTGCAGGGCACATAGTGTATAATATAAAAAATGTAAATACGGAAAAACCTAAATTTGGAAACAAATCTACTGAACACCCTATCACCTTTTTGGAGGATTTAGAGGGGTATCTAAAGAGAGGAATAGGAGTTGGACGGGAGCTGGATCAGATACAAGAATGCCTGGTAGGAGAGGTTCGAGATTGGGCTAGAATTTATAAGGAAAGATGGATAGGGGTAGAGGAGTTTAAGGTGGATTTTCTAGCCACTTATTGGGGCGAAAATGTCCAGAGCGAGTTGAGAAGGGAGATGGTACAAGGATGGTGGGATAGGCAAGAGAATCCGTCCATGTTAAACCATTTTCTTCAAATAGTAGGAAAGGCGCAAATGTTAAGCTATCCCATGTCGGAAAAACAGATAGTTTCGGACGTTATAAGACACTATCCTAAAAATGTACAACAAGTTTGGGCGACTAGTGGGATAAACACCATAATTGGCACCGCTGAATTTTTGAGGGACATGGAAAGCATAGGGAAACAAAAGGCTCATAATTATTCCATACCTGAAGGCACTAGGGGGGCAGAGAGAAGGTGGGGAAATACTAAGAAAACTTATCCCGCTTGGAGGAAGCCGGCGGCCATGCAAAATCCAGTAGTGCGTCCAAGGGAAATAATCAATGCGGTAGAAGAGGAGGAAGTAGGAATTACAGCTGATCAACAAGGTACAGGATTAAACTAAAGGAGGCTGAGAATGTTGTTCCCGGATCAGCCTCAACCTTAGGGAGCAAAGGTTGGCAGATGATGAGTAGGATGAATTGGAAACCAGGACAAACATTAGGATTAAATGGTAGAGGACTAGCAATTCCCCTGATAAGGAAACTTTTGGTTAGAGGAAAAACCGAGGGAGTAGGACACTGCGAGGTGTACCCCGTTGAAATGCATGTCGAGCAGAGGTTGGTAGAGACGTTAAGGTTGAAGGTTGAACAGGGTCAAATGAAGGGTAATCTAGTTAGGGTTGTAGCTTCAGTATTCGAGGAAGAAAAGGATAGGGGGAAGCTACTATCGAATTATAAATCCGAAGTTGAGGTACAGATATACGACTTTAAGGTCCTAGGATTATTTGACACCGGGAGCGATTTAACCTGTATTTCTGACGAGTTTTGGGGTGAATTAAAAAGTAGGGAACCGGGGATAGCGTTGATGCCCGTGAGACCTTTTCAAGTTAAATCAGCGGTTGGACAGAAGAGTGCGGAAATACGACAGTTAGTACTTCTGCCGCTACGGCTAGGGTCGTTGCAAGTAGATACAAGGTTTTTGATAGTGCCCGGGCTATCTAGGTCGTTAATAATAGGGTTTGACTGGATGAAGGAAAATGAGATTAAAATTGACTTAAACCGGAGAGGAGTGGGAATTAGTATCAGCACAAAGGGGGGCGACCATATTATCAAATTTGTTACACAGAATGAGCTGGTTAATGTAGAAGTTGAGTCGTTAGTGGGTGACAAGGGGGGAAGGGTTCCGTCTGGGATACAGGTGGGGATAGAATTGGACTCGGAAGGTTTAAGGAAGTTGGAAAGCCTCTTAGGGAAATATTCAAAGTTGTTTTCGTCTAAGCTAGGGAGGGCCAATTGCTATGAACATGTGATCGAAATGGAAAACCATGCTCCTGTAGTACAGAGGTCATATCCGGTACCTTACGCTTATAGAGAAAAAATGGAAACAAAGCTAAAAGAAATGGAAGACCAGGGTATAATTAGTAGGGCCTCCACGCCTTATTGTAGTCCGTTAACTTTCACACTTAAGGGAGATGGGACAATACGCGTACTGCTAGACGCTCGCGGTATAAATCAGTACATGGTAGCAGAAACTGAGAAACCTACGTTACAATTAGATGTGATTAATTCCTTCCATGGGGCTAATTACATTACCACCATAGACATGAATAGTGCGTATTTCCAATTCCCTATATCGTTAGGAAGTAAAAAGTATACGGGGTTCACCTTTAATGGGAAATCCTATGTTTATAATGTATTACCACAGGGACTAAAGACGGCGGTGGGTAGTTTTAGTAGGGCCATGGATATAATATTAGGACCGGAGGTACGGGAGTTTTGCGTTAATTATTTGGACGATTTGGCCGTCATAACTAGAGGCAACTTGGTACAACATCTAGAACACCTCGACATAATTCTAGCAAAGTTAGAAAGGGCTGGACTGACTTGCAACAAAGAGAAATGCCGGTTCTTAAGTAAAGAGGTCAAAATGTTAGGGTACATTATCTCAACAACAGGGATCAGTACAGATCCTGAGAAGGTCAAGGGCATTCAGAGCTATCCACGGCCTAGGAAGATAAAGCATTTGCGCGGATTCTTAGGGTTGTGCAATTTTTATCGTAAGTTTATACCGCGGTATAGCTTCCATAGTAAGCCGTTATGTGAGTTACTAAGGAAAGAAGTGAAATGGCATTGGGGAGAAATTGAACAGACAGCTTTTGACAATATTAAGGCATTATTCGTGGCCACGGTACAACTACAGCATCCTGATTTCAGTAAGCCTTATTATTTGCAAACAGATAGTTCAGGAATAGGGATAGCCGGAATTTTGTACCAACTAGATGAAGAGGGGGAACCCAGGGTGCTAGGGTTTTATAGTAAAATACTTAAAGGAGCCCAATTAAATTGGACGGTCACCGAACAAGAATTCTATTCTGTCATTTGTTGCCTAGCTAAGTTTGAAACATATCTGAGGGGGACGAAGGTTATTATTCGTACTGATCATAAAGCCTTGATATTTGCTAGGAGTTGGAAACTGTACAATGCTAGGGTTACTAGGTGGATTAATTATTTAGAGCAATTTCAATATGAATTACAGCATGTCAAGGGCACCGAAAATGTAGCAGCGGATATATTATCGCGATATCTGCCGGAGGGGGAATTATTGCAGGAGGAAAAGGTTAGGTGTCCCGAGATATTATATACAGAAACGCAAGTGAATGAGGAGTTAAATGAGAAACTTAGGAACCTTTCTAAATTACAGCGAGAGGACCCTGAGCTGAGGGAAATAGTGGAAAGGTTATCGCAAAAAAGAAAAGGGAGTAAGTTAGGTAGGATAATAGGGAGATGTGAGTTAGATAACGATATTTTATATTTTACTCCCAGGGAGGATTTAGGGAAGGTGGTCTATTTGCCCGAACTGCTACGGGAAGATTTAGTTAAACAAGTACATCTTGAAATGGGACACCAAGGTGCTTACAAAGTTATAAAGTATGTAAGGGATCGATTTTATTGGAGAGGAATTACTAGATATATAAAACAATTCGTAAGGGCTTGTCATGACTGTCAAATTACTAAAAGCAATACTATAAAGTATGTTGGGCCGTGCCGGTCGATAATCACTAAAGACATAGGCGAATTGGTGATGGTTGATTTATATGGGCCTTTGCCAACGGGACTTTTTGGGATGAGTTATATTTTAGTGATCCAAGATTCCTTCAGTAAGTTTGTCAAATTCTACCCTTTGCGAAAAGCTACTTCTAGGTCGGTGGTAGGGGGAATGAAGAAATTCTTTAAAATAATTAAGCCTAAAGTTATATTGTCAGATAATGGGTCCCAATTCGTAAGTAAGGTATGGAATAGTGAGATGGAGAGGGCTGGGGTAAGAATAGTGCATACTACTGTTCGAAATCCTAGGCCTAATACAACAGAAAGGGTAAATAAAGAGTTAGGACGACTGTTTAGAACTTACTGTAGGAGCAATCATAGAAGTTGGGTTTCGGTGTTGCCCAAGCTAGAGATACTCTATAATAACACCTTTCATGAAAGTATAGGTTTTACTCCTTGTGAAATTATGTATGGGGAACCCACTAAAATGACCTTTGATAGGGTACTTCGGAGACCGGTTGCTAGGGGTACGGTTACACAGATACGAGAAACAGCCAGGGTTAATTTAGAAAGAGCAGGGGAAAATCGACAGTATAAATTTAACCAAAGATATCGAATAATACAATATCAGATTGGGGATACAGTAAAGATAAGGAAGCTAAATAAGTCCGATGCCAGTCAGAAGATTACAAAGAAATTTACCTCTCTGTACGAGGGACCTTTTGTTGTCGCTGCTAGACCCTACCAGAATGTCTATGTCCTAGTGGATCCATATACCGACAAGGTTAGGGGGAAGTTCAACACAATTCATCTATCTCGCTATTATCAATAACTTTGGACACCGCCCTGGGTTGAGGCTGAGCCGGGAAAAGTAGTTAGCTGTAATTACCTTTGACAGGGGAGGGGAAATAGGTTTAGCCAGATGAGGAAGGATTGTAGATTAAATTAGATTAATGTGTAATGTGATGATATAATTATAAGTACCTTAGTTGGGTTGTTATTCTTGGTCTATTAGACAAGGATTATCGGATTATTCCAGCTTGGTTATCTTTGGTCGAGGGATAAGACATAATTATTGTTCCCGCTATTTTATTATTAAAGATTTAATATTGTAATTAAGTAAATAAGGAGTCTAAGCTATGTGATGTAGTCAATGTTACCCTAGTGGCTAAGTTTAATTTTAATAAGAAGATTTATGTACTTTGAAAAATGTTTATTAAAAGAGAAGAACCTCAGGTACCCTGTTTAGTAGATAAGTTCGATTTTAATAATAAAAGACATTACTTTGCATTATATAGATTCAGTCGGGTCGGGAAAAGGCACGTTAATATACATTATGCTGGTCTTAACAAATCCCTCTGGGTAACAGTTATTTTAAAGATACTAAAGTAGTGAAATTAGATCTTAGTGGTTGAGACTTGTAAATGAATATTGACGTAGGGGTGTGTTGGCGGCTTTTTCTAAAAAAAAATAGTAATGTCGGAGAAACGATAATTAGATGGCAAGGATAACTACTATTAGGGTAAAGGGAATGGACCAGAGAGAGAGGGAGGAGACAAGGGGACGAGTGATCAGAGGCTCTAATAACATAGCTATAAAATAATGAAACTAGCGTAATGGTGGGTTCTGGTAGTAGGGCTTGAGGCAGGCCATTTTCTGGGCCGGGGTAACAGCATCTTGAAGCTGCTTCGGGCTCGTACAGATGTAGTGGAAGGAGAGTAGGCACTGGTGGTAGATTGTTGTAATTACTGGGATTGTACTGAAAAAAAAAGAGAGTATACTTTAAAATATTAATACATATTGGATAATATATTAAAACATTATTACTGGACTGGTGACTAATAAGGTAGCTTCCGAGGCCAAAAGCAAATTAAATAGGTCATGTGGACTCTTGGGGGCGCGTGTGGAAAAAAAAAAAAAAGAGAAAAAAAAATATAGATAGGCTGAGTGAGAGAGGGGGGGGGAGAGGGGGAATATAGCAGAAAATTTAATGAACTATAGCACTGTTATGCTATGAGGATCAATAGCATATGTTACCACATCGATTATAAAGGCGAGTTGCGGGCGGATGTCAAATAATAATAGTTAGTTAAACCATCATTTTAACATTCTAAAAGTTAACACAAACTACTTATAAAACAGTGAACGATTTTATATACCACTATTTTAAGTTGTAGGATAAATATAGACGCATAGTCTGCAGAACCATTCATGCCGGAAATAAAGCAACTGGCATTGCGAGCTGAGAATAAATCTCTTAGAGTAAAGGTTATTAACAGGTAATTCCCTGATATTGCGTTATAGATATTAAAATACAAAATCAGCTATCACAGTTCACATCATACAAAGTAATTATTCGGATGTTGTCTCGCGTCAACATATACATGTTCTAATTTAGTTGAGTAAAGAAATTAGAACTAAAATGGGTTTCGGATGTGTGACGTTCTTAGGACACGTACTGTTTAGTAGTATAACTTAAATTTAATAAAATCAGCCGAATTGGACATATTTCGTTATATATAGTTAACCGAGATTACCATGAAGGTAGGCATAGTTCAAGGTTACAAAACCCGACCTAGAGTCATAACCTATCTTTGTATGTCAGAAGAAAATAATAAATTTATTAATAATGGATTTTAGAGTCGCTAAGAAATTTATTTTCCCAAGGTGAGACCTGAAACCTAGTTCGCACTAGGCCATTCAAATACTTAAGCAGTAATGTTGATGTTTGGAACTTACAATAATATTCTAATACTGCTATATTAAAATTGTTATTATGAAATTAAATAAGCTTGATTAACAGTTGATTAGTAAATAATAACTCAATGAATTGGTTAAAAGCCAGGAATGATAGGACTAACGAAACGCGTTTTAACTTGTGGCAAGATTAGCGCCGCCTGTCACAAGCGGGATGATCCTGTTGGTTATTTATTATTATGAATTGTTAGAAATCTTAAATAATCTGGATTATTGGCATCTAATATGTACGTGACATAATTGTAGATGATTAAAATTAGTGCTAATGAAGGTTATTGTCGGAATTAAGACACAACCTTAAAATTGTTAGTTAATGTGAACTACATGTTGCATCAAAATTGTTTTATACAAACTAATTAGTTGGCAGTTTTCAAATATGTAGGCCGGGACATTGAGTTGATGAAATGGTGTTAGCAAGATCAATCAACACGGAAAGATGAAGATATCTTGTTTGCAAGTGTGAATACATAAGTCTAGTTATGTTAGGTCGAGTGCTTTATTCTGATTTTGTTTAGCCCTAGTAATCTTATTCTGTTTATTCTAGTGAATTAGAGACGGGTATTAACTTAAGGACATTCTGAGAATAAAACAAATTAAAGGTTAATTGTAGGTTAATGTCGTCTATGTCGAATAAGGAAAAGGGTGGAGGGAAACTTACCTCATACAGTCGGCGTTATGACAGATCACTCTAGTAGGGTATTTCCTTGTGCTAGCAAAAATGACCTCAAATGCTTTATTCATTAAACCCTTAATTTCACCGCCATTGCGGCTTAGAAATAGCCGGGATCTGTAAACAGAGAATATATTTTTATATATAATGTTAGCTATTACGAATTAAGATAGATACTGGAATTGCGATATGTCTGACTTAATGGTGAGATGAGGTCTGTTGGCTATGTTAGAGAACTTCCAATTGCATAAGGTTCGAACCTTGTCATTTCTGATTGTAACTCGCTAAATTTTGGGTAGAATGTTTAAATAAACGGGGCCAGCGAGGAAGGCGAGCTGTAAGCGAGGTCCTTGGTCGCCTATATACACAAGAGAAAAAAAAAAGGAACCTACCATTAAATAAACTTATAGGAGGCGCAAGGAGCACTCTTAGTTGGCACTGTTAAAGTAGTAATAGTAGTTTAATTAGGGAGTTTGAACATTATTCAATTACGCGGGGCACAAGACACAATTTAGATAATGAGCAGGTTGATTTAAATTGGGAAAAAAAAAAATAATGAATCGGAATTTCGGAGGCGTGCCACAGGGATGGGGTCGCTTTACACACAATAAAATTAAGTGACTACCATCCGCGCTACACCTCCTAAATTAGCCTTCCTGAAGGATGTGAGAGTTCTGTAGTAGGGCGGTTCCTTTGGGGGCGTCTGATGAAGGCTAAATCAGGACAATTATACTTGACTGACCTATAGAGAGATAATGTCTTCGGCTGCAGAAACAGAGGCTTTTGATGGCATGTCATTTTGGCGTAGTCAAGGGATCTTGCGTTGCTGGAGTATTTTCCCATCTGGTCGGAAGGCTGAAAGTAGAGTAGAATAGTTAGGGAGTAACCAATTAGAGTTACGAACGTTCGGGAGGTTATAATACTAATAATGTGCCTTGTGCCATTGCAAAATTAAAATCTGCTAAAGGCGTAATGAACCAACACTAGAAGGTCACACATATTGAAATTCTGTAAATATAACCATAAAGAGGGAAGGAAGTAAATAGTTAAAGCACTGGATAGAATCTTGAGTGACTCATTAAACATGGTTTTGACCTAATTAAAAAAATAAATAAATAAATAGACATATAATAAAGGCAAATAGTATGATTCCAGGGAGGTAGAGAGGCATGCTTGAATGATTCTATGGCTACAAAATAATAGGTATAAAAGTTACCTGATTAGGTTGCCATGCTCACGGAACTGACAAACACTGTAAGTTTTAGAAGATGATACCGTAGGGGGAAGGAAAAGGGCCTTGGTCAATATTAGCAGAGGGAAGTGGTAGAATGTTTCGCATATAAGGAATCAATAGGAAAAGGTGGGCGGAGAATTAGTAGTACTACTACCCGAGGTTAGAAAGGGGGAAATTACTGTCAAAAAAAAAAAAAATATAGTAATAGAAAAAAATACTGCAGAGAAAAAAAAAAGGGGTAGGGCCTTCGCGTACCACAAAACTGCTATTAACGGCGATTCAGTCAGTGAAATACTATGTGATCAAGGGTTGGTAGCGAGCTAACAAGGCTCCACACGTGGCTAAGGCGGTCTGAGGTAACTGGCGTTATCGCACTGGGAAGACTACAAGTCTAAATTGGGAAGGTAAGAGTAGATTAAAATACTTACGAGTTGAATCTCTTGTTCAATGTAGAGAATGACTTTAAAATTTGGTAAAATTTAAGTTGAGGAAGGGGTGGCAATGACAATGGGTGCCGTGTCATAGACAATCAGATGAGGCCATGAGAGAAGTTCTGTGCTCTATGACACATAGAGTTGAAATAGGGAATCTAGTCCACACAGCCATCACATGAGTTTAGAAAAAAATAATAATAATAATAATAATAATAATAAGAGGGAAGAATGGGAAGATCGGGGAGTATTGGTATAGATGAGGGTGTGAGCTATTTTGCAATAAGAAAGCTTATGGAGGGAGGAGTCATTAGGGATTTGGGGAGGAACTATAAACAGTAGGAATATCTTTGAGGGCTAGGATGACAATGAGGTTGGCAAGGAAGGACGTGCTATTTTGTACTTAATTAAGTACAGGGTTAAGATATAATTCGCCGCAGATAAGAGTGGTACTTTATCTGCTTAAATTCTATCGGGGGCGGCTGTAACGGTACAGAATGAATGGTATCCGTCCGTTAGTAAGGAATGTGTGGGAGTAGCATTAAAATAAATATTAATGCGTAGCACCATTAATATAATAAGCATGAAAAAGGGAATAATAAACTAGTTCAGAATAATGGTCAATGGTCTAGCGCTTTATCTTTATTTTGAATTTCGCGGGGACTGCTCTGCGCGTCCCTTGCGACATAGGCGGCGTCTAGCGGAAGTCATTTATTTGGGCTTCGCGTAAGGTTGCTAGGTTGACTAGGACCGTATTTTATTTTGAATTTCGCGGGGACTGCTCTGCGCGTCCCTTGCGACATAGGCGGCGTCTAGCGGAAGTCATTTATTTGGGCTTCGCGTAAGGTTGCTAGGTTGACTAGGACCGTATTTTATTTTGAGTTTCGCGGGGACTGCTCTGGGGTCGGCAAAGTGGTTCACCTACGGGCGGACGCCATCTATGGTCGGAATACGGAACTTTTGATAGTTTCCCAAAATATAGGATTATTGGCTTAAGTGAAGGATTATTAAGAGGAAAGTGTTAATAGAAGGCTATATTTAGATATTCAAAGATGAAATATTGGCTGTCGTACGAGATTTGGTTAGATTATGGAAAAATTTTAGAATTGCGCGGCGGAAGCGGCAATGAGCGAGCGAGAGGTTGAGAAAAAGACAGAAAGAGAGGTCGGATGATAGCTCCACGTGGCGCGACGCGAAGGCGGGGGGGCATCGGGGAAGCGGCTAGCGATTGGTTGAGGGAAGAAAAGCGGTCTCGCGCGGAAAAATGGGAAGGCGCGTGGCGGGAAAGTTAAGATACTTGGGAAAAGAGCGGAAAATTAAGGAGATTCAGTTTTGGGACGTCTGCGGTGCGGACCAACTTAAGAGTGCGGTACGACTCATACGGGAAAGATAGCGTCCGAGCTTTGATAGTGCGCTAAGTGATATTCGAGCTGCGATATTAATTAAGATTTGTGAAATTGAAAGTTATTAATAAAGTAAACTATTGCGATCGCAACTCGAATCCGTTAACGGAATGAAGTATTCTGGGGTACATCGGCGGAAACGAATCACGGTGGCAACAAAAACCTATGTACCTTTCAACAGACTTCGGTCTGGATGATCTTTGATTGTATTTAATAAGATCGGCGTTTTACATCATTACGCTAAACAATACACTATCTTCGACGGAGTAATGGGGGAGAGACAGTTGTCTCCCTAGTGAAAGTTGAAGATAGGTCAGACACCATTTAGCTGGAGGTAGACCCGTATGACCCAGTCCAATCTCGAGTCTACCTCCATACATACAGTGTAGTGATAGGAAAATAACACACTGAGTATACTGGCTCGACTGATAGAACATTTAGGAGTTAGTTGCTTTCAGGGGCAATGCGACTCTCACCACACACCACGAATTTAAATTAAATGAGGCTTGGCCTAGTTTGCAAGGTACACAAAAGGGACTGTTAGTTCGACAAAATATAGGCATTTTCAAGTGAGGAAAGTTGTAGGAGTCTATAGGTAGGCGGATATATATAGTTAGTTATTAATTCAGACTAATAAGGTAGGGATAATTAAGTTACGGCGCTAAATAAAATTATGATGAAGTGATGTGGGTCCTAGCTAGACAAGTAATCTGTTACCGCAGGCCGATAAAATTCTAACTGTTTTCCTAAAGTTGTTACCAATTAATTATTCATTTTAAATAATTAATGGAAGCATGATAATGTTGTACCATCATTACTTTGGAATACCTAAAAGTCTAGACTGGTTTACTATTACAAGAAAATACTAAAAAGTTATAGCAAATAAGCTTAATCGTACTGTGATGTTTGATTTCTAACACTGAAATGACCAAATAGGCATTTGTTAGCTTTCCCTGGGATGCAATACGATCTCACATCGCTACACTCTTCAAGGTGTGGAGAGTTTACATCCAATACGTATTAGTAAGAATAAGCTGATACAAACTAAGTAACTAAAACCAGTTTAGAACCTATGATAAGTCGTTGAAAGAAGACATTGTCAGCTATGAGCTTCTAATAATCTGGAACATGGAAGTAATTGATTGATAACAACCAGCTAATTAGCCTGATAATGATCCATTAATACCATTTGAATTCACCTTAATGGTCAGGGACCTCTTAAGACATGTAAGTACTTAATTCTAATAATCTGAAACATCGAAATATTCGATGGGAACAACCTAAATCAGTAAGACTAACACCTAGTATCGTCTAATTTACAGCTATTAAAGTGAGTAAAAGATAATTTTAAATGTAATTGATTTAATGAGTAACAGGGATAATTAACTACCTACTAAAAAAATATACTAACTATGATTTAGTAGTCTATCAAATTAACCACTCAGTCTGAGAGACAAAGGAAGGGAGTTGGTGGAAAAGTAATTAACTTAAGTCCATTTCCTGAAGGTCGAAGATATCCAAAAGTAAATTCATAAGACATAGTTACTGCATTAAACAATTAACTTCTTAATGTGAGAAGGATATTTGGATGATAGCCAGCCTTGGGGTAAACACTATAGGTTTATGAGGAATAAAGATAATTAAAATGCTAACATATATTTCCAAATATGAGAGAAAATAAGTCATAAGTTGTGATGACTCTTTATAAGATAAAGTTGGAGTGGCGGGGCCTGAAGGACGAATGCGTTGAATGGCACGATAGGGGGCGAGGATGGAGCTCCTATACTTCCACAAGACTTTTATAATCCCACTAAACCTTTATATAAATTGCACCAGGCTTCTTATGTATCATACTACTGATAATAAATAATAATACCTACAAGCTAAGCTATCATCTGATTACCTTTGAGTGGTTACAAATCTTCCCCGCAGCTGCAGTGAAGGATTTAGGTCACAGTTCAGACGGAGTCATTGCTAGGCTACACATATTTATGTTATGATTTATAGACTGGTAGGTAATTAGGTCAGGTCAGGAGTAAATAATTTAACACAGGGATAAGCCAATTACTAAACTTTCACGAGAGAACTTGAGTTACTTAAATGCGGTTAACAACGGAGGGTTCACTAGACGATCTGGCCAAAATAGTAGTTATTATAATATTACATTGCTTGACTGAAATTCACTGCAAATAGAATTAAGCTATGCTAAGGTTCCATCTTCATACAAACGCTACACACTCTACAAAACTCCAGACACAACCATTAGATTGTAGATAAATTAGGTTAATTAGTTTTAAGAATTAGATAATAATTTAAGTTAAGGTAAAGCGGCGAGGATGTGTGTATGTATTATAAGCTAGCTAGGCATATAGGTGTGAAAGGCATTAGATTTAGGTTTAGATTTAGGTGTAGCAATTTAAGAGTGGGGAGGGGAGGTTACAGTGAGTGCACATCGTAAGGCACTCGTTGATGTTGTATTTCGTCCGGTGAGTGCAGGTACCGGGGCCCACCTGTCCCCCTTCACGCATCTGCCACTCCATTGGTTTTGCGTTGATTACTTTCCATCTCGTTTGCCTCCATTTAAAATAAAAATCATCGCAAGTTCACATCTAGATTTCACTACTGTCACTACTGACCAGATATACATACATGTACACATGTCATGTACCGTGAAATAAGATAAGATAAAATATTCTTTATTGTACACCATAGTAACATCAAAAGGACAAACACAAAGTAACATAAAATTGGCGGCCTTACCGCTAAAAGTAATTTCTGCCAGACAACCCTGTTGGACTGGATAGAAAGTGAAATTTTAAGCAGTGTTATGGTGTTTTAATAAAATAAATAAATACCTAAATAAATGAATTTCCATGTAGCAACATTACTATTTTTTGCAGAGGTCTTTTACAAAACTTCGACGTACGACCGCCTCATGTTGGTGATAGGGGGCTACCCCTTCAACATGACCCAGTTAGGGTATTGCAAACACAAACACGATACAATTATAACTTAAAAAAAAAGAAAAAAAAATCATTACAATTTAAATAAATAATCATTTTATAAAAAAACACAAATAAACATCAACTTAAAATTTTTTGTTTGTTTGTTTATAAAATGTTTATTTAATATACTTAATTGTAATTATTATAATGTACTTTACCTAAGACATCATTCTGTAACATCTATTATATTTTTGTACATGATAGCAACATAATGAGTAAATGAAATGAAATTGATAACAATATGAAGTAAAGACTAACTTAACAGTTTTAATAACTTTCCCTACATTTCCTCTCGCGGAAGATGGTGTCTCGCGTGATTGTGGATGTTCACCAGCTTAGTGACTTCTTGGAATTGGAACACTGTGTGAGCGACTGCAGTACAGCCTGTTGTAAGAGGAAAATCCGAATGACGATGTAACAATATCAAGTATTTGCTAACTTAACAATATAAATAGCTTTCCCTATAGTTCCTCTTGCCGAAGATGGTGTTTTGAGTGATTGTGGTGGTTCACCAGCTTAATGACTTCGTGGAACACGGTGTGAGCGAATGCCTTACAGCCTCTGTGGCAGGAGGAGCAGCGCCACCTGACCTTGACACCGTAATTCTCGTGTCTGACGAATCTGAAGCCGTCAATCACCAACACCTTGCCGCCGCGACTGTTTGTCAAGAACAAAAAGTCTGTAACATATTTAAGAGTTAATGATAATAATGTTTGCTTGACACTTTATGACAAGCTGTTCTACATTTTCAAAGTAAGGTAGTTAACACGAAATGAAGTATACGTCAACTTTTGAATTGATTTAATAATTAACATTGTTTCATTAAAACATACTTTTCGTTTGCTTAAGATTTGATAAGTACAATATTTTTTACTTTTAATTTTAAATAATCAGTCCGGAAAATGATTCCACTCCACCTGATGTTAAATGGTAATGGAGTCCAAGCTTGAAGACGACTGGTGCAGCGTTAAAAAGTCGCAATATCAGTCGCTATTAGACTGCCGGCCCACGAGTTGCTATAAAAGGCTTTGCTCACCAGTGGAACGTAATCACATTACACTAATATTATAAAGGCGAAAGTTTGTGAGTGTGTATGTTTGTTACTTCTTCACGTCTAAACGGCTGGAGCGATTTTAATAAAATTTGGTATGGAGTTAGCTAACACCCTGAATTAACATACTTCGGATAATTTTTATAATACATAGGAAACATAACAAACATAGGATAATCTTTATCTCGATATTCCCACGGGAACCACGCGGGTGAAACCGCGAGCGGCCGCTAGTTGGTAATATACGAGTATTTCGAGTTTAGCTGAAGGTCGGCGAGTAGATGTAAGTTAGCTATTAGACGACGGGGGAATGGTTATGTATATTCTTCATTTCGTTAGATATCTCTTCGCCTATAGTGTGTACTATGGCGCGGCACTGGATGCGGCCGCCATGAGAGACGCATCTCCATCTTATTCTGTCCCCGTTACTTGTGTGCTTAGTAAATCTGTGTCCCCCGTGTAGGAGCAGAGTGCCTCCGCGAATTGATGTGACGAAGCATGGCTCTGAAAAAGAAAACGTGATTGCATACAAACATTTAATCACCTCTGTGGTCTAGTGGCTAAGCCACCGGTTTCAGGCTTAGAGGTCCCGGGTTCGATTCCCAGCGGGGGGTACATCTTTGTGTGGTACATCTCGGTTTAGTTGGTGGTAGGGCTGTTAAGTCCGCCTGGCTAGCTACCACCATCTTATCTAAGTATGTCGCCATAACAACGATGTTTATAGCATTGTTGTGTTCCGACAGTTTGAGATAAGATAGCCAGTTCCTCAGTGGTTGTGGATTCCGGGTGAAGCGCGCTTACACCTTCGGCCTTATCGTCACTTACCATCAGGTGAGATGAAGGTCAAGCGCTTAACCGTTGTAGAATTAAAAAAAACATATAAGTACCTACATGCTCTCACGACTATCATCCCCGAAAAGTTTGAAAAAGAAGTGCTCTATGTGATGGGCAGTGAGTCCGCTCTATGTTGTTGGATGGCTGTGCAGTCTTTTAGTCCGTTAGTCGCCTTTACGACACCCAAGGGAAGAGATGAGTTGGTAGTATTATTTAGAATGAGCCGCCACCACAAAGCTCGTGATTGCGTTATCCCATTTATAATCATCAGCCTTTAAACGTCCCACTGCTGGGCACAGGCCTCCCACGTGGCCGAAAGTACGTGAGGATATTGGGCCATAACCCACCACGCTGGCCCAATGCGGGTTCGTGGGTTTTAACGACTGTCATCTTACTCTCACCAACCGGGACCAACGGCTTAACATACCTTCCGAAGCACGGAAGAGCTCGAGATTTTTTTTTTAATTTGGTCATCCATCCAGCGACCGGCATTACGAAAGTTGCTTAGCGGGCATGATCGCACGCCGAACGCGCTAGCAGGTGCGCCATCGAGCTCTTTCATCTTCCGAATATCCCATTTAAACAATACTTATACAGTTACACTGCTACAATTACCAGTATTCCAGTATTTCAAACGGTACTTTAAATGAGCCTTTAAACGTCCCACTTCTAGGTACTGGCATTCCCACATGGGGAGATTGGACTTCAACACCACACTGGCCTAACCCATCAGCCCCCAAGCGGTCGCATGAGACCGCACCTACAAAAACACACTTGACTTTGTACCGTGTTTTCATAGACGTACAGACTACTTTAGTATGAACAAGTTTGATTATTTCGGTTCTGTGGTACATTTTATGCATCGTGATCGCAAAATATCGCATAGTCTATGCTCGATTCTGTCAAATGACTGCCATCTTTTGATAACAACTGGGATAAACGCCTTTACGTGCTTTACGATGCACGGAATTTCAATTTATGCTATAGGTACTTACTTATAATATACTTATAGTTGTAAACCAGCGGCTTGTAAGCCGGTAGTTACCGAAACCACCACTGGCTAGTAACGAATAACCAGCCGCTGGTAGGTACCCGACTTGAGCATCATAAAAAAACCGATTTTTATTACATTTTTTATTGTTAAACTCTTATTTTTGGTATACAGTAGCACTTATTATTTTCTGCTATTTTGTTTTTTTTTTTAATAAACACCGTTTATACCTACTAATTTACTTAATTCAGAGACGAACATGAAACTGTGAAACAACGTCTGTGTTTAGGTGGTGGTGTATGAAAATTATAAGAATAAAGGTAGCTAAATTAATTTACTTTGGATCTCACCATCATTAAAAACCAAACGCGGAAATCTCGCGGCAATTCTGGTGCACAGGCTTTTGGTGCATTAAAGAAAATTCAACTAAATGCTACAATACAACAAATCTATTACTAGGTATCTGTCCACACTTATTTCATGGATAAATACATATTTCCAAAACATCTCTCACAAATAAATTATTAAAAAAGTCTTATTCCACTGCTGTGTCACATTTTGTATGAGAATTTTGAGTATTTAACACTTAATACAAATGCAAATGTCATTGTTTAAGTGTCTATGTATGTCTATTTAAGTTACAGTAAATAAATAAGAAGAGAAACAACAAAAACAAAAAACTAAATCATGTATTATGTCAATCAAAGCAGTCGTTAAAACGATAATAAGCCAAAAAAGCCGTTTATAGTAATATTAGTAACAGATTCACATCTATACTTTTACTCCAATTAAAAGTGTTACAAACGATCCTTTTATTTAACGAAACCAGAGGCGCTACCGTCTCTGTTTGGTTGATAGGGAAAATAATGTAAAGTAAGGGTTCGGTGCCTGTGCGGCTGGCTGAGCGGAGCGGCCCGATGGCCGAAGGTTCAGGGTGAACCCTGAACCTGCTGCCAGGTCGGTCAAGTGTGGGCTTTCCTACTAAGTTCTATGACAGCAGTTTTGTTTTCGCTTTTTAAGAATGATCCCATACAATAGTTATTCTTTATAATTAAAATAAAATAAAATTTGTTTACGCTCACACCAATTATCTAGTAAGATAAGCTTCTATTGAAACTCGTTCATATTGTTAAACTAGGTAACGGATAAATGTACATAAACATAGAAAAACATCCAGACCCGAAAAGAGAAAAAACAGTTTTCGCTAAATTGACCCGACCGGGAATTGAACCCGAGACCTCAGAGAGAGATGGCGCGATGCTTGACCCGGCGCGCTAACCACTCGACCACGGAAGTCGTCAATCGTTATTTGCAGTTAGTGGGATAGCCCAGTTGGGGGCCATCATATACTAATTACCAAACACCCTGTATAAATGCATACACTTATATTGTCATGACTTTTCCCAATCCCCAAAGGATTATTACAAAGGATATTGAGGACCGCAAACGCAGCGCCTGTCACAGTGCATGGCACACCGAACAACAACTTAGCACGTGTGCTCAAATAATGCTAAATACTATGTAAAATTAAACACAAGTAGATTCGTCTAAAGTGTTTCACTACAAAGTCAATCAGTCAAGTGATGTGTAGGGCGCATGATTATGCTCATTCTTGGATACTTTGACGATTTCATCATCGATAGTCATTACGACCGCGCGGCAATAAGTTCGGTTGCAGGAAACGCACCGCCATCTTGTTTTGCAGCCAAGCTTGCTATGTTTAATGTATCTGTGTCCGCCGTATTGCAGTATAGTGCCCCCAAACTTTGACGTAGACGTAGTAAAAATCACATCTGGAATAGGAAACATCTCGCTGAATTAATTACGAAAAGGAAACAAATAGTACTTAATTTGTTTAATATACCTAAGTAATAAAATGTATAATCGGTTGAGGGTGGATTCGACCGAACTGGAATAAGGTCTTATACCTAGATTAAACGCCGAATTTGTGTAGACTAATTCGGAGTAAGTCTTATTCCAGTTTGGTCGAATCCACCCTTAGTAGTAAGTAAATCCTTCTATAACTAATTCACCAAAATTCTTATTACTTACATATTTTTTATTCGTTTAGACCACTCGACTTCTTCCAAGGCTGTTCCAATCAACATTTTCAACATGACGTTATCTCATTTTTGCCTTCTATTCCTCGTGTATGTAAGGATTTTTTTAAATAATTTGTTGCGGGTAATTTCTGGCTGAATTCAGCCACCTCACAGTCGAGTGGTAACTTTTTATTTGTTCCCCTTTTTTAAAAATTAAGCGAAATAAAGCGTACTTACACCGGTAAACTCAAGGTACAACAATAAAATAAATGTATTATTTTTACTAGGTACTTTATTTGAAAAACTAACAACATATTAGACGAGTATTACCTATACATTAATTAATAGTATGGTATGGCCGATGACGATGACAGAATAATTATGTTAGGTACCTAGATATATAGAAATAAAATATTAAATGAAAAAAAAAAAAGGTTTTTAAGCACTTTATTCACGACGTTTCAGCAGTATTTAACACCACCATATTTTTGTTTCGATTTTATTCTAAATATTAATATAATTTTTATAATCTATAAAATTCTCGTAAAACAAAATAAAATTACATTATATTATGACAAAACAACGCTTTTAACAACAATAGGTACTTTTGTTTTTTTTTAAGCGCATCTTGGCGTGGCTCCTTAAATTGGGAGAGACCATATGTCCAGCAATGGACTGCGATAGGCTGATGATGGTGATGATGATGAAGCGCATCTCTTACCTTTTGTGATTAAAAATAAGGAGAATGGTTATGCTCATTCTTGGAGTTAATTATCTCGTTTTCACAGGTGTATACAATCGCGAGGCACCGCCGGAAGCTGTGTGCAACGCACCGCCATCTTGTTTTGCCCCCTGTCCGGATGTGTTTCGAAAACTTGTGTCCGCCGATGCGCAGCAAAATGTTACCGCGCGATGACATGGTATACGATACCTCTGAAAGTGGAATGGTTTTGTATGTTCTTGCCTGACAGGACCAATTTTATTTACTCTTAGTATCTGAACCCTTCTAAAATGTGTCTAATCGATATTGATCCCTAAACCACAACTATAAAGTTCAAAATGAATCAAGGAAATGTCACATATTGTGGTAGATCGACCTGCTGGCGCTGTACACAATCAAACAGCCGCGTGGTAACATATTGAGGATGAACCCTAAACAAAATTTTAATTAGAGCCTTTGAAGTTCAGGATATCATCGGGGATGGAAGGAGGGACCATTAAGGTTTCTGACTTTTATTTAAAAAAAAACGTATATTAAATCAGCTTATTGGTGTACTTAAGGAAAAAACCTTAATATGACAAAATATTTATTCTATAAAACACGTCAAAGTATAATAAGTCTAAAACAAGTTGAGGGTATTTAAATAAATATTGTTATAACCTCTGCTTTTTAGATTCGGTATGATTATGTATGTTCTTGTATTTGATGATTTCGTTGTCCTCTGTTGTGTACACGAACGCGTGACAGCCTCTGCTGGCGAAGGCTGAGCACTGCCAGCGGACCCTGGGGCCGTACTGACGCTGCTTGCTGAAGGGGTAGCCCCCTAGCACCAACATGAGGCGGCCGTACCTCGAAGTTTTGTAAAAGACCTCTGCAAAAAAAAAAGTTGCTACATGGAATTTTCGCAGGAATCTTTGCTAGTGTGAAGTGTGAAATGAGTGCAGTGCAGTCTTTGGTCTATCTGTCGCCTCTTAGGACACCCGAAAGAAGAGATTATAAGCCGCCACCACATAGCACCTAATTAAAACAAAATGTACCTACATACAACCTATTTCAGATTATTCAAAGTCTAAAATTTATATTGTTTTATATCCTACGTTTAGAGCTTGGAGCATCCAGTTCTGGACACAAGGCGACCGTCATCGCATTTCAACACGGCCGCCATCTTGTGAACACACCACGCAGCACGCAGCTCCTGAACAGCGACGTGCCTCCCAACACCTCGGCGATTCCCCCCAAGCTAAGTCAGGGACGAAAGCAAACTATCTAGCTAGGCACTTACGTACCCCACGCTCTGAGACCAAGCAAAATTTATTTGTATGACCGTAAGGTGATATCTTTTCATTTCATATACCCCTACGTCACAAGGTATGTATTTCTTTTCAGCAGTGACAGTAGTAAAATCCAGTTGTGATATTGTGACGTCCACAACCCTTTATGTGGGCTGGATCCGCGCTTCGACCTTCGAAACGAGAGAAAGGACGAACGGGAAATAATTACGAAATAATTGATTTTATCACCGGCAAAGGGGGCCGGTGCTGATGGCATACCTCCAAAAAGTCTGTCCCGTCCGCTATTCTTGTTATTTAATAGGTAATTGGAATAAGGCGTGTTTCCAGGCGCATGGAAGAATACACTCATAGTCCCTATTTTTAAGTTGGGTGACCTAGATCTGGTAAAAAATTACGGTACAATCTCAATTCTACTAGTAATTATTGAAGTGTTTGAATCTCTCATCTCAGATCGCCAATTTAGGTTTATGCGAGGGCGGTCTACTGCTGCTAACCTCGCCGAGTTTCTTTTAGACGTTAGTGACTCTGTCGACAGTCGCTTTGATGTCGATGTAGTTTATACAGATTTCTATAGGGCATTTGACCGGGTTGACCACTAGATATTTCTCTAAAAACTATCACATTATGGCATCACTGATGGTAAGCTAAAATGGTTTTACTCGTATCTATCTGATCGGAAATCAAGTGTAGTGGTTGAGGGTTGGTACACGTCTGACCCGTTTCTGGTACTTTCTGGCGTTCCACAGGGTTCCCATCCTGGACCGGTGCTATTTAACATATTCATTAATGACATAGTATCTGTGTTAAAAATTCTAAAGCGTACATGTTCGCCGACGACTTAAAAATATCTAGACAAATAGGATCACCGAGTGACACACTTCTTCTTCAGACCGACCTGGATAGCATAGCGTTATGGGTGGTAAAGAATAAAATGTCCTTGAATGTTGGTAAATGCCATTTCATTTGGTTTTCCCGGAGTAAAAGCAACTTTTCTCCCTTGTATCGTATTAATGACGCGCCTCTTGATGAAGTGCTGGTTGTCCGTGATCTTGCTGTAATTTTAGATAAAAGATTAGGTTTAACCGGGCTTTGTTCTTCCAAACTGTAAGGAAAGCCAGCAACAAAGATCCAATTGTACAATGCTCATGTGAGGTCAGGTTTGGAGTACTGTTCTCCGATTTGGTCGCCTCATTAGGATGTTTACATTAAGAACTTGGAGCGCATACAAAAAGGTAAGCTTAAAAAATAGGAGAAAGCTATTTGACTTTGTATTTACACAAATTGTTGAGAGGTGACTTGGATTGCCCTGAATTACTGAAGCAATTAAACTTCAATATAAGTAAAAACGGCTGTTTTCGGTGCTAAGCGGCGTGTCTTTAGTCTGCGTAGGTAGGTAGGCTAAAGTTCTAATATGCCTGTAGGTGTTTGCTTCGTGTCGAGCTATGTGCGGTATCATGCAGGTAGGTGGCGCCGCCACATGCCCATACTGTTTGCTACCGATAAGGATAACTAATATGTTTAATATACCTTACTTAATTCAATAAAAGTAAAATTATTTTGCTTGTTTTATAATTAAAACAAAGTATTGTAATTGGAGTGTCGAGCTTTCAAAACTATATTGGTAAAAATCTAAATCTTATAAACATTTACATGGCTTATTAAAACTTAGCAGCAGTTAATGTCTACCAATAATATACATATTTACCTAAAATACTGCCCAAGTAACAAAGTTCTCCTGTAGTGCACAGTTTACAGGCTTACAGCACTAGTGCCTCTCTTTTAGTGGTTCCAGGTTTTACTACCTAGCTTATAACAGGTTACGCGGAGTTCGTTTGGGTTTATAGTACACCTGTTCTTATAAGTTGACTTATAGTCGTGTATAGAACGAAATTATAGACGCAGTAAAGGCTTAGATGGCCTATAAAAGTGTTGCATAAGTGTAAATACACTTGAGAAAACTTGCTCCAGTAAGTTGCACTTATAATCGCCTACAAGAAGTAATTATAAATCCGCTATAAGTGTCATACGCCAGTAATAGTTATTTATAGACTTAGAACCATTTGCACTTGTTACTTGACCTGATAGGAGTGTATAAGTCAACTTTATATGCCAATTATAAGTGATTTAGTTCTACAGTGGTTTCTTCTAAGAGTAAGTGTACTTGGTATTATTGTAGACTCTCGAATGATGTTAAAGTCTTAATTTCTGTTTAAAGGTTTCTTGTAAAACTATTAGTGTCCAAAGTTATCTTCGTGAAGTCCATATAAGAAGACAATTGCTTTTAATATTTCTCGCGTCTTCACGGCCATTTTAATTTCCTTTGAGTCATTGGGTTTTTATTAAATTATTACAAAAATGGATATAAACAAATTGAAATATGACCATGATAGTTCAATCAAAGTCACAACTAAAACATAAAAATAATAAACTCTTAGTTATTAAAATTAAGCATAGAACATTTGTTTGCGGAACCCTAATTCGTCACAATATGGCGCGACAATGCTGTTAGGACTAATATTATCTATAAACCCAACTTAGTAAATACGCCGTGTTCAAAAGGCGAACCAAAATTGAGATGTAAAACACAATATACTTCACCGAAAATACATACGCGTTTGCTGTGCATACATGTATGCACGTATAATATTACGTGCAAAATACTTGTTAAATAATTTTATATAAAATAGACTGCACAACTAAAAATTAATTCACAAATGTTTGAAGTAGCGAGTAATAGAAGTGCGGAGTACGTTACAAGTCTGCCTGGTTCTATTAAATGCTCATAGTGAGCTTCGCGGGAGCAAATGGTTCTCCGGAGTCTAATTATAAGTGTTTTAAGGTCTAAGTGGTGCTCGCCAAGTCTACTATGAGTGTTTTATTAGCAAAAGTACGCGTATAAAATGGGCCCTTTTGCGTGGTTATAAACTTTTACTAGCCTGTTATAGACCTGGCCCCGGAACCACTACAAGACCACATTTTGTTACTTGGGTGATAAAATCCTAGTCGACTGAGAGACGCAAAATTTTAATGAGATTACTCAAACCATATTATGTACATTATTAAACACATTACTTACAGTATTTATTTAAATTTTTTAAAGCTATCATAAATCAAACCAAAATGATTTGCTTTCTCATCAATTGTTCAGGTTTGCATTCTCTTTTCGCGATACATAAATAATATTTTAGTACGCAGTAAATCAGTTACTAATACACAAAATACTGAATAAAATTTACATAAAGTAGACTTAAGAGTGATCCGCGTATTTTTAAATCTATAGAAATCTTTGTTGTTAAGTTACCAATTCTTGTATGTGAATGTGATAAATATGGTTATTATTAATAATTAGCACACCACTTGGTAAATTTATGTGATAAAAACTGCGAAATTTATTACTTTTACTGGTAGTTATTAATAACTACTAGCTAGCTACCTTTGATAAAAGTAATAAATCCGATACGAAACCATCTTTTTGGTCAGTATTTATTTGGAATTTGTAAGCAAGCTATAATTAGCTTGCTTAGTAAGCTTACTTAGCAAGTATATGGCGCTTCGCCGGCCGCTACCGCGGCACGGTCGCTTCGCTCGCTTGGCTTACGAGTCGCGCGTTGTTTTGGTCACTGCGCTAACCTAACTTTTACTACTAAGTTAGACATATTAATAGCAAGTAATACATGCTATATTTTTTTAAATATTCGATTAGCAAGAAATCGTTAATCATCGTCGGTTAGGTTAGGTTAGATCTGTGACAAAAAACAGCGCGAGCCGAGCGAAGCGTGCCGCGATAGCAGCCGACGAAGCGCAAGAACTTAGTATAGTCTAAGATCCGAGTATAGAACGACCTTCACCGAGAAGATTAATGGATGAAAAGTATTTTATATCAAATTTAATATGTTAAAAAATATATCGCGAGTTGTTTGGCTGAAAAAATTCAGTCCAGTACCTTTAATTGCACTGGTTTGGTGCGTGTGTATGTTTGTAATGAGATTATCTTCATATAAACATAAATTCAATTTATTTAACCAGACGGTTGCAAATTACTAATATTAACTTACCTGTTTACACCTGCCTACCCAATGTTATGACAGGAAAAAAATAGTCAACCTAACGTTTACATATTCTATAGGCTTCATACTTTCGATTGGTACCTATGTAATTTATCTATTATCCAAACCAGTGCAATGTTTAAAAAAAATATTTTTTAATATTTAATTAATCATATACTGGACTGAAATTTTTAAGCCAACTCACTCGTAATCTATTTTTTAACACATTTAATTTGATATAAAATATTTTTCATCCATTAACCGGCCCGGTGAAGGTCGTTGAATACTCGGATCCTCTACTAGTAGCTCTTTTAGACTGATATAACTTCGAATGCTCAATCAATGCAACAATAATAAAAAAATTACAGCTAGCCAACCTTTGATAAAATCCAAATGACGATTGCTGCTATGCTGCTCTATTTACTTACTAATATGGCTGCAAAAAATATTAATTTCAATTATAAGGCTGTCTAATATCATATTACTTGCTGATCAATTTGGTTATTTTTGCCGATCACTAGAAGCAGCTCAATTCACTTTGTTTGCTGGCAAAACACATTTTGGAGCTGACCTAAACCTAGTTTTCTCATGAGCTGAGCATTTGAAAGATAGCTCTTATTTATTACATTTACCAAGCGTATGGTGTAATTATTAATTATTGTTTATCCGGTAAAAGTGCATAATTTATTACGTTTACCGCCGATCTTGGTATTTATTAATAATAACCAATTAATCACATTTACCGTAACATATACATACCTACATACACTCACGTTACGACTATTATCCACTAAGGGTCATAGACTAAGCAAAATCAATCCTCTGCCATATATATATATATATATATAGTCCACGTTTCATCAAATAGCAGGTGGTGAGCCCATCGGATGCTGTTGGATGTAGATATATGCAGTCTACCCCTCAGCCCCCAAGCGGTCGCATGAGACCGCACCTACAAAAACACACTTGACTTTGTACCGTGTTTTCATAGACTTACAGACTACTTTAGTATGAACAAGTTTGATTATTTCGGTTCTGTGGTACATTTTATGCATCGTGATCGCAAAATATCGCATAGTCTATGCTCGATTCTGTCAAATTTGACGTTGACAGTTGCGCCAATTTTTGTGTCAGAAAATTTCCACGTGTGAGTGGTTCCGTTAGTCACCTTTTACGGCATCCAAGGGTTGGGGATGGGTTGGTAGAATTCTTTTAGTGAGCGGCTATACCCCACAGCTCAATACTAAATTCACAGCTCAATACTAAATTTGTTAACTAAATTAAATAATTCACACTGTTCCGTCTACTGAACGGCTCAACGTTAGCAAAGGACCAATCTTGTTTTGGACAATTGGGTGAGTGTGTATGGATATTTCTGCATTTGACAATTTCGTTCTCCACTGTGAACAGGACCGCCGAACATCCCTTGTTGTAGTGTGTCCTGCAGTACCATCTGGTTTTCGATCCTCGGTTCCTGTGCTTCGTGAACTCGTATCCTGATATGATGATGACTCTTGCGCCTCTACTGCTCGTAGTGAAAAAAGCTTCTGGAATGACAGAATAAACATGTAAACACTATTAGACTTAAGAATTATAATGTATTTAAGCAAAATAACAATAGTTTTTATTTAAGAAACGTCTATCTATTTATATTAATAAATAAATCCACACAATACTACTCTTAGTAAAATGGTAAGTTTTTACGCCCGCTTTCAACAAAAACTGTAAAAAATTTTGGAAATACACGACAGCAGGTCATCCTAATAATGTCAAATTTTGAAAATAAATTTTAAACTTTAAGCTTTGGTCTTAAATATAAATATCGATTGGAGTTTGTCAATTTTGGGTATGTTATCTGCTGGAGAGTTTACGTCACCTTATGCCATAATAAATGACTGTTTCACTTCTACAACTGTCACCCAAAAGGCTTCTAAGTTAAAGAGGTCGTTAGTCATCTAGTTTAGCCTGAATTATAATTGTTTAAAATAGTTTTAGTGCAAATAACAGTTTTTCTCGAAACAATAATAATACGTGTAACAATTTTATTCATCTCTAACGGTCGGTGTAGTGGTTAGAATATTGGTCTCAGGGTATAAGGGTCCCGGGCTGAATTATATACGAGAACTTTGAACTCGGTTTAAGTAGAGGTAATTCTAAGTCCTGTCTTATCCAAAAGATAAAACATTAAGTTCCCCAGTGTAGAGGACTCCAGGTAAATTTCTCTTTCACTTTTCTTTTATCGTCACTTATATCACAAGGTAAGATAGTGCCCGAGACTTTCCTTTGTAAAATAAGTGAAAACCATTTATTTATTACTAGAAATCCTTTGCTATTTTGTAAAATTGATATTTTATTGTACATCCACATGTACGTAAATAGCAAGTGACGAACTTAGTAGCATTCATCAAATATTATCTTGGAAGTTAGGAGTACTACAAAATATGAATTGTAATCATTTCAATAATTTTCATTATTAGAACTACTTTAACGGGACCTAACACGATTAATTTTGTAAGTAAGTACATAAATCTACTAAAAAAATAAATCGTCTTAGGTCCCATTAAAATAGTTTTAATGCAATGCAACGCGATAGTTTAAAGTCTAATTTTCATTATCACTTGAATTTTTCCTCAAATGCGTTACACAGCTATAAGATGTCTCACAGTCCGATTATAATAACAGTAACATTGTGTTTTATTTTTTAAATAAGACATGAAAATAATATTGAACATTAAAATTAAAAACATTTTAAGTATTGTTATTTATTTATAAAAGTTATTAAACTTATTGACAATAATATACATAACGCCACAAAAACAGCTGCTTGAAGACAAATATAATTTTAACAAAAACCAAAACCTTAAAATTATATATAATAAGTGTAGACCTTATACATTGTTAAATGGTTATCATCACGATCAGTCTTTAGTCTCTCTGATAGGATATAAGTATATTATTTCATATACATTACAGTACTTAGTAGGATGGCAACAACCAACATCAAATGAATATTCAATTTAATTGACTTAATATTTTTGCATTGACATTTTATGGTTACAAATAACTCAAACGTATCATAACATTTTCAAAAAACCCTACTGCCTATAGGTAATATTATGATTCCAACGTACTCTCTCATGTCAGAAGCTAGTATGACATATACATCCAAAAGATAATAGTAAAGATTAACAAGACTTGCTTTCGCTTTTTGTAATAATACAAAAAAAATAACTGTCAAAATATGAGAAAGACTGCGAGTACAATTTTAGTGTTCGTTCATAATAATATGTAGGAAGTAATCTCTAAAACGGATTCATTACTAATAGATTGTCCTAGCCAAATAAAGCAATCTAGAATAGAAATTTCACGCACCTAAGCCGCGAGCTGGCCTAAAAAAGAAAGAGTTTTGCCTTCAGTAAAAAGCATATAGAGACAAAACAAAAGTTACTAGCTACAGATTAGCTTTTTCATGGATAAACGCGTAGTTATTAATAGTCATTACAGTTACGATAACGTTATTTAAAATCCTGTTTCCAATACGTTAGTTTTATGTCATTGAGCTTCAGAAGATGTTTATGTACACACGGCGTCAGATCAACCTACCCAAAACTGTCAAATTTCTACAATCAATTTTGAACTTTAATGTTTGGTTCTAAGGATCAATATTCATTGGAGAAGTTTGACAGTTTAGGGTAGGTTTAACTGACGCCGTGTGTACTTATTTCAAATATGAATTCTAATGTTAAGCATTAATAAAATGCAGCTACGCTGGGCCTGAATGTGGGTGAATTAATCATATACCAAAAAATAGTATATTTTTCCTGATTAACCTCTGTAAATAACAGAATTGTTGGCAGTGGCCAACAGATGTTAATTTGGTAATTATGTATAGAGTTAATCGATTAGCAAAAATCGATTCGAAGAGATTAAACGAAATGCAACATTATTTCAGTATCTTTTTAACTATCCATTAAAAAACTAAAAGCATTTATGATTCGAAATAAATATCTTTAATAATCATCCACTTTTTCTTACTTCATCATCAGTTAGAAATATCCTTATAAAATCGATCAATAATCGATGGTTCCATATCGATTGTGGGACGCAGCCATATTGTTTCATTTCATGTCACTGTCAGTCATGTCATTTGAATTTTGATGTCATTCGTATTTCGTGAGTGCTCTTTTCTGTTTTCCTGGATTTTGTTTTACAACTAATTGTGCTCGAATACCTGACTCCGACTTTGATTGTTTCCTGGCCTGTCAGTCAGTGTCAGTGTTCATTGTCTGCTTAAACACCGGATACTGTACCCTGCAACTCATATTGACCTTTGCGCTAACTACCTGACAACTTTAGACTCTACCTTTTTCATACACGATTTTGACCCATTTGACCAAAGCTGGCTGATGTGGAAATAGGGTGAATGTAACCTTAAAGATACCGAAACGTTAAAAAAAATGTCTTCCTCAGGCGGGAATCGAACCAGCGTCCATCAAATATTACGAACCTATAAAGCAGTCTTATCTTAACTGAATGTTTAAAATATTTACATTCATTTCTCTAATTTTTTTTTGTTTTTAATACTAATCCCGGCAAATGACCCCACTCCACCTGATGTTAAGTGGAAATGATGTCCAGGCGCGAGGACAACTGGTGCAGCGTAAGAGACGTAGCATCAGTCACCGTCGCTCTGCCGGCCCACAAAGTGCTTCTTCACGCCTCGTTTGAAGGACCCTATGTCATAGGTAGGAGGGAATACGTGTGCTGGTAGACTATTCCATCTTTTGGAAGTGCGGCAAAGAAACGAGTCACCAAATTTCTTTGTGCGTGATGGATTAGATTAGAGATTAGATGGATTAGAGACTGTAAATTGGTGACTCCGGAGATTTATCTCCGGAGAATTAAAATTCTAAGAAGTTTGATAAGACACTGTTGCTATAAAAACATAAAGTCAAAAGCGTTGAAAAGTTTTGTGCAGCTGCCCGGATTGCAGAGGACGCGAATTCGATTCCCGCCTGAGGTAGACATTTTTTTCAACGTTTCGTTATCTTTGAGTTTATTTGAGCGTTTTTTAACGCAAAAAAAAGTTACATTTCGTAATATTTGATTATGTTCTAATTTGTGACTAATTTCTAGCCTTTAACATAGTAGGCCCCAGTTTGTATGAGAACCGGGTTTGTCCTTTTTATACGTTGGTACAATATTTTTGTACAAATAAGCAATTTCATTGGTACAGGCGTAAAATATATGTATAAAGCACTATGAAAAACAACAAAATATTATTATAGGTAACTATGTGACACAATATAACAAAAACTTTCACTTGAGTGTTGTTAAAGAGTGACTAACGGACTAAAGACTGCACATCTATATAGTATAAATCGGCGATGGGCTCACCACCTGTCACGCTGAGCACATGTGCAGTCGCTATTTGGTGAAAAGTGGACTATGGCAGAGGACTGCTTTTGCGGTCCTCATTGCCTAGTCTCTGACTAACCCTTCGTGGATAATAGTCGAGATTATATGTATGTATAACAAAAACAAGACATTTTCTAACTCATTAGCATTTAGAACTCTCAATGCTGGGTTAAGTTAGGTATAGAGCTGGACTGCGGCAGTGCATTGCTTCTGTGTCTCCATTGCCTGTCTTGCATTAACCCTTTGGAGGTAATAGACGTAGTGTATGTATTCACAGTCGAGGAAGTTCCCGGTCGACGACTTTCCGGCGATAATCGCTTGCACTCCATTCCTTGCGCGCATGCGCATAAATAGCGTACGCGAAGATCGCGTGCAAGCGAATATCGCCGAAAAGTAGTCGACCGGAAGTTCCTCGATTGTTCCTATGTACAGGATAGTTCTGACAATCCGTATTATATAAATCGCTTCCCTAAGTTGGGTGGGTGGTTGTGGATGTGCCTTATCTTGCAGACCCGGTTGAACACTGTAGTGAGGGTAGCTTTGCAGTGGAGTGAGCAGTGCTGGGTACACCGCCAGACCCTCTTCGCGTCTGTCACCTCTTTCAGATGGTACGTGTAGTTAAGGTAGCAAAGTAGAGCTGTCCCTCTCTTCGACGTTATGAACTGCAAACCTGGAAGCACAATTTCATTAAATGTCACCTTGAGACGAAGACAGATAATCATTTTATAAATGAGACTTCATCAACATAGGCCTCTTACATCTATAAAAGATGATTCAAATGTAAGGTTTGGCATTTTCTTAAGTGGCTTGTAAGGCCAATACGGGAGCAACAGTAACGGCCAAATTGGCAGTCAAATGAGACCTAAGCGCTGCGTAGACGATACGCTGCGCTTCGCGATTGTCTTAAATTTCTAACCCATCACGTGACCTACAGGAGTAGGGCAGTTTGGGGATTTGAAACTTTCGGTTATTTGAAAATAAACATATTATTGAGCTTCGGATATCGGGTACCTATCGGTATTTCATGCATTCGGTATTTTGATTTTCGATGTTTTAAACGTACTCAATAGTCTTAGAGAGGACGCAATGAACAAAGTAACCGAACCGTAAGAGTTTATTACTTAAGTAAAATTTTAAACACTGAAAAAAGACGACAACCTCTGGCGGGAATCGAACCACGCACCTTCCGCATTCCGGGCGGCTGCCTTAACCAATTGGCTACTGAAGTCTGCAGTGTTTAAAATTTTACTCAAGTATATTTAAGCGTTAATAAAACGCTAAAATATATAAAAAAACATTAGTTTATTACTTATTTGTACTCTAAGATTTAGCGTCTTTTTGTACAAAAATTAATTTGTTAATTTTTCGTTTCTATTATATTTTTTTATTATTTTTTTTGTTAAGAAAATGTAACTAAGTACATATCGTTTACAGATTATAGGAACATGATATGATTGTCCGTATCTTTTGACGATATTGTAAATTTTAAACAGTAACTTAGTTTTTGTAAAAAATAAGGTTTTGGTTGATTTACTTATTTATTTTTAATTTACGTAATGAGTATAGACTTGGAAGCTGTATTTACCTAATCAACACGCACTGTATCGAAGTAAGTATGTAAAGTACCTTGGTACCAATGACAAACCTAATTTTATCAGCTATATTACCTTTAAATTATACTTCATGACTTATTTCTAAAATTACCCTGCAAAGAATAAAATAAGAGCTATCGATTTGGTTTACATTATTTATGTTTAGGTTAGTTTATCATTTTGTAGGGGGCGAGAGTAATATGAATATACGACTTTAGTCCGTTAGTCGCCTTTTACGACACCAAGGGAAGAGAGGCGGTGATAGTATTTTTTACCGCTACGTGACACAGTAATTTAAACTTACTATAGTAACGAATAGTACGACTAGTAAGTAAGTAAGAAATTAACCCCCTCTCTTCCCTTGGTTTCATAAAAGGCGACTATCGGACTAAAGACTGCACATAGGTACATCCAACGCCATAGAGCGGCGATGGGGTCACCACCTGTCACGCTGAAAACATGTGTAGTCGGTATTTCGTGAAAAGTGGACTATGGTAGAGGACTGCTTCGCGGTCTTCATTGTCTAGTCTCTGACTAACCCTACGGGGATAAAGTCGTGATTATATGTATGTAGTTATTAGGTATAGACTAAACAGAAGTTAGCCAGGGTCGTAGCAAATAGAAAACGGATGTGACGTATTTCTATAGATTGACTTTGGTATTTATTATTATTATAGCCAACATTCATCATTATTATCAACATTCGTCATCAGTCGCAAGAAGTCCAATGCTGAAATAAAATAAAAACTCAATTCGTAAATGTAATAATAAACTTTATTATGATCCATTGTTTAATTTACAAAATGGAGGTACATATTTTGACGATAGAATAAAAATTAATCTAATGTAAATGCCATGTTTCTTAAAATTAAGACTAGAATATTGTATGTTAAAATAATCAGTTTAAATTCTCAATAGGCCATGATTGTGTAGAAACTTATGCATCTAAGGTTGATGGACTCACCACCTGTCACGCTGAGCACATGTGCAGTCGCTATTTGGTGAAAAGTGGACTACGGCAGAGGACTGCTTTTACGGTCCTCATTGCCTAGTCCCTGACTAACTCTTCGGGAATAATAGTCCGTGATTATATTATGTACCTATCTAGTATGGGTCCGTTGGAGCTGCTCTACCTTTGGGCTTCCAATTGACCATATTTTTTAAGACTCGCTATATACATAGATAGAAGACGATGGTATGTTAGTTTTGAACTTCAACTTTTGCTGTAGACTGCCATATAATCTAATAGAACCTTCTTAAAGGCAGATGGTTGTGTTCATTTCTAGATCTCAGAAGAATTTCATCTTTGTAAGTGTAGGCGGAAGCTTTGCAGCCTTTACAGTGATGCGTGGCACAGAGCCAGCGGATCTTGGAGTTGCTATACACTGTCTGGCGGTAGAACGTATACCCTGATAGGAGAAGCATGGGGTTGCCTCTCTTCGAGTATACGTACTCTAAGGCACCTGCGAAAGACATTTATTGGTTACGTATAAAACATAGTATAAAATATTATCGTATAAAATAAAATGGCAGAAGTTGCTCTGTCAGAATGTGTTTTTTTTGCTTTAAGGCAGTAGGTATAAAGTGTTAGTGAATTAGTAAAAATATTTACATACCAACATTACTTGCGGAGTTCGACCATCATGCTTACATGTTTATCATCAAACAAGTAAAAAATAGAAAAGTTTAATCAATTATTAAAATTAATTACTTAATTTGACCATTATACTTACTTACATGTTTACCTAAATGTACAATACAAGTAAAAATTAGATATGATTTCTAAAAAAATATAAATTTAAATAATAAAGATCGAGGTTTTTTGTTCTGACTAATTTCATTATATCTCTACTAGCGGCCGCTCGCGGTTTCACCCGCGTAGTTCCCGTTCCCGTAGGAATATCAGGATAAAAAGTATCCTATGTGTTAATCCAGGTTATAAACTATCTGTACGCCGAATTTTATCCAAATCCATTTAGTAGTTTTTACGTGAAAGAGTAACAAACATCCATCAATACTTACAAACTTTCCCGTTTATGATATTAGTAGGATAGGATTTATTAACAAATAAAGTTATTGATAGTATTAATTAATTTTACAATGTCTTAAATGTATTATTGATTATTGTTATATTTTTTAAAAACTTAATTATTGTTAGGTACTTACCTATTACTTTTTTTAATGTAATTCATATAATCGTTTTCTTAAATAGTGTTATTTGATTATGCATGCTATTTGCACAAATTAGTTGAGATCCAGCATACCTATGTTAGATAATGTTGCTATTGTTGTTTTTATTATTACTCACAAGCTTTTATTTGACTTCCCCTGTTTGTTAGTATGTGTGGGACAAATCTTGCAACTGAATTTAAGACCAGTTCTCCTCAACCGATTGAGCTGAAATTTGGTATACTTATGTAAATATGATGACAATGCAATGTTATGGTACCATTGAGCTGGTCTGATGATGGAGTCGGGAGTCGGCCATAGGAACTCCCAAACAAAACGGCGGAAACTCATCGAGTTTGGGTTTGTTAGATTTGTATTTTCGAGCACTTTAGTGCTAGATGACTTTAAATCCAATACTAAAATGTAAAAATATATTAAAATTAAAAAACCTTTTTAAAAAACAAGCTTTTATTTAAATGCGCTAAAAAGAAAAAACTTAACTTTTACTATCAACTTTACGTCGTTACACAATTTACTTATATGATATAAAAGGTTGTCGCGAGATTTACTTGTGTAAATAAAAAAGTAAACTAAATAACTTGATGTGATTGATTAAAATTTGTTAAATACGAGTACTTACATAATCTCGCGACAACGTTTTAAATCATATAAATTGTGTAACGTCGATAATTTGATAGTAAAAGTTTATTCTTTTGTTTTTAGCGCATTTGAATAAAAGCTTGTTTTTTTAAAAAGGTTTTATAATTTTAATTTTTAGTTGAGACTCAGTTGAGTTTTATGTATAAATAAAATTAATAAATTCTATCAGATTTTAGAATGGTTGAAAAGGTATGAGACTGATATTTATCCAGACATGATCAGCGCTGGAACCGGGTACGGTAACCATTTATTTCGTCGTCGTTACGAGTCTACCGTACAAAAATGCCGAGGTTTAGGTTAGACCAACTACTTCCCATTCGACCGAGCATTCACTCCATAATTCTCTACAGAAAGCTGGTGGCGCATGAGTGTTTTTTTTTATTCTACGACCGATAAGCGCTTAGTGGCACCATCAGGTGAGAAGAAGGCACTCACCTGATGGTGAGTGACGATAAGGTTGAAGGTGGAAGCGCGCTTCACCCGGAATTCTCAACCACTGAGGAACTGGCTATCTTATCTCTAAACCGTCGGAACACAATAATTAATTTAATCAACATCGTTGTTATGGCGATAGACTTAGATAAGATGGTGGTGATGATGGTGGACTACCCAAGCGGAATTAACAGTCTTACCACCAACCAAACCAAGCACTCAAAGATGTCCCCTCCGCTGGGAATCGAACCCGGGACCTCTGAGTCTGAGACCGGTGGTTTAGCCACTAGACCACAGAGGCGGTTAAAAGGAAGTGAATTGAAGGGAAAGTGTGCCAGTTTCCCTCTTTGATGATGGTATCCTCTACAGTGCTGACGAAAGCCAAGCAGCCTCGTTTGGAGGAAGAGCAACGCCGTCTTATGTTTGGCGAGGTAGAAAGTATACCAGTGCCTAGGAGACGACTACTCTTTTTAGAAGTGATGTTTTTCAATAAAATTAAAATTGTTTTTTTTAGAAAATTATAAAAATATTGGACGTGGCAAGGCGTCGGAAGGTCAAACTTATTGATCTTATAGTTACGTCACAAAGGAAACACTATCTTGCGAAATTGTCGTGAATTGAAATAGGTAAGTTTTATAAAATAATCAGATTTTGCCCTACTAACGCTTGTTTGGTTTTCAGTAACATTGTCATCAGCCTATAACCTTTCAACTGCGGCCGCGCACTGATCACTGCTCAATGAATAGACCTTCCATTGTGTTTAGAAGGCCAGGCCATAGACAATGGCACAATGGGGAGTATCCAACTATGTTAGCCTGATGCGAATAATTGAGAAAAGAGGTATTAGTTGTGAAAATAAAAACAGTTATATTCTATTAGAAATCGTTTATGGCTAGTTTAAATACTTAAAATTAATGACTATTTCATTTAGGTACCAAGAAAAAACTTACATGTCTATAATAACCACTCTATACACTCTAGGGTCACTAAGTACAATAATTATTATCATGTTATTTGTTGTTTGTTAAATATTTTATACGACCTTAATTTCTCTTTTCCCCTCCCATACAAAACTGTCCGATCAGCTGACATCAATTAAAGTTCGATCTTTAAGGTTGATCAAAATTGTTTGTCATTTTTGCACATAGGTTTCTTGGGGAAAGGTGTTCAGTTCAGTTCAGTCAGGGTGGAACTCATCTTAATTGGTTTCGTATAAAGAAAAAATAAGGTTATTTCAACACAGCTGCATGCGTCATCATAACCCACGTATTATATATCATTTATTTTCCCACGGTCACATCAATTAAGTATCTAGCTCAAGTTAAGCTTATTAGTTAACATGCTAATGAAAAAACATACTTAAATAGTACTTATTTTCATAGCGAATACCCAGTCACGAGACAATTTAGAAAAACAGTTATTTCTAAATTGACCCCGACTGAGGATCCACCAACCCGCATTGGGCCAGCGTGGTGGTCAATGGCCCGGTATCCCCACGTGCTATTGTCCACGTGGAAGGCCAATGCCCATCAGTGGGACGTTTATAGGCTGATGAGAGGACGTCGTGATCAGAAATTACCACAGCCACAGATGTACTAACAAACAAATAACAATGGTAATAATTCCGTTATATAAGAGACCATGGATATGACTGTCACAAATTACAATTACGACGACATACATTTTACAATTTTGTTTTTTTCGTCACTTAAATTAAGGGAAAAAAGGCCTGGCCACGACGAGCGGATCATCCGTTCGTTGCGTTCTTTCTATTACAGTTGACTAAGAGCCAATTTCACCGTAGAGTTTAATAAAACCTGGTTCAGACTAGTCGCGTTCAAAACTTAGTCTTGATCGCGGTTTACGTCGCACCGATTTCACCGGCTTCGTTTTGATCCCGTTTACTAAAACTTAGTTCAGCTTTGACAAAGAATGAATGAATGAATGACACGTCATCAACTTTACGTTATTTTTTTAATTCTTCTGGCTTGGAGCTTAATAAATTACGTTCAAAGTGTTGCAATTAAAGGAATTGTTCCTTTTCAAACAGGAAAATAAATGAAAAAATAATAATTCAAATCACGTTAATCTTCAACAAATGTTCAGAATATGATGTAGGGTAAGTATTAGAAATTTTATATAAAATATTTTGACAAAAATTTCAAAACATGTATCTCGTGTAATATGGTATAGTAAATTGTCAAAACCACTAATTGGTATATGGGGGGGGACTTTTCATCTAAATTTTCTTCAAAAGCTAGTGCCAGAGCTCTTTTTCCCACAAATTACATCACCACCCTCAGTCTTTGCGATTCTCTACATAATGTGGTAAATGGTTATGGTCTCTTCCCTCTTGCACAATGTTATCGTTCACGGTGAAGACGAAAGCCAAGCAGCCATATTTGGAGGTGGAGCAGTGCCATCGTGTCTTGCCGCATCGCTGCACCTTGGCAGGGTAGTAAGTATACCCTTTGAATTTCAGGAGGCGGTTCCCTCTTCTGGAGTTTATATACATTGCTGAAATAGAAAAGTTTATGTTCAAGCACCCATAATATACAATGATACAGTCAGAGAACGTTTTGTACCTATGTCTAAAATAACAGTTCTATAAAAAAGCTTATTATAAAGTGGCTGATTTTTATACAAGCCAAACCGTTTAGTCTAAACTATAAAATAGACTAAACAGTTTGTTGTTTGACGCACCTTTACAATGCATGCATCACTATTTAAAATATAAAAATAATATGCATAAGATTAATTTAATATACTGAATGAAGATGTAACAAATAAACAAAACTGCATCCATGACTCCTCACTTTCCCATCAAGAGTCTTAACAATCAATATTATTATTTTGATAATTAAACAAAACGAATAAATCTTTTTTAATGAAACATCTACATGTCCAACGGTTGCAGTCTGTGTAGTTTGTACGGGGCGGCTTTACGGCGATTGTTTTTTGAGAAACACCACCGCAATTTGGATCCGTCACTTCTGTTGCGGTAAAACGTACCTACATTCGTTTATTTTTATTAGTTGTTCCCGATGTTACATATTCAACTGAAACAAAATGACTTGCATTATGATACTAATGAAACTTTGCATGCTAAAGGAAAATTAAAAGTTTAAAAAATATATGCAAAGTTTTCTTACTTATTTGGGATGTGTGTGATACAGCTGCTCGGAGATGATTTCGTCGTTGTATGTGACTATGTAGGCACGGCAGCCTTTATTGTCGTGGGTTGAGCAAACCCACCTGGCTCTCAGACGCCCCGCGCTTTTTAATCTGTACTTATAACCATTTAGCTTGAACATTCGTTTGCCTTTCTGCGAAGTCACAAATACCGCTGAAATACCGAACAACTTACGTTAGTACACTTTATACTTGAAAATGTGGAAAATAATTTAATGAACAGCAATACGATTTTGGAGGTGATCGGATTATTGAAAAATGAGGGAGAAATAAATATAAGCAATATTGTAATCGTAAATCCTTATGTATGAAAAACGTTACGAGAGTGAGTGAAGCAAAGGATGTGTCAGGATCATAGCAAATGGTAGGCTATGGTCTCTAACGGCCCCTCCGGGAAGCGGGCGTGATGTATGTATGTAAATCCTTATGTACTTGACATACACAATTTGATGAAATAAGACATACATACATAATAATCTCGACTGGTATCTCCGAAGGGTAAGTCAGAGACTAGGCAATGAGGATAGCAAAAGCAGTCTTCTACTATAGTCCACTTTTCACCAATCAGCGACTGCAAATACGCTCAGCGTGAAATGTGGTGAGCCCGTTGCTGCTATATGCACTCTATTGGATGTATGTGCAGTCTTTAGTCCGTTAGTCGCTTTTTAAGTTACCTAAGTGAAGAGGGGGGTGGTAGTATTATTTTACCGCTAAGCGACACGGTAATACGGTTAAGAAATAAGAGCTTTTAGATAAATGCAACTTAAACTTTATTAACGTAATAATTAGCTTCAATCACCTGTTTTTTTCACAATCAAATGTCAAAAACATGCAATTTTAACCTTTTACAATTATCATGATCACAAAACAAAACAGTTTTTTTAAATTAGCTTAAGTTAAATTAAATTCTCATTTCAACAACTTCGTACAGAGTATTCGATTCTTTAAATGTCATATGGCGGTGAATGTTTATGGTCGCCTCCATCTTTGATAATCGTATCATCCACGGTGACCATGAAAGCTGTGCACCGATGTCTTGAGTTCGAGCAGCGCCATCTAATCTTGGCCCCACGAAGCTTAGCAGCATAGTAAGTATACCCATTATGTTTCAGGTTTCTCTTTCCTTTTCTGGAGAGAGTATAAATCGCTGAAATCAACAAGTTTATGTTAAAGCTAATGCAATATAAGTATAATGGAAAGTCTGAGAGTTTCAGAAGAAAAACACACAATTTACTACAACAAAGACTCGACCACACAACCGACGTATAAATTTTCTACTGCAAAAGTGTTTCGTCGCCATTCCTGTACTATTAGGGTTCATTAGGTACAAAGTAAAATTGCATAGAAAGACTTACAGTTAAAGTTGGATTTTTACTCATTTTGGCCTTTCTTCACGTTGTTATGGATGTGGTTTAAGTATCAAGAAATACAAAAATTAACAAATTATAAAACTGTATCGATTTTTTAATTTATATCAATTAAAAGTAATTTAATTTTATGAATTTTTATTTTTTTAAAGTTCAACGTGCCCATTAAGCCATTATTGATGAGCATTATCGACAACGATTATTGAAACATCACTTCCACTTTTTAAAAGACTCCTTGGGTCGAAAGGAATTAAACAAGGTATTCTTTCGTTCAGTCTTATATTTAATTTCCTTATGCGATAATGTGGAATATTATAATCGATAGCCCACTTTCTATAATTATTCTAAAGTCATTATCTATATTCTGTATGTCCTTCTCAGTAATACATCCACATTCTGTAAGTGAACTACAGTTACTGAGACTTAAATTGTTAGTATCCGTAATTTCCGGAATATTATGCAAAAGAATATCTGAAGTTTCAGTATTTAATTATTTTTTTTACTAGGGAACCATCAGCTTCATATTCCTCTCTTCCAGCTTGTGAAAAAGTCAAACCAGATGATTGAAGGGCTTCAGATATGCACGTTATATACAACCTTATTTTAAAACCTGCACGTGGACATTAGTTAAATAACGGTCGTATTGTGTATATTTATGTCCCCTGACGACGTATACAGCTTGTACTGGGCACTCTTTTTCCATTATTATATTTTAATGATTACCATTACGACGTCGCCAGACTATCGCCAGTTTATAAGTTGTAAGAATGGTAATTACAGACGTCATTGACATATCCGACACTATTGACATATGCCCATAATGTTCTTACGGCTACAAAGTTGTATAAATATAAGTTTTATAAAAGTCGTCATGACTATAACTTATGTAACTGTCCCATAAAATAGTTGTAATTAAGTCCATGGGACTATATTATATAATAATATACACAGGGCGTCCCACAGATATGCCACATGGAGGGAAAGTACCTTGAATATTGTAGATGGACAATTTTACTGAAAGAAGACATTATTTGAATTTAAAAAACAATTTAAACTGCATTCATAGATATTTAAATAATTACATGGTTGAACCGGGAATCAAACCCGTTACATGAGAAAATTAATCATTTTTAATACAAAATTAATCAATTTATGTATGTATTTATTTCAATGTCAGTTGTAATGTCCTTACGGCAATGTCAGCTTCTCATTTTTCTGAAATAAATTTCACATCAAATGTTAAAATTCATGGTCTTCCTTTTACTTGTGACACTATATTATTTAGCAAAAAAATAATCATTATGATGAAGCCTTCCGATCGGTATAAATGATAAATCTACAGGGTGATTATTTTTCTCATTTAACGGGTTCGATTCCCGGTTCAACCATGTAATTATTTAAATATCTATGAATGCAGTTTAAATTGTTTTTTAAATTCAAATAATGTCTTCTTTCAGTAAAATGTTCCATCTACATATTCAAGGTACTTTCCCTCCACGTGGCATATCCGTGGGACGCCCTGCATATACAGGTTGGAAAAAAATATTATAATATCTGTCTGGAAAATACAACGGTAGGTAACATTAACAAATTCATGATGTTTTACGTAACGTAGGAAAGGCAAGCCATTATCGGCAGATGATTGAAAACTCGCAAGAATTTCTGCGTAAATTCTGAAACTTTATTTTATTATTCATACCCGATTGAAATGAACATGATAATCGTTATAACAATTTAAACAGCTTTTCGCATTGGAAGCAACGCGTTTTAATTTTTTAGTTGCATTACTTGCATTTCTGCTATTTAAAGTTTTTCTTAAATTTTTGTAACAGCCTACACACTTTTTGCTCACGTCACTTTCATCCAAGAAGATACACGCTGATCTGATATTGAGAAAAAGCTACCAATAACGGTCGATTCATAAGCTTTGGCTGCAATATCTTACTAATTTAGTTAGTATTATTTGGTTGAGTTCTTTGTAGTAGGTAGTAGTATTTTGTTAATTTTAATAATATTATTTTAATCAAAAAACTGGACTTTTCGGTCGAAACTTTGGATATAAAAAGGAATTTGGATATAATTGCGTATGATGCCTTTACTAAGAGTAGTGAGCGTTAATTCCCGTCTTTGACTTTGACTTTAAAAGTGTATCTACATACATAAACACATAATAATCACGACTATTGGCTAAGGGTTAGTCAGGGACTAGGCAATGAGCACAGTAAAAGCAGTCCTCTACCATTATCTACTTTTCACCAAATAGCGACTGCACATGTGCTCAGCGTGACAGGTGGTGAGCCCATCGCCGCTCTATGCTGTTAGATGAATGTGCAGTCTTTAGTCCGTTAGTCGCCTTTTACGACACCCAAGGGAAGAGAGGGGGTGGTAGTATTCTTTCACCGCTAAGCGACATGGTTACGGTCCTTTGCTTCACTAAGGGTGGATTCGACCAAACTGGAATAAGGTCTTATACCTAGATTAGATTATACGCCGAATTTGTATGGACTAATCTCGGAGTAAGTCTTATTCCAGTATGGTCGAATCCACGCTTACTCTCATAACTTTCTCCATACATGCGCGTCGGTTTAGGGTACTCTTGACCTGGGGCTAACTGTCTAACTTCAACATCTATCGCAATCGCTTTAAAGTAGAAGTACATTGCTTCGCTAGTTTGCTTATATAAAATTAAATTCTTTTTTCATCCATCCTCTCTTCATGACCCAACCATTTTATCCGCTAGTGTAGGTACTTACTTAGTATAAATGCAATTGAAAAAAAAGTTTTTTTTTATTTTAATGTTTATGCACGGTATAACTGTTAACGATGCAGTCGTTGAACGTGGTGAGGAAGGCCCGGCAGCGTGCGTTCTTGTGGGTGGAGCAGACCCACCTCACCTTGCCGGGGCAGCTGCTTGGGGTCCTGCGGTACGTGAACCCATCTAGATTGACCATCCGCTTCCCCTGTCCAGAACTGTCAAACTCCAATGGATATTAACCCTTAAGTGCTCAGCTGTCGTAATGCCAGACACAATAGACATTCAATAGTTAGCAATGTCTAGGAGTCTTTGTGACAGACAAGGGGTTAACTCGATAGAGACATAGTTCAAAAATATTTTAAAAATCATATATAATTGTGATAGGTTGAAGTGTTGGCTTTTAAAATAAAATATTGAAGATCAATCAAAACTTGCGTTTATTGTCTACTTATTATTTTATATTGGCAATAAGGAAGTTTCCATTTTTATAATAGTAACTAAACTTGCAATAAAGCCCATTGAATGTTTTCTTTACCGTTACGTTACGTTTTGTTTACCTTCATAAATGACGAAGTTATGATACTTTTCCCGTCTGCTTTAAAATTTCTAGGCGCGCGGCCGGGCAACGTCCTTGTGACGTCACAAGTCTCGCGCGCGACTCACTCGGGTCGAGCAAATGTAAATGTCGCAGGGATATGATAAAACAGAGATTTGGTTGATTCCCTAAGTGATTTGATCAAATCACGAGGATGTTAAAATAACAACACGATTTTATCATTTCCCTAAACAAATATAGGGATTTGAACAAATACTAGAACTGGTTCCGTGAAATGACCAAAAACATGTGACACATGTACAGGAGTAGGGCAGCTAGTAGGTATTTCTGTTGTCTAATAAAAAAAATAACCTCGAAATCTAACCTATCACATGACCTACAGAAATTCAAATCCCTAGATTGTTTAGGGTAATGATAAAATCGTGTTGTTATTTTAACATCATCGTGATTTGATCAAATCACTTAGGTAATTGACAAAATCTCTGTTTTGATAATATGACTGTGACATAAATAATGTAATGAAATTTTAAAAACCAGTAAGCCATTTTTGATGAAACTCAGCATGCTGATGTAAAATATACAGATCTAAATATTTTGTTGAAAACATTATAAAAAAACGTTTATTTAACTGAGTTATTGCGATTTTAAACTTTCTAAAGCGAACTTAAATCGCAATAACTCAGCCAAATAAACGTTTTTTAAAAATGCTTTCAACTAACTATTTAGATCTCTGTATTTTACTATAGCATGCAAAGTTTAATAAAAAATGACTAAGTGGTCTTTAAAAATTTAGACTTGGAAGATTGCATGGGAAACCGAAATGCGTATACCCGCTTATAGTAGTTGCGGTGCATTTCACGTGACGGGTGAAAACAAATTTAAACGGTATTTGTAAGTTTTCATGGCCTTCTTGATTGTGTTTCTTATTTAGAGAAACAAAAAACAGGTCAAGCTAAGTAAATAAAACCGTTTAAAAATGAACCTTATTAGTAACCCTTTCGTTCAGCATCATAAAATACGGCATGTTATTTTTTGTCGCATTTGACTGGTTCGAGTCCTGCCTAAACAAGTGATTTTTCAAAAATCTGTAAACATTCAGAATTTATTGTTTCGAAAAATAAAGGAAAGCCTCTTTTACACACAATGTGCTTTTTCCAATATTTAAGGTAGTTCCCATCTATGTGGCATTCGATCTTTCCACCCTGTATATTAATAAGAACTGATACGAGCTCAACGAGAGAGGACTTAACTAAGACTTCAGTATAATATAAATACTTACGACTATTATTCCAAAGGATTAGAGGCTAGGCAAATGAGGACTGCAAAAGCAGTCTCTGCCATGGTCCACTTTTAATCAAATATTGACTGCACTGCTCAGCGTGACGTGACAGATGTGAGTCCATTGCCGCTCTATGCTGTTGGATGTATGTGCAGTCTTTAGTCCGTTAGTCGCCTTTTACGACACCAAAAGAATAAGAGAGAGTGGTAGTATACTTTCACCGCTACGCGACATAGTTCTTTATTTTTCATTATGTTCTCTATCATCTGTTTTCATGCTTTACGTTCCATTCTGCATTAGGATTCTATTAGCTAGCCGGTTATACAGACTTTTTTTTACCTCTAGAACCCCAAGCGGTCGCATGAGACCGCACTGACAGAGCGCGCCTTTCCGTCAAGCCCCAAGCGGTCGCATGAGACCGCGCTTTCCTACTTGACTTTGTACCGTGTGTTGATAGACTTACAGACTACTTTAGTATGAACAAGGTCGATTATTTCGGTTCTGTGGTACATTTTATGCATCGCGATCGCAAAATATCGCATAGTCTGTGCTCGATTCTGTCATTTTCGACGTTGACAGTTGCGCCAATTTCTGTGTCGGAGTGAATTAGTCGCTGCGTTTTGTGTGCTGTTTTTATTGGATTTATATAATGTAAATAGTGTTTCTTATTAGAAAATGATTATTAAGACTATAATGATCGTATTTAGATAAATAAGTTGTAAGAAATACATCGTTGTTACTACTAGATAAAGCGTGTAAATTCCGTTAGCATGTTTCCGATTTCCGAGTGATTATTAGAGAAATACTATAAGACAATAAATAAGACAATAAACTGTTGCAATCATCACTTTATTTTGGTACCTGATGGATAGGAAATATATCAGTTAGTATATTGTTGTTTACAGAACGACAAAATATGGTTTCATTTTAGAGCAATATTTTTTTTTACAAAAGGCGGCATTTGTGACGTCATCCGCAATTTCAAAAAAATTATAGCGCACCTGCTGTCATTATTTTTGACATTTAAATTCCAAGACTGAGTGGTTAAGTTGAATGTGTATGTACAATGCCAAGTTTCACAATGTCGTCATAGTAAGTAATAAGGAAGGCGCGGCACCCGGTCTGCTGGTGGGTGGAGCAGACCCATCTCACTCTGTTGGACCTACTGGTGTACGCTTTACGATACGTATAACTGTCTAACTTAATCATCCTTTTGCCCTTTTGGGATTGAACGAATTCCACTGAAACAATAGATATAAATCGTTATGATACATACATATATATAGTCACGACTATTATCCCCGAAGGGTTAGTCAGAATCAGAGACTGACAATGAGGAAAACAAAAGCAGTCCTCTACCATAGTCCACTTTTCACCAAATAGAGACTGCACATGTGGTGAACCAAACGCCGCTCTACGCTGTTAGGAGGGTTTACGCATTTTAATTTTCCAAACAAACTTGTAAGTCGAAATTTTTTAAAACTAATAAGCTAATTTTGATGAAACTTTGCATCATGCTAAAGTAAAACACAGGGATCTAAATAGTTTGTTGAAATCATTTTTAAAAATCTTTTATTTAGCTGAGTTATTGCGATTCAAAGTCCACTATAGAAAGGTTAAAATCGCAATAACTCAGTTAAATAAACGTTTTTTAAAAATGTTTTTAACAAACTACTTAGATCCCTGCATGCAAAGTTTCATTTAAATTGGCTTATTGGTTTTTAAAAATTTCAACTTGATAGTTTGTATGGGAAACCGAAATGCGTAAACCCTCTTAAGTACATATGTACACGCTAAATACATGTTCACGTGTCACTTCAGTACCTACGGCGGCATCTATTTAGCTAATTCCTTTTTGTTATGTTTGTAATGAGTATTGATAATTTGTATAAGATAAATTGTTGAAACTTGTTTAAACGGGAACGGGGGTTCACACGGACGAAGACGCGGTTATACATACATGCATCACGCCGCTCCCGGGGGGTAGGCAGAGACCGCCGCTTACCATTTGCTACAATCCTGACATATCCTTTGCTTCATACATACATACCTACATATAATCAAGTAAGTCAGGGACTAGGCAATGAGGACCGCAAAAGCAGTCCTCTGGCATTATCCACTTTTTTATATAAAAGAAGGAGGCAAACGAGCAGGCGGGTCACGTGATGGAGAGTAATCACCGCCGCCCATGGACACCCGCAAAACCAGAGGAATCACAGGCGCGTCGCCGTCCTTTAAGGAAGGAATAGGATTGTGAGAGGGGGGGGGGGGGGATGGGCCTCCGGAACCCTCACTGGCCGGACGAAACACAACAGCACCAAGTGCCATTATTTCACGCCAGATACTCGTGAGTGGCCGGACGAACCGCGGCCTAATGCGTGCTGCAACGCAGCTTGGCTCTACCACTCAGTCAGTGTCACTCATTTAGCACCACCCAGGGTTCACGTGTAGGGTCTCAAGGGTAAACCTACAAGTCACAGGTAGTGAGCCTATCGCCGCTCTATACTGTTAGATGTATGTGCAGTCTTTAGTCTTTAGTCCGTTAAAGGCTTAAGTTTTAGTCCGTCAGTCGCCTTTTACGACACCCAAGGGAAGAGAGGCGGTGGCTGTATTCTTTCACCGCTACGCAACACGGCTACGGCCCTTTGTTTCACTTTACTCTCATAACGTTCTCCATACATGCGCGACGGTTTAGGGTACTCTTGACCGGGTCTACCTTTTATCGCAGAACTTTTTATGTCATAATTTTATTATGCATAACAGCGGAAAGCATCAACTTCATTTGGCAGAAAATCATTTGGCACACACTCATTAATCATACATTCAAAACTCATAATCTTATAAGTCAGAATCATCTTTAGGCATATATTTAATATCCATAATAATTAAGACGCAGAACTATCATATCGCAGAAAGTTTATATTCAAAATCATCTTTATTGCATAAATTTGATATCCATAATATTAAGAGGCAGAACCATCATATCGCAGAAAGTCAATATTCAGAATCTTCTTTTAGCATACTTTTCATTTCTATAATAAGCAGCATGCAAGCAAGCAAACAGCATGCAAGCAGCATGCAAGCAGCATACAAGCAAGCAAGCAAGCAGCATGCAAGCAAGCAAGCAGCATGCAAGCAAGCAAGCAGCATGCAAGCAAGCAAGCAGCATGCAAGCAAGCAAGCAGCATGCAAGCTAGCAAGCATTCAGTATTCAACCATGCATGTAGCATGTAAGCAAGCATGCATGCAGCAGGCATGGTTTCTGTCACGGCTCCGGCGCTGCGGTTAAACCCACCTGCTCCTCAGCTCGCGGGCCGCCTCGCCCCTCCGCGCCTACGCGGGCTTAAATTACACTCTAGCGTAGGGCAGACAAGTCTACGTGGAGTCGGGTTTGCCGCGATTCGCTTCTGTCACTGACTTTTTAGCAAAACCTTAACGAATACACAACGTATTAACTTTTTAAGACAATATTTGAAATCAATTTAGGGTTAAAATGCTATTTTTATTTATAAGCAAAAATTATATCAAATTAAGTTATAGAATAGGATTATTCTACCAATATAGCTTTATAGAAAAAGTTGTTAGAGAATATGATTATTATATCAAACGAATAATAAACGTAATGTTGTTATAGGAAGTGTATTTAGAACAAGTAAAAATTATATCCAATGAACGTTATATCCTTTGAAATTAGTTCATATGTCATTATATGAAATGATATGCACCCATAAAATTCATTAGAACTAGTATGTAAAACTGCATACATCGTAGTATGCCAAGTGAAAATATGCCGAGTAATCGTCGCACTAAATTAGTGTTATGCTAAATGAAATTATGCGTTATGAAATTTTGCTAAATGAAATTATGCCTAGTGAAAATCTGCCATCTTAAAAGTATGCCATTGGGAATTCGGTCATATAAACATTCGACCAAATAATAATTGTACTAAATGATTTTTATGCATTGAACATATTCGTTTAAAGAAAATTATGCCAAGTGTGTTATGCCAAATGAAATTCAGAACAACAAAATTCTGCCAGATAGAGGGAACCCCTCTTGACCTGGGGGCTAATTGTCTAACTTCACCATCTATCGCAATTAGTGATGTACAAGCCTCGAGTCTTTGAGTTCTAATTTTGGAGACTCGAGCACATAATAATATTACTAACTCCAGTCAGATTTGCAGGGCTCTGGGAGCTCGATAGGCTCGGAGTCCCGAGTCTAGTTGAGCGCAAGCTTTCTGAGTAATAACTCAAGCCTAGAAAAGAGCTCGACTCTTAAAATGAACTCAAGCTTTCAAGAATAACTCAAGTTTTAAAAAAATACTTGAAGCTTCACCCTTCAACAAAGGCTTGAGGCAAGATTTGCCTCAAGAGAACAAGATTTTTTCATCCATCCTCTCTTTAAGACCCAACCATTTTATCCGCTAGTGTAAAGTAACTTAGTATAAAGGCAAATGAAAAAAAAGTTTTTTTATTTTAATGTTTATGCACGGTATAACTGTTAACGATGCAGTCGTTGAACGTGGTGACGAAAGCCCGGCAGCGTGCGTTCTGGTGGGTGGAGCAGACCCACCTCACCTTGCCAGGGCAACTGCTTGGGGTCCTGCGGTACGTGAACCCGTTCATCTTGATCATGCGCTTCCCCCGTTGGGAGATAACGTACTCCACTGAAACAAAAAGAAACAATTAAGTATGTTGACGTTCCTTTGTTTTTGGTACTCACACTTGCACAACCTATCCAGAACTGTCAAATTTCTCCAATCGATATTAATTCTTAAGTGCTTAGCTGTCGTAATGCCAGACACAATATACATTCAATAGTTAGCAATGTCACAGAATAGTAACACTGTGGCAATGTCTAGGAGTCTTTGTGACAGACAAGGGGTTAACTTGATAGAGACAAAGTTCAAAAAATATTGAAACAATCAGACATTATTGTGGTAGGATGAAGTGTTGACTTTTAAAATAAAATATTGATAGTCAAACAAAACTTGCGTTTATTGTCTACTTATTATTTTATATTGACAATTCAAACCCTTCACAGGGTCCGTGGTCACAGGGCGACCCCGTGACCCTGTGAGTTAATCCGCAAATAATATTACATTCAACTCCGGTCTGGTCCGGTCAGTCAGCCAGTAATACAAAGAAACATTTATAAAGTAGTTGGACGTAAACCAGGTTTAAATATTATAAATAATTAGTAATAATCGCGCTTAAATGTTTAAAAGTGCGTAAAATCAAATTGCGTCCTCCATGTCGTTCATAAATGGTCTGTAATTATGCACCGTCTTATGTACCACAATTCACTTTAATTTTTTTATAGCACTAACGTGGCTTTTATACCAATTAGGTGGCTTTTATACCAATTAGGTTATTTTGGTTTTTATACCAATTAGATATCCGGCCCGCTACATGTACGGTTGTTTACAACTCTAGAGGTATCAGCAAAGAACAGAAAAAAGAGGTGGCAACTCTATTATTGTCATTATCATCGTCATCGCCATCATCATCAGCGTATAAACGTCCTACAGCTGGGCACAGGCTTTCCCACATGGCACATGGGGAGATTGGGAATTCCCCATTCAACGCTGGCCCAATGAGGGTTGGTGGGTTTTATAACCTGCCATCTTACGCCAACAACCGGGACCAACGGCTTTACGTTTCTTTCTGCATTAGGATTCTATATCATTACAAATAACTAGCTGGTTATACAGACTTTTTTATTTAGGTTCATGTGTATGTACAGTGCCAGTATTCACAATGTCGTCATAGTAAGTGATAATGAAGGCGCGGCAGTGCTGGTGGGTGGAGCAGACCCACCTCACCTTGCCGGGGCAACTGCTTGGGGTCCTGCGGTACGTGAACCCGTTCATCTTGATCATGCACTTCCCCCGTTGGGAGATAACGAACTCCACTGAAACAAAAAAATAACAATTATGTTGACGTTCCTTTGTTTTTTGTACTCACATTTGCACAAAAAAACCAAAACTGTCAAATTTCTGTACATAACTGTGGTATGTTGGCTTTATAAATAAAATATTGATAGTCAAACAAAACTTGCGTTTAATGGCCACTTATTATTTTAAATTGACAATTCAAACCCTTGACAGGGTCCGTAGTCACAGGACGACCCCGTGACCCTGTGAGTTAATCCGTAAAATTTTGATATTATTGTATTGATACAATATTCAAATAGAAAACAAAATGTTTTTCTTTAAACACCCTTTTCCATTGCATATTTTTTTAATTAAACTTAAACTTATAATACTATAGGTAACTTATAATCCTTTTTCGTTGTGCCAACAAATATAGATGCGGTGATATTATAATACTCGTACAAGATACGTTTAACAACTACGTAGTAAAGATATTGTAATATTACACGCATATCTTTATATGACCGTGCCGCGTAGCGGTGACAGAATACACCTACCCCCTCTCTTAACTTGGGTGTCGTAAAAGGCGACTAACTGATTAAAGACTGCACATACATCCAACAGCATAGAGCGCCAATTAGCTCACCACCTGTCACGGTGACCACACGTGCAGTCGCAATTTGGTGAAAAGTGGACTATGGTAGAGGACTGCTTTTGAGGTCCTCATTGCCTAGTCTCTGACTAACCCTTCGAAGAAAATAGTCGTGATTATGTGTATGTACTTATATTAAAACTATTTTAACGGGACCTAACACGATTAATTTTTGTAAGTATCATTAAACAAATACCCGCCCGAGCCGACGACGCCGCGCAACGCCAGTTCGCTTGTGACCACGGCCGCAGCATCGCGGCCGAAACGTCAAGCAGTAAGTAGATATGTACTTACTTACAAAAATTAATCGTGTTAGGTCCTGTTAAAATAGTTTTAATGCAATGCAACGCGATAGTTTAAAGTCTTATGTACTTATACCCGACGTTTCGACCAATTTGCCCGTAATACAAGGATACATTTACTAAGTAGTTGGGCGTTAAACCAGGTTTAACCACTCACTCGTGGCACTTTTCTAACAAAAAAATTGGCACAACTGTCAATGTCAAATTTGACAGAATCGAGCATAGACTATGCGATATTTTGCGATCACGATGCATAAAATGTACCACAGAACCGAAATAATCGAACTTGTTCATACTAAAGTAGTCTGTTTAACGGTACAAAGTCAAGTGTGTTTTCGTAGGTGCGGTCTCATGCGACCGCTTGGGTCCTGAGGGGTATATTACAAATCAGGTTTAAATACTTAGTAATAATGAAACGCCAATGTTTAAAAGTGCGTAAAATGAAATTGCGTGAGATTGGGAATTAACCATCCAACGCTGGCCCAATGAGGGTGGGTTTTATAACCTGCCATCTTACGCTAACAACCGGGACCAACGGCTTTACGTTTCATTCTGCATTAGGATTCTAAGCTAGCTGGTTATACAGACTTTTTTATTCAGGTTGAATGTGTATGTACAATGCTAAGTTTCAAAATGTCGTCATAGTAAGTGACGATGAAGGCGCGGCACCCGGTCTGCTGGTGGGTGGAACAGACCCATCTCACTCTGTTGGCACTGGTGTACGCTTTACGATACGTAAAACCGTCTCGCTTAATCATCCTTTTGCCCTTTCGGGATTGAACAAATTCCACTGAAACAATAGACAATATAAATCGTTATGATTATCCTACTTCCTACTAATATTATAAACGCGAAAGTTTGTAAGTATATCCATACTTGTGTGTGTTACTCTTTCACGTAAAAACTACTGAATGGATTTGGATGAAATTCAACATACAGATAGCTTATAACCTGGATTAACACTTAGGATACTTTTTATCCCGATATTCCCACTGGAACGGGAACCAGGCGGATGAAACCGCGAGCGGCTAGTATATCATAAAGTAAGGTCGCCGTCTCCTGCGTCTGCCGGTCCGCTGTCTCCTTCAAAGCCATGCAATAGGTTTTAATACTGTTTTCGCTGATAGAAAGATCGATAAAGGACGATGGTTTTTTTAATATAATTGGTAGATGTCTGTGCAAAATGGCTGGAGTATGACGGTGTTTTTATGTTAGCGTTTACATACATACATACATATAGTTAATCACGACTATTATCCCTGAAGGGTTAGTCAGAGACTAGGCAATGTGGACAGCAAAAGCAATCCTCTACCATAGTCCACTTTTCACTAAAAAACTACTGCACATGTGCTCAGCGTGACAGGCGGTGAGCCTAGCGCCGCTCTATGCTGTTGGATGTATGTGCAGCCTTTAGTCCGTTAGTCGCCTTTTACGACACCCAAGGGAAGAGAGGGGGTGGTAGTATTCTTTTACCGCTAAGCGACACGGCCGCTAGTTACATAATTAAAAAGTAAAGTTGCCGTTTTCCGGTTCCGCTCCGCTCCGTTTTCTCCTTCTAAAACACGCCATCATCTTATATTTTTTTATTTTTAATAGCGTTGTTCTTTAGCGAGTTCTTATGTAAGTAACTTATTTTATCGTTGGTGAAATGTTTATGGCAATGACCCGGGCCATATAGATTCCGGGTAAGGGACTCACCTACCACCCTATACCCTTTCCTGGCGCATATGCGCCAGTCTAGAGAGTGGGGGTATACCTCCATACCTTATAAAATTTTCTAATACGACGCGAGAGCCGAGGTAACCTAAGTTTTACGACACTTTAACTTTACGACACTTAAGTAAGCACTTCTATTTGATGCCTGCTGTCATTTATTTCTAAACAGTAAAAAAAACAAATGTAGGTACCTAGGTAATAAATAGTCTGATATTTCGTTCATTAATTTAAAATCAGTGTTAGAATTTAAAAAAATATGAAAAAATCATTACGACTAGGGTTGTTAAAATCTATTTTAATAATCAAATTCGTTCAATGTGTGTGTACACTGCCAAAAATCATTACAACTAGGGTTGTCAAAATTAATTTTAATAGGCAATCAAATTCGTTCATTTAAGCCTCGGATACACTTGGGGACAAATGTCCCATGCAACTCAGATTCTACGTGTTGCTGCAACGTCGCAGCAACGTTGCCCGGTGTCCCGCAACATGCCCCGCAACATTAATGCTGCATTTACACGGAGCCAATACTTGAGGCAATCCACTAAGCCAGACCAATATTGGCATCGTGTAAATAGAGACAGTCCTCTACATTGGATTGTCCTCAAGCCATTTTAGCTTAGCATTAGCATTGGCTTATTGGACTGGCATGTTGGATTGACTCAAGTATTGGATTCGTGTAAATCGTGCATTAACGTGACCCGGGACATGACACGAGCGCGCATGTGTCGCGCCGTTTGTCGCTGAATGTAGGTAGAAACGTGCCCCTAAACATCACGTAGTTGTCGAGCAACATGTTCCGCAACATGTTGCTGTGTTTGTCCCCTAGTGTATCCGAGGCTTGATTGTATACAATGCCAAAAGTAATTATGACTAAGGTTGTCAAAATCAATTTTAATAAGCAATCGAATTCGTTCAATGTTTGTGTACAGTACCAACATTCACAATTTCTTCCTCGAAAGTGACTACAAAAGCGCGGCAACCGAGCCGCTGGTGGGTGGAGCAGACCCATCTCACTTTAGGGCCAGAGCTCGGGGTGCTGCGATAAGTGAACCCGTCCAATCTGATCATTCGTTTCCCCCTTTGGGACATAACGAATTCCGCTAAAAAAAAAGATAGACGATGTAAAAACAGCAAAGGGAACCAAAGTGCCGTTTCGCGGTCTGTAGGCTTACTCTTGAAACACAATTGCATTAATCAATTTCCAATCACAAATCTAAAACATGTCAAATTGCACTTTTGTAAGCGACAAAAGCGCTACATTGAAATTAAATTGCGTGGAAATTGATTGAACAAATTATTATCGAGATGGCGTTCCGGAATAACTTTACTTATCCCAATATCGATACATATTAATAGCATTGGAATTGTATTGAGATTGAGTTTGCGTTCAAGAGTAACCCCCCAGATAGTGGTAGTTCTGAGTGACTGCACTATGTGCTCATCGTGACAGGTGGTGAGCCCATCGCCGCTCTATTCTGTTGGATGTGTGTGCAGTCTTTAGTCCGTTAGTCGCCTTTTACGACACCCAAGGGAAGAGAGGGGGTGGTAGTATTCTTTCACCGCTAAGCGACAAGGTTAACCTGTAGTTTAATAAATTAAAAAGTCACTCCTTTTTGATTCATATCATCCCTTACACAATCCATCTAGCTTTTATTTGGTCTTCCTCTTCCCCTCTATCTCATTATCTCTATCTTTTAGTTACATCCGTTTCATCCCTTCTCATCATGTGATGATCATGTGTTCACTCTAACAGCTTTTAAAATATTAAAACTCAGAATACTTACTTATATTTTTATTCTCCAAATTTTTGTAACATTTATTTAAACTACTAAGTAAAGGCATCACGGGCGGCAGCCCGCGACCACAGCCGTTGCAAGTCGGTCAAAACGTCGGGTATAAAAGGTATGTGCAATGATGCCAGTACTAATTATACTCAAGCTTAGTCCGAGATATTCTATTTCACTTTGTAGTTCCACAATCTTGCATTGTGCGTGCCGCGAATATTTAGAGAATTCAAAGCCGAAAAAGGGTTACTTACTGGCAACACTATATCTGTGAACTCATTTCACTTTTTTCGCGATGTGCGTAGGTACCTGTCAAAAAAAAATTCTCATTGTGTTTTTTCAAGTGTTTTATAAGTTTTAAAGTGTTAAAATGCCGAAAAGGAAACGGGAAAGTACAGAAGAAAGATATATACGAAAAATAAAACGTCTGAAAAGAAAATTAAAAGACATACAAGGAGGAAGTCGAACTCGGACTACATCGCCGGTTTCTTTACGATCACCGACGCCGACACTGAACATTTTTATACCTGAGGAATGTGACGTAGAAAATGTAGACATTATGGACGCAGAGGTTACAGGCAAGTATAACCTTTAAAAAATAACCTAACTTTTGATCGTACCTGTGTTTCTATGATACGTGGTACGTATCATTACAGGCACTCCGGTGGAGTGAGATCATCGCGGGAATGTCCCGCCGAGTTTATAATGTAATGTAACGTTGTTCTAGATTGTTGCTTGAAGCATTGAGTGAATTATTATAGTATAGCATTGCATCTTGTCAAATCCTAATGTAAGTAGTAAAGAAAGATTTTCTTTGCTAAAACAGCCACGGTGTGGCTGTAATCTATACCTATACTATGTGAAACTTGCAGTTATACTCCTCGGAGTACAAATTTACACACGGCTGGTAGCTGAATGTATAGGTATAATGTAACTAAAGCAAACATGTTGTTGTAGGTGCTGAATGTGTAGAAAATACACAGGATATTTTGGATGATTCCTTATCAAGGCTCTTGGTCAAACTACATCAACAGAAAAAGAATATGGGCCGGACATTCATACCGAGCTGGTTGAAAGGGTCGAAGGTATCATTACCCAAGGCTTAAAACCGGACTTAAAGGAAGAACTTACGAAGAAGTACTTGATACCCTCCAACACCAAACTTTTAGACGCACCTAGGCTTAATAAAGAGTTGGAGGGGCTCTTAAATGACACCATGAAGGCCCGAGACAAGAGAGTGAAAGAGCGTCAACATCAGATGGGTGTGGCAATAGCGGCCGTCTACTACAGACAGACTAATAAAAGATAATGTTGATAAAATTGAATTAATTTCAACAATCAGTGATGTCACACGGTTACTGATGGACCTCTATCATCAAGACACTGTCACCAGAAAAAAGTTAATAATACCAAATTTAGACAAGAACATCGGCAAGAGAGTCGAAAATCAAAAAAGAGACGAGTACCTATTTGGGGAGAAATTTAACGACAATGTTAAGGCTGCCACAGCTATAAAGAAATCTGCTGGCACAATATTAAAACAAAACATCCCTAACCGGAAACATATTACAACTAACCGACCAAATTATACTCAAAGTTTTGCCAAGAAACAGGGAAACTTCAGGAGCCCTCCTCGTGCGAGTATGACCCAATTCAAACAAGGAGGGGGGGGGGGGAGGGGGCAGATACCACCAACAGACACAACACTACTCGCAGCAGACACAACATTACTCGCAGAAACCGAAACCCGAACAAAGTCCTCCAGCCAAATCGTCTGTACGGCAAACATAGAGGTTAATACTTTTGCTGGTAGACTTAAGTATTTTTATTCTTGTTGGTTAAAAATAACACAAGACAAAGTTGTCTTAACTTGGCTCAAAGGTTATAACATCCCATTTGTAAAGGCACCTCACCAAGATAATATCCCAAAGAATACAAATTTCTCTGACACAGAAGAGTTAATATTGTTGAAAGAAATTAACAGACTGTTGCAACTTGGAGTAATTACAAAATGTATGCCTGTTAAAGGACAATATTTTTCAAAGATATTTACAGTACCAAAACCAAATGGAGACAAATGGAGAACCAACATTTATTTTACACTTAAAATGTTTAAATAAATTCATCATACCAGAACATTTTAAAATTGAAGACATGAGAACACTTTGTAAATTGATTTCAAAAAACAATTTCATGTGCACTATAGATTTAAAAGAATTATATTTCTTGATCCCTGTCTGTAGGTGAAGATAAAAAATATCTTAGGTTTTGGTTTCAGAATTTAATGTATGAGTTTACTTGTATTCCATTTGGCCTTTGTACTGCCTGAAAACTGACAAATGACATTGAGGTTACTAGAATGTCTAGGCTTTGTTATAAATAAAGAAAAAAGTAATATTGTTCCATCTAATGTTGCTGAATTTTTAGGATTTATAGTAAATACAAAAGACATTCGGTGCAGGGTGCTTCTTACACAACTCTCAACACATGTCGTTCAGCATTGTCTCTAATCATAGACACAAGTTTGGGGTCAAATATACAAGTCAAACGATTTTTAAGGGGGTTTTCAAGGTGAAACCTTGCAGACCTAAGTATAACGACACATGGGATCCTTCTGTTGAAACTTCGTCACCAAACAGTAGCCTTAACTAAGAAAAACTTACAAAAAAATTGGTAATATTGTTAGCTCTCACAACTGCTGAACGTATACAAACATTGTCAGTTATCAGACTGAATAACATAGAATTAAATGAAACTGGTGTTAAGATTATAATTACTGATATCTTGAAAATGACTACTCCCTGTAAGGATCAGGTCGTAATAAAACTTCCTTTATTTGTTATGAAACCAGAAATATGTCCTGTACGGTTACAGGGAAACTATATTGACCAGACTAAACCACTCCGAAAAGTAGATGCTAATAACACGGATAAACTATTAATTTGTTACAAAAAACCTCATACCGGTGCCAGTAACCAGACAATTAGTCGCTGGATAAGGCAAGTTATGACTGATTGTGGTATAGATGTTAAGAAATTTACCCCTCACTCCACGTGCCATGCGTCTACGTCTATGGCGTGTAGAAAGGCGTTACATTAGATTCCATTTTTAAATCTGCTGGTTGGCTACTGGATCTAGAGTTTTTGCTAATCATTATAATAGACCCTTAAATTCAGATAACAATAGCTACACATTTGCAAAGGCTATATGTAACGCTAATGTTTAGTAGGTAATTAATATTTTTATCATAATTAATATTATTCCGTTAATTATTTGTAAGAGCATGCCAAAAAATGACAAACACTTAGACGTAAGTGCCTTTCTTTATTGTCAAATAAGTCACATTAAAATTTTCTTGTTTTAATTCTTTATCTTTTTATTTATTCGTTACTGTTGTACTAAGATAAGATTTCCAAAATTCTCTAAACATCTACAAAGTGAAATAGAAGATCTCGGACTAAGCTTAAGTATAATTACATAATTAAACGAACTTACCTGAAGTGAAGTTCTATTGTAATTATACGAGATGCTTAGTCCGAGATATCAATCTCCCACCCGCCCTTATTGTAATCATAGATAACAATGTCCCTAGAAGTCAAGTTGGAAATCATAATAATCCTTTTTATATTAATGCTCTGAAAAGAATGAGTTCACAGATATAGTGTTGCCAGTAAGTAACCCTTTTTCGGCTTTGGATTCTCTAAATATTCGCGGCATGCACAATGCAAGATTGTGGAACTACAAAGTGAAATAGAAGATCTCGGACTAAGCATCTCGTATAATTACAATAGAACTTCACTTCAGGTAAGTTCGTTTAATTATGTAATTACTTCACACTCTTCGCTTTCTTTAAAATACTATTTTTACTTTATTTCCTGTTGTTATCATAATTTTATTTATCTAGGTATCTGTTTGTGTTATCATGTATTGTGTGAGTGTGATTGTAAAAAAAATATTTTCTTTCTTTCTTTCTAATTAGTTTTGCGTTATATCCCGTTTAAATATGTGTACATAATGGAACGCGAAAGTTCAAAAGTGTATCTTGTTAATGCCAGTGTTCAGACTGCCTGAAGTAGACTTTGCCATCGCACGTCCGTATGTAGGCGCGGCAGCCTCTGTTATGGTGTGTGGAGCATTCCCATCGAACCTTGGTCTTGTCCCTATTGTAAGACTTGGCGCAGTACGTGAACCCCTGCATGACCAGCAGTGTTTTGCCTTTCCGAGACCTTGAGAATTCAACTGAAAAGAAAACGAACTTTAACTTTATAGGCAGCTACTAGAACATTCTTACGAGACCAAAGGCGGATTAATAAAAAGACGTCTTCTATATTTTAAGAATTATTTATTCATTTTGTTATGTTTATACAACGTTATTACTTTAGGGATAATTGGTGAGGCAGGCAAACTGTCAGCCTGATGTGTAGTAACGGTTACCGTAGCTGGACATTTCGTTTTCCTTTGCTTCTTTTGCTGTAATTCTTACCATAACCTACGAAAGCATACTTGAGCTATAATGAAAGATTCCACGAGTCATCAATCATCTTCGTCTAAATCAGCCCCAATCATTACTTTAGGGGTAATTGGTGAGGCAGGCAAACTGCCAGCCTGATGTGTAACGGTTACCGTAGCTGGACATTTGGTTCTCCTTTGCTTCTTTTGCTGTAATTCTTACCATAACCTACGAAAACATACTTGAGCTATAATGAAAGATTCCATGTGTCATCAATCATGTTCGTCTAAATCAGCCAGAATCATTTCACTGCTGAACATAGGCATCTCCTAATGCATGCCTCCGCAGCCCGATTTCATCCAATTACTGCTTGCCTCTTTAGGTATCTTTACCGTGTCGCGTAGCGGTATGAATGAATGAATGAATGAAAAATATTTGATTGCCCAATAAAACAAAGAAAAACAATACAAAGAAAAACAGAATGACAAAAGGCAACCTTCGGGCAAAAGAAACCATGTAGTTGAAGAAACAGTCACGGGCTAGTGCACAGTACGTACGAGTATAAGGAGGAAAATACTATGATAATAAAATATAGATTTAATGAATTTTAGAAAATGAGATAGAAATAGACTAAATATGGAGGAGATACATTACAGAGTGATAGGTCAATGTTATAATGAAGAGTCCAGCCTGAGGAAGTACTCTTTGGTTTGTCGGTTAAAAGAGTACCCGAGTCTTCGCCCGCCGGATACTCTCTGGCAGGGACTCATAGGTGGATAGCATGCACAGTATAAGACTTGGCTACGAAGTCAGTAGAATGAGGAGGAACATCAAGGAACAGGCAACTAGAGAAACGAAGGTCACGGACAAGAGTAAAAGAGCGAAAGACAAAATGATTTTTTAGATAACAAGGTGAATGTGGATGAAAAAGGATGGAGTAGATGAGGGACAACGCGTGGCAGTCTCGTCTTCGGGAGATAGATAGCCAGGGAAATTGAGAACGGTAATAAGAAATATGGTCGTATTTGCGTAAGCCATAAATGAAGCGGATACATAGGTTCTGCAGACGCTCAAGTTTATTACATAGAACAACGCTGAGGTCAGGGTAACACGCGTCGACGTCATCCAGTAAAGGAAGAAGGGACTGCGCAGGTAAAATTTTAGTTTTGAACAGATTTTTCCACCGCTTGAGTAAGCCATAGACCCTAAATACCCTCCTGCTAACCTCCTGAACCTGATGGTCCCAGGACAGACGGTTATCGATAAAGAGAACTATGCCGGTCTTTCTAAGTCAGCGTGCACTAAGGCGCGGGCGGGCCGCTAGTCATAAGATAAAGAAGTTAAAATTGCGCATTATCACAGAATACTTAATAGTACAAGTATGCGTTTATAGAGACCATAACAGTTCAGTGTGAACATTTGTACGCGAATCGCAACCTTTATTCTTAATGGCTATAATTATCACATGAGTATAAATATATCAGTATTATATATATCAGAAAATAAAGAAATTACTCTCTTACTAAAAAAGAGACTTGTGAAGTATTTTGCCTAAAATCATGCATTCTAGTAACATTGTTTTTATTTGAAGGAACCAACAGTGACGCACATTATTGTGTTTTGAATATACTAAATAGACAGTCAATAATAAAAAAAATCGAGTTTTTTAACAACTGTATTGTTTGTTGATGCGTTTGATGATTCTGATCCATGATTCATGGCCATGATCACGGATGTACTGCATGGCGGAATTATCACATTATTTGTTGTCTTTGCGTATCCGATAGTAAGATACGCAAATACGACAAAATAACTCCGTTAATAATGATTCTAATTTCAGTGGCCACAAATTGTTTCAAAAATATATGAAATGAAAGTCAAATGTATTAAATTAATTTAAATTAAATTTAAAAAAGTTTCCAACCAACGAATGGAGCGTTTTTACCGTGCATTGAAGGGTGACCATGGTTTTCATTAGTAAATATAATTTCATCGTTGACGGTGCGCAGCGTAGCTCGGCAGCCTTTAGCCAAATGCGTGGAGCATCTCCATCGGACACTTTTCGACTTTGAAGGTGCCGCAAAATACGTATACCCGTTTAGTTTGATCAATCGCTTCCCCCTCTGTGATGTTGTGAATTCAGCTGCAATTGAAATAGTTATGCCAAGTTATTTTTGACATTATAGACGAAACGAAATAATAAAAATTAAACAAAAATAATATTCGTAGTTTCTTTATGCTAAAAGTACCAACCACCAATAGTGGTCAACAAAATGGTACCTACATATGATCAAGTAAACCGTGACGTAATAGATTTACTTTCGAGTTATTTTAGTTTGTGTTTGTGTGATAGAAAACCGTTGACACGTCGCGATTAAAAGCCACGTGTGATGCCGATACCTTAGGAGTGATTCGGAATAATAATTAAAGGAAACTGCAAATAATTTAGAAAGTGCGTCGTATTTTTTTTAAGATTTTTTATATATTTAACCGTGTCGCGTAGCGGTGAAAGAATACTACCACCAACTCTCTCCCTTGGGTGTCGTAAAAGGCGACTAACGGACTAAAGACCGCACATACATCAAACCGTCATGAATGGGTGCGCTTGTTACCGTGCTTGTTCCACGGTGGGGAGCGCTCTCATTATTTTGGACTACATCGGCTACTTACCATCAGGCAGGATGTAGTGACTATGACGTGTCACATTAAAAAAAAACAGCTTAGAGCGATGGGCTCACCACCTGTTACGCTGAGCACATGTGCAGTCGCTATTTTACCTTCCATCTTATTTGAAAGATGTAAGCTCATTTTACAGTTATAAGTCAAAATTATTTCAATATAAATGTTGACAACTATATTATTTAGGAATTAAACTACATTTATTTAAATCACGTCTGAGTTAGAATTGTTTACTATATTTGGTTTTGTTTATTAAAAGAACTATATTGTACTGTTATAATTATTGTAGTTTTTATAATTAATTTGTATAATTTAACTATTGTCGAGTGAGTGTTTCGCTAGATGATCATGGCGGAGATATATTATTATAAGTTATTTTTATTCTCATGTAAGTGGAATTTATCGTTGTTTGAGTATAAACTCTTTAAATCTTATAAACCTTACTGGTAAAAAAAGGACTATGGCAGAGGACTGCTTTTGCGGTCCTCATTGCCTGGCCTCTGACTAACCCTTCGGGAATAATAGCACGATTATATATGTACCTATGTATGTACACATCTCATCAAATAGCACCTGATCTGTCATAACAAAAGTTATTATTTATGTTCTTATGGAAAAAAAGGCAAACGAATTTTGTAGAGTACGTTTTGGAGGTTATTTAACAGTTTGATGCCACTCTTCGAAGCACTCCGGACATATAGGCGGCTTTTGGGGACATCCCTTGCACCTGTAGCTAGTTCCACGGCGTTTATTTTTCTGTTGACAGACACGGCATTTCAGGAAGGCAAGCCTCTTAGTGTAATTGTTTCTTTGAGTACGCGTTGGCCAATGGCCGGCGGCAAAACTTGCGAAAGGCTCCGAACTGCTGCTGCCTTCGCTCCCGTTTCTCACTTTTTTCACCACATTTACTCCAGTCAATTCAGTTTCGATTCGTTCTATAAATAAAAAAATAATTCGTAATATTTAATTATTTGCGCTAAAAAACGCTCAAATAAACTTGAAGATAACGAAACGTTGAAAAAATTTCTACCTCAGGCGGGAATCGAACCCGCGTCCTCCGCAATCCGGGCTGCTGCGTTGACCACTCCGCCACCGAGGTGTTAGTTAGACCTGACGACATTTTACAACGGTTTAGACTTTATGTTTTATAGCAACAGTGTCTTATCAAACCTCTTAGAATTTACATCCTTAAAAATAAATATAAAGACTTACGAAATGTAACACGCAATGATGCAATGTAACAGAATTCCCATAGTGTGGACGCCTTGCGAGCATGAACCGTACACACTATGCGCACGAACAGAGTATTTCAACTTTTGTCGGTTTTTTCGCCGAACATAAAGGGGTGCGCAGTGTGCAGAGCGCCAGTGTGGACGGGTTGTGTGTCCGTGTACATCTTCGATCAAAAGTTCGTGCGTACAGCAGTCTGTACCCGCCTAAATAGATGACTAAGTTTTAGTCACAACATTGACATTAAAAAATATATAGATTTATTTCAAAACACATTTTAGTTTACCTACATTTATTTTAAAGCCTAACACGAACAGTATAAGTACATGAAATAAAACACTATTGACTGATCTACTAGCATTTATTTATTTTAAGCCGGTAACTTCGAACCATATAAATGGCCCCTGAAGTAAAATAATTTGTTACATTAAAATATGTTCTATTTAGGGTCGATGAGGAATCAATGATTTGAAAAAGGATGCGGAAGTAAAAGTATGAGAAACGGGTGGAGAGGATGTAAGTGAGGAAACGGGTTTTTCGGGGTTTGAGAATGGGATGACTATTCGGAAAAGGACGCAGAAAAGAGAAAATAAAGTTTTAGTGAATTACTAAAGTATACACGCCAACAGAACAACCAATCCAAAACTGACGAATATCTCCAATCTTTTGATCCTTATAACTAAACTATAAAAGTTCAAAATGTATTGTAGGCGTTTGAAATTTTGTTGTAGGCTAATTTGCTGGCGTCTGTACAAATAAAACAACGCGAGAAAGTTTGGACCATACTTGTGTGGTGGGTTATACACCGATGGACCAAAGTTATTTTTGTTTATGTTAAATGAGGATGTTTAATGTTTAATGAGGATGTTTTTCCTGATGATAGTGCTGTAAATCTACCAACCCGCATTGGGCCAGTGTGGTGGGTTATAGCCCGATGAACCAAAGTTTTCGTTGTATAACAAGGATGATTATCCGTTATCTAAACCAATAAAAACAAACAAGAAACTTAACTTGGGCTACATAGTACCTAAGAGTGGGAGCCGAAGCTATCAAAAATACTTCAACATTACGAAACGAAATAGAATTAAAATAAACAATGAGTTAGTTAATTATTTAACGGTAAAATCCGTTTTAATGGCGCAGGTGGTGGTAGCGGCGGGTGGCTGTGGTCGTCATTGACTGATATTATCTCATCATCTACGGTGGTCAGCGAAGCTCGACAGCCCTTCTTATGTTGCGATGAACACCTCCATCTGTTTTTTGTCCTATTAGACCGCTCCGCAGAATATGTATACCCGTTGAGTTTGATCATTTGCTTTCCTTTTCGCGATGTAACAAATTCGACTACAATTGAAATAACGAAAATTAGACGCCATAAATTAGTTGTTGTGTTGTGAAAAATTGTACTGTACAATAAAAATCGTAATTTTACTACATTGTACGATAAACCAGGAACAAAAAATGGGACGAAACAGAAATGAACACAATATAGTATATTTTATACGTTTATATAATAACAATTTACGTGTAGTTTTACATTTTTGAATTAATATAATGTCCTGTTATCACATTATTAATAGTGCTGTTAATCTACCAACCCGCATTGGGCCAGTGTGGTGGGTTATAGCCCGATGAACCAAAGATTTCTTTGTTTACTAAGGATGATCCGTTATCTAAACCAATAAAAACAAACAAGAAGCTTAACTTGGGCTAGATAGTAAGAGTGAGTGCCGAAGCTATAAAAAAAATACTTCAACATTAGGAAACGAAATAGAAATAAGTAAATTAAGTAGTTTGCGTTAAACTCCGCTTAAATGGCGCAGGTGGTGGTGACGGCGGATGGCAGTGGTCGCCTATGACTAATGCTATCTCATCATCTATGGTAAACAGAATGGCTCGACATTTCTTGTTACGTTGCGTTGAGCACACCCATTTGATTTTATTTCTCTTTGATAATACGTACGAGTATACCCGTTGAGTCTGATCAATCGCCTCCCTTTCCGCGATCGGATGAATTCAGCTGAAATTGAAATTACAAACGTTATATTAATTAGTTATATACACACATATAAACAGGTTGCCCAAACGGTGACACTAAAAATTTTTTTTTCGGATTCCTGACATCCCGGAAATACCCCATGTATGTTCCGCGATTTTTTTAATTTTGAGAATTTTTGACTTGATCGGCTTAAATATTTTTTTTTTAGAAATTATGCATCTTTTTTTGAATTTTTCTATTGTAACATAGACCTCATTACTTGTACTTTCACACATAAAATACCCAGCTTCCTGCCGTCAACGTAAGTTACAAAAATATTGACCGAAAATAAAAAATTGAGATGAAAGCAGGTCATAGTTAAATTTTCATCTTTTAATTAAAAAATTAAAACAATAGTTTGACGACTTCTTAGTAATTTTAAAAACTTCGCAAGACAGGCTTTAATTATAATTAAAAAATGTGACGGTAGACGAAGACTCAGCCGCGCATACGGAGGCAGCACATCGCGACACCAGTCCGCCCGTGACCACGACCGGTGCAACTCGGTAGAAACGTCGGGTATAAAAAGGTATGCGTAGTATGCCTATAATATGTAGTTAGCGATAATCCCCATCTAAATGTGTATTTATAATGGAACGCGGAAGTTTTAAAGTGTATAGGGTAAGCAGTAGTAATCTTGGCCCCCCCATAATCATTGGCCACTCGATTGTTATTAATGAGAGTGGCCCCAAGGAAAAATAAATACATAAAATTTCTTTGCTGACAACACTCTAAAATGAAATTGGGAGTTCTTAAATTTAACAGCTGGAAACACATTGAAAAAAAAACTTTTGTGGCGGCAACAGCAAAGTGTGTGTTTTGCTATAAAAATCACAAAAATTATGTACTTTTAAATTGATTTTTACCTGTTTTCTTGTTATTTAAATAGCGTTATATGTGTTTCTATACGTCATTTACCATTAAATTATGGTTTATACACGTTAATTCGTGTAAAAATACTCAACATAGCGTTAAAATAGGTAGGCCAAAGTTAGTACCACTGGTTTGTATGGAAGATTAATGAATAGCATCGGTGCCAATGATTGTAATCAGTGCTTCAAATGAACCACTCTGTTTAAAAGTTATAATTAACGTTATTGTCAATTCCTTTTTAAAATAGTTTTATTCAGAATGTCATAGGTTCGCAATAACTAGATTTTGGCAGGCCAATCATTGTACATTTCATGTTAATGGCCATGCCAATTATTATATGTATACCTATGCCAATAATTATACAAAGAGATCTTAAATTTCTTAGTGATGTACCGAGGTCGATATTTTTTTTTTTTTTATTTATTTAGACATACCAACAGTGTACATATTATTGCATTTTAACAAGGTTTCATAAACAGAAGACAAGTACTGATATATACACCTATAACAGGTACGCACAACATCCACTATTGAACACTTCTAAAATAACAGGAAGTTTAAATTAAGTTTTGAACCAGTACTAAAATAAAATAAAAATCAAAAACAAAAAACACCAAAATAATATTAAAAACCAGTTTAAAAGAAATAAACAAAAACAAAAACCAACAATTCCCAAGTTATGCAAGCAGTTCCAGCACCTTTTTCTTAAAGGAGGGTAAAGAGTCGTGGAAAATATCCAGATCATCCGCTCTACCATTAAGCATGTTATACTCAATACACATTCTAGCTATTGGAGAATTAAGACCGAGATTAGACTTCGCTAGTGGAGTGTAAAATTAAAGATATTAAATTTATACCTACTAATATTATAAAGAGGTTTGTAAGTTTATGACTTTGTTTGTATGAAGTAATCTCGGGAACTACAGAACCGATTTAAAAATTCTTTCACGAGTAGAAAGCTACATTAATTCTGAGTGACAGGCTATATTTGATTGTGATAAATAATATTTTAAATTCTTTGACGCCCAGCGAAGTAGGCATGGGTGAGCTAGTAATCTATATAAATGCAACCTTGGTAGGTACTGAGGTACTTTTACGGTATATTTTACTTCACACTATTGCTAAATGTCTTAACGAATAGGTATTTTGTAATAATGTTGTACAGGCAACAGTGCATTTGACTTCCTCGAAATGTAAATTATTTTAAATGGATTTTCAACTCAAATCCAACGTTCAGAGTTCAATATCAATTGAGAAATGTATCTAATTACTTTAGTCATTTTAGATGACTTGATATGCTGTTGCCGATACTATGTATGAGATAGGTACTTTTTTAACTACATAATATTTACGAAAGCTCTATAAAGCCCTGCACGTCACTAACTTATAATACAATAAATCTGTATTGTGATTGGCCCTAATATGGTATAAATATTGGCAGTGACAATAAACACAAAGTATAGTGATTGATCTGCCAATCAATATACTTTTAATATGCCAATTGCTATACTCCGATGGCCAATCATTGTGTTTTAGGCATATTTTTTATATTCATTGCATTAAAGTTGAAAATGAGTTGAAATATGATTTAAATTTTAATGTATTCAAATTCTCAGTTTCTTACTGATCAAAATGACAGCCCACGTGTAACGATTCTGGACCTTAATTCAAAAGTGATTGACCTGCCAATCAATATACTTTTGATATGCCAATTGCTATACTCCGATGGCCAATGATTGTGTTTTGGGCATATTTTTTATATTCATTGCATTAAAGTTGAAAATGAGTTGAAATATGATTTAAATTTTAATGTATTCAAATTCTCAGTTTCTTACTGATCAAAATGACAGCCCACGTGTTACGATTCTGGACCTTAATTCAAAAGTGATTGACCTGCCAATCAATATACTATTGATATGCTAATTGCTATACTCCGATGGCCAATGCTTGTGTTTTAGGCATATTTTTTATATTCATTGCATTAAAGTTGAAAATGAGTTGAAATATGATTTAAATTTTAATGTATTCAAATTCTCAGTTTCTTACTGATCAAAATGACAGCCCACGTGTAACGATTCGGACCTTAATTCAAAAGGAGAAATGTTCAAAGTCAATGTTCTCCTTAGATGGCCAATCCTTACCCTATTTAATTATAATTGCTTCCCGGAGCGTTAGGCAGATACCACATCTTTCCAACTGCTACGATCCTGACACACATCCTTTGCTACAATAACTCTCATCACGTTTTTGTATTTGTAATGTTTGTAAGCTGTGAAAACGTAACCCTTGACGTTTTGTAGTTTGAAGGCTGAGGTTTCATAGAACAGAATGGTGATAATTTTCCACATTTTAGGGGTACAATAGGCTTGTGTCCACTAAGAATAAATCGGGTGGATTGGCGTTTCTAATGATCAATTATGATTATATAGAAACAAAATATCTAAAATATTCATTAATAAATAAATGTTAACCTACTTTTTTATACTGGCTAGGACAAACTCGATAATGGCATGGACGCGGTGCTCAGCATGCAGAACGAGATGGCGATGGAGGTCCGAAAGAGGTCACACAAAAAGTGGATGAGCTCCTTAAACAGGGTGAGCGTCTCGAGGACCTTGTACGCCTCTCCGGAGCTACCACCCGGGTTTATTTGTATTGGTATTTGTTTTTGTAAATATTTTTGTTAGCATGTAGGTATGTTTGTCCTATGTCCATGAAAAATTCACCAAATTTATGCGAATCACAGACTGCTAAAATATTATAAATTATCAATCTTGTCTCTTGTCTTGTTATTTTGGTTAGTTTGTTCGTTTCTGCTATTGCCTTTTTATTTCCATGTTTGCTTGCTCTGAATTGCTCCGTGTCTGAAATGCTCTGTCTAGTATTAGGCAAAGGGACAGGAGGCATACAGGCACATAGACGCATTAATATATTTTTTATTTTATTTTTGTTATTTTATTAAACAGGTAGCTCTAGGTATGTAGTAGTAGGTACTTACCTACTACTACATACCTAGTTGTTATTAATTTAAATTAAGACTAATTTTAGTTTATTTTATTCTGTAAGGTTTTTTTATTAATGTTCTTGTTTTTGCTAGTTTTTTTCTTTTTAATTTGTAAAATGATATTTTGTGATGACGTCGCCCCTACTCAATACTCAAGGCCCAGCTGAAAATAAGCGTTGTGGTGTCTAGCTGCAACAATAGCTGAGCTGGTTAGCCTTTTCGGCCAACTTATATTGTTTTGTTATTATTTCTTTACTATTCTATTATTTTTTATTGTTACTTTTTGTTCTTCTACCTGTCTGTAATTTTTTTAAATGATGTTACTGAATAAATGGTTTATTTACTTACTTATTACTTACTTACTTAATACTGAGACTAATAAAGATAAAAGAGCATGTATTTTTTAAATATTTTTTGAGTTATTAATTTCGCCCTTTTTTCCATACAATCGTTACACGTCGGGGCAATTTCGACCAATGGTTTTTTTTTTGTTTTCTCGGCCATCTAAAAGAAGTTTGTATTGAAATAATTATTATTGATGCTGATCAACTAACCTAACTAAATAGGGAAGTAAATCTTAAATAGATATTTTAACCTAAGTGTGATTTTAGAGGTTGTGAACTTTTATAGTACATTATGATATGAGTGCGGTAAGTTGAAAATTACAGCCGAGGCGATATTGCTAGCCCGAGCCGTAGGCGAGGGCTACAAGAAAGCAGAGGCTGTAATTATCAAAGCGCACGTATGCCATACGACGTTTTATAACATATTTGCGAGGAAAACACATTTTCTGAAAATGACTGCGTGTTTTTGTTGTTTTTCTAGTGCATGAGTCTTTGGTAAGCCAACATATATTTTTCTTTGTCCAACAGCATAGAGCGTAGATGGGCTCATCAAAATAATAACACCAACCCCTCTCTTCCCTTGGGTGTCGTAAAAGGCGACTAACGGACTAAAGACTGCACAAACATCCAAGAGCATAGAGCGGCGATGGGCTCATCAAAATAATACTACCAACCCCTCTCTTCCCTTGGGTGTCGTAAAAGGCGACTAACGGACTAAAGACTGCACATACATCCAACAGCAAAGAGCGGCGATGGGCTCAACAAAATAATTCTACCAACCCCTTTCTTCCCTCGGTTGTCGTAAAAGGCGACTAACGGACTAAAGACTGCTTATACATCCAACAGCATAGAGCGGAAATGGGCTCATCAAAATAATACCACCATCCCCTCTCTTCCCTCGGGTGTCGTAAAAGGCGACTAACGGACTAAAGACTGCACATACATCCAACAGCATAGAGCGGCCATGGGCTCATCAAAAAATACTACCAACCCCTCTCTTCCCTTGGGTATCGTAAAAGGCGACTAACGGACTAAAGACTGCACATACATCCAACAGCATAGAACGGCGATGGGCTCATCAAAATAATTCTACCAACCCCTTTCTTCCCTTGGTTGTCGTAAAAGGCGACTAACGGACTAAAGACTGCATATACATCCAACAGCATAGAGCGGCAATCGGCTCATCAAAATAATTCTACCAACCCCTTTCTTCCCTTGGTTGTCGTAAAAGGCGACTAACGGACTAAAGACTGCTTATACATCCAACAGCATAGAGCAGCGATGGGCTCATCAAAATAATACTACCATACCAACCCCTCTCTTCCCTTGGGTGTCGTAAAAGCTACTAACGGCACAGAATAAATATACCAACAGGCTAAAGGCCTATGTTGTCCATAGATTCAAATGATTACTAATTTTTAAATTACATTACCGCACTAGTGCGTAATAAGCTACATTACGATGCTGAAATTGGTGTAATAAGAGCCGCTTTACGAGCAAATGTGTTATAAAATATATTACCTAGCCGTGAAACATTTTATGGTTTTATTTCATATCAAACCCACTGAAGCTTGCGTTTGGGATTTTTTTCATTTTCCCCAAGAGGGACAAAATCTAATATCTATCAATGTACGTACCCATTTAAATCCGAACATATGTACCGTTGGACAATTTCATTAGCTTCCTTGGCTGATGATTATGGTCGTTGTTAACCCTCTGTATGACTCCCTTCCTTATCAGCAGCCGTGCCTTACACACTGGTTTTTCTGTGGAGCATACCCAGCTGTTACTGCCCTCCTGCTTCTGGCAAAACGTGTAGCCTCCTATGTAGACGAGGTCCTTGCCACGTTGCGACTTCACCATCTCATATGGGATGTCTGAAATGGTAAAATGGAGTTATCACGTTTAAGTTCATTGAAAGAAGACTGGAGAAGCATCAATGGACAGCGGCTAGCGCGCTTTAGGAGTGATAGTTGAGAAATTATAGTGCTTTTACGGATTCCAGTATTCTTGACAAAAGTAAGGAACAGAGACTAAAAAGAAAAGAAATACTTCTATTGTACTGTTCTCAGAATTCAGCTGTAGTAATAAAAGGTACAATAGAAATTTTATTGTTAACAACTTCTAGGAGTCTTCGTGATAGACAAGTGGTAAAGGAGCTCGACGGTGCAGGTGCTTGCACGGTCGGGTTACTCGGGTTGTTAAGTAGCATTTCTATCTATCTACCTAATCAGCCTATATCTATCCACTACTGAGTATAAGCCGATTATGCATAAATAAAACGTCTGCAATAACTGTGTTTACATTATTGAATGATTTTGACACTATTCCCATAGTTAAATGTCAAAATAAGATCACTGACACGCGACACAAAATTTTTATAACGTCGTGACATATTATACGATATAATCTAATTAATTTATTAGTTTATCTGATCGAAATAAACTCATATAAGGTAGTGCAAAAAGTCTCGCATGTAATTTTTGAAAAACAGGCAAGGTTTAATTAAAATGACTTTTTTACAGTAAAAATAGTTTTTTATTCTTTAAAACTTGCTTACTAGTGCTGTTATTTAGTATAATTTACGCCTGTTTTACACAATTTAACATTGTAATAAATTTAATATAAATTATCAATTTCATAAAGTGCAATATAAACCAATATATTTAATAATAATAATTACTCTAACATATTAAAAACGCGTTCAATGAAAAATTAATAGGCATGATTAACTACACCGATCCCTCCCCTCCCCCCCTTCACGTGATTAATGGGGGACACGGACCCTTAGAGATTCACAGTCTCACACCAATATAATAACCCCAAAGCATCCACCATTTCTATTTACTTATTTCAGCTAACAGTACTTTAAGCATTACAGTAAAGGATTAAGTACCTTCCACCACATGATAATTAGGTATTATTAATATTAGGCGTTCGCCGTTGCCGCTTTGTCGCTATAGGCTGGCAAATTCGTACGTGGCAGGCCCATGGTCTGCAGGCCGCGGAGTGTATATATTCTCTGCCGCGGGGGAGTGGCGACACTCCACACGACTAACGTTAGGCTTCGTTCACACGGCATTGTCCTGCACGTTTTTTTCGTATTCGTTTTTTTAATGTACAATCACCCGGGTCTTCACACGGTAAATTTTCATTCGTGTAAAAGACGAATAGCCGCAGTCTTCACACAGTTGTCACAGTGAGTAGACGTCACTGATGGATCCACGCGTGGTTGTACTTTTATATTGGTATCGAAGGTGCCAACGGTCTCGCCGCCGACAAAACAGAAGGTTTTGGGTACATCCTATTAATCAAGAATCTGTGCGAACGATCACATTTGAAAAATTTATCGAAAATCTTAGAAACGATGAAAAAAAGTTTTTTAATTACTTTCGAATGTCTGTTGAAAGTTTTGAAAAGTTATTAACTCGACTGGAAAATTCAAGCCTACCAAAATCAAATACGAATATGCGGAAATGCATTAGTACTAAAATGAAATTAGCCATCTGTTTAAGGTAAGTACACAAATAAAAATACACAGGTTGTGATTATATAAGTTTTATTAATGTTCATTAATATAATTAAAAAAATATTAAAATTTGACCAATTTTACTATAGTATATTCGTGTTTCGTATTAAAAGACATTGTAATCAATATCCGTGTAGTTAGAATAGCAGGATTCGACAGAAGACGGACTTTGAAGAGAAGCTGCTGTAGTTAATTCTACAGAGGCTGGACTTTGAAGAGAAGTCGTTGTAGTCATGTTTGTACTGATAGAATTGGTAGCTTCTTGTATATTACTATTTTGGTATTGTTGTGTAAAATATCCTCTGTGAACTGATGAGAGATTGAAAGACGACGATTCACGAATTTGGCGACTGTTTTTAATTTTTTTCATTAATTGTAACACACCCATTTGGAATTCGAGGACTTCATCATCGTCATACTTATCTAATGATGGTAATATCCCATTAAAAAATGAAAGATGCCTATTCGTTGTTTTAGGTTCGTTATTCGAATAAGAATCCATAAATTTCATCATCTTTGCATCTACAGTACTAATCATATTCTTTAGAGATGTTTTAGGTACACGATTAGGTATTGGGCTCTTTGCCGCCATTGTGTCATGTGTCTCTATAGAGTTTGTTTCCAATGTTTCATTTCCACCCTTAGATTTTTTTTCCTGGTTTTCGGATTCCGTGTTATTATTGGATTCGATTGGATTTACTGTCTCTTTAGGTTGTATTACTTTCTGCAGAAAAGATAACTGTTTACTATAGACATACGGCTTTGCTGTTTTGGCGCCACTTCCTGAGCTTTTCTGATCTTTTATCTTTTTATACGATCGATTATAATTATCTCTTATATGAGTCCACCGTTGAATAATCATTTTAGCTGTAAAAGACAAACAAAATAAGTAATACGGTACAGACAACAGCACGTCCCTCTTTACACTTCCATTATAAACTGATCTTGTCAAACCAGTTTGTGTAATGATGCCGCGTGTCAGTTTATATTGGAACTGTATATCGGGACGTGCTGTTGACTGTACATATACATTTTTTTTTCAGGTATTTAGCATCGGGGTGTTCCATGAAAGATTTGCACTATTCATACAAAGTTGGAGTATCGACTATAAGTGGTACCATCTGGGATGTTTGCTGGACTCTATGGCATGTCCTTCAGGGAGAATATCTTCAAACGCCTTCTACAGAAAGTGAATGGATGAAAATAGTGAAAGGTTTTGAAAGAAAGACTAATTTCCCTCATTGTTTAGGTGCAATTGACGGGAAACACATAAAAATCTTTAAGCCTCCTCATAGTGGTTCCATGTACTTCAATTATAAAGATTATTTTTCAATTGTGCTACTTGCGGTTGTTGATTCGGAATACAGATATATATATGTAGACATAGGATCATACGGAAAAGATTGTGACTCATCCATTTTGAAAAATTCCGTCTTATGGAAAAAAGTTAATGATGGTTCGTTGAATATACCCAAACCAATGCCATTATTAGAAGGTGGAGAAAGAACACCTTACGTATTTATTGGTGATGAGGGATTTGCTCTACATAATAATTTATTACGCCCTTTTGGAGGAACACATTTAGATTTACGTAAAAAAATCTTTAATTACCGCCTGAGCAGAGCAAGGAGGTACGTGGAGTGTGCTTTTGGTATCTTAGCGGGAAAATGGAGAATTCTACATAAGGCTATTGATGTTTCACCAAGTTTATTGACAGAAATCATAAAAGCATGCATTGTATTACACAATTACGTTCGTGAAAATGATGGACACAATTTTGAAGATGTGGCAAATCCTTCATTATTTGAAAATATTCAAAGTACGGCAGTTCGAAACGTTCAAGCAAACAGCGTAAGGTCCATTTTTAGTCACTATTTTTTATCAAACGAAGGATCAGTCCCATGGCAAAACGAATACATTTAGAACTAAGTAGAGTAAGTTAAAATATGTTGTAACGCAATTTTTATTATTAATAATAAAATATACATACCTAAGGCTTGTCTTGTTTTTTCTTCCTTTGTCTCAAAATTAGGATCAATTATTACCATGATTCCCTTCCAAGCCGCTTGAGTTGCGACGCGATTTTTATAAAGTTCTAAAGTTTTATCCCATAAAACGGGATTTTGTTCCACTAAAGAAATTAATAGTTCGTTGTCTATAGAAGATTCCTCAACCATTTTGAATATCAAACCAAATCAAACATAAAATACGTGCCACCCGTTCAAAAGACGCTCAGGTACTAAATAAACGCTTCTTCGGTTGCTATTCGATAAAAAACGTATGACGTCGTGCCGTGTGAAGGAGACAAACCTATACCATGTGCCACTGCGAACCGAATACGTCAAAGTTCATTCGATTTGCTTGACAAGTCCGTTGAGTATACGTTTAAACGTATAAGCGGTACACGTTTTTTTGCAGTACAATCGACGTGTGAATGGATCTATGTACGTTGTATGGTCACTATTTATACGTTAAGACGTATACTGCAAAAAAACGTGCAGGACAATGCCGTGTGAACGAAGCCTTACTACTCCTACTACGCAGCTCCACCACCCGCGCTCTTCGTTCCTGCCGCCGCAATCTTCCGCGCCCCGCCCCGAAGAGCATGGGACTGTCACGTATAGCAATAAAATTAAATGTTTTTTAAATAACATACTTTTTTTACCGTGTCGCGTAGCGGTGAAAGAATACTACCACCCCCTCTCTTCCCTTGGGTGTCGTAAAAGGCGACTAACGGACTAAAGACTGCACATAAATCCAACGGCATAGAGCTGCGATGGGCTTACCACCTGTCACGCTGAGCATATGTGCAGTCACTATTTGGTGAAAAGTGGACTATGGTAGTGGACTGTTTTTGGGGTACTCATTGCCTAGTCTCTGACTAACCCTTCGGGGATAATAGTCGTGATCATATATGTATGTACTTTTTTGATCGTTATAACGACCGGTAGTTATAAACGGTATATAAGTTTATTAACTTGTCACAGCGTTCCATACCTACGAATTGTAAGACTGTTTTTTATTTCTGTCACAATAAATTAAGATTATAAATTTTTATTTTTCACAGACACTCAAGATTATTTTAGTAAAATAAGCTATTAATACTAAACGCACAGTTCCAGGCTGATTAGACATCTATCCCATTTATTAAAGTAACATATTTATACAGTAATTATTATTTTAGCAATAAATGTGTTAACCCGTTTATCACTGCCGATCGTTATAACGATCAAAAAAGTGTCAATAAGGATTAATTTGCAATTAGCAAAATATTGCTAATAAGTCACTAAGACTAATAAGTCACAAGGGCAAAAACCTTTAATACCTAAGGTACCTTCTTCTTGTCAAAGCACACTATAAAAATAAATTATGATTTAACTAATAATTTAATTCTTTTTTTCTAAAGTTTGCGTGACCACTGCTCATTAAAACCAGCGATGTATACGTTTCAATGATTAAAACATTTTAAACACCTCTAGTCACGTACACTGTTTCAGACGTTGTAAACCTTTTGTAGCGTGCATTATTGTGTTATTGTTAGCAACAGTTTTGTGAGGGAACATAACGAAAGCACAATTAACATCAACGCGTATACTAATTGAGAAATTGTGACAATTATTATCTAAATACGAATGAGCGATCCGTCCTTGGCCGTGAAGTATTTCTTAGGCGCGTGACAGTGGTAGTTGAACAACTTCTCAATGACTCCGTTCTTCATCGTCAACTGTGCTTTGCAGGCTGGTCGGCGGGTTGAGCACACCCACACGTGCCCCCCATCCCTCTTGCAGAAAGTGTAACCACCGACTAGTACCAGGTCCTTGCCTTTTTGCGATACTACAAAATCGTAAGGGACTACTGAAAAAAAATATTGGAAATTGTCAGTTTTTTTGGTTGAGTGTTTTTTTTTTGTTTTTAATTGTTATTTGTGCTGTATAATGTTACAAGGAAAAGTATAAAAAATAATGGAAATATATTTTAATACCAAAATAAGTGTTGAATTGTTTTTCGGTTAAAATCTTGTTTTTAATGAAAGTTACGTTTTTAAATGTTTTTGGTACTTATAATAAAATAAAGTAGACTTATTGGCGGTTAAATTAAGAGCTAAGTATAATTATATTAATTAATTTTAGGAGTTTATAATAAGTTAAAATATTTACAAAGTTATGATCGGTTGAGTGTTAGTGAATAAGTGGATACAATTAATATTATCCCTGTTCTTAATAAACGCGAGCTAAACTTATATCTGAGTTTAAACTGACGCTGTCACGTATTTGATGATAGAGAGAGAGAACACCATAATCTTAAATGCTTACTTAAGTGTGTGTAGCTGACTTATGTTTACCTTTCCCAGCAATTTATGTTTTAAAGCTAATCTTTATTGTAATGCCTCTCTATCAATAGTGTAATGAAAAATGAAGTTTTCTTAATAAGTTAAATATTTATATACAGTCGTGGTCAACTAATTAGGGACAATCTCTAGTTAAGCCAAATTGTGAATTTATTTTTTATTTTCCAACGAGTCTTAACAATATTCCATATCTTTTACACGTAAGTATAATTAGTCATTGATGTGCCCGATTATACAAACAATAACAACTTCTTAAACATTAAACCTCTTTACAGTATAGCTGATAGATTATCAGTGTGCTATTTGTTCAAAGAATGCTGGCTGGCCATTTAATTAGGGACACTGAGATATTGCGTTCTATTTTCAAAATTTGAATCTCAATACTTTTTTATTTCTTCTTTTATTGTTTTGTGGTAGTTTTGGCGGCAATCCAGATTTTTAATTTTAAGTTTTGAGAATTATTTTGAAGAAATATGGGCAAAAATAAAAGTTGCGATCCAACACTACGAACAATTATCATGAAGTTTGTCGAGCGTGGTTGGTCATACCGAGGGATAGCAGAACATTTAAATTGTTCAAAAACTATGGTATGCAATGCAGTGCAACATTTCAGGCGCAATAACACAGCTTTAAATGTGCCCAGGACAAAAAGATCGAGAAAAACAACTCCGCAAGAAGATAGAATGATAACCAGGTTAGCTAAGAAAGATCCGTTTCTAGGCTCTATTTTAATTAAACACGAAGTGTTTGGGGCAGACGAAAGAGCCGGTGTATCAGCGAGGACCGTTCGACGACGTCTGGTAGAAGCAGGGTTGTTCGGAAGAGTGGCTCGCAAAGTACCGTTGTTGAAGAAAGAACATAGAAATGCTCGTTTGGCGTTTGCACGTAAATATGGACATTGGACCTACGCCCAATGGCAACATGGATTATTCTCTGACGAGACCAAGATTAATTTAATTTCTTCAGATGGAAGGCAATACGTACGGCGTCCTGTAAAAAATGTCCCGGAAATGAATCCAAGATTCACAAAAAAGCAGGTGAAACATGGCGGTGGAAACATTAAAATTTGGGGTTCATTTTCTGGACGTGGAGTGGGACCTGTGAGAAAAGTTCAGGGTAACTTAGACCAACATCAATACAAAACAATATTGGAGGAAACTATGCTTCCCTATGCTGAGGAGCATCTCCCTATTATATGGACGTTTCAGCATGATAACGACCCGAAACATACCGCCCGTTCAGTCAAGTCGTTTCTTACCAGTCAGTCAGTATCGGTGCTAGATTGGCCAGCAAATAGCCCGGACCTCAACCCAATTGAGCACCTTTGGCACGAAATCAAGAAAAAAGTTTCAACTTATCGTACCACAACTTTAGATCAACTTAATCAAGCTTTTTGTGAGGCATGGGCAAACATTCCTATCGAAACATGTCAGAAACTGATAATGTCTATGCCACATCGGTGTCAAGCGGTAATTACTAACAAAGGTTTTGCTACTGGGTACTGATTTTACACGTAATAAAATGGAGCTTTTAAAAATATTATAATACTGGAGATTATTCGTTTTGTTTAACTCTATTCATCATTATACTTTACTGTCCTTAATTAAATGTCCAGCTACATAATTATACCTTAAAATTTAATACATGTTCAACCTTTGATATTAAATACTTTTTTCTATTTAATTATTCTCTTATTTACAGCCATTTATAGTATAGTAATCGGACCAAATTATGCAAATAATAGGTGCTGAAAAATCAATAGGGTTTTATATTTATATGTACATAACCGGTTATTGCTCTTCACTATCTTGAATGTCCCTAATTAGTTGACCACGACTAAAATTAACATTAATTTACTCACAGATTTATTTATGAGAAGGTTCAGATGGACTAATATTTGGTTTTATATAAATTATGGCATTTTTTTCTTTGAAACAGATCACAGCTGAACGGAGATCCACCTAATGTTATATAACTTTATCTAAATGTAATATAAATAAGTACACAGCAAACACTAAACACCTTTTATCTTTTTTGCAGTTTTTTGCGATTGTAAAACATAATATAAATATGAATAAAAAGTATTTTAACACGACACTATTTCGTTTTCCGTAAAATAAGGACAACAAACTTTTATTCGATTTCCGATCCATTGTACGTCATGTACTTACTTTAAAACTTTTTCAGAAATCGCTATCCTAAACAATAATAAATTCGAATTAATGAAATCCATTTTACACAATTTTTTTTTTCAAGACTAGTTTTAAACATTTTTAGTTTTTGGTCAGGTAGGTACAAGAGTTACGGAGCCCCGCATAACCTTGCCTCCCTTCTGGGGGTGGGGGTATCCATAAGGCGGCTTCAGTGGAAAAAAAAGGTACAAGAGTTAATCAGCAGTACAAAGGCATACTACTTAGGTATAACCTAGCTTTTTTTTAATCCAATAATCTAAACCAAGATAAGCTTCTTTAAAAACTCGTTAAATGGTAAGATAACGAATTAATACACATATACATAGAGAAACACCCAGACCCGAAATCAATTTAGAAAAACGGCTTTTCTAAATTGACCTGGTAGGCTACTCTTGAAACAGAATTGCATTAATCAATTTCCAATTTCAAATCTAAAAAATGTCAAATAGCACTTTTGTAAGCGACAATAGCGCCACATTGGAATTAAATTGCGTGGAAATTGATTGAACAAATTATTATCGAGATGGCGTTCCGGAATTATCTTTACTTATCCTAATATCAATACATATTAATCGCATTGGAATTGTATTAAGATTGAGTTTCCGTTCGAGAGTAACCCCCCTGACCGGGAATTGGACCCGGGACCGTAGAGATGGCGCGACGCCAGACCCAGCGTGCTAACCACTCGATCACGGAGGTCGTCGTTTCTTCCTCGCTGAGCATGTACTAGGCATGCATTATTATCATGACTTTATATACATTACATGTATGTTATATGGAGGAGCTCGATGGCGCAGTGGTTAAGGCGTTCGATTTGCGATCGTCGCCGTTAAGTAACTTTCGCTATGCCTGGTCACTGGATGGGTGACCAAATGAAAACATCTCGAGCTCCTCCGCGCGTCGGAAGGCACGTTAAGCCGTTGGCCCTGGTTGTCGTAAGATGGCAGTCGTTAAAACCCACCAACCCGCATTGGGCCAGCGCGGTGGGTTATGGCCCAATCTCCCCACGTGCTGTTGTGCATGTGGGAGGCCTGTGCCCAGTAATGGGACGTTTATAGGCTGATGATGATGTTATATAGACTTAGGAGTTATTATTTCATTTAACCTGTGTTGGGTTGGTTGGTTTTAAATGCAGCCATCTTACGACAACAACCGGTAGGTACTAACGGTTGTACGTGCCTTCCAAGGCACGGAGGAGTTCGAGATGTTTTTATTACGGTCATGTTGTCGCAATGGGATCACCACCTGTGACGCTGAGCACTCATGTGCAGTCGCTATTTAGTGAAAAGTGGACTATGGTAGAAGACTGCTTTTGCTGTCCTCATTACCTAGTCTCTGACTAATCCTTCGGGGATAATAGTCGTGTTTATATGTATGTATGTATGTAGTCGCAAAACAAACGGCATAGCCGCTGCGCCATCAAGCAACGAAAGGTTTCAACATAAATTCGTGATCAAAGCGGATCTATCAAGTCGGTACTCCACGACCTTATACTTCGGGGGTTGGTGAATGTGATCACTTTTTATAGAAACTATGGTGTCGCCAATGGTGTGAATGACCGCGAGACAGCCGACGTGAGAGTGGGTGGAACACCTCCAGCGGACCTTGTCACCCCTGACGACCGCTGAGGAGAAGGTGTACCCGTTGAGTCTGATCATCTTTCTGCCTCGCTGCGAGAGCACATACGTCACTGAAAGTAGAGCAAACAATTACGGTTCTAGAATATTTTATTTACTCATTGTAATTACGAATTCACTTAGAAACATAAAATAATTCGAAACTTAAGTTCCTAATTAGAAACAATAGTGCGCTTGTGTGTTACAACAATATGTTGTAAAACGGCAAATCTGTATTTATAAGTCCTGTAAGAACTTTGTAAGGCTAACTAAGCAGTAGCAAGATCTTTATGTATATACATCCGAATATATAATATTATATTATATTACAAGCTTACTAAACTGAAAAAGCTATGTAAATAGTAAATTAAACGCGAGTTAATCCGTAAAAAAGTGTTTCATTTCAATATTATATCGGTATTAAATTAATGTTATATTAATATTAATAATGTTTGCAAATCAATCCGTTGTCAGTTGTCAACATCCCAATTCCGACAAATGGTTGTGTTCACTCTTGCAGGACACGATGACGTCATCGATGGTGTGTATGACCGCCTTGCAGCCGCGCGAGTGGTGCGTCCGACAGTACCACCTAGTCTTCGTAATGTCATCGGTTATCTTCCGCGACATGTGGACGGAGTACAAGTAGTCGTTCAACTTGATTAGACGTAGCCCTCTTCTGGTGCACACAAATTGTGGAGATTCTGAAACAATCACCAGCTTTATGCATCACGTATTTAAATGATACGGAGATTACATTATCTAGCCTAACAAATTAGGCTAGATAATGTAATCTCTGTATTAAATCTGGGACAAATCCCACTGCAGGCCTAGACACCCCTCTCCATCTTCCACACAACTCTGTCTTCTGCTACTACGGGTCAATCTTTTCTGTAGGAGTCAAGCTCGTCACGCTATCTTCGCCTTGGGCTGCCGCAATGGCGTCTGGCATTCAATAGGACCCATTCGGTCACATTGTCATATATATTATAAACAAAAAATACGGTTTGATATGCGTGTAGCAGCTCACTAAAATAAATAGCCCCTCTCTTCCCTTGGGTGTCGTAAAAGGCGCCTCACGGAATAAAGACTGCACATACATCCAACTGCATAGAGCGGCGATGGGCTCACCGCCTATCACGTTGAGCACATGTGCAGTCGCTATTTGGTGAAAAGTGGACTATGGCAGATGACAGCTTTTGCGGTCTAGTCTAGTCTCTGACTAACACTTTGGGGATAACAGACGTGAATCTGTGTATGTATACGCGGTTTTGAAGAAGAAGCAGAAGGTGGAGGGCATACGTACAATTTGAAGATTACAGTTGGCCAATCAAAACTTACGTTCATAATCACGACTATTATCCTTGAAGGGTTAGTCAGAGACTATATAGGCAATGAGGAGCAATGATGTTACAATAAAAAGAGGTAGATACGTTACATGTGCCAAAAACTGGCAACAGAAAACTATGTTTGGCTTACCTTAGCTTAGTCTCCGGCAAGCGTTGACAGCGGTCTGTGGTTGACAGTGTCAGTTTGCGTATATTCGTTTCCGTAAATTACACACATCAAAAGTGTCTAGGGATCAACATATATTTTTGCAATAACTTTTCTCCTGATTGATATTAATTAAAATTTTCTTTAAGGATTCATCAAATAAAGTGTTTTCGTTTGTCTACAGTAACGATAAACCAAGTCACCTTTGCATTAATAAAGAAATTTGGCATTTTCCTAATAAAGGGATTTTTGACATTTGAACCACTAACATTAAAGTTCGAAAAAAAGACTGAAATAACAGTTTTCTTTAAAATTTTATTGGGTAACTTAAACAATTAATAATCCGTGTTTCTACCGCGAACACTAACAACACAAGAACATCGGTTTGGCATACTCAAAATGAGTTCATCCAAATCACGCTGTGGAATGGCCGCCCATGTTCGTTGCAACAACAAAAAAAGGTCTTCTTGCGACTGGATACCCTCCATATTCGGCAGAGCTCTTCTCTGTAGCAAAAAAAAAATCCCATGCATGCTCAATCGGGTTCAAGTCTGGCGACTGAGCAGGCCAGGGCATGACATTGATGTTAGCTGCGGCGAGAGTCTGTCTTACAACTCTTGCGGTGTGGGTCGTGCATTATCATGCATTAACTGAAATAAGGGACCGATTTGCACTTGTAGAGGAACGATGACGTCTGATACAATCGTCTCAGCATAAATTTGAGCGTTGAGGTTGCCTCTGATCCAAATCAACTCAGTTCTTCCGCCGATCCAAATACCCGCCCATACCATGATGGTTCCACCACTATAAGGATGGACTTTCTGGCAGGATTTTAATCGCTGTTGGCGTCCAGGGGTTCTCCAGTGTCGTATACGTCTTGTATCCGGTCACATACCAAAACGAGACTCATCAGAAAAGCACACGAAACGCCATTGTTCTTCTGCCCAATTTCTGTGTTCAAGAGCCCATTGATATCGAATCCTACGATTGTGCATTGCTATAGGTGGTACCCTTAGCGGTCTTCGGGAATGAAGGTTCACTTCATGCAAGCGGTTTCTGACTGTTTGGTCGCTAATTAAGTTCCCTGAAGAGTGATGAAGCCTCACGGCTAACATCATGGCGGTTATTGTTGGAGCTCTTCGAGTTGTGATTTGAATGTATCGGTCTTGTCTCCGTGTGGTGCAGCGATACCGTCCTCCATGGCGCTCAGCCACGGTACCAGTGCTTCGGTAACGTGTCCAAAGTCGACTGATAACACTCTGACTTGTATTCAGAGCTAAAGCCACAGTACGTTGCCGGGAACCAGCTTCTATCATTCCCACGGCTCTGAGCATTTCTTCCCTGCTTAAATGACGTCGCCGCTCCATAATAACGTTGGTTTTAATCAGTAGTAGGGAAACAGTAGCACTAATAATGTCTTCAATGCGTTGTATGTTTTTATAGGGAAAATATTGACAGCTGATTTTCATCTTTTACTAGAAATTGATTGAAAGTTCCTGTTTCAAATTATGAAATGCACCAAAAAGGATCCATATAAATTTATAAAATCATAAATTTATTACAAAGCCACATCTCAATCTCAAGAAATCCGCATAAAAATGCTTGATCCCTAGACACTTTTGATGTGTGTAGTTTAAAAATGCCGTCCTGTGTAATACGACACTGTAGAAACAACACAATTAAGACTAATACAATTCATGGGATGTTATAACATCGTAACGCTTTGGTCCATTATTGACATCACATTAGTACTGACATAACCTATCTACCTCTTTTTATTCTAATATCATTGATGAGGAGGATGAGAAATAACTGAATTATTAATTTTTATTTATTGGAAGAGTGTGCGCGTGGGCGGTCTTCAAGCGAGTGCTGACGTCATCGATGGTGTAACGCAACGCAACGCAACCAAATTTTCACTGATTCGTCAGCTAAGTATGTCGTAATGTGCTGTGTGAATTCAACCCCTTGACCACCGTAAAACCAAACACAATTGAAAATCAATTTGTACGGTACAGCAGACCGCACATTAACTCGCACAATTGCAGCGTTGCATCTTTACGCCAGTGTGCCAAATCTAGGGCACGGTGCGACAGTCCGTCATCCAACCGCGACTCATAACCATCGTTCATTTAGTACCATTTATTCATAAGTATTTTGTGTGACAATAAACTGTATCTTAGTAAAACATTATCTTCGTTTCTTTGGTGTACCTTCAACCCGTACATCAAATGGTCCTTCGAGCATCCGAAAGCAGGACAATTTTGCGTAAAACGTGTGTGATTACCATATAGTGTGTAGAACTAGAACGCCACATCACGTCACTACGTGGAAGTCAGTAAGTAACCAGCTCCAGCCTTCGGTGAGTTATCTTTGATTTAACAACTATCAACATGGAAGATCTTCTGAATAACCAGAACCTCATCATGGAAGCGATGAACACGCTTTCTATTAACTTCAAAAAAGACGGGTCCGATCGCAAAACGGTGTCATACCTCAAAATGCGATTGAGCACGTTAGAAAGTTATTGGCAAGAGTTTCAATGTAACCACATTAAACTCTGTGAGTATGACGACAAATCTCACGAATATTTTACAAACGATGCATATAAACGAACAGCAGAATTTTACGTTGATACACGAGCACATATACAAAAATACTTGCCCTCTCCCTCTGATACACAATCGGAGGAAAAGCAGCTCCTGCGTCCGGCCACTCCCTTAGGTGTTGAGGGGCGAGCAACTTCATCTCGCACCGCGTCACCGGCGGTAGAACAGGTACAAACACGTCCATTTGAGCTTCAAGCTTCGCGCACCAGCGCCGCCCGGGGAACCAGCAGCAAGCTGGACGAGATGCTCCGTAAACAAAAGAGCAACTTCAAGGCATTCTCCAGGACGGTCAGTAACATCAACCTTGACAATATCTCCGAAAAATGGGAATATGAGGATGTATTGAAAGCTGTACAAGCCAGATGGTCGATAATAGATTCCCTGCATTGGGAAATAGATAGCGAGCTTTTCGAAGACACTGAATACGAGCAAGCCTTTGGTAGGTACGAGCAGCAGTTCAATGATCTCAAAAGGAACATCAATAGCAAAATGTGGAATCAATGTCATCGCGAAAAGTCTACGCCCCAGATGGACATACCTAACTTTATGGGAAATTACCATCAATGGGTTTCCTTTAAAGATTTGTTCGTAGAGGCAGTACACAACAATCGCTCTCTATCAAATGCTCAAAAGTTACAGCATCTCAAGAGCAAACTACGGGGTGAAGCAGAAAAATTGGTGCAACATTTAACCATCACTTCCGAAAATTATGAGGTGAGCTGGGATATTCTCAATCGCAGGTACAATAATGCGAAACTCATATTCAATAGTCACGTTAGTATCCTATTAAACTTGCCTTCCATACAACAACAATCAGCGACAGCTATTAAAAAGATATTCGACACCACCAATGAGTGTCTTAATGCAATAAAAGCACTCGGCGTCGACATAAGTACGTGGGATCCACTAATTGTTTATCTTTTATCAAATAAACTAGATTCCGACACGCACATTGATTACATTGAGTCTTTAAAAAATCCACGGGAGTTGCCGGCGATAGTCGACTTGTTGCAGTTCCTAGAAAATAAATTTACTTCCTTAGAGGCGTCTCGACGCAAACCAGAGTCATCCAAACCTCTATATCAACAAGAGCCAGTAAATAATATAAAGAAAACTCAATTTTTCAAATCATTAACGAGCCATCAAAATCAAACCAGTCAGAAAAGTTGCAACAAATTGACCCAAAAAAGTTTTAAATGCGCAATTTGCAATAAAGATAGAGATCACGGCATTTACAATTGCGAAACATTTCTAGCTATGCAACCACAAATGCGACATAACATAGTTAAAAAATTATCACTATGCACAAATTGCCTGCATTTCCATCGCGATGGAAAGTGCTTCACCAACAAAAAATACCGTGAGTGCGACGAGGACCACAATACCTTATTGCACGGCGCTAAAATGTTTGTCGGTCAAAACCGAGCAGCATCGCAACAAGATGACGCATACAATAAATCGAGCCAATTAAAAACGAATGTATTGCAAGAACAAGAAGGTGAGATTTTACTCGCTACTGCGTTGATACAAGTAACCAAGCATGATGGATCTGTTCAAACTATGCGAGCACTAGTTGACCAGGGGTCACAAATATCTCTGATTACCGAATCTGCAGCACAGAGTTTAGGCATAAAACGCAAGGGATGCAAAGCCGTTATATTCGGGGTTGGCTCCAAGGAAAATAAATGCAACGGGGTAGTCTCACTGTCACTATCTTCTATGTATAATGACTACACTCTTGACGTCAATGTTTTCGTTACGAAACGGCTAGTAAACAACTTGCCAAATAGGTCGTTTTTAAAACCAAATTGGTCACATATTGAGAACATAAATCTAGCAGATCCGGAATTTTACAAAAGTAACTCAATAGACATATTATTGGGAGCAGATGTTTATTCTGCAATAATTTTAAACGGAATTATAAAAGATAAAGATACCATGCCGGTAGCACAGCAAACTCGGTTAGGGTGGATTTTATGTGGCAACGCTAGTGTTACAAAATCATATCACTGCAATGTGACATTGATCGATGATGACCTTCACAAATTTTGGTCAATCGAAGATGTAGGTGACAATCACGATATGTCTTCAGAAGACCTACACTGCGACATTACCAACATTAGGAGCAACCAAAAACATTTAGTAAATCTCTGGAAGAACCAAACTTCAGTCATCGAGGCGGAAAACAATTTACTTCAACGCATTGAAAACACAATGGAAAGCCAAAACAAGATTTTTAAAGAGCATTTGAATATTTTGGAACAAGCAACAGATGGCTTAACAAAGGAAGTAAAACAAATGGATTTAGCGGAGGAATTCATTTTATCGAGTATTATTGCAAACAATATCATCAGCAATCTAAAAAGTATACAAGATACTCTATTGGATACCATCACCAATACTCACCATTTTAATTTCCACATTTTGTCACCAGAACAACTTCGGAGCGAACTGAATATCATTTCAGGGCAGCTGTCAAAAGACTCGGCACTTCCCATTGACGACATCCTAACGGACCTACCAAAGATGTATGAACTCCTCAAAGTAAACACTCGTATGACATCACAATATTTTATTTTTGAGATTCAAATACCTCTAGTAAACAGAGATAGGTACGAATTATTTAAAACCTATTCCATCCCACAGCGAAAAGATAACTCGGTCATTAATATCTCACCGATAGCAGACTACTTAGCTATCAATTTACAAAAGGATACTTATCTACCAATATCCGAAACAGAATTATTAAAATGCATCCAATTCGACAAAACTACTACCTTATGTGAATTGCAAAAGCCAGTGTATCATAGAGATTCCGATGAAAATTTTTGTATCAGAGGAGAACAGAATAGGGCTTGCGTAACATCTGTCAGCACGTGCCGTGATAAATGGTCAGAACTTATCAATGTAAATAAATTTCTCGTCACCTGTTGCGACAAATGCAACTTGAGATTTATATGCGGGGGTCGGGTTTCAACCGAACAATTAAAAGGCTCCAATATAATTGCACTCGGAAATGATTGCATAATCAAAGGCGAGACATTCAACATTATCGCACATAAACAAAATACAAATAATTTGAATATGACACCAGACATAGTTTTAGCAGAAATCGCGCCCGTCAATAAAATTATCAACTTGACGATACCGATGACGTCAGTGAAAGAAGTTGATTTTAAAGACTCATTTAAAAGCGTCGGCGAACAGATAACTCAATTGAGGTCAGAAGGAGACAAGCTGGAAAGATTAGACGAATTGTCATCACATGACGTCCATCAGTATGCTGCTATTTATACGCTAGCGGCAATAGCGATAGCGTGTGCTGCGTTCGTGTGGTGGCGATTGCGCCGCAACACCTCTCCAGGATCCCCCGAGGCCCCGAGGCAGGCCGCGCCGCCCGGGCCCGGCGCCGCAGACTCTTCGCGGCCGCCGCCCGGCCCTGCAACAGCGAGCATTCAGCTCGCGCGCCCGGCGTCAGCGCTCCGCACGAGGGCGTCGTCCGAGGTCAGTGTTTGTGAACAGTGTGAAGTGCAAGTGAGTGCGAGTGCGAGTGATCAGTGCAATAAAAATGTAAGTGGATTTTACAGTGCACCGGACACTAAATGCGTCTCAAACGGCACATCGCCCGTTTATAGTAAAATAAGTTTTCGGCGAGATTGATTGTCGGTTTCAGTTTGTATTATCATTACTAACGACACAAAATTGTTTGATCATCTTGTTTCATTTCATCAACTAACACCAGTTCACTCCCATCATCTCGCGCCCCGGAACATGTACGGTACAGCAGACCGCACATTAACTCGCACAATTGCAGCGTTGCATCTTTACGCCAGTGTGCCAAATCTAGGGCACGGTGCGACAGTCCGTCATCCAACCGCGACTCATAACCATCGTTCATTTAGTACCATTTATTCATAAGTATTTTGTGTGACAATAAACTGTATCTTAGTAAAACATTATCTTCGTTTCTTTGGTGTACCATCAACCCGTACACAATTGTTTCGCGACCGCCGGCGGTCTTATGATACTTGACCTAATACAGCCTCCAAACATCAGAGCGCGACTGCCTTTAGGATATACGAATGCTGGGGAATCTGGGGAACAATAAACAGTTAACTATTATATGAAGGCTCAAGGTCACGCAAATCGCAATGGAGAGGGAAGTCGGGAAGTCTTTACGAAATCGAGTCAGAAATAAGAAGATCCGTAGAAGAACTAAGGTAAACGACATAGCCTGAAGAATTGCTAAGATCAAGAAGTCAATAGGTCAATTTCATTTCATTCTAATGGGTAGGGCACATCGCTCGTTGACATGACGGCCGTTGGCGCAGAACGGTTCTTGAGTGGCAACCGCGCACCGGAGGACGCAGGAAGGCAATCCTCCAACAAAGGTAGACCGACGATCTGATTAAGGTCGCTGGTAGCCGCTGGATGCGATCAGCTCAGAACCGATCGTTTTGGAGATCTTGCATGAAGCATTTTTCCAGCAGTGAACGTCTTTCAGCTGATAATGATAATGATGACCAACCAAACACGAATACAGAATGTCATATTTTCAAAAGTTATATAATATAAAATAAAGGTTAATGAATCACATTTATCAGATTTATTTCATGATAGGAAATAATGCTTTGGCGTTAAATCTAAGAAGGTAGTATTCCAAATAGTGTAAGATGTTACAATTACTAATGCAATAGGCTATTATGTAGGTACTTATACAGGTGTTACAAAGACCTTAAACGAATCCGAAATATACGCGTAATGTACCATCAAAACAAGTAGAATTGAACAGAAGTAATTTCTGAAAAACCACTTCTAGTATTTATAGATATTGTAAAAGAGTTGTTTTTAGCAGCACGCAATGTAATCCGAGCACAGACTGTGTTACGAGTGTATAAGAGACTGGTGATAGCAGGATGGAAGCTAATCATCATTTTTGTTAAAAAAAAACTGTTAGGAAAATATTAGGACTTTGTTACTTAACCAAACCTAAGGCCGCGGGAACGAACAGAGCGGCGGCGGCGCGGGGAGCGGCGGCGGCGCGGGGAGCGACGCGTTTCAATGCATGCATTTACATGGGACCGTTTACAAACTCGGGGCGGGGTGCCGCATTGGAACGCGCCGCTGTGGGGGGTTACTCTTGAACGCAAACTCAATCTCAATACAATTCCAATGCGATTAATTTGTATCGATATTGGGATAAGTAAAGATAATTCCGGCACGCCATCTCGATAATATATTGTTCAATCAATTTCCACGCAATTTAATTCCAATGTGGCGCTATTGTCGCTTACAAAAGTGCCATTAGACATTTTATAGATTTGTGATTGGAAATTGACTAATGCAATTTTGTTTCAAGAGTAAGCCTACTGTTCTGTTCGTGGCCGCGACCTAACGGTTCACAGGTATAGCCCAGAAACAAAACAACTTAAAAATACATACATCCATACACTGACGGTCCCGACTATTATCCCTGAAGGTTTAGTCAGATAATAGGCAATAAGGACCGCAAAAACAGTCCACTGCCACAATAGTTGTCGAAAATATATGTTTTTAGGAGTCATTAGATTTATATATTGTTTGTCATTGTTTAAAGAATTTGTTTCAAATTTCAACAAGGCCATGACCCAACTTTGCATGTGCTGTGCCCGTTACCGCTCTGTTGATATATGTGCAGTCTTTAGACCGTTAGTCGCCTTTTACGACATGGGAAGAGATGTGTTTGCAGTTTAATGAGCCGCCACGACACAGCTCAAAAAACAGAAATAACGAAAAATCGACGTATTTATAGAATTAATACGTGGCTCTCGGTTTCGTTTAGGGTCTTTTTATACCCCGTATAAAATCTTTGAGGTGTCGGTAGCCAAGCGGATAGATGCTTGGGTTGAATGCGAGAAATCGTGGTTCAATACCCATATAGCTCCGTTGGACTACTGACGTGAACCCACTCATACACAGTCATCTTAGATTAACATGACTATCATTAATGTATTAAACGCATATTGAACTTTTTTGAAAAAAAATTCTTTGGTACATTTTAAAACCTATTATCTACTAATTATAAGTATTACAAATGCTATACGGCACATTGATTCATTTAGTTGACGCACTTTATTGAAATTAATTATTTTATACGGATCTACTTCAAATATAAATTATTTGTACATAGGTAAAACATTGCCACTCTAATACCAAATATGTGACTTTCTTACTTACTACCCTTATACAAAAGACAAGTTAAGAAATCAGTGTCACGCTGAGCTATTATTATTAATATATCTACAATAATAGTATCACTTAAACCAGAACTAGCGTTTTAATTCTATTTTTTATAACGTGTTCAATAGTGTCTCTTTGTTCTGAATTTGACCTTGCGACTATAAGGAAAATTTCAAAATCGATTTCTGAAACACGATTGAAGGCGTTTGAAATAGCAGAATATGAGACTAGATGGAATATCTTTCGCTTCGATCTCATATAAAAACTAGATGCAAAATCAATGCTCTTAAAACGTCTGAACGAAAAGAGCACCTAGCGTTTTATCGCGTAAACATCTGTTGAGGCACCTACTCATGTCGTTAGTAGTGTGCGAGATAAGTGTAAACATGGCGAAGTGCTCCTTCCTAAATTATTATTCGGCAAAAACCATAGAATAATAACTAAAGCATAGAAGGAGTCCAAATGAGACATGAGACGTATAGTTGTCCTATTTTTTTAAATTGACCATAAACATTGAAAGAAAAGGGAGGTTGAAGGCACAAGACCACGAGGGAGATCCCCAATGAGATGGACGGCCCAAGTGAAGGCTGCGGTGGGCGCTCTCGTGCACGAATGTGCCCGATTAGCGACCAGCAGGCAGAGGTGGCGGGATGTCGTGCGGCGGGCACTGTCTGCTGCCCAACCTACCGGAACGTGACAACCACGACCACTCTGGCAACAGTGAAGCGACTAGGAAGAGAGAAAAGGGACAAAATAAGTTGCCAAAAACGTCATCAAATGTCCAAAAAAACCGGTTACCATTTATGATACAAAATTCAAAAGCAACCTATACAAATTTCGAATGGTGACCACCCACTCAAATGTCATAGCATTCCCTAAAAGCTTTAGTTATTATTCTGAGGCAAAAACACATACACGTCAAATATATATGTCAAAGCTGCCACTATTCCGCTACCATTTAGTATAGGATTGTGTATCTATAGTTTAAAGCGTTTCTACCGTGTTCTTCTAGCAACAACACGTGTTGTAAGACTCCATTTTTTTTTTGAGACTCCCTTGCTAGTAAAAGAATGAGTCTCTTGGGATTCGCCTACCCGAAACCAGAAGATTTTAGGCCTCTTTGCCCTCAAAGACATTGCCAAACTTATGGCAGTCATTTTCTCTGAGGAGACAGAGTGATAGGACGGGGTTGCACAACAAAAGATCCCAATAGGTCGACGTGCCGCTGCGAGGGGGAGACCTCTGCAGGCCCCAATAAGATAAGATAAGATAAGAAGACTCCATTTTTCCATAAAAATTGTTCTTTAAAAATATATACCACTTGAAATTGGCTAAATGCTAAACACGAAGCCATTAATTTTAAGATATAATAATAATCTAGTTTTTATATGTGATCGAAATATAAACGATAATAAATAATTATAGCGAGGAATGATATCGATCGAAACAGTCCAGACAAAGACCGGGCTTTTCGTTGCACAGTTCACAATGCCAGATAGTATCTTTGCGTATCTTGTTCTTTGAGCACATGCGACACATCTTTCGTTTCACTTTGCCTTTTGTGTTTTTTTCAGTAATTTTACTGATTACGTGCGGTTCGTTATTTTCGCTAAGTATGCTGGGTGCTTCTAAGCTGCTAGTTAAAATGTCTTCGTCGTCTGAAGCGGTTATAAGGCCGAAATTGGTTTCTATGTCCTGAAATATTAAAAAGTCTGTTGGTATGCCTGAAAAAAATAACAGTAAACATTAAATTAACCGAGTATTTTGAATAAATGTATAATGTCTTACTGCCTTAATTCATATTTAACAAAAGAATAAGCACAAAAGTCCTAGAATATATGGTACTTACACAAAAAATATGCAACGAAAATACGAAACTTCTCTACTAATTAACTATAGACAAACGTTAACGAGTCGATACGACGCCCGACAGAGCAGATGCGACGCCATTGTAGCGCCAAGTGTAACAAGTCAATGCCATATTGCTGTGTACCATAGTTTTTTTTAAACTACTTCCCCAACAAAATCCTTATTTGTATTTCTAGTTCTATTTCATTCCAGTTCTCGTAAGTTTCCTGCTTGTACTTTCATACCATTGTTTTTACAATGTTTTCCCATTTTGGGTTTTTGTTCTACCATTATTAGGCTAATATTTATTATTACGGTAATTTGTTACAAATTTTTCTTAACACTTACTTTTTTTTTTAATTTGCTTAACATTTTGCTTTATTACTGTTAAATAAAACTGTATAAGTATCGTTATTTCTGTTTTTAACAACTGAACGTTTACTAATTTAATGCAATTTTGTAAAAATAATTTTCTGTGATCTCCTTTTATAAGCTCAGCAAAATTGGCTGGCTCTATCTGGACACCCGTTTGTATTTGCATGTCGAGCCTCTCCAGAGCGTGTAAAGAGCACTCGGAGAGGATGTGTAAGAGGGTTTCTTATGTATCAGGATCACAGACGCACGACAGGCTATCCTTGCATAGCTTTGCTAGATGGTCTGTGAATTTTTGGGCTTCCAGATACTGAGTGACGTGCTTGAGATCTCTCTTCGATGTCATACTTGATCTCGGATTTCATATTACAGGCGTTCTCCAATCTGGAGGTTATGAAGGATATCACCTGTGTATCCCCTCGAGTGCTGGTTTGTCTGTTGTGCTGGTAATTACATCCACTATTGTTTTAATATGCGCGTCAGAGAGCTGCTGTTTGGTCCTAGTAATGGGCCCTAATTTTTGTCTCACACTTTGGGATAAAGGCTGGCTAACTTTAGCCGCAAATGTTTTGGCTGCTGGTTGAGAAAATGGTTTTGATGCTACTGTTGCCGCTGGTTTTCTATTGTAAAAGTGGACTTCTTGGCGGGAAAGTGAAGCGTCAGGTCTGCATCTGCAGTTTTGTTTTATTTTCTTTAATTTGTGTTAATATGTAATAATGGCGGATTCACAGCTGTTAAATAGGTCAAGGATCATAAGACCGCCGGCGGTCGCGAATTAATTGATTTCTCCCTGTGACCACGGACCCTGTAAAGGGTTCGAATCGTCAGGATAATATAAAAAACTATGTAAATAGTAAATAAAACGCGAGTTAATCCGTAAAAAAGTGTTTCATTTCAATGTGTAGTGCTCGCTTAAACCTCAGAGACAATAATTGATTTTCAATTGTGTCTAGTTTTACGGTGGTCAAGGGGTTGTGTTCGTGAACGTGCATGAGTTTTAGCAAATAAAACAAAACAGTGCAACATCATTTTTCAAATTCTCTCAAGAAGTCCGTGTACTCAATTAAATCCCACAGCTTTATTGAGTCTCAAGATGTTTGGGGGAATATCATTACCATTAATCGTTATATTATATTATCACTCACTATCATCTACTTTAAGCAATTACTTATTAATGGACACTGACTAATGTGCTGACCGAAAAATTTTGTAAGTACTTATTAAGTTTTGACCATATTTTTCACAAATATAATGTAGGCGATACGAAGTTCACTGGGTCATCTAGTAGAATATAAAAATGAGATACCTACATAATCCTATTATTCATCATCATCAGCAGCCTATAAACGTCCAACTGCTGGGCACAGGCCTCCCACGTAGACAATAGCACGTGGGGATATTGGGCCATAACCCACCACGCTGGCCCAATGCGGGTTGGTGGTTTTTAACGACTGTCATCTTACGACAACAACCGGGACCAACGGCTTAACGTGCCTTCCGAAGAACGGAGGAGCTCGAGATGTTGTTTTTTTATTGATCACCCATTCAGCTACCCGGCATTGCGAAAGTTGCTTAACGGGCAAGATCGTAAGCCGAACGCGCTAGCCGCTGTGCCATCGAGCTCCTCATCCTATTATTATTATATCTTAATTAATGGTATCGCGTGTAGCATTAAGCCCATAGATGAATGATTGGTCTCGCTGCGCTCGTCTAGATACCGCGCTACCTATAAACCACAGCTCCGTAAATGCGGCAACTCATTATTGTAGTGTGTTTATGACAATATGCAAGGATGCTAGTGTGCGTGAAAAATTTGTTGCCAGTTGCTCAACTGTTACCCGAGTTAATGGGAAAAATATTTTTGCTGTGATGTATTAGTTAAGTTGCTGGTTATAGCTCAGAAAATATTTAAAAATTAACAACTAAAATCGAATATGTATCAATATAATTGTATATATTATTATGTAGGTTAGACGTAGATTTCTTCTGTAGAAAAATGGTAGGTATGTATAGCAATGATTAGACCTCATTTTTTTAGTAGTTTTTTTATTACTATCAACCCCTTTCTATCTTGGGTATCGTAAAAGGCGACTAACGGACTAAAGACTGCACATACATCCAACAGCATAGAGCGGCGATGGGCTCATCAAAATAATACTACCAACCCCTCTCTTCACTTCGGTGTCGTAAGAGGCGACTAACAGACTAAAGACTGCACATACATCCAACAGCATAGAGCAACTATGGGCTCATCAAAATAATACTACCAACCCCTCACTTTTCTTCGATGTCGTAAAAGGGGACTAACGGACTAAAGACTGCACATACATCCAACAGCATAGAGCGACGATGGGCTCATTAAAATAATACTACTAACCCCTCTCTTCTCTTCAGTGTCGTAAAAGGCGACTAATAGACTAAAGACTGCACATACATCCAACAGCATAGAGCGGCGATGGGCTCATCAAAATAGTACTACCAACCCCTCCCTTCCATTGGGTCTCGTAAAAGGCTACTAATGGAATAAAGACTGCACATACATACAACAGCATAGAGCGGCGATGGGCTCACCAAAATAATACTACCAACCCCTTTCTTCCCTTTGGTGTCGTAAAAGCGACTAACGGGCTAAAGGCTCACCACCTAAGCACATGTGCAGACTGTGCAGTTGTTTCTTGCTGAAGCGTGGACTGTGTGGGCGTGGTCTGTGTTGTCCATAGATTCAAATGATTACTAATTTTACCATAAACTTTAATAATGACTATCTCAAAAAAGTTGTTGATCTAAGTAAACAGTAATAAGTTGAGTCTATATTCATGATTATTCTACATATTACTAAATACTTTTTCGTTTTTGTAGGCTCATTGTCATGTGACATGTGACAGACAAAAAATTTAAAAAATAATACCTTTTCCGCTAGGGCAAGAAAATCTATTTTAGCCTCGCTTTACAACGCTACATTGACGGTCTTTTTGAGCAAGAGGAGTAAAAATATTATTTCGAACATTGTCTATGAATTTTTTCAAAACGAATACGTCCGTGATTTGCCGGTGGCGGCACTGACACTGAGAGCATTATCACTGACAAGTGGGGATGCGTTCATAGAGAATGTATGAAAAACACTGTGCCGGTACTGTGTCGGAACTGTGGCTTCACTGATATGTGTGAAGCAACCTTTAACCTATAAAATTACCCGAATCATAAGCTATACACCTTTTCTCAGTTTCATTAAAATGCGTCCAGCGGTTTTTGTGTGATGCGCGTCAAACAAACAGACAGACAAAAATTCCAAAAATGATTCTAATGTTCACGTATCCTTCATCCCCTAGATTATGTTTTTCGCAAATATTTTCAATGTAAGTACAGACACGAAAAGTTTACATTTCAGGAACATAGGTCAAAATGTAAAAAAAAATAGCTTTTCCATACTTAAGTCAATCAGTCATTTTGTATGGGGAAAATTATTAAATTTTCTTCGGCAGAATCCCCTTGATATAGTGCCAGCTAAAATTTTTACACCTTATTATAGATCACAAATATAAGTAAACATGAAATAACATAGAACTAGGTTAAGTATATAGTAACTTTGTAAGACAAATGAAATAGGTTACCTTTAAAATAAAAGACAATAACAATAAATTCACAAAATAAAAATCTCAACCACGAGGACTTTATTCTTGTATAAGCGGTAACACTGAATGGCGTTTATTGTTCATATTATTTTATGATGAAATTTCGAAATTATACGATACTTACTGATGGTATGTCATCCCAGTGTCCTTCTTATTTTTAGAAGTATTATTTTTACACAGTTTTACTACGCAAACTGGCATTTTAGTTTGAATTAAGCCCAAAATTGAATAAAACATTCGGGACGTACACGTCACGCACAGCTGTCAGTGTGACTGGCTCGGGTACGCCGTTTTCGGCGTAGTATTTGTTGCCGCATTTGACAAGTACGACGGAGGTATCTAGTCGAGCGCAGCGAGACCAATCATTAATCTAAGATTAAGCCATTTCAAGTGTATAATTTTTTTGAAAATTTAATTTTTATTGTACGGTAGATAGAAATAAAATGGAGTCTCACAACACGTGTTGTTGCTAAAAGAACACGGGAGAAACCACACAATCCTATACTAAATCGTAGCTTTGACATTTGACGTCTGTTTTGTCAGAATAGCAATTTTTCCAGGAGCACTTCGTCTTATTGACCCTTAGGTCGCATACTTCTAAACGGAATGAGAACCTTAACGCATCGCTAGGTACTCTTTTAGTGCACACGTTTTGAGAGCGTTGATTGTACACACGGCGTCAGATCAACCTACCCAAAACTGTCAAATTTCTACAATCAATTTTGAACTTTATTGTTCGGTTCTAAGGCTCAATATTCATTGGAGAAATTTGACAGTTTAGGGTAGGTTGATCTGACGCCGTGTGTACTCATCTAGATTTTATATGTGATCGAAGGTCTATTTTAAAAGAAGCGCCATTTACCCGAGCCTTGCACAATATTAATAGAGTAGCTGATGATGTTGACATAATTAACTGCTCTCTGAATGAATTCACAAAAGTCACATTGTTTATTCTTTGTTACAGAAATAGTTAGAGAGTAAGTAAATACACAGTGTAACTAGTTACTTACTTTTCTGAATATGTTCTGAATATTTTATAGTTGTAAGTTTGTAAATATATAATAAAAAATATTCGATTGTAAATAGGTTAGGTTAGAAAATTTTATAAGTGATTATCTGTCGCATTGGATTTTTACCTGTAATGATAGTATTAAATTTAGTTATTTTAAATAAATAAATAAATAAATAAATAAATAAATAAATAAATAAATAAATAATTTTATATGCAACCGTGTCGCGTATTAGCGGTGAAAGAACACTACCTTCACTTGGGTGTCGTAAAACGCGACTAACGGACTAAAGACTGCACACACATCCACCTGCACAGAGCGGCGATGGGCTCACCACCTGTCACGCTGAGCACATGTGCAGTCGCTATTTGGTGAAGAGTGGACTATGGCAGTGGACTGCTCTTGCGGTCCTCGTTGCTTAGTCTCTGACTAACCCTTCGGGGATAATTAGTCTTGATTATAAGTATGTATGTATCGAAGGTCAGTTATATTGTCCGCGTTCCTTGTTATCCATACCGTTCCAAGGCTCAGAACTGCTTTTGGTGTGTAGAGCCTTTATTGTCTTACTAGCGGCCGCTCGCGGTTTCAGCCGCGTGGTTCCCGTTCCCGTGAGAATATCGCGATAAAAAGTATCCTATGCATTAATCCAGGTTATAATCTATCTGCATGCTGAATTTCATCCAAATCCATTCAGTAGTTTTTACGTGAAAGAGTAACAAACATCCATCCATACTTACAAACTTTCGCGTTTATAATATTAGTGTGATTAGTAGGATAATGGCTCGCCACGATGAGAGAGGGACAAAGTAAGTTTGAGTAATCTACCCAGCACAATAAAAATACATGTTAATAACAAATTCTTTCATTAGAACTTTAGTCTTAATCTAATATCACATCAAAATTATAGACAATGAAATAATACCGGTGTCTTTCGACGTTTTACTTGTTACATACTTACATCTAAAGAAATGTATGATTTTAGATGTGGTAAGTACATTTCATACGGCATCATGAGTTCGAACATAATGCTCATGCAAGACAAGGGGTAATAATTTACAGAATTGGTTTGAGCCCTCAGCGTAATACGTGGGCAAAGGAAGACTGAAGAAAAGTAAATGGACTGAGTGATTTGATTTGAAGTGAATTGAAGTGAAATGATATTAAGGCAACAAAAGGAGTTAAAGTTGAGATTATGGCTGACAGAGGAACACAAAGAAGACATTGCGCCGAACCCCGAATTAAGTACAGAAAGGTAAGGAAAAGGGCAGGCGAATGTTTAATCAATCTTTTGTTTTCAATACAGCACTATGTTCATCAAAATCCAAGACTATCCGTTGACATTGTAAAGGCTATCTGCGGCCAACAACTAATATTTAAAAAAAAAACAAATTAGCCAGTTTTAACATTCAGCATTTTTGAAGCATTTAACATCATGCTCATCGGACGGAGCATGTATGGGAGAGAGTAAATGAAGCCGAATAAAGTATCAGAATCGTAGCAAACGTTAATCTATACATGGTCTCTTACTACTCCTTTAAGCGAGCGGAGGTAAGTAGTATGTATACAGGTGTTTCGTAATAGGTATATAAGGGGACTGCTAGAAACCGCAAGAAACTTCAAAGGCTGGTCAGGCAAGTGTTTTAAACATGACAAAAAAGGAATTTGAGGTTTTTTACATTTTTAATTAAATAATTCATTTTGTGAACTTTAATTGGATAGTCTTTGAGGACCAAATTTATTTTAAAGCCATAACATAAGAAAAATGTAATGAAAATCAATTAAAAATAACGATTATTTACAACGCGCGGGCAACGGCCGGCCGGCCGATCGTCGTCTGTTGACCCGTTCGCGTCAGCTGGGCGATAAGTAACTACGTCAGTCTGCAATGCAAAGTGCAATAAGACCCCATTTATTTTCCTTTTACAACTAAATTAAAATGTGCGTGTTTAAGGTGCAGTTAAGTCCAACGACTATCGATAGCATCTAGTTATGTTATTATTATAATAAGTATTAGATTAAAAATAAAAAAAACACGATTGATTTTTTTTGTCATTTTTAAAACACTTGACCTGATCAGCTCTTGAAGTTTCTTGCGGTTTCTAGCAGTCACCTTATATAATACTGCAATTAGGCCGTTCGTTAGTTGTTTTTTTCGCAATTTTTGAGTGAAAATCCAAATAGTTGTTGTTCTTTGCACTTAATATTGCCCAACCCAGAGGCCCTACTGTCACGTCTTAGAGCAGTGAGTATTACTTTATTCTTACTATGCAAAATTCGTGTAGGAATTTTTAAAGTAATACTGCCTTAAGAGTTGAAGGCCTCAGATAGGAATTATTACCAAGTAGCTTGTATATAAGTTTGTGAATGATTATGGGAGTTTACGATCTTTACAATTTTGTCACCCACAGTATGTATGAAGGAGTTACACCCGCGTGAGTTATGGGTGGAGCACCTCCAGATTTTCTTGGCGCCATTGGTGGACTTGACCCCGTAGGTGTAACCAGCGTAGTGGAGTAAACGTGTTCCTCGGCGGGATTTGCTGTACCAAAAGCCATCTGTAAAATATAAATTATAATTAAGCATACTTCTTATTGCACAAAAGATCCCAATCGGTCGACGTGCTGCTGCGAGAGGGACCTCTGCAGGTCCCACTAAGATAAGATAGGCATACTCATAATTACACCCATTTACTACCAAATCCACTCTTACTGACACCTTTTTTACCTATCTTAAGATATTAAAACGATGAATGAAAGAAAAAACGACTTGTCGTTTTTTTGTCAACGTTTCATTACCAATCTTGATGTATATTTGAGTGAAAAAACCCCAAAAATTACAAACTTTAAATATAACGTCAACTTGCTATACCTGCTAATATTTTTCAATCCAAAACAGTGTCAAACAAAATAAAATTAGAGACCGTTTTACAATGAAAAGTGTAAGAGCTAAAGTAGCCGTTCATGTTAGTTGATGTTTCTTTTATAGCAGCAGTAAGTGTGTAAGTATTATTTAAAAGCTTTCTGATTCTAACTACACTACAATTTTCTTCTAAACTTGTTAGTATTTCACACATAAATCGCCACGTCACATAAATAACTCCGGTATTTTACACAACATTTTCGTTAGTTAATCATTTAAAGGCATTATTAAAAAGACATCCAGTCAAATCTACAAAATATTGTATTATTGAGGTTTGTAAAACACCTCTGAAATAAATTAAGTTAAACTAATTAGGTCAATTTAGTGACTTAACTATTAATACAGTAACTTTAAATTGATAATTAAATTATTTCGTCCCCTTGCTTATTTAATTCGATATGGTGCTCGCTCAGGCTTGATTAAAATTACACAATATGTTACTTTTAAAATTGCTACATACATACAACCTTTTTTATACAGTGGCTAGACAGAGGCGTTATACCAGCGGAGTTACATAATAATAGTGGTATTGGTAGTTGCCAAGACTCGTCCTTAGTCTAATTTGCAACCACCATTTTATCTTAAAGGTTCCATTTCATCTTATTAATTAGCATATCACGGGCAAAGCACATGGGGGAGAGTAGGCGATAACCCATCACGTTGGCTGACATTTAACGAGTGCCGTCTTACAACAACAACCGGAACCAAAGATTGTACGTATAGGTAGTGCCAAACTTCTAGCTCGCTCTGAACTTGCGATGCGCAGGTGTACAGTTAGCAACATTATGATTAGAGCTTTATAATATTTATACAATAACATCAAAATAATTTATAAATTAGGCGTTTTATTTATTTTTAATACCCAAAACTAACCAGGATAAATTAATAACAACAGTTAAATTATAAGCATACTTATATTTAAAAAAATAACATTTTAGAAGCTGTGGAAGCTGTGTGTTTCCTTATCGGGAGTACGGAAAACTGTCCAAAGATCCGACTTATTTGCTTCTTCATTAATTCTGCGCACCGTCCATACTCCATACTGAATCCAGTAGCAGCCGAAATTGTGCATGTTTAAGGTCAATTTGTATACCTTTGTCAGCTTCTTTCTTCATAAACTCCGATCCGTTATAAATATTTTTTCTAGCTTGCCGACGTAAAACTGTATTACGTCTAGGCATTTTAACAGCCTTTCAAAAACAAAACAGTAACTACTTCTACAATAACAGTTACAAAAAAAACATAAATCGACAACTTAAAATAGTAACGTAACAACAGACAATAACAAACACACAATATCGCGACGCGACCAAAAAAATATACTCGTGACTGTACTTTCCACTGCTAAACCAAAACAAACGAATACACATGGCGAGCGCGGAACAGCGCAGGGGTGGGCGGTGGTGTGCCCCGCCCACCCTAATCGCTTACGTCCCGCTGATACCCATATTGTGCTACTGCGACGCGAATCACCTCGTGTTCACAGCGAGCTAGATGTTTGGCGCGAGTTATACCTTCCGAAGCAAGGACACGATAAGCTAAAGAAAAAAGTCTTTAAAACCTTCTTTTTCAGCTTCTTAAAATCTTTTAGGTAAACCTTTTAAACATTCACCCCCCGATGTAGGCATAGCCATTAAATCACCTGCACTTCCCCTCACGCCGCCAGAGTGATTCGAGAACACCGTAAGCAGCTTCTTAAAACCTAAGCTCTATGTATTATCACGATAGAAGGCAGCTAGCTGTGTTGTTCGTGAGAATGGTTGTTGTCCAGCAACACTATCTGGTTTTCCACCGTGTGCACGCGGGCTTTGCACCCCCTGCTGTTGTGTGAGCACTTCCACAGGATTTTGCCCCGATTCTTCCGGTACCTCTTCATGGTGAATCTGTAACCGGAGACTGTGAGCCACGGAAACCCCTTGTCGGTGTGACCGAACTCGTATTCTGGTATATCTGAAAAACAATAGTAGTCAATACTTATGCTAGAGCAATAGGGAAGTTCGATGACCTATCGCTTTCTAGGAACAACGCTTCCGGGTTGGTGGGTTTTAACGTCATCACTTTCATCTTATGACCAAATCTCCCCGATCATCCAATGTGCTGTTGTTTAAGCTTTACAGGCCTTACAGCGGTTTATTAATATGAAAAATTGTATTTAATCAGGATACCTTACGCAGTTTGCGTTAACATACTTAAAGTACAGCCTGTATAATGTCCCACTGGAGGGCAAATGCCTCCACCATTGAAATCAAGTCTTCGCTACAATTTGGCATGGTGATCACAAACTCGGGCTATGCATCGGAAAATCCGAAAACACACTTTGCTCGACCTAGGAAGAACCGAAGCGTTAACATGCTTATTTCACTTATATTAGCTGAATTTATCCTATTGCAGGCCAAGAAATTTCCACCCTTTTTGCACATCTTTCTATAAGTCTGTATAGAAATGACGTCATTGATAGTGGAACTATCAGAACAAACTATTTCTCTCACTAGGAATATGGTAATTGTTGTTGGTGGCTCTATATAATATGTTGATGTAAATAAATTGGGTACACTGTATTCATGTAAAATAGAAAAAAAATATGGTAAATTTTACCTTCACATCAATATCAGGCCTACATACAATAAAACACATTGTGGCCTTTATTGAATTTATTGAAAGATACAGACAGCGAACTACTGAATACAACATCTATTGAATCTGAAATCTCTACTGATATTGAGTACATGTATTAGGGTAAAACATTAAACATTACATCTACTGTGATTATATTGATGATAATGCTAGTATTAATTTTAAAAGTGATAAAAAGAACGTTTTTCCTTTTTAGACATAATTAAAAAGTAATTTAAAGTAATAAGAAAGTTATAACATATTTGAAATATACTTAGTGAAAGTCCGTGATCTTCAAAATAATAAGTAACTATTATCCTTATTTTAATATGACACTCTTCTACAATACAACATCTAAAACATTAATTTTCTACCTTGTCCATTATATAGAACTACTGAAATTCATATGATTTTTTACGCATTTATTCCACATAGACTATGCCCAAAGTATTATAGCCGGCTAGTAGATCAGTGTTATTTATTACCACCAATGCAAGCTTCAGCATAGGCATTAGCAATATTATTACATCTTCTTCTTCTTCTTCTTGACCTAAATTGACCCCATGTTGAAACTTATTTATCCCATATCAAAAAATCAAAAGAGTTTATTAGAGTTTATTTTATCATGGCATAGAACCTGTCCAGAATTTACCTTTGTATGATAAATTGAACAATTACGTAAAACGAACCTACTGCCTATTCAAACAACATTCAGATTCCAAAATCTAATTACTACCTCTACTTGACTATAACACTCAGAATAACATTATTAGAAGAATAGAAATACTCGAATACACATGTACGTATTACGTAACGGTGACGTTTACCTGCTAACATTCATGTTTATGATATTGATTAAATGATTGCTAACATTCATATTGACGATATTGATTAAAATGGTTGCTACTTTTTTTTTTTGGTTTTTTTTTCGTTATTAATAGGATTATTACTAATGCGCTATTATTATAAGTGCGTTAACCCATCCGGAAAGCTTGGCTTATGTAAGGAATGGGTTCACATCAGTAGTCTAACGTAGCTGCGAGGATTGACCACGATTACTCGCAAACAACACAAGCACTTATCGGTTAGGCTACTGAGACGCTTAATAATTAATGATATTGATTAAATATGAAAATTCGATAAATGCACTTTCTAAACATTAATATTAAAAAAGTGGATATTAAGTATAAACAATAATTTTAGTGATTGGGAAAATAGTGACTATATAAAAATAATTGTCTAATACTGATCGACTTCTAGATTTCTCAACGGGTTATTCGCCATGAACGTTATATTTTTTGTATCCTCTCCCAAAAAAGCACACATTTCTATTAAAGGTATAAAAGAACCAAAATGATAATAATCGAAAATCGAAAGTCGAAAATCAATGTTTTATTACCACATTATAATATGGTATTTTTACGTCACGTCTTATCTCTCAATTTGGACTAGATTAATTTTGAATATCAATTCCCTTATCAAAAGCTGCCAATTAGTTGACGCCAACAATATAGCACCACAAAATTTCACTTAACCTTTTTCCTCTTCCAAGCCAATTTACCCAATTTAGTTCTAAGTCAGCCTTTAGAGCAAGTCGCAAGGCTATTTTATTTAAACTAATAATTACACGTAATAAAATAATAATACTTAATTAATTAACACCACCAATTTGGCGGTTGACTAGAATCGAACTCTTTTTAAAAAACAAAACAAGAATATACCCTTCTTTATCGCTGAGCCCATAGGTTTGTAAAAAGTGTAAAGTCCAGAAACATAACAAGACTAAGGACATTAGAAAAAATATCAAGTAGAATATAGAAGCTCACATTCTTAATTACTAATTCTATTGTTAATATAATAGACACGTAGATATATGGATAAATATACAGCTACTGTTTAAATGAAGTTATTAGAATTAGCCGAATGATTAATTTATCAGAGTATTCAGAAATAGTACTTAATAGGTTTGATGAATTTCTTTGACCGAAACATTTAGACTTTTGGCTCCACACACAACTCGATCGATAAAGTATGTTCAGTATAATTTTTCAGATACTGTACACATATTATCAATAAAAGGTTAAAAGCGTTCAAACATTCTTTGGAGAGTCATTAAACTCTACAGTACTTGAAACTCAAACAAACACTATCACTTTTATGTTAAGAGGTGCTTCAAACCTCATAGATTCTTTAAGTTCTTCATATATCCAAGTACTATTTCTATATACAAAGACTGCGTTGTCCAGGCAACAGATATTCTTGCGAGAATCGCGTTTAGTTGTAGTCAGGTTGACGATAGAACATCTTGACCCTGGAAATCGGCAGAAAGAATTTGTTCTGCGATTTCTTATCCGTTTGTGGTGGGTGAGTGTGATAGTTGTCAAGATATATGATCTCATCCCTGGAAGTGAAGATAGCGGCCTTACATCCCTGCTTGCCATGCGTTGAGCAGTTCCATTGGATCTTCTTAACCAGTGCGTTGGCTTTGTTTATATTCTTGATCGAGAAACGGTAACCCTCAATGAGAATGATGCGAGCGCCCCTCAAGGATTCGGTGAACTCATAACGGATACCTGAAACAAAAACTGAATGTTAAAACTGCCCTAAAGGAATGCACATTTACATTATTTAGAAACTACTGTCACTACTGAATTCTTTAAAGCAAATCTGGTGAAAAACATCAATCTCATACAGCAGATTTGCTATTTGGATTTCTTCAAGAAGAAAGGTTCAAGTATGGGTAGCTCTAACCATTCCACTGACATCTACTAATAATCATGCCTTAGCACTAAACTGAGAATTAAATTAAAATTCATGAAACTGTTCATATGTGCAAAATCTCATGTATATTTAAATAAAATAGGGCACATATTTCATTTCAATTTTATATTTAAATCTATAAATATAATAAATACTATAAATACATCTTTTAATTCTAGATGACAGAGTTGACAGGTCTTAGTATGCTCGCGAGTTTGTGACACGCTCGTCTTGCACGTGCAAGCAAATCTCCAGTTCGTTGCGCGTTCTACTATGTGTCTTAGTAATCGGCAATAGAAAGGTATAAAAAAATAGAAATAGCGCAATAAACAAAGTAGGTAGTAGTGGCAAAGCCGTTATAGTTTAATAATTTCCAGTGGATCTAATGCAGCCGAGTCCGAGTGTACTGAGAGGTAACCATCAAAATAAGATTTTTATATTGGTAATAAAAAGTCTAGAAGACTAGAATAATACTAGAGATGTTTTATGTTGACTTTACGATACGCTTTCGCCTCGTGATTATGCACATTACTGAACTTTATTATCTTGTCTTCGAAGGTGTGAACGATGCTGTGCTATCCTTTATTATGATGAGTAGAACACCTCCACCTAACTTTTCCGGTACTATACAGCGTTCTGATTTCGAGAATCTGTAGCCGTTCACAACGAGTGCTTGGTTGCCTTGCATATTCTTTACAAACTCAATTGTAATTCCTCGAAAACATTTTAAGTAAGTATGCTTTAATTTTGTTGTAGGTAACAATACATGAAAACAAAATGGCTCCACCCGAAACAATTTTTAATATTGAGGTAAAAATAAAGACATGATATTATCTTGACTATTTATTATTCTAAATTTAAAATAAAAAGAGCATGCAATTTAAAAAAAGATCTACAAATAAGTATTTAAAATCCTTGTCAATCTTAAAACTATGCCTAAAATATTTTTTATTGAAGAGTGACGTCTCAAGTATCTCACGTACTTTTTACCAATCGAATGTCTAGTAGCCGCAGAACATGATAGAAACATATTGCAAATAGCTCATTTGTGCCAGAAGTGCACTATCCAGATTTTTTTATATTGTATCTAATAGTGAATGTACAAATAATACTCAATACGTGTCCTTATCTTTCTAAGCTGAACTAGATAAGACTGCTACAACTGTATCGTTATACTAGTATAAAAAAAAATACATAAAATCTCGAGCAAATATTTTTGTTTGTTATTATTGGTATTAAGTATAGAGAAATTATCGTTCCATATCGGAAATATGCCTTCATAATATAATAGGACACTTACCACCACAAACTTACAATCTAAAAGTTATACATATAAAAACTAATGAATAGCAATAGGTACCGAGGATGTTGCGAAAAAAAAGCTAAAGATAAAAATAGCAAACTCCTCCGTAAGAAGAATTGTGACCAAAATTGTTAGCTAAGTCAAGGTGAAACGGAGTACTCAACTTATTTACAAAATTTTGCCAAATTAGGATTCGTTGGTTTATGGTTATGCTTGTTTTTAAGTCGTATGATGTTGCCATCTATAAGGACGGCTAGGCATCTAAGACAATTGTGGGTAGAACACCTCTAACGCACTATGCCACATTTGCCTTTCTTGACCATGGAGAATCGGTATCCCTGGACGAGAAGAATACGATTCCCTTTGATCGAACGTTGGATTTCGTACGGTGGAAAATCTAGAAAATATATACTAATTTTTTAAAATATTTAGTAACCAATAAGTAATTATTTAGGGGCAAACATAGCACAATGTGACAATATGAATCCGTATTGAAAATTTATTTTAGTGATACGTTGACAATACTTTATGTTTATAATGTTACAGAAAATAGATAACCTAGTAAGGTTAGGAGTATCAGGACTCTCCAGATATTCAGACAATTATATCGATCACCTCCATTGTATTGGCCATTTGGCCATTTGGCCACAAACCTGAGCCGATGACAATCAAAAAAGCAAGTTTTTCATTGTTAAAACTTTGGAGTGGATGGATCAAGAATCATAATTCCCTAACCATTACTATTTACGTCACTTACGCGCGTTAGTAGGACAATGTGTCGAAAATCAATATAACGACCGTTAAGACTAAATTCAATTACTTAATTATCGTATGGTTGATTAGGCAGAAAGGGAATCCGTGTGTGAGATTTTACATAATTTAGTTGTCACAGTTAAAACCCGTTTTTAGTTATAACCCGTATAATTATACTTAACGCGTTTTCTCTAGTTAAAATTAGTTTTTTCTAAATGCAATTGTTACAACTAGAATTAACTGCTGCTTAAAACTAAAAATTAGTTAAAAACTTGTTCTAACGAGACAAAACGCTTTTTGGGTCCAAAATATCCACTTAAATCTGCTTATTTTAAATGCCAATGGAGTTATTACCCCAAACAATCTTTTCTAATACTAGTTAACTTTAACGGGTTTGAAATGTAACACATTATAAATGTATGATCCAACAGACAGATCAATCCGTGATTCCATAAATCAATCTATATCGGGTCTATCGAAATACAGAGATCGGGTCGAGTTGGTGGTGGATGGTTATGTCCATCAATAATAGTAACTATAACATCATTGACGGTAAACAATCTGGCTTTGCATCTAGATTTCGTACGATTGGAACATATCCACCTCAATCGCTCCTGGTTTTTCTGCCTTACGAGTGTAAAAGTGTGACCGTCCAACAAAATCATTTTGTGCTTACGCTGAGACGGTATATAAACAGCCAATTTGCCTGCGAACAATAGGAATAAGTTAATTGACAACAACTTTTTATACTGGTTATTAAAATCTAAAAATCTTCTAAATACAAAAAGAAAATGATAGAATTTGAACGCTCAGCAATTTAATACACAAAATTCATGCTCAGTTACAGGTTCGACAGACAAACCTTATGTATCTTAAATTAATAGAGAAATGGGAAAAAAGAAATAATTATTTGAGAAACAAACAACAATAAAATTTTGAACCAGAACTTATATTAAAACGTTTCTTACTATTTATACTCGTAATAGATAATTAAATAATTTACAATAAAATTTAGACTATGAGAATTTGGCCTTTTGCTAAGTAGATGAAAGGCCGCTGGCACCTGAATCAGCCAGTCGGTCAAAATTTTCGATTCGTTAAATTGTTGACAGCATTGTCTCTAAATTAGTGGAATGTTTGCAAACATTATTTTGAACGACAATATTTCTAACTCAAAAGGCCTTAGTATAATAAATATTTCTGGGATTTTTGGGTAAAGAGTTGTGGTTATTCGTAACATTTCATTATTTTCTTTAATAACGCTCAAATAAAGATAAAGACTTTTTTTTAGGATTTACAAACAAATATGTTACATAAATTGGCTTATCAATAGACTCATTTTGTACTCCCTATTAAGCCCCTGGTATTGCCTCTTGTTTATAGACAAGCACTCAAAATTATATGTGAGTTGTTACATGTATAGCACTGCATAAAGTAACCATCGTTGAAGTACTTGTACTTCACCCCTTCCCTTCCCTTGATCCCTTGGGATTATTGCATCCATTACTAATATTTGTCTTACTTCGAGCAGAGAGCGATATCTAGGTTAGCGTTAGAGTAATCGTGTAAAGTATTGGGTTCGATCCACAAGTTCGGATAGTAATGCACAATAACAGTACACTTGTAGTGCTAGTAGTGAAGTGTAGATGGCGCTAGTAATGCAGTATGCAGCTAGCTAGCGATCGCTAATTTCGACTGCAGCGCGCCATGCGTTCGTGGTTCACTAGCTCAAGCATCGGCTTTCGCTCACGAAACCGTGTTCAAACCTCAGCCAGGCAGAAACTATTTGTGAATGTTATTACAACTTTTCACTCACTGTTAGGGTTTTGGTACCTCGACGATGAAGACTCGACCAGATGGGGCGAAGCGCCAGGGCTCCTCACAATTTAATAGTTTAAAGGCTTAACAGATAAGACGACTGCTTGTAAGAAGTTCACTTGGACAAAAAAAAAGATAAAAAAACGTTGAAAAAAAATGTCTACCTCAGGTAGGAATCGAATCCACGTCCTCCGCAATCGCAAATCTGTCTCAGAATGTGAATTCTAAGAGGTTTGATAAGACAATGTTGCTATAAAAACAAAGTCAAAAGCGTTGAAAAATTTCGTCAGGTATAACCATAATACCTCGGTGGCGGAGTTGTCAACGCAGCCGCCCGGATTGCGGAGGACGCGGATTCGATTCCCACCTGAGGTAGATATTTATTCAACGTTTACGCTATCTTCGGGTTGTGGTTATGGTCGGTCTTTGCAGTAACAATGACATTATCGATAGTGTATATGACAGCATTGCATCCTTTGCTACACACCCATCTTTTTTTTATAGACGAAAGTTGACTGCTTCCTCGTTTATGATGCGTAAACGTGAATCCTCCTAGGCTTAACATCAGATTCCCTTGTCGTGATTTCACGAAAATTGGTTCTGTAAGAAAGCGAGTATACAAATCAAATCTTAAAAATACATTGCAATACATGCATCCATATAATCACGACAATTATCCCCGAAGGGTTAGTCAGAGGCTAGGCAATGAGGACAGCAAAGCAGTCCTCTACCATAGTCCACTTTTCACCACAGCGACAGCACATGTGCTCAGCGTGACAGGTGGTGAGCCCATCGCCGCTCTATACTCTTATTGCTGTTAGAAGTATGTGCAGTCTTCAGTTCGTTAGTCGCCTTCGCCCGAGGGAAGAGAGGGGGTGGTAGTATTCTTTCACCGCTACGCAACACGGTTAAATTACATTGCAATAAAGTTCAGTATTTATTTATTATTTAACAAACATCAAGGTATTTTTGTAGCTGTAATGTGAAAAATAAAACAGGATATTTAAAGCACAATCAGGTTCAACATCATTTTAATTTGTAAGCTAAACTGATTTTTCTTCTTCTCACGGTTTGTGATTATGATAATTGTGACAAGCCACTATAGTGTCATCTGCTGTTATGATTTTAGCTCTACAACTTAAATGGAGTCCTTTTGAGCACACCCATCTGACTTTGTCGGTGGACGTCGGTCTTCTGGAGTCGTTCTTTTGGTAAAATTTATATCCGTTCAGAATTATATTTCTCTTTCCTTTTTTCGACGTAATGAAGGTAGCTGTCAAATCTAAAATAAGTGAATAATTAATTGGATGTTACAAAATAATGTCATCTTTTCATGTCCGTGAGTAAGTAATAGTAAGTAAAAGTAACAATAATAAATATTGAGCAGCCTGTATACTGCCCCACGGCAGGACAAAGGCCTCCATCACTGAAATCAAGAAGTTATCGCTATAATAATACTCGTATATGGTATATAGTATATATATATGGTATGTAGTATTGGCTTAATTAATAATAACAAGTAAAAAGTAATAATAAAGATACCGAAGATTGAAACGCACTTGGAATTCGGTTTTATACGTACTTATAGCCTAGAAAACAAAACAACAAAAACGATTATTGTCCCCAGAGAGGGTTAGACAGAAAACCAGGCAATGACGACCGCAAAAGCAGTTCACTGCCACACTCTACGGCACGAGACGGTTCTCGTTCAAGATCTTTTAATTAATCGTAAACAAACCTCACTGGATTGTCATTCCTTGATTTACTTGTATCTAACACTTTATTCTGTTTAGATAATTGTAACATCACATTTGTACGTAAGCCACTCATGATATGATTCACTTCAATCTCAAAGTTTAACAAAATTATTCATAAACTAATTAAATGAGCGCACTCTATTGGTATGCGTGCGAGCTCTCATCAATAACTGATTATTTTATGTAGGTAAACAAACATTTGACCCGCGCGATAAATGCCGACAAGTCCTTACAGGTTTTATAATGCCTATCTGACATAACTAAAGTTCCGAGAGATGTGCGTTTGCAGCAAGTTATTGTTTGTAATGCAGATCTATTTTATCTAAAGATAAAGCAAGCCGCCGTTACGAATCACTCAAAAACATGAGTTACGTGTATGTGCCATATCCAATATTATTATGTAAAAACATAAAAAAAATATAAAATTACACAGTGTCCATATAAATAATACCCTAACAATTCGATTAAGCTTTGTTACGCGTAACTCACCTATCTCAAGATAAGTTATATAGGTGTGACACTTAGATTAAAACAAAAATGGAAGATACGGCATGCTCCTACTTGTAGTCATTCAAAATATAGTCCTACTCAACTACATATGCAAACACTCAAACACGCACACCTATAAAGTGTAAATCGAGCGAGCGAGATAAAGCGGTAAGTTTCAACGTCAGCGCGAGGGAGTCAGCGAGTAGCGCGTTGACGTCTCGGTCGCTTCGCAACAGACGAGTACGTACGACCGATTCCGACGCCACTGCGGAGTAGCGTCTTTCTCTTTTTCACACAGTAGAATATCCGCAATAGCGCGATGTAGCCTGTTCGCTCGGCAAATTGTGACTGAAGTGAAATTGTGCCTTTAGGCCTAATTTTGGCGGCTCACTCACGAGACGCTAATGCCGTATCTTCCCTTTTTGTTTTAATCTAAGGTGTGACACGGCAGAACAGGCAATGACGACCGCAAAAGCAGTTCACTGCCACACTCTACTCTTGGTGTGCCACCAAAATATATTGTGACCTTAGATTAAAACAAAAAGGGAAGATACGGCATGCTCCTACTTGTAGTCATTCAAAATATAGTCCTACTCAACTACTTAAGCAAACACTCACACACGCACACCTATAAATAAAGTGTAAATCGAGCGAGCGAGACAAAGCGGTAAGTTTCAACGTCAGCGCTAGGGAGTCAGCGAGTAGCGCGTTGACGTCTCGGTCGCTTTGCAACAGACGAGTACGTACGACCGATTCCGACGCCACTGCTGAGTAGCGTCTTTCTCTTTTTCACACAGTAGAATATCCGCAATAGTGCGATGTAGCCTGTTCGCTCGGCAAATTGTGACTGAAGTGAAATTGTGCCTTTAGGCCTAATTTTGGCGGCTCACTCACGAGACGCTAATACCGTATCTTCCCTTTTTGTTTTAATCTAAGATTGTGACAGGTGGTGAGCCCATCGCCGCTCTATGCTATTGGAAGTATGTGGTCTTTAGTCCGTTAGTCGCTATTTACGACAGGGGTGGTAGTATTCTTTCACCGCTACGCGACACTGATTATACAATGAAAAAATGTTTAAAAAAATATTTATAATGTAACGCCAATTTTGTTGCGAACAAATTACAATTTTGAAAAATGTTGAACAAGTGTCCGCTATCAGGATGATTCAATTCCACATTCAACAATTATGCCATCATGGCTCATATCTGGAATCTTAGAAAGTGTAGATTTGAATACAGCAAGTGAAATTTGTACCATATCATCGTTCATATTATCAAGTAAATTCGCCGTTTTCCTCTGTCTATGGCACCGCACTATTCTCCTAAACCACGCAATGGATTTTTATGCGGTTTTCACTAAAAGATAGAGCGTTAACTGATGATGGTTTTTGTTTATATTTAGTAGATATATTTTTCTTAAATGGCCAAACTATGACGGTCTTTCTAAGTTAGCGTGGACGAAGGCGCGGGCGGGCCGCTTGTATATTATAGATGAAACTGTCGGTAAAAAAAAACGTTAAAAATTGTTATATTCTAAAACTTCTTTAGAGTGTTCTCTTAGAAAATAATGTAATCATATATTCAACTCAATTCTTACTTAATGTACGAGTCAATGGTACGAGTATTCTTCTTATATGATTACTAGCGACTCGCGCAAACTTTAACCGCGTAAACAAACCTAACCTAATATCAAAGATTTAAAAAAAAATCTTGGTGTTTGTTTATGATACATAACTAATTTAAGTTTTTAGGCCTAGTTTTTAGGTTCTTATAATTTCGTGAATAACTAGAACGTGAGTAGTATTTTCTTTTATTTCGCAAATTCTTTATGTAGGTATACAAAAAAGTCCTACATGCCTACTATTCAATATTTTTCTTGCCAGTGTAGCAATACTACTACAATTATAATATTACAAATAGTAGTGGTCCTTACTGAAAAAAGATCAACATCACACAGCCCAAAAATAATTACATAGGCAAGACGATTAAGTAGGTACTATTCTAAAATTCCTAGAGATCTTGGCCTACGGTGTTCGCTCCTGAACGCTGTAATTTTACACGAACGTTTCTTACAAAGGCGTTAACAAAAGATTTTTTAAAAATCCATCTTTATTATGCCTGGGTGCTTACGCGGACGAGGTCACAGTCTATTCTTCTATGTCAAGTCCTCATGACTGAGGGTCGTGTGGTCGTGTAGCCTTCGTCTGCGATACTACTTGGGGTGATTTCAAAGTAACACCACAGAGGAAGGCTCTTGAAGAGATCCTATCTTACCATTATTGTTGAAATTTTGCATTCACAATGCTATATAGATATAGGATAAAATGTTTACTAGAAAAAAAATCAACCAGTCTCAGGAAGCTCGAGTGGGATTCGAACCGACCTTTGGATTGTCGGTCCACTGCTCTAACCGCTGAGCTACCGAGACCCCAGAAGACTCGCTGAATTTTTCCTAGTAGTTCGATTTACGCTGCAAGCCAGCGGTATTACCTACGTCACTGTGAAGTCTACACCCTCACATTCGAAAGAAATACTATTGCAAGTATTTAACAATCGATAAAGACGTAATTGCTTATAAATATCTTTTTTGTTGAAATTTTGAATTCACAATGCTATATAGATATAGGATAAAATGTTTACTAGAAAAAAATCAACCAGTCTCAGGAAGCTCGAGTGGGATTCGAACCCACGACCTTTGGACTTTTTGGACTTTGGACCATTTTATCCTATCTTACGTTAGACGGATAGCTGCCTGCATGTTGGCGGAATATCTAAGGGTCGTGGTTGTGGTCATTGATGCAAGCGACCACTTCCCCTTTGAAGGTGACCACGTTGGCCTTACACCGTTTCCCTAAGCCTTTGAGGCATCTCCATTGCTTCTCATCCTTCTTACTGGAAGTAGTGTAGTATTTGTATTCTCCAAGAGTCAGGACTTGATTGCCATTTTTGGTTAGGGCGATCTGTGGCTCCAATTGTACGAAATCCACAGGTGCTGCAATGTAGATACAAAAAACCTTTTAAATCTTTTTTTATTTATCTGAATCTCTAGCACTATGAAGGATTATTTTATATATAGTATGCGGTAAAAAATAGTAGTAGTAAGTAGTAGTAGTAAAAATACAAATTACAATAGGTAATAAACTTATCAAAAAACAATAATTGTACATGCCCAAATTTTATTTGTATTTTAACATATTATGAATACATACAATATAAGGGTTTTTCCATTAACGGCTTCCTTCGTTAAAATATTTTTTTTAATATCTTACAACCTTCTAAAAATTGTATGGAAGCGACAGTAAATAACCTCTTTACCTCCATTTTTCAGATATTAATCGAATTATATCAATTATTAACTACACTTAGTCACAGTATAATGTTTCCATAACTGATAAAATTTGATCTACTACGTATAATAATAATTATTATTAATTGTTCCCGAGTACTTATAAAAAGTATGAAATAATTGATAAATAAATAATGAAAGAATCATTTCTTACATACAAAATCATCTTACCTATAATGAGAACAAAAAATATTGCTAGTGATTAATAAATATCGCGATCAATAAAGAAATCATTATTTGCTAAGCTCGGATCAAATAAAAAATGATTCAAAATGCCTGATTAACTGATCTAATCTTATCTAATTAAAATAGCGAATGTGTGTTTTTAACGCCTTAACTACCTACTTAACCTAATTCAAATTCTACATACACGTTGACAGGGGTACAGAAATGGACATAGAATACTTGTGTATTAAGTTCCTGGGAGTTTCTTCCGTGTTCTTTTAGCAACAACACGTGTTGTGAGACTTCATTTTATTTCAATCTACCGTACAATACTAAATGTACTTTAAAAATATATACCACTTGAAATTGGGTTAATGCTAAACGAACCCATTAATTAAGGCTAGGTGTTAGTGAACAAATAAAATAACACGTTCTTAGAATTACTTTTTGAAGTAGTATACAGTAAAATTAAAATCTGCGAAAATTATGAAATATTGTTGAGGCTTTATTCTGTGAAATACACCCGATGGAAACAGGATTTAATAAGGTTGACTCGATAGAATAAATTCACAAAGTTGCATATTTTTGTGTAATTTTATCTTCTTTTCCAGGTTTCATTCTTAAAATAAGTGATTTGATATTATGAGTCATTTACCAAAATGAAGTTCATAGATAACTTGAGGAATTATAACCGATCGTTTTTTATTTATTACATCTATCAATTTTTTAAAATATAAAACGCGATAATTCGCGGCTCTTCACTGTTATACCCGTCCCTTACCGTCGTACCGTCGAGAGAGCGAGAGAGAAGCGCTCGAAATACCTCCCCTTAAGTTATAATAATAATAATAAGTTCCTGCGGGATATTAACCGTTTGAAACAGACAATTGTCGAATCAGGTTTGCAAGGACTTTATTTTCAATATTTCTAATATTTACTGAGAAGAGCAACTTTTTGGTTCAATCAATCAATCAATAAACTCACCCATGTTTCCCATAGGGGTAAAAATTACACTTTAAGAGCAGAGACTGTGAATCGCCGTCTGCTACGGTATTTGCACACTTCTTTCGCTTTATTTAAATCCAATCAACCTTTCATGCACGCCCGACGGTTTTTATCAAACTTTTTATCTAACACCAGACTTCTTTATCAAACTCCTAAATATGGTCCGCGTAAGTTTTTCTGGTACGCCCTTGCGCAATATCGTTACTTCCACGTTATAACGTTACTTATATTAAACAAAATATTTCTTTTGTGATTCGACTTTCACTCATCCTCTTTAAGTGATTAAATCACCGGAGCATTCCTTTTTCAATCCTAGCATCATCTTTCAGACCGCACCTTTTACAAATCACAACATTCCTCAGTCTATCGCTTAATTTCACTTAACAACTTTTTCTTAACAAACGCATCTCTATCGCATGTTTGATCACTGATTAAAACTAACTAAAAAAGTACGTTTTAAAAAGGGGCTCATTTCTGCAAATTGCTTTAATATCGCTTTGATATTCTCACTTTGTGTAAACTTTCCAAGACCGAAGTACATCTAACATTATTTAACAATCTAGTGACATACGAGTATATACGATGTTTATAATCTGTACTACAGCGCTTTTATGGCCCTCAGTTTTGAGCTTTGCTTGGTTTGGGCTGGCTTAGTTGTTACTTTTTTTGTAAATACGTTTTATGTTAATAAAGATATTGTTATTGTTGTCTGGTTGGTAGGCGGTCTAGTGAAAGTGGTTTAAGTTAAACCTCAGGATGATGCCGTCTTTCGTGTGGAGGCAGGCGGTGCAGTCCTTGTGGCTGGAGCAAGCCCATCTGATGCCCTTGCTCGACATTTGATGCCTCCGGTACGTGTAACCCTTGTATGTGAGAAGCGGTTTACCTCGTCGCGACAATTTGAACTTTGCTGGAAATAAAAATAAAATGTTAGAAACCAATTTTGCGCAAGCCGTAAAAAGCAGAGGAACAGTTCAAGACGAGAAGTCCAATGTTTCGACATCAGCCTATAATCGTCCCACTGCTAGGCACAGGCATTACCACGTGTAAAACAGGACATGGGGACACAAATGCGAGTTTTAACGACTGCTATTTTGCGACAACAAGAGGGACCAACGGCTTTACGTGCCTTTGCTACTTTGAGCACTGAAGGTAATGGTTTATGACAAGATAAATGCCACCATAAGTTGGAGATTGAAAACCAACGAATAATTAATTACGCTATTTATTAATTGTTAATATTATATCATTTGACTAATAATTGTTGTAAGAGGATTGAAAATTCAATTGTTAATCAATTTGTTTAATGATAAATAAAAATGAAAATACCTGTGAACTACCATCACGGATGTTACAAAGATACATTTAAGTAAATTAAAGTGTAATTTTTATACAAAAATATGGAAGCTAATGTGAAATTCGAAAAAATTATGCTTTTCTGCTTTAAGCACAAACACACAAAACCCATTTAGATAATTTGCATATACAACTATTTTTAAATGACAATATTACTATATTTAACACATAACCTACATAATAATAAATTTCAGATATTTAAAACTACTTAGTCATAGAAAACGTGTCTGGTTGAACTAAGTTAACAGACGGGAAAGAAGAAAGGCACAGAAGAAAGTACAAGGGTGAAACATAGTATTTGATTATTTTAGAAAAGTGTGCAATCAATGTAACACTTTGATTGTAAATATATGAATGTATATTTTAAACTTACAATTACTAAACATTTATATTTAAAAATACCTATCACGTTATAACTATAAAATTAAAGCAATGGAAATGTAATATATATTGACAATAAAAAAAACATATTTCATTTGAGTCTTGGTGTAGTGTTGGACCGTCACTTTGTTGATGATATTCCTAAATGCAGGCGCTGCATTGCTTTAGTATACAGTCTAATACTTAGCCATTTATGTATGGTTGACAGCAGAATTTTTCACTCGCGACTTGATGTCGATCTAGTGACAGTGTTGGACCTTCACTTTGTAGATGACGTCATCCCTGGTGTAAATGCAGGCGCTGCATTGCTTGTGGCTGGAGCAGGCCCATCGTATGCCCCATCCTGTCACATGGTGCCTCCTATATGTGTAGCCTTTGTATGTGAGCAGCGGATTGCCGCGCCGTGACAGCGAGTACATGACTGGAAATGAAACACGTATATCAGACATCAATACAGGATTTTCTTTTTATTAGTGCACATACATTTTTATGTCATTCAGACATCATTTTCTTTTTTAAAATTTATTTATTATTCATTATTCATTTAATTTGTCCGGCACAAAAAAATACTCGTGGATACCGGGCGAACGAAAGGTCACGTGTCGGTGCAAGTGCATTGACCCGCCCGGCCGCCTGGTATCGTAATGTGTTACCAGACCAATCGATCGATCGTCGATCGACGGCATCGATCAACGTCGACCGAAGTTAATCGACTGGTCTGGTAGCTTTATTCGATCGACGGATACCGTTCGACTAACCAATCGATCGACGACGGTCGGTCGACGTTGATCGATAGGTGTGGTAGCTTTAAACGATCGACGGATACCGTTCGTCTAACCCATCGATCGACAGTCGGTCGACGTTGATCGATTAACCCTGGCTAAATTCCATCAGTTTCTTTCTTAGGTAATGGTAACTTAGTAGAATATTTGTTTTTTTTCCTAAAAATAACCTAAATAAATAACCTAAAATATCCTTAAAGTGAAAATATCTTGAAAACTATGCATTTCCGCACTTTGGCTCCCCCTTCCCCCTCCCCTTCCCCCTTTTTTGGTGTTGCTCAATATAAAGTGCTTCCTAAGTGTTTGGGGGAAATATTTAGTTTAGTTTAAACGTTCATATTATCATCAACTTTAAGCATAATCAATGAACTCTACTTATTATTACGACTAGTATCCATGGGCACGAAATAAATTTATAAAAAAGTAGAGCGGCTGGCGCGTCTAATCAAACAGCTCGATCTAACACCCAATCCATTCTACCGGTCCATTGTCGATCGACATCGATCGATTGGTCTGGTAGAAACTATCGATCGACGTCGACTAATCCATTTTACCATCGATAGATGACCTCGATCGACGATCGATCGATAGGTCTGGTAGACACTATCGATCGACTTCGACTAATCCATTCTACCATCGATCGATGCCGTCGATCGATTGGTCTGGTATCACCCTTAGAGTTCAATTTGGCGGTTTCGGTCGATTTACCATGTTCAACGGTATTTTTGTGGATATGTTTTATCAAATTTAGTTTCTTTATTTTTCACTTAAAAAAATTTAAATTAAATCTGTAGCTCTAGATTAAGTTACTCTATAATTTAAAAAATTATGTGCACTGATAAAAAAAAATCCTGTACACAAGACAACAGAAAACGTCAATTCGATATAAGCTGAAGTAGCAAGAAAGTATTCAGTGCTACATCCAATACAATGATAGTAAGACATATCCTAATCCTAACTAACATTATCAATGAGAAAAAGAGTTTATTGTTGTGTTTGTTAAGCTTTCACGTATAAACCGCTATACCAATTTAGATGAAAGGCACAGATAGATGATGATAGGGATCTGGAGACAATAATCCTCTCCAGAGGCTACTTTTTCCGGTGACAAATAAACGCGAGCGAAGCCGCAGGCAGAAACTAGTAATAATAATAATGTTTTATAGAAGTACATAAATATAAACATTTTCGAGTAACATTTTTATATGATATTTCGTATGTGACAACAATATATTGCAATTTAGTCATTAATAAAGGAGGCAGACAATATAATGAAAAATTGCCAGTCTTCTGAGAATATGAACAGGGAAATGAAAACGAAAGTTGCATAGTCGTATTACAGAAAATATATTATAAAATTATGTTTTTTTCGTATTAGTAGGTAATAGGGAAACGTGTATCGAGATCTTTTCGAAAGAGATTAACGACAAAACCACTAAAAGTGTCTTTCTCTCAAGCAACAGAAGCAATTCGTGCGCCCCTAGATTTATGCACAACGAATTGTGAATAATTTGTTTTAAAATATTTTACTCAAATTTGCCCCTAGATCACGAGCTAAAGTTTTCGAAACGTTTTTCTTCTATTTTGATCACAGTTCGACCAACCTTTTTATTGCTTGGATCAGTAATTGTACCTTAACAGGTTCACTGTCCAAAAATATAACAATAGGTTAATCAATTGTTATGGTCCATATGTGGGCTGCAGGACTGTGATCCGGCTAAAATCTTATAAGTAACAAACTTTTCGTCTTTGCATTATTGACTTTTGCCTAGCTAAGTAATCTAGGAGTCTTTACAGGCAGATATATTTTAAGATGGAGTAGGAGTGATTGAATCGGTGTTGGTGAGTTACGACTTACCACTTCATCACACATACCTACTTGACCGTGTATTAGCTTCTCTCTTTATAGAAATCTTCAGAAGCCAGAAGCAGCGCGCTTTTTCTTATACCGTCTTATTACAAAAACGTACGATAGTCTGAGCTTAAACCAAGACTAGATGGTCTCGACTTAGTACGGTACTAACAGTTAGTACCGGACTAAAATCTCACCTTATTACAAAACGAAAACCATCCGTGGACCAGTTAGTACCGCACTTAGTCTTAGGTTTGAATGATATCCACAGAGAATATACAAAACATGACAATTTTTCATTCGTTCACACAAACATCATTCACTCTGCCGTTTCGTTTTACTGGATGTTAATAATTGCTGTAGAGTTTTTTTACATAAATAATTATTAAACAAGATAAAAATATGTCATAAATAATCATAATCTATTTTGTATTGTATTTTCATCCGTTAAAAATGCAAGACTTAAACTTTTATCATGACTTTTTTCAAATTAAGTTTTTCGTTAAGAATTTTAGCGTGAAACGGATTGCAGGTAAGTAAACAAACAATCTATGAAGTACCTACCTACCTAGTCATATTATCATCATAGGCCATTGGCCTCATAAATCTATAAAAGATAATTATAACAGCGTCCAATTGTGAGGTTTGGCATCATAGAGAAAAATAATATATGGGGAATTTGGCATTTTCTTATGTGGCTTGTAATGTTTTCTATACTTGTAAGGCCATGGGAGCGACAGTAACGGCCGCATTGCATACTTGGCTGGCAGACGAATTGAGTACCTGGTGACGTTGGAGGAAGTGCAGCGCGTTGGTAATAATAATGTTTAGTTATTGAGCTAACTGGTAAAAGCCGATCAGATGGGGAAGTCGAGTTAACGTGGAAAAGCATGAAGCTGTCAGCAAAATCCAATTTGCCTTTATGAGGAACTATTACTGTGACATGGAGTGGCAAAAAGCCACCTTCTCCTGAGGATTTAGAAGTAATTTCAATTTGCTCCTCACGACTTAGTCAGAACAAAATGACTATGCTATGATAGTGATGCAGTGGTAAATAACACATATTTAGGTATGTAGGTAACATAGGTATTTTTATTAAAATTTAAATATGAACAAATAATACATATTTATAATATGTAGTAGTAAATGTTAAAATTTGTAGGTACCTACATATCTTAATTTGATTGTTTTAGATTCCGAATGTTGCATTAACAATTCCTGCGTTAAGTGCTGACCCTAAGCCTTGCACTAGGATAAAACTGACTCAATACCCGTCAATTTCAATATGGAAAACACAGGCCACCATGTTGTAGAAGTGCAAGGTAAAATTTTTGATTAAAAATACATACAATATTATCATTATAAATAATTACAATCCAATACTTACAGAAGATTATGTGCATGCAAGTTTTAATTAATGTAAGTGAAATTTTGTATATTGTTTTCAGAGATATCAAACAATGAGGGCGTTGAAAGTAGTGCCAGAATGATGATAAACCATAATATTGAATTTGAAACTACTATTTGAATTATATTTGAACGATTGAAACTGGCAAAACCAAATCAAAGAAAAAATCTTGCACTATAGGTATTTAGACACAGTACTTTCAAATACTTATTATTGTAGTACTTTTTACATGAAATAAATTGACAACATTATTCTATTTTGTTTTACAGAAGTGAAGACATGCAACAATTAATTGTACAAAGCCATACTGATATTAAAAACAAACAGAAAATATGGAAGCCGAGCACAAATACATCATTACAATAGCCAAATAAAAATAATAGAATTAGAAATATCTTTATTGGAAAATAAAACAAACACTAACAATTAAATTTAAAAAGACTTTTACCTACTTAGTTTTACTTACATAGTAATTTTATTTTACTGATTCTTTTTAAACACAAGATAAACATAACTTTTTTATGAGTATGACACAGTCTTATCATATTGTTTTTATTGATAGTACATAAATGTTTCGCCTACTATCTTGTTCACACTTTTCATTAATTAAATATGCTTACTATAAGTAGTATTCAAATATCCTTTCTTAGATACTCAAACATTCTGTTTTAAACTATTGTAACATGTACTTACTTTTGTGGGTGTTCAATCATTTGACTAATAACATTTGACAAAATTATACTTGATAATTTTATTATTTTACAAACTATTGTTTAATAAACTACTCATTAGACGATATATTTACTAAAAAAAATTTCATTAATGCTAAAACATTATTTCACAAATTGATTATTTTTTAAACATGTTAGTTGGCAAAACAACGTAAAGCATAAATAACATTCAACAAATACTAGCTGCCCTACTCCTGTAGGTCACTTGATCGGTTAGAAATTGCTTACATCCTTGCTTATATCATATATCGTACCTAATATACCATATTAAGTATTTGTAAAATCACCAAATTGGGAAACGAATTATTTAGTCAAGTGAATATTATTAAAATAATATTTTAACAGTAGAAATATTTCCTAAGTAAAACATTTGCGAAACCTGTATTATGTCAAATGATTATTTTTAAAGTAATATGTTTGCGAAGAGAAAGTTTGTCAAATGATTAGTTTTACAAACATTGTTTTTAAAATGATCTTTTGTCATACGTTTTTTGTTAAACAATAGTAAACCTATTTTGTGGCTGCCTATTTTGTTGTTATTATTATTAGGTAGGTACCTATGTTATGTATGACTGCTTTGGAACTTTAAACTGTTAAAATTATGTTTAATATGGGTTTATTAAAAATGTCTTTTTATAACTGCTTTCTCTTTATTTTCCCCGTACTGAATTTAGAGCAATTTGTGGTAGGTAGGTAGTTAGGCTGCCTAGATGGAGAATGCTCAATGCTATCTTTCTGGTCACTATGTCCAAATCTTCAGGTCAGCATCACAAACCACCTAAAACACATAATTTTTTACAAGATAATACGTATGTTACATAATGCCGTCTGTATTTGGTCTGGCATGTAATTGTAATAAAACCATGACATAAAATTCATATATAATAACAATTAGTTACTGTACATTTATTGAAGAAAATCCATTTTTCTGTTGATGTACGAGTATAACTGACCTCCATCTGCACACATTTTTTTCACTTATGTGAGTGCAATCAATTGCGCCTGTAGGGAAATTGGCAAAATTGCGGAAGTTCTTCTAAGGTTGATGGCATTTTAATAAACCTATTAGCAGCTATTTTCTAACACCTTTGGCTGATAACGGATTGCGACACCATGTAAGTTCGCTGCATCATCTTGTATCTACAATAAAACAATAAAAATAATTAGGTTCTTACATAAGTTGCTGTGATTTTTGGGAGTGTCATTAGCATCAATCAAGGTTATATTTACTTACTTCATGCCAAGCCCAGTTGCGTAATGCGCGAACTACCTGTAGTTCAGCAATCAGTGGGCATCCTCGAGGATCGTGAGTCAAATGTTAGCGTAACATTTCCACGACTAAAGCACCAAATCGTTTGGTAAATCTGTACATAATTTAAAGTCGTTATCACTTAATTCGAAGGGATTAATTCGTTGCTGACGCCGAACAGGTCGTCGGGATGTTTCCAGCATTATCTAAGTCTTCAAATCGATCAAGTCTTTAATTATATTTACCATTAATCTAAATACAACGATATCATAAAATCAAAGTGACGTTTGTGTCAAAGTTTTTGAGGTTAGTACTGAAGTTAGTCTGCAGATAAACTAGGGGTCACGTCAGTTTATCTTAGAACCATAGATAGTCCGCGACTAAGAGAAAAACTTGATCTTGTAATAACGTTTACTGACTTAAGTCTAGAACTAAGTCCAGTACTTTATTTAGATCTCGTTTTGTAATAAGACGGATAGTGTTTACTAGATCTCTCCCTCCATATCTTCCTGCATTGACGTTTTTCACGTTCTGTCATTTCGTTAATTGTCTTTCTTACACTTGTAGCTTTATCACTTAAATATTTTTGTTTACTTTTCTCCTTATACGCAGCTAACTTTGTCGGATCACTTTGAATTCTAGCATAGCATTCTCTTTCCTTCATCCGTTTCTTTTCTAAAATCTCATCTCTGTTTTGGGGCTTTTTCATTCGTTCTGCCAAATACTCGTAATAGACATCTATAAAAAACGAAATGTTTAAATATCTTTATTATTGAAATTTTGCATTCACAATGCTATATAGATATAGGATAAAATGTTTACTAGAAAAAAATCAACCAGTCTCAGGAAGCTCGAATGGGATTCGAACCCATGACCTTTGGATTGCCGGTCCACTGCTCTAACCGCTAAGCTACCGAGACCCCAGAAGACTCGTTGAATTCTTTCTTGTAGTTATGATTTACGCTGCAAGCTAGCGGTATCACGTCCCTGTGACTATGAGGGTAGGTAAACCTTTACTTCCTGATTTTTTTCTAGTAAACATTTTATCCTATATCTATATATCATTGTGAGTGCTAAAATTCAATAATAAAAATATATATAAGCAATTACGTCTTTATCTATTGTTAAATACTTGTAATAGTATTTCTTTCGACTGTGAGGGTAGGTAAACCTTCACAGTGACGTCAGTCTAACAGGTCAAAGATGGTTTTAAAAAAATCAAAAAATCTTTATGAAATAGGAGGCGTTTACGCAGATGAAATCGCGATCGGGTTGCTAGTTTAAAATAAAAAAATATACGGTTTTATGCAGTGTAATATACAATGTTACAAATGATTGCAAATGTTTTTAGACAATTCCAAGAACATTTAATGTCTACGACAAAAAATTTGTAGATACATAAATATTGTTTAACTGGTTTGAATTTTTATTCTGACTGACGACAAAAGACATATTTTATTAGATATACACAAGGCATAAATATATTATATTTATTTCACAATTACATATCAAAATAAATAATTCGTTCTGAAAACTATTCTGAAAACTATTGAGCAGTGTTTTATACGTAAATATTGAGTAAATTAACACATTGATATGTCATCATAGTATTTTGTTAAAAAACGTGAAATGTTCAGCTTTACTTTAGGGTCGTTGATTTACAGTCTTGTAGGTAATCATTATACATAAATATTTATTTTTGCTTGATTGTAGTTGTACTGTTTTTGTATCGTGAGGTCAACATTGAATTCACCAAAGCATAGTCAACAAGTACCTTTAAATTTGAGTAAAATTATTCATATGAAGAGAAGTTTTCAAATCTACATTTGCTTGATTAAAACTGCATAAAACCTGCTGTCATTGTATTCCAATATGATTATCTTAAAGTAGAGTACAGCCTGTATACTGTCCCACTGCAGAGCAAAGGCCTTCATTGAAATCAAGTCAAGTTACAATTGAAAGTATTTCTTTAGCTACGTACGTTGCATCGATCAATTTCATGGTGATCATGCCTAATATCACTCGGTCCATATTAGCTAACAAATAAATATTATTCCTATTTTTTTGTTTTACTACCTATTTGTGTTCATACCTAATATTCACTCTTCATAATTTTTTTCCCCATACTTTTTTGTTCAAAAACTTTATTACTACCATCGGAACTCATTACAGACATTTTTATATTTTTTTATTATTACTGTCATTACAAGAATCAGTTTAAACTTTTTTTTTATTTTTCATAATTGTTTCCTTCCTAACATACCTACATTGTTATCATAATTTTCTAATTAATAATAGCATTACTAAGAAAATGTTTGAACTCATAATATTGTTTTTATTAAATCATACACCATAAATAATAACGTAAAATCAAAAATATATGAAAACAAATTTTAGTATAAAACTTTATGAATATTGGCGTTAAGTATTTGAATGAATTCTGATAATTATGAGGATCAATCATTAGTATTAAAAAAACTTATGAATGGTGATCATTATGATGTAAAATGGCATGAGAAATATTTTTGAACTTCCATTAATAGGAATCAAAAAGTTATGTGAAAAAATGCGCACCCAATTTCACTACAACAAAAAAATCAAAGACAATCTTTTTTCTTTTTAAAACTATTTCGATGTTTTATGGTTGTGTATTCCATAGCAATCAATTGTGTCTTCGTCAGTAGTGTAAACTCTTGCGGGGCAGTTTTTTCTTTTGGAGCAAACCCATCTCACCCTGTCACGGCACTGTGTAAATGCCTTCCTGTAAGTGTTGCCCTCGAATTGAAGAAGAGTCTTGCCGCGTCTCGATATAACAAACTCAACTGAAATAGATCAAAATTGTTCATGTATTTGCTTTAATGGAAATAATAAGTAATCGGTACAAGAGTATAAATTACTAAATTTTGTGAGTGATACTATATCTATTAATAGGTTGGAGAAAAAGTTTCTTCGCATTATTTAAGAAACTTCAAAACATTTTTTTAATATAGTTTATTTACATCTAACTAAAGTATGTAGTATGTATGTATAAACACTTCTCATCAGAAAAATCGAAACACTTCCGTTTTTATGGTTTATGTCCTAATTTAACACAAAAGAGTTTAGAATCAATTTGAATTTAGAACATTAACATTAGGATTTGAAAGCCTTATATTATTCACTGTTATACGACATTTGACATATATTCCTCAATATACACATTTTTCTGATAATCTTTACAAAACATAAACTTGCAAGGTGTTTCGATTTTTCTGATGAGAAGTATATGTGCCATTTTATTTGATAACTTTTTGCCATCTTGTAGGTAGGGACACGACCATCGCTATAGAAATTTTGGGGCTTCTGATCAAAATACCGCGACATGTGGTTTCGGCAGTCCTCTCGTGATAATAACCTGCCACTGCCTAAATAGACCGAAACAGGTGGAAATCTGAAGGTGCAAGGTCACGACTATACGGCGGATGCATTAACACCTCCCAGCCAAACTCTCTTAATTTTTGCTGAGTGGCTAAAGATGTGTGAGGTCTAGCGTTATCATGATGAAAAACCACACTCCTTCTGTTGATTAATTCCGGCCGCTTCAAAATCGATGGTCCTGCCTGGTGGTAACAGCTCATAATGAATAATGCCCTTCCAATCCCACCAAACATACAGCATCACCTTGTTGCGAGTTAACCCGGGTTTCGCCACAGTCTGTGAAGCCTGACCGGCCTTTGACCACGATTTTTGTCGCACGTTCTTGTCGTACGTGATCAACTTTTTTCACCAGTTATCAGCTTCTTCAAAAATGGTTCGGTTTCATTACGTCGTAATAAAGAATGACAAATGAGTACACGGTTCATTAGGATTTTTTCAGTGAGCTCGTGAGGTACCCAAATATCGAGTTTTTTGTGTACTTAGTTTTTTTCAAATGCGCTAAAACTGTTTTGTAGTCAATTTCCAGTTCTTCAGCTACGTCGTAACTACTGATATGCCGATCTTGCTCCACTTTTTCAAAAATGGCATCCATTTTATCCGTAAGCGACTAGAGCGACGTGCATCTTTGACACGAAAATTTCCGGAATAAAAACGCTTAAACCAAATTTGTGCTACTCTCACAGACACTCCACTAGGTCCTTAAAACATCGCAAATTTTTTTTGCGGTTTGCGTTGCATTTTTACAATTTTTGTAGTAAAATTTTAAAATGTATCGAATTTCTTCAGTAGATTCACTTATCTTAACAGTAAGAAAAACAAATTAAAATCACACATTTTCCTAATTTGAATTTGGAATTATCTTCTTTAAAATTTAAACTTTAAATGATACCAAAACCAGCCAGATACAAATAGTATAGCCAAAGAGATTTTATTACAAGTTCATACATACTATTATGCGAAAAGACTTTTTCCCCAACCTGAGGTACAATATAATATTTATACAGGGAATCCCACGAATATGCCACGTGGAGGGAAAATACCTTGAATATTGTAGATAGAACATTTTACTGAAAGAAGACATTATTTGAATTTAAAAACAATTTAAACTGCATTCATAGACATTTAAATAATTACATGGTTGAACCGGGAATCGAACCCGTTACATGAGAAAAATAATCACCCTGTAGTTTTATCATACCTACTTTCTACTTTCCCTCCATGTGGCATATTTTACCCCAAATTTAGGGTATTTTTACGTCTTTAGGGTATTTTTCAGGGTAAAATAATTTTAGAGAATGTTTAAAACTCCTTGCAAGCAAATTGGTGATTGATTAAAAAAGTGTTTCCGAACGTACCTAATTTGTTGTTATTAATACATTGCATTAATACGAAAATTTATTTGTTTTTATTTTTATAATTTGTAGGGTAAAAAAAAAAAAGTGCCTAATTTGGGGTAATTGCGCCGAGCGTTAGGGTAAAGAAAAAATCTGAGGTGGCAACACTGCGCCCTGTATATCGTACTTTGTGAAGACATGTTGGTAATATTCAGGAATAAATCGATGTTACACGCGCGAGTCGCGCCACCCGTCGTTTAAGAACGAGGCATAATATTTTGTTCAATCCCGTAATGCCGGGAGCTGTGGTAATAAGTAGTACTAGTAATCGGAGTAACTCAAGATCAATATTATACAAACTCTGGAGGAGCACGATGACGCAGCGGCTAAGGCATTCGGTTTGCGATCTTGTCAATTAAGCAACTTTCGCAATGCCGGATCACTCGATGTGTGACGAAATTAAAAACATCTCGAGCTCCTCCGTGCTTTAGAAGGCACGTAAAGGCGTTGGTCCCGGACCCCGGTTGTTGTCGTAAGATGGCAGTCGGTAAGCCAGCCAGGCCAGCGTGGTGACAGCCGCATTTCCCTTCTGCTGTTGTAAATGTGAGAAGGCCTGCGCCCAGTAGTGGAACGTTTATAGGCTGATCATGATTATACAAACTTTAGATTTTGTTTACTTACATACATAAAATCACGACTATTATCCCCGAAGGGTTAGTCAGAGACTAGGCAATAAGGACCGCAAAAGCAGTCCTCTGCCATAGTCCACTTTTCACCAAATAGCGACTGCACGGCCGTCGAACACGATTGTGCATTTTCACGTGCATTTTCACTTCAAAAATTCTCGCGCTTCGGCAAATCAACCTTGCCGCACCAGAGCCGCGCGTAACGATAGTGCATGAATCTCGCTCCACGCTGATTATTATTTCTCGTACATTTTTCATTCATTTTTCCTTTCAAGCCCAAGCTTTTTATGAAAAAGTTTTGGGCTTGAAAGAGTTATGTTGTTGTATATAAACGTTAGTAGTTTCTGAAATATATTTTAAATACAATATTAAAAATCAAAGTAAAGTAAAACAAAATAAAACGTTTACAAATAAAACACCAAATCTTAGGTTATCATGTTTCTAATATAAACTACTATTTGATCACATTATTTTGTAATTAAGAAGTTTACACATTTTTATGACTAGTGATGAGATGAACAGGCTACCAGACCAACCGGTGGGGGTAGTGATAATGAAACCATCATCGTATTACTAATTGTAAAACGACTTAAAATTAAATTTTATATAATTTCCCAAGTTTACATACTTAATATATTTGACACTACTATTTATTGTCAAATATGTAAACTATGAAAATGCGCTTCTTAGAGTTTAACACAAGTTTTAAGGAAGGTTTAAGTATTTATCTATGTATCTTAACAACACACATAAATTCGATTAATTGGTTGATTTATATCCTCTGAATGGTTCATTTCTTAAATAATGATTTACTTTTATGAATAGCTATTAAGTGTGTATGAACCTGTTTCGTGAAAAACTCTTGACACATTTCGAACAATTTATTTCCTTATTTCCTATCAACACATCACAAACGACATGAAACTTCTATAGAACTTGGACAGTTTTTTAGAAACGAATGCAGCGAACTCTGGGGCCTTACCGTCACTCACATGATGAACAATATTTTTGATCAAGCAAGTGATTTTAGTGAATTAAAGGTACGATTTTGACAACGCAGTTTTTATAAAGGGTGGCATGATCTACTATCTTGCTACCCAAAACAACCTCACCTGCACGTGGCATACCCAGCCTCACAACAGACGAGAAGACCGACGAAAACTCACTGGCCAGCGTAAAGTTTTCATTTTTATATCCCTACTAGCGGCCGCTCGCGGATTCACTCGCGTGGTTCCCGTTCCCGTGGGAATATCCGGATAAAAAGTGTCCTATGTGTTAATCCAGGTTATAAACTATCTGTATGCCGAATTTCATCAAAATCCATTCAGTAGTTTTTACGTGAAAGAGTAACAAACATCCATCCATACTTACAGACTTTCGCGTTTATAATATGAGTAGGATTTATTTTAGTCTAGTCTTTAGTTTAGTCAGCAATGGGTAGATGTAGGCTCATTAGATATATAAGATTAGTTATGTTTCCGTGTTTTTCTAAATTATCATTGCAGAATCTATAGTAACTTCAGTCAGCCCTGTGAGGAGCTAATCGTTTCAATACTCATTCCCATACAGATGATGTGTTCTAATGATTGTGAACGTTCACAACTTTCACAAGTTCGCTTTCAATAGTGTGCAGCACCGCTTTGCATCCCCTAAAGCAGTGGGTGGAGCAGACCCATCTCTTCTTCCGCCTATTGGAAATCCTCTGGCAGAACACGTAGTCGCCGACCTTTATCATCATCCTTCCAGTCCGCGAAGACTCTATGTATTCTAACGGTACTTTAAAAAAAGAGAATTATTACTAAAGTATTACAATCACATAATATTTGCAAATAGATCTAAGAAGCGAGTTCCAAAAAATGCCACAGGAATACAAGGAAGCAAATGTCGTGACATCTGTTGAGATTTTAGAGAGGGTAGCAAGCCAAATGACAAAGTCACTAGCCTAGCGTGTCGATTCTATAAAGCTCGATATTAAACTCGAGTCTCACTTCGATTCTCAAGTTCCGATCTATACTGACCTCTGTGACGTTTATATTAAGAGAAACCGGATTTGATAACACACTGCAGATTCAGGATAGAGTTTTTGATCGAGCCTTTGCAAAATCACACTGCTGGAGAAGTAATTGAGAGTACAAAAGGTAAAAGATTTTTTAAATCCTTTATTTGTTTTAACTTTCAAAACACAATTATTAACGAAAATAGATTTACTTATTAGATTTTTTGTGAATGAAACATTTAATGATTATGCTTCTCTTGTACTTCGATGACTTCATCGTTGCATATTGTGACCGAAGCCTTACATCGTTTCACTGGACAATTCCAGATCGTGAGTTCTGAAAAACAATAATATTATCAATAAAGTACAATATTTCCTCTTCTCAATAGTGGAATAAGCTTGCTAGCTTGGCCGAGATATTAACAAATGAGTATTATATATTAATGTTTTTTATATATTTTAGCGTTTTATTAACGATTAATAATAATAAAAAACATTAATCTATAACGCAGCTTCATTTTAACCGAATGTTTAAATATTTGTAAAAATATTTCTTTCGGATCTCTGAGGTGGAAACTTCTAAGATTTGATGAAGCAATGTTGACTAAAAACATAAGCATCAATCACTGACAAAATTCGACGGGTGAAAACCAGACCTCGGTAGCCAAGTGGTTAAGGCAGCCGCCCGGAATGCGGAAGGTGCGTGGTTCGATTCCCGCCTGAGGTTGTCGTCTTTTTTCAGTGTTTAAAAGGTTACTTTTTTTTTTTTTTTTTTTTTACTTGTAACGGGTAAGCGCTTGGCCTTCATCTCACCTGATAGTAAGTGACGATAAGGCCGAAGGTGGAAGCGCGCTTCACCCGGAATCCTCAACCACTGAGGAACTGGCTATCTTATCTCTAACTGTCGGAACACAACTATGCTATAAACATCGTTGTTATGGCGACAGACTTAGATAAGATGGTGGTAGCTAGCCAGGCGGACTTAACAGCCCTACCACCATTTAAACCGAGCACACAAAGATGTACCCCCCGCTGGGAATCGAACCCGGGACCTCTGGGTCTGAAACCGGTGGCTTAGCCACTAGACCACGGAGGCGGTTTATAATATACTTGAGTAATAAATATTTTTTTGCTAGCCTATACTGTACCTCTGCTGGGCAAAGGCCTCACCCGAGTCCCTCCATCTATCTCTATCCTGCGCCATCTCATGTTAGTCAGTCTGCTGTGCGACTAAATCGTCTCGCCACCTCTTTCTGGGCCGACCTCGGAGGCGTCTTGTCCATCTCCACGAACCCATTGCGTAGTTTTATAAAGTTCTTTAAAAAGTACAGTGTCGCGTAGCGGTGAAAGAATACTACAACCCCCTCTCTTCACTTGGGTATCGTAAAAGGCGACTAACGGTCTAAAGACTGCACATACATCCAACAGCATAGAGCGGCGATGGGCTCACCACCTGTCACGCTGAGCACATATGCAGTCTCTATTAGGTGAAAAGTGGACTGTGGCAGTGAAATGCTTTTGCGGTCCTATTGCCTAGTCTCTGACTAACCCTTCGGGGATAAAAGTCGTGATTATACGAGTATGTATGTATGATGTCTTTTAAAAGTGCGGATATAGGTTTTAACAGGGTTAACAAAGTGACAGCTCTGGCGTTGCTATCATCGTCAAAAGGGTTCGTGGCCGCTTCCACTTAACCGATTTTGATGGGGCCCTGGTTACTGGCCTGGCCCTGGACGGTTATAGGCAACTTTTTACCACGAAAACTTGTCGCGACTATTACACCCATGACATCAAATATTGTTATAAAAAAATATTGTAAGTACCTACCTATCGTAGTATTCATCCAAACTGTAAAAACTAAAGTTTGTTCCAGTCTTTTCACGCTTTCACCTCTCGACATAAAGATTCTGATCAGGAGTTTTAGATGTTATTATCATAAATTTTACAGACATACACAGAATACACAATATATTTTATCGCATACACGGCAGACCAACAATATTAGTTTTTCCGACACCGAATGAGAATTGACCAGGAATTAAGGGAACAAAAATAAAACAACCGTTTTCAAGGGAGCAACAATCAATTTTTTTTCTATAAATAACATTATCGTTTTTATAACCCATCCCTAATAGGGCAAATACTTCATTCAAAGACGACAACATTAATAAAATCAAAATTGTAAAATATAAATACTCGTAGCACATTAACATTTGACCATTCAAAAATTACGTCATACATACATATAGTCACGACTATTATCCCCGAAGGGTTAGTCAGAGACTAGGCAATGAGGATCCCAAAAGCAGTCCTCTGCCATAGTCCACTTTTCACCAAATAGCGACTGCACATGTGCTCAGCGTGACAGGTGGTGAGCCCATCGCCGCTCTGTGCTGTTGGATGTATGTGCAGTCTTTAGACCGTTAGTCGCCTTTTACGACACCCAAAGGAAGAGAGGGGGTGGTAGTATTCTTTAACTACTACGCGAAACAGTTTCCCTACATACAAAAGTAAACTGTGAACAGTTCGCCAGAGGATATTAGAAAGTATTTTTCAACAACAAAATTAACAAAACGAAACAGGAAACAAAATAGGTAAATTTATCTATACAGAACATAAAAATACGAGGGCAATATATTTGATCAAATAACCTAGAATTAAAAGTGTAAGTTCATTTCATTTGTAATTGTTAGTGATTCTTTCTTAGTGGGAATGAAAATTGTTCAATTTAACGATTTTTTTCTCCACGGTGTAGATGAAAGCGTTGCAGTGTCTGTTTCTGCAAGCCCATCGGATTTTAAAGCCTCGCGTCCTATGAATCCGAAACCCATAGCCATCATAATTTATCGCCGTTCTACCTTGTATAGTTTTCCCAAAAGACACTGCAATTAAAAATAAAGATTACCGTTACAATAGTTATCTTACTCATATATTTTGATTATCCTCCTGATGATACATCCTGTTCCTTTTACATTGAACCAATAATTGGTTCAATGTAAAAAGAGCCATAACAGGATTGCTTTAATAATTTTATGAAAAGTCGACGAAAATATTGTTCATCCTGACGCCCAATCATAAAAAGTACCTATTGATCTCTAAAAACGCCCACCGTCCCATATAAATGACATTTGTCTCGTAATCATAAACGCCCAAGCCAAGATTAAGTGATTTTTTTAAGATTGTGGATTATTTTTTTTGTATTTTTCTCATAATTTCCTTAAGTTCTGAAATAGAGAGGCGTTATTTTATTTTCAAATATAAATAGCCATTTTAGAAGGATACTGGGCGGCTGTTATATAAGTTGTTAAAAATAATTTGTACTTCATAAATGACAATGGCTGTTAGAGAGAAGAAAAAGAGTTTCAGTTTAATAACATCTTTATTAAATGTATTTAGTAATAATGTGAGCAACAAAGTTACAGCTTTACAATTTATACCACTCAAATCAAATAAGGCTTGAAACACTTATGAGAAACAAAATAAAAACGAAAATGTTCTTACAATTATTAATTTTTGAAATGAAGTTCAATGCAGGTATCTATGTTTAACTCTTATAACTCCAAATAAAACTAAATTACCTTACAAAAATGAACTTATACAACCTCTCTAAATTTTTGGCTAGTTATTTAACTGCTGTGGAAGGCCTGAAAACAGTTTCTTTTCTTTGTGAGGCACAAACGTACATTGCACGTAGAGCATTCGAAGAAAGTTTTTTTTTCATGGCATTTGCGACATCTACCCTGTAATGTCGAAAAAGTGGGCAAATGCTTAGCTTGAGATTTTCTTTGAATTAGCGATGGTAGAGGCACGCTAGGCATACCCCTTCTCCTTTTTAGCGGAATGGGTTCTGGGGCCTCTTCTGTAAATACTGTAAAACGAATTGCCACATCACTATAGCCCAATGTCATTATGAAATGACATATAAAAACATGTCATTCATGTATCTAACGCCCTATGTTCCTTACGTTGTACAAATAAGGTCATTTTGAAAGTAATTACCTCATAATTAAAATTAAAACTATTATTTAGTCTGCATTTATATAAATTCAAATAATATCAAAGTTAAAAACCATAAAACTACTTGATTCATGAGATAATCACTGATTAACTTACCTCGTTGCACGCGACCCGACATTTTCTCAAATGTGGAGAAAAAAAAAATGGAATTATTTTACTATGTCTCATTCGATGCACGTAATTGATTGCACGTTAAGTCGCAGTCGTTGGAACCGCCTGCAGTAGTCGTATAGGAACAAGCTATGTAAATGATCTAGGGCCCCTCTGTTACCTCTTAGAGCAGTATTACTTAAATCTTACTACGCAAAATTCGTATGGGAATTTGCATAGTAAGACTAAAGTGATATTGCTCAAAGAGTTGATGGAAAGATCCCTGAGACTTGTAAAACTCTGGCACAATGGTAATACACTTGTACATATTATCTCGACATGACTTTCGAGAAACCTATTTCCTTTTTCAGTAGGGATTTGCTGGAAGACAATTTGAATGACGATTGAAGAACTAGATATACTTTAGGCGCAATAAATATAGGTAATTTTCTCCGAAAATATATTATAAATAACGAAGTGACCAATAAAGTCATCATTAGAAATGTTGGTCTCTCTTAATGGTTGTGATGGTTGTGGATCTTGATAAAGTTTTCGTCCACAGTGTAAATAAAGGCTTTACAGTTTTTGCGTTTGGAACAAGCCCACCTCATTTTGAAGCCTTGGAACCTTTGAAATCGGAAGGTGCCGCCTTTGTACTTGAGTAACTTTTTACCGCACCGGCTTATCCCAAAAGACACTGCAAGTATAAACAATAATAAATCATCATTATTCAACTATATCGCGTAGCGGTGAAAGAATACTACTGGCTCTCTCTTTCCTTGGGTGTCGTAAAAAGCGAATAATGAACTAAAAACTGCACATACATCCAACAAACAGCATAGAGAGACGATGGGCTCACCACCTGTCACGCTTAGCACATGTGCAGTCGCTATTTGGTGAAAAGTGGACTATAGTAGAGGACTGTTTTTGCTGTCCTCATTGTCTAGTCTCTGACTAACACTTATGGGATAATATGTGTATACATATATGTACCACTGCTGGGCGCAGGTCTTCCAACACGAACAACGTCACATTTTGGAGATTGGGCTAAAACCCACCACGCTGGCGAGTAAAGCCGTAGGTCCCGGTTGGTGTCGTAAGATGGCAGTCGTTAAAACCGACCAAGAGCCCCCCCCCCCCCCCTCTGGTGGTAGGTGGTATTCTTTCAAGGCTACGCGACACGGTTAATAGGATAGGGTCAACAAGGGGGAGGGCGGGGATGTGCCTTCCGAAGCAAAGAGGATTTTTAATTTGGTCAACAATTTAGTGACACGGCATTGCGAAAGTTGCTTGAATTTTATGCGTTACAGTTGGTTACAGTCCTTGTCCACTTCCTTCCTCCATGCTTACTTCCGTTATTTCAGTCTTACTTTAACACATTTGGCTTTACATAGCACCTTGCATTATGATCCCACTAAACTACCCAGAAGAAGAAACGACATTGCGGCTCATTCGCTTCCAGTACGCACCAAGTTTGCGAGACGTCAGTATCCCAGTCAAAGCACTTACATTTATAATACTATAAATCGTAGACTACAAAATAACATATACCCATTGTCGAAGCATAAGTGCAAAGAAATATTAACCGACTTTCTAAAATCCCTAAACCATGATGAAACCGAAGCCATTTTAAACAGGATAGGTTAACATTTCGACATTACTATCATAAAATTGAACTCACATTATATATATAAAATTCATCATACTAGATCATACAAATATAATTGTATCGATCACACACTCACATTCACACACATTTAGCTCCTATGTACTCGTAACATACCTTAAAATAACGATACTGTAATTCTAGCCCAATATTGTTACTGGCACTAGGCTAAGAGCGAGGCACACCCCACTACAAGTATTTGAGTAATCTCTGGGGTTGTCTCACTTCTAATATGTTCATTTATTTGGGAAATAAAACAATTTTTATTTTATTTAATACATGCTGCGGCAGGTTTGTTAAACGTCTAAATTTGCGAAATTAAAACTACATAATAATTTCAATTGCGTTTTTCTTTACTTTATTAACGTCAACATCATTCAACATATGATTTTACAAAATTTACTGTTACAGGCATGGTTAAGAACGGTTTATATTTATATCTAAACATGACATCTAAAAATGAAATATATTGTTACTTGATCACATTGATGACTTGACAATTAAGTCAAAGCTTTTCATTAAATTTACATTTTCTTTCATTTCAAATACGAAAAGGTTTCTATTCTAATGGCAGTGACAATTGTTTGCCTTGACGACCATGTTGTCTACTGTGTAAATGAAGGCTTTGCAGTATTTGTTTTTGGAGCAAGACCACCTGGTCTTGATGCCTTGCAGCCTCTGGCACCGGAAAGTGTAGCCGTAGTAAGTGAGCAACTTTTTACCGCATTGACTTCTCCCGATAGACACTGAAATTTAAAGCAGGACTAATTTCGTACAGTGACACTTAATTGTTGTATTTTTTTAATGTAAGAAGGAGGCAAACGAGCAGGCGGGTCACCTGATGGAGCAATCACCGCCGCCCATGGACACCCGCAAAACCAGAGGAGACGCAGATGCGTTGCCGACCTTTAAAAAAGGAATATTGTTGAGGAAGGAATAGGAATTGTGAGGGGGGGGGGGGGGCGAGAAGGGGTCTCCGGAACTCTCACTGGCCGGACGAAACACAACAGCACAAGTGACATTATTTCACGCTGGATATTTGTGAGCGGGTGGTATTACCCAGGGCGAGCCGGCCCAATGCGTGCTGCAACGCAGCGTGGCTCTACCACTCAGTCAGTGTCACTCATTTAGCACCACCCAGGGGCACGTGTAGGGTCTCAAGGGTAAACCTACGGACGCGAGTAACTTTAACCCCCAACTATCTATGTCTATCATGTATCGTCATCATCACTATTTTCGGTCATTCTCAACCCACTGCTGATCATAGGCTGATGTTGCCTCTGACTGTATGACTGTACGTGAGCGAATAATAAATATAAATATTATGTTTCTGTCGCTCTCAAATAGTAGCGATGAATATTCTAGCGAATTATAGTCATTTAGCATAGTCTAGCAAAATGCTTTAAGTAATCAAATACAACACGTTTACGTAAAAAGCTATTTTTAAGTTTGCTGCGGGTAAATACTTGGCCTTCGTCTCACTGGTGGTAAGTGGCGATAAGGCCGGCGCACAAACCCAGAATCCTCAACTACATATGAACTGGCTATCTTATCTTTGAAGTCTAAACTGTCGAAGCACAACAATGCTATCAACATTGTTGATGGTAGGGCGCCAATCTCTAGATAAGATGGTGGTAGCTAGCCGGGCGGACTTCGCCCTACCACCAACCGAACCAAGTACACAAAGATGTTCACCTCGCTAGGAATTGAACCCTGGGAGCTTAAGACCGGTGGCTTAGCCACTAGACCACAGCGGTGGTTTAAAATCGTGCAGCGGTTTAATTATTATTTAGTAGCAGCCCGCTCGCGACTACGTCCACGTGGACCCTGTACCACGTCAAAGTCAAAGTCAAAGTCAAATTATTTATTCAATGTAAACCTTTACAGGCACTTATTGACGTCAATACTAATAATAATAAAAAAACAGTTAACTAACTTATAGTTAAGACTTAATAACTAATCTAACGAGCTATTATAGTCTGTGCCAGACAAATGCGCATTGCTACCCCCAGTACCACTGCACGCCGAAACAGAATCGCGTCGAACCGAAATATAAGCCGTGGTCATAGAATTGTTTAATATGATTTCCAATTATCGTATTGATACTGTGGTAAGTAATATAAATTGGAGAGTTGAAGTAAAATAAAGTAGCGGCTGAAATGAGTTTTGGAAAACATTAGTACCTAACCAATAAGGTTGACATTTTTAATCATTCAAATATCTTTTTTTATAAAAACATAAGCATAAAAAACGTCAAAAATTAATAAGCATAAACTTGTGTGTTTTAAAATTGTTTCGTTTTTCGTCTTGGTACAAGCACAGAATAACTAATACTACTACCGTACAGAAGGTTCACCCTCCAACGACCCCCACGCGAAACTGAAACCTATCTCGTGACCCGAGCGTTCATATTCCGATAAGCACAGCCGACTCGATATCGATTTGACGTCCGTCAGGAGCGCAGGGTTTACGCGCGCGCGTAGGGATTACGAGTTAAGAGGAAACACCACCACCACAAACACGTGATGAAGTTACTAAAATTATGTTTCATACAAACTTTGTCCTGGCAAAATTTGTATGAAATATATATTGTAATATATATACTTATATAGATATTGTAACCAAAATAGTGTGTATTGGCTAGATTTCAACATGAAGAACTGGCTAGTTAGCCCTAAACCGTGTATAGAGTGGAAAGAGAGTAGTAGGGCGGATTTTTCCCTTAAATGGGACAAACCAGGCTGAATAATAATAAAATAGTGTATTAGCTTGGCATCTAAAGAGGTAATGTTGCCAGCGTTCTTGGGACTGGTCCCATGTGATTTGTCACATGGGACGAGAGATGGGAAGAGATGTCCTTGGACATCTCTTATAAATAACTAAGTGCCTTACAAATAAACAGAGAATAAAGATGGAATAGTTATTCCGTATTTTATCTCTTTTACTCTAATTTGAAATTATGTTTACATGACCAAAATGATGGGTGTACCAACATAGTAATACAATAGGAGAACAAAATATTCTCTAACTCTAAAAAAGAATAATGTTTACCAGAAAAAGTAAATTTTGCACCAATACAACAGTTACGTTAGGTTAGCAATCTATATTTTTTGGTGAACAGTTAAACATACAATTGTATGTGGTATTGACAATTGGTCTTGTTTACAATTACCCATACACATATATGTTATTATATTTACCTTAATAAAAACAAAATATCAACAACTAACATAAAGAAAGTGATAAATTAACAAAACTAACTTCTACTAACAGTTGGCTTAAATGTTTAGTTTTTTTTAAATTAATGTGAATGAATCTTGTTCGTGTGTATGATTTCGCCATCCACGGTGTATATGAACGCCTTACAGCGTCTTCGTTTGCTTTCAGAGCACACCCACCGGGACTTGAAACCCTGGCTCCTTTGATAGTTGAACTTGTGGCCTTCGTAGTTCAGCATCGGTTTACCTCTACGAGATTTCCCGACATACGCTAAAATTAAAATTAGTGATGACAACAATAAATCATCTTATAGTTAATAGACAGAATACTGTAAAGACAATTCAAAAAGGTATATAAGTACTTTTAAAAATGTTTATTTGAATAAAGGATTTTTGACCTAACTTGCCTACCACAGTGAGGCAATATAGATTATGACTGAAATATAATCAGTTGTACAAAAAATAGCGAGACTAGCCCAGGTAAGGGTAATAATCCCGTGCCTGGCGTGAAGAACTTGATAACTCGACTTACACGATTTTTTTTTATCGTCGCAATGGCTTGCATTGGTTTTGTAAGGAAAAAATTAACAACTCGATATCTACGTTACTTTTAGAGATATTGCCTGTGACAGTTTATATATTTTGCGTATTTTATTTAACAAAACGAGATATCTACGCAATGAATCACAAAAAATATATTATGATATCGTATTACAATATATCAATATATCAACTTATACTTGATAGCGTACGTAAATTGACAAAACAAGAATGGTGAATAAGTTGATAAGTATAGGTATGTGGGTGGGGTGTGTGTGGGGTCATCGGTGAACATGTTGATAACCTAATTATTATGAATAATAAGATAATAACAAAGAAAAGCTTATCCATATTTGAAAAACCATCTAAAATTACTCTTAAATCAATTTAGACATTTTAATTACACTGAAAAACTAATTTTAAGAAATTAAATTAAACAATGTTTTCACTGGTTTGAGCACTTGCGTACCTATGGGGAATAAATTGATAAGTCTCTGGGTTGTTGAAAAGTGTAATAGCTCACAAAATAAGCCGATTTTACGAGAATACGTAAAATAATTTTAAAGAAAACATAAAATTATCCATAAATCAAGCTATAAAATTGAGTTCAAGATGAAAACGGATTTTGGAGAAAATGTCAAACTTTAAAATCGCTGCCCTATAAAATTGCCATTTTGGACTTATCAAGTTCTTTACGCCATGCACGGAGGTATGAGTGCATATACAAATTTTGTAGTGAACAAATTACAATATTAGAAAATGTTGAAAAACGATCCGGTTTCTTAGGCCCTTCTGTTACCTCTTAGTCCCTATCTACTCACCCCTATAGATAGGGTTTCGCAGTTGGAACTACGGGGCCGGCTGAATGACGCTCAGGGGTATTACGGGCATCCGGGTCCATGCCCCCGCTGGCTGTGCCTTAACCAGCGCCTCCGGCAGGATTCCGGACGTGGGTTGGACTTGTAGTGGATTGTGGTTAGCTGTAGAGCTTGGGAGTCTTCATTTGGCCTGGTATTTTATGCCAGAGCTTCCAAACTCGTGCACAGCGAGCGGGGCTTAGTAGCGGTCTCTGTGGGGCCAGAATCGAAAAGTCCTGCGGGGAACGTGACTTTCCCTTTAAGTTGGCAGCTTTGTCCGGTGGTTCTCATTGGACATTGGTGTCGACTTCTCCGGTACTAGTCTGGAGAACTAGTAGAGGCGATGGGAACTGGCTAGGCTCCCGGATGGTTCCGAGAAGTGAGTGTGCTTACTACTCCGCGACCAAGGTGGACACTTGGGAGTTGACTTTAGAGTTGACGACCCGAGCAGTGGCAACTGCGATTGTGCCCTTCGTGCAACAAGAAGTGGAGAGTTTGACAGCTCCGGTTACCTATCTGGAAAATAGGCAGTGAACTACACGTGTTCACGAAGAAACTCTCCCGAGGCACTAGTCTTACGAGTGCCGAATGAAGAGCGCGTTTCGGCGGGCACTGATTTGGCGTCAAGACCTAACGCAGATGGTCTCCTGCGCGAGTTGGTTTACTGGCGCAGGGACGTCTGGCACTTCTTGTATAACCTAACGGTTGGTCTCGAGGAGCCAGTACAAATAAAATTTGTGATTAGAGCAGTATGAATTTAATCTTACTAATGAAAAAATTGTATGGGAAAATGTATGTATCTAATGAAAAAAATGTATCCTCGCGTTCGTTGCGTTAACATCGTTGATAGTTGCTCCTGATAATAGTTACGATATCTCACATAATTCTTTCATAGTTCTACTTGCAATTTGAATTGGTGTGTAGCTGGAAGTATCGGCTATCTGGTTGTACGGTTGAATTTTAAAAAAATCTCTGCTATGTGGTGATTTAAATTAAGAAACATTAAGTGTGAAATTATAAACATAAACAAATATCAGCTGGTGCAGTTCAAACGCCTGTTCTGTGCCAAGGTCGACCCGACCGGCTGCTCGGTCATTGCCCCCGTCCGGTGTCAGGTGAATTGGTGTTAGCTGTTGCACTCGCTCCGTCTACGCGCGTATCTTGCTGTCTTCATCGTGCGCGCTGTGGCCGAAGTATTGTTGTGGCTCCCGCTCCGTCAACGTCTGCGTGCATCGTGTTGTCCTTATCGCGCGTAAGCTGCTTCTTGATCGACGTTTGTGACGTAAGCGTGTTGTATAAATAGCTCTAATATAATAATAACGCTGATTCCGCTTCTGGTGCAGCTTATTTGATCACTTTTGAACACTATTGAACATTACCTACACCTTGTAACCAAAGAGCTTGTAACGAATATGTATTCATGTGATGGATGCAACGTGACTATTGGAAAGGAGGATTTGTTTGTGTGTTGCGCTAATTGTAATAAACGCTATGATCTGTTGTGTTCTGGTCTAACAACAGAAAATTATGCAAACCTTACAAATGAAACACTGAGTTCGTGGATATGTGTGTCGTGCAAGAGTAAAATTCCTAAGACGGGCAATTTAAGTACTCCTGTCAGAATGTTGACGACCATAGCTACTCTGAATGATACAATTATTGCCGGATCTGAACCTACACCACCTAATGACCTATATAGTAATGTCAATACTCGCCGTGGCAGTGCGAAGCCGAGCGTGCGTCAAAACTCAAGTAGTTGTGTCTGTGGAGACTTAACGATCCTTAGAAATCTAATAAGAGAGGAACTAAGTGCTTTCTTCCAAGATAAGTTGTCCCTTATTCCAAAGTTGAGCAGTCAGGCACAAATGCAAAGTGTTGCTATTAATAAAATCGAAGAGGTTCAATCTTTAATATTAAGTAAGGTTGGTGGATTGGGAGGTCAGGGTAAAACTTCTGGTGGTGAACTACATCATGAGGTGCACACTCCCTCACTTTCCTCTCCTACTTTGGCCAGACCTAAGCCAAAGAAGCCTACTAACAAGTCAGCTAGAACTCAGCCTCTGTCCGAATACATACAAAAGAAAGGTAATGGGGTAATGGGAGGATAAATACTCAAATGGCGAAAGTAAAAATGGGTGGACTTTAGTAGGACAACGACGTGCTAGGGACTCGTTTCATACCATACTAAGAGGAACTGCAAATCCGGGCACTACACCTCTTCAGGCTGCGGAAAGGAGGTCGTCACTGCATCTCTTCTATGTGCAAGAAGGAACTACTGTTGAGCAAGTGAAAGCGCATCTAAATGCAGTGTGTGGCGCTGATGTATCTACTGTCGAGGCGTTGAAAGCTCGCGGTAATTATGCTTCATTTAAGCTCAGTGTGCCCACTAAGCTTGTTGAAATCGTCATGGCCCCGAATAATTGGGCTGAAGATATTTGTATCCGGCCTTGGCGTCAGAACTTTCGAGGTAAAAAGGCCAATTAGTGAAAAGCATTGTCGTAGTGGAAATATAACAATTAAAATTTACTATCAGAATGTTCGTGGCTTGCGCTCTAAAACAGCATTATTTCGTAATAATATTGAATTGTGTTCTTATGATTTTATAGCTCTGACTGAAACATTTTTAACGAGTTCTGTGTATGATGGCGAACTTTTCTCATCTGATTATAATGTAATCCGCCATGATAGGTACGGCGACACGGGTTGGGGTGGCGTTTTATTAGCTATAAGAAAAAGTTATTGTATGCGTGTAATAAAAAATATTGACAGTTTTACACCAGACATGGAATTAGTGTTTGTAATTGTTAGTACAAAACATATAAAATTGCTCTGTATTGTTGCATATTTACCACCAAATTATAATGACGACCAGTACCTCAGAGTACTGACATGTATTGAAAATGTTATATGTGAATATCCGGATCTGCATGTATTACTAATAGGTGATTTTAACTTGAACTCGTGTAGTGCCAACATTAAAAATCAGTTTGAGTTTTTCTGTGATTTCTGTAGACTAAGCGAACATAATCACATATTAAATACTCATGGTGGTATGTTAGACCTCGTGCTGAGCGATCTTACCATTGACTTAGTCACCGTTGATGCTAGTGAAGACCCTCTAGTCCCAGTTGACTTGTATCACCCTCCTCTAGAGATAGCCATTAGATTGCATAATGGTCGTGCATCATGCCGACGGTCGGTGACGGCTAATTCTCTACACCCTAATGTTCTTTGCCCCCAGTGGAATTGGCCTAAGGCAGACTTTGTTGCTTTGTATTCGTCTCTGGCTGACTTGAACTGGTCCGATGTACTAAAGAGTGATGATGTGGACTCTGCTGTGAACTTGTTTTATGAAAAAATATATAACTGTATAAATACGTATGTCCCGTTTAAACATTGCTCTTATACCGAACCTAAGTACTCGTATCCGTCTTGGTATACTTCTCAAATAATTCAGAATATAAAGCTAAAATATTTTCATCTGAAAAGATATAGGTCAGAGGGGAGGTTGTTCAACAAAGAAATGTTTAAATATTATAGGTGGCATACTAAATTACTGATCAGAGATGCATATAAAAGGTACATGAAAACTTTACAGGATGACATGGTTACTAATCCTGCAAGATTCTGGAATTTTATAAAGGATAAGAAACAAATTAGATTCCCAACAGGGTCTTTTACCGTTGGGGAAACTAGGGTGACGGGTCAGGCTGCTGCTGATGCGTTTGCCAATTATTTTAGCTCGGTATTTCATAATGACATGCCTTGTCTAGACCCAGTTCAGGCGGCCTGTGCAGCCCACACGGTTATGGACTCAACTAGTATATCTATCGGGCAGGTGAACGCGAAGGACTTAAAGCTAGCATTAAGGCATCTTAAACTTAGATCATCTGGTGGCCCTGATGGAGTCCCTGTTTTTCTGGCCAAAGACTGCAGTTCTGTTTTACTGATTCCTCTTCTCTACTTATGTAACCTGTCTTTGCGGAAATCGAAATTTCCCCAATGTTGGAAACTATCGAAGGTAGCTCCAGTGCCTAAAGGTGAATCTGGAACTGACGTAACAAACTATCGTCCCATAGCTGTGCTCTCAGTCTTTGGGAAAATCTTTGAGAGCATTCTTAACCGCCAGATTGTGAACCAGATAAGAGACTTATTGCATAATAGCCAACATGGTTTTCGCTATGCTCGTTCTACTACCACAAACTTGGTAACTTTGGTGGACTATATTCACAATGAAATGGATGCAGGGAGGCAGGTCGATGCTGCCTATTTCGATTTCCGTAAAGCATTCGATTTAGTGGACAATGACATTCTATTGGACAAACTGGCAAAGATAGGATTTGTACCTAAATTATTAAGGTTCTTTTGTAGTTACCTGGATAATCGTCAGCAATTTGTAAGAGTTTGTGGTTATGAGTCAGACTGCTACTACACCAGGTCCGGAGTCAGTCAGGGAAGTACTCTGGGGCCTACGTTATTTTTAATAATGATTAACGATCTTCCTAGGGTGGTTCGTTCTGCCAGATGTCTATTGTTTGCAGATGATTTGAAGTTATATCTTGGTATACAAAATGAAGAAGATGCGATGTTCTTGCAGAATGATATTGATGCGGTGGTAGATTGGAGTGAACGCAATAAACTCCCTTTCAATGAAACCAAGTGTAGTTTAATTACCTTTACTCGTAAACGTTTGCCTATAGCTGTTAATTATGTAATATCTGACACTCCTTTGGAAAGATCGTTTGACATTCGTGACCTAGGGTTAGTTTTGGACAGTAAGTTAGATTATCATAAGCACATGACAACAATATGTAAGACTGCTAATAAGTTATTGGGTTTTATTTTAAGAACTGCAGCTAACTTTGACAATGTAAAGGTTGCTAAAGTTTTATATAATGCATATGTTCGTAGTAGGTTAGAATATGGAGCGATTGTTTGGGATCCGCATGAAGACAAGTACAGACTTATGATAGAAAGAGTGCAACGGAAGTTTGCCAGGTGGTTGTATAGGAGAACTTATGGCTACTACCCTTATTTACATCCTTCACTTTTCGTTTCTGCCATGGTTGACTTAGAAACCTTATCCTTTAGACGTATAATGTCTACTATTGTACACTATCTGTCAGTACTAAATCATAAGATTGATGGTCAACTGTTGTGGCAGAGTTTGGGCCTTAGGGTTCCTGTACGTTTAGCATGTGATGGTTCCGGTATGGTGGCGCAGCGCCGCCGTCCGCGCCTGCTTGTGCGGCCGGTGACGCGCACTAGGAGTGCCGCGCATGCTCCTACTGCACGAGCTCTGTGTCTTATAGGAGATATACTCGCTCTGCACGAGGATCTTGACTTGTTTGCCGATAGCTTGGCGTGCTTATGTAACAAGATTCATATGTATCTTAGTATTGCTTAATATGACGTGATAATTTATTTAATCTTAGTGTTTGTTGTTATAGTATTATTCTTGGCTTGACATCTATCTATTATGTTTACTGTTGCATATAGCTTGTCGTGCTTATGTAACGGGATCCATGTGTATGTTGGTATTAATTAGTTAGTATTAGTATGACATGATAATTTATTTAATCTTAATGTTTATGTTGTAATATTATTATTCTTGACTTGACCTATGATGATTGCTATTAATTCTTTTTTTATAATATTGACATTGTGTTTGCAAATTTATTGTTTTGATTTCGAATGACTTTTGTTTTGTATTGTTCTGTATAGCTACTCCCATTATCATAAGTAGCCATTTTTTTTAAATGTATTTGTAAGATTGTTATTTTGATTTAATGCATGTAAAAAAATTGGTTTTGCTTGTTGGCGCTTTGGTGCATACTGTAAGCCAGTGAGTGTTCTGAATAAAATAAATAAATAAATGGGAATATGCATAACAAGATTAAAGTAATACTGCTCTAAGAGTTAATGATAAGGCCCCTGATCCTGGATATTCTTCAAGATTTTCCAATTCAAAAGAGACCTTACAATCAAGAAGAATCAAGAATCAATATTATTTATTCAGGTTAGGCCATGTTTAGGCTACAGCACTTATGAATGTCATTAATGCCATCGGTACGGTGCCTCAATTTAAATAAAAAGTCTGCGTGTTTTGTATGTTAAATTTATTGTTGACAACATTATTATCACAACTTTTAGACGATTATTAATCTTAATTTTTAAAGTATATATTTTAATTTAATAATTTATCACATAGTAAACTGCCTCGATCGGCCGAAATACGAGTTAAACGTGATCAGATACTTATTTATTTTTTAATGAGTATGATTATTGTTGATCCTAATCAATTCTTCACCGATAGTATACATGAAGGCTCGGCAGTTCTTGCTGCTATGCGTGGAACAAATCCATCTGGTCTTCAGCCCTTGCAACCTTTGAGTACAGAATGTGAAACCTTCGTATTTCAGCAAAGGTTTACCGCGTTGACTCTGCGTAAAATACACTAAAAATAAAAAATATAAACATCCATTACTTCTGTGTGTTTGTCAAGATAACGAACTGTTTTTTTATTACGATTTTGTAAATTGTTTTATTTCTACACAACAATGGAAAAGCATTTGGTCATTATTTTACATGCAGTGGGTGGGTGCGGGCTTATTGATGATAAAGTAAAGAGCTAAAGACCGAAATGAATAAACAGTCTATTTCTAATTTTTCTTACTAGACTTAGAAATTTGACATAATTTGTATGGCGATTAAGCACAATTTCTAATGTTATTATTTATCTAATTTTAACGCAATGTTTGTTGCAAACAAATTACAAATTGAAAAAGACAGTGTCGATTTTTGGCGGGCTAAATAAGTCCACGATAGCTTAACTGAAAAGAGCACCTGGCCCGGATGGCCAGAAGAGTGCGGGTTCGAATCCTTTCGTGGAAATTTTTTCGTCACTGTCTTTTTTAATTTCCAAAATTTCTAACTTTAAAACAAATACAATATAGTAAGTAAGTTTTTTTACTCATGTGATATAAACACTATACTTATAAAACTAAACAAGTGAAAACATAAAATATAAAAAATAATTTACTAAAAAATCACAACATGTTAATTAAATGGCTAAAAACCACAAAGATCGACAGACACCCCAACTTATTTTTATTATGATCATCAGCCTACATGAATAAACGTCTCACTGTGGGTTATTTTTATTATAAAAGAATTACATTAATTATTAAATATATATTTCCACGGCGCAATGCAGAAGATATAAAGATCCTCACGTAGAAATCTCTACTGCAGAAATTAAACGATTGAAAAATCAGATCATCAGCCTATAAACAGCCCACTGCTGGGCACAGGCCTTCCCACATGAACAACATCACATGGGAAGGTTCGGCCATAACCGACCACGCTGGCCCAATGCGGGTTGTCCTATCTTTCGAAGACATCCGAGAAAAATGGCTTTACGTGCCTTCAGATGTACGGAGGTGCTCAAGATGTTTTTAATTTGTTTACCCATCCAGCGACCCCGCATTACGAAAGTTGCTTAGCTGGCAAGATCGCATGCCGAACGCGCTAACCGCTGCGCCATCGAGCTCCTCAAATAAAACGGTTGCTCCAAAAATATTCGCTTAATTTGAACCCTGCCTACCTTTGGCTCGACCTAAATTCCGTTGTCTATTTTCCAGTACACAGTCATGACTATCTTCTCTTTTGATGATATTACTACACGTTATTATTAAGTTCGCCTGGCAAATTGTTCTTTTTGCACAGCGCCAGACCGATGAACCGTTCTTGTTATTTCTTTTCAGGTCATATTTGTAGCCAGCGCGGAAAAGGAGATTTTTGCCTCTTTGCGATGTCATCATACGGAATGCTGTTTTATTTTGAGATAGTTCTAGGTTAAACTTACCTGTTAAATCAGATAAATCTCGTTTTGTAACTGAATAACAAAATGTTGTAGTGGTCTTGGTAAGGTTATATAACTATTAACAAAACAACCCTTAGACAGTAAGTAATTTAATTTATCTACATTATTTATAATTAATAGGTAACAAACAGAGAAAATCTTCCTAGTTCCCGTTACGTTAACATTTATTTAGTATTCAGTTTTGTTTTGTTTTATAGTTACACTGCTTAAATATTATTTAACCTTTCTTTTTTTCTGTCTGCTTGCTTGTTTTTCTTCGCGCCAAACTCTTCTCCTAATTTCAGCTTCTTGTATTGACATTTGTGAAATTTTTGTTTTCTTAGATTTCATTCTTTGCAAATTTTTTAGCCTTTGGGCCTCTAGCTTGTCAGGATTCTCTCGTTTTAATTTTTCCCTATACCTCCGAGTTTTTTCTGCGCTAGTAAGTGGCATCGTGAAACCTAAAAATTGTTTACAATTTTTACAAAATAGCCCCAATGTAAGTCTCATCCTGATGGTGTCGGTTTTGCTAATGAACTGGTCAGCCTGTAAGGTCACGGGACAAATTGTACCAAAACTGATGGGACGTTCTATAATTCTTTTTCATGCTAGTTTTAGCCGCGACAAAACCGACACGTCCAGTCGGTACCACTTACGATTTTATTGGAAGTAAAACTGTATTTTAAACCTTTATAAAATTTATATAATAAATTACCGGTGACGATAGGCGACTAAATAAACTTTTAAACGAAACATAAACTCAGTGTTACCCTAGTACAAAAAGACTTACACTTAAACATAATAGCAGTAGCACATACCTATAGTTAATCGGTGATCCGGAAATGAAAGTGTTATGAAAACTAATTATATCACAAAAAAATATTTAAAAACAATGCAGTTTTAGGTGAATGTTAGATTTTAGCCGTCATCTTCGCATTAGTAAATGTAGCCAGTCTCGGAGGCACCGCTCTTTCATAACTTAAAAAGTACCTACAGCTTGTCTATGGTCCCGCTGCTGGACGAAGGCCTCCATCATTGGAATCAAGTCATTAACGGACTAATGGCTAATCCCCACGTTTGCCAAATATGTTAAAATCTAACAAAGCGGGGTATCGACACATGACAAGACGTGACCACCCAAACTTACAACTTTTACATCTTGGGATCAGTACAAGTTAATAAGTTATTTATTTATAACTAGTTGATTCGCAGACATTGTCCAGCACAAAAATATTTAAAGTAATTGTTTTCGATAAATTGTAAAAATTATAAAAACCCGTATTTCTTAGCAAATCATCGTAGAGTAACTTTACCGATTGTGGCGATGGATATCTTTTACGCAGAGAAACATTTCCTTTATTTCACTTTTTAAGTATTACATAGACTAACGAACAGCATTTGATTTTTATATACGTTTAAAACTTATATAAATGTAGTTATTTAGCCGTGGTGTGCGTGTGCACGGCGTTAACTTTGACGATGACGTTCTCCACCGTGTGTATGGCGGCATAGCATCCTTTGCAGCAGTGGGTGGAACACACCCAGCGCACCTTGAGACCCGATGTGGACTTAACGCAAAAGGTCTTCCCTTCGAACCTCAATAAAGGTTTCCCACGCCTGGACGTTACGAATTCGCACCCTGAAAAAGAAAGCCAAATCTTTTGTAAATAAAATAATCATTTGTTAAAATCAAGTGTTCACGCGGACGAAATCGCGGGCGGGCCGCTAGTCTCCTATACTATTTATAAATAAAAATCAATTTGCACGAATGTTTGTTTGTTCGGGGGAATAAAGAAATGCACTTGCTGAGTTTCGTGCCGGTTCCTCTCAGTACAAGTACGTAGTACTCATTATTATACTGTGGTACAAGGCTCCTGCCCCATAGTTAGACTTAAGAACCGATGGCATTGCGACATTCATAAGTGCTCAATTATTATTGTAGCCTAAATTGAAGAAATAATTTTGAATTTGAATTTGAATCACTTGAGAACGGCTGCACGTATTTGGCAATTTTTTTGTGTTCGGAATTGTCAGGGCAAGGTTAGTACAAAAAAATATTTTGTCAAGGGGTGTTCACGCGGACTAAGTCGCGGTCGGGCAGCATTTTTAAGGTAGCTTATGAAAGCAGTATATTTGAGATAAGATAGCCAGTTCCTCAGGGGTTGACGATTCCGGGTGAGGCGCGCTTCCACCTTCGGCCTTATCGTCACTTGCAATCAGGTGAGATGAAGGCCAAGCGCTTACCCGTTGCCGAATAAAAAAAAAATTTAAAAAACTAAAATAAAACATGTCGGGGATGGCATGGATGAAATTTTACTTAAAATGAAACGCAAGTATGTTTGTATAAAGATTATAATTTTATTGTAACATTAACAAAATGTTAACAGACCAATTGAAATGCGTACCTAAATCTCACTAGATAGGTACTCTTTTTGTGCGTTTGTTTTGAGAGGGTTGATTGTGCATTAGTTGTTATATGTGACCAAAGGCTTATACAAATCCCGGCAAATGACCCCACTCCACCTGATGTTAAGTGGAGATGAAGTCCAGGCGCGAGGGCAACTGGTACAGCGTAAGAGACGTAGCATCAGTCACCCTCACTCTGCCGGCCCACAAAGTGCCTCTTCACGCCTCGTTTGAAGGACCCTATGTCATAGGTAGGAGAGAATACGTGTGCTGGTAGACTATTCCATTTTTTGGAAGTGCGACAAAGAAACGATTCACCAAATTTCTTTGTGCGTGATGGAATATTAGAGACTGTAAATTGGTGACTCCGGAGAGCAGCACGGGCACTCCTATGGAGAAAGGGAGAAGGAGGGATGCTCAATTATTCATACAATTAATTTTTTTTCTTGTGGTTATGCACGTTATTAATCTTCACTATTTCGCGGTCCACGGTGTATACGACTGCATGGCAATATTTGTGGTTGTGGGTCGAACAGATCCATCTTGTTTTACAACCCGATGAGGTCTTTCTGCAAAATGTGTAACCTTTGTACTTTAACAAAGGCATCCCTCTTTGAGATGTGACGAACTCAAAATCTGAAAAGCAAGTTCCACTTAAAGATTGTATGGAACTCCGACAGTTTGGAAGCATAATCGATAAAAAATTATTTATTAATATAAACTAAGTAATTAACAACATAGTTTGTTTAAGGTACTAACCATGATGAATATAATCTAATTCAGAAAAATATCAATCTAATGAATAGGGAGGTTAATATACTAAACAATCTGTTGCCCGGGACTCCGTTCGCAGTAGCTACCTATTTATTTATTATTTGGACAGTAAACAAAACATACAGGTAGGTACTGACAAAAACAATGATACTGTTATTAACTCAAACTTGACTGTAAGTCTAATTTTCGTGAGAACTAGAGTACTAATTAGAATATACCTACAACAGAAATCATCACCTTTTTTGATGTTTAAACCCAAAAAAATCATCATAATCAATTTTTTTTCATATTTTAGTTAGTATTATACATCACAACAATTACTATAGGTACATTTAATGCACTTAAATAAAACACACATTTGTCATTTTCTTTTTTCCTCGTATTGCTGCTTCAATATTCGTTATTTTATTTTTTTTTTTTATTTTTTTTAGTATATTTGTAAATAAAAACATTTTAACAACACATAAAAAAACTACAAAATAGATTACACCGTTATCAGTAAAGTTTCCATAGTTATTATACACACAGATTAATTTAGGACACAAAGAGTAGCTCTACAACACACAATAAAAAAAAATTGTTGTTAAACGAGACACATTTACAAATTGCTATTCATTAACTCACGTATTTGCTTTCTAAACTGAGAAACAGTACAATTAAATATATCCAGAGAAGCAAACTTCTTATTATAATCATTACATGATCTAAACAAAAATGTATTAGGTACCTGCATATCTAGTACCTACTCGTAGACGCCAAAGAAAACAAACTTTTAAGACGAGAACTTGTCCGAGGGCATCTAATACCTATATTTTCTAAAAGAAACGGAGTGTCAATAAGGTTATTCATTATTTTGTATAGAAACACTTGGTATTTTTCAATGCGACGTTCCATCAGAGAGGAAATCTCTTTTGCCTATTATACGAATAGCTCTATGGTGAATGTGATTTTGCATTTTTTTATTAAATCTTTCTACTGGTTCTATGTGTACATTATACTGCGTATTCTAGACCACCGATGCATACTCTAGAACCGATCGGACATATTATTATTATGAATTAAAAATTTGCAAAATTCGTTTGTAAACATAGATAGGTTACTAAATTTACGTTGATTGTATGCGTAATATGCGTAATTAAATTGTACATACATTAAGTGAAATGCTCAAACTCAACCCTAAATTATTAAAATTATGGTAACTTACCTTGACAAATATTTTGCAGTAAGGCGTCAGGCGGCGTGTCAGAATACAAACTCCACACACCACCGCACCGGCACCGGGCGTTTGATACTACATCGTTCAAAATAGCGGCGTGTGGTAGTAATAGGGTGAGTGTTGCTATTTGAGGAAATTTCTACTAAAATATTAGGATATTTGATAGGAATTACGGTAACAAAACTGACGTGTCATGATTCTTCAAGTTTTGATTTTTTACTGTTTCTTAAATTATTCAATAAAACAATTGATTTAAAGTATAATTTAAATATTTTGAAATACTTTCATTTAGCAAAATGATAGGATAAAAATATTTAAGGTGTCCAAAGAAAAAGTGTTAAATAATGGAAGTTATTGATACAATACTACTGGGGGACAAGGCAAAACAACGGTATAGCTAATACTTATTTATTTATTTTACATATTTTAATTATTTATGTAGCTAATTACGTGAAAGTGTAGCCTTATGTCCAATAAATCTTAATTAATTTAATTGTTATTATCAGATGTAAGCATGTTTACCAAAAAGTAAGACTGAAAAGTGCAAAGACTATACATTTTTTAAATTCCTCATATGACAAATGAACTAATTTCAAAGGACATAACATTCGTTGGATATAACTTCTACATGTTCTAAATACACTTCATATAACAACATTACGTATATTATTCATTTGATAAACTTATTACTCATATTCTCTGTCAACTTTTTCTACAAAGCTATATTGGTAGAATTAAACTATTCTATAACTGCATTTGATATATTTTTTGCTTAAAAATAAAAATAGCATTTTAACCCTGAGTTGATTTTAAATATTGTCTTAAAAAGTTAATACTTACGTTTTGTTTTCGTTAAGGTTGCGCTTAAAAAGTCAGTGACAGAAACGAACCGCGGCAAAACCGACTCCACGTAGACTTGTCTGCCCTGCGCTAGAGAGTAATTTCAGCCCGCGTGGGAGCGGAGGGGGGAGGCCCGCAAGATGAGGAGCAGGTGAGTTTAACGCTCGCCGCCGTGGCTGAGGCTGGCCGGCTCTGCCGGCTTTGGCGGCCAGCCTCAGCCTGCTTGCATGCTGCATGCCTGCCTGCCTGCATACCTGCTTGCATGCTACTTTCTGGCTTGCATGCTGCATTCTTGCTTGAATTCTGCATGCTTGCATGCTGCATGCCTGCTTGCATGCTGCATGCCTGCTTGCATGCTGCATGCCTGCTTGCATACTGCATGCCTGCTTGCTTTCTGCATGCCTGCATTCTTGCTTGAATGCTGCATGCTTGCTTGCTTGCATGCTGCTTGTTGCTTGCTTTCTGCATGCCTACCTGCCTGCATGCCTACATGCATGCTACATTCTTATTTGCATGCTGCATGCTTGCCTGCTTGCATGCTGCTTGTTTATTACATGAATAATGTTTTATATCATTGGATTAGGTATTATATTAAATGTATATTATATCAAAAGTACATTATATCAAATGAAATTATAGAATCTAAAATTATATTAAATGTTTATTATATTAATTCAGTTGTTATATCAAATGAAATTGTATGTAATGAAATTATATTATCTGAACGTTAGACCATAAGTATTTACTCACACACACACAAACATTACACCCCTACACACTGACTTTGGATTACAGACACTTAATATGTAGTGACTATTTATTAATTTTAAGTACAATCATTAAGTTGTGTGGTGGAGGCTCATTAATATAATACTACCAACTCTCTTCTAATCACTGAGACTTTACGCAGGCTTCCGAGAGAATGACTGTCACATCACAGTCATGTGGAGTCGCCATTTGGTGAAATTGATGCAGAGGACTGCTTTTGCGGTCCTCATTGCCTAGTCTCTGAATGACCGTTGGGGATAATAGTCGTGATTATATGTATGTGTATATTTGAGAGAATATGAAAAGTGACTTTACATTGTTTTAATTAATTTACTAAATGATGAATCCACATTTATTTCACATTATTATTCTATAACACCTACGATAAGTAACGACTGCACATGAGATCACGTGATAGACGGTAAGGCCAATTGCCGCTCTATGCTGTTGGATGTATGAGCAGTCTTTAGGCCGTTAGTCGCCTTTTAGGACCACCATTGGAAGAAGAGGGGTAGGCAGTTATCTTTTAATGATAAACCGCCACCTGACAGTCTACTTATATTAAAGTCATTATGGGACTGGTACGTAAATAATTTAAAGTCCCTTGAATTAACAAAGAGAATAAAAAAAGATTTTTTCCCTAGTGACTAGAAAGTATATCTTTGGTATAATTCAATTCAATGAAATCTTATTAGAAACTAGATCTGTAATATTTGATTATTTGCGTTAATAACGCACATATAAACTTAAAGATAACGAAACGTTGACTGCCTCAGGTGAGAACTGATCTGCTGCGTTGACCACTCCGCCTCCGAGGTATTGATTAGACCCCTCGAAAAACGCCGAGTTTTCAATGTACACTACGGAGTTACAAGGGTACGTGTGCGTGTCGCCGAGCGCAAGCAAGTAATCGTCACGAAAGTGTGAATCGGTTTAGTGCTTCACTTTTGACAGAGCGCTTGTATGAAGACTATCTTTCTATACGTAATTATTCTAAGACTTAACCCTAAAATGGCTGCGCTGGCCGCTGGTGGTTATGCACGTTCCTTATCTTTATTATCTCGTTGTTGACTGTAAGCACGGCGGCCAGGCACCGTTTGCTACTGTGGGTGGAGCAGACCCATCTAGTCTTCACATTGTAAACCACTTGGACGCAGAATTTGTAGCCGTCGATGCACAGCAGGGTTTTGCCGCGTCGAGACATCACTAGCTTCACTGGAAATGGTATAAGGTACTAAATGATTTTGTGAATCAGATTACGTAATGTGATAATGCAATACTGACAGCCACTCATATCGCTCTAGTGTTAGTACAAGAAATAATTATGATGGACAATGTTAGGCCAATATAATAAATCTACATGACGTCTGTATGGATTTTTTTATAATATAACATGCAGTATAAAAAACCATTGAACACTGTAGACATGTTTATTTATTGAAACACTATCATAATATATTGATGATAAATATTGATATATAATAAGTACCTGTATACGTTATTAACTTGGTGTGAGAGTGGTTAGACTATTAGAAAGTCACATTCTTGATAAGTATATATTAATTATTATTGATAATTATATAACTATTATTTTATATGGATATATCAATAGACAAAAATTACAAGCAATGGTTACACATTTTTATATCTTTTTTAGATGTAGGTAATATATAATTTTGCGTCATAGATTCAAGTGAATAAATTAGTAATAAATAAATACAAAGCAACAGCCGCCTGGCTCTGCGTCTACCGATTAGAATATTCCAAAGCATCGCAAACTCCGGCCGTTATTTTCTGATTCCCTTAAAAATTGCATTTATATTTAAGGGTTGCCAATGTTCTATGCTGCCGTCATAAGGAAAAAGGGCACAACTAAATTTTTTTTTTAAATTTGAGTTATATACATATTTGGAATCAGGAGAAAAAGGCCTATCTGCTCATATTTTTTGGAAATTTTAGAAGCACGATAAACCAAAAGTACGTAAAGCAAAAAGGGCACAACTGAGCCATTTTTTCTGTGATAGTACGTAGAAAGAGCACATCTAGCTTACATTACGTCAAAAGGTCACAAATGGATAAAGATTTATAAATAGTAAAGGCATATTTGACCAACTTCAAATTGTAACGGCATATGTGGAAAATATGCCCTTTCATTTAATACTTTACTGAACATAATATTTAATTTAAAAGAAAAGTCACAACTGGCACTTATGCCTTTGCTACCAAACATTTTTGAACAGAGGTGAGGTGTGGGGGCTGAGTTACGAAGCAAATCGCGTCAGTTGTGCCTTTTTTGCTTTGCTGACTTGTAGTCTTCGAAATATTTGATGGCTTAGTTGTGATTTACTATGAAAATACTTCATTGTACTTACCTCCTTAATTTTGATCTACGTACTAACTAGCTAACGTATTTTTAGTATTTCGTAGAAATTCCGATATAAATGTACTCATTTCTACGATTTAATGTTAGTGCTTAAAAAGTTACCTCTCCACTGTTTAAGTATTTTGTATTATATATATTTTTTATGAGCACGCGTGATCTTGACTTTGTGGCCCCATACGTAGGCATACGAGAGACTCCCAATCTACTTAAATGTGTGGTTCATTATTGAAATGTGCTTTGGCGACCATTCTGGTGCAGTGCTAGATATATCTGCCTACTACCCAAGGGCTGCGGGTTCGATCCCCGCTCAAGACAAATAGGTATTAGGTATTTCTACGAAAACATTTATTATTACAAGCTTTTATTTAGTTTCACCTGTCCTGATTTGGTCTGTAATCAAATCTTGCAAGTTAGATCCACTTCCCGGTTACCGATTGAGCTGAAATTTTGCATGCATGTGTAAATCGGATGACAGTGCAAAATTATTATTACATGGAGCTGATCTGATGTTGGAACCGGAAGGTGGCCATAGAAACTCGGAAGTTAAACGGCACAACCCCATCGAGTTTAGACTCGTTTGATCCGTCTTGACGAGTACTTTGGTTCTAGATTGTAACCAGGGTCTGATGATGGAGCTGGATGATGGCCATAGGACCTCGGTGATTAAACGACTCAACCCCATCGAGTTTGGGCTCGTATGATTCGTCTTGACGAGTACTTTGGTGTATTATGTTTGTAACAAGTTCCTTAATAATGTGATAGTTACATTAACTAATTATAATAAATAATAAAGATACAATTTTTTTGTCCGGTTTTAAATAAAAGTTTTATATTTTTCAGCTGAGTAGTATATAATATGTAGCAACTATACCTTTTTTAAGCTAGAAAGAAAAGGCTCAATTGTATAAATGTGCCTTTGTATTGTAATATTTAATTTTATTTTCAATAAATATTAGAATGAAAAGTCGCATTTGGTTAATTATGCCTTTTATATGTAATATTAATGTTATTACTCAATTTTTTCTGTTGCGTTAAAAAGGAAAATGTAGATTAATAAATAAATGACATTAAAATAAAAACTTGTTATAAAATAATCTTGTAAAACTCACATTTATGCTACTATTTTCATTCAGGCATTTCCGACAAACAGGCTACTATCAAATTTATTCGCCAAAAACAATGAAATTTTTCAAACCCGTTTCTCTCCCGATTTGCAAAATGTTAGATGTGCCCTTTTAAATTATGACGGCAGTATGGGTCCCTGATGGAAAGCAATCACCACCACCACCACATTACAAGAGGAACCGAGTACAGAGTTATCTCGTTTCTTAAAGATCTTAAATGTCGTATCGGTTCAGGTATACCAACGTTTAGCGTTTCACATCAAATAAAATCCACGCGGCACCTATCTCGTTGCGGAAAAACAAAACAATCATTAACAAACAATTTTGTTAATGATTGTGAATGTTGTTAATTTTTATAATTTCATCGCCATGCATATGCAATGTGGCACTGCAGCCCTTGTGATTGTGGGACGAGCACACCCATCTGCTTCTGAGGCCACTCTCGAATTTCTTACAAAACGTTTGGTTATCAACGCATATCAAAGGTTTGCCTTTCCTTGAGGTCACTATAGAATACACGCATTGATTGCCGATGCTGTAACCTGCAAAGTAAAAACCGTTTTGATTAACTTCTATACATAGGAAAAAACAGATAAATCATGTTTAAAACTTTGCAGAAAATGCATATAGGTGCTATAAGTGTAATAAACTACCTTTTGCTCGCGGCTTCGCTGGCGTTAAGTTTAGTTAAGGGAAAAAGTTGCTTCCTCCAGGACCCTATTTATCTCTATACCAAACTCCATCAAAATCGGTTAAACGGTTTAAGCATGAAAGCATTACCACAGACAAACACACTTTCGCATTTCTAAAATAAGTAAGGATGAATACCATGCATTAACTAATTAAAAGAGCACATAGTTAGGTGCTCTGCACATCATTGGTCGGGCCAGCCGCAACAGTCATTATCAACCTATTAACATCCCACTCTTCCCACATGGACCACGGGCACATGAGGAGATTGTCCCATTTTTTTTTACGTAGCACGGCAGATGGCTCTACTCCACCTGATGTTAAGTGGAAAAGGAGTCCAGGCGCGAAGACAACTGAGGGCCTACTTTCTTTCTCCGAATAGAAGTGTCGGCCGATTTTCGTTTCCTTTTTATAACGTTTTTCAATATTTTTGAAATTTCAAACAATTTTCTACAAATTTTTGGGGGTTAAAGTTACTCGCGTCTGTTGGTTTACCCTTGAGACCCTACACGTGACCCCTGGGTGGTGCTAAATGATTAACACTGACTGAGTAGTAGAGCCACGCTGTGTTACGGCACGCATTGGGCCGGCTCGCCCGGCGTAATACCACCCTTTCATGAATATTCGGCGTGAAATTATGGCACTTAATGCTGTTGTGTTTCGTCCGACCAGTGAGGGTTCCGGAGGCCCCTCCCTCCCCCCTCTTCCCAATTCCTATTCCTTATCCTTAAACCTATTTCTTCCCTTAAAGGACGGCAACGCGTCTGCGCTTCCTCTGATTTTGCGGGTGAGCATGGGCGGCGGTGATTACTCTCCATCAGGTAACCCAACCCACCTGCTCGTTTGCCTCCCTCTTTTATTAAAAAAAAATCAATAAACTTAATGCCAAACCTTTTTTGTATAAACGAAAATTCGGAAAGAAGGAAAACCGCTGTGATAGCAAACGAAAATCAGCAGAAATTTCGTTTTGGAGCTTTCTCCTAGGCCCTCAGGTGCAGCGTTACCAAAACAAAGCATCAGTCGCCCTCATCTTGCGGGCACAGAGTGCCGCTTCACGCCTCCTTTAAAGGACCCCATATTATAGCAAGGAGGGAATACATGTGCCAAATCCCATCGCAGTTTATAATGGTGTTGTTTAAATGTACAAATATATTAAGTTGTAAATAAATACTTTGTAACGTTTATTTATTTATGTTCATAATTTTATTTTATGAACAAAAGTATTTTTTTTACAAATCTAAATGAGCTACCTTTAAATAATGCTTGTAATATACAAATTGTACTGAAATATAGTAAGATAAAACAGAACAGCGGCAAAATAAATCAAAAACGTAACATACATAACAACAAATTTATTTTCAATTTTGTTTTTAAACAATATTTTCATTTTAATGTTACATATATTGGGGTTAAATATTATAATTATTCATCATCACCATATTCAGGCTATTAAGAGGAAACACTACATCGACGTGGCATGCAAAATTCTCATACAAAACACAGAAAAACGACGTTTCGTAGTGCCCTGTTTCCTCCTTCAGAACTAGACCAATTTTTATTACTTTTTCAGCATCGGTTAAAGAAAGAGATTTTCTATGTCTGTATGTTTGATGTTTTTTGCATTACTAAGGTCATTTATTTAATAACCAGGAGCCTTCAAAATTTTGCGAAATCACTCCGTTTTTAGGCGTCTTTAGGAACATTAAGCGGCTGGTTTTAAAAATAATGAAACATGCAGACATAGAAAATCTCTTTTTTTAACCGATGCTGAAAAAGTAATAAAAATTGGTCCAGTTCTGAAGAAGGAAACAGGGGTGTACGAAACGTCGATTTTCTGTGTTTTGTATGAGAATTTTGCATGCCACATCGACGTAGTGTTTCCTCTTAACACCCCACGGCTGGACTTAAGCGTTCACACATGGGGAGATTGAGCTAAAACCCACCACCCTTGGGTAGATGGGTTTTGACGACTGCCATCTTACGACAACAACCGGGACCAACGGCTTAACGTGCCTTCCGAAGCACGAATAATTAATATAGTTAGTTATTTAAATAGTTAATGTAGTAAGTTTTATGATTACCAAAGATTTATAAGTCAATAACTTATGTACACTAGGAAAGTACCTATAAAGAATATACAAGAAAAAGTCAACCTCCTAATTGAATTTGATTCAGCTACCTGAACAGGACTGATCCCTCAATTAAAGATTTTTAAGAATAAAAGAAAAGTAAGACATAACATTTGATAATTTACGGATATTTTAGTCTTTACCTAATAGTTTTAATATATTTTTATAATAAACAACAAAAAAATTAAGGAACATTATAGAAAAAACTACTTAAAATTACCTAACACCGTATATTATAGCTTTTAATTATAGCTTTTTTGGTACTAAATAAAACAAGTACATTGAAATCAAAACTCGCAGAGCGCATTCACAGACAGGCGTTTAACGCCTATACAGGGTGTCCAATAACGAGCGTGCTAAACTTATGTAGAAGATAGACTGAGGGGTAACCAACTTTGTAGAAAAAAAACTGATTTTAGTAAAAGTACTAAAATTTTCAAGCTTTTTTATTTTAATTTATTGCTTGGGTTCTGTAACTTGAACGAAATTATAGTTTAATATAGTAGATTGATTCTTCATGAGTATTTAACAAGAATAATAATGGAAGTACCTGCTTATTTCTACACACTGCAAGAACAACCGCTAAAAATAGGACATTTTACGAAATTTAAAAAAAAACCGAAAATGGTGGTGCTTTCACGAGAAACATTTTTCATATTTATTTTGTCCTCAGTTTATCTTTTTCTTTAAGTTTAGCACGCATTTATGGGACACCATGTACCTAAGCGAAAGCACTTCAAGGATTGCCAACAAGTACACCGATGGCGAAAACCGGCAGGCTACGGTGCTGAAAGCACTTCAATCTTCCCGGACTACAGGAGACATTGGTCCACGAGTAAGATTCAACCCACCAGTTATGCCTCCAAGGCTGGTTCAGTTCGGCTAAATCACCGTAGGTATCAGGAATCGTATCATGAAGCTCTTATACTAATCAAAAGTAAGTAGTAGATACAATTTAATACGGAAGCCTCTAGCTAGGTGTATGCCAGCATTGGATCGAAAAAGAGTTTTCATGGCAAGCCCTGTGTTTTGAAAATATTTCTAGATAATTATAATCTCATACAAAAAATCACCAATTTTAAGTCATTCACTGCCGTCGGGTCACAATAACAATAGAAATTGACCCACGCGGCGTTGAGCGTGTTAAACTATGGCTTGTGACTTCATTGTCAAATGCAAAAATATAACTTATTGGTTTTATTGTAACAAATAACAATCATGTGTTTTGCCTTTCTACAAGACCCCTTGTTTTGTCTATTTTTTCTAGCTTTACAATCACTTATATAAGTGTTTGACAGATTAATTAATTAATTTATTTATTTGTTTTGTTTTGGTAGGTCAACAGCACATGAAACATACATAAATACATTAAGAAATAGGCAGCAGATGGCCAATAACAGATCTCCACGTTTAAAATCATTGCCTTAAAAATGCAATCTAGCAATCCTCGCTGGTTTATCAAATAAAAGCGAGAGAAGTGAAAGACGCTCGCAGATCGGGTATATTTGAAGCAAGTGTAAGCTCGTTTCAGTAAATAATTTTTACTGCTACTTAAAATTTCAGAATCAAGCCATGTGTCTCACAATTTTGGACGTTTCGAAATAACAAAATCGAGGTTCACCTTGTTCGCGCGAAACAGTCAGTGCAATGGCACGTTAACTCAAAAATACGGCCCAGGACCAGGGAAAGGATGAACAGGACTTAATGACTATGTCTATTATTAGCCCTTATAATAGCATCGCCGTACAAAATCAAACTGGCGCTGCACTTCTTTGAATAGTGCGAGGAGCACACCCATCGAGTTCTTAGTCCACTTTCTGTCTTCTTGAAGAACGTATACTTACCTAGTCCTATAGCCGGATTGCCTTTCTTAGATATCAACACAATATATCCTCTACCTGCAAATGGAAAGAGTTATAATAGTTATTGTATTTTAAAAATGTATCATATATAAGTACTTAATGTTTAATAATTTAGTTAAATACAGATTTAGCTTTTGCAGATACTATAAAATTATATATGAGCGTGTATTCTATTCTAATTATATATAAGCGTGTAAAGGTACGCTTTACGCGTATATAGGTACGCTCCACATCAGGAAGTAGAAGCTAAGTACTACTTCCTTAGTCAGTTTTCTGTCCAAAAAATATAATAATAGTGTAAAGTCAATGGACAGACAAAGGGATAAATCTTAATGCGATCTAAAGTTAGCTCAAAATTCGCCGGTTTTCATATTGTCAAATTATAGAAAGTCTTTTTATATAGGTACACTTGTAGTCAAACCAAAGTCAAATAAATAAATAAAATATAAACCACAATAACACATATCAACAAGTCTCAAAAAAACGATGGTACCTACTAAAATTACCAGACAACAAATATTATGTTAATGTTTCGTTAGAGTGGGATTACAAAATGTTGTGATCAAAACCCGTGACCTGTAGGTTCGTAGACAAAATGGTTAACAGGAACAGTGTTTTTTAATGTGACACTCAAAAAATTTAGGGTATTGAGTACTTAACAGCACATAAATGTTCAAAAATAAAATATGAAAATGAAATATGAACTAAAAACATGAAGAATTACAAAATGTCGTCGTCTTTTGGCAATCTGTTAGATATTATTATTTTTTGGTTAGAACATTACTTAACTAACTTTAAATTAAAACTTAAAATATCGTTTAAGGTTAGGATATACAATTTTAAGCTTAATATTACGTTTATGGCAGCAAAAGAAACAAATATATCATTAGAGAATATATTTATCATTCATTGAATTAACTTCCACTTTACGTAGGTATCTTTAGAAATCATTGTAACATGACTTGTTTTTCTAAGACTTATTTTTTTTGTAATAACGTAAATTATTTTGGATTGAAATAAAATAAAACTAAAATACACAGTATTTAATTTTTTTTCACCATACAAATAGATTGAGTAATTTATGGTAGCTACAAAAGAAATCATGGTCAAGAGTTTATACTAAATAAGATCTTCATAGATTGTTCATACTCATTTAAAATTAAACAAATACATTTTATAATAAAAATCAGTGCGTATGCGTATTATTAAATTTAATAATACGGTTGATGTAAGTATGTACTACCGCGCGGCATTGCTTGTGGTTGTGCGTCGAGCAAACCCATCTCGTATTGGGGCCTGATACCCGCTGGGAGCAGAACGTAAACCCTCCAAGTTGGATCATGGTTCTCCCGCGACGAGACATCACGTACACAGCTGTAACGAAACAACATTCAACGTTAGACAAAATTTAGTAACATACATTTTCTGTTGCCTGGTATGGCATAGAAAAAGTGCGTAAAAACGTAAATATTTCTTATTTTCTTTGTTGAACTTACTGTTGAACATCATTCATGGCTTGATAGGAAGAAGAAGGAATTTACAGCGTCATCCTAAAATCTAACCACACTAGGATCTGACATCATCGAAACTCTAGTGATTGCTTAACAGGTGGTCCTGTATATCACCCCAGCAGCAAGTGAGGAGATGTACTAAAGTTTTTAGTGAGTATGCCCCCCTGCGGAAGCTGAAGGGAAAGTCCCACGTAACACCCCGCGTATCCCCGAACGCGGTGGTACGCGGTAATGAGTTTTCTCTAGTAAAAAAGAAATCTATAGACGCCATCGTTAGAGTGTTCCCATACCTTACTAGATTCTCCAAGGCTTTCAAGAAAGAAAAACTTGAAATCGCTTATCCTCTCGTCTGCGAGCAAACCTACTAATAGAAGTACTATTGTGCCTGGCTTTACGGCAGTTGACGCCTACCAGATTCAGAGACAGGCAAGTGTCAATGTCTTTTTTTGTTCATTTCCTCGATACTACGACCCGAGTTGATGATCAGGTTTAAAAAACCACTACCCCAAATCCGAATATAACGAAATGTAGAAATAATGACGACCTCAGGTGGAAAGTCAATTTTTTCAACGTTTCGTTATCTACGAGTTTATTTGAGCGGCATTTTTTAACGCATTTGAAATATTACGATATTTGAAATGCGTTATTTATGCGTTTATTATCTGCTTTAAAAACGATAAACATTACCCAGTTACAGTAGGTACCTAATAGTAGATTGTTATACAAGGGGCTAAAATGACCCATTATATACGAGGTAGTTTTACTCCAGAGCTTTAGCGAGGAAGTAAATAGAAACCGAGTTTTAATGGGTCTTTAGCGCCGTGTGTTACACTCTGATTTTCACTACGAATGCGAGAAAATAAAACAATCCAATACAATATGAATTGGTTTATTTTATTAAAAATTAACCCGTTAGTTCTTTTAACGACACCGAAGGGAAGAGAATGGTTGGTACTATTATTTTGATGAGCCCATCGCCGCTCTATGCTGTTGGATAGTAGGAATGTGAAGTCTTTCCATCTCTTCCCTTGGGTGTCGTCAAAGGCGACTAACGGACTAATGACTGCACATACATCCTATAGCATAGAGCGGCGATGGGCTCATCAAAATAATACTACCAACCCGTCTCTTCCCTTCGGTGTCGTAAAAGGCTACTAACAGACTAAAGACTGCGCATACATCCAACAGCATAGAGCGGCGATGGGCTCATCAAAAAATATTACCAACTTTTTTCGATGTCGTAAAAGGGGACTAACGGACTAAAGACTGCACATACATCCAACAGCATAGAGCGACGATGGGTTCATCAAAATAATAATACCAACCTCTCTCTACTCTTCGGTGTCGTAAAAGGCGACTAATGGACTAAAGACTGCACATACATCCAACAGCATAGAGCGGCGATGGGCTCATCAAAATAATACTACCAACCCCTCCCTTCCCTTGGGTGTCGTAAAAGGCGACTAATGGACTAAAGACTGCACATACATCCAACAGCATAGAGCGGCGATGGGCTCATCAAAATAATACTACCAACCCCTCCCTTCCCTTGGGTCTCGTAAAAGGCGACTAATGGACTAAAGACTGCACATACATACAACAGCATAGAGCGGCGATGGGCTCATCAAAATAATACTACCAACCCCTCTCTTCCCTTGGGTATCGTAAAAGCGAATAACGGGCTAAAGGCTCACCACCTAAGTACATGTGCAGACTGTGCAGTTTTTTCTTGCTGAAGCGTGGTCTGTGTTGTCCATAGATTTAAATGATTACTAATTTTACCATAAACTTTAATAATAACTATCTCAAAAAAGTTGTTGATCTAAGTAAACAGTAATAAGTCGAGTATTATTACTGTTTCATGATTATTCTACATAAGACTAAATACTTTTTCGTTTTTGTAGGCTCATTGTCATGTGACAGACAAAAATTAAAAAAAAAAATACTTTTTCTCCTATGGCAAGAAAAGCTATTTTAGCCCCGCTCTAGAACGCTACAATGACGGTCTTTTTGAGCAAGAGGAGTGACAACTTTATGGAAAACTAAAACATTTTAATATAATAAATGGCAACCTTTTATTGTAAAAGTTTGTTAAAAATATTGCTGCAGTTAGTAAACACGTCAATAAAACACACTTAACGAACTCAACTGTATAAAAATAATTTATTCATAAAATTACGAGTACAATACAATTATTTAGAATTCAACGCTTACAACAGAGGTTTGGTCAAAACAAGAGGAAACAAACAATTTTGTTAGTTTTAAAACAACGACTCCGATAAAGTTCATAATAATATAAGTTCAGGGCAAAGGCCTCCTTTATTTCTTTTCATTATTTTTGGCCGCCACTACAGTACTGCCTGCCTGCCTGTACCTACTTTATTTTTGGCCGACACTGCAGTATTGCCTGCCTGCCTGTACCGTACCTACTTTATTTTTAATTTTTGTACAGAACGACGATACGACTTCGAATCGAGAATGTCAGTAAACGAATTAATGACAGTTATTTGTGCAAATATCTACTGTTACTCGGATTTTTGATTCGGAATTCGGATTCGGAATGGTGTCTTTCTCCTAAAAAAACAGTAAACATCCGAGTGACACTAAATATTTTCGCAAAGAAATGACAGTAATTTGTTTACTTTACTTTCACTAACCAAGTCGCGTAGCGGTGAAAGAATCCTACCACCCCCTCTCTTCCCTTGGTTGGGTGTCATAAAAGGCGACTAACGGAATAAAGACTGTACATACATCCAACAGCATAGAGCGGCTAAGGGGCTCACCACCTGTCACGCTAAGCACGCATGAGCGTCGCTATTTGGTGAAAAGTGGACTATGGCAAAGGACTGCTTTTGCGGTCCTCAGTCATGCCTAGTCTTTGGATAACCCTTCGGGGATAAAAGTCGTAATTATATGTTTGTATATATTTACTTTGAGCTAATTTGGCCGTAGTATAAACGGAGGTGGAGGGACGATCTGATGCTTATTGCTTATGCAAAGGCACCCTTTAACAATATGGGCTAAAATAATCTTAATAATAATAGTGTTAGTTCTATTATTAATTTTACTTTTCAACTGATGATACTTAAAGGCTCAATGTTCTCTTTAGCCTCTAAAGTTATTTTATTTAATTGTGACTTGGGCAGGACATGTTTGCCGCATGCCTGACGAGTTGTGGGCAAAGGCCACTACCGACTGGATCCCACGTGGAGTGAAACGGCAGTGAGGCCGACCTAGACGCAGATGGAGGGACGAGCTTGATGCCTATGCAAAGGATTGGCCAGCACAAGCAACAGACCGCGAAAAGTGGAAAGAGGGGAGGGAGGCCTTTGCCCAGCAGAGGGAAAATATAGGCTCATAATTATAGCTTTTTTATACTCGTAAAAACAGTGTCTAGTAGCAATAAAATAATACTACCACCCCCTCTCTTCCCATGGGTGTCGTAAAAGGCGACTAACGGACTGTGCAGTCGCTACTTGGTGAAAGGTGGACTACGGTAAAGGACTGCTTTTGCTGTCCTCATTGCCTAGTCTCTGACTGGCCCTTCGGGGATAAAATTCGTGATTAAATAAATATATGTGAAAACAGTCGTCAACAGAATCTGTGATACATTTTTTTTAATCATTAGCTATAATTTTATCAGATGTGCAATTGCAATTTAACGGCAATTTTCTGTGATAGTATAAAACTCTACAGTATTTTAGATTTAAGTAGGTATTAAAATTATAAACTGTAGAATATTTGACATCTCTACTGAGATAAGAATAAGAAAAAATAAACTTAGCATTAAAAATAATTATTGACGACCTCCTTGGTCAAGTGGTTAGCACGTCGGGTCTGGCGTTGCGCCATCTCTTAGGTCCCGGGTTCAATTCCCGGTCGGGTCAATTTATAGAAAAACTGTTTTTCTAAATAGATTTTGGGTCCGGGTGTATTTTCTATGTTTATGTATATTTATCCGTTATTTTACCATATTAACGAGTTTCAATAGAATACTATCTTGTTCGAGATAATTTTGTTGAGCGTACAAATTTAATTTCATTTGCATTTAAAGCCTAAAACAATAAATCTCATAAAAATTTTGAATTCTAAACTTATACATAAAATTTTTGTATTTATGATTGTTCGATCTTTGCTCATTTATGTAGGGTGGGTGAAATTGTTTGCCGCCAACGTTTTCTTCGCCTACCGTTTTTTGAAGCGTTGGATGGATATTCGGGCCGATTCGTGCGGCCCCGCCGATCATCGTTCTGTTGGCTTGCGCGACTGACTCCTGAAGGTCGTGTCCTCGCATTATGGAACTATTCCGTGGATAGACAAGTTTAACTGCATTTTTATAACTACCGTGTAGTGCCTACATGTTGTGACGTGAGACGTTCTCGCGAGTGCTGTTTGGCTGGACCGTTGACGGTGGTGCTGTTGGATAAATTAAGTGCTCCATATATTCCCGTTGCTGACCCGTCCACGTGTAAAGGAACGGCTGGGAGTGGAAGAGGTAGGTGGCAAGCACGATTCATTCTTCCTTGTGTATTTGGGCAAAGATCGTATTTTCCAACTCATAATCAGGTGCAGCTACTCCTACTATATTTTTTTTCTATTTTTTGAACAACTTATTAGGTCCTTCGAAATTAAAACTTAACCAGCCCCCTATAATCCCCCACATTTTGGCCTTCGAGCCGGATTTATTCCGTTTTTTCTAAAATAAACTAGGAACTTTCACTTTAGTTAGACTAATAAGACGCCATTTTGAATAGAACACGTTGCCGTGTAACAATTTTATTCAAGCTTTGTACACAAGCCGTGCTTGTTCCATATTGAATTTCATAAATTCATTAATATTTTCTCTTTAAAATGCCAGATGATAAGGCTCCTGAAAAAGTTCCCTCCAAAAAGGAGTTGGACACTATCCGTTTAATTAATAAAAACATCTCTAAAAAGCAACGTATTTTTTCGCAATTACAGCAAGTATTTGATTTGTCAAATAAAATAGATAACCATCCTTCCTTAAAAGAAATGTTCCTTTTGCGCGCCTCTGAGATCACATCACTACGTGAATCGTTTGAAAGTATTTGTATGGAAATCTATGAATTGCAATTATTTTTAAATTCCGAAACGCAATTTTCTGATACGGATTTAAAAGGGTTTGATGATCTATTCTTTCGGGTGAAACTGTGTGCTTCAAAACACACTACCAAAATGGTGGACGTTCCGTCATGCACGACAGAAAAAAGTCCTAACGTAGATATCCGACCGCGTTTACCTAAATTAGAACTGTTTACGTTTGATGGTAATATTGAGAGCTTCACAACGTTTTATGAAACATTTTGCTCTTTGGTCCACAATCAAACCGGTATCTCAAATATAGATAAGTTTCATTACTTATTGTCATGCACAAAAGGTTCTGCACTCAGCATCGTCAAGAGTGTACCTATTACGTCCAGTAACTACGAAGTTGTGTGGCAGTCATTGCTTGATAAATACCAAGACAATAGAATGCTCGTAGGTAAATACCTCGATAAAATGCTCAACTTTCCTGCACTAAAATCGGAGTCTCCGGCTAATTTAAATAATTTTATTGAGATTTTCGATCATTCATATCGTGCCATTAATGCTTTAAATATCGAGCACTTGTCTAGCTATGTATTGTGTCATATAGCATTGAAGGGACTAGACTCCAATACAAGAAAAACGTTCGAACAAAGTCTCGATCAAAAAACTATACCTACCTACGATCAATTAATGTCACACGTGCATAATCAGATAAAGATTTTAGAACATTCGCAAGCTTACTCTCCGTCACTTTCGCAAATTAAAAATCATAATATACCTCATAGTCATAACAAAAGGTCGAGTGAAAATTACAACAGAAAGGCACTTTCTTCACAAACGCAATCAAAAAATAATAATTTCACTTGTTTACATTGTGGTCAAAATCATATGATTTTTCGTTGTATGCAATTCCGTGAGTTGTCTCCCGCACAACGAGTCAGCCGTGCTGATCATTTGAAGTTGTGTCACAACTGTCTCAAACAAAATCACTCATCTACTGATTGCCGAAGTGAATTCAAATGCTTTACTTGTAATCGGCGTCATCATGCATTATTGCACCTAGACTCAGAAAGCAAAACTGCTACGCGAGCCGTGCCCGCGCACAATAGCAGCGCTGAGCCGATGACTATAGGTACGCACACAGCTCATGCTAACACTTCATACTCGCCTCGCGTAAACAACGTAAGGAGCTATATGGTACTGCTAGGTACGGCTATAGTTAATGTTATAGATTCGTTCGGTAACCTACAAGCTTGCCGCGTTCTTATCGATTCAGGTGCTCAATCAAACTTCATCACTTTAAATTGTCTAGAGCGGCTAGGGTTGCCTCGTAAGAGGTGCCCATTTGATATTTTGGGTTTAGGAGGTAATAGGGTCAAAAACTTTGGCATGACATCATGCACTATTAAATCTAGGCATTACGATAATCGGACGTTAAAAATCGACGCCGTTATCTTGCAAAAAATTACTTCCGACTTACCTACTGTGGAAATTTCTGAAGAAGTGCCCATGCAGTATAAAAACGTTTTGTTAGCTGATCCCTTCTTTTATAAAAAATCGCCTGTGGATATTATTCTTGCAGGTGACGTATTTCCTTACATTTATGACGGGAATAAAATAATTGTTAGTCCCACACTACCCACTGCTCTCAGCAGTATTTTCGGGTTCGTATTGTGTGGAAAAATAGAAGTACCGTGTACTTCTGATGACGTCACAAACATTGCAACGTCTTGCAATTTGTTGGTGTCGTACACCAATGACAGTGACTCCATCAACTCACAGCTCAAATCGTTTTGGGAAATAGAGGAGTCGCCGTGCGACAACCCTATCAGCCCACAGGATAAACTCGCCGATGAGATTTATTCTAAGCTTCATTATAGGGACGATACCGGTAGGTATGTATCACCTATCCTACTGGACCCTAATCGCGCCGCCCTTGGTGAGTCTTACAACCACGCCGTACGTAGGTTACACCACTTAGAGCGACGTTTCGCTCGCTCACCCGAGTTGCAAGCGCCTTACGTAGATTTTATGCGCGATTATGAACAGCTGGGACACATGCAACTATATACCGGCTCTGAGCCGAGTAGGTATGTAATCCCACACCACTGTGTGGTAAAGGCCACCAGCACAACCACCCCCGTGCGAGTGGTATTTGATGGCTCAGCGGTCACTTCAAATGGCGTGTCATTGAATGACACATTGTTAACAGGTAGAAAACTACATCATGATATTTTAAAGGTTATTTTTAACTTTCGCTTGTATGACATTTGTTTTACCGCTGCCATTGCCAAATTTTATAGAATGATCACTATAAATCCATCCGAACGCTGTTATCAACATATTCTCTGGCGAGAATCACCTAGGGACGAAATAAAAACCTACGAACTTCTAACAAATACCTACGGATTACGTTCGTCAGGTTACATAGCCGTGCGTTCGCTGCAACAATTAGCGATCGACGGAGGCGAGCAGTACCCACGTGCTGCTAATATTATAATGAATGGTTTTTTTGTCGACGATTTGATGTGGTCTACATCGAATCTCGAAGACGCCTATCAATTACAAGACGAGCTCGTAGCTCTTTTGAAACTTGGCGGTTTCAACCTCCGTAAATGGGCTAGTAACTCCCCTGAGTTACTTTCCCGGATTGATGCCGACCAGGCAGTCGCAATAAATTTTAGTGACGACGCCGTGTCGTCATCACTAAAGGTACTAGGCTTAAAGTGGCTGCCCATTGAAGATTGTTTTTCGTTTGATTACAACATGGCGGACGATACCTGCACTAAGCGATCGGTATTAAAATTACTTGCCCGTATTTTTGACCCCGTCGGATTTCTATCCCCATGCACATTTCTTGCAAAATGCATAATGCAGGACCTCTGGAAACTCAGTCTCGGTTGGGACGAACCGCTTCCAAGTGATTTACGTAATAAATGGTCAACGTTCATTACGTCATTGTCGAGTTTATCATTAATAAAAATTGATCGCCACTTACTTATATCTCAATTCTGCGGAGTGCATTTAATTGCATTTTGCGACGCATCAACCCGTGGGTATGCGGCATGCATTTATGCGCGTAGTGTTAACTCAAACGGTGACGTGAGGACGAGACTGCTTATCAGTAAAAGCAAAGTCGCGCCAATCAAGCCTCTTTCGATTCCGAGACTCGAACTTATGGCCGCCGTATTGTTATCCAAACTGGTTTTATTTGTCAAAAAAAATATTCAAAACGAATTTCAAATCACTGCCTTGACGGATTCGAGTGTAGCACTCGCCTGGTTGCAAACACCGCCCTACAAACTTAAAACGTTCGTATCGAGCCGTGTCGCTCAAATAGTCGAGGTGGTTCCGTCAAACAGCTGGTATCACGTTAGAAGCGAAAACAATGCTGCTGACTTGTGCTCCCGCGGCGCCATGCCCACCCAGCTCGTAGCCGAATATGACCACTGGCTCCACGGCCCAGCTTGGTTATCTGATGACGTTCATCAGTGGCCAGTCAGTACGTTTTACGTAAGTGATAAGACAGAAGTCCTAGAATTGAAAACAAACACGGACACGTTCTCTTTTCCGTGTCAAAAAATTAAGGACGAATTTTCAGAAACGTTTTTTGAAAAATACTCGTCATTTTCGAAATTGCAACGAATTATCGCCTGGTGTTTGCGATTTATAAAAAATTGTCGGCTTCCGAAAAATGAACGTTCGGTAAGGCCGTTATCTACTTACGAGTTAAACGCGTCGCATGACGATATAATAAAAACTACACAAAGTACCTACTTTAGTAATGAAATCGCGCAAATTAAAAACAACAAATTTGTTCCGTCGTTACGGAAGCTTTCAGCCTTCGTGGATGCCCAAGGGTTCCTCAGGGTGGGGGGTAGAATCAGCCTAGCTGATTTACCCTATGATAGTAAGCATCCCTTGCTATTACCTAAAAAATGTCATATTACAACAAAATTAATTGAACATTTTCATAAAAGGTACCTACATGTAGGCCCGCGCTCCTTACAAGGAATTTTGTGTAAGCGATATTGGATCGTATCCGCTCGCAGTGTAATTCGAAGTGTGTTGTCTAAATGCATCGTATGTTTTAAGTGCAACCCCACTACGATACAATCATACATGGGGACGTTGCCCGCTGCAAGGTTAAAACCTAATAAGGTTTTTGATCATGTTGGTTGCGATTTAGGTGTTCCGTTTTACATAAAGGCTAGTTTGACCCGTAACGCGAAAATTCTGAAGTGCTATATGTGTCTCTTTGTGTGCTTTTCCACAAAGGCCGTACACATAGAAGTGCTTAGCAATTTGTCAGCTGATTGCTTTCTAGCCTCGCTTGACAGGTTCGTAGCGCGCCGCGGTCTGTGCTCGTACTTATATTCCGACAACGGGACAAACTTTGTTGCTGCCGCGAAACTACTAAAGGAAGTATTCAAATTCTTTAGCGAAAATAGCGACTCGATCGCTGAGGGCTGCTCATCTCGTTCCATTGAGTGGAAAAATATTCCACCAACAGCTGCTTCGATGGGCGGGCTGTTGGAGGCTGGCATCAAGTCTGCCAAGCGTCACCTCCTTCGGGCAGTAGGTGAAAAGGCACTTACCTTCGAAGAACTCACTACCGTCTTTTGTAAGATTGAAGCGGTACTTAATTCGCGTCCGTTATGCCCTTTGTCTAACAACGCTAATGAGTTTGACATTTTAACGGCCGGTCATTTCTTAGTTGGCCAAAGCCTACTAGCAGTACCTGAGTACGGTCTTGACGATGTAGGTATGAACCGACTGTCACGTTGGCAGTCCGTGCAAAAAATCTCCCAAACGTTTTGGAAGAAATGGTCTGATGACTACCTGCACACCTTGCAGCAAAGAGCAAGGTGGTTCACGTCACCTCCAAACTTAAAAATAGGTGATTTAGTTCTTATTAAATCTGAGTTAACTCGCCCACTTAACTGGATCCGTGCTAGGGTGGAACGTCTCCATGAGGGTCCAGATAAAATCGTTAGAGTTGTTACTTTTAGGACGCAAAAGGGTATAATAAAGAGACCAGTAAATAAGCTTTGTCCTCTTCCGTACTCAAATTAAATACTTGCATGAATTAGCCATGTTCAATAAAACCTTAGTAATGAATAGTCAAACTTTAGTAAGTATTTTTTTTTTTTTGATCTGTCTGGCAACATCGTTATTTCCCCTCAACAACATTATGCATTTTTATTTCTATTTATTTTGTTGGAAATTATCATGATAATTTCGGTGGGGGGTATGTTCGATCTTTGCTCATTTATGTAGGGTGGGTGAAATTGTTTGCCGCCAACGTTTTCTTCGCCTACCGTTTTTTGAAGCGTTGGATGGATATTCGGGCCGATTCGTGCGGCCCCGCCGATCATCGTTCTGTTGGCTTGCGCGACTGACTCCTGAAGGTCGTGTCCTCGCATTATGGAACTATTCCGTGGATAGACAAGTTTAACTGCATTTTTATAACTACCGTGTAGTGCCTACATGTTGTGACGTGAGACGTTCTCGCGAGTGCTGTTTGGCTGGACCGTTGACGGTGGTGCTGTTGGATAAATTAAGTGCTCCATATATTCCCGTTGCTGACCCGTCCACGTGTAAAGGAACGGCTGGGAGTGGAAGAGGTAGGTGGCAAGCACGATTCATTCTTCCTTGTGTATTTGGGCAAAGATCGTATTTTCCAACTCATAATCAGGTGCAGCTACTCCTACTATATTTTTTTTCTATTTTTTGAACAACTTATTAGGTCCTTCGAAATTAAAACTTAACCAGCCCCCTATAATCCCCCACAATGATTTTGTTGTTAAAGTAAAAGTTTGTTTTCGCTACATAAACATAATATTAGTACAATTTGAAGCGAAAATGATTAAAAAATAAAAATGTTTGCACGGGTAAGCATTTGATCTTCATCTCACCTGATATCAGATAATGATAAGGCAGCAAGTGGAAGCGCTCTCTACCCAGATTCCTTAACTTCTGAGCAACTGGCTATCTTATCTCTGTCTTAACACACTTTGATACTAGTAACTTTGATGTAGGTAATGGCGACATAATAATATACTTATGGATAAGATGGCGGTAGCTAGCCAGGCGTAAAACAAACATTACCACTAACAGAGTACAAAACATGTATGGTCGCTGGGAATCGAATCCGGGACCTCTGGGCCTGAAACCGGTGGTCTAACCACTAGACCACATGGGCGGTCGAAATACGATATTATTTTATTCTAAACTAAATACAGTGTAAAATAGCTATAAAAATATCCAAAAGCAAGTTAAGAGATAGTCAGTTAAAAACCCAGACAGTATAAATTATTTCATAATCAATATTTTTTTAAAATGTTTAATTTCATTTCTGTTCACTAATTAACATTTATATAAAAATAAATAACCGACAAATCCCCGTAAATATTTTGGTCTGCTCTAGTTCCCACACTAAAACGCCCTTAATATACTTGTACAATTTATACATGAAAAGGCTCATAACCGCCGCCATAAAACAAAAGAAACCTCTTTCTTATGTTTTTTGGCCGCCGCCTAACCAAGCTCCGATACCTATGAGCCATATATCAACTCCAAGGATACGTCCGTGGTATGTTCATTGGCTCTATAGCTGATTGCACTGCCTACAGTATGCAGAACAGCTTTACAGTGGAACTTTTCGTGGCTGGAACATCTCCATCTCACTTTGTTGCCGAGCCTCCCGTTTATTCTGTACTTGAAACCTCCTTCTATAAGCACAGTTTTCCCCCTCGCAGTCGTATGGAAGACCAATCCTTGAAATGGTAAACAGAAATATTAGTGTTTTAATTTCATTATAGGAAATGTACTACTAAACGCTTAAATGTTTTATTTACAGTAAGTTGAAACAAAAAATTAAAAATCAACTAAATTAACCTCTGAAGGACGCCATGGCATTTATTTAAAGAAACTCTTTATAATATGCGACCTTAACAAAAAACAAAGTAACAAAACAAAAATAAATTGTGTACTATTTAATTCTATATAAGTACGAAGTATTAAAGTTGACAACGGGGAATGACTAAGCTGACACAACAACTTCGAGGAGTCAGCTTCACTTACCTAAAGATAAATTACGATAACGGCAAAGTTAGAAGCGCATTCCAACCAATTTCTTCAATCTATGAGGATGCATAATTTTCACGTACGTGTATAACGCCATGAAGGCTAGGCAAAGACCACAGCTTCTTATTTGCGACGATAGTGACACGCTTTTGCTAAATGTTCCTTCGTAACTTTCTTCATACGTGCTCGTCGTTTAAGGAGGTGCCGCGCTATCGCAAAAACTGACATAAGTCTCCTAATGAACTTCAAAGCAAAATCAATCATATTGATATTAAAAAATTAGAACAATTTTGCTTTGAAGTTTCAGACCTAGTAATTTAATTAGAGCATTGTTTTTATTCTGCGAAATGTGCAAAACCATCACGCGCTTGTGATAGAAATAAAAATTTACTTTTAGAAGAAGGGGGGTGCCCTGCGGAATATCAATACAAATATTTTTATGTAAGAATTATTGTTTCATGCGTAAAATTAAGAAAGTTGTCGAAAAAGTATATTTTTAGGAGTCATTAGATTTATGTATTTATTGTTATCTATTGTTTAAAGAATTTGTTTCAAATTTCAACAAGGCCCATGACCTTTTGCAATGATCAGGCTAACTTACATAAGTTCTAAGTTCTTTTAATGTATTTAACTAATTCAGCGCATAGTACAATTGACTTGAAAATACGTAAATTTTCACAATTTTGCGCAGGACCCCCTTAAGGGTATTTTTGATCTAAACTTTGACGAGAACGTCTCCGATTTATTCGGAGCACATTTGCCGATGTCTTCCCTTTCCAACTGTCTCATTAATTTTGACCAATTTAAAATCTCCTGTGACATTAGATAATTACTACGTAAAATGTTTATGCTCGTTTCTTATCTTGACGATCACATCTTATCACCGTAGACGGTGTACAACGATCCGTTGCATCCTCTGTGGTTGTGTGTTAAGCACATCCACCTGGTCTTACTTCCATGAATGCTCTACTTGTAAAACTTATATTCTCCTAATTGGATCAGCATATTCCTTCTTTGCGATAAGATTGTTTTGTATTGGGAAAAGTCTGCAAGAAGATGCAATCGCATTCAAACCAATTCTTCGAATAAAAGAGGGTAATAATAAAGCTATAATTAATAAACAGCTTCTAAAAAAATATATAAGGCTTATTTTATATACGCTTATTTTATGTTTTCTGTATTTTTGTGTGTGCAATAAAGCGTTTTTATCTATCTATCTATCTAAGGTAGCTAAACCTTATAATTTTCGACTACTTTCTTACGACAACAACCGACCGAGGCCAAGAGTTTACGTGCCTTTCGAAGCACGGAGGAGCTCGGGGGGCTCTTGGTCACATCTACATAGTGATCGAACATTTTAAAAAGTTGCTTTACTGGCAAGATCGCGAAACGAACGCCTTAACTCACTGCGCCATCGAGCAGCCAAATTGTTTTAGATTAAAATATTACTAAAACATAGTGACCTAAATAATGTACTCATGGAAATTTGATTAATTACATAAATTATTATTTACTAAGAATAGTTTTCATTGTAAAAATACTTAATATTTTTTAAAGACGTTTCTTCTATTCGGCGAATAGGTATGTGTTATATTCTTTGTTAAAAAAATGGGAATTTAAAAAACGAAAAACCCGTCTGCGTTTCTGTGTAAACAATTTGGAAATGAGTCGTCATACCAGACTGCACTTAACTTAAGAATCGCCAAAGTTGCAAAGAAAAGTTGTAGCAGTCAGGACCCACTCCCAGGCTTAGTGAATTGAGAGCACTTATCTACATTACATTGCAGATTACTCCAATCTACTGACTAGACGGCTGACTTTCTAGAATGGGTCCCGACTCCCGACTGCTACAATTTCTCTATGCAACTTTGGTGATTCTTAAGTTAAGTGCAATCGGGTATGAAGACTTTCTCGTTTTATGGTTTCTTCATTTCCAAATTACACAGAAACGCAGATGTTGTTGGCTTACCAGCCGCTTGAGAAGGCGAACTTGTTGGCTGAACTTTTCGCGGCCAATTCGCGCGTCGACGATTGTGGCGCTGCTTCACCTATTATAGCACATTGTGGGGCCACCATGCCTGATATTCGTATCAGGCAGTGTGATGTACGTGCCGTGCTGCGGTCGCTCGATGTGCGGAAGGCTAGCGGGCCGGATGGTGTTCCGGCGATTGTGCTGCTCAGATGCGCGGCTGAGTTGTCTCCAGTGTTGACACGATTGTTTAGAATGTCTTACGATACCGGTATTGTGCCGGTGTCTTGGAAGGAAGCGAACATACAACCCATCCTCAAAAAATCGTGATCGCCAGTATGGGTTCAGACCAAAGCGATCAACGGGTGATCTTCTAGCGTACGTTTCTCACGCGTGGGGTGAAGCGATGGACAAGCATGGCGAATCCCTGGCAGTTAGCCTTGATATCGCCAAAGCTTTCGATAGAGTGTGGCATCGTTCCCTTCTTTCCAAGTTGCCTGCCTTCGGTGTGCCGCCCCGTTTGTGCGCCTGGGTTGCAGACGTTCTAGAAGGGCGAAAGGTTCGTGTCCTTTGTGAGGGTAGTTCCTCCGCGTTCTACAAAGTAAATGCCGGAGTGCCGCAGGGTTCTGTGCTCTCACCTACTCTATTTCTTCTGCATATTAATGATATGTTGTCCTTGGGCAATATTCATTGTTATGCGGATGACAGTACGGTGCATGAGCGGTACTTGGGATATCCTGCGGCAAAGCAAGCCGATATCATGGTGAAAAGGCAAGAACTGGTTGCCAAAGTGAACCTGACTCTCGATCGTGTCTCTAAGTGGGGATCCAAAAAACTGGTCAAGTTTAATACTAGCAAAACCCAGGTTTCCAACCACCATCATACTGTACAGACTATCAGTACTCGTACCAGAAAATTTGGCAAGTCGCTCCTCTGTAAGACCATTCGGCTTTGGAATTCTTTGCCGGCGCATGTGTTTCCCAGCTCCTACAGTCCCGGGTCTTTTAAGCGGGGCGTGAAACGGCATTTATGCAGGCCGTCATGAATGGGTGCGCTCGTTATCGTGCTTATTCCACGGTGGGGAGCGCTCTCATTATTTAGGACTGCATCAGCTGCTTAATATCAGGCAGAATGCCGTCACTATGACGAGCCATTATTAAAAAAAAAGTCGTGTTTTTCAGTTTTTTTAATTATCGTTTTGAATTTAACTTTTTTTTTTAGTTTTATTATTAAATGAGTTTGTATAGTAACCTTTATATACATGACACACAAATACTTTGAAGCTAAAATCCATCGAGCCGTTCAGGCTGCAGAGCGTGCCAAATATTTGAATTTGGCGCCAAAAATCCACCATTTTGTTTTTTTTTTATGATATGTCCAGTGTCACTCTCACAGTAAATACGAATCTAACGACGTCTCTAAAGTTAAAATCCATCGAGCCGTTCAGGCCGCACAGCGTGCCAAACAATTATACATACATACATATTCTCGAAAAACATAACCCTCCTTTTGGCGCAGTCGGGTAAAAATGAAAAATGTAATAAATAATGTGTATTTTAATAACGTATCATTACATTATTATAAAGTAAAGTCGCCGTGTTCCTGTGTCTGATGTGGTGCGTCACGTCAGTCTGCGCACAAATGGAATAGTTCATAAAAACTTGTCTTACACATTCTGAAGTAAGTGTTTTCACACTTACTTGCGTGCAGAGTCATTATAAGTAGACGAGGAAGCAGACAGTGGTAATCATCTTCTTCATAACGCGACCTTGGTACCTATTTCAGATATTCATTCCGTTTTCTTTTTTTATGTTCTATTGCGTTCTCATTCTGCACATAACAAAGAAACAACTAACAAATCCTCATAACAGTCGTATTGTCCCATCTTTTAACGTTGGGAGACGTTGCTCCTACGCGAATAAGCAAACGAACGACGCGAACTGCCGCTACCTGCAGTTAAGAGCCGTTAACACGTATTAAGTTGTCAAGTAGGTAACTAAATTTTAAGTTAATTTTAACTAAATTTTTGCGTGTAAACAGTCACTTAAAAGCTCTTTAGTAACAAGTGGTAAGTAAACGATTTAGTGGGTAAGTGAACAAGTAGAATAGAATCGAGTCTATTTTTTGAGTAAGTAACCGCCCCTCCCGCACCGTTTGCATTCCCCGGTAGGCGTGGCTTCTACTAAATTGTCATTTAGTTGACGTGTGGACGCAACAATTTAGTGAAGTATTTAGTGAAGTACGTAAGTCATGATACTTCTATGGTTGAACTAAAGAGTGCATAAGTTAGACACGTGTAAACGATCGATAACTTAAAATTAAGATAAAATTAACTTAAAATTTAGTTACCTACTTGACAACTTAATACGTGTAAACGGCCCATTATAGTGCGTTAAGTGTTGATGCGACGCGCAGGGCAGCGCCGCGCCGCGCCCCTCAAATGCGGTCCGACCTTTATTCTCCTAAGCCACGCAATGGATTTTCATGCGGTTTTTACTGATAGAAAGAGCGATAACTGAGGATGATTTTTGTTTACATTTTGTAGATATTTTGTACAAAATGGCTGAAGTATGGCTGTGTTTCTAAGTTAGTAGCTAATATCTAATATTTGAGTTTTATTTAAGTTTTTCCATTGATTTATAAAAAAAACTAACAGTAAGTACTTACATTTGTTATTTGTATTATATTAAATATCACAAGTCATTATACATAATAATGTCCTAATTGAAAAAATAACAACTTATGACCTTACATATTATGAAATTAAAAGTAAAGTCACAGACAAAGGCTTATTTAAAGATGCTTAGACAGATAATACTATGATTGTTTTACCACAAATTCCATCTTAGTGGCAAATTCGGTATTACAAAAGTGACTTTACCTACAAATTAAATGCGCAAATCACTACGTTATCGAGCTCTTAAAAGTAATACATCATAAACAAGGAAATAGGCATATAATTGAGCATCTAGACCATCCTATTACATGTAAATGAGGTAGACTTATATAGCTTGAAACGGTACATAGAAAAAAAACTAAGAACAAAAACATACAACATAGAACAACTATTTTCAGGAACCGGAGAAACTCTGAAAACTGCTATTTTTCTTTGAAATGTCAGTGTTGTTCCGATACAAATCGTTGTTCCTTACACTTATTACAATAGTCCAGTTGGGTGAGTATAATACCTATACATACATACATACATACATACACATAATCACGACTATTATCCCCGAAGTAGTCAGAGACCAGGCAAAGAAGACCTCAAATGCAGTCCTCTACCATAGCCCAATTTTCACCAAACAACTACTGCACATGTGCTCAGCGTGACAGGTGTTCAGCTCATCACCGCTCAATGCTGTTAGATGTGCAGTCTTTAGTCCGTTAGTCGCCTTTTACGGTAACCAAGGGAAATGAGGGATGGTAGTATTCTTTTACCGCTTCGGGACACGGTTATCACACTAATATTATCACATTAATATTATAAAGGCGAAAGTTTGTGAGTGTGTATGTTTGTTACTCTTTCACGTAAAAACTACTAAATGGATTTGGATGAAATTCGGCATACAGATAGTTTATGACCTGTATTAACACATAGGATACTTTTTATCTCGATATTCCCACGGGAACGGGAACCACGCGGGTGAAACCGCGAGCGGCCGCTAGTTTAATAATATACCTATCTATCACTAAACACCCTGTACCATGGGAGATTTTCTGACAGCCGTAATTAAAAAATAAAAATTAGTTCAAAACCACTCGATAGATGGCGTTTTATGAAAGCCGAGCCGTTTCTAAGTTTGTAATAAATTCTACACTTTTGCTTGTCAACCAAAAATAAAATATGTCTGTGCTATTTTCATTCAGGACATCAAGACCTATTTTCTATTAAGAAATAGAATGAATATTACGCAGCTGTATACTTTATCTCCATGGACTCGCCTTTTACTAAGCGCCATACTAATCTATGCTAAGCGCCATGAAGTCTATGAAGTCATTACGAACCAATTTCTTTTTTTTTATCTCGAAAAATCGCCCATTGTTTCAAGATTGTGCTGTGGCAGTGAGAGTATTTAGAGTAGATTTACAAATATTGCTCAGAAAAAATTGGCAGATATCTGTGCTTAATTATGAAGACTATTCACTGAAGTAGACACTCATTAATAAAATACTACCACCCCCTCTCTTCCCTTGGTTGTTGGAAAAGGTGATTAACGGACTAAAGACTGCACGTACATCCAACAGCATAGAGCGGCGATGGGCTCACCACCTGTCACGCTGAGCATATGTGCAGTAGCTATTTGATGATAAGTGGAATATGGCAGAGGACTGCTTTCGTGGTCATCATTGCCTAGTCTCTAACTAACGCTTCGGGGATAATAGTCGTGATTATATGTATGTATTTATTATTCACTAGTTTGCGTGTTCACTTTTAATTTTTTGTTAAAATTATGGGTGCGGTCGCATGAGACCGCTTGGGGCCTGAGGGGTTAAATGTAATCAATGATTGTGGTTACCATAAATATCGATATACCCTTTGTGGTTCACATGTATTCTCGCGCGACAACCTTTACTGTGGTGCGTAGAGCAGAACCAAGGGTAGTTTTTTCCGCGCTGATTCGTATATTTGTTAAAGTATGTATAATGGCGATGCAGTATCAACGGCTTTCCCCTCTTTGACAGAATTGTCATGCAACCTGTGAAAATATAAACAGCCATGTTAACTACAGCAAACACTGAAATCGTTTCGAAAAAAAAATATCTAAAAAGACAATAAAAGTAATAGGTACTTACTTAAACATGTTTGAAAAAAAAAATCAAAACTATTTTTCTATGATACTTAGCCGACGATAGAAAGCGGCTACAGTAGCAACAACATTTATTTATTTTATTTTTATTTAGTTATTGATTCATATTAAAATGATACAAATATATCTCACGGAGAACCAGCTATATAAACTTGAGCGCCTTCAAAACCTTTGTATTCGATTCATATTTGGCTTGCGCAAGTATAATCATGTTCCTAAGTGCCGCTATAAACTCAAGTGGCTTCCTTTTCGTCTTCGCCGGAATACTCACATCCTCTCCCTTCTTTATAGCATATTGTTCAATCCCACCTATCCTTCCTATCTAAAGGAACGTTTCAATTTCCTTTATTGTTCGAACTCGCGCTCGTTACGGTCATCAGAAAATCTAACCCTTAAAACCCCTCTTCACAATACACAAACTCTTCACAATACATAAAACACACCACCTTTTACGATTGCTCCTTCACTGTTGAAGCTGTTCGTCTCTGGAATTCGCTTCCAGTTGCGATCAGGCGAGCTAAAACCATTCACGAATTCAAGGAGCATGTGAAGAATTTCTACCTTTCCCTTTAACCCTATCTCGCTGCATAGCTGTCGTTGTCCGCTACTTCCTACCTGAGACTATTATGTTTAAGTATGTATACTATACACATATTTATAACACCTTATTATTTAGTTATTTTATAATTTTATTTTATTTAATTACTTAATTTTGCATTTAATTGTGTAGCCATGTTTTGAATGTTTGCACCTCCGAACATAGAGTGTATAAGTTCTCTCCATCAGACTGGTTGTCTGCGGCAGAAATCGCTTTTAAGCGATAAGACCGCCACATTGTAACTTTGTATTTTTGCTCTTTTATGTCTAATGTAATTGTTTGTGTTCTGTTCCAATAAAAGTATTATCTATTTATCTATCTATCTATCTATGTTAAGTTACTCCGCCTGGTTAGTTAGGCTTTGCACATTCAAACACACATAGATGCATACGACATCGAGAGCAGCCTGAGCGCGTTGCGGACCCTGAAGCTTTAGTTCATAGACCGCTTTGCCCTGTAATTTCACTGCCCTTCAAACCCGAACGCAGTAATGTAAAACAATGCTGCAAACAATCTCTAGGGTGCATTCGATTTAAGTACTTTGAAGGTACATTCATTTCGTATTGTCTCGTATTTAGTTACGCAAGCCACATCTAGCAAACGACGAACGTTTACGAATCTATATTGAATAGTTTCCACTTACAATATAAGTTTAGATTATATGACCGAGTTTTTGCTAAGTCAAAATAAAATACCGACTGAATGTTAGTTTATTCTATTTTTTAAGTATATTTACATATAGCATTGTTTATTCTATAAATCTAACTTTATTTATTAGGCAGGAAGACAAAAAGTAAGCGTTAAGCCATAATTTTAATGATTATGTTCATCATTGGCTTTTATAATTGTCGACTCAATAGTGTATAAATGAGCCCTACATCCCTTGCCGCCGTGTGTAGAGCAGACCCACAAAGCCTTGTGATTCTTTAGAGTCTTCCTGCAGAATCTAAAGCCCTGGTATATAACTAATGGATTGCCTCTTCTGGATGTCAGCATTGTAAATTCTGTAAGAAGAACACTTTATTATTATATTCTATGAAGGTTGTGTTTTCAAATAAACAGAAATAAATATATTTTTTAATATTTTCCTGTTCCATTATAAAAAAAAACTAAAAAATTTAAACGGGGCTTAACACAGAGTTATGCGTAAGATCTGTTACTAAGTAGTTGTGCATTAAACCCTTTCTTAATAATTATTATCAATGAATATTATAATACCGTTTTTAAGTAGGATTTTGACAAATAAAAAGAACAACTACGATTATGAAAGGCTGCAACGTCTAATAACTACTAATAAGAATAAACTAAGTTCTCCGTTCCTAAAAGTATTTATTTTAAAAAGAATACGACAACATCGTACGACTATTAAAACTTAGTGCTAAAACCCCGGCAGCTACTACATTGGACAAATAGGGATGTGCTAATCAATTGATCCGTTTACTATTAAATATGGAACCCGCTCCGCGGTCGTCCGAAAACTTTGGTCGACAGTGACGAATTAAATTCGACTGTAGAAGCTTTGTCGGCTCAATCTACGGCTGAATTAGCAGCAGCTTTCGACGTCAGCATCAAAACAATATTGGAATTTTTTCATCCAACTAACAAGGTAAAAATCTTAACTAATGGGTGCCCCACGAACTTTTAATGATCTCTAACTAACTCACCTGACATTGCTCCTACAGACTTCTACTTTTTTCATTATTTGGATTTTTGTCATAGTTATACCCGTAAAAAATATCCATTTCAATATACTTACATAATTATATATTTATTTATTATGAAACACCTACAGTGAACACATTAACTAAAGTACAGAGAAAAAGTTGCAAATATGTATCTGATGCGAACACAAATGATAGGCGTGTACAACATTCACATATGCCAATTAATTTCACATACAACATACCTAGCTTAATAAAATAACAAATCAGCAAATTATATAAAATTAAACTAAAAAAAAAGAAGCTACTAACATAGATATGCAAAAACTGAATAAACGAATAAACCATGCGACAGTGTTGTATTATATTTATATGCTTTTTTAAATGAAATACTTAAAAATACAATATATATAGCATTTTTCATTCTGTAAAACTGAATCTACTTATTTTAGACAGAAAAATAAAAGTTTTATTAGGGTTTATTCAAAATTTTAATGATTATGATCACTATTGACTTTTGTAATTGTCGAGTCAACATTTGTAATTGTCGAGTCAACAGTGTATAACTTGGCCCTACATCCCTTGCTGTTGTGTGTAGAGCAGACCCACAAAGTCTTGCGATTCTTTTTTGTCTTCCTATAAAATTTATACCCCTCGTATATAAGTAATGGCCTGCCTCTCCAGGATGTCACGATTTTATATTCTGTAAGAAGGCATCTTTATTATTCTATTAAGGTTGTGTTTTTAAAGGAAGGAAAGAAAGGAAATAAACTTTTAAACTTTCCTGTTCCATTATTCTACATTAAACAACAAAATATTTAAACGGGGCTTAAAACACACAGGTATGCGTAAAATATTTAATTAATTAGGTAGTTGTGCATTAAACCATTATCATTTAAAATGTATATTATTGAATATTATTACACCGTCTTTGAGTAGAATTTTTCTGTTTGACAATCCAGGTTTCTAACAATACACTTAACAAAAAATTACCCCTAGAAAGGTGATGGTCACTGTTTGGTGGTCACTAGACCACCAAACACCACTAAATTGGCACTAGCCAGTGTGATTCAACACAGCTTTTTACCAAACGAGATATAGTTATTGGAGATGTGTACTGTGAAAAATTGAAGGTAGTGATGGAGAAGCTCGCACATCAGCAACCAGCTTAGGCCAATCGCAAATCTCCGTTGCTCTTGCACGACAATACGCGACCCCATACTGTACAACAGATGGTCACTAAGCTACAAGATCTGGAATAGGAAACTCTCCATCGTCGTCTGCCGTGCTCACCAGACCTTGCTCTTGAAGACTGTTTCGAGAAATTGGATTGTTGGCGGGTAAAAAAATCAAATGCCTACCCAAACCCAAGAGGCAGTACAAAATGCATTTGAAGAGTTTGTTGCCTTTCGTCCAGTTGATTTCTTCAAGTAGGTAGATCATCGATAAACTGCCACTGCGCTGCCAATCTTTGTTAGCATCGATTGCATAGGTGATTATTTTGATTAGTATAAATAAAAAGATAGAAAAAATAATTCTTTAATTTATTTTGTACATAACGGCTTTTTCATTGATAACCTAATACAAGTATTCAAACATGAGAGACACTAGGGATTTTGTTTACATATTTTTAAGAATATATTTTATATTGTTTTTAAGGTCTAAATAATCTATAAATGAAGTCATTTCAATATATTTTCATACACGGTTTATGCTGTACAACTGAGTATATTTATTTCTAATTATTGAACAGGAAATTAAAGTTTTATTAAGGTTCAGTCAAAATTTTAATGATTATGATCACTATCGGCTTTTAAAATGGTCGACTCAATAGTGTATAAATTAGCCTTACATCCTTTGTAGCTATGTGTAGCGCAGACCCATAAAGCCTTGAAGTTCCTTAGTGTCTTCCTTATGAATCTGTAGCCCTGGTAAGTGGCTAATGGTAATGGTCTGCCACTTTTGGACGTCAGCATTGTCAATTCTGCAAGAAGACAAATTTATTGTGCAATTAAGTTCGGGTTTTCCAAACACCGGACATATATTATGTCGCAGGGATATGATAAAAACAGAGATTTGTTCAATTCCCTAAGCGATTTCATTTGCGATTGCAATTTAAGACAATCGCTACGCTGCGCTTCGCGATTGTCTTAATTTCTAACCTATCACTTGACCTACACAGGAGTAGGACAATTTATGTTCTAGTGATAATTTTTGAGATCAATTTTACTACACTTACTAATTATTTTAATTATGCATGTAATTACAAATACAAGTCGTTTAAAATACCATAGAAAAGCTTTTTTGTCATTTCACTGAACCAGTTCTGGTATTTGTTCAAATCCCTAGATTTGTTTAGGGAAATGATAAAATCGTGTTGTTATTTTAACATCCTCCGTGATTTGATGAAATCACTTAGGGAATTGATCAAATCTCTGTTTTTATCATATCACTGCGACATATACACTTTTAAACTTTCGTTCCATCATAAACTACATTAAAGTAGAGTGGAGCTTAATGCACACCTATTTAAATAAAGGTTTCGTCCGAGTTGCTGCTGTCTTGCGACAGCAGTCACGTCAGTTATAAAAAGGTACGCGTAGAATTCTTTTCTAAGTAGGCGTGCGGTAAACACCGTTTTAGTAATTATTATCATTTAATATTATAGTGCAGTGGGATTAAATAGGCTGACAATAATAAATAATATTATAATACCGGTTTTGATAAGAATTTCGGCACATAAAGAGAGCAGCAACGATTCCGAGAGTCTGCAACGTCTAGAAAGTACTGATAAGAATGGACTTACTTCGTCACAATAACTGTTCATTTTAACTAGAATACTGTTATTACAACGACCACGAAATAAAATAAGAAACTTTTAAAATTGTTTCATTTCAAAATATTTATAAAACAGTAAGTACCTATATGCATCCACAGTTGTCTTTGTAACCTATATCCTAATCGTTACCTACACACAACTGTTTCGTGCATTCAAATTTGCCTATAGCTATAAGCAAATGTAAAAAAGTTTTTCTACGGTATTACTTATATGACGACCTCCTTGGTTGAGTGGTTTGTACACCGGTTTTCATGGTGTCGCCATCTCTGAGGTCCCGGGTTCGATCCCCGGTCGGGTCCATATAGAAATTATTGTTTTCTAAATTGTCTCGGGTCAGGGTGTTTTTCTATGTATAATAAGTATGTATTAAAGTATTTTAAGTATGTTTATCCGTTGTCTAGTAACCATTTAATGAGTTACGTAACGAAGCTTCTCTAGGGCTAGATACTTAATTGGTGTGGAGTAGGAATGTTTATTTATTTATTTATTTACTTTTTATAATATCGACTCCTCCTCGCCTTGATGGCCGAGAGGTTAAGCGCTCGCCCTATATCCGGATGTCCTCGGTACAAGTCCCAGATGGGATTTTTCGATGCAAAGTCTGTGTTTGCAATTACCAGTCTGGGTTTAGCCAATACCCATCAAATGACGATTATTTGATCCCAATGATAGAGGCCTTTGTAGGCAAATCAAGGGAACAATTTATATACTTACGCTGTACTTTACTTGAATTATTAAAAAGAAAGTAGAATTAACCTCAACCTTATTCAAAAACCCCTCAGCCCCCAAGCGGTCGCATGAGACCGCACCTACAGAAACACACTTGACTTTGTACCGTGTTTTCATAGACTTACAGACTACTTTAGTATGAACAAGTTTAATTATTTCGGTTCTGTGGTACATTTTATGCATCGTGATCGCAAAATATCGAACAGTCTATGCTCGATTCTGTTAAATTTGACGTTGACAGGTGCGCCAATTTTTGTGTTAGAAAATTTCCACGAGTGAGTGGTTGTCTATGAACAGCACTAATTTTAACAATTTTTTTTCTGTATGGTCCAGGTGTTGGCATTGCACCCCTTGGAATGGTGTGTGGAGCAGAGTCACCTATAGTCTTCTCGTTGTAGATTTTTTGGCAATAGAATCTGAAACCCTCGTAGCACAATATCGGCTTCCCTTTTATAGACGTTTTCATTGTTTCTGCAAAAAACTAATAAAGCAAGGTTTGAAGGGGTTAACAACAATCTTACGATGAAAGCATTGATCATCGGCTGTAACGGCCTTCCGTAGTTTCAAACTTAGTCAACCAACTCTTTAAATGGTTTGTTACTGCTGTTGGCTACTCCCACTTTCCACACCCTAATACAATACCTTATACTTATAATACATAGATAACTATTATATTACACACATACAAATACATAGATAATTACATTAAATATTAAACTTACTTCAATATATTCTTTTTTGTTCGTATACATACAAACTATTATTATCTTTATTGTTAAAATTTTGCATTTACAATGCTATATAGATATACAAGTACAAGGGCCTTGTAAGATAAGCTACCGAGACCCCTCAGCTCAGCGGTTAGAGCAGTGGACCGGCAATCCAAAGGTCGGTTCGAATCCCACTCGAGCTTCCTGAGACTAGTTGATTTTTTTCTAGTAAACATTTTACCCTAAAACTATTATTACTTAATAAATTTTATAAAGTACCTAACAAACCATTGAAAGTGATGCTAACCTGTCGCGATCCTTACCGCAATATCAAACTTCAACCTACCATATTATAATAGATACATCATTATTTGTTGCTGTACTTTGCTATTAGGACAAAGAAAGAAGAAATAACATCAGCCTCATTGATTTACTTTAATGATTATGATCCGCATTAAGTTTAACAACAGCCGACTCTATGGTCCAGATGTTGGCATTGCACCCCTTGGAATGGTGTGTGGAGCAGAGCCACCTCGACTTGTGGTTGTAGACTTTCTGGCAATAGAATCGGAAGCCCTTGTAGCACAATATTGGCTTGCCTCTTAAAGATGTCATCATTGTAAATTCTGAAACAAACTAATCTTATCAAGGCAAGGTTTGAAGGTGTTAAAAACCATCTTACGATAAAAGTATTTAGCCAGCCAGCATCAACCGCTGTAACTGCTTCCCGTAGTTTTAAACCCTGTCACCCATGCCATGAAAATGTTGATCAAATGGCGCGGTCCTTACCGCAATGCTAATAATCTTTAACCTACCTTGTAATTAATTCATGATTATATTTGTTTATTTAATTTTTATTTTATTTCACTTGGCAAGTTTACAGCATCATTCAGAATGAGTCTCAACATGACTGTAGTAACAAGCAACTGCATTTAAAAGCAGAATGTATTTTCTAAACAAAGATAAACAAACAAAATGTCTGCATTAAATATGAAGTTTAAATAGTAGATTATTATAAAAGGGGATAAAGCAGTGTCTTCTGTCGCGGGTGACGATTTAAATCGCGAGCGTAACGAAGGACTCGAGGTTTACTCCCGAGCGTAGCGAGGGTGTGAAAAACTTAAATCACAAGCGAAGCGAGGGGATATAAGACGAGTCCTGAGTGTAGCGAGGAATTTAAGTTCACCCAAGACTAAGACAGCTTTATCACCGAGAAAAATACTCTACTTTTCGTACCATTTGCGAAAAAATTAACACATTATTAATTGAGATATGCATTCATTTTAAATAATGACAATTAAAAGTAAAAGTTAACATTCGGAACATTGGTCATTAATTTTAAATAATGACAATTAAAAGTAAAAGTTAACATTCGAAACATTGGTCCAATTATTGATAGAGAGAGTTGCATTTTTGTTTGGTACATTTATTGTTGATGAGTTGATTTGTAATTTTTATATTTTTTTTATTTGATTTATTTCCTTTTTCAAAAAGATTTATCATGTTTTATATACAAACTCGGTGTAAACACAGATGTAGTTCAGTATAAATTTCGGTAAGTATTCCAAATTTAAATCACATTCTCCCCCTAGAGGAGCAAATAAAATTCAGTACAATTTTCTTTCCCTGTTTTTAACAGATTAAAAATGACTTTTTTCATTTCCTGTTCTACGCTAGTACAAAAAGACGAAGTGATTGTCTGGGCTGAGCTTATTACGTCATAGTAACAAATTGCTTCGCACTCCCTGCGCACAAACAACTGTTCGATTTTATATCGATCTGTTATTTCTATAGTTGGTATGTATGAAGGGAGTGCGAAGTAATTTTTACTATGACGTAATCTTTTGTTTCGGATGTCAGCAATAATTTTGCGTAAGTAACGTTGTAAAAGATGAAAAGCTGTACAACGTTGCTGTTATGCGTCCATACGGTAGAAACTTGCCGCAAAGAAAACGAGTCAATTTCGTTGTATTTGCTCAATAGCATCATTATAGATATCATAATCCGGGTTCCAAATTTGAGACGCGTATTCAAGGTGGCTTCGAACATAAGCGCAATAAATAATTATATTCATCGTTTTCATATTTGCTTTTTAGCGATAAGGCCGCCAATTGTATGTTACTTTGTGTTTGTTATTTTGTTGTTAATATGGTATCTTTATCTTAGACGATCTCATCTCAAATCCAAGGGCCTTGTAAGATTTATCAACGGCATGTTCTAATTGCTTGTCAAATAACAATTCGCTATCATTGATGACTCCTAATAAGTCGTAAGATGACTTTTAAGTTGGGTATCAAGTTGAATGTATTACGTTTACGAGTAAAGTTCACAGATAGACATTTGACAACGTTAAGATCCAGTTTATGTCCGAGACAAAAGTTATCTAATCGATTTAAATAGTTATGTTTATGAAGCGCATCGCAAATATTGTTGACCAACCTAAAAATCTTTATGTACAGACATAATTTAGAGATTGGTCTGTAGTTCTCAATCTGAGCCTTAGATCCTTTTTTACGAATATGAGAAATAAAGTCCTTTTACAATGGAATCATTACCACACCCTCAGATAAAATGGTAACTGGGACAGACAATTCATCGGCGCAACTAACCAAAATACCGCAGGCAACACATCTGCACCAGCTAATTTTTTAAGATCAAACGACTTAAGGTCTTCTTCTTCGTCGTATCGATGGATCAATATCTACGCAACAAAACTGTTACCTATGCGACCTAGAGTGATGAAAGACTTTTTTAGCATTAATTAAAATGGAAGATAAGATACAAGTAGTAACCTCGTCGATGTTGCCAAGATCGCTGTAGCCGACAGATGCTTCCGAGTCCAAAAAAAATGATCGTAAATACAAGGTGAAGAGCTCACTAATACCATTCCCATTATCACTCGACTCACATCCGAATGTCATGTTGGCAGGATAAAAACCACTTTAGTGCTTGAAAACAACTTGGGATTCATTTGTTTTCCAAAAGCCTAACTTGGTCGCGAAGCAAGTGAAAGTTAGCTTCATCTGTTTCATGTTACATGAACGCTCAACACTGTACTTTACTTACGTTAGTTAAAAGAAAGTAGAACTTCCATCAGCCTTATTCAAATTGCTTTAATGACTATGATCAGCATTAAGTTTTGCAAATTTGACTCAATAGTCAAGATGTTGGCTTTGCACCCCTTGGAATGGTGTGTGGAGCAGAGCCACTGACTTGGTCTTCTAGTTGGTGACTTTCAGGCAATAGAATCTGAAGCCCTTGTAACACAATATCAGCTTGCTTTTTAAAGACGTTTTCATAGTATATGCTGCAAAAAAACAATCTTATCAGGGCAAGATTCGATGGTGTTAATAACAATCTTACGATGAAAGCAGCATTGAGCATCGGTTGTAACGTACTGCCTTCCGTAGTTTTAAACTTGCTCAATCAACACTTTAAATGCAGTAACAAACCATTGAAAGTGTTGCTTAACTGTCGCAATCCTTACCGCAATATCAAGCTTTAACGTACTTTATAAGAAATCGATAATTACATTTGTACGCTGTATTTTACTAACCTACATTAGGAAAAAGAAAGCAGTATTTTTTACATCAGTTTCATTAAATAAATAATGTATTTCTAAAAACATGGTACAAAGTTGTGTTTTATAACGTTATACATATTTTAATGTCACACAGCATAAAATATTACATCCATAACTAATCATATCACCATTACTACACTATTTAAATTATTTTAATGTTTTTGATCAGCATTAAGTTTAACAATTTCCGACTCTATGGTCCAGATGTTAGCATTGCACCCCTTAAGCCGGGTCTCCTGCGACACTGTTTTGTGTTTTCTAACACCTAACATCAAACATCTAACAAAATATAGGATATTTTTGTCAGATTATTAACATTTTCAAACCTTGCCATGATAAGATTCGTATGTTGCGGAAAATACAATGATGAAGTCAACAAAAGGCAAGCCGATATTGTACTACAAGGGCTTCAGATTCTCAAAACATCTAACAAAAATATCCCATATTTGTTAGATGTTTGATGTTAAGTGTTAGAAAACACAAAACAGTGTCGCAGGAGACACGGCTTTAAAATGGTGTATGGAGCAGATCCACTTAGTCTTAAGTTTGTTTACTATCTTGAAATAGAATCTGAAGCCCTTGTAGTACAATATCGGCTTGCCTTTTTTGACTTCATCATTGTATATTCCGCAACATACGAATCTTATCATGGCATGGTTTTAAAAGTTAATTAATCTGACGATGAAAGCAATCATAAACTTCTGTACCTGCCTTCCGAAGTTTCAAACTTGGTCACCAATACTGTAACAAACTATTGAAAGTGGTGCTCAACTCTGGCGATTTTTATCGCAATGTCATCAAAATTAATCACAATAAATTCATAGTAATATTATACAATAAGATACTTTGTCTATCAAAAAAACTAAAACTGGCGGTGTGAATTAAATATTTAAATACAAACTAAGGTAAATATTCTTATAACCCATTTTCTTTCATTCCATCAAATCAAAACTATCCTTTAATTTTTAAAATATTATTGGTAAAATTATATCTACTTACCTTTAAAAATAGATTAAATACCATCAGGTGGGATAGGGATAGGATATAGGCCAAGGTCATTCTTGTTGTTACACATAAAATAAACATTATTTTTTGTGAAACTATTAGTAGTAGGTACTACTTACTTGGTATATTTTTATTGAAAATGTATGTTTACTATGTGTTCAATGTAACTTTGTTGTGAAACAAAATAATTTACAACAATAATGCGACGACGACAAAATTTATGTCGACGCAGAACAGGCAAACATACAGTGTGCACATGAACCACCAAAAAGTTTTAATGATTATGACTAGCATTAAGTCTTACAACTTCTGATTGGACCGTATAGATGTTGGCATTACACCCCTTGGAGTGGTGCGTAGAGCAGACCCATTGGGTCTTCTGGTTGTTGCTGTTGACCATCTTGCGGTAGAATCTGTAGCCTCGGTAGCAAATGATCGGTCTGCCTTGTTTGGACGTCATCATTGTAAATTCTGTGACAAAATTGTATGTTTACAAAAACAAGCTTGACGGAATATTTACTATACTTCCAAATACTTCCAAAGTTTGCAACTGTGCTGGTAATTTAGTCGAGTAGAAGGATATTGCTTCGCTAATCAAACTAGCGATTTATCATTTATTTTAAAGTACGATAAACAAGCTAAATCACTAGCACAGATGCTACCTAAGCTTAAGTGTTGAGATGGCAGTTTTACGACTTTACTACCGTCAGAACGGCTAGAATTGGCCTGATTTACCGTGAACGACACTGAACCAATGACTAACGATAATAACTAATAAGAATACTACTACGCTACAGTATTTCGCTAAGCGCTAGAAACAAAAATACCTAGCAAATTTCTAAATCTCAGAACAAATTATTTTTGTTTTCATTTGTAAATAAAAGGTATAGTAGATAGACATAGATAAGAAAGGAACTTTATTATAAATGTGAACTTTTTTGTAAAGCACATTAAGAAATAAAAAAAAAACAATAAAAAATATTTTATCCGACTAGATTACAATTTTGTTGTAGTTCGTTACTTCTTTTAATCCTGCTAATGTAACATCAGGCAAACTTGATGATAAAGCGCTCACCGTAGCCTGCCTAGCTACTGCACTCACGCCAGTAGATCACCCTACCTAAAACTGTGAAATTTCTCTAATCGACATTGATCCTTACTCGTATATCTTAAACAATAACTTAAAGATATCGAAACGTAGAAAAAAATGTCTACCTCAGGCGTGAAACAAACCCGCGTCCTTTGCAATCCAGGCGGCTGCGTTGACCACTCTGTCATTGAGGTATTGGTTAGACCTGACGAAATTTTTCTACACTTTTGACTTTATGTTTTTATAGCAGAAGTGTCTTATCAAACCTCTTAGAATTTACATCCTAAGAGGTCTGAACGAAAATATTTTACAATATTTTAAACATTTAGCAGTGCGAGCACGGATCTTTTATCGACCGATAAAGTGACATTAGACGTCGACAAATTGACATCGGCAGTAGTTGAGCTGTCAAATTTTATCGTCTTATGTCACTTTGTCGGTCGATAAAAGATCCGTGCTCATGGGGCATTTAAGTAAGTCTGCTTTAAAGATTCGTAATCCGAGTATAATATGATTGTTTACATCATCATCATTTACCGTGTCGCGTAGCGGTGAAAGAATACTACTACCCCCTCTCTTCCCTTGGGTGTCGTAAAAGGCGACTAACGGACTACATGTTGGCGCGAGAGGCACCAACATGCGACGTAGGTAAAGGAGTAAGGTGGGAACGGGCTTACCGGGGGTCCGTGTTGTAGGCACGGGATCGAGCTGAAGCGCGGGGGCGCGGGGGCGCTCTTGGCGCGGGCTTGAGGGCGGCAACACACAAACACTTCACTAGGGGCACTGGTGTTCGTTAGGCATTAGGGGCGAGCTGGTAGTCCTAGCTCTGTCACTGCACACATATGGTCACGTCGGGGCTGAGTTTAAGGGCGCGTGGCTTCGCCTTGAGATCTCGAAGGGCACTGATTCGGCGCCAGTCGGTCGGCGCGGGCTTAAAACCTCGCCCGGTACATACGTCGTAGTGTCCGTGCGACGAGGATAACGCACTCTAATTGGCCGGCGTATAGACGGCTGTCATTCGTCGCGTCTTGTTGGCGCGTACACTACACATACATCGAAAAGCATTGGACGGCGATGGGCTCACCACCTGTCACGCTAAGCACATGTGCGGTTGCTATTTGGTGAAAAGTGGTACAGATCTGCTTCTGCTGTCCTCATTGCCTAGTTTCTGACAACCGTTTGGGGATAACAGTCGTGATTATATGTATGTACCTATGTATGTATCATTTACGTAAAAAAAACGCTAAAACAAACTCACAGATAACGAGACATTGAAAAAATTTTTTTTCAACGTTTTTTAAAGTAAATAATCAATTATAGGTATTACGAATAAAACAATATAGTTCAAAATTTATTGAAGAGACATTTTGCAAAATGTTGAACTACTGGCGTCTGTACGTTACGCCAGACCAGCCCCTGTATCGGCTAAAAAATATTTTTTTGCCGATAGACCCGCAGATGTATCACTCACGAATGGCCAACCCTGTAAAAAAATAGCTTCCACACACCACACCCAGCCACACTAAACTTGCACACTAGTTTAGGACCAAGACACCGCTCTCGTACGTAGAACAAGAGTGCGTAGACCCGGTTCACACCCGCCCGGCAACAGGTACATTCGTAATAATGTACCTGTTACTCGCGTACCCCTCACGACACGGTAAACCCGAGCCGAGGTACCGTGCCTCTTAGAGGCGCCCTCGGGTTTAGCCGATGCCATCCCCCACCGGAATCCCTCTGGGGAATTTCGACCAATCACGGCTTGAGGAACGCTTTAAGTTTCTCCCCGCCCCCAAACAAGCCCGGTAACGCTGTAAAGGTCATCTGCGAGTCTGCGACTGACAGCACGCAAACTCAAAAAAACATCAATTACCTAAAGCCCAAGGTAAACTTAATTGTGGATTTTGTTCGTTGTCTTGTTTATAAAGGATAAACATACAAAAACACTTAAATAAATATTTCTTCGAATATTATGATCGAAGACAATATACTTAAGTTAAATTTATTTGCTATTCAAAATAAAAGTACCTACTTATGTAGTTAATATCTTATTTATTTACACAAAACAGAAAATAAACTAGCCAATTAATTAAGTATTAATCAAAAACTAACTCTTATAAAACTAAAAAAATAATAAAAAATATATCTCAGGCGCGAATTACACAGAGAAGGCGTAAGGCGAAGACGCGGCGTAGGCACAGAACAACAAAGCGGCTATGCGATTCTCTAAGCGACACATAGACGCTGCGCGCATGGCTGTGATCTGCTGTCTCTTTCCAATTCTATGAATATGAAAGAGACAGAGTCAATTCTCAGCGCTGCGGCAGCCGCTGCTACCAAGGCTTTAACTTAGAGAGAACGCACTCCTGGTGTGCCTGCCCCGCGCCGCTTCAGTGTAATTCACAACACGACGCCTTACTACATTTTGTATGAAAACGTTTTGAAGCGGCAAGATGCCTGCACCGCGCCGCGCCTTCGTCTTAGGTCTTCTTTGTATAATTCGCACCTATGAGAACCGCTGCCGCGCGGTAAAGCCCCCAAATGGCTGGCAGCGTTGCATGCTTTTGTATGGCTAAGCTAATGCGTTGGCCAAAGTAAACACCTATACCTGAGCCAATTTAAAAAACCGTGTCGAGTAGGGGTGAAAGAATACTAACACCCCCTCCCTTCCCTTGGGTGTCGTAAAAGGCCATTAACAGACTAAAGACTGCACATACATACAACCGCATAGAGTGGCGATGGGCTCACCACTTGTCACGCTGAGCAGTGTCGCTATTTGGTGAAAAGTGGACTATGGTAGAGGACTGCTTTTTTTCTGTCCTCATTGCCTAGTCTCTAACTTATAAAGTATTTAAAAAACAGTTATTTCTATATTGACTCAACCGGTTATTAAAACGAGAAGTCAGTGATGGCGGCGCCAAAACCAGCGCACCGTCAGATCAGCTATCTTAATGATTATGATTAGGATTAATTTTAACAATCTCTGTATCAATAGTGTGTATGACGGCCCTACACCCCTTGGGGTGATGCGTAGAGCATACCCACATAGCCTTAAGGTCATTTAGCACCTTGCGATAGAATCTATAGCCTTGGTAGAAAATTATCGGTCTGCCTTGTTGAGACCTCAGCATTGTGAATTCTGCAAAAAATAAATCGAAATGAAAGCTATTTACAACATCAGCTAGGACTTGCCTTCCGAAGGTTTACGCATTTCCGTTTCCCATAAAAAAATAATAAATGAGTAGTGCAATTGTAATCAATCGCAATAACTCAGGTACCTAAATAAACGTTTTTTTTTTATGTTCTTCAACAAATACTTTACTTTAGTATGCAAAGTTTCATTTAAATTTGCTTATTGGTTCGTGTAATTTTGAACTTAGAAAATTGTATAGTAAACTGTTAGCTTTTCACCTTTTATACATCGAAAATCTGGCAGTTACTTAAGTTAATTAGCTAATTAAAAAGCAAATAACTTCAAGCTAAAGCAACATGATCGGTTTTATTTTAAATTACATTTCAAATTAAAGTGTGTGTATGTATCTTCAGCTGAAGGAAGTCCACTGTTGGACATAAGCCTCCCCCAAGGTTCTCCACCACGACCAGTCTTGTGCTGCTCACATCCAGCGGCTACCCACGACCTTCGATCTCGTCGGTCCACTTTGTTAGAAGCCTGCCTACACTGCATCTATGCATGTATGAAATTCTTAATAACTCGATCATTTCTATAGAGCAAGGAATAATAAAAATTGTAAAGAGTAAAAAAAGGCAAGATCCAGAGTTACTAATAATTAATATTTCAGAAAACAAAACACAGACGACTGAAATTAGTCGACTATAGCTTGGAACTACTTCTATGAACTTAATCTACAAAATGTTTGCTACCACTGATACTACAATTGGTTTGATTGAATCGACTAAGTACATGGCCAGAATAACAATAAATGCAAGTAAACAAATCATCACCACCATCATCATCATCAGCCTATAAACTTCCCACTGCTGGGCACAGGCCTTCCGAGGACAACAGCACGTAGAGACATTTGCCACCCACTACGATGACCCATCCTTGGTGGGTTTTTAACGACTGCCATCTTACGTCAATTATTAAAAACAGACTTTACGTGTCATCCGAAGTTCGAGGAGTCTTCAAGGAGTTCGCAAGATGTTTTTTTTCGGTATTGACGGTAAAGACGCTTCACTGACAATACTGCAAACTGAACGCCTCCGCCCATAGAGTTCCTCAAATAATTGTATGACTATGATTAGCATTTACTCTGACAATGGTTGAATCAATGGTGTAGATTGTGGCCCTACATCCTCTCGCGTGGTGTGTGGAGCAGACCCATAGCGCTTTTTGTTTGTTCAGTGTCTTCCGATAGAACCTGAAACCCTGGTAGCAGAGTAGCGGTTTCCCTCTTTGTGACGACACCATTGTAAATTCTGAAAGAAATTTATCACATCAGAGTTTTAACTTGAAACTTATACTGATTTTGTTAATGATAACCTAAAGGTGCGCATTCACATTTTAATAGCGAATCGAAGCGATCGAGGCGATTGCGCTCGTGCAACCATTAAGATGCCTATTACACCTCGACTGTGATTTTTGCTTAAAATGCCCATTTTCGCATTTTGTAGTAATTTTACAGTTATATTTATCGTTTTTATCGAAATAGGATAATAAATTTATGCTTAATATTACAAATCTCCACTCTGAGAATAAGATGAGTTCGGACGGCTGGCGTATCGCATTTTGTAGTAATTTTGCAGTTATATAATTATTGTTCTTATCGAAATAGGATAAATAAATTCATTATAAAATCTTAATCCTCATGACGGAGGTAATGATTATTCTGGTATAAATTTTGTTCTGGTATTAATAATATTATCGTAGATAGGAGAAATTCACAGTTAACATAAAGCGATTTTCGAAGTTTTTTGGTATAGATTATGATATTTTTTCTATATAAATATAAAATCAATGATATCTAAAAATTCCGAGGCGAACTATACGACTAAATGAGAGATAACATTCTGTTTTTTTTATTTCATTTGTTTAAAACAGTAGTTAAATCTAGGAGCTCAAAAAAGTTCTTTCGCGCTTTTATTGAAAATCTTAGTCAGCAATTTTGGGTTTAATCAAAAAGTTAAGAGCAAAATTAAAAGCGAGGCCGCTACGAACAGCTATGCCAATAGCAGAGCAGCCATTCTACACTATTCAATTAGTCAACATTGAAAATGTATTTTTGTTTCTGAGATCAAGAACGCCAAAATTGGCCATTTTACGCAAAAATCACAGTCGGTATGATAGGTATAATATGGTACTAAAATGTTAAGCTACTTCGGAGGCAGACCGTACATTCTTTGAATGTAACTATGGCTCTATAGTCTTTATCACTAATATTTAGCATCCTTTTGATTTTTTTTAAAATAATAGTTAGGTAGGTACTTACTGATAATTTAATTTTACTCATAACTTGGTTACCTATTATTCGAATCCAGTATAAAGGTTTTAATATTTTTAATAAGTTATAGGTTGTACCCGTATAAAACTTTATTAATGAAACGCTGTGAGTTAACACATCAATATAACTTTATTTTCTGTTTTGTACATCCCAAAGTCATTTTGAACAAGGAGTGAGATCATTATCTAGACTAGCAATGTTTTTCTTTGTTACATTTATTTACACTATAACACCATAATACGTATCTAAGTCTTGATTTACTATTTGCACTGCAAAGACAATCAATATTATCTATAGTATTGACATCAGTGAATTCCTGGTGTTGTAGTATTTTATTAATTAAATGAAATTAATTAATGGTTGCCTTTGCAGTGCTGCTTCAATTATTTATTTATAAATAGTTTTGACACAAAAATAAACATAAACTAAAAACCGATTATCACAGCAAAATAAAATAAGTACCTAATTAAACATCGCACTAAAATGTTTCTAGCAGCTAAGAGGGTTTACGCCATTCGGTTTCCCATACAAACTCCCAAGTCGAAATTTTTAAAAACCTATATGCCAATTTTGATGAAACTTTGCATGCTAAAGTAAAACACAGGGATCTAAATAGTCTGTTAAAACATTTTTAAAAAACGTTTAGTTAACTGAGTTATTGCGATTTTAAACTTTCAATAGTCAATAGTCATAGTCAATAGTCAAAATATATTTATTCAATAAACTCAATTAATAAGTACTTTGAAACGTCCAAATATTTTTTAACCTACCACCCATTCAGGACATCATTTTTTAACTGTGGCAAAGTACGGGCGCAAGAAACCACAGCGCACAGAAGCAACGACATTTACAAAAAATATATATATTATATGTCGTTACCAGGTCACAAAATACAAAATATGAATTTGAATGTAAATAGTTTAATTAAATATGGTGCTCTATATAAATTAATTATAGGCAATTAGAAATAGCTGTTGGAGTAGGTACTTGGAGCATTTCAGACCCAAGCTGTTTTGTCTTCTGTATAATCCGACACTTTATAGTAAGCTTTTTTATAAAGCTTTTCTTTGATTTTGATTTTAAACTTTCAATAGTGGACTTTAAATCACAATAACTCAGATAAATAAATGTTTTTTTAAAATTGTTTTCATCAAACTATTTAGATCCCTGTGTTTTACTTTAGCATGCAAAGTTTCATCAAAATTGGCTTATTGGTTTTTAAAAATTTCGACTTGGAAGTTTGTATGGGAAACCGAAATGCGTAAACCTTCTTAAGTAAAACGACACGATACGATTTGTCTCTAAAGATTATCTAAATTTTTATATTTCACAATAGTACACACAATATCTAAACGGGATGTAATGCAAACTAAAATGCCTGAACAGCCAGGTGGCAGAGCGCTCGGCCCAATATCCGGAGGTCTTGGGTTCCATTCCCAGGTTGGGCTAAATGTATTTTGAACTTTTCGATGCATAGCCTGGGTGGGTTAAAGGATAAAAGCTTATATCAATGTTGGAGGCCGTTACCCGGCAGTGAGACTCGGCAGTATACGGGCTGTATTTAACAAATATCAATCGAGTTGCACCAGCCAAGATCACGGCTAATTGCTTTACCCGTTTTAATATTTTGTTTACATTTTTACATCTTAAAACGTCTTTCTTGTAGCATTATACAGCTTCTATACAATCACAACATGAGAATAACGAACTCACCTAAACACGCCCATCTACGAGGAAACTTACTTACTTAGTAATAATAACTCACGACATAAACACATTTATTTTAAATGTATTGTAGAACGATTGGTTTAAAAATATATATTATTCTTAATCTACTACATTTTAAATTCATATTGAGAAGGGCACGCTGACAGCTCTGTTATATGTCAACTTAAATGGATAGAAAATAATTCATTTTAAAATTATTTAACTTTTCATGTATGTAACTAAGTAAGTGTTAAGTTATTGTAAACAGGCATAAACTAAGCGTAACTACTAACTAATGACTTAGATGCAGTTTCACTGAATGCACGTAGGTATGCATGTAAAAATAAACTACGAACACGATTGTACAAGGTGGGGAGAAAGTAATCGCCCTATTGGAAAACGATTTATCATAAGTTAATGGAGTCAAATGTCAATGCGGTTCTGACATTTGTGAAGAAGACAAACGTACAATACAAGTCGACAAGCAATAAACCGGTTAACTCCTCAAGAACGCGGAATAATTGTTTCCATTTATTTGCGCAACAATTTGTCGGTTGTGTTGGCGCAGCGTGAATTTCGTCGCTGGATTCCTGGCCGCCCGTCACCAACTGGACCAACACTGCGACGTTTGGCCTTTGACGCCTTGAAGGGACTGGGACAACACGAGACGTACCCAGGGCTGGTCGGCCCCGGAGCAGCCGTTCTGCTGAGATTATCGCTGCTGTTGCCCAAGATGTCGAAGAGGAGCCCGGAACATCGACCAGACGACGTGCAACGCAATTGGGCGTTAGCCAGCGGTCCCTGAACATCGGTGAAAGATTTGACGATGTTCCCTCACAAAGTGCAGAAAGTGCATCAGCTGTTAGCTACTGACTGCCAAACGCGCCTAACCTACGCTCAAGTCATCCTGAATCTCAACGAAGAGGAGGGCGATTTTTCATCGAAAATCATTAAGAGCGATGAGGCTTCTTTCCATCTCAGCGGTTACGTGAACAAACAAAATTATCGTTTCTCGGGCACCGAAAATCTGCGTATTACCCACGAAGAGCCATTACACCCGCACCAAGTTACTGCGTGGTGTGCTGTTTACACTATAGGAGTCATCGGGCCATTTTCTTTGAGAACGCCGCGAGCCAGACGACGACTGTGGGCGGCGCGCGCTACAAAGCCATGATTACCGAATTTTTTCTTCCTTAATTAGAGGAATTGGGACTGGAGAACATGTGGTTCCAACAGGACGGTGCAACGGCGCACACTGCTTGAGCCACTACCGATATTCTTAAGGAAGCCTTTCCGGGTCCCGATTTATCCGTTCCAGACTACTTTTTACGGGGTATTTTGAAGTCGCGGGTTTACGTCAACAAGCCTCAGACTCTTGAAGCCCTAAAGGAGAATATACGCCAGGAATGCGAGAACCTGTCGCCCGAAGTTATAGCAAGAGTAATGGAAAATGCCATAAAACGGGCCCGTATGGTCATCCACTCTGGCGGCGGCCACTTGGCCGATATCATTTTCTCTACTTAATGAAATAAATTGTAATGGATTAAATAAAAATATTTCACAAGCAGAACCAGAGGTTTTCATTAAAAAAAATTACAGAAAAGAACATCGGGTGATTACTTTTACCCCACCTTGTATAAGTAAGACAACTCAGAATTTAATATTAATACTGACTATTTGTGTTTTTTTTTCCATTATAGCTAATTGAACCACTATCGTCATTTTAGTGACTATAAGAATTATAAACATTATTTAAAACGAATTGTCCTCACAACTTATTTGTTTTCGATTTGCTGATGGTTATAGATTAAAAGTTGAAAATAGTTGAAAAATTACACTTTTACTTTGTAAGTCATAGGCGCCTAGTTCGATGTCAAAAACTACTTAATCTTTTACTCATAAATTTTATAAGTATAACATTAAGTAGTTTTTGTTAATATCAAAGATCAGTAAATTATTTATGAATTAGGCAAGACATTAATAAATATAGGTATTTTGCTTGACTAACAAAACAAGTGCCTGAGGCGAGAGGGAAAGGGGACAGTCCAGATCGCAGACGTTCTCGTGAAATGCCAGGTCAAGAGTACCCTTTACCGAGCATGTATAAAAAATGTTGTGAGAGAAAATAAAGCCAAAGAAGTGTGTCAGGAATGTGGTAAATAAGAGGTTGTATCTGCATATCCATTTCAGGAATTGGACGTCATTTAAAAATGTGTGTGTGCAAAATTTAAACCCACACATAAAGAATAACCAAGATTCAATAAGTGGTTTTATGTTCCTTCTTGTAGTACACGATCTGATTTCCTATCGTATGCACGGCCGCTTTGCAGCTGTATCTCGTGTGGGACGTGCATCTCCATCTTATCTTGCCCCCGGTACCCACCCAGTTCACTCGGAACTTGCAGCCGTCCACAATAATAATGTCTTTCCCTTTTGAGTTCGTTGCGTATGCTGCCGTGATACCTTGAAAACAATTTTAGTAGTAATCGGTTAGAATCACACACAACAATAATTATAGTGATGGTAATTAAATAAAAAAGCTAATCACACAGTGCACTACTACTGTAGCAAAAGTGTTAGATACGAATATGATCAAACAAAAGAGTACTTACGTAAAAATACTGGATTTTAAATAATAAAATATTTTAACCTAGTACTTACAGTCAGACATCGATTTTTTTTAAATATTCCTTAGTGGTTCTCATGGAAAATGATAACATAAAACCAATTGTATGACCTAATAATGCCTATACCTAGTTTGACCTGCGTAGATTCAAAGTTTTTGGTTTATATAAGATAATTCTGGATGTCTTTTACATAAAGACTAGTAGGTACTTCAAAACTGAATTCTTAATTACTAATTTTAAAAGCGAGTCAATATTATTATTTTACAATTATTTTATTTTATTTGTATACCTACAAGATATGAACATCCATATTGTTTTTTAAAGATTACTCTAACACTACACACATTGAAATGAAACAATGTTAACGAATTTACTCTAGTCCCTGGAATCGCTTACAGGGTCTGTGGTTTAAAAATTAAACGTAAGTAAATTCGTAAATATTGTTAGATTATCAGGAGTAGATATCTATTCGCCATCCTACACAGATCATAGAGATCACAGGTTTTCGTAGAGGTTACCGTTATTATCGTACCCTAGCTATAATTAAAAGGAATATTTGTGATCGTTCTTATAGTACGTGACGTTGTTGCCGATGGTGTGCACGATCGCCTTGCACCCAAAACGGGAATGGGTGGAGCACCGCCAGCGAACCTTGCCGTGCATAGTCACTCCGCTTTGACGAAACCTATAGCTTCCCACAAGCAGAGCTCTTTTCCCATCAACCTCGATGAATTCTGCCTCTTCAAATCCTGCGGAAGAATAGATATTTATTTAGTGATATATTGATTTGTAATGAAATAAACAAGGATTTTTTAAGATAACCTTTAGAAGTAGGTACTTATTTGTTATCTTTGGAAAAACACAATAGCGCAGTACTGTTTTCCTATTTAAAAACGATGTCTTAATCAGATCACTTAAATACGACTGAAGACCACAAGTCGAGTTATTATTGTTCAATGACTATAGTAGGTATTTGGATGAGGTGAATAAGTACATGGATTGTAGAAATAAAAAAGTTATTTAATAATTTCTAATTTAATAATAATATCTACTCTTACTTCTTTCTCTTATACAATTCACCACAAATATAATAAAAATTAGGATGCCAGTTAGTTGCCGTGACATGAAAAAATTAAAAAGGTCTATGGGACATTAACATAATATCTCTCGCCATTACTTCCGCTGAATTGGTGTGATCGTTCTTATAGTAAACGACTTCGGACCCCACAGTGTGAGCAATAGCCTTGCATCCGAAACGGGCGTGAGTGGTGCATCGCCATCTTATCTTGCCACCTAACGTGGCTCCGCTCTGTCGAAAACGAAAGTTCCCCAATATCATAGATCTCTTCCCGTTGACCTCGCAGAATGTCGCATAATAGTCTGTGAAATAATTCTCAGTATAGTCTTGTTGCATAATTATAAAAAAAAATATTTTTTTTCAATCTATATAAATAAAATCAATTGCCACGATCTTCAGTTCGCGCATCACTACAGAACAGCTGCACCAATTTGGCTTATTATTTTTGTGTTGTGTTTGTAATTGTCAGGGGCAGGTACGTATAAAGGAACATTATTGGAAATTCGTCACGGGATGTCCACGCAGATTAAGTCGCCGGGCGGGCCGCTAGTGAGAAATAAATAACATTTCCAAGCTCGCACCAATTATCTACCTTTTGAAACTTGATTTTCAATGACTACCTAGATAACAACCAAACTCAGTCCGGTAATTGAACCGGTGCATGGCGTGCCGGTTGGCACGCTGTACTTAGGTTTGTATAAATTGATCTTGTTAAGTAATATAAGTAGGCGTTGGTAGCCAAACAGAGATTCGCGAGATCGCGGGTAACTGCTAAATACAAGCAGCACAATGCCGGACGTAGTGGAGATCCTTAAAGGTATAGTTGGTTGTTAATATTTAACTAGGTTGTTAAATAATTACGAGTATGAACACAAAAATATGTTCTAGTTTATTAAAACAAGATCCTGTGAACATACTAATACAAAATAACATAGAAATAAAAAAACTAAAACAATAATTAAATAACATTTTTATCTGATTAAGTACCTAACACGATTGCCACTATTACAAATCTATACTTCTTAATTCTTTCGTATTTTTCTAGCGTGGACTGAAATTGTACAACAATATTGTATACTCGTATATCGTATGTTTTAGGGAACGCAACGACCCGAAGCAGATGCCACCACCGCAGAGACACTTTGAGAGAGCATGACATACTCGAGCAACTCCAACTAAAGCAAGAAAACATTTAAACTACTTTATACGCAACATAAATGTTAAATAGGTTACCTTTGCTGTAAGACAATGCTTATAAAGGCTATCATACCAGCGTAAAGTAATTAGTTATAAAGATAATGGATTTAGAAAAAAATAATGTAAATATATCATTATAACCAGGCTGTTTTGTGTTCTAAATATTCCTTGACTGTATAATAACCTTTCTTAAACAAGATTTTACATGATTCTTAAACTTATCTAAAGGTAAATCTAGTACAGTACTTGGTATAGTAAACAGTGGCATTACTAGTTTTGACTTACTTCTAGTATTGAAATTGTGTATATCACCGTGTTTAGAAAAAGTGTTAATATTGCAACGCACAAAAACTATAAGTACAATTTATAAATAAATTGCGATGCAACAGTAAGAACACCAACTTCCTTAAAAATATTTCTCAAAGAAGTTCGGGATTTCAGAATATAAATCGTTCTTATTGGTCGTTTCTGTAAAATAAAAATAGTTTTAACACCAGCCGCTGTTCCCCACAAAAGTACGCCATACGACATGACACTATGAAAATAACTAAAGTAAACAGTCCTAGCAGTTTTAACATCTGTTAATTGTGTAATTTTTCTAATTGCGTATGCTGCTGAACTGAGTTTGCCGGCCAAATTCGATATATGTGGATTCCATTGAAGTTTTGAGTCAAGGGTTATCCCTAGGAAAACTAACGAGTCTACCAAATCTAATTTAACACCATTTATTCTAACATCGGTTTGTTCGGTCTTGACATTTGGTAGTGTAAATTGAATACATTTCGTTTTTCTAGCGTTTAGCTGTAAATTATTAGCACTAAACCAACTGTGTATCTCTGAGAGAGCATTGTTTACATCGTCATTATTATTATTACACCTAGTCACATTAAAAATGAGGGAACTATCTGCAAGTAATACAATATCACAGAAGTTTTCTACAAAGAATGGCTAGTAATTGATATAATTATATAAAAAAAAATAAAGGGCCAAGAATTGACCCTTGTGGAACTTCCATTTTTACATGAGAACCAGATGACTTAGTTTCATTAACATCGATAGTTTGTGTTCTAGAACTAAGATACGATTGTATCAAATTGAGCGCAAGACCTTTGAGACTAAAGTAATATAACTTCATCGCCAGTGTCCGGTGCTCAACGCAATCGAAAGCCTTTGACAGGTCGCAAAAATCTCTAAAAGCGTTCTGAGACTCCTCCCAGGCATCAAATATATGTTTTATCAGAGCAACACCTGCATCAGTAGTGGAACGACCCTTAGTAAAACCAAATTGCTTACTAAGTAAAAGATTATTTAAGTAAAGTATCCCACTAACTGTTCGAGAATAATTATTTCATAAATCTTACTAAGTGCTGGTAGTATTAAAATTGGTCGATAGTTACTGGGGGTCCTCTTTATTTCCCGATTTCAATATAGGTATAACCTTACTAAACTTCATAAGATCAGGAAAGATTCCCTTATCAACACAGTTATTAAATATGTCAGCAAGATAGAGTGCAATAGAATATATAATATTTTTATTTCTCTTTATAGACATGCCCAACAAATCACCTGTGTTTTTTATTTTTAGTGATTTTAAAGTTTTAATAATATATTAGAGTCAATATATTGAAATTAAAAAGAAAAATTACATTCGGGTACATGTTGTTCGAGAAAAGATTGTGCCGCCACAATCGCCGAAAAATTCAAATTTGAGGTTGTTACAGGAATGTTAAGTTGAAAGATAAATTATAATTTACATTTGGCTTAATTAATATCCCGTTATGCGAACATTAGCCAGGACTACTTGCTACTGTACTGCTTAAATAAGGTAAATTAATAAATAAATTAATAACATTATTCTTCTAGATATTACAAAAACTAACAAAGTTTTAAAAATAGGTTCTACATGTAAATAAAATTTACGAAGGTACGAGACATTTCAACCGTAAACAAATTTTGTATTACGGTAGGATAACCCATCAAAGAGATCTTACCGTTGATTTTAATAATAATTTTTTCTTAATAAGTAATTTATATTTAAATCAATAACTTTATACAAATCTACTCATTAAAAGTATTATCATGAAATTTTAAATCCTTCGTACGATCACAGGAAGACCGCAGTCTCCAGTCCTATGTATAGAACAAACGCAAGTAGATCCGTATTAAGTTTTATTAAAATATATTAAATTAACATCATCACACATGCTCTGTTAGGGCTCTGACATACGAGCGGCACGTTAACGACGGAAGTAATTGCAGTTGCCTTCACACCTGTCGACTTGCAGTTACTTACTCGTCATCAAACTGCCGTTTATGTGTAAGAGTGCTTAATTTACCTAGTTTAGGCCAGCACATGATATCCACTGGCGAACGGTTCTATTTCATAACCGAGTAGCTCTACCTCTCAGTAGTAGGTATGATTGTTCCTATAGTAAACTATCTCGTTGTCGAATGTGTGGACGACCGCTTTGCAACGGAATCGGTCGTGGCTGGTGCACCTCCAACGCTGCTTGCCGGCATTGCCAGCACCGTTCGACCGGAACTTGAAGCCTTCCAAAAGTAATATGTTCTTCCCTCTCTTGTTCTTCAGCATCAACGCTCCTGTAGCAGCAAAAATACTCGAAATGAAAGATTGCACAATGTTTTGTTACAAAATGATGGTCTAAAAAAGTTAGAATAGCAAACATAATTTAAGTCAGCACAGGAAACATCGTTTTTTTTATAAGTTGCCTAAAGCCGATCCCTTTGGCGATATACAACCTTAATTTTTGTTTATACAAAACCAATTAAGGGTTAGTTCCACCCATGAAACTTTCCCCAAGAAACCTATGTGCAAAAATGACAAAAAAATTTCAACCTCCCCTCCCATACAAAACTGTCCGATCAGCTGACGATAATAGATCGAATCGCAGATCGATTTTTTTCTATCATTTTTGCAAATAGGTTTCTTGGGAAAAGTTGTTCAGTTTCATGGGTGGAACTCACCCTTAATTGGTTTTGTATAAACCAAAATTAAGGTTGTATATGAAATAGGTACAAAAGCTGTAATGTACTGGTTTCTGTGAATCTACAAAATTACATATTTGTAGATTCATAGAAACCAGACTGCCGTTTGCAGTCTGTTGCCGCCGGCCGTCGTAATACGTTACGTACCTACACTTATCTACACACTTGTGTGTGGTGTCATCACACACATTCTTACATCAGGCTTGGGAGCCCGCAGCAGTTTTATTATGCGGCAGCAGTATCACCAGTATTATTATGAGACCACTATTAATTTATATAAACTATTTTTGTGACATGTGGTGTGATGTGATGTACCCAAATAAAGATTTTTATTCTTTCTTTCTTAAACGCACTATACAAACTACTCAGACTTTACAAAAACTGTGTTTCAAGCTTAAAAATCAATGATCGACCGTAAAAACCATAAAGTTACTATTGAGTATAGTAACTTTATGGCAAAAACCAACATCGACTTTACTTGAGGGGCTTAGCTGCTATTGTCCAGTTCAGTGAGAGTGTTATAAAATCCAATAAACAAAACCTTTTCAGTAGTATATAATTTTTATTAGTTTTGTAATCACACAAAACGTAGGCTTGCACTGGAAATTTTAATTTAGGTATGTGATATCGTGCTTTACACATTACTCTATCCCTAAACTCGTGTTCCATGAAGAATATCGTACAAGTAAGGCAAGAACGCTGTTATCAGACTGCGCCGGTACAGCCGCATAACGTAAAAGGGTAATTTTAAAGAACAATTATTAAAAAATAGCGCTAAGACTAAACTTAAAATCGCGGTGCAAGTCGCCCTTTATTTACAGGCTTTAAGGCTTCTGCCATATCAGCTAATAAAAAATAAGACAGAAGAAAAACAAAAACACTATGAAATAAAACATACTCTTTAATAAAATAAGTCTTTTATTATTTTAACGGTTACTTTAAAAAAGTAAATTTGCGATCCGCGTTACTATGAGTAGTTACGTCCAAAATAAAATTTGCACTTGACAACGATGGTGGGACACGAACCTACGAAATTTCGCAACCCGGGCGAAGCTTTTCCATGTGAGCTACCGAGGCAGTGGTTTCTCTCTCGAATTTAGCAAGTGCTTGTTAATACTTACGTAACGTATTTTAACCTAAAATTACGATATGTAACCCAGAAGTGATGTAAATAAGTAGAGGAGTTAGCCCCTTCGTACGCAAGGCTACGCAAATCTTGAATACTCGACGATTCCAGTCTCCAAGCGACTAGCGCCATGCAAATCCATTGAGGTTCGTATACAAGTCGCGTCGCCGACATTTGTCCCGCGACTCCAATTTGTATGGCGGTAGTCGCTTGGAGACCAAAAGTAAAAGAGTATCGAAGATTTGCGTAGCCTTGTGTACAGGGCTTAGACGACAAAAATCAAAACAATTTTACATCAACTAGATCATCACACATCTGAAAATTAGATCATCACACATCTGAAAATTTTTATTATTATATATTTTTCGGCCTCTAACTAGATGGACAGCCTGGTAAAGGTCGCCGGAAACCGCTGATGGTAATAAAGACCAGTCAGTCGTCGTGGACTCCTAAAAAGCACTTGGCTAGCAGTGGACGTCTTTCGGCTGAGATGTTGATGATGATGGTGATGATAATAATCAAATTATACGTTGTATTGATGGTTGTTCTTATAGTATACGACCTCGTCGTCGACTGTATGTACAACAGCCTTGCAAGCAAAGCGCGCGTGCGAGGCGCACCGCCATCTCGTCTTGCCCCTGACGACGGGACCGTTAACGCGGAACCTGAAGCCTTCCAGAAACAATTTGGTCCGCCCATTCTCGTCTTGAACGATTACCACTGTTAAACCTGAGATAAAAAATTACATGTCGTAATGGTCTTAACAAAAAAAACGATGACAGTAATTTATTTAAACAACCACTTCTTTAAGAAAAACACATTGGGTCCTTGACCTTGACCATCAGGCCGAAAGTAGCAGCGCACATGACCCTCAGCCATCAAGTAACTGGCTTTTGTATCTGTTGACGGAACTCAAAAATACTGCTAACATTGTTGCTATAATAGATTTAGATTAAGTTAAAGATAGCAAAATGGTTTCACAAAAACATAGAATATTTTATATTCAAATAATTTACAGTCAGTAATAAGCAGATGGTATCTAAACAAACAGACATGGACGTAAAATTCTAATCTATAATCATAAAAAAAAACATTAAATAATATTGGTCATCCGCAAATATATCAGATGTATTCCTACAAAATAGTGCTACCATTATTAAAGGAACTGACAAGAACTTGTTCCGATCAGTTTCAAGATTTAATTTTTTTTTTCAAATTCAAACTCAATGTATATTTATTCAATAAACTGAATTAATAAGTAAAATTAAAAAGGAAACAATAACAATATACTTAACTTAATTACACACAAAAAATAACAAATAAAAAAGAAAAGACTACGTTTATAAATAAAAAATATCAACAAATTCGCCTGTTCGAGGCAAGGTACCCAATCATAGATGTATTTCTACGAAATAGTGCTATCATTACTAAAGAAACTGACAAGAAGTTATTCAGATATATAAGCAGTTCCAAGATAAAATTTAAAAATGCAGAATTTTATCGAGAAAGCAATGTATATAAATGTCTTTACAACACCTTTAAATCTACTATTACAATAATATTTAAATCTACTACATACACTATTTCAGGTGTGCTGTGCTGGCAGCGGCTCATAAATAGAATACTACCACCTCTTCCCTTGGGTGTCGTAACAGGCGACTAACGGAACAAAAATCCAACAGCATAGAGCGGCGATGGGCTCACCACCTGTTACGCTGAGTACATGTGCAGATATCATTTGGTGAAACGTGGACTGTTTTTGCGGTCCTCATTGCCTGGTTTCTAACCCTAACATTTATTACGTACAGAATTATTCACGACCAACCCTTCGAAGATAATAGTCGTGAATATGTAATATTTTATATATAAGCTGACGAATCGTATTTCAAGTAAGTGGTATGTTGGCTTTTATAGTAAACGACTTCATCGCCAATGGTGTGGACCGCTGCCCTGCAGCTATAGCGGGCGTGAGTGGTGCACCGCCATCTTATCTTGCCCCCAGCTGCTGGGCCGTTTGTGCGATACCTGTAGCCTTCCAACAACAAAAACTTTTTCCCCTTTTCATTTTCTATAATTTCCACGTGAAAATCTATAAGAAAAAGACACCAAAATCATAAACATTTTCGTACATACATTGAAACGGGAGAAGATTCGTAAAATGTGTTTTATTTTATTGTTTAGTGTTTGCAATCACTTCAGAAAATTATATCTTACATACACTCGTACACTGACATAAAATCAGTTTTGCTAAGTGAACAATAAATGTGGTACGGTACTTAGAACATATGTTGTCATAAGAACAATAAAAAAAAACTATAAATTAAGTATGAAAAATCTTCATAAATAATAAGGTTACTTAAGAAAATTTATTGTATTGTATCGAAGTCGTGTGATCGTTCCTATAGTAAACGCATCTATCGTAAACCGTATGGACGGTGGCCTTGCAGCTAAAGCGGGCGTGGGTAGTGCACCGCCATCTCATCTTGTTCCCGGATTGCCCGTTGGGGCGAAATCGGAGGCCGTCTAGAGTCAATAACTTTTTTCCAAATATATTTTCAACTATTTCCATGTGAATATCTAAAACAAACAATCGTTTAAAAACATGTATTTTTATGTAATTGTCTCAAACATACGATTACTTTTACAAAGTGAACAATAAAATGTAATAAGCATTTCTTGCCTCGTAAGGCATAAGTCATTTTAGACAAGGAGAAGACAAACGCCCAATATGCAATAAAATGTACACTATCTAGTCTCATAGTTCCGGCCCACGCACGTTTAGCGATTTTTTTATGTGTTAGGGTTGACCTTGGTTGACCAGGCTTTATATATTTTTCTGGGTACCGAAGGGTAGGAAGGAATACAATGTGACTATTTTTACCCTTCTAGCTTTGGCTCATTTAAATGTACACTGGGCTTTAAATTGTTCTTAAATTAAAAATAAAATAAATATTATAAAAATATTTTTATTACTGAAAGCCACAACTGGATGAGATAAAACTATTATCAAATTGTTTACATATGATCTACTTTAAAAAAATTAGCCGTTAAATGAGATCAATCATCAGGTGCCCTAAACATCAGGCACCTTTTCACATAAAAATCTAAGGGAAATAACAGTATTCTGAGTAATGTTTAGTTTTGGACCTAAAATAATCTTAAAATTCTTCACAACATTAATATTTATAATGAACTAATGAAAGAGCTATGTCAACAACATAATATCTAAAAAAATAAACTTGATAGGAACATTTAAAAAAATCATAAGTTTCGCAAGATCCAACGCTTAATTTTAGTTATGAAAGTCCCTGTAGCAGTTTCTGACTTTCGTTAGGCACAGGTGAATTTTGCAGGCCTCGCATTTAAACACCGTTCTGTTATAATGACAATGTCGACATCTACCCACCTTTTCCGCCATACAGGGTAAATGTTTAGCTCCAGTTGTTCGAAACTTATGATTGGGTACAGGAACTGATTTGCTTCCTGTGCGTTTTACTGAGGAATTTCAAAAAAATGTGTAGTATTTGAAAAAAATATTTTTTTACACAATATCAAAATCATCATCATCTCTACTTTTAGAAAAACAGGTCTGTTTCGTTGAACTAAGTCTATTTTAATTAGAAATTCATGAAAATGCAAGTAAGGGTGACGAAACTTCGTTAATTTTATTACTGTCTAAAAAAAATCTAAAAATTATTCTGAGTTATTTTTCAGAATTATTCAGAATTATTCAGTTAGTATAAAAAAAGAGTAGAAAATCGAATTTTCTTTAAAATTTAAAAAAAAAGTGTTGTGCAAAACAACATAATCTGTAGTAAATTATGAAATCTCTTAACAATTTTCTATAGAAACACTGATTTAAATAATCATTTTGTTACTACTGATAACAAACAATCTATTAACTTAACGTTCGGTAAGTTAGTTAAATGTTTTTATTTTTTATTAGTATTGACGTTAACAAATGCCAGTAAAGGTTTACATTGAATAAATAATTTGACTTTGACTTTGTTCCTGCCATAAATAGAGCACATCTAATTTGATGCTATTTATAATATTGCAATCGTTTGTATTTTCTGTAAAATTATTAACCAAAATCAACAATTTAAACATAATAACTACAAAAATAAGAAATATTTTTGCCAGATATTTAGAGGAACAGCAACAAAACTGACAGTAACAAAATTGTTAAGAAGATTTTACATGCGCCTCTTAAATAAAATAACATACTTACTTAACATACATACTTACATACATAGGCAGTAAATATTCGTAAATCCCACAATAATAAAATCCTAATTATAAATAAAGCGTATGCTGAGAAATAAAAATATAAAAAGAAAATGATATTATAATAATGAAATAACCGGTGTATTAACTACTTTACATGTCAAGTTTGTTTTTCTCCATGTCAGCCTACCTATATGTTAATGAACAAAACTGACGTAATGTATTGCTACTTCAATATTCGTTATTTGGCATAATTTAACTTCTTTACATGTCAAGTTTGTTTTTCTCCATGTCAGCCTACCTATATGTTAATGAACAAAACTGACGTAATGTATTGCTACTTCAATATTCGTTATTTTGCATAATTTAACTTCTTTACATGTCAAGTTTGTTTTTCTCCATGTCAGCCTACCGATATGTTAATGAACAAAACTGACGTAATGTATTGCTACTTCAATATTCGTTATTTTGCATAATTCTAGGTTACTGAATTTACGTTGATTTTATGCTTAACCTTAAACTTACCCGTATATTATTAAAATTAAGGTAACTTACCTTGACCAAGATTTTGCATCCAAGCGGCGTGTCAGAATACAAACCCCTCGCTCCACCGGTCGTTTAACATTAGATCGTTCAAAACGGCGGCGTGTGGTAGTAAAGGGGTCAGTGTTGGTATTTTGAAGGAATTTCGACCAAAATATTGGGAAAGTTGATGGGAATCACGGTAACAAAACTGACGTGTCAGGATGCATCAGAAGGACATTGGCGAACTCTCATAGAAACTTTTGTAAACTCTTTTTTTAAGCGTCTATAAATGACAAAAAATATGTTGATATAGAGTTTGTAGTCCTGAACAACATGGTCTTAGTTTTACTTCTCTAGTAAGTCTACAATTAAAGATATTCCAATTCAAAGTTTTGGAGGTTACGTCTATCATAATTGGATAAAACAAGTACTTACCTACGTCTTTCAAGGATTGGCCAGCACAAGCAACAGACCGCGAAAAGTGGAAAGAGAATGGTATGGGAAAGTCCCAGCAGCGGGAAAATATTGCTTTTAATAATAACAATGTGATTTTAACTAACTAATGACTAGGCATAGGCAGTATGATCTCTGACCTTAGCCTGTTCCTCCAAGGAACTAATTATAAAAAAATACGTTTTGCCAACTTAAAAATAAAAACGGGGACTTCTTGGCGGGAAATTGAACCGTCATGGCTGCCGTTTAGTTTTATTTTCTATAATTTGTGTTTTGTCGAATACCTATTAATGTGAAATAATGGTGGATTATTTACTGTTAAGTGTTCGTGAACGTGCACGAGTGTTGGCACATTAAACAAAACAGTGCAACGTCACTTTTCAAATTCTCTCAAGGAGTCCGTGTGAGATCTCAATAAGGTCCCACAGCTTTATTGTGTCTCTAGGGGTTTGAGGGAATATCATTTACCATTAAACGTTAATTATCACTCATTATCATCTACTTTATTGAGACTTTATGCAAAGAAAATATTCACTTTAATATACTGGCTAAATGTGCTGGCCGCACGAAGCCATTATTTAAGAAAAAAAAATAAAAACGTAGTCATTGCCCTAAACCTCAGCATAATAACTAAAGCATAGAAGGAGTCCGAATGAGACTCGTATAGTTGTCTTATTTTTCAAATGGGTCATAAACATCGAAAGGAAAGAGACAAAATAAGTTGCTAAAAACGTCAAATGGAAAGTGAAAATAAAAATTGGTTACCAACCGAATTCAAAAACAATCTACAAAATGTAATTCGAAGGGTATTAATTTTCTTTATGTATACCTCAATGGACATTGGCAAGGGCCAACGCGCCCGTGTAATTTTCTTATCTTATATTTTTGCTTGTCGTATCATATACATCGTATCGCATTGTTTGACAACAAACGGAGTGCCCACTCAAATGTCATAACACTCCTTCTATGCTCTAGTTATTATTATATGTCCTAAACATAACAGCACTAACTAGTAATTTACGTGTCTTTTAAACTTGTTTTTATTTCGAGATTTAGAAAGGTTTTTCTAATGGTTTCAAAAATTTTACGAATTAATTTCATCCGTAGTTGTAATAGTGAAATTTATAGACTCTAAAGAATTCATTCAGTAATGATTTCGCCATTATTCTTTGAATTTTTACTATTTCTAAAATTATTAATTAAATTTGTATAAATTAATTATTTTGAAATACTTTCAATTTGACGTAATGATAGGATGAAAATATTTAGAGACCCCCCCACACTGGCGTCTTTCGATGTCGGCGTCGAGCCGGCGTTCACGCGGCGTCAGTGCAGAACTCGCGCGGCGTCGGCGCGACGCCGCACGCCGCATAGACGCCGGCATGACGCTGACGCTCGAAAGACGCCAGTGTGGCAGTGTGGGGGGTCTCTAAAGGAGTCCTATACAGAAATATTAGTTTACTTTGAAGTCGTGTGTTCGTTCATATAGTAAAAGCATCTAAAACCGTATGGACTGTGACCTTGCAGCTACAGTGGGCGTGGGTAGTGCACGCACCACCGCTTTGCCCCACTTTCCTTGACCGTTAAAGCGAAAACAGAGGTCTTCTAGAAACAATAACTTTTTTCCAGACTTGTTTTCAACGATTTCCACACAAATACCTAAAACAAACAATCGCATCTCGTTAACATTAAAGAACATGCAATTACTCAAACATACGGTTACTTTTACAAAGTGAACAATACAACAATAAAAAGTAGTAGGCATTTCCAGAGCACCATATAATTAAAAGCTAAAAAACAATAGTCTTACAAAACTCATTTAAACATATCAGTTAAAAAGTCGGGGATTTCCTCATACTTGGTGTGTTCATCATAGAAGAGTACGATCTGGTCGTCGACAGTGTGTAGCCTGGCCTTGCAGCTAAACTTCTCGTGTGTCGCACACCGCCAGATCACCTTGCCCCCGGTGTTTTTATTCACTCTATATTTGTTGCCATTGATTAACAGAAACCGACTACCCCTGGAGTTCGTATAGGTTTGGAATTGAAGATCTGAAAGAAAAAATATGCATACAATTATTATGTTTGATAAAACTACTACAGACTCGCCCTTGCACCTAATAAGAAAACCCGTCCTATTAAGCTCCCTGTCATCGGAAACGTCAGGATAAATAACCATGTAAAATGAAATGTCCGCATCGTGTTTAAATAAATAAGTTAAAATATTTTATTTATTAAACAAATACAAAAAATTAAATAAGACCACGTGGTTCAAAATGAAATAAAATAAGTTTACGTCATTTGAAAAAAATATTATGTCATTATTTACAATAAATCGTATTACTTGTGTAACGTTGTTATATATTATGCACACTTGACTGTACTGATTCTGCACTAATTATTTTAAATCGACGATCTCTGGGTGGGTGGGTATGGTTATCTCTAACAAGGATCACGTCAGCTTCGTACGTATGAACTCTCGCCGAGCACGACCGGGTCGAACAGCGCCATCTAGTTTTGCCACTAGACACACAGTTTCTTACGTATGTATATCCATTGATCATTAAAAGTTTGAAACCTCTGTCTGTCACAACTATTCGAGCTGTAAGTGAGAAAAATGTAAATTACTTACGGTAAATAGTGATAAAATAGTGTTCAAAAATAGTGTGTAAAAAACTACGAAACGAAATTGACATTGAAAATAACACTGATAATATACATCTTGCCTTACATTAATGGTAATGAGCCATAAACCCGACTTTTCGAAATAGTACAGCTGTTTACCCAATTGAGCTACCGACAAATCGGTATTTTTCTACATTTTTTCAAATGTTCTAAACCAAGTACTTAATGTTTTATTAATTTTAATTACATCTTGAGGATTCAAAATAAATATTTTTACAAATATTAAACAACCAGTTACAGGCCTCCAAGAAGGTGGACCGACGGTCTGGTGAAGTTGCGGGTAGCCGCTGGATGCGAGCAGCCCAAGACCGGTCGTGGTTGAGATCCTTGAGGCCTATGTTCAATAGTGGACGTCCTACGGCTTATAACGGTGATTAAACGACTGTTTAATCACCGTTATAAGCCGTAGGTTATAAGACTGACTAGTCAAGGTGAAATTGCTGTATTCTTTTAAATATTTGTTAATGTTATATTTTCATCAATAGTTAAAACAGCGTTTGAAATATGGCATATTGCTTTAGGGCGTTTCATTTTCAATAAAAATAGCATAGTGAATACAGACCAAGAATTCAAAAGCAAGAAAACTAAAGTTCTTACTATAATAAAAGCTTGTAAAATTCTCGTGACTGGTTCTACAAGTGAAATATTAAAGAATTCATCATCAGCCCTATAAACGTCCCACTGCTGGGCACAGGCCTCCCACGTGGACAATAGCACGAGGGGATATTGGGCCTTAACCCAACTCGCTGGCCCATTGTGGGTTGGTGGGTTTTAACGACTGCCACCTTACGACAACAACCGAGACCAACGGCTTAACGTGCCTCCCGAAACACGGAGGAGCTCTAGATGATTTAAATTTGGTCACCCATCCAGCGACCCGGCATTGCGAAAGTTTCTTAGCGGGCAAGATCGCAAGCTGAACGCGCTAACCGCTGCGCCATCGAGTTCCTTAATACAGTATACTTATTTTTTTTAAAGGTCTTCAAGAAATAATCTTAATTAATTGTTTAAACATCATTTAAGAAAAGTACGTCTTTGGGCATTTATTTTAAAACTTTGACAATGTTGCGCACACTCAAAAATATACTTTAATTAGTTTTATTGTAAAAACTTTCTTTCTCTTGCATTAGCTTTCTCTCGTTGACGTAAATAAGTCAAACTGTAATCGTTCATTTGCTTTTTGGGTGTTTTTTTCCTTTTCCCTCTGTCGCCAAACTCAACGTTTGCTGTAAATAAACGATAAAGATTAGATATGATTAACATTAAAAACCACGTGATGAACTACCACCGCCAATGTAGTAATTGTAGACGAAATGATCCCATTACTTTTCATAGTACATACATTTAAAACAAAAATCTCCGTATCATGTCATTTTGGTTTACATGCACTCCTTTTGATTATTACGCTATTTTTGGACAGATCTTGCTGGTCAGATGGTATGGTCATGTAGAGAAGATAGATGAAAAAAAACTTTCAAAAAGAACAAGAGTGAATGGGATATTTGGAAGGGTAAGACTTCGGCGAACGTACTCCCACCAGATCGGAGACAGTCTCAAGTCAAGAGTACCCTAAACCGATAAGCATGGTAAATAAAGCAAAGGAAGTGTTTCAGGATCGTAGCAAATGGCCTCCCAGAAAACGGATGTCATGAAGGTACTTAACAACGTAACTGAAAAAAAATGCATACTTTGACATTTTTTAAATGTTGGTACGCGGGGAAAAAACACACAATTAGAAAAATATATGAGATGACTGCTAGAAACCGCAAGAAACTTCAAGGGATGATCAGGTCAAGTGTTTTAAAAATGGCAAAAAAGGAATTAGTGTTTTTTTTTTCATTTTTAATTAAATAATAAACTTTGTGAATTTTAAATGGATGTTCTTTGAGTATCTAATTTAATTTAATTTAAAGCAATAACATAAGAAAAATAAAATGAAAACAATTAAAAATAATGATTATTTACAACGCGCGGGCACCGGCCGGCCGGCCGTTGACCCGACAACGTAGGTGTACTGACGCGGACGGGTCAACAGACGGCCGGGCATTGACCCGTCAACGTAGGTACTGACGCGGACGGGTCAACGTCTTGCCCGCGCGTTGTAAATAATAGTTTTTTTTAATTGTTTTTAATTTTATTTTTCTAATGATATTGCTGTTGAATACGATATTGAAAAAAACACGAATTCTTTTTTGTCTATTTTGTCATGTTTAAAACACTTGACCTGACCAGACCTTGAAGTTTCTTGCGGTTTCTAGCAGTCATCTTATATAATTATATTAAAGGTTTTGAATAGACATAAAAGATGAAGACGGAAATATTAAATAACCTTTAGTACTTCTTTACAAGGAATCCGTAACATTTTAACTAGGTTTGAGACACATCAGAAATTTGTGACAGGTTGTGACTAAGTTTCATCCTCTTTTTTCATATAATGCACAGCTTACTTTTATTCATTTCCTAAAATGACTTTCGAGAAATACTTTTAAATTATATTGATATAATCCTTAATGATCTTAAAAAAAACATCCTTTTGTCATGCTTTTTATGCTTTTTTCAAAATTATAAAAAAGCGCATGACAAAGTTTACCGTCCAAACAAATATCTCTGTATCTGAAGCTCCAGACAGATATCACAGTTAAATTTTTCAAGTCTTTTTAACTGTTTGCGTTTTTTATCAATTTCACTTCTGAACAAATGTCAGCTCCAAAACCTTTGAATGGGTCTATCTATAGCCTCCCACCAATCTGTTTATAAATATCGAACTAAAAGCGCTGCGCAAACATAGAAACTTTATGTTGCCAACAATCACAAGAAAACGCGGTTGCAGTGCGTTCTGCTGCTGTTACCAGTCAGCAATTTCCATTTTGATTTAAAGCTCACAGATCGAATTTAATTGTAATAATTGTAACAGACAGGGGTTTTAAACTTTTATTTTAATCGGTACCTATATTTACGCAAGAAAATGCAGCTCGCGGCGCCTTAGCACGTCCTTTAATTTATACTTATATTATTGTACATATTTGTCCTAGTGAAGGATTGTACTGTCTCCTGCGGTGACTTTTTGCCTAACGTGTGTCGTAAGCATATGGTCATATGGTGACTTTTGTGTTCAGGTGCCGGACATCGCACCCGCGTTTTCTTGCGATGCCTATGGTACCCGTGTCGCCAAACAAAGTGTCTTATTATTAATATTTGATTTTTTGCGTTAATAACGCTCAAATGAGCTACGAAACGTTGAAAAAAATTACTACCTCAAATCCCATTTGAGGTAGTATTTTTTTCCAACATATAGTAATCTTCGATAAAGTGTCTAAGTTTGCGCAGCGCCTCTAAATTATTAAATTATCAAACATTATGTTTGCTAAATATCAGTAGTGATTGTGGTTGTCCTGTATCTTAACTATATGTGCGCCGACGGTGTAGCAGATGGCTGTACAGTTTTTCTTGGTGCAGCACCATCGAGTCTTCCCGCCGTATGTAGTTGTTGTACGTTTGTAGTACTTGTGTCCACCAAGGATAAGGTTCTGTTTACTGCGGGATCCTTGGACAATTTGAGCTGATGAAAACCAGACAATATATGAATAAAAACTACTTATAGTTATATTATGATAAGGTAAATGAGAACAATAAATATAAAAGAGAAGTTTACCCTATAAAACAGAATACTATTTATTGCTGCTAAGGTTCTGTGTGATAGTAACTGAAAATAGATTGTGCAGTTTTTAGGCGTTTAAATACAGAACCTATTTGTTACACACGTTGTCGTTTTATACATAAAACAATTCAGAAAAAAAATTGAAAAGACGGTTTACAGTCAGAATGATCTTACGTGGTGGTCATGAGTAAACTTGTAAAAAGAGTGAATTCGAGGATTTTTCACCTGCTTTGTAGTGTAGGTTTCGGTTTATTTCTACAGTAATTAATTTTGATTGATTAAATATACCTAATTTTAAATTTAAATTTATACCTGTAAAAGACGACTATTCTTAGATGCGACTGATCCTAAACTATTATTTTTAATTTAGTCTTCAATACTCCATTGATAATGTAAAATAACAATTTCAAGTGCATAATTATTGTTACGTTCAGCTTTAGTCGAGCTTAGGGACAGTTAACAAAAATAAACATATGGATTACTCCTCAAAATGTATTTGTTTGTATATTATCATATAAATATTATATACTTAGTAGATTTTTGGTAACACGTTACTATATCAAACATCTCTCATATCAACTGAAGCGACTAAAAGACGTCACTTGTTAAATCTCCACATCACATCACATCATCATCAGTCTATATATGGCCCACTGCTGGGCACAGGTCTCCTACGTGTACAATACACGAAGGGATATTAGGCCATAACCAACCACGCTGGCCCAATGCGGGTTGGTGGATTTTAACGACTGCCATCTTACGACAACAACCGGGACCAACGGCTAAACGTGCCTTCTGAAGCACGGAGGAGCTCGAGATGTTTTTTAATTAGGTCACCCATCTAGTGACCCGGCCTTGCTAAAGTTGCTTAGCGTCGACGATCGTAAACCGAACGTCTTAAGCGCTCCGCCATCGAGCTCCTCACAACCACAAACCAACCTAAATGTTTTTTAATGTGAAAAGGAGGCATACGAGCAGGCGGGTCACGTGACGGAAAGTAATCAACGCCGTCATTGGACACCCGCAAACTAGAGAAGATGAATTGCAGGCCTTGAGGAAGTAGTAGGATCTTTAAGGAAGGAGTAAGATTTTCGAGGAAGCAGAAGAAGTTGTGAGTGGTGGGGGAGGGGGGCAGAATCGCCTCCGGTACTTTTAAATTAATAACATCTCGAGATTTTCCGTGCTTCGGAAGGCACGTAAGATGGCAGTCTTTATACCCACCAGCCCGCATCGGGCCAGCGTGGTGGGTTATGGGTTATCGCCGCATGCGCAGTATATCACGTGACACGCATGTGCGCAGTAAGACGTTTATAGGCGGATAATGATGACGATGACACCTATTACCAAATATGTGTCACCCCATCGCGTCTAATCTGCAGTAGGGGCACAGTATAAATATAAGCTAAAGCAGTACGGAAGCTCGGCCTTTTTCTTGTTTTATATACCTACGCGCCAATTGAGCGTTAGGGTTGTCCTCCAATTTTTGTAAAATTGAAAAAGTTTTTGTTTAGTTAGCGCTGTATATCAGTTAGTTAGCGCTTTTTTGAGATAACTAACAAAGCATAAGGGTTTTCACTTTAAACTTTAAAAAATTAAAAACTAATAAGTTAAAGATGGCGGCTACTTTCCTCATTCTATTATCGAATTCATTGTCGGAAACCACTCAGATCCCATGATATCGATTTTTAAAGCAATCGGTTAAATAACTAAAAAGTTCAAAATGGAGGCTATTTTGTCTCATACTAATAACGGATTCGTTATCTGAAACCACACAGGTCCCCAGATATCGATTTTCAAAGCAAAGTTTATTAACGATGAAGTTTCGTAGTATCAATTCCTATTATTTTTCACCATTAAAATAACGCGCGCTCAAAAAATATCTAAACAATCAAACGATTTATTTAAAAGAAAAAGCATTTTATTTAGTAAAAATACAACATTTTTAAAACACTTTCAACATCAGCAGGAAGTTTAAAAAATGAAAGCTCCGGTTTTGAAGAAGCCGAGTTCAAGCAGCCGTATAACTAAGCAATACCTACACTCGCGGCATTTTTAATAATCGCGGGCACAGCGCACGCAATACATCTCGTCTCGACGCGATATGCGCTACTGAGAGCACTGCGATGTCCGCTTAGGGGCCCTGTAAAGACGTGCGTCTGTGGGCGTGCATCGTTTCGAGCGTTTGTACGTAGCTTCCTTACTGCTTTAGCTCATATTTATACTGTGGTGGGGCATAGCAACTTTTATTATGTTCTTCATTCATTCTGGTGACGACTCCATGCACCATATAGTAATATGCCTTGCAGCCGCGTCTTGTGCACCTCCATCTGATCCTGTGTGCACCCTCGACTTGCTTGTAAAACTTCTTTGACTTATACAACATCTGTTGTCTCCCAGATGACGAACGAAAGAATATGGCAGCTGAAACAAAACACTGCTTAGTTTATGACAAAACAAAGAATACTTGTCTGAAGAAGCGGTCCAGTGAATTAGTAAATTTTATTACAGATTTATGCTTTTACAAGCATTTTATAATTGGCGTCATTTTTTACCTACCGTCAAAATCGCGTTTAACTAAGAATAAAACATATTTCATATAATTACTTAATATTTAATATGTCACAATTAAGTTACCTATAAAATGACTAGATTTTTTAAAGATATAAGTTCCTTGATTTTTTAAAGATAAGAGCCCTTGTACAGTCGCTATTTGGTGAAAAGTCGACTATGGCAGAGGACGCTTTTGCGGTTCTCATTGCCTAGTCTCTGACTACCCCTTGGGGATAATATACGTGATTATATGTATGTCTGTACTGTAAGTTCCTTTGAATATGTTTATGTTTTTAGGGGTGTATAGTGATAGGTATATAAAACAGCAACTGAGCCTTCTTACTAGCGAAGAAACACTTTAATTTTTATAATAAAACTTTAACCAATATATTTTTACTATCATTTTGTCTGAAAGCAACTCTGAAATTGCGATAAAAAATCAACTGCACAAAATTATTAAAACCGTGATAATACTATTCACTCTTACTAAACCAAACACCTAGTATACATACATATAATCAGAATCAGAGACCAGGCAATGAGGACCGCAAAAACAGTAGGTACTCTGCCATAGTCCACTTTTCACCAAATAGCGACTGCACATGTCCTCAGCGTGACAGGGGGTAAGCCGATCGCCGCTCTATGCTGTTGCATGTATGCAGTCTTTAGTCCGTCAGTCGCCTTTTACGACACCCAAGGGAAGAGAGGGGGTGGTAGTATTCTTTCACCGCTACGCAACAATGTTACCTAGTATACAGGACATGATAGTATACAGGATCTTAAACCGTTTTATCTCTTTATTCAGTACTTCGACGTCGATTACTACGAGGTACCTACTAATTACTTACTGTTAACCATTTAACTTGGGTTATACTTTTCTTGGTAACGAGCTGGTTGATACGTAACATGGCGTGCACTGGTAAGTTACATAACTATTATTTTTTAAATTAATTTACATTGTACAACGTATTAGAGTATCTATGTAAAACAATATAATGTGCAAGACATGACGTGCGTTCATTCACAAATAATTAGCAATTATTCCTCTTAGACCTCCCTCCATCTCTCTACCACCCTATTAACTAGTAAATAATACTTCAGGCATTAAGTCTTCCATGTTATGTTATGGTGCATAAGTTGGTTAAATAAATGAATAAATAACCGAAAGGGACAGCGAGAAACCTGGTGGATTCTGTGTCTTGGTTTAAGGTGGCTCTGTAGTATATCTGTATTACAGCACCAATCAAGACACATTATTCCCCTTATTTTTCTAGGTGTGGAGTAACATTCTCAACTCAACGATGCAAAAATTTTAAATCTTACACGCATGACAACGACATATTTACATTGTTACTTTTCGATGTTCTATCATGAACCTGACGAGGTCGTCGTTCCTAGAATGGTTATGCTGCCCGAAGATTCGGAATAGACTGCCGTTCAAAGTCTGGATGGTGAGCCGGCATTTCCTGCTGCTGTATTTTGAGCAGTACCATCGGCGTAACTTATTGATGTCGGCTTGTCTGCTTTGAGTCCAATAGGTGTGGCCGTCGTGACACAACATGTAGTTGCCTCTCGTCGACATCACGATGTGTAGTTCTAAAAGGAAACCGTCACGGCAATGACAACACCACTATCAATTAAATTTTCTAGGAAGTGTGTAAGAAATTGGTATAGACATTGTATTGAAAAGACTTAACATCAACATACAAAAGACTGATGTAGCTCAACTGTCACCTCGTAGAGCAGTATAACTTTAATGCGAAATTCGCATGGGAATTCGCATAATAAGATTAAAGTTACACTGCTCTAAGAGTTGATCCATATCATCCGGATCTTCTGTGCTAATGGGGGTTCCACAAGGGTCAATACTAGGTCCATTTTTATTCTTAATTTATATTAATGATTTACCATTTAATGTGGAAAACTTTTGCAATATTGTTTTGTTTGCTGACGATACATCTTTGATATTTAAGACTGATCGAAATAAAAATAGTTTTGATGACATCAACAGTGCCCTAACAGATGTGTTGAATTGGTTTACAACTACATAATAATCTTCAATTAAACGCGAAGAAAATCAAATGTATAAATTTTACACTACCTAACATGAACAATATTATAGTAAATAAAATTAAACTGAATGGTGAACTGTTGGACCTTGTTGATTCAACAGTTTTCTTAAGTATTACTTTAGATTCAAAAATACAGCACCCTTGCGAGGAGACTTAGTTCAGCTGCTTACGCTGTTAGAAAAATTAGGCATTTTACAGACGTGGAAACTGCTCGTTTAGTCTATTTTAGTTACTTTCACAGTGTTATGTCCTATGGTATTCTACTTTGGGGTAAAGCAGCAGATATAGAAACCAGTTTCATTTTGCAGAAAAGAGCAGTAAGGTCCATATATTATTATAATCTAGGATCACATGACTCCCTTAAGGAGCTGTTTAAAGAAATAAATATTCTTACAGTTGCACCACAATTTATTTATAACTGTATTGTTTACGTGCGTCAAAACATTTCTCATTAAAAAAAAAATTGCGATATACACAACGAAATACTAGAAATAAGTATAAACTTTTAATTCCTAAATTTCGACTTCAGAAAGTTTATGGATCATTTATGGGACAAAGTGTATAATTTACAATAAAATCCGACACAAGAATACAAGATGTTATAATTTTGCCCTTTGACAAATTTAAGACACCTGTTAACCCCTCAAGCCAAAACGGCCATATTTGGCCGCACCTAAAAACTCGCTATTCCGTCAGACCCCAAGCGGCCATATATGGCCGCGCTGGCCGCGCTCTCCACTTGACTTTGTACCGTGTTTTGATACACTTAGAGACTACTTTAATATGAACAAGGTCGATTATTTCAGTTCTGTGGTACATTTTATGCATCGTGAACGCAAAATTTAACATGAACTGCATTCTTTTTTTTTTCCATTTCCGCAAGTTTGAATTTCCTCCAAATCGCACCTGCTGACAAAATTTTTAGACATTTCGTTGCCAAGACTGAGAGGTTAAAGACAGACTTTTAGAAAAGGGCTATTACACTGTAAGCGATTACATCAATGACAAAAATGCATGGAATTAACATTTCTCTAGTTTCGCACACATTGTTCTAATGCGTTCATAGTGCCCGAGTAAAACTTTTAGATTCACTTTTGTTTTTATCTTTTCTTATAATTTAAAATTGTTTTATGATTATTGATTGTATAATTTGGTAACGACATATTGTTTTGTAAATGTCGTTACTTCTATATTATTATAAAGCTGTGGAGTTTCTTGTGCCCGTTCTTCTCCACAGCTAAAAGACGTCCTGAATGGGTGGGGTGGGTGGGTGGGTTCTTATGCCTATACATCCATCCATAAAAGTAAAAATGTAGACGATTCAAAATGCTTATTTTAAGCTTACTGAATAAAGAAATTTTGATTTTGATTTTGATGGTAAGGCCCCATTATCAAAGATCTTTACTTTCATTATGTTTAAATCGCTGAGAGTGGATTGCATAAAATTTATTTACGACATCTTCTCGTTGTATCGAGCTTCTGAGGAAGTAGCTGGGTGTAATGTTGTAATGTTTTTTACATTTACTTTTATGTTAGGTAAAAGTCACAAAAGGGTTGAATGAATATCAGAAGAAAAATAGAATAAGCTACAGGTGCGGGCAAATGAAATTAATGAACCAAAACAAGACAACCATTCCCTTTATTTACGCTTTAAATTGGACGAAGCTTTTGTTGTCAAATAATTTTAAGATTATGAGATTGAAACAAAAATCAATTACTTTGTACTAATTTAAGTACGATGAATGAATTAGTAGGTCAATATAATCGCATAAGTCCAAAGACTACTATCCAATTAAAGTAAAAGTTATCGAAGTACTACATCCCACGTATATTTTTCTGTCTCTTTCTAACTATATTTATTTATTAATTTACATTATTAAGTACACTAAATTATAACTTTTAACAAAATGAAAAATAAGTACTCCATAAAGAAAACTTAAATAAAAGTGCATATATATTCAAACAAATGATTTGCTTCTAAATAATATTAATAGTTATACTTATTTTAAAGATATTATCAGACGTTAATAATTGAGAAATTCACAAAATTAATAGGTCCAACTTTGTTAATTAATCTAATTATTTCTAGCTTGAAATACCTGGATTTGGATGGTTGTGTTCTCCAAAACCGCCTATGACCTGCACCTTTGAAGGTAAGTGCAAAGGCATGCAAGACAATGAAGCCATGCAGTGCTTGGTTTTTTTGTATGAGCAGTACCACCTTCGGATCCCACTTGCCGGGGACAACTCACAATAGCACGTGTATAAGCAGCCTTCGTAAATTAATCTGTTTTGGTATACACCGATCGTTGCCACATCTGAAAGATAAGCATGAAAAATAAACATGTTACACAGTATAATTATTTTGTAATTGTGTAACTGTGTTGTGAACGTTTGCACCTCCGACCTTAGAGTGTTTTTGTTCTCTCCAGTCGACTGCTTGTGTGGCAGAAATTGCGTTGAAACGATAAAACAGCCCATTTGTAACTTTGTGTTTTCTCTCATTGTTATGTCTCATGTAAATGTTTATGGTGTTATGTTACAATAAAAATATTGTATATCTATCTACATTTAAAAAAAAAACTTTATATTATAACATAAACATATTTACAATATAAAATGTTATAAAAACCTTAACCCAGGCTGCGGGGATACACCCAAGTTATCGGTGGTTAAGGCTGCGAAGTGAGGAACCTCCTGATAATACGTGCCGCGTACTGCCTTAGGAGCCTTTTGTACATAATTATGATGATTATTATTGAATAACTAACTGATGCATTTAAGGCGCATAATTTGTTGTTTTTTGATAACTTAAGAAACTGACATTAGATACTGTTAATAGAAACAGGAAGGTGGTCAAAGTTAGTATATTTAGCCTACAGTCGGCTTAGAAGTAGCTAAACACGCACCGTATCATAGCAACTACACATTCATACTTACATAATGGTTGCACGAGCGCGTTCGTTCCGAGCGGGTTTTTGTGTCATCATGATGGTTCTAAGATATTAAACTTTTTTAAAGGCCGACTGTACCATAAAATATTAATGTAATTGATTGTTTATAAAGTAATTTACAGGTAATATAGTAAAAGACATGTGAAAATCAGTTTTGAGTATTTAATAACAAAATAAAATACATATTTTTTACAAATTTTAAGTTGAGTAAAATCTAGTTTATTTGTACTTAAAAATCGAATAATAACAAAAAAAATACTTGACGGCTTGAATCGTAGGTAACTTAAGATTGATGATTGTAACATATCAAAAGGATGAATAATATCAGTAAGCAACGTAACTTTAAGCATGCCACTCTTACTTGGAACTAATTTCAGAATCATTAAACAAAAGTAGACATAATCTATATAAATTAAGTACGCATTTAATTTGAAGTAAAACAGCTGATTTATTCTTTCCCTTTCGCCTCCATAATGGTTATAATAGGAAAATTAATATTATTTAGAATCAGTCCGGCAAAATTTACTCCATCTTAATACATTGCAGCCATTTACGAGTATATGCTATGGTAGCTTCGATCACATACCAGTATTACGTGATCGAAATATGGCTGTCGTACGGACAAATAGTACGTCACGTATAATAGATTGCGGAATTGTTGAAGATTTGTATAGCCTGAAGTGCTGTTGTAAGTACATTGCAGAGCGAGTTGGCTTTTGTTTAAAATGGATTAGTACGCAAGCCTTCCCACTACCTGATGGAAAGCGGAAGCGAAGTGCAGATGCGAAGACAGCTCGTGATGCAAAGTTACAACTCTCCGCACGCCGTAACTCACTTATGGCACCACGTTTAAAGGAGAAGCGCCACTTTTGCAGTGACTTTTTCTTCCAACGGCAAACAGCTATTGAGGTTCCACATTTGTATATTCGTAGTAGACGTTTTCAGTTGTATTATACACTAAAGTGTCATCGCACTTAGGATGGACGTGTTCCCCACACATCGTTATCAATTTCCCGTCGAATGTCTTCAAGGAGGCAGGACATTTCTGACGACTTCTTTTGGAGCAATACCAGCGGCAGATGCCATCCATACCACTTGAGGTTCTGGAGCTCTTCCAGTAGGTACACCCATCATGGATAATTTGGTAGTTTCCTTTCTCGTTCACTATGAACAACAAATCTGAAACAAGAAGTGTTTATCTGAAAAGTTATATGCAGATGAAGCTACAGATGCTATAGAGTAAGCTGCTACAGTAAAGGAAGCTCGATAATCATTACAAGTTTAGTACAGCTTTTGTCTTACACAAGGCAATAATAAGTCACATTCTTTAAAATCTTTCCTAGAGACGTTTTAACACAACAATGAAAAATAAACCTGCAGACTTTTTGGCTTACTCTTCCTGGTAAAGTTATTCTAAGTTCTAAAGACAATATATGCAAAATCTAATAGACTAAGACTCTATTGTGAATTCAGTCTACCATAAAATCTAATTTTTACTATTCTAAAAACTACTTAACCCTTTATAAGGCAGTGGCACATATATATTGCCACCATATTTAAACTTTATACAATTGAGCTAAGGTCTAAAACCAATGAAAAAATTTTACCATGCTGTGGCCGATATAGGGTTATATAAAACTAATTATCGTTCCCACAAATAGATTTTGCGTGAAAGTCATAAGAATATAATCAGTGACGGTGTTCCCCACGAACAGAGATCACTTCCGCAATTGAAGTTTCGTCGTAAAACCGTCTATACGCTATTACCACACACACAGGAATGAAAAAGAAACCTGCAGAGTTTTTGGCTTACTCTAATCGTTAAAGTTACACTGAAGTCTAAAGACAAACTAAGCGCCCATCGTTATCGTTGCGGGAGCTTGTATGATGATAAATAAATCACTCAGTACCTAGGCGCTCTTGCTTTCTCCTCTTTAGATGGGAGTTTTACCCTTTAAAACAATAATATTATAAACAACGCGTTATTACCTACTGCATTACGCGTGTAATTATTTCAATGTGAATATGAATACTTACGTAACATTGTGTTACCTACCTACTACACAAATTATGACTTGTTTATTTTAAGATTTTATTGTTTAAAGTAGACACTGTCAGAATTGTCACTTTTATGGATCAGTCATTAAAATAAAATAATATAACATTTTCTACGTTATTGAAAACAAAAATTTTGTATTAATTATCGTTAACATTGTTTTTTCAGCTCGTCATGCCATTTTCTTCTGATTTGTGCTTTATTTTATTTATGTCTTTACGAGACAAGAGAGAGAAGACAACAGTATTTCCAGCGTCCAGCTCTGTCCGTGACCCGTTTGCAATCCGCTTGTCAGTCAGCCATTTATAAATAAAAACGAAGAAATTTGTAAAAATTGCTATAATGACAAAATCTAAAAAAACAAGCCGTCAACACAAAAGGAAGCTTACTTAATAAACATCAGCATTGATCTAATCTTTTAAATTAAACAAAGTACCAAATACCTACATTCTTTTAAATATACCTATACCTATACCTATATATAATTATCCCTATACATAAGTCTACTATATTATAACTATCTACGGATGATTATGTTCGCCATAAATAGCGATCACTTCACAGTCCAAGGTCTGAACAGCAATAGGGCATTTCCTGCTTTTCTTCTTAGAGCAGTACCACCGACAGGCTTTCCCTTTCATAAAGTTGCACAACCTGTCGCACCAAAAAGTATGGCCAGCGTAGCGCAATTTGTAATTACCCCTATCCGTGGGTAAAAACTCCACTGCAAAAAAAGTCCTCGATGAGATTAGCTTTTGAAGCTTTAAGGGATATAACTCTTGTAGCTAAAAGAATCGAATGGGGATTCAAACAATTTCGGATTGAGAATATTTTTATTAAAATTTTATGAAACAAACAATATGACAATATCCCTAGGAAAAAAACCAAAGAAAAAATTAGTCGTGCTATTATTTTTAATGTCATTTGTGTGTCAACAACAAGACAGTGTAGTAAGACTATTATATTTTTGGTTTTTTTACAATGAGGTTGGCTTGGCTGGAAGTAATCAATGACATGGTTTTAAATATAGCGAGTCAGGATTGTTTCTATGACCAATACAAATGATTGCCTTTTTATACTGAATGTAAATGTTGTGATAAAAGTGAAATAAATTAGTTTTTTACTGAAGCTGTGTTTCATGAGCTTTGCTGCCACTAGGGAACCCAATTCCTTACAATAACTTATGTACCTGCAATAATTTAAAACAAATTATTCACTTTGTCGTTGATTCTACTTTGAAATCATTGGTGAAAATTCGTCGATGCAAGGAGTATGTGGCATCCCGAAACTCAATGGGACTGCCGATTTCCCCAATAGGAAATTCATGGTACGTAATTACCTCGAGAACAAAGATTGCTGGAAAGTGATTGCAGATGAGACAATTGACTTGTCTGATAACAAACATGCTGATGTAGATCGCAAAGCGAGATCCACGAGTTGCCTGCTGTTGGAGCCATCATGCTTTACGCACGTGTACAACGCAGAAACAGCAAAGATCGTTTGGAAAGCCTTTGTCAGGCGTACGAAGACAAAGGATGGGGTCGGCGAATCATGTTACAACGACAATTATGGCAATCGAAGCATGAGGACTTTCAGTCTATGGACAAATACATTTCACATGTAGTATACCGGTCGCAGCAGTTAGCAGACATCGATGCTAAGATATCTGATGATTGGATTGTGCCCATAATATAAAGTGGCCTGACTGCGGAATACAACCCGATGTTCCATTGTTGTCCACAGCCATTTGATTAGTAGGTTAGTCTAGAACAAATTAAGACTAAGTTGCTGCAAAGGCAGATAGACAGTAAGGTCAAGCGAGTTCAAGCGATGCACCAGCCCAATGACAAAAAAAGCACCTAATTTTGCTGGTTACAACAACAAAAACGCCGAAAAGAAGTAAAAGTACGTGCACAAGTGCTTCAAATGTCATAAGCCAGGGCACAAGGCTTCAGAGTGCAAAGAGAAGAAGCAGAATTCTTCAGCGAATTCTGCAGAAGAAGTCTTTATGAATGCAGCTAATAAGACTTTGAAAAGAAAAGTTGGTACATAGACAGTGACTACAAATCACATGACCCACGGCTTGACTAAATTATCTGATTACTGCCAGACAAGCAACATCAAAATAAAAGTGGCGAATGGAGAACAGTTACAAGTTCAAGGCAAAGGAAAAGCCGAACCTAACGTTGCCGATCATGTAAAATTACTATTAGAAAATGTTTTACATGTTCCGGGCCTGTCCATGAATTTATTTTCCGTAAGCAAGCTAACCGAAAATGATATTGCTGTGAATTTGGACAAAAAAGGTTGCACTATTATAAGAAAAGACTAAGTTCCAACAAGTCATAAAGTTGACGGAATTTACGAATTAAAGGAAAGGTTGTGTTATAACTGAGCCATGTGTACCGTGCATTCAGAGGAAAATGAGCAAAAGTCCAAAAAAACCAAGGGACGAGAGCCCATGACACTTTAGAGTTGGTTCACACGGATCTATGTGGTCCAGTGGAAGAGTCTTCGTTCAATGGATCGAGGTAAATGTTATTGTTTGTAGATGATTTTACACGTAAAACCCATGTTTACTTTCTACGAAACATAAGTAAAACTTTTGAGATGTTTTGCATTTACAAGGCGGCAGTAGAGAAAGAAACGAGCAAGTCGATTAAATGTTTACGATCTGATAATAGAACTGAATTTTGTAATCGTGTTTTTGCTAAGAATTTACAATGATCTGGAAAAAACATCAAACCACTTTACCTTATACACCCGAACCACAGACCACAAGTAGTCTGTGACCCAACCATAACGGTGTGGTCGAAAGGGCGAGAATACTTTTGTGTGAAGCGAACTTGAGTAAGAAGTTCTGGACAGAAGCTGCCAACACTGTTGTTTACTTGAAAAATCGAAGTCCAACAAAGGCTGTCACGAATTCAGTACCTGAGGAACTATGGTCTAACAGGAATTTTCCTGTCTATTTGGATTTGGTCATCTGAAAGTTTTTGGTTGTTTGACTTACGGCACATTATAAATATGAGCTAAAGCAGTAAGGAAGCTACGTACAAACGCTCGAATCGACGCACGCCCACAGACGCGTCTTTACAGGGCCCCTAAGCGGACATCGCAGTGCTCTCAGTAGCGCGTGTGGCGTCGAACCGAGTGTTCACTGTTGCATATTGCGGGCGCTGTGCGCGCGATTTTTAAAAATGCCGCGAGTGTATTGCGTAGTATACGGCTGCTTCAAAACCGGAGCTTTCGTTTTTTAGACTTCCTGCTGATGTTGAATGGTAAGAATGATTTATTATTACTAAATAAAGAGCTTTTTCTTTTAAATAAATCGTTTGGTTGTTTAGGTGATATTTGGAACTTTAGTTACTTTAGTAACAGAAATTCACTACATGAGATACACAGAATACAGCAAAGATACTAACCGGAGTTTACTAATTGTACCACCAGATGATTTTGTTGAATATATTGAGAAAATGGACGAAAGTTGTTGTTGTCGTTGTTGTTTTTAAAGAGAACACATTAATTGTAAAGTAGCTGTATTAATTTATAAAGAAGTAGACAAAATCAGTTTTATAGTGCCGTGTCCATGTTTTGCGATAATTTATTTAAAAAAGCTATTCATTAGAATGAGATTTTTTTACACTATAAAATTTAATAATAAAGCTTTTCGAACGTGTCGTAGCAGGCGAAAGTATTTTTCAGTGAGTAATTTATAATAACTAACGAAAAATAAAGACTTCTTAAAATGTTAAAGATTTTTTAATTACACAATTTTGTTTGTAAACTAGTCAATTCATTCGATTATTTGATCATTATAGAACCCAAACAAACGTTTTGATAAATAATAGAAAAATTACCCTATAATTTTATAAAAATTAAAAGTGACAACTCTTAAACTTTGCTAGTTATCTCAAAAAAAGCGCTAACTAGCTGAGATACATCGCTAACTAAACAAAAACTTTTTCAATTTTACAAAAATAAGAGGACAACCCTAACGCTCGATTGGCGCGTAGGTATATAAAACAAGAAACAGGCCCAGCTTCCGTACTGCTTTAGCTCATATTTATACTGTGCTTACGGTCTGATACCTAAAAGACAAAAACTAGACTTGAAAACAACGGAAGCCATGATTGTTGTCGGATATCCTACACACACGAAAGGCTATCAACTGATGGATCCAAAAACGAATGCGGTCTACGTATATCGTGATGTCAAACTTTTAGAGAATATTTTTCAAGAAGACAAGTTCACTGGAGTGACGAATAGCACAGTTTTTCCTATGTGCTTCGAGGAGAAACAGTTAGAACCTGTGCAGCTTATTAGGGCTGAACGTAATGACACTTCGGTGAATACTGAGAATATGGAGACGATGACAGAAGCTCAACAAGATGTAGTTGAAGAGATACTAGACGAGAATGAGAGTTTCGAGATCAATATTCCAACTGATTCTAAACCGGAAGTAAATGACGACGTAGAACTAGAAAGAAGATCCAATCTTCGTGAGCGCAAGCCTGTAAATTATAGTCACTGCAAAGCCATTACAGATATTGACAGCGATCCTAGGACGATCGATGAACCACTAAGGAGACCCGATCGTGATCTGTGAGAGAAAGCCATTGACGACGAGTTGCAATCCTTAAAAGAAAACGGGACGTGGTCACTTACCGACCTATCACCCGACAAGAAGCCTATCCAGTGCAAATGGGTGTTCAAGATCAATAAGGGCAGCAACGGTTACATTACGAAATACAAGGCTAGACTTGTAGCAAAACGTTGCACGCATGTACCTGGTGTAGAATTTAACGAAACTTATTCTCCACTTGTAAGAGGCTCCACCTTGAGGCTGTTATTTTCTTTGGCCGCTGAATTGGTTGGTTTATCGACCAATGGGACGTCACTACAGCTTTACTGCACGGAAAACTAAAAGAAAACATTTACATGCTTCAGCCGAGAGGTGCAGTTGTCAAAGGTCAGGAAACCAAGATACGTAAATTGCAAAAGTCACTTTACAGACTTAGACAAGCCTCGAACACTTGGTTTAATGAACTAGACTTTAGGTAATATACAGTCTAAAATCGAACCATATTTATACCAGAAACAACTGTCAAATAACAAAACAATAGTTGTTGTAATCTATGTCCATGACATATTCGTTCTTGGAAACTGCGAATCCGAAAAACACAAACTAAAAGCAGGTTTACTAAACAAGTTTAAGGTGAAGGCCTTAGGTCCAGCTAGGCATGTTCTAGGGATAAGGCTGAGATGGGGAAATGGGGAAATCTTTCTCGATCAAGAGCATTCTGAATGTCTTGAACGAATTTAAAATGACCGACTGCAAACCAGTCGTTACTCCAAAGAAGGCAGGTCTTAAGTTAGATAAAGTACCTAATTCTGACTGTAACTTACTATATCAAAATTTGATAGGATGTCTGAATTTCAAAGCGCTGAATACTCGGCCAGATATCGCTCACGTTGTTAGCATTTTATCGCAGGTCAATTCGTGCTACGATGAACTTCATTTCAAATGTGCACAAGAGTGCTTCGCTACCTTAAGGGAACGTCAGATCTCCGTCTAAAATTTAAAAAGACAAATGAACCACAACTACATTGCTATGTAGATGCAGATTGGGGAGGTTCATTCGATAGGAAATCTTTTATGGGTGTTATATTCAAATTGGAACGGAATATGATTTCGTGGGAAAGCAAAAAGCAACAAAGTGCATCCCTATCTTTAACTGAAGCGGAATACGTGGGATTAGCCCAAGCTTAGAAGGAAGCGATATTCTTAAGAAGCATATTAAGCAATATGATGCTGTAGTGTGTGACTCACCTCACACCTCTAATATGTGCAGTAGCTCAACGGTTATACTTAATGATAAATAAAATACTATCCGATACGCAATATGGTTTTCGAAAGGGTCTATCAACCCAAGATGTTGTAAAAAATTGTAAAAAAACTAAGAGCATTGTTGACAGAGTAGACAAAGGAGAAAAATGTTTTACAGTATTTTTAGACCTGAAAAAAGCTTTCGACACCGTTTCTATCCCCGTCCTTGTGCGCAGACTTGAGAGCATTGGAATAAGAGATATACCCCTTGCCATTTTTAAAAAATACCTTTTCGAAAGGAAACAATTAGTTAAAATAGGTAATTTGTACAGCAACGAAAAATCAGTTAATTATGGGGTTCCTCAAGGGTCTGTGCTTGGCCCGACGCTGTTTCTGGTTTACATAAGCGAACTCTGTGATCTTCAGGATAGCGAAGGGCAGATCTTCTGTTATACTGATGACATAGCGGTCGTATTCTCTGCACAGTCCTGGCAAGATGTTAAAACTAAAGTTGAAACTGGGCTGGCTAAGATTTCACGTTGGCTCATAAGAAATCTCTTGACCTTAAACATAAGAAAAACCAATTTCATTTGTTTAACTCCAGATCGCAGGTCACAGCCACATGAAGATTCCGTCTTCGTATTTGTGGGTGTTCTGATCAGTCCGACTGCCTGTGCCCTTTCATTACGAAAACCGATCATAAAAAATATTTAGGTGTAATGATAGATCAAAGGCTATGTTGGCATGCACATCTGGAAATTATCTCGGACAGAATTAGAAAACTTATTTGGATTTTTAAAAGACTGCGCTATGTTATGCCAAGTAATCTCCTTAATAAAATTTATATGGCGCTGGCACAATCGGTCATCACATACTGCATTCCTATGTGGGGTGGTGCGTCAAATACCAAATTCCTCTATCTTGAGAGAACTCAAAAGTCTCTTATAAAGGTAATGTATTTCAAGCCCTACCGCTTCCCGACAAATGAACTATATAAAATCAGCGGCATTTTATCAATAACAAAGCTATATCTGTTGCTGCTGACACTTGACTTATACAAAAATCTTCCATATGAGCCAAAAAAGCTAAAGAAAAGGCGTTATCGCAATGTAGCTCCTTGTGGCAGGGTTTGAACCGCTTTTGCTGAGCGCCAATATAACACACGTTCATCAGTAATATATAATGCAGCATAAAATACTAAACATTTATGGTAAAACAACATTTGAATGCAAAAAGATTTTAATAACCTGGCTCAATTCATTAGATTAATAAACATACACAATGTTAAGTTTAAATAAACAACAAATTACAGAGGACTTAAATCTACAGACTAACATAAGCACACACACACACCTTCTCACACACGCCCCCCCCCCCCCCCCCCCACACACACACGCGCCCTCACACATCACACACACACACACCCTCACACATCACACACAGATATAAAATAGTTTGTAATGTTTACCTTTTGTAATATTAACTACAAAATGTTAGTACTACTCAATATTCATTTATTATCTTGGGAAGAGCGAGTCAACCCCAACACGAGTATTGTATTACTTTCTGGGATTTCTCAACATTTTGTAAAATCAATATTGAGTAATAAAGCTATTTTATTTTTTTATTTTTTTTTATAATGATAATCAATCTTCATAAAATTGTGAACAACAAAATGAATCAAAATAGAACAAAACGCATCGATATTAAGTATAATTTTGTTCGTGAGGCAGTTCTATCTAATCGGGTATATGTCAACTGATAAAATGGTTGCAGACATCAAGTGTCTGCACAGCCCTAAGATTAAATATTTTATACCTCAATTGTGCTTAAAGAAAATGTCTGATTAAGGGGACAGAGTTTAGGCAATAGGTTTAAAAATTTAGGTTTGTAAATATATTTTGTTATCAAACCTTTTTTTGGATATTGGTTTTTTTATATGTTTGTATTACTAGTGTTGTCAATTTACTTGTTAGGGTTATCACTTAAGTTTTTAGTATAATACCGATGTAATAGATTAAGGGGGCGTTTTTTAAATATAGTGTGTCAGGATTGTTTCTATGACAACACACATGATTGCCTTTTTATACTGAATGAAAATGTTGTGACAAAAGAAAAATAAATTAGTTTATTGCTGAAGCTGTGTTATATTAGATTTGTTTCATGAGATCTGCTGCTAACTAGAGAACCCAATTCCTTACAATAGTTATGAAGTTATGCTATAAAGACTTATGGCAAGTGACGATTATGGCCATTAACATTATGGATTGTCAGTTTATGGCGAAAAACTTTATGCGTTTCATTAAGTAACCGTCTTAAGAATATAATCAGTGACAATGTTCTCCACGAACTGAGATCACTGTTGTGTCCAGGGTTTTCACGACAACGCAGCACTTCTTGCTTTGGATCTTGGAGCAGTACCAGCGACAGACTTTTCCTTTGATGAGTTGACCTTTGACCCAGAAAGTGTAGCCACCGAGGCGTAAGGAATAATTGCCCCTCCTAGTGGGTATAAATTCCACTGAAATAAAAAAGACCATTACTGAGAAAACAGCTTACTAAAAATAAACATCGAATTTTACAGAAGACAGATATAATTATAAGTACCCTCATTTTGAAATGCAAGAACGTAGCTTTATTCAAGCAATTATTAATGTTGGGTAGAAACTTGGAAAAAGAAGAAATAAAGAAACAAAATAAGAGACCACTTTTATTCAACATTTAGATACTTTTACAACAAACATTCGAACTATCTGCACGTAATAATTTAAGTCGTATTAAGGAATACATAATTAATATTAATATATCAAAAGTTTGGCACTAATTTATATTTATGACAGATTTCTATCGTAGGTACCTACTTCAAATATTCTAATAATTAATATTTACCTGTATTTGAGAGTACACATTTGATAATAAAAAATTCCATCATCCATACAAGGCTAGCTGTCAATTTAAAATGTGTAATAAATCAAATAAAAAAAATTGCTACCGCTAAATATCAAAATTTTGTAAAATTTAATAATTTTGACTACGACTTTTATTTATGTCAATGACATTATTCATTTACAATAGCTAACATACATTTATTAAAACACAAAGCAATTTAGGCTACATTGGGTGTTTTTTAATAATAAAATACTTCCTATTTAATTAGTAAAGGTACTTACGTAGATAAAATGTAAGTAACTATTTCTTAAATGATAATATTATGAACTAAAAAAAACTATTCTACTGATATTTGGCATTTGTCAATATCACAGAAATTATGGTATTTGGCGAAAACTAAATCTAAATATAGAAAACATAATTTTAAGACTTTGAGACTCAGTATACATACATACATATGTCTTCGAAGATACTCACACTATTTATTACGCTTACGCCACTATCAAATACGCAATAAGACAATTTAGTAGACTATTATACCTTTATTACAAACAGAGAAACAATTACAGAAGTAGCGTAGTAGTAGTAGTAGTGTACAAGAAAAGTTTCGTAAAGAACCTTTGCATAACTATTATCTACATACTGACTATACATAAGCTTCTGTACGTGTTTATGTAACTGAACTCCTAAACGGCTGGTCCGATTCGAGTGAATTGTTTTGTGTGCGTTCAACGGGGCCTTAGCTGGTTTAGATTTACAACTGGACCCAGTACACCTACCGGGTTCAGCTGTAAGTCTAAACCATCTAAGCGCTCCAGTGGGGTTTCAAGGATTATTTGGACCAGCCAACATATATTCTGTATACTGTAACACTGCTGGGCAAAGACCTTCATGATCGAAAGCAAATCATCGCTACATTTGAAAGCGAAACACTAAACATACTTATTCTAGTAAGTAATGGCCTATTTAAAGTGTCTCACTGCTGGGCAAAGATCCATAAGTTATAGATGCTGTGTATAGCTTTAATTTTTAAACTACACTACTGTTGAAAATTAACTCATCAACTCATCATGGCAAAAGAAAGAGGCACAAACTAGTAAATCGGTCGGTAAAGCTTATTAGGTATAAACCAATTTACGAGTATATAAATACTTCTTATCCAAACCTAAAAATATTAAGCTATGCGCCCGGAACATTTCTCGCAAGAATTACCTTTATAATGTCCACCCACATCTTGGAGGACTCCATCATTGAAATCAAATCAGTTAACTCAAGGTTATTGGTTTAAGAATTAATTATTCTAGTAGTTACTTAAACACATTTCCTATTCAATGATTATGATATCCGTATACAGCCACGATCCTGCCGAACAATGTCTTCAGGCTGGCGTGACATTTAGACACTTTACGTTTGGAGCAGTACCAGCGTCTGGTTGGCTTGTCCTCAGCGGTCGTCATCTTGTACCAGTTACACCAGTACGTGTTGTCACCGTAACGGAGGATGTAGTTGCCCCCCCTCGTCGGTAGCAGCTCCACGTCTGAAATATTAATCAAATGTTTTATTGATGCACTTGTTTCAATGTAAGGCATTGACGTATTATAACTAGATCGGCTACAACAGGCAACGCGTGGCTTTGTTGTCAGGCGTTTGCAGCCCATGGGCTTTCAACTCAGTTCACAAACATTTGTTAATGGTGTCGTCTCTAGTTATATTACCTCAATGTTAGGGGTACTAAGAAGTGTTCCATACGAAGTGTGCCTGTAATGTAAAAATCTAAGATTCAAATTGTACATTTTTATTACAGGTGTACTGATGTACTTAATGCTCAAATCCGAAATGCTACCGGTGAGAGAGCGCATTAATATATACTTTATAATAATATAAACTGCGTTACTTCTTTCGAATTTTTTTTTGTTTTGTTTCTAAATGCTGCCGCGCGACCGCAAAAACTGACATACTCGTAAGTTCAGAACTTTAATCAATTCAAGTCAAGTCAAGTCAAAATATATTTATTCAATAAACTCAATTAATAAGTACTTTGAATCGTCCAAATCTTTTTTAACCTACCACCCATTTAGGACATAATTTTTTAACTGTGGCAAAGAATGGGCGCAAGAAACCACAGCGCACAAAAGCAACGACATTTACAAACAAAAAAAAAATGTCGTTACCAGGTCAATACAAAATATGAATTAAAAAAAATAATAATTGTTGCAATACAAAACAACAATACAAAGTAGTATCAATTAAATAAAGACAATTAGAAATAGCTGTTGGAGTGCTTGGAGCATTTCAGATCCAAGCTGTTTTGTCTTCTGTGTAATCTGACACTTTATAATAAGCTTTTTTATAAAGCTTTTCTTTGATTTCGATTTTAAATTTATTAAGATCTAATTTCTAAATATCATTTGGTACTTTGTTGTAAAATCTTACACACAGACCCTTAAAAGAATTATATATTTTATGGAGCCTAGTATAAGGTACTGCTAATTTGTTCTTACTTTTAGTGTTTACATTGTGAATATCACTGTTTTTTTAAAAACATTTCAGTATTTTTATGAACATAAATCAAATTTTCATAAATGTATTGTGATGCAACTGTCATTATATTTATGTTCTTAAATGTCTCTCTGAGAGAGTCGACAGCCTTTAGGTTATAGATTGCTCGAATAGCCCTCTTCTGAATCACAAAGATAGTTTGAATGTCAGAAGCATTTCCCCACAGTAAAATGCCGTACGACATTACACTATGAAAGTAACTGAATTATACTAATCTAGATGTATCAACGTCAGTTAACTGACGGATATTGATATTTATAATTAGAACAATTTTATTCTGCTTTAAAGTTTCAGACCTAGTAATTTAATTAGATCAATGTATTTATTCTGCGAAATGTGCAAAACCATCACGCGCTTGTGTAAAAAATTAAAATTTACTTTTTGAAGACACGTAAAGTAAACGCCCTGCGAAATATCAATACAAATATTTTTATGTAAGAATTATGGTTTCATGCGTAAAATTAAGAAAGTTTGCGAAAAATATGTTTTTAGATGTCATTGTATCTATGTATTGTTTATTGTTTTTTAAAGAATTTGTTTCAAATTTCAACACTTTGGGAATTGTGAAAGTGTAGATATATCATCAAGGTAATAAATAAATGAAAATCTCGACAAAATTAAACAATGTGTTATTATTATTATTGCTGTATTTATATCGAAAACGATATTTTAGACTAATTATTGTCGCCGTTCCCAATCTTCGTAATCATTTATCAATCATGAGTATGACAGTCATATGTATCAGTGATTTTATTGTCAAACATTTTGATGTTGGCCCGGCACTTCTTCCTCCGTCTCTTAGAACAATACCAAGATGTCTTTCCGACAACTTTCTTGTAGTTAGTTGAGAATGTGTGGCCACCCAACAGGAGTAGGAAACCTCCTCCTGACAGCTTTACGATATTAGGTCCTGCAAAAATTTTATACAGATGAATACATATTGAAGAGCATTTTATAAAATTACGCCTACCAAATGTTTCCATCAATTAAACTGCTGGAACATCAATACCATTCCTCAATTTACTCGATTTATATTTGTACTGGCATCCTCGACCAACCGACAGGTTAGAGCTCAGTTGTAATAATACCAGACACAATAGAATTTTAATTGTTAGCAACCTCTAGGAGTCTTCGTGACACAGAAAGCTAGAAGTTAAGAGTGCAAGAAGTGCCAGAAGTCCCTGCGCAAGTTACCTACACCAAACTCACACAGGGTACCAACTACGTAAGGTCTTGACGCCGAATTAAAAACCTTCAGAAGCGCATTCTTCAACTTCTGAAGAATCTATAACAAGTACCTACATAACGCTGACAGCTTTCAAGAGTTCATCCTACCTCCTCCTTTCCTCTATAGGAGTACGCGTACTGCTCTCCGGAGTCACCTATTTACTATCTCGAACACTCCATCGCGCACTAAGAAATTTGGTGATTCGTTACTTTGTCGAACCACCTTAAGATGGAATAGTCTACCAGCACATGTTTTCCCTCCTTTTGCACATGTTTTCCCTCCTTTACTATAATATGGGGTCCTCCAAACGAGACGTAAAGAGGCACTTTGTGGGCCGGCAAAGTAAGGGCGACGGATGCTACGTCTTGTTAACGCGGCAACAGGTTGTCTTCGCGCCTGGACTCCACGTCCACTTAACATCAGATGGAGCGGAATCATATGCCGCGCTACGCATTAAAAAATACTAAAAGTATGATTACGTCTTAGAATAATAACGCTATAGAAAGATAGTCTTCATACAAGCGCTCTGTCAAAAATGAAGCACTAAACCGATTCACGTCTCTTGAGCTTCGCAACCTTCCTAAGCAAGAAAATGTAAACAAATCTACCCTGATTAATTTAATGCAGAGACTAGGCACTACTCTGGGGTTGGAGACCCCCCTTCAACCCTCAGAAGTCAAAAACATTTTCCTAACAAAAAATAATAATATAGTTGTAGCGGACTTCACAACAATACTACGTAAGGATGAATACGTCTCCAAGTTTAAATTATATAATAAGCGCCAAAGGGAGAGGAAGCAGCCGGCCCTGGATTCGACTAGCGTCAACCCCTCCGAGACAGGCGCCCCCCGGCCGATCTACGTTGGGGAATCTTTAACTAAAAGAGAGAGGAAACTATTCTTCTTGGCAAGGGAACATGTGAAAAACAAAAGACTGTTTGCAACCTGGACATCCTATGGCAGAGTACTGGTGAAGCAGGCCGAGGGGTCGGCTCCTACCCGTGTCGAAAGTGATGAGGACCTGCATGGTCTTGTCTTGTGACTATTGTATGGTACTACTTTTAATTTTGTAATAGTCTGTAACCCTAAAGCATTTTTATTTTTATTACACTTACCTTTGCATGCTTTTCAATTTAGTATTATACAACTGTTTAATCTTTATATCGTTACATGTATTTCACACTCATATTCACTAACAATCACACAACTTACACCAAACACACCTAACTCACATAACACGCAATACATACAGCACACAGCGCGAGTTACGAAGATGTTCAAAATAATCTCAATATTATGTTATTACCGCTATCATTCCTACAAAGGTACCACCCACACTAACGGCTTAAAATGGTTGCACACACTACAGACTTGTACAACGGCTATATTCGGTTCAAATTCAAATTTATTCCCCTTAAACATTTTTCAAAATTGTAAAAGTCACGTTGATATTTCCGTGACTACCAAGCAATTTAAGTACATATACTTCACCTAACTGTCACAAATGGAGAGTGATTTGATTGTGAACCGAGAACTAGACTCTTTACAAATAGCAAAAGTAGCCGTATGTAACCCCGATAGTACAAAAAAGATTATAAGGAACCCACACACATCACTAAATGTTATTGCACAAAACATACGCAGTATAAACTGTACCATGCCTAACTTTTCTACTCTTCTATTAAGAACGCAAATCCCATGGGACATTCTTGTACTAACCGAATGTTGGCTTTTATCGACCAAAAACATGCCCTCGCTAGACAACTATTACCACATTTCTACTACTACCCAAAGTACGCAAAACGAAGGTGTAGTAATCTATTATAATAAAAACCTAGCTATCACTCATGAGGAACCAGTAATAGCTGATGCCAACTGCTTGCTCATTAAGCTAAATAATAGTACATGCATTATTGGCATATACAGACCGCCTAGTCATACGAACACGCAAAATTTTATAAATTCACTCGACTTCCTACTAGCCAAACTACAAAGCTACCCCAACATTTTATTATGTGGTGATATTAATATAGACATAGTACCAAATAGTCCTGACAAACGTTCCCATGACTATCTTAACTTACTGGCAAGTCATGGCATGCTACCGGCCCATTCTCTTCCAACACATGGTAAAACATGTCACGGATCACGAATGCACAGCTATTAGCCTTGGGTCGACGGCGAGACCTAACTATACCAAACTCGTCACCCACCGCCTTGACTACGACGGCTTAGATAAGGATATGAACAATATAGACTTTAATGACGTTTTAAGCTGTACTGATGTCAATTCGGCAACTGATCTCCTTATTAAAATACTTAAAGATAAAATAGATGCCAACACCAAACAATTTAACATTCCTTGCAGGAAACGGGTCTCCAAACCATGGATAACTCCGCAACTCCTAAGATGCATGAGGAATCGCGACAATTTGCACAAGAAATTAAAAAAAGACTCCAATAACGAAATTTTAAAAACAACGTATAAACGCTACAGAAATTTCTGCTCAAATCTGTTAAAGAAAACTAAAAGAAATCATGAAAAACTAGAAATAAATAATAATAAAAATAATAAAAAGAAACTCTGGGAAACCATAAAAAATATTTGTGGAACAAATAAACATGTAGACCACTCCGCCAACCTTTTATATTCCCCGAATCCGAGTATAGACCTAAACAACGTGAACTCATACTTTGCTAATGTGGGTAAAAATCTGGCACTACAAAGTTCACATAACCGTACAGCTAAGCCGGTTTTACGGGTTAGTGACACTAGCTCCCCTAACTCTTTCGCTCTGTTACCAACTTCTGAACAAGAAGTACTCAACACTATCTGTAACCTTCGTGAAAAATGCGCAGTAGGAATTGATCGGATTTCCGGTGCCATAATAAAAAGGTATAACCTACTACTCAGTGCACCTCTGACCCACATCTGCAACCTGGCCTTCTCAAAGGGAATCTTCCCTAGTGCCTTTAAAACTGCCCTCATTAAGCCTATTCATAAGGCGGGGGACAAGACCTGTGTAGGAAACTACAGACCCATTTCGATTTTGCCTGCCATGTCTAAGGTACTGGAGCGCCTCTTGAACGTGCGACTGGTAGACTTCCTAGAAAAAAACAACCTTTTCTCATCCGCTCAATTCGGGTTCCGACGGGGTAAATCTACCAGCGACGCGGTTCACGAACTGCTAAAGAGTATTGTGCCCTCCTTGGATACAAGAGAGAGGTGCCTCACTATCTTCATTGACCTGGCAAAGGCGTTTGACACGGTCTCCACCCCCCACCTGTTAAATAAACTGCACAATCTAGGTATCAGAGGACTGCCACTGAGCCTACTTCATAGCTACCTGAGCGGTAGAAGACATAGGGTTAAAATCTTGGAAAATGTCAGCGATGAGTGCTCAATTGACTATGGGGTACCTCAGGGGAGCATACTGGGACCTACCTTATTCTTAACCTACATCAACGACCTCTGCCAGCTTAACCTAAAGGGTGGACGAATAGTTACTTTTGCCGATGACACTGCCCTCTTCTTCTCTGGGAGAACCTGGTCAGAGGTCTTTAACTTGGCACAAACTGGATTCACTGAAGTCAGTAAATGGCTGCATTAAAACGTGTTGACCTTAAATGTGCAAAAAACAAAATTTATGTCCTTCGCCTTGAGACCCGACCTACGTCATCCCTCATCCCTGTCTATTAGAGCCCACATTCCATGCTGTAACGACCAACAGCAATGTAAGTGCCCCCAAATATGCCAAACTGACTCTACTAAATACTTGGGAGTCCTATTGGATCGTACGCTCAGCTTTAAGGAACACATTGAAACTCTTGTTTCTAGATTACGTAAACTAATCTACCTGTTCAAATGCCTTAGGAATGTAGCTGACCGCAACGTTATCAAAATGGTTTTCTTCTCCCTGTGTCAGTCACTCGTTGAATATTGTATAACAGCATGGGGCGGCTCAGCTAAAACCTTCCTCATCGAAGCTGAGAGAGCACACCGAGCATTACTTAAAGTCAGCGCTGGCCTTCCCTTTCGCTCACCTACCTTCGAGCTATACAAATATTGGGATCTTCTCACGATCAGGCAATCCTTTATACTACACACGGTTACTAAACAACATGCCCTGCTAACATATAACCTTAGCAATGTAGAAGGAAAACGAAGAAAATACACTGTGTGTCATACTAGAAAAAATAACACTGCATTTTGCCACAAAACATTTACCTTCCTTGGCCCACACCTCTACAACAAATTGAATAAAACACTTAACTTATTCCCGCTAAATAAATACAACTGTAAAAAGGAAACTATGACATACCTTAAGTCGCTAAACTATGAAGAGACTGAAAAGATTCTCACAACTATCAAGTAATATAAATAACTTACATCCTTCACTAACTTACTCACGCGCACTCACTCACACACACACGCACACTCACATGTACACACACACACACACACACATATATACATACTCCTAGCACATAAGAATCAAATCTATTTGATGTAACTCGCATCTACCCCTTAGTCTGTAATACTTACTTTTTCTCGCAAGGCTTGGTACTTATCTATTTCTTATCTATGTTGCTTTCCCAAAAAAAATGTAGTTTAGACACCCACTTGTCAATTGATTAATTTCCGCGGGAGGGCCCTGGTGACCTGTTCTACAGGTTTTCTTTAACCCCTACCAGGCACCAGTCTCTCACAACGATATGGGTCATAAAAATGTAACTATAACTACAATTAGCAATAAGTCATAGAATAATTAAGACCTATTTATTATTGTGGAGAGAAAATAAACGATTTCATTATTATATTATTATTATTCACACACGCGTGACGTGCGCGCATGGCCGTGATCTGCTGTCTCTTTCCAATTCTATGAATATGAAAGAGACAGCACTGCGCAGGCCGCTGCTACCGAGGCTTTAACTTAGAGAATCACACTGCAGTACGTTTATATTTTGACCTAATTAACTACAAGATACTATGAAATACTGAAAGCTTACCTGTGAAAAGTGATGTTATTACACTTCTTTTGTTTTTCAGATGTGTTGTGACACAATTTAACTGCACAACCCGTAATTTTTTTTTTGTTTTCGCGAGACACGTTCGGCGCGCTGTGACATTGAACACTACGGAGCGGTCCGGCGTTTGGTGCCATTTCTGGCTCCAATTAATGTGCTTCAAAATAGGCGCGCGAACTAGGTTTCTATAGCGTTATTATTCTAAGGACTACGTTTATTCACCGAGCTGGTCAGCTCGGTGCACTTCGTCGCCCTTCACGTGGTCATCATTGATCGCTCTAGTCCACCACCGTCGTCTACGTGTCCCGCTCATTTTCATCTTCGCTTGGCGTTTCGAATGCCTACGTCTTCGACTTTTGTTCTAATCTGAGGACCATATCTATGATACGTGAAGGCACTTTAGCCTTAAGCGAACCCAAGCGGTATTGCATGAAGTTTCGTACGTCGTCGTCGTTAACTGGCCCTAATTCTAACAAATCACAACGACAAAAGCGGTACCAAAAAAAAACTGTGTTTTTAATGTTTATGTTTTTTTACACAGATAGTACATTAAAACAATATTTTAAATAAAAGCTATATTTTTATAATAAGTACATATGCATAACAGACGGTTGAAAAAAAAACGGCTACCTCAAGTTTTAGTGGCGTTTCGTTATCTTCGAGATAATTTGATGATTATTACACATACATACATAGGGTAAAGACATCAAAGAGTGCGCAGTTTTAACTGATTTATTTTACAAAAAATCTGCTTTTGAGTTTATTTATTTATTTATTTATTTATTTTAGTTACAGTCTTCAATTTACATTATATTTATGCTTTGGTTCTTCAGGAACACTTTTTTAATTCTTATTATTAATCAACATTTAAATATTATTTAATAATTAAAAAAATCAAGAACGTGTCTTATGCGCACTCTTAGGGTACAATGATTTAAAGAGTGCGCATCCATGGATCTTAGTACAAGTTAAGAGTACGCATGAGGCTAATGGAAGGTCTGCCCATGGCTGAACATCTACTTTAACCACGGCAAACGTCACACTTAAAACCTCTGAATCCTAGGTAATCGGAGCACTCATCGTGCCACCAAGAACCACACTGACTACACGGGATCCAGTCTTTATCTGGAGGTTCTACATAGACTTCGGCACAAAGGGGGCATCGAACAATTTCTGTACCCGTACTTGTTTCCAGGTCTATTTGGTGTCGTAGATTTATTTTTATTTAATATCTTTTTTGTTTTCTTGGCCTTTTCTTCTATTTTTTTTTTGTTCTGCTTCTATTTGATTTTTATAAGGATAACTGGTATTTTTTTGGTGCGCACTCTTTACGAATCACGTATTTTCGACAATTGTATATGACAGTTAAATTCTTTCAAAAAAGATCACAATAAAACCTTACTTAATAGCAAAATATAATAACCAAATTTCAAGAATAACCCACATTCTCAGGTGGCACCTTTATACAAATCTTGTAATACGTCTTCGAAATTGTTGATAAATAAAATCAAAATTAGTCAAAAACTTTAAATTGCAATAATTAAATTAATACATACCGCACCAACTTGATAGCGTGTCTGCTGATTCCAAACGTCACTGTCAACTGACATTTAGCGCAGTGTTGTCAAACGTTGACATTTCGTACAATTTAAAAGCTGTGCGTACTCTTTAGTAGTGCGTACTCTTAGGTGGCTTTACCCTATAACCACAACTATTATCCCCAAATGGTAAGTCAGAGACTAGGCAACAAGGACCGCAAAAGCAGTCCTCTACCATAGTCCAGGTGCAGTGACAGGTGGTGAGCCCATCGCCGATTTGAGGGTTATTAACGCAAATAAACAAATATTACGAAACCTCGCTAATAATTCTGTTTACAGTTGAACAAAAGATCTTTTTCCAGCACTTCCATTCTCGAAGCATTATAAAATAGATGTAAAATAGTAGTAAATAAACCTGGAAAAATGTTTGTGGTCTATGCCTACCCTTCCGAGAAACGGTCGTGACGTGAGTATGTATGGAACCTAAATAGAAGACGTTAATACTGTACTTAGAACTATTAGCAATTACTATGTAATGAACATGCCAATCACAGTTACGGAAATAAATAACAATTTTAATGTAATAAAGTCTAAAAGTTCTTTAACATATACTTATTAAATTTAGTACTTTCATTAATGTGTATGTTTTCCAGAAACAGCTATCACTTCCTTGTCTACCATCCTGACTTGCACGGGGCACTTCTTGCTGACTCGCTTTGAGCAGTACCAAGTGAGACGACCGTCTACACTGTGCACTTTATCTTTGGTTGAGAACGTGTGGTCACCGTAACACAGCAGATAGCCGCCGCTCCGCAGTGGAACCAGATCAGCTGAAAGATTATCATCATCATCATCATCATCAGCCTATACTAGTCCACTGCTGGACATAGGTCTCTCCAAGAGCACTCCATAACGCAAAGGCATATATTATTATTTATAAATTCTAAGTTCTTGGTTCGGGTGAAGTGCAATTTATCACCTAATATCAAGTGTGATGAAGGCCAAGTGCTTACCCGTTTAATAATAAAAATAAATAATAAAATATAATGTAACATCGTGGAAAGCATGCATTACAAGCACTAGAACTTAAGACAAAGCAATTATTATTATTTGTATTGTTATCAGTCTCGACCTCGCGGCAGACCCAGAAGGAGATGGCGGGATGAGCTAGACTAATATCGGAAGGACTGGCAAGTTACAGCCCTAAGCCGTGAAGAGTGGAGGGAGGGTAGGAGACCTTTGCCCAGCAGTGGGACAAGCCGGGCTGAATAATAATAATAATAATAACAATAAAAACCTACTCTTAAGAAAAGAAATAAATACGAGAAAAATAATAATAATAATAATCAGGGAGGCGTGTGAACCTATCGAGACCCTGCAGCCTATAAATATAAGTACTTACTGACGTAAGTTGTGCAATCCGTACGGCCCAAAATTGGAAATGTCCAGGACCGGACGGATTGCACAATTTCTGGATCAATGGTTTCGATGTTCACACGAGTTACTGGCAACGCAATTCCAAGAAGCTCGGCTCACTCCCAAGTTTGTTGACTACTGGTGTCACTTTTCTGCTCCATAAATCATGTAGTATCACGGAACCGAAAAATTATAGACCTATCACGTGCCTTACCTACTTTATACAAGCTTAATTAAAATTACTGAGACTTTCAGCAGTGTCGTCAAGATGGAGTTTGGTGCGGATAAGTGTGCGGTTATGCATGTACAGCGTGGGAGAGTAGTAAATTCAACCAATTTACAACTCTCCGAAACGTTAAACTTCAGATCTCTCTCCGAAGTTGAAACATATAAATATCTTGGTATGTCACAGTCTTTGGGTGTTAAGGATTGGGACATAAAACAGTTATTACGGGAGCCATTCTTTTGCCGCCTAAGAAAAGTAATTAACAGTCTTTTATCGGGTGGCAATAAGACGCGTGCTTTTAATGGCTGGGTTATGCCTCTCCTCACATACATCGTGGCAGTTGATAGACACTTTACGCCGCTCTCCTTGGCAATTGAAAACTGGCGCAAACCAGTGGTGCTAAGCACACTCGATCGCAAGGACATATGGAAGAGCAAGGTGCTACATGGGGGCTATTATCGGGTTCTAACTGGGCATGATGTAGATTTGCCTGCCTCGGTGAACTGGCTATGTTTCGGTGACCTCTTTGGGTAAACCGAAAGTTTTGTCTGTGCCATTTTTTAACTATTTTTTTTATTTTTCTTTATTTTTGAAACATACAATATTATATAGTTTATACATGTTACATACAATTTTACATACATCAGTTAAGTTTCCACTTATTACTAATACATGAGTTTGAGTACCTACTAAATTAAAGGTACAAAATTAAATTAAAATGAAAAATAAACATTATGGATCCTTACATTCCCTAATATTACGTTTGAAGATAGCGATCGTATCACTAAATATATCCATGTCTATATGAAGTTCATTATAACGTAAACACGACCGGTACAATAAAGTGTCAGACAAATGTTTGGTGCTAGTAAGGGGGACACTAAATACCTTTTTATTGCGCGAGCTTGTTCGGGGACATCTTAAATTTACGCAACTTAAAAGAAAGGGCGAATCTATGTAGTTGTTGAGTAGCTTAAACAGAAACACTAGATCTCGTTCAGCACGGCGTTCCACAAGCGGTGCAAGATTGGAATGAACAGAATGCACACACTTATAAGATAGATGTTTAATGATTTTTTTCTGTATACGTTCAATGCTATTGATATGTATCTTATACTGAGGGTTCCAAACAGTTGATGCGTACTCCAGAATGGATCTTACATACGAGTTATACAAAAGTATTAAAGTAGAACACTTTTTGAAGTCCTTTCCAGTTCTAATTATAAAACCAAGCATTCAATATGCCCTAGAAGTAATATGACCGATGTGAGTACGAAATGACAATTTACGATCAAGATACAATCCCAGGTCTCTCACCTCCGACACCCGTTCCAATATATTATCACTTAATATGTAATCATATTCAATAGTGCTACGCTTCCGAGAAAATGAAATTACATGACACTTTAGAATATTTAAATATAACAAACTATTGTTACAGTAAGTATTTAACTTATTAAGGTCATTCTGTAACAATGCACAGTCTAGCGGAGATTTGATAACTCTATATATTTTCATATCATCAGCAAATAGCAACACTGTCGATTGCTCAAAAATTGAAGCGATGTTGTTTATAAAAATATTAAATAGAAGAGGTCCAAGGTGCGAGCCCTGGGGCACTCTCGAAGTGACAGGCATAAACGTAGAGCAATATCCCTTTATTGTGACAGCCTGGCTACGATTTCTTAAATACGAAGCCAGCCATCGCAACAAGTCTCCGTGGATGCCAATCTGTTCAAGTCTTTCCAAAAGTAAGCAATGTGAAATTTTATCAAAGGCCTTGGAATAATCAGTGTAAATAACATCAATTTGATACCCTTGATCCATTGCAGAAGCAATTTTATGAATAAACTCACACATATTAGTTTCAGTAGATTTTTTATCTACGAAACCGTGTTGTTCTTCTACTATGAGAGGCCTCAACAAAGGATATATTTTATCATAAATTATTTTCTCAAATAGTTTAGGTAATGTGCTTAGTTTTGAGATTGGTCTATAGTTTAGTATATTATGTTTATCTCCAGACTTAAATATGGGAACAACGTATGAAAGTTTCCACACCTCAGGCATCACCCCAGAGCTTAGAGATAAATTAAACAAAAGGAACAATGGTAAAGTAAGGAATTTACGACACATTTTTAAAAATATCGGTGGTATATTGTCAGGACCACTACTCTTATTAATGTTAATCCCAGCTAAATATTTTTCAATGTCAGATTCAGAAATTCCTACACTATTGATGGATGTGCTCTTGTCAGCACAGCGTTTCACTAGAGAAGGACCAGATTCCGCATCAAAGACAGAAAGAAAGCCATTGAAGATGAAGTTATCAAGACGAAAAACTACCGGAAATATATTATGAGGGACGGTACGGTCGACATCTGTCGGGCATGCCGCCGTCCAGGAGAATCACCCCGACATATTATTTCCGGTTGTTCTCACCTTGCTAACGGAGAGTATTTGCACAGACACAACCAAGTAGCCAGAATAATTCACCAGCAACTTGGTCTTCGATATGGCCTTGTTGAATCAGAGGTGCCGTACTATAAGTACGCACCTGCGCCAGTTCTCTAAAATGGTCATGCAACGCTCTACTGGGATCGCTCTATCATCACGGATAGGACTATTGTCGCTAATAAGCTTGATATCGTGGTGATCGACCGATCTTAGCGCCGAGCAATATTGGTTGATATCACCATACCTCATGACGAGAACCTCGTGAAAGCCGAAAAGGACCAGCTCAGTAAGTACCTTGAATTGGCTCACGAGGTGGCCGCCATGTGGGATGTGGATTCGACCATTATTGTATCGATAGTCGTTTCGGCACACGGCCTTATAGCTAAGAGCCTCGATCAACATCTAGAGAGGCTCTCGCTAAAAGGTTGGGTTAAGGGTCAGATACAGAAGGCAGTACTCCTCGAAACGGCACATATTGTCAGGAGGTTCTTCACTCTGCAGTCCTAACCACCGCAACCACCATAGCTTGGGTCTATCCCCGCTGCCGGTGGCAACCTAGGTTAAGTTTTTTTATAATATTTTATATTGTAAATATGTTTTTATATAAAAAAATGTAATAAAAAATTCTTAAGATATGTAAAGAGTATAATAATAATAAAAAAAAGCTCTTGTCACCTGTCACATCATTTTTATTTCAAGTATTTTATTTTGTAACAAGTCTTTTGACAAATTACAACAGTTTATGAACATACATATATCGAAAAATCCAGCTGGAAATACCTACCACAATAGTTTTAAAATGAGAATAAAAATCATTTTTTCAGACTTGGTGATCCTGGTTAATAACGATTGAAACTTATAATCTACTTAAGCTACAATAAAATAAAATACTTTTCTATTTATAAGTAATTATATTATAACTGCAAGTTGATACTGGTCACTTTGAATTTGTCTAATATACTAAGAATGCAATGAAATACAAAAATGCAAATATCTTTTTAAACATGTCCCAACTTATCAAGTACCTCAAGAGGTAACTGCGGATCAAGCTATTACTTTTTAAACGTTATGGTTCAAAACGTATTGAAGAAATTTGACATTTTGTGGTAGGTTGACATGCTGACCCACTGTTCAAAATTGCTTTCCATGCGTGTGTTCGCCTATTGTGGTGACCACTTTCCTGTCAACCGTCTTGACTCGCACTTGGCACTTCTTGCTGACCCGCTTCGAGCAGAACCAAGTACGGCAACCGTCTACACTGTCTATTTTATCTTTGGTCGAAAACGAGTAGCTCCCGACAAACAGCATGAAACCACCGCTGCACAGTGAAACTAGGTCGACTGAAACAAGCACATGATTATTTTAAACCGATAACTTTTTTTACATACACATACATACAAAAATTCACGTCTATTATTCAAAAAGGGTTACCTAGTCAGATACTAGGCAATGAGGAACTCAGAAGCAGTCGACAGCCATAGTCTACGTTTAAGGAGGTTTCTTTCCCATACAAACTTCCAAGTCGAAATTTTTAAAAACCAATAAGCCAATTTTAATGAAACTTTGCATGGTGAAGTAAAACACCGGTATCTAAATAGTTTGTTGAAAACATTTTTAAAAAACGTTTAATTAGCTGAGATAATACGATTTAATGTCCACTATAGAAAGTTTAAAATCGCAATAACGCAAGTATGGGCGTAACAGGCGTGAGTTTATGTATGTATGTATGTATTAATTAATTCGTAAGAAGCACATGCATACTATGTTAAATTTTTACATAATTTTTGAAGTAGCTACGTGTGATACGTACATTTTTTTGTTGAAATATACTTGCGTTATGTATTAACACACGTTAATACATAGCGCAAGTACATTTCATCCATCGCATCGCATCGCGCATCCACACACTCTTACACACTCACTCATTAACACATCTCTCACTCACTCAGGGGCTTCATCATATCTTTTGTTTATTTTTTTACGGGTTTTTTCAAACCTATCACAAGCACCAGTCTCTCACAAGGGGTACTTATGGGTTCTATATTATTGATAATATGCCATTCTCTCTGTACAACCTTGTGATGAGAAAATAAATTAAATTGAAATTGAACTTTAAAACAAAATGGATAAAAACGAAAAGGATAGAGGCTGAGGAAATTAAAAACAACTTTTGTCATTTACTGAAAATAGTAATTTTGTTATCAGTTCCTATTTATAACACATCATAAAGATAAGGAAAAGCCAATTAACGGTATTTTTTTTTTTACTATACAATTTAATAGTGCCTGCTAATTGCATCGAATATCAAAGTCAAAGTTAGAGACCACACATTTTTATTTCTTGTCAGCGCCATTGAATGTGTCAAAGCAAAGTGCAATAGCGCTTAACTTTTTTTACTCGTCTAAAGCCTACTTTTTCAAAGTAACCTGAACCAAGAAAGGTTCTTTTTAAAATTGCCTACCATGCGTGTGTTCACCAAAAATAGTTATCACCTGCCGGTCGATCATCTTGACACGCACTGGGCACTTCTTGCTGATTCTCTTTGAGCAGTACCAAGTATGGCGACCATTCAAACTCGCCACTTTCACACATGTTGAGAACGAGTGGTGGCCGACACGTAACAGGTGACCTCCGCTAGGTAGAAGCTCCACTAAAAATAAACAACTTTTTTTATAGTTTACGCAAACACTATACACAGGAAAAAGATTTCTCTAATTAAAAAATGTGATTTTCTTGGCAGTTCAAAGCAATATTAGCTGATAGCTCAATGATATGATGCTAATATGCTTGAGCTAAGCTAATATTGCTTTGAACTGATACTGATAATAAGTTATCAGTAAGTAAAGGAAAAATAGGAGCTAGGAATTGAGAAATTAATGAAACAACTATTGCTATGAAAGTTACTATTACTTTCTTTATTTTATCTTAGGAAAAAATATATTTTAACAAATACAAAAACATTAAAAGTAATACAAAGACGACAAAAGGTCTTATCAAAAGAAGTTTTGTACAATTAAGTGTCGACCTTTTGTCAAAATATAAAAATAAAAATTATGATGTAAGTATAATACGTATATCGCTAGAGCCCTAGAAAGGGTTAACATGATTTTTTATTGTTTATTTTACTTAATTATTTAACGAACCCAGCGTATGTACCAGATTTTTTTGGCATGTCATTAAAGATAACCATTCTACCCGTGCATAATAACATAAATTTACTAATGACCTTATTATAATAACAAATTAAGTTTTCATAAACTAAATCTACTAAAGGCAAGAAACAAGGCGTTCACCAAAACTTCTTTTTAGTTTTATTTTAGCCTTAAAGTTTCATTAATTCCGCAAACGAAATATTTTTTTATACATTCCACATTAAGTACTATTTAAGGTAAGTTTCTGCTCATCATTTTGCACAACTTTTACTATGGGAACCACCCTGCAATCATGAAAAAAATAGCTTTTCATACATTATGTTTTACTTAACTCAATCAAAATTATTTAAGAGCACAAACTACCCTTAAAGTTATTGTAGTAATTTAAAATGACGGCATGATAGATACCATTTACCGTGATACTATAACGTGATAGGTACTACAACAATATTATTTTAAGATTTATAAGTTCAATTGTTTAAAAACCAATATACATTTATCAAATTATTTAATATGAAATTATACTAAATAAGAATTAATTAATTTTGATGTTTTTGAATTTTATTTTCCTTTTGTCAGTGTGTAAATTTTAATTAATTTTATCTTGGATTATGGATTTTTTTAAAGTCTGAAACAAAATATTTCTTTTTATAATTTAATTTATTAATTTGATTTAATTTTAATTATTTTTTTATATTTAATTACTAAGCTACTTCTTAATCCACCGATTAGTATAACAGCCCGGGTGTGTGTGCTCGCCAACCATAGCTATCACCTCCCGGTCCATCATCTTGACACGCACCGGGCACTTTTTGCTGAGTCGCTTCGAGCAATACCAGTTGAGTCGACCATCCAAACTCTCAACTTTGCCCATCGTAGAGAACGTGTGGTTCCCAACGAGCAGCAGGTGACCACCGCGCGGAAGGGGCATTAGATGAACTGAAAATAAACACGATGATTATCTGCTAATTGTATTTTAACATTATTGATTCTCTTAACTACTTATTACAATTTTATGTTAACGGATACAATATGAATATGTAACACTCTAGGAAGGTGTAGGAATTTAAAAAAATAACAAATTTGTAGGTATGATATGTCTTTATTGTTTTGTATTCTGCTGACGACTGTGCTGGGGAGCTACAGCTGATCGATACATTGTTTCTACCTGCTCGTATAATGTTAATACGTGAGTATTCCTACTCTTTACATATGGCTACCTCTCTTATACTTTAGTTATGATCATTTGATTATAAACTAGCGACCCGCCCGCGACTTCGTCAGCATAAACACTCCGTATTCCTTGACGAATTTCCGAAATAGTTTTTTATACAAACCTTCCTTGTCCTGACCATTACAAACACAACACAAAAAGAAACTAGTCAAATCGGTCGAGCCGGTTTGCTGAGTTTTGCGCTTGTAACCTCTGGCGCCTTTCTCAACTCTTCCCCCGTATTTATCTAACTACATACATACATACATCACCGCCGTTGCCTTAACTTATATTACTATTTTTAATTCTTAAAACTAATTAACCTACAACATACTGCCTGTGCAAGCTTATCTTCAACTAAGTCTTCCCTAACTCACAGCTCAAATTAAGTTATACTAACTCTTAACTTAACTAAAGGCTATAGGATCTATAACTAATGATCGTGTAGTTGATGTTTTGTATAGTGTGTAGTTGTTGAATGATAATGGAACCTTAATCTAGACTTAAACAAAAAAACAAACAAACTTCAGTCAAACGATGTAATAAAATAACAAGATCATAATTTGGCCAGATCGTCTAATGGAACCTACGTTATGAACCGTGCCTAAAGCAACTCAGTCATTTCCATGAAAGTTTAGTAATTGGCTTATCCCCGTGTTGAATTATTTCCTACCAACCTATTAACCTAACCCTCAATACCTAACATCCTAGATGTACCTAAGCCTATCAGTGTCTTCGTCCGGAACCAAAACCTAAATCCATCACAGCAGTTGTGGGAAAGGAGTGCCGAACCACTCTTAAGATAATAGGGAAGACAGCATAGCTCGCAGGTATTTTTAGAGTTAATATTCAGAAGTATAAGCAGTATAAGTGAGATTATTACACATTAGTGGGTTCTGGGAATTTAAGAGTTCCGCCCCGCTCCTTAGCATGCCGAAAAACTCATTGTTTTATATCGGCCCTGCCCAGAATACTGGAATTTAACATTTACTCTTGGTATTAATTAGCCTGTGGCTTCAAATTCTATTAAACTGAGGATTTACATCACTCCTTAAATTTAATTTCATTTTATATTATGAAAGTTACTATTCACTAGGTTCCATATTAAATTATTTCTTTATAAATCAATAGAAATTACTTTAGGAGCTTGCTGTCCTCCTAAATCTTAATACCACATTCTGAACTTAATTATTCAATAGAACAACCTACGTCTTTAGGTAGTAAACAAAGGTTGAAAGCTATCATTCAAAGGGAACTTACTTCCTTGATCATTGTGCCTATTATAAAGATAAAAGATGTAACAATATTAACAGACTGGATTTGATGCCTTAGCAGAATATTAAATCTTTAGTTTATTAACAAGATGATTAATTTATTCAACAACCTATTTCTTTTAGATAGTGAACTAACATTGAATGCTATTGTTTGAAGTAAAATTACTTTTATTTACCCTTAGTGTTTATTATAAAAATCTTATAATGTACCAATATAACCAGATTGTATTTGTTGCCTTAGCAGAATATTACATCTTAAGTTTATTAATAAGATGATTAAATTATTCAACGACCTATTTCTTTTAGGTAGTGAACTAAGGTTAATTACTTACTTTTCATTAACTTCAGCCCTGTCTCTTAGACTGGGTAATTATTTAGTAACCTACTTAATCCTAGTTAGTATACTTTAAGTAGGTAGGTATCATGTAATTAACCACAGTCAACCAAAGATCAAAAAAAGATAATTAAGTCAATTATACTTAGAAGTTTGTTTCCCTTTTGCTTTAATAGGAATAAAGGTATAGAAATAGGCTGTACTGTTAGTCTACTGATCAGGTTTGTTACCAAATCAAATGTTTACATATTTTCATAATATAAGTAACTTGCAAGGTCTTTGACCACTAATGTGCATTCTATCAGCCAGGGTATCCCATGTTCTCAACTGTTTCCTGTTTGCTCAATATTAGCTTAATTTTTACTAATAAACTGGATGGTTAACTCATAACACATTGAAAAATGCAGTTTAAGGCCGTATCGTACCTCAGGGAAAGCTAAAAATGCCTGTTTGGTCATTTACAGTATCAGAAATCAAACATCACAGTACAGTTATGCTTATTTGCTATAACTTATTAATATTATTGTTGTAATAGGAAATCAGTCTAGACTCTTAGTTAATTCTGCCTCCCATACTACTGACGGTTCAATATACTTTAATTTTGTTAAGTATTTAAAATGGATGGTTAACTTGTAACACCTTGAAGAAAGCAATTAGAGTCTTATTGTCCTCTAGTAACAGCTTAAATGCCCAGATTGGTCATTTCAGTGCTCATAATCAAACATCACATCATAGTTATGTCTAGTCACTATAACTTAATTATCAATATATTTAGTAGTTGAAGTTAATCTAGCCTCCTAGCTTCGCGTGCCTAAATACCTAGCCTACTGTTGACCTAAGTATGTACATACTGTTTTATCCCCAATTACCTAATAACATATATAGACGCCTACTTATAGATTGCTACTGCCTGCCTAATTTGAAACATTATGACCTATAATTTGAAATATTATTACCTACTTAACCTAGTAGGTAAATAATTAACTAAAGTCGCCTGCCTATCCTACAGTATGCTTTCGACTAGTATTCTGTCCCCTGCCAGTTTAGACAAACTCCACTCTCAAAAGACAATCCTCCACCTGGTATTATATCGGCTTGCGCACAATTCTACCATGGCACATCCAGTTAGTTCTGGCTTTCCCTTCAACAAGGTATGAAGATTGACCCGAGAAGGAGACGGGCAGTCTCCTTCTCTGACAAGATTCCAAACACTACACGAAACCTCCCTACATTTTGTCTAACTATCAGTCCCTACTTGTGACACTTTTGCAACTTAGGGCAAGGCCCACATTTAAGCTTAATCGTGTGGTGAATCGTGGAGGTCAAGTCGCCCCTGAAGCAACAGACCGCTAAATGAACTACAAAGATGGATCAGTATATCCAGGTGTGTAAACCTAATACTACACTGTGTGTTTGAATGGAGACCCGAAGTTGGACTGGGTCACACAAGTCTCCCATCAGCTAGCTGGTGTCTGACCTATCTTCGATTTTCACTAAGGTGGCCAGGCCAACTCTGTTACTCTGTCGAAGATAGTGTATTCTTAAGCGTTGTAATATATAACGCCAGCATTATAGAATACAATCAAATGCCTCCTGGTTTCCCAGTTGATAGATACAGAAGCTTCGTTGGCACAGTTAGAAGTGTCCACTCATGTATCCCGAAATACTTCATTTCGTTAACAGATTCGCAGATCGCAATAAATTTACTTTAATAGTCACTTTCAATTTCACAAAACAATTCCAGTTAGTATCGCAGCTCGAATTTAAACTTAGCGCGCTTTAAAAGCTAGAACGCTATTACCGCGAATGAGATTTTTACCGCAACTCTCGTGTTTGACCGACTGTCTTTGAATGTCCCGCGTTTTCGTTCCGAGTTCCCAAAGCGTCCCCAATTAGCGCCTTTTTCCCTCGCTCCCTACCCCCTCGCTCGCCTGACTTCCGTTCGCGCTACCCCTCTGCCCTTCTTTCACCTCCTCGCTCGTTCTACAGGCCATTCGCATCCTACTTCACTTTCGCTTACATGGCTTACATAACTAACTTCACAATGACACACGTTGATTACAAATCCCCTCTCTCTTTCTATCTTTCTATCTCTACTTCCGCTCGCCCATCCTCACTCCACGGTGTGCCATACAAAGAGTAAAGACATAATATCAGAAAGAGTGACGGATCCGCCGCGTGAATAAGTGCCCACATGAATTAATCAAATCTCGTTAGATACCTATTATTTAAGTACACATTACCGATTATATTACAAGTTTGGATACCTAGATGCAGTTTTCCATCAACAATTTACTTTTAGGCAGACATTTACTAATGCTAATATTGCAATATTTATTTAAATTCTAAAAGTATTTATTTAATTCAGGAAAGTAGATGGCGCTTGGTTGTATGTGAAGCGATTTGATCGCGTGGAACAGTCCCCGCGAAACTCAAATAAATAAAAGCAAAGTAGATGGCGCCTGTTTGTATGTGACGCGAGTTGAACAGTCCCCGCGAAATTCAAATAATTATAGCAAGTAGATGGCGCCTATTTGTATGTGACGCGAGTTGATAACGCGGAACAATCCCCGCGAAATTCAAATAAATAAAGCTAGTGGTTTATTGACTAATCCTTATAACTTTTAAACATAAAGCTACTCGTTCACACGGCAATTATTTTAAACTAGTTTATTATCTCCTTTTATGCTTATCACAATAGTGGTGCAACGCATTAATATTGATTTTAGTAAAATACTCATACATTCCTTATTAACGAACAGATACCACCAATTCTCTTCCGTTACACACTTAGCAACTATGGCGATTCATTTTTATTCAGATAATCTATACAACTGGTTAAAGTACGTTCGATTTTTCAACCCAGTATATATTTATTATAAGAATAACAGTTACCTTTGTTTTGTTCATTACGTTTAAGCAAATATTTGTGCATACTTAGCAGATTCCTTGTTTGTATCGTGTGTGTGTTTTCCAAAAATAGGCAATAATTGCCCGTTATGTGTCTTGACCCGCACTGGGCATTTCTTGCTGACTCGCTTCGAGCAGTACCAGGTGTGGCAACCCTCCAAACTTTTAACTTTCACGTGTGTTGAGAAACTGTGATTTCCGATACGCAGTAAGTAACCGCCGCTTGAAAGAGGCACCAGCTCAACTTAAAAAAACGCAAAATGTTTATGTCAGTAAAGTGATTACTTACACATTTGATTTCGACAATGGGGCAACTGATGAATGAACTCATGCAGCCACAGACGCAGTGATACATCTGGCTGCGTACTGGGCCAATCATATTAATTTGTATGTTTGTTGTCATACGAACCAACGATACGAAATAAGAAGAAAAATGGGGCAACAAACGTCTGTTGCAATGAAAAATATATTGTAAGACGAAATTAGATCAATGGATTAGCACATCCCTAATGCGACCTTACCTCAGCACTAGTTGAAGAAGTTTGCCCCGCTTTTGGTAGTTGTTATAAAATACTTTATTGTAATTATAATTAGGGCTATTGTGAAGAATTGAGTTTATTCTTATTAATATGTACCAAAAAAGCAAGGATTGAAATCAACAGAAGTTGTGTTTCTGTCACTTTTGTAAGCTGAAACATTCTTGCAAAGTAAGTGATTATTTTAAGTGTTACTATCTAATTACATTCTATCTTATTCTATCTAAAATAAAAGGGCGTCGCGTGGTGTTCTTAGGAGATTTATAAATGTGTATGTGTCCCGATGATCTTCAGAATCTCCCCGTCCATAGTCTTGACCTGCACCGGGCAGTGCCTGCTGATCCGTTTCGAGCAGCGCCAAGTGCAGCGACCTTCCACACTGCTGACTTTCTCTTTGGACGAGAATGAGTGATTTCCGACACACAGCAAATAGCCGCCGGTAGGTAGCGCAATTATACGCACTGAAAAAACATAAACAATTGCTTAAAACCCTCTCACATAAAAGCTTAGAGCACTTATACATGATAGGCGTTTTACTGCCGCGTCTTTCGCGCCGCAGCTGCGCTACTTGAATATGTATGGATGCCCAGTCGCACGACAGCAGCGTTTTTAAGTCGTGCGACTAAAACGCCTTTAAGCGGCCTATTACATCTCGACTGTGACTTTGCGTAATATGGCCAACTTTTGGCGTTCTTGATCTCAGAAACAAAAATACAATAACAATTTTGATTTATTGAATAATGTAGAATAGCTATTGGCATAGTTCGTAGCGGCGTCACTTTTTGTAAATTTTGCTTAACTTTTTCATTAAACCCAAAATTGCAGAGAAAGATTTTCATAAAATGCGCGAAGGCACTTTTTTGAGCAACTGGATTTAACTACTGTTCTAAACAAATGAATAAAAATAGAATTTACAGTCGTATAGTTTGTAGCGGCATCGGAATTATTAGATGTCATTGATTTGATATAGAAAAAAATCTTATTCAAAACCATAAAACTTCGTAAATCGCTTTATGTTAACTGTGAATTTCTCATATCTACGATAATATTATGGAGCAAAATTTATACCAGAATAATTGTTACTTCATTTATTCTGGTATAAATAAATGAAGAAAGTAGCTAAGTTTATTTTGCCCTAGCAACATCTAGGAAATTATAGATGATGCTAGGGCAAAATAAACATTTTTAAGAATAGATGCATCTGCACTAGTTCGAAGGTTTTTAAAAACGAAGATCAGTTTTCTATTCTAACCTTTGAAACGAGCGTCGAATGTTGCAACTTCCAAAATAAATTACGGTCTACAATGACTCCAAGGTATTTAATATCCTTAGCCCATGCAATTTTTGTACATGCACATGATGTATTTTCAAATTGGTCACATGTGTGAGCCATGACAGAGAAATCGGAAGTAGGTTGTAGGTTTTTGTTAATCGAAAATGTTAGGAATTTGGTTTTAGTTATATTTAGAGTAAGTTTATGTCTGGAAAGTGATTGTGTTTTTTTGTGTTTCCATCCAGGTTTTGCCATGAACAATTATAGCTGTGTCATCAGCGTAAGTAACTGTCTGTGTCTTTGGGTGTGACATATTACATAAATCATTGACGTAAATCAAAAAGAGGGTTGGTCCAAGGACACTCCCCTGTGGACCACCATAGTCAAGTATTTCTTCTCCACTAACAAAACCATTCAAAACAACACTCTGAGTCCAATCAGTAAGGTAACTCTTGAAGATATCAAGAGATAGCTTACTAATACATTGATGTTCCATCTTTTTAAGAAGAATGGGGACCGAGACAGTGTCAAAGGCCTTGGAGTGGTCCAGGAACAAGGCTATGGTTTTGTTCTTATTGTTCAAGTTTTCAATAAGTATAAGTAAGTATATGGAAAACTTAATAGTTAAAACAAAAGGAAAATTGTGCTTTGTTTATCAAGGAACTATATTCTAAACTTGTTTATTGAGATCACAATTACTAGCAACTTTTATTAGAAAACAATTTTGCATGTGCCGTGTCGCGTAGCGGGTCATTAAAGAATACTACCATCCCCTTTCTTACCTTGAGTGTCGTAAAAGACGACTAACGGCACTGTCTAGTAACATTCTATCTTCGTAATATATCATGTTTGCGTTAAAAACGCTCAAATAAACTCAAAGATAATGAAACGTTGAAAAAAATGTCTACTTTAGGCGGGAATCGATACATTCTATCTTATACAAACGTTGGGCGCGCGGAGTTCCTATGAGATTCATCCATGTGTATGGGTCCCAATGATTGCCAGAATCTCTCTGTCCATGGTCTTGACCTGCACCGGGCAGTGCCTGCTGATCCGTTTCGAGCAGCGCCAACTGCAGCGGCCTTCCACACTGCTGACTTTCTCTGTGGACGAGAACGAGTGGTTTCCGACACACAGCAAATAGCCGCCGCTTGGTAGCGCAATCATCTGCACTGAAAAAACATACAATTGCTAACTCTTATATAAAAGCTAAGAGCGCTTTCACATATAGGCGTTCTACAGTCGCGGATATAGCCGTGTTACTTGAATATGTATGAATAGGCTTCAAAGACGCGCTGTAGTCGCGCGACTAAGGGCCACCGCAGACATGCTACTTTTAGCATCGGCGATCGGCGATTTTGCGACTGTATCGATGCTGAATCACGTTTTGGCGACTTTCTGCGTTCGATAGTAATAAAACCCTGAGATTCTATCGATGCAGCATCCCGATTTCGCGTCTTCATGCGTTCAGACGCGGTATCGGAATCACGCGTTTTAGCGACTGCTCCGATGCTGGATCGGCATTTTCAATAAAGCAAGCAGCAATGCAGCTTCATTAGAATCCATGCTAAGGTTGTAGCTTCGCCAAAGTCAAGCACATCAAGCGCTGACTGACACACTGAACACTGTCGTGTTCCGTAGATGCGAGATCGATGCGACCGGGCATCCGAATGTGTGCGGAATGTAACGTTCCGACACGTCGTGTCGAGCTTCCGAAAAGCGATTCCATCGCCGCGTTTGGCGTTTTTAAGTGTGCAGTGTGGAATGTGTGGTCGCTGCATTCAGCTTGTAAAAAGCGGCTAAATCACCGATCGCCGATGCTAAAAGTAGCATGTCTGCTGTGGCCCTAAAACGCCAAAATAGGTATACGTGAAAGCGCTCTGAAGTTACTTTTTAGTACAAACATTACATGCAATTTTAAATAGGTAACAGCTTTTTTGTTTTACGAGTATTTTAATGTTTTTGTAAAAATAAATAATATAAAATATTGGGTAGATTAACAGTTAAAATAAAGGAAGATTGTGTTTTGTTTCATTTTTAAACTTATTAATTGAGATCATATTTACTAGCAACCTTTGTTAAATAACTAATTTACATATTGACAGACAGTTTTTGACGTCAAAATTTAAGTAAAAAATAACATGTGCTTGCTTATGCGGTCACCACTGTTGATTTGGGGTACGCAGAAATAGCAGTAGCGAAGCAGTGCAGTGGTATTAAGATTCAGCATTTTAGTGTATCAATACAGGTTGAAATGGATGAACCGCCTGAATCGTTTCATGGGTCAACAAACAGAGCAGATAACCTTTGCTCAAAGCATAGAATACCTAGGCTCAAAGCTGTCCTGAATATATGCTAACCGAATTGGAGTACCTCAAACTTGATTGATTATTTGTAGGTACATAGGTACCTACGTACGGTCGCGGTCACCTCAGAAGTAGATTAACACTTTCATTTATTACTATGTCACACCACACTAACTCACACGGATTGCGGTGATCAAGTTTTCAAGTTCTCCGTAAAGGGTCCCGGGCTCAATTGCCAAGTCAGGAAAAGTGTATTCCGGATGTTTTAATGCACATCACGGATGTGTGATCCCGAACTTGTATTTGGAAATCATATACTCATAGCTCGGTGGTCCCAACTACACTATGCTCCACAGGCAAGGAACGCCCTTCGTGGAATCCACCCCATGCGTGTGTTCGCCGACAATAGACATCACTTTCTTCTGACACATCTTGACGCGCACATGACACTTCTTGCTGACTCGCTTCGAGCGGTACCAAGTGGAGCGACCTACGAAGCACTTCATGTTTGTGGAGAACGTGTGATCGCCGATACGCAGCATATGGCCGCCGCTGTGTAGAGGCACAAACTCAACTGGAAACCAGCACAACATTTACCATTGTAGGAAGTTTTAGATAATTATCATTGTTAACCATAGAGCCGTGTCGAGTAGGGCTCATTAGAATAATACTACCACCCCCTCTCTTCCCTTGGGCTTCGTAAGAGGCGACTAACGGACTAAAGACTGCACATACTTCCAACATCATAGAGCGGCGATGGGCTCACCACCTGTCACGCTGGATGGATGCGATGCACGCACATGGATTATGTGCAGTCGCTATTTGGTGAAAAGTGGACTATGGCAGAGGACTGCTTTTGCAGTCCTCATTGCCTAGTCTCTGAATAACCATTACCTAATAGGGGAAATTGTAATGATTATTATGTATATTAAGAGGCCTATTAAATCTCGACAGGGATTTTTGCGTCAAATGGCCAATTTTGGCGTTATGGATATCAGAAACAAAAATACAATAATAAATATGACTTAATGAATAGTGTGGAATAGCTACTGGAATAGTGCGTAGCGGCCTCGCTTTTTGTAAATTTTGCTTAACATTTTAATTAAACCCAAAATTGCAGAGAAAGATTTTCATAAAGTGCGCGAAGGCACTTTTTTGAGCTCATCAATTTGAAGTACTGTTCTAAACAAGTGAAATAAAAAAATTATAACGTTATCTCTTATATAGTCGAATTGTGCGTAGGGCCTCGAAAAAAATCTTATTCTAAACCAAAAAACTTCGAAAATCGCTATAAGTTAACTGTGAATATCTCCTATCTACGATAATATTATTGAGCAAAATTTATACCAGAGTAATTGTTACTTCATGAGGAATAAAGATTTTATAATGAATTTATTATCCTATTTCGATAAAAACGATAAATACAACTGCAAAATTACTACAAAATGCGATGCGCCGGCCGTCCGAATTCAACTTATGCTCACAGAATGGAGATATGTAATATAATGCACAAATTTATTATCCTATTTCGATAAAAGCGATATATACAACTGCAAAATTACTACAAAATGCGAAAATGCGCATTTTACGCAAAAATCACGAGATGTAATAGGCCTCTTAATAAGAAGCGAGGTTTTAAGCAATACTTCTACGCGTTCCATTTTGACCAAAGCCAATCACTTCTATGCGGTTGCGGAACTTATAATGTTATATATTTTTTTGGCAACTATTTGCTTCAAAAAACGAAGAAAGTGTGTATTTTAACCAGTTTTGGAACATTTATACCTGTCGTAAAATTGAAGGTCATCAAATAACAATTGAATAACAAAAATTTATTGTTGTACTTATTTTCTTCCTACTAAATGATAGGAATAAAATAAATAGTGCACAAATATAACTTATGTAATCACAGTTATGTAAACTAGTAATAATATAAGCTAATGTAAATTCAAATAAAAATTATTGACTTAAATATACAACGATAACTTTATTTACCTATTCACTAGCGGATCCTCGCGGTTTTATACGCGTATTACCCGTTCTAGTAGAAAACCGGGATAAATATAGCCTATGTCACTTGGGAAGAATGTATGCTTTCCAATGGTCAAAGATTTTTCTAAATCGGTGTAGTATTTTCGGAGCCTATTTAATTCAAAGAAACAAATCTTTCCTCTTTATATATATATATAATTTCGCTACGTCGAATATGAAATAAAAATCATATTTTTACTTATCATCGTCATCGCTCTCCAGTTGTGTCACAAGCTGTTTTGCCTCATGATTGTGGTTCAAGTAAGTCTTTCTGATCTCCATGTGCTCCGTGAGCGCCATTCGCCCCTTACAGCCTTTATGCGCGTGAGTGGAACACCTCCAATGCGTCAGGTTCTTTTTATTCTTTCTATTCAGCCTGTAGTACGTGTAACCCTTATGCAAAACAAGCGTGTTGCCAGTTAGCGACTTAATTAGTTTTAGGTCAGCTGAAAAGGTTCGATAAAAATGAATTAAAGAATAGTAACAATGTAAAAAGGAAACTTTATACTCAGCATGTGTGCAATGTGTCGTACTCGTCGTATAAGCTGATTAGATAGATAGAACAATTTAAACGAATACCTTTAACAACAGTTAATTCTAACGATGTACATTTACAGGTTGATCATAGTTTAGAAGATAAAAGATTACCTTGATGTTATGTATATATGGTTTTTTTCAAGACTCAGTAAAAGTTTTTTTTCAGCCTATTACCGTCCACTGCTGAACGTAAGCCTCCCCCAATGAGCGCCAACTATCCCGGTCCTGGGCAATTCGCATCCATCCATTGCCCTCCACCTTCCTTATTTCATAGGTCCATCGCGCTGCAGGGCGTCCTACTGTACGTTTGCCTAGACGCGGTCTACACTCTAGGACATGCCTGCTCCAATGGTCATCCGTCCTTCTATAGATATGACGGGCCCACCTCCACTTCAGGGTGCTGCTTTGCGAGCGATGTCGGCAACTTTAGTTCTCTGGCGAATTACTTCGTTGCGGATTTTATCCGCTAGAGAAATTCCAAGCACCGCTCGCTCCATCGTACGCTCAGCGACCTTGAATTTGTGGACCAGCCCTATCGTGAGCGTCCACGTTTCTGCTCCATAATATTGTCATCACGGGTAGGACGCACTGGTTAAACAGTTTTGGTTTTAGTCACTGGGGAATCGGTGACTGAAAATGTCACCCAGCCTTAACGAATCCTTCTGTCCGCTTCCTTCTTGAAGTTGTGCCTGCCCAGTTGTATAGTTTGGCCAAGATAGATGTATTCTGGCACAACCTCAAGAGTAGCGTCGCCTACGACTACAGGTCTCGGGGATATGCGACCATTAAACATGACCTTAGTCTTGTCCAGGTTTATTTTGAGACTTACTTGTCTTGAAGATTTGTTTAGGCTGTTCAGCATTTCTTCCAAATCCTGCAGAGGTTCCGCCATGAGAACAATGTCGTCTGCAAATCGTAGGGGTGAGATATATTAATCCATTGATATTTATGCCCCGTCCGTTCCAATCAAGTGTTTTGAAGACGTCGTCGTCCAATGCGTTTGTAAACAGTTTCGGAGAGATGACATCTCCCTGTTTTATTTAATAAAAGTAAAACTTATGATTTTTGTAAAACTTTAAATATTAAAATTTATTTTGTTTTCATGATAACAGAATAATATTACAACACACTAAAACATCTACATTTAAAAAACTCGTATTAAAAACTTTAAAAGATCTGGTAATACTCGTAATATTTACTAATGAATCAATGTTTTTTATTACTCTGTTCAATTTTAACATATATACAGTACCTACCTACATATCTGTAAAATAAAAAAATAAATTCATAAAACTATACCAAAAGACCCAAATAAAAAAAACAAGTTAAAAAACAACATGACAAGGGTATGAGCCTGCCAAAATGAAACCATTAAAGACTCCGCTTGAAATAAAAAATGCAGTCAATAAACTAAACCTTCAATATATCTACTAACATAAAACCTTTCTCATTTCTCAAGTTCCTCCTGAGTTGACCCTTTATACATGTACATTGGTTTTCTAGATAAACATATTTTGACTGACTCTTCCGCCGTCAAATCACTATGCACGAATCTGCGCAAAGTTGTTTTTGGTACAGAGTACACTTGCACGGCTTTCTTTAGACCCATCTTCTTTTCTCTCAGATCTTTTATTGCTTTTATCATGTTCTCGGCGTTCCATTGACGCCTCTGTTTGCCGCAACGTAACTCAACTTCGAGAAAATCTAAAAAAAAATACGAAGTGTTTATCATAAAACTGTAAGAGGTAAAATTAAAAAACACTTTTGTTACCAAAAACCTAAAGCAAAAAAATATACAAATGTAATTTTTTTCGTTTTAACGGAAGATGACCGATTGTACACAGAAACGACAGCTGAGCAGGTCAACCTACCACAAAATGTCATATTTCGTTAATTTTCGAACTTTATTTTTGAGGTATGATACCTTTAAGCATCAATATCGATTTGATGAATAGAGAGAATTTTGACAGTTTTGGTTAACCTGCTGGCATGTGTACCTTTTTTTTATACAATGTGATATCCTTTTACGGATACATAGCGAGCCTAGGGAAGCCCGCTGGTTATGTGGGACTCTCCCCCCAGCGCCCGCTTTCCTGTCCAGGTGCGCAGGCCTCGACAGGGACTCGGGAGAAAAGGGGTCTTACCCACTAAAACACCTTGTACCATCCCATCACTTGTCGCCAGGGTGGTTCGGGACCGCGGACAGCAGACTCCGAATTCCACCCTACGACGGCCCGCCAATAGGGAGGATGCCTGGGATAGTTTGGGCACCCTCCAGACTCCCGTAAGACTCGTGCAATGCGGCTATGGGGTCTCCTACCCCACAGTCACGTGAGCCTCACTGCGGTGGAAGGAGAAGGGCAAACTGCCGCCTCCTTTTACCGACTCGCCAGCGTTGGATCGGGTCCGCGTGGGTTTGCTCTTTACGGACTCCGCAGCTTCCTTCAGCGAAATAAAAGCTTCACTAAACGAGACCATGACCTGTCGCTGTCCAGCATGGATTTTACCAAGCTGGGCAATGAGAGGTCTCCTCCCACGACCGATACCAGGCTGTAGCGCTGCACGGCCCCCGACCCGCACTCCTCAAGAGTGTGCATTTCCGTGTCCTGCGCAGCTCCACAGCTGTGGCACTCCGGTGTCGGTTCCCGTCTTGTCATTCGGTGAAGTTAGTATCCAAAGCACCCATGCCCAGACAGCATCTGCACCAAGTGGAAAGAGAGGGTTCCGTGTCGCCGCTGCATCCATCTTCCCAATTCCGGCACGATGGCCAGGCATAAACGGGAGCCGTACTTCGACGACCGCAAATCACCGGCCCATTTGGCCAACAGCTCTTCGTCAGCTAAATCGCTCGAGCCCGTTTGAGTTCCTCCCGAGCAGGGTGCTGGCGTGTGTACCTACCTCAACCTTGTGTTTGTAGAAATGATATACTTAGTTATAAATCCTTCCACTTATAAAAACGACTTACGACAGTGACAACCTACAAAATAAGCTTTCAATTACGGTGCGCTTTCTTGTATGGGATCCTAAAATTAAAAAAGATGTTGAAATAACCCACTAGCAGGATTCCCCACCTTGTCTAAGCTACCGTGGCTGTATCTGACCAGTGCAATATAGCGCTACCTCGTTAACATACGAACGTAGCATTTTTATCTTTTATGTTTTATCTATCCAGGATCTGTTAAGAATACTAATAAACCAATGAACCCAGTGACCATGAGCTGCTATAAAAAAGCTACAAATAAAGGCGTAACTATTAAAATCATGAATGCATTTATTACTAAAATATTGCATACCTTATTATCCTTATAATAATAAAAACTAAATTCATCGTATTTTAGTGACCCCACTGAAAATATTTATTGAGCTTGTTACAGAACTTATTCTTAGGCACTATTCTGAAGAAACAAAAAATATTGAAATATTTATTTTGATTTATTTAAGAAAACTGCTGATTACATTATATCTTTGGTCGCCGTTATAACAAAAAGTAGTTTTTTTTTTTAATATTCAGTAACGACAACTTATTGAGCGATAAAAATGATAATAACAAGGAAAAAAGGAAATAGAGAACTAAATAATAAAAACTAAAAATATCCTACAACATGTACTATAAAAGTTAATATTTTTTATTCGGCTTTTGAAACAATATATTTGTGAAGGAATTGATGTTGTAATAAGATATTGCGAAAACTTACCTATATCTAATGCAAACGTAAGATACATTTTTAAACATCGTTTGAAAAGCCGAATAAATATAAACTTATAGTTTCAAAGTTAATACAAGTTTTAATGGTTACAATTACGTACTGAAAATTTGAGAACTATTCAGTTTTAGCCCAACCAGCAATAAGGTTCTTAAGGTTTTTTAATTTAAAACTTTTCTAAATAACCAAATAAATATCATTTTTGTATTACAATTTTCCGAGTAAAAGTACCTCTTCGAGAAAGAATATTTTAATTTCATCCATCCCATTTAATAATTTGTGGGGAGTCCCTAAAAGAGAAAATATATCGAAGACAGGTATTTTTATAAGTATATTTTTATTAACTATTCGCATAAGTAGCAATAATTGAAGATAAAAATACTTTAAACCTTAATATCTGTCCAAAAAATATATATACCATATTAAATAAGAAATATAGAACACTTTGGTCGTATAGATTAATTTATACAACATTTTTACACTTTTCAATATGTTCCGTTATAAACACCATTTTAAACAATTTTTTATTGGGTTTTACGCATAACTACTTATAACAGCATTCCTAGACGTTCCTCTTTAATCCCGACCGACCGAATTGCACCAGTCGCAGTCGTGTATTCTGCCGTTGCAAAGTAGATAAGCGTCAAACTCCGTTTAATTATACTCAAGCTTAGTCCGAGATCTTCTATTTAACTTTGTAGTTCCACAATCTTGCGTTGTGCGTGCCGCGAATATTTAGAGAATCCAAAGCCGAAAAAGGGTTTCTGTGAACTCATTCACTTTTTTCGCGCTGTACGTACCCTGTCAAAAAAAATTCTCATTGTGTTTTTTCAAGTGTTTTATAAGTTTTAAAGTGTTATAACGCCGAAAAGGAAACGGGAAAGTACAAAAGAAACATATAAACGGAAAATAAAATGTCTAAAAAGAAAATTAAAAGACAGACAAGGAGGAAGTCGAAGTCGGACTTAATCGCCGGTTTCTTTACGATCACCGATGCCTACACTGACACCGACATTTTTAATACCCGAGGAATGTGATGTAGAAAATGTAAACATTATGGACGCAAAGGTTACAGGCAAGTATAACCTTAAAAATAACCTTACTTTTGATCGTTCCTGTGTTTCTATGATACGTGGTACGATGATCATTACAGGCACTCCGGTGGAGTGAGATCATAGCGGGAATGTCTTGCCGAGTTTTTAATGTAATGTAACGTTGTTCTCGATTGTGGCATTGAGTGAATTAAATAAATAAAATAAATAAATCTTTCTTACAATCACACCAATTATCTAGCCCAAGAGAAGCTTCGAAGAAACTCGTTAAATGGTTACTAGACAACGGATAAACATACTTAAAATACTTAAATACATACTTATTATACATACATAATTATTATAGTATTGCATTGCATCTTGTCAAATCCTAATGTAAGTAGTAAAGAAAGGTTTTCTTTGCTAAAACCGCCAAGGTGTGGCTGTAATCTATACCTATATTATGTGTAACTTGCAGTTCTTGAGCGTCGACTTGCCGACTATCGGCAAAGACAATAAAAAATTGCGTGTGTCTGGCGCGCGACGCGCAGGTAGATATACTCCTTGGAGTACAAATTTACACACGGCTAGTAGCTGTAAGGTATCTAATGACAAAACAGCTGGTAGCTGAATGTATAGGTATAATGTAACTAAAGCAAACATGTTGTTGTAGGTGCTGAATGTGTAGAAAATACACAAGAAATTTTGGATGATTCCATTATCAAGGCTCTTGGTCAAACTACATCAACAAAAAAAGAATATGGGCCGGACATTCATACCGAGAATATGGTTATTTGCCTCTTATATTAAGTCAAAAGAAAATAAAGAAGCTGACCGAGAATCTAGAATTAAAAATGTAGATTCTGAATGGGAATTGTGTGACAAAGTTTTCATAAACATTGCAAAGTCACTGGGAAAGCCTGACATAGACCTGTTTGCAACCAGAGCAAATAAAAAATGTCAAAGATACACATCTTAGCATAGAAATCCGTATGCAGAAAATATTGATGTTTTTACGGTAGACTGGTCAACTTTTAATTTATTTTATGCGTTTCCACCATTTACATTGATTTCTAAATGTATACAGAAAATAAATTGTAATAAGGCAATAGGTATTTTAGTTTTCCCTTTATGGCCGTCGCAACCCTGGTACCCTTATATTAGTGAATTAGCAATAACGCAAGCCCTACGGTTTAAACCCTCAACATATTTATTATTATCACCATTCAGAACACTTAATCCCCTGCACAACAGTCTTTACCTGGGAGCCTCCATATTATCAGGAAAGCATTCCAGAGAAAACTAACCCCTACTGACACAATAGAAGTAATGTTAGCATCCTTATCGCAAAACACTATTAGGCAATATACAGCTCTTAAAATATGGTGGCTGTTATGTAACGGAGAAAATATATATGAGTTGTCAATTTCAAGATTTTTAAAATTTCTCACAGAAATGTTATCACAGGGTGCTTCTTACACAACTCTCAACATAGGTCGTTCAGAATTGTCTCTAATCATAGACGCAAGTTTGGGGTCAGATATACAAGTCAAACGATTTTTTAAGGGGGTTTTCAAGATGAAACCTTGCAGACCTAAGTATAACGACACATGGGATCCTTCTGTTGTCTTAAATCATATTAAAACTTGGTCACCAAACAGTATAACTTAGAAAAATTTACAAAAAAAATGGTAATATTGTTAGCTCTTACAACTGTTTAACGTATACAAACATTGTCAGTTATCAGACTGAATAACATAAAATTCAATGAAACTGGTGTTAAGATTATAATTAATGATATCTTGAAAACGACGACTCCCTCTAAGGATCAGGTCGTAATAAAACTTCCTTTATTTGTTAAGAAACCTGAAATACGTCCTGTAACTGTATTTTGACCAGACTAAACCACTCCGAAAACTAGATGCCAATAACACGGATAAACGATTAATTTGTTACAAAAAAACCTCATACCGTGCCAGTAACCAGACAATTAATTAGTCGCTGGATAAGGCAAGTTATGACCGATTGTGGAAATTTACCCCTCACTCCACGCGCCATGCGTCTACGTCTATGGCGTGTAGAGAAGGCGTAACATTAGATTCCAATTTCAAATCTGCTGGTTGGTCTACAGGATCTACAGTTTTTGCTAATCATTATAACATACCCTTAAATTCAGATAACAATAGCTACACATTTGCAAAGGCTATATGTAACGCTAATGTAAAGTAGGTAATTAATATTTTTATCATAATTAATATAATTCCGTTAATTATTTGTAAGAGCATGCCAAAAAATGACAAATACTTAGATGTAAGTGCCTTTCTTAACCGACTTCAAAAAAAGGAAGAGGTTCTCAATTCGTCGAAATAAATATGTTTTATGTATGTTCCTCGATTACTTAAAGACGCTTGGACCGATTTGGAATATTTTTTTGTTGTCTGAAAGGGTATTATACCCTCCAGGTGGTCCCATAGTCATCAGGTCAATATATGATGATGGGTTCCTGGAGAAATTGAAGGAAATCTTCAAATATTATAGGCACACCTATAGCGATTTAGGTATTATTTGCAAGAACCTGGGCACTTGTCCTCCGGGAGCACCATTTGGTAAAGTAGAACTGTTGATGAAGACCACAGACGGCCACCGGAACTACTCAATACTAAATATTTTTGGTGTTTGCTATGCGATTACAAACTTTGATGTGGTTGCTAAGCAATTTATGTTCGCCACAATGCATCACAGTCAAGTGGAGCTAATGGTAAACCACCAAGAGAACTTCTCAAGAATTAACGTCCCTGCATCGGAGAAAACAATATTTTGTCCAAAATGATAAGCAGTTGACATTAAGATGTTGTAAATTGAAAAAAATACTAACCAAGCCAATAAAAGTGACAAATAAATAATATTGTACTATTACTTACTACTACTCCAATAAATCAATAAAAACTATAAAAAAAAATATATATAATTTGGTATATTTTTTTTGGATTTTTTTTATATGAATGCTCTGAAAAGAATGAGTTCACAGATATAGCGTTGTCAGTAAGTAACCCTTTTTCGGCTTTGGATTCTCTAAATATTCGCGGCACGCACAATGCAAGATTGTGGATCTACAAAATGAAATAGAAGATCTCGGACTAAGCATCTCGTATAATTACAAATAGAACTTCACTTTAGGTAAGTTCGTTTAATTATGTAAATATGTTGTACTTACAAACCTTTATATTTTCACATATTGCCCTTCGTGTATCAAATATTTGGCGGGTGGATGGATATGTTTGTGTTCTAAGCCAATAATACCGAAATTCCCGTCCAGCTTAAGCTTAGCGTTGCACCCTCTGCCGTTGTGCGTGGAACAGTACCAGTGGAAGTATTTGGTTTTCTTGCATTGCTTTTTACAGTAATACGTGTAATCGTTGTACATGACAAGGTGTTTGCCGGAGTACCGAGACTTGGCTAGAACCATCACTGAAATGCAAATAAGTACGTTTAGAAATGCCAATACAATTTTAATATTAACATAGTAAATATTCACAACTTATTTTATCTTTTGAAGATTTAAAATTATATAAACTTGGTTTATATTTATAAACGTGGTTATTAATAATTTAAAATCTTCTTCCGACTATTGTATTGGGTTGCCTTGATGAACTAAAATAATGTCGTGGAAACCAATCAAATCATGTTTTGATTTGATTGGTTTCCATGATATTATTTTATCATCAAATTATATCATCAATTATTAAAGCAAAATTATGTTAACGTCTATTCAGATGATTAATATATTATGGACCAATCTTCTCATGTGATGTTGTTCATGTGGGATGGCCTGTGCTTAGCTTGTTAGCTTGGTAGTTGATGATGAAACGCAATTACCAGGCTAACAAGTTATCCAGTAGTAAATACTGATAAATTTCCAAAAGCACTAGAGGGAGAGGGAAAACTCTCGGAGACGCTGATGAGAAGATTAGGTGAGAAGGTGGGCGTGGTCAGTTATTTAAACATCAAGATGGAGATGAAGGGCTAGGTATAGTAAAAGGAGTGTATGGAGGGGAAGAAGGAAAGAAAAAATAAATAGAGACAGATAACGTTATGATGGATATATCCGTCGATGGCCTGTCTTTTTCTGCTCCCCGAATGAAAGTAAGTAGAACTGAAATAAAGGTGTCTTCCTCACATCTCTGTCTCGTTTGTGTCACAACAACACGAAGTGCTACTCAATGGAATATCTCAATGTTCGTAAAAACGACCACCAATGTCGATGACTAAATTGGACGGCTGCTGATGCTGATGATAAAGGTAGGCTTGGACGATCGAGCGGGTCTTAACGGTGGTAGTGGTCAGATTACCCTTGCACTCCTCGCTGGTACACCTCCACGTGTTGGTCAAAACTTTCCTTGCGTTCAGGTAGAATGTGTATCCGTTTACTATCGCTCGTTCGCTAGCTCTTCACCGCTTTTTTTCGGACCCACGTCACTGCTGAAAAAGAAACTGTCTTCATTTTTGGTTTTCTTTTACCGCTACAGGCAATCTATTAAGTAGGTATATACTATCCAGATGATGAACCATCATTTATTTATTTATTTTTTTGTTATTGATTTAGATATAAACTATACTAATAAAATTATAGGTATATATTACCAAAAATGTTTTTCCATGACATGTTTCGATCATGACATTCTATTTATATATAGTTTATTAGTATTTTTTTTGTTTATTTAAGTTTAGTTCACCTAATATAGAAATATTGCATGGTGTGTCTGAATAAAGTAGAAAATAATTAATGTGACACTCTTAGAACTTACCTTAAGCACAGAATACTCGTATTAACGGATTGTATTCAGTTATAAACCAAATGAAAAAAGTTATGAACAAATCTCTGGTGAGGATTAAAACACAATTAATAGCTAAAGGATTTATTAAACAATGAAAAATTACAATAAAAATTATAATAAAATAGTACAAAAAAAAATTGATGTAATAACTAAAATAATACACTTTCGCTGGAATTACGATGGGGGACAATGAAAAATAATTTAGTCAATTTTAATTTATGTAATATTCAAAATGTGAATCGATAAAAGAAAAAGTTTATTTGAATTATACGGAAAATTTATATGACACTTTGTTGGTAATCCTTCTTTAGTTTATTATCTTTTTGAAAATAAATAAAGCATATTAAATTATATAAAAACTTCACAGATCTACATAACCAAAATGTCTGTTTCAACTGAAAATGTTTACATAAAAATTAACGAATGTGTAATGCTTTTATCTAAACGAACCCCCGTCGGGCAAGCGTGGTGGCATATGACCCGATCTCCCCCTTGGGCTGTTGTACATGTTGGAAGGCCAGTTGCCCAGCAGTGGCTCGTTTAAAGGCTGATTACGAAAACTTTTGTGTTTAGATGCTCAAGATCCACGTAGGGCATACGCTTTTTAAAGTGTCGTATTATTTTAAAATTACCCTCCACTGTTATATAAATACTTGACACTTAAATTGAAAAATCAAACATTACATTTCTCAGCTGAACATTATCATAAAATTATGACTAACGTGGTTTAAATTATATTTTCCCTATCCCCCCTTTTAGCTTACCTAAACTAAATCTATTAATAAAACGGTTTAATTCCCGTGTATGAATAAATTTTACTAAAGGTAAATAATAAGGAAATTAAAATTAAAATACGCGCTATTAACAAATTCATTAACTCTATTAGTGAAACTATTTGTTTTTATAAAAATATATTTAAAAATTAATTACTTGACACCTATTTACTCATTTCGTTGTTTTTTTGTTTGTTTGTCTATCTGCCTGAGTCTGCCTGATATTTCTGATTTCCTACTAATTACATGTTATTTATACAAAATAAGTATGTATATCTCACTCTTTTCTCAAGTCGCTTTTTTGTAAATATAAATGTTTTTGCTAATTGCAATAAGGTGCTAGCGTAAGCACACCTACTAGCATAAAATTCTATGTGCATTACTTTGTCAAAATAAATACTTACGAAAGTAATTCAGAAATTGTCAAACCCTCAATGTGTAGAAAATCATTGTAATATTTCAACGATTCATTATTTAGATATAAAGTCACACACAGCGTAATCCTTTAAGACTGCAAGGCAACTTCACACGTTAAAAATAATTCGGTTTTTAAAACCGTATAACATTTTATGCCTTCGCCATCTGTTCCCCCACCGCCCGTTAGCGGGACAGTGGTGGCAGTCGACTACACTCTCGTCATTCTTTCTACGTGCGAGGCATCGTTAACACGTACCTTAGAACTTTTCCGTAATCCGTAGTTTACCTACCCTCTAACAAAAATGTCGAAACGAAGTGTCGTTTTTTCTGACACTTCACAATCGAAAAACACAGCTTTTTATTTTTGGTCTATAGACCGTCTCGTCGTCTCTCGTCGACCGTTTCGTCTTATAAGACAAAACTTTAAACTCTAAACATCTACGTTGTGTGTTACTTTATATCTGAAGAATGAAGCGTTGAAAAATAATAGATGATCAAACGAACTTCAAGAATGAAGTTCGAACACTATTATATTATGAATACGCTCCATTCGAAAATATAAAGACCCTCCCACCCTTATCCCTAACTAAAAGTTCTGTCAGCAATCTCTAAAGAATGACGAGAGTGTTATCGACTGCCACCACTGTCCCGCTAACGGGCAGTGGGGGAACAGATGGCAAAGGCATAAAATGTTATACGGTTTTCAAAACTGAATTATTTTCAACATGCCATGTTGCCTTGTAGACTTAAAGGACTACGTTGTGTGTGACGTTATATCTTCGAATGAAGCTTAATCATATAATAGTGATCGAACTTCATTCTTGAAATTCGTTTGATCATCTATTATACACAAAACACGTCATGCTAATGATTGGATTCATTTGCAATACTCTAATACGTTTCAAACTTAGATTAAAACAAAAAGGGTTTCCCTTTTTGTTTTAATCTAAGGTTTCAAACTACTACTCCGTTCTGGGGGGCTACTAAAGTCAGCGTCATTATTTTATACATAACTCATTTTCAAAAATTCTAAACAAATTAACAACTTTCAAAAAAATAAACTTTAAAAATTAATAACACAGATACAGTATCTGGAACGGATGATTTCTTTATGATTCCAAATTCAATTTTTTGTTTTTTTTTTGTTGTTAGATTGGCACAACTATTATCCATTTTAGGGCGGAGTTTGAGTTGCATCTGTTATTTAGATTAAATACAGTGCTGTTTTTAGTTAGTTTATCTAGTGTGCATTGCGAATTTCATAATGGATAAAAACATCGAACAAAGACTTTGTCTTAAATTTTGCGTCGCCAATGGAATTTCGTGTTCGGAGTCACTGAAAATGTTACAGAAGGCTTACGGTGAATCGACTTTATCAAAAACACGTGCATATGGGTGGTACAAAGCGTTCAAAAGCGGTCGAGATGTGATGGAAGATTTGCTTCGCTCTGGTATGCCATCAACGTCCTCAACTGCAGTTAACATCGCAAAAGTGAAAGAAATGGTGACTGAAAATCCTCATTCAAGTTTGAGAGAGATAGTTGCTGAACTTTCTGTGTCTCACGAGTCGATCCGTACCATTTTGTATAATCACTTGGGTATGAAACATGTTGCCGCTCGGCTAGTCCCAAAAGACCTTAATTTTCTCCAAAAACTCAATCGCATAAAAGTCGCTGAGGACATGCTAGAACGAGTCAATTCCTACCCAACATTCATGCAACGCATTGTTACTGGTGACGAGACGTGGGTTTACGAGTTTGACATGCAAACTAGTCAACAAGCTTTGGAGTGGCGCCTTCCCACTGCACCGAAACCGAAAAAACCACGCCAAAGTCGATCACAAGTCAAAGTCATGTTGACTGTTTTCTTTGACTATCGCGGTGTTGTGCACTCGGAATTCTTGCCGGAAGGTCAAACGGTAAATAAAAAACATTATTTGAGCGTTATGCGGCGTTAAAGAGAGCAAATTCGACGAAAACGGCCAAATTTGTGGAAAGAAAATTCTTGGATATTGCACCACGATAATGCGCCTTCGCACAAGGTCATCTTTGTGAACGAATTTTTCACCAAAAACTCAACAAATACCATCGAGCAACCATCTTATTCACCAGATATGGCTCCAGCCGACTTCTTTCTTTTTCCTAAACTCAAATTACCACTTCGTGGCACCCGTTTTCATTCGGTAGAAGACATAAAGGAGAATTTGCGGCGAGAACTGAACTCAATTCCGGAAAAAGCGTTTAAAAATGTTTTGATGATTGGATTATTCGTTGGCGTAAGTGTATCGTTTCTAAAGGAGCATACTTTGAAGGCGATAAAATAAATTTGGATGAATAACTAACATTTTGTGTATTATTGATCTTTTCCCGGTACTTTCTTGACAGAGTAGTAAATAGAGTATTCTGCCCATCATCTGATATTCGACAACTTTGTTGAATCTGCCTATAACTATATATTATAAGTATTATATAATGTATGTTATAGTTCTATAATTTACTTTAGGGACCCCCCTCCCGTGCAGTTTTATCAAAACAAGAATTAAATCAAGTACCTACCTACATTAACATCTTTCAGTGCAAAACGAAAAGCACATATTGCATCTTATCATCAGCTTTAATTTCTAATAGTGTTATCCGTGGTCAGAGGTAGCCAACATTAATTTATTTTACTTATTTTCTAACATGCGGACAAATTGTTTGTGCGTTAAGCGTATGATGACCTATACACTGGGAGCGAAGTGAAGCAAGGATAACTTGGTTGGGCTTCGCTCATGTCGCTGCCGCGTCTTTTCATACTTGGGTTTACAACGCAACATGAAGCGAAGTGTAACGACCTAATCTTCGCTCTCAGTGTGGTCTATGCTTTAAGGGACCGGCAATATTCTAGCATTTTATGTAGCGCCCTCTATCGATGACGTATTTAGGCGGTTGATGGTAATGTATTAAACACGATCGGACGAGGGACCGGTACATGTCGTTAGTGGTCGTCAGTCGGCCTTTGCACTTGCCATTGGTACACCTCCAGATGTTGGTCTTCGAGTTGACCTTGTGTAAGTAGAACGTGAATCCGTTGACCATAGCTAGCTCCTTGCCACACGCCTTGCGAACCCAGTTGACTGTCAACAAAATTTTATAACGTTAGTAACAAGTACCTAAGCAAGTTTAAGTGAATTCTTAACATTTATATGTAAACTCATAATTTTAAGGTTAACATTTGCTTATTTGCTTTTGTTAAAATAAATCAATACGATACAGGAAATAAAACTGCTACCATCAAAGAGGTGTTTAATGGTTAACTTCTTTTATTTTTGTAATAATAATATATTGTAAAATGACAAACTTAGGTCATACGCCACCTTGAAATGCAAGTACGCGACAGGCAGGTGCAGCGTTACAATTTCAAGTTATCACAGAAAATAAAAATAGACATACCTACGTACTGCAGATGGTAGATACATACTTACTTTTATTTAATTCTTTGATTGTAGTAGGTAGTATGTTTTATTTTATTAAGGGCGCAGATGGAAGTATTAAACTCAATTTTGGGCTACAAGATACATTGGTTATCATAAAGCAGATGCCACAGCTTCTGCTAGTTTCCTCTAGTGGTGTGCCCTTTTACAGAAAGGTACAAATGTCTTTCTTTAAATATTATTATTTAAGTGCTATTTACACATGAATAAAAAATAATCATGTTTACATTTCCAAAAACATGTTCGAGGTTGATGGGTTTACCAGGCCTGAGTAGATCATCACGCAAAATCTGAACAGTCATTAAATAAAATTAAAAAACGCACGTGAATTTCTAAGAAATTAATAAGTACAAAGATAATCGAATACGAAAATGTGTAAGATGTTTACAAAAGGCTTAGCTCAGTCGCACAAAGCTATTTATGAGCTCAGCTGTCGTAATACCAGGCAAAATAAAATTTCAATTGCTATCAATCTCTAGGAGTCTTTGTGACAGACAGGGGGATAATAGTCTCCTTCAAACTTTGCGGAATACGCCTTCCTCAATGTAGTAATTAGGTGGACTATGGGGATGGATCAAAGATGCCTTGAGGAAATATCGGTTGTCAGTGGTGATGATCAGGCGGCAGTTGCACTTGCTGTTGGTACAGCTCCATGTGTTGGTCCTGGCGTTCCTCTTGTGACAGTAGAAGGTGTACCCGTTGACTATGACTAATTCTTTGCCGCACTGCTTTCTGACCCACTGTACTGTAAAAAACATTGATGTCAGTAGGTTCACCAAGTTATTTATAGAATTCTAAATGTGTTAATTTGTATGTCATTATTTTATAGCATAATACAATAACAAATCGACGTGATTTTTTACATATAAGTAGTTGAAGGTCCCGCGAGTTCTAGATAGATAGATAAATAATACTTTTATTGTAACATAATCACACAAACATGTACAATGCATTTACAGAAAAAAGAAAAAAAGAAAAAGAAAAACAATGTTACAATTTGGCGGTCTTATCGATTAAAGCGATTTCTGCCAGACAACCAGTCGGATGGAAAGAACTAATATACTCTAAGATCGGAGGTGCAAACATTGAAAATATACACAATTAAAACAAAAAAAAAATAAAAATAATTACATTATAAAATAAATATACCATATACCATAGAATTGGGATACCTACCTTTTATCGCAATCATGTAATATTCTCACAGGCATGCGAAAAGAGCTAGATCCAAGAATAGCATCAACCCGAAAGGCCATAAGAAACGCTAACCGCTTACAGTCCAGCGGGCTGTCTGCCTCCTTATCCTTATCCTGTCAGGCTCCCACACGTAATGAGTGCAGTGGCGAGACAGTGCCCTCGGCCGAAAGAACATTATGACGAGTGCTCGGCTGAGCAGAGTGGCGAGACAAGAACCACGATTTGATTGCTCGGCCGAGCACCCACCTCCCTGCTTTATTCCTCACCCCTCGCAGTCACTCGCTGTCCCACACGGCGGGTACGAATAAGCAGCCGCCACTCACTAACATTCAGCAACAGGTCGTGCGTTGTTTAATTTTGAAAATATTTTTATACAAAATTTAACGTAAATTTGAGTAAATTTTGATTAAATTTTTTTGATTTAAATTTAGCGGCTCACTAAAAGAATACTACCAACTTCTCACTTCTTCCCCTCCTCATGTATGGCAGCAGCCGGTTGAAAATTCGCTTAGTTCAAGTATTTTCTTTTGCGATCCAGTTTAGTCGGTATCCGCGCCTAAACTAAACTGTCTCGCCACACAAACAAAGTACGTAAACATGAACTCGTAAACCCAACTCTCTCGGTCTAGTATCGTTTTACTGTCTCGCCATTGTACTCGTTACGTGTAAGAGCCCCATTAATGATCCTACCTTAGTGATATACCTATCACTTATTTATAAATAATAAAAAAATGCAGTCAGCCATTTTAACATGGGCGGACGGAGTGGTTAAATAAATAAAAGTTTAAAGTCTGTGGGATAAATAAAAAGAAAATGTTTCACTAATATTCGTTACTTAGAGCAGTAATAATAGAAGAATGATTACAATTTTGACAATGACATCGTTTTTTAAGGGTTTTTTGACACGCTTCTAATTAAGCGCAGCAAGCTAAAGACAGTCTTTAGCAGACGAAAAATTGGTTTTGCAAGAGCCTGTATAGACAAGAATCATTGATAACTTTCCTGATATGAACTTTTCGAAGGATTATACACAATGAGTCCATTATACACATTATTCCTCTGGCTTATCACTAAAAAGCGATAACATAATTTAAAGTCTTTATCCAACGAATATTTGTATCCCAGCTAGTCCTTTGTCTAGAACTGATCTGAACATTTACTCTAATTTCCACTTACTCTAATAATACTCTAAAATTTCAGCCTACCCTATAAGCGACACTATTACACTCTAATGAAAACACCATTGCGTATGACATAATTAGGAGTACTGTGCAGATGTTCCAAATGAGCTCGGTAAATCTCGCCGCTGTGTGTGGTGAAAAAACGGGCATTGCAATTCCCTCTGGTGCACTTCCACAGCTCGCTCCTATTGGTCTGGGTTTGCAAGTAGTAGGGGAAACCTTTGAGCAATGCGAGCTTTTTACCGCGAGTCGTCATCACCCATGAAACTGTAAAAAAATATAGACATTACCAAGAATGTGTTTGAATGGCACCATTTCGAACAACCCTTTTTTTCCGTTTTGTTGTTGAAATATATATTAATATGTTACCGGCAAAGCATATAATGCAGTCATTGTACAGAATAGTAACACCTGGTCATTCTTTACATTGCCACGGTCGTTAGGTCATTGTAAAGTATATTTTATTTATCGTTTACCATTACATACTGTGTCTATGTGCTATCATTGGTTAAAATTAAATAACAATAAGTCACACAAACATTGCTTTATTTTTGTACATCACGATTTGACAATATTTATACAAAATGACTAGAGATCTTCGTATAATAGTTACTTTATCTATCAATCAACAACATATACTTGAATACACAGGTTGTTGAGAAAGGGATATAAGCGTAAGCATGCCGAAAATGGTGAATCTTGAACAGGTAAGTTCCTTTAATATTATCTTTACAACGTAGACTACTTCTAAAAGTCACAAGTAGTTTAAAGTAAATTTAGAGACCTTTGCTTTTAAAATAAGGTTAAAATATGTACGACATGCTTGTTAAACGAAATAGTGAAATATTATAATATAATTTGCCATCAATTATTAGAATGTTAAGATTTTTTAATTCATTTATTTAAAGATAACAAAACGTTGAAAGTAATGTCTACTCCATGTGGGAATCGAACCCAAGTCCTCCGCAATTATAAATAAATTATTTCATTTAGTCATATTCTTTTCCCAACGTCAGGATAATAATGTTGTTGATTATAAAACAAATTAAAATAATAAATTACTTTTTGTTCCTACTCTACTTGATTGTCAGCTGTCACTTACAAATGTTTACCATGTTAAATAGTTTTCTTACATGTGAAAGTATAATACATTAATTGCTTAATCGTTTCATGTAAATAAGGTAAGAAATGTTTTTGTTAAAACTAAACACACTTCAATAAATAAAAACAAATGTCAAAGAAAGATAACTTTATCTTTCATTCAATGAAGCTAAAAGACGACTTGCATCAAATATCGATGATTCTGAGTAATGTTTTTGTAGTATTTTTAAAATTTAGTCTGCTGCTGCAGAAGAGTCATTTAACATCAATGACTACTTAATATCTACGACATTTTTCTGCGTGAAATATGATATGATATAAAACAAATAAATGTTGCGTATAAAAGATTATTCATTGTATTGCATTATTTGGAATAGCTTGAGTGTGTTGAGCTCTCCTTATTGCAAATGTGTTAGTTTGTATATCCATTTTTTGCTGTGGTATTACGTATTGTGCGCGTCGGGTCGCTTCCTAAAATATGGATGAACAAAGCGATGGCTGATTTATTTGTAATAGAAAATATCCTTCTATGATAGGGAAGAAGACATTTTCCAAAATTTGATGATATTAAAATAAACACAGAAAAGAAATGTCCTTGCGGGCTTTCTTGCCGATCCTCCTCAGTACAAGGCTAACAAAGCTATAATGGGAAAAAGCCTCCACTAATGTTGCCCAAGCCATATTTTTTTCATGTAAAATAAACCTAATAAATCGTCTTAATGACAATTGACATCCTTGGAATGTAGAACGTCATTAATGTTAAGATCACAATAAAATTTCAACCAGTTCAACTATGACCTAAAATATGATTCAACTAATGATCAGGATGTTAGTTCAATGCTTCCTATAAAGAGTTTCACTTCAACAATATTATCAGCTGTTGCGAAATGAGAACCTAGTTAGTTTGGACTAAAAAGCTTTCATATCTTGAAATATACACCATCTTGAACGACGAAATTGGGCGGCTTATGGTCATGGTCCAGCCTGCCTCTGACAATCCTCCAGTCGGTTTTGGACATGGTAAATCTTGCTCTGCAGTTAGACCCGTTGGTGCACCGCCATATATCTGTTTTGTGGCCTTGCTTGTTACAGTAGTAGGTGAAACCATTGACGATGACTGCCTGTTTGCCATTCCGATGCTGCACCCATGTCACTAAAAGCATAATAGGTAATGTAATATATGATTTAAATCAAGAAGTAGAAACTGATGCAGAAACTTCAGTCGGTCAAGAAACAGATCATTTGATGAAACTGCCTGTATCTGAAAAATATCGTGGATTACATTGTTAGTTTAGTGCTGTAGGGAAATAGCCCTTTTTATGTGGTATCAGGCGTACGGCCCGTCTGATGATGGTAATTATATTAGACATACCCGTGTCGCGTAAAGAATACTTACTACCACCCCCTCTCTTCCCTTGGGTGTCGTAAAAGGCGACTAACGGACTAAAGACTGCAAATACTTACTTACATAACACCATAAAGCGGCGATGGGCTCACCACCTGACGCTGATCACATGTGCAGTGCAGTCGCTATTTGGTGAAAAGTGAACTATGGTAGAGGTCTGCTTTTGCGGTCCTCATTGCCTAGTCTCTGACTAACCCTTCGGGGATAATAGTCAAGATTATCTGTATTTATATATGTGTGTAGGTATGTATTTTGACATTTTCCATGATTTCATTAGCATAATATATTTGTAACAAGTATGAGAAAAAGAAGGTAAATTTTTTTTAAAGATAAACGGTTTTATTGAAATGAATGATAATGACGATGTAGATAATGTACTACAAGCTACAAAATAATTATAAATTAATTAAAAATAAAATCGTGAGGCGCGTGAAATTTCTGTCAACAGTTACCCGTTCATATAATTATAAATGCTGATTACATATTTGTACAGGTTATGCTACGCCCCACGATTTTATTTTTTATTAATTTTTAATTATTTTGTATATTATCTACATCCTCATTATCTTCCTTTTCAATAAAACCGTTCAACTAAAAAATATTTTTGTCCTAATTTTTTATTTTCAAGTTTTTATTTTTTTTATAATGTACTGTATACTAATAGTCAAGCCCTATCATTTGTTACCCATATTGAGGTGGTTGAACAAAAATATGTAATCCATTATTTTGTGGAGGCGGCCATTTTGGATTTACATTATCATTGAATATATACATAATTGAGTTGTCATCATCGGTGTGTACTAAATTTCAGATCAATCGGTCAAGAGGAAGGGGGCATAATTTCAAGTACTATCAACAACATCAACAAACAGGTCAAGCTAAATAAAACCGTTTAAAAAATTCAAGTGTGCAAGGAAGTTTCTATCAGAGCAATTTATAAACAAAGCCCGTAAGTAGTCTATGGTACCTATTTTTAAACCCTATTATTATTTTGTCGACCGCTGAAGAACTGTAAAAGCTTAAAAAACAAAATAAATTCTAATCTTCAAAGTATTCTTATAGATTAATAGTAAAGAAGATTCATAATTATTTATTAATCAATATTCATTTCCTCTCGTTCACGTGGTCCCTTATCACCCCTCTTCAAACAGGAAGAAAAAGAAAAATTTAATATTCCAAATTTTGGCCTACATTTAGTCATTATATTAGCAATATATTTTACATGATTTATTTCAAAGTTCACCAATAGCTGTTTAGTTTTAAATAGCTGTTTACATCATAATCACCACAATAATTGTTTAAACAATTGTTACAAAATTACCAAATGTTTATAAAATCCTTGGTTACGTTGTAGTTTATTAAGAACGTATACAAATATTTGAAATAGATAATTTGTGCCCTTTTAGTGGCTTGCATTGAAGCAAAAGAGACAATATGCTTTTCTGCACTGTCTACATTCCGTGTGCACTTGTTTAGCTTTCTCCGGATTTCCCTCCTGTTTTTTATTGGCATAACAACCGACACAGCGTCTACGTACTAGTTTTTCATTTTTTCGTGGTATTTCTGTCAAACAGTGCTTTACAGCTGACGTGAATGTCGCGATTTCAGGTAAATGACTTCTTTTTACTGAAAAAATCAACAAAAGAACGAAACTTAAATAAATATAACGAGAAATTCGATTTCAAATAAAATTAGTTTATTTTCATATTATTAAATATTTACCAACGTTTGTTTACACTAATTCTTAGAAATTAATACATGCATAACTTATAATTAGGTGTAACAGACACTTATAGGTAAATACATCATGGTCAATACCTACTAAGTAACAAATAATTAAAAGTAAATTTATAACTAAATTTTTAAACTAAAAAGTAGGTAATCAAAATAACCAAAAGTAAAAAGAATTTAAAAAACAAAAACAAGTAAGTATACAAATTACAGCTGTTAGGAGAACCCTTTATGAGTGCGAAGCTTGTTAGGCGAGTCAGCATGAATATCGAATCTGTCGCTGTATTCGTTCACCAATTCGCATAGTCTCGCGATGGGAGAAATTACAGCCAGATAAGGTTTTACAAAAGGGAGGCACAAAAGGAGATATTTTAATAGCTATCGGAACGGCGCGGCGCGCGTTGATTAAATTTTTCCAATAATTGCGGACAGTCGATTTTATTGTTTAAAATTTTGCAGGCAATAGTGAAATAAACTAGTGCCCTACTGTGCTCTTTGGAAGATCCAAAGAGCACAGTTTAAAATGTGCCAATTGGCATTTGTACTTTTTGAAATTCCACTTGTAAAGACTAAAATCTGTATACGCTCCAATTGCAGTGAATGGGTAGCGTAATGAGGCCTCCATACGACTGTACCTACAATGCTCTAAAATACTTCGTACTAGAGCACTGTACAGTAAAGTCTTGTTACTGCGCAATCCTTTACTGTTTCTTAAGACAAAACCCAGCATTCCAAACGCGCGGTTTGTAATGTTTTCTATGTGGAGCACAAATGTTAGTTTATTGTCAAAAATCACTACCAAATCACGAACTTGACTTAATTCTTTGATTTTAGTTTGGTCTATGGTTTAATGATGCGTAATTAAATTTGAATTCGTCTAGGTGAGACCCTTGAGGCACACCAGATGTATTTTTTTTTGTCCGAGTTAAACCCATTCACTATATACCACAGAGAAAGTACGATCTTCCGAACGGTAAGATTTTATCCACTTTAGGTGCCATGAGGAGATAGTTTTTCAGCAATATATTGTGAGACAACTGATCAAATGGGGTATTCCTCGAAGCGCACCCAATATGAAGCGCACCCAGACCAAGCGCACCTAAACTATTCCTCCAAGAGCACCCGTTGGGTGCGCTTCAGAATAGATAATTAAAATATTAATTTTTCATTCCTCGAAGCGCACCCACGGAAAAAATGTTGAAAGAGATGTAGTAACTATCAGAAAATATCGATAACGAATAACGTACGTTTATTTTTATTGATTGATGGCAACTAACTACTACTACTCGTTCATTTCTTTTTCCTGATAGTTAAAGGTAAGTGAGATCGCTAACGCGCCTATCTACCTCTTTTCATTTATGTCTCCCTGGTACTTTTAGATCAAAATGACTGTCATGATTCAATTTATTATTCACGTAGTAAGTTGCTTAAGCACCTAGTCCTAGTCTCTATCGACATCAATATTACGAATCTTTTAAGCGTTCATTTCCTTTTTCCTGATAGTTAAAGGTAAGCGAGATCGCTAACGTGCCTATCTACCTCTTTTCATTTATGTGTCCCTGGTACTTTTAGATCAAAATGACTGTCATGATTCAATTTATTATTGACGTAGTAAGTTGCATAAGCACCTAGTCCTAGTCTCTATCGACATCAATATTACGAATCTTTTAAGCTCCTCTCTATTTTTGTCCGTGGGTGCGCTTCGAGGAATAAAAAATTAATATTTTAATTACCTATTCTGAAGCGCACCCAACGGGTGCGCTTGGAGGAATAGTTTAGGTGCGCTTGATCTGGGTGCGCTTCATATTGGGTGCGCTTCGAGGAATACCCCGATTAAATGCCTAACTAAAGTCTGTGTAGGTATATGACGTCGACTTGTCTGCGAGCATCCAAAGCTGCAATCAATTCTTGATTCTTTTGCAGAAATATCTTTGTTATTAACAACACAGATCCACCCAAAACAATTTTTCTGTAGATAGGTAGATCCACAGTTTTATATTTATTACGAAGTTTCGAAACAAATCCCTATTTCAATAAACTGAATTTTATTACGAATAAAACAAATACAATGTTAGTTGCGTACTTAGGTAGGTAAGTAGATATATCTATCATAAAATTTTCAATAAGGAACCACAAAGTTTGAATCTAATAACTCACATCAATTTGATCTTATTACATTAAGGTCCAATATTGTATGTATGTAATCGTTTCAGTATCCTTTAATCCAAAAATTAATAATTGGAATATTTTGTATTATACCTGATTTAGAACATCACCATACATATATACATAAAGTCCATATAATAACGACTATTATCCCCGAAGGGTAAGTCAGAGACTAAACAAACATTTTTAAAACATAATTTGTCCCTTGTTAATGGCTTGCATTGAAGCAATCGAGACAATATGCTTTCCTGCACTTTCTAAATTCCGTGTGCACTCTTTTAGCTTTCTCCGGATTACCCTTCGGATTTTTTTTGGCATAACAACCAGTGGGTTGTTATGCCAAAAAAAATCCGCTTAGTGAAGCGTCGACGACGCACTAGTTTTTCATTTTTTCGTGGTATTTCTGGCTGACGTGAGGGTTGCAATTACAGGTAAATTACTTCTTATTACTAAAAAACACTAACAAAAAAAATATAGACTTTTATAAAAATATCAAACAATTTGTATATAAATGAAAATAGATTAGTTTCTTTTTTCTTTTGCATAAAAATCCACCCAAAACCTTTTTTCTGTAGACAGGTAGACAAACAGTTTTATATTCATTACGAACATTGTAAATAAAACCCAATTTCAATAAACATAATTTTATTACAATAAAACAAATACAATGTTAGTTGTAATCATATAAAATCTTATATACACTATCCATCTCTGACGGCTTAGGGATATATTATATTAGCAGGGCCGTGCACGGGACGTGCCATGTACGTGGCCCGGACGGGGCACTGATTTGAAACGTTACACTCATTTTGTATCTATATTAGACCGGGCCGTGTCCCGTCCGGGCCCGGACAGGACACGCACAGGGCACGCCCCGTGCACGGCCCGGTCTAATATAATTTATCCCTTACTCCCAACATTTCGTCTACTGCTCAACAAAGATTATATTGGCAGGCGGGTTAGTGATAGCAGTTATTTTAACATTATATCCATAATCATCTAAACCTACATGTACTAGCGTTAGTGTTCCTGCGAGTAGACTGCTTAGTCTAATTCTTGTAGCTATAAAAAAATAAGTAAAGCCAAAGGACGTGGTCGTAACATTTTCAGGTGGTAACCGTTGTTATCGCATTGTTTACTCTAAAATTATACACGATACTTACTCCTTCTTGCAGACAGTTTTCAACTATTAAAATTCGAGGTCCAAAGGCAGGAAAAAAATAAAGATTCAAATGTACATTACATCGGTAAATCAAGTGCTCTAATAGCTAGAAATTAAAAACATTTCATTAACATAAACATAATGGAATTGATTAAAAATAACAATAATTTAAAGTCTGAAGAACACGCCGTCGCGTATGCAATAGTTTGGAGGGTCGTGATCGTGAATATGATTTGGGACTATGACCTTTCCGTCTCTCGTAACAAAGTAGCTGGCCTTGCATTTCCTCCCTTTGGTGCAACGCCAGTATTCCTTTATGCTCCCGGGTCTCGAGTTGCAGTAAAACGTATAACCGTTCAGTAGTCCAATTTTTTTCCCTGCCGGATTATATACCCAAATTACACCTGAAAAATAAGAAAATGTCAGTATAACTGAATAACGATAAACGATCGGTTTTTAAAAAATCACGGGGATTTTCAATCCACGTACGCCGCGCGCCACCACGCGCCACCACGCGCGTACCGCGGCACAGCGGCCAAGCGTGAGTAGGCTTTACTTTAATTTAAGTAAAACATGGCTTTATTTATGTTAAATCACTGTTAGCATTTTTTTAAGTTTCTTTAAGTTATTTTAAAATAATCCACGTGCCCAATGTTGTTATGTTTTCCATGTCGCATCAATTCCAGGCTGCGTGTATTTTTCGAAACGAAGAATTTTTTTTAATAATATTACAAAATCCTCATAAAAGGATTTTGTAATATTATTAAAAAAAAATTTTTTTTTTTTATTTTTTTTTTTTTAATAATATTACAAAATCCTCATAAAATCTAACCGTGTCGCGTAGCGGTGAAAGAATACTACCACTACCCTCTCTTCCATTGAATAAAATAAAATAAAAATAAAACTTTTCTACACTCACACCAATTATCTAGCCCAAGAGAAGCTTCGAAGAAACTCGTTAAATTGTTACTAGACAACGGATAAACATACTTAAAATACTTAAATACATACTTATCATACATAGAAAACACTTAGACCCGAGACAATTAAGAAAAACAATAATTTCTAAATTGACCCGACCGGGGATCGAACCCGGGACCTCAGAGATGGCGACACCATGAAAATCGGTGTACAAACCACTCGACCAAGGAGGTCTTCAATAGAATAGAATAGAATAGAATAGCTCTTTATTGCTGTAAATATGGTAGGAACAAGTTCTTACATACATTTAGCATCTCATATTTAACCAAAAAGACTGCACATACATCCAAATGCAAATCAAATCCAAATCCAACAGCATAAAGTGGCGATGGGCTCACCACCTGTCACGCTAAGCACATGAGTGCAGTAGCTATTTGGTGAAAAGTGGACTATGGTATAGGACTGCTGTTGCTTGTCCTCATTGCCTAGTCTCTGACAAACCCTTCGGGGATAATAGTCGTGACAATAATATGTCAATAATCACTGCCTAAAAAGAAATGTCTGCACACTGTTTCATGAATGAATTGTAATAATAATTAGAAAAATGTATATCTTCTTACTTTAGAATAGACTATGGATAAAGAGGTACCATACATACAGTCCTATTCGTATAGATAAATACTTGGAGTGGGCTAGTGACAGACATGTAATATCAAACAGATCACGCGCAGATTATGCGCAGTTTACAAATCCATAAGACATTTTTATTTGACCATTGTTGATTTATAAGTAGGTGTTGCGCAATTACAATATATAAAACAAAAGATAAGTGGCTATTTAATAAAAAAATGGTTCTGTTATTCAACAAAAAACTATCTCATTATGTTAAAAAAGACGCCATTACTAATGACGTAATTCGGTGGCGGGTGGTCATGGGATGGGTTCGTTACCCGGATCCTCTGTAGGACTCCGTCCGTGAATATAAACCGGGTCCTGCACTTCCGGCCCATTGTGCAGCGCCAGTACCTACTCTTTCCCGACACCTTGCTTCATATGGCATCAAAACGTGAAACCGTTTAGTAATCCAATCGTTTTCCCTGCTAGATTCTGGACCTATTTCACTTCGGGAAAAAGAATGTGTTTACGTTATTTTATGTCAAAATATTAAAATATTAATTTCACGTCATACGTATGACGTATACGAATAACATACCTAGGCAGTACATGCCAAGTGGGAATACATAGTATTAAACCAATTAGATACATAAGAAGAACTATAAAAAAGTATGTAGGGTACGTATTTGTTATTTATGATTTTATTTATACTAATAAAAGACATAATTACTGTAGTATTTTTTATCATATTATGTATGTAGTGTTGACCTTTATATTACTGTAGCATGTAGTACCTACCTACAACACAACGCTTGTTTTTAATATTAGATTGAAATAAAGATATACAAAAATACTAATAACGTAAACAAAAATCTAAATATTGTAATAGGTAGTAGTGCTGACATACAAGAAAAATCAGTTTACATTGCGTGTATGAAAGCTGTCGGGAAGGACTTGAGCGGACTCCACGTGGATGACTGGCAGGAGATGACGGAGGACAAACCCAGGTAGTAGCTCTCATTATCGGAGGCCAAAACTCACTTTGGGTCTCTGCGCTCAATTAGTTAAGTAGTTAGTATGGAAGATGGTTAAAACAATAGTCATATTAACATCCAAACTACTGTTTACATTTAAACTTTTAAGAATACACCATCGCGTATGACGAAATTCGGTGGTGAGTGATCGTGAAAAGGATTTGTAACTTGGACCCGGTCGGTGTCGCCCCGAGTGACTATGAAGCGAGCTTTGCAATTCCTGCCCTTGGTGCACCGCCAGTACTGTTTCAAGCTATCTTGGCTGGAATTGCAGTAAAACGTGTAACCTTGAAGCAGAGCAATTCTTTTCCCCGCCATATTGTGGATCCACCGCAAATCTAAAAAAAATATTTGTACACAACAACTGTTTAGTGCTACTCTAAGGCCTAAGGGACCGTTTCACAATGTCCGATTACGAGATATGTACTTGTCAGCTAAAATTACTGTTTTGTATGAACTACCTGTCAAGTAAGTACTTAATGGTTAAAAGAAACCTTGGAAATGGTGAAACAAGCCCTAACAATGAGATTGAGTAAAAGTCGAATTAAAGGAAGTTTTCTTTAATACGACACATTTTTTTAAAGCAACTTTTTAACACGTTATATTGACTTTGTAGAAATAACCATTTAAAATTCACTTAAACATAATGAAACATTGTGTGTTATAAATTTTTTAGCATAAAAATACTTAAAAACAGTCACAAAGAAATTTCTTAGTTTTAAAATGGGCCATTTTCAACAAAAAAAACACGAAAAAAAGAGCTATTTTCATGACTTTTTATTTCATCATTATCAGCCTATCAATGTTTCACAGCTAGGCACAGGCTTTACCATATTGACAAAAGCGCACGAGGAGAATGGGCCATAACCCACCACGCTGGCCCAATACAGGTTCTATTCTATTATTTCCTTCAGGGATAGTATTCTTTTTTCTCACTACTTTTTTATGAAACGTTCACATATAACAGCCAACATAGTATAAATATGCCAGGCATTGGAAGAATTTTCTGGTGAATACCGAGACCAATTTCAGTACAGGCGAGACCAAAGTCTTAGCGTACCTTCCTAAACTATTATTATTATTTTAGTGGTTACCGTAGCATTGTCCGTGTTTAAAACCTTGTCGTCCATCCGAATCCGGGAATTGAGAAATTGAACACTAAGTTTATTTAACATTACTTGAAACATACGCCGCCCCTAATACAAAACCTGGGCGGTTTGTGATTGTGCGTCAGCGTTAAACGGATCAGATCCCCTTGCTTAGTGGTGGTTATGCGAGCCTTGCATTTGGTGCCGTTGGTGCAGCACCAGTAGTTGGAAGTCACTTGCTCCCGGAGGCAGTAGAAAGTATACCCAGCAGCTACGATCATGTTCTGACCACGCCGGTTCAAAACAAACTGGACTAGAAGGAAATAAGTTACTGTTAGAACCTACACACAGAAGTTATTCATTAATTCCAATTTTATAAATACTATTCGGAATGATTGTTATATGAAATATTTACCCATAAAGTTTGCCGAATGTTTCAAAGCACCAAGAAATTCTATAGAACCGATAAACTAGATTATACAGTCCGCTTGATGAAAAGCAGTAAGCAACATATTTTGACGCTTATGTATGACAATATGTGACTCTTTGTATCATCTTCATCAGTCGAAGGACGTCCACTGCTGGACAAAGGCCCCCCAAGAATCTCCAACCGGTCTTGTGATGGTGATAGTTTCAAACCGGTACACCGCTTATGACAGAATCAAGTCCAAACGTGCTGTAACCATCTAGAGGGGTTCTGAGTGGCCTAATTGGCTTTAAAGTCAATAAACAATATTCGTATACTGGCTCGTGCCAAAACTACAATCAAACATGGAAACTTCTAAACGCAATTTGATTAAAACAATCACAGGGTACAATAAACAAAACAAAGAAAAGGACAATAACAAAGCTAGACTAAAATGTAAATCTTCTTTAGTAAGTATTTCAAGCAATTCTACTCACACACTGTAGGTAATTGAGCACTTTGGCACATTCATATCATTCATTGCGATTAAATTAGATAAGCGCTTATTATATTTTTGGTGTACCTAGCGAGTATGAAAATTAAATAAATTAATGTCGGAAATTCTGCCTGGAACATGTAACATACCTGCCCTATAATAGCTAATAAAGTGTACGTTATAAAAGAGCGCTATTTGACATAAATATTAAAAATATTGATATTCACGTATTTATACAAAACAATTGATACTACTACATTATATATGCTCATAAGTCACACACTGAAGCATTAGCGGAGCCGAATCAAACGATTCAATATGCCTTCCTTAAAAAAACAATGTAATGATATTACGAACATAACATCAACGCGCTAGCCGCTAAGCCATTAAGGTTTTCATCATTAAAGTACAGCTTATAAATTGTTCCACCGATAGGCAAAGGCACCATTGAAATCAACAGATCGTAACAATGGAAGGGTATTGGCTAAATCAGCACGCTTCCCAAATGCGGATTGGCGATCTACTTCGATTACATATAAAAACTAGATGCACAATCAGCCCTTTAAAAACACCTGAACAAAAAGAATGCCTAATGAGATGTGTAGTGCAGGTACTCATTTCGTTTAGTAGTGTGCCCTAAGCGTCAACATGACAAAGTGCTCCTTCAGAAATTCCTATTCGGCCAAAACCGCAACTATTCCGCTACGATTTAGTATAGGATTTTTGTATATCTTATTTTTTAAAGTTATCGAAGGCGATCGATCGATCAATTCTCATCATCATCATCATCATCATCAGCCTATAAACGTCCCACTGCTGGGCACAGGCCTCCCACGTGGACAACAGCTCGTGGGGTTTCTGGGCCATAGCCCACCACGCTGGCCCAATGCGGGTTGGTGGGTTTTAACGACTGTCATCTTACGACAACAACCGGGACCAACGGCTTAACGTGCCTTCCGAAGCACGGAGGAGCTCGAGATGTTTTTAATTTGGTCACCCATCCAACAACCCGGCATTGCGAAAGTTGCTTATCGGGCAAGATCGCAAGCCGAACGCGCTTCGCAAGCCGAACGCGCTTCGCAAGCCGAACGCGCTAAATTCTCATCATTTGAAACATATTCCGTCCCTGACGCGAAAATTGGGTGGTTTGTGGCTGTGCATCAGCTTGCAGCGAATGATTTGCCCTTGCTTGGTGGTGGTGATGCGAGCCTTGCATATAGTGCCGTTGGTGCAGCGCCAGCTGTTCGTAGTCACTTGCTCGCGAAGCCGGTAGAACGTGTACCCAGCCAAAATGAGTATATTCTGACCACGGTTGTTCAACACAAACTGGACTAGAAAAAAATTATATACAGTAAGAAAAACAATACGTACCAAAATTGGTGTGAAGCTGCTACTATTCAAGCTGCTAAAGATAACCTAAGCAAGACTTTTAGTCGACATAGTCGAAGTCACAAATACTTACACTTGTCTACCTGTCAAAACGATTACTAGACAGTAAGTTCTAAAACATAGGAATAAATTTGCAGATAAATCACAATCCAAAATAGTTCCAAATAGTGCTACAAAAAAAAGAAAGATATAAAGTTCTAAATCAAAGAGATATGAAAAATAAAACTTAAATTATTTATTTTAATAACGCAGCGAAACAAATTAAATCAAACTCATCGCTAAAGTACAAGTTAAAAATGGGGTTGCTAACAATGACTTTGCACATAATAGCTCCCCAGCGTTAAAAGATAATAATGCTAACGTTCAAAAAGAGCGCATTCTTCCATAACATTAAGGTTTAAATTAACACACAAGCAAAACATAATCAGATAACGGTAACGCTTTTGTTAACACTTAACGTGGCCCTAGTAGTTAAGAGACAGCACTACTGCAGAGATGGCAAGGGTGCGGTGCAACCCATAAAGACAGGTAATATTCTTGAACTTAATATTTTTATCTCTTAAAAGTAGAACGCAGACCTTACGGAGAATAAACATAAAATGTAGGTAACTTAAAAGGTAGGTAACGTAAAAGATAAACATTGACGAAAAATACATGAGTGAAAAGTTATAAAATAAACACACCAAAGACTTACCAAACCGGAACTTAATGAAGATTCTGAAGATTTACGTATTTTGAATCACAAAACACTTCACCATTTATTTTAGTATTTAAGTATCTATTTTATTAATTAACTACTAAGAAACTATTCTCATAAAACTTTCGTAAAATCGAATCCTAACCATTTCAAATATTACGTAACTTTATCCACTTTTATGTACTTACTTTATCCACAAAATCTATAAAATGTGGGTAGATAAACAATAAAAAAAACTTTAGTTTTCTTCCTTTTCACAATCTGCTAAGGCACAAATTATTAACTAGGCTTTTAAACTCAAATTCACACGACTAAAAGTCCAAAAACTACATTTCTAAATTACGTGATTAGCGCGACGCGGTTGCTTACTGCTGCTCGCTTCGTTCAGCGCATAGCAAGATGGCGGCAACGCAATGAGCGTGCGCAGAGTGCGAGTGTGTCGTGCGTGCGTGTCAAAGCATGCACGCCGCGCAAAGCAAGCGGCACGATCGCTTGAGCGGTGACTATTGGCTAAGAAAGATTTTGTTCAGAGATCGTTATTCGTTTCAAAAATCTATATTTTGTGTTACTTTAACATAGACGAGTATGATACTAATAACTTATAAGAATGTTATTTTATAATATACTAGCTGTACCCGGCATGTGTTGCAATGCTATGTTTGTTTTGAGCCAGGAACCCTAGCGGGCGACCCCAGAACATCCTACCAAAGTTTCATCACAATCTGATCAATGGCTTTGGAACGCATAGAGGACAAATAGACAAACATTGAATTTTATTTATAAAAACTTGTTGGGACATAGTTAAAAAGCTGTACTTTAAGCAAATAATAATAGTTTCTTCTACTAGATACATTAATAATAATCAAAACTATAATCCCCGAAGGGCATATCCTTCGGGGATAATAGTCTTGATTATAATTAATCTGACTAACAGAAACTAGACAATGAGGATCGCAAAATTAGTCCTCTGTCATTAGAGATACTACTATTGGATAAAAAATTGGATAAATAAATAAAATTAAATTTTGTAGTAATGTCCATCGCGTATAACGTACGGAACTGGTGTGTGGTTGTGTTCATTGTTAATTTGGAGTATTACTTTATATTTGTCCGTTATGATTCTAGCCTTGCATTTGCCTTTGCTTTTCATGGAGCAGTACCAGTGTTTGGTGCTCCCCAATTCTCTGCCGCAGTAGAAACTGCATTTTTCGATGATGAGCAACTCTGTCCCGTTCTTCTTGCGTGCAAATACTACATCTGAAACAGAAAGTGAAATGTATCCGTGAGCTTGTGTAGGTACTTTATTTAGTATTTGTCTTTTCCAATGTCTACTGTTTTTGCAGTCCAATATGTTTTTCTTTCTTTCTGTGAAAACCAACATTTCAAAACAAACAGTGAAAAAACAGTATTTACTCTAGCACTTTGTATCTAAGTAAAATGATTATCACAAATATATGATAATTACGAGTTGCATCGAATAATATTCTCAACATTATGTGTACAATATTCGTTATAAAGTTAAGAATATAATTCATTACATATTATAATAAAACGACAAATGTCAAGCTTGAAGAATATGAATTAAACACATATTTTTATTAACTTTGTAAACGACTCCTACATGACTTTAGTGTTATAAACATATAAAGTAACACTGCGCGACAATTAACTCATTTGACAACTTCTTATATCTTGAAATAAATTCCGTTAGTGATGGTATAATTATCTGGCCTGTGGCTGTGTTCAAAGTTTCCACCGAAGATCGTATTGTCCTTGTTGGTGATAAGGCGAGCTTTGCACTTAAAGTGTTTCGTGCAGCACCAATTGTTGGTCACTAGAAGCCGCCGCTTGCAGTAGAAAGAGTACCCGTTGACGATAAGGATATCCTTTCCGTTACGATTGCGGGTAATAATCACTGTAAATGATTAAAGGAACGGCAAATTTGAATATGTACATTTTACGGTTTTTAATATATCGACTAGCAACCTAGCGACCTTCTAGCGACAACATTTTAATTGGGTCTATGGTTTATATGTTTTATTTAACTTACACAACTAACACGAAACCATTTATTTGTAACCGACTTCATAATAAGGAGGAGCTTCTCAATTCTTCGGGATCCTTTTTTTAAGTATGTTCTCTGATTAAACGCTAAGCGGCATACGTATTCAATAAATTGATGTCGATAGAGAATAATAAATTCGATAGAGGTTTTAGCAGAATTTTATTCAATCTCATCAAGAGTTGCCACTGATTCACACTATTTATTTCAATGTTTGGCTACAACACAATAAAGCACTAACATCAAATTCAGATTCTTTTGAATACGGAGTCTTTAATAATGAATTTAGAAGGCGGATGACAATGTTGATCGCAGAGCTTGATAAATTCCTTTGTTTTGGTAAAGATGACTCGTGCCTTGCATGGAGGCCCTTTCGTGCAAGCGTAAAGATCTGTCTGGAAGTATTTCCCTTTGCTATAGTAGCTGTACTCATTCACCACCACCAACTCCTTGCCTCTGACATTAACAGCCCATTGTACTGCAAATAAATAGCAATTGTATAATTTATTCTATTTAGTAAAGAAATCAATTACCTCACCAGACCTTGTAAACACCTTGGATACGTTGTCTGCTGCTAATGCTCCGCATAATGAATCTTTATCCGCGGATGAAGAATGGAGATCGTTCGCTAAACATCTTCACGAATGTGCTCTCGATTCTATTGGAAGAACTAAAAAGAAGTTCGACTCATCAGATAAAGAGATCACGACTCTAGCTGAAGCACATAAACGCGAACTGAACACAAAAAATGCGGATGCACACAGTAAAAAAGGAGCTCAAAAAAACCTTAGATTAAAGATTCGCGAACTGAAGGATCAGTGGTGGAAGGAGAAAGCTGCTGAATACTGCGCGCTGCGCTGATACCGCATAAGAAAAACCGCACCCATGTACTCGAGGGACAGACGGCACCGAGTTACGAGTAGGACTGACGTACTGATGCGCTGGGCGGAGTATATTAATGATGTTCTAAATCCCAGCGCACTCGGCGTTGATCTGTCTTACGTGAACTCGCTTGAAGAGCTACTGGTTTACCAAACATTATAGTCTGTGCCAGATAAACGTCCATAAAAGGTCACCGCTACCCCTGTACCACTGCACGCCGAAACAGGATCGCGTCGAACCGAAATATAAGCCATAGCGATAGAATTCTGTGGAAACAAACGTATCTTGGTACGACACAAAATGGCGGGCAAGTGTCTCACCCCTGGCGTCACAAACGGCTAAAATTATAATTTATCGTTTTTTGGGATGAAAGTTGAAGAATGATAAATCATAATGAATTGTTAAGTTTTTAATCGTCTTTATAAGTGCGCCGCAATTATCTTTGCCGCGCACTTTTTGTAGAATTATTTTGATGAGCCCATCGCCACTTTATGCTGTAGGATGTATGTGCAGTCTTTAGTCCGTTAGTCGCCTTTTACGACACCCAAGAGAAGAAAGGGGTCGGTAGTATTACCGCCCTAGGGAGAATCGTTTTTCTGACAGGTACTGTCATGTATAGTGACTTATTGTTAAAATAATACTAACAACCTATCTGTTCCCTTGGGTATCGTAAAAGGCGAATAACTGACTAAAGACTGCACATACATCCTACAGCATAGATCGGCGATGGGCTCATCAAAGTAATACTACCAATCCCTCTCTTCCCTTCGGTATCGTAAAAGGCGACTAACGGACTAAAGACTGCACTTACATCCAACAGCATAGAGCAGCGATGGGCTCATCAAAATAATACTACCAACCCCTCTCTTTCCTTGGGTGTCTTAAAAGCGATTAACGGGCTAAAGGCTCTCACCACCTACGTTGTCCATAGATTCATATAATTACTAATTATAAATTAAACTAATTACTAATTTATAAACATAAAAAACGTCAAATATTAATACATTAATTTGTGTGTTTTAAAGTTGTTTCGTTTTTCGTCTTGGTACATGTGGGGTAAATGATCTTTTATGCACCTTTAAATATAAATAAATAAATAAAATCATGACAGGGCTCTACAATCTAGTTGAAAAGGTGTGGGTTGAAAGCAAGTTCCACAAGGCTGGCGGGATACGGTGATTTGTAAGCTGTACAAAAGGAAAGGGCATATCTCCGATTGCAGTTCGTACCGCGGTATATCGCTGCTTGCTAGTGAAGGTCTTCGCGCACATTGTGAACACCCGCCTTAGCGAATTAGCTGAGATGTCCTGAAAGCCAATGTGGCTTGCGTCCGAGTACTCCTTTCGACGCGATAAGTGTCGTAAGGCAACTCCAGGAGAAAAGCCTTGAACATCAACAGCCACTCTACATGTGCTTTATCGATCTTGAGAAAACATTTGACAGAGTTTCACGCGAGGCTCTTTGAATTGATCTCCAAAAATCTGGGTACCCGAAGAAGTTCGCCAATCTCATACGCCAATTTCATGTTGGTATGAAAGCGCAGGTTCAACATGAAAACGAACTTTCTGAGGATATCCATATCACAAGTGGAGTAAAACAGGGTTGCGTGATGGCGCCTACACTCTTTGCCATTTACGTTGCAGTTTTCATGAGAGACACGCTGCAATATTGTAGTAACCAAATCCAGCTTAATTTCCGAACTGAAAAAGGCGTGTTTGACATTTCTCCAGATTTAGAGCGAAATCCAAAGTGCAGCAGATCTCTGTACTAGAGGTACTTTATGCTGACGACGTATGCCTCATGTCTAACAGCATGGCGCATCTCCAAAGCTATGTTGACGCACTACATCTATCCTGACAAAGGTTCGGCTTGGTTATCAGTGCTACTAAGACCCAAATTTTAAAACAGCCACCCAGGGGCTGCGAAGCTGATAAAGCGATCCTAAATCTGGATGGGAAACCAATAGAAGAGGTATAGCACTTTAAATATCTAGGTAGCAATATCCGGCACGATAACACCTTAGTTTCGGAGATACCTTCGCGCATCGCAAACGCTGCTGCTAGTTTCGGACGACTCATGGATCGTGTCTGGAAGTCTGATGATCTCAAGCTAGAGACAAAGATTAGCGTCTACAAAGCGAAAAATCTTACCTGTCCTACTACATGGCTCAGAGACACGGTGGAAACTCGACACATACCACCTCAGATCCATTCTTAATATCAAATGGCAGGACCGTGTGCCAAATACTGAGGTTCTGCGTCGCTACAAAATCTATGGCATGGAAGCTCTCCTCATGCAGCGTCAGCTCGGGTGGTGTGGACACGTCTTTTGCATGGATGACCATTATCCAAAGTATTCTTTTATTCTGAGATCGGAGAGGGTAAACTGAAACACGGCGGTCAGCATCTGCGTTATAAACACGTTTTCAAAAGACACCTAAACGCCTGCGCTATTGACTCTACAGGTTAGGAAGAGCTCGCTTCTAATAGGCCTTCATGGCGCTCTACCATCTTTAATAATATAAAAACTTTTGAGGAAAATCGTCTTAACTCACCCGACCTAAAACGCCAAATCCGAAAAGAGAGACCCAATCACTCCTATACATAATTATACATTTAATTCACAAGGGCAACTCTATTATTTCTTGCCACAGAGTCTTTAAGACAACGTTCGGTCTAGCGAGCCACATTACAGCTCACATAAGAAAATAATTTCTTCTTACATTTTATTTAGTTGTATTTAGGTTAATTAATATAATAATTATTATAGTCAGGGCCGCCGTCGTCGAAATCGAGAAAAAGGAGGACTATCCAATTATTTACAACTTCGTATTTTGCGAGAGGCATCGCAGCTTTTATTTTAATTTTAATTAAGAGCTTAACTGTCTTAATACCAGACACAAAAGAATTTCATTGTTAGCAACCTCTAGAGGTCTTCGTGACAGACAAAGGGTTAAGACACGCGAACAGCTGATATAGAGACTGATTATTTATTTACAGTGATATTAAAAAAGCCATAATAATTTGAAATGCAATATCTTCAAGTGTTTTACAATTTCTGAGATTGCACAAAACAAAACTCACACAATTATTATAGTTTAAAGAACACGGAGTCTTTAATAACAAATGTAATAGGCACATGACAATGTTCTCCGGAGCCGAACCTGACCAGTTCCTTTGTTTTGGTGAAGATGACTCGTGCCTTGCATGGAGGCCCTTTGGTGCAAGCGTAGTTATCAGTCTTGGAAAATTTCCGTTGGCAATAGTAACTGTATCCGTTTACAACCACTACCTCTTTGCCTTTGACATTAACAGCCCATTGTACTGCAAAATAAAAAAATATTTTAAGGCGGCACACTCAAAGAAGCATTTTGAAATAGTCGTGTTGACCTTAAAATTCAGTATTTTAACGCGAAAAGACTATACTTGGAAAATATTACGGAGCGACATTGTTAAGTCTGATAAAGCTCCATAAATTTATTTAAATCAAAATCTTTAGATTTTAAAAAAACGCGCAGGGACTTGCAACACACTTTAAGGTATTCTTGTCTGATCTTTTAAAAAACATTAATATTACCTACACTAACACACCATTAATTTCTCGTTCATTTATTAGTTATTTATTAGTTATTCTGCTTGCCACATGCGGGTTGGCAAACTCCGAAACACTGAGTCTTACTTTCCCGGCCTGGGTATTGAATCCAAGTACTCCGGATGTCGAGGTGAGCGCTTATTATAGTTAATAATATTTACAAAAGATTTGCAATGTCTTTGTTCCTTTTCAGGAAGTTCTCCAGCCAACGCCGGCCAGCAACGCATTTTTCTTTACAGAAATTGTTCTGTATTTCATGTCTCTCACAATACAAGTACGCTTGTTCACGTATTAACTTATGCGTCATAACCATCCCTTGTGTTTGCAAAAAGCTTTTTAACGTTTCCACTAAGTCACATTCCTGTTCTTTGGAGAAAATTTTATTTCTTCCCATTCTCTTAATATGGCTTCCAGTCTTTACGTGGTCCTTCAGGGTCGATCGTGGTATATTATATTTAATTGAAGCTGCTCGCTCAGAAAGTTTGCGTTGCTTTATATCATCTAGAGCATTCTGTAGATCAGGTTGAGACCACGTTGCGCCACGTTTTTTCTTTACGGGTGTTTTATATTTTACTGTATATACTGAAAAAAAAACAATTTATAGTTTAAAAAACAATTGATAGTGAACAAAGTATGTAAATGTAAAGTTAAGTATAGCACATATAATACATTGTTCCACTGCTGGGCAAAGGCCACCATCATTGAAATGAAGTCTTCGCAATTGATGGGTGTTGACAAAAGCAGGTTGGTGATCACAACGAATCGAACGATCGCATCGAAAAATCCGAAACACACTCGATCTGGAAATTGAACCCTGGACCTACAATTATCAGACGGAGCACAGAGGTGTTCGATTCCTATTTATATCAAGTAAATAAGTTGAATTAGTCACATTACCATACAATAAAAATATATTTGCTGCATGCAGCAGCAACATTATAATCATTATTAAAAAGAGAAATAGAGATACCATAGTGACAGAGTAACTTTTTTTTAAATAATTTAATATAACGCACCTAATCGTAAGAGGTCAAAATAAAGAAAAAGCTAAATATCTAAGTACTTAGTGATCTTGTGGTACTGTATAGTTACTGTAATGGTCTTCAGACTTATGGTATAGTTAAATTATATACATACATAATAATCACGACTATTATCAACGAAGGGTTAGTTCAAACAATGATATTAATAATAAATTATCTTAGTAATAATAATCTAATAGGTCAAGGATCATAAGACCGTCTCGGCGGTCGCGAAACAATTAATTTTCAATTGTGTCTGGTTTTAACGGTGCTCAAGGGGTTAAAAATAAATTTTGATAAAACCTGCCTAATAAATTTGAATTATTCATTAAACACATTAAATATAAGTTACAAGGGACAAATTCTAAATACTTCAAACGTAACAAAATTCTTAGGCATAGAAATTGATACAAAATTAGATTGGAAAGAGCACGTTACAAAAATATGCAAAAAAATTAAAAGGTTTTCGTACGCCCTATATAAACTAACAAAAACAGCAACTAGAAATACAGCTCTTATTGCGTACTTCGCTAATGTTGAGTCTGTTCTGCGATACGGACACATCATATAAGGTAATAGCACTGACATAAACAGGGCGTCCATAGCTCAAAAAAGGGCAATATGTGGTACTGCGCCTGACGAACCTTGCAGACCACTCTTTAAAAAGTTAGACATACTACCACTTCCATGTCTATACATATTTGAGGCTGCTAAATTCGTAACAAATAATTGAAATTATTTTAAACAGGCTAAAGAAGTTTATTCACGATGGACACGAAATTGCAATAGGTTGGTCTCTGCTTTATTTCACAAAAGTACTCGTTTTATAAAAAATGTTATTGGATGAGTATGACAATATTTAATGAAATACCTAAATCCTTAAAATAATTGCCATTTAGTAGATTTAAAAGGGCCTTATACAACTGGCTTATGTATGGAACATGCTTTTTATACGATTAATGATTATTTTAATAAAACTTGACATCTAATAATTAATAATGTATAATAATAATAAGTAATTTAAATTATATACAATAATTCAATTTTCACACTTTGACATTAATTTGATTTTAATTTTAATGAATTATCATCACGTAGTACTATTACTTACTTATTCTGTGGTATAATTAAATATATTTGCATGCTGTTTATTAATGGCTGAATAGGCAGATTTTTTAACTTTTGCTACGAACATCTACTGTGTACCTTATTCTAACGCAAATAAATGATATTTCTTTTTCAGAGACTAGGCAATGAGGACAGCAAAAGCAGCCCTCTACCATAGTCCACTTTTCACCAAATAGCGACTGCTCATGTGCTCAGAGTGACAGGCGACGAGCCAATTGCCGTTCTATGCTGTTGTAGTCTTTAGTCCGTTAGTCGCCTTTTACGACACCCAAGGGAAGAGAGAGGGGGGGGGGATAGTATTCTTTCACCGCTACGCGACACGGTTACATTAATATGCAAAAAAATTACGATTATAATCATTTATTGATAAAAAATTCTAACACATTACTAAGTAGAATTTTATTGTTTTATTTTTTTACCTAAACTAAGTAAGGGTAGGTACATTAATAATATGAATATTACAATAATAAAGCAACTAACAACTACATAAAACAATAAATTTGTTCTTAGTATAATTTCTGTGTAAGGCAAATAAATACCTCTTAGCCGAATATAAATTCTACTTATGGCAGGTATTTCAATCCTCAGACTAAACTTATCCATGTATAAGAAAGTATAATTCTGTGACTTTACCTTCGCTAAAAGTTTTCAAAATGGCAATTACAAGCCAGACTGATCTTTTATCTCGGTTTTATATCGGTTTGAAAACCATTACTACTTACAATAATATTACACCTTAAAAATGCTGGTTCTTATTTGTGAATGTGAGCCTTCTCAGGCGCTTGTCTAACTACAGGTGAAACTTGTTTAAAACGAGAAAAGGACTTATCATCACGGCCTGTCGGTAACCCACGTTCAAGAGCTGCTTTTGTGACTCATACTATACAGAGACTCTGGGGCGTTTCTTTAACTACAGATGAAACTTGTTAAAAACGAGATAAGGACTTATCATCACGGCCTGTCGGTAACCCACGTTCAAGAGCTGGTTTTGTGACTCATACTATACAGAGATGAGTTCCAACTTCGAGTGCTAGCTTATATGGCCATTTGTTACAGATACTTCATATTTTCGGTGAACTTCCTTATTTGAGCAGACGCTCCTAAAATTCTAACGACGTGCACTAAAGCGAATCTGTTAACACAGAATATATTAAATCTTGAAATAAATCCCGTTGCGTATGACGAACAAAGGTGGTTTGTGGATATGCTCGAAGTAGCCGTCGACCAGCTCCCCGACCACCGACATGATGAATCTGGCTTTGCAGTTGCCCCATCTAGTGCACCGCCATATGTTCTTCTTGGTGCCTCTGACGTTGCAGTAGTAAGTGTACCCGCCGACCACTGCCAGCGCTTTTCCAGATTGATTCCGTACAAACAATACTATGGAAGGAACAAGAAAGCGAAATTAGTTTTTGACATGAAAAACCTTACTTGATAAAATGATAGAGTAATGAAGTTTTTCAGATCGCTTATGTTAAAAGTAATAATAGGTGTAGGGACAAGCTTGTATTGTTGCTTAGGTAATAGGTAGTCGATATAGAAAAACGTAGTAAACAGCAATATTTCTAATTTGGGTTTTGTCGACCACACAATGACAAGTTATTTTATTTGTAGGCTTATTATTCTACCAGATCATTTTGAGACATAGTTTTCGTTTTGATATGACGACTAACCAATATAAAAATGTAACTTCGTCGGCACATTTTCGATCACCTACAAATTAAGGTCGCTCTAAATGTCGTGAGTAGTGATAAATGTTTGGCGCAAAGCCCACAGACACCGCGTTTCTTGGACAGTATGATTTCATAAAATATTTTTGTAGTACGTATGTAGGTATAAAAAATTGACTAACCCCATTTATCGCATCAACAGACACATAACACATTAAATAAACGATCAGTCTTTTTTATGCGTTAACAAGTATTCATTAAAATGTGTCTAAAACAGCAAATAATTAGAGTATTATATTGTTGCCTTTAGTATCTCAAAGAATATAGATAATGATTAAGATAATAACACAAGAGATAGATATGAGCCCATTGTATTTGTTTAAATCCCTAGATTTGTTTAGGGAAATGACAAAATCGTGTTGTTATTTTAACATTCTCCGTGATTTAATCAAATCTCCGTTTTTAACATTTCACTGCGACATATAAGAATTACTCAAATACAACAAAACTGTATCAATTCCGTTAATAATGACCGTAGTGACCGTTACCGTCACAAAAGTTATATTATTAACAATAATGGTTATGTGTACCGCCAATTTTAACAATAACATTATCTATTGTGATGATGGAGGCGTGGCAGCCTTTGTTCTTCTTCACACATCGCCATCTTGTCTTGACGCCGTACGTGTAATCCTTCATAAACCTGAAGCCGGCCATTAGGATGACATGACTTCGACTAGTCTTGAGAAAAATTGCCTCTGCAAAGGAAACACAATCTCAAGAGTAAAGTAGCAAGATACTTGATGATGCCTAGAAAACTACAGTGTTTTCTGTAATATTTTTACAACACATTTTGTTTTTATTTTTAACGGGAACGTTTTTTAGAGAGGAGATTAGACAGTTATAATTAATAGAATGGAATCTTTCACGAATTGTTAATACCTAACTAAATAGTATTCAGAAGACCAGACAACAATCTTTTAGGCCATGTTAATGTTTCAAGATTTATCTACACGTTAGTTAAGAGGGTTTATGCATTTCGGTTTCCCATACAAACTTCCAAGTCGAAATTTTTAAAAACCAATTAGCCAATTTTCATTAAACTTTGCATGCTAGAGTAAAA